>OX352773.1:234440976-239440976 GCA_947095535.1 Poecilobothrus nobilitatus | reverse complement strand
CATTTGAAATCTATACCAAAAATGTTGGTTAAATGCATGTGTAATCAATTAACTCTTTTCAAAACATTCTCAGTAACTTTGATGGAGTCTTTAATCAAAGAACATATGAAAACAACAGCTGTGCGTAGATTATTCAAACGGGATTACCGTTCAAAAATCAAACCACAATCAGGAATTAAACATTTACCAATGGTCCTACAAGACGGCGTTGTATTAATTGTTAAAAATATCTACTTAACAATTTATTGAATAGTTTTTATATTATATTATAATAAAAAGATATTAACATATTTAATTGTTTAGTGGCTTAAAACTTATTAAATGCATTGTATAT
Organism: Poecilobothrus nobilitatus; assembly: GCA_947095535.1. Taxonomy (NCBI): domain Eukaryota; kingdom Metazoa; phylum Arthropoda; class Insecta; order Diptera; family Dolichopodidae; genus Poecilobothrus; species Poecilobothrus nobilitatus. The sequence goes on along the minus strand of OX352773.1, from coordinate 239,440,642 downwards.
TAAACTAATATTAAATTTACTTAATATAAAGTTTACAATCCTCTTTTTTTTTTTTTTTTTTAGAATATTTAATCACCTTGGATTTAAAATAATTTTATTTTTTTATTCTTTTTATCTTGTTTTTTTTTTTGCTTTTATATTAAAAAAGAAGATTAAACTGAACATTTAAACAATTCTAATTACCACTTAAATGGAAAAATTACAAAATGAAAAACAAACAAATAAAAATTGAAACTTCCGCAACCAAAAACATAGAAAACAAAATTATTTAAAACTTTTTTATTGTTTTTTTTTTTTTAAAGTTATCCTTAAATCCTTTTTTGTATTTAACAAAAAAAAAAAAAAGTTTTAACTCATTAAAAGGCAGAAAAATAAAAAAAAAACATAAAAAAAAATGAAAATTTAAATTCCAGATAACTTATTGTAAAAATGAGTAATTAAATCTTTAAAATTTAAATACTTAGCAATTAAATTAACTCAAATTATTTTACTGTCTCGACAAATGTTTAATTGCATTTTATTTTAAGACAAACAATTACAATATTTCTTTGTTTTTATTATTTAGTTTTTTTTCTTGTATATTTATTTTATTTCTTTTTAAAAATTTCTTGACTATATATTTCTATCTCTTTCAAATTAGCGAATACAAAGCGGCTTTTAATTACAATGAAAATTGCTTCAATTTCTATTAAATTTCAAATTTTTCTTAATTAAAACTTTCGGCTGTCGGTTCTTCACCATATATATTATATATATATTATCTTCACCATATAATTATGCGTTTTAAATTTTTTTTTTTTTTCAATCTGAACGAAAATTTGCGGCAACCTCAATTCAAGACAAAAGATTTCTAGGTTGCGGTTAATTGTATGACTCTTACATGACTCCGGTCCATATCCGTATTCGTATTCGTTTTGTACAGCATTGAAATATTCTCTGCGATCTTTTCATATATTTTTTACTGATGAGTAGTGTTAATCTAATAAATTGCACAGTTGATTGCATGTCCTTTTTTCAGACTTGTTAGATGTGTTCAGGTTGCTGATAAGTTTAAAAATTTTAGCTGAAAATATTGTTATTAATGAGTTTACTTTTTCTTAGGATGATACTTGAGTAATTCTGGATAAGTGTAATAAGTTATGTTTATTCTTTATATAGGTGTAATCTATTCATTAGTTTTCGTCTTAAACTGCTTTGTATTTATCATAAAATTTTCGATCAAAGCTCTGGTGTCTTCCGTTGATGATATTGGATTCCGTGTAATTTTAAGTTATTCAGGTAGAATTGTATGAATATTTTTTCGGAACTCTTTATTTTGATTTTTTTTATTATATTTCATGATAACATTCCGTTTTTAAATTTATTTTAAAATTATTATTTAAAATAATTATTCGGTTAATATACCAGATGCTTAACTATTTGACCACCGCTGTCACTTTTTTATTTAAGCATTTATTTAAATTTAACATTATACAATTAATTGTACGACTACTCGACCCGACTCGACTACTGAGGCCATTTTGGGATTATTTATTTATTTATTTATTTATATTAATATTACATACATAAATGTAATGCAATATTATTGAACCATCGGCTACTAAAGGCCATTATAGGTTTTTATACTATTATTACATTATATACTAATATTATGTATTTTGTTTATATTATATACTATATATTTACATTATATTTGGTCGTAAGGGAGTATTAAAGAAAAAAACACTTACGACCTGTGCAGGGATCGAACCTACACTCCTTCGGTTAATACGCCACACGCCTACCCACTAGGCTACCGAAGCCCCGATTGTTTAACTATTTTATATTGAAATTAATAAATTTTATAGAAATTGCATATCATAAGGCGTTTTTATACCATATTTTATATTAAAGTCTGATGTAGTCTGTAAGACGTCAGCTTCTAAATTTTAAATTTAAAAATGCATATAATTTTAATTACCTTAACGGGATTTTTTTTTTATTTGGTTGAATTCTTTTTGGGAAATTATCTGTTTCAAAAGAATTTTAATATCTCTAGTTGAATTTAATTTTTTGCCATAATTTTTCTTGTCGTTTTTGTTGTTGTTGTTGGTAAAACTTACAGAAATTTTTTTGGTATCAATTAACCTGCAATTTTATACAGGATTTACATCTGTACAGTTGTATATCATATATTATGAATCAGAACCATTAATTTTCTTTTTTTTTTATTTCTTTTAGACTCAAAACTTGGACACAATCAATCATTGAAATTAGTACCCATAAACTTAAATTACTGATTGGAGGAACAATAATAATAAAAAAGAAATTCTTTGTGTTTGTATTTCTGTATTGGTGGTACTATCTAGGTAAAATTTATTGAGTATCATAAATTTGAAAATATATCAGTAATTTATTGTTGTTTTAAAAGAAAATTTTTGTCTACCGCTTACATTTTTTTTTTTGTGTAATAAGAGAGTGATATAGAAAAGAAAGATAAACAAGTTAAAACAATTGATAAAAACAAAATTGTGACCGTACAAGATTTCAATTCTCCAAATATACAAAAAAAAAAAATACTGGTAGGTACTACCTACCGCAACAGCACAATACCAATTAAAAATTAAAATTTAAAACCAATACGAAAATTGAATCCATTTGAAGTATCAATGAAATAAGGGGATAAAAAAGAGAAAATTCTATCCACCAGATGGTTTGGTTTTTTTCTTTTTTAAATTGACAGAAGACATTTCCACCCTTACAGGTAAATATTTTTTCTATTAATATAGGTATATGTATACTTGGTAAGCATAATATACATATATATATATTTTTTTTGTTAAATCTATCTAGATCTTGTTTTCTTTTTTTTTCTCCTTTAATTCTTCTTTATTTATTATACCCGTATGAACTATGTTCAAGGGTATAATAAATTTGCCATTACGTTTGTGACACCTTAAAGGAGTCGAGCTAGATATAGTGTCAAAGGTATGGATCGGCTCAGAATCGAATTCTGAGTCGATTAAGCCATGTACGTCCGTCCGTCCGTCCGTCCGTCCGTCCGGCCGTCCGTCCGTCCGTCCGTCCGCACGATAACTCAAAAAATAAAGGAGCTAGGGGGCTGAAATTTTTTTTACGTCACTTTTGCAAAATTGTTAGTTTTGCTATTTAAATCCAACATTTTCGGTCGGCGCGTTCGAGTAGCTGCCATACAACTTCTATCTTTATATAGAAATAACTCAGTATCTATTCAAGTTAGGTTTCTGAAATTTTGCAAATGATGATCAAGTTTTATGGCAACAACTTCTGTAAAATTTGGTTGTGGTGGTGCGGCGGGTTCGGGTAGCTGCCATACAACTTCTCCGTTTAAATGAGAATAACTCAGTGTTTATTGAAGCTAGGAATCTGAAATTTAGTAAAGAGGTGTCGAGTTACATGCCAACAACTTTTGTAAAATTTGGTTGGTCTAGAGCAGCCGGTTCAGACTTCTTGCACCTCTTGGAACCTAATGAAGCTAGGCGTCTGAAATTTTGCAAATGATGATCAAGTTTTATGGCAACAACTTTTGTAAAATTTGGTTGTGGTGGTGCGGCGGGTTCGGGTAGCTGCCATACAACTTCTCCGTTTAAATGAGAATAACTCAGTGTTTATTGAAGCTAGGAATCTGAAATTTAGTAAAGAGGTGTCGAGTTACATGCCAACAACTTTTGTAAAATTTGGTTGGTCTAGAGCAGCCGGTTCAGACTTCTTGCACCTCTTGGAACCTAATGAAGCTAGGCGTCTGAAATTTTGCAAATGATGATCAAGTTTTATGGCAACAACTTCTGTAAAATTTGGTTGTGCTGGTGCAGCGGGTTCGGGTAGCTGCCATACAACTTCTCCGTTTAAATGAGAATAACTCAGTGTTTATTGAAGCTAGGAATCTGAAATTTAGTAAAGAGGTGTCGAGTTACATGCCAACAACTTTTGTAAAATTTGGTTGGTCTAGAGCAGCCGGTTCAGACTTCTTGCACCTCTTGGAACCTAATGAAGCTAGGCGTCTGAAATTTTGCAAATGATGATCAGGTTTTATGGCAACAACTTCTACAAAATTTGGTTGTGCTGGTGCGACGGGTTCGGGTAGCTGCCATACAAAATCTCTTTTTAAATGAAAAGAACTCAGTGTCCGTCCGCACGATAACTCAAAAAATAGAGGAGCTAGGAGGCTGAAAATTTTTTTACGTCACTTTTGTAAAATTGTTAGTTTTGCTATTTAACTCCAGCATTTTCTGTCCCCGGGTTCGGGTAGCTGCCATACAACTTCTTTCTTTAAATAGAAATAACCCAGTGTCTGTTCAATCTAGGTATCTGAAATTTTGCGAATGATGATCAAGTTTTATGGCAACAACTTCTACAAAATTTGGTTGTGCTGGTGCGACGGGTTCGGGTAGCTGCCATACAAAATCTCTTTTTAAATGAAAAGAACTCAGTGTCCGTCCGCACGATAACTCAAAAAATAAAGGAGCTAGGAGGCTGAAATTTTTTTTACGTCACTCTTGCAAAATTGTTAGTTTTGCTATTTAACTCCAGCATTTTCGGCCGCCGGGTTCGAGTAGCTGCCATACAACGTCTTTCTTTAAATAGAAATAACCCAGTGTCTGTTCAATCTAGGTATCTGAAATTTTGCGAATGAAGATCAAGTTTTATGGCAACAACTTCTGCAAAATTTGGTTGTGGTGGTGTGACGGGTTCGGGTAGCTGCCATACAAAATCTCTTTTTAAATGAAAGAACTCAGTGTCCGTCCGCACGATAACTCAAAAAATAAAGGAGTTAGGAGGCTGCAATTTTTTGTACATCACTTTTACAAAATTGTTAGTTTTGCTATTTAACTCCAGCATTTTCTGTCCCCGGGTTCGGGTAGCTGCCATACAACTTCTTTCTTTAAATAGAAATAACCCAGTGTCTGTTCAATCTAGGTATCTGAAATTTTGCAAATGATGATCAAGTTTTATGGCAACAACTTCTACAAAATTTGGTTGTGCTGGTGCGACGGGTTCGGGTAGCTGCCATACAAAATCTCTTTTTAAATGAAAAGAACTCAGTGTCCGTCCGCACGATAACTCAAAAAATAAAGGAGCTAGGAGGCTGAAATTTTTTTTACGTCACTCTTGCAAAATTGTTAGTTTTGCTATTTAACTCCAGCATTTTCGGCCGCCGGGTTCGAGTAGCTGCCATACAACTTCTTTCTTTAAATGGAAATAACCCAGTGTCTATTCATTCTAGGTATCTGAAATTTTGCAAATGATGATCGAGTTTTAATGCAACAACTTCTGTAAAATTTTGTGTGATGATATGACAGGTTCGGATAGTTGCCATACAACTTCTCTTTTTAAATGAAAATAACTCAGTGTCTATTGAAGCTAGGTATCTGAAATTTAGTGAAAAAGTGTCGAGTTGCATGCCAAAAACTTTTGTAAAATTTGAATGGTCTAAAGCAGCCGGTTCAGGCTTTTTGCATTTCTTGGAACTTAATGAAGCTAGGCGCAATAGATTCGGGTAGCTATCATACAACTCCACAATTTACATAAATATATCTCTGTAGTTCGGTACTAAAACTCTGAATGTTTTTAAAAGATGATCAAGTTTTATAGAAACAGGATATATTACGTTCATACGGGTATCCCAGAGTTGACACAGTCTACTCTACTGCACTCTTCCTCGTTTTTCTTATGCTTTTGATGAAATTGAAAAATGAATTTTTCAAGGATATTTTAATTTTCTAAAGTGATATATTGATTTTGGTATTCCATTTCCATTGCTATATTAATGGGTTCCCTACTTTGTCTACTCTTTGAGAAGAGAAGTAACAATAGATAAGAACAGATAACACCGTTCAATGTAAAATTAAATTAAAAGAGGGGAGCTGTTTAACAATAAATTTTCTTTCGTAAAAACAAATGAAAAAAAAAAATGTGTGTGTTTTTATACCCGTATGAACTATGTTCAAGGGTATAATAAATTTGCCATTACGTTTGTGACACCTTAAAGGAGTCGAGCTAGATATAGTGTCAAAGGTATGGATCGGCTCAGAATCGAATTCTGAGTCGATTAAGCCATGTACGTCCGTCCGTCCGTCCGTCCGTCCGCACGATAACTCAAAAAATAAAGGAGCTAGGGGGCTGAAATTTTTTTTACGTCACTTTTGCAAAATTGTTAGTTTTGCTATTTAAATCCAACATTTTCGGTCGGCGGGTTCGAGTAGCTGCCATACAACTTCTATCTTTATATAGAAATAACTCAGTATCTATTCAAGCTAGGTTTCTGAAATTTTGCAAATGATGATCAAGTTTTATGGCAGCAACTTCTGTAAAATTTGGTTGTGCTGGTGCAGCGGGTTCGGGTAGCTGCCATACAACTTCTCCGTTTAAATGAGAATAACTCAGTGTTTATTGAAGCTAGGAATCTGAAATTTAGTAAAGAGGTGTCGAGTTACATGCCAACAACTTTTGTAAAATTTGGTTGGTCTAGAGCAGCCGGTTCAGACTTCTTGCACCTCTTGGAACCTAATGAAGCTAGGCGTCTGAAATTTTGCAAATGATGATCAAGTTTTATGGCAACAACTTTTGTAAAATGTGGTTGTGGTGGTGCGGCGGGTTCGGGTAGCTGCCATACAACTTATCCGGTTAAATGAGAATAACTCAGTGTTTATTGAAGCTTGGAATCTGAAATTTAGTAAAGAAGTGTCGAGTTATATGCCAACAACTTTTGTAAAATTTGTTTGGTCTAGAGCAGCCGGTTCAGACTTCTTGCACCTCTTGGAACCTAATGAAGCTAGGCGTCTGAAATTTTGCAAATGATGATCAAGTTTTATGGCAACAACTTCTACAAAATTTGGTTGTGCTGGTGCGACGGGTTCGGGTAGCTGCCATCAAAATCTCTTTTTAAATGAAAAGAACTCAGTGTCCGTCCGCACGATAACTCAAAAAATAGAGGAGCTAGGAAGCTGAAAATTTTTTTACGTCACTTTTGTAAAATTGTTTGTTTTTCTATTTAACTCCAGCATTTTCTGTCCCCGGGTTCGGGTAGCTGCCACACAACTTCTTTCTTTAAATGGAAATAACCCAGTGTCTATTCAATCTAGGTATCTGAAATTTTGCAAATGATGATCGAGTTTTATGGCAACAACTTCTGTAAAATTTTATTGTGATGATATGACAGGTTCGGATAGTTGCCATACAACTTCTCTTTTTAAATGAAAATAACTCAGTGTCTATTGAAGCTAGCTATCTGAAATTTAGTGAAAAAGTGTCGAGTTGCATGCCAAAAACTTTTGTAAAATTTGAATGGTCTAAAGCAGCCGGTTCAGGCTTTTTGCATTTCTTGGAACTTAATGAAGCTAGGCGCAATAGATTCGGGTAGCTATCATACAACTCCACAATTTACATAAATATATCTCTGTAGTTCGGTACTAAAACTCTGAATGTTTTTAAAAGATGATCAAGTTTTATAGAAACAGGATATATTACGTTCATACGGGTATCCCAGAGTTGACACAGTCTACTCTACTGCACTCTTCCTCGTTTAATATGTAGTAAAATAATAGAGTAATGGAGAGGCAAGAGATTATAATTGCGGCTCGCAAATATACATTTTTTTGACTTATTCTAAATGTTGTTCTACATTTTTTCTTCTCTTCTTTTACCCCCTGTTTATTTTCAGTTTATATTTTAATTTGCTTATTTATGTTTTTTTTTTTTTTGTAGCTTGACACGCTTACCTGACGCATACTGCTTAGAGGAACAATTCCATTTGAGATAATCTAAGATAGTACAAAATGATAAAATAGATGTGGAAAAATATGTAAATGGTATGAGAAAGGAACAAAGAAAGTCAACTATAAATGAAAACGAGGAAGAATACAGTTGACTTTGTCAACTCTTAGATACCCGTACGAACCGTTAGTATGTTCACAGTCACTCTGCCTACAATATTATTTTTTTAATATTTTAGTATTTTAAAATAATTTGGGTGAATTTTATAATTTCTAGAACTTATGGGTTGTACATATATTCAAACTATATGTTTATATGTACATTCTTCTAAAGCAGATTCTAACCTTCCACATAACGATTATCAATCCAAAACTTTTTCAAATATTCTATAGTAACATTTAATACTAAGCGGTAAATGTATATTAAATTTACTTAGTACAAAATAGTAAATATAATTTTAAATATTATATTATATTATATTTAAATATTCCATTGACAGAATAATTTCTTATAAGTACAATAAAATACATATATGTATGTAAATACGGCGCTATATAATATACATATATACTCTTATCATTCATTCACTAATGACATATACGATATGTAAATAAACATGATATTATATAAGTATGTATATATATCAATATCATATAAATAATAATAAAAATTCTTCAAGCAACCGTTATGTTGTTTATTTATTTACATTTTTTTATACTACGCATTATATCCTCAACAATTTCAAATTATCGAGTAAAACAAAATGGAAAAAATTCGTTTTAAAGAAATTTGTTAGAAAATTTGAAAAAATCAACTAACACTTTCGTCAATTATAAAGTAACCCTATATTATTAAACAAAGTTGTTAACAGAAATAAGAGTATAATGTTGAAGCTTTAATTTTTGTGTATTAATTCAAAAAAATTTTAACAGGTGTTCAAGTTACAGGTGTTTAAAAATAGGAAATTTTCAGTTTTTGACCCCTTACAGCTCCTAAACGGGGAGTGATACAAAAAAAGTTTCTGAAATGACTCATACTTATTTTTAAAGATCTAATTTTTGTCAAAATTTCAAGTTTCCAACTTAAATGGTTTAGAAGATAGAAGGGTTGAAGGATTTTGCAAAATTTGAGTTTCACATAACGGTAAATTAAGACACCGTATGCCACAAATATATATTTATTGTATATATTCTTTTAAAGCTAATAAAAGTAGTAATCGTTTGGCGTTTTCAAAATGAAGATATACCTTATACAACTTGTGCTATAACAATTTAAATATAGAGCTTTTTTGAACTTTTGGGGAGCTGTAGCTCCATAACGGGTGGGGCTACAAAAAAAGTTATTAAAAATAAAATTAATATTTTTGTGAGATCTATCAGCAGTTAAAATTTCATAGCTCTATTTCAAAAAAAATGTCGGAATCTAAAAGTTAGGTGTTCGAGAGCTACCCTAAGGCTTGGTCCAAACTCAACCAAAAAAAATAGGGAACCTACAAATTACTCCCAGAATATTTTGTGTAAATTTCAAGATTCTAGCTTTCTTAGTTTTTGAGTTAGCGTGCTGACGGACGGACGGACGGACATGGCTCAAAAGTCTTAGAATTTTTTTCTGATCCGATCCATACATTTGAAGGTATATCTAGTTCGCTTATTTCGAGGTGTTACAAACGGAGGAGTAATTTTATTATACCCGATCCTATCGTACGGGTATAAACAGATCAGGAAAAGAAGAAAAATGTAATAATTTTGGTTTCAAATATTGAAAAATTCTAAATAAGTCTATAGGTGGTATAGTATATTCATAGGTATCTTTAAAAAATTGATAGCATTTTACAAAATTGCTAAAGCCAAATTTTTATATACTGAATGGAAAATAATTTTGGTATTTTCTCTTTTCTCATTTTATTATTATTTTTTTATACTAAGTGTTTTTTTTTTTTTGGTTTGTCGTAAAGAAATTTTAGTAATTCTTGTAATATTTTGTCCTTCCACTCAATTAGATGGTATTATCCTTATGTATATAAATTATATTTTATATATATTTTTATATGTTCGTATTAAGAAAACAGTACGAATATTATCCAACTTAAGAAAAATGTTCTTAACATTTTAACAAAAACTGTTGTGAACTAAAAGGACAAGAAATCGCTGAGATAGATTCAAAAATAAACATTTTTTTTTTTTGAATATCTGAAAACTACAAGGCTGTTTAGAAGGTCAAAAGAAATTTAATAATAAATTTTAAATTTATTGAATAAATAGTTACAGGTATACTAAATCCTAGGTATAGGTTACATTACATATTACTATACAGAAGTTGTGAAAAGGTACAATATAGGAATGTTTTTCTGTACATGTAAAATTATTAGAAGATTAGTGTTTAACCTTTGTATTGAAAGAAAAAAGCTCCTTAACTCTCAAAAAATATCAAGCATATAATATCATTTATTTATTTTAAATAAATTAAACCATTGCATTTATATGAATCATCGCGTAGCCTTTCAGTCTTCCAGTTAGAGGATTTTGGTTTCAAACCTCAATTAGATCATATAAACTTATATCGCGATGATAATAGATAGCTTTGTCAAAGATTAGCAATATAGTAATAATAATAGATCCAATGTACCTTTACAATTCCAAAACATCACAAATCAAAAGTTTCTTCATCCCTGTCGTATCGTTTACTTATTTATACTAACCAATCTTCTGCGTTGGCAGTTAAGAGTTTGATGCTATTATAATGAGCTAAAGGGGGAGATAGGTTTAGTCAGTAAAAATCTAACATTACAGTACCGTAATCATGTAACAATTTTTTAAAATAAACATTTTCCTTCTCACTCATTTAAGGGACATATTGCATCTAACAAGTTATTTCTTATTTATATTAGACTAAGCTTCAGTTCATTTAATCATTATTTTTACTAACATGATCATAATTCCGTTTTACCTATATTGTACAAAATTATAAAACAAATATTATATTTGGGCGCCATCTATTATCATGTATAAGAAAAATTAAATTTACATTATGATTTTAATTATTACGTTATAAATAACCAGAAATGGATTTTGAGATGATGGAGGTTGGAATCCAAGACCCTTGGATTAGAAGGCCAGCGATTTCAACAATACGCCAATATATTTTTGAATACATATTTTCATTCACTGTTGTGAATAATCTTAATTTGGGTTATGTAAATTTTAATTTTTAATTCTACTTATTAAATCTTGCATTAACCTTTTCTAAGAAAATCGTTTTCCTTTCTATAAAATTTAAATTTATATTTAAGAATAAGTCATCAATTTGTTGCAATCTTTAAAATACAACTTTAAAAATATAATCTTAATTTTTACATTTTGAAAGTAACTTGAATGTACAACTAAATATTTTGTGATATAATATCATAAGTCACACCTTAGATTTCTTATCTAATATTATTATATTGTTGAAGGGAAACTAAATTCTTAATTTTTCCCTGAACAACAATAAACAAAGTAACAACAAAATGTTTTGTTCTCAATAAACATAAGGATATTTATCAATAATTGAATTCAACTTTACTTGGTACGAAATATTAATAGTTGTTGTTGTTTTTTTTTCTCTTTTTTTACAGAAATAAAGATTCAGATGTATCTTTAGATTATTTTTACGTTAAATCTAAATAAGTACACCTACCTACCTACCTGTATATTTTGTTGTTTGTCAAGAAAATAAGTGATGGAAAAAATTATAGATCTATGTAGGAGGGAGGGAAAATAAAGGATAATAAGAAAAATAAAATAAAAAAAACAATAAAAAAATTATCCAAAGAACATTAGAGCTATTAATCATGAGCTTTATTGAAGCATTACGCATTCAAAAAAATATTCTAAAAAACAGCCGTAAAAAGTGAAGAAAATAAAATATAAAAAAAATAAATAAAAAGCAGCAAGAAAAAAAAAACTGAAATCGTTAAAAAATTGGAAATAAATATTCGTTGAAAAAATAAAAAATTAAATTGTAGTAGGGGCTGACAATATTGGCAAAGATGAAATGTAGATGTAGATGAAAATGAATGGAACGACGAAAATTTTTAAATGACAACTTGCCAGAACATATTGGAACCAATGAATGATTTATTGAAAAAAAAAAATAAAATAAGAAATGAAAAAAAAAAACAAAAAGATTCTTTTTTTTTTTTTCTGTATTTTCTTAAGGTGAGTCATTTATTGTTTTGGTGCTGCCAAGTCAGGCACCAGGTATTGAAAAAAGCATTGACTATTGTTTGTTTGTTTTGCATTATTAAACAAAAAAAGAAAAAAAAAAATATGTATATTTGTTTGAACATTTGAAAAGTTGACAGTTTTAGACAAATAATAGCAAAATAAAAAGTTACCGTTACTATTTTGGTGCAATAAGAAAAGAAGTGAAAATAAAGAAATATATTATTTTTAGGTGTTGTATAAAAGGTTAAAAGAAAATAACAACATATTTTTTGAAAAATGTTTAAAAAAAAAAAAAATAATAAGAAATCATTATGTAGAAATATGCAAGATACCTACACGTTCTTGCAGTTTTATTTGTATTTTTTTTTTTTTACCGTTAACATTCAAATAAATTTTAAGGTGCTTATTTATGAGTTTGTAGGTGACAAATATTTCATTATTTTTCTTTAAATGTAAAATTATATTAACTATATTGAAATTTTTTTTTTTTTGTATTGTCACCATCAGTAAGTACTGACAATTTAAAAGTAATTTAAAATATCTAGATTAATTTTTATTGATGATAAATGAAAAATTTCTGAATATTGGTTAAAGTTTAAAAGTAAAGTTTTACATATTATATTAGTTGTTCGTGACAAAAAAAAAAAGTCAGTACTCATTGTATATTTTATTAAATTTTGAGTGAAATGTAATAATATTCTCTTTTAATTAAAAAAGGGAATACAGTTAGTTACGTTTAACAATGTTTTAAATACTATTTTAAATACTCAAACTCCATTTTATACAACTGAAGTTTTTAAGTTCAGGATAACAACGGGGGATTAAGGATGTTATTTCTTTCAAATATGAATGAATAGTCAGTTTTTTGTGTTCAAACTCTGGTCAGAACAATTCCAAATATGCAATAGTATTTTTTTTTAGAAATAGTTTAGTTTAAAGCAAAATAGTTTATTTCGTAATTTAAAATAATAATTAAGAAAGATAAATTTAAAATGTAAAATGAATAATTAAGTGACGAACGCTTTTCTTGATAACTCCTTACATATGTAGAAAAGACCAAAAATAAATATTGTTTTAATATTTTATGGTAAGGCACTGCATTTATCTTTAATTAAACCTAATAAAAATACATGTCTAAGTTCTAATGGCTGGAAACTGTTTGACACTAGAAAGATTTTATTACAATTTTAAGTATGTATGAATAAATAGCACACTTTTACTTAATATATAAACTATATTTGTGGCGTCACACCAGATTAAAAAAGATTTTAATTTTAAGCTATACAAAAAATGCATAATAATTTTCATTGAAATAAAAATTACTATTTTTTAAAAGTTAACAAAGTCAACCAACTTTATCAAAATGTTTGACTTCAGTCAGTAGTTAAAACTTCACGTTATTATCAATTTGCAAAGGAAGTACATGTTATATGTAAAAATGTAATATTCTTCATACAATAAAAACACATAAACATTAATATTAATAAATGTACAGAAAAATAAATATATTATTGAATTTTGTACTAGATAATAGATGGCACTCAAATAATTTCAAAGTATTTGTTCCAATAACTATGCAGATGGGTAAACAATGGCTTAAGGAAACTAATACTAAAATAAAGTAACTAAGATTAGCTTTATTTAGCTTAGTTTATGCCATATAAAGGATTGGATTAAGAAAAATTATGAAACCATAACAAAAAAATAGCTGTTCTACGTTAACAGAATTTGCGATGTCTCTAACATTAGGAATTTGATTAGTTAATTAGCTTATAAATTTCATGATAAGTTCAGGATTAACATTCACTTTAACCTGTCTGAATATTTTTATTTAAAAAAAAAGGACAAAGATAATTATAATATTATGTTTGTATAGTAAAAAGACAAGGAAGCTTTATGGGAAAACGGAACAAAAAAAAAAAGAAGAAAAACTAAGTATTGATTACCTACATTAGAGATAAAATACGTAGGTATCAAAATAGGTACCTGCCTACTCATTAATCATTTTAAACCCTTATATTGAAATTTTGTGGACTTTACATTATAATTTTCAATCAAATTAAACTATATTTTTCAGTTGGAAGTTAGGATTTTGAAGGTCAACTTTTCTCCTCTAATATTTCTATTAAGCATGACTTCACACATCTCCATATAAAATAATCTAATCGTATTAAATCGTAGGATTTTGAGGAGAATTGATTATGTTGAAGAATAATATTATCATAACATATCTTTATATAAATTAATCGACTTTTTACTGAAATCAAAATTCTTCCAGATCGATCTCAACAAATGTAAGCATTTGTTGAAACAAATATTAATTTTAATATTTTATCAAATATAATATTATTATCAAAGATCTGTAACCAGCATCATTTAGGTAATATTTGCTTCTGCCTCATTAAATAAGTAAGGACTAATGATAAATCCAACATGTAAACCATATCTAACTGTACGTTTTTGAAGATATATTGGAACCTGAAGAACATTTTTACGATTATTTTCAATTCATATTAGAGAATACATAAAATATATTAAAACAGATGACATTCACCATCTTTCAACTAACAACTTTTTCCATATATCTATAATAGCAGTTAGAAGCTGTTCTTTCCTTATTTTTAATTTCACAATTTTTACTGAATACAGAAACTCAATTTTATTGTCGTATTTTTTATCGCATAACAACCTTAAAATGAGAAGAAAGCATAAATGATTTTGTTTCATTTTTTTTTATGTTTAAATATTAATATTGTGGTCTATTTTGGCTTGGATCACAGGTTAATTTTAATTTTTTTTTTCAGTTCATTTCAGTTTAAATTAATTCATTTTATATGTTTAGGTTTAGATATTTTTAATAAAGTTTAACAGACATAGAAGGAGGGAAAAATAGAAGAAGAAGAAAGAAAAAGAAGCGAGGGTGCAAAAAAGGGGAACAAAGAAAGTGAGGGTGCAAAAAAGAGGAACAACACTTTGAAAGAGGCAAAATTTATTTTAAAATTATATTAAAAATAGATAAAAAAAAAATTATTTGAATTTTATATTTTGTTGTAGGTAATCATGACTCTTTTTAGCACATTTCCAAAAAAAATTTGAAAAAATGTGCTTATTAGTTTCACTCTGTCCGTCCGTCCGTCTGTCCGTCTGTTTACAAAACTTCTACACCGTTAAAGATAGAGAAAAAAAATTTTAACCATAGGTAGGTCTCATAAAAAAAATAATTTTGTGGAACAACTTTTTCATGTAGCCCCCCCCATTACGGAGCTACAACCCCTCAAACTTTGAAAAAGCCCTATTTTTAAATGCATATATCTTATGTTCTGCTTAAGATTTTTTCAATCTGAAAACGTCATTCGACAGGTATTTCTTTTATCTTTATAAATTAATATCAAAATTATACAATTTTTTTAAATTTAGTATTTAAATTTACCGTTATGTGAAAACCAAATTTTGCATGATTTTTCTACTTTCATAACTCCGGCACGCTTCTAGATAGAAGCTTGAAATTTTGAGGCAAGAAAGAACTTTTAGAATTAGTATAAGTTTGCACAGAAAATTTTTTCAGACCACCCCCTGTTTATGAGCTATTAGGGCTTAAAAATTGAAAATTTGCTATTTTTAAACACCTGTAACTTAGGAACCTGTACATATTTTACTTCTGCAAGATATAAAAATTAAAGCTACAATAATATATTTTTACATGTGTTAAAGGTTTATTTTAGTTGTAAAGGGTTCCAAAGTTGCAACTCTTCAAAATTGCGAAAAAGCCCCATTTTCAGATGTATATATCTCGGGCTCTGCGTAATAATTTTGCAATCTAAAACCGCCAGAAGATCGAAAATTTTATTATCTATATAAAACAATATCAAAATTATGTAATATTTTGTAATTTACGATTTAAATTTACCGTTATGTGAAAACCACATTTTGCATGAAATTTCTTTTTTCATAACTCCGGCACCCCTTTAGATAGGAACCTGAAATTTTGAGACAAGAAAGAACTTTTAGAATTAGTATAAGTTTCCTCAGAAAATTTTTTGGTAACACCCCGTTTTTAAGAGTTATTACGCCTCAAAAATTGAAAATTTGCTATTTTTAGACACCATTTTTAGGCACGTGTAAAAATTTTTCTTCGGCAAGACATGAAAATTAAAGATTTAATAATATATTTTTACGTGTGTTGACGGCTTTTCTTAGTTATATAGGATTCCGAACTTACGGCCCCTCAAAATTTCAAAAATGTCCTATTTTCACGTTTTTTCTTATTACATGAAATTTTCAAATTTTTGTATAAGTCACACTTCTAAACAGTTTGTATTGAGTTTTGGAAATGTGCGCTTTTAAAAACCGTTGGTTTACATTCTACCTTGTTTAATTTAATGGGTGTTCATTTTATGCAGTAAAATGAAAAGTATAGGTGGAAATAAAAATTATGATATTATGAACGCGATATATACAAGCGATATTGCTAGGAAATTTATTATTTATATTTATTTAGTTTTTACTATTAAGTCGCACATTATTAATTAGTACTTCTTTATTAAATTATTTTTTCTTTAAATTTCATTCGTAAAGTGTGACAGCTATATTATAATCTATACTAATCCTGAATTATTAAAATTATTAAATTGTTTGAATGGAATTTCTTTGGCAATTGTATAGATTAAATAAGAATTCCTTAAATAAAAATTAGATAAATAATTGAAGATATCTTGAATGAAAAAATTTCATTACTGAATAATATGAATGTATTCTCTTATAAGATGTTAAAAAAATGCAAGATTATCAGAAGTCATACATCAAATTATGAGCCTAAAGTTGACCTTTATATAACTAAAATTTATATAATACATATAAAATACAATACAAATACAAATATATATAATATACAATATACAAATATATTCAATATATACAAGTTTATACAAATTTTGGAAAGGAATCATCGCTATCATCCTATTGAGGAAATGAATGATATCCGTTAGAGCCCTTGTATATCAGCATTAACTGTTATTTTAATTTATTAAATTTTTAAAGTTTATTAAAGACTTTTTTTTTGCTTTGAATGTAACTATTATGAGAAAAATGGCCTTCGATACAGATGTTGAGAATATTTCTCCAAATTCGTCCCTCGCTGTCAATTGGAATACTTCAATAATACATAAAATTGAAAATTCCTAAACAATAAAAAACATTCAGGGATATGCAACTATAACTAATTTATCTAAAAGGGTGTAGATAATTTGATCTGAAAATTGAATATCAATTCAACAGTCGTTTGATTTTATTAACGGTTAAAGACTTTTGTTATTAACGGTTACTTTTCTGATGCATAAATGATATTTCGGTATTTTTTTTATCGAAATATACTATAGAGTATAGAGGAGTGAAAACGAGCACGAGTCCTCTATGAGTATGTGTGGCTTTAACCCACTAAACACCACCTCCCTTTTTTGACCAAACAATAGTTTACACGACTTGTACTGCCTGGTCATAGTTAGTTGAGTTAAGGAATGAAAATAGATTTCAAATTGGCAGACATATTGTGAACAAAGTTGTTAATATTATTTGAGTTAGCGTGCTGACGGACGGACGGACGGACATGGCTCAAAAGTCTTAGAATTTTTTTCTGATCCGATCCATACCTTTGAAGGTATATCTAGCTCGCTTATTTCGAGGTGTTACAAACGGAGGAGTAATTTTATTATACCCGATCCTATCGTACGGGTATAAAAACATTTAATTCACTTTAACTATAATTGTGAACAATTATTGTGAACAAAGTTGTTAATATTCACCTTGAATCTTTGCATGTTGTAATTGTAATCATCACCAATTCTGGGGAACACATGAGGTGGAAGATGGTACTACAAGCGAATTTCCATAAGCCGAATTATAAGTTATTTTATAAGTTTAGAATACAAAGTACTGCTAGTTGATTGTAGTTATCGTCACTGTTTTATTTATAGGCTTCTTCCAAATGATAATATTTTCTTCTTTACAATTATAGAAAATGACAGACAGAATTCACTTTATTACAATCACCAGTTTCTTTGATAATTTATATGTTTCATTAATTAATTTTTGATATAAAAATTATGCCATTCAACTTTAAGAATTCAGAATTATCTATCTATATGGACATATATAAATAATCTAAAAATAGAAATTTAAAATTAAAACCCTATCATATTATTTTTCTCTATAATTTCTGGAAATTAATGAATAAAATACATTTTTATGTGCATAGATACCTTTGCTTCAAAAAAAAAAAAAGGATTTCAATAATGTCTGTAGAATGAAATGCACTTGGGGGTATAAAAACAGACTTTTTTACGATGAAGATATTAATTTTATCTAATAATAATAACTAGATACAAAAATAAATAAATTTCATTTGTATAAATATAAATATTGGTGTTAAATACTATGTATTTTATAGAATGAAAATTTCAGTATTCTATACTAGGATCTATAAGATTAAAAAAGGGTTTACCTAGTTTGTTATCATATTACCAGTTAAGTGGTACATTTTTTGGTTTTAATCATTTCATATCATTCCATAGAATATTCAATTTGTTGTTTTTTTTTTGAATTTATATGTATAAAAAATTTCAAGCATATAAAATAAAATGTATATGTCAAATTTAAGAGGTTATGGTTTAATTTAATATTTTAAAGAGATTCAGACAGATGTTAACTATAGAATAAAATTGTAGATACATCTGAGAAAATTTAATTTACTTTTAACTTTTGTGCATTTTTAATTACTTTTAAAATTTAAAATTTTTTATTATTTAAAAGAAATCTCGTATAGTGAAAAGTTTTAAATTTTGAATTTTTAAAATGTCACTTAATATAAATCTTGTTTATCTGTTAATAATTGTGTAGTAGTTTTTTTTTTTTTTTTTAAAAAAACTGTCTAATGATATTTTAGAGTTAGAAAATGACAATTAATATTTTAATTTTGTATGTTTATTTGTGGATTTATTTTAATCATTAATTTTTAAATGGTACGGTTAAAAAATACATGTATCAACAAGCATATATATCAAAGTTCTTGGTATTTTTAAATTAGCAACTTTTAATTTCTAAAATTTCAAAAACTTTCACAAATCAAAAATTTACAGTATCGGTTTTTGTCTCAAACGGTATCAAAGCTTTGTAAATAACTGTATTTATAGTTAAAGTGAAATTAAATGTTTTTAATTTTTAAATTTTTATTATGTTACTAAAATAAAAACTTTTAAAAATGATTTGAGGTATATATATATATACCTTAAAGAGGAACCAAAGTGAAAGATGAATGAATTGTAACTGCAGATTGTTAGAATGTAATAACTTTATTTTTCGCGTTTTATACCATTTAATGTTCGCGTTTTATACCGTTATTCATTTTTGACCGTTATACATTTTTTTACAATCCACTCTTATATCAATATATTATTGAAAAACTCATTTCAGGCATAGAATACCGTAAATGCAATTCTCTAAAAAACAATGATTTTCTTTTAAAGAAATTGACGCATAAAAATAAAAAAAAATACGTTAATTATTATTTAGTAATCACATACAAATATTATATTTTCATTAAATTTTTTTAGTTCTACATTAAAAAAAATAAATAGACCTTAATACGATAAATAAATCTCTATATCCTTTAACTGTTTTTTTTTTTTTTTTCATTAAATCATATTTGCACAAAAATTGTTTGACCTATCATCAAAAGAATAAAATAAACCCTAAACATAAAATAAATGGACGTCATTTGCTTTAGCAGTTTTTGATTATGCGTTACAAATTATTTTTTCTTTCTTATTATTTTGTTATTTAAATTTTTTATTAATAAATTTTCTTTGTGTTGATGGTAAAAGTTTGATTGCCACTAAAATTTATTTTTTGCATTTTTTTTTTATTTTTGGCCGCTTTATTATAATATTGTTGCTTTTTTATCATTACAATTGAACCCGTAAAAACAATTAAAAAAAACATAACAATGGGAACACCATCATAGTCAAAAAAAAAAAAAATAAAAAAATAATAATAAATTGATTCATTGCAGAGATTTTTTGACATTTAATTTCATTTTGGTGTGCTATTTCCAGACATTTTACAGTGAATTAAAAAAAAAAAAAACAAAAAAATAAACAAAATCACATGGGACAATTCGCAGGGTAATGGACTTTTACATAATTTAAATAAAAATAAAAACGTATAGAAAAAATAGCTGTTAAAAAAAAAAAACAGCGAGTTGAACAACAAAACCTGTGGTAGAAATTTTCTAAAATGATTTTTTAAGTATTTTTAACGGTATTTTGATTTGCTTTTAATTTTATTTTTTTTTTGTTTTCTGTTTTGACTATTTTTCTAACGGTTGTACGGTTGATTTTTTAATTATTTTTTTTTTTTATATGTATTCTTTAAGTATGCTTAAACCTACTTTATTAAGCGGGTTTTACACAAAACATACTTTATTAAGCTTTTTTTTTATACGAAAAGCAATTTAATGGCTTAAGTTAAATGTTAGAATTAGATTAAGGAAAATTAAGAAAAATTTTGTTAACATTAAAATTAGGCTTTTTTTTCGTAGCAGTTAGTAATAGAAAAGGTAATATAGATTTTTTGCTACAATGAATCTACAATCTTTTCGCCTCTTTAGGTTCTATAACTAACAAACACTATCTTAAAAGATGAGAGAACTCTCTAAGAAAAGAAGAAAAAAACCCTTTTCCGGGCCGTAACATACAGCAAAGCAGCAAAAAAAAAAATTGTTTTATGATTGTTAAAAGTTTTATTAGTAAATAATGGCCTCTGCAGCCTCGGTGACCTAGTGGGTAAGAGCTGTAAACACCGAAGGATTGTGAGTCCGAATCCCACACACATCATAAGTGTTATTTCCCCTTATGACATTTACCGCCACGTCTGAAACGGAAAGGCGGTGTAATTTCCTGTTCACATTTATGTGGCAGAGAAATGCACTAAAAAACAAAAAAAAAAATTATTCTGCGAAAGATTTTTTAATATCCTTGAATTAACATTTCATTTATAGTTATAAATATCATTTCAGTCATTGCGTCTTGCAAATAAGGTAAAATCGTTTAATAGATTGAAAGATTACATCAACGGAAGATTTCTATGTATTCAATTTTGTAACATGTGAATTGTGATGTAAGACAAAAATTTATTTAAAAAAAAAAATAAATATTATTGTTGATGTAAAACCATCCTTATAAATAATTAAAGTTTAAAAACCACAACAGAGTACTTTTTCTTATATTTTATTTTGTTTGTTTTTAATGAGTAAATACTTGAATATTTTTAATTTCTAATGTATACCTACTTATTGTGACTTTTTTTTTTTTTCAATGTACTAACGATTGAATTTTTAGTTTATTTGTGGTTTGCTTTTTCTAAGCTATTTTAACAGTACAAAACTTTAAATAATAATTACAGTTAAGTTACCATGATTTAAATTTGTTGAGTTTTGAATACTTTTGAAAATTTACTTGACACCAAACAAATATTTAGCATCATGGCACCCAATTGTGCTTTTTATACATATGTATGTAATAATATTTTTTTTTGTGAATTAAAAGATGGAGAAATTTAATTCAGTAAAAATAAAAAATAAAAAATTAAAAAGTATAAAGAAATAAATTTTGAAAATAAATCAGAATATAAAATAAAAAGAAAAACAAAATACTATTAAAAATAAATTATAAATTAATAAGTTTATAAATAATTTTTATTTTTGTTTTGTAATTTATAGAATATAAAAAAATATTAATGTCCCTATCTAAATATTTTTTTTACCGTTATTGCAATGAGGTAGATATTTTTTTTTATTTAAATCTTTAATTACCTAAGAGAAAATCGAATTTAAAATATTTTTTTATATTCGGTTTTTTTTAGGCATATTTTGTTATTGAAATATTTCTGTTGAATGTTATTGGGAGTATTATTTTTCTAATCTTTTTAGAGAGCTTTATTTCTTTTACGTGCTAATTGTTTACCAATAAAGTTGAACAGTTGTCTGTACCACAGGTACATGTTTAAACAAAGGGAAAAAATAAACTAGACAAATTGGTATATAATAGATAATAGATGGGGGGGAATTAGGATTTTTTGGAATATACTTTTATTATTCTTAGAATTTATATCAATATATTCAGAATCAATTACTATAAGAGACAGCAATAGACCCATTACATGTAAAATTACTTAAATTGTAATTGAAATAATTCTATTTGTTTTAATTTTCTTATATTTTTTTTTCTATATATTGGAGTTACAACGTAAAATTAAAATTATTTGTATTTGTTTAGATTAGGCTATTTAGATATTTGTGAGTTATAAAGTTAAAATTAAAAAAGTTAAAAGTATTTTGGTATTAATTAGAAAACAATGAACTAATTAGGTGAATTAGGTAGAATAGCAGATAAAAAAAATTGACTTTTACTAGGATTCAAATTATTTAGGTTTCGTACTATCTGGTTTTAAATTTTCATTAATCATTGTCTTAATACGATTTCTTATCTTAAAGATAACACCGAAATTGTCTTAATACGATTTCTTATCTTAAAGATAACACCGAAATTTTCAGCTTAAAATAACTTATCTACCGTATCTAGCAATAGAAAATTGAGAAAGGCAGAATGTAAACCAACAGTTTTTAAAAGCACAGATTTCCAAAAGATAATAGAAACTGTTAAGAATTGTGACTTGCGCCAAAATTTGAAAATTTCATATAGGAAAAAATGTGAAAATAGATTTTTTTTTGTAATTTTGAAGGACTGTAAGTCCGGAACCCTATATAACTAAGAAAAACCATTAATACACGTAAAAATATATTCCTAAATCTTTAATTTGTATGTGTTGCCGAAGAAAAATTTGTACAGGCGTCTAAAAAACGTGTTACAGGTGTTTTCAATTTTTGAGCGCTAATAGCTCTTAAACAGAGGATGGTACAAAAAAATGTTCTAACGACGCTTATACTAATTCTAAAAGTTCTTTTTTCTCTTAATTTGAAATCCCTATATAAAAACGTGCCGGAGTTATGAAGGCAGAAAAATCACGCAATATTTGGATTTCATATAACGGTAAATTTATATACTCAATTTAAAAATATTGTATAATTTTTGTAAAGGTAAAAAAAAATTCCTGTCGAATGGCGTTTACAGATTGAAAAAATGTTAAGTAAAACAGACATGGGCATGAGATATAGGCATTTAATTTTTCTCTATCTTTCACGGTGTTTTTAAACAGACGGACAGAGTAAAACTAATAGGTACATTTTTTCAAATTATTTTTGGAAATGTGCTAAAAACCCTTTTCAATTATGCATGTTTTCAAAAGCTTACAACCTTACTTTTAGTACTCACTTACTCGATTTTAATACATGTTACCAGAGTTTAGTAATTAGAAAGTATCTTTTAGTATCTATACACTATACAGATTAATTTTTAAATGTTTTAAAAGTTAGATTCGAAGATACGATAAATTTCGGATGTATGTAAATATTTGCATCTTATAATATCTAGATAATAAAAGAAATTTTAAAGGGTGGATGTACTTTAAACATAAAATGAAAGAGAGAAAAGATATAAAGATATAAAGCGGAAAGAAAAGGAAATTAAAAATAGAAATGAATTCTGTTTTATTTTGGTTGGTTTGTTTTTTTTTTTTTTACTAAAATTTTATATTAAAAAATCCTTTCAAAAGAAAATCTGTTTCTCTGTGCGATACATGCTTGTGTAACTTGAATTTGTTTTTTTTTTTTTTATATATATTTTTTTCTTTCACAAATTATTGTAATTTGCTTTGAAGAGTAAATTTTTTTGTTTGTTTGTTTGTTTTGTTTTGGTTCTTATTACATTCTTGTAAACCTATTAGACCTAACAAAAATCTATGTTTAAATATGAACACAACACCAACCAAAACAAAAATTTAATAAACCAACTTTAATTTTGTACGTATGTGCAAACGTATCTAAAAGTATGTATTAGTAATAAGAAATAATTTTCACCATACCCCCTATTCATTTATTTAACCATTAGTAACCAAAATCAAATCAAATAAAACAAAAAAAAAAAAAAAAAAAAAATTTGTGTAGAACGGCAATGATAAAGGAAGGCATGAAACAAATATACGTCTAGACGCAATTATTATACAGAATTTGATTCGTTTTTAAATACTATATAAGAACAAGAAACGACGTATATGTATTTATATTTTTATTTAAAAGTAAATTTTATCCTCTTTAAATAAAATAAAAAAAAAAAAGTGAAATAGTAAATTAAATTAAATTGCAAAAAAATAAAAATGTATATATATATATATACATATATAATAACAAAAGAAAAATTTATTTTATATTCATAATCGTTATTTTATACACACATAATATGTATATACGCAATTACATCCTATGAATGAATTTAACGTAAATAATCTTATTTAAATTGAATGTGGGTGGATGTGGTATACCATATGTTAAAAAAATAAATAATTTTCTTTCTATGTTCAAATGTACAGAAAATTGTTTTAGGAAAATTGTTAAATAACGAGAAAATGATTAACAGTTGATCTGGTGTATTTTAAGGCAGTAGATATAAGGGTATTAGTCAATAATTGCAAGTAATATTAACATTCCTTATGGTTTAATTAAAATTTAAAAAAAAACAGACTCTGTAGTAATATAATAACTACTATACTACTCCTTTTTTCGCAATGATATATACCTACATAAATTTTGCATCTTATGACATTATTTGACTCTTAATAGCAATTCTATCAACAATTTACGATTATTAAGTCATATTAAAAACTTATAAACTAGATTTGTTGGGATAAATTGAAAGATCAAAGTTTTTTACTCTATGGCATAAAATTAGTTGCAAGGACGAAATACTTTAACTACTTAATAAACCCAAAAGTATACTTTGAATAAACAAAGTTTTCTAAAGTACAATTAAAATAATTGCAGTTTAGTTTTAAACGTAGGAAAATTTAAGAAGAAAAGATTTTGTTCTCTTATTGAGCCAGTATATAAGCTCTTATTGATCTTTAAGAGCCACAATTGCAATAAACTGGAAAATATCACTATATAGCAAATAATAATTAAGCTTTGAGTCTTCAACTTTGTTTGCAAAAGGGTTTATTCAGTTCTTTACTATAAATTTAATTTTAATTTTTTATTCCAGCATCTGTTTTAAATGAAGCCCCGATTAAATGCTAAATAATAACTAAGGATCTGAATAATGAGAGTATAGAGAAGGAGTTCTGGAGTTTTTTTTAACTTTAAGATGAATTTTAGAAGAAGATAAGAAAAAAAATTAAAGTTTCGTAAAGAGACAAAAATTTTTAATGTCTTGTGAATGAAATTTTAATTTTTATATAAAATGCATTGACAATTAAAATATTGCATAAAAATTAAATTCAAAAAAAAAACAAATATTAGATATGATGAAGTTTATATAGTTTTGTATTTTTTTTAAAGTAAATTTAATTTTCTAAATTGAAAAGAAAGCAATGAAAGAAAAAAAAAAAAAAATAATATGAAATTGTAATTGAAATGTTTTTAAAAATAATATTTTTTTTTTCTTAAATCAATAAATTTTCTTTTTTTTTTTTTCAATAGAATATAATTGATGTTTAAATACTTTTGATAAAAAAAAAAGAAAAAAAGGACGACTTTTTAAACTTTTATTAATATTGATGATAAATGCAAAATAACGATGGTTCATAATATTTTTATATACGTGCTGATATTTATTTAGAAAATTAGAATTGATTCAATTAAATTTCATGACATTTTTTTTTAAAAAATATTATTGTAAAAAACTGATCGAAAAACTATTATTTTTATTATATTTATTTTTTTTTGTGAATTATATTATCAATTTTTATTTTTAATGGTGAATAAATTTTTTTTTTCCTTTCTGAGCCTTCCTGTATATAATCCAGAAATAATCAAGTTTTTTGTTCATATTTAATGGTTTAGTCATCTTGCTATCTTATGCAAAACTTGAGTTTAGTTGAGAGGAAATTTGAGTATTATGATGAAGACCAGTAGATCATTACTTTAAACCAATAATATCCTGTTATTTTAGAATAACGTAGTGCGTCAGTCGCCGTTTCTTTAGATAAAAAGTCTCAGGTTCAAACCCGGGTCAAGTCCAAATATTATATAGAATATAATAACATAATGAAAACAAAGTATATATTAAGTAAGTAATAATAGTAATTTAATACTTGTACCGCAAACACACCTGCGGTACAAAGATGGATGGTGGGGTAACCAGAATAAATAAAATTTTCCTAAGATTTCAGTAATTTAACCTCAATTTAAATTTTTTAACTTCTGAAACAAGTTCAGAACTTCAAAATCATAGATTATTGAGCCAATTATTATAATACCTTGCATTATCCTTAATGTTTAATAAAAAAGAATTTTTGTTGTTGCAAACAAGTATAGTAATCGATCTTACCCAATTCAGTAAGAACACTGAAAAGTTTTTAATTCAGATGTCAATTGTAAACATACGGCAAAATATTTTTAATTAGCCGAAGATAACATATTTGTAACAAGTACAAATTAACAAAAAAAAAAAGACTTAGATTTGCCTTACTTAGGAATTGAATGCATTGAAATTGAAACCATTTTTATATGAATAAATTCTCAATATGTTAAAAAAACTTCCTCTATCGTAACAGTTTCATCATGTACCGATATATTCATCTTTGGCTCCAACATATTCCAAAAATAAAATTACCCCATGCAAGTATTTAAAAAGTTAATGAATTTTTTTATGTAATAAACAATCTTTAAAATTTAAAATAGTAAGAGTTTAAAACTGTTTTTCTTAAAAAAAAGTTCTATTTATTTTACACATACATACTCTTACTTTTTTACATGTATTAAGTATATTAATAAAATGAGAACAATTTTTTTTTAAAAGGATTTTTAACCTTTTTTTTATCTAAAAATAAATCCTTATCAATCAGTTTAAATCAAAATACATTTACATAGGTACATATATACAATATTATCAAAGACTTTTAATTTACTCGTACTTCAAAGAAATAAAAAAAAACTGTCATAGAACTCTACAGGATAAAAGTACTTTAGCACATATTAATCATAAATAGCACTTTTCTATATCGTTTGATACTTTTGAAAATTTTCCTGACTAATTTTTATAGTTCACAATAATTTCCATATTTAATAATGCACCTATAGCTACATATATTAATACAATATATGTAGATATTATTCTCTGGTGTATGTTACTATTCCATATATGGTACCATGGCATAAAAAAAAAATCATCCCTATTATTAAAACTTAAAGCTACATGTTTGCACTTAACCCAAATCTAATAAAAGGTTAAATTTAGCCCTGAAAATTAATCAATAAAAAAATATTTTTCTTATACACTTCATCCAATCATTGAACACCTATTCATTTGCGATCCATAAAAATAAAACTTAGTGTATTGTTCCTTTAATGTTCTATGACAGAACTAAAGCTGTCAAAAAAAAAAAAAAAAAAAAAAAATTAAAAAAAATTTAAAATGAGAGCCAAATAAATATCTGTGTAATTAAGATTAATACTTTGTTCTTTCGATAAAGATAAAAGTTAGGAGAACTCGGGGAGAAAAAAAAAGAACTGTTTTTTAACTGTTTTTTTTTTTTGCTCCTATAATTATGCTTCTTTTGTAAGCAGAAAAAAATCATTTGAAGTTCCTTTGAATATAATGAAATAAATATATTTTTAATGTGTTTATAAAACTGAAGAGGATTTCTTTTACTTGTAAATATTATCTTAATTTAATTTATATTAGGAATATTATATTAATATACAGTTAAGGAAAAATTTATGGGAATAAAATTAAAATTTTTTTTTTCAGTGTTTTATTTTTTTGATACATTCATTACTTATGCTAACTAAAGAATAAATGATGAAGAAAATTTAAATGAGTTGAATTTGTTATTAAATAAGTTTTGAGATAAAAAATATTTTCGATCGGGAATCAGCCAAAAAAAAAACTTTTTTTTAAATCTTTTATAATAAGAAGAAACTTTTTTAAATCAATAAAGCTTTATTGAAAAGTAAATGTTCAAATAGTAATGTGTAATTTGTACATTATGATCAAAATTTTAAAATTTTTTCATCTCACTCGCTTTAAATTCCCATCACAGTTGATTCAAATTTTTATCTGGAATTTTATTGATTTACAGTTTTTATTTTCGATTTTTATTCTAATTCAATATTTTAGAGCATTTTTTTTGAACTTTTCTTAATCTTTTGTCAAAAATTCTAACATTCATACAAGTTTCAAAAGCATAACTAAAAGGATGAATAGTCCGAAGGTAACCCCATATGTTGAATTTTGATTATTTTCAGTTTCAATATTAGCCTTATCGTGATAAATCGAATTTTTCGTGAGATGATAGAGCTTTAAATGTAAGAAGAGCTAAAATACTAATATATAAATCTTATGTTTTCCAAAGAAAATTTCTTGATTTCTTGAATGAGAATGAGAAATATTCTTTAGATTATTTTCCAGCTAAAGCAAATAAAACGAAACACTTATGAAACATGTTTCTAATGGAAAGGCTATATGACCATAAATTCCAGAATATCATGTCGCATATCAAGGTAAAGGAAGGAGTGCAACTTGATGTTACTGTAAAAACTAGAAAATTTGATAGATTCCTTGTTTTTGAAAAAAATATTCAAGATTTTATTCCAACCTCTATACAATTATCTACTTCTAGGCATTAAAAAAAACATTTTAAGAAACATTTTTATACTGTCTGGTAGTAAAGTATCACTAATTGCTTTCATAGAATTTCATCACAATCAATATTAAAATTTTACTTAAAGACTCAGATAAGTTCACAAAATAATACCGCTTCTAAATTAATTGTATACCTAAAATTCATTTTGTGGTATTTCTTGTACCAAATTTGTTGTAGTTATTTATAAAATGAAGATAAAGCCAAAGCATTGGGATAAAACCTAAGATATGATACCTAAGGGATAAATTGAATATTGATAACATACTTCAAATGTAGAATAGCTGCATTGCTTGTAATCAAACTCAATAAGTCAAAAATGCTAAGGTATATTCTTAGAATACAATATGTATCCTTTATTACAAAAGTAATTATATATTTAACATCTATTTGAAAAATAAGCAATTTAAATTAATTTTATTTTCATATTTTTTAGATATTTGTCCGTAAATGTTTAGATACTATCATTATTTTATTTAACTATAAAATTTAATGCTCCGAATATCCCCTTTAATAAACAAAAAAAGAAAAAATGAAAGGGCTAAAAAAAATTATCAACTAAAAGGTTGCAAATTAGGTTACATGTTGGATATGTTTCAATGTTGAAGTATCCATGTACTACAACAACAACATAAAAACATGAATTGTATGTTTTCGGTGAATGTAATGCAACTTTTTGTTTTATTTTTAGTTAATATTTTTTTTTTATCCTGGTATTTTTATATTTTTTGTTTTAAAAAAAGTTTTTTTTTTCGTCAATTGGACAAGAACAACAACGTAAAAGTCGAGCAAAAAAGCCGAAAACAGAAAAAAACAAAATAAAAAAAAATACATTTTTTAAACATTATTTTTTTTTTAGCAAAATTTTTTATATCAAAATTTTTTGCAAAATTGAAATTCTGTTGAAAATATTATCACCGTTATCGTAATGACAGTTTCTCTTGTAATTCTGAAGTGAAAGCAATTGTAATACAATATTACTTTGTTAATTTTCATTTTGGTTGAAATCAATCGGTAAAAGCCTCAATTCTAGATGCCATTAATTTTGTTGGTAATCATTCAGATGAATTGTACATATTTTTAAGATATATAAGGAAATTGATTTAAAATAATTAGTGTAAAACGATCTTGATATAACCCAAGAAGGGCTAACTAAGAAAAGCATTAGTTGAAACACTAAAAAAACTAAAATAATCTCCTTCGAATACAGACCTGCAAATTGAAGAACAAATGTTCTCTATATAGATATGATAAAATTAAAGTTGTAGAAAGGTTCAATTATTTAATTTGAATACTAGTTGTTAAATTTACCTAGAACATCCATATGTCTAATGCAAAAAATAGAGAAATTACAAAGCAATTTAATACCGCTTATCATATTGTCAAAAAAATCTGGTAGATAAAGTTTATATAAGTTGGCATATGATCAATGTCAATTTTGCTGAAAGAAAAATCGATATTAAGCATTAAAAGCAAGCAGTAATTCTTTTTTTTTTACTAGGATCAGCGGAAAATATCCAGTCATTCAGAGGAACTGAACTTGCTTCTTCTGAGTAGTGTTGAATGAATTTAAAACTACACAAAACTGCGGCCAGTAAAATTTAACTTTAGAATAGAATCTTGAATACAAATATACCATTTGGTTTTCAGGATAAGACCATGAGAAGAATATAAGATAAACAAACGATTCGTTGGAATTTTTATCAATTTTACTAAAAATGTTTCATTTACATTTTTTTTTTTTATAAATTTTTCCTCTATAACTCTATATACCTACATTACATAGACATTTTTTCAGCTGATATTAGAGTAAAATTTGATAAACTTTTTGGAGGTTTTTACTTAGAACGACAATAACTAACTTAATTTTATTTTTTTTTTTTTTTGGTTTTTAGGTATAATTATAAGTGCTGGAAATGTGAATACATTGTATAACGTATAAATATATTCCAGCATCTTTTTCAACGGGTACTATAGTTGTCATTTTATAATGCTTCTATTGACTTAGATACTGAAAATTTAG
This sequence comes from Poecilobothrus nobilitatus, assembly GCA_947095535.1. Taxonomy (NCBI): domain Eukaryota; kingdom Metazoa; phylum Arthropoda; class Insecta; order Diptera; family Dolichopodidae; genus Poecilobothrus; species Poecilobothrus nobilitatus. The sequence continues at coordinate 239,409,880 of OX352773.1, read as the reverse complement.
GATTACCAAAATATCACTTCAAAAAAAAAACCTTTATAAAAATTGAAGCACTATGAAAAGATTTTTTTTTATATATTTCGCAGTATAGGAAAGGTAAAAATATTCCAAAATGAAATCAGAATAATTTCAGAATTAAAAAATTGATGAATATGAAATGGAAGTTGATTTCTATATTAGACCGTTTGGTAAAAGGATAAGGATTGAATCATTAATTAAAACTGTATATATATGAAAAATGTTTGAGATATGAAATAGATTTAATGCGAAAAAATCTATTAGGAAATAAAATGGTGGATTAATGGTGCATGGTGGATATTCATAGAATTTACAGCTAATAAATAAAGTTTGTTTATAGTATACGAAAAATATGAGAACGAGTACTCTATGACTGTGTGTGGGACTTTAAACTCCTGAACACCATACCTACTTTTTTTTGACCAAACAATAGGTTATACGTGCTTTAGTATTCATACACTGCCTGACTAATTTTAATTTTATTACTCCGATGAGATAATGAGAAAATCGATTCAACTAAAATGTGGAACAAACATTTTTTAAGATATTTAAGTATGATTCATTAAATGGTATAACAATAATTTTATTTAATTATCTATTTTCTATATTTTATATTGAATATAATTATATTATTAATTATTTTGTAATATTATCGCTATATGAAATATTACATATTATAATCGACGGACAAGAATCGAATCTATTGTAGTCTGATTACAAATCATTTATAGACTACGGTTTTAATCAAAGATTCACGAATTTTAATAATTAATTTATTTTTTTTATTTTTCTTTCATTATAGTATTAACATATGATTGGGAACCGACATAATTCTTCCGTAGTTGCAGAATAAACATTTATTAGAGCTGTTGTTCATAAGATAGCTTCGAACTATAAAAACTTTTTCTAATACGAATCTTTAACGTTTAAATAGTGCAGCTCTTTTCTGGCTTATATTTATTTCATAGTAACTGAACTATACTATACAATATTAATAAAAAATTAAAAATATGTTTGTATTTATCTGAATAACTAACTCAAATTTGGCGTATCTTATCTCACTTAATATAGAGCCAACACTTAAGGTAGAGCCTTTTAAAAATAAAACTCTTCACAAATAAATTCGATATTGTTTTGGTTTGAAGTGGAAAAAAAAGTGGCGTTTTTAATAAAAAATTATTTTAGTCACCTTTTTTTCTTGTTTTTTTGTATTAAACATCCGGTCACTCTGACAAACATCAATATATATGGATGGTGCCATAAATTACTCGATTGATATAGTTTTAAGTATAACATTCTTTCGGGAACTACAATTTTTTTTTTTTTTTTCTTCTAAATCAACAAACATTACTGGACTTACATAGTCGTTCATGCATACATGAACGACATCTATTGAAAAAAATATAAAAGACAAAAAAAAAAAAAATTTTAGATTCCAATAGTGACTGTAAAAAGAATCGATTTATTCAAGTAGATATATGTACATATTCCAATTTTCGATATGTTATTACATAATATTATATAAATTATATTATATTTTATATACATATATGTATCATGTATGTATATAATATCGTTATGTTATATAATATAGTTAAACATAAAATTCTATTATATATTATTTTATATGATCTGTCAATGTGACCAATTGTACATATATATAAGTATATTATGTATTATATTTTTATATGCAATTTTATTTTTTTTTTTTTTTATTTTTGTTCGATATATCGTGACTTTTTTTATTTCATTTCTCATAATATTTTTTTTATTTATTTCTTTTTCATTTCATTTAGATTAAGTTCAAAAAATAATATAAAGAATATATATTCGAAATATCTACTTTGTATTGGTACTTTTTTATACCATGAGGTACATTAAGGATATTGGAAGGACACATTGAACTAGTTCCTATGGGTTTTCATAAGAATTTCTAAAAGAAAAACAAACATTTTTATAGAAAAAAAAAAAAAAAAAAAAATATATTTTTTTCTTTAGGAAATTTATTAAACTTTATCGATTCTTTTTCTGATCAAAACCACGAATTGACGTGCGAAGCAATGAGGTGGAATGCAATGAATAAATTTTTTTATTTTTTTATCAAAAAAAAACAAAAAAATACAAAAATAAAGGAAGAAAATTTCTAAAAATTGTTATAAAGAATAGTGCTGAGATTAACGAAGAATTTCTGATTATTTTCGAATATATTAAAAATGTGGTATATATTTTGACAGAATTTGAATGGGACAAAAAAATTACCTTACGGCTCTATAGTGACCTTCAAACTAGATTCCAATATAATAATATGTATTTTCAAATTTTATATTCATTTAAACTGACTATAGGTGATATTATTTTTAAAATGTTTCGGACTTAAATTTTGATAAAAAATTTTGAGATTAGAAATTTTAATATTTTTTGATATTCAAAATATTTTAAGAACTAAAAGAAATTGGAACTAAAAAAACATGGTTCATATTATTTTGATATCATAGAAATTTTAAAATAATATTTTGATAAGTTTTATAATTGTATTGAAGTTTTAAAACGAGTTCATTCGAAATATTTCTATTTTTTAAAATTAAAATCGCAATTTAATAAATGTATAAGAGTACCTATAGATACAATATGTATGTAAAATGAATTTTAAAATCATTTGAGTTACAAAATTTTCAAACTTTATTTCATATTTATTTGTAACGAAAAGTGCAGGAAAAAACAAAATATTTTAAAATTAATTTCATCCCAAGCATTATTTCATCAATTTCAATTTGATGAAAATAAAAGAATTTAAATTATGAAAATGAAAATAGTTTGTTTGAAAACAGTGCATCTTATTAAATTTAGTCAGTTGACGTTACAGCAGAATTTCTTTAACAAATCTTTAAACTTAGGTATAGAAAGATAATTTATATTTGGTTACAATTATTTTCACTTTTCAATACTCAACGTCATTCGTCATGACGTCAGACTGACTAAAAATACCCGTTGAGATCCGGCAATAACAATGCGTTGCAAAATCGTATAATAAAATGTGGTTAAAATACAGTTTTAAGTAAGAACATAGATTTTATTATAAAAAAAAAAAAAGCCGTTTAAATTAGCGTTTCAGTTTCTTGTATGTATTTGCATATTTTTATACTAATTTAACAAAATCTCAAGACAATGCAATTGCAGTATTCATAAAAACTTAATTATACGCATAGATATTTATTTTAGAACCGTTTACATATAGTTGCCTTTGGGTATAGCGGAGTTAACCTAAACTCACATTACAAAAATCACTTGGCAAAAAACTCGTTTCATTTGACTAATTTGTCACTCGACAAATTTTCAAATAACATTAAATAACATAAATATGTATTTGTTAATGGTGGATATTAAGTATACATATCCTGCAAAAGATGTAAAAATCTGATGTTGTAAGGAATTCTAAAATCCCTCCTAATTCAGAATCTCGCATATACTTGTATAAAAATATTCAGTAAAACGCGTATAATCCTTAATCCTGATTTTGTAACCAACCATAAAATTTCTTCTAACTCAAAATCCCTTATATATATATTTATACATATTATGGAAAAAGGGGAATCAGGATTTCGAAATCAATTCAAATCTCTGTTAATTATTTTTGTAACTCTCCCTGACCAAATATTTGAAACCCTGATTTTGAAATTTTTCCGAATTATTTTGTACATACGTATTTCAACAACAACGCATTTAATATAGTGGGGGCTGCCCCCAAACCCCTGCTAAACAATTTATTGAAATCCTGATTTTGTAGCCAAATATGAAATCCCTCCTAATTCAAAATCTCGCCTATGTACATAATATATATAGATACATAGCATTCAAAAATTACCCTGATTCTGTAACAAACCCTAAAATCTCTCCTAATTTAGAATATCGCAAAAGAGGAATAAATTTTCAAGAGTATTAACACATTAATTTTTAACAAAGCTACATGTTTTTTTTAGTTTTTTGAAAAATTATTATTTGCCAAAATTTATAAAGTTAGCCAAGTGTTACGCCGCCGTTACTCTTCTCTTCAATATTTAAAATTTTTAACAGGAAAATTTAAAATTCTTTCAATAGTTTAACTACCTTTTAATGAAAATTTTCTGTTGGTGGTCCATTTAAAAAAAAAAAAAAATTTAGAAAATATTAATTTTCAAATCAAAATTGGTTTTACTTCGTTAAAACTATAGCATATTTTAAAGGTCAATGAATTTATATGACTTGTTCATATAATACTCGCTCATACAATACAATAACTCAAAGTTATCCACAAATCAAAAGAAAAAAGAAAAACAACAAAACAAAAACAAAACGAAAAAAAAAAAAAAAAAATGTAAAACAATGCAAAGAATTTTCAAATGTCGAGAAAATGTTATGGGAATAATTTTTTTTACTTAGCTTTTTAAAACTTTTTGATACGAATATGAGTTGTAAACGAATGAATGGATACTGCATTTTTGTGTTTTTTTTTTTTTATACTTTGTTGGATTATAAAATATACATTCTCATAATGTTTTAGAAGGTATTTTTACTTTGTTAAGTGAATAAAAAAAAAAAAACAAACAAACAAAACCAAAAAAAAATTGCATTGCACTTGTATAACCCATGTTTTTATTTTTTTTTATATGATTATAACCCACCCCTAAAAGGGACGTGGACTCTTAAAGGAATTTTTTAACAACAAAAAAGTTAGAGTTTATTTTTGTTCCTCTTTTGTTTTAGAATTTAATATGAGAACTGATTCTTTTTGATATTCCCGCAGTAAAATTGAATTCAGTAGTTTTCTTTCTTTTAATATGATTAATTTTTAAAAATTTAACAAGAGTTTTTGTTATATTGCTTTAATTTTTCTTGACTTTTATTAATTAAAAACGAAAGTTTTAAAATTTGATTTAAATTTTTAGCATTTAGATAGTATCTGTATAATTAAAATAATATAAGGTTTCTAATTTGGGTTTCATTAGAATTTAAAAAAAATATAATTATTGTTCGTAATATGATTATTTTCCAGGAATTTTTATGCACAATGGTGCATTAGTTCCAATATGAACCAGTAAAAATAGAAATGAAGAATCTAAGAAAATTGTTTAATCAAGAAAATTGTTTAATTAGCCATATGGAATCTATACGTAATTTAATATGATAACTTCGTATTCGTATTAAACTATAGCGACTTATAAAATATTCGACCGATTATTTTGTGGTTAATTTCTAAGCGCGATAACGGATACATATATTTAAAATAATTTATGCATGCATGATATGGATAAGACAATTTATGCATATCACCCATTTAATTGCAATAAAAATCAGTGTGTTTCATGCATATTTGCAGAGTTTATTTATTTCTTTCATCAACTGAATTTTTCCCTTCCTATTCTTCTACTGCTCTCATTATATATTCCATATATAGATATTGAAAAGTAAAAATGATAGAATTCACCATTTCTTCGTATATTTTTATTATAAAAAATATGAAAAGTTGTTTGATCAGTTCTATATGTTGCATATTATGGTACTGTTATAAAAGTAGTTAATTAAATTTTAAACTAAATGATTTAGAGCTTTGAAATGTGTCAAAAACTTTTTAAAAGTCAAGAAAGCATAAAGACAATTACAGAATGAATTCTTTTACTTTTCCTATTATTAAACCGTATTCTATTAACCTTCGATTTTAAATACTTTTTGTCTTTTGAACTATTTTTATACCCGTATGAACTATGTTCAAGGGTATAATAAATTTGCCATTACGTTTGTGACACCTTAAAGGAGTCGAGCTAGATATAGTGTCAAAGGTATGGATCGGCTCAGAATCGAATTCTGAGTCGATTAAGCCATGTACGTCCGTCCGTTCGTCCGCACGATAACTCAAAAAATAAAGGAGTTAGGAGGCTGAAATTGTTTTACGTCACTTTTGAAAAATTGTTAGTTTTGCTATTTAAATCCAACATTTTCGGTCGGCGGGTTCGAGTAGCTGCCATACAACGTCTTTCTTTATATAGAAATAACTCAGTATCTATTCAAGCCATACAACTTCTCTTTTTAAATGAAAATAACTCAGTGTCGATTGAATCTAGCTATCTGAAGTTTAGTGAAAAAGTGTCGAGTTGCATGCCAAAAACTTTTGTAAAATTTGATTGGTCTAAAGCAGCCGGTTTAGGCTTCTTGCATTTCTTGGAACTTAATGAAGCTAGGCGCAATAGATTTAGCTGTCATACAACTCCACAATTTACATAAATATATCTCTGTAGTTCGGTACTAAAACATGTGAATGTTTTTAAAAGATGATCAAGTATTATAGAAATAGGATATATTACGTTCATACGGGTATCCCAGAGTTGGCACAGTCTACTCTACTGCACTCTTCCTCGTTTTTTAATTAAATTGCAGTTCCATTTGCATGAGACATTGACTTTGGCATAATATTCAACAATTATACGTTTAGCTAATTAGAAATTATTTTTAAACAGACAGATAAATATGAAATTGACGCTGATGCAAAGATATACATAGAATCAGGAAAATATATAATTTGTTCTAAAATTTGTAATTTATATATATCTATACTATTTGTTTTAAAATTTGTAATAAATCTACTGGAGTTAAACATGGATACACCACAATCCTTAGCAGTTTCAAACTTCATTTAAACACCAAAAATAGAATTAGGAGATCTATAAAAGCAATTAATACAAAAATTATTGTATTTGAAAGTTTTAGTTTCGACGGCACTTCATTTTGACCAAATCTTATCAGAAATCTATTTTTTCATGTTTTATAAATGATGTACATCTTTTGATGTAGATCTATTGTGATTCTCATGGTATGACATGTTATGGATTTTACATTTACTTATAATACTTCTGTCAGCCCTATTGCCTCTAAGAAAGTAAAAATTTGTGTAGGGTTTATTGAAGGCAACTTCAGCTTCGGCAAAGCAACATGTTCCTAAGTGCATATACCATGTTCGGAGTAAACCTCCACAGTTTTTGAGTATCTGCGGAATCTGCATGTACCATCATTTTCTATTCCAATTTTTTTTAATTGTCCCGACAGGGAACTGTTAAAATTGTCAGTTAATTTTTACTGAGACCCATGATTTTAGTACATCTTTTTCGATTATAGTTTCCGAGACGCTCGTTAAATAGTTTGAGCTCAAATTTTTCGTTCCGTAATTTGCTCCTACAGTTTTTCTCTTTGATTTTTACTTTGTGATGTATCTATGCCACAAAAAGGTTTGGAACCTGGTAGCTACTTCTTTTGCAAGTCGATCTGCTTCTTCATTTCCTTCTATATCTAAGTGTCCAGGTACCTAGTAGAGAGTTACTGTATTGTTCTCAAGCGGTTTTGTTTCACTAAGCACTGCCGTACTAATTGGGATTTAATATATAGACCAAATTTAATGTACCTATATCTTTTATTAGAATGATTCAAAAAATTAAAAATGACTAAAAAACATACTTACTATCAAACGCAGATACTTTTATTATCACTTGGTTTAAAAAAAAATACAATAATTCTTTTTAAAGTACAGGTATCGTTGTTCTCAATTAAACTAAATTATTCAGAATAAAAATCAGATAAAAGTGTTTTTAAAAAAGTGGCAGCAGCAATTATTAAAAAATTTTAATCTAATTATCTGGTTCCAGTCAACCCCAATATTATGCTCCAATTTTTGTGCAGTCGAGTAATTATTTTTATTTTATTCATTTTTTATTTTTTTTTATTTTAAAATACTTTAGACCAAAGGTGTAATTAAGATAGTCCTTACCTACTTATTTTTTTTTTTTTTTTTGTGAAATCGTAAATTGTACATAGAATCACCATTTACCAAAGAAATTATTGAAAAAGTTTTTTTTTTTCATTATTATATTTCTTGTCTTTTCATTAAAAAGAGGAAAACAAAAAACTAAAATCTTCCATTTTTTATCTTATTCAGAACGTGTATTCATTCCCTAAAAAATAGTTATTGCAAATATAATAATGGAAAAAAATAAGTGAAAAATGAAGAAAAATACGGCGAGAAAAAATATGAAGAGAAAGACCATTACCCCAAAAAGGAAAATTTAATGTGGCAAAATAGTTAAATTTTAACAAGTAAATGTACTTTGTACAAAAAAAAAAAATAAAGCGAAAAATTGGGACAAAAATAGGTGACGTTAAATTTTAAGACGTTAGTATGATAACAATGATTTCTTAAGAATGGTATTAAGCATCAAAATATTATGTATATTGTACCAGACATTGTTTTATTATGGATCTTGAAGCAAATATATAAATTTTATTAATTTCATTAATTTTTGTGAGAGGATATATGGAATGAAATATTAAAATAACAATGAAGATCTATACCTGCAAGATATACTAACTACCTTGTTTATATATTATAAAATAGCTCTAACGAAATATATATCCTATAGGAGTATTACTTATATATGTATATATATATTTTGGAAAAAGCATACAACCCTGATTTTGTAACCAACTCTAAAATCCCTCCCAATTCAGAATGTCGCACATATACATATTAGAAAATTTCTGGAAAAAGGGCATACTCCAATTTTTATCCAAAATTCTAAAATCACTCCTAATACATTTACTCTACATATTCTATTACTCTCTTCTTTTAATAACAAAAATAGTGTCCACGGGCTTTATTTCCTCGGGCGTTCTGTCACTGCACCATAAATTGTACATGGGAAAATATCATTAGCATCCTTTATCCAGCAATTTTGTATAATATAACTAAAACTGTCTATTATATATTACTACAAATGAATAGATTTCGTAAAATTTCTTACTTTTTTTCCTTTTTTTGAATGCCTACTTCTAAAATCATTATTATTTCAAAAGGATAGTAGTTATTCTCAATATACTGTGCCAAATTAAAGTTTAAAGAGTCACTTTTATATTTTGAATTATTAGTACATTAGTTTTAAAACTGGAAATTAATAGGGGTATTCTTGAGTTAGTGCAAATATTTGCTAGATTGCAAAAAAAAAAAAAAAAATATGCATTTTAGCAACATCTCGTGAACGATCCTTGTAAAATTTGTATTTAAAATATTTACTATAGTTATTGACTTTTTATTTAACTGTCAAAAATTGAATGAAAGCTATCTCTTATAGTTGTTTTGTTTATAATATGATATATATATACATATACATATATATGTGTATATATATATATAGATAGATATATAAACTTAAAATTTCCAAATGTGAAATCTGAAAATATGGTGCTAGGGTGCAAAATTGATTCATGAATACCTCTAAATATTTTGTGTAAATGGACAATCAAAAGTTTAAAAACAAAAGTCAAAAAAAAAAAAATCTTTCAAAACCCCTTAAAAAAAATTACAAAAAAAAAAAAACAAAAAAATAGATTTAAAGTGCGAAAAAAAAAAACAGTGCGAATATTATGTAGTGAATCATATACAAAAAATTCTTATCGTTCAAGCATAAGAAATTTAAAATAATTAAGCTCATAAATTACAAATATTTTTTTCTTTTACATTTAGTTTTAATTTCTGAAAATTTAACAATTTATTTTTTTTCCTCTTTTTTATTACTGTTTTAGCTACTTTTACCGTTATATTTTTTCCTTTTTTTTTTTTTTTCTACTTTGCACAATAATTTAACAACTCATTTCACCTTTCTGAGTAATTGTTAGAAAAAAAGAAAAAAAAAAAAAAACAAAAAAAAAAAACAGAAAGTTTCTTTTAATGAATAAAAAAAATTAGACCTTAAAAGAAGTTGAAAAGAGAAAGATATATATTATAACTGCAAATATAACGGGATAAACTCAACCTCATTAGCTCAGTTTTTCTCTTTTTGTGTTTTTTTTTTTTTTTCTTTGGCTTATTCCCAAAGCGTTTTAAAAAAGAAACAAAATGATTTAAAATAAAGAAAAATAGAAAGAAAAAAAAAAAAGATAAAAGAAACTGGGACTTGTTTAACCAGCTCATCTGTAAAATTATAAATTGGTAATAAAAAATGGTAGAAAAAAAAAACGAAAAAGTAGAAGAAAAATAAAATGTAGAGCAAATACAGACATTTAATAAGAAAAAAAAAAACTTAAAACTTCGTTAAATTGAAGTCACTAATTCTCTTGTGAATTTTAACTAATTTTTCTTTGTGAACAAAATTAAACAACAAAAACTGAACGTTTCTAAAAAAAAAAAAAAACAAAACAAATATAAATTGTGCAAAATTGCATAATTTTGCGGATGTCCTTGAGCTCAATACTAAATATTTTTTCTTAGTTTTTTTTTTCGTTATTTTTTTGTTTCTCATTTTTGACTTTTCTATAGTTAAGAAAATTGACGCAATAGCAATCTTTTTACTTTTTTACTGTTTCTTTCGTCTCTACTAAATTTAAAGCTTAATTAAACTGAATTATTTCAACAAATGTTAAACAGTATCCTAAAAAAAAAAAAAAAAAATGTATTCCATTTTAATCACACAAATAGCATAAATATAAATATACACGATATAAAGGACTATATACACATGTACACTATATAAAGGACATACAATATATTATATTCATGACTGATGTTTTTCTAAAATGTATTTTAAAGTATATAGTTATAATATCCTACGTAAACGGTACAGAAATTCTATGGATTCTTATGCTACATAAATTAACTAAATTTGCAATCAAAAATTTTATTTCTCTCTTTTTCTACAAATTTCTAAAGCATAGATCTTTTCAACACACACATATTTGGTGAAAGTTTGTTATGTTTTTTTGACCTCATCGCTATAGATAAAATTGACTGGTTCCATAAATCTTTAAACAAATTGAAGTCTTTAGTTTTATTGTGATAGTGATTGGTCGAAGAATATTATAAAAGTATGTTAAAAGCAAAGGCAATATGATTAATTTATAATTTGTATCTTGGAATTGGAAAATCACTGATTAGAAAGGTTTCGTAGTAAAAAAAAAGAAATAAAATGAAATCTGGTGCAGCATAGTAATTAATAAAAAAAAAAAAATAGGAAATATCTAATAAGTGACAAATAAATGTTAGAATGCAACCCTAAAATTTTCAAATTTTCTTTATATGTATATGTATTTCGATATTTTTATCTGAAAATTTTTTTTTTTATGTAATCTAAAAACAAACTGCGAAAGATAAAATTTAACAATATTTATTTTAAGGAAAACTTGTTGCAAAATTTTGTTTGAAAAATTTCCAAAAAAAAAATAAAAAAAATAAAAAATATTTGCAAAAAATTAAAATGACAGAATAATACAAATATAATAATAAATTCCAATTTTTGCATAAAATTAAAATTATTATTCAAAGATAAATAAATCAAGATTTGAAGGAAAAAAAAAAATGTTCGTGAATCTTCAGACATGGGCGTCTGAATTCTAAATTTTGCTGATATAAAATTATTTGCTTGAATAATTTTTCTTTTGTTGTTGTTGTTGTTGTTGTTGTGGTTGAAGATGCAAAGAAACATTTTCTTTTCATAGATGGAAAAATAAATTTAAGTTAACGATAACATAAATGGAAATATAAATGAATAATGTGCATTGCATTTCTTTCTTTTTTTTTTTTTTTTCTTGTTCAATATACGTGTCGTAATGTTAATGGTGTCATTAAATTGCTAAGTCGAAAGAATTAATAAAAAATAAATTTTATAGAATAAAATATATTTTGCCAAAATAATAATTATTACATAGGTATATTATAAAAAAAAAAAACAAAGTAGAATGTTAACCAACGGTTTTTAAAAGCGGACATTGCCAAAAGATAATACAAGCTATTTAGAATTGTGACTTGAACCAAAATTTAAAAATTTCATATATGAAAAAATGTGAAAATAAGACTTTTTTGTACTTCAGAGAGGCTGTAAGTCCGGAACCCTATATAATTAAGAAAAAAATTGTTAGCACACGTAAAAATATATTACTGAAGCTTTAATTTATATGTTTTGCTGAGGAAAAATTTGTACAAGTGCCTAAGTTACAGGTGTCTAAAAATAGCAACTTTTCAATTTTTAAGCTCTAATAGCTCATAAACAGGGGGTGATCCAAAAAAATTTTCTGAGCAAACTTATACTAATTCTAAAAGTTCTTTCTGACTTCAAAATTTTAAGCCTCTATCTAAAAGTGTGCCGGAGTTATGAAAGTAGAAAAATCATGCAAAATTTGTTTTTCACATAACGGTAAATTTAAATACTAACTTGTTAAAATACAGACTTGACTTACAAAAGTAAAAGAATTCCTGCCGAATGGAGTTTTCAGATTTAAAAATTGTTAAACAGAACATGAGATATATATGCGCATTTAAAAATAGGGCTTTTTTCAAAGTTTGAGGGACTGTAGCTCCGTAATGGAGAGCGCTACATGTAAAAGTTGTTGTACAACATTAATTTTTTTATGAGACCTAACCATGATTAAACATTTTTTTTCTCTATCTTTAACGGTGTAGAAGTTTTGTAAACAGACGGACGGAAAGAGTGAAACTAATAAGCACATTTTTTCAAATTTTTTTTTGGAAATGTGCTAAAAAGTGGAATGAGATATAACGAAAAAAAATTATAATTATACAAAGATTTTTAGGCACTTTTATATGTATATGTATATATGTATATACATACTTATATATATAAATAATATATAAACAGCTATACGAAATTCTTTTCGAGTTAATATCAGAAAGAGATTTCATACGATCACAGGAAACTTGTTAAATTCTCAAATAATATTAAATGATCTATTTTAAATTGTGATAACAGTAAATTATCTGTAATATTTTTTTTCGAAATTCAAACTATCATGCCAAAATATTTTCAAAATATAACATTGTAATAATAAAAGAAAATTTTCGTATGCAATTCACAGGAATTGAAAGGAAATTATTTTTTGCATGAAAAAATATATCAAAAATTTTTATATTTACAGATTTTGAAGTTTTAAACCTTAAAATAACAAAATTGGACAATATTTGGGAAATCCGCAAGAATTTTTTCACAGATTTTTCTAAATGTTTTTAAGTATAAGTTGCAAATATTTAGTATGGTTTTTTAGGTTTGCAAAATTTCGTAGTATCGTCGCATCACTAGGTTGCATTGAGCTCTTTTAAGAACAGTCATTTGTTAAAACTGAATTGTGACCTAAAAGGGCCACATTATTTTGTTGTTATAATATCCAAAGTTATAGATTTTTATAAAGAAATATACCATAAAACATAAAACTAGTTTAGAACGACATAAAAATGTTAAAGCCGTTCTACTTATAGAAAATTAGATTACTTCCTGAAGATTTAAGGTAAGAGACCTTTAAATAAAGCACAAAGTAGAGATTTCCTTAAGGAAACTATACATAAGACATTATACTGAAAAAAAATGTTAACAAAAACTTGATGGTTCGTCAGTACAACTAATTTTAATAGAGAATCGGTATGGTTTAGTTTATATAAATTCGGAACACATTGTGTTATAAGGTATATTGCATCTTTTGGAAATTCACACCATCTCACGATAACAAAAAAAACTTTTTGATTTAAACTTTTAATAATTTAAATAGAATACAATTAAATATTGATTTAACTTTTGAAAATAGCTCCCGAATTTATATTCAAGAAAGTGAATTTAATATAAGAAAGAATTAGCTTAAGGCGCCAGCATTAATACTTTTTACTAATATATAATATTTAATAATAGATGTAGTTTAAAATGGCTTCTTTTGGGTATTCCAAGAATATAATCCTATATTAAATAATTTGTTTCAAATTTATATAATTATCATCATTGTGTATCATTACATAATAATGACTCGACTGGATAAAACTGAGCTTGAACTCAAATCTCACATTTTTAAATAAAATGTACACCTGAACTCGTAGTTTTTCTTTGAAAATGTGAGGTTTGAGTTCCTCAGTTTTATGCATTCGACCCAATGTTTCGTGAAAACAATATGTAATAACACATCCTTTAAAACATTATGCGCATAACTGGTTTTGATTCTAATGTAATTATAATCAAATTTAGTTATAGTAAAAGTTAATAGTATATAAAATAATTTTTAAAATCTATTGAAAAGTAAAAATTATTTTTTATTTTCGGTTTTTACCACAATAATTATTTAAATTTTATTAAAAATAATATTTAAAGAAAGAGAATAAAAGACAAAAAGACAATGATATTTTTCCAATTTCCTTTTTATAACAACATTTTCTTTTTTTTTTTTAAATTTTGATCAAATTAAGTTCTTTTTATGTTTGTTCTTTTTCTTTTTACCAAATACAATTAAATTTCAAAACCATAACCTGAAGCAACAAGACGCCATCTTATTTTCTTTTTGTTTTGTTTTCGTTGTTATTTCAAATTTTTCTTTTCTTTGTCCTTTTCTATTTTACATTCTCTTTTAAATTGTCCTTGGAATTTTTTATTTTTATTGTTGTTTTTTTTTTTTTTTTTTCTGATTTCTTAAATACCTCAATTAGCAAAGCAATTTCAAATTAAAAGAAATTAAAAAAAAAAAAATTCTAAATTCATTTACTTCTTTCTGATATTGGAGACTGTCACGATAACAAGAGATAGACAGGAATGCCTTTAAAATTAAAATTCCACAAATAATAACATAGTAGAGAAAACGCCAAAAAAAAAAAAAATAAAAATTAAAAATAAAAAATAAAGCAAAAAAAAAATCGAAATAAAAATATCCCATTAAAAAAGTATCAGTTTAGCGACGGGTAACATTAAAAACAATTGTTTTCAACAATGAAACAAAGAACATTGGAAATAAAATACAAAATGAAAAGTTTAATACGTTTTGATTTAAATGAAAATTTTTAGTTGGTCTGTTGGTAGGAGATTTTTTTAAATGAATTTTTGATCTTAAAAAATGTAGTTATTTTTTTAAAAAGAAAAGTTATTCATCTTTACATTATCGATATTATGTCTATAGTATTAACGTAACGGGGGAGAAAAACATATCATAAGGTTTTTGCAACAATCATTTTTCGTCTGTTAAAATATATCTTGTATAAGATAATAAATGACATACAAATAAATATATTTATTTATATTTGATAGTCTTGTACAATAGCTACAGTTGAAGAATCCATGGCTTAGTGAAATTATAATGATTTTAGAAACTGGAGCTAAGTCAGATATGAATAATTAATACCTTAGTAATATGATATTATAGTGTCTAATGACTTAGATACAAAATTCTGCAAATTACTAAATCTTAGATTCGACAATAATTTATACTTAAGTCTAGTTATGCTTAAAATAAATTCAATTGCAATCAACTTTAAATATTTCATCTGTGACATATAAGAATGAATAGAAAATTAACATACATTGAATTAAGTTTAGGTAGTTTCTGTTCTTTTTCTTGATATTATGTAAATGACAGTATTTAATTAAAATTCAAGCCTTAACATTATTTATTTCATGAGTCTTATGCTGCCCATACACGGCGGACTAGGTTGTAAACTTGGTACGCGGACAGGTTTTAGAACCATACCACACACTTATCCAACCTATCATCCAATGATACAACTCAACTACAAACCGAAGACTCCGCCCACAAATATCAAAATATTTTGATATTCATCCAACCAACTTTTCAACCATCAAAATGGTTTTACAACTTGCCCATTCACGATACAACTTATCAAGTCCGCTTAATAAGTTTTCAATCTAGTTCGCCGTGTATGATCAGCATTATAATATATAACTCATGTCTATAATGATGAATCACTGTAATATGATATCATAATATGATTTTGTACGGTAGCATGTCATTTCATATTACTTAATTTTACAATGTCCAAATGATTTGTTATGACTATTATACTTAGTGTTGTGATTTTGTATATCATAATTGTAATCAAAGAATTATCGAATCGTTACATGATAGCTAAAGACTATAATAGTTAGAGGCATACATATATAGGTATGTACTGTTTTATAAATCTTGTTGAATCGTTCTGCAATTTAAAACCTAATGAAATAATATTAGCTATATTACATAACCTATATAACATAATATGTAGCTATTATTAATTAATTTTATAAATTAATTAAGTTAACTGGACTTTTCCAGTAAATCGGTGTCATATTGTGCAATTTTACTTTAAAGTTTAATTTCAGTAAATCAATTCATTTAATATCCCCTTCTAAGATAATAAATACTAATGCTTATTTAACAAAAGTTTAATTCAAAAAAAAAAAAACAAAAATTGTTCTGACATTTATATTTTTGATGGCAATTTGAACGATAGATATAATTCACCATTTTGTTTCTTTTTTTTTTCATTGTCTAATGAATTCAAAAAACTCACGATTAATAAAAAATAAAGTTTATTGACAATTTAACAGTATAATCCCTTTGTTGTAAAAATCACGTTCAAAAATTAGGATTTGTATTATAATGGATAAAATATTTTGCCGCGTCAAAATTCTATATATGTGTGTATTATTATTATTATTATATATTGTATGTATATTATACATATATAGAATAAACTTTGTTTATTAGAATTTCAAATAAAAAGTAAACTAAAATTCTGTAAAAAAAAAAGGTTTGGGTATAAAAATAAGCAGAAGATTATATACTTACTTAAAGGCATTTTGTGTACAAAAAGAAAACCGATAAAAATAACAAAAAAAAAAACAAGAAAAATAAGAAAACATAAATTCTATTAAATGTTATTGTTGTTATTTTTAAAAAACCGTTATATTCCTATTATATTTCATTTTAATAATACTATAGTACTACAAGCGGATTTAATCCAAAAAAAAAAAAATATTTACTTTTTTCACCAGATTTTCTATCTCTTTTTTTTACAGTTTTTTTTTTTACAATTTTTTGTTTGTTTTTCGTATTCAAAAATAAACAAAAAAATAAAAAAAATCAAGATGGTGGTGGGATACGCTTAGCACATATAAATGCGAATATAAGAAGGATTACAATCAAAAGAGGATTTCTATATTAAAAATCACTTTCTTTTATTTTTTTTTTTATTTTTTCGTATTTTTTTTTTTTATTCTGTAACGACTCTTATTCAGATTTTTGAATTGGTGCGAGGATGTGTACATATTTAAAATAAATTACATATTATCTCCAATATAACGGTATATTCAATATTGTATGTGATTGTAAAAAATAAAGAAAACAATGATAGCAATATGCACATAAGTGTCTATAATATTGTATATAGGTTGTAGAAAAAACGAAATGGAAATATTAAAAAAAAAAAAGGAATACCATACTATTTTTATTTTTTTTTGTTTTTTAGTTTTCTTTGGCAGCAGGATGCAATAAAAAATTGAAAACAGCACGTCGATAGTGCAATTGCTATTGATATAAAAATAAAAAAATTTAAAAACAAAAAATCAAAACAAAATGAGAAAGGAATAATTTGATAATAACGTTTAATGAAAGAGTTGAAATGATATGGTTTAATTTTTTTTTTTCTTTTTAAAGTTTTATTTTGTATGTTTAAGTTATTTTATCTATATTTTGTATATCACTAACAAAAAAAAAAATGTATATAAAATCAATACGTAAAGAAAGAGAGAGAAGAGTTAAATAACATTAAAATAAAATTATTTAGGATTGGCATTAATTTTAAAATTAAGTTGTAATAAATTGGGCGTATTCTTATTTAATTATATCAATATCTAAAAATAATTACAAATAATAAACACATATATTACCGAATATGTAAAAATATGCATTACCTACGAAACCCATAATCCAGAAATTTAAAATCAAGAAACTCAAAATCCTAGACACGTTAAAATCCCGACACATCAAAATTAAGACACATTAAAATCCAGACACGTCCAAATCCAAACACAGACTAAATCCAGGTAGATCAAAATCCAGACAAATAATCCAGACAAAATGCAGACAGATCCAGCAGGCCGACCGACTGGACCTGTCTGTATTTTTGTTTCGATTATTTAATGCAATTTTCACATTTTCATTTGAAACCAAAATCCAATTATATTTTTATTCACTATACCAGTGCTATAAAAGTGGTTAATAAAGACTTTCTAAAAATTGGTAATTTTATAGAAAATAATTATATACATGGAAAAAGCCTCTATTTCCGTTTTTATTAGCTTTTACACAATTTTAATTATTTTCTAGTACTAGTTACTGATATTGAAAATAAAAAAACAAAGCATGAAGAGTTTTGCGCTAAATCTATAAAGTCATCTATAAAGCCTGGACGTTTTTTAACAAGTTAATACATCACAAAAAAAAGAATATGATGGCCATTAAAAAAAGTTTGTGAATTATCTCGAGAAAACAAAATCTAAATAATTTTTTGCAAGCATGTTTTAAAAACTTTGAACCTATTATCTCTACTATAGGTAACTATTACGAAAAATATTAAAAAATATTTAATTTGACGTTAATACAACAACAGTTGTACAACAGTTCATCATCATCAATACTAAGTGTGGTATTTCAGTTTGCAAATTCATCACAAGTTAAAAAGAATTCTAACTATTTTAGAATCTATCGTTAGGTAACTAATCCGTTGTTTTACTAGCAGATTTTTGAAAGGAATAAGAAATACGAGTTACTTGTATCACAGAACTTTATTAAAACCTCCTGTACGGTTCCATAGCTTATTTTTTGTTATGTGTAGGCATCGACTTTTCCAATAGAAATAAACCTTTATAACGCTCCAAACAGTGTATAATCCACATATTTCAGCTCTTAAAATTAATTTTTAATATTCCTATAAAAGGAAAAATGAAGAAATCTATTCAACATTTTGATTGCTGTTATACACCCTCAATTTTTCTAAGTACAATATTTTTCATCACTGTTTCTGTTAACATTGTAATCATTTTTTACTTTTAAATTTGATGATGTCTTAAAAAATTAAAAAAGTTTAAGTTTTATTTAAATAAATCATCTTTATATTTAATGTCATATTATTTTATTATTATCTTAGATAAAAATGAATATTATATAAGTGATATAGAAAATATTATTTACGCTCCTTTTATTTCTTCAAATAATATCCTTAATTATTTTATCCTAAAATTTATAAAATAATAGTTTAAAATTATATCTTTATAGGGTCTACCGTTCATTTTATTTAGTTCAAAAAATTAATTTTGTATTACTAAAAATTAAATTCAACGTGTTGATTTAAAATATCTGAAAACATCACAGGATGTTCACCTATTTATACAACTTCTTCTCCCTGCACTCTGCAGGTATGAAGCAATTTTGCGGTTACATTCTTTAAACGGAAATGGGTGCTGACCAGATGCAAACAGTGCTTTTTGTCTAATAATACCAGAGGTTCACAGGAATATATGTTAGAACATTCCTGCATGCCTTGATGGATCTGCATCTATAAAATATGACTCTATTGATGTCTATTATTTATAGTGGTTAATTGATAATAAAGATTTAGTAGTATAGGCAAATAATTAGATTAAATTTTTAATTGGAGCTATAGAAAATGTGGTAAACGTCATAGCTACATCTTATAAACATATCTCTAGCCGATTATAAACATATCTCTAGCTGACCGATTGACGCATTATTGTATTTAATATCAATTCTATTATAAAAAAAAAAACTATTATTCTTAAACTTTCCGGTCATCCTAACATATATATAAAAATATTTTTTTGTTTCCATAAAATAAAAAAAAATAAAAAGGGATAGTTTTTATTATTATTTATATCTCTTGTGAGATTCTATAAAAAGTATAAAATAAAATTTACGAATGAAAAATTTTTGATTATATTTAATTGATAGAAATATTTTTTAATTTTATTTATTGTTATTGTTATGTTGAAAGTTTTCTTTTATTGTACTAAACAATTAGTTGAATAAAGCCAAATGAATAAACTTTTACAAAATTTTAAAATTTTGTAACATTTTCTTATTAATTATTAATATATACACTAGCTTCGCAATTAAATCGTACTGAGGGCGTTGGTAAGCTTTAAATGAATTATGCTTTTCATTTCTTTGAATTTCAAATGTTAGTTAAACTTTATCAAAGTATACCTACTAATAAAAAATCTAGTTCTAATGATTTTTGTTTTGTTCTTCTTACATCTTGTGACAGCATAGGGCATCAACTTGTCTCTTCCATACTAGGTCAACTGAGACCTAGTATTTTAATTTTCTGTCAAGATTGTTTATTTTTCAATAGCACTGCTCTTATTGTTCAATGTGAGGTATTACTATAGGTTGACCTCGCCTTTCACTTTCGTGAGGGGTTCAATTCTAGTGCCATTCTTAATTCTTATTATGTTTTCTTGGCGTTCTCAGTAAAATGTTGTTGAATTCGAATGATTTAGTAAGGCCATAATTAAAACATTGTTGGTTTCTAAGTACTTTTCATATTGTATTTCAGTCCTGCATTTTATTTTTCAAAAGATCTAAAATTTGTCTGTTTTTTTTTTAATGTTTGTTGTCACTTTAATTATCTCTTTAACGAATCTTATGTTAAAATCTCATTTTCAAATTAATTATTGGGCTGGCATGAAAGAAAAATAATGAAATTAACTTAAAAAAAAAAATAAAATTCGAATGAAATGTTTAGATTTTTTTGTTTTTTTGTTGCTTTTCTATTCTTTCTTTAATTAAATCCTTAAATTAATAATAAATACTTTTAATACAGTTCTTGATTACAAAAAGGATTAAAAGAGATACATTTATAGTATGTATTTAAATTTTATAATATGTATATAGAAGAAATATTTTCTTGAGATTAAAATAATTTGATAAAGGAATTATTTTATGAAACATTTTTGCTCCTTTTTCTTGTTTGATATCTTATTGTTAGGATACTCCGATTCCAGAAAAAAAAAAATCAAAAGGATTAATTCAAAAGTTAAAAATCAGTTTAAGTCACATAAATCTGATATAAATAATTTTTAGTTATACTTTGATGAATAAGTTAAGTAAAGTTTGATTTAAAGATACACTGTCACTGGACAGTTGACTGAAATTTTAAATGTAAAAATAATTTAGGATTAAATTAAAAAAAATTATTTTGTTATTTTATTTTAATTATATGTAGGTATTATTGTGTGCAATCGATTAACATATGCTTTTTTAAGATTGACCGATTAAGTTATTGCTGGCCATGTCGGTTAGGATCATGTTAAGAAATAAAAGGACTAAAAAAATTTGTTTGTTACTTGGTATTATTTGAATATATGATATACAAGCAATTTGTTTCTTTTGGAATTTTAAGATGTAAGGAGAATGCCGTATTATAGCCCTGATTCGTTTTTCTTAGGTTTTTTAATAATATTTTTGAAATAACATTTTCCTTTCCTTTATTAATACAATGAAAATTATGTCATTTAAATGCATTTAATTAATTACTTTAACTTAAAATTGTTTAGCTGAGATTTTTTTCAGCTGGTTTCAATCTGGTTTTTTTTTTCGCTATATGTTATTTTAAAACTTTAAACTTTTTTAAATTTAAATTCTACGTTAAATGAGGAGCCCTTTTTTAGTACTCCTTTTTGTTTTTTTAATTTAAAGTGAAATTCCAACCATCACACAAATCCGGAATCATACAATAATTAATAATTAGTAAATGTTTAGTGTAAAACTTTATAAGCTTCATTTAGATGTTTCTAATTATTGATAAATTTCTAAAACGAAACTTTTTTGATGTAAATGAATGCTAGATTTTAGAATGTAGAATTTATACAACTCTTTTAAATTTTCCGTTGATAATAGACTGAATTATAATAAATTCATAAAACTATCAAACTATCAGACTCATGGAGTAATAGTAAAGTCACTCCGGTCTTTCATTTTTAAATAATAATATTAGTTGCTTTTAGTTACTACCTCTTGTAGGAAGGTGCTATATACTATTGTAATTTGTAATTGACTGATTGATTAGTCTCTGGATAAAAATACTAATAAACCTAATAATAATTAATGTGTATTTATATTAATAATAATACTTGCAACAGTGAATCTTTGTAATTATCATTCGTTATTATCTCAAGCAGGAAGGTGTTATGTTCTTTTGAATGTTTTAACTATTAATGGCATCACTGTTAATAAAACAGTAATAATAATAGGTGAATTAATTGTTTCCTTGTAATCCTCATCCACAATTTAAAATTTCAAAATCCATTATATTGACTAAAGAGGGAGGAGAATTTCGAAAGTAAAAATCTGACACAACTAAAGGTGTATTCTTAATGTCTATGGAAAATTCCCATCTACCTTAGAAAAAACCAAAAAAAAAAATAAATAAATATGTTTTAGTTAAAAAATTTACTTAAAAAAGAATTTTCAATAAACTAATGAATTCTGATGAATAGATTAATTTTTAGAAATTATATTTATTAAATAAATTCTAAGTACTTCTAGTCTAGAATTCCTTTGTGTATAAATTTTTAGTTTCTCTACTCTAAAATCAATAATATTCTAGCTATAAAAAAATGTTTTCTATGATTTTATTCTAAAAATGATTTTACCTACAATAATTCAAATATTATTTTATATTTATAAAATGTATGAATAAAAATTTATAAAAGTATATAAAAATGTTATAAGTGCAATTAATAAATGACTAACAAAAACAACATTACTATATAACAGCTATTCAATATATCTCAAGAGACTTAATATGACTCATAAAAATACATATTTTTAATATCTGTAATAAAAATGAAGTGTGAGTAAAAAAATAAAAAAAAAAAATTTACCTTTTTTTTTGTACTGACTGTTTGTTTTATTCTTTTCAAAAAAATTCCTTTCTTAAATTCTATTTCAATAACTAACATAAATTAACAAAGCCTGCTTTATAATACAGCTTATAGGTATGATCCTTTTCGAAAAATTCGAAATAGATATTGTCTTATTATATTAAAACCCCAATTAAAAGAAACAATGTGTAATAATGTCCATGCTCAATAAATTAAAATAACGAAATTAACCTTATTAGAATCGATAGGATATTAGGACTAAAAGAGGTAATGAGACAGGGTTGTATTTCGTTTTCATTTATTCATTCTTTCTTTTTTATTTATTCGAATTTTTTTTCCTTTTCCAGTCCCTTTTGAAGCATACTGCTTCCACAAAGCCTATCCGATCTGCTTCTATTTTGGACTATTACCGTCGTTTGTTACTATGTCTTGGTCATTTGTGTCATTTCTTGTTCTACTCTTCTACGTCATGTATTTTTAAGTCTACCAACATTCCTTTTCCCTTGGGGATTTCATTTCAGAACCTGTCTCGCTATGCAATTAGAAGATCTTCTAAGATGGTGACAAATTCATCTATATTTTCATTTTTTAATTTCTATTTGAATTGGTTCTTAACTGGTTGTTTTTCAAAGCTCTTCGATGCATATTCTTCTTGGTTACTCCGAATCATATGCAGAATATACCTACTGGCCATTTATTCGGTACATATATCAACAATTTTAGATATGACGGGGCCAAAGTTAAATAGTCATTACAGATAAAGGATCTTAAATTTTATTATAAATAGAGTAGAATTTTATTATAAATAGATAAATATAGATAAAATTTTATACCCATGACTATATTGATTTTGTCCAAGTCATTTTAATTTACAAATAGAAATTAACAAAATGTACACATTAAATAGTTATCAGCAAATTGCCAGTATGATATGATAATGGGTTATTTTCCCAAGCCATAGTAATTTGAAACAATACCTACCTTATACATAATTGTATGCGGTCGGTAAAAATTAAAAGAAATGAACTATAAGAAAATTAACTTAAACGAGGAAGAGTGAAGTAGAGTAGACTGTGTCAACTCTGGGATACCCGTATGAACGTAATATATCCTGTTTCTATAAAACTTGATCATCTTTTAAAAACATTCAGATGTTTTAGTACCGAACTACAGAGATATATTTATGTAAATTGTGGAGTTGTATGACAGCTACCTGAATCTATTGCGCCTAGCTTCATTAAGTTCCAAGAGGTGCAAGAAGCCTGAACCGGCTGCTCTAGACCAACCAAATTTTACAAAAGTTGTTGGCTTATAATTCGACACCTCTTTACTAAATTTCAGGTTCCTAACTTCAATAGACACTGAGTTATTCTCATTTAAACGGATAAGTTGTATGGCAGCTACCCGAACCCGTCGCACCACCACAACCAAATTTTGCAAAAGTGGTTGCCATAAAATTTGATCATCATTTCCAAGATTTCAGACGCCTAGCTTTATTAAGTTCGAAGAGGTGCAAGAAGTCTGAACCGGCTGCTCTAGACCAACCAAATTTTACAAAAGTTGTTGGCCTGTAACTCGACACCTTGTTACTAAATATCAGGTTCCTAACTTCAATAGACACTGAATTATTCTCATTTAAACGGATAAGTTGTATGGCAGCTACCCGAACCCGCCGCACCACCACAACCAAATTTTACAGAAGTTGTTGCCATAAAACTTGATCATCATTTGCAAAATTTCAGAAACCTAGCTTGAATAGATACTGAGTTATTTCTATATAAAGATAGAAGTTGTATGGCAGCTACTCGAACCCGCCGAACGAAAATGTTGGATTTAAATAGCAAAACTAACAATTTTTCAAAAGTGCCGCAAAAAAAATTTCAGCCTCCTAGCTCCTTTATTTTTTGAGTTATCGTGCGGACGGACGGACGGACGTACATGGCTTAATCGACTCAGAATTCGATTCTGAGCCGATCCATACCTTTGACACTATATCTAGCTCGACTCCTTTAAGGTGTCACAAACGTAATGGCAAATTTATTATACCCTTGAACATAGTTCATACGGGTATAAAAATAGGATTTTTAATTTGATGTAAATAATTATGTAAAATGTTGTCGGTTTCTCGTTGTTAGTAATAATTATAGATAAAATACCTTTAAATAGAAGAAGAAAATTTTCATTAAAGGATTTTCGGTTTGACTTAAAGATAATGTAATGTTTCGTACTGTTTCTAAGAAATAATGTACCCGTTTATATTTCTTGATTTTACTGTAAGTTAAAGTGCCGAATTAAAAAATTAAATTATTTATTACATTTTATGGTGTGGTGAATAAACAAAAATTTAAACGTTACTTCTTAAAAGCTCCTTAATGAACGATCTATTAACTATATATTAGTTTATACTAAAAGCGAATTCATGCATTTCAAGTAAATAATACTAAAATTGACTAAAAATTAGATAAAATCTAAACAAGCCATTGGTTTTGTGTATTAACTGATAACTCAAATTGAACTTTTTGACAAAACCGTTCCGTTAATTTTGAACTCTTTTAATAACAAAGCACACAAACATGTTTCTTAATCTTACGGATTTGGTTTTAATACAAATAAATATAATATGTATATATACCTATATTTAGGTTATTATTATATAGGTTTATATATACCTATTTAATACGAATTTATAACTCAATAGGTTAATAAAGTACCAATTCAATTTAATTTTATAACGACTACTTAAAAAGAAATATCTTTTATTTTTATCTATAAGGTAAACAACCTAATCAATATTTAAAAATAATTACCAATTATAAATAGTGAATGTTTTAAATGAATATTTTAATATACATACAAGGGTGCAGAATCATAACTCCCAGGGTTATAAGTCCCTAAGCGAACTTTGAGTCACTTTAAAATATTTACGTCGGACATAAGTCCCTTGATAAGTGAATCATAAGTTCCTTTTGGGAGTTATGATCCATTAAGTGAGATATAACACCCTTTACTAAATTTTCAGTTAGAACATCATATAATTAGAATTGTGTGATTGAGCGTAATTTCTGAAAGTCTTTTCCGATCTTTATGATTTAAGTATGATAATATAAAAATATATAAGTAAAATATTAGATGTAAAACAATATGTACCGTGACATCCAAATTGCATAAAGAAAGCGTTTGGATGGCGCTACAAATACACATAAAGTTTTCTAATGCATTGTAAAACGGATGTTTCGCGTCTAAATGCAATGTAAATGTAATACAATTTAGAACAACTTTTTCGCCTCTTAAATAACAATTCAAATTTACTATCAAATTATCAAAGATAAACTAAAAGTGTCCAGAAAATTTTAGATGTAAAAATTTTAAACAAATGCACATCGTAGGCGGTGTAGAAACTGTCATAATGCAATTTGGATCATAATACTTTGTAAAAAGCTTTTGTTTTACAATTTGGATCATAATACTTTGCATCGGATGCTTTTTTTATGCAATTTGGATGTCACGGGAATTTATATATTTGTTTATGCCAGATTCTATATTAGGAAGCATATTTAAGTTGGTTAAAAAATTAAAGTTGATCCTTTTTCTAGAGTATTTACTTTTTTTTCAAAATCTTTATATATTTCTATTTCATTTTCTAAAATTATTTAACATCAAATATTTATTGTCATCATTTTTATTAAATAAAACTTACTGCAGATGTAAATAAATTCATATTATCTCATATTTTTTCAAAAACAAAACAATTATTAGTGGCGTTGCATTTTATAAGTTGAGGGTATATAATGTAATTTCATACTTATACAATTATACTTTTTTTCTTTTTTTTATTAAAAATGAACTGCAATATCAAAAATATTATTAAAAGAAAAAAATTAGATGCTATGAAAAGAATTCTGAACAAGATGGATGTAACGGATTTTTCAAAAGTACCAGACCATATTGTGGAAAGTCAAGTTATAATTCAAAAATGCTCGTTACGGTTTTTTGCTTTTGTTAATGGTATAAGTTTGGACCAATTATTTCAACTCTTGATGAGAAAATTATTGACATCAGAAAAGAAAGCAAAAATTATCTATTTATTCAACACTCTCAAAAATTCAATATTTTCTTATAAATATTATAGTTATAATATGTGATAAAATGTTTAATAATTTTTTGTAATGGTGATATTCGTCGATATGGTGAAAGAGTTGAAAAATAGCCTTTCAAAATGTAGTTTATATGTAAAATTATTGTTTTTTTCTTAATTTTGGAAAAAGGGAATACCCTGATTTCGAATCCAACTCCAAAATGTGTGATAATTATTTTTGATATAATAGTTCAAAAGAGTCTGCACATATTCGTACCCGTCACTGATGTCACTGTTATTTTATATATAATATAAAGTAGAGAAATTATATTAAATATTACTAATAACCTCTCAGCTGAAATTACTAATAACCTCTCAGTTATGACTCACCACTCTGAGTCAAAACTCTCAGGGGCATAAGTCTCCTAGTGAGTTATGGCTTATTGCTATGAGTCAAAGGTCTCTTAGGGACTTATGTCCCACTAAATGAGTCATAAGTCCCTAAGGGATGTATTATATGTGTATTAATATGTATTATATTATATGTAAGTATTACAAGTATAATATGTATTATATTATTATTATATTATATCCCTAAGGGACTTATGACCCTGGGTGTTATGACCCTGCATCATCTACAAGTATAATATGTATTATATTATATGCATTAATTCTAAGCAATACAAATTATTTTCAATATATTTTAGAATATTCAATTCAGTTTTGTTTTTCTCCTATTCATTCTGTTTTGTTTTATATTAAAAAAAATCATACCTACATACATATTTTTTATTAGGTCGTATCCCATTATTTCCTGTCTTTAACATTTATATATTTTGAGTGAATAAATTCAATGTATAGGTGATTTATATGAATATGATTGTGAATGAACTGTGGTTTTTTTAATTTTAGATATTTTTTTTTTTTGTATTATTTTATATAGAAAAAAAAAATTATAGATATTGCTAAAAACAAATGATAAATTGGTTATATTGCATGGTATTAGCGTAAATATAATAAAACGCATATATTAACAGATCTAAATAAAATCTCAATAGAAGTATATTCCTTTTTGTTTCTAAGAGTGATAAATTCCGTGCTGAACATAATACAATACTATTCAAAAATGTTGAAAAACATAATTTTACACTAATGAAAATATAAGAAATATAATTTAAATTTATAGAGCGTTATAGTTGCAATTCTTACTTCTTTTGCAACATAATATTATAATGAAAATACGTAAGCAGTTTCAAATTAGTTTTTACAACAGTACTAGCACATTTTATTAAAAGAAAAATTGCTAAAATATCTTTCAAACAAAAAGCGTTTCAGCCAAAAAAGGGGAAGTCGGAAAATTTCCATTTGATAAAATTGAGCAATTCTTAAAATACATCTTAATAAAATAGCATGAATATTTGACTAAAATATGTATAATAAGGGGCCTCGATGGCCTAGTGGTTAAGAACGTATAAAATACGCTGTAAACACCTAAGGAGTGTGGGTTCAAATCCAAATCAAGTCATAAGAGTTATTTCCCCTTACGTCATTTACAGCCACGACGACACCTGAGCAGGAAAGGCTGTGTAATTTCCTCTTCACATTTATGTGGCAGAGAAATGCACTAAAAAAAAAAATGTATAATGCAAACACGATTCATAAACGACGAACCTTGTTCGTTTCGTTCTTTTAATATTTGGCAATTTGTCTTTTTATAAAATGGAATTTTACTAGAAAGATTTTATGATAAAATGTCTGTTTGTAAAGCGATATTAATAATTATTGTAGTCACAATTTGTGAGTCTTTCATATTTCTTACGGATCTGTTTCGTTTTACGTAAATCTTTTTATACAAAAAAAAAAAAAAAAAATTTTCAGATTCTAATAGCTGC
Organism: Poecilobothrus nobilitatus; assembly: GCA_947095535.1. Lineage (NCBI taxonomy): Eukaryota > Metazoa > Arthropoda > Insecta > Diptera > Dolichopodidae > Poecilobothrus > Poecilobothrus nobilitatus. The sequence continues at coordinate 239,381,171 of OX352773.1, read as the reverse complement.
TTAAATTTAAAATTTTCATTCAGTATCAGCTTAAATCAATCCTTTGATATTTTAATCCAAAAAAAAAACTTTTTAGATAAGAATCTACCGTACACTATTTTTAAAGAAAAGAAAAGATTATATCGCGATAAGAATAATATTATTCAGTATATAAAAGAATAGAAATTTGTGAAAGTAATTTAATAGGAGGCATATAAAACTAGGAAATATGTCTTTTTATAGGTGAATATAATAATAATTTGTTCCTTGATTCATAAGAAATTGAAAAATCTCGATTTACTGTTGTGCTGTAAAAATCTTTGTAAAAATCTCCATTTAATATTATTCTTATGTAACGAAAATGGATACATTATATTTTACCAAACTAGGAAAAAAAATTCTTAAAAATTTAATAATGATATCTATGTAGTATGTACGAAAGATGACAGTTAACAGTTGACAATTGACATTTGACAGTTGTATATATAAAGAAAATATAACTGTAGCTAACTTATTATAAGCTAATATAATATGTATTTATTTTCGAAGGATTACATAAGATAATATTAAGTTAACTTGGGATTATTAATTAAAACAAAAATTTGGTTAATACTTAATATTATTATGTAATTTTAAACTTTCCTAGTGCCGTAAAGGGCATGGAATCTTAAATAAGTAACAGAAAGAAATGAAAGCTTTATGGAATTTTTTCAATCTTAAAAATCAGAATATAATAATTTAAAAGTACCTACTAGCTATAAAATTATCTTCTATTAAATTCAAAAGAAAAAATGGATGAGAAAGATCGAAACTGACCGTAGGTAGGGCTACTTATGTATAAGTATTCTACAAAAACTGATTTTTCTAATTTATTTAAATTTTTCTAACTGATCAATTCAATAGATATAATAATATATATGTATACATTTTAATAAAAAGAAAATTGATAAAGCTTTCATTTTAAATCTTCTATTTATATATGTAAGTGTATTTTTTAAACCGCAAAAAAAAAAACGCATCATTTATTATTCTTTTACAAAACTTTCCGTAATAATCACAAAATTAACTCGATAACTTCCATAAATAACCCAATTTTTTTTTTTAACAATAAATTTACAAAAAAATTGACAGCTGTTGTTTTCGATAAGCTACTAATAAAATGCATTAAGCATGCATGCAAAACTGATCTGTTTCTTTCTTTTTTTTTTTTGTTGTTTTTTTATAAAATTGATACCGATTTCAATATGATTTTTCTTTTGTTTTGTTTTTTTTTTTTCAATCACAATTGAGTTAAATTGCACAATAACAGAAATGTATATGAATGATAGAATTGTAGGGTTTTTCTTTTTGTTTATGTTTTATTTATTCCCGAAAAAAAAGGAAAAATTTAAAAGATAAAAAAAATAACAAAAAATAAGTGTTTTGAAGAGCTTTTACATTATCGTAACTATTTTTGTTTCTTTTTTTTTTTTTGAAAAAAATAATTTTTGTACAGAATTTGAAAAGAATGAAAAAAACAAAAAAAAAAGAAACAGAATTTACATGGTGTGAATCAGTGAATGTGCATTATTGTTTCATTATTGAATTGGAACATAAACAAAAAAAAAAGAAAAATACAAAACTGAAACAAAAATAGAAATTAAAATAAGTGTAAAATGGAAAAGAGAAAAAAAAAAATTCGAGGGTAAAAATGTGCAAAGATTTAATTTTTTGTTTTTGTTTTTTCGTTTGAACAGAATAATATTATGTTCACAGTATTATGTGAAGTAAAAATTTTAAAATATGTACGTGAAATATTTACTGTTATTACAATAAATAGTAATTTATATCTGATAGATAAAAAGTATAGTATCTAAATGTTTCGTTGAAATAAAGAAAAAACAAAAACAACGATGAAAAAAAAAATTTTTTTTTTTGCTTTTTGCTCCCATAAATATGCATTTTTTAGTTATTACAAAATGTTCACTAATGTTAAGTAAATCTTATAACAAGTAGACTTATTATAAGTGTTCTTAGTGGTTAAATTTGTTTTGTGAAAATATTTATGTGCTTTTAGATTTTAATAAAATTTTTAATATTATACGAAGAGAAAAAAAAAATAATTAAAACTATATTGATTTTAATTTTTTAATCTTAATTCGGGTTTTATAAGATAAACTCTTGAGAAATATTATGAAAATTTAGTAAAATATTTAAAAATAGTTATATATATTGTGCAAATTTTATTAGATGCTATTTGAAATCTTCTTAAAGATTAATATGACATTTTCTTAACGTAAACATTTTTTTTCGTGTTGATAGGATATAGGTACAAAATTCCAAACTTTTTCTCAATATATTTATTATTGAGAAAAATTACATAATTTTGTATTATTTTTTTTTTGGCATTTGCCTGCCACATAAATGTAACAAGGAAATTACACAGCCTTTCCTTTTCAGGCGTGGCTGTACATGACATCGTAGGGGGGAATTACTCTTACGATGTGTGTAGGTTTCGAACCCACATTCCCTCGATGTTTACCGCTTATTTTATACGCATTTACCCACTTGACCACGGGTGCCCCTTATTAATTTTTTAGTACTTTATTTAAAATATTTGCTTGTTTTCGGTTGTAATAATGTACTGACATAAATGCCGAGAAGCATTGGAAAAATCTATACATTTAACGTTGCGTTATATATCATATGCGTTATATTTTGTAGCACTTAATTTAAAATATTTCCTTGTTTTCGGTTGTAATAATGTGCTGACATAAATGCCGAGAAGCATTGGAAAAATCTTACATTTAACGTTGCGTTATATATCAAGCTTCAATCGTAATGTTAATCATGAATGAATCTGCTAATTTTTTGAGCAAACTGTTTATTTCGTACTACGACAGAGTATGTTAGTTGTTGTTAATCTTATTTTTGCTTGGACATGTTTTGTTTTTCTCAAGTATTATAGAGAAATGAACTAGGTGTGGTCATTAGCCATGTTAGTAATATATTTTCGATGACTTAAAAATATAAAAAAAAGAAAGAGTGATTAACGAATAAGTTTTCCTTTTTGCTAGGATATATTTGAATCATAAAAAATACTATAGAAGAGCAGAGCAAGCACGAGTACTCTATGAGTGTGGGGTCTTTAATCCACTAAACACCACCTTCCTTTTACAATTAAACAATAGACTCATATCATATCATGTAATATAACATAATACATTTTTAGTTTTCTTGTACTGCCTTGTCAAAGAAATATGTTTAAGTAAAGATGTATTTACAAATGCAAATGATGACAGGATCAAATAGTATGGTGTTAAATTATTATTTTTATTAGACATTTTTATAGCTATGCATTATTATAACACAGAAGATTGAGTAAATTGAGTATATGATAGATACAGTATGGTACCACATCATTTCTCTAAATTTTATTATGCGCACTCTTTAAATTGAATATAGTGCAGTTGTCTTATACTTAGTTCTAGATCAACGACAATAATATTTCGCCTTAATAATAGTTTCATGTCTTAAGTTCTCTTTTTATGTCTTCTTTGCACATTAAAAAAAAATTTAAAAGAAAATTTACTTATTAATTCACTCTGTTCATTCTACGGTTTGTCTATAATTATTATCTGTTTAAGAAAAGACAAAGAAATTTCCAAATATAGTTGAAAAATTTTTGAAGCACAAGGCATTTATTTTCTGCCCACTAGGCATTTATGTCCTGCCTAATATAAATAATATTTTTTTCCGGGCAAAGTCAAATTTGAATTTTCTTGAAAATTTGTGATTTTAAAAATCCTTGGATTTACAAATTATATCCTTATTTTTTTATTAATGTTAAAAATTTGCGTGCTATCTGCGTGCTAGGGGAATTATTTATTATTTTGTATATTTTATATAATATAATATAATATCCTTTGAATAACTCTTTTACTTTAATAGTTTCTTAGTATGCATATAATGTAGTATGTTGGAATGAAGTTGGAATGAAGTTTAATGAAATATTTGAATGCTGAAACAAAATTTTTTTTGTAAATAAATTATCGAATTTGATTAATGATTGACTTTGTGGTTAGGTAAAATATGGTTGAATATACAAAAGGTTAAGAAAATGTAGAAAATTGGATTGAATTTTAAAATGTTGTCTGGAGTATTTCACACTTTGTGGAAAGAAAAGGTGTTATTTATTTTTATTTCAAGGTGGTCTAGACTCTAGACATTCAATGACTTCTTCTTTGCATCATCATAATTTAACTGTATCAACTACTATTACTTAAGTTAGAAACAATTAAATATAAAATTATTAAGTGTTACTAAGAAAGTTATTTTGAACACGTTTATATTGAATGAAAACCAAAAGTCATTAATTATTTTGTTGCGTTATTGGAAAACATAAAAATTAAGGTTAAAGACTTTAAATTCTCAAATGTAGAACACAATTATTATTGAAGGGAATAGTTTAATAGTTATAATCGAATGGGGAAAGAAATACTGTAGGTAATCAATAATAAATAATTTTTTATGACATTAATAATATTTATTTTCTCGTACTAACAAAATAACAATGATGAACACATCGTTTAATTAATTAATTTTAAAGTTAGTTTTTTGGTTTTTTAACAATAATAACTTTTTCAATTTCATAGAGTCATATTAACTTTTATTTTGTGATTATCTTGAACTTTTGACGCGAAATCCCCAACAAATGAAAATATAAAATGATTTCCCAACATAAAATAAAAAGCACAACAAAATCTATTAACTAAAAGCTTTGTATTTTTTTTTTAGCTGTATTGAATAGTGCAGGGGAAGCTCTATTTAGATAATAGTGCTGATAGATGGAATTTTTTATTTCAACAATTTTTTGTATTTTGGGTATCACTTTAGTTGGAATAAAACTACTAAGTCGAAAATAGAATGGTACTAAAAATTAAATTGTACTAAATACAATAGGATTTTTCCTAAATAGGAAAAATTTCCTAAAATGGTACTAAGTAGAAAATTAATAGAACGTCAATCTTACTGAATTATATAATTATACATCATAGATATGGGAAACTATTTCCATAAAAAGTTTTTGAGGTCTTACAATGTCGTGAACAGTAATTATTTAAAGGAGCCAGCTTTCAGTTAAAATTTTAAGTCGCGTTTTCAGTCCAAACCACTGGAAAGGGTAAACCGTATTTTCAGCCCTTTCCAGTCATTTTTCAAGTATTTTAAGGATATTTTGTAGTCATTTTCAGAAAAAGTCAATATTTTCTTTAAAATTATAAATTTCAACCATGTGTAGAAGATGATATTTCTAAATATAAAATCCAAACTTCGAAACCCTCAACTAAATATTTCCATCTCAAAATTAAAATAGTTAAAACTTTAAACCGTGTTTTCAGACCTTACCAGTAGTTCTTCAAGGATTTTGACGTTGTTTTTATGTCATTTATCATAATTTTGGAAAAAGTCCATATTATCATTAAAATTTTTAATTTCGGTTATATATTTAAGCTGCGATAGATTTGTATTCTGAAAATTGTTTTGGTCCTAAATAACATTAAACAAAACACATAAACACATAAACAAAAAACAATAACATTTTAAATTAATTAAAAAAAATAATAAAATCTCTTCTGATTGTAATGTAATATATTTGCATTGTTGATTTTTAGAAATAAATTGAAAGTGAATAAAATAATGCAAGTTAACAAAACAGTCATATTGCCGTCATATAAATACATATAGTATTATCACTACACCTTTTTTCCCGAAATTGATGGTATTATGACCCAATATTTTAGGTCATAATACCATCAATTTCGAGAAAAAAGGCGTAGTGATAATACTATATGTATTTATTTTACATAAGTTCAGGACATATCCCACCATGGTGGGTTATAACACCATAATGCAATTATAATGTAACCATAATGCAATTATGGAGTTATAAGCCACTATATGTGAGTTATAAGGCCATAAATATTAAAAATATTATGAGATTTATAACACCATAATGCACCATGGTGGGATATGTCTCCAATGCTAGCTTCTGGTCTGTGGGAGTATAACACGGAACCATCGAATACACGTATCTGAAATTTTGTGAAAAGATTTCAAGTTGTATGTCAACAATTTCTGTAAAATTTGTTTGTGTTAGAGGAGCAGGTTGAGGTAGCTTGCATATGTTGGAACTTAAGAAGGCTAGGCGATTTAAATCTTCTAAAAGATGATCAAGTTTTATGGCAATAACTTCAGTAAAATGTAGTTGATTCGAGCCAACATGTTCAAGTTGTTGCCATACCAAATCTTTTTTCTCGAATGAAAATAACTCAGAGTCAATTTGAGATAGGAAATTTTGTGATAACATGTCGTGTTAGATACCAACAACTTCTGTAAAGTGCTAGAACAACAGCTTCAGGTAGATTTCTTATATTCCCACATAATTAAGCTAGTTATATGAAATCTTGTCAAGTTTAATTGCAATAACTTTTGTAAAATGTGGTTGGATCGAGGCAACTGGTTCGACCAAAATTTACAAAAATATATATCGAAATTTTTTTAAAAGATGTTCAAATTTTATGGAAACAGCATATTATTATGTTCATTGGCACAATCCACTCTACTGCACTCGTTCTTATTTTTTTATTAAGTAAATTTTTTAATTTTATTAAGCGAAGACCAAACAAATTATTTAGTTTTTAAAATTAATAATTTCAAATGTTGTCACAAAAGAAAAATTGTGATATTATTGATTACGTATTCGTTGAAATTTATGCTTATTACATTGCAAAATTATAAAACTGAAACAAAAAAAAAACTTGATGCTTTCCCACCTATTATGATTTTAAAATTTAAATCATTTTCAGGTAACCACATAAATTTTATTGTTTAATTGTTGAAAAAACTTTTTTTTTATATCAATATAATATATATTTTCCTTCACCAGTTTCTACTTCAAATGAAAACATGTGTAAATGAAAACATACAAAATTAATAATTATAAATAGCTTTAAAATTTCTGAATAACAGTAACTAATAACTAAACGAGGAAGAGTGCAGTAGAGTAGACTGTGTATATATATCCTGTTTCTATAAAACTTGATCATCTTTTAAAAACATTCAGATGTTTTGTACCGAACTACAGAGATATATTTATGTAAATTGTGGAGTTGTATGATAGCTACCCGAATCTATTGCGCCTAGCTTCATTAAGTTCCAAGAAATGCAAAAAGCCTGAACCGGCTGTTTTAGACCAATCAAATTTTACAAAAGTTTTTGGCATGCAACTCGACACTTTTTCACTAAATTTCAGATAGCTAGCTTCAATAGACACTGAGTTATTTTCATTTAAAAAGAGAAGTTGTATGGCAACTATCCGAACCTGTGATATCATCACAACCAAATTTTACAGAAGTTGTTGCCATAAAACTCGATCATCATTTGCAAAATTTCAGACGCCTAGCTTCATTAGGTTCCAAGAGGTGCAAGAAGCCTGAACCGGCTGCTCTAGACCAACCAAATTTTACAAAAGTTGTTGGCATGTAACTCGGCACCTCTTTACTAAATTTCAGATCCCTAGCTTCAATAAACACCGAGTTATTCTCATTTAAACGGAGAAGTTGTATGGCAGCTATCCGAACCCGCCGCACCACCACAACCAAATTTTAGAAAAGTTGTTGCCATAAAACTTGATCATCATTTGCAAAATTTCAGAAACCTAGCTTGAATAGATACTGAGTTATTTCTATATAAAGATAGAAGTTGTATGGCAGCTACTCGAACCCGCCGAACGAAAATGTTGGATTTAAATAGCAAAACTAACAATTTTTCAAAAGTGCCGCAAAAAAAATTTCAGCCTCCTAGCTCCTTTATTTTTTGAGTTATCGTGCGGACGGACGGACGGACGTACATGGCTTAATCGACTCAGAATTCGATTCTGAGCCGATCCATACCTTTGACACTATATCTAGCTCGACTCCTTTAAGGTGTCACAAACGTAATGGCAAATTTATTATACCCTTGAACATAGTTCATACGGGTATAAAAATAATTATAGTCCTAATCCGTATCGTACAAACGTAGTCGTCAGGGTGTAATAAATTAGCAATTAGGTTTTCTTACCTTTGAAAGGGAAACGAGATAGATATGGAAAATTATATTATTATATTCTTGCTCAGGATCGAATTCTGAGTCAATTAAGCCATATACTTTCGACCGATTGTCTATCCCCACAATAAATCTAAAAATATAAGATCTACGATTCTGAAATTTCTATCATTTTATGTTTGTTAGTTTTACTATTGAAATCCAGTAAATTTGACCGGCTGGTTCGAGTGACTGCAGTACAATTTCTTTTATATAAAAAATTACTCAGTGTCTGTTGAAGCTACGTATCTAAAATTTTAAGAGAAGAAGTTACGTTATCTGAAATTTAAAAAAGAGATGAAAAAGAGTTAATATTTATGCAAACGGCTTCTTCAAAATTTGAAAAAAATTTCAAAATTCCTTCTGATAATCATAAAAAGTTAAAATGTAAGTGCTAAGGATATTTTTTTTAGGATCTCAACCTAAGAACTAAGAAATTAAAGAAAAGTGAAAAATGATTCTTCTTCAATTCTTATACTTGCGGGATAATTGGTGCATTAAAATTATTATTTCATTTTTCATATTATAAAATTTCATAACTTTTATATTAAAATAGAAACATACTAAAGATTTTGATGCAAAACAAAAAAAAAAAAAAAACGCAAAATCAGATTTTTCCTTGAAATTAAAATTTCCAAAAATTAGTTGTAGATAGTTTTAGAAATTGTTATATTATAATTTTTAAAATACATACCTTCAAATAATATATTAAAAGTATATGGTTTCATTCTTTTGCAAACTTATATTTCTACTAAACGCTTAAATAATTTCAAAAAGTATATTAAAATTCTAGTAATAAAAATCTGAAATTTATGAATGAATATATAAAACTTAAAATATAATAATATATTATGTATAGTAATTTAAAGAAAATTAATATATTTTGAATCGTTTTAATTATAAAGAGTGTATGTAGATGCACAGCGTAGGTAAAAATTTACTTTCTACAAAAATTAATTCATATTGTTTTTAATATACAGGGTGTCACGTGTTAACTTTTACATAGAGCAGGAGGTGATGGGGAGCATCACAACGAAGAAAAAATTCTATTTGAGGAGGTCGTATATCTCGAACCCCTAAGGAGTTATGAGGCTTTAAAGACTTATAACTTTTAACATATGTTATTTTGGAGTTAGATCTACAGAATTAGAAATACTGAAGATATTGGAAAAATTAAAAATGGAATTTAAAGCTTATTCAATTATCTTTATAGGCCACACTTATTTTATTTTGTAGTCATTTTAATTTTGAAGAAAGCACGACTTAAAAGTAAAATTTATCAATTTTTTTTGAAGAAAAAATGGGTTAATCGTTCATAAAACAAAAATTTACGCTATTAACTGCTAGCTAGGAATTATCCCCTGCATTTTAAGCGTATAACAGGTCATGAGTTCCGAACACCAAAAATTATGATAAAATGTAGACACTAAAAAATAAAAATCGACAATAATAATGAACATAGAAGTTCAATAATAATAAAATTGTTTTTGTTGTGTATAGAAATTACATTTTTCTATTCATAATTCAGCTGTTATTGTTCCAAAAGAAAACACTTAGATAACAAATAATTTTTTTTTTTAATGCTTTTCTCTGTCACATAAATATGGACAGGAAATTATACAGCCTTTACTGTTCAGGCGTGGCTGTCAAAGTAATACAACAGATAAATTTAAAAAAAAATTTCGAATCTCACTGCGATTTTGGGGTTACCCGAAAACTTTTACAACATTAACATTTGAAAACAAATTATTCGAGCACAAATATAGGTAATATCTGTATAGAAAATATTGTCGGCAGTAAAATAGACTATATTAAAAAGAGCATAAATTTGTGTCGAAAGGTCTGTTGGCCATCATCTGAAACTTATAATTTTTGAACCTGAATAAAAGCTTCCGTTTGAATATAAATTTAATTTAAAATAAATAAATGTTTAATTTTTTTTTTTATATCGTTGCGTTTTTTTTAATAAAACGGCATGTAAAGAAAATGACTTATGACTCACCCAGTACTTTTCTAATTTACACATCACTTTAATGCTTTTCAAATATTTATGATGTTGAATTTTGCACAAGCACCTATTCACCATTTTAAGATACAGTTGATAGAGTATGGGTTTATTAAAAAAAAAAAAAACACATTTAAAATAAAAGGTTGTTAAGTATAGAGTCAACGAAAATATGATTGATTCCAACATTTATAAATTTTAACTACGTGTTTATTGAACTTTGCACTTTCATTACCTTTTAAAATAAATTGCATATATGTAAGTGAATTTGAATTCACTTGAATTTAAAATTTCAATTAAAAAGTATAATCAATATTAGTAATTATAGGTATCGTATGTGGGTTAAAGTGATGATTGTTAAAAACAAAACTGTTTTTAGTTTCTCAATCGTTAAAAATGTGATGTTAATTTAAAATTTTGAAGGTAAAAAGAAATAATATGTCAAATTATATAAACACAATATTATTTAATAACTAAAACAGTATATAAGAATTAAAGTATTTCATATAACTACTAATAGTTATGTAACAATAAAGGAATAAGTGCTTTAAAATTAATATTATGGATATTTATAAAAAAAATTAAAAAAAACACTCATATATGGGTGTTATTTTGAAACTGTAAGCCTTTTTGCAGAATCAAACTCTAAAACCCCTCCTAAATTAGTATCTCGCATTTACGAGATTTTTTACGATCCTTACGATTTTTAAATATTCTGGAAAAAGGAAGTTTGTAATCTAACTTTAACATCCCTGTTAATTGACAATTTTGAATATACATTTGTATATCCTGTTTTTTTAGCATTCAGAATTTTTTTCAGCAAAATTTAAATTCGGAATTTTTCAGGGGAGTTTCATACATCAGGAAATTAGTCTTAATTTGCATGGAATTTTTATCACAATTTCAACAGATTTTACTTCCATGGAAATTACATCCATTTAAGAGGACACATTTCTGTGGAAATTAAATCATTCCTTTCTTAAATCAATTAAAGGGGATAGACAATTTAACCTGAAAGAAAGTTTTCTTATGTATTCTTTGCCAAAAATGACCAATAATATATCGTAATTAGATATATTTCGGTATTACGAGTATTGGCTTATTTAATGTTTGTGAAATTCATCATCATTATTGCATTGCAATATCGTTATTAACTTCTAGTTCTTTTCTAATAGTAACTTTAATAACTTAAGTTAAACTTAATTTTGACCATTCATTTTAATCTGACATCTAGTGTCAAATGTTTCAAAATTTTGTACTTTCTACAAAATTTTGCAATAAGTCTCCAGGTTAAGAAATCACTAAGACTTAATTTGTTAGGGGCCTCGGTGGTCTAGTGGGTAAGAGCGAATAAAATACGCTGTAAACACCGAGGGAGTGTGGATAAGAATCCCACATACGTCGTATGAGTTATTCCCCTTTATGCCATTTGCAGCCACGCCTGAAAAGGAGAGGCTGTGGATTTTCCTGTCCACATTTATGTGGCAGAGAAATACATTAAAAAAAAAAAAAACTTCATTTGCTAAAATTGAAGCATTTTCAAACCTAATTTCCCAAATAGGGAAATTGAAGTGAACAAAATAATATCTATTTAGTGACAACTTACAATATATTAGCAGAAAAAAACTTCGTTTACGTCACTTTCAGTTTTCATATTATTTTGAAGAAAATTTTAAATACAGATTATAAATAAACTTTGGAAGTTAAAAAATAGATTTTATAAATTCTAAGGATTATAAGTATTTAAAATCTTCGGAAGGAAAAAAAATTTAGTGATTAATTATTAAACGAGAATTTTATTAAAATTATTATGGTTTTCTTAACCTTTTCTTTTTTTAAAATGACTTTGATTAGTATCGGATAGAATACAAAGATGTTAAAATATAAATCCAACAATTTAAAAATACTTTTCCTTTTATTACAATAAAGATGGATTATAATATAAATTGTCTTCCTTTTCATTTGACTAAAAACCATCAAATAATTCTAAAAATAGTTTTTATTATTTTTTTTTATTATAGCCCCATTAATATTTTCCCTTCTTCTCTTTTACTTTTTTGAATGTAATAAACTTTATTCCCTATAATATTAAGATGATAATTATAATATTTTTTTTTGGAATTTTAGATAAATTTGTAAGGATCTGTGCTATTGGTAAAGTCGAATTTTAAATTTAATCAACTTAGCACACTGAAAAAACACTAAAAGGTATATGAATGTGCGTACCGAATAAAACGTTTAATATGATATGAAACATAATATGATGATTAAAAGTTAAAAAGGCTCTGACGGTGGGATGGAGATAACTTAATAAAATTGTACTAAAACGTTTACTATAATATCTTTTACCTTTTTGTCTATAATATCTGAAAATATTGAAATTATAAAATGGCGGTTAGACAAATTAAAAAACAAATTGAAAACTAATCGAGAAAATTTATATCGGTGTTAGCTGAAAAAAATTGTCAGCTGTGTAAAACTTCTACTAATAAATATGAAAATAATAAAATTGTTTAAATTCATAAAAAGATTGATAAACACATTATGATTTAACTTTTTTTAATGCAATATAATATATAACAGGTGAAAGTTGCCAAACATTTAAAAACTATATGATCAGATATGACTTAATCGATAATTTCTGAAAACTGGCAAACAAAGTTATTATATATCTGGACTGCAGTTAAGGGACTTAGAGAAATTTGAACAGCGAAATTTAGAAAGATAGTAGAAGAGATTCCAAGAAATACGAAGGTATTGTTTTTAGGATGAGATTAAAAAATTTTCCATTAGATTGTATTGTGCAGTAAGTTTATAATAGCATTGTGGTCGGAAAGTAAACTAAGTTCTAAATGTGTGCCAAAAATTGAAGATTCGATCTTTATGAGACGTCGAAGTGAATTTTTTTCTGTAAAAATAAAAATTTATGTTGTGTTATATGGGAATTAATTTTTAAAAATATTATGATATGGTTATTATAGTCATGAAATATTTTGTTTATTTCATGAAATATATTTGACATTTTTCTTCTAAAGTATAAGATTTTAATATAATTTTACCACATAATTATTTATTTTGAAATTTGAATTAATTTTTAATATTTATAGTTTTGTATACAATTTTCTAATAATAATGGCATTTTAATTATATTGAACTTTAACCTTTTTTTTTTTTGAAAGGTATATTAAATGTCAGCTAAATAATTAGGGAAATCTGTTTATCAAAAAAAAGGTAAAAATTTAAAAATAAAATTAAAATTAATCAAATTTGAATCAATAAGAAGAATTTGGGTCTGTAAATAAGTGTTTCATTGCTTAAAAGTGTCATTTTAAGTTTTAAACACTCATATAGTTATAGAACGAAAAGTTCAACGGGAATTATGTTTTTCGCGTTCTTTAGAACGAAAATAAAACACCTTAATCATTTAGTTGTGTTCTTAAGACTGAATTTTATTTGACAAAGTTATACTTATATATTAATATGCTTCAAATAACTTAGTGCTAAGATCATCAAAAAAATAATGTTGTTTTTTAAAATTTATAAAATCAACTAATCAGGAATGCTAAATGCATTTCCTGTTATTGTTAAAATATAAAAATGCTTAAAACAAAAAAAAGGTGAATGAGCTACTATAATATTATGCCAACACAATACCATGCAACATTATATTAAGTTGTGTCAACATGATGTATCATGCTACATTATGGCAACACATATCTACATAATATCATGTAACTCAGGCGATATGTTGAAGTTTCTAACTACATAATAAAACCGTTTACTTAGAATAAAAAAGTGAAACAAATATAATTGAAGTAATTATTGGGTTTTTTTTTTATATTTAAAAATCTGTACTTTTTGTACAGAAAGTACAAATCTGTACTTTCCTCAGCTTTATTCCTTAATAATATTTTTTTGTTTTTTAGTTCGTTCCCCTGCCACATAAATGTGACAAGGAAATTCTGCCTTAAATATCGTAATGCGGAATTATTTTTATGACGGGTGTGGGATTCGAATCACCGTATTTTATACGCTATTACCTACAAAACTACCGAGGCTTCAATAATATTTTGTAAACTTGTAGCACTTGTTACACTTATTTTAAAATTTGTAGCACTGATGATTGTTAATTTTTTTGATAGTCATTAGTTGCTACTATTTTGAGAAGATAGATAATTGTTAATTACCACAACAGACTTCAGTAGAATTTAAAAAATGAAGAAATGTAAAAGTTTTTAAATGTTATGTATAGTAATAAATAAAAAATTTAGAAAGTTTAACCTATTGCAACAATGCAGTTCTAAATACTAGGTTTAGAATTTCTTGATATTCTTTGAAGATTAATTTTTTCCTTCGCGAAAAAAGGTGAGCATTTTAATAAAACTTAGTTGAGATAGAAGTGGAAAAGTACATTTAATATTCTATCCAGTTAATGGTGTAGCTGTTAAGACACTGGTCTTTCATAAGAAAGGTCTTGCGTTCAAACCCCGGCTGGATCATATAGATTTTTGTTATAATATATAATTAAATTAAAATATATATACTTATGTCTAATAAATTATCATTAATATCATATTGTAATAGGTATATAATAAAATAATATTAAACCATAATTCTTATATAAGATGATAGATGGCGTAGAAATAAAAATATCTCTATAGTCTTGTACAATAGTTACAGTCGCGAAATCAACGGATGAGTGAAATTAATAATTTCAGAAACTGAAACTTAGTTAAATATGAATAATAAATGACTTAGTGCCCTATGCACCTTCGAGGAGTGGCAAGGAAAAAAAACATTTAATATTCTTACGCAGCATTTAATTCTAAGTCTATTTAGCTATATGCGTCCCTCCACAAATACGATTGCTCAACTAAAAGAACTAAGATACTGTAATTTTTACCATTTTATTTTTATTTTACCACTTTGACTTTTATTATTGAATTTTAGAAAGTTGGACCGGAGGTTTCGAGTAGCTGCCATACAATTACTTTTTTATTTAGAATAACTTTAGCAAAACTCAGTGTTTGATTAAGTTTTGCATCTGAAATTTTACTAATCCTAACAATAATCTGTAAAATTGCTACCAAAAGATTACGATAACGTTCAACGACCTTAAGAAAATTTTATTGGCTGGGTACAATGCAATTGGCTGTTACATAAATATGTTGTGGTTTAGGACCAGATATTTGATTTTTCTAAAAGATTATGGAATTCAATGGAAACAGCATATACGTTTATAGTGTAGTTTACATAGGCAACTTAACATACTGTTTCAATAATTTAAATATTATAAATAATTTTAATTTGGAATAGTGCTAATGTTTAACTATAAATAAAATTAATGTTTAAATACCTTTAAAAGTTAGGCCAAAAATTGAATCCTTTTTTGAATTACTTAAAAGGACACATTATACTGAAGGTTTCAAAATAAAGCTGTCTTAAATTTTTTTTTATTTTGACTTTCTGGTTTATTTTGCAACATCCTATATATATGAAGCAGAAGAAAAAAATACTGTCCCCTGTTAACAGAAGTGATATATGTGCAAAAGAGGAAGGCGTTTATCAGTAAAAAAATTTTTAGTACTGCAAAAAAGGATATAAAATATAATTGAATTAGACTAAAAGTGATGGCCCAATGCTAACTTTGCTTCCTTTACTTTGAATACTTTTTCAAAGTATCAAAACGATGCAAAGTTAACAATGTGAATACTGACCTAATAATTACTTTGTATTTTCTGCTTTGACTTTGGTTTAGTTTATTTTTTCTGATTGAACTTTAATGATTTTTTAATGATTTTAAAAAAAAATTTAGAAATTTTATATATAATAATTATTTTATTTTAAAACGTACAAATGTTTGTATTCAGTACCAAATATGAGAAGATTTTGTGTTCGGAATATTTATTGAAATCGTCAAATTCATGGATTGTACAAAATCACATTCCCACCTATTTAAATTTTTTCCCACCTATTCAAATTTTTTTAAAGTTTATGTAAAAAAATTCAAATATCAAATGTCAAAGTGTTTAACGCAAAGTACGGAATTGAAAATTCGTCAATTCGGTACTTTGCTTCGTTTGCTTACTTTGAATACTTTGTGCATTTGGTCAAGTACCATAAGAAATATTGTAATTCATTTTAGCTGTCAAAGTTTTCGAAGGAAATAAAGGAAGCAAAGTAAGTATTGGACCATCAACTTAAGAAATTGTGGCATAAAAAGTTTGGTTCAGTATTTATTTCATCAGAAAAAAAGTATAGATATTAAGTAGATAAGTAATGAGTAAAAGAAACTCTATAAAGAAATTCAAATATGGTTTTATTTTATAATAATAACTATTTAAAATTTTTCAATTCCCTATCACTTTTATTTTTCTGTTTTTATCATAGATACTAATATAAGTTTTTTGATTCCTATATTTTTCATAGAATATGAAGTTTTGATCCAATATATTTTATAGATTTGTTGTTTGTTTTGTGATGTTCATATTACTGTGTATAATTTGACATTTAATTTTGATCAATTCTTTTTGCTGCATTTCAATTAGTCAAAAAAAGAATATAAAACTGTTAAGACGAACACGAATGGAATTATTTATTTATGTAATATGTATATAACAATATGTATAAATATTTCAGAATACAGAAGTAATTATATGAAACTTTAATGACATAATTCAAAATCAAGTGAAACTTATTAAAATTCAAATATTTTCACTTTAAATTGAAATTTGATTAATATATTTATATTTTGTTTGACAATTTGTTAAAGTTTATTAATTTTTATTTCTTTGAGTTTTTTATAATGGTTTTTTGAATTAACCCATACGTTAATTGCTAAATTTTTGACAATAATAATGATTCTGAAGTTTTTGAGTAGGTACATGAGTCCAGCGAAAACATACCCTAGCTAATGGTATCTATAAATTAAGTTGAAAATTAATCTTCTTTCTGTGTAACTTTTTTTGTTGCTATGAAGAGCAGAAATAACCTTTGTATAGAAAAACGGATTGGTCTATACTGAATTCATTTACTTTTTTGATCAAATCATAAGTTAAGAAAACCTTTGCTACTTTTATTCTGTTCGGATGACGAAATTTATTTTTTAACTAAAAAAATTGATTTTCAGTTATTTAAAATATGGTAAATAAAGATTTCAATGTTTTCCTTAAACTTTTGTATCTATGTGTAATGTTTGCCAATTCTATAGAGTCCTTATAAGATGGTTTCACGTTAGCGATTTTTATTATAGCACAAGCGATTAGTAATAAGCTTATTTTAGCCTGGAATTAAAACGGTTTAAACTTAAAGGTTAATTTGCTATTTAAAAGTTGCTATACTTATAACTCTTTGAAAAACTTTGAATTAAGGTATTTTGTTTCTGGCATGTTCTCTTTCATTTGTCTATAAAATAGGAGCAGTGATCTAACTCGCTGATTGTCAACTGGAGAAAAAGCTTTGAGGTGACATTTTAATGTCATTTGTTACAGGAATAGTTTGTTCTGAACTTAATTGGAATATTCCAATTCCAATTTGGCCGCTGTCCAAATATTATCGTTGCTCTCCATCTACCCAAATATGGTCATTGAACATCAGAATACTAAAAGATGATATTCCAACTTAATAAGTTTTTTTTTTTTAAATTGCGTGAAAATTGTTTTAACACGTTGAGTCCAATGTGCATCAGCCTTGAACATCACTGAAATGTTTTAAAATCCTGTGCTCACGGGTGAACATAAAAATAAACTTGGGTTAAGGCCCATGTGTGTTACTGGTGAACATAACTGAATGTTCTCAAAATCCCAAATCAATTTAATGCACTTTTTTTACCTTTAAAAATGTTCACGGTGATGCATTGGGACTTACCGCAAGTTTATTTTTATGTTTACCGATAAACACGTGATTTTGAAACATTTCAGTGATATTCACCATGAGACTTAACGTAAGTTTTTTTTATAAGGTTCAACTGTGAGCGTGGGACTAAAAGTGTTAAACAAAAGAGACTACTAGGAGCTATAAGAACAACTTTTTTCTAAAAGAAGATAGATAAACTTTTGTTGTTTTTGTAAATAATGGTAATATTTTACCGAATAAATTTAACTTTAACTTTCCCTCAATTTTTTTTGTCATTCTTTAAATTATGTGATTTTTCTATCAGATAGTAATTTATATACACATACCTATTATAGAATATAATATTATGTACTTAACAATGTATTTACTTATTTACATTATATGTACTATATATTTTCCTATGCACATAATTTATAATCTACTTACTTTATATTATATCAGTAAAGTTTAAAAATACTAAATAATGATAAATTAAGAGATGTGTGCATTGAAATCCGTCAAATAAAATTAATGGGGTAATTTGACACGTTTTCTACATACATAGCTATATAAATTTTTACGTAAAAATGATTGGAATACATATTTCAATCGTTTGATGGGTGGTTTTGCATTGAAAACTTTGTAATGTACTAAAAAACTTTAAAGATAAAAGAAAAACTAAAAATAAAATGGTAAATATTCAATACTATGTTTTACATGATAAAGTACACAAATAAAAAATAAATGTCGTCAAGTCTCATAAATTTACAAAATAAAATATTTAGTTTTCCATTATGCTTTTAAATAAAGCAATATTTAAAAAATTATTTAATTCCTCAGAAACCATTGAGAAATTATTATTCTAATTATGTAATAATAACATTCAGCTTAAATCGAAATAGGAACTAGGTACCTAAACATTTTATGCACAAAAGTCACAACACCAAAAAAAAAAACAGTTAAGTTTCAAGAACACTCACAAAACTCATTAACCCATATATTCTTTAAAACGCATCATAAATACAATGATTTTTTATTGTTTTAGAGGCAAAAGTAATGTTTTTAAATTGACGCGATGTTAACTATAAGAAATTAATTATCGTATGATGTGTTTATTATTACGGTAAGACTTTTCGTGCAAAGCAGTAACAAAAGCATACGATGACCTTTGTTTTTCTTAGCAATAAATATTACTTTTAGTTTTAATAGTAGTAATATTTTTCCTTTTCAAAATTAAATAAAAATTTAAAGGTAAAGTTATTAAAACAAAAAGAATTTAACAGCAGAAAGTACTACCAACATTACGAACATTTTTCACGGGCCTTTCAGAATACAGCTATTAATACATGTGTAGACGATGTGTAGACGTGACACGTGTAGACGTAACGTTATAAAATTGCATTATAATCATTGCCTCAATTTTGAGACTAAGAAAATATAGATTATAATATCGTTTTGTAATCAGTTCAAATCTAAATTATAATTTGTGATAGAGACCACTTTTTGACCTAAAACTTAAAGGGGACTAATTACAAAGTTAAAGCTGATAATTAGAAAAATTGTATCATTCGGAAGGAATACCTAAAACTGTTGTAATTATTGAAATGTTATTTTTTTTTTTAAGTTTACATAAAAAGTTTAACTTGACAGCAATTAACGATTAAAGGCGAACATTAGGCATTTAAAATTTAAAAAATAAATTCACTCATAAAAGTGAAATTAAACTGGATTTAACTTTTTGGAGCTAAACTGTCTTTCAAATAATAATTATATATCAGAAAAAAGAAGAAAGTTTTCACTGGTATAGAACTACACTAAAGTTAAGGGAAGAAACTTTCTCGTATGTTTATTATTTGTTAAGTATGTTTTACGGGGAATTTGTCAAAATTTAATTGAAGAAACAAAATGATTTTACAACCATTAAAAGCTATGTGAGTACAAATTAATAATTAATATTTGAATAATAATTTATTTAAGTTAATCATAAGAAAATGTCACGTAGTGTATATTTAAATATAAATTAGAATAATGGTAAATATAAAATGTATATTGAATGTCATAATCACACAGTTAGTTATGTGATAAATAGAAAATGCAATTATGTAATTGAAAAATGTAACTAATTTTTTTTATGTATAAATAGCTATGAGTTTTTTTATTTTCTGCAAAATATTCATATTATTCATATTTGTATTAAGTTCAAAGTTATATGAATGGGAGAACAGAAGAGAATAATTAATTTATATTTATTAAAAACTTATTTAAGAATTTTTTTTATATATTTGAATTCCGTACTAAAGATAAGTACTTACTTTATGTAGCTATTTATGGAGTCTTATAAAGTACTTATGTCAAATTAACGCTAAATGGCAGTTGTCTTAAAGTTGTCCAGTTGTCTTTAGAATAGTTACCTGGTGCTTATCGCATAGTGCTAGTTTCGCTAAACAAAAATCGCATAAGGAAATTTGACTCTTTAAAAATGGATAATCATAAGAATACGAAATTAAAATTTTGATACTGATGCCTAACTGTGTAAGCATTACACAGTATAAAAATTTTAATTTCGCATTCGTTACTCTCCGATTTTCGATTTTCAAAGTATCAAATTTTTTAATGCTATTTTGGTATAGCGAAAGTAGCAGTACCTTGTAAGGGCCCTCAAAATATTTGTACTTTATTTTTTTTTTTTTTTTACGAGGGTTGGTGGAAATCTCGAAAGTCACCAAGAGGAACTGCACGTGCTTCCTCAGGGTAGTGTTGGACTTTAACCGAAAGTATAGCGAAAGGAGCAGTACCTTGTAAGGGCCCTCAAAATATTTGTACTTTATTTTATTTTTTTTTTTACGAGGGTTGGTGGAAAACTCGAAAGTCACCAAGAGGAACTGCACGTGCTTCCTCAGGGTAGTGTTGGACTTTAACCAACCAAAACCACCCCCCTTTTAAAACCAAACTTTAGGATGGAACCTTTAATACAAATGTACATTTTGGTTTTGGGGATAGGGATGTGGGAAGGATAATTGGGGAAATTGGAATTGGCAAATTTAAATTATGGGGGATAGGTAGGAAAATTTGGAGGGACATTTTGAAGAAAGATGTTAATGTTCTTCTTAAACTTAAGTAAATCGTACACATATGAATTACCAACTTTAGGGAACACATGTGATGGTATATGGTTCCACAAACGGGACGTGCGCATGACAAACGAATTTCCATAGGCTGTATTTCGCCATCTTGATAACTCAACGTGGTAAGGATGAGCATCTGCTTTCCTCCTTGTTTCTCGTTGGAAAAGTTTGAGTGGAGGCATTAATTGTTTTATTTCTTTGGAACAAGTGTTAATCCCTACGAGATACCTATAAACAAGGTCAGTGACCCAACTGTACGACGGTGGCTGAGTGGAGTGAGCATTAAAGTTACACTGGGGTCGTTGATCAAACGAATAGCTCTGTTTTGCACATTATCTAAATAACCCAGTGCTGTTTGAGGCCCTGCCTTATTTATTTATTTTTTTTTAAATCATTTTAGTATTATTAAATATTTTTCCAAAAGCTGTTTCAATAAAAACCAATCAAGTAAAATTCAAATTAATTAAACAATGTATTCTCATTCATAATTATTTTTAGTGACGTGACAATATTCACTTTTTCACTGAATCGTCACAAAAATTTTCCAATTTTGTTTAGAAAATGTTAATTGTAACACTTTACTAGCATATTTCTATATAGTCATGAGTTTCGGATTTTATTTTTGTATTTAGAAATATGGTTCTCTACACAATAACGCTTTTTCCAGCTTAAAATTCCAATTTTTAAGGGAAATATTCATGTTTTACTGAAACAGCAAAATTGATATGAAAATATTCTTAAAATCTTTAAAAGTCAGGTGAAAATGGTAGAAAAATCGATTCAAAGATTTGGTAATTTCAAAATCCATTTACAGGCGATAAAATCTAGTTTTATGTTTTGTGTTTCGGATTTTAATTTTTAAGAGAAATATTCAGGTTTTTCTGAAACAACGAAACTGTTTTAGTTATAATTGAACGATTATTTCTTATGGCCACATACCTTAAATAATACCTATAAATAAAATACCTTACATCAGGAAAAACTATATTGGTTTTTCATTTTTGCATTAATTTTACATTATTGTAAATATTTCTTCGTAATTTTTTTATAATTATTTAAAAATATTGTATTAATATTTAATGGAGGTAAAAATAAAGTTTTTTTAATTCATTTTTGTTAAAATGTAAAGTGTATTAAAGTTTCAATTTAAAGAATAATTAAACTTTCAATCAAAAGAAGAAAAATTAATGTAAAAACGAAGGAAGAATCCAACTTCGTTTTCCAAATCCAAAAATCCAAAAATAATATCCAAATCCAAAAATTTTTCGAATCCAAAAATAATATGCAATTTTGAAATTTCTCAACAAAGTGTATATTTTCAGAAAGTATATCCTGAAACCTTTCAGATAATCCTATAACGTTGGTAAAAGACCTCTTATTTAAGAGATATAAAAAAAAATACAATAAATGAATGAAAGGAATGAAATCGTGCTAAGGCACACGGGAGCTAAACGTGGGAATCAAATTTCGTAGTAGTGTAATATATACTAGAGTAGAGCCAGTTACGCGAAAGCAAGCAAAATTTGACAAAAGCGAATAACTTTATTATAGATAGAATAATGAACTTTAACCATGAATAATAGGTCTCACTCTTAAAAAAATTCATTTTGTAACACAACTTTTTTATCTAGACACACTATCATTACTGAGCTATTACCTCCTTAAAATTTAAAAAAGCCTTATTTCGAAATTTGTAGATTTCAAGTTATGCTTAAAATTTTGTCAATCTATAAACGGCTGAAATTTTATTTTAGCTTTAAAAATAAATTGCTGTTTAAACTATAAAACTCTTTTTTATAACTTTTAAGTACATATATTATTTTATCAAATAGAAGCGCTTGTTATGTGCCTCAGAGTTCCTATATTTATATTTAGGTATTTACGTTTAAAATTCTATTTGTTTTTACAAAAGCTTGACTTGAAAGCATCAACGTCCGTCAATATGTCAGAATTTGCCCCTCTATTATTAAATTATTAAACAAATATTTATTTGTTGTTTGTATTTACTGTGCATTATAATATAATGGAAAAGGTAAACATTAAATGTTTAAAAAGAGAAAAAAAGAAGGTAAGAAGACCAAAAGACAATACAAACTGTTTAGAATTGTGACTTACACAAAAATTTGAAAATTTAAGTAATTTTTTGTAATAAGAAAAAATATGAAAATAAAACTTTTCTGGAATTTTGAGGCGCTGTAACTCTGGAACAACTAAAAGAAACCTTTAACACACATAAAAATATATTACTGGAGCTTTAATTTTTATGTCTTGCTGAAGAAAAATTTGTACAGATGCTTAAGCTACAGGTGCCTCAAAATAGCAAATTTTCAATCTTTCACCTCTAATAGCTCTTAAACAGGGGGTGGTGTAAAAAAATGTTCTAAGGAAATTCTAAAAATTCTTTCAACCCTCAAAATTTCAAGTCCCTATTTGAAAGCGTTCCGGAGTTATAAGAGTTGAAAAATCATGCAAAATTTGGTTTTCACATAACGGTAAATTTAAATACTAAATTTAAAAAATTTTTATAATTTTGATATTAATTTACAAAGTTAAACAAAATGCCTGTCAAATGATGTTTTCAGATTGAGAGCGGAACATGAGATATACGCATTTAAATATAGGGCTTTTTCAAAGTTTTAGGGACTGTAGCTCCGTAATGCATGGGACTACATGAAAAAGTTGTTCCACAAAATTAATTTTTTTATGAGACCTACCCATGGTTAAAATTTGTTTTCTCTATCTTTGTAGAGAAACGATGTAGAAGTTTTGTAAACAGATGGACGGACAGAGTGAAACAAATAAGCGCATTTTTTCAAAATTTTTTTTGGAAATGTGCTAAAAACAATGTTTCAGACTTGAAAAATTATTCTGTTGAAAAAGTTTTTTCTTTCTATAGTCTTTAATATGCCTTCATTTCACATGTGATCTACAATATAGCTTTTAATAATGAAATTAAAATTAAACTCTTCACATGTTTTTTTCGTCCTTGTTTTCTTTTTTTTTCCAAAAGTAGTTAAAGTTAAGTAGAAAATAATTTAACAACTTTTGAATGATAAGCCGTAAAACAAAATGAAAAACAAAGTTTTAAACAGTATATAGAAATTTACGATTTGTTATATAAAATATTTATTTTGTTTTTTATACATTTATAATGAAAATTTATACTTTATTTTTATGAAAAGAAAATTAATTTCCTTATTAATAAAGAATTGTTTTCTTTTTTTTTTTTCTACATTAATTTTAAAATATAAAAGATAACAATCTTAAAGTTGATATCGAAAAACTTTTTATACGTTTTTCTAATGACTTATAAAATATTGTAAACAAAAAATTAAAAAAAAATAATTATGATATAAACAATTTTTATTTAAAGTCAATAGTTTTAAATTTTATATCAGTTTAATCGAATAATTTTGTTTTTACAATAAAGGATATTAGAAAAATAATTTATGAACCTTTCATAATTAGAACGACGAAAATTAACAGTTCATTAATATATGTGAGTTCGTGGAATTGAGCATTTTCCATTACTTGAGCACAATAATGGGTTAAATGTATTAAACTGAGCTGAAACTCAAATCTAACACATTCAAACAAAATCTACACCTGCACTCGCGGTTTTTGTTTGAAAATTTGAGATTTGAATTCAAGCTCATTTTTATGGGTTCGGCCCAATATCTTAAAACTGCTAAATTGAAATGGATGATATTCATAACAAAATAAAAAAAAAAAAAAGGGGTTTTTGCTAAACAAATGAAACTTATAAGTGCAGAATTTCAGTAGTCAATGACAAGTACTAAATTAAGAATATAACTTACGGTTCAAAACGATCAAACAATTCTATAACGAAAGCAGTATCATTAGTAACATCAAGCAATGGTATTCAGACTCAGCCAACCATGAGTGTCACAAATCAAAGTTAAGAAGTGTTTAATAAACAACAGCCTATGTTGTGTGTAAAATATTTGGACCGAGAATACTTAGAAAAGAAATTGCTGTGAACTGTCGTAGACAGGTTAAGTACAATTAATTATGTAGAAGAAAATAGTATATGGATCGAGCACATTTTCAAATAAAGCAAATAAGACTGCGACGATCATATCATATAGTAGATCAAATGATGGTCTATTATCGATGATCTATTATCGATGGTCTATTATCGAGTGGAAACATCAACGTAGAGTGATGGTCTTTCAAATAAAACCCGCGCCAAACAATGCTTGTGTTGAGTGGAGTATTAAGAGAAGGAGTTAGAAAAACAATTTTGATTAAATTGGATAAATATTTTTAGAATACTTCATATGAACTTCATTTATATATGCCTTTACAAAAACAAAATCGTTATTCTTTAAAATTTTAAGATTATTACAACATTAGTATTTAGTAAATTTATAAAATTTAAGAAAAATTATTTACCTAAAAATTTTCCAATATAAATTTTAAATTTTCTTAAATATTTTTCTGGAAATTTTTTAACCTAAAAAACATATTCCCAACACGCATAATTTATTATTTTATTGTTTTTATGTCTGAATACTGGTTCAAATAATATTTTGAAAACTTTTACTGATAATTTTTATCTCCATTAAATTAATTTATATCATAATACCAAAATAAGTTTTACCCTCTTATATTATAACTAACATTAATTTATCAATAAACCGATTTGTACTGTAATTAAACTCCACTTTCAATAAATAAAAAAAGTTTATGTACTCGTATAATGCTAATATATATATAATAAATACGTTTGTAATTTAATACCAGCCCCATCTTTTTTTTATTTTTGGTCATAGGGACTGAAAAGCACAAAATAAACAAGGTAGTAGGATAAAACCAAAAGTTTTTCAAGACGCACATTTTTAAAAAAGGCAATAAATAGGATTTTCGAATATTGTGATTACTTTTGCATTAAAATTTACTATTGAATATTTTATAAAAGAAAATATTGGGAAAATCAAGAGACACTTTCTGCAACTTTAAAGAGACTGTATATAATTAAGAAGGAAAATCATTAACATTTTTAAACAAATTTGCACAGGTATCAATGTTATGCCATGGTAATAATGCGAAACGAATTTTGAAGTTTTGACTTCAAATATCTTTAAATCGTAGTATGAAAAAAATAATTCTTGTATAAGATAAAAGTTAGCCTTATTAGCGCTTATTCTCAACATCTTTAGTTAATTTGAATGAGTGCTCTATCTTTACAAAGTACAAATTTAACAAAGTGTATTTATTTCTTCCGTAATTTAGCTATAAAAACGTCTCTTAATCTGTGTAGTTTTCTCAAAGTTTCCTATAAAAATACGGTGGAAATTTTTTTTTGTAAATATGCCTAAAAATATGTTCCATAATAATCCATTGTGCAAGTTACGAATTGATTTAATCTTTTCATAAAATACTTAGGAAAATTAAGGGATCAGCAGCACTGTTGTTTAGTGTTCCTTTAAATATGGTAGTTTTATCATATCTAAACAAGTATAATATTATGATTATTTATTTGATATTTCAACACTTTTATACTTTACTTAGTCCGTTGCATGTAATATTTTTTTTTAATACATTTCTCTGCAATATAAATGTGAACAGGAAATTACACAGCCTTTCCTGTTCAGGCGTGGCTGCAAATATCATAAGGGGGAAAAACTCTTACGACGTCTGTGGGACTCGAACTCACACTCCGTCGGTGTTTACAGCGTATTTTATACGCTCTTACCCACTAGGCCACCGAGGCTCCATGCATGTAATAGTCATACGGCGGTATATTGCTGTTATGCTTAGTTTTTAGATTTTTTTCAATCAGAATGTGTTTTCAATATACATTCCTACTAAAATTTTCTACGCTCAGTTTTCCCTTTTAAACTTTAAACATGTACTTGTGGTTCTCTCACATTTTAATTTTCTTTAATTTCTTGTTTTTTTTTTTTAAAGTAATATTACTAACTAATTACTTAATATTTCCGTACATAAAATCTTAAAGTTCATATTAAATTTCTTATTGTGAATAACTCTTGATTGTGAATTAGCAAATTTGAAGAGAATCTCATATCAAGTTCTTATTTTATGAAATTTTTTTTCTAATATCTAATTTTGTTCGTTCGAAAAACATGTATGATGATGAGACAGCTATTCACAATATTTTGTATAGCAGATTCATAGCAAATTTTGCAAAAATAAAAAAAAACAGTAATATAAAAAGTAAAAAGAAAAATTATTTTTACCACAAATTAATGTAAACTTTCGTGTGTAATCTGATTTAAAGTGTAATGTAATATGGCAATAATTTAATTTGACAAAAAATAATATTAATGTAACATTATCTCGATCCTAGCAATAACAAAAGCAACAACATCAAAAAATGAAACAAATTAAGTACAAAAATAATTTTTATTTTTACGAGCAGAGAAAATATCAAAAATCTTTTCTTTTTTATATATTTTTTTTTATTTACACTCTTTTATTTATGCGTTTGTATGTGTTGAAATTAGTTGAAATAATTTCCTTTTTTTTTCACATTTTCACCGAAAAAATAAAAGTATGGAAAAACTTAAAAACCTCAAAGAGATAAAAAAAAAAAATCTCAGAATTATTATTGCTTTTTTTTATTAAGTTTTTTTTTTTTTATATTGTGAATAGGAGACAGGAGACAAGGGGAAAAATTTGAAAAAAATATCCATTCCTTGTAAACTTCTAATAGAGTTATTTTTATATAAAGTCCATATCTAGTGTTTAAATACAATACAGTCATGGAAAATGTATTTAATTTAAAATATTTAATACATACACTAAAAAACAGCCTCAATATTTTAATCGAAGAAAAATAATATGTTCATGTATTGACTAAATCAAGATAAAAGTACAAAGTATATTTTAGTTTAATGTGTAATCTATCTTTAGCGAAGATAGAAACACCTAAACACTTCTTTTCTTACCGTATATGAGGTGAAAATTGATTTGAAAATACATGACGTCAATTTTATTCTTAATGTCAAAACGATTTTTTGATGATATTTTAAATGCTTATACTCCTACCCACTGTTGCTGATCAAGCAAATGCTGCTATAAAACTTGAGATTTAAAGTTGAGTACTTGGCATAGTAATATAATGACAACACTACTCATTAAAGTATAGATAACGGCATAATTGAATAAATACTCGTAGTGATTTTTCCATTACAATAACGCCATCTTTTAATAGTTGTTCAGGAGTAATTGAATGATGATATAGGAAAATTGTTTTAAGTCGAAAAAAAAACAAATAAAACATTCTTCACAACCTAGAAATTTCCAATAAAATGTTATATTTTTCTAAGGTATAATAAACTGTCTGAATTTTGATTTTCAAAAACGAATATAATGTAATGTGACTAATTCTTAACTCTACTACATTGATATTTTTAAGTTTTATTTCTGTTACTGTAAAATAAAATAAGAAATTTGTTTGTTTGTATATACGCATTTGTTAAAGCAACAGTATTTTCCGAATTCAAGAATAACAACAATTATAGGACAAAACAAAAATGGGAGAAAAAGTATGATAAAAAAAAAATTTCTTCAATAAATTTTATTAGTTTTTTTTTTTTCTGTCTCGACATTAAGAAGAACTTATTACCTTATAATTGGGCTAAAAAAAAAAACAAAAAACCATGTTTTCAATACTAATACATACATTATAAAATAAAGAGATAAATACTAATGCATTCAATGTATAAGTAGATAATAATACAAGAAAAATTATATACGAAAAAATAAATCAATTAAGATTCCTTTGTTTTCTTTATTTTTATTTTCATTTTTTTGAGTTAAAAAAAAGTTGAAAAACTTTTTATTTTATGATTTAACAATAGTGGAAATGAAATCATTAGTTATCTTATACTTAACAGCTGCATATATGAAATTATAAGTTTTTAATAACAAGAAAAATACTAGCTATGGATTTTTTTGAACTTAAAGTTCTTATTTTTCATTAAATCGCAATGGAATTATTGATTCATATTTTTTGTTCCTTTCAATTCCTATAAGAAGCATTGAATATCCACTAAGTCATTTTATTCATATTTGACTAAGTTGCAGTTGCTAGAATTATTATTATGACTAAGTATCGTTCATTACTCAAGTGAATCTGAATTATATGTTAACTAGAAAATCCCCTGTGCAATTGCACAATTTCTATAGATGCAAAAACATTTACGTTATCATACTGACTCTCTTAATCAACTTCCCAAAAATTTTCATTTTTACATCAGCACCATTAAAAAAACGTTGGAATCACTTACTTGATGTAATAGAAAAAAAAACAAAACAAATTTAAACACATAAAATTAAAAATGCTATGTACAGTTTCTTAATTTTTTTCTCGCTGTTTTTTCGTGGTGGTAATTTTTGACAGTTTTTTAATCATTGAGAAAAATGGCCAGCTTTTTATTTAATGGTCTAATAATAAATTAGTATAAAATTATGAATCTATTGTGAGAGAAGGCTTCTAAAATCATATTTTCTATGTTATTTTTTAAATTTTTTTTTTAAGAAAAATATCCAGCACTCCAGCATTCCGGTTCTCTGACTCACTCTATTTTTGATTTTCATTATTTTTACTTCCAATCCTATCCACAGTTTTGCTGACGATACTTACTACTATTTTTATTCTTGTTACTATTTACGAATTCAATAAAAGACTAAATGTCAATTATCCAGTCAATGTAGCATCAAAAAATTACATTATATGTCAACTAAATAATGAAAAATTTCATATTGGAGCAAAACCAATAGAGCTGATCTTAACACGACTAAAACACACTAATGTCTAATCTCACGTACAATCAATTTAATGCAATACTAAACCTCACTTTTCAAAATGAGACCTTGCAGCATGTTGATTTGTTAACTACTACTTAGATTTGTTACCTATAAATAAAACTATCTATAAATTCTTCATCAAACCTAGAATAGAGACAATACACACATTTGGGCAGGATCTCCACAAACAGTATTGGAATACCTAGACAAAGTGCAAAACAGAGCAATTCGTTTAATAAAACAATTATTATCTCAAGTTTGGCTCTACTAGGTCATCGACGTGTCATTGGAGCACCGACTCTATTTTATAGATATTTTGTTGGTATAGGGAACCTGTTCAGAAGAAAAAAAATCTTAATGTCTGCTCTCAAAAATTTCAGCCGAGATACAAGCAGGGCTGGACAGGTATATGGACACCCTATACCTTAAAGATCCTCAGATGACACAACTTTTCACATGGAAATTGATATGTAACGCGTACAGCGCGATTATGGAATAGCTTGACAACGGAAGTATTCCCTAAAATTGGCAATCATAACGTGTATGCCATTGATAAATTCAAGAAGAACATCAACTTATTTGTTCTAATTTATTTAATTTGTTAATATTTTATTATTTGACCTATTTTGAACCATTCCTGATTCACATATATGTCCCCTTATCTTCATTGAGATCATTGAATATTCAATTTATTTCCGAATCTGGCTTAAATTTATTCCCAATGTAACCTGATAAGTTGTTTTGTTAAAATTTATAACAAATTGGGCAACTAATACATTTTAAGGAGTTTATTTTAGTCGAGCTTTCAACTACGATCACAGAACTTGTATAGATACATACTTGTATGTACAAAAATTTAATAATTTGAGTTCCTTTCATAATAGTTTAGGAAAGTTTTGACACACTAATTGTGAGAAATAAAATTAAAATTGTTAAGGGTTATAAAAATTTATATTCAAACTTTTAGATAGTTCATAGAATTGCTATAAAAATTATTTTATTACTGCTAAAATGTAATTTTTTGCTGTGCTGTGAAACAAGAACATTTTACTAACTATTTTTTATTTACATTTTAATACTTTGTGATTGATATGTATTCAAATTCAGAAATAAAAGTTTTATATTTAATGTATAAAATTACATTGATAAAAGTTTTTAATTTGAAGGTTTTCTACAACCGATATGCTTGTCACCACATATTTGGCATTATTTTGTCTGTAAATGTATCTTAACGGTATTTCCTCACTGTTTTTAAAATAAAATATTTTTCAGTTTTAACTGCGTACAACGCCTTAGGATTTTTGTTTTATTTGTTGTAATTTATTTTGCTTCAATCTTTGGTTTTTGAAAAGTTTTATATATTATGTCTTTATAAAAAAAAAAAATTATTATGTGTTAGTGAAACATATAACATAAATGTTATCTGCTAGAAAATAAAAGAAAAATTGAAAGAATGAGAAAATAACAATAGGATATATAAAAATGTGTATAGTACCTACATGATATGTAATAAAGACAAAAACGATAATATCGTTAAGAAATTATGTAAGTGATATGTTAGTAATTAGTATTTATGGCATTAAATGTCGGTTGAAATGAAATAAAAACTAAACCCAACAAAACAAAAAATAAAAAAAGAAACGAGGAAAATTAATAGGAATTTTAGATGATATAATGCGCAATAAAATGAAAATTGATTTTATATTTAGTTTTAGATATTTTTTTTTTTAATATAATATAAATTTGATTTTTAGGAAAATTTCTAAACCCTAAATTGTTTTAAAGGCATGAGAATCAAGAAAGTTAATTTTTTATTTTTTATTTATGTAATTGAACGGGTCTCTTCTTATATGCGTATTTTGATAATAAAACGAGGAAATCTTTGTATGTACCTACCATTCTTTTGGTAGGTACGTTAAAATTGTAAATGATCATAAATTGAATTTGATTTTAAGATTAAAGAGTTTTGGCTTTACATCGAAGTTTTCAAAATATTTTTATAAAATTTGGTAAATAAATTTGTAATTGTTTAAAATAAAGTACTTGAAATTTTTATATCCGTATGAACTATGTTCTAACTATGGGTATAATAAATTTGACATTACGTTTGTGACACCATAAAGGAGTCGAGTTAAATATAGTGCCAAAGGTATGGATCGGCTCAGAATCGAATAAAGCCATGTACGTCCGTCTGTCTGTACGATTACTCAAAAAATAAAGGAGCTGGGAAGCTGAAATTTTTTTTACGTCACTTTTGCAAAATTATTAGTTTTGCTATTTAAATCCAGTATTTTCGGCAGACGGATTCGAGTACCTGCCATACAACTTCTTTCTTTATATGGAAATACCTCAGTATCTATTCAAGCTAGGTTTCTGAAATTTTGCAAATAATGATCAAGTTTTATTGCAACAACTTCCGTAAAATTTGGTTGTGGTGGTGCGACGGGTTCGGGTAGCTGCCATACAACTTATCCGTTTAAATGAGAATAACTCAATGTCTACGGAAGCTAGGAGTCTGAAATTTAGTAAAGAGGTGTCGAGTTACATGCCAACAACTTTTGTAAAATTTGGTTGGTTTAGAGCAGCCGGTTCAGGCTTCTTGCACCTCTTGGAACTTAATGAAGCTAGGCGCCTAAAATCTTACAAATGATGATCAAGTTTTATGGCAACAACTTCAGTAAAATTTGGTTCTGCTGGATGTTTGTGTAGCTGCCATACAACTTCTCTTTTTAAATGAAAATATCTCAGTGTCTATTGAAGCTAGGTAATTGAAATTTAGTGAAGAGATGTCGAGTTACATGCCAGACACTTTTGTAAAATTTGATTGGTCTAAAGCAGTCGGTTCAGGTTTCTTGTACTTCTCGGAACTTAATGAAGCTAGGCGTCTACAATCTTATAAATGATGATCAAGTTTTATGGCAACAACTTCTGTAAAATTTGGTTGAGTTTGTGCAATAGATTTGGGCGGCTGTCATACACCACAATTTACATAAATATATCTCTGTATAATTAACGTCGGTACTAAAACATCTGAATGTTTCTAAAATATGGTCAAGTTTTATAGAAACAGGGTATATTACGTTCATACGGGTATCCCAGAGTTGACACAGTCTACTAACTCTACTGCACTCTTCCTTGTTTTAATTGTTTTTAAAATAAAAATTTTGGATTGTTTTAAGATTTTAAAATTAATTCAAAATAATAAAATTAATGGGCTGTAACATATAATAACTTGAAAAGATAAATATTAATGTGTAACTATTCTTATTATTTAATTTTTCTTTTTCGTAAAAATATTTCAAAATTTCTCATCTCTCTCTCTTTTTATATAGAGGACTACACTTATATTGGTGTGTTGAGATGTCTAACCCGCTATGCTGCCGCTATACTGAGTACTACTGCTATTTTTAGAAAGATCAAAAATAGCATAAACAACATACAGTTTTGATATAATAACCTTGGTTATCAACTATGTTCTATAACCAACCCCTAGAATTGCTAATACGTAATTTAATAATATTATACTGGAAGTCTCTTAAAACCTTTTAAATGACGGAAGTAAAATAAATACCTTTTCAAATTTAAAGAGAAATCTAGAATGAGAAAAACTTATGGTTTTTTTTTTGTTTTTTTTTTTTGCGAGGGTAGGTAGGAATCATCGAAAGACACTATAGAGGAGTGAAAACGAGCACGAGTCCTCTATGAATGTGTGTGACTCTAACCCACTAAACACCACCTCCATTTTTTGACCAAACAATAGGTTATATGACCTTTAGTACTCAGGTACTGTCTGGTGGGAGGAAGTTTAGTTATGGAATGAAAATTGATTTCAAATTAGCAGGCATATTGTGAACAAAGTTGTTAATATTTTTCTTGAATCTTTACACGTTGTAAATATAATCATCACTAATTCTGGGGAACACATGAGGTGGGAGATGACATTCGCGATGTTCGTACCACAGACGAATTTCCATAAGGCGAATTATTCCATCTGGGAATTTGAACTACACAGGAGTAGGCAGCAGAAGCTCTCCTTGTTTCTTTTTGGAATGCTTTGAGAGGAGGCACCAAACTTTTATTCTCGTTAGAGCAAGAACCCAATCCTATAAGGTATCTATAAAATAGGGTAAGTGTTTCTATTAGGCGACGGATACCGAGTAGGGAGAGCGTAGAGGGGAGAGTGAGATCGTTTATTAGACGAATTGCCCTGTTTTGCACTCTATCGAGAAATCCTAATGTCGTTTTGGAGGGTCCCGCCCAAATATGTGCATTGTACTCCATCTTAGGTCTTATTATGTTTTATAGATGTTAAGGAAATGAAAATAACGCTTTACAACGATACAGGAAACCCATACACTGCATCTTTAGCTATATAAAAACTACGAATGGACGAATTTAATTTTTGGTTTAGCTCCATGCCCAAGATGTGGAGCTCACCTGTATGTTGCAAAACTTCCCCTTGGAAAGTTAAAGTTGGGATCGAAATGTTCCTTATCGGAGAGACTAAACAGCATTGAGTTTTCTTAGAGTTAAAATCTACTCTGTTATTTTTGCCCCAATTCGAAATTTTGGCTAAATCGAGACTGGCGTTGTCTTCGATTAAAGATCAACCATAAAGATCAAGATGGAAGAGTAACGATCAACCAGTACACGAATCGAACGATTCGAAAGAAAATCTTCAATCCATTTTACAAATGCACCATCGAGGCCCATTGCTTTGCATTTAGCAATTTATTAAAGCATCATACCAAATTCGGTCAAAAACTTTAGAAATATCCAAAGCGACAACATCATATCTTAAAATCTGCTTTACGGAAATTATTTATTGAACTATCTATTCGATTATCTACTTTATAAAGTTTCGCAGTATTGTTTCGTCGCCTCAATTCATTTTGAAGTAAATTCTTTTTCCTAGAAGTAATTTGCTTAATAGTAATAATTAAAATGTATTATAGGTAAATAGGAATTTTTCAAAATTAAAATTTTTTTTTGCAAAAATCATAATATAATTTTCTTATATTATAACATTAAGATAAGTAAATTGAACAATCATTTTTTCTATGAATTAACTGTTATAAGTTAAAATTTATTTACAGTTAATTAATAAACATTAAGTTATTTTACAACTAATTAATAAACATAAAAATTGCAAACAATTTTAATAAACATTACAACAAAAAAAAAATGCATTCTTAATAATTATGATATTGAATAAAAAAAAAAAATAAAAAGGATAAAGTGTAACAGTATACACTATTTAATTAAAGTGTTGTTGTACAAAAAAAACTAAACATTTATTATCTTTTTTATTTTGTAACGGTGTATTATCTATCACTTATTATAACGTTACTTTAAAATAAAAAAATTTATACAACTTTTTTAACTGTTATAATACAGTTTTCTTTTTTTTTTTTGGCATTTAGATTGACCAAAGTTTCAATGCCATAAAAATAAGCTCTATTATACAATACCTAATTGTTATCAAAATGACCATTAAAATCAACATACACACATTAAAACAAATTAGTTATAGTTTTTTTCATTTTATATTTCGAAAAATTGTTTTACCTTTATAACGGTGTAACTTTCAAAAAAAAAAAAAATCCATTACACATTTTTAACATATGCAAATATTTATCTATTAAGGTAGGTAGGAGTTGTTCTTTCCTTGAAGAAAGATGTTGACAATAAAACTGTTCGATCTAATATCATCCTCATCCTCATTATTTACCAATATCATTTCAAGTGATGCCCCGTTTTTCGAAAATATACTGTCGAAACGGAATATACTGTCCAAAATTCTTATTTAAACGTTCATTAGCATTTAGACAAGATATTATTTGGTTAATAAATGTGTTGATAATTGTGTTCTGAGAGGCAAAATAGTTTACGGTTGTCTGATCTGTAGTTCTAATACATTAAAAGATCGATTCTTTGTTTAAATAGGCGCAATAAAACGGTAAAACAAGATTTACGAAAATTTCATATTTGTTTCAATATCATTTTTTTGTTGTTGTTTTTATTGTTTTTACCATTATTACAATAATATGAAGTATGTACTTAAAATTTTTCTTTTGGCAAACGATAGTTTGAAGGTTGTCAAACGATATCTTAACATGTAAGTTTAACAATATATAAAACAAAATGGAAAAACTGAAATATGTAATAGATATAGAGAGAAAATATCCCCAAATGAACAAATAAGACTTTTATTACCTATTATTAAGTTTTGCATTTTTATAATAAACTGTTATGATATCACTGGTGTAAAACTTTTTGCAGACAAAAGGTTGAAATTGCTTTAAAGTACAATCAGTTTTATTGTTAAACGTCCTCTTTCCTTACATTTTGTTTTCCAAAATTCCTATGTTCGCGGTTCATTATCACTACGGTTTAGTAATCCTTTTCTTTTTTTGTTCACAAATAAATGAATAAAATTAAAAAAAAAGAAAACTTTCAACGATAAAAAATAGAACAGGTAATGGCTATAATAATAACAATTAATAATATAGGATAGGATATTTTAGACCAATAAAAATATTAATATAATTGTATATGAAATAAAAAAGAGATTTTTCAAACAATAGAAGTTAAATGACCGTTACAAAATTAACAAAATCAAAAACAAAAAAAAAAACTAAGTAGAATGTAAACCAACGGTTTTTAAAAGCGCACATTTCCAAAACTCAATACAAACTGTTTAGAAGTGTGACTTACACAAAAATTTGAAAATTTCATGTAATAAGAAAAAATGTGAAAATAGGTCCTTTTTGAAATTTTGAGGGGCCGTAATTCCGGAATACTATATAACTAAGAAAAGGCGTTAACACACATAAAAATATATTATTGAACCTTTAATTTTCATGTCTTGTCGAAGAAAAATGTGTACAGGTGCCTAAGTTACAGGTGTCTAAAAATAGCAAATTTTCAATTTTTGAGGCGTAATAACTCTTAAAGACGGGGTGCTACCAAAAAATTTTCTAAGAAAACTTATAATAATTCTAAAAGTTTCAGGTTCTCAAAATTTCAGGTTCCTATCTAAAGGCATGCCGGAGTTATGAAAAAAGAAATTTCATGCAAAATGTGGTATTCATATAACGGTAAATTTAAATCGTAAATTGCAAAATATTACATAATTTTGATATTTTTTTATATAGATAATAAAATTTTCGATCAACTGGTGGTTTTAGATTGCAAAACTATTACGCAGAGCCTGAGATATATACTTCTGAAAATGGGGCTTTTTCGCAATTTTGAAGAACTGCAACTTTGGAATCCTTTACAACTAAAATAAACCTTTAACACACGTAAAAATATCGTACTGTAGCTTTAATTTTTATATCTTGCAGAAGTAAAATGTGTACAGGTTCCTAAGTTACAGGTGTTTCAAAATAGCAAATTTTCAATTTTTGAGCCCTAATAGCTCATAAACAGGGGGTGGTCCGAAAAAATTTTCTGAGCAAACTTATACTAATTCTAAAAGTTCTTTCTTGCCTCAAAATTTCAAGCCTTTATCTAGAAGCGTGCCGGAGTTATGAAAGTAGAAAAATCATGCAAAATTTGGTTTTCACATAACGGTAAATTTAAATACTAAATTTATAAAAATTGTATAATTTTGATATTAATTTGCAAAGATAAAAGAAATACCTGTCGAATGACGTTTTCAGATTGAAAAAATCTTAAGCAGAACATAAGATATATGCATTTAAAAATAGAGCTTTTTCAAAGTTTGACGGGCTGTAGCTCCGTAATGGGAAGAGGTACATGAAAAAGTTGTTCCACAAAATTATTTTTTTTATGAGACCTACCCATGGTTAAAATTTTTTTTCTCTATCTTTAACGGTGTAGAAGTTTTGTAAACAGACGGACGGACGGACGGACGGATACACAGAGTGAAACTAATAAGCACATTTTTTCAAATGGAAAGCACATTTTTGGAAATGTAAGCACAACTAGAGTGAAACTAATAAGCACATTTTTGGAAATGTGCTAAAAACAAGGCAGAATGAAAACCAACGCGTTTTAAAGGTGCACATTCTCCAAAAGACAATAAAATTCGTTTAGAATTTATTGTAATTTGCACCAAAATTTGTAATTATATGTAAGAAAAACAAAGGATACTTTTTTCAATTCTAAGGAAATCCTAATTAAAAAAATCTATTAATAAATATGAAAACATAATGTTAATGCTTCAATTTTTGCGTTTTACTTTGAAGAAATTTGTACAGGTGCTTAAATTATATTATCTGACCAGCCAGTACATTAGTACTAAAGGTCATATAACCTAATGTTTGGTCAAAAAAGGGATGTGGTGTTTTGTGGGTTAAAGTCCCACATATTCATTAAAGGTCTCGGGCTTCGTTTTCACTCCTCTATAATGTCTTTCGATGATTTGCACCTACCCTCGAAAAAACAAAAAAAAAACCTTACGCTACAAATTGTTATAGTAACTGATGTTAATCCTGAAAAGATTTTTCTTCTCTCAAAGTTTTATCTAAAATTGTTCCGGAAATTAAATTGTTTTATTAGATATATTAAATTAGATCGAAAAAATGTTAAGCAAAAGCTGAGATATATACATTTGAAAATAGAAACTTGTCTAAGACTGAGGAGTTTACCTGCGTAATGGGTTTAGGCCAAAAAAAAAATTTGTTCAACAATATTAATTTTTTTTGCTCTTTGTGACTTTTTTAAACAGACAAAGGAAGAGAGAAATTTTAAAAATGTGCTAAAAAACAGAAAGACAAATATTTAAATGTTGATGCAATAAAAGTATGAAGAGATAGTATTATAAATAGGTAAGTATTTGTTAATTTGACATTGGAGGTTAAATATTTTTTTTCAAAGATTATAAAACTAAATTTTGGTTTTAAAAATTAGGTAGTTTCAGACATAACCAGTCAGATATAGATGATGGGATAAACATATTATATTTTAATTAAAATAAATCCTTTTAACATATACGACAAATTGAAAATGTTCACATAAAAAGTTTTTACAAAAACTATGGGTTGTATTTGTTTACAGTACTTATCATTAACATTTAACTGTCCTATAACAGTACCTATCCTTCAATCAAAAGGTCTCGGGTTGAAATATTTATGTCAGAATCTCGGTAAAAAGTTTTTTTTTTTTTGTTACATTTAACTTTAGAGTGGTTAAAAAAGTTTTTAGGAATTTGATTATTAGTTTCATCCTGATTGTCTGTCTATTCATTCATCCTTCTGTGTACAAAACCGTTGAAGATGGATAAATGCAATTTGAACAATGGATTAGGTTTCTTTAAAATAAATTAACGTTTTGGAACATATATACCTATAATGTTTATATATTTTTTTCTAATTTATTTAAATTTACCGTTATGTTAAAACTAAATTTTACAATATTTTGCTTCCTGCGTATGTTCAAAATGCTTTTAGTAAGAACCTTGGAATTTTGGGAGAACGAAGATATTTGATAACTAGTAACTTGAGTAAAAAGGTTAGTGCTTTCCGCAGTTTATGAACTTATTAAAGGTTAAAAATTAATAACTTGATATTTTGAGACACCTGTAACTTGAATATATTGTGTTAGTAGCTTTTCTTATTTATATAAGGTTTATTTAAAACTAAAAATTTGTTAATTATGCACTCTATTTTTTTGTTTTAATGCATTTCTCTGCCACATAAATGTGGACAGGAAATTGCACAGCCTTTCCTGTTCAGGCGTGGCTGTAAATGTCGTAAGGGGCAATAACTATTACGATGTGTGTGGGATACGAACCCACACTTCCTCAGTGTTTACAGCGTATTTTATAAGCCTTTACCCACTAGGCCACCGAAGTCCCTGCACACTATTTTCTTTTATACGAACATCTGAAAAAAATTACAAATGTTGAGGTAAAAGTAGTCAAAAGTGCTTTTTATTGACATTTTGAAAATGTGGGACTTTATAAACTTTTTGTTTTATATAAAACCATTGCTTACTTTTAAAATATTATAAATTAATAACTTTGTAAAGAAGGTAAAATTAAAATACAAAATATTACAAAATGTGTGTGACAATTTGAATCAATGTTTGTTGTAATAATTTGAATCAATAATTTAATGAATTGAAAAAATTAATTTTTTTAGAATTAGGATATTAAAAAAATAAATAATTTCTACTGTCCCACAAACCAAAAAATCGACAAACAAATGTCAAAAAACTCAAAAATGAGCAAAGCAACATTAAAAAACTCCGATTTTGGAACAAAATTTATAGTTCTTCCTAATTATTTTTATTTTTTTTTTTTTATTACAGCATCAAAGAATACAAAATAGAGGGGGAGGGGGGAAAGAATATAAAATAGCCGTCCTCCGCTATACAAATTATTGAACCCTAATTTTTGATGATGATTGAATCAACCTTCCGTCTTACCTTTGTAAATCCTTCTGTATTATTTTACCTACATATTTCAACAACTAAGTATTTAAAATAATTGTGGATTTTTTTATAAAAATTAAATTTTTTTTCATATTCACTGAAGGTTTCTTTATTTTAAAGAATATATTTATGAACAATCTAATCTAATTAAATCGAATAACACCGAATAAGTGGTGCTTTATTGACAAAAATACATTAATGGAAATAAACTTATAATTCTGTTACTACAACCTTGTACAAATTTCAAAATTAAAATTTCTGAACATATTATAGAAAACCCAAAGAAACATCCTCAAATTTTGAATGTAACACTGTTGAACGGCACGTGCGTTATTCTTTAAATTCAAATTTTAGGTTATTATATTGAATGTGAGCTTTTTTAGGTAAACTACATCTGACTTCATAAAGTAGGTACTGTTAAGTGATGATATTAGTTTAAAAGAGAAGTAAAGGACTGTTTACGGAAGTATTCTTCTAATCCCAAATCTTTTAATTCCAATAAAATTCCCAGTTTTCTTTTTAAATTTTAAAATTTTTTTATTAATTGAAATTTTAACTAATATGCATTATAAAGTATGCAGTTTATTTCTTACGATTTCAAGATTTTACAATTTATTGTTATTTTATTTATAACATTTAACGTTTTTTGTCTTTCACTGTATTATGCATTTACAATACCGTAAAGAAGATGTAAAAATTTTATAAGGCTTTTTATCCTATTATAAAAGATTAATAGAAATTTCAATTCTAATAAAACTTAAAGTATACTGTTTTGAAAATTTATGTTGTATTTTATTTTATGTATGATAATATTATTATGTAACATAATGAGGGCAACATATTGAATTTATAGAGGACAATCGAATTTATAGCTAAGTTTTCTTTAATATGTGATAATCCGAAATAAATTCGATTTTATTTTAATTTCATAAAGAAAATTAAATTGGAATAAAAAAAGAAAACTACAATGTAATATGACCAATCCCTCCACAATTATAGAATTAAGTATCTATAACTATAATTTAGTAGTTTTGAGCTACACTCTATGTATTATGACATTCCGCTCAGTGTTGAATACAAGTATGTATTCAAGTATTGAATATATGTATGTAATTTGGGTATGATTTTTCTATTACAAAATCTACATTAACATATAACATGCATTATTCTGATAACATACACATTTCAGACCAGCAACAACACATTTCAGACCTTATATTTATGGTATACATTTCGTCGTTAAAAGCGATCACAAACCTTTAACTTATTTATTTTCATTAAAAAATCGGTCATTCAAATTAACTCGTATAAGACTATAGATTTACAAAATTATAATTTTACTGTTGAGTATGTTAAAGGCAAATAGGGGCCTTGGTGGCCTAGTGGGTAAGATCGTATAAAATACACTGTAAACACCGAGGGAATGTGGGTTCGAATCCCACACACGTCGTAAGAGTCTTTCCCCTTACGATGTTTACAGCCACGTCTGAACAGGATAGGCTGTGTAATTTCCTGTTCACATTTATGCTTTAAAAAAAAAAAAAGAAATAAAGGCAAATTAAACGTAGTAGCTGACGCGTTATCACGCATAAATTTTAAAGATTTAAAATTTGACCCATGCAATCATGTATGTTTAGAATCATGATTTTTTTTTGTTTGTTTTTGGAATAAAAAAATTTTGTTTCCCATATGAATTGTTTTAAATTTAGATGTCACGCTAAAATATACTTACACACTTACAGCTACAGCGCCCCTAGTAGGTATATAATATGTAACAAACATTTATGTTTAGGTTTGACGAGCGTCTTAAATATTTAAGAGATACTTACATATATAGAGTTGTTCGCCTTCATGATAACTTTG
This sequence comes from Poecilobothrus nobilitatus, assembly GCA_947095535.1. Classification (NCBI taxonomy): domain Eukaryota; kingdom Metazoa; phylum Arthropoda; class Insecta; order Diptera; family Dolichopodidae; genus Poecilobothrus; species Poecilobothrus nobilitatus. The sequence goes on along the minus strand of OX352773.1, from coordinate 239,339,039 downwards.
TTAGGTCCTCTGGTAGTGTGAGGTTTTTACCCACCAATTCTACCTCTCCCTATAATTAGTGTAATTAGTATAATTTCAAAACAGTAAGTGGGTGAGGAATGGGATGAGTATTTCTATAACCGCAAATATAAAACATTACAGCAACAGTTATGTTTGTTCTCAACATCAAATTCTAAATTGTTTTATTCAAGATTTTTGTGTCAAGATTTTCGCTTCAACGTTTTGTACTGAAAAAATGGCACAAAAAGATTTTAAAAAGAAAAATAAATCAAGAATTTGTCCATTCAGAATTTTTTTTTCAAGATAACGTTGTGATGCTATTAAGATTTAACAAAAACTTTAGATTTACTTATCAGCACTGTAACTTAGTTGAAATTGAAAATGTAATAAATATATTTTTAGCATGAAGTAATCTTGGGACCGAAAAATTATTTATCTTAGTGTATTTATCATTAGAGTTTCTGAATTTGTGTTTAACTAGTGGTAGTCAAGTTCTTGTATAACTTATAGAGTTAGATAATAAAGTTTTTCCTTAAATATCATTTCAATTTTTCAACTATGAAAACAATGAAAAACTCTTCTTTCTTAAAAATTGTGACATTTTATGGGTTATCACTATTGTTTTGTAATAATAAAATAATTATTATCACACCAACGATTGCTGCATTCAAACAAATTATTTCCGGTTTAGATTTTCATTAATACGCAAAATGTTTCAATAAAAATTAGAATCATTCCTTTCTTTTGATGTTTCTTTAGAAATTTATTTATTTGAAAATAGATATTGTAAAATAAGATTTTTATTCAAATTTTTTTTAATGTACCTACTAAACATTTAATATTAATTGGAGCTTAATGTTTTCTAAGTAAAGTAAAATGAAGAAAATAAAAATATATTATAATATTTCATTACATCCTATTTAGTATATCCTAAAATATTATTTACTTTCAAATTTTATATAGCCACAGTACATTACATTAATATAAAGAATATTATTTTTTTCTAAGAATTAATTCAATTGTTCTGCCCACAAACCATGATCTCGACAATAGTTTCAAATTTCAATACTAAAAACACCAAGAACAAAGCAAGAAAAAATAGAAATTAAGTGAATAAAGAAATGTGTAAAAGTACTAAAATTTATTTAATTGCGAGATAAATAAATAATAAAAATACATAGGAAATAAAAATTATTTAAAATTAGGAAAAGTGTATAGAGTTGACTTAGTCAATGCTAGGATACTCGCATGAAATTAATATAATGTTGTTTCCGTAAAATTTAATTATTTTTTAGACTTCAAGATATTATGTGACTTAATTAAGACATATCTGAGATATAATTTTGGAATTGCATGACAGCTGTCAAACATGTTTCACCAAAGCAATTCAATTTTTCAGAAATTGTTGCCATTTCATCATCTATTATAAAATTTCGGATGTGTAGCGTTTTTAAGAACCAAACCATGAGCATTTAAATTTCGTAACTAACCGAATCTGTTATTTTAAAAAAAATTTCGCAAAAATCATTGGCATAAAACTAAAGTTCTTTTGGCAACATTTTAAATACCCCGCTATAAAGAGTTATCCCCATTTAAAAAAAGAACCTGTATGGCTGCTATTCGAAGTCTTCGGTTGAAGTTGTTGAGCTCCAATAGCAAAACTGATATTTACATCCCAAATTAGAATTTGATTAGAATCATAGTTTCATTATTTTTTAAATTGTCATAGAATTCAATCCTGAGCTTATAAATATATACTTCTCCATATCTATTTCGTCTTCTTTTATCAGAAACGTAATGGCAAATTTATTTATTTATTTTTTTTAATGCATTTCTCTCCCATATAAATGTGGACAGGAAATTACACAGCCTTTCCTGTTCAGGCGTGACTGTAAATGGCGAAAAACTCTTACTACGTGTGGGATTTGAACCCATACTCCCTCGTTGTTTACAGCATTTTATACGCTCTTACCCACTAGGCCACCCAGCCTCCTTGCCAAATTTACTATATCCTAAGATCTACATTCGTAGAAAATATCGAACGGGAATAAAATATGTAGAGTTTGTCTGCTGTGGAATATAGGAATTGCAGAATTCAGTTAAACGTAGTTAAAACAAAATACTAACTTGTATTTTATTTCTCGAATTTTCTGGAACTAATACCAATAATTACAGTAATAAGTCGCTCGGAGAACTTTTACACTGTTATAATAGTAATTATATCAATCTACTATTAGTAATTATATCAATCTACAATCTATAATTGGGGGGGGGGGAGTACCAATCTTTCAAAATTTGGCTCTGATGTCTTTTAAGAATTAACCATTTTCTAACAACATATCAGAAAAAGTTAATGAATTCTAAACAAAATAATCATTGAAGGAATTCAATTTGGTAGGGAAATACGTTTCTACAAAATTTGAAATTAATCGGAGAACATTCTTTGTTTATTCTTTAGATGCAGCGTGAAGGAAAGTAAAAACCAGTAGGGTAAATAGAGGTAACAAACAATCAGATTTTTCGCTTTCTATATTAGATAATGATTAGTTAAAACTATATCTATTCAAATATAAAAATAAAAAATATTATAATTTTTATGAATTCATAGTTAAATCTAAAATACATAATACACAATAGTATTCTCAAAATTAATTTACAGGAGCAACCAAAGTTTGATAAAAGTTTAATCTTCTCTACTTTTCTAACAAAAAAATTTTCCTATTTTAGATTTTTCGACGCCTTCCTGTTGACCGATTTTTTTTTTTTTTTTCAAAAAAACATAAAGGATGAACTATTTCATATAAGGAAACAGTAATTTAACTTTTTTTTCTTCCTGCTGTACCTAGAAACATTATTCGCTTAAACAAGAGATAACTTTTAACATTTGGGACTTAAATTTTGTTTCAATTTAGAAAACGAAGGAAAGTGAATTTATTTCAACAATTCTAAAAAAAAAAAACAAAAAAAAATTAAAACAAATAGTTTTAAAAAATTAGATTAACTTAGCAACAATAAAACAAATTATTTTAATAATATATCTAAACTCTAAGGACTCGTCAGAGGATGCGGTGAACATTTGACAGAACGATAGGAATTAAAATTTATTTTCTAGTTTAAATATAAAGAAAAAAAACAGTTATTAATAACAGAATTTTTAAAGTGTGTACCAGCACAAATGAATGATTAACATATCATTCATATTAGGTAGAATTTTTGTGAATTTGGCTCTTCAATTTAAGTAAAAATTATAATCTTGGGGATGCTATAATTTTAAGAATTAAAGTAGAAGCAATTTGATATTCTCAAATATTGAAGTATATTACACACAAATACATTTTTAATGGCTCTTTAAATTGTGGAAATCAATTTTACGGTTGCATATGTAAGCCAATTAGTGGCGATAAAATATACTTTAAGTCTTAGTAATAATTAAACAGATTTAAATTACAGAATTCCTACTTTTAGCAAATGACAAAGTAAACCATTTATACCTTGTAATGTTCCATCTTGACAAAAATTGAATTTTTAATTAATTGTCAACAAGATAGTTAAAATTTAGGTTTTGATAACCTAGCAAAACCATCTAATCGGATTAATATTGTAAAAAATGTTATTTAAAAAAAAAAAATAGAGGTTTCATCAAATTTGAATATCTGATTTTGGATCTTGCTAAGACAGAAAAGAACAACTGTTATGTGTATGAAAGTTCTACCCTTTAAACGTGATTTAGAAGAATTAGATTATATTAGATCAAATTATTTGAGGGGTATAAGTAATACTGTGAACTTTCTAGATCTATTGTGCTCGTACATTATTACTATACGCGTTGTGGATTTTGCCTTCACTTATAATATTTCTGTCAGTTCTACAATCTCTAAAAAACTATAGATCTGTACAGGTGTTTTATTGGTAACAGATAATCTTCGGTAAAACTATATGCTTCTAGGTGGACATATTTAGATAGGACTAAAGCTCCTAAATTTTGGAGTATATGTCCTGGAAATTTTTTTTCTTCTTGACAGAATGTACTTGCACTGTCATTCTCTATTAGAAATTTCTTTCAGTACCGAGGCAGCGTCCAAAAGATTATTTTTTTATTTTTACTGGGTTTTTTCGCATTTTTTCTGGTTACAGTTTCTCAGAAGCTCTTTAAATTATTCAACCCGGATTTTCCACTATTAAGTTTCCTTGATTTTTGTTTGATATTGCTGGTATTTTTGTTATATATTATTGTTGTTGGTTCGATGAACTAAAATGATTTTATTTAAATTTCCGTCGTTATAATAAATACTAATATTTTTAAATATTTTTTTTATTTGTTTTATTTATTCCATTAATTGTATTTGTTGATAATTTAAAGTATCTAATATCCTTCAATCATAAAATGAATCGGAACCGGAAAATTTTATATTTAGTTTTATAATAAAATTAATGAATATATAGTAATTGTATATGAAAAGTATATTTTGAGACCCCCATCTTATTTAATTTATAAAAATTAAATTTTTTTTTCCTTTTTGTTATAATACCTATAGGTAAAATTTAAAGTAAAGTCATATTTTGTGATTTAATCTGTAATAAAAGTAACAAAAAAAAAATTTGAATTACATAATATTATTTTGTTATGGGAAAGCGATTTAGGTTTACTTTTATTGTACTTGGAAAACTTTTGCATTTAAATGATTCTTAAAAAAAAAAATTTGCTTTTTATTGTTTAACTATACTAAAAATTTTTTATTTACCATTTAACTTTTTTTTAAATATATGTTTTAAGGCTTTTTTATTTTATTACTATATTTACCTGGTACCTATTTCCTTTTTAGATTAAGTGATGTTATAAAGTATTATATATAGGTGATTTTTATTTAATTTTTATTTCGCGTACATTTTTAAAGTTAAGTAAAAAATCTTATGTTCTAATACTTTATATTAATAAGCGCACTATGTGTCAAAGATTGCTTCATAAAAGTGAAATCTAACTTTTACTTACTTTTATCTCAATTCCATTGACACAAACCATTTAAGAAAGTGTTTATCACGTGCTTGAATTTTGATTTAGTTAAAGAAATTGTAGGTTATAAAAAAGAAAAGCTTTGAATAGATTAACAGTATTTTTCACTGACTTAAACTAAATGAAAGCGAAATTAACAAATATATAAAATATATAAATAAATATACAGATATTTGGTCGACTATATAAAATTAAGGTTGAACTCAAATCTCAACCATTGGGTCGAATGCATAAAACTGAACTTCAACTCCAATCTCATTTTTTCAAACAAAAACTAGGCTTGAGTTTGTATTTTTGTTTGAAAAAGTCAGGTTTAAGTTCAAGGTGAATTTTATGCATTCGTCCCATTGGCCCCTCATTTTTTCAAACAGAAATACGGGTTGAAGTCTAGTTTTTGTTTGAAAAAGTAAGATTTGAGTTGAAGCTCAGTTTTATGCATTCGACTTATTGGCTCTCTTAGCCTTTAATTATTTATTGTTGTAATCTTACTTTATCTAAGATCTATAATTTGGCGATTAATTAATATTAACGATAAATAAATTCTTTTTCAGAAAGATTTTTTGTAAAATATGTATAATATATTTCTATATAATATAATGAACTATATACAAAAAATATTAATCTCCCGTTACTTTAACTACGGTAAATATTTATTTTTTTTTTTTAAATTTTCGTTTCTATCAGGTTTCTTACCTTTTAAATCAGGATAATAACCAACACATTAACAAAGAATTTTATTATCAAATAAAATAAAAATGAGTATAATAGGCAATTTCTGTCAGGTTTCAATGTATCATAATATAAATTTTATTTCGGATTTGGAGGGTTGCAAAAATTCTGAAATGAAAAATACTTATATTCAATTCAAATAATAAAAACTGTCATTATGTAACCTAATAGTGTAAATAAATCCGCTAATAGAGTGTTATGAACCCAATAAACAAACGAATAAGAAAAGAAAATAAAAAAAAAAAAGTATAAACAAAAATAGGCGGGAAATGTTGATTTAAATACGTTTTCGTATTATTTTCGATTATATAATAAATTTATAGAAGAATAAATTTATTTGACAATAAAAATCATTCAATTTTCATTTTTAATTTTGGTTTTAACCCTAATCATGTTTCTACTGCTACATTGTGTCTTATAATATTTTATAATAATTGAATTTATTGTTGAATCAGTGAATTGTAAATTGTGAATTGTAAAAATAAATAAAGATTTATTTAATTTGTTAAAGAACTCTTCTTGACTTTTTCTTCAAGACAACAAATTCTGTTCGTTGTTATATAAAACCTAGTTGAGGTTTATTATAATAGCATAGAATTATATTAAGAATTATTAAAATTAAACTTAGTTAACAGTTTTAGTTATAATTCAGTTTTATATACATATTCTTTACTTTATCTTAATTTAAAGAATTCATTCCTTGCTCCATACCATATTAACCCTCCATTAGTTTAATACCTCATAGGCCTCACAAATGATTTATTAATCCTTTTTGTATATCCGAAGGTTAATATTTGGTTTCCTTATTTAACAGGAAAGCTAAACTGAAGCCAATTTACAATACCTTATAGGATGTGGTGGTGCATCTGTTGATTTAAATCAGTGTGTTGTTGTTTATACTCAATGGTATGTAATACAATCACTAACACGTCATCAGTTTTAAACGGATTCTACTTGAGAAATATTAGATTGATATTTGGATTGTGGAGGCTCTGTATTTGCATTATGAACCCTTGTATTTATTTAATTAGTATTTAGTTGTTCAATTGTTATATAACTCTTATATGTTGTCTTTAGGACTTTTTGTTTAACTCTTATATGTTGTCTTTAGGACTTTTTCTATTCTTAAAAATTAATTTATTAAGTAAAACAAGTTCCATTTTTTTTTTTGTCTACACTTTTTGAAATAAACCAGAACAGATTAAGGTTAATTCTTCACATTCTCAGTACCAACATTAAATTTTGCAATCAAATATTATTTGAATATCATATTGCAAAATATACCCTATAAAAAACATGCATGTATGTTTTCTTGAACAAACCTAAACCTAAATCTTTTTCTTTTTTTTTGTTTGTTGTAATTTCAAAACAACCCCTCAACTCTATATTTAATAACCCTTCATTTTTATTTTAAATAAATAAAAGAAAAAAAAAAAAAATTAAAAGAACATGAAAAATCTGAGAAAAACAAGGAAGAAATAAATCAGGAGTTTTGGTGTAACATTCTAACTGGAAAATTGGATATTTTCCGCTACACAAATTTTATTGACGTCACTCAATACCAAGGCTTTGGCATATTTTTGTTGGTTTTTTTTTTTAAATTTTATTTATTGTTATAAAGGTGTACTAAAAATATAAAACTACAAAAAAAAAAAAAAAAAAAATACAAAAACAAAATATAATATTATCTTTCTACCCATATGATTCATTCCTTAGAATGTTATGGATACCCATTTGAAGCATAATCAATTTATATATGAAATATAATAATATGTACCACCTTTCAGATTTAGGTTGTAGATGAACCGCCGAGTTTTATTTATTTTAACAAAATGTAAAAAAAAGTACCACCTGGCTGAAATGATTCTCATCATCACATTGAATTTAGTTGATGTTTCTGTAGGAATTTCTTAAGAAGGATTCAGATAAAAAATGTTTTTTTGTATGTTTTTTTTTATTTTTTTTTTACGCATCAACTGAAAAAATGTTTTGATGATTTTGAAATCGATTCGATTTGCTTTTATTTGGAGAAGTAGTAGAAATAAAAAAATCTTTTATGTTTTTTTTACATTCTTTTGTTTTCTTAAAAATTTTTTTTTTCAATTCTTAACTTTACTCTCAGTTGAGTTCGTTATGGTGACAGTATTGTTGACTGTCCGTACAAGTAATCACCAGTCAAAAATTTTTTATTTTTATTGGTGCATACGATATTTTTTAGGTTTAGATTTTAGTTAATGGTAATAGTATTATTTGTCATAATCTGTTTATCTATATTAATAGTAATGACTATCTTATCGTTTGGTAGTCAATCTGTTAATTTTATGTGCTAATAGTTCACCATTAAATTTTTCATCTCAATAGCGTAATAAAATGTTTTGCGTTCGGTAAATGAAGTTATTTTTCATTAAATCAATAAAAAAGTTTATGTAACAGAAAGTAAAATTTTCTTTATTTTGACAGCAGCAAGTTCTAATATATAATTATGAAAATCTTTTAACGCTTCTTAAGGAAATACTTTTCAGCTGAAGCGGAAGATCCAAATTTTTACGTCGCCTCAGGGATGAGCCTGTAAAAATATGGGTGTATATAATAAAAATTAGTTTAGATATTGAATGAAAATATAATACATCTCCATTTATTCCTTATAAAATATATATATAGAGAGAGACTATATATATAGAGAGGAATAAATATAGAGAGGATATATATATAGAGAGGAAAAAAATTATATATCTAAAAGAATTTAAACATAAAATAAAAATTGTAACATTTATTGGAATAAAACTTCAATCTTAAAATATTAAAAGAAACACCTTGGATTTAATTTTTATTAAACAAATACACCTACAATTGGGGGCTCAACCGGGAGACTAATATATAGAGAGAAACTAATAATAAAACTGTAAACGTTTAACTGCAACAGTATTCAACAAAATACTGGATCAAGTGGTGCAGAGTTAAAAATCTCATGGTCAGAAGTCCCATTTTCAAAATTCAAAATTTACCATAATATAGACAAACTATATATAGGTATACATATTTTAGAAAAACAGTACAACCATGATTTTGTAACCAACTCTAAACTCCCTCCTAATTCATTTATGTATACGTATACTGGAAAAAGGGAGATTGCGAATGTATATGTGAAATTATGAATTAGGAGAGATTTTAGAATAGGCTATAAAATCAGAGTGTTCCTTTTTCCGTTATATAAATCAATTAGGAGAGATTTTAGAGTTGCTCACAAAATCAGGGTTATACGCCTTTTACAGTATATGTATATATGAGATTCTGAATTAAAAGTTCTTTTAGAGTTGGCTACAAAATTAGGATTATACGCTTTTTCCAGAATGTATATAGAAAATTTTAATTTTGAATTCGCTCGTAATTACAATACATATACATATTATAATATATTCTGGAAAAATGGGCAAATCTGATTTTGCAACCGACTGTAAAATCCCTCTGAATAGATATATATACATATATACCTATATGTAAATATCTGGACTGGACGGAAGATGAAAAATAATTGCATCTTATTTTATAGTTGGCCGGGGCATAAACTAAAGTTTAGTCTAAACGATGTTATTACATTATTAATTATTATCATTAAAAAAAGAAATTCGTACTTCTGATTCACTTCAATAAGTCAGAAGTCCTATGGAATTTTTGACCTTTCTTTTTGAAACTTTTGTCTTATAATGGTAAGTCAACAGTCCCATGGGGCTTTTGTCCTACAGAGATAACTCAAAAGTCCCAATTGGACCGATTAAGTTCCTGCTATTCGCATCAAAAATACAAAGTATTTAACTGTAATTGAAAGAACGGTAAAATCTTAAAATGTTTGTATCATTTATTGCATTTTTTGCAAGAATTTTTTAGATATGGTATTTTATAGAATATATTACGAATAGAAAATAAACACATGGAATCTTTAAAGCAAAAAGGTTATTAAAAATTTTACGTATTAAATTGAATTCAGATAGATTGATATAAAAGATGAATGTAAGGAAAGTGTATATTAAAAGCTGTAAAAAAAAAAAAATTGAAAATATATAAACTGAAGGGGAAATTTAGATGAATGAAAATATATGTTTTCTTGTTATTTCTATATTTTTATCTTTAGGTATATTTTTCTTTATACTTTCATTGTCTTTTATCTTTAAATTTCATTTAAAAAAAAATTTAAATATAAGCTTTTATTCGTTATTTCAAATTTAAAAATTCATCCTTAACACAAGAAGAAGGAAAAAAAAACAGGAAAATAAAAAATTTAAGATTTTTTATTTTAAATTCAAAATTGGGTTTTATAATTGTACCTTTACAAAAACTTGAATTTATATAGTAAATATTTTTAAATATTTTAAGAACCTTTTATTTAATATACCTAAGAAAGACTGTTTTATCAGGAAAACAGCCCAGTTTCAGCCCAAGGACACAGTGGGATTCACCAAATACCAAATACCTTTTGCCACTTTATGCACAGCATAAAATTCCATTACATTTTATTTTCTCATATATTTACTTTATTCGTAGTTAAAGAAAGGATTTTGAATTTGTCACAAGATTTAATTAAATTATCATGATTTAAACCTTTGTAGAAAAATACCTAAGTTAAAATGTAATATCTATTTGTATATGGTTGGTTATTCAAAATATCATAATACCGAGTATTCTCTTAACGTATAGCAAAGGCTCCGACAATCCGGATTGGCTGCTACTGCTGATTAGAAATATTTCAAACTTTTTAAAGATACACTTGGTTTTTATTTATTTATTCGGTTAGTTTTGAAAACTCAACCTGGACCTCCTGTATAAATAACGATCAATAATTATATATCTTAAAAACGTTTTAATCTAGAAAATATATTTTGTGCTAAAAATTGAGTTTTCTGTTAAATTTTGTGGCAAGCTCAGACTTTTTTGAAATATATGATGAAAAGCTGGTCATAAAAGTAAATGATATGATAATATCTTGTCTTATAAGTAATTTTTCTAATATTAGTAAATGTCTAGAATTCATAGGCAGATTGTTTCCAGGAATTATCGGCATATTATTCTATAGGTATGTAAAGTTCATTATCACCCAAGAAGATTCAATACTAAATGCAACATAGAAAAATGCTACACATAGAATAAACTATCTCAGAGTGGTAAAATAAATACTTAAACTTGTAAGTTAAAAATAAACTATTTAGATACATTTGGAAAAGATAAATATCTTAAATTATTTTATTAAAAGCATTTCGAAGTTCGAAGAATTGTACCAACATTGTGGAATTAAGAGTCTACATTAAATATATTGGTAAATTCGGGAACTTTTATGCAAAGTATATATTCTTTTTCTTTTGACCTTTGTTAGAAAATTTAAAGTTGTCCAAAAATTTAAAATAATTATTCTTTTTATCTCTATAATATGAAAAAGGATTGGTATTGGTCTGTTAGCTGCAATTTTCTTGCTATATAATTTATTAAAAATTAAAGTTTTAAAGAATAGACGATGCATGACAGAGTGGTTTTGAAGTTTCATTCTGAATATAGGTTCAAAACCTTGTAAGAGTAAAGAGTTATTTTTATCTGAGTTTCAACTTGATTCAGCTACGATTTGTCATTTTTATCAAAAGAATATCAAATAAATAATATATTAATAACGAAAAAATAAAGACATATAACAAAACAAATTTAAATTGTATTTAAACAATTTCAATTTATACCTTATTAGTTATAGATATTGAAATATTCTAATCTTAACAAAAAAATATCCAAACATCCAACAAACAATTATCATTATATAAGAAAATTATTAGAAAATTATTAAATATAGAATTGTATCGAGTGAAATTCAAAAAATTTCATAGGTAATAAAACTAACGTCTATTAGTGCTTCATGTGGTAAATGAGTGCACGTTAGTTTATATCAATTCTAATAAAAATAATATATTTCAAAATATTCTTACTTTACTACATTATGGATTGAGTAATCAATTTTCAGTCCTTAAACTTAACTTTACTTAACCAGGCAGTGCATGATTATTAAACATTATAATTCCCATTTTTCGATCAAAAAAGGGAGGTGGTGTTTAGTGCGTTAAAGTTCTATACACTTATACAGGACTCGTACTGTGTGCGGGCTACTCTCCGCTCTTCTATAGTATATCTTTCCGTATTTACTCTTCTATAGTCTCTTTTGATGATTTCCACCTGCTCACCCAAAAAAACTCCATCACATACTCATTTCCCTTGAACACCCTTCCACCATCTTTCAACATTTACCTGTGCTACTGCCACCGACTTATAAGTTTGACAATTTAACAATTAGAAAATAAAACAAAAGAAAAAAGAAAAAAATTGCAGAAGTTTTCAAAAATTTTTCCGGTAATACTTTTAAATTAAACTGGTGTATCATAAACTTTAAGTACACGCTTTTCATACTAACAATAATATTTTGAATAATTTAAATTTTGTTACTTTTTATTTTCTTTTATTTCATTTTAAATTTCTAAAATGTAATTAAATTTATGAAAGTAAAAATTTACAATCATATAAGTACCTATTTATTTTTGTATATTACATTATTATTTGTTTTATTTTACATTTTATTCGAAATAATATTAAAACATTTGTTATTTTTTTCGTTTTATTGCAAAAAATCGTTCATTATATGAAATACACTATACATAAATACAGTATCACTGAAAAATAATCAAACATTATGAAAAAAAAAAAAAGGTATTTTTTTTTTGCAAAAATTTATAATTTCGTAACACTTGGATCTGTAAAATTTTCTGATAATCATATGATTATGATAAATATAAAAGCTAGATTAGAATCAAGTTTAGCTTATAAAAAAATTTTTCATTTTAAAATTAAGAGAAATTTTTTTACGTATTTGGTTGTAAACGAACTGCTATAGATTTCAGAAGTCATTTCGATGTTTAGAACAACCGGTTGAACAACAAAGGGTATGTAAAGGTTCATTGTATAAAAATGAACTATCATATTATACTCGTATAGGTTTTTCAATATTATATCAAAACTCTTTAGTTATCGTTCCAAAAAGAATCTAATGGAGAAGTTTAATGGCAATCATATATTTTAAAGATAATGGGAAATTAATCGATCTAAAGAAGATGATTAACTATAATTTCCTATTTCATGATATTATTTACATAACATGTTATCAATACTCATACAGCTTTTCTTTTACCATTTTCAATTATACGATAACATCATATATATAGAATACAAGTTTGTAAAAGATTTACAGCCTGTAAATATGCAACTTGTATTGACGGTACTTTAGTTTTAACCGATATTGTATAATATTCTCTTTTAATTTTTCAATTGTTATTTTTAACTTTAAATTTTATTTTTATTTTTTCTGATGTAGAAAAACAAAAAAAAAAAGAAAACATTTAAATCTTTTATTGAAAACTGATGTGGAAGCCTTTCACTGTACTGGAAAAGAAAAAACAAAAACTAAAAATATATTCTACTTATTCGATTCTATTACAACATGTATTTGTCGTTACGTATCTAAGAATATTTTTTATCAATAAAATGACATTTTTTATGTTGTTAGTGTATAATGTATGTACCTTGATCATGTCTAATGTTCGTAAAAATTGAAGTAAATTTTTATAATAGGATAGAAAAAGAAAAGAAAAAAAAGAAGAAAATAAACGAAAAAAAAAAAATTACATAATAAAATTTATTGAAGTTGAATTATATGAACCGTATGACGGGTCGGGTTCCTTTTTTTTTTTTTTTTCCTTTACCTTTGTAGTTCTTTTAACTGCTTTGTACATAGGAACCAAAATTTTTTAAATAAATGATTGGTAGCATATTCTTCCATTCATTGTTTTAACAAATAAAAATAAAAACAATAATTATAGAAAGAGAAAGCAAAAAAAAAAAAAAATTTCTACATAATAAGATTTACTCTTATAAATTCCGTTGATGACATTATGATTGAGTTACAAACTTTAAATTTGATTGTGATTCTTATCCTATAATGTAAAATTTTTTAAGGTAATATATACCTATATGACATTTTAATATAGAATACATTATAAATATTATAATTTTTTACATGCCTAACTTTTGCCTAACAAAATTAGAAATTTGTAAGGTAATTTAAAAAGGTAAGAGGGGAAAAAAAAGAATTAACTGTCGAAGAAAATTTTTAAAGTTATTAAAAAGTATTATTCATTGTTTTAACAATGTTCGGAAATCATTAAAATATTTTACAAAAAATATTTTTATATTATTTATTAAGTATTAAAATACGTGATTCTTAATGATATTAAATTGATAGTAGATATTTTTTTTATGCTCCTGCACTCTAAATATGCAATATGATGTGGGAAGTAAATAAATTAATCTTTCTCTTACGAGTGTGATTGTGACTTGTGGTAGAAGCATTAATAATTAATAATAAATAGTATTTATTATAAATATATATGGAAAATATATATATATATATAAACTAGAAATATATATGGAAAATATGTGTATATATATATATATAAACTCTTAGATCTGAGTCAATTTAGCTGAGTTTATCGTGTCTGCCCGTTTGCATGATAACTCACAAAATAATGGAGCTAGGATTTTGTAATTTATATATAGTACATACTATTCAATTTCTTTTATGTTAGTATAACTCAGCGTTTATAATTAAGCTGCATATCTAAAATTTTGTCGAAAAAAATTTAGTTTTAATATGACAACTACTTTTCCAATTCGGTAAGTTTAACGTAACAGGTTTAGCTAGCAGAAAAATTTAAATGCTACTCGTACCTTAGTACCTAAAATAGCTATAGATACATAAAAAGCTGAAATTTTGTAAAAGATTATTAAGTTTTATGGCACTAACTTCTGTAAAATGTAGTTAGTACACATGGAGTCGGTACTAAATTTTAATATTTTTTATAATATAATTAAATATTCTGGAAACAATACAGTTGACACGGTCATAACTTTAAATTCTTTCTATTTATTTTATATTATATTAATATATTGTAAAAATATAATAGTTGACCCGAGACCTGCCAGACAATATAATCTTTAAATAACTTTATTATTATAAAACTACTTTTTGCAGTATAATAACAGTGTATATTTAAGAGCTATTTCTTTATACATTGTCGGATTTCGTCATTGTTTTTGTTTTTTTTTATTATACGAACAGAATTTTTTTTGCAACGACTGTAACAGTTAAAATAAATTAATAAATTACAATTTTAGAAATTTTCTGTTTGTAGCATATTTCAATAAAAACATTATAGATACTCTTCTGCTAATTCTTTCAGCTAGACAAACGTACATAACTTTTATATTGGGTCCTCGGTGAACTACTGGGTATAAAATAGGCTGTAAACACCGAGGGAGTGTGGGTTTAAATCCCAGGCACGTTGTAAAAATAATTCCCCCTTACGACATTTGAAGCCACGCATGAAAAAGTAACTCTGTTTAATTTCCTTGTCACATTTATGTCGCAGGGAAATGAACTAAAAATACAAAACCAAAAAACTTTTATTTTATTTAAAATAAAGCAATTTCCCTTCATTTGACTACACAATTTTTGAACATTTAAATTGACTTAATGGCCAAAGTCAAAAGTTTGTTTTATTTGGATGGAGTAAAATCTTTATTGCAAAATAAATGACATATATCATTTTCCTTATCCCTTTGTTGCAAAAATTTCTATTTTTTCCAAAAAGCTTGCCAGAGTATTATGGAAGATTTACATATTACGAAAGTAGACTTGAAAAAATCTTTGTTTTTTACATATTTACTTTCCCTGTTATTATATAAATGCTAATTAATATCAATATCGTTGAAAACTTGTGGTGCAAGCGTTTAGAAAAAATAATTATTTAGTTTTATATAAGCTAACAAATATTAGCTTCAAGGTTGATTATCATAATTTAGTTTTTCTATATTTTCACTTTAATTTACGAGGGAATTAAAACTATAAATTTCATCATAAAAATTAAGAGATTTTGAATCCGAGAATAAGCAATTTTGTACATATATAGCTAACAGGACGTTATAAAAATCATATACATTAATTGAATATTACAACTTCAAGGAACAGGAGTTAATATTAAAAAAGTACAACTAAAAAAAATGTTTTTAAAATATATTTTCTAATATAATTTGTAATTTTATAAATATCACCCAGTGTTAAAAAACTAAAAAAACTTAATTTTAAATACCGCTTACTACTGTAATAAATTTCATCTATTTTTATCTATCTATTATATAAAACAGAAACAGTGTTTGGTTTTTCATTGTTAGTTATTTATGAAATCCTTCACGGTGTACCCAATTGTTTTTTTTTTCGATCCATTAGGCTGTTCTAGCACTAGAGTCCATTAAATGTTTTCCATTTTTTCATGAATTTGTCTATTACATCATTCCAATGATTGAGTTCGGACTTCGTAGTTCCAGATATAGTTTCTTAACGAAGGAGTTCACTCTAAGATTGAAATGTTTAAGATCCATTAACCTTTTTCAGCACACCGTCTTGCTTCAAGACCAAAATGTTTGTAAAGAATTTCAGCTGGTCATTTGAAAAATGTTCCATTTTCACTTGGATATTATTAATTTATTATACCATAGTAATGATTCTATACTAATCCTTAAATTTAATTGAATCTTTGTTGTTTTAAAAATGATTTAAATACATAAATAAAAACATAAAAAAAAAGTAAGGATTCTTCGATCATATTTTTGGATTTTAGTTACCTACCATAAATACATTAAATTTTCTTCCAAATTTTCGAATAAATTTGAAATAAGATGTAATTATTGTGATTCTGTAAACATCAATAATTATAAATGTGTTAAAGATGGTGAAATTATCAAAATAGAAAACATTAACCCTTTTTAACCCTTTAATATTAAATCAAATTTTAACCTTAAATTTCCTTGTTCGTTAAAACTCCTGAAAAAAAAAAAACAAAATTAAATTTGTTTTGGTTTTTTTTTTTTTGTTTTTAAATTCAATTTTAATTCTTTTTCCATGTGGACAAAATTTTAAATTAAACAAAACTCATATATGAATGTATATGTTAATATGTGTGATTGTTAATTAATTTATAAAAAGAATAAAAAGTACCTACTATCAACATTTTTTTTAAAACAATTTTCAAAGTTTTTTTTATTTTGTTTATTTTCAAACAAATTATTTTTTGAAAACTCATTTTATAAAAGTCCCCTTATTTTTAACTTGAGTTCATCCTTTAGTGCCACCTACGGAAGAATAAATATTCTGTTATTGCTTCTTGAAACAAATCAGAACAAATAATTTGTTTTTCAAAGAAGACCAAATAAAATGGTAGAACAAAAAAAAAAAAAAAAAACAAAAAAATACAAAAGATGAGAAAAAAACATTTATTTTTTCTTTAATTTAATTAAGGAAAAGGAAAATCAAAGTTTCTTTTAAAAACAACAAAAAAAATAAAACTAAAACAAATCAAAACCAAATTGTAAGAGTACAAGCACTATGGATAACAAAAGAGAAACTAGAAATACAAACCGAAAAATAAATATATAACAGTAAAAAGAAACTTAAAAAAAAAGTACAATTTTATTAATAAAGAACAGACCGGTTAAAATAATTGGTATGAAGTGACTCTACACCTTATGGTCCAGTGCCTCAAATATTTACCTTATTGTTTTTTTTTTTTTTTTTCACACATATGTTAAACTACAATTCTATTAAGTGTGAATCAATGTACAGGTTTGTCTGTATGTAAATGTGTCTAGATTCACATCAATTTCAACAGTATGATATCATAACCGAACATATTATTATCCTAGAAGTCCAGCTCTAACTATCAACCTAACACCTTTTTCTTTTTATATATTATATATTATGTATTTTGATATATGTATATTGTATTTCAAAAGTCGAATAAATAATATAGTACAGTGGTGGTTAAAATTTTCTTATAATTTTGATTTTAAAGTAGTTAAAAAAATATTTGTGTAAAAGATAAAATGTGGTAGTTCTTACAAATTGTAATGGATTTTTATCGGTCATTTGATGGTGTTGTGAATAAGTGAATTAAAGTAAAGTATAAGGTGCATGTTAACAGAACGCATATTATGTTATAGCTTTCAAACTTTAGTTAAATACATACTACATCATTTAACTTTTCAATAGGTTTAACTTACTTTAAAGTTTAACTTTAACTTTACATGATTGTAGAAACAAAAGAATATAAGATCTCAATACACAATATTGGAATTATAATTTTAAAATTTAACTTCGAATCAAAACTTTATACCCGTGTATTAACATATGTTCGAGGGTATAAAAAATTTTATGACAGCTTAAAGGAGCCGAGTTAGATATAGACCCAAGTATATGGATCGGATCAGAATCGAATGCTGAGGCGTTTGAACTATGTACGTCCGTTCGTTCAATTCTAAAAATAAAAGAGGTAGGATTCTGATTATTTTTACTACAGTACTTTTGCTTAATTGTTAGTTCTGTGTCTGTTCAAGCTAGGTATCTGAAATCTTGATAAAATAAAAGATGATGGAAAGTTTGCCTGGAAAGTTTTATGGAAACATCAAGCATATATATTGTATACCAGAGTTGACACACTCTACTCTACTGCAATCTTTCTCATTTTTCCTTAACATTTAAATAAGTATTTTTTTGTAATTCATTGATGGCATCTGGTAACAATTTCTAATTAATTGAACTTTAAATTGATTTTAAATGAAGTATAGTATTTCTATAATAAGATTCGATTAGTTCGTTAAGAAAATTGATATCAATCACATGTATAAAATAATAAAAAAACAGTAACTACCTAATTTATTTTAGAGATATTTTGAAAGGACATCAAATAAAGAACTGACCTAATAACTTGTTTGTATAAATTGAAATATCTTAGAAAATAATTTTCTTTAACGCTATTCTTCTTTATATCTTCAACGTTAATAAAGGGGGATGTTAGGCGGAAATAAACCGGAAGGTTTCAAAGAAGATTAAATTAAGAAAGAAAAGAAAGAAAATTTAAAAACCAATACCAGTAATAGCTTGTTTTAATCACAGAAGACAACTATTCAATAATAGTTATGATATATCTCAAACCCTAGTATGAAGCTCTAGTAGTGTTGTGAAATTATAAATTATATAATCAAGAAATATGAATAATTTTTCTTGTATTCTTAAATAATCAATCGAAACAATTATTTTACTCGTCACTGTACATTCATAACTATAAATATTTTGCTTCAAGTCGTTTCCTATACTTGTATTTAAACATAATAAAGTATTCTTTTGTTATAATATAATATTATATGTTTAATATAAAAATATCTAGAAATGAATTTCTATTTTTTTTTTATTCTCATCGTACTTCAGGTTGTTATTTTACCTTTTTTTTTATTTTTTGTACAATTATTATTATTAAATTTTATTCCAAGTATTTAAACATTTGCATACGTATTTTTATGAGCAAGTACAAAAGTGCATTTAATATAAATATGAGGGAATGTAGATATTATATGAGTAGAATAGAATGAAAGAAAAAAAGAGGAAAGGAGAAAGGAAAGGATTATAATAATTTAATATATGTGCACATAATGTACAGAAACTTTAAAAAATTTACATTCGCCTGCTTTTATTACATTTTGAAAGTAGCTGTTTAAAAATTGTCAGAAGAAGAAAACTGGATTATAATATCACGACGATTCATAAAGTCAAACTTCATCATACTCATTTATAAAGTCATAAAATCAAACCTTGACCTTGTTCGTCCCTTAGACACTGAATTTAAAACTTATCCTTAATATTTTAATAAACGTTTTGTTGAATAAAAACTTGTGGAACTTTGAATCCACTTGCTTTAGCTTGTCATTCAGAAATGATTGTGTGGAATGTTATATGATCTGTTTTGGAAGGTTCGGTAGATAAAATGAAAAAGAATTATCAGCGTGAGGTGCATATTTTCCAGTATTTTAGATTATGGAAGTTTTTCAAAAAAAAACACCATTTCAAAAATTTTAAGACGATGGTACTAGTAGGACAACTTTTATAGAGTCTCTTTCTGGAACTATGAAATTTTAATAAACCAACTTTATTAATTTTTATTAAATACGAAATAGTAAAAAGTATAATTAGACTTTGGCACATAGCTGTGTATTTATATGAACAGAGATTTTACAATTGTGTTGTCCTAAGGAAATATTCCTAGACTTAATAAAAATTATAAATTTTATGAAAAAGTTTTTATAATATTACAAAAAAATTCATTTTATTTATTTTTGTATTGTTTGTTTTTATATTCTTATTATTTTTTTTTTTTTTTGTTTTTTAAAAAGTTCACATTATTTTAAAATATAATATTTTATAAAAAAAATCTTTATTTTCATTTAAATTTTTAACAAAATTGTAGAAAAAATGATATACTGGTAAAGAATTAAATAAAATTCACCGACTAATGCTTTAACTATACTTATGGTAGTGACCAGAAACTGATTACAAATTTGATTTTTCGATTGACATAAGTTCCCAACAATTCTATATATGAATACAAAATGTATAAAGCTATATATAGATATAATATTTAGCACACAAATAGGAACAAATAGCTTTTAATTAGTTATTTTTCATAATCTCGTATAATAGTTTTTTTTTTTTTTTTTTTTTTACACGCTACCCAAACTCTAGGAAAATTTTCCTTTTAACAAAATTATTGTAGGTTTGGAAATATGAATTTAGAGAAGAATTGGCGGGTACATTGGAGACAAACCTGAATAGGTTTGTTTTGAAAAGTTGCAAATTGTATAATGGACCATTTGAATCAGAGGGGAACACGTTGGATGGAAGCATTTTCCACATTTTAGCGGTTCTCACAATAAAAGAGTTTCCATAACCAGTTTTAAACCACCTAGGAATTTCCATGGTGTAGAAATGAGCACTTGAGGCTCTCTTAGTGTTGCGTTGGAATTGTTTACGAGGAGGCATTATTGATTTCAATTCAATAGAACAAGTGTCGTTACCAACAAGATATCTATAAAAGAGAGATAAAGCTCCAATGTTTCGACGTGAGTTAAGAGGAGTAATGGTACCCTGAACAGTAGGGTTGCCAATCAGGCGTAAGGCGCGATTTTGGATTTTGTCCAGGTAACCTAATGATGTTTGAGCAGCGCCAGCCCATAAGTGAGAGTTATACTCCATCTTCGGTCGAATATATGCTTTATAGATATTAGCCAGATCACTAGGGGAAAATAAGCTTTACAGCGAAAAAAAAACCTAAATATTTGGCAGCTTTTTTGGCTATATCAAAAATATGTTCATTCCACAACATTTTTTGATTAAGCTGCATGCCTAAAATGTTTAAATTTGCAGACCGCTGTATATTTTATATTTATAAATGTTTAAATTTTGCAAGAGATCTGACAGCTTTGAGTTTTGGAGGTGTTAAGCTCAACTCTGTTTTTAACACCCCAATTAGCTATTTTCGCTAGGTCGTGGTTAACTGAACTATCCATAATTTCCTTTTTTAAACTGGTTGCGGTAGCATTCGATTTTTTTAAAAAATCATAAGATGCCACCAGAGTGCTGTCATCGACAAAACTATGGATTGGATTGAGGGTAGAACTGAGTAGGTCATTAATAAAAACGAGGAAGAATACAGTTGCCTTTGTCAACTCTTAGATACCCGTACGAACCGTTAGTATGTTCACAGCCTGTCACTCTGCTTACAATATTATTTTTTTAATATTTTAGTATTTTAAAATAATTTGGGTGAATTTTATAATTTCTAGAACTATGGGTTGTAGATATATTCAAACTATATGTTTATACATTCTTCTAAAGCAAATTCTAACCTTCCACATAACGATTATCAATCCAAAACTTTTTCAAATATTCTATAGTACCATTTAATACTAAGCGGTAAATATATATTAAATTTACTTTTTACAAAATAATAAATATAATTTTGTGCGAATTATATTATTATATTATATTATATTATATTTAAATATTCCATTGACAGAATAATTTCTTATAAGTACAATAAAATACATATATGTATGTAAATACGGTGCTATATAATATACATCTATACTCTTATCATTTATTCACTAGTGACATATACGATATGTAAATAAACATGATATTATATAAGTATGTATATATATCAATATCATATAAATAATAATAAAAATTCTTCAAGTAACCGTTATGTTGTTTATTTAATTACATTTTTTGTACTACGCATTATATCCTCAACAATTTTAAATTATCGAGTAAAACAAAATGGAAAAAATTCGTTAAAGAAATTTGTTAGAAAATTTGAAAAAATCAAGTAACTCTTTCGTCAATTATAAAGTAACCATATATTATTAAAAAAAGTTATTTACAGAAATAAAAGTATAATGTTGAAGCTTTCATTTTTGTGTATTGCTTCAAAAAAATTTTAACAGGTGTTCAAGTTACAGGTGTTTAAAAATTGGAAATTTTCAGTTTTTGACCCCTTACAGCTCCTAAACGGGGGGTGATACAAAAAAAATTTCTGAAATGACTCATACTTATTTTCAAAGATCTAACTTCTGTCAAAATTTCAAGTTTCCAACTTAAACCGTTTAGAAGATAGAAGGGTTAAAGGATTTTGAAAAATTTTAGTTTTGCATAACGGTAACTTAAGACACCGTATGCCACAAATATGTATTTATTGTATATATACTTTTAAAGCTAATAAAAGTAGTAATCGTTTGGCGTTTTCAAAATGAAGATATATCTTACACAACTTGTGCTATAACAATTTAAATATAGAGCTTTTTTGAGCCTTTGGGGAGCTGTAGCTCCGTAACGGGTGGGGCTACAAAAAAAAAGTATTAAAAATAAAATTAATATTTTTGTGAGGTCTATCAGCAGTTAAAATTTCATAGCTCTATTTCAAAAAAAATGTCGGGATCTAAAAGTTAGGTGTTCGAGAGCTACCCTAAGGCTTGGTCCAAACTCAACCAAAAAAAATAGGAAACCTACAAATTATTCCCAGAATATTTTGTGTAAATTTCAAGATTCTAGCTTTCTTAGTTTTTGAGTTAGCGTGCTGACGGACGGACGGACGGACATGGCTCAAAAGTCTTAGAATTTTTTTCTGATCCGATCCATACCTTTGAAGGTATATCTAGCTCGCTTATTTCGAGGTGTTACAAACGGAGGAGTAATTTTATTATACCCGATCCTATCGTACGGGTATAATTAAGAAGAGAGTGGGAGATAAGGCAGAGCCTTGTGGAACGCCAGTATTTATTTTATGAGTGTCAGACATAAAACAGTCGACAAGGATACGAATACGACGATTCGAAAAAAAATCCTCAATCCATGCACAGAAGGTGCTTCCCAACCCAATTGCCTGACATTTGCTCAGAAGAGCAGAATGCCATACTCGATCAAAGGCCTTTGAGATATCGAGAGCTACAACCTCAGATTCACCAGAACAATATATGCTGGTGTTGAGATTCTCGCAAAGACAAGTTAAAAGATCGCCTGTAGATCGATGGCTGCGAAAGCCGTATTGCCGATCGTTTAAAATATGCGAGCTATTCAGGTATCTCAAAAGCCTTTTGTTTACCAAAATTTCCATAATTTTGGAGAGGACCGAAGTGATGGCGATTGGTCGGTAGTTTGAAGGGGCGCTTTTGTCACCTTTTTTCGGAATTGGAGAAATGTGCGCAACTTACCATTGACTGGGATATTTACCAGTCGAAAATGAGAGTGCAAAAAGATTGCGCAGAGGTTTCGAAGTGGGAGAGGCTATATGTTTGAGAACCATAGCTGGAATTCCATCGGGACCAGTGGACTTTCTAACATTCAGATTCGTTAGCACTTTCACTACAGCACGAGACCTGAAGTGTACCCTCTGAAGGATTTTAAGCTTAGTAGGATCAACAGAAGGGTATACTGTAGGTAATTGAGTTGTAGGAGGGAGTGTAGAATTTGCAGCAAAAATTTTTGCGAACAAATTAGCTTTACCAATAGAATCGGAAATGATAGAGTTGCCGGTATCAATCAACGGAGGAAACGATGATCCACAAAAGTTGTTCTTTACACTTTTTGCAAAAGTCCAAAAGGACCGATTGCAGTGAGGGAGATTAATTATTTTCTGTCTCAACTTTTGGTTATAAAGAAACTTTTGCTGATTGATAATTCTATTGCATTTGTTCCTAGCCGCTTTATAGCCCGCAAGTGAGGACTCGGATACAATGGCCTTATACTTTTTAAAGTGCTCCTCTTTAGATTCAATTGCTTTCCTACAGATGTCATTAAACCATGGCTTGGAACTTGATTTAAACGGTTTAAAAGAGCTGGGTATGAAGAGTTTCATACCAAGCATAATTATTTTACTAATGGCATTTGTAGCAAAGTCAACGTTTCTGTGACGAAAACACATCGACCAATCAAAATCAGCCAAAAAACTGTTCAGACCCCTCCAGTCGGCCCTGTTGTAGTGCCAAAACATCTTTGTTTGAAACATCTTAGTAATTAACGGTTTAGGAAGGAAAATAATAGTAAAAGGCAAAAAGGAAAAAATATTCTATAACTGTTCTTTAAATTATTTCTGTCTTAGTCCAACTTGTCCAACCCAACCAATGGTGTAGAGGTTAAGACACCGGCCTTCATACGAAAGGTCTCGGGTTCAAACCCCGGCTAAAAATATAGATTTTTCTTATAATATATAATTAGTATAATATAATTAAATTAAAAATAAGTATATATTATGTCTTATAAATTATAATTAATGTCATATTGTAATATATAATAAAATAATAATAAAATATTAAAATATAATTCTGGTATAAGATAATAGATGGCGTGGAACTAAAGAAACGTCCAGTCTTGTACAATAGCTACAGCCGAGTAATCAACAGCTTAGTGAAATAATGATTCCAGAAACTGAATCTTAGTCAAATATGCAAAATAAATGACTTAGGGGATGCCCTATGTTCCTTATAGGAGTAAGGAAAAAACAAAAGTCCAACCTGTATGTTCTAACTAAAACCTAGTTATACTAAAAATTGTAGTTTTTCTAAATTTACTTTAACATTCAAAAACATGTACACAAAAAATATATAAAATTTATTCTGAAATATTTAAAGTTGATCACGTTATTCAGTTTAATACAATAGATAAAAATTCTAGACATGTCAACAAAATTATTTGTTAAAAGACATGAATGATAAATTAAAAATCATTATTTGTGACAAATTTTAATTAGCAATCTTATATTAAATAAAAAAAAAAAAAATATATGATGAGCTTCATTTAAATCATAAAAACCTTCATTACTGTAAAAGATTAAATGAATTTTTAGACATATTTTTTTTTTGTGGATTAACAGCTTGCAACTGAAATTATTTGTCCTACATTAATATTTGAATTTTTGCTTATATGCATATACACAGTACAAGTAAAGTATTGAAATCTTTTAACATTTACAATAAGAAAAATACAAAGTCTTTGGGTCGAAACTTTTGGAATCAATTTCATAACTTTTGGTAACCTAGATGAATGTAGTAAAGTTTAATTTATTATTTTATGTCAAAATTTAGTATACTATATGATTTTGACACAAATTTAACAAAAGATGGTGAATTGTACCATTACAAAGATGGTGAATTGAATAATTAAATATTATATTTAAAATTTTATAAATTCATAATATCATATTTTATATCGAAAATTGGTTAAATTGAATCAACTTTAAGACTAATTTTATGTATGAAATAATTCAATATCGGGTCTCAGTGTCCTAGTGGGTAAGACCGTATAAAATACCCTGTAAATATCGAGAGAAAGTGGATTAATATCCCTCACATATCGTAAAAATAATTTCCCCTTGCGACATGTATAGCCACATTTGAATAGGAAAGGTTGTGTAATTTCTTTGTTATATTTATGTGGCAACGAAATAAACTAAAAACAAAAAATTCAATATTTTTGTTCGATCATAAATATGGCGCTGACACACCTCAAACTTTTTTAACTTACTTCGATATAGTTTAAAATCGGCTAATAGTTAAATTTTACGGCTAATAGGCAACCCCGTCGAAGAATTAACACTTACTCTTCTTACAATTTTTCGAAATATTGGAGCAATTTCACTCTTTTGTAGATATTTTGTCTGGGTAATGACATTTTTTGTATTGAACTAAAATTAATTATGCCTGCACTTAAAGAATTTTAAAGTTTAACAAAAGTGACAGGATCAAGTGTTTATTTCTACACAGTGGAAATTCCTAAGTTGCTCAAAACTTCTTCATTAGAAAAGATTATTCGTTGTGGAAGCTCTTAAAATGTAGAGCATACGTTCATCAAATATGTTCTTCTCTGTCAGTAATGTCCCATTTTACAATTTGCAATAATTAAATTATATGTTTTTTATGTTCTTTTCTAATTTACCCTCCGACTCTCCCTTAATATTTTATTTCTTTCTTCTATTTATCTAAACCTGTATTAGTATAAAATAAACTGTTATAAGTGTGTAGTAACCTTGTAAAAACCAGACAAAATTAACGACCGAAATTTGAGTTCCAGTTTGACAATAGGAAATCCATCCTGTAAAAATTTAATTTAGCTGCTATAATATGTATAAAACACCTTAGTTGATATTTAAGTATACGAGAAAGTCAATCAAAGGACACTACCAAATTATTTTTTTAATATATTCGTTATCTATTAGTTTCTATTTTTTTTCAATTATAATTTTATTTTCTTTACATTTTTATTCATTTTTTTTATCAACATTGAAAATAATTCCTGAGGGTAATGAAAAGCACAATTATTATAGTGTTTGTCATATGCGTTTTAACTGGCACTTCCATTTATACCATATTATATTCTTCTATGATTCGTATATAGTTTCTATTTATCTACTTAAAATCTGTTAATTCTAGACTTTTAAGAGTTCATAACAAAATTTTCCAGAAAATTATAGTAGAATTTGATATTTTAAAAATTATCGGAATTTTTTTAATTTAAACCTTTAACAAGGAGCGCAAGAAAAGAATGGAACAGAAAGAAAATATTTAGATATATTATATCAATATTCACGTATAATATTATATAATCACTTATACAAATTTAAAATATTCTTTTAATTATGATGTTTTGCATTACCATATTGGTGATATTAATATACAAATACCATATCAACCAGATTAAATTATAAAAATATACCCATCATATTGCATTGTATTTTACGCTATTCATAATAATATTTTCAAGGTTTAAATAAGAAAAGTGTTATACTCGTATATACTATAATAAAATATTATACATATATATTATGTAGCAGAATTTAATAAAGATAAAGTAAAATAATCTCTATTTTATTTTTTTAAAATGAAATGTCAGCAGTCTGACATGTCAAGGGAAACATAATAAAGATAATCAAAATGATAAAGATTTAAAAAATGAGGAAATTTTCGAATCATTTTCTTATTAATTTTCTCAATGTAAAAAATTTTTCTTTTCATATTTTGTACTTTTGATTTTTATTCTGTATTTTCATATAATATGTAAATCTGTCTAGTTTGTACATTCATCTTAACATAAAATTGGTATTTTTATGATGAAAATCAGTCTTGAATTAATAATAATCTGGCGGCTTGAATGAATAATCAAATGAATAAATTATATGGTAATGTTTTTTGTTAACTATACTTTAAATCATGGTGTCTGGCTCTGTTGGTTCTTAAAAAAATATTTTTTTTTTTTGTACGGCCTTGTTTATATGTAATTAAATTTTAATTTTCAGTACTTCAAAATTTCGTTTTATTAGTTATGTCAATAATAGAATATATGACACACTACACAGCAATTCGTCTTTCTATTCTATTAGTACTTTAAGGGATAAATTTATTGTGAGTCAATAAGTGATGCATTAATGGGACTTAGAAGTTTATGATGTCTCTTGAAGAATATGACATGCTTTAGAAAAAGGAAAATATGAAATAATATAAAATATTATATACTATAAAATTAAATTACTTCCTTAAATATCTTTCAGGGGTCTCGGTGGCTTAGTGGGTAAGAGCGTATGAAATTCGATCTAAACACCGAGGTAGTTTAGAATCGAATACCACATATGTCGTAAGAATAATTCCTCCTTTACCACATTTACACCCTGAAAAGGAAAAGTGATGCAATTTTCTTCTCACATTTAATTTTCAAAAAGAAAAAAAAAGAATGTCTTTCAAAATATTTAATGACGTTGAATATCTATCGATACGTTCTTTAGAAGATTAACACACATTTTTTCTTAAAATCACTTTCAGATCACTTAAGATCACATGTTCCGATTTTTTGAAAAATTGCCCAGTAACATGAAAAGTAAACTTCAAAATTTTAATACTTCAGAATATAATATTTAAAATTTATGTTTTGTATAATATATTATATACTTTTGTTCGTCACAATAAGATTAAGTACATAGGGGTGAAAATGGGCTTAATCCTTGTACTAAAAGTTGAAAATCTCTTTTCTCCTATAATAATTATAACTTAGTTTTAGGACTCATGTAAGTAGTCTGAACTCTACAAGTTTAATATTTGCTAGATAACTCCAGAAAGTGCAAAAATTTTTATGTAAATAAGGTTTTAAAAATATATAAAGTTGTTTTGTTCAAACTTGGACTTTTTAACTTCTCAGTGTAAAGTAGGATGTGACTAGTATTCAAAAAAAAATCCCTGAGTTTTTTAAATTCTGAATTGTAATACATTTATATTTTTCTTCACTTATTATTTCAACTTAAGCTTAATTAATTTCAAAAGTATATTTACAACATTTATATATTACGTTTAAATGTCACTGGATGACAGGAGAGAAGAATTATATTGACAGGAGCAAATAATTATATTAAAAAGAAAGCGGGAAAATTACAGTTTCAAATACTTATGTCATCAATTTATTTGCTGGTATTATGAAGTTTTATATGATTCATTTACGGTTAGCCAAATTCTAAATATCAAAAAGCCATTTTACCTAATATCTTTTAGTAAAAAAGACATTTTGCAACTTTTCATTTGGTATAATGTGACAATTTCCAAAACTATATTTAATAAACATATACTTTTCATATTATGGAGAAATTGTAAAACCTTTATTTTGCAACAATTCTGAAATATTTTCTAACTAATTATATTTTTTACATACATGTTCCATTTTTTATACATTTTACATACATATGTTATTAAGGTATACTATAATATTATATTGTTAAAAGCCCTTTAGTAAAGTGTCCATTTTATTAAAAAACTTTTTCTACATTTTCCTATAAGTTTTTTTTTTTGTCAAAAATTGGTATTTGACAAAATATCTTTTTAATAATGAATTTAGACAAAATGATACGCTTCGGTTTTAAATTATTCTTGCAACAAAGAGAAAGGGGCTTCATAAAACATACTGTATAATGTATCGAATTTAAAAAGTATAAGTATTATTAATTGTCCATTTAAGTTATCAATTTTAAAAGAAATAAGAATTAAAAAGGAAAATTATAAAATAAATTAGAAAAAGTATTGTTTAAAGTATTCCTTCTATTTTTTTTTAAATTTAATGAATTTAAATATATATTTTAAATTTTGAACATAAATTACCAACTCCAACTATTTTATTTTTTTTCTTATCATTGATTTAATAAAAAAAAAAATAATAAAAATAAAAACGATTCAGACTTTTCAAATTGCAGTCATATAAAATTACCATGACATTCAAATTTTATTATTCTTAGTTTTAAATTAGCATTATTTTGTGATCGCATTCAAATAAAATTGCAAAAAAAAAAAAAACAAAAACGAAAAAAAGAAAATAAAAAATGAAAGAAAAGCCAACAATTTTTTTTATCCTTTTCTAAGTTTTTCTAATATCACAACCTATATATTTTACTTTTTCCTCCCTTTAATTTTGTTTGTTTTTTTTTTTTTGGTTTTTTTTGTCATTTTATTCAAAATATTATATAGAAGCTCGTAAAGACATCTGTATTAGATTATTGGCAATCGAATGATATGACAATTGCCAAGGCAATTTTTTCTTTCTCTGTTATCTATATTGATAAGTTGTTTAGTAGCTATAAAAAAAAAAATCCTAATATGTACATCAAAAATGTATATATAATAATATATATTATATATTATATATTCACCATGAATTTGTGGTGAATTTGTGTTATGTGAGATATTTACCAGAATAACTATCAGGCATGTGATCTGGTATCTGAGTATTTTATTTTTATTTTTATTTTTTTTTTGTATTTTTTGTTAGGTGATGATAAGAAATTGCATTTTATATTAACTTTTTAACCACATATACAACT
This sequence comes from Poecilobothrus nobilitatus, assembly GCA_947095535.1. Taxonomy (NCBI): domain Eukaryota; kingdom Metazoa; phylum Arthropoda; class Insecta; order Diptera; family Dolichopodidae; genus Poecilobothrus; species Poecilobothrus nobilitatus. Next base: position 239,308,937 of record OX352773.1, on the reverse strand, counting down.
GGTATAATAATACATTTTCTGTTTTTGTCTCTTTCTTTCATGAATATTGTTGCGTATACTTTTATTAGAAAAATTTTATTCCCGTATAAGAAAAGAATATAATTTTTGATCTAAAAAAAATGTGTTTTTTTTTTATTTTTTTATTCACGCTAATCTACTATCATTGAAAAGATATAAAAAACAATAGTGCGGTTCTATACCGATAGTTTAATAAAAGAAACCTCCTCATTGTACATATGTATATATATATGTATAATATATATATATTAGCTTATATTATATAGTAATATGTTTTTCTTGTGCCGCCTACGATATATATTCTTTTGTACATTGCTGCTGCTGTTGCTAATATCATTAAAATATCAATGGAAATTCAATTGGTATTTTGACCCAAATACTATTTTTTTTTTGTTTTTCTTTTTCTAATTTATTTGGTTTTTTTTTTTTTTTTGTACTTTTGTCAAGTTTTCTTTAGAACGTTTTCTTTAGTTTTTAGTTGGCATCATTACAGGTTAGATGAGAAAATTTCTTAAACAAAAGAAATCATTATTAGATTGTAATTGAAAATTCAGAAAATTATTGGTTTGATTGAAAAGTATTTGTTTGTTTTTTGTAGTGATATCTCTTAAGATCTATCGCTCTGATCTTTTTGAAAAAACAGTTACTTTTTATATGGCTTTATGGGCATGGGGCTGAATATTCGCGAAATTGAGTAGTTTAAAATTGTATTGCCCATGAATTCCATTCTCTACTATGGTGACAAATCCCTTGCAAAGTGATTAAAAGGATTTTATAAAGTTTTGTTTATTTTTAAAAAAATCTAAAGTTTAAGTTTCAGAATTTTATGGCAATAGAGAAAACTTAAAAATATTATTTTACCCTATAACCTCTTCTGAGTAATTTTTTTTTTCGCACTACCCACCCTCTAGCAAAGGATTCCTTTATGCAAAATAGTTTAGATTTGGGTAAGGGGGCGAGTGCAATTGGAGAGAAATAGGATGATAAAGAAGAGTTGATATGTAAACTGCAGATGACCCTATACAGATTTTGCAATGTCTAAAAATAAATTCCATAACTGATATCTAAAAATAAATTCCATAATTTTGTCAGAGTTATAATAATATGTAATTAAAAAACGCTTAATAACGTCGATTTGAATTATATGTTTTAATAAGACAAATACTAATTACTTACATAATTAAAATACTTAGGCAGTACCAGAAAAGGACAAGGTTTAGAAGTAGAAGTATTTGATTATGTGAAAATTGTATGCATATAAAAATGCTGTCATCCTTCTAGAGTTTGTCTTAATTATCGATTTTTGAGAAGAAATTGGGAGTGAATTGATACCGTTAAGTATAACCGTAAAGTTTTAAAAAATCGAAAATATTATAGAAAGACGAATATCGTCATAATATAAAATAAAAAAAAAATAATTATAATAAACTTTGAAAGAATTCATTTGTTATTCAAAATTTGTTTTCAAATTCTATTTTTAATTAGACATCCATTTATTTCGTCTATCAACATCAATCTCTTGATCTATTTTAATTTTCTTTATTTTTTATTTTTTTATATCAGGATAATAAATTGATCGTAAAAAAAAAAAAAAAATAAAGATAAACAAGAAAAAAAACATAATATAATATAAAACAATTTTTTTTTTCCCACATGTAAATATGAAACTGTGTAAATAGAAAACAAACAAAAGAATCATTTAAAAGATTCTATGGGGGATATCAATTACAGATTTTTTTTTTGTTTTTTTTTCTATAGATTGTGGAATGTGGACTCGAAATAGCAATAAAATAATGTTTATGTTGGAAGTATTGGATGAAGTGCTTTGTTCATTCTGGGAGAGTTTAAAAGAGGTTAAAAACAAAACAAAAAAATAAAATACTGATCGAAAATCGGAAAATCGAAATTGAAGTTAAATGAAAAGCATCAATCACTTTTCTTTCTATCTTTATTTTTTATTTTTTCATTTTATTATTTTTTCATTTTATTATTTTTTTATTTTTATTATTCTACTGTTCTTTTTGTAATGTATTGTTTTGTTTTTTTTTTTTTTTTTTGGAATCTGAAAAAGATAGGAGTTAAACCATTTACGTTTCTCATTGCTTTTTTTTTTTTATACATCTGCATTTAATGGTTTATCAATTGATTCTTTTATTTTTCTGTTTTCTGTTTTCTGTTTTTATTATGCCTACATTATTTTGTTTTTGTTTTGTTAAGTGTATTTACAGTTATTTAGCGGCTTTTTTTTTTTTTTTTTGGGAAAATACTGAGTATTGTCCTGTTATTATATACTTTTTTTTTTTTTTTTTTTTGATATTTTTAAAAGGCGTTCTTATATTTTTGTTGCCAAGAATATTTTCATTGTTTTATATTTTGATCTCTTTCTTTTTATATTTTTTATCTTTTTTGGTTTGTTTTTTCTTTCATTTCTTATGTTTTGTTTGTTTTTGGCAAAGAAATGAAATTGATTTTTTTTTATTTTTAAGTTTTTGGCAAGAATTTTTGATATAGAGAAATTATATTAATTTGTACGTTTATTGGTTTGTATGTTATTATATATAGGTAATGGTAAATATGCGACGAATGAATTGAAATGAATGTGAATGAAAATGAATTAAATTGATTTTATTCGATTTTATTAGTTTTAAGGATAAGAAAAAAAAAAAAAAGAAAATTAAATAAATTAAATTGAATTTTCTATTGATTATTGTTATACATATATAATATTCACTATAATATTTGGTTTTTCAAATTTTTAAAATTTAAGATTTTTACTATGTGGTATTGTTTGGAAATTTTATTGAACTCATGTAAAACAGAAAAATAATATGATTTTCCAATAATGTTAAAAAAAAAGAAATTTAATACAATGGAAAAAAATAAAACAATAACGGAAACGGAAAAAGAAAGAAATCTTTAAACGATGATTATTCCATAAAAAGTACATAATATTATATGTAAAATATTTGAAAAGAATAAGTTATTAATCATTTTGCGTAAATATGAGAATTATCAAAGATTACTATTTGAATAATGTGTGAAAAAAAAACATACATATAAAACATAATAAGAAAATATTTTAAAGAAAAAAATTTATTATTGCTCTTAGATAGTCAATCTTCTTACAAAAATTTGTAGGAACTCACTATATACTATTTTGATATCTTACATTAGTTTTAAAATTACTACTAGACATGATGTTAAATAATATTGAAATTTTTATTTAAATGACATAAAATTGGAAGACTTGAGAGATCCAAGTTACATTACTTGTAAAATTGAAAATATATTATTCCGATTTTTAATTGGACTTAGTAATCTGACATATTGAGTCACTGGTTTAGTTTAATAGGTGATAATAATATTAGCTGAAGGTAGAAGATATGTTGGCAGAAAACAAATTTTATGGCTGAGTAGTATCAGCCAAAAAACGGACCAAAAAACGATGAGAGACCGAATATATCAACCGTAGGATAGAGAAAATTTCCAAAAATGTGATCGCAAACATTCTAGTAGTGGATAAACAACCCAAGGAAAAGAAGAAGAAGACTAAATTTGCATTTTTATAATCAATATCCAATATAGATATCGTATAAATGTTTATGGCTTTATTATTGAATTGTAATAATTATAAGGTATCATGTTATTGAGGTATACCATCACTGCGTCAAATAATAAAAATATCGAATATATTTAAAAAAAAATAATACTAATTTAAATATAAATATAATGTGAATAATAATTTTAATTTACTTACATTAATTCCACCCCACAATTTTTTTGAACTTATACCTAAATATATGAAACTTTTAAGCCCAGAGTATAATATGTGCCTAATATACATTTGTTTTTGCTAGTTTATCTCTATATATGTTATACGTATATACTTAACACTTTTTCCTGTTATAAATATGTCGCCACTATAATTTGTATTTAATTAAGTTATTTGGTAGAATTTAATTACGGCTAAAATTATTTATATAAATAATTAACTCTATAGTGCAATCACTAAACTTAAGCGAATCATCGTTATTCATATTAATTCTCTTAACAGTAAATTATACAGGGAAATTTTGATGATTGGGGAAGTAGTTAAATAAAAATGTTAATAATAAGATATTATTCATTCTATATATAAAATACTCTAAGTATCCTTTGACAAAAAAATTTCATTACGAATGTTATTATTATACCTACCCCATTAAAAGGATGGAAAACAATGAGTAAACAATTACTTCTTAAGAATTTTAATTTAACAAATACAACAAAACTTTGAAGGAAAACGGAAAAATTAATCAATTAATTAAATATTGTTTATATATATATAACGCTTATAATTAATTATAATTGGTTGTGGATTTTTGCGAAATATATTTTCAATATTCTGAAATACCCATGTTTTAAATATTTTCATATACCTACAAATTTTTTTATTTCTTTGCTGAAGATTTTAAGAATATGATAAATTTTGATATTAGGGAATGTCTAAATTTTAATGCTACATATGGTCAGTATAGTGTTTACAGGGAATATCAACTATATGAAGAAGTATAACTTTGAATAAAGCAGAGACCAAAACATTTTGCTAGCTCACAAATATTAACGTAAATTTTCCAAAAAAAAAATAATACGTGTTTGATTTTTAAATGCGTTTTTGATTTTCAATACAATTAGATACTCTCAAATAATCTCCATTATTCTCAAATTACTTGCATATAATCTCTTCATAGCACTGGCTAGGACCAGAAGATAAGATCTGGGTAGCTATGAATTTAACCATATTAGCGATATAGGGATTAAGCTATCTGAAGAAATGGTAAGATTCCTGAAAGCACCGAAATGGATCTAAAAATTAAAACCAATATAGCCTTAATATAAGTCTTGCGTTCACGGAAGTGGTAGCAAAACGATACAAACGCGCTACTTGAGGTTTTTCTCATGTTCAACGGAACCAGCCACTTATACCAACCAACTATAACCAAATGAAAACATAGAAACTTTATTTGAATTATTACAGAATTCATATTCTTATTAGACTACTGCCTGGTGTATTTTGTTTTCTCACAAGCTTTGTTTTAATTAATATAGCTGCCAAGTTAGTTAATTAACAAGTTAATTAATTAGCTGCCAGGGCTGCTAGTAGCAATTGTTGATTATAATTGAAATTGTAATTAATAAAAAATAATAATAGTACATTTAATTGTACTGCTGCACATCTTTTTATTTGTTTGCAAATGAGTTAGTACAGTTTATTTAAAATATTTTTACTAAATTTTGAAAAATTGAACAGGATCAAGTATAAAAAAGTTCCGGAACACAAGAAAAACTAATTTTGATCCTATTTTAATATTTTATATTAGTTTTTCGAAATTTTTTTTTATAATTAACCCAAAATTAAATTTACATCACATCAGTGCAATATAGTGTGAAATGCATTATTTGTAAGTACCTACATTCTTAAATACGGAATGTGGGAAATGCGAGAATATTGAAGAGTGACACTCCTTTCAAATCCAAATAATTTTTGTAATTTTAGTTGCAAACCTTACTAGTATTTGAATTGCTGAATAGATGTAAATTTACGCAGTACACTATGCATGTAATAATTAAATAATCTAGTGTAAATATTACATTATATCTTAAAATTATTTATTTGAAAGATTAACACATGATACAATTGAGTTATTAAGTTGGTAGAGAAAGAAAAATCTAACCTACAAATTTTTATGTTATAACCTTATATATAAATACTAAATTGTTCCCATTCAACTTTCTGTTCAAAATCTTTTAAAATTCGATTAGGAAAAATATGTTATTTTAAATATTTTTTAAGTTAAACAAAAATATAAAAATCTCATATAATAAATAGTTTTTAGAATTTACTGTATCATACAATCTAATTGCGTTTATTATATTCTTTAGAGAAAATATTAGATAATATACGAAACTTAGTATATTATTTAAAAACTATTTTTTATTCTAATAAACAACTTTATTTAATAGACAATGTTCTCATCAGAATATTTTTTATCTAATTTTCAGCATATTTTTGAAAAGAAAATTACAAGATTAATTAGTTTCACTCTATTCGTCCGTTTGTCTGTTTCCAATACTTCTACACCGTGAAAAATAGAGAACAATTAATGTTGTAGAACAATTTTTTCATGTAGCCCCATCCACCAGGGAACTACAATCCCTCAAATTTTTGAAGAAGCCCTATTTTTAAATGCGTATATTTCATGTATATCGCTTAACATTTTTTCAATCTCAATACTTTTTTCGACAGAAATTTTTTTTATCTTTGTAAACCTAATTTTGCATTATTTTTCTACCTTCATAACTCCGGCACGAATTTAGATAGGGGCTTGAAATTTTGAGGAAAAAAAGAACTTCTAGAATTAGTATAAGTTTTCTCAGAAATTTTTTTTGTATCACCCCTTCTTTAAGACCTATTAGGGACCTGTAACTTAGGCACCTGTACAAATTTTTCTTCGACAAGATATAAAACACTAAAGCTCCAGTAATATATTTTTACAGGTATTAACGGTTTTTCTTAGTTGTATAGGTTTCCGCATTTGCAGCTCCTCAAAATTGCAAAAAATTCCTATTTTCACATTTTTTCTTATATGAAATTTTCAAATTTTGGTTCAAATCACAATTCTAAACAATTTCTATTATCTTTTGGAAATGTGCGCTTTTAAAAACTGCTGGTTTACATTCTGTTTTGTTTAAATGTAAAAACACTAAACAACAGAACATTTATTTTATCTTTATAAATAAATATCAAAATTACATATTTTTATTCCAATTTAGTACATATTTTAATTTACCGTTATGTAAAAAGAAAAATTTGCAAGATTTTGCACCCTTCCTTCGCAACCTTCCTTCCTATCGTTTAGATAGATCCATGAAATTTTGAACAGAAGATGATGTTTCAGAATTAGCTTAAATTACCTCAGAAGTTAGTTTTTTTATACCTTCCAGTTTTAAGAGGCATTGGAGTTAAAAATTAAAAAATTCACTATTTTTAGACAACCTGTTACTTAGGCACCTATATAATTTTTTTGATAGTGAAAGATAAAAATTAAAGCGTCAACATTAATTTTTTACATATGTTTACATATTGTGCAAGTCACAATATTCCTAACTGTTTATATTGTCTTTTAGAAAATGTGCTACTTTAGAAACCTTTGATCATACATTCTACCTTGTTTATTTTTTGTTTTTTTTTATATATGTATAAAAAATTTAATCAAAAATAAAAATATAATAAATTTAATAATATTTTTATTTATTTAAACAAGAGATACATTTTTTTTTCTTCTTTTACTTAACAAAAAGAAAATATGTATTAGAATAGTTTATGGAATAGTTCTAATCTCTTAATACAATATGACCTAACTGATCCTAGTGTCTCCTCTTAATTTCAAAGAAGATATATTTTGTTGTTCTTTTTTAAATTTAATATTCAAATTAAATTGTTCTCCTTTTCGACCTCTCTCATATTTTTGTTCTAACAAAACAAAAAAAGAAAAAAAAACAAACTGATTAAATGAATAGAAATTATTGCTTTAATCTTTAGATTCTATATAAATGAATTCATTTGTTTTTTTTTTGTATATGTTATCTGATTAAATAAAATGGAATAATGAAATGTTAGAACATAATCTAAGCTTATATATATATAAGAACCCTTTTTTGGCTCCTTTTTGATTCATCATTTATATGTATATGTGTATGTTATTAAGTTGCATAAGAAACTTTAGAAATTTAAACAAATAAAGACAAGTCGTTGTCAACATTTGGTTTTTGTTTTTTTTTTTGATTATGAAAGAGTCAAAAGCATAGATATTTTGTTGTAAGATAATATTGTTGGTTTCAACATCATTAAAAATCAATAAAAGATGTTTAGGTAGGTATTTAGGACAAATTCAACAACCACTCGGATCAATAATTTATTTATCTATTACGATTTATATGATACAATTTACTATTTACCTATTTATAATAAGTGACTGTTAGAAATTGAAAAGGATTCAAAATAATAAATTTCGAAATTTTAGACTTTCATGTGTTCGAAACTACAATTTATTTTTTAACATGTGCATGTGTATGTGTTTGACTGTATGTAAACATAATAAGTTGAGATAGTTAAACTTTGGTAAATAAAGTAAACGTAATTGTTTTTTTTTTTTTTGTCTAAGACTGAGTTTTATGTAAAATATTAAAACAAAGAGCGAGTTCCTTTATATTATAATAATAAAAATTTAAAAATCTAAAATTAAAACAAAAGTTATGTAAGTAATTGAAACCCAAAAACATACATTCTGATATTCAAAATGTCTACAACAGTTTTCTGTCAAGTTTTGAAAAAAATGTTATCAAAATAATTGTTTTATTTCAGATTGTAGTAAAGACACGATCCAAAATATTTATGACTTAGATATATAAAACTTTTTTCTTTTGTTACGTATCGCCAGTTTTTGAATAAAGCAGATAATATATTCGTTATCATATCTATAACTTGCTTTAACATTTAATTAAACAAGAACGGCTAGCAGCAAAAACCACTTCCCCTTTATTTTTATTTTTTTGTTATAAAGCAGTTATTCCATGTATCCACAGATACAAAATATATGAATAAATTGCAAATGAAATCATTAGGAAAATGTAAATTATTATAAATAATTATGTTGAAAATAAAAGATATGTAAAAGAAAGAAAAAAAACAAAAACAAATAAAATATTAGCTTATAAACTTAAATTCTTTTACTAGACAAATTGGAAACAGAAAAAAATTCTTTAAAGTAAGAAGTAATAAATAAAATTCTTTAGTAACTACTTTAATAGCTACACAGTGGAGCTATATTTGGTTATATCATGCAAGTAAGGTTTATATACTGTTGCACGTTGTAATCCACTGATGGCGCTGACTCTAATAAAATAATAATAATATTAATAAGAATATTAATACCAATAATAATAGCCGCTATAGTGACAGTGGAGGTTGCCTTCAATAATTACCTCATGCAGTACTATATACTACTACTACATGTTGTAACTGTTGTGACGGCTGTAGTCACTCTTAGCAAAATAGTAATAATAATAGGCGGATTCATTGTTTCCTTACAGTCCCACTCCCAATTCAATGTTTCCGTAACCATTTTCCTATCCTTTGCTATCCCTACTCCCTAGCCAATATACTGCGTTCGCAGGTAAGGGTTTCATCCTATTATATTGGCTAAACGGGGAGGTGGGTTTAGTCAGTAAGAATCTGATACTACCAAAGGGGAAATTCTTGGTGTCTTTGGAAGATTCCCACCTCCCTTAGGAAAACAAAAATCGTTAGCATATGGTTAAAAACTCTAAAATCAAAATAAAACTTATTAATTTTATTATATTTTTAATATCAATTTTTGTTGATTTGTCGGTCCATTTAATCAATTATTGTTGATGTTTGAAAATGATATAATAAAAAAAAAAAAGGCAAAAATTTAAATTGAAAATAGAGAATAAATGTTACAAGAATCATTGGTTGGTCCAAATTGTAAAACAATTTATTAGGCTTTCAAGGATAATTTCATTTCATTTGATTCATTTTCTTTTTTTTTTGTCTTTTGTCTTTTATTTCCTTCATACCTATTACTTTTTTTCTTTCTCTTTTTTTTTTTTTTTTGTTTTTGAATTTTGGCATCCAACCAGCCTATTATTGATGTAAAAAATGTATTGCTAGGAGGATGCCTAGACCATATATAAAAGCATCCAAATGTAGTGATGATCCACAAAACAAAAAAAAAAAATATGTAAAAAAATGTAGGAAAAGAAAATGGTGATAGAAAATAAATGTTACAAGAAAAATAAACTTTTCTTTTTGTTTTTTTTTTTTTATATCTTTTTTTTGGAATTTCTATAATATTGATTTAATGAGAGATGAATTTGATTTTTTTTTTTTTTTAATAATAATAAATATTTTGTTAAGTATTACAGATCTCAAATAATATGTTAGAAAAACAGATTTTTTATATTTCTTGGAGGATTTTCTGATCTGATGTTAAAAGAAGGATAAAATACAGGAGATTTAAAAAATTTGAAATTCTACTTAAAAAATCAAAAGCTTGGTTTTATCAAAGTTATATGATTATAGTAGTATTACATTAGTAAAAAGGAGGCTTCAAGAGTATTTAAGTGATATTATAGATAATTGTAAAGTTAAATGGCCAATAATATAGAAATTATATGTCACAGTTATTGAAAATTTTAGATAAAAAGAATAACATTAACTTGCTGCTGGCCGAATTAAGTTTTTAAATAGGCATTCTTCGTAATTGAAGCATTGGAGGTATACTGCTAATGAACGGATAATTAGTGCAAAAAAAATCGAACAAGTTAACTGGAACTGGGTATTCCAATAGTTCTTATTAAAAACATGTTCTTGTCAGTAAACGTGATATGAAAATTGAACAGTATCAGAATTCTATTAAAACCCCTTTAAGACAGAAAAGAAAACGAATATTTGCGCAAATGAATTAAAGAGAATAATTATGTAAACAGTATCGTCAGAATTTCATTAGAACCCCATAAAGGCAAGAAAAGAATGAGGGAAGATAAACACATCTAATCGTATAAATTAAAGAGGATTGTTTTATAGATAGTATCAGAGTTGTATTGAAACTCCATTAAATTTAAGGACAATAATATTAACATGCATGAATTAAGGAACCTTAAATAGTTGGATAGTTGAATAAAAATTGGAACAGATACGATATATTCTATAGAATCTCGATATTTTTGTATGGTTTAGCATAGTAAGACTAAAAAAAAAAAAACACGAAATGAAAATTTATCTTATAATTAACAAGTCTAACTACAATAAAACTTTATTTATTATACTTTTTTTTTTTTTTTTAATTTTGCATTGTCTTTTTTTAAGAATTTCTATATTTTGATTTTGTTTTTTTCTTTTTTTTTAAATAATTTTTACTAACAATAAACAGCAATAAAAAAAAAAATTGTTAAATTTAATTGGTTTGAAACATTTACAGGAAAAAAAAAATTAAAATTAGATATTCTTTTTTCGGATTTTTGTAACATGACAAGTAAAAAAGTAAATAAAAAATAATAAAAGAAAAGTTATTTTTTCATTTTTCTTTAACTTCCATATTTTTTTTTTTTTTCTATTTTTGTGGTTCAAAATATATCAATAGTAGTGGGGTTTGGATATTGTTAAAAATTTCTTTTAAAAAACAATTTTTTATTTTTTTTTTATTTTTTTGGTAATTGAAGAAGAAAAATTTAAATTTCCTTTTGATTATTTATTATTCTATTTAAAATTTTATGTTTCTATTTTCTTAAAGTTTTTTTTTTTTTTATTCATATTTCATTTTAATTTTTTGTTTTTTTTTTTTTTCTGTTATAAATTTTAACCGTTGTGACGCAGAGATAGAAAGGCATTTCGTAAAAATTTGATGAAAGACATTACAAAAACGCAAAATTGCATAGTAACACCACATACATATGATTGAAAAATGATTGGTAATGAATTTTAAATTATGATTCGTATTTTAAGGGAAATCGACGTAAATCGAAAAAACTAAAATTTTGTTTTAAAATGCACTTTAAAATTGTGGACAGAATTTCAATCCATAAAATAGAATGCTGGAAATAAATATCTAGGATTACGTAATGTTAATTGGAAATAAAATTAAAGAAAAACGACAACACTAAATCGAATTAGTTAAATCGAATCGAAATGTATAAGTAAGTATATAGCACAATATTGTTAAACTATAAGGGGTAATGTTGGAATTGACGTATTTTATCGAGATTTTCAATTGAATTGCTAACTAAACTAATTATCTACTGCGACTGAGAAATTTTTAGTTAGAGTTTTGCAAACTTTTAATAATTTAAATAAAAAAATTGAATACCCAGGGAAATAAAATAAAGAAATATATACCATCGCCTATGATACTGATTCTTCAAAATAAGAACAGCTATTAGATACTATTATTATATTTTATGATATCTCATTTTTAATGCTGCTGGAAGCTTTATAGAAATAAAAGCTATAAATAATAAAAGCTTAAAGCTATCAATTTATATAAAAACTAATACCATAAAGTAAAAAAAAATTAGAAGAATAATCTATAAAAATGATGACTATTGGAGTATGCATTCTTAATTCTATTCAGCGTTAACAGAAGAACGTTTTAAGAAAAATAAATATAGAACTTGAAAATATTGAGCTAATGATTCAAAAGTTTAGCTGAAATCTTAAAAAAAATATTATGTAACTACAGAATGAAGTTGTTTTCGTTCACTATCGTACATTAAGGTTAATAAATGTGCGTAAATGGGTATATATTGGATATCGATTTAATTTTTTTTTTTTTTTTTTCCAAACGATTCATTCGATTTTTCTTAGATTTTATTGTTTTTATTATAATTGAAAAAAACAAAACAAAAAAAAAATATTACAAAATTTTATTTTTATTGAAGTATATTGATTGAATTGTTTAAATTTTGGAAATATAAAAACTTTTTCTATATACCCTTAAGAGTAATTGAATTAAAATTCGTAAAATAAGAATCGATGTGAAAAATTTTTTTCTTTTTCTTTTTTTTTTTTTTAATTTAATCGAATATATTAAGGTATAATTAAGTAAAAGAAAATCAATTTTTTTTTTTAATAAAGTTTAATTCTGTAAAACTTTCCGATTTCATAATCACACATGCATATTATTATATTCTTTTAAATTTATTAAAATTTAAATATACATTGTTTTTTTTTAATATACAAAAATATTTAAATTCATATTTGTAAAAATTTTTGAATGTCATGTTACAATATAATATCTAAAAATTAGAATAATAAATAATGTTTAAATAAATAAATGATAAAAAGAATATTGTAGTTTAGCTTCATTTTAATAAAGGAGTATAAGATCTTCGATACCTTCAAGATTCTTCAAGATATGAATATTTTAAGAACAAGACGTAATAAATAATCACAGATCTATGAAGCCATTTTGGATCATATGTTCAAATAAGTATTAGTTTCAATCGATATAAATTTTATGTTGACATCAATACTAAAAAAAAAATATGATATTGGACCACTAGTATGATGATTCACACCACTAGTATGTGGTGGTAATACCGTAGCAATTTTATTCAAAATACAAAATATTACGATATTAGACAACAAATGATATGACGTAAACATTTTCATTTAGTTTAAATTTGTATTTTGCAGAAGACACATCAGTCTACACTTCTGATAAATTAAATAAAAATATAATTGACTTTTTGTAAAATGGTTTAAATGTTTTTAACGAATACTTCAATAAATGGAAAATTTCAATAAATACTGAGAAAATAAATTCAATATTTTTTTACACAAAGACGTATTTTTTGCAAGTACTAATCTAAATATAAAAGGCATAGATATCATTTGCAATAAAACTTTGTTAAATATCTTGGTGACCTTTTAGATAAAAGACATATTTACATAGAACACATTGCAAACACATACTGATATATTCATAAAATAAATAAAACTTTTTGCACAATATATCCTTTCATTAATAAAAGATCTGAAGTATCTAAAGAAAATAAATTAATTATAATGAAAGTGATTTTCCAATCTATGTTGGTTTACGCCTGTCCAATATTTCTCCCAGCATTGTATGACTGAAAAAAAAAAATCACAAGGATCACAAAATAAAATTTTGAAAATAATTCTTATAAGCTGTTTTATTTTTCTATACGACCAGCTTCATATATGTTAGCCTTGCTTTGGTTAATGAGAAAAAATTAATTAACAAACTATAGATAAAATTTTTGAAAACTGTAGAAATTCTGAAAATTGAGCGATTTCTGTATTGAATAACTAGTAAGCAAATAAATTTATACAAGTAGGTAATTATGGTTAGGCTAAGTTTTATATTATATTCATTTATTAAATGTAAGATTTTTCAATTTTCCTTATAAATATATTAATATTAGGAAGTAAATTTCAAGAGAAAAATTTTAATAATAAATATGTGACTCTCTCATTGTGTCGTTCAACCTCAACTCAAGGTTTCCGCATGCTTGATCTATTCTTTCATATCCCTACTAAATGTACTGCGTTAGTAGTTAAGGGTTTCATTCCATTATATTGTTTTAGACAAAATGGAAGTTTAAATTGTATAGAATTGGACTGTATCTCGTCATTCTCATTTTTTATGCATTTATCCTTATTTTTTTATGCATTTATCCTTTCTATCCTTGATTAATCACTGATCTATCCTTGATCTATTCGTGTTCAGAGGTGGTTGTAAATGTCGTAAGAAGGAATAACTTACGACGTGTGTGGGATTCGAACGCACACTCCCTCGGTCTCTTTCCCACTAGACCACAGAGGTCCTGTCATTCTCATTAGCTTCAAAAATTTTTTTAGCCTAGGATTTTTCTCGTTTATTTTAAAGCTTTAAAGAAATTTATTTTAAGTTTTCCAACCCTTAATTTGATTATTTCTAACAGTTCCTATACCATATTTTTCTTAGTATATGTGTAATTAACTTCTATATATAACTTTACCTATCAGCCAAAGATTTCAATTTACCTCAATATTAAAAAAAAGTACTAAAATGTTCGATTGGTTTGATGCGGCGCGTTCACTTTTACAAATTAATTACAAAAGCGGCGATATGTACATATTCTCTTTTTCTAGATGTTTTAACAGGAAAATGTAAAATTTTGAAAACGCCAGATTTTAAAACACGAGATTTTATACTCAACCCGTTTATTTTGTTTTTTATTTTAAATTACAAAAAGTTAATGTTAATGATAAAATTCATGTTGTTATTTTTTTTTTTTAATTTTTTGACTTATTTCATTTTCTGATTTTCTAACTTAGTTCGCATTAAGAATAAATTTTCTGACTTAGTTCAAAAATTATAAAATGTGTTCTAACATAGTTAATTTTCGTTTTCTAACTTAATTCATTCTGATTTAATTTATAGCGGCTATTAAATGTAGTATTGCAGGATATAATGCAAGATACAGGAAATTACATGCTATAAATTCTGGCCCCCTGAATATAAATTTTGAACTCCTTCCATTTTTGAGTTATCTTGTAATTTTTTAATGTAAAGAGAGATAGTTATCAATACCAAAATACATATAGATATCTTTACAAAAATGAACTTCTTTGAGTTGAGACCAAAGCCAACTCCGTTTTCTGATACAAAATTTTAAGTTCTATTGCTTTTCTGATTACAATACTTTCCATATACATACAGGTATATGTGAAATCATATTTAAAAATGCACAATAAAATAAAAATAAAAAAAATGGAAGAGAAAAGCGCATATTTTTATCTTATCATTTAAAAATTTAGTATAGTTGGAAGGCTTTTAATTAAATTTATCGTACATTTTAATCTTTTTTCGAAACGTTGGATTTTTATACCAAAAAAAAAAAATAAATACTTTTTCATATTAAAGATAAATACTAACGAAAAGCAATGTAAAAAGTTTAAAAACCATATTATAAAACAATTTTAATAGGAAAACCAAAAAGGACATTTAGGAATACAAAAAGGTGAAAGTAATCAAATGAATCACCATTTTGGTTTTTTTAAAAAAAAAATTTTATAAAAGTTATTTTAAAATAAATTTTTTTTTCTGTCTGATTAATAAGTTTTGTTTTTAATTGAAAAGAAATGAACAACTAAGAACTATAACGGCTAAATGCATGGCATGTACAAAGATTTCCTTTAATCTATTTTATTTAATAAATTTATTTCATTAGGTTAAGTTAAAGATTTATAAATTCATAAAATGGATTAACAGCTCCATCAGATCTGATAATTAGTAAAAAAAATTGTTCTTAGATTCTTATTTCTCTAACTTTAAGTTTGAAAGTTCAACTGGATTTTCTAAGCCCTGATTCCAGACATTGAAAAAGAAAGGTGTGCATTAGATACATTCTATGATCTAATTTGAAGAAGAAAGATTATTTTGTTATTTGCTTTTTATATTTGTTTTTGATTCATAATCAAATTGTAGTGGGTACTTTCAGCATTTTTTAATATTAGACATAATTGTTGTAGATTGTAAGTATTATTTAAGCTTAATTAAGTGCATTAACATATAATCTCGACACATTTTTCTCCTTTCATTTCTCACTATAATATATAAATAATTAATAGTTGCGAAAGTGGTTTGGAGTCAGTGAAGCAGTCCTTAGTCGTTTGTTACTCTACAGAATAATTTTACTGTTATTTTGATTGCAATTTAACGTAGTTCATATTATGTAAAATACTACTTATAATCGTTTCAACAGCACTTACATCTATATATTCCTCGTATCTAAAATTTTATCTTAAATAAATGACAATAGGTTTTTCCTTCTCTTTGCACAGTAACATAACTTTTATTTGCACTCTTTTTCCAAATATTATCTTATATCTCTTCTTCACTTTTGTAGATGTGTCCTTAAATATTGAAATCAAGTAGGCTTTCTTTATCGTAATAAAGACATTTGACGTATTGAATCAGTTCAAAAGAAATTTCTTGTACCGCTTTACGTAATTTTGCTTATACTGAAACGATACACCTTCCACTGGGGATGAGATGAGACTGGACTTTCATAAGACTGGACTTTCTTCGATAAATTTTAATTCCATGCAGTCGTTGCTGTTTAGGAGCTATAATATCATATTTGTTCAGCATTATTATTCCTCTCTTATACACGAACAAATGAGATATAGGAAAAATCCAAACAATTTGAAATCGGTCGTGCTTTTCAAATATCTCACACAACTCTACAGACTATGATAAATTTTAGTCTATCTCGCGTTTAAGAGAGACCAACTCTGAGTCTAAGTTCTGTACCAGCGTTAAAAAAATAACACTATGATCAAAGTTTTATATTCAATAGCATATTTAATGTTTGCATGATTAATCTCGCATGATTTAACTCGCATGACTTTGTAAAGCTTAACCAATAGAAGAGTACGTATTCTTTATTCGATATTTAGTCTCTAAGCATCACTTCACGTTGCTAACAGTTGTTTAATAAGTAGTTAAACCTTCATTTACTGACAAATTAACTCGAAAATCAATTAATCAGTTAGTGATAAAAAATTTTGAATTGTGGTTTAAACTTTTTTTTTGTGTAAATTTAACGAATATAAGATAAAAAACCTTAGTGTGACAACACTTTTTTAGGTATATGTTTTTGTTAAACATAATCTGAAGTTTATTTTAAGATTACTGGTCAACGTAATGTAATTTAAAGTTAATAGCTAAGAATGATTTTAAAGACGATTTTAGTTAGTCCCAATAACTAAGTTCTGATCAAATTCAGAATATAATTTGAAATAAAATGAATTAAAATCTAAAAAAAAAACAAAATTGGTGGCCTCGGCGGCTTAGTGAGTAAGAGCGTATAAAATACGCTGCAAATAGTGAGGTAGTGTGGGATCGATTCACACACACTTTGTAAGAATAATTCCCCTCTACAACATTTGCAGCCACGCATGAAAAGGAAAGGCTGTGTAATTTCCTTGTCACCTTGTTTATGTGGCAATAGAATAAAAAAAAAACAAAAAAAAAATAATTTTTTCAGAACCAAAAAAAAAATTAATTGGTGAAATAAATTCGAAATCCGATATTGTATTGCAATCCATATTATGTAAATACTCACATTTCCTTTTTATTTTAAAAACAATATTGTTCATATTCTGCTACAATTTATTTTTCTTAGTTACTTTAGATTTTTCACATCCTATTTTTTTTTTTTTTTTTGCGGAGAAACTTTTTTGGACTCACTACAAATTGAAACAAATAAAAATTTTACCTCATTTTGTTTACATCGTATTGAATTTTCCAAGACTGACCCACATTAAAACGATTTTTATTAAAATTACTCTTTTGGCCATGGTGTCCATATTCCACATATGTTTGTTCTTATATGAATATGTGTAATTTTTTCTACTCCAAACAAAGTCATATTTACAGTAAACAGGATGAAAAAATTTTTTTTATTGTTGTTGTTTTGGTCCTTTTTCTATAACAAAAAAAAAAAAAACAAAACGAAACATTAAACTTAAAACATACCATGAGGTCATGGAATATACTTGAAATTGATTCTTGTGAACTAATATGAGATTCGGAAATATGAAATAAATGGAAATAGCAATAAGCACATCCATTAGTGCAACAATCATAGTTTTAAAAAAATTTTTTTTTTTTTTTTTTTGGAATTCAATTGAAAAAATGGGAAAAATGTAAACAAAAAAATAAATATAAGTAAAAAAAAAAGAACGGAATTTAAAGGATAACATTTTTATCTCTTGTTAGTTTTGAAATCCCTTATTTTTTATATCGTTTGTTTGTCTCGATTATTACAATGCAATAAAAAAGGATAAAAGAAGAAAAAAAACAACAGGGTGTCAGAAAATTAATAAAATTACAAAAAATATTTTTGTTGCATTTTTATCATAAAGATTAACTATATTTTAGTATTTTAATTTCTAAACAATCATAAAAATTAGCCCGCTGTAAGGAATTTTATATTCATACGATTAAATTTGAACTTAATTTAGATCATACTCCGAAGCAAATTTTTAAAAACTTTAAAAATTATACACTTATTATTGTTATTTCAAATAATGGATTGATAGGTTCAGAAATAAGTTGCTCTTAGTAATTTAAGTATAATATAAGCTGAAGAAACATAAACTCAATCAACAACACTAAAAAAAATCTTTTATTCGAGATTTTTTATTCGAATTTACTTTTTAATTCGAGATTTCCGAAAATGAGAAACCAAATACGTAGGTTAAAGATAATATTATTGGTACTAGTATCAGCAGGAATATTTTAAATTGAAGCCGCTGGCAGGCAGTTTTCATTTTTCTTTATTAAAGCAGGATAAAAGTTTTCTCAAAAGTTTTAAAAACTAATTACCTAATTCTAAAACAATTGTTGGAAAATACCAAAGGAAGGTAGAAAGGATCTCAAAATATAAGGAAGATATAAAACAAGCAACCTTAAAAATGTCTTGAACAAACCAAAAACTTAAAATAGTCTTGACAGTTAAGAAATGAATTAACTCTCAAAAAAGTGTTGAAGGATATCAAAAGATGACAACCTTAAAGTATATGGAAAATATAAAAAATATGTAGTCTATATATACAAAAATTTAAAGTAGATATATAGTAGTTTAATGATTTCAAACCAACGTCTGATATAATAAATTATTGGAATTAATAAAATGAATACCTATAAAATTTTATAATTTGGGTTATTGACCTTTTGTTAAACATTTTTAATATTTGTTCATTTTTAACATTTTTTTCAGTTATTGCTCTATTTTTTAGTCTTCTTGTATTATAACTTGCCCCAAAACGATAACATTACAAAATATTATCTACATTATGTTCAAATATTTTAAACAAGGATCACATTACAAGTTTTACTAAATTAAATTTGAATTAAAGTAACTTACAAGTATTTTTGAAGGAGTATAAGGAAAAATTCGCATTTCAATGAAATCATTACTAAAACATACAAATAAACAAACTTAAAATCTACAAAATAAACTTAAAGATAGTCTGCTCCCTTCATATTTTTAACATATATATACTAGTATATTTTAGTACCTGTCGTATAGGGTTGAATTGTAATTATAGTGCATTTAAAAAAAAATACTCAAAATTTAATTAAATTTCCACTTTTTGTAATATATATCATTTTTATTTGTAGGAGTACATATTTATATAATTATAGTTTATAAAACAAAAAGGAAGTAAAGTTAAATTTTTAATGGCAGTAATGTATTAAATTAAAGTAATATCATAATTAAAGGGGTGAAAAATTACAAGGTCAAGTATATTATTTAAAGTTTACTCAAAAGTCAAAACTGAAATGAACAAATCAAATTTAACAATAAATTAATACCTACATACAGGTATATCTAATAAAAAAAATAGCTGGATCCACCAAAGAATCGATTGCAGGAAACAGGAAAACTTAATATTTGCATTATAATATAAGATCTATATTATATAAATATATAAATGTATATGAAACATGTATAAATATAACAATATTATCTGTATATTTGTATGTTTTATATATTGTCTGCATATTTCATGCACAAATTTATAAAATTGAAAAAAACAAAGTTTTCACATAAAATAAATTTCGTAATAACTTAAAAAAAAAATAGTATAAAAATGAAGACGAACCTGCAAATTTGTTGGATCAAAAAGTACTTAGTTCGAGATATTTACATCAAAATCTTAATTATGAAATTTAATCGAAGTTCGTTGAGCCATTTAACCTGTATACGTGTTCACAGAGAGATAGACGCCCATTGAGGCAAACAAGTATACACCGCGCCATAAACATTTAATTGAGCTTTTTATTTACCTATCGGACAAATGCCTATATGCAAAAATCTAAGATTCGAAAAAAATGTTGGTACTATCACAATACCTTTCTTATACATTACAAGTATTTGATCGGTAAAAAACCTTTATTGAGTCATACTTTGGAAATCATATTTTGATTCAGATCAGCACATTTTATTATAAAGACATTCGCTCTATCTTTTTGGATTTTTACTTTAAGAATTGATGCCAAGTCCCACAGTAAAAGTATTATGTAAAAATATTATCAGAATCATAATTTAAAAATAAACTTTTGTGGGCTTTTTTTGTCTACATGAAATTTCTATTTATAATAGAATTATTGTCAAAAGAAATTTTTTTTTTCAAAACAGGCAGAAATTATTTATATTTAGATTTAGTGACGTCAATTGATGTCAATAGAAATTTTATGAATCACCTACAAAAAAAAAACTGAAAATTAAAAATTTACCTATTATCATATAAAAATTTACTTTATATTTAAATGTTTCATCAGCAACCCCCTAGCAGAAATTCAAATTTAATTTTCGAATTTAAGTAGGATGATAATTCAGGGGAAGAGCTAATAATTATAATCATCAGTAGAATTTTCCATACTATGATAGAATTTCCCATACTATGATCGCAGATGTTGATACTATTACAAATAATATCAACATCTCAACATTTTCGTCGGTTCGCTTTAGATTATCTGTATAAAGTGTTATTCTTAATTTAGTTTGCTGTAATCCTTGCGTTGATGCGATATTTTATATTTATAATTGCGCTATCATTAAACTTATAAAGTTAAATAATAAAGTTTATTATTTTGTAATTACTGCCGATAGATTGTTTTTTTTTTTTAAAAGTAATAAGTTTGTTTAAATTAGTATGTTAATAAAAAAACTCAATTTTTTTCGTTTTCCGATTAATTTTTCCTTATCTTATCTATTAACGGAGTAGATGTAGTATGTTTTTAATGGGGCGTCTTATATGCGCCTGTATTTCATTTTCCTTTAGTCCCATTTGACTGTATTTTTTACAAGTTACCAGTACTTCATTTTAATGATTTTCATTTGACTGTAAATTTAAATTTAAATTATTATTTTTAAGAATAATCAAGTTTATCAAGTTTCAGTAATTTGTTTAGGAGGGCTTTAGAGTGGCAGTCCTTAATCTTTTAAATGTTTTACTGTTGAAATATGTATGTAAAAGTTATAATTTAGGGACGATTTTAGAGCTGGTACAAATAAAATCCAGTACAATTAAATACAACCAATGAAATACAATGAAATAATAATGGAGTCAAGTGACATACAGTCAAGTGACATATAGTCAAGCAACATATAGAACAGTGACATACAATCAAATGAAATACAGTCTTGTGATAGTAACGTATTTTTAATAAATATGATTTATCGCTTCTTATTTTTTTTTTGTGAGGGTAGGTGGGAATCATTGAAAGCCACTATAGAGGAGTGAAAACGAGCACGAGTCCTCTATGAGTGTGTGGGACTTTAACCCACTAAACACCACCTCCTTTTTTTGACCAATAGGTTATACGATCTTTAGTACTAATGTACTGCCTAGTCAGAGGAAATTCAGTTAGGGAGTTGAGTTTTTGTTTTTCCTTAAATTTCGAAGCGTTCACAGATCGAAAATCTTTATTTACTAACCCTGTTAAAAATAGTCATAAGAAAAAAAGAAAAATTAAAACAAAATACGATATTTTTTACAGTTAAACATTAAATACGGAAAAAAAAAATTTAATATCCAACTATATTGTAGTTAGAAAAAAAAGGACAAAAGTAGTATCATAAAACAAATTCTAATAACATTGTTTATCTTCATATTACTAAAATTCCACGGGAAAATATTTTTTATTTGTTTTTCTTCTTTTCTTTTTTATAGTTTTCTTGTTGACTATTTTTTTTTTTTTTTAAATTTTATTTATTTAAAATAAAATCCATAAATTTAAAAAAAAATTTTTTTTTTTTTTTTTGCTTGTTGTGAACTTTTTATCCATATTTTCTTTTTATATATTATGAGTATGTGTTGTTTTTTTTTTTTTTTAATGGAAAAACTCTAAAAATAATCAAGGTGCTCTCTATTTCACTTAAATTTTATATAATTTTTTTTAGTATAAATTTAAATTTTGGGTTTTTTTTTAAATATTTATTATTTATTTTTTTTTTTATCAAATTTTTTCCAAAGCTATAAATTGATTTATGCTTAGTTGCTCAGATAATGAAAATTTAAATTAAAATATTCGAAATAAATAAAAAAAAAAAATTTAATTCGGTTCTTGATAAGTATGGGACAAAATGGGTATTCAAATTTAGTCTTCCAAGAAATTTATATCAACTTGCTTGTATTCGACATTCAATAGAATCACATATTTTAAATGGAAAAAATTTTTATTATTAACGTTAAGACAAATATTGAACTTTTGTTACACGAGAGATACAGTGTTAAATAATTTCATGTCACTAATCTTAAATGGAAAACGACATGGATCATCGAAAGCTGAAAAGACAAAATATTGACCTATATATACTTATGCTGTACAACAGATATCATACTAAAGCTTGGTGAAAAATAATCTGACTATTAGTGCTAACGTCTAAAAATAAATATAAAAATCTTAGCATATATTCCATCATTATTTGAACCCTCTTCTATACGACTATAATATGAACATGAATAAACTTTGGGTACAAAAAAAAATTTTTGAATAAAAATACGGATAAGTTAATAATCATTATAGCGAAACGCTTCGTTAGATTGTTAATAATTTGAGTGTTGAACAGCAGTAAATTTTGAAATTTTTTTTCTATAAATTTTTTTTGTATATTTTTTTTAAAAAATAAATGAATATTAAAAGTAAGTGTTTTATGCATGTGAGGCCAATATTTCGTATAACTAGAGAAACTTAATAAGATTTTCCTTAAGAAATTTTTAATTTAATTGTTTTAAGCTTTTCAGTATATTTAACAGATTTAGTACAATACTGCTAGGATATTTCTGTGTTATCAGAAAAGACTAACTAAGACTTAAAATTACGATTACATTTAGGTAAGTTATTTAAAAATAAATCGAATTTAAGATAATGTCGAATCTCTGAAACCTTTTCCTAGTAAATTCCATTTGCCACATACTTTAAAATATTCAACTTAGATTATAATAAAATAGTATTTAAAATTAGGTTCAAGTAGAAGAATTTTCTATTTTTATTTTTAAAAAACTGACTTTAATAAAAATAAATCATTCCAAATATCCAAAATTAAATTTTCTAAAATTTTGTATCCACTTAAATAAATTTATATGACAAACATACACTATATACAGACATGTGCACTACATTTTTATACAGAATATAAAAAAAAAAACTTTAAAATGATATATTCTTTGAGGATAAGCAATAATTGAATTTTAAATATATTTAAAAGGATTTTTAAAAGAACTTGACTTTTTTAAGTAATGCCCTGGAAACAAATTATTAAAAATTCGTATAATTTTTTTTTTTTTTAAACTAAATTTAAAATAATATTTTTTTTTTTTTGGGGATTTTGTTTTTTTTTTAATATACAACAACAGTGCATACAATAAAACACAACACAAACACAAAAATTGATAATTATTTATAAGAATTGAACAAGAAATTAAAATAAAAAAAAAGCAAAAGATATAAAAATAAATAGTATTTATTATTCCTAGAAGGAATTTTCATTCGATCAAAAAAGGATAAACACAGAAAAAGTTTCTAGATACTCTATTGAAATGAAAAAAAAAAAATTGTATGAAAAAATTGGAAACCCAACACTAGAATTTAGTTCAACAAGCCAAAAAAAAAAAAAAAAATGTAACTAGGTAATTATATTGGTTTCATGAATTTGATTTATATAAAACATCCTCGGGGGAATTTTTCTTACTACAAAAGTAGACAGAAACATTTTTTTTTTTTTTTTTTATAAACCTTTATACTCTTTCGCCACTTTTTTTTTTTTTTTCTGGATTTTTACCGAGATAGTTGATCATATTTAGGACACATAAAACCAACAAAAAACAAAACTTAATACCATCTTATTTTTAAAATAACAAACTGGTACCAATATAATCAACAGTTGATTTATTTAGATTTCATACCTTTAAGGTATAATCCATTTTTTTTCTTTTTCATTTGGTTTTTAACAAAAACAAGAATGTTTTTTTTTTTATTTATTTTCTTCTGACTGTGTTTTGTGCTAACTAAATTATATATTGTGAGTATATAATTTTTTTGTTTTGTTTTAGCTGTCTTTTCAGACTTATTAAATAATTAATCTTAATGTTATTAAAATAAAAGGTTATAGACGATTCTGAATTCTATTAAATTGGAGATATTAAATAAGTTGATTTATTTTAGTATGCATTTGATACTAATGCAATCTAACCTCAATAATGATATGTCCTTAAATATATATCGTAAGAAAAATATTATAAAATTCGCAAAAATATTATAAATTTTCAAAAGATAAGCATATCCTACTAATAATAATATGTGGATTTGCCTCGCCCGTACTTTAACTGATTGTGTTAAAAAGTTTTAAAAATCATATCTAACATTATTTAAGCTTAATTTGAAAATGACTATTTAACAAAGTTTCTTTATATTAATTGCAACATAATCATTAGTTTTTTTTAATTTTTCACTACGCAACTAGTGATAAAAACCAATTTTATTTGTGCACTTCAATTTCAAAATGTTTGATAGCTCCAGAAAAATGTATAATTCCAGCAATTTATACGAATATGAGGTAGCTCTTTATTAATATTTTAAAATATTATAATTTCAATTTTAAATTTGTATTTTTCGAACTCTAATTCATATTTTTTCAACACGAAAAAAAAAAAAACAAAACTAGTGAATAAAAATATATTTAAAAAAAAATTGCATACTTATAGGATACATACAAAAAATTTGTTTCATTTTCATAATGTTAAAAAAATAACTAAAAATTTTCTTCGAACAAACTGATATTACCATGACGGTAAAATACTTTTTTTTTTTCCAATTTAGATTGTTAAATTTATTTTTAATCGTTTTCTATCGTATTAGTTTCAATATTATTATCTAATAGCCTTGTAATTCAAATTGGTTTTATTGTTTTGACAGCTGCTAGACTTCAAAATTACTTTTTACTTGTTCTTTTGTAATTTTTAATATTATTGTAAAATATTCATGATTTTTGAAAGCAATAAAAGAAAAGTTCAAGGTTGTTTGCTGAAAATATAATATACTTTAAAAAGGATATAAATTGTCATTTTGACTAAAATTTGTCACATATCTACATATATTATAATTACAATAAAAACCATAGAATTTTGTTCTTTTATTAAATAAAAGATTAATCATAATAAATTTAATACATATTACGTTTGAATATTTCGAATAAATATTACTCTAAAAATATGATATTATTAGTTTTTTTCTTAATAGTTTTTATAAATATTAAATATTTTAAAATGTTGTTATTATTTAATTATAATTAGTTTTAAAACATTAAAGTATAATAATAAGTTACAAAGTAAATTATCGCTATTGTAAGCAATTGTTTTGAAGGGAGGAATAAAAATTTTAAAGAAAATTTTTAGTTTTTATACCCGTAAGAGCGTATTTCTCTGAATATACCATATAACACCTTAACGTGGAGGAGATACACATAGAAAACTATGCTTAAGATCGAATTCTGAGTTGATTAAGCCATGTATGTTGGTTCGCATTTCTCCGTCTCCGTCATATTTATAAATTGATCTATTGAAATTCAGCAAGTTTGACCGAAGAGTTCGAGTAGCTTCCATACAATTTCTTCTTTATATAAAAACAAGTCAGTGTTTATTAAAGCTTTGCAACTAAAATTTAAAAAAGAAAAATTAACTCTTATGTCAACGATTTCTGCCAAATTTTGTTGTTCTAGAACAGGAGGTTCGGGTAGCTGCCTCTTTTTCTTTTTATATATGCATAACTCAATGTTTATATAAGCCGGGTATTTAAAATTTTGCCAAAAGAAGTTAAGTTTTATATCAAAAATTTCTGTAAAATTTAATTAGTCTAGAGTAGAGGTTCGAGTATCTGTCACATAACTCCAAAATTTATATAGTATTGTATCTTGGTACTTAACCAAGTTAGATATCTGAAATTTTGTAAATTTTGTAAAAAATGAGATAGAGAACAGCATAACTTATGTTCATACTAGTATTCTAAAGTTGACACAGTCAACTACATCCTTCTTCGGTTTTGTACTAGATTTATTTAAAATAATAATAAATTAACTTTTCTATTTTAATAATATTAATCTATGTGGGTTTTTATATGGGTTATGCGAAAGCTAAAACAAATATTCTTTTCTACTGATCTGCCATATTTTTCTTATCTAGTTTTTAGTCTTTTATTTTATTTTTAGACATTTTTCATTGAGCTTTCCCTCAATATCCTGCTACTGCTGATCATTAGATTAGAAAAAAAAACAAGGCCGGCAAGCGGGACATAAATTGGTATTAATAGTTCATAGAATAAATCCTAAGAATTTTGTGAACAGTTTATTTAGAAGACAAATAGAAAAATTTATCATATGAAAAATTACTGAATTGACAATGAAATGTATGTAATTTTATTTTTTATCGTTATTATTTTATTTTTTTATCATTAATTTCAATCTAACTGTGAATGATAGGTAATCAGTCAGGGTTAACATCAATCAGTTAAAAAAAATCTTTCATTTTATTGTGGCTTAACTCTAGACATAAAATGAGAAGTCAACTGTGCCATCAAAATATTTAATTAAAAAATCAAAATAATAAAAAAATGGCAGTTATATTTTATATTAAATATAATATGATATTATTTAATTATAATTAGTTTTTTCGATCGGATTTATACTTCACGGATAATGTTTTATAAAATTGCTTTTAAATATAGGATTAATCAAAAGGTTAAACCCCAAGTTGTCTAGGCATTTCAACACTATATGTTTACTGAAGGCTCTAATACCGTTAGAAGATGATACATACTTATAATAAATATAATAAAAGAAAAGTTATTTTCCTTTAAATTTCAAAAAATAAACAAAACGTTTATAATTATTGCCCTAAATAATACAGGTCTTACAATTTAGTCCAATTACTAAATTCTAAAATTCTTTTATCACACTTTTCATTTTATTTTCAAATTGAAATTTCAAAAAATGTTTACGTCTTTGTGGAAATTGTGGAAATTAAAATTAAAAACAAAATTAGGTTTTTTAAGTTTATTGAAAAAATGGAATCTGAAAAAACTCATATAAAATAAACAAGTGAATGAAAATGAAATTTTAAATTTTTAAAAGATCTTGCGAACAAATCTTTAAAAGTTTTAATATTACAGGATCTTGTGAAAAATCTAGTCTTCCTTAAAAAGCTTAAAAAATTTATAAAATTCAAAATAAAAATCATAAAATACAACAAGTTCCTGTAACACTATAGTAGAAATGTTTAAATGTAAACTTACTGTACCTCTTTGAGGAAACAAAATTAAAGACAATGAAACCGACATATTATATTTTTCTACAATTTTTCACTGGAACTAGAAAATGTATCTCCTTACTACTAGATAATTAAACTAATATTATGATAAATTAATAAACATTTAATGGAAAAAGGACGACCAAAGTGACTTTTATGGTAATTTATGAATGAATGGAATATCAAAAATGAAGAACTAATGATTGTATGCTTATAATCTGATGAATTTTTCGAACATTGGTATGGTATGGTATATTTTATAAAAATATACCGTTAACATTAAGAGAACAAATCATTTTTAATAATTCAAACGATTTTTTAAGTTAAAGAAAAATTTTGTTGGCTTTTAATAAAGGAAGGAAAATAACAGTCAAAAACTTTTCTTAAAACAGTTTAAAGTAAAGTATACATTGACCTTTATTAGACTGATATATTATGTGAAAACCGTTTAGACTTTTTGTGATCGCACACATATTGGGTGGTGTCCAGTGCCAAAAAACATTAAAAAATTTAGGTAGACTGAAGAAAAACTGAATGATCTAAGCTACCTCTGGTGGATCATCTAAGCCTGAAAATATACAAAAAGAGAGTTTTTTTTTTATTTTCAACCTGAAATTGATTTTTTTCTAATTTTTTGATAATTGAATTTCTCTAAACATAAATGGATAATGTTTTAAAGAAAATTTTCCATTTTCAAAATCATAAATTGTATCTATTGTTTACTTTAAATTTTTATTTTAACATCATTTGATTTTAGGTAATTTTCAAAAAAAT
The DNA here is from genome assembly GCA_947095535.1 of Poecilobothrus nobilitatus. Lineage (NCBI taxonomy): Eukaryota > Metazoa > Arthropoda > Insecta > Diptera > Dolichopodidae > Poecilobothrus > Poecilobothrus nobilitatus. The sequence goes on along the minus strand of OX352773.1, from coordinate 239,280,199 downwards.
ATTTTCAAATCGATTTTATTTGAAATTAAAATTACAATCAAAGTTATCGATTAAAAAAAAATTTTCTTTTATATCCTTTTTATAAAGATTAAAATTTAAAAATTGAAACAAAAATCAAAATTACATTTAAATTCAAATTTATTTGAAAAACCAACACAACCAAAATCTTATTTTAAATTAAATCTAAAAAGATATCGTTTTGTACCAGTTATATAATATGTATTATTTTGTAAATGAATGAATTTTAAAATTTTGGGGGAACATAAAGTTTTAAAATACCTTTATTAGAAAAATGAATCCATTCTTTTTATTATACCCGTACGATAGGATCGGGTATAATAAAATTACTCCTCCGTTTGTAACACCTCGAAATAAGCGAGCTAGATATACCTTCAAAGGTATGGATCGGATCAGAAAAAAATTCTAAGACGTTTGAACCATGTCAGTCCGTCCGTCCGTCAGCACGCTAACTCAAAAACTAGAAAAGCTAGAATCTTGAAATTTACAAAAAATATTCTGAGAGTAATTTGTAGGTTCCCTATTTTTCTGGTTGAGTTTGGACTAAAACTTAGGGTAGCCCTCAAACACCTAACTTTTAGATCCCCACATTTTTTTTGAAATAGAGCTATGAAATTTTAACTGCTGATAGATCTTACAAAAATATTAATTTTATTTTTAATAACTTTTTTTTGTAGCCCCACCCGTTACGGAGCTACAGCTCCCCAAAGGTTCAAAAAAGCTCTATATTTAAATTGTTATAGCACAAGTTGTATAAGGTATATTTTCATTTTGAAAACGCCAAAAGATTACTACTTTTATTTGCTTTAAAAGAATATATATAATAAATATATATTTGTGGCATACGGTGTCTTAATTTACCGTTATGCAAAACTCAAATTTTGCAAAATCCTTTAACCCTTCTATCTTCTAAACGGTTTAAGTTGGAAATTTAAAATTTTAAAAGAAGTTAGATCTTTGAAAATAAATATGAGTTATTTCAGAAATTTCTGTAACTTGAACACCTGTTAACATTTTTTTGAAGTAATACACAAAAATTAAAGCTTCAACATTATACTCTTATTTCTGTTAACAACTTTTTTTAATTATATAGGGTTACTTTATAATTGGCGAAAGTGTTACTTGATTTTTTCAAACAATTTTCAAACAATTCTCTAACAAATTTCTTCAACAAATTTTTTGCATTTGTTTTACTCGATAATTTGAAATTGTTGAGGATATAATGCGTAGTACAAAAAAATGTAAATAAATAAACAACATAACGGTTGCTTGAAGAATTTTTATTTATATGATATTGATATATATACATACTTATATAATATCATTTTCATTTACATATCGTATATGTCACTAGTGAATGAATGATAAGAGTATAGATGTATATTATATAGCGCCGTATTTACATACATATATGTATTTTATTGTACTTATAAGAAATTATTCTGTCAATGGAATATTTAAATATAATATAATATAATATTTAAAATTATATTTATTATTTTGTACTAAGTAAATTTAATATACATTTACCGCTTAGTATTAAATGGTACTATAGAATATTTGAAAAAGTTTTGGATTGATAATCGTTATGTAGAAGGTTAGAATCTGCTTTTGAAGAATGTACATATAAACATATAGTTTGAATATATGTACAACCCATAGTTCTAGAAATTATAAAATTCACCCAAATTATTTTAAAATACTAAAATATTAAAAAAATAATATTGTGAGCAGAGTGACAGGCTGTGAACATACTAACGGTTCGTACGGGTATCTAAGAGTTGACAAAGGCAACTGTATTCTTCCTCGTTTTTATTTTAAATTAAAAAATCAAACAAAATTTAGATTATTAGGAGATTGTTTTTCGAAAGTTTACTATACCTGTACATTATTTCATACATAAGAAGATTAATATTATAAAGTTCACTTTAATTTCCACTAAAACACAAAGTTCATAGCATTACTTGAACTAAGTTTAAGTTTAAATAATTAAAAAAAAAAATTCTGGTTTATTTTTACTAAAACAAAATTCATTTATTTTTGTATTAAAACTGATTCCATTGAATTTTTGTGTTTTGTAATGTTGAACTTTTTATGATACACTATATAATATTATATTGGATATATTTTGTTACGTAAACTGCTATATCCACATAACTTTAGTCTGTAATAGATGTAATCACCTGGAAAAACTTGAATTTTCCTATAATATTCTAGTTTTGTAAGTTTTTCTAATTAAGACAAACACAGAATAATTAATTGTTTGTTATATTTTAAAACATTTTTAATATTGTTTAACTCCTATAAAAGGATCATAGACCATATCCACAAAATTTCTTATAATATTCTAATTAAACAAATCTTTAATTTCCTTTGAGAAGCAGTACGCTATTAGTATTGAAAATCATAATTTGATCGATACGTACGTATACGCACTTATGCAAAGTGCAATATTTCCAATATTCCAGATTATGCCACATATTATGATATTTTGAAAACGTCCTTTTTACTTAGTGCAAATATGAAAGTCATTCAATAAGTAGTTTCCGAGATAAAGAGTATTAAAGTAGGTTAAGTGAAAACGTTGGTGTTTATTTTACAAGTAGTATAAGTATTTATTCTGATGCTTCACTTAGAATATTAAAGCTAATTAAAACTGAATGACAAATTTTCAAGTTAATAATATGCCAAATGCAAAACATGTTACAGAATATACAAAATCAAAAGAAAAAATCATTTAACCGTGAAACAATTTTAAGAGTATAACGAGGAACAGTGTAGTAGATTAGACTGTGCCAACTCTGGGATACCCGTATGAAAGTAATATATCCTATTTCTATAAAACTTGATCATCTTTTAATAAATTTCATATGTTTCAGTACCGACACGTTAACTACCAAGATATATTTATGTAAATTGCGGAGTTGTATGAGGCTACCCGAATCTATTGCAAGAGTACAACCAAATTTTACAGAAGTTATATTGCCCTAAAACTTGATCATCTTTTGTAAGATTTCAGATGCTTAGCTTAATAATAATGTTCCAATAAGAGGTGCAAGAAGCCTGAAACTACTGCTCTAGCACAACCACATTTTACAGATTGTCATAAAAATTGATCATCATTTTCAAGATTGCGGACGCCTAACTTCATTAAGTTCTAAGAGGTGCAAGAAGCTTAAATCGTCTACTCTAAACTAACCAAATTTTACAAGTGTTTGGCATGTAACTTGGCACCTCTGTACTAAATTTCAGATACCTCGCTTCCATATATAAGCACTGAGTTTTTTCCATATAAAGAAAAAAGTTGTATGGCAGCTACTTAAACCCGGCGGACCAAAAAAGCTGAATTTAAATAGCGAAACTAACAATTTTGCAAAAGTAACGTAAAAAAAATTTTAACCTCTTAGCTGCTATGTATTTTGAGTAATCGTGCGAACGAACTGACGGACGGACGAAAATGGCTTAATCGACTCAGATATCGGCTCTGAGCTAATCCATGCCTCCGACACTATATCTAGCTCGACTTCTTTAAGGTGTCACAAACGTAATGGCAAATTTATTATACCCTTAAACATATTTCATACGAGTAGAAAAAAACTACTGTTCTACTTTTCTAACTTAAATAGCACACTTTTATTAGGTTATAAAACATTTAAATTGCTACTCCGCACAATTATAACTTTCCGACTTAGTATAACGATCTGATTTAAGCCATTGAACCTATTTTGGGCAAAAAAAATTAGCTAATGGTTTAAAAGCTTTATAGAGACATTTATAGAGACTCGCTCGTGCACGATCCCCTTTTTGTAGAGTGTCTTTCAATCTACTCTCACAAAAAAATATATTATTTTCTTTATTAAAGAATTATATCAATTATAGTCAGTTAACTTTAGATATAGTACAATTTCAAATAGAACAACTTTTTTTTCCAATCTTCTGTTTTTTTTTTTTTCTATATTGATTATACCATAAATTACCCAAATAAGGGTTAATTTACATTATTTATAAAATCATAAGCTTCATTTTCTGTTTTTTTTTACTGCCAAGTGAAAAATTTACACTTAAATGAACATTTTTCGATCACGATAAATAACGTTGATAATTTATACTAGTTTTTTACCTAAAAAGCCATATCATTTTTCATAGGTAACTAACTTATCACTTAATCTCGATTCCTCTATTTTTAGGGTTTTTTTTTTTTTTTCTTTTTCTTTTTTTTTTTATTGTATTTTGCGTTCTACCAGATTAGCAAAATTTTTCGTTAAATATTTACAAAAATAATAAAACTTTATTATTTTATTCTAAAACTTTTAAAATTAGAACAACTTCACTTTCGAAAATTTGTTTTTTTTTTTTTTTTTTGGATTTTTTTCAAGGACTTTTTAATTTTCAAATACCCAATTGTATTAGTTTTTAAATAGTTACTTTTTGTTTAAAAATGTTACTTAAAATTTCTAAAACTAATTTTGTACATGACCTGCAAAAGAGAACACAAAAACAAAAATAAAATTACAAAAAATATTTTGTTTATTTTTATTTAATTTCGAAAATTTTCGAAAGTTAAGGTATTAATTGAGTTTTTTTTTTTTTTTTTTTTTGCAGGATTTTCTCTATTCTGAAGTTCAAATTTTTTAAAGGACGAACTTTAAAAAGTTTTATTTTAAATAGTAATTAGTAGAGCATCATTACAATGTATTTCGTCTTTTCAGAATTTATTTTAGTTTTTATTTTATTTTGACACATATACAAACATGTTTATTTATTATATACATATATGAAATTTTATTGTATTTGAGAGTTGAAAATTTTTCATTGCCATTCAAATTTATTTTCACTTTGTTTTTTTTTTTTTTTTTGTATATTTCTATGCTCTTACGGTTATATTTTGACCTAAACTAACTTTTACATTTTGGTATCGTATCGTACCTGTACAAAAAATTTTATATGTACATAGAAAATATGTATGTAATGTACCTATATATAAAAAAGAATTAGCATAAAGGTTTAAAATGTTTTTCGATATTAAAAATGTTAAAAAACAAGGCAATAGATAAAACCAAGTGTTTTTTTTCAGAGGTAAATTTTAAAAATGATATTAAAAATATTTTAGAAGTGTAACTTTTTTTCTTTGAAGAAAATTGACAAAAAATTGAAACAGATACTTTCTTTGAATTAAAAAAATTCCTATATTATAATAAGTTCAGAAAAGGGGGTTGCAAATTTGTAAACAACTGCAATAATTCGAAGGGCATAACTCTGCTGAACGTCATATATTAAATTATTGCAACTATACTGAATCAGAAAATACGGCCCAAAAAAGAGCAATAGAATGGAAGAGAGGAAGAAGCAAATTTTCTATCACAAAAATCGAGTTCTACAGATTACACCAACACACTCAGACTGATCATAGAACAGTCTGTAGAATGACGCTTCCCATTATACCTCTTGTTCGTTGATTTCCAGAAGGCATTCGACAAGATTCAATGCGTTATGGAATGTATTGAGAAGGAAAAGAATACCCGAAAAACTCATACTAGTAACAGAAGTTATGTATGAGAATGCAGAATTTAGCCGTTCTCCACAGTGGTAAAATAAGTAGCACATTCACTATTAACACAGGAGTAAGACAAGAATCCCCACTCTCACCAATATTGTTCGCTTTGTAATGGATGAGGTCATGCAAGAGCGTCCTCTTCCGGAAAAGGAATAAAATGGAATCTCTCATGCAGACTCGAGGACTTAGAATAAATGCATATCAAATATAAATATTCTGGCCAAATACCATCAGCAATAAGGACTTATGGTAGTTAACAGGCGAATAAACAATAATGAGCCGAATAAAACGGCATAAGTGGAGGTGGATGGATCACACTTTGAGGAAATTTTCAGAAAATATAATAAGAATGGCCCTAGAATTGAACCACCAAGGCGGCCAAAGAAAAAGTCGATCCAATAACACCCGGCGACCATCAATTAATATTTTCAATATTTACAATACCTCACAGCTCTGAAAAAAGGGATGACCATAATTTTTTTTTAACAATCTAAGTGGTGGGGGTGGTGGTACATCTTTATAGATTTCAAGCAAATTTTCAAGTAACTTTAATCATATAAGATAATTTTTTGCAAAATTTTGATTTCAATTTTGCAAAGATATAATGCTATGTTATCTACTCTTGTTTTATTTTGTTTTGTGTTTTTAGATTGAAAAAATAATTAGTAGGTGATAGTATTTTTGTAAAAAGGCAAACGGATTTTTGGACAGAATGAAATTAATAAGCAAATTTTTAATTTTTTTTGAAAAAATATGACTAAAAAATACAAGCCAGTGTAAAAAGGATTTGGGAAAATTCTGAAATTAACGTTTTATCAGTTTAGAAAGAAAATAAAATGTTCATATAATTTATATGCTATCTGTTATAGATTTAGTTATAATTACAATTAAAGGGTACAGCCAGGTATTTCTTAATGGGTAGAGTAACAAAAGGTTAAAAATATAAATAAATGCTGGGAATAATTTAACAATAATTTCAATTTTCAGAATAAAGTAATAATTTTTTATAGGTAGGTACATTTTTTTCAACTTTAATAATTAGGATATTACGTTAGTCTCATTATTGTTAGCGAAATATGACAACCACTTAATTTACGCTCCACGAATTATAATCGAAAAAAATGGCAAAGTACCCTAAAATTTTGTATGTAATTTAGGGTGCTTTTTCATATGAAAAAAAAAACCCAAATTTTCAGAATTTTGAAGTATTTTTTTCAAAAATTGAGGCCTATTTTTGGCTTTTGGGCATTAACATTTTTTTTTTTTTATTCATCCATTGCATTACGTTCACCAAAAAAATCTGTTTTGTTTTAAAAAGAACTGTTCATTTTATAAATTATATAATATTATAAAAATTAGGAAGGATTTTATATTCAGTTACAAAAGTGTAATTTTATGCTTTTTCCAGATAATTTAAAAAAAAAGTATTTTAAAAATTTGTACCTAAACCTTCTGAAAAAAGTTAGCATCTTGCCTTTATTACTGATTGTGCAAACCTTTCTGTTGCAAACCTTTGAACTGAACTGAACTATTGCAAACCTTTCTGATGACTAAATTGGTTTTTACTTCGCTTCATAATTCATTTTTTGGAACGTTTTTTTTTATAATTTTGAAGCCAAAATTCATAATGAATTATTACCCCAAATTTTGGGAGAGCTTTTTTCATTTTATTTTGAAGCCATAATTTATGAAGCGCAAATTCACAGAGTCCTGATTTTATAAGTAATGAAAATTGAATGGAAAGAGGAGATAAAATTATTATTTTAAGTTTTAACTATTCCTTTAGTACAATATTATAAACTTTTAGTAAAAATTCTTTTAAGTTAACTTTTAAAATGGAACAATATAATAAGAGGGAGGGCTAGTTCCATATTAGTAATTAATTTTCTAACTTTACTTTTCAAATTATTTTAATATTTTTCCTTTTATTTTTATTTTATTTAAACGGATGTTTAAAGAGAATACAAAATTTTAATTATCATTTATCTAAAAATATTATATACATAATATTATGTAGTTGTTGTCGTATATACCTACATATTATATAAATATATAATATTTGTTTAAACGTATGTATGTATGTATACGTATACATTAATGATATGGACAAAATTTGTATTTTACTTTATTGGCATGTATGTACCTAAAATATTAGTAAAGTACCTAAAATTTTTGATTAAAGTATTTTTTTTTTTTTTTTATTCTATTTGTAAATTTTGTTAGGTATAAAAATAAATATTATATATACAGGGTGTTCAGGGTTGTATATCTATAATTAGTAATGTTCACAAAAAAAAAAAAAATTTATTTTTTTACTTTGTCATCAGTGTTCACTGCATACTTAAACTTTTGTAACTACTAAAATGTATCTAAAGGTTTTAATAAAAATATAAATATAAATATGAATTTTAAACTTTCAGTACATTTACGAAGGACAGAAGGACTTCACTTCCCTAACATATTGTATGCGATTTTGGACATTATATACAATAAATGTTGAAAAGTTGATTGAAATATTATATACCGGTTTTTTGCATTAAATAATTTGTTTATATTGGGTTTTATCTATTCCTTGGAGGATTTTAGGTAACGTAATATACATCTCTTATCAGATTTAGTAAAGAAGTGTGTTCTTCGACATTGATTAGTAGTATTTTTAAATAAAAAATTCTCTTAATCTAAATATTGTATTTATCCGTATTTTTTTAATTTCAAACAAGAATTATTTATTTTATAGTATATAACGGAATTTGACAGAATTAAACTGTCTTAAAAAAAGGAATCTAGTGTCAAATTAAAAGCAAATTTTATAGAAACGGTGATAAAAATATATTCAAATTAAAAAAAAAAAATATTTAAAGAAAATTCTTAATTAAACAAATTTTCTTATGTATAACGCGTCTAAAGCGTCTCGTTATAAATTTTGAAACTTTATACAATATTAAAGAAATTTAAATGGAGTCGATTTTTTTCTTACTCTGAGTAGAATTTATGCGTTTAAAGAATTAACTAAATAACACTCACATGCAGAGTAATAACTTACTCTCCCATTTCGAAATCACTGTTGAGTTAAATATGAATTTGAACTTTCAAAATCAAATGGGTACATATATTTATTTACTTTACTCCAATTTTTTGAAATGATTTTATTTGTTATAGAGTAACACTTTGGCACACTGTAAAATAATAAGAAATGAAACAATAAGAAAATGAAGAAATGAAAAGCGCTCATAACGTAAAATCTTTATCTTGATCGATTGTAGGCCAAAAATTTGGTTGCCAGTTTAAATTTTAAATGGTATAGAAAATTTGATATCTGCAGATAAATTATTAACAAACTAAAAAAGGCTAAAAATACATTTCTTTTTGATTTTATATTGTAAGATAATTTTATCCAATTGTACAAATCTTTTATATAAATAAAAATAATAAAAAAAAAAAAACTTAAATTTTAAATAAAAGATCACCACTGTATATTTTATATAAAAATATAAAACTTTTATTGTCTCTCATCATTTAAAATTATTTGAATTTTAAATTTATGTTTTCCTATCTCAAAATTTTTTTTACCTAAATCTATAGATACAACTTACAAAATATTGTCCTTTATATTATAATTAACACAATATACCTATTATATGATATAATAATAATATATAGATATATACTCATATAATATATTATGTATATAATAAGGTAACTTTAAAATTTAAATACATTTAAAGGTGTACATAAACATATAAATCTATATACTATACTATATATAGCTGTGATATTTATTATATCAAAATATATTTTAAATATATTCAACCTAAATTCTAAAATTTAATTTTATTTTAGTTTTAAATTTATTTTTTTTTTTTTTCATTTTTTTATTTTTATTACAAAAAAAAAAAAAAAAAAAATGGTATAAAGTTGAGCTTATAGAGAACAAAAATTTTTGTTTTTATTGTAATAAATTTAAACAATATTTTAAAGGAAAGTACAAATGTATGTGTTTATATTATATACATATTATATAATATATAAGAATATCGACAACAAATCAATTTAATTTTGAATTTTTATCCAACAATTTTAAATTTCAATTTAATTTTATTATTTATTTAAAAAAAAATATTTTTTGAATTGAAATTAAAATAATATTTTAGGGGGGGGAAAATACAATTTTTATTTTTTGGTTTTTGTTGTTTTTTTTTTTTTTTTGACATAAATTGCTTGATGTTTTATATTATATATATATATACAATATAATATTATTATTGTTATATTTTTTGTTCTTATTGTTTTGTTCTAATATTCTAATTCTAATAAAATTTATTGATCCATAATTAAATAATATCGTTTGTTAATAATTTATCTGCAGATATCAATACAAAAATCTTTAGGTTAGTCAGTTACAAATTAATATTTAAAATAAAAAATAAAAAATCAAAATTTCCAATTAAAATATTGTAATATATAATATTATAATATAATAAAATATATGATAGTATTTTATATTTAAGTACCTATATAAATATTATTTATTTTTGATTTTATATAATTTTATTAAAAAAAAAAAAAAAAAAACTATTAGAATATATTTAAATTTTGAGATAGATTTATAGATTTAAAAAAAAAAATGCTTCATTAAAAAAAAAGAAATTATACTTTTGAAAAATTTAAATTCAAAATTGCTACTACATTATTAGAGAATTAGGGTTAGTTGACCAAAAAAAGTGAGGTTACAAAAATATACCACTACTGTCAGTTAACCTTAAAAGTAGGGTTACAAAAATGTAGCAAAAGTATCAGTTGACCAAAAACATGAGGTTGTAAACATTTTCGATCAACACACAAAACTATGAGTGTGAGTTGACAAAAAAAGTGAGTTTAGAAAAATGTGGCAGTGTCAGTTGACTTAGAAAGTGTAGCCGTCTATTAATTATAGTAATTTAATCTTTCTAAATTAACATAATTCAATAGTATATTTAAACCGATTCTTATCTATATCTTGTACAAGGGATAGCATGCCATAATATCAATCTCATTTATAATTTGATTGTATTTCACTTAACTGTATTATCATTTGCCTAAATTATTATTTGACTGCATTTCATTTGACGGTTAATATATATAATTATATGTTAATTATAATTATATTATAATTATATGTTAATAATACATTATATGCGAGATTCTGAATTAGAAAGGATTTTACAGTTGGTTACAAAATCGGGGTTTTAATAATACTCGTATTACTTTATCGAGTGTTTTGGAATTTTGTTTTGGCGTTTTTTATTAGAGATTTTGATTTTGTGATGTCAGCTGCAATCCAAATGAAATACAATGAAATAATAATACAGGAAAATAAAAAATACAGACAAATGCCATACACTATTGGGCTATTAACCACTTGTGCAATATTATGTAATAAAAGATTAATGCTGCAAGAAATACATTAAAAAAAAAAGAAATTTATGTATCTAATAAATTAAATTTTAATTGAAATTTTGGCTTTTTATTTTATTTGATTTTAATTTCGATATATTACCATACTTTTGTTCTTAGTTTAAATATCAAAATCGATTTTAGCTACTTTTTATTCCATTTTATTTATACTCCGATACACATGATAATATGTTGTTGTTATCTATTAGTAGATGTCATAGTTTTTTTTTATTCTCTTTTGTAGTGACGAATTGCTTTGACAACTTCTAGTTTAAACTTTCCCTTAGTCTTATACGTAAATATGAAATTTTATAAAAATCATCTGTGAAGTATATAAGATTAATTGAAATTTTTTTACATACAAATAAATAATTACTTACTTATTAAGAAAACTGATAAATAAGCCTGATTACCTGCCAACAGTTTTATGATACAAAAAATACTCTAGGGGCCTCGGTGGCCTAGTGGGTGAGAGCGTATAAAATACGTTGTAGACACCGAGGGAGTATGGGTTCGAATCCCACACACATCGTAAGAGTTATTCCCCCTTACGACATTTACAGCCACGCCTGAAAAGGAAAGGCTGTGTAATTTCCTGTTCACATTTATGTGGCAGAGAAATGCACTAAAAAAAAAAAAAAAAATACTCTAGAAAGCAAAATTTTTTATTTAGGAGTGTTTCGTTTTTCATGTCTATAGTCTCATAATTTCCTAGTAAAATTTATTTAGTTCCTAGTATTATTTGATTTTGTTTTACATTATATTTTATTCATATTAACTTAATTTGGATTTTTGTTTTTGCTAAGTTTTATAAAGGCTAATATTGATTTCAATAATCGAAATCTTTTATTGTATTGAATATTCAATTTTTGTGTTCGTTCATTAGCGCCATAATTTATCTTCCATTAACTTTTTTTTGAAGAGAATTACTATTGTATTAAAATTTCACTTTCATTTAGTATTATTTAGTTTTCATTTAGTTTTATTTTGTATTCTCGATATTTGTTTTTAGATGAAATTTTCTCTATTGGAATGATTATAGCTTTTATAATAATATCTATGAATTTCAGCCCATAATTTTCTTTTTTAAATAAGAATATTTATTAAAGGGGTCACTCTTTCATTTATTAAAGGGGAAAATCGATTTTTTTTATTACCGATTCTAATTCTACACTCAGTTCTGCGTATAAAAAATCTCACTGCAAGTTTATCCGAGTAGTAGAAGTGGTTCCAAACTGTAGTTAGAACTATTGTACTCAATTTTCCATATATAAAATTTTATTCAAAATTTTTCTAAGTAGAATAAGTCGGAGTTTGTAAACAAACGAGTGACCGGAGAGAGGCTGAGAGAACTGCAACGTAAGGTTGCTATATGATACCAAAGAACTTGAACGCAAAAATAGTAAGACGCAGAAATAGTTAGAAAAACGACTTCTTTTTAGTTTTTTGGCTTTCCTGAACAATTCACTTTTTTAACTTTCAGTACACGTTTCTGGAGAACTATAAGAGATATCAAGACGCTTTTTTTTTGTTTTCAAGGTGGTTTCAATAGCTATATTTTAAGCTGAGGATTTTTCTATATGTTAAGGGGGAGTTTTTGAACAATGTTAAAGAAAGTGAATTTTTTTTCTTCATGTCATAATTCTGAAACCAAGCAATATTTTTCTAATTTCTCAGCTTAGATTAATTAATTTAAAATTCATTTTGTTTTTGGCAGTAAGAATACGTGTGCAAAATTTCACAGAAATCGGTTCAGTAGTTTCCCAGGAAATGGTACCGAAAAAAAGCGACTTTTGTATGGAAAATGAACGAGGAAGTGACTCCCTTAAGTAATTATTATAGTAATTATATATCATATAAATATTCCAAAAGTTTTTTCGATATAATTATTATACAAAATCACAACCCCTTAACTAAAATAGTCAAAATCACAACCCCATAAAAATTATTATAATAGTCATAACAAATCATTTAAAAAACTTTAATTTACTAATGATTATATTTATTTATTTATACACAGGTACCGTGGTACATAAATGTGCCAGGTAGCTATAACCCCTGTTTCCTGGTAGGAATAGTATGTAAGATTCGTGCATTATATGAAAATGTCATGCAAACCTATAAAATCATTAATTTGAAATCATATGATATTTATTGACTATTATTGTAATTTGGGGGTAATTATTTGCATGTTATTAAAAAGAGTCAAAATTGAAAATAAATTAAAAAAAGAATCAGTTTAATTTTAAACATTATTTTTACCTACTTTTTGTTTCATCTCTTTTTTGTTTATTTTTTTTTAAAAACATCTAATCTTTGATCCATTAAATTTTATTTTGAATTTTTTCGTGCCCTTGCTTTTATTTTTATCCCACCTTTTACTGTATAATTTCGTTTAACATCTTAACCTCTATAATAAACTCATCAGTGTTCAAATCTCTGTTAAAAAAAAAAAACCAAAAAATAAAAATATGAACTTAGCAAAATGAGATAACAATAACAAATTTGAAAAAAAAAAACAAAAAAGAAAACAGGAAAATTTGTATATGAACGCATTATCCTTAAAATATCTTCAACATAAACGAGAGCAATCAACCAAATTGTTCATCTTTATAATTCACCATATTGTTGTTGTTTTTGTTATTATTATTATTTTTTTATGCCCTTTCAAGGACCATAAGGATAACAAAAAAAAAAATAAAAAATAAATAATAATAATAAGAAAAGGAACAATATTTTGACGGTTATTTTAAGGAACTAAAGCGACAAAGACTTGGAATAGGAAAAATGTTAAACTATAAGAATAAAAACCATTTACTATCGTACCCTTTTGAGTTCACTACAGTTTCCACGCCTGCTGCTCTTACTATATAGTTACCTACTACTTAAGGATAAAAATGTTATCCCTGCTGTTATGGTATGGTATGGTTTTCTATTGTTGCTCTTTAAACAGCAAACATTATTTAATGTTGTGTGTGACACAAAAAAAAGACTAAATTTAGCTGCTTTTTTTTGCATTAATAAAAAAAAATAAAAAAAAACAAGAAATAACAAAATATGGAAATTTTTTTTATTGTTTCGCTGCTAAAGAGTAGCTTTATTTCATTTCTTAAACAGTGAAATTTTATGCAATGAAATTTTTTTTTTCTTTTTACCGATATAAAAGCAGAAAAAAAAAACAAATAAAAGCGAAAGACAAGAATAAGTTCTTGTTTTTTTCTTTTATATCCAAAAGTTTTCTTCTTCATGCTGTGTATAAATTCGCATATCTTTATTAGTAGATAAATTATGTAAAGTGAGATACAAAGTACACATAAATAAAGAAAATATAAAATATAAATAAATAAAAGAAAAAGATTGCCAGATCAATTAACTGCAAAAGAGAATTTTTTTTACTCATTTTTTTTATTCCTTATTAATTTTTATGCATTATTGTTGGATAACCGCTGAGCTTGAACTCCCTTTTACTAAAGGGTACCGATACAACCTAAAAATTAACATAAACTCTGCGATAATAAAAAAAAACAAGTAAAAATAACAGTAAGTCGATGCAACCGACTTATTTATGCCCTACACCTAAACATTCAAATTAAATTAAAAATCCATAAGTTATTTTAGTTAGGTATTTAATACAAGCTAAAAAAAATAAATGCTGTTACAATCTTTGTACAAAATTTCAGGTTTCTATCTTTATTAAATTCGAAAATATGATTGTTAGGTCTTGGGAAGTGTGTGAAGGCACACGGACCACCACCCGAATTCATCTCAAATTTTAGAGACATCAACAGGGTAGAACATTCTTATATCAAATTTCAAGTTTATATATTTATTAATTTCGAAGATATGCTTGTTTGGTCTTAGGAGTTGTGTGGCAGATACCCGAACAACCATTCTAATTCATCTTAAATTTTGGACAACTCAGGGATTCAGGAAACAACACCCTTGTACCAAATTTGAAGTTTCTGTCTTTATTAATTTCGAAGATATGCTTGTTCGGTTTTGGGAGGTGTATGGGAGGTACCCGAACGACCACTCCAATTCATCTCAAATTTTAGGCAAATCAGCGATTTAGGAAACAGCACCCTCGTATCAAATTTGAAGTTCCTATCTTTATTAATTTCGAAGATATGCATGTTCGGTTTTGGGAGTTGTATGGGAGGTGCCCGAACAGCTCCACCAATTCATCTCAAATTTTGGACAAATCAGGGATTCAAGAAACAACACCCTAGTACCAAATTTGAAGTTTCTGTCTTTATTAATTTCGAAGATATGCTTGTTCGGTTTTGGGAGTT
Source organism: Poecilobothrus nobilitatus (assembly GCA_947095535.1). NCBI lineage: Eukaryota > Metazoa > Arthropoda > Insecta > Diptera > Dolichopodidae > Poecilobothrus > Poecilobothrus nobilitatus. Next base: position 239,264,902 of record OX352773.1, on the reverse strand, counting down.
TTATGGGAGGTACCCGAATGACCACTCCAATTCCTTTCAAATTTTAGACAAATCAGGGATTTAGGAAACAGTACCCTCCTATCAAATTTGAAGTTCCTATCTTTATTAATTTCGAAGATATGCATGTTCGGTTTTGGGAGTTGTATGGGAGGTACCCGAACAACCACTCCACTTCATCTCAAATTTTGGGGATATCAGGGATTCAGAAAATCACATCCTCGTACAAAATTTTAAGTTTCTATCTTTATTCATTTCGAAAATATGCGTATTAGATTTTGGAAGTTGTATGGGAGGTACTCGAACGTATGGTCCGATTTCGCCCATTTACAATCCCCGCCTTACCTTAGTCATTGTTAACCTACAGTATAAATTTCATCAAGATATCATCATTATTTTTTGAGTTATCGTGCGTACGGACGGACATCGCTAAATCGACTCCGGCGGTGATCCTGATTCAGAATATATATACATGTCTATACCTAACTCGCTTCCTTTTGGTGGTTACAAACACCATACCAAAGTTAATATACCCTATACTTAATGTGTAGGGTATAACAAATACTTTAAGACCCAGAAAAGTTAAAAAGCTTTTACAATTTTAATAAAACAAATAAATCCAAAACATCATTCGAAAACTTTTATTTCACCATTAAATGATCTTTACAAATTACTATGATACCTTTCTGGCAAAATTTTGTAGGCTTTTAATTTTTTAAGGTAAGTGATCTCCTTGTTTAGAGCTGATGATGTAAGTTCAGGAACGAGTTTAAATTAAGTTAATTCAACTGTATCTACACTTACTTCATTTATAACATTTTTTATTACCTAGATGGTAATAAAAATGGGTTCTGCAAGATTAATATCGTTTAATTTCGGCTCATCTGTACTCAATTTTTTTTCATATACATATAAAAGGAACATAAGAGTTTCATTTTGATAATATATTAAGTATTACATAGTAATTGGCTAGATGCGATGTTTTTCGTCCTCCTTCTTGACCATTGTTATTTGAAAATCTTGTTCCTTTCAAGCATTTTCAAACGATAAATAACTACTGGTGACTCAAAATAACTATAATTAGCAAACAATGTTTTGCCTAATTAAATATCATTGAAATCTAAAAAAAATTTAACTGATTTAGAAATAAAAATTAAAAACCAAGTTGAAGATATCATATTGTTTTACAACACAAGAAGGACTCAATTTAATTTCTTATAAATCGAATTTCAAAAGAACATCTGGTAACTTTTAAGCAATTTTATTTAAGCTAAACGAAACAAATTTATTTATACATATATATATATAATATTATAAAAATACGTAAAACATTTTTTTTTTTTGTAAATAAAATAAAAGCCAAGAAGGGAAAATACCTAAAATTTTGAATACATTGAGAAAAATCGATTCATACTGAAAAACGTTCACGTTTTTTATGCACTTTACTTTTTATTTCCTTTAAGAATCAAGTCGTAAAAGAGGAACATAACTTTTCTTTCTGTGCCATTATGTTCGTTTTACGAATTATTTAAAATGCTAGACCTAGAACTGCGCTTAACAGACACTTTGTACTTACTATTTCAAAAAACCATTTAGATGAAACTAAACAGCTCTATTTTTTTTGGATCAAATTTAAATCTGAATCGAATTAAAATTGAAGACCAGAATGGAAATTTGAAATGTTTTATTTCCTGATCTTTGGTAATTCACGTAGATTTTTTCAAAGAAATCTAAGAGAGCCCTAACTCATCGAATTTTCTAAAATTCAAGGCCTCGGTCAGAGCGAAATTCCTAAGGAAAATTTTGAATAGATAACATCAGCTTATAACAGACTCATTTGTTGCGGTACAGGTATAAAAAATGAAAAAAATTATAAATAACAAAATGACTTTTTATAGTGGAAATAGTAGGTACCGCTTCACTCCATCTGTAAAAAGAGATTATAACGATGAGAAAATGAATTTTTTTTTTTTTTTGCTTTTCATAACTGTATTATAAAATATGCAAAATGTAAAACAGGATAATAGGATAACAGCAACAGCTAAAAAATAAAATAATAAGAATTACAAACAAAAAAATTTGTTATAAATTTATATAACAAAAAATAAAAAAATATAAAAAATTAAATTTTCATATTTTATTTTTCATCATAAGAGAACCCACCATTTTCTCAATATTTAAAGATGTTTTTTTGCTAAAAAAAAACACAAAATTGTTTCGTGTTCATGTTTTTTTTTATTTTTCTTTTATTTTTTTTTTCTTATTATTTCTTTTTATTTTGCCGCTTCAGTTAGCTGTGTTGCAAAAGTAGGAAAATTTATAATTGTTTATTTTCTCTGAAAGTTCAGTAAAGAATTTCTTTTTTCTTTTCTTCTTGTATGTTTTTTTTTTTTTGTTTGAGTTTTATGTTTCTGTTAGAAAAACTACTTTTAAAAATTTGAAATTATTACCATATAGAAATTTAATGTTTTAGTTTATTATTTTGTTGATTCATAAATGTGATGGACTAATTATAAACTAACATGACTCTTTTATCGTATTTTATAATGATTCAATGTACACTTATCTCTTTCTACACCTGAAGTAAAACAATTTGTTCGTGTTATGACGGACTATTATAATTGTCTTATAGATAGACATGGTAGAAGAGTATGCATGTAGACCTTAACTAATTTTGCAAAGGAATTGACGCTATATGGAGCATGGAACACTCTCTGTTCCAACCTTTGAAGGAAAAAGTCGATATATTTCCGTAATTCTTTTTCCAAGATTTGGTTGAAGTCTAAAACATAGATCTGAGAATCTTTTATAGTTCTTCCCCCGGAATGGTATCATCGCTGTATTATTCCTTAGATTTATAAGTCACTAAAAAGCAATAGGATTTTTTGATAAAGTGAAAAACATAGTAATTCGTCTAATAACACTCTCGTTTCACTTGATTTTTGAAACCATAGGTATATACAATATATCCTGATGACATTTACAGAATTATGTCTCCATTCAATGCATTGCAAACAGAAAGAATAAGAGCTTCAGTTAGCTATTTTTAAAATTGGGAAGGTTTACAACATTTACAATAAAAATTTAAAGATTTGAAGTGAACATTAATAATCGGACTCATAACACTTCTAACAATCTAAACAGAATATTTGTTTCCTAACCTTAACTTTTTCAATCGAAACAATAGGTATATAAGTACTAAAAGTATTTCATATTATTTTCAAAATCAGCGGAATATTGTTTAGTAGATTTAAAGTCACACACCGTCATAGATGATTTGTTATGATTTTGTTTTAATCATCGTCTTTGGATAATTTGACCCTTAAAAAAAAGTCCTAGACAAAAAATTAAAATTATCTTGAAAGGAAAAGCCATAATGTGCAACAAAACTTGAAATATAAAAGAAGAAGACTAACTTTTTTCCAGGTCTTAACGCCAATTAAATAAGAGCCATAATAGGAAAAAAAAAATTAAATAAATTTTGTAGGAAGTTTATAAGCAACATTGCATTCAAATAGAGTGGAAAATGAATAACTGTACAATGCCACAAGCTTTTTAAGGCTCTTATTTTGGAATGAAAAATGAAAAATTTTAACTATTTTCGTAGGTTGCTTTTTTTCTTTAAAGTTATTATTTTATTTTTCATTTTTGATGCTGGAAAATCGGGTTATTTAAATTAAAATTAAAGTTTTCTTTTTTTTTTTTTATTTAATTTTATTTTGTACAAAATAATATTGCGTTGTTGGTTGAAAAGTTTAAAATAAACGGTTTTTTTTTCTGTAATTTTTATATTTTTTAAAAGTTAGCTTCAAAAATATCATGAAACTGCCATAAAATTATTTTTAAGATGAAATTCTTTTATCTATCATTAAAAAATTAATTATTATTTTTCTTTTGTATTTAAAACAAAATTATTTTGCCAAAAAATTAATCTACAATATATTAAAACTTTATTTTTATTCTTTTTTTTTCTTATTATAAAATTCTTTATATGAAAGATTGTAAGCCTTGAGTCTGACATCGAAATATAATACGTATTTTTTTATTTTATAAAATTAGTTAATGAATAATGAAAGGTTATTATTGAATTTAATTCAGTTGTAATAAAATTATTAAAATTCGAAAAATAAATTAAGTTAATGGTTAGGTTATACCTTTCTAAACTTAGATACATCATTTAAAGGAACATCTGAAGATTTTTCTTTTAGTCTATTAATTGATATTATGCTTTTAGATTTTCAAGACATATTTATTGTAATCTGAGTTTTGTCTTAATATTGTCAGGAACAGATATTAAATCCTTAATGACTTCAGTTGCAGCAACCAACCAGGACCTTCAAAGAAATTATTTATTTCTTTTTTAAACATTTTTGGGGAAATTTTCAAAAAAATCTAGCCTAGGAGCTAATCGGAACTAAAGTCAGAGTTACAACATTAAGAAAGTACTAAATATTTCTTTTATGATACGACAATTATGTTTCATACGTATATGTTTTAAAACATGATCTTGAGGCTTTACTTTTTGATTTGTACTTTGTACAGATGCCTAAGGAAAATTTGTACAAGTGCCTAAGTTAGGGAGCGTGTTTTACGCCTGTAGTTCATTTGCCAGTATTTCTTGCAATTTGCCTGTATTGTCATTTGTCTGTAGTGTCGTTTGCCTGTATTTCACTTGTCTGTATTTCATTTGCCTGTACTTCATTCTAAATTAGGAGAGATTTTAGAATTGCATTCAAAAGCAGGACTATATGCCTTTTCCAAAAGACAAATGAAAACACAGGAAAATGATAATGTAGGCAAATGAAAATACAAGCTAATGAAATGAAGGCAGATGAAATATAGTCAAATGTTACAGGTAGCTAATTTTTAATTTTTGAGTCCTAATAGTTCTTAAACCGAAGGTGGTACAAAAAAAATTCTAAGGCATCTTACGTTAATACTGAAGGATCGCTCTTCCCCCAAAGATGGAAAGTTCTATCTGAATGGGTTACTGTGGTATGAAGAAATCTTGCAAAATTTTATTTTCGCATAACGGTACATTTAAATATTAAATTTGAAAAACCTGTACATTTTAGATATTACTTTATAAAGATTTAACAAAATCCTATAGTTCGGCGTTCTTAGAATGAAAACTGTAAAACAGAATCATACACATTTAAAAATAGGTTTTTTTTTTTAAATTTAAAGAGCTACATAAAAAAGTTATTTTTTATGAGACCTATTCATTGTTAAAATTTCTTTGCTTTATATTAAACGATCTAGAAATTTTGTAAACAGATGGAGAGACAGACGGGCGGAGAATTTTTAGGAAAGAAACTCTTAAGCACAAATATTCTTAAGTGTAAGTTAAAAATAAAAAAGTAGCAAATTTTACCATAAGTTTATTTTTATAAATTACATTTTGGACTATGTGATCAATAATGTTAAAATTAGTATTAAAGAAAATCAATTTCTAAGTTTCGACGGAAATAATTAAAAGCATTGTTTGGATAAAAAAAAAACATAATACATATCATACTCATATTGTAAACACAGATTATTTAAACTAAAAATCGTCAAAACTCTGAGACATTTTTCTGTTCCTTTGTTCTTTCCTTTTCTAATTAATGTTAATTTGATAAAATAGGTCGGTGAATCCTATGGTTATTTTAATAATTTCATTTAATGATTTTGTTAAACTTTTTGCTATAATTTTGTAAGTTTATTTTGTTGGATTGATTTTATGCCAATTACATACAAATTTAATTTAGAACAATATAAAAAATTTTCGGTGCAGTGACAGAACGCCCGAGGAAATAAAGCACGTGGGCTTTAATTCCAAAAACTTTTGGAATTAACACCCGTGGGTTATAAATCCTTTTCAAAAAATATTAAGGCCCACAGGTTTTAATTCCTCTAGATCATTGTTAAGGCCTCAGAGATTTTGGAAGAGATTTTAGAATTATTAAATTCAAAATTAGGATTATACACCTATTACGACATTTTAGAGGTGGTTACAAAATCAGGGTTATACGCATTTTCCAGAACATGTACATAATCGTTCTAATTCAAAACTCACATATGCAAAATGACACTAGTAAACTATTACTTCCGGTTGTCCGATTTGCTCCAAAACTTTATAAATTCGAGATATTTACTTCAAAACCTTAAATATGAAATTTCAACAAATTTCGCTCAGTCGTTTAGGCTCTACACATGCAAACAGACATACACAGACACATACACACTGACAAACATCAGGCTAAAATTGTTTTTACAGCCTTCTACGCACCAGATTAGATCTACGCACCACTTTTGCCAAAATCTCGGGTATAAATTTTTAGTATGAAAATACATGATACAATACCTACCTTGTACATAATTGTATGCGGTCGGTAAAAATAGTATGGGTCGTAATTCCAATTCAAAAGGAGTTAAAATCCCTCGAGTTTTAATTTCTTTTAATTATGGGCTTTAATTCCAATTAATTCAAAATATAATTAACGCCCGTGGGCTTTTATTCTAAAAGTTATAGAAATAAAACCCGCTGGCTTTATTTCCTATGGCGTTTTGTCACTGCAACAAAATTTCCATATATTTGTTTTAAAGTTTAAAACTATGATAGGTACATACATATGAATATAAAATCTTTGTAATTAATATTCACTTGTTTTCAGAATTCAATCGTAATAATTCTGAAAAACAATCCATTCACCAATAGTTGATATTTTCAATTGAAACATGCAACATTATTATAGCTGCTGCATTACTCAATATAAATTTCTAGAATTGGAACCTTTAAACAGTCACAAAACTCATCAGAGTTTTAATTAATTCTTAGAATTTGTTATTATTATAATACCAAATGGTATGTATATGTATGGTATGTACGGTTAAAATAAAATAAACAATTAATTTCACTTGAATTATTTAACCAAAAAAAGAAAAAATTTAGTTATCCTTTTAACCTTAAATCATCTTTTGATATGAATATTTTCTATATTCTATTTCGATATTTAAAGATATCAATATATAAATAACTTTTAATTGCTTTTTATTAGAAATTAAATTTTCAATAAAGTTTTAATTATCTATAAAGAATATCAATATCAAAAATTTTTTTAGTTTATTAGTATATCTAGCAATGAACTTTGATACAATTTAGTACACTGAGGAGCAAAATTGATAATATTCTTTAATTTGAAAAATGATTTTATTAAAAGTATTTATAATTACTTTTTGACGTAAATCACTTTCCCTGCAGCTGTTCGAATCTGTCAACACAACGGCGGAATTATCTCAGTAGATTTTTCCCAAGATTTAGGTGAACTTTCTTTTAAAACTTCTTCCTTCACAGTTATATCATAGCGGCATAAATCTAGGGAAACTTAAAACTGATTCTTGAAGTCTAAATTCTTCAATCTAATTACTTTGATGCACATTAGTACAATTTCTTTTAACTAAATTAGATTAGGAGTATAAAAGAATAGTCGAAAGTAAAAAATTATAATAGCAACCTAGATCTAACAAAAACTAATGTTTTTTTTTTTTTTTTTTTTAAATGTGGACAGGAAATTACAGAGCCTTTCCTGTTCAGGCTTGGCTGTAAATGTTGATCGGGGGAATAACTTTAACGACGTGTGTGGGATTCGAACCCACACTCCTTTGGTGTTTACAGCTCTCACCCACTAGGCCACCGAGGCTCCGAAATAATGTTTAATATAAAAAAAAAAACAATAATAACATGTTTTGAACAAATTAAGGTAATGAATTAATAGAAATAAGGTAAAGAATTTTATACTTATCTCAATATTTAAAGAAAAATTTATAAAGGGCTAAATGAAACGGTAAACGGCAACTTTAAATTTTAACAATTACTGAGAAATCACTATTCCTTTCAACTTATTGATAGGAACTGAAGTAGGTATAAATCTTCAAAAGACACCAAAAAAATTTCATGTGGGATTTTTATACAAATTAAAAATTATTTTTAAACAAATTATCCACATAGTCATAAGCAGTAAGCCTCTTAACTGCAATACGGTACAGTGCTTTAAGCATAAGAAAAGGGACAAAAATGAAAAGTCTCGATTAATAAAATAAAAATTGTAAATTGTAGGACTGGTCTCTATTAATTTGGTAATTCATATGTGTACAATTTAGTCAAGTTTAAGAAGAACATCAACATATTTCTTCAAAATGTTGCCCCGAATTTGCTTATAATCCTAAATCCTTTATAATCCTAAATTTTTCCTGTATTCATTTTTCCCAACAATTCCTCCCATATCCCTATTTCGTAAGCTAAACTTTACATTTGTATCAAAGGTCTCAACCTTAAGTTTGGTTTAAAAAAATGGTGGTTTCAGTTGGTTAATGTCCAATACTATCCGAAAGAATCGTACGTGTATTTCTTCGGATTGACTTTTGAAGTTGTCCACCGACCGTCGTAAAAATCAAACAAACACCTTTGATATGAAACAATTAACCTACAATCTTTGGGTGTGTCTTAGAATTTGAATATAAAATGGATTTTTGGATTTTATTTTTTAAATTTCTATTCTATCAATTTTCATATGTTTCATAAATATTATGATTAATATATGTAGTTTAATTGAAATTTTGTTTTAGAGTTTTTAATTAATTTTTTTTTTTCTCATTCTGCTTTGCTGCTTTAGTTTTTTCATTTCACTCTGTCTTTTTTTTAATTTTTAATTTTCTTTTCCTAAAATTTCCATTTTAAAATGGTATATTTAACCTTTGTGATATTAATTTGAAATGAAAATTATATAAGAAATAGTTTAGTTAGTTGAAAAAGAGAATTTTAAAATAATATATATATATATTTTATATCATATACTCATACCTTTTATATGTTTTTATATCTTTGTATGTGTAATTATAATAATATACATAATATTATGTATAAAATTGTATGAAAAATTATATTTAAGTATCAGATACCTATTAGATTTAATTTTCCCGGAAAACCAATAAAACCTCAAGAAGAAAAGGAAGAGAAAATTATAAAAAAAGAAAAAAAAAATGGAACTATATAGATATATGAATCCAATAAAAATTATCTAAAATAAAAAATAAAAATTTTATTTAATTTTAAAAGTTCTTTATTTTAACTTTAATGTTAGTTTGTCTGTTTCGTTGTCTTTCACTATTTCAACTGTGCTAAATATCCTTTCGGATGTGGACCATCAGTAAAACATTTTATTACACCTTTTGTAATTTTTACATAGTTTTGAAAATATTTAATTTGAAAAATATGTGATACATTGTAATGTTGCGCAACATTTTGTTTAAAAACCTTTTATTTTTTTTTTTTACAAATAGTTATATTTGTATGTGTAAAAAAAAAAACAAATATTTTAAATTAATATTAAATGCTTGTGTAAATAATACAACAGTCAAAAACAATGAAAAAGCTAAAAAATAATACAAGGATTTTAAATACTCATAACACGTCATCGTTTTTGGACTAAAAAAATTAAAAAAAATTTTGAAGGAATTTGTACATACCCGGCTTTAATCTTTAGTATCTCGTGTGCTAATTATTTATTTTAATATTAAATAATATTATAATATATAGGATAATGCAATATTATATTACTGAAACCATCGACAACTAAAGTTAGTTGAGTACTATTAGAAACTTGTGTTAATAAGTTGTTATATAATTTGTGTCAAATACTAAAATAGTATATGCAAGAGAGATTTGTTGAGTAATTTGCTTTCCTTTTCAATTAATATTGCTTGCACTACATCAGCAATCTCTCATTGAATAAATAAGCCAGGGCGTGCCTCTTGAAAATATCTTGTAGTGCTCCTTATATTTATTTATTTATTTATTTATATTAATATTACATACTTAAATGTAATGCAATATTATTGAACCATCGGCTACTAAGGTCATTATAGGTTTTTATACTATTATTAAATTATATACTAATATTATTTATTTTGTTTATATTATATACTATATATTTATTTGGTCGTAAGGGGGGGTGTGCAAAGAAAAAAACACTTACGACTTGTGCAGTGATCGAACGCACAGTCTTTCGGTTAATACGTCACACGTCTACTCACTAGGCTACCAAAGCTTCTTGAGTAGCTCCTTATATTTTTGGTAAATATTTATATAAATAAAAATTGCATACTTTTAGTCTAATTTTTTTTTTTAATCATTAAAATGCAAACGAAAACAATTTAATACTTTTTAATTGTTTTTTGTTCACAAAAAAAAAAAAAAAAAAAATTTATATGCTTCAAAAGAAAAAATTTTTATATTACGTATATAATATAATGTATATTATATTATTATTGTAGGAATGTATATATTTTATAGGGTAAAAGGACATCCACTTCATAAGTGAAACCATAATAAAAGTAAAGGTTTGTCTTTTGTAAATGATACTTTTTCTTTTTTGGAAAATGCTGTTATACAGTTAAAATGTTAATATATTAAAAAATTTACATACGAGCATATATAATATTATGTCAAGTTCAGTTTTCATAAAGTAAAAAGTGGTCAGTTTAAAATGGTCCATATATAATAATATACCTATATAAACTTAATGCATATGTACATATATACATTGTAAGAAGGGGTGTAAAATGTATATATATATACTATAATATAAAAGTATAAATATGTGTATAAATTGTGGTTAGAAAGTTATACAAAGGACAAAAGGACACCATTAAATTTTTTTTTTCTTTTAAAGCTTGAATACATATATTATGTAATATACACATTTTTGTAAAAGGATGCATATTAAATTTATACTTAATAATTTTTTTATATTCATTCTAAGAAGTCCAGTATATATGAATAATGATAATGATGTCCTAGAATTTTTTAATACAAGTTTGATTTTTAGAGTATTTTAGAATTTTTTTTTTTTATATATTTGTGCATTTATAAATTGCAACATTATAAAATAATAGTCTTCATATTTTATTTATATAGTATGACGTCAAATAGAGCTGGATACTTTAAATATTTATTTATTTATTTAATTCTAATATTATATAATAAAAATATGATAATATTATTATAGCCCTCGGCTGCTAGGGCCATTATGGGCTCGCCTATCTTAAATATATTTATTTACAAGAAAATTAAAAGTAAAAAAAAAAGAAAATTAAATTAATATATCTATACAAAAAAAAAAAAGGGTACTTAACTAACTATTTAACTATTGACTTAAGGCTATTTTACAATATTTTATATATTTTATTTACAATTTTTAATATAATTTGGAATGTTATATTATATCGCGTTCCACATATTATAATGTTTAAATATTTTTTCCACTATTTCAACGTTTTCTGATGTAGGACTCAGTATTTTAGTTAAATTTACAGTGTGGTTTTGTAAGAAACTGCTTGATCCTTGGCATTCGAACAGTATGTGTTTGACTGTCAATGTATTTTGACAGTGTGGGCATGTAGGTGGATTGGAGTGTTCAAAAATATGTCTTTTAGTGAAAACAGTGTGGCCTAGGCGAATTCTACATATTTTAGTTTCTATAGCCCTATGTTTAATTTCATATACTGGTGGTGTTGCATTCGGCCAGTGACATTTTAAGAAACTATTAGAGGAGTTCCATTTTAATTGCCTATTGTACAAAATCTTTTTTTCAAGTTCTTTTGATTTGGTACTAGCAAAATATATGTCACTAAGGAAGGTTGGACTTTGGGCCGCTAATTTTGCTTCTTTGTCGGCAAGTTCATTTCCGGGTATGCCACAGTGACTTGGAATCCATACCAATTTAATATTTTTGTTTGTGGAAACTAGTATGCTCTTAATTTTTCTAACAATAGGTTGTTTGTTATTATTGTTCTTTATTGCATTGAGAGAACTCAAGCTGTCTGTAAATATTACTATTGAATGCATATTGATGTCAAGGCTGTAAGTAAGTGCTTCATACAGTGCTACTATTTCGGCGTTATAAATTTCTGTTTCCGCTACGAGCATTTTTTTAACTAGTAGTTTGTCTTCGTCAACTATAGCTAATGCCACCCCCTTATCTGACTTTGTTGCATCGGTAAAAATTCTGTATGCGTTAGAATGCAGATTTTTCACTGTTTGAAACATCTGACGGTATATTTGACAATCAGTATTTTCCTTTACATATTGTGCTATTGATATATCTATATGTTTTTTTACGTCTTCTAACCAAGGTGATATGTTGTCTATGTTTGGTAAAGGGTTTACAAACAGAATGTCGTTAGCATATGAGTAATTTTTAGCTTTTGTCAAAGCTGATGCTTTGGGGGTTTCTATTTTATTCCCAATCAGGGCACGTACTAATTTATTTAGAGGTTGGTTTAATTCACTATATTGTTTGTGTATGAAATTACCGGCCATTAGATCACGTCTTTCTTCAAAGGTTGGAAAGCCTGATTCTACCCACAGGCTATCCACATTTGTTGTTCTTAACGCCCCTAGCGCAATTCTGATAGCTTGGTTCAGTTGTTTTTGTATATAAATATACAAAATATTATGTATAGGTGTATATGTATTTAAATATATTTAATTTAATAATTATAAAAATTAAATAACTTCTAATAATAATATTGTAATCTTCATATATAATTGATGTTCTCTAAGTTAAATTCGCTATAAGCGAATGAAAATTGCCCGTTAATATAAAATATTAAATCAATATTAACATAATGGGTTAACATTTAATTATTTTAACATATTCCAATATTAAACTATAAAGAAAATAATGCATTTAAGATTTAAACAATTTTTTTTTTTTATATATTTTAAAGGAACTTCATTTCAATATCAATAGATATGTTGTATTGCCCGGTTATTAGTTTAAAGTCTAGAGTTTTTGATGTTAAACTACGAACCTAAAAGGTTTCTTATTTAACCATATTTTAAGTTAATATTGATTTTCTGACTTGGTTCTTACAATTTGGAATATTATGTAAATCGGAAATGTTAGACAAAATAAGACAAAATTAAACTAAAAAATACACAAAATGTTAATGATTAGATTAGGAGTAGAAATTTATTTAAGAAATACTGCGACTTTTTGATGCATATTTATTACAGAAAGCAAAATACCCTAGGTGGTACATATCTTTCTCGGAGTAAAGCTCCACACTTTTTGAGTATTGACCCTGTAGTCTCTTCTTCTTTTTCACAGAATCTTCATGTACCGTCATTTTCTATTCCAATTTTCTTTAAGTGTTCCTTTAGCTGACAGGTGTCCCGACAGAAATCTTGTCAGAATTCTCAGTTTATTTTTACTTATTCTTATGATTTTATCATATTTTTTCCGGCTATAGTTTTCCAGAAGCTTCTTAGATTTTCTGAACCCTGATTTTTCACTCCATAATGTATTTTGATATTTTGTGCTTACCTATGAAATAAAATACCATCAAAACAGTTTATTGTCAACATACAAATTGTCAACATACCATCTTACCTTAATGTACCTAATGTATATATATATATATATATCTTACATCTTTTTAAAAGCTTTTTTATTGAATTTTCACCTAAAATTTTCGTTTGAATATTGGAGTTCTTTTAATATGTTACAAAAAAAAAACAAAGCATCAATTTATCAATTTTTATTCTTTCCTTTATAACTTACACTTTTATAAAATTAGATATAAATACTTTTTTTTTATTAGTTAAATATTTAGACTTTCTTTTTAAATGATTAGCTGTTTCTTTTTTTTTTTGTCGTTTAGTATATATAGGATAAATGTTTATTAACTATCTTGTATTTTATATTAAATTTTTTTTTTTTCTTTTAATGATAAATTGAAACGTTAGTAAAAATCTGCTTCAAATTTCAAAAATGATAACTTGAAATTTTATGAAATGGTTAAATAAAGAAGTGGATTTTTATATAAAAGGATATATAGCTAATATAATCATTTATTATATAGGATTTTAAAAATTTCCATATTTATATTATTATATAATATTTCATTTTTAATTAATTTAACTCTTTTTAATCAAAAATATGCCTTCTTTGGTTATTAATTACAGTACAGAACCAATGAAATAATAGAAAGAATGAAAATGATATTTTTCGTATTAAAAGATAAACGAGTTAACGAAAACAAAAAAAACAAACCGTCTTAAATATAAATAATTACAACATAATATTTTAAATTATTTTTTTGTTTTTTATGAATATTATTATTATTAGATATTATTTCAAATCATTTCATTTTGTTAGAAATAGTTTGTCTGTTTGTCGTTATTAAACATTGATAATTTTTCTTTTTTATATCCTCAAAGGATATTAATTACAATGACATAAATACATGAATAATGGAAAATCATGGAAAAATCTAAAATCTGAAAAAGTTAAAAGAAAAATTAGATTGTAATTACATGTATTTTTGATTTAAGCAGAATATTTTCTTAAAATCTACTTATATTGATCTCAGAAATTAGGTACTGATTATAGAATAAGATCAAAAACAATGTTTCATTTCGAAATGATTTAAACAAGTAATTATAAGAAAAAAAAATTTTCTGTTTGATTCTGCACATAAAGATGATTTTCAACACAAGTGATAATTTGGTTGACTGAAAACACCGCAGATATAATATTTTGTATTAGCTTCGTATGCTATTAACTGCTGGTACCTAATGATTTCCATATGTTATTTCGATTCATATTTTAACACTATAATTATTTTAAATTTTATTTAATTATTTAAAACTAATATCAAAAAAATTATTTTAATAAAATTTTTATGAGTAATGCGCTAGTTTTTTTTTTTTTTTATTTAGATCTTAAGATATAACTTACAAAAAAAAAAATTTCAAAATATCAGTTTACTTCTTTGTTTTTATAAATAATTTTAAGAGAGCATGTTTTCTTATTTTATTAATTTTAGGTTTTATATTTTAATATTACATTAAATCTTTGAATATTCCATGGTATTTTACATCCTTATATGTTTTGGTGAAAATTTCTTTTAAAAATCCAAATTTATTTCTTTTAAGTTTTAAGATAAAAACTTAATCTATTTTAACCTATCTTAACATATGTTAACCTATTTTAACCTATATATCTAATCTAATTTACCCTAAGCTATCCTACTTATCCTATATAATTAAAAATAATTTTAATCTACTATGTAGGTGTTTTCTAACCACCAATAATTTCTACGAATGCTTTTGTCCCTTTCTGGTATATGTGTATCAAATTTCAACATTGAATAATATAGGTTTCGTGGAATACAGTCAATGATCTTGCATGTAGCCCGTCTATGTAATGCGCTAGTCTTATTTTATTTATTTATTTATATTAATATTACATACATTAATGTAGTGCAATATTATTGAACCATCGGCTACTAACACCATTATAGGTTTTTATACTATTATTAAATTATATACTAATATTATTTATTTTGTTTATATTATATAATATATATTTACATTATATTAGGTCGTAAGGGGGGTATGTAAAGGAAAAAACTTACGACCTGTGCAGGGATCGAACCCACATTCCTTTGGTTAATACGTCACACGCCTACCCACTAGGCTACCGAAGCCCCCTAGTCTTATATTTCACTTATTTTTAAATTTTAGTAATTTGCATACTTTTTGGGGTAACCTAACCTAATTTATTTTATTATTGAAAACTCCTGGTCCCGTTAAACACTGATAAATTAAAATGCCCACTGAATTAAGGTGTGCAAAATTTCAGTAGATGGTCTGTGGAAATAGATATAGCTATTCAACTAAACAAAAATACAGGTAATCAAAGAAAATTAGAATGAAATTTTCTTATGAAATGTGAAGAAAAACATGTTTTAAAGAAGTATTAATATTATAACTTTATTTTTCATGACTTAACATTTTTAATGACTGTTACAACTATAATTTTGTTAACGTTTAAAAAAATAACTGTATTTTATTTAACGTTAAAAATTTAGGATCTGTAATAATAAATAAAATTTTTAAAATGAAAATGAAACAAAACAAAAATATAATTAATTTGTTACAATAAAATTGAAAATATCATATTTTTCATGATGGTAATAAATTTTTAATACTTGAGTTGTATAAACAAGAATGGTTTCTTATTTTTCAATGTTGTTTTGTTTTGTTGTTTTTTTTTAATCAAATTTATTTATTTTTTTTAATTTGTTTCTTTGGATTTACTTCTTATATTATAATTATATCATATTGAAAATCATCACTTTATATTCCCTCATCTTATGGAGGCTTCAAAAAAAAAAATGTCAAGTTGAGTTGATTTGCTTTTCTTTTGAATTTACCAGCTATTTCTTATCTCATTCTTTTTATAATATTTGTTTTAAAATATCGGGATGAACAAAATTTTTAATATATTTGACAAATATCAGAACATATTTTTTATAATTTTTTTGTTTTTGGATTAAAATAAGAAAACGGGGGAAAGGTCCTTTTTTCGGTGTTTTAAAATTTTAATTTTTCTTTTTGTTTTAAATTATTATATGTATTATTAAACGCGATACTTGAATATTTCACAATTTTGTTTCCACTCGTCTAGTGTTAGGTAGATACTCCTTTTTTTTTTTATATATATATATGATATACAATGATAAGACATTTTTTTTGCTATTATAGTAACCCTATAGTGTGTAGTTGCAATATGTATAGGTACATAACAATATTTTGTTGTTATGTAAGCAAAACAATTTCTTGAAGCCTTTTAATAATTAAAATATTATCTGGCATTGTGGTGTAATTTTATGAAAATTTTATATAGTATAGTATAATTGAAGTCATATTGTTTCGTCATTTCACAAGTACGACATACTTTCGACACAGTGCCCATTATTTTACTTTTTAAATTTTATAATCACAAGAACGATTATAAAATTTTTTATTAAAGAAACTCAAGTTTTATAAAGTTCTTATTCCGCTGATCTGATTGTATTAAAAATAATATTTAATTACTCAAGAATGTTGATATGATTTTATTATTTTGTTAGAGTTTTTCCTAATGCAAAGCATTAACGCTATGTGTTATTCAATAAAGAATCAAATAAAATAAGTGTTTAAAATAAATGTATTTCTAAAACCGAGACTGTAGGGATATATTGACATATCAAAATCAAGACACATTTCTGCGAATGTACGCTAGGGTTAAAATAAACTACTGTTATTCATTTATAATCTTTTTATTTTATATATTTTCTTTTTCCTTTTAACCAATTTATTCAGATAGGGTTACCCTTATTTTATTTATTTATTATATTATTTTTTTCATATTTTTTGTAATTTTTTTTTTTGTTGCGAAGAAAAATAATTTTCATTTTTCTTTCTTGTCTTATTTCAGTTTTGTATTTCTTTTTTTTGTTAATTATGTGTATTTAAATTTATAGTATTTTAAAGAATTGAAATGATCCATCATAAAAGGAGGCTCTAATTTTGATTTTTTTTTATTTAAACTATTCTGTTACTATTGTCGTAATCCTACCCAGCTCTTCTTATCATTTCATCTCTTAAGTTCTACGTTCTCGCTTATATTTGATAAAATAATTTGAAAAATAAATGCATAAGTATCTGAGATATATTAAAATAAAACTTCTGTCTTGAAGAGTAACCAAATGGACCTAAAAATGTATTATTCACGGTAAACTGCATAACTGTATGGAGTGGTAAGGTAGGGGAAAAGAAGCTTTTTAAACATTTTGCGAGATAATGTTGTTAACAGTTTTTCATATTGCTTTTGTAGAAAATCATATCTTTTTAGTTTATGTGAAGTTGATTTAAGATTTTTTAGATGTTTAAAATTCTGAACTTTAACTTAAATATCTGAAAAATGTGTTTCATATAAATGGCTGTCATTATCCTGTTGTAAAATTATACATTTTCTAAGTTGAAAGATTGTAATAATTTTTTTATAAAACGTACATAAGTACGAAAAAGGTTTATATATAACTTATATTGTTTGGAGAAAAAAAGGTGGTGGTGTTTATTGCGTTAAAGTACCTCAAACGCAAGGTGAACTCGCGTTCGTTTCACTCTGCTTTCAACGATTCTCACTTACTCTAAAAAAAAACCGATATTAATATATATATATTTTCTTATTTTTTTTTAATTACCCAAGTTCTT
Organism: Poecilobothrus nobilitatus; assembly: GCA_947095535.1. Taxonomy (NCBI): domain Eukaryota; kingdom Metazoa; phylum Arthropoda; class Insecta; order Diptera; family Dolichopodidae; genus Poecilobothrus; species Poecilobothrus nobilitatus. Next base: position 239,246,814 of record OX352773.1, on the reverse strand, counting down.
AGTTTTAATTTATGTGATGACAATTTTAATTTTTTCTTAGCGGTGAAAAACATCGAAACTCACCTAAAGGAACTGCACGAGATTCTTCTGGTTAGTTTTGGACTTTAACCAAATTAAACCACCCCCCTTTAATACAAAACTTTAGGATGGGTCGTTCGAGACATAATGTACAGTTTAGTTTTGGTCATAATGATATGAGAAGGATTACTTGAGAAATTGGTTTTAGGATAATTAGAGCTATGGAGGATGAAATTTGGAGAGTTATTTTGAAGAAAGATGTTATTAAATTTCGTTATATCGTACACATATGAATTATTAACTTTTGGTAATACATGAGATTAAAAGCGACGTCCGCATGATAAACGAATTTCTGAATGCTGTGTTCGACCAACTTGAAAGTTCAACAATGTAGGTGTGGCCATCTGTCGCACTCCTTGTTTCATGTTAGAAAACTTTGAATGGAGTTTTTAGTTGTTTTATTCCTTTAGTACAGATGTTTGCCCCTACAAGATATCTATACAATAAGGTTAATGACCCAGCGACGAAAGACTTATAATATCCTTTACATTTTTCAAGATATATCAATATTTCATAATATTTTTCTACTAAACTACTAAATTGTTGCAAATCTCAAAAAAAAAAATAAAATAAAATAAAAATTCCAAATTAAATTTATATTTTAATGCATATGGAATAAGACATAAGGCGCACAAGTAAAAAATACAAAGAATAAAGGACCACTATACAAAATTTTAAAATTTAAAAAAAATTATGTTTTTATTTTTTTGTAATTACATATTTAACTTTTCTATTTTTTTTTTTTGTAATGAAATTTTATTTCTTTTAAAAAGTAAAGAAAATAAATAAAAAAAATTATTATTGTAAAGTCAATCAATTTTTTGAAAAAAGAAAAATAATTTATTTCTTTCTTTACATTAAACTTATGTTCAAATTTATTTAAACTTTATTTAGTCATTTCCTAAAATGCTGGTAAAAACAAAAATCAAATTAAAAAAAAATATCTTTTTATTTTCTTTTATTTAAATAATTTTTAAATAAAGTTACAATGAAAATATTCAAAAACAATCTAGAAAAATCAAATTGTGCTTGTCAGAAGCCATAAAGAATAATATTTAAAATATTTTTTTAATAAATTAAATATTGATATTACTTTAAAAGAAAAAAGAGTATTGATAAAAAAAAAATAAAAATAAAATAAATAAACTACAAAATTATATTAAAATAAAAAAAATATATAAAATAAATATCAAAAAAAAAACAAACATTTTTTACATGTATAAATGCACATATAAATATTGGCTATCAGACAAAACAATACAGGTATTTAAAAACTAACCTCAAATTATATAACAAGTTGTATGTCAAAAAAAAATTATTTAGGTTAGTATATGTGTATTATTTTAGCAATTTTAAAATTTAATATAGAACATATTGATAATGTAAATAAATAATAACGGAGTCAGAAGTTATAGATAGGGCATTGAGCTTGCTAATTCAGATTCATGAATAATGGTTACATTATAAGTTAATTAAGATTAGTTATATACATATTCGTTAATTCTAAAGATTATTTTTGAAGCCGGCATATATAAAGCCGGAATAGATGAAGCCGGCATAGATGAAGTCGGGATTTTGAAGCCATTTTTAATTTTTGCATTTTTGCATATCTAATTTTTTATATATTTTGAGCAATTCACTAAAATGTTTCTCTACTAATATATTATTTACTATAACCCTAAGAAGCACAAACTATTTACTAGCTTGACGGTAAAGCTTGATGAACGGTAATGACAGTTAATTTCTGTTAGTATGATAATTTCTATGTATTTGTAATTAAACTAAAATATTTGTTATCATTTAATAGATTGCAAAAAAATTGCATTTTGATTGTTATAATTGAAGCAACAAAATTGACAAATTCTACAATTTTGAGGAAAAGTGTTTTTTAGTGTTAAACGTCATAAAATATCAATTTATTATTTATTATGTATTTGAATGGATAAAAATAACTGTAGTTTAATAAAATCTTAACAATACTTATATACCTTAAATCATTTATCCTCCATCTGTTTAAATTCTTATTGTTTAGATTCTGTACGAAGTTCAACAAATTTGGCTATTCGGCATCTTAATTTTTCATTTTAGAATAATTAAAATTTTTTAGTAGATAACATTAACAAAAGATAGATTAATTAATTGAAATAAAAAGAATCCAGTAAAATTTGTTTAATTTTAGCAGTAGTATCTTCTGGCCATCCCTCTCTTTAAATATATTATGTTTTCTATCTGAAATTTTTAAAGCTTCAATACATTTTTATCTTCTATGCCCCATCATCACTTTGTCAAAAAATCTCAAAATCATGTTGTATTCAATGTCTTACGTCATATAAAATTACACAATATACATATTCGAATATATATTTTTGATAGTCTTAAGAATTAAAAAAAAAAAAAAAATTTAAATAAAATAATTATATTATATACAGGTATTAGATAACTGATACCAAAAAAATACAATTTTCTAAGTAACATTGTATCAAAGAAACATGTTGCATTTTTTGAAAACTAATAGAGGACAATCCGGTTAAAAATTTAATATTTTAAGTGTTTCAAAACAATTTAAATATAAGTTATAAATAAATGTTAATTTTTATACTAGACTGCACCCTAACAAAATTTTAAGTTAGTTATATTTTGAGTACAATATTGTAAAATTACTACAGGCGCCTAAAATGCCACTGAGCCAAAATGAAACAATAAATTGAATTTGAGGTACCTTTTGATAGAATTTAAGTACCTTGAGATTTTGTTCAATGGTATCGAACCAAATAAGAATAAAAAAAGCAAGCTCAGCTACTTGACTACACCTATAGTCATCAAAGCTCCTGTTGGACAAAATATATAATTTGGAGATTTAATTAATTTTTTTTTTTAAATACAGTAAAACCAGCAAGTGCTTCTTATTAAAGTACCTAAATCTCTTAAGTACTCTGTTTTTACAAAGCACAACATTAAATTTTTGATTAAAATTTTACTTTTAAGTGCCTCAAAAAACATCTATTTTTGATAGCGAAAAAATATTAATTTTTTGATTACAATTTTACTTTTAAGTGCCTCAATAGACCATCTACTTTCAGTAAGAAAATGTCATTAGTTATGGATAAGTTCCTACCATGAGGCAATTAAGGGGATTTTAAATAAGTATCTTAATTGAAGCACTTATCGGAGTTCGGTTAAATGCTCAAAATTGCTAACATTTTTGAAAGAGTAAAATTCTATTTAGCTTTATATCGTTTAAAATAATCGCTATATTAATAAGTCAATTTTATTCTCTAAGTACCTATCTATAATAGTCTTTAATTTTATTATATTATTTCATTAACCTTTAATCACTAAACTATCTAAATAAACATCTATTCTTCAAATTATTGTAACCTGTCTGTTCATTATCTTCATTGATTGATTGACATTTTTCTATCAAATATCAAAGATAATTCTCTTTCCATATGGATTTGCCAAGAAAAATTTTTGTTGTTTCAAGGATATTATATTATTTAATTTAATTTATTTTTTTCTTTCTAAGAAGACTTTTATGTAAATTAATTATTATAAGTACAACAATGGGCAAAAATACAGACTATACTTAGAAAATTTGAATTTATGTTCCCGAAATTTGCGAACACATTATGATTTTAAGCTTTTAATAAGGTTTGAAAAAAATTAAATATTTTTATTTTTTGTGAATTAAATTAACAATTAATTTTAGACCAGGTATTGCAAACATTTTCTAAAAAAAATTATATAGGTCAATTCTCGCTATGACTTTATATCGAGACGACAACATGACATGAATTTTATTTGTATTATGTTCATTCATTTCTTAAGAATACATTCACAATGAACGGCAACGACGACGTATCTGCATTTTAAGATATTACAGTTCTCAACGGTATTTTACTCTTACCTGCTTCAAAATCGTATTTTGTGAACAAATTTATTAAGAAACATAATAGGCCACCTGTCATGTTCGATGTCCTTATATTGTTTATAGAAATATTTATTTCTTATATTCCCACAGTTATAGTGGGAATCGACATTAAATATTAGTATTTTCATTATTTTGCATTCAACTGTAAACCTTTTTATAACTACATTTTCTTTTATTTATTTTTTTTTTAAATTATAAAAATTGAAATTTCTTTAATTAAATTAATTTGAAAAAAAAATATAGTAAAAAAAATAATTAAAAAATTGTTTAAGGTAAATTAATTTATGTTTTTTTTTTAAATTTCATTCAATTATAGATTAAAATAAGGCTAAAAAAAAACAGTGTGTTCCAAAATGGTAGATACTAAATATAGAATATGGTCTAAAATGTTTAATTATTTTTAATATTCTAATTCTTTAAGATTTCAATATTATTTCATTAAGTTTTTGGTAGACTGGTACCAAGTCATTTAGATTTTATGTAGGACCACATGAACACATTTTAATTTTACACTCTTATTTATCAGTCTGTTTATACCTCTGTTTGTTTCTTTCCTTCTGTGTTTTTGTTTTATTGAATTTCTTTGAACGGCTATTTAAATATCTGTTCACATAATAGCAATAAGCTGAAATTGTGAACAAGGCTTTATACCATAATACATTTTCATCAGTCAAATTGGGCAATCACAATAGCATCTGGAATTTGGACCTTGCCATACAAAAAATCTTTATTCACACGCTTTGTTCAGGTTTCAGTTTTTGATTGTATTTTAAAGAGAAAAGATATACAATGAGCTTCTCTTTAAGTGAAATATTATTCAACATTAAAATATGCAATAAATTCACATTTAAAATATAAACTTATTTCACGGAAATCAAGAAGCATATTTATTCATCATATATAGGCAAAGAAAAATGTTGGGAAAAATTTCATCAATTTCAAATCGCTTGAACGAATGAGGAATGCTTTTACGGATATTACAAAATGTCCTGAGTTACTTTCAATTATATTTTGAACATTATTGGGCTATATATACATAAATTAAAATTCATATGAGTAGACAATAAATAAAACATAACATGAAAAAAAGAAAATATACAATAACAAATTAACTTATAGTTAATTTTAATATTGACTAAAGTCAATAATATTGTCGTTGGTTGACTCGTTTCGAGCTGAACTTTCAAAAACAAATAGTGCGGGAGTTGCACAATGCACTTTTTAGCACATTTCCAAAAAAATTTTAAAAAATGTGCATATTAGTTTCACTCTGTCCGTCTGTCCGTCCGTCCGTCTGGGTGTTTACAAAACTTCTACACCGTTTGAAATAAAGCAATGAAATTTTAACTACGGATAGGCATCGCCAAATAACTAATTTTGTTGAACAACTTTTTTCGATCGCCCCACTCGTTCCGGAGCTACAGCCCTACAATATTTGAAGAAGCCCTATTTTTAAATTGTTATAGTACAGGTTTTATAAATATTTTCAATCTGAAAACGCCAAACGATAGCTGGTTTTATAAAATTTATAAATATATATAAAATAAATATGTAGCTTTTCCATGCGATATTTTAATTACCGTTATGCGAAAGTGAATTTTTGCAAAAAATTTGACCCCTTCTATCTTTCAAACTGTTAAATTTAGAAACTTGAAATTTTAATTTTTAAAGACAGCAGTTAGATCTTTCGAAATCAGTATGAGTGATTTCAAAAAATTGTTTTGTGTCGCTCCCCGTTTAAAATTAAAACTCCGACATTATATTTTTATTTCTGTTAATAATTTTTCTTAATAATATAGGGTTATCTTATAATTAACGAAAGTGTGATTCGATTTTTCTCAATTTTTTCGTACCAAAAAGAAAAATTAAACAAACCAAAATCAATTTCTTATCAAAATGTATTTTTCAATATATTATCTACTTTTTACTCTAAGCTTACTATGGAGTATTTTTTTAATTTTTGGGAATGTACTTTTTTGAAAACCCTTGGTTTGTTTCATTGCCTGTTAATTTATACTAAGTAAAATAATTGATTTAAAAAAACGTATTTAACTTTTAGAATTTAAAGTATTAGAGATACATGCTTAATTGTAAAAGTTTTCGCTTGTTTAAGTTTTGATGAGAGTGGGAAATTTAAAGGCGAGTGTGTGTAAGTTCTTTTGAATAACCAGTAAATGGAATTTGTGTGATGAGTTTGTACCCGCGTGTAGTTAACTCTGATCGTTATACAAGCAACCTTATGCAAGATTTAATTTTTATTTCATTACATATTACGTTACGATTATATGATATATATACTTATTTTTATTTAATATTATATTATACTCATTGTATATTATAAGAAAAATCTATATGACCCAGCTGAAGTTTAAACCCGAGGCCTTTCGAATAACTGGATATCTGCTTTGTTTAACTACGGATATTTTTAGCAAAGACAAATTTAGATAAAAATTTAAGAAAATTGTAATAGTTGATGACATTTGTATGTACTCTGCTTGTAACCTACATACCTACATTTAAAGATTTTCCAATTTCCTTTCTCATTATCCCCGTTCACATTATTTATTATTTAAAAAAATATTCAATACATCCTGTATTCTTTAATTGTCATACATTTAACCAAATCCTTAACAAACCCTTATCTAAATACTCTTTCCATCTATATATTATGTATATATGTATACAAGATTGTTAAACATTAATAATATTGCAAGTTGTTTTTAGCCCATTTCCAAAAAACCCTTAGCTTCAGCCCTTTAGTTTCACTCTGTCTGTCCGTCTTTCTGCCCATCTGTTTACAAAATATCTACACCGTTAAAGATTGAGAAAAACGATTTTTACCACGGGTAAGTCTCATAAAAAAATCACATATATCTGAAGTTCTATTTAACATTTTTTCAATCTCAAAAGGCCATTCGACAGAAACTTTCTTTACTTTTCTAAATCAATATTAAAATTATATATATTTATTAAATTTAGTATTTAAAATTTACCGTTATGTGAAAACCAACGATATGTGTACTTGAAATTTTAAGACAAGAAAGAACTTTTATAATTAATATAAGTTTCCTCAGAAAATTTTTTTGTACCACCCTCTATTGAAGATCTACTAGAGCTCAAAATTGGAATTAGCTTTTTTTAGACACTTGTAACTTAGGCATCTGTACAAAGTTTTGTTTGACAAAACATAAAACTTAATGCTTCAGTAATTATGTTGTATACGTGTGTTAATGGTTTTTCTTAGTTATATAGGGTTCCGGAATTACAGCCTTTTTAGCACATTTCCAAAAAAATTTTAAAAAAATGTGCTTATTAGTTTCACTCCGTCCGTCCGTCCGTCTGTTTACAAAACTTCTACACCGTTAAAGATAGAGAAAAAAAATTTTAACCATGGATAGGTCTCATAAACAAAAAAATTATGTGGAACAACTTTTTCATGTAGCCCCACCCATTATTGAGGAGCTACAGCCCCTCAAACTTTGAAAAAGCCCTATTTTTAAATGCATATATCTTATGTTCTGCTTAAGATTTTTCCAATCTGAAAACGCCATTCGACAGGTATTTCTTTTATCTTTGTAAATTAATATCAAAATTATACAACTTTTTTAAATTTAGTATTTAAATTTACCGTTACGTGAAAACCAAATTTTGCATGATTTTTCTACTTTCATAACTCCGGCACGCTTCTAGATAGAGGCTTGAAATTTTGAGGCAAGAAAGAACTTTTAGAATTAGTATAAGTTTGCTCAGAAAATTTTTTTGGACCACCCCCTGTTTATGAGCTATTAGGGCTCAAAAATTGAAAATTTGCTATTTTTAAACACCTGTAACTTAGGAACCTGTACATATTTTACTTCTGAAAGATATAAAAATTAATGCTACAGTACTATATTTTTACCTGTGTTAAAGGTTTATTTTAGTTGTAAAGGGTTCCAAAGTTGCAGCTCTTCAAAATTGCGAAAAAGCCCCATTTTCAGATGTATATATCTCAGGCTCTGCGTAATAGTTTTGCAATCTAAAACCGCCAGAAGATCGAAAATTTTATTATCTATGTAAAACAGTATCAAAATTGTGTAATACTTTGTTATTTACTATTGAAATTTACCGTTATGTGAAAACCATATTTTGCATGAAATTTTTTTTTTCATAACTCCGGCACGCCTTTAGATAGGAACCTGAAATTTTGAGACAAGAAAGAACTAGTATAAGTTTCCTCAGAAAATTTTTTGGTAGCACCCCCTCTTTAAGAGTCATTACGCCTCAAAAATTGAAAATTTGCTATTTTTAGACACCTGTATGTCTAAGTTACCTGTAAAAATTTTTCTTCGGCAAGACATGAAAATTAAGGGTTTAATAATATATTTTTACGTGTGTTAACGGATTTTCTTAGTTATATAGGATTCCGGACTTACGGCCCCTCAAAATTTTAAAAATGTCCTATTTAAACATTTTTTGTTATTACATGAAATTTTCAAATTTTTGTGCAAGTCACAATTCTAAACAGTTTGTATTGAGTTTTGGAAATGTGCGCTTTTAAAAACCGTCGGTTTACATTCTACCTTGTTTGTCATATTTTTAAATTTTTTCTTATATGATATTTTAAAATTTTGGTGCAAATCACCAAAATTCTAAACAGGTTGTATTATGTTTTGGAAATGTGCGCTTTTAAAAATTGTTGGTTTACAATATACATTGTTTTTTCTTGTTTTGAGAGATTATTGTACTAATACAGTAGATACATAGAATAATAATGGAAATTGAAAATCTGAATCAGTTACAAATATTTGATTTTTAATGGAATAAAATTAGAAAAACACAAAAACTTTTAATTTAAACGTTAAAATCTTTTATATAAAAAATAAAAAAATAATAGAAAAATCTCCGTCTCCTTTTTATTACAGCATATATGTATAAAGTACGTATGGATGTATATATTATATATTTGATAATAATGTCCCATAGCATGTACTAATAATAACCGAGACATTTTTTTATCTGTAAACAAAGATATTGTCCCTTTGTCCCTATGGAGAGCTTAACAACTATTAACTTTACAATCCAATTTTTATTTTTTTATTTTTTTTTTTTTGTGGTAATGTTTACCTTTTGAGTTTAGCTGAGTTTAGCTTAGTCTAGCTAGTCGTTTACTTTTTTCTGTTATAAAATGTATTGATGTATATAAAAAAAAAATTATATAATATCTATATTTACGATAGAATCAAATAACTAATGCAGCTTCTACACATTTTGTATATTGAATATTTTTATTTTTTGTTTTTTTTTATACCTGGTCCCTCAATCAAATATTTTTCGCTTCAATAATTTGATGATTAATGGCTTTTAATTTTGTTTATGTATTTGTAACACGTTTTTCGTATATACGTTTATAAATTATGTACAAAATTTTATAAGTCGTATTCAATATAAATAACACTATATTTATATAGTTTTGTTTATATAACATTATGTACCTATTTTAACATGTAAATTGATGAAAAAAAAAAATTAAAAGTTTAGTCATTATAATATTCTTTTACCAGTGGTTCCCGAAACTACAAGATTATTAGATATTAGATACAACTTCTTTATTCCATTTTTCATTAAAAAAAAGAGGCGATATATAAAATTTATACGAGTTTCAATTACTTTTAGAACTTTCTTTTAAGTTTAACTAAGTTTGAGGCATTTTCGTTTTTGTCTATTGAGAAATGTTCGTCGCCTTATCAAATGAGTTGTTTTAATTTGATTATTAGTTTTCTTTATGTTTACTTTGAAACTAATTTTAGCTACTGTTTCAGTTACTTTATGTAATTTTTGACAATATCCACCCTTTTTTTTCCTAAGGGAGGGGAGAATTTTTTAAAGATACAAAGAAAAACCTCTTGATGGTATCAGATTTTCACTGACTAAACTCACCTCTCTCTTTCGTCTAGAGTATAGAGTAGGTATGTAGGATACGATCCCTATATTCTATGGATGGGAAAAGTGTAAATTGAACAGTGGTACATTATGGAGACATTTTTTTTACCACCACCCATTTTTACTATTTGACTAGCATTGATTGAAATCATCTTCAATTGCAATATGCTGTGGTATATAAAACACTTTGCTGTATAAGAAAGAAGCTTAATTACTGGTAACAGCTATTATTATGAATATTAATATTATTATTACTATTTCCTCAGAGACAAAGTCCTCATTTTTATTTTGTACCTAGGCGCTATCTAATTACCTTTGATATTGTATCTATTTTTTCATTAAGTGGTTAAGATAACCAAGATACGTTTTTCCACCCAACTTTATTAAAATTGGGTTGCAAGCTTATTTTACTGTCCTTGATGTTACTAACTTTAGCTTTGTTAAAATAAGTAGGTTACCTATATAAAACGGGTAGGTTTTTAAAATAAATTGTTCTGGAATAAAATAAAAATGCGAATTTTCCTCTTTCAAAAAATCATATGAGAAAAATAGTAAGAAGTGTAGTTTTGTGATTTTATTGATTTTTGTAATCAATTTATCAATTAATTTATGACAAATAAACTTATGACAAATATATAATCATGCTAAATAAAAAACAATTAAACAAAAATCATTTGATCTAAAATTCTCATAAGCATAAGCATACCATAAATTTACTATCATATATGATTATTATCAACGTTCATAGTATATTGCTTTATTCTTAAAAGATATTGTAAAAAATAAAATCTACTTTTTAATACATTTTTCAAAAAAAAAGAAATTTTGTAAAATTGTTTATTAGTGTAACTCTGTCCATCCGTAGGTCTGTTCACAAAACAAAATCTATACCTTTTATGGAAAAGTATCATGGTAAAATGGAAATTTAAATGAAAAGGTAACATGGAAAAATTACATTTTAATCATAGATAGTGTCATGAAAAATTAATGTTGTAAAGCAACTGTCAAAGTTGAAAACAGCATTATTTTCAAGACGTTCTAGCTTCTTAATATTTTTTTCATTTTAAAATAAGCTTACCGTTATGTGAAAACGATATTTTGCGAGATTTTAGTTCTTTCTTGAAACATTGAAAACAAAAAGATATTTGAGAACTAGCATAAGTAACGTAACCACATAAAAAATGTTTTTACTTTCCTCTGTTTATGAACTATTAGGGGTCATACATTAAAAAGTTTGTGTTTTCACACATCCTTTGCTTGAACACCTGTAAAAATTTATCGTAAGTAAAAAAAACTTTTAAAGTTTTTAACAATAGAAGTCCAAAATGCTTTTTTATTGTCTTTTTGAAAATGTGCGCCTTTAAAAACATTTGGTTTTTTATAGTACCTTATTAAATATTTTTCACCTATATTACCTGCACTTTTTTCAAAATCGAAGAGCGTTTAGATTTTTTTATGAACGAATAGAATAGGTATACGTAGGAATCCCTAATATAAATATTGGAAATTTTTTTTTTTTAACAATTTTTTCACGTAATTTCAACAATATCAATATTAAAAGGAATTAATCTTTGTTGTTGTTTTTATTTTTTATTTTAATTTCTTTTCTTTTTTCGTTTTTTGAGTTTCTCTGAATCTTATTTATATTTTTTCAATTTTCATGTTCCGGAAGGTAATTGAGTGGAACATCATCTAAAAGAACATATTATTAAAATTTATAAGAATAAAAAAAAAAAAAAAAACAAAAGCAAAAAAAAAGGTTATTAAACTTTTTTTCTAAGAAATGTGGTAATATTAATGGTAATGTATGTATGATACACAAATATTGCTTTTTTTGTTTTCCTTTTCTTTCAGTTATAGGAGCCCACCCTGAAGCAAGTCAAATAAATGAAATTCTTCATAATTTTCTTTCAACACAGTTTGTAAAATTATTATTATTGTGTTGTATTCAAGGAAAATAATTTAATTTCTTTTTAAATTTTGTTTCTTTAAAAATGTTGTAGAAATGGATTTCCAAGAAATCTTAAATGGCAATAAACTTCTTTTTTTTTGGTATCAGATCATATTATCATTATACAGAATTTTTTTTTTCTTATTATCATTGTGAGATTAGAATTAAAATTTAAAATTTTTTTCTTTTTTCTGTACTTGGTCCGCTCTTATATAATATTAATACATCTTAAACTCCCGATATAAATAATTGCTTTTTATCAATCTTTTTAGATGACGCAGCTATTTTAGCAGCTGGTATTTATGGTGTAGAAATAAAAAATAAACTACAAAATGCCTTGTACAATTTAAATGAATATTACACGAAAGGGTAAATCACCGTAAATGTTGGAAAAACAAAGGCCTTATTATATTCTCGCAAACGGAAAAACTGCTATATCCCTCAAAACACTTTAATCATAAATACAAAACTAATAATCTGGGTAGAAACGGTAAAATATTTAGACATATCTCTTGATTCAAGACTCATGTTCAAATACCACTTTAGCAATATAACAGATATGATAAACAAATGTGTTAAAGCCTTATACCCACTTATACATAGAACCTCTTCTCAATCAATTGAAAATAAAATGATCATAGCTAAAACCATATTTCAACCAGACTGCTCTTATATGGTTCTCCTATTTGGGATGATTTGGCAGTACTACAGTACCTTTATTTTCAATCAGTTATCATAGTCAATATCAATATAACATATAGTTCGGCAGACCTTTCAACGCTATGGATGCTTATTGTTTTCATTGCATGCCAATTCTTAACATACGTCAGATTTAATGATTGAATTAAGAAGACTTAAATAAAAGCTTTATTATTTCGCTATCCAAGATTTATTGTTTCTTCTGAGTTAAATATGTTTAATATTAAAATATTTTCAGTTACTTCTTTTTATAATAAATATTTTTGTATTTCATTATTATAATCGCCCGGCGCAGTTCTCAGAGTATAATAAATTTGTCACTAAGTCAAAATTAATAAAAAAAGTAAAGTAGCAGTCTGCAATATTCTGAAATTTTCGCCATTTTATTTTTATAAAATTATTAATTTATTCGTTATTGAAATCGAACAAGCTTCAACCGTCGGATTTAGAGATCTGCCATATGAAACTTTTTTATTTATATGAAAATAACTCATAATAAATTTTTGAAGCTAGGAATCTGAAATTTTTTAAGAAGAAGTTAAGAATTATGTCAACGACTTCTGCTAAATTTGATTAATCTTATACGCAATAAGTTCAAGAGTTCACAAAACATCTTAAATTTTCTGAAAAGTGATCAAGTTTTATGACAATAACTTCTTTAAAGTTTTCATTTTCGTTTGGCAACGGTTTAGATAGCTGTTATATCTTGATACTTAATTAAGTTTGACATCTGAAATTTTGTAAAAGGTGATCAAGCTCTACGTCAATAACTTTTGTGAAAATTTGCTGGTTCAAGGCAACGCGCTTCACTAGCTGTCCTACAACCCGAAAATTTACATATTTTATGTATCTCGGTAGTTATTTAAAGGCTTCTTCAGACTACAGACTATGTGTATTTGTAATAATAGCGTTTTGGAATGTGTTGGTTATGTTAAACAGTCAGTTGATCAGTCAAAAGTGGATTGATTATCGATAGATAATTATTTTGTGTTTATTGTTTTTTTTTGTCATTTATATTTTATTGTTATTGTAATGTTAAAAATTGTATTTTTTATAGTTAAATAGTTAATTTTACAGCTCTACTTTTACTATTACAAAAAGTAGAGCTGTAAAATGACATTATTTTAAAAATTTTAATTAAAAATATAGATTAACATTAAAATTTAATATTTATATTTTTTTTCTATTCAGTTTGTCTTTGTCAATTGATAATACAAATGGTTTTCGAAACGATCTGTAAAATCAAATTTATTATTTGACTAGATATTATGTTGCATAATATAAGGATTCCAAATGACACTTTTTTTACGTTCACACTAGATGACTCAGTTTGTATTTTGGAATTTGTAGAATACACTTCCAAATCATATGAGAATACACACAGTATAAAATAGCTTTAAGTCAGGTACCTGGGATTTTGTAATAAATGATTAAATTTTATGTTCAGAGCGCAACTTGTGTAAGTAAATGTTTAGTCATTTTAATATTACCTTTGTTCTCTCTTTAAATAAGAACGCATTATCGAAAGTTGGCTATAATTTGAAGATTTTAACTTTTTCCACGGATGCTCTTAGTAAATATTTTGCTGACGCACTTAAATCATATTCTGAGATTCGAAATCGAAAGTTGGCTATCATTTTGGGGATCTTAACTTTTTCTACGGCTGCTCTTAGTAAATATTTTGCTAACGCACTTAAACCGTATTCTAAGATTTGAAATTGAAAGTTGGCTATCATTTTGAAGATTTTTTAATTTTTTCGACGGCTGCTCTTAGTAGATATTTTGCAGACGCACTTAAACCGTATTTTGATACTTATTATAAACCGTATTTTGATCCTTATTATAATACCTATCTTGAGATTTGTCCCATAATTTAAATATCTTAAATAAGTGTCGAATTTTTTTTTGTTTCTATTTCTATCATTTTGTTTATATGAATATACGACAATAGAGCTTTACCTTTGGATTAGAATATAGATGTTGTGAAGAAAAGTTACTATTCTATTTTCTTTCTTCCAGTATTGTGTAAACGAGGTTTGAAGAAATTGTAGGTCTCTAAGTTTTAGATCCCTAACTTTATTATCATAACATTAGGACATATATATACATATAAACATATGAACTCCACAAAACAATTTAAGGCAATACTATCATAACATCTTGTTTCACTTCCACATTTTTTAGCAATATTTCGTATAGGCTTTCTTTTAACATGACATTACTTTAATATTATACTATTGGTACAGAAATTTTTGTTACCTACCACATTTTTCAGTAGATATATATTACAGCGTCGGATTATTTGATAAATTTTTTTTCACCAGCTTTAATTTTTAAAGCTATCTCGAATTTAATGTTGTGATTGATACTTATTTTACTGATGTTTATATAATATACGTCATATATATTATGTATAAAATAATAATTCGTATGCATATATATAATAATATTATCTAATATTAATTATAAACTTTTCTTAAAATTAAATTGAAAAATATTTAATATAATTTAATGAATGAAATTTTTTTTTTTTTCCTAATGAATGAAATTAAAATTATAAAATAATGAATGCATGATTTTAACAAAACATTGATGTAATTTTTAATTTATGCTTAAAAGTAAAAAGTAAGTATGTTTTCTTTCACTATAAAATTAATGTAAAATATTCAATGCATTTTATTAATACAGTGCATCTGATCAAGCAATTATAAAAGCACAATATTATGACATTTTCGGAAAACTGAAGTAAAAAGTTTCAATAACATACAATATCTTGGAAAGTTCTTGTTAGGAATTTTATTTTATATTTGATGAATTTGCGGGGCTCTGGCAGAATAATAATTAAAAAGGGTAGATTTTTTCATTAAAAAATAATTAAAAGACAAAAAAGTGTGTAGATCATCATCAGATCCATCTTTAGTCATTTACAAAGTCAACGTCATCATAACTCTAAATACGTCCCGCTCATAAGAGCATGTGAAAATTCTACAAGTTTCATTATTAAAAAAATTAAAAACTTGGTTACTGCCTCTAATCCAGTAATGGAATATTTTGATTGCTGCCTTTAAAAGTGAAAAATTATATCTCTCTAATATTTTCTCTCATTATTATCCTTACAAATTCTAAGGTACGGCGTAATTGCCGTGTCGATTTAAATAATATCTAATTTGATGATGACTACATAACATTTAAATTTTAAACTGTTGCCAGCTTATTTTAACTGTAAACCTAATCGAATGTACACCTATTTTATTAATATTATAGACTGAATAATAATTAGTTTATTTTCTTATGAGCACTACTAAAATGTGGAACATGCTTCCATGTAATATGTTTCTTCTGTCGGTAATCGTCTGATCCACAATTTCCAATTATTCATAAAAATAATATTTTTAAGTTCTTTGCTAAATTACTTTCCAACTCTCCACTTTTATAATCCTTTCTTATCCCACTTCTTCTGTAATTTATTTAAACCGATAAGAACCGATAAAAAGGAATCCAATTCCTAATGTTTGGCTGGAGCGTAAAAAACAAATTATTACAAAATTAATCCTCTGTATACGAATAAATATGCATGTACAATTAAAATTACAAATTTTATAAAAAATTTTTAATAAATTATTTTTTAATAATTAAATATAAATATTTATTTTTTAAAAATTAATTAAAATTTTAATTAACAAAATAAGAAGAGAATTTAATTATTATTATTTTGAAATCATGATTATATAAACTTATTACATAATTGGTACCTATAATAAAAATAAAAATTTTTCTTCTCATTCACTATAAGTCATGGGAAGTCACTCATCCATGGGAAAAAAGATGACAGCTTTAGTCAATTAGACACCTAAAATAAAAATAACATTTTTTGCTTATTCGGGAGCCGAAAATAAATAACAGTTTTTTTTAACAAAAATTATCTCGTAAAAACCTTTAAATGTTATAATCTACATTTTATTTCAGTAGAATGTTGCCCATCAATAAGGCCCACAAAAGAATAAGTCAAACGATAAGTGTTTGCTGGGAACCACATTTGTAGGCTATTCAAAAAAGGCGGAACCCAAAATTCTTTTAAATTATAAGTATCAGAAATCACTCTGCAGGGTGTCTATACACCTACGATATAGGGTGAAATTAGGCAACTAATGCGGCTCCTAAGAAGGAGCTGCAACTCCTTTTACAAGTTTTTGAGAACATTTAACCGAAAAAGATATGAAAAAGACTAAAAGAAATAAAATTCAGTAAAAATAAACTGATAATTCTAGCAGATTTCAGGACCGCGTCGGTTAAACGGACATTTGAAAAAAATTGGAATAGAGAATGACGGTACAATATGTAGACTCCCTCAAGAAGAAGAAGAATTTTCTGGACACTTATTTAAAAATCTACGAAGCTTTACTCCGAGCAAGATAAGTACACCTAGGAGCACATTGGTTTGTCGAAAATAAACTGCCGGCAATAAACCCTTTACTGATCTTCAGTTGCCTAAAGGCAGTGTAGTATTCAGAAAAGTGTTATAAATCGAGATAGAATCCACAGCACGTAATAATAAGGGAAGTACAATAGGTCTAAATCAAATGGTCGCCGTGTCACTGATATCCTTTAAATAATAATAATCTTTACTATCGAAACCGTTAATTAAATTCTTTGAGGAATTCATCATTCTGATTTTACCAGGATAATGCGATAACAATGCTTCCGCCTCATTTGCTATCCAATAATAAAATACCAAGTGATGAGGAATACTCGTCTCATAGCTTTAAATTCACTAGGAGATTTTTATATTAAGCTATTGGATATTAATAAAAATCAGAATTGACATTATTTATTTATTTATTTTAACCCATTTGAATCTATATAATATTCTAAATTCGTTCATTTATAGAAACTTTTCTACCTCAAATTATTACTTCTTTCCAGTCTCAATTATCACAGAATGTATTTTAATTTATCTCAACCTAGATATTTTAAATTAAATTATTAAAATATACAAATAAATACATAAATAAAAAAAATCCTTTTATTACGAGTATTAGCTTTTAAACCAGTAATTATTTTTAATAAAAGTTCATAATTTAATAAGAGTTTAAAAGAAAATTGAATTAAATTTTATTTCTCTACTATAAATTAAAAACTTAAATTAATCAAGCATGTATCTATAGATAAAATAATTTATGTTTTTATTCTTTATAATTTTATTTCCATTCAATCAAATTGAATACAAGTTTTTTATAATAGAAAAAGTTTTTTCTCAAAAATATTTTAAAAATATACTCAGTAGAAAGACACTGGACACAATATCCATAAAGTCGTTTCATCAAAACAATTGATGACAATTTATGTACTTACTTACAATTAATTAACAAAAACCGATATTTTTTCAAAAAATACATTCCATGAAGCGCCAAAAACGTATATGTTATAATATATATATATTTAAATAAATTGGGGAAACTAAAATATATACTTTGACCCCCTTTTGCTAAAAATTTTAAGTTTGCTTTAGTGTTTTAGTATCCAAAAATATAAGTTTAGAGGCTAAAAACATTTGCTAGGTACAATAGGGGTAAGATAAAATATAAATTTTGCTAAATTGATGTGAAAAGATATTATAAATTTTTGCTAAAACACACTATTTTGGTTTTTTTCTGTATTTAAAGTGAAACTAATATTCTGATTTCTGCATACTAATTTAATAAATATGGAAAGGAAAAACGTTTTTGATTCAATGCATACCTATGAGTCATGTTTTTGTTAAAACATATTTTTGTCATATAATACACTTTTTGTTAAAAGGTTTTTTTTTTTTTACTAAATGGGGATTATTTACTTTTGTCAAATAAAAAATTTACAATGTCCTAATTTTTTGAAGCGACTTAATCTTTCTGCCATATATCATTTGATAAAGTGTTACCCTATACTATTTACTTTATTTTCAATAACATTACTAATTTATGTTTTAATTCAGGTATGGCAACAATGGTAATAACAAAAATAGCATTAAAAACTTTTTAAATAATGCAGAAACTACAAGATACTTACACCGAATTTTCAGATTCTTAGATTTAATTAATTTAAATGTATAAAAAAAAATTTTTCAAAAATTGTATGCTTAAATTTGATAAAATAAAAATTATACCTAAAATATGCTATTGATTTTGTAAATCTTTTCTAATTTTCTTTTTTAAGAATTTTTTCTAATTTTCTTAATATTATAATATTTGATCCTTTTGACCTTGAACAATGTTGGAATGGTAAGAAATTTTTTTTGGTTTTATTCGTATACTCTAAAGCTGACACTTATTTCATGAACTCTGCAGAAAAGACTATAAAACAAAATGTGATTCCTGCAACCTTATTTTCCACAATTCATTTCCTAGAAATAGCAATTCTACAAGATAATTTATAATCTTCCAATGGGACATAATGAATTCTTTTTCAATTGAGATAAATCAAATTAATTACATTGAGATAGAGACGTTGCATGCCGTTTTGCCATTTTAGTATATTGAAGTTTTCATGTGATATCAAGTCATGTGATATCAAGTCGTACCTCATTAGAAACATTTGAATGACGTAATATCACATTTCTGTCCGTCAAAAACTTGTAGAATTTATGCATGAATTTCTACCTATAAATGAATTTGCTTACATGCATGAATTTATTCTAAAAAATTTAAAATAATTCCAATTTTAGATGTTATTAGATTTATTAGACAGTTTCTCGCAAGTTTATTTTAGGTATGTAAATGTTGTTAAATACGATTTAAATTATTATATTCGAAGTTTATTACATACTAGTAAAAAAGCCCGTCATACGACGGGTATAAGTAGAAAAATATAGCTTTTGTGAAAGTTTCCTCAGTTTTATGAACAATTTAATTTTAGTAAATTTATTCAAATACTTATATGTATTATATTTAGATATTGATAAATGTAAAATTTATTGCTAAAGTGTTTTAAATAATGAAAAACCTCAATGATGCTGTGAAGTAGTTTCTTTCAAAAATGTAATAAAAATGATTATTTAATAAATCTCATCTCTTGTAAATTTCTTTATCAAGCTTTGGATTAAAAAACCAAAGGTTGGATTAAAAACCAATGGTAAATAAATTTTTGCCAATAGTAACAAAAATTTTCGCTTCGAAAAAAGTACAGTATCAAACTTTGTAATTTTGAAACTAAACTACACTGATCTGATGCATTTACCTAATTATAATATATAGTACACTTATTATATTTTTCTATGGTTGCCATAGCAAATGCTTCAAAACTTTCTTTGTTATATTTTTCAAACAAATTTTTACTCTATCCGTAATAATATTCTGTCTCTTTATCTATCGCTTTCTCTACAAAATCTTCACACCGTAAGTTTTACGCACCTTTTATGTAAAACAATAAAAATTGGCTGTGCATATAATGTTGAAGTTTTAGAAAATAAAAATCATAAAAGAAGCATAAAATTAAGAAAATGTTACACATTCAAAATTTAATTGAAAATTGTGATTTTATAATTTAAATTGCGCTCCTTTAAAAGCTTTGGTTTTACGCACCGCTTTATTTTTTTTATAATTTCTACTTAAAAATGCAACTCTTTAAAAACTTTGATTTATGCACTGCCTTGTTTTTTCATTCTTTTTATAGCATAACATTTTAATTCTTTTTTTCTATCTGTTATGTACCTAAATATCAGATGTACGTTTCTTTCTTTTCATAGCATAACATTTAATATTTCTTTTTTCTATCTGTTATGTACGTAAATATCAGAGGTATGTTTTTTTCATTTAAAATCATAACATTTTAATAGTTCTTTTTTTCTTTAAAAATATTTAAAAACAGTCAAAGTAACATTTTTTGTTCTCTTTTTTTTCTATTCGTTTTTATTTTTCTTCGCAGTATTACATTTTTTTTTTTTTGTTTTCTGTTATTTACGTACGTACGCTAAGTATTTCTTTTATTTTTTTTAAATATTAAATTTATACATACAGTCTATTTAAAAAATATAAATTATAACCTATAGAACATTTTGAATTTTTTTTTGTTCGTTTATGTTTACCGTCCATTCATTCATATTAATAACTGTTGCCTATATAAAAAATAATAAATCTATAATAAATCTAATATATGTATACCCCTATTTTTATTCATATATCTATATTATGGGCTAAACTTCTGATTCTAAAATTGTACTATATTATGGCAAAATTTTTAAAAAATTAAGAAAATGTTATTTAGCAAAATTTAAATAAAAATATTATTGCAATTTTATAATATTTTACTTAAAAATCCGAACCTTTAAAAACTTTGATTTATACACTGCCTTGTTTTTTCTTTCATTTCATAGCATAACATTATAATATTTATTGTTTTCTATCTGTTATATGGGTAAATATCAGATGTACGTTTCTTTCTTTTCATAGTATAACATTTGTTAAATTAACATTTAACATAACAGTAGGGCACGCTACTCAGCAGCAGCAACTTGTCTTTTATTATATTTAGATTGCTATTTTTTATACCCTACACCTAAAGTATAGGGTATATTAACTTTGGTATGGTGTTTGTAACCACCAAAAGGAAGCGAGTTAGGTATAGACATGTATATATATTCTGAATCAGGATCACCGCCGGAGTCGATTTAGCGATGTCCGTCCGTCCGTCCGTCCGTCCGTACGCACGATAACTCAAAAAATAATGATGCTATCTTGATGAAATTTATATAGTAGGTTACTAATTACGAAAGAAAGGCTAAGTTCGAATCTGGACAAAATCCGTCCAAGGGTTCGGATTCTGGAAGCTTCCGAATGATTCCGGGCTTTTGGAGATAATCTCCGCAAACGAGATTATCTCCAAAAGCAACAAAGATAGAACCTTCAAATTTTGTACAATGATGTTTCTTCCCGTTCGATTTATGTCTCTGAAATTTAAGAGGATTTGGTCCATGGGTTTGGGTTTTGGAAGCTTCCGAACGAGCACCAGAGCAAATGAGATTATTTCCAAAACCAACAAAGATAGAACCTTTAAATTTTGTACAATGATGTTTCTTCCCGTTCGATTTATGTCTCTGAAATTTAAGAGGATTTGGTCCATGGGTTTGGGTTTTGGAAGCTTCCGAACGAGCACCAGAGCAAATGAGATTATTTCCAAAACCAACAAAGATAGAACCTTTTAATTTTGTACAATGATGTTCCTTCCCGTTCGATTTATGTCTCTGAAATTTAAGAGGATTTGGTCCATGGGTTTGGATTTGGAAGCTTCCGAACGAGCACCAGAGCAAATGAGATTATCTCCAAAACCAACAAAGATATAACCTTTAAATTTGGCAGGGTGGTGTTCTTTCATGTTTTATTTAAGTCTCTGAAATGTGAGAAGATTTGGTCCATGGGTTCGGGTTTTGGAAACTTCCGAACGAGCCCCAGAGCAAACGAGATTATCTCCAAAACCAATAAAGATAGAACCTTTAAATTTTTTATAATGATGTTTCTTCCAGTTTGATTTATGTCTCTAAAATTTAAGAGGATGTGGTCCATGGGTTTGGATTTTGGAAGCTTCCGAACGAGCCCCAGAGCAAATGAGATTATCTCCAAAAACAACATATATATAACCTTTAAATTTGGCCGAATGGTGTTTTTTCATGTTTGATTTAAGTCTCTGAAATTTGAGAGGATTTGGCCATGGGTTTAAATTTGAAAGAATTTGAACCGTGGATTCGAATTTTGGAAGCTTCCGAACGAGCCGCAGAGCAAATGAGATTATATCCAATACGAACAAAGGTAGAACCTTTGAATTTGGTACAATGGTGTTCTTTCGTGTTTGATTTATGTCTCTGAAATTTAAGAGGATTTGGTCCATGGGTTTGGTTTTGGAAGCTTCCGAACGAGCCCCAGAGCAAATGAGATTATCTCCAAAACCAATAAAGATATAACCTTTACTTTTGGCATAATGGTGTTCTTTCATGTATGATTTAGGCCTCTGAAATTTGAGAGGATTTGGTCCTTGGGTTCGGATTTTGAAAGCTTCCGAACGAGCCTCAGAGCAAATGATATTATCTGCAAATGCAACAAAGATATAACCTTTAAATTAGGCAGAATGGTGTTCCTTCATGTTTGATTTATGTTTCTGAAATTTGTGAGGATTTGGTCCATGGGTTCAAATCTTGGAAGCTTCCGGACGAGCCCCAGAGCAAACGAGTATATCTCCACAACCAACAAAGATAGAACTTTTATTTTTAGTACAAAGGTGTTCTGTTATGTTTCCTTTTCTGTAAAATTGGAAACTGACATTTGAAAGAATTTGAACCATGGGTTTGTATTTTGGAAACTTCCGGACGAGTACAAGAGCAACGAGCATATCTCCAAAACCAACAAAAGTAGAACCTTTAAATTTAATACAATGGTGTTCTGGCAAGTTTTCTTTATGTTCCTGAGATGGATTCGATGAATTGGAGTGGCAATTCGGGTAGCTGACACAAACATCCCAAGGACTACCAATCTTCGAAAATAATTAAGAGAGAAACTTAAAATTTTATACAAGGGTGTCAAGCATATCCCAAGCGGATGCCTCTTTTACGTTCTTGAAATTCGAGTTGAATAAGACAGAAAAGGGAAGAAGTTCAAGCAGCTGCCAAAAACACTTATGGATTTTTAATTTAATTCGAATTATTCAGGTGTAGGGTATTAATAAGTCGGTTGCATCGACTTACTGTTACATTTACTTGTTTCAATATGGAGTTAATCACGCTTGTTATGATATAGGTTTTTTTTTTTTTAAAGCAAAATAATTTTTGCTAATCAAATTAATACTATTATTAATAAAATAATGCCAAGTTTACTTAAGATGATTCAAAAAATTCAATATTAATAAAGTATTATGAAATCATTAGGTAGGTAGGTAAGCAGAGAGAGCTATAGGGCCGTATCTGTATTTTATTAATTAGACCTGAAATCTATACTCACATAAAAGCAAAACTCACACTCACCCACCAAAACATAAAGCTCGTCTAGAACAGCATATAAATATAAAAGTCACTTTACTTTTAAAAATTCAGATTATTAAAAGAACGAAAACTTTAGATATAGCGAAAAGTAAAGACTTCTTTACGGTAGTATGGTGTGGTGCGATTTCTTTACGGTACGGTGCTCAAAAATGAATGGTTAGTCAATTCACCTAGTTTAATAGAGAACATATGAGATTTTTTCGGTATACATTGTGCTGCATACATATTTTTATATTTTGAAGATTCCACTAATCTGCATCATTATTAAAATTAGTACATCGAATATAAAGTGTTGTTATTGTTTTTTGGTAAGGGGATAGGCTATCCTTACACCAAGACCGTGCGATCAGTTGTGTAATCCAATTCCGCTTAAGTAAGACGCTTGTTATCCGCAATGACTTATCGAGCCAGTCATGCACCTAAATAGGATGATGCTTCTTTGGCTATGCGCCATCACTTTGGAGAGATATTTTCTGTAATCCTCTCCGAAGACTCTCTTCTGTAGAATTTTAACTTCTGATAATGGCAAGCTATTGTTAGTCCTGTCTCTGCCTCTTCCAAACAACTTTTACATATATTTAAAATTATATTTACGATTTCACATAAAACAGAAATAAATCCGAAATTAAATGACTTGATATACATTTAATATAGAAGGAGCCAGTTAAATCCTACCAGCCAGTTGTATCGGTAACTAATCGGTAAACATAATGACACTCTGGACTGGTATTAACTTTCTCAAAAGACTGCACAAGGAAAATAACTCGGTCCATTTACATTTATTTTCCGACGGAGTTTCAGAGTAAAAATTAAAGAATTAATATGCTATAGAAATTATCTTTTCTAAAAAATCTTTACTTCTTTTGAGGAAGTGCAATGCAATTCATATTGTATTGTGCTTATTTTTATATAAAATATAAATTTTAAGAAAAAAACAGAATGCCTCAAGATCATTTCTGTTTTTATTTTTAAAGCTATAAAATTGATTTGAATAATATTAGACAAAATGATCATTTTGAGACAGATTTTAATAAAAAACATAAAACCAAAAATAGAAAATAATCACAGGTAAATAAATTTCATTATAAAAGTTTTAAAAATTTGTGTAAGTGCATGTGTATTTAAAAATTAAACATTAAAGAATATTTTATTATTATATTCTTTAAAGTTTAATTTTTAAAAATAAAGGAAATAAGCAAGAAGCAAATAAAGATACAAAAAAAAAAAAAAATGAGACAAAAAATTTTATGGAAATTTAAAGTGCTTTTCAAAATTAATAGAAAATCTAAAATTTCACTATATAGCTACTAAAATGATTTTGTGAAAATTTTAGATATAATAAAGTAATAATAATAATAATAACAATAATAATATAAAAAATAAGAATAATATTAGCATCATAACAAATCAGTAAAAATAATAGAAGCGATAACATTAACATCAAACTTCAACAACAGTTATAATAATTTTTGATATGCCAACAGAATCAAAGTAGTTAATTATTAAATAATTTTAATTATAATGAAAATCTTTGTAGTAAAACAAGTCGAATATACAATAAATATATAAAAAGTATAAGTTAAGTATGTAATTTTTTGAATATACAAAAAAAATTTTATAACATCTTTAAGGTTTTACACAAAATATAAATGAAATAGAAAAAAATTTTTTTCTAAAATTTTATTCTCTTTTACATCTCGCAGATAATAAAAGTAAATTTTTAATTTCTATTCTGTTTTTACATCCCGCAGTTAATTTTATCAAAATTTTATATAAAGCACTGCGGTGGATAAAAATTTAGTTGGAGATGTCTAGGTAGTCTAACACTACAAGTTACCAATAAGTATCACAAACGTAATAGTAAATTTATTAAACCCTTGAACTATGTTCGTAAAGAAACTATTAAAAATATAGACATTTAAGTTTTAAATTATAAATTTTAATATTATATTTTACAGTAAAAGCTGTACGTAAAGATTAATATTAAAGATTGTTAATTTTCGTTAGTAATAATAACGATAGGATTAATTTTAAAATAAATAAGGTAGAATGTAAAATGGTTTTTAAAAGCGCACATTTCCAAAAGACAATACAAACTGTTTAGAATTGTGACTTGCACCAAAATTTCATTTAAGAATAATTGTGAAAATAGGTTGAAATTTTGAGGGGCTGTTAAGTTTGGAACCCTATATAACTAAGAAAAACCGTTAAAACACGTAAAAATATATTAGCGATTATATATAGCTTACCCGATCAATCGATTGTACCACACCATAGAAATATTAAACTAAGCTATTGAATAAAGTTTTCTTTTAAGCTACAGTTATAGTACGGTGTCAAAGAGCACGACAGTTCAAGATTTTTATTTTAATCACTCTATATTTATATGATCAGAACTAAACTATAGTCATTTGAACCATTTGGTCATTGGGCAATGACTAATCGGTGTGCATTGTGGTAACTAGAATTGCATTATTTCGGAACTATATGTACCTATATAATATCCAATGTTGCATGAGTTAATGGTAAAAGGTTTTAATATGCTTAATAAATTTATTTCAGTGTTATTGTATTATTCTCGTCTTGGGGCCTCGGTGGCCTAGTGGGTAAAAGCGTGTAAAATATGCTGTAAACACCAAGGAAGTGTGGGTTCGAATCCCATACACGTCATAAGAGTTATTCCTCATTACGAAATTTGCAACCACGCCTTTACTGTTCACATTTATGTGGCAGAGAAATGCATTAAAAAAAAAAAAAGAAATCTCGGCATAAACGTCCCGTAAATATTTGTTAAAAGGTAAATTGACTATAATATTGAAAATGTGCGGTTGTAATAAAGACATACTTTCCATTTTACATAACTTTCAATAATTTTAAAATTCGGCAAATAATTTTCTAATTTATGTATATAATAATAATAGATACCAATTTCAAATATGTCATTTAATTATAATTATGTCACATCATCAATAATTTATTATTTGATTCAACAGCCTCAAAATTTAAGTAAAATACTGTAATCTAAAGATTGCATAATAAATTCTATTAATATTTTTTTAATATAATATTATTTTAATACCGTGCATCAAATCATTTGTTTCATAATTTATTTTTAATACTTTTCTTTATTATCACAATAATTTGTTTTTTTATTTTAATATTCATTATATGTCCTTTTATTTTTAGCAAAAAAAAAAAAAAAAAAATTAAATTAAATTTTCCCAACGGAACGATATAACAACAAAGAGCAAAACAAAAAAAAAAAAAATTTTTTTTATGTCCCTTCTCTCTTACAGTTTGGACAAGGCTTAAATGTTATAATAATAATGTCTATGTCCGATCTGTACTCGGTTATAATATTTTTTTTTTTTTTTAGCAAATTTTTTATTCAAAGTCATTGTCATCCAATCTAACATTATAAGGATATAATTTTGATAAGAATGATGGAAACATTGGTGGACTCTAAAATATTATTGTTGACATTTTTTTTTCGTTTTACTATTTTTTTTTTATTTTTTTGTTTTTTTTTTTTTGTTTTTATATCAGGTGATAAAATACTGTAGCAAATAAACGAATATAGAATTAATTTAGAAACATTACAAAGCAAATTCAGCATTTTTTTACTTTATATAAAGGCAGTTTTTTATTTCATATTTTTTTCCTGTTTTGCTGACATTTTTATAATATAGGTACGGTTCCATTCCTTTTCTTTGTATATTTTTGTTTCTTTTTTGGTTTCTGTTATTTTATGCTGACAAAAGCTATACTTTGAAAGTTGTATACATTCGCTAATGTGCTTCGGTAAGAAAAAAAAAATAATAAGGGAGAATGACTACAGAATTACTTCAGTAATAATATTGACAGTGTCAAAAATGAAAAGAAACTTAAGGAATTTAAGGTTTTCTCCTTCATTAATTGTAACTAACTTAACTTTAAACACTTTACTTTTGTACTATAATTTAAAAAATGTAGCAGATGCACCGATGTTGATAAGTTCAAGTTACTTGCAGTTTATAATATTATAGCAAATTGATCGAATAGTTATACAGTGTTATACCTAAAAAAAAAAAAACTATTTATAAAGCAAATAAATTAATCATTTGATTTATCATCACATGGCTACAATTCGAATAAGCCTAAACCGGACAAAAGAGAGTTTTCAATATCAAAATTGATTGCAGAAGAATCAAAGGTAGGCAACAAATATAATATTACCGACAACGACATTTATTGCAAGATATAAATGTCGACACAATTCAAGATTACAATGTGTGTAGAAGTGTTGCGAAAATTACAGAAATATAGTTGGATGTAAGAGAAGAAGAGTAGAAATCCATTCACTTTAAGTTTATTTTCAATGGTGTTTTCCTTTCGTAAATATGATCTCTCGATTTAAGTATTTTCAATTATAATAGGAATTTCTGTTTTCTAGATCTTTTCAAGTTTCATTGCTTATTGATTCAAGTTGAAAAAAAGTACAAAAATGTAATACGAAATGAATAAGATTAATATTTCTAGAATTTTATTGTTACTTTAGCATAAATTACTACAACGAGCATGTAAATTCAAAGTAACGGAGATCAAAATATATTCTTGCCCTACATTTTATTATTTACCATACATTCAAAAACATTGAAAACATTAATAAAAAAAAATGTCATCATCTAAATAAGTATTAACAACAGAACCAAAAAAAAGAAAAAAAAAATTTTCACTTTCATTTATCATTTTTATTTATTTTCGGTGTCTGATCCTCTATTTGCCCTCTTTCTATTTCCTCGCCACCCTTCCATTTCTAAATTGACAATATTTATTGGATGATATACAAAAAAAAAATTAAAGAACATCCAACGTCCTCCTAATCCTTTCGTTGTAAAAAAAATTTATTGATTATTTTATTCTGGAAGGAGAAATTTTCTTATTCTTCCTTAACACGCATACAATATTATAATGAATCTGAGTAGTCCAAAACTTCAGCAAAAAAAAAAAAAATAGAAAAAAATATAAAAAAGAAATAAATAATTTTCCTATCAGTCGGGTCAACCTAATCAATTTCCTGTTCAGTTTTGTTTTGATCAAAATGAGACAGCATATCATATATGTATCTGAAAAAAAAACAGTTTAAAGCTTATCAGAATTAATACAAATACCAGTCAGGTGAATAATAACAGTTATTTTGATAAAATAAAGTGAACAAAAAAGGGGAAAGTTTTTTCTTCGTTCACCTGAAATATGTTATTTAAAGATTTAAAAAAAAACCACCGTTTTTATTTTTTTACAAAAAGGATGATTGAAACAAAAACAATTATGAATAAAGTACGATATTTGAAACTTTGTAAAACGTAATATCAGAAGAGACTGCTATTCCTAAAAATATTTCTCTAGAACTGAAGTTTCATTATCTCATCCTCCATTTATATAGAACAAATCTAAAAATGTTCTTCAGATTGTATTAACGGCAGTGTTGGTACATTTATTAAAATTTCTCCTTCCTTTGTAACATTCTAGGGGTTATGATATTGATATATAGTATGATATTGTATAGATATAGCTACTTGAGTGTGTGGATCGAATCATTATCGAGAAGATATAGTTATTTGTATTATGTCCGTCCGTCCTTTGTTTGTCAGCATGAAATTATTTTCAAAAGTTCCTTACAGTTTTTGATTAAAATTCGAACAAACCTCAGGATACATTAAGGACGTTGATAGTTAACAAGTAGGCAACATTTTTATGTTCAAATTTTCATATAAAAATTTTTCAGTACAACAAATATTAATAATGGAAGTTTCAAAATAGAATATAGAGAACGAGTGATAGGTAGTGTATTTTGAATTTTAAACATTACTCAAGTTAGTTTCAAGTTCGTTTTTAGAATTGACAATGGGAACTGTATATTCTTCTAATTGAGAGATCAGATTTCGAAACTGGATGTATTAACTACAAATCGTCTAGAAAACAGAATCTAAATTGGTGCAAGAATGAAAAATTAAACCTTAAGACATTTATAACACCTTACAATAACAAGTTCAAATTTATATGTCCGATAACCAGGATCAATTTCGATAAGTAATTTTTTGATTGAGCTATTA
This sequence comes from Poecilobothrus nobilitatus, assembly GCA_947095535.1. Taxonomy (NCBI): domain Eukaryota; kingdom Metazoa; phylum Arthropoda; class Insecta; order Diptera; family Dolichopodidae; genus Poecilobothrus; species Poecilobothrus nobilitatus. The sequence goes on along the minus strand of OX352773.1, from coordinate 239,217,145 downwards.
TTCGCAATGAGTTCAAAATAACGGGATTATTACAAATTAATATTCGAAACAAATAAATATTTTTGAATAGATACAACTTCTTTTATTAAGATACAATGTGATGATGTGACACTATTTCAAACCAATTCGTTCAGATGATTTTATTTAAAATTAAGGTTTAGGGATACTTAAAGCTTGTTATTGCAATATTTGTTTTTTATATCCTATGTATCCTTTTATTATAAATGATATGAATACTTGATTATATCCTAAATTCTTTTCTGTAATAAACTTAGTAATATGAATTTGGTTTTTTTCCTGCTAACTACCTGTATATATGTATCTTTTAATATACGAAAGTGGTTAATTGGATAACATGAGTTGAAGAAATAAAATTACTTTAAATAAAATACAATAAGTGTACACTAAAGACTAAAGAGAAACATATAGAAAACTAAGTGAAAGATAGAAATAGAGTTAACATTATGACTATTTAAGTTTTTTTTTTCTTTTAAAAGTTTAAAAATATACAACATATAATCCATCTACATTGGATCTTTTTATGTTATACTGCAGGAATATATATTTTGCCTAGAAATATTTCCTATATCTTTTGTTTGTTTGCTAACTATTAAATTGGATATGGAATAAAATAGGAAATAATTGCGCGAGTATTTTTATTGTTAATTTTTTTTTCTTCACATTATTTTAAAATAACAGAAGAGAACAGAAGAACAACAGAAAAATACCGTAACATGAAAGAAAAAGAAGATAATATTATAAATTTACATTGCATAAAATTTGTAATAGAAATGTTGCACGAAATAAATATATCACTTTTTACGATTATACTGACAATATTGCTAAAAATTTAACAAAATTTCATGTCAAATGATACGAAAATTTGTCCATGGGACAACAACTGCATGCATATAGATTTACTTTCAATATGGTGTAATTTAATAGAGTGAGATACAATGTTATATTTTTATACCCGTACGAACATATAGTTCAAGGGTGTAATAAATTTCTTATTACATTTGTTACACCGTAAGCTGGATTTTCAACTGATTCAAATTTCAAATTGCAGCTGTCTAAATTTTTTTCTTCTGCAGAAAAATTATTCTGAAGCGGTGAATCGTTGTTGAGAGAATTCTCTTTTTCTAAAATAGTTCAGAAAAAATATGCCGAAGCGGTGAACTAATTATTAATGAGAAAGAGATCATTTTCCAAAACAGTATATACAGTATTTACATACTGTATTGGAGAACGTGCAGTATTTTTACTCAGAATATTTTTACTCAGATAGAATTGTGAGTTGATTTAGCTGTGTGTCCCAGTTCATCAGTCCGCATGATAACATAAAAAATAATGAAGCTTTGCATTTTGAAATTCTTACCATAACTGCTGCATAACCGCTCGCTATTAAAATGGAAGTCTGACCGACTGCTTCGGAAAGCTTCCATACAAGTTTTTTTGCGAACGACGTCGGTAAAATTTGGTTGATCTATCATGTCAAGGCAGATAAGCTTTGTAAAAATAACTTCTGCAAAATTTGGTAACGAAACAGCAATTACGGCTAGCTGCGAAATTTAAATGTTTATATCTTGATACTTTAAAAAAATAAACATGAAATTTTTGTAAAAGATCAAGTTTAATGGCTAGAATCTCTGTAAAATATGGTTAGGCTAAGAGTCTTGTAGCTGGTGTGTACGTATATTTTAGCGTGACATCTAAATTATAAAAAATTCGTATGGGATACAAAATTTTGTTGATTTTACAAAAAAAATCATGAATCTAAACATACATAATATGTATGTTATATAAATGTAAATTTTGTAATAGAAAAATCGTGTTCGAATATTTCCTTGTATTCAAAACTTAGCGAAATACGTAATAATAATACGTACTGTGCAGCTGAAAACTACTAAGTTATAATTATAGATTGGTGAAATAAATTGAAGTAGTAGTCATACAAATTTACATAAATATATATTCCTGAACACTTAATTAAGTCAGATTTTTAACATTTTCTAAAAGATGATTAAATTTTATGGAAACAGTATCTATATTATGTTACTTCGGGTATCCTATAATTGATATAGTCAACTCAACACTTTTCTTTGTTTTTTAAATATAAGGGGAATCGAGAATGATTCACGTATTATCAATAACTCTTCCTGAAAAATTATTATTGAAGACAATAATTTTATTTTTTTTTATTTACTTTAGAATAAAATAGAAATTGTTCATCGTTTCGTAAAGTTGGTAATAAAAATGTTTGCTTCTGGTTTGGGTTCTGGTTTATCTTTTGCTATTAATTTTTTTTTTTTTGGAATACATTTTTAATATTGTAATTTATGTACTTGTCGTACAAGGAAATCGAATGTTGTATTTGCCAGTTTGTTTGCTTTATTACTACTGAAATTAATTTTTATATGTTTACAAGTATGTTCAGACTACAAGTGAACACCATTTTAGAATTTCAAGGATTATTATTGAAGAAATTAAGAAAAAGAAAAAAAAGTTATTGTTTTATTTTTAAGTTTCCCTGCATTGCGTTTTGTTTTTTTTTTCAATTTCATTTCACATCAAGGGCAAGTAAAGCGTTATAAATATTGGAGACTAACATATTTTATACAAAAGAATTTTAAAGACGCTTATTAATAAGAAGTCATAGGCCATTTTACTTTTACGAATACTTCATAAGGCTTTCTACTTCTTTTCTGGTCAAATCAACTCTTATTATGTGTTTCAATCATTTACCTTACTATTGAACTAAAAATTTACTATTACCTCAATTTTAACTGGATTGAGGTAATGACTACTTAATCTGTAGTCATATTTATTCTAAAAGATTAATTGATTGAATATTGTTATTGTCATAATATGGAGATTATTATTTACTTTTTTATTAGCTGAGTAGATACCTACATATTTAACTTTATTAGTTAACGGCAAAATTGTATATTATAAGTAACTGAAATAAGTTTGTCACATAGGTAATAACTTTTAAAATAAAAAATAACTCAAAGTCTGATGTGGGCATTGATATCTAAAGTATAAAATACAAAAAACACCTTAACCAAAGGCGATACAAATATTTACCTAAGATATTACGATATTATATTGAACACACTCAAAGGATATAGTCTGGAACTCCTTCATATATAAAATAATAAAAACTAAAATAACAAAAAATAAAATAAAATAAACCGAAGATTTTCGCAATTTTATCCCTTATGCCAGTTAAGTTGATCGATCCTCAAAGTAAAAATAAAAAAAAAAATAATAATATTTCACTTAAAAAAAAGTATTTTAAGGAGTAAAAATAAAAATGTCGTTTTAAGCATATTAAAGGTATGTTGAAATTGTCTTAAAAATAAGAAATAAAATAAACACACCTCTCTCGACTTTTTGAAATACTCGTTAAATTTAGAACAAAAAAGTATTATTAAAACCCACATTTAAACAGCGTTAGAGAGATATCTTCCTCCACATTTTGTTCTTAGCAAATCGAAGGTGCAATTAACTATCCACATGCCGTACGGCCAGAACAGTCTGGCCATCGTATGATATAAAAAAAACCGATAATCTATTGAAGCTATCCCGCCGGAATATAGCAAGAACAATAGGTGTGTTCACGGAACATTGGCCAATTGGTGAACAAGCGTCCAGAATGGGTATCCAATTCAATTCATCATGCCACAGTTGTGATGGACAGAATGTGAAAGAAACCATCATACACTTCACCAGTAAGAGCCAAGAGCTGGGAAGGACCAAAATAGTAACTCTGGGTAGCCATCAACTCAACGATCTTAGTGATCTAGCGGTTAAACAACCTGCAGAAATGGTAAGGTTTCTGACCTTAACGAAATGAATCTAAAATAAAACCCAATATCATCCTGGGCTCTTCAAATCTGGAAGTGGTGGCAAATCGATGCTAACGCGCTGATTGGGGTCACCGCCATGAGAGGCGATAACCAGCCAACTAAATCAACCAACCAACCATTATTATAAATTTGATAACCTTTACAATATACTATTGAACATGTTTCGTTGCCAAGTGGTGAACTTTCAACTCTTTACATTTGGTTACAACTTATAAAGCCTTTTAATGGCAATAGCTTCTCTGAACCAACCCCTAAGACGACAACAGCCAATGCATTTGAAGGAAAACGAAGGAAAATTTCATAAACTTTCAAACGCGGGTAATTGTCTCATGGTAGCTACAATAGTTACAACTCTCTATAACCAAAAATGTTCAAATGCAATATTTTCAAATGAAATTTTTTTAGATTCCCATAACTTGTGAATGGTTTTCTATTTTTGACCCACCCAATCACTCACTTCCTTTTAGCAGCACGCTAACGAGACTTCCTGTATAAATAACGCTAAAACACATTCATGAAACACTGACAATTTTTTACAGAATCATTTGTTTTTGGGTCTCAGTGTCGTTCTTCTTATAAATTTTGTACACTTGAAATTAAAATTGTGTTCAAACAAGTTAGAATAATATCCAAAAATTTGCTTAAGGTGTATTTACTCTTAATTTTTTTTTTCTTTTTACAAAAGTCATATAGATATATTATAGTACATAACATATGTACATAATAATATTTGTACCTTATTATGTAAGTAGGATTTTTTTTGTTTAAGAAAACCTTTTTTTAAATTTTCATAATAAGAATACCTAATATATTTTAGTTATGTTGTTATGTTCCTAAATAAACATATTCAGGTTATTTTCATTTTGTACATCATTAGCCCTTTCTTTACTCGGCCCTTAAACTACTTCAATGTCACATTTCGCATTTCATATTCTTTTCTAAATTTAATAATTTTAAATTAAAAATAAAAAATAAACAAAACAAAACTTTTTCAACAACCAACATTGTTTTTAGTTTAATTTTAGACGCCTCCTTTTCTCTCCTATTTGTATCATCAAAAAATTTACCTGCAAATATATTATTACAATCTCATACATTTTTAAATTTTGGCTTCCATCTTTATTTTTTTATCCTTTTACTTTAAAATAAAGCTATCTCTGTTTTTATAATTTTATTCTTTTTAGTGAATTTTTCATAATAATTTGAATGATTTGCTTATTTGTTTCATTTTGTCTATCCGTTTGATATAAAGAAACGAAATTTTAGAGTCGTATCTAGATAAATCTTATAAAAAAAAGTAACAGCTGTTGCAGCTGTTAAGTAACATTTTTATAATACTTATCTGTAGTGGAGCTACAGTCCTAAAAAGATGGAAATTACTGTATATTTTTCTCTAAAGTTCAATTGTATATTTTTTTAATCTGGAAACGTTATAATATAATATGAAATTTTTTTCATAAACTTCATTTCCTAATTAGGTGTATATAGGGCTTGTCTAAAACTGAAGAATTATCTTAAGTTTTTCACAATTTTCATCACAGAAAAAAAATGATGGTAATGTAGTTACAATAATCTAGATTGCTTAGTACTTTCTTGAAAATGCGCACCTTTTAAAACTTTTAGTTTTACATACTGAAATCTTTTTTTTTTGTTAAACCACCAACAGACTACGGTAACACAATAACATAAGCAGAAATAACAGAATCGTGGTCCATACAATATATGCAAATTAATATTGATTTGTGTAGCCTGAAGCCATGAAATTTAGTTTTATGACTGTTGAAATTTCTTTATTTAACTTTTTTCCTTTTTCAAAAGTCCAAACAAAATAAAATATATAGATATTAACTATAGAAATACGAAAACAAAAAAAAAACTGAATATATTTATATATTAAAAATATCTCATAGATAAAAATTGGGATTTATGTTAACTGAAAGGATTAAATTTTTACCTTGGCAAAACAAAAAATAAAGAAAATAAAAAAAAAGTTAATATTATATTTTTTTTTTTGGGAAAATCAAATTCGGACAATACTGTCGATTCAGTTATAGTTGTTTAGATTAGTTCTATAAATTAGAATAGAATCAAATACTTAATAAAAGTCCTTTAATTTTTTACAAGGAGACATGGATATCTTAGTACCAACTAATAATAGGAACAAAAAAAATAGAACAAAACTTTCTTGTACAGTTTCTTGTATTCAGACATCAATGGCTCGCAAGTGTAAAAAAAAATTAGAAAATGTCAAACTGTCAAATATAAAATAAAAATTTTATTTTTTTATTGTTTGGTTATTAAATGTTAAGAAGAACAATCTTCAGGACTCTGGACACGCTGGGCATATTTAAAAGCTTTGGAGCTTTATTAAGAGCACCTAGCTTTATTAAGAGCACCATATTGCTTTACCGAAGATGAGCTGCTAGTAGTAAACCTTCTACAGATCTTTAGTTTCTTAGAGACAGTAGAGCTTACATAGGTACTATAAGTGAAGGCAAAATCTATAACACATAGTAGTACGGAGAGCACAATAGATCGACATTAAAAAGTCACAGTTTAAATTTATCCTTGTTAAATAATAATAATCTAATCTAATCCACTATTAAGTGTTAATGCGGTCATAATTATTATGATTGATGAAATTTTTTAGCAGTTTCTATTAATAACTAAGATATACAAAGTTTCCAAACTTTACCGTCCATGTGAAATATTTCACATTATTTTACGCCGAAATTTATTTTTATCTCCGTATTTTTCATTGATTTTGCTCTGTACAATTATTTGAAGAAAATCATCAAACCGAGTTATCTTATCTAAATTTTGTAATGTTTGTGTTCTTCTGATTTGTGTTTCTGAAAAGAACTCCTGCTTCTAATGCAATCCCCTCATGTGATCTTCAACCTTATACTTTTAATATAAGTAGATACTTATCATCGATTGCGGTTTTTATTATCTAGGCACAATTATAAGATTTTCTGGTTTTCAAAGTGTAATTAATGCTTCAAAAAGAATAGGAAATCAGTAAAAAATGTGTTACCCGAAAATTACCTTGAAACCCTTAGCAATATTAAAACATTGAAATTGTATAAAAAGGGTTAACGGTGAAATCTGAACTAAATTAGTATAGATAAATAAATGAAAATATTAAATCATTTTATCAAGTAGATTTTCCCAAAAAAATTTGTTAATTTGTCGACGACCTAGTAAAAATTTGTTTTAAAAACCAAATTTTAACCTTCAATTTGTTAAGATTTACCCATTTAAGAAAGTTGTAACTCTTCATCTATTAGCATATATAGTATATGCATGAACAATTTAAAGAGACTAAAAGAATCCTTTAAAAGTAGTTAACATTGTTTTTTACTTATTTTTTTTTCTTTTATTTTGTTATACGCTTCTAGATAAATTATAATATGGTTTTGAAAATTATTTTTAAGAATTCCTATCCTTTTAGACCAAATTTAATATGTGAAAAAGAAAAAAAAAAAACAAAAATACTTTTAGTCAAAATTCATTTTTTATAATATTATAATAATGTGCTGTAGTATTATACATTTTATATTGATGGAAAAATGTTAATGCACGAACTTTAAGAAATTAGAAAATTGGTAGGTAGCGAAATGACATAGTAAACAGAGTACCGATCAATCATGTAGGAATTTAAGTTTAAGTCCCAGTATAATTTGTTAGCTGATTTTTAATAATATGCAAGTAAGATCATTCATATCAATTTTTAAGATTATATAATCCAACTTATATTCCATTGTCACAATATTTCTCCATTTATTCCTAATAATATACATTTTGTTCCAATATGTGGTATACGCACTTAAGGTAAACGTAATAAGGTAAGGATAATAAGGTAAACGTAAGTGGTGTTAATTTAACTATGGTATAGTGGTTAGGCTGTGGTATATTGATCAACTTTTTAATCGAAGTGCATTGGGTTCCAATCCCGTTCAGATCATATAAAAAAAAAAAAAAATAACAGCTAGCTGATATACAGGCGAATTGCCTTTGGTTACCTCATACAGAAAAGTGTTATGTACCGAATAGGTATATTCCTAAATAACTGATGACTTTGGATTTATAGCAAATTGTAATAATAATAATAATAATATTTAATACTAATACAAATAATAATAGCTGCTATAGTGGAAATGCCTGCAGTTAGGAGTTTCCCCCATTATATTGGTAAAAGGGGGAGATGAGTTTAGTTAGAAAGAACCTGATATTACCAAGGGAATATTATTTGTCAAATGGTCTTGTTGAAATGAGGGAAAATACGTTATAAAGAATGTTACTTATAAAATATATCAAGTTCTTTGTTATGTAAAAAAAAATAATTAGAAGAGCTTTCAGAGTTGGTTACAGGGTTAGGGTTTCAATAATTTGATGTTGAAATATGTATTTAAAAACAACAATTGGGAAAGATTTAGAGTTGATTACCCCAAAACTCCGCTAAATAAATTTAAAGCCCAAATTTTCTTTCTAACAATGGCAGTCCTCCTAATTATTTGTTATGTTTTAATATTCAATCAATATCTTAAAGTTGTACAAGGAAAATAATTTTTAATTTGTTAATGCATTGTGTGTTTTAAAGTTAATTTTAATTTTTATTATGACAAAACAAAAAAAATTAAAGTAAAAAGATAAAAAATCTTGATAGTGTTTTTTTTACAAGAAAACATTTTTTTATTTATGATCATTTTATTGTTTTGCATTTTTTTTTTAAATAAAAATATATTTTTATCTTATGTTTTTTATTCTATTTTTTTTTAATCCTTTCAAATTGTCGGATCACAACATCTTAGAAAAATATAAATTTAGAAATCAAATTGAAATCTAAGTATTAAATTTTTGACTACTTGTCTATATAATCAAAAAATGTGCAACTGCTTAAATTAAATTTGATTTTAAAAATATTTTAAAGCCTATGCCTTATACGGTGGTGAGAACTAATCCCCAGGTCACTAACTCTCAAGTCAAAAATGAACTAATCTCCAATATTTTTGGGTCCTAGTTCATTATGAACTAATCCCGAAGTACAAAAATGAACTATAATCCCCAAAAACAAAAAAAAAATTAACTTATATATATATATATTTTGGTATATAAATATTTCATTTGAGGAAAATGCACTAACCTCAAGAGAAGAAATGAACTAATTCCCAAAATATAGGAACTAATCCCCAAGTAAAATTAACTAATCGCCAAAAAAATTTAACTAACCACCAAAATATATAAAATAATCGCCAAATATATTTTTCGAATTTTTTAGGCTTTAGTTCATATGAATTAATACACAAATTCCAAAAATTAACTAAACGCCAAAAAAAGAAATTAACTAATTCCAAAGTTAAAATTTTGAAAAAATATTGGGGATTAGTTAATTTTTGTCCTTGGGGGGTTAGTTCGTAGCGCCACCTCACATAATATATTTAAATTATGAATAAAGAGACAGAAAAGACGTAATTAGATCAGAGTTCTCCTTCTTGTTTTTATGGAGCTACAGATTCCTGTACAGCTCCTGATTCCTTAACAACATTTCTCAAATTATCACGATCTTGAGCAACTGTTTTTCAATTTCTAATCTTCAGTATACGAACATAATTTTCAATATTATTTAGCCATCTTATATTAGGCGTCTGGTTCTTCTTAAATCAGTTCTTTAGGAGAGGCTTAAAAGAGGTCTCTCTGAAACTGAAAACCAATGAATTGCATCTACTATAAATACAATTCTACGAATTAAAAAAAGCTTGTCAATGCAAATATTATATATATACGATATAATACTATCTACTAAAAATAAGAAGCAGCTGGACACATTTTTTATATGGTGTAGCATTTTATATGCAATCGCAATTATTAATGTATTGATTTAACTACGAGAAACCTAATATCGATTGGGCATCAAAAAAAATATATTGTATACAATTCGAAAAGTTAATTTATAATTTGGTGGTTATTATTAGTATTTCTTAGACTACTATTAATTACTCTTCATGTTCTCATACATTTTATCTCTAAGTATTTGTTTTTTATAATATTCATACCAAAAAGCTCAAACTATGAGCTGGTTTTCCTCAAAATTGCCTCAAATTTCATAGTATCTGTAAAATGTAATTAAATCTTCGAAGGATCAACTGAACTCAAGTTTTTAATAAAAGTTGAATTCTGATGATGTTCATGTATCTTTTAACCTACTGTTCAAAATATTTGTCTAGAAAATTCAATTGTGACTATACCATATTTTCTTAAATACATAATAACAGTAAACAAAATTGGCTTAATTCCTATTAAACGGTAAGACCATAACTAAAATTAGGGGCAGAGAGAGGATAAAAAAGAAGATTATTAAATTTATTTATTGCATATGACATGACTGCAATATCACAAATTAAGAGTAGAAATCATGTTAAAATAAAATACTAACAAAAGTAAAAAATAAATAAAAAACTAAATAAAAGTCAAGTGCAAATAATAATCATTCAAATATATGAAGAAAAACAAAATAAAAATAAGAAGACTAAGAATGTTTTACTGCAAAGTCTGTACTTGCCTCTCTCTTTCTCATTTTTATAAATCATAATAATTATAGCATTGAAATGATTCTATCGAGGCCAAAAAGAATTTTTTTTTTTTTGAAAATGCTAAAACTAAAAAGTTTAGTTAGTAAATTTTACATGAATTATAGAAAATCACCAAAAAATTTATGGGTCAACCTACCACAGTAATATGAATTAATATTACATCAAAAATATTAAAAAAAATAGAACTCAACAGAAATTCGATTTGTATTGTGGTTTGTTTTGAATACTGGAGTCTAAATATAAAAAAAAAAAAACTGAATATTATATAAGATCTGCCTTCGAAAAATATTTTCAATTGAATCAAAATTTTTCAAATGTGTTGAATGTCCTGTTTAAAATTTTGATCTTCGACTTGAGATATTCGCTGGGTTAGATTTGAAGCTTTTAAATATTAGTAACGGAAGTGGTGTCGGTAACCTAGTGGATAAGAGCGTATAAAATATGCTGCAAACAATGAGGGAGTATGGGTTCGAATACCACACACGTCTTAAGAATAACACCCCTTTACGACTTTTCACCACACCTGAACAGGAAAAGCTGCGTAATTTATGTGGAATAAGCTAAAAAAAAAAAAAAAAAAAAATGATTAACCTAACCGCTTAAAGCTAGGATTATGTTAAATAAGAATTCAAACAAGAATCGGCTTAGGTCTTTGTAACCTATTAACTTTAATTTCCTTATGTTGCTTTGCATCACTTGCAGAGATTATTTTTTCGTAATAATTTTGCTTTTTTTACGCAGTTAATAGAAACTTCAGTTCAAAAAAAAAGTAACTATTGCTTATAATACTATGTATTAGGTATGGCCAATAATAGATATATTCATAGAATTTTATTTTCGAGATTTCTAATCATATTTTTGTTTTTACTTTATTGTTAAAATATATGAAGTTTTATTATATATACAAACAATTGGGCTGCATTTTATATAATTTTTCTTGGTTCTAAATAATTTTCAATATGAATATTGTTTTTAGTTGTTTGACAGATAGACAAATATAAAAATAAAAATAATATTAATAAAAGTTTTTCATAAAAAAAAAAAAAAAACAAAGAATTAATAGAGTTAAGAATTTCTCAAGGACATCACAATGTATTAAATTATATTTCATATGTGATGAAGCAACCTAAAAATATACTATGAACCTTCATACTCTTATGCATTTTCGAATATATTATAAATGGAAATTAAAGAATGGAAAATTTATATAATATTAGGTATGTACATATACATATATGTTTATTTAAAGAAAAAATAAAAATTTCAAAACTATTACGTAACAAAAAAATAACCTTGGGACAAATTTTCCTTTTTTTTTTCCAAAAATACGTTAAGTTATGATGGAAAGATTTACATTTTTTTTGCCAAAAAAAGAAAAGGTTTTTTTTACAGTATTCCAGAAATATTTTAATATTTGCACAGAATTTTGATGATATTTGAGAAAACTTGTATTCTTTTGTGTTTTTTTATTTTTTTTATTTTTAACATTTCATTACCAAATTTGAGTAAATGTAATTTTTTCCTAAAAAAAAAGAAAATAAAAGAATACAACTTTTTGTTTTTAAAATATCATTTAAATTCAGTGGAAATATTGAGATATTTTTGAATAATTTATATTAAAGTTTTCTTCTGGAAGTTTGTGTAAAATCAAACCGAATATAGACTGAAGTAAAATCAATTTCAGATTTTTTTCTTTATGTTTTGTTGTTTTTCAATTTGTTGTAAAGGATAACGAAAATTTAACTAAACATTCCTTCGAATGAAATCTCCGGAGCATGCGACATATTGAAAAATTTAAGTATACTTAAAAAACCACCATGTTAGCTGCAATATTAAAACGAATGTTTGCCAGCTGTTTGTCACTAATTTTTATATAAAAGTTTTTGGTTACGTGGAGTGTTTCTGGGTTAACCATTTTGATCTCCCGTCAAGTTGGGGCTGTGGTGCAAATATTTAAACTTTTTCATTCTAAAATAAAAACGGCTTGATCGAATTACTTCAAATTTTGTATACGTGTTGCCCTTTAACAGTGAAGTACACTCTATTAACAGACTTGCAATTTGTTAACACACATCAGGCCGATGGTTGTTGAACAAATTTTGGAAGCGTGACTTTTGTTTTTAGTTGAATGTTTTAATATGGGGAATTTGAACAACAAAGATATCATTTTCAATTAAAAACCCATATTTTTTATTTATTGAAGGCCGCAGCAACGCGTACCGGGTATTAGCTAGTATTATGTAAACTAGTATAATATCTTTAAATAAAAATCTTGCTTTACATCTGATCTTCAATTTCTTAATGATGATTATTGATTATTATTCCAATGATGTTAATGATTTATAGGCAAAAATTTGATACTAAATATGAATGACTAATTAAATGACTGACTGATTAAATGACTTCTTTTCTTGCTTACAGAAAATTGGTTTTTTTTGGCTCTATTTTTTCTGATCACAATTTTTAGATTAAAGCGAATTAAAAAAATTTATAAATTCCAATATAATATATTTAAGCTTTTTCCAAGCTAAGATAGTGTTTAGGATATTTTAAATTTTTTGTTTATTATAATATGTTTTTACAAAAACTTTATTTTAATTATGTTTATTTTTAAACTGATTAGTTTTAATGTGCATAATGAGTCGTTATCTTGGAAAGCGTTTAAAATAAACATTTTCTCCGGAATAATTATTTGTTTTTTTTTGACATCTCCTTTCACTTGCTTGAGCCATGCAGTTTGCTCATTAAATATCCTGTATGTACATATATTCTTGAAAAAGCATAATATGTAACCAAGTTATAAATCAAGTTACATATTATGTAATTACAAAAAGCATATGTAACATAAGTTTAATAATTTTTTATGTGCATATTTGAACAACAAATAATTTAAAATAATGGGGACTGTCGGTAATCATCCGTTGTGTTTCGTTTCACGAGATGTTTTCTTAAAATTTTTGATGTTCGGTATATTAACAATAAATAATTTTGCTTCACATTAAAGTTTACAAAATATTTATTAAAATCTTTTTATTTATTTATATAAATCAGGAATGCTAACTGTTTGGTATATAAGTCAGGAAGTAAAGTAGCTAGCAAAATTAAAATGCGCCGTTATATAAAAACATTTGTTAACAAATTAACATTTTTCTTTTTTTATAAAATCACCATGTCTTTAAACTTATAATCGCATTATTAAATTCATTTAAAAGCGCATGTTAAAACCTTTTCAGCTATCATCCGATATTATACTTCTAACCTCTCAAGAGATATTTACTGTAACACGAATATAGTATCAATATTTAAAAAAAAAAAAACGGTATTAACGCCTTAAAGGCTGTAATGTCTATCAAAACATTTTTTTTTATTTTATTCTAATAAAGAACACAGTTTTTTGATTTTACACTTTTCTTTAAAACTTTATTATAGTGTCCACTTAGAATCATCAATATATTTACACATATCCGCACATACATATGTTTGATTATATTAACATGTGTATTATAAATATTTTATTTATGTAATTTAATGGGGAATAAAAAAAATAACTACTCGTGAAAAAAGAACAAAATGAGAAAATATCCATCATCATTAATTGTGAATTTCAAGTAAAATATGTTGAAAGGACATAACATATTTAGTTATGTATATATTATGTGTTATATGTTGGGGTAAAAAAATTGTTTCATATAAATGTCATTGTTAACATAAGAATACAACAAGTATGTTAAATTATTTTTTTTTTTTTTATTTGTTATTATTATTATTTTTTTTTTCTCTTTTTCTTCAGTTCTTTTCTCATTCTTATATTCATCCTTATATTCACTTTTCTATTTTTCATAGTTTAGTTGTTTTTTTTTTTTTTTTGTATTTTACTGTTAATATTGAAACGAGAAACTGTTTTGTTAAATAAATTGTTAAGTTAATTTAACTTGAGGATAGTAGACTAATAAAGTGACCATATTTTTCCTACTTTTTGTATACGAGTATATCAATAAAATTTTTTTATCAAATTAAATAAGGAATCCCAAAATGGAAGAAACTTGGAAAAGGGGTACTAAAAAGATCCCTTTGAAGTGTAGGCGCTTAAACAAGAGATCTCTGTCTGATGTTTTAGGGGCATTGACTGGCTGAATGAGCCGTTGTGGCAATCAAGCGTTTAATCGAGTTAGGATGCAGAAGAGGGTCGCGGATAGTTATCTATCCCTTCTATCAAACAACAACAATATATTGAAGTTTCAACCAATTCTGACAAGAAAAACTAAATAATTAAAATTGACTTAAAAAATTGAATAATTAAATCTAAGATCACCGATAACACATTTCATAGACAATTATTTATTTTAACTATGTTTTATAATATTTTAATATTATAATTACTTATTTTAAATTTTAACAAGCAGAGTGATATAACGCTTTGAAATGTCAAACAATTATTATTACTTGCATATAAAAATACACACTTGACGTGTCAGAAACGTGGCTGACGTTAGTAACGAGAGAAAGTTTAAATAATTTAGATTTTAATATACCCATTACGCTTTGAAATGTCATATTTGTTTGTTTAAAAAATTTATAAAATTCAACAAAGAAAAAGAAAGTAGATATAATTTGGAAAAAGATTATAATATTAAAGAAGTATGTAAATTTTATTTATATTAAAATTTTTATTATTTTTATTTTTGTTTTAACATCAATTACGTTGAGAGTAATAACAAAAAATTACAAACGCATCATTATTTCCCGTTTTTTACATTTGAATACACCCTGTAGGCGTGTCATTAACATCAAGACGATAGACCAGGCAAATACATTAACTTTAGGTAGGTATTCTGATATTTTCGTATATCCTGCTTTTCTTTTGAATCTTTAGCCATTCCATTTCATTTGCATTAATGAATTATAATCGGTTTGATAATCGAAACGCAATATTTTCCCGAAAAATAAGTTAAACGTCAAGAAGTGATGAATTAGAAATATGTAGTAGATTTAAGACAAATGCATATTTTTTATTTCTTTTTTTATTCAATCTCATATAATATGATGCTAAACAATAATTTACTATGTATACTTATGTATTATTACTATTATTGTGTACAAACATATATAGAAACATACAAATATGTATGCACCAAATTTAATAATATTTACAATATTATAAATAAGTATTAAGATATTTATTTTCAAATTTTTTGGAAAATAAAATCAAAAGAAAAAGTTTTTCTATTTTGATTTTTTTTTTTACTGAAGGGAAATAATAAAAATAACAATAAATTAAAGTCGGAAAAAAGTTGACAGGATTTTTAGGATTATATTTTATACAATAAAAAAAAGAAAATAGAAACCCTAAAAACTTCATAAGAATAGACATATAATCTAGTCTGACGATTATTTTATTGACCATTCTTACATAATATATTATATACAATTTGATTGATTGATCATTTTCAGTTCTATAAAGAAGTTTCCTAACGGTATAAAAAGTATATATTTATAAAGGATATAAATAGGAAATAGTAGTAATGGGAAAAGAAAAATTACAAGTAAATAAACTTAAAGGTAATTGATTTGTTATGGTTTTTTGTTGTTTTTTGTCCTCTCAGTTTCTATCAACATGATGGATTTTGTTCAATATATTAAAAAAAGAAGAGTTTTTTAAACAAAAGAAAACAGGCATTAAAATATGATAAGGAATTTTTTAAACTTCTTGTAAAAATTAAGAAAGCAAAAAAAAAAAAAGAAGATTACGTAAGCTAGGATACCTTTGCTTCATTTCATTTCATATTTATATCAATTTTTAATGAAATTTAAAATAACCACCCTACTAAAAAGTTTATATTTGCGGTAATTAATTTGTAGACATCAAAAAAATATTATCAGAACTTAATCTAGGACTAGAGAGTTAGGGTCATCAAAATGTTACCTCAAAATAAATCTAAAATTCTTAAATATTATATCAGCAAGTTCACATAGTTTCTCAAGTATTTTGAGCTGTAATAAATTAAATATGATTGATGTGGTGGTAGGATTAACGAAAAAGCCAAAGGGAGTAACTGAAATTCCCAATTTATTTTGTATTTTGATAGATTAGATCCTACTTATGTTGACTTTCTAAAATTAATTCTATGCCACATTACTAACTGATTAGATCTTATTAAAGAGGTAAAAAGACTTCACATAATTTTATTAAATTCTACTGTCTACAGATTCTTCTATACTGTCTTAATTAAAATTGTTGAGAATGATGAGTAATAAATAAATAAAAAACGTATCTAATCGTTACTTGAAGAACTTATGTTTATATGATATTAGTTATGCATACATATTTTGTATTACGTACATATCGCAACGAGAATAATATAAATCATAATTCAAGAAATTAACAAGGTTCGTTCAGGTTCTTAGAAGTTGACAAGGGAAACTTTATTCTTCTTTGTTTTAAACTTAGTAAATGATATTGTTGAATAATAAATTCGCGATAAAACTATAGTCACAGTGATTTTGCTTTTAACAAAGCTATGTTTAATATTTAATCTAAAACTATTTATTCATTTAATCATTCTGTAAATCATTATGAATATTCACTCCGACGACATAAAATTAGATAATACTTCCGTATGTAATCGGTCTATTTTACAAGAACAACTTCACTAATCATAATTCCACTTGACATATTCCACTAAAGTAATTAAACTAGACATTATTTTACGATTTTACGATCATTTCTATACTGTGGAAATTTCGAAGTGAATTAAAACTGGTTATGTAAGCTCATTTATTATGAGAACCATTTAAATGTAGAACATGTTTCCATCCAATGTGTTCCCCTCTTATAGATTTGATCTATTACATAATTTGAAACTTTTTAAAAAGAACTTATACAGGATGACTTCTTATTTCCCTTCATTTCCTTCCTACTTTCTTTAAAGGAATCATTTTCTAAGGGTAGCGTGTTAGAAAGAAAAATTCCACTCGAACAATTCAACTTGTTAAAATTTCACTTTGAAATAATTTTTGTATATTTTAATAATTATGAAATTTTAAATTAAATTTTTTTCACTGTCAAATATTTTCTTTCTACTGCCTAAAAAAAACATGTTGTTAAAAAACATGTTCCAAATAAAAAATGGAATTTTGCCTAGTGGAATTTCGACTGTTGGAATTTTTCTATTGAAATGTATCTAGAATTTACTTCCGCTTTTTCAAATTATTCTTTGTAATCAAATTATCTTGGACCTTTGAAATAAAATATATAATATTATGAATTAAAAATTTCTCCATACATCAAAATTTCAGGGTTTTTAAAGGAAATCTTTAAAATTTTATTTAAATTTTGTATTAATTGAATAAAATGGATTATATTAAAAAAAAAAAAATGGTTGATATTCGCTATAAATTTAGTTTATCTTTAAATAAAAATTCAATTGAATTAATTCAGTTAATTATTGCTTAAAGCTTGATGAAAGTAAATGATTGCGTACTTATGTTTCATTTGAAATCAATCAAGATTAAAAAAAAAAAAAAAACTCAATATGTAAAATCAAAGGTTTTTAAATGCGCTCATTTTCAGAAAGACAATTAAAATCATTTTGGAACTATGTTATACTTTTGCATTAAAATTTGTAAATTCTTTCAGAATTTTTTATGTAAGAAAAACTTGTAATAATTCAAAATACACTTTCTTCAATTTTTGGAAAATCCTATTTAATTTGGAAAAGCTCTTAACAAAATGTAAATATATAATATTGGAGCTTTAATTTTTATATCTTATACTTATGATAAATTTGCACACGTCTCAAAAAATGTGGAATTTTTCATTTTTCTCTTCTCATAGCTCTTAAACACAGGGGAGCACAAAATTTTTTTTTTCTTTTAACTAAATACTCTTTGTAAACCCTTTCAAAATTTCAAAGTTCTGACTAAAAGTGTTCCGTAAAATATGGAAATAATAATTTGTTCCCACATAACGGTAAATTTAAATTCTAAAACATTAAATAATTTTAAGTAGAGAATAACTTAAGATATAAATATTTCAAAATATAACGTTTTCGAAGTTTAAAGCGCTGTAACTCCATATATGAATGGTGTTACATAAAAAAATTGTTCAAAAACGTTAATTTTTTTATGAGACTTATCCATGGATAAAATTTAATTGCTCAATCCTAAACTGTATAAAAATTTTGTAAAAATACGAAAGAACAAACTGACAGAGTGAAAACAGAGAAAACATTTTTTTTTTTTTTTAAATGTGCTAAAAAGAAATAAAACATGTTGAATTGTATTTCACATTGAGCAAATTTTTTTTTTTTGGTTTGGTTTTTATATTTAATTTTTTTTTTTTTTTTTTTGTTTTATTAAGTAACAATACAAAAACATTTTTCCCTTTATGTTCATTTTGGAATTCGATCTTGGTAAATTGTTCTTTTTTTATACAAATATTATGTACATTCCTTTATAAGCTAAAATAGCTGAAAAATAAATGTTTCGAACATCTATGAGAAAAAAATATTATACAGATTTTTGGGAGCGTTTTAAAGAAAACAAAACACTCCAATTAAATATTGAACGAAGAATTTGTCATCTGTCTTATATTGTTGAAAGATGGTAATGAACTGAATATACCTTAAATAAATTTGCCTAAAAATCAGTTCTTATTACATTACAGACTGAAAAAAGTATTACAACTTAAAAAATATATTTAAAAACACAACAAAATAGCGTTTGAGATAAAAGAGTTCGAAACGCTTGACATTTCATTTAATATTTCACATTACTAAATTAAGTTGATGCAAATTGGTCTTAATAATATTTTTAATTTGTAAATACAAAATTTTTTTTCAAAACGACCAGGACAAATCGTTTTCAATCTTTTCTCTCTCAAAAAATCAAAATCACTTAATCGACCAGTATGACATTTACTAATACAACATGACTTCAGCAAAATGTCAATATATTATATCGATGATATTACTGTGAATCGTTAAATTTTTTTTTTTTTGTAGGTAAAACGTGGGTGCCTGCACCTAAACTTCCTTATAAAGTAAATGGTTCAAAACATAAAACCTTCAGAATGTTGTGTTAACAAAGAAAGCCAATAAGATATAAGCTAAAAAATCTAATAATAAAAGAAAATAAATAAAAATGTTAAGGAAAGTAATTTCTTTCTTAATGTAAGAAAATTAGAATATTTTGACTTTAAAATATGATGTTTCGAGATGTATGGTAAGCTTAAAGTTGTACTGGAAGAAAAACAATTAGAGAAACTAATTCTAAAGATGATAAATCTGTAACAGTGGTTAAATAGTAATTTCAGTTTCAAATATCATAAGTTCTTTAGTATGGTAGCTGTAGAAATATAATAGCAATTTTTCAATATTGTCGCTTACCGGTATTGTCAATCCTTACCGGTATATTATGGTCAAAGCTGTTCTATGTTATAAACTTAAGTTGAATTGAATACTTAAATATAGAAATGACTTGAGTGAAAATTAAAAAAAAAATTAAATGCAGCTACAAAACACAAAAAAAAAATAATGGATAGAATTTAAATAAATGTTCCATGATCCATGAATGACAACGCGGTCAACAAATTCCAATTGACATTTTTAAGGCTATTTAAAATCTTTTCCTGTTAAGCTTTTTTTTTTTTTTTATTGGGAAATTTATATGTTTATCAAAAGTTATTTTTTTTATAAATAATATGTTATTGTTTTGAATATACATATATACATACATATATTATATAAAAATACATATTTCTTGATGGTAAGATTTATGGTAATAAATATGCACCTATATAATATATTTGAATGAGTTGATCTCGTAAATATTTTAATTTTTTTTTTTTTTGTTATATATAGGTACTTATTGTTTATACCCGTACGATAGGATCGGGTATAATAAAATTACTCCTCCGTTTGTAACACCTCGAAATAAGCGAGCTAGATATACCTTCAAAGGTATGGATCGGATCAGAAAAAAATTCTAAGACTTTTGAGCCATGTCCGTCCGTCCGTCCTTCCGTCAGCACGCTAACTCAAAAACTAAGAAAG
This sequence comes from Poecilobothrus nobilitatus, assembly GCA_947095535.1. Classification (NCBI taxonomy): domain Eukaryota; kingdom Metazoa; phylum Arthropoda; class Insecta; order Diptera; family Dolichopodidae; genus Poecilobothrus; species Poecilobothrus nobilitatus. The sequence continues at coordinate 239,196,628 of OX352773.1, read as the reverse complement.
CTAGAATCTTGAAATTTACACAAAATATTCTGGGAGTAATTTGTAGGTTCCCTATTTTTTTTGGTTGAGTTTGGACCAAGCCTTAGGGTAGCTCTCGAACACCTAACTTTTAGATCCCGACATTTTTTTTGAAATAGAGCTATGAAATTTTAACTGCTGATAGATCTCACAAAAATATTAATTTTATTTTTAATAACTTTTTTTTGTACCTCCACCCGTTACGGAGCTACAGCTCCCCAAAGGTTCAAAAAAGCTTTATATTTAAATTGTTATACCACAAGTTGTATAAGGTATATCTTCATTTTGAAAACGCCAAACGATTACTACTTTTATTAGCTTTAAAAGAATATATACAATAAATATATATTTGTGGCATACGGTGTCATAATTTACCGTTATGTGAAACTCAAATTTTGCAAAATACTTCAACCCTTCTATCTTCTAAACGGTTTAAGCTGGAAACTTGAAATTTTTACAGAAGTTAGATCTTTGAAAATAAGTATGAGTCATTTCAGAAATTTTTTTTGTATCACCCCCCGTTTAGGAGCTGTAAGGGGTCAAAAACTGAAAATTTCCTATTTTTAAACACCTGTAACTTGAACACCTGTTAAAATTTTTTTGAATTAATACACAAAAATTAAAGCTTCAACATTATACTTTTATTTCTGTTAACAACTTTTTTTAATAATGTAGGGTTACTTTATAATTGACGAAAGTGTTAGTTGATTTTTTCAAATTTTCTAACAAATTTCTTTAACTAATTTTTTCCATTTTGTTTTAGTCGATAATTTGAAATTGTTGAGGATATAATGCGTAGTATAAAAAATGTAAATAAATAAACAACATAACGGTTGCTTGAAGAATTTTTATTATTATTTATATGATATTGATATATATACATACTTATATAATATCATGTTTATTTACATATCGTATATGTCACTAGTGAATGAATGATAAGAGTATATATGTATATTATATAGCGCCGTATTTACATACATATATGTATTTTATTGTACTTATAAGAAATTATTCTGTCAATGGAATATTTTAATAATGGAATACAATGGAATATTTTAATATAATATAATATAATATTTAAAATTATATTTACTATTTTGTACTAAGTAAATTTAATATACATTTACCGCTTAGTATTAAATGGTACTATAGAATATTTGAAAAAGTTTTAGATTGATAATCGTTATGTGGAAGGTTAGAATCTGCTTTAGAAGAATGTACATATAAACATATAGTTTGAATATATGTACAACCCATAAGTTCTAGAAATTATAAAATTCACCCAAATTATTTTAAAATACTAAAATATTAAAAAAATAATATTGTAGGCAGAGTGACTGTGAACATACTAACGGTTCGTACGGGTATCTAAGAGTTGACAAAGTCAACTGTATTCTTCCTCGTTTTTATTAAATTCGCTAGGAAAAAAGGGGAGAGAGAGAAAAAAATTAAAAGCAATTTTGTAATTTTTTCAAATTTAATTGGAACATTTCAGAACCGAGAGAAGGTCAATGTGAGTTTTTTGACTTTAAAAAAAAAAAAACGAGGAAGAATACAGTTGCCTTTGTCAACTCTTAGATACCCGTACGAACCGTTAGTATGTTCACAGCCTGTCACTCTGCTTACAATATTATTTTTTAAATATTTTAGTATTTTAAAATAATTTGGATGAATTTTATAATTTCTAGAACTATGGGTTGTAGATATATTCAAACTATATGTTTATACATTCTTCAAAAGCAAATTCTAACCTTCCACATAACGATTAACAATCCAAAACTTTTTCAAATATTCTATAGTACCTTTTAATACTAAGCGGTAAATGTATATTAAATATACTTAGTACAAAATAATAAATATAATTTTAAATATTATATTATATTATATTATATTTAAATATTCCATTGACAGAATAATTTCTTATAAGTACAATAAAATACATATATGTATGTAAATACGGCGCTATATAATATACATCTATACTCTTATCATTCATTCACTAGTGACATATACGATATATTGTAAATAAACATGATATTATATAAGTATGTATATATATCAATATCATATAAATAAAAATTCTTCAAGCGACCGTTATGTTGTTTATTTATTTACATTTTTTTGTACTACGCATTATATCCTCAACAATTTCAAATTATCGAGTAAAACAAAATGCAAAAAATTAGTTAAAGAAATTTGTTAGAAAATTTGAAAATATCAAGTAACTCTTTCGTCAATTATAAAGTAACCATATATTATTAAATAAAGTTGTTAACAGAAATAAGAGTATAATATGGAAGCTTTAATTTTTGTGTATTAATTCAAAAAAATGTTAACAGGTGTTCAAGTTACAGGTGTTTAAAAATAGGAAATTTTCAGTTTTTGACCCCTTACAGCTCCTAAACGGGGGGTGATACAAAAAAAATTTCTGAAATGACTCATACTTATTTTCAAAGATCTAACTTCTGTCAAAATTTCAAGTTTCTAAATTAAACCGTTTAGAAGATAGAAGGGTTAAAGGATTTTGCAAAATTTTAGTTTCGCATAACGGTAAATTAAGACACCGTATGCCACAAAAATATATTTATTGTATATATACTTTTAAAGCTAATAAAAGTAGTAATCGTTTGGCGTTTTTAAAATGAAGATATACCTTATACAACTTGTGCTATAACAATTTAAATATAGAGCTTTTTTGAACCTTTGGGGAGCTGTAGCTCCGTAACGGGTGGAGGTACAAAAAAAAGTTATTAAAAATAAAATTAATATTTTTGTGACATCTATCAGCAGTTAAAATTTCATAGCTCTATTTCAAAAAAAATGTCGGGATCTAAAAGTTAGGTGTTCGAGAGGTACTCTAAGGTTTGGTCCAAACTCCAAACTCAACCAAAAAAAATAGGGAACCTACAAATTCATGTAAGAATATTTTGTGTAAATTTCAAGATTCTAGCTTTCTTAGTTTTTGAGTTAGCGTGCTGACGGAAGGACGGACGGACGGACATGGCTCAAAAGTCTTAGAATTTTTTTCTGATCCGATCCTTACCTTTGAAGGTATATCTAGCTCCCTTATTTCGAGGTGTTACAAACGGAGGAGTAATTTTATTATACCCGATCCTATCGTACGGGTATAAAAATTTTGGGATTTATTTTCCTCATTATTTAAATTTATTAATACGTAAAAGTTTTTTTTTTTTTTGACTTTTGAAAATTAAAAATAAAATTTCAATTATATCGAATATTTTCGATTTCGATGTTTAAAAAACAAAATAACTTTTTTTTTATTAACAAACAAAATAAATATTTTTATCAATATCAAAAAAATTATTTTAGTCTTCGAGGTATGTATTTAAAAATAACAAACAAAACCTTTTTAGAATAGTTCACTATACATATTTTAAAAATCAAAATAGCTTAAGGATAAATCCGATATCTCATTTTCATTTTGATGCATTTTATGTGATTTGCTTTTATAATATAACAGATTTTGCGGAATAATCAACTTACCTGAATACATTTTAATGGAAATTACCTAAAAAAAATTAATAGAAAATTAATAGAAAAATCGTAGTTAGGTAATTACTATTAAAAAATTCAATTTGTTAATTTATAAATATATGAAATAGTGAAATAATGACGTATTAAGATAATAGGAAATTAAATTCTACAATGAATTAAACATCAATAACAATTTTTTCATTAATTCAAAACTTAAAAATAAAATAAGTAATGAGAAAATTAAGGATTTTCAAAAAAGCCAAAAGTCTGAAATGAAAAAATATTCCATAATAAGTTTTGAATAAAGAGTACAGAATACAGAAGTAAATATTGAAAAAAAAAAGATAATTATAATATAAAAATTGAAAACCTTAAAAAAATTTGATAGAAAAAATTGGGTAAAATCAAATCAAACTTTCGTCAATTTTAAGGTTAGATACTCTATACATTATTAAGAAAATTTGTTAACAGAAATAAAAACACTATATTTTAGCTTTAATTTTTGAATTGCAAGTTAAATTTGTTTAAGTATAGGAAATTTCCAGTTTTTTACCCATTACAGTTCCTCCTAAACGGGGAACGGCACAAAAATAATTTCTTAAATGACTCATAATTATTTTTAAAGATTTAACTATTTTCAAAATTTTTAACTTAAACCGTTTGAAAGATAAAAGGGGTCAAGAATTATGCAGAAATTGAGTTTCGCATAACGGTAAAAATACAATTTCGGATTTGTGGTATAGAAAATATTTAGAAAGCTTATAAAATCAGTTATCGTTTGGAAGATATACCTAACCTTATAGAATTTTGAACCTTATACAACCAGATGGAAGATATACATTTAGGTATACCTTATAGAACTTCTGCTATAACAATTTAAATATAGGTATTTTTTTAAACTTTGAAGGGCAGCTGTAGCTATGTAATGGGTGGGACTGTACAAAAAGTTATTCCATAAAATTATTTTTTTTGCTATACTTATCCGTAGTTCAAATTTGATTGCTTTAAACGGTGTAAAAGTTTTGTAAACACCCAGACGAAGAGACAGACATACGGAGAGAGTAAAACTATAATAGTCAGAGTATTTTCAGATGGTTTTGAAAATGTTCTAAAAATATAATCACTAAATTTAAGAATGTTATTTCCTATTATTTTTTTTGTTTTATTTTTAACTCCTTGCAAAATTCAATTAAATTTTTAAATTAAATTTCTTTCATTTTTAAGAAGCATTTTATTAATTTTTTTTTGTATTATTTTTTATGTTTCGTTTTTTTTTTTTAATTCGAAAATCAATTTACAAACAATAAATCAAATTTTTGATTGGACATTAATAAATACATCGTTGTAGAATCTAAATTTATCTTGTCAGAGTTTTATTTTCATTTAATTTTGTTTCCGTTTTTTATCATTATGTTTTTATTTATATTTTATTACAAATAATTTCAATATTTTATGTTTTAAAAGAATGATTTATTTTTACAAAAAAAAAAAAAAAAAAAAGAAGAAAACTCAAATATCATTGTGTACTTATGTATGTATGTATTTTTATATTATATTTTATAATAAAAATTTCTTACATAAATATAGAAAATAATTTTAACCGTTATTTGCAATAATATAAAAATAGCTCTAGCTATACTAACTATATCTATATCCTATATAATAATTATCATCGTATACAATACAATTAAATAAAATTCAGACATTAATTTGTTTTTTTCTTTGTTTTTATTTTTGCTTTTTTTTTTGTTATATCATTAAGTATTCAAAAAGCTTCTAAATGTTATTCATCATACAGTTATTCAACTTAAAAAGATATACCGTTAAAATATTGTTATTATCTACTAAAGGGTATATTATAAATATGAAATCGTCTTTAATACATTAACGGTGTCATAAAAATTAAACATAATAAAATCTAATAAAGGTCTATAAGTAATTTGTAAGAATTTAATAAGTTGTAGAGTGTTTAAAATTTTAAGTATGAGCCATATTGCATTTTCTTTCATTTAAAATGCTTGAATTTTTGTTTTTTTTTAGCGGAAAAACTGGATTATATTTTACTTTATTATGGAAATTGCGTATTGAAAGTTTTTTTTTATTGGAGATTTGAAAATAAAGTTCTTACATATTAAATATCTTAAATCTTTTAAAGGGACTGTTGTAAGAATAAGTATTAAACCAATTTTTTAGTTAATCATAATAATAGTACACTGTTATTTCTTAAATCACTTTGAATGATAATTTTTCAACCATATTATGTATGTATATTTATAAAATTTACTGCATAATATATATACTTTTCTTTTCCTAAATATTTCGTTGTGTTCATTTTAGAACTTAATGATATCATGTAATTATTGGATGCTGTTATTTTTGGTACTGCTTGGATTAATACTTATTGATATCTAAACTACATAATTATATGTTTTTTTTTTTAGTTAATAGTTGATATAATCTCTTTAAACATTATCATTAGCATTTAAACATTATCTCTTATTATAACCATAATCATCATTGCTATACTCTTGATTATGAAATTGTTAAAATATTATTTTTTTCAAATCATTTCGAACTTTGAACACAAAGCTTAATATGGAAAGAGTCCAACTCCTAGAAACACCTTTAAAGTTTTCTTAAAAAAAATTTTTCAATTTTTTTCATCAATATAAACAACATCATCATCACTATAGATACTATTGATCACAAAATTATAAAAATATTAATTTTTTCCAATCATTTCGAACTTCGAACCCAAAATATGCCCTTTCCAATTTTTAGGGCGTTTTTTTCTTTTTTTTGCATTTATGTATTATTGTTTTCTATAATAAAGTTTTCCATTTTGTTTCTTTTTTAATTTTTTTGAAAATTTTGTTATATGTGGTCGGAATTATTTATGGTATAAGCCTAATAAAAATAAGGTACCCTATAGGAGCAAGTTGTTAATATTTTATTTCAAGTCAAATAATTTTCAATTACTATTTTTACAATATGAAAAAATTTAAAGGAAAAAAAAATAAAACGATGATATTAACAAAATTACTTAAGACTCGAGTCACACCATCACCAGATGAATTTTTTTTTTTAAAATCCTTAATACAAAACGTAAATTATGAATTTTATACTATTTTTTTTTGTTATTTAAAAAGTATTTAATATATTAATTTTGTCTAAATTTTTTTTTTTGTTTTTTGTTTATATCTCTTTAATTTACTCTATTCTGAATATTAAAATTGTCTTTAACGGTATAGTAGGTACCAATTCATTACAAAACAGTTCGCAGAATATATAATGATTCTGTTTGAATTTTTTTTTTTATTTTCAAAATTTTTTAACGATTCGCATTATCGTTAAAAATGTTTTTCGATAATCATGAAAACAAATAAAAGCAATAAATTCTTATATTAAACAAGGTATTTTTTTATTTTTTGAAAATATTATGTTATATCCTTATAAAAAAAAAAAAAAAATAATAATAATAATAATAATAATAATTCAACAGTTAAATTTTTGTTTTTCTTGTAGCGAATTCTTCTAAATTAACTTTTTATTTGTATGTATATATGTATGTGTGTATTTATAATATCAGCAATGGATCTTTAAAACATATTTTATAACATAGATAATGAAAATTATGATAATGATGATGATATTGATAATGATGATGATGATAATGATGGCAGTATGATATTACCTATAAAATTATTTTTACTATATCTATAAATGTATATCTTTACTTTTAAAATGTATCTAAAAAAAAAAAAAAAACAAAAAGAGAGAGGTCTTCAGCCTTTCGTCAAAACACCAACCATTTATATTGAATTGTTATTTTTCTTGGTGTTGCTGATGCTTTTTGAATTTAACTTTATTTTTTGTTTTGTTTATTATTTTTTTTTTCCTTTTACTTGGACTGGTGTTTTATTAAACGTTAATAAACGTGTATATTTTTGTTAAGTAATCTCCATTTAGCCATCTACTAAAGATAATAATAACTCATCACTTTATATATTTCTTTTTTTTTTTTTTTTTTTGCTTCATTTTTTTATTTTCTTTTTTTTTTGTGTTAATAAGGATTACAGATTTTTTATTTTTTTTTTGCACAGAAATGTATGTATAATGTAAATAGATAAACTATGTATGTATGTATGTATGATCATGTATTAATATCTTGAAGATTCATTATAGTAAAATATCCCATGAAGCAGAAATTATTATAAACTTTATTATGGAGTGTACAGGTATTTCAGAAAATATGCAAAAAATATTCAGAATACGATTAGTGACTTGGTTGTCCTAGTATACAGATAATACTAAATTTTCATTGTAAGATTGGCGTTTTAGTATTTAGGGGGATAGTTAGTTTTAATTAAATTTTTTTGATAAATAATTTCAATTTTATTTTTTATATCTAATATAGATATTAAAGATGTTTTGGAAAAGGTTTTTATTAAAAATAAAGATTTTTCCTTAACATAGCTAAGAAATATTTAGAATTTAGTTGATTTAAACATTTTATACATAATCCTTAAAAGGGAATCCATAGAACTGATGACAGTTTGCAAGGAAACTTTTTTTTTAAAAGCAGTTTTTCTTTTTCCAAAAATATGAAGAGAATATTGAGAAAATGCTTTGTGTCTTGCTAAAATTAATTAAACAAAAACCAGTGCATCTAAACTCAAAGCTTTAATCAAATTTTCTTATACAAATCCGAGAACAAAAAAGAAAAAAAATAAATTCCGTATTTGTAAATAATATTTCTTATTTTCATATTGAAGGCTTATTGGGTTGGGTATGATGTCTATACAGAAGGATTATAATATAAATTCTAAAAATGCTTTTAAGGATAAGAATTAAATATTACAGCAAAAAAGGAAAAAAAAAACAAAAAGAAGCAAAATATAAAAAAAAAAAACAAGAAATGCAAGAATAACAAACCATAAAATAAAAAACCAAAAAGAATCCAAAAATTCCTTGAAACAAAAAAAAAATATAGTCTTTTATACTTTGAAAGCTTAACTGTTAAAATATTATATATAGATATTTTATATGCATTTATATTATTATTATAATGGCCTTCAAAATGAAAATGTATATCTGCAGATATTTTATTTTATTTTTTTTTTTCGTTTTTTATATTATTGGTTGTTGTTAGATTACCTATACAGTATATGTCTTTTAGTTCCCATGTAAACATTTACAACAAAAAAAAAAAAAAAAAAAAATTGAGAGTTATTATGATTAGAATTTATTTTTAGATCTATAAAATACAGTTATAAATATTATTATTAAACGCTATAATATTCGGGGGCCAGATATAAGCATAATAATATTCATACTACATGTACATATACATAATATGTATGCTATTATGTACGGTTATAGATAAAGTGAAGTACTTGATGAAAATGGACATAGACACTAGTCTTTTACACATAAAAGAAAAAATTTATTTCCAATTTGTATTAATGGTGGTTGGTTGTTTTTAGGTTTGAAATTAATTTCAATTCAAATATTGTAAATGATACAAATTTTAAGTGTTGAGTGGGAAACATATTTTACAGTAATAATAAAACGAAAGATATAGCTATTGGTATTGAATGAAGTTAATTATTTATTCTAATAATAAACAGTACTAGAATTGTAATAACTGTAAATACAAAAATAATGATAACTGAATGGATGATTTTAATAAGAACAAAATCATTAAATGTTGTTTTACAAAATGTGATGATACAAAAATTTTAATAACTTGTATTGTATGTAATATTAATATAAATAAATAAATAAATAAATAAAATTTTTTACTTTTAAAACTTATATTATTTCGGTTTTATTTATTAAACTTTAGGTTCACTGACTTTATAGAGTTTCTAGCAAGTGTATGGTGTTTTATGCATACGAAGTGGTAATGTGACCTAAATTCCTACTTGACCTAAATTCCTAAATAAGAACATACGACATACAACGTCTGTCAAAATGTAGCACATACACTTTATATGAAAATACAACCGAAATACTCAACGTTTATACGCTGGATATTCGAAATTCCAATTTTGACACAAAGTATTTTTAATCTCAGAGTAAGTTTATTTTGTTTTGTTTTTACTTTTCCAAAGTTTACATTCTATATTAATTTAAAATAAGTTTATTTTAAGTTTATTTTTCTTTCAAATGATATGAAATTGGCAGATACCAGCATTTTATTTCGGAAAAAACCATCCTATTGATGTATGGCGTTTTATAGGTCGTACGTTGTATGTTATTATTTATATAGATCAGGCAGTAATGTGTCAAGATATAAAACTTGAACTGCGAACCTGCTGTTGAATTTTAATAACTAAGCCATGATAACTTTCAATTTTCTCTTCACCTTATTTTGTTCACTCTAAGAAAAGTGTACAGGAAGTGTGCTTCTTTTTAATTGTTATTATTTTGAAAGTAATGTTATTTTTTGTCACAAAATAATTGTATCAAAATATTATAACAAATCGTTTTTTTATTCTATGTTTTACATATCAAAGGCCCCTTTTATAAATTCCGCTTCTACTTAACTAAAACTAAAAAAAAATTTGACAGATAAAATTAAGTCTTAAATGAAAATCTAAATGTAGTGTACTGAATGTACCTACAAAAAGTTTTATTTTCAAACTTAAATTTTTTTTAACGTCAGATGTCGTATTCTTACAAAATTGTCAAAAAATATTTTTGAACATATGTATGTATAGGCGTCAGGCGGTACTATTTATTAAATTGACATTTGTCAATGACAACAGTCTTTGTTAATTATTTGTCTGTACCGCATTTAAAAATTTTGTTTTTATAAACTAATTTAAATTATTAATTTTAAAATTGTTTGTCAAATAACGGTTAAATTTAAAATTAAAAAATTAAATTAAAAAAAAAAATACCAAAACATTTTGATACCTGCAATATAAGAATTAAAATACTGGGATTAGGAAAACATCTCTATTTTGTATAAAGGTATCAAAAATTTTAAGACTTAAAAAAAGAACTTCCATAATACATTAAAATTACAAAAAAATATACATAATATAGTGAATATCCAAATTATTATTGTTAGATATGACATAAAAGCTATAACGTTTTTTTTTTGTTTCTGTTAATTTGCAGTATTAAGACTTCTTTATTTTTCTTTTTTGAAAATAAAAAATAACAATTACAACAAAATGTTTCTAGAACATTGTGCAAGTGTAAAAAATATTTCAATTCAAATATTTGTTTTAAATTTCTATGTAAAATAATACAGAGAGTCAATATGAAATTAAAAGTTGCATAATTACTTAAAGAAGTTCAATAATTAAAATAAAGTACCTACAATAGTTTTAAAAAATACATTTTTTCTTCTCTGTTTCTTCAATCACAGCTTTCTCATTCATTCTTTTCCTTTTTGTTTTATAAGCATAAGTGCTTATAAAAAGGTCACTTGATAACTGTAAAAGGTCATTTCAATTTTAATAACAATAACAACAATTGCTCAGTAAACAAACAAAACTGAACTTTATAGTCAAAAAGTAATAATATTTTCGAACTCGCGATATTGAAGAATACAAATCAGCAAAACGAAAAAGAAATAAGTAAAAAGTCTGATCACGAATCATTTCTAATAATTTATTATGAACATTTTATTAAAAAAGAGAAAACAAGAACAAAATAGATGAATTTATTACTCATCTCTTTTTCTTTTTATTCTCTTTTAAAAATTTATTAAAAAAAATACAATTCATTCTTTCTAAAAATTTAAAATAAATTTTTCATATTTTATTTTTTTTTTTTTTACCATCTTTTGTCTTAAATAATTTTAATAAAAAAAAAAAAACTTGAAAGAGATAGAAAATCATTTTTTTCATTCATAAAAGAAAATTTTTAAAGATAAAACAAAAAAAAAATACATAATTTTAGCACTAAATAATTCTTACCTTCTAATAGAATACAATAGAATAAAAAAAAACAAAGATAAGAGCAATAAGAAAAGCATTAGAAGAAAAAAATTTTATTATTATATTTTTTCTTAACTAGCCTTTAAATTTAAAATAGAAAAAAAAAAAAATATTAATTTCTTATTTTTTTCATCTTTTTGTTTTCATTTCATTTACTACATAAACTTTTTATCTATTAAAAAATTTCTCCCTTAACACTGAACATTCAACAAAATATCAAAAAATTCAAAAAATCAACCTTATTAAGCAACCAGTAAAACCAATACCATAAAAAATCATGTATAGAAATAGAATAGACCACCTCAAATAGGTATACAAAATAAAATAAAACGAGAGAAAATAATAATGAAATGAAGGGTAAGAAAATAACATTAATACAAGCTTAAGAAAATTATTATATTATTATATGTATGTATGTATATGAAAAAAGTCAATCAATACAATATAAAAACAAAATCAAATGAATTTTAAGAGCTACTTTACACAATTACTGGGCCGATCTTGTTCAAAAGACCTCAGTGATTAAAAATATCTTACTAAAAAATTTCAAAGCGAACAACGAGAAAGAATTTTAAGACTCTTTCCGAATCTATCGCACTATCGCACTTGACACTAGTCACTTTACACTCTTTTCTTACATGTATTACTCTTTTAGAGTAAACATTTAGTGTAGTCGAGAGAATACTAAAAAATTGACATATAATCAAGGACGATCAGACAATTTAGTGCACTATTTTAGAATGCGCTAGAAAATGTTCGGAGTTTTTCGAAGTTAATTTAGTGCGATTAGCTATTATTTAGTGCGAAGTGAAATAGTTTCGGACACGGCCATTTTCTAGCGCATTCGAAAAAAGTGCACTAAATTGTCTGATCGCACTTGATTATATTCTGTTAATCTTTTACTCTCGACTACACTAAATGTTCGCTCTAAAAGAGTAATACAAGTAAGAAGAAAGTTTTAAGTGTCTAGTGTTAAGTGCTAGTGCGATAGATTCGGAAATGGTATTAGTAGGTTCTTTTGTCAAAAAAAAAAAAAAACGGGAAGCTTTTATATTAACGGGAAAGCAAAATATTAATGTATGACACTGTACCTAAATTTTTCTCGTAGCATAATTCAACCTTACACTACAGGAGAGGAAATTAAATGAAAAATTGCAATCCAATTTTTTTTTCTAAAAAGGTAAGTAGAATAATTTTTGTAATGAAGTACTGTAGAAAAAAAGCTGTACTGTAGAAAATTAGCTCAATGAAAAATGTTCTTCATTGAGCTAATCACAGACACACATCTTTTTTGATTAATCTACTTAATATTTTTAATTATTATAAATTTGATCTATTTAATTTTTATTAAGTTCAGTCTGAATAAATGATTTTATTTACCTCGTCATAGTACACGTCATATAAATATCGAATTATGAATAAGTTCAAGATTTCAAAGAAAATTGTTATTTGGCTAATGCAAAATTTTCAGAGCTTTTCGAAAATTTTTATTTTATATCAACATAATTTAAGCAAAACATAAGAAACGTTTTCCATTTTAAAGTGAAAAGTAAAAAAAAAAATTAATAAAGCGGTACATCACTCACCGTTTCATTTTATAGAATCCTTGAATGAAACAATAATATGATTTTAATGAAAAATATGGGTTTATTAAATGATTTTTGAACAAAAAATAAAACAGTTAGAACCGGTTACTAGGCAAAGTGCACTTATAATATATTTTTATTTTTTCGTGATGCCACTCTCCGATTGGTGTAATCAGTTTTTCAATAAAAATATTTAAAAAAAATGTTTTTCTGCTCTACGTAAAGTTGTTTGTTTCCAACTTCTTCAGTAGTAATCAAATAGAGGACTATTAGCCCTCTATAGTATTTTAATCTTATTATGTAGGCGACAATACAAAGAATATCATCGAATGTATGTATTACGAAATCAAACCAGTGACATAAAATACAGCTCTCTGGGTTAGTACATTTAGCTATAGACCTTGTCTAGACGGTCTTACATTTAGTACTTATCATTACTTACTTTTATTTACTCTCTAGTTAAGTCAAAAAATTATTTACCGGAGCTTATATAATACAAGTCACAAATTGAATAACAAGAACACTTACAATTTGAAGAGTTTTCGTTATTCGCAACACTAAAACATAAAAAGGAAAATAAAAACAATTTTCAATTTATTTTTGAGTATAAAGGAACCTTTATATTTTTTACGTGTACAAGGAATAATAACTTTATAAGATATACCTGATTCATAGAAAAGTAGAATTGAAGCAAAAATTATTAATAAAAAAAAAAACGACAAACAAGAAAAAGAGAACAAAAAATAAAAAAAGAAAAAATATCAAAAGTAAAAAAACAAAACAGAAAAAGGGGGAAGAATAAAAATATAACACAACAACAAGAATAGTACAAAAATATTAAGAATAAAATTGAACATTTATACTCAACCAGTATTTAGAATTCAACATCATCAGACACCAGATTCAAATATTCAAGCTTCTACTTCTTCATCTAGAGGGCACAAATAAAAAATATAAAAAAAAAAAAACAGATAATAAAGACTTTATGTTAAAAATAAAGCAATTATGTGATATAAATTGCGTTTATTATCTTCACCGTAAGTTCATTTAATATATAACAGTAAATGAAAACAGCATAAGTTCATATACCTTCTCTTTCTCTACTACAAATAAGTAGAAAAGTAAAAAAAAAAAAAGAAATAGAAAAATAAAATAATAATCAAGAAAGAAGTGAATAAAATAAAAAATATACAGAATATATATAGAAAAAAGTGTTACCTACAACAATACTGTTATAATATAAGTTCATGAAAATAATAAAATTTATTTATACATAATATAGCTAGGTAGGTAGGTACATAATATAAAAAAAAAGTAGGTATGATTCTGGTATGATAAAATATGAAATGAAAAAATGTAATATATATACCTATGTATATAAATGTGCATATATAATAAAAGTATTATTAAGTTAAGGGGTTGAATAAAGATTATAAGGTAATATAACTGTAGGGAAATTTACTTATTATAAGATTTTACTATTATATAATTTTATATAATATTAAGAAAAATTAATTTTTAATAGAATAATAAAGAGTTTGTAGGTATGTTGTAAATTTTGAAATTCGTTTGCTAATATTATTTAAAAAGATAATTAGCTTTATTATATATTAGAAACAAAGAAAAAGCCAATTTCTGTAAGTTTAATTTATTAGTAAATACCATTTCTTATAGTTATTACAAATAAATTATACTTATAAACCCATTTGAATTGCATAATAAGTGTATTTCGGGCCAGTTTATTGATAATTTTTTAATCAATACTTCAGATCACTGTACAGTTATCAGTTGTTAAAATATGATTTAATTGAAATTTGTATTAATTAGAATAGACAGATTATATACACTCTATAGCAGCTATAGCGGTTACAGCAGATTTGAAACGAATGCATCAAAATTTTGTCGGTATAGCTATAAGAAATTATATTTTATATTACTGTAAAATTGGCAACACTCAAGTAGTTAATAGATTAATGTATTCAATGACACAATATACTAATGAGTTGCCTCTAAATAGTTCTATTGAAATTTATGTCAATGATTCCTGAAAGTCTTTAGAGTTCAATAAATATATGTTATTTTCCGATTTTATTTTCATAATATTGCAGAGTAATGAAACAAGAGAACAAGTGGAAGGTTGAAAGTACTTACTCTTTGTTTTCATTTTGCACTACCTAAAGCACTACAAAATAAAGCAAAAAAATCATAGGAAACATATTCTATTCTTTTTGTGATTATTATCTTTAATTTATTAAATCTTAAAATTGAGATTGATGTTCAACAATATCAATTACATTATCAAGAACGTAGACCATTTGAACCACATCATTCAATACCAATGGCAGTGACATTAGGTGGATAAAAACAAATTTAATTTAATTAACTGCAAATTTACCTGCAAATTAACTTCTTATATGATATTAAATTACAAAAGTATTTGTTCACCATCTGTTTCCAACTGTCCATTAATTCTTGATCTTAAAATATGGATGACGCTTACTTCTTACAGACAGTAATTTGTTTCCCTTCTTTATGGAAAACAGAAAGAACTTTAATTTCTTATTTTATAAAAATGAAAATTTCATGGTAAAAAATATAACTTGTATCCTGATATAAATTTATTTCTACACTTTACTCTTCTTTACTCAGCTTTGTCTCCTCCAGAATAAATCCTAAAATTTTAAATAGATATCCTTAAAATAAACGAATTATATTTTATTATCTTATAGATTACAGTTATCATCATTTAGTTTGGTTTCTGTTACCTAAGATATTAAAATTCAACTCCATCTTTGGGTATGACAATACTTATAAAACTAACAAGAATGACATGTAAAAACAACAATATCTATTATAATAATTATATATTAAATAATTTTGATACCAGATAGATACATTTAATAAAAAAATAAGGCAGTAGGTATTTAAAACTAAAGGTTCTCAAAAGCGTAAATTTTCTAAAAAGAAATAAAAAGTGTTTTCTAATGTAACTTATGATAGCTCACAAAAACATTCCTCTTGTCTTTCAATTTTAAAATTTTGACTACAAATATGTCGAAGGTATGAAGGAACCAAAATGTTGGAAAATATTGTTTTCATATAACAGTAAATTTTCGTACTAAATTACAAAAAGTGATAGAACTTTTATATAGAATTTAATAAGCTTATAAAATTTCCTAATGCTTATCGTTTTTATAGATTGAAAAAAAATATTAAGCAAAACTTTATAAAAAACATTTAAAAGTAAGGATTTTCTAACTTTGAGAGTTTCTACATAAAAAGCTTTACAAATACTTTTTGACCACAGCTTTAATTTTTAAAAAATGATGGTTTAAATTTCAATACACTATGTCAAACGGTTTTGTTTGTTTTAAAATAAAAGGACAAACGGACGGGCTCAAATAATTGAATAAGTTATTTTTTTCAAAATTTGATTGAAAAATTTTCTAAAAATTTCTGTTAAAAAGGGGAATCAGAAAAGAAAATATGATAAAAAATATAAATAAAAAACAAAAACAAAAATTAAAAGAGAAAAGTTGTAAAAACAAAACATTCCCTTAAGAACAATATTGGTAATTCAAATTTTTGCTACCAGAATTTGTTTATAATAACATTTACCCATAGTCAAAAAGTTAAAATTTTTGCATTGATATATACCTAGTTAGCTTGTATACACATTTTCGTACTCATATACATATTATTATGTACCTGTTAATGTATTCCACTATTTCTACCACACTATATTGTTATTTTTTTTTATGTAAAGTAGTAGTTCGACTATGTCTAGTTATTATCAAGCCTTTAGAAAAAGTCCAACTGGGAATTTCTTTAGTTTTTTGCAATCTTTTGGTATCTGATATAAAAAATATGTAAAATACAAAAAAGAATTTTTATAAGTATCCTAAAGTGAAGAAGCACCAGAATTTTTTAATAAAAAATTAAAGACTTCATGAAATTTTTCTTTTTAGCACATTTCCAAAAAAAAATTATGAAAAATGTGCGTATTACTTTCACTTTGTCCGTCCGTTCGTCTGCCCGTCTGTTTAGAAAACTTCTACACCGTTAAAGATAGAGAAAAAAAAATTTAACTATGGGTAGATCTTATAAAAAAATTAATGTTGTAGAACAACATTTTAATATATTCCCATCCATTACGGAGCTGCAGCCCTTGAAACTTTAAAAAAGCCATATTTTTAAATGCGTATATCTCATGTTGCGTTTAACATTTTTTTAATCTGAAACCGCCATTCGACAGGATTTTTTTTACCTTTATAAATCAATATAAAACTTATAAGTCGCCAACCTTTCAATCAAAGGGTCTTGGGTTCAAACCCCGGTCAGGTCATAAATAAAAAATATGTAGTACTTTTATATCGTAATAATGTATATCGTATAATTAATATTAGTAATAATAACCATAATAATATTAATAATAATAATAGTAATAATAATAACAATAATTATAATAATAGTTATAGTAATAAAACAATAACTATAATAATAATAATAATAGTAATAATAATAGCTGCTGCAGTAGAGCCATCTTTGGTTATATCATGCAAGTAAGGTGTTATATACTGCTGCAGGTTGTAATCCACTGATGGCGCTTACTCTGTGGTAAAATAATAATAATAATAATAGTAACAATAATAGTAATAATAATAATAATAATAATAATAATAATAATAATAATAATAATAATAATAATAATAATAATAATAATAATAATAATAATAATAATAATAATAATAATAATAATAATAATAATTAATAATAATAATAATAGTACAAGAATTAAATAGTGTAATAAATAGTACAATAATAATATAACAATAATTATATAATAATAATAATAGTAATAATAATAATAGCTACTACAGTGGGGCTATCTTTGGTTATATCATGCAAGTAAGGTGTTACATACTGCTGCACGTTGTAATCCACTGATGGCGCTGACTCTGTAGTAAAATAATAATAATATTAATAAGAATATTAATACCAATAATAACAGCCGCTACAGTGACAGTGAGGGTTGCCTTCAATAATTACCTCATGTAGTAATATATATACTACTACTACATATTGTAACTGTTGTGACGGCTTTAGTCACTGTTAGCAAAATAATAATAATAGGCGGATTCATTGTTTCCTTACAGTCCCACTCCCAATTCAATGTTTCCGTATCCATTTTCCTATCCTTTCCTATCCCTACTCCCTAGCCAATATACTGCTTTCGCAGGTAAGGGTTTCATCTCACTATATTGGCTAAAGGGGGAGGTGGGTTTAGTCAGTAAGAATCTGACACTACCAAGGGGTAATTCTTGGTGTCTTTGGAAGATTCCCACCTCCCTTAGGGGAAAAAAAATTAAATTATTTAAAAATTAGTATTTAAATTTACCGTTATACGAAAACCAATTTTGCATTATTTTTCTACCTTCATAACTCCGGCATGCTTTTAGATAGGTACTTGAAATTTTGAGGTGAAAAGGAACTTTTGGAATTCGTATTACTTTTCTCAAACATTTTTTTTGGACCACCCCCTGTTTATGAGCTATTAGGGCTCAAAAGTTGAAAATTTGCTATTTTTAAATACCTGTAACTTAGGCACCTGTACGCATTTTTCTTCGGCAAGATATAAAATTTAAAGCTCCGGTAATATATTTTCACGTGTGTTAACAGTTTCTTTAAGTTGTAAATGGTTCTAGTGTTACAGCCTCTCAAAATTTCAAAAAAGCCCTATTTTCAGTTGTATATATATGAGGCTCTGAGGTGGTAGTTTTACAATCTAAAAACGGTAGAAACTTATCTTTATAAAAAAATTTGAAAATTAAGCAATATTTTGTAATTCACTATTTAAATTTACCGTTATGTGAAAACCAAATTTTGCATGATATGTGCTTATTCATAACTCTGGCGGGCTTTTAGATAGGAACTTGAAATTTTGAGACAAGAAAGAAGTTCTAGAATTCCTCAGAAAATTTTTTTGTACTGCCCCCTGTTTATGAGCTATTAGGGCTCAAAATTTGCTATTGTTAGACGCCTGTAACTTAGGCACCTGTACAAATTTTTCTTCGGCATGACATTATGACAAATTAATCTTTATTATATGTATTTTTACGTGTGCTAACGATTTTTCTTACTTATATAGGGTTCCGGACCTGCAGCTTCTCAAAATTTCGAAAATGTTCTATTTTCACATTTTTTCTTATTAGGTACCTACATGATATTTGAAAATTTTGGTGAAACTCACAATTCTAAACAGTTTGTATTTTCTTTTGGAAATGTGCGTTTTAAAAAACCGTTTGTTTACGTTCTGCCTTGTTTTTTTTTCTTTAGTTTTGTTTTACTTTTCCAAATAAATTTTTCGAGAGCGTATATTAATGTTCGGTAATTTTCGATGTCAATTGAGGTTCTGTAATTCGAGAGGCCAAATAAATATCTACAATAGATACGGCATTTAATTAATTTTCATCAGTTTTTTAATCAGTTTTTCTATTTACTATACAAGTACAGTGACTTGTAGAAATAATTGGAGAGCCGTTACTTTTTTTAAACTTTAGTATTACAAAAAAAATTATATTTCGTACAAAAACATCTCCTTGTAAAATTTTTCACCCCAAAGATATAATATGTAATTTATTGTTATAATTACATTAAATAATAATAAAATTAAAACTAAATAAACCTTAAAACTTATTGGGTTAGCATTTTATTTTTTTAATCCCGTATAGCAACCGCATAGCAAACGCGACCCTTACAAAAAGTCACATTTATTTGCTGTTAATGTAAATTTAATACAATATTTTGAATTTGAAAATTGTTTGATAAATTGTTATTTAAGTGTTGTTACGAACAAGTGGGATAAACTTAAAATAATCTTTTCGTATATTACGAAAATATTATATTTTGTATGAGCTAAAATCGAAATATATTATAATTTATAATTAAGTCAGTTATAACTGACTGATGGTCCTGACTCTGTAACAAATTGTAATAATAATAATAATTAATACTAATACGATTAATAAAAGATGCTGCAGTGGGGCTGCCTTCGATTACTACTTCGTGCAAGAAGGTGTTATATACTATATTGCAGTGTACCTGTTTATGACTTCACTACTGATAATCAAATAGTAATAATTGAAGGATTCTTCTTTTCTTACAGTCCCACTCCCCAATTTAAAATTTCCGTATCACTGTCTTTGTCATACCGTTTGCTATCTCCATTCCCTAACAGTAAAATCCTGTTAAAATCCTAGCCCTGTTAAGCTTAGCAGTAAGCAGTTTCATCCCATTATTTCATATAAAGAGATAGCTATATGGGTTTAGTTAGTGAACCGATTTAAAATCTAATAGCAATAAGCGGCCTATTATTTTAATAATAGCAAAAGTAGTGCATATTTAAGTTTCAATAGAATTAGGCTAATTACTTTTAATATTTAGCCGTTTTGTTAATTGCAATAATAATACATTACTAAAATGAAATAGGTATTAAAGATATAGTGTTTTAATTTCAGTTTTATTTACTTTTTGTAAAAGTGAATTTGAGAACATTCAAAAGATACATATCTTTATTTTGTATTATAATGTATAATATTATATAAAGTAAATTTTACACCTGGTTACATTATTCTATAAATAACAATATAATGTATCTAAACTGGTATATAATTTTTTTTTTTGTAAGGTGAGAAAATACAATATTATATAGGCTGACGATGTTAATTACAGTTATAATATTTCCCTCTTAAATATAGGTACAAGAATGGTTTTGTTTTTTGTTTGTTTTTTTTTTTTTGTTTTGCTATTCATTGCCTATAACTGAATTAACAGTTATATCTCTGGAGTAAATAATATTATATTATATAGTATTAAAGTTTAAGAAAAGTTAAATAAGAGTTATTTTTACTCTTTTATGTCTTTCATTATATACATTATATAAATAGATATAATTTTCTTAAATGTATCAAAATGAGAGCCCTTTTTCTTAAAGCTTCTGTACATTTTTTTTCTTTTTCTTTTTTTTAATATTCGTATTTTGTTATTTGTTTTTGTTTTTCTCAACCTAAGAAAGACATATTATTATTACTGTAAATTCATATTCTAAATGAAATTAATGTAAGTGTAAATGAAATAGAAGAAGGTCAGAGTGAGACAGAAATAAAAGGCATAATTCAAAACAGAAAACAAGGAAAATAAGTTATTTTTATTAGAATATTATTACCCAGGTTAATAAAAGATGTAAGGTGAATAATAATAAATTTTATTATTAAAGTTAAATAAAACAAAAAAAAAAAAATTCTAAACATTAAAAACAAAAAGTAAGTACAAAAAAAAAGCAAAAAATAACAAAAAAAAAAAAAAAGTTCAAAATTAAAAAAATGTTAGAAAAATAAACTTTGAAATTTTCCTGAAATTTCTCTAGAAACCAAAACAAAATTTAAATAATATTTCAAATAAATGAAATAGTAATAATTAAGAAAGACAGAGACAGATGGCTAACAAAAAATACAAAACAAAAGAAAAACAAAACAAATGAGGAATTTAAATTTAAGAAATAGAAATACATAGGTACAAAGTGTAGAAGTACAAAAAAAAGTTTACATAATTTTCTTTGATGTAATGATTAATTACATAATATCTACACAATTAAAAAATAACACTGTTATAATATTTTAAGCCGTTAAGCAAGCTGTCAACAATTAACAAGTTATCTACATAGTTACCTTTATTTATTTTATTTTTTTGTCCCGTGTATCTTTTTAATTTGTCAACTAAAGTAAATCAACAACAAATAAAAGTATAAGAAATATTTTTCAATTTAGAGAAATTCACTTTTTTTTTTTTTCATATGTACAATAACATCTTAAGATAATATTATGGATATTATAATAATAATAATAATAAAATTTTGTTAACTTAAAAAAGAATTGAATAGCAAATAAAGCTCTTTTCATTTTGTTGTACCAGTATATAATATTTAGGAGTAAAACCAAACTGTTGTAGTCGCCGTTCAACAAAAGTTACCAACGAAGATTTTTAACTAAAATTCAAATATAATATGACAATACTACAGTTAAATTAAAGGAAGGTTTCTGAATATAAAAAATCATTTGAATTTAGTAATAAAATATCGGTTTGAATTGGTTTGATTGATAAAAAAATTTTCAAGCTTTATCAAATTTTACTAAAAATTAAATAAAGCTGTTAGTAGTGTTGTCCAATTCTCGTATGTTACTAACAAAAGAAAGCTCCGTGTATTACAAAAAAAAAAACTTTTTTTTATGTTTTTTTCGTATCAAATAGTTTTTATATCTCCACTATTGGATAAGGTCCCTTTGCACCTTTTGTCTGGTATGTGGGCCACCTGTCTTTCTCTTATTAATTTAAATATATAGCGAAACTATTTACGTAATATGTAATGGCAAGTGGATTATGTAAATGAATACAACTTTTTTAGAAAGAGAAAAATTACTTTTTTAGTATTTAAAACTTTTACGAACTGTGCATGATTTGATATCGCATTTTCATGGTTGATATGGATTGTGCTTAAGTACTCGGTCACCGAGATACTGCGCTTATGTATTTGTAATGTGCTTAAGTACTCGGTCAAAACTAATTTATGAATACCTATATTATAATACTTACTCGTAGTATATACAATATATGCGAATAATTTTACTAGGTTAGGTTAGGTTAAGATGGCTACCAAAAAGGCACACTTAGACCGTAATTGGTCCATTGTGATACCACATAGAAGCTTTTCTATCCCACTCGTTAAAACAAATTTGAGCTTTTTGCAAAGCGAAGAATACTCTTCACATTTTTACCTGACAGATCGCTAAGCCAAGATCGGATAAGCCAAGTCTTCTGGCATGCTTCCCTATTAGACAGTGACCGGTGATTATTCCCATTGTCATTCCAAGTCTGCCCTTTTGAGGGAAAGCAGATCATTGGATCGTCTTAAATCGGTTTTGGGCCATATCAATCTTGTGATATTGCACGAGGTTAAGTTTGACCATTTGCAATTTACCATATCCGTTATTTCCTTTCGAAATAACGTTTTGCTTGTGGATAGAGGTACCCCTAGTCCTGCCCTATCCGGTAGAACTTGTAAGGTAATAATTTTACTAAATAACGTATAGATTAATTCTTGTATTTATAAAAGAACTAAATTTTATATTTTATATGTAATTTTTGTGTTATATGAAGAAAAATTAAAAACTTTTTGTATTACGAATGACAGTATAGAACTTCCAAACGTCAGATTTATTGAAAAATTCAATAGAAAAACAAGATGATGCTGTAGAAAAAGTATGCTACAATTTTAATCATTAAGAGTAGGTTTATATTCCAGCAGCTGGTGATAAGAGCATTAATACTAGCATAGGGTAGAGGATTAACAGACATTTTTAATTGAAGTTTTCATATAAGATCATTATGTTGATCATTGATAAGCGAAAAAAAAGCGTTAATAAAGCTTTAATATTTTCTTCGCCCTTATCTACTCCAAATATTCAATTTTTATTTTTAAATTCAAATTCAAATTTTTTTTTTAAATAAAAATTATTTTCCATTAAAAAGACAACTATAATTATCTATCGATTATAAAAATTCTAGTACAAACAAAACATAAGACCATAATCTCTCACCTTCTTTGTCTGAGTTTCAAATAAACACACATAGAAGGTGTCCATGAATTGTCTTCACACTCGTTCTGAAATCATCAAACTTGACAAAATTAATGTAGAAAAGGTATAGAAAAGAAAATTTATTTAATTGTTTTAATAATAATTATTTCATAAATGACTCAATAAAAATTAAACTTTTAATTGTCATAGTTTGCATAATTTGTTTTTGTACTTCTCTACTCAGTTTTTACTGTTTTCAATAAAAATCATTATTACGTCATACCTATTATTTTACCGTAATAAAATTTTTAAAGAAATTTTTTTTTTAAAGATAGATTTTAAATTTAATAAATGAAAATTTAATTATATTTAATAGATTTTTTGAATTAGCTTAAAAGAATGCATTCATGTTTTTATAATCTTCATTTTGACTACCAGTATGTACAAATTGGCTGTTATTGCTGTCGTCCTGAGAATAACAAAATCCCCTTTGTTTTTTTTAAGGATAATTTAAAATTTAATTTTTTTAGAAAATTTTTTAAATTATTTTCAGAAATAAATTGCAACACGTGCTTCTATTTTCTTTTGAAATCTCAAGATGTAGGTGGTATTAAATTAAATAGTATTATATTTTTTTTTATAAAATTGAAGAATAAAGTTTTTAAAACTTTTTTATAATATAAAGAAAACATATTTTTATGTTTTTTTTTTTTGTAGGTGTGCTTATTTTTATACCCGTACGATAGGATCGGGTATAATAAAATTACTCCTCCGTTTGTAACACCTCGAAATAAGCGAGCTAGATATACCTTCAAAGGTATGGATCGGATCAGAAAAAAATTCTAAGACTTTTGAGCCATGTCCGTCCGTCCGTCCGTCAGCACGCTAACTCAAAAACTAAGAAAGCTAGAATCTTGAAATTTACACAAAATATTTTGGGAGTAATTTGTAGGTTTCCTATTTTTTTTGGTTGAGTTTGGACCAAGCCTTAGGGTAGCTCTCGAACACCTAACTTTTAGATCCCCACATTTTTTTTGCAATAGAGCTATGAAATTTTAACTACTGATAGATCTCACAAAAATATTAATTTTATTTTTAATAACTTTTTTTTGTAGCCCCACCCGTTACGGAGCTACAGCTCCCCAAAGGTTCAAAAAAGCTCTATATTTAAATTGTTATAGCACAAGTTGTATACGGTATATCTTCATTTTGAAAACGTCAAACGATTACTACTTTTATTAGCTTTAAAAGTATATATCCCATAAATATATTTTTGTGGCATACGGTGTCTTAATTTACCGTTATGCAAAACTAAAATTTTGCAAAATCCTTTAACCCTTCTATCTTCTAAACGGTTTAAGTTGGAAAGTTGTTTAAGTTAAATTTTGACAGAAGTTAGATCTTTGAAAATAAGTATGAGTCATTTCAGAAATTTTTTTTGTATCACCCCCCGTTTAGGAGCTGAAAGGAGTCAAAAACTGAAAATTTCCTATCTTTAAACACCTGTAACTTGAACACCTGTTAGAATTTTTTTGAAGTAATACACAAAAATTAAAGCTTCAACATTATACTCTTATTCCTGTTAACACCTTTTTTTAATAATATAGGGTTACTTTATAATTGATGAAAGTGTTACTTGATTTTTTCAAATTTTCTAACAAATTTCTTTAAAACGAATTTTTTCCATTTTGTTTTACTCGATAATTTGAAATTGTTGAGTATATAATGCGTAGTAAAAAAAAATGTAAATAAATAAACAACATAACGGTTGCTTGAAGAATTTTTATTTATATGAAATTAATATATATACATACTTATATAATATCATGTTTATTTACATATCGTATATGCCACTAGTGAGTGAATGATAAGAGTATATATGTATATTATATAGCGCCGTATTTAAATACATATATGTATTTTATTGTACTTATAAGAAATTATTCTGTCAATGGAATATTTAAATATAATATAATATAATATTTAAAATTATATTTACTATTTTGTACTAAGTAAATTTAATATACATTTACCGCTTAGTATTAAATGGTACTATAGAATATTTGAAAAAGTTTTGGATTGATAATCGTTATGTGAAAGGTTAGAATCTGCTTTCGAAGAATGTACATATAAACATATAGTTTGAATATATGTACAACCCATAGTTCTAGAAATTATAAAATTCACCCAAATTATTTTAAAATACTAAAATATTAAAAAATTAATATTGTAAGCAGAGTGACAGTCTGTTAACATACTAACGGTTCGTACGGGTATCTAAGAGTTGACAAAGTCAACTGTATTCTTCCTCGTTTTAATATATTTTTATATAGAACTGAACATAAATATTTTTTATGTGAATTTGTAATTAATTCTTTAGATAGAAAATTGTACAAATTAATATAAAATATAGATATTTATCATCGTCAAGCGTTACTATTTTATGTAAACGAATAATAAAAACATAATATGATAAATTTATTTTCTTAACCCTTAAATTATCCTTGGCTGAAAATTTACCCAATTTTTACTTGTAGAAACTTCATTTTTTTTTTCGTTTTTACTTTAATTTTTATGTAATTTTTGATATTATGCTAGTTTTTGATAAATAAATTATATACTTTTATAAGATTTTTAAAAATATGGATGTTGTAGCTCTTGACTACAAAATTTTGTAAATTTTCCTATATGCTAAAGTACTCAATATAAAATTTTCCTACGCAAATGTTCTTCGGATAAAATTACACCAATATTTCTTTAATACCTTAATACCTTATTTACAAATTCGGTAAAACTTCACAAAAGGACTTGTTTTTGTAAATTTTGATGGGGATAATTTAGGGTTAAGTAACTATTTTTAATTTTAAACTTAAAAATATCTAATTGAAAATAGTTTTAGCACATTTTCAAAAATATTTTGGAAAAATGTGCCTATTATTTTCACTCGGTCCGTGTGTTTGTCGGTCCGGATATTTATAAAACTTCTACACCATTTAAAATAAAACAATGAAATTTTAATTACGAATAAATATCGCAAAAAAATGTAATCCCACTCGTTACAAAGTTTAAGCCCCCCGAAGTTCGAGAAAGCTCTATATTTTAAATATTATATTGGGAGGTGGATTTAATCAGTAAGAATCTGACATTATCAAGAGGGAATTCTTGGGAAAAAAAAAACAAGTTCTATCTAAAAAAGCTATTAAGTTAACAAAATGGATGCAGATTAATAAATTCAAAACTCAGTTAAATTCCGTCGTTTATTTTACAAAATTGTTAAAGAAAAGAGTGAAATAACAAGAGGCATTTCGAACTAACCCAAATCATGTTTTACTTTAATTTTTATTTGAGATGCTGTTGAAATTTATACTTTTTAGTTTTTCATAACTCTTAAAATGATTATAGAAAAATTTATTTTCAAGTAACTTAAGGCTTTACTTAATAAATCTTTTTTATGGCAATATTATATAGAAGTATTTTGCTCTCAGAGTTTGAAACTTAACCAATAACCATAACTCCAATTATTAAATTTAAAAAAAAAGAAACACACATTTTGTATTCATATATAATACGATCATATTTATGTTATACTCCGGACTTTTTCAACTTTTTTATTAGATATTATTTTATTAAAGAATAATACATTTTAATGCAGTTGCACATAAAACTAACTCTATAAAATACTAGTAATAAGTAAATTTCATTGGTAAAATTACTAAAAATTTTATCGTCATATTCTACCCATTTTTTCTTTAACATACGATAGTTTATGAAAAAGAAGTTTCAAATGAAACAGTACTCAAATGAGACAACCTGTACTAAATATATGTTAAGGAACGTTTACAGACCTATCTCTTGGAACTATATTAGTTTATATAAATCTAACAATTTTTAAGATATTTACCGGTACGCACAATTTTCAATGCACCATTATAGCCTCCTTAAAGCCTCCGTCACCAATCGCGACTCTCACAGAAATTTATTATTTTAACTGAATTTTTATTGTGGAAAATTTCAAAAGAATAGGACAATGTACCTATTCTAAACTTTTGCCAATTATAATATTAATTCAGTTAATAAAATACAATTAAATTATTTTATTCCTTCAAAAATTAATTTACACAATTACTGACTAGACTTTTACAAAAATATAACTATTTTTCATTTTCTTAAAATTATTCAAGACAAATAAAATTGATGATAACTCATTTTTTGCTTGTCACACCTCATATTTATTTTGAATAACAAAAAAAAAAAAAAAAAAAAAAAATATGAAATTAAAATATTTAGATAGTATTATAGCTATTGGTAGGTACTCTGAATATGATTTGCATAATAATCTCTTTTCAGCATCAGCTAGTTAAAATAAAATCATCAATATTATAAAAAGCAGAACCATCTATCAATTAATTTTCATTTCTCTTAGGTATGTTAATTATATTTTACATTCTATGGGTTCGGGGTTAGTAGCAATAAAACTTTTTAAAATGTTTATAAAATAAAAAAAACAAAAAAAATTTATCTAAAAACGTTCTAATTTTTTTTTTTTAATTAATTTTAATAATTCTGACTCGCCTTTTTATAATTATGTATAAAAGTAATTAAAATTATTATTGAATATAAAATTTAAAATAAAATAAAAACAAAATAGCAAAATTTGAAGAATTCATAATCAAAAATTCATAAAATGTTCATCAACTTTTCAATAATATTATCATAATTCCATATAAAATATTCTAATTAAAATTCTAAAAAAAAAAAAAAGAAAAATTTGTATATAGTAATAAAAGACATTAATTTTATGCGTTCTATTAAAACCCCAAAGGTAAATTTTATCATTACTTAAGAATTTACCATAGAAAACAAAACGAAAAAAAAAAAAAAACACAAGAATTTTAAGAAAAAAATTTTTTTTTTTTTTATTCTAAGTCTTAAGTAAATTTTAATTACAAAATATGACTTATTAGAAAAATATTTAACAACAACAGTAATAATTAAAAACTTTACTTTGTATTAAGAATATTGCAATTAAAAAAAAAAAAAAAGAAAAAAAAAACAGAAAATCTATTCTTTTGAGAAAAAGAATCTTAAATCTAAAAGAATTTCAAAAAAAAAAAAAATCATCCACAACGAGTACAAAATACCAAACTAACGAAAATCATCGTCCCTTAAAACTCATCTATTGTTTTTGCCCACCATTTTAATATTTTATTTTGCACGTATCTATTCGAGTTAAAAAAAAAAAAAAAAACAACAATAACAAAATTAAAAGGGAATGAAGTGTAGAACTTTAAACCCATTAAGAAAAAAAATAAAAAATAAAAAGAAATAAAATAAAGTTAATGAAAATAATATTCTATTGTTAAAATTTCAAGTGAAAAATGAAAATGGTATTATACGTGTAATATTAAAATGGTATTATAAACTTTGATTTCAATGCTTAACTGTAATTATGGTTATAAAATTATTTTTGGTGTTTACTGTTAATTAAAACGACGAACATTTCATTGTCCCCAATAACTAATTCAATAAATTTATTTTTTTATTTAGAAAATTTCTATAGAAAATTTTATAATAAAATTTTAGGTAAGTACTTCATGTTTTATCAATAGGCACAAACTTCATAATATTGACACAATATATGTAAAACTAGCAAAAGAGTACGGTTCCCGTGACTAATACAGCGCTTTTTGAAATGTAATAAATTTCTTGTTTAAATATTTGTTGTTGGAAGATCATTGCTATGTAAAGTTGTATTTGATGCACAAATATTTGCAGAATAGAATTCATAAGACGCAGGCGAGAATTCATAATGACGAACATATAGAGTTCCCGAACCTAAATATTAAAATACATACATCATAATTTATAATAGGATAAAGGTTGATTCTTCATGCAACGTCAAGTGAAGACGATGTACCTTGACTACAATATTTTCCTATTCACAATATACCAACGTTGGATGTGATGCGAACGTATTTTTTTTTTCTTCATAAAATTGTTTGTAAAATAATATTAGATTTCCGTTTTGGCCATGTTTCATCATGTTACCCTAACAAATAACGACTACGTGACTTTGATTTTATTTTTAATTTCAATTTTTATTTATAATATGCATTTTTTATGAATATATTGATACTGTGAATACATCGAATACTTGACGATGTTTTGCCGAAAGAAGAAAAAAATATAGTTGAGATGGATATTCTAAATCATGGTACGGTGTCGATACGTCATCACTGATATCGTTGACGTTTAGTATGAATTTTTTTTTTTTTTTTTTTTTTTAGTGCATATCTCTGCCACATAAATGTGAACAGGAAATTACACAGCCTTTCCTTTTCAGGCGTGGTTGTAAATGTCGAAATGGGGAATAATTCTTACGACGTGTATGGGATTCAAAGCCACACTTCATCGGGGCTTGCAGCGTATTTTATACGCTCTTACCCACTAGATCACCGATAAGATATGTGTATAATTTAAAAAAAAATTGTCGTCAAGGTGTCGTTGCGTGGCATTGTAATCGGATTCAACTTTAAAACTCGTATTTTTTCAAAAACGAAAATAATAATTTGGTTAATTTTTTTAAAAACTGATCTAATTTAGCATATTTTATGATACTGAGGAGTTTGACCCCGATTTATTTCGAATATAAAACTGGTATCTTAATCATGGCACTATTTAGTGGATATGATATAACACAGTAAGAGGTCACAAAATTTATCTTATTTAATTTGAGAATTCTTTTTCGTGAAGAGTTGCTTAAGTCGTTTTTTTGTTTTTTATAATACTTTAACATTTATAAAAGCATTTATAACTACGTGGTAATTAATAACTGAGGTTAAGAATAATTGATTCTATTAAAAAATCCATAAAAACTCTAAATACATTTTTCACCTTTAAATCTGAGGCAGACAAACAGCTGGGAAATTATTCTAAAATAAAACAGTATAGTTTTAAATACAAATGGGTTTGTTTAAATACAAAACCCATTTCAATTATTAAGCGTCAAAGTTGAAGAGATGAGAAAATGTTATAATTTTATCGTATTAAAAAACCATCCTCGATACAAATCGTATAAGGTTCTAATTAAGGATTTCTGAGGATTTAGTCATCAATAATTGAATTTTGGTTTTTATTATAACCCACTTTAATTCAATGACCAAAATATCAAATCAAAATATTTAAACTTCTATGTAAAAACTATAGTGTTAATTTTATTTTCATTCATATTAATATTATAATCTTTATAATTATTTTACTGTTTTTATAAAGAATCTTTAGAATAACAAGGATAACTATTGTAATTTTTATTTTTGTTTTTAGAAAGTTTTTGTTTTATACACGAATGAAAGATGATGATGGTAAAACAATAGCAAAATTTTTAAGAAATATTTTTTTCCATAAAATTCATCTAATGTATCCCTAGATAGTAATGTCTTATTTCATTAGTAATTCAAAGAACACTAAGTACCAAATAAGAAAAAAACATAATAATATAACAGTTACAATTTTATTTTTCTGGAAAAATTTAAATAAAAAAAAAAAAATATTAGTAAGTTAAACATGTCTTTGTTAAATAAAAATTAAAGTTTATAAAAAATAAAAATTTTTAATAAAATTTTAACAAATAATTACATTGCCTTATTGCCTCAATGGCTTGAAGATTGGGACCTTTATCGAAAGTGAATCTATATAATAATATAAAAGTACCTAAACAACTTCAATTTCAACAATATCATTAACTTAGTTTAAAAATTCAAGTCAGCCTTCCCTTCAAATGATTTCTGCAGAACCTGTAAAGACAAGAAATTAGGAGTGACCATATATGATATCACTAATTGTGCTTGTGTCCTTTGTGCTTTGGTTTAAAAGAAAATTTCTGATTAAGTGTTTTCTAAACGTCCTTTCAAATATAAAACTCGAAATGATTACAATAAGTCAAATTTTACCAACTTTTCTTACATTAACCTCAACTATGATCTAAGTATTTTACTGGAAAATCTTTTCAACGTAACCTTACCTTAAATCTTGCAGTAAAAATAAAATAAAACAAAATATTAATAAAAAAATTTTGATTGTAATGTCGAAAATTGAAAATATTTCAAACATTCTTATGCAGTAGTGGTTTCAAGTTTTAAACTTAGCAAACTAAAAATGTTTAGAAAATTAAGAATAATATTGTATGAATCGGGAGGAAACATTTTATTATAAATTAAATGAATTGATATTATAAAAAACCAGAAAAAAGGTTTTCTTTGATGGGATATGGTGAATAATTTTTTAAATTTTGGATATTTTTTTTAAACTTTGGGCAATTTTTAAGGTGTAGGTATTATGTTTGTGTAACGATTTATTAAAACAAATTAAAGTGCACAAACAATAATTTTTTATTAAAATTTATTAATTTATAAATTTAAGAATTTTTTTAAATTCAAATTTTATATTATCTAACAACTGTTTTATTATAAATTGTTAAATTTTGTTCCAGAATAGCTTTGTTACCGTCATATCTATAACCTAACAAAAAATAATACTAGAATACGCAATAATCACATCGACTAATTGAGTTAAATTATAATAATAGAGATTTAATTTATAACCTTAAAAGAACTATTCGTTTTATTAATGATCCCAGTATTACATCAACGTTCACCCCACTCAGCCATAGTCATACAGTTGCGTCATTGGCCTCTGTTTTTTACGTTGTAAGGATAAACAGTAGTTTTAAGAAATAAAGAAATAAAACATTTAATACCTTCACTCAAAGATTTTCTACGCGAAATATGAAGTGCAAAAGATGCCCACCTCTACACTGTATAGAAATTCTAAGATGTCGTAGCATAGCTAATGGAAAATCGTTTCTTATACTAACTTCGCGTTTATAACATCAGATACCAATCATATGTGTTCACAAAAGTTGGTAACTCTCTCATGTGTACGATTTTGTAAAGTTTAAGAACCACATTAAAATCTCCCTCCAAATTTTCTTATCCATCGTACAAAATCCTAAATTTTCCATTAATTCCTTTTTCCAAGAATTATTTTCTTATTCTTATTCTATGTACCAGTCGGTACATTATTTGTATTAAAGTTTGGTTTAAAAGTGGGTATTTTGGGTTAGTTAAAGTCTAATATACCATCCGAAAGAATCAAGTTAAATTACTCTGGCTTTCTAATGACTTTAGTTAAAAGAATATCTAAGAAATAAACTCTTTCCTTTAACAATATATTAAATTTACCGTTTATTTATTTTTCAATAATTTTTTCGGAAATGCACCTATAGTTTTTCACAAAATTAAAATTTCTGAGACTGTGAAATGATAACAACCAATTAGTATGCTTGTGTTATATTATATCCTTTAATCACATTTTATTTATTATAAAATAAATATCATTTTTATTTTATAAATTTATTATTATAATAATTATTTTAACATTCCATTAAAGTTTCGTTTAATAAAAAGAATATCCTAGAAAAAAAATTTTATCTTTACTTCCGTTCTTAAAAATTTTTCACCGAAAATGTGTTCAATTTTAAACAAAAAAATAAAAATATTCTATTGTCTTTAAGACGATGATAATAATAAAAGAAACTGACCGACAATATTCACCAGAGAAGATAAATGGAAATGAGTCAAAGCAATTTTTCGGAAAAATTTAAACTAAAAAAAACGTAATAGTAAAAAAATAAATTTTGTTATGCTTTAATACAAAAATGAAAATATAGTTGTTGCTACAAGTTAAAATAAAAGATGGTAACAAGTTAATAACAGTATAAAACAAGGTAGAATGTAAACTAACGGTTTTTAAAAGCGCACATTTCCAAACTCAATACAAACTGTTGAGAATTTTGACTTGCACAAAAATTTGAAAATTTCATGTAATAAGAAACAAGGTAGAATGTAAACCAACGGTTTTTAAAAGCGCACATTTCCAAAACTCGATACAAACTGTTTAGAAGTGTGACTTACACAAAAATTTGAAAATTTCATGTAATAAGAAAAAATGTGAAAATAGGACATTTTTGAAATTTTAAGGGGCCGTAAGTCCGGAATCCTATATAACTACGAAAAGCCGTTAACACACGTAAAAATATATTATTAAACCTTTAATTTTCATGTCTTGCCGGAGAAAAATTTGTACAGGTGCCTAAGTTACAGGTGTCTAAAAATACCAAATTTTCAATTTTTGAGGCGTAATAACTCTTAAAGAGGGGGTGTTACCAAAAAATTTTCTGAGGAAACTTATACTAATTCTAAAAGTTCTTTCTTGTCTCAAAATTTCAGGTTCCTATCTAAAGGGATGCCGGAGTTATGAAAAAAGAAATTTCATGCAAAATGTGGTTTTCACATAACGGTAAATTTAAATCGTAAATTACAAAATATTACATAATTTTGATATTGTTTTATATAAATATTAAAATTTTCGATCTTCTGCCGGTTTTAGATTGCAAAACTATTACGCAGAGCCCGAGATATATACATCTGAAAATGGGGCTTTTTCGTATTTTTGAAGAGCTGCAACTTTGGAACCCTTTACAATTAAAATAAACCTTTAACACACGTAAAAATATATTATTGTAGCTTTAATTTTTATATCTTGCAGAAGAAAAATTTGTACAGGTTCCTAAGTTACAGGTGTTTAAAAATAGCAAATTTTCAATTTTTAAGCCCTAATAGCTCATAAACAGGGGGTGGTCCGAAAAAATTTTCTGAGCAAACTTATACTAAATCTGAAAGTTCTTTCTTGCCTCAAAATTTCAAGCTTCTATCTAGAAGCGTGCCGGAGTTATGAAAGTAGAAAAATCATGCAAAATTTGGTTTTCACATAACGGTAAATTTAAATACTAAATTTAAAAAAATTGTATAATTTTGATATTAATTTACAAAGGTAAAAGAAATACCTGTCGAATGACGTTTTCAGGTTGAAAAAATCTTAAGCAGAACATAAGATATATGCATTTAAAAATAGGGCTTTTTCAAAGTTTGAGGGGCTGTAGCTCCGTAATGGGGGGGGGGCTACATGAAAAAGTTGTTCCACAAAATTATTTTTTTTATGACCCCTACCTATGGTTAAAATTTTTTTTCTCTATCTTTAACGGTGTAGAAGTTTTGTAAACAGACGGACGGTCGGACGGATGGACGGACGGACGGACGGACAGAGTGAAACTAATAAGCACATTTTTTCAAAATTTTTTTGGAAATGTTCTAAAAACGTGAATATAGGACATTTTTGAAATTTTGAGGGGCCGTAAGTCCGGAATCCTATATAACTAAGAAAAGCCGTTAACACACGTAAAAATATATTATTGAGCCTTTAATTTTCATGCCTCGCCGAAGAAAAATTTTTACAGGTGCCTAAGTTACAGGTGTCTAAAAATAGCAAATTTTCAATTTTTGAGACGTAATAACTCTTAAAGAAGGGGTGCTACCAAAAAATTTTCTGAGGAAACTTATACTAGTTCTTTCTTGTCTCAAAATTTCAAGCCTCTATCTAAAAGCGTGCCGGAGTTGTGAAAGTAGAAAAATCATGCAAAATTTGGTTTTCACATAACGGTAAATTTAAATACTAAATTTAAAAAAATTGTATAATTTTGATATACATAGTAATAATAGATATAATAGTAATTTACAAAGATAAAAGAAATACCTGTCGAATGACGTTTTCAGATTAAAAAAATCTTAAGCAGAACAAAAGATATATGCATTTAAAAATAGGGCTTTTTCAAAGTTTGAGGGGGTGTAGCTCCGTAATGGGAGGTGCTACATGAAAAAGTTGTTCCACAAAATTATTTTTTTTATGAGACCTACTCATGGTTAAAATTTTTATACCCGTATGAACTATGTTCAAGGGTATAATAAATTTGCCATTACGTTTGTGACACCTTAAAGGAGTCGAGCTAGATATAGTGTCAAAGGTATGGATCGGCTCAGAATCGAATTCTGAGTCGATTAAGCCATGTACGTCCGTCCGTCCGTCCGTCCGTCCGTCCGCACGATAACTCAAAAAATAAAGGAGCTAGGGGGCTGAAATTTTTTTTACGTCACTTTTGCAAAATTGTTAGTTTTGCTATTTAAATCCAACATTTTCGGTCGGCGGGTTCGAGTACCTGCCATACAACTTCTATCTTTATATAGAAATAACTCAGTATCTATTCAAGCTAGGTTTCTGAAATTTTGCAAATGATGATCAAGTTTTATGGCAACAACTTCTGTAAAATTTGGTTGTGCTGGTGCAGCGGGTTCGGGTAGCTGCCATACAACTTCTCCGTTTAAATGAGAATAACTCAGTGTTTATTGAAGCTAGGAATCTGAAATTTAGTAAAGAGGTGTCGAGTTACATGCCAACAACTTTTGTAAAATTTGGTTGGTCTAGAGCAGCCGGTTCAGACTTCTTGCACCTCTTGGAACCTAATGAAGCTAGGCGTCTGAAATTTTGCAAATGATGATCAAGTTTTATGGCAACAACTTTTGTAAAATTTGGTTGTGGTGGTGCAACGGGTTCGGGTAGCTGCCATACAACTTATCCGGTTAAATGAGAATAACTCAGTGTTTATTGAAGCTAGGAATCTGAAATTTAGTAAAGAAGTGTCGAGTTATATGCCAACAACTTTTGTAAAATTTGTTTGGTCTAGAGCAGCCGGTTCAGACTTCTTGCACCTCTTGGAACCTAATGAAGCTAGGCGTCTGAAATTTTGCAAATGATGATCAAGTTTTATGGCAACAACTTCTACAAAATTTGGTTGTGCTGGTGTGACGGGTTCGGGTAGCTGCCATACAAAATCTCTTTTTAAATGAAAAGAACTCAGTGTCCGTCCGCACGATAACTCAAAAAATAGAGGAGCTAGGAGGCTGAAAATTTTTTTACGTCACTTTTGTAAAATTGTTAGTTTTGCTATTTAACTCCAGCATTTTCTGTCCCCGGGTTCGGGTAGCTGCCATACAACTTCTTTCTTTAAATAGAAATAACCCAGTGTCTGTTCAATCTAGGTATCTGAAATTTTGCAAATGATGATCAAGTTTTATGACAACAACTTCTACAAAATTTGGTTGTGCTGGTGCGACGGGTTCGGGTAGCTGCCATACAAAATCTCTTTTTAAATGAAAAGAACTCAGTGTCCGTCCGCACGATAACTCAAAAAATAAAGGAGCTAGGAGGCTGAAAATTTTTTTACGTCACTCTTGCAAAATTGTTAGTTTTGCTATTTAACTCCAGCATTTTCGGCCGCCGGGTTCGAGTAGCTGCCATACAACTTCTTTCTTTAAATAGAAATAACCCAGTGTCTGTTCAATCTAGGTATCTGAAATTTTGCAAATGATGATCAAGTTTTATGGCAACAACTTCTACAAAATTTGGTTGTGGTGGTGCGACGGGTTCGGGTAGCTGCCATACAAAATCTCTTTTTAAATGAAAAGAACTCAGTGTCCGTCCGCACGATAACTCAAAAAATAGAGGAGCTAGGAGGCTGAAAATTTTTTTACGTCACTTTTGTAAAATTGTTAGTTTTGCTATTTAACTCCAGCATTTTCTGTCCCCGGGTTCGGGTAGCTGCCATACAACTTCTTTCTTTAAATAGAAATAACCCAGTGTCTGTTCAATCTAGGTATCTGAAATTTTGCGAATGATGATCAAGTTTTATGGCAACAACTTCTACAAAATTTGGTTGTGGTGGTGCGACGGGTTCGGGTAGCTGCCATACAAAATCTCTTTTTAAATGAAAAGAACTCAGTGTCCGTCCGCACGATAACTCAAAAAATAAAGGAGCTAGGAGGCTGAAATTTTTTTTACGTCACTCTTGCAAAATTGTTAGTTTTGCTATTTAACTCCAGCATTTTCGGCCGCCGGGTTCGAGTAGCTGCCATACAACTTCTTTCTTTAAATAGAAATAACCCAGTGTCTGTTCAATCTAGGTATCTGAAATTTTGCAAATGATGATCAAGTTTTATGGCAACAACTTCTACAAAATTTGGTTGTGCTGGTGCGACGGGTTCGGGTAGCTGCCATACAAAATCTCTTTTTAAATGAAAAGAACTCAGTGTCCGTCCGCACGATAACTCAAAAAATAAAGGAGCTAGGAGGCTGAAATTTTTTTTACGTCACTCTTGCAAAATTGTTAGTTTTGCTATTTAACTCCAGCATTTTCGGCCGCCGGGTTCAAGTAGCTGCCATACAACTTCTTTCTTTAAATAGAAATAACCCAGTGTCTGTTCAATCTAGGTATCTGAAATTTTGCGAATGATGATGAAGTTTTATGGCAACAACTTCTGCAAAATTTGGTTGTGGTGGTGTGACGGGTTCGGGTAGCTGCCATACAAAATCTCTTTTTAAATGAAAGAACTCAGTGTCCGTCCGCACGATAACTCAAAAAATAAAGGAGTTAGGAGGCTGCAATTTTTTTTACATCACTTTTACAAAATTGTTAGTTTTGCTATTTAACTCCAGCATTTTCGGCCGCCGGGTTCGAGTAGCTGCCATACAACTTCTTTCTTTAAATGGAAATAACCCAGTGTCTATTCAATCTAGGTATCTGAAATTTTGCAAATGATGATCGAGTTTTATGGCAATAACTTCTGTAAAATTTTGTTGTGATGATATGACAGGTTCGGATAGTTGCCATACAACTTCTCTTTTTAAATGAAAATAACTCAGTGTCTATTGAAGCTAGCTATCTGAAATTTAGTGAAAAAGTGTCGAGTTGCATGCCAAAAACTTTTGTAAAATTTGAATGGTCTAAAGCAGCCGGTTCAGGCTTTTTGCATTTCTTGGAACTTAATGAAGCTAGGCGCAATAGATTCGGGCAGCTATCATACAACTCCACAATTTACATAAATATATCTCTGTAGTTCGGTACTAAAACTCTGAATGTTTTTAAAAGATGATCAAGTTTTATAGAAACAGGATATATTACGTTCATACGGGTATCCCAGAGTTGACACAGTCTACTCTACTGCACTCTTCCTCGTTTTCTATATCTTTAAGGGTGTAGAAGTTTTGTAAACAGACGGACGGACGGACAGAGTGAAACTAATAAGCACATTTTAGCACAATGTGCTAAAATATGTGAATTTCCAAAATATTTTACAAAAACAAAAAAAGAAAATATAATAAAACTGAATTTTCTGAAGGATACAAGTTAAAAATTGCAGTTCATATTCAAAAGAAACGGAAACTTTTAATTGTTTTATTTAAAACAGAAATCCTTAAATATTTCCACGCAATGTTGTTTTTTTTTTAGTTTTTTTCCAAAAGTTTTAATCAAATCATCATAGATACGTTTAAAGTTTAAAATACATATAAAAAAATTAAAAGACAAAATATGCATTTTGTGAAAAGTACACCACTAAAAGGTAAAATAATTTTAAAGGAGATTTGATTTTGTATTATAAGTACCTACTGTCGTCACCTGACATACTATATCCTCGCCTCATAAGTTTAGTTTAGATGGTGGTCTCAGTTGAATTTTTGTGACAAGAGTTACCTAAAAATGCAAATTTGGATTTTATTATTATTTTGTTACCTTGATATCAACAAACGGTATGAGTATAATTATTTTTATTACGGGGACGCATTTTACAGAATTGTTAAAACATATATAACTTAAATGATTAAAAAAGACAAAAGTATAAAATGTCATTAAAATCAAATTTATATAATTTTGCATCATAAAAAATTAATGATTTGCGAAATGAGTTTAAGAGCATAAACTATAAATATTTATTATAGTTTTTAATCGATTTTCAAAGCAGAATGCAATTGAGGATATTTTAATTGTAAAATTTAATGATTTTTAAATTTTAATCAAATTTCCATTCAGTCATTTCATAAAATTTTTTTTAAATTTAAAAATGTTCCTATACTAGTAATTTTCTAAGTTTTGAAATTTAAAGTCTATCATATTGTGGTCATGAATACATTGCAATGTCAATCAGAAGCTTATTTTAAACTCATCAATTTGTAGTAAAACTATTTATCAAATTCAATTACCTATATGTAGATTTTAGCAAAAAATTATGATGTTCCCTTTTAAAAGTGACATGATGGTCACCGTAATCATATGCTTATGAAAACCACACAAATAAAGATATTTAGTATGTCATTGAGTAAAAGCAGTCCAAAATTTCGATCAATTGATAATTAATATACTTAATGGCATAACAGTTCTTTTTTAAATTGAAAAAGACTCATTTAGCAGGAAAAACCAACATAACTATGTCATGTTCTTTTAATCAAAATTTTATATTTCTTAAAGAGTAAAATTTTTGATTTAAAGAATATGACATAGTATGTTTTTTGCTTT
This sequence comes from Poecilobothrus nobilitatus, assembly GCA_947095535.1. Classification (NCBI taxonomy): domain Eukaryota; kingdom Metazoa; phylum Arthropoda; class Insecta; order Diptera; family Dolichopodidae; genus Poecilobothrus; species Poecilobothrus nobilitatus. Next base: position 239,156,640 of record OX352773.1, on the reverse strand, counting down.
GTGTATTATTTTTTATTTTAAAATTTCTATACTACAGGGTGGCCCAAATTAAACTTAGTAATGTAAAACACGTATAACACTTGTAATAAACGTTTTTTTTAATGATTTTTTTTTTAATATATTAAATTTTGCGCATTTTGCATTACACCACGTAAAGTTTCTGGTTGCAGGCTCCGTATTTCGTCTCGAATATTCTGCACACTTTATTTTTTAAATCTCGCCATAAAAAAAGTCGGGCGCAGTTAAATCTGGTGAACGAGGTGCCCAAGGAAAATCTGAATTTTTTGAAATTATGCGTTCACAAAAAAATTCACGCAGCATGTCCACAGTTTGCCTAACAGTATGCGCAGTCGCTTCATCTTGTTGAAATCACAAATTAGCGTGTTGCTTTACCATTGGCCGCAAAAAGTTGTCGGTCATTATTCGGTAAGAAGCTCCGGAGACGGTTTCTGTCGTTTCATCAAAACATTTAATTTTTTCTCAAAAAAATATGGACCGATGACTTTTGTGGCCATAATACCGCACCAAACAGTGCATCTGATTGGGTGTGACTGATGCTGATGTATTACCCTTGGATTTTCAGTGGCCCACAATCTGGAATGGAAATGCGCTTCATCCGACATCAAAAGATTATTTAAAAAATTATTTTGTGTGGCTAATTGTGTAAAGCAGAAAAATTCGATAATTTTAATGCGTTGTTGTGTACTGTACGTATTCGTTTAAAATTTTCAAGAGTTCAGTTATAATCTGCAAAAAGAAAAATTAAAAAAATTATTTGCGTTTCACATGAGTTGGTCTCATTTGGGCCACCCGTTATAATACTTAAGCCCTAATGAAGGGTTCAATATAAACACGAAACATTGGAGAAAGTAAAAATTTAGTTTTATTTTTGATAAAAAGTCCTATAATAGCATATATTACCATCGTAAATTTAATAATAAGAAGGGATCGAAATACAACAATATTAATACCAATAATAATAGCTACTACAGTGATAGTGGCGTTGTCTTCAAATATTATCTTATACAAGGTGTTATATACTACTGTACAATGTAACTTTTGATGATATCGTCACTAATAGAAAAATATTAATATAATAATAGACAACTTTATTGTTCTTTTACAGTACAACTTATCAATTTAAAGTTCGTATTTTTGTCCTACCCTCTCCTATCTCTATTCCCTATTCAATATACTGAATTAGCAGTTAGGAGTTTCATTCCATTATATTGCCTAAAGCGAGAGTAAGGTTTAGTCAACAAAAATCTAACACTACCAAGGTGGGTATTTTTGGTGTATTCCAAAGATTCACAACCCTCTAAAAAAAAAAAAAAATTAAACGATTTAATTTGTGTAAACATCAATTAAAAATCAAAAATTTTATTTTATTATTTTAACTGGTATAATGGAAGTTTTTTGGCTGTAATAACTCATGAAAAAATACTTATATATGTATACATATGTATTTTTATACTATAAAAAAAATAATAAAATGAAAGTTTACATAACTGTTCAAACTATATTATTAAATCACTTAAGCATTAAAACTATAAGTTTTTTTACTCTTCATAAAAAAAAAAATTTAGTACTTACCTATTGTTTTAACAAATCTTTTGGCAATTTCTTAATTAAATTATTTTAATTTAAAAAAAAAAATAGTTATAAGAGTAAGGTATTTACTTAAGATTTAACCCTTTATTATTAATAAAAGGATTTTTTTTTTCCTTGATTTTCTTCTTAAATATTTTACTGAAGCAAAAATTTTTACGAGGAAAATAAACTGTTTTTTTTTTTTATTTCTATTACATTTTCTTTTAATTATTCTTATTCTGCTCTAATTATTTAATTAATTCCTTAATTCCGACCAATGACAGTAAAAAAAAAAAGAAGAAAATTGTTCAAAATCACATTTCTTAATTTCAATTTTTTTATTTGTTTTTTTGTTTTTTTTTTTTTTTTCAGTAGCATGAAAGAAGACAATGAAAATTCTTGGAAAAATTTAAAGTTCAAGCAATTAAAATGACAATTTGCATGTACAAATCATAAAGTCACGTTTAAATTCTTTAACAAAATATTTTTAAAATTCAACACTATATAAAATTTAAAAATTCCTTTCCACTAACTGTTATACTACTTAATATTGTAAATATATTGTATATTATACACATTAAAACAGTTACTTAAATTGAAAATGATCCACTATGGTGACAGTGTTGACAAAGTCTTTTGTTTACATGTAATGTAAGGTAAATAGTTTAGTAATTTACTAGTTGGATTTTTTTGCAGTATAAATAAATCTGGAAACTATGTGAATACGGTAAAGAATTCGGAATAATATGATTTGTTTGTAGTATTTTTATTTTAATAAACTAAAAAGTATATTGGAGTTCAATAATAATATAATATGTACTCGTATAATAACATAATAATATCAGGTAAATACGAGTATAATATATATTTGAATAAAGACACAAATATTTATATATTTATGCATTTTTAGCAAATAAGAATGCTGGCATCTCCTTTGCATAAAACTCAGCTAACATAATTTATGTAAATAATTTACATTATTTTTATAGTTGGTATAGGTTAGGTAATGATATAGTGGTAGTGATTAAGACACCGTCTCTCACTCGTCAGAAATCTGTCAAAAATACATTGGATATGGATAATATTGAAATATGCACATGGGAAAAACCCTTTGATGTAAGAGATAAGACCAAATGACATTCTTCCTATAGTAAGGACAATTCCCTGCTGAGGACAGTAGAAAAAGATAAAAGATTTGCAACAATACTAGAAGCCTCGGAAAATGAAGGTGTCAAGTGGAAGTCCTATGCTCCCAAGAGGAGTAAGGAAAAACAATTTTTTATAGTAGGTTATGGTTATTTTACGTTGTTTACAAGTTCATTACCATTGGCTTTACCATTATTTTAATTTTATTGAATGAATATATGAGTGTAAAACTCAAGAATTTTCAACTTTTTAAATATTTAAAGAATTTTATTAAATTTTCAACTTTTTAAATTTAAAAGAAAAGAAGAAATATTTAAAATTTTTTTAAAATTTTTATATTTAAATTATAAAATAAAATAAAGAAAATAAATTTATATTTCATCTTAAAAACAAATCCTATATTTTAAATTTTTAGAATGTGTGAATCAAATTTAATTTACAACAAAAATATTTTAAATAATACCACAGATTTAAACTACCAAATAACTTTTTAGGTGTGTCATTTTCACATTAAGTCACTGTAAATGCAGAAAAATATAAACAAGTTAGGTATGTGTGTGTGCGTATAAAAATAATGCTGCTGAAAACGTGATAACAGATCTAATGCAGTAGTTAACAAAAATATAAAGAAAACTTTGTGACAAAAAAGAAGTTAAGTATAAATTTTAAGCAATGTTGAAAAATCATTATTTTTTTCAATCATATAAAAATTATAGAGTTTTTATTGGCTTTACTTATTATCCTACAAAATAATTAAAGTGGTGCAAGAATTTTCATTTATTACATTAAACGTAAAATCTTACATTTATTTTTTAGAAAAGTGATTAAGTTCTAACAATAAACAAAAATAATACAGTTAGAGGTTTGAAAGGAAGCGTTTTTTTCAATATCTGAATAAATTTTATCTTAAAGAAGGAACTAAATTCCTTTTTCAAGTCTATAGCAACGATCTTAATATTAAAATATTGCATTATACTAAATAAAATTATGATATACAGTATAAGAGATGTAAGCCTAAACACATAGTTTCCTACTCGTATTTTTGCATTCTTCCATGTGAAATTGCATTGGTGTTGTTTGGACGCGTTCGTCTTCTACTTACTTCGGGGTTCCAGGTCATGCGGCTTATATTTTTGCAATCATTTTTGTTGTTGTCTTAGTTTCCACTGATCTTCGTTGCTTCTTCGGCCAAGTAAGAATACTCTAGATGTGATGCTTAGATTGGTTAGTAATGGTTAGTAAATATTTGCAGTTTCAAGGTAATGGTGTTGGATATCGTCTATATTTCACTACCGAATAGGAGAACTATTTACAATTGGTTACAATGTTTTCTTAAAGATTTGAGTGCTTCCCCATCCGAATGCTATTCTTTCGTGTTAGTAACTCGGTCTCCCCATCTCCATAAGTAGTCATTATGCTATCTAGGTTTTTGCTGGTTGCGTTTTCAGCAAGATGTGTTCGTTGCTGGCAATAGGAACTAGAAATTTTTAAACAAAAACAAATTAATGTGGTAGGACTAATAAATAAAATCCATTTTTTTTTTATCGAGGAAAATCCGTTTGTACATTTGTCCTTTTTAAAGAAAATATTGGTTATAATATTTCAAAATAAACTTGAACATAGAGAACAAGCAAAAATTAAATTTTATGAAATCTCAATCTTAAATAATTTTATTATTTTTATTTTTCTTTTAATTAGCTTTGTACGTGCAATTTTAAGAAAATAAAATTCAATATAATATAACAATGTACTGAATAAAAATTAACAAAATAACGGTATAAAATTGCATTTCTCCTAAACACAAAATAAAATTATCGAGAGAATTATATCGCATTTTCATAGAAAAAGAAAAAGAAAGAAAAAACAGTAGAATGATATTTTTTTTTTTTTTGAGAAAGAGACAACCCAAAGAGATAAATTTAATTAAAAAAAAAAATAAATTGAAAAGCAAATAATTCATTAATATGATTTAAATTTAAATTAAATAGAAGACAGCAAACGATATTCTTTATATGCGAGTACATATCTATTATACAAATGTGATGTTTTCTCAGAAATTAGTTTTTATCTTTTCATCTTGATTTTTTAAGAAAGAAAGTCAAGGACAAATCAAAAGCTTTGTCAAAACCATGCAATGTATTTTAAGGGTTGGCTACGAAATCTCGTATTTTAAAATTTTGTGTTCTAAAATCTCATGTTTTTAAATCTCGCGTTTTTAAATCTCGTGTATCAAAATTTCGTGTCTAAAACTTCGGGTTTCAAAATCTCGTGTCTCAAAATCTTACGTTTCAAAAGCATATAATTTTTTTTATTCATTAAAGAAATAAAGTCGAAATACACTTTTTTTTGGTTTATATCAATTTTGACATTTGAAATATAGTCAAAATCCTGAACTTTTCCTTTTCGGCTTTATTTCATTTTTAAAAAAGAAATAAAGAAATAATACTTTGGTAAAATATTCCCCAAACCCCCGCATAACAAATTATTGGCACCCTGATTAACGCAACTCTAAAATCTTTGGATTTGAACCCTGTAACCGTGACTCTAAAATCTTTTCTAATTATTTTTTTTTGCATATATCTTCCAACAGTAAAGTATTTTATATATATTTTTCTTTTTTTTCAAGAAAAAGACTGGCTCGCAATAACTCTTGTATTTTTTCCTATTTCTACCTTCGCGCCAGATTTTCTAAAAAATACAGCAAAAACGCAAGTTTTTGAGGCACGATATTTTGACATGTGAAATTTAAAAGTACGAAATTTTTAAAAACGAGATTTATAAAAGCACGAGATTTGAAGACATGAGATTTTAATTCGCGAAATTTTAATCGCTCCCGTTATTTAAAATGTTTAGTTTTCAATTTTTAATGAATTTTTTCGATGAAAGTGAATTTCTTATTATGAAATTTGGATGAAAAAAAGGATAATAAAGACAACAATATTATCTCATATTCCATGAAGATTATGTGATTAGGTTTTAAGATTATTTATATAAGATATTTAAAAAACAAAATGTTTAATTTTTCTTATTTTAATCAGAAGCATTTTTGAAAAAGTTCTACAAAGATTTGTATTTGAGTTATAGATATACAATTTATAATTAATAATTAATCCATCGCATAAATAGAATATTAAGGAAAAGTACCCAATTTTTTTTTATTATCGAATTATTTAAATTTTGAATAGACTTATAAACGAAAATTTGTCATTAGCCTCATGTTACATTTTGACACAATATTAATAGTAAAGGTGTACACTAGTAAACTATACCATTTACAGTTATCCGATTTGCTAAAGAAGCTTATCAATCCGAGTAAAACCTTAAATATGAATTCCCCTCGGCCGTTTAGGCCACATTCGTAACCACATGCATACTCTTGCTCCCCCTCCCCCTCTCCACACACACACACACACATACACAGACAGACATTAAAACAATTTTTACAGGTTTCTACGCACCGGGGTAATGCATAATTGCAAAAATACAAATTTTTTGTTGGATAACAATACCTACCTTATGCAGTCATGTATGCGGCCGGTAAAAAAAAATTAAATAAAAGGCAGAATCATTTTTCTTTTAAAGTAAAATTGGATTTTGAAATTGGTATGATATTCTAAATATTGTAGACAGAAAAAAAAAATTAATTAATTGTCCTTGTCAAATAATATTTTGTATAAATGATTTAAAATCAAGGACAAATTTATTTTTCTCTTTTCTTATATTTCATTAAATTTTTTTTTAATTATTTTTAGGATGTACTCGTAGAAATGCTAATTGTCAAATACCCATTGGTAAAATTCGTCACCACTTAAATAATTTTGTTAATATTGTCAGATCAATTAATATTTATGTATCTACTCGTATATATTATATACAATATATACTTATATTCTAGTTTGTTTTAAACAATTTTTCATTTAACACATAGATGTATAGGTTTTAGTACTTACATTTACTGTTCAAGTAATTTTGGGTTTTGTATAAGAATTTGGTATTTTTATTTGGTGCATCAACTATACAAACTTTTCACTTAAAATGTTAATGCAAATATAATAAACAGCACTGCAGTATTTTAAACAAAAATTTTTGAGAAGTACCTATACATTTTTAAAACGATTTTGAAAGGATTCTAAATTTGCAACTATTTTCAGATTTTGAAAAGTACAAGAAAAATTTCAAAAAAAGTCAAGGATAATATTATTAAATTTGGAAAAAAAATATAACGGGCCGACAGTCAAATGGTCACTAATAAGAAAATATGAAATTTTTATTAAAATATGATAAAATGTGATCTTGATTGTTTTTCATATACTAAAAGAAATGGGAGGAAGAAAATTAATAATATATGGTTCTGCAGTTCATAAGTTAATTTTAATTATTTCTTAGTTGGTATTTTAGATACTTTTTTTAATTTCATAAATTTTTTCAGGAAAAATTTTCATTTATATACACTTTAATGTATAACAAAATTTTTTCGTCCTTTCATCTTTTCCACCAAAAATCTTTTATTATAAAAATCCAAGTACCTTCCGAAATAAAAGAAATAAAAGTTTTAATCATTTTTTAACAAATTCTAAATTTTTCAAATGCAATGCAAAAAATATTTTTAAGAAAATGTTGCAATAATCAAAAAAATGCCAGGACAACATTATTTCTCGCTAACAAAAAGAAATTTTAATGATTTTATTAAGGGTAAAGGTTTTATTTTTCTCAAGTTGTTTTAATATAACCAGAGAAGAGAATGGAAGATTTTCTACTTTTTAATTTTTCTTTTTAAACTGTGATGTTTAAATTTTGGTGTTTTTTTTTTTTTTTGGTTTTTTTTCTTACTTTATGAAGGTATTATTTTCCGCATGTTTGATTTTAATTATTTTAAAGGGGTGAATAAAAATAACAATACAAATTTTTTACTTTTTTTTTTACTAATTTTTTCAATATTTTTATTTGATTTTATTACATTTGCAATGTTTGTGGTAAAATTCAAAAATAATTGCTAAAGAAAAAGACAATTGAAAGAAGATGGGGATACAAAAAATTTTTTGAAAGTAAATTTAATTTTTTTTTAAAGAAAAGTGGTTTTAAACATCAATATTTTAATCTAAGATAAGAAATAATAAGAATAATATCCTTATTAGAAAGGCATTTCAGATTATTATTCTAATGGATAACAGATTTGAGATCAATGTGCACAGGACAAAAATCGCGATAAATTGATAGCAGCTTTCAAGAATACTTCAATGGTTACCTATTTATTACCTGGATTATTAAAATATACTCTTCTAGTAAATTCTAAATTCAAAAAATCTAATGAACCAATAAAATTAGACGATACTTTCATTTGTGATGGAATTGTCCTGTTTCAGACCTTTTTGAAGTCTGAAGGTATTAGATATTATTCATAAATTGAAATCTAATATCAGTTAAAAAAACAAATTAAGTCTGAACTTCACAAGAAGTACCTACCTATCAAATTATAATAAGAAATTATACATTCATATTATTATATTATTTTGCTTTTTTTTATTTTAATTATTTTTTTGAGCAAAAGGACAATAATATTTAGTAAAAAAATAAAGGTGGTTTATTCATGTAGAATATTATACATACATAACCTAACATTTTAAACTCTGAAACTAAATTTCTAACTAACTTTAACTGTAAAAGAAACAACAAAAATAAAAGAAGAAACAAAGAATCCCTATATACCAAATATATTTTTTACTTCAATTATGAAATTAAATTATCCGTGGAAAAACAAAAATGTCAAAGTATAAAAGTAAATAATTATTTTCAGAAATCTTTTCGAATGAATTCTGAAGCAAAAAAATGTACTTTTTGATTTAAAGAACTTTTATTTATATGTTAGTAATTTGGATTATGGTGAAACTGAAAAATTAGTATAACATTAGGAGTAAAACAGGATTACAACAATTTTTACAATGTTTAAAAATTTTTTCTGCTTGTTCATTGGTATTCCGGAAGTTCCGTCCATATCCCATATCCGTTCATATCCATTAATAATCATTTAAGAAACAAAAAAAAAATTTTTAATTAATTATTAAACAATATTCGATACATAAATATATCCTGACAAAAGTATCGATATTATGTTTGGTTCATTTTTATATTTCTATTTTATATATAACTATTTCTTTTTAATTTGTTGTGCTGTTATTGTTACGAAGAAGGGCGTGTGGTTGCCTGCGGGCTATTGTGATCTTCTGAAACGTATTATATATTCCTGATTGAGCGTTCTCATTTCAGAAAAGCTCTCACACTATTCTTCCCCCAAAGTTCTTCGCTCTTTGCTTCACCCCAGAATTCTTTTGTGTGTGTTGATCCTGGGGATCGAAAACAACTTTCCCTCGCCCTGGGCTAGTTATGGTCTAGTTACTGGTTTCTAGTTACTGACTTCTTTAAGACTAGAAAATTTCGAACATTCGCTAAAAAAGGATGTATGCCTATTGTTATTACTCAAAGTGCAAAATAATTTTCTTTATTACTTTCTTGCGGTTTTTTATTCTACATCCGACATACTTCAAAGATTGTCCTTATATAATAAAAACAACAACAAAAATAAAATCACTCCAGTTCTTTACTCCCCCATACTTCATTAATAAAATCTAATTAAATAATTTTAAGTTTAAAATATTTTATAAATTGTTTGTTGCTATTTAAAAATTTCATTAGACTAAAATAATTCTGAGAAAACATTTAAAAAGAAAAAAATATACATTATACCTACTATCATTTAGGATCCATTTATGCCAATTTATAATGGCAGGTAAATGGTAGCACACGAATACAAAAAATACTTGTTTTATTTTTTTTTTTAATAAATCAACTTAAACCTACTTCCGACTCAGGTTTCCTATTTTAACACGTAAAACGACTATGTTTTGTGTGTATATGTTGGTGTTATGTATATTTATAACAGCTCTTCCAAATAAAGGCGCACAAATTTCAAAATAACACGCAATATATATATATACCTAATGTGAAGTTCACTTTTTATAGTAAACTAATAATAATTATACCTAATAATAATAAAAAGAAGCCTATATATAGATTGGTTTGGTTTGGTTTGGTTTTTTTGTTTTTTTTTTTTTGAAAGGTAAAGTCTAAGAAAGTTTTCTTATGCATTATATTCTTTGTGATAAAAATGAAGTTTGTCTTTTTTATTACCCAGTTTTTATTTTGAAAAATCATCATTCCATAGCACTGCCACCGCATTTTTTTACTTTTCTTTAAAAAAGTTTTCAATGATAATATTAAAAAAAGAAGTGGGAGTGGAGTTAGGGGATTAGTCTAAAAGAATAAAAAAGAGAAAAAGTTTAGAAAAATACAAGGAACTTCTTTAACTTGTTATCATGTTTCCACGATTTGTTTTTTTTTTTTGTTTTGGACCCTTAAGAAAAAGAAAAAAATGAAACCTTTGAGTGAAAATAATGTAATTAAGATCCAGTTCTTTTAATTTTCTTTTCTTTTATGTTTTTTGCTTACTTGCCTTTGTTATTATTTTAAAGTACGTATATATGTAAAATTGAGCCACCAAGTTTTTTAATTCATTTTTGTTGTGTTCTCACATCACAAAGAACAATTAAAACTAACACTACAATGTTGACAAAAACAAAAAAGGAAAAAAATTAAAAGAAAATTAAAAGAAAATTGTTTTTCTTGTTGTTGTAAAATGTATTTATCGCCCTCTAATAGGTAAGTGTAATGTTATAAAAAACGAATAAATGGAATTTTATGTAGCTGTATATAATTTAGTGATTCGATGTTGTTTTGTTAAATTTAATATTTTTTTTAAATATTTAGAGTTAAACAATTTGAGACAAAAATTTATTTTTATTTTACATTAAATATTGTATATCACTAAATGCGAAAATATTGCGTGCTATCGAAATCTGATTTAATTCTACCAAATATATGTCTTTTGAAATGTAAATGTTGAAACCATTAAAAACTTTTAATATGATTATCAGACTATAAAATTGATATTTCTCAAAAATTTTAATAAATCAGAGAAACTTCAGGGAAATCTTCCAAAATAGGGGCAGAAAGGATTGTAGTAAGTCGTATTGTAAGTATATTGCCAAAATGTAGACGCATATTAGAGACAGTCTGTTTAGTCATTAAATTTGTACAAAAGGCTCTTTTCAAAATTCTTTAATGCATTGAGTATTCCTTTTGAATTGAAAAATTTAATGATTCTTATTAATAATCGATCAAAAGAAAATGATAGGACTAAATCCATAAATTAATGTTTAATCTGAACGTAACTTGGGATCATGATCAAGAACTTAAATGCCGGATCGAAATTTAAATTATTGCTAAAACATTTTTTAAATATCAACATGAACTCGTTCTTACGATTCGCTAAATTTTATGTTTTGTCTGTTCTATTTATGCGATTTAGAATTATGAACGTTAAAAACTGCACATATGGACAAAGTAGGAGCTTTATTAATGTGGATTTATAGCAAAATGGAAAAGATTTCATGGATAGACCATATTTCAAATACCGAGAAACTCCTTCAAGTCGTCAAACGAAGAAAAACTGAATATTTTGGGAATTTGATGCAGAACAATAAATATGAGCTCGTACAACTGATAGTGCAAAACAAAATCGAAGGAGAAAAAGCAGTTGGCAGGAAGCAATTGTCATAGGCAAGAAATATTTGAAATTCGACAGACATAAATTCAATAGGTGGCCTTATTCACTTAGCCAGTAAAATGCAATAAAATGTGATCGCTAAAGTGATATCTAAACTTGGATCATAACATCTAAGAGAAAAAGAATCCATAAAAATATTAATATAAAAAAACAATATGTCTGCAATATAATGTTTGTTAAAGAAAAGTTAAAGAATTTTTTGTTTTTGAGAAAATTTTCTCTTTTTTAAATATTTCTCTAAACATTTTTTTCTTGTTCTGTTTTTTCATAAATTTGTTACTTTCGGATTTTTTATTTATTTTCTTTGCTACTTGTTTTATATTTAATATCATTTAGTTTTATTTAAAACATAATAATTTTTGAATAAAGGCATTTTATTACCCTTTTTAGCACATTTCCAAAAAAAATTTGAAAAAATGTGCTTATTAGTTTCACTCTGTCCGTCCGTCCGTCCGTCTGTTTACAAAACTTCTACACCATTAAAGATAGAGAAAAAAACTTTTAACCATGGGTAGATCTCATAAAAAAAATAATTTTGTGGTACAACTTTTTCATGTAGCCCCATCCATTACGGAGCTACAGCCCCTCAAACTTTGAAAAAGCCCTATTTTTAAATGCATATATCTTATGTTCTGCTTAAGATTATTTCAATCTGAAAACGTTATTCGACAGGTATTTTTTTTAGCTTTGTAAATTAATATCAAAATTATACAACTTTTTTAAATTTAGTATTTAAATTTACCGTTATGTGAAAACCAAATTTTGCATGATTTTTCTACTTTCATAACTCCGGCACGCTTTTAGATAGAGGCTTAAAATTTTGAGGCAAGAAAGAACTTTTAGAATTAGTATAAGTTTGCTCAGAAAATTTTTTTGGACCACCTCCTGTTTATGAGCTATTAGGGCTCCAAAATTGAAAATTTGCTATTTTTAAACACCTGTAACTTAGGAACCTGTACACATTTTACTTTTGCAAGATATAAAAATTAAACTACAGTACTATATTTTTACGTGTGTTAAAGGTTTATTTTAGTTGTAAAGTGTTCCAAAGTTGTAGCTCTTCCTAATTGCGAAAAAGCCCAATTTTCAGATGTACATATCTCAGGCTCTGCGTAATAGTTTTGCAATCTAAAACCGCGAGAAGACCGAAAATTTTATTATCTATATAAAAAAGTATTAAAATTATGTAATATTTTGTTATTTACTATTTAAATTTACCGTTATGTGAAAACCACATTTTGCATGAAATTTATTTTTTCATAACTCCTTTAGATAGGAACCTGAAATTCTATTTTTAGGTGTCTAAAAATAGCAAAGAAATGAGACAAGAAAGAACTTTTAAAATTAGTATAAGTTTCCTCAGAAAATTTTTTGGTAGCACCCCCTCTTTAAGAGTTATTATGCCTCAAAAATTGAAAATTTGCTATTTTTAGATACCTGTAACTTAGACACCTGTAAAAATTTTTCTTCGGCAAGACATGAAAATTAAAGGTTCAATAATATATTTTTAAGTGTGTTAACCGTTTTTCTTAGTTATATAGGATTCCGGACTTACGGCCGCTCAAAATTTCAAAAATGTCCTATTTTCACATTTTTTCTTATTACATAAAATTTTCAAATTTTTGTGCAAGTCACAATTTTAAACAGTTTGTATTGAGTTTTGGAAATGTGCGCTTTTAAAAACCGTTGGTTTACATTCTACCTTGTTGTTTTAGTGTTTTTAAATAGATATTATTTTTAAGTCTGTTACTGATGATTTTTTCAGCAAATTGATGGCACCAGAGACGGCACCAGGAGCTGCGCTGGAAAGAAACAAATGGTTCTCATAATTAGCAAAAAATTATAATAAAGGAAATAGTTTTACTATGTAAATCCCTGTGCATAATAAACTTAATGTAGTACTTACATTTCTAAAAGCTCTTAAAGAAGGGGAAATATTAAAAAAGCGAAGGAACTTATGCTAACTCTGAAAGAAATAATTAAAAATAATTATTTTAAATAATTAAAATTCCCTTTTCTAACCTCGTTTAACGAAATTAATACTGAACGTTGTACTAATATGTCCTTGTTATTTTTTCATTCTTTTACTTACTTACTGTGACTTACATACCTATAATATATTGATATATAGTTGTTTGTAAATAGAGTAGAATATACCTACCTATTTCATTGGAGAATTTTTAAGCCACTCTTAAATCTTTGACTATACATACCTAAAGAATTTGTGCACGGTATCAAATATACGTTGGTACCTATTTATAGAAAAAATCTATTCAATATTTATATTTTCTAAATTTGTAACATTTTTAATCAATTTAATTAAATTACATTCTACAGTATACATTGAGTTAGCTTCTCCATACTTAATTCCTAAAAGTATGCATTAAACAAGGTAGAATGTAAACCAACGGTTTTTAAAAGCACAGGGCCTCGGTGGCCTAGTGGTTAAGCAAGTGTCTTAATACCCGAGGGAGTGGGGGTTCAAATCCTACCTGTGCAACAAGTTTTATAAATTGAAAACAAATCCCCCTGCCACCAAATATACTTTAAATATATAATATAAACAAAATAAATAATATTGGTGTATAATTTAATAATTGTATTTTGACTTATAATGGCCTTAGTAACAGATGATTTTGTAATATTGCAATTTCCTATGTGATTTGTAATATTAATATAATTAAATAAATAAAAGCACATTTCCAAAAGACAATACAAACTGTTTAGAATTTGTGATTTGCACAAAAATTTCGTATAATAAGAAAAACTGTGAATTTTTGCAATTTTGAGGGGCTATAAGCCCGGAACCCTATATAAGTAAGAAAAACCGTTAACTCACGTAAAATTATATTACTGGAACTTTAATTTTTATATCATGCCGAAGAAAAATTTTTACAGGTGCTTCAGTTACAGGTGTTTAAAAATAGCAAATTTTCAATTTTTGAGCACTAATAGCTTATAAACAGGGGGTGGTTCAAAACAATTTTCTGAGCAAACTTATACTAACTCTGAAAGTTCTTCCTTCCCTCAAAAGTTCAATTCACTACTTAAAAGCGTTCCGGAGTTATGAGGGTAGAAAAATCATGCAAAATTTGGTTTTCATATAACGGTAAATTTAAATACTTAATTAAAAAAAACCTATTTAATTTTGATAGTGATTTATAAAGGTAAAGAAAATTCCAGTCGAATGGTGTTTTCAGATTGAAATGTTAATGGAGAACATGAGATATACGCATTTAAAAATAGGTTATATGAAAAAGTTATTTCACAAAATTAATTTTTTTATGAAACCTACCCATGGTTTCAAACAAATTATTTTAAATAAAAATTCTAATATATTGCACCCCATAATTTCTTAAATATTTTAAATCCAATAAAACAAAAATTATTTTTAATTATAAAAAAAAAAAAATTAAATTTTTTTAAATACACACAAAAAAAAAAAAAAATAACGATATTAATTTATTGTGATCGAAAATTTTTAAAACTTCAGGATAAATATTCTAAAGCAGGTACTGACTGACTGGTTCCTGAACTCATTTTCTATGTAAATAATAATATAATATTAAAAAAAAAAACTGTTTTTAATAAATAATTTATTATAATTTTATTCAGTGACATTTTATTATCCGTTATTTTTTTTTCTGTTTTTAAAAATTGACTGTTTTTTTATTTTTTTTATATATTATTATGTTTATATGTTGTTTATATAATATATATTATTATGTATATTGTACAATTTTATGTATATAATAAAAAAAAAAAATTGTTACGTAATAAATTTTGGTTAACTTTTGTTTTTCATTAAAAAAAATTATAAAGTCATGGTGACGTTTTAGCTTAAATCAAAAAAAACGATAAAACCGAAAAGCAAAATATTAAATAACCGTTTTTAACTGAATAATAGTTTACTTAAAAAACTTACGCGCCATTTTTATTTCAATATTATTACATATTTTATGATGCAAAATAAAAAATTAATACTAGCTATATAAGATGTTATGTATCTTTTTTTTTTAATGCATTTCTCTGCCATATACATGTGGACAGGAAATTACACAATCTTTCCTGTTCAGCCGTGGCTGTAAATGTCGTAGGGGTTATAACTCTTACGACGTGTGTGGGATTCGAACCCACACCACCTCGGTGTTTACAGCGTATTGTACACGCTCTTACCCACTAAGCCACCGAGGCCCCATAATAAAATATTAAAGTATTTAAATTACTTAATTAAAAGTAAATTTTAATTATTTTGTGTTTTTCTTTTTGTTTTTTTTTTGTTGGGTACAATAAAATATTTAAATTTGAATTTTTTGTAGGTCAATTGCGGAAGGAAATAATAATTTAAAGTTGTAATAAAAATAAGACGTAATAATAAAATTATTATTATTTATTTTAAAGATATAATTACCAAATATTATTTTTCTTTAATTTAATTACACAAATAAAAAACAAAATTAAATTTTTTTTAAAGTAATAGAAAGTTTTGTTGAATTTTTCAACTTTAATTAAGAACTTTAATTTTATATAAAATAAATTTAATTTGATTATTTTAACATCTTTTTCAAAAATAAAAACGAAATTAAAAAATATCCAAGGTGAAAAAAACAACTTCTTTATTAGATATCAAAATGCATATTGACTAAATGCTGTTACTCGTGAATTCTTATTTTAGTGCAAAATATCGAGAGACAACATCAGAAAAAAAATGTTCTTCACAATTCTAGTTCGATTTTAGTTCGTTGAGGTCATCAACTACTAAAGAACAACACTTCAAATGCCTCTAACTTCGGAAGAAAGATTAGAAAAGGTTCTTTACTATTGGTAGTCATTTTTAGTTACTATGTTGGTAATGGGTTTATAGAGAGCCCATTCTATATCATATCCTTCCATTATACTTACTACTAAACTAATCATCCTGATCACAAAAAAATACTTGCGTTAAGTATCAGGTGTATCACCAGTGAACATCACTCAAATGTTACAAATTTCCGCGCTTACTGTTGAACATAAAAACAAACTTGCGTTTAGCCCCAATGTATCACCTCCGATTATTTTTGAAAGTAAAAATCGGTGCATTAATTTGATTCGGACTTTTGAGAACATTGTGCAATCTTCAGCGATAATACACATGGGACTCAACGTGTTAAAACTTACACATCTTTTGCCAATTACACTTTCCATGAAGTTCTCAAAATTTCTATAGTTACACCGATTTTTAAAAGTGGTAATTCCACAAATCAAATGAATTATAGGCCAATTTCTGTCTTAAGTGCATTTTCAAAAATCTTCGAAATTATAAGCAAACAACGGCTTAACAATTTTATGTTTAATAACAATATATTAAATGAGTAACAATATGGATTTGAAAAAAATTCCAATACTACAGCTGCCTGCTTAACTTTAACACATTTCATATCGAAAAATATTCATGAAGGTAAATATGTAGCGTGCGTGTTTCTCGACTTTCAAAAAGCATTCGATTGTATAGATCATCAAATTCTTTTCCTGAAATTACTGATCTCTTCAAAATTTACATTAACGATATTGCAGATGATGATGTATTAAAGTATCAATCGACAAATGAGAATGATATTAAGAGAGATATCGATAATGACTTTAAGATCATTACGGAAGGGCTTAATAAGCACCGTTTGTTATTAAATGTAAAAACAAACTAAAATTATATTGTTCGAAAATAAAAAATGTTCTAATTTAAATTTTCAATTTAATAATGAAACGGTGGAAGTAGTAAAGCAATTTAATTACCTAGATTTAATCTTAGATAGTAAGTTGAAATGGTGTGAACATGTGGAGGATGTCATTAAAAAAATTACACCTTAAATTTTCATACTGAGGAGAATGCGCAAATATTTTAATAAAGAGGCGCTATACATTATATACACTTCATATATATTTTCTAACATTGTCTACTTAAATCCAATTTGGATTAATGCGCAACAACGCACTATTAAAAACCTTGAAATTATTCACAAAAAGCAATAAAAGTAATTCATTTCCATCCAATACGATAACCAACTAATTTATGGTGATACAATGATAAATATATGAGCCTTTGTGATATAATGAAATATGAGCTTTATATAACGGCATTAAAAATTATTAACAATCTTATCAAACATAACTTTATTTTAAATAGGATGATAGATATTCATAACCACAACACAAGGAATATGTCAAATTTTTACTTGAATCTCTGCAGAACAAACTCTCAAAAAAGTAACTGTTTATATAACTGCCTAAAGCAATTTATTGAATTACCTGTTAGACTAAAGAGTTTTACAAGTATAAAAGATTTTAAAAAAGAAATAAAAAAGTATATATTGGGATAAAGATACCAAAAAAATGTATAAAAGAATGTGTTTTAATTTATAAATTAAAATAACTATCAAAACTTTAAATTTTAGTGCTACATTTAAAAAATATCAAATTCAAACCAGATAACATCGGTTTTCGCTTTCTTAAAATCCTCAAAAATTTTTACATCCGGAAACTACAACTTAAATTCTAAAAATTTTATATTACAAACAAAACAGAATTTCAGATTTAATACAAAAATAATTGAATAATTGAAATAAAAATATAAAACCAACAAAAAAAAAAAAAAAATTAAAACAACAAAAGAAAATGAAATGATACAAAGCAATATTATTAACAAAAAAAGAAAATTCTCTTATAAGTATAAAAAATTTTTTTTCTGCACCTGATTTTTCTGTATCTACTCCAGCTCTTCCTATTTGCAATAATTGTATAGTAGATATACTTTTTGAAAGGTAAAAACAAAATATCTACAAAAATGCAATAAACTGTTAATGGAATTAAAAAATAAAAACAATTTTTTTTTTTGTTTTTATTTTGCTCGGACATTTTTTGTTATTGTTCTGTTTGTTTTTTGAAATAACAGTAAAACCGAAATCAAAACAAGAATATGGAAAAAATGAATAAAAGAATAAAATGTTAATTTAAGTTAAAATCCTTGTAAATAGAAAGAAAATCCAAACTGTTTCTAACTGTACATCTAACTGTACAAAATATTTGTTTATTGTGTATCTATATTTCTACTATTTTATATATATCTATACACCTATAATTATAGTCATACAAAACAGAACTTTTGCACAACATTATTCTGTCGATGTTATCAAAACCTTTTTTGTGTTATTTTTTCAGTGTTACTTTTACATTTTTGTAAACAATGAGTAAAATCGCTACTTATTACTTTGTTCAGTATTCTTACAGTTTAGTTTTTACAGTCTATTCTTTTAGTATTACTGTTCCGAAGGAGTTAACGGAACAACATTAATAAATCAGTGGCAATTTTATATTATGATTAATCACAATTTAAAACATTATCGTCTATCTACATATTATAAAAAATAAGATAAATGGATCTTTATTCGAATATTCAATTGAAAGTATTACTTAAATTATCGTCTATTATAATTATTAATTATTAGAGAATTGTCTAGATTTATTAGTATTTGTTTCTTGTAAGTTCCTATATGGTACGGGTAACACTTTTAGGTACATGGTGAATTTGATTTTTCTAATATACCTTCAAAATTTATTTTTTGAAAGAATTTTTCATAATAGCATTCTCTTCCTTGTACCTTCCATTTAGTGCTAAGTAGAAATATTAAAACTGATCCAAATATTTTAAGAAGAATCTTCTTTGATTGAAGAAAAGCAGAAAGAATATATTTATAAAGAAAGTTGGAATGTTTTGATTAAGTAGAATGAAAGAAAATGTATCGGGATGAATATTTTTGGTAAAGAATGTTTTATTTAAATTTTTGGAGCTCAAAATATCAAAACTAACATCCTTGAGGAACATATTGTGTATATTGTGAAGGTAAATTATTTTACAAAACATTAATATACATAAAAAAACGAACTATTAATTACTTTAATAAACCATCAGAACAATTTAAATATTATGCAAGGGAATCAATTTCAAATATTTTGTTTAGAGGAATTAACCATTTTTTTTTAACGGATTTTTTATCCATAAAATAAAGTCGTACGTCCAAATTGATATGTTAAACCACAGGTATTCTCCAAGCAATACAATATACAGCATTTCAAGGAATTAATCAACTTGCATCTGTAAAAATTCCCATTTAATCCCACTCCTACAATTTAAGTTCGAAATTTTTCTTCCTTATTCCCTTTCTTTTCCTCAGCCATTCTAATGCTTTTCAGTTGGTTGATTAGTTCATTATATTGGATACGAGGAATATAGTAAAAATCTCATAATACGAAGAGATTTGGGTTTTCTTGGTGTCTTTTGAAGATCTAAACCACCCGTAGGAGATAAAAGAAAAATTTATTCAATAAATCAAAACCAAACAACAGAATATTTTGAAGATATATTATTAGAGACTGTTATGGTAACGTTCATTTGTAAGATAAAATACAGGTTCCCTTACAAAATAAAATGTATTTTCAACTTATTATAACCTTATTATTATTTCTTAGGTTTAATATTATTTCTTTTTACTTCGATGATATTTTTCTAATGCATAAATCGAAAGATGAAAACAGAAATAAAACTAAAATACACAAAATTAATTCATTTTTTGCATTAGATACTTTTTAAATTTCTAAGAAATTTTTTTTTTCTTGTTTTTGTTTTATAAATTTTTATGTTTTAGTTTTTTGTTTTAAAAAAATTACATTGTAATAATTTTACAATAGATGTAAAAGATTTCATATATATAAATAAAAAAACTTCTTATATATCGGGTTTTCCCTTAGGGATGATACAATTTAAAAAGTAAAAAAAAACACATAAATAATTCAGTGAGACCAAACATTTTTTTTTTATTTGAAAGGTTACATTATGCCATTATGTATGGAAAATAACATCATTCAAATGACCACCACGACTTCTTCGTACGTATTGCATTCTGTCAGCCCAATTTTTCATCACTTTTTCACATAAATTTGCCTGTATTTCATCAATAGCACGTTTAATATTGATTTTTAATCGCTCAATTATTGCTGGATTATCAGCATAAACTTCTGAGTTAATATATTCCCAAGGAAAGAAATCACAAGGTATTAAATCACATCACATGTATAATTAACTTGACCATTTCTTGAGATAATTCGATCACCAAATTTTGTTTTCAATAAATCGATTGTTAAAGTGGCTGTGTGACAGGTGGCACCGTCTTGTTGAAATCACATATCTTTCAGATTATTCTCAACAACAGCAGGGAAAAAAATAATTTAAATTGTATTGTTCTCCATTGACTGTTACTCTTCGACCATCATTTTCTACAAAGAAATATGGACCAATCACTCCACCAGTGACTTTATTTGGATGTAATGGTGTTTGAATAGTTTCGTGTGGATTTTCATTCCTCCAAATTTTACAATTCTGTTTGTTTACATAACCATTTAATCAAAAATGAGCTTGAGCACTTAATAAAATTTAAATAATACAGTATTAACAAATGAGCACTTATTTTTATAAGACAATTTATTAATTTCTAAACGTTGTTGGAGCGAGTATCTTTCCATGATTAAATAGTATATGCTACTGAATACAAATGACATAAGAAATGTCAAAAAAATAATACGCAGTGTACGCCATTATAACCATTTTAAATTGTATCATTCCTCTTGGAAAACCCTATATTACATTCTTTTTATTTTTACTGTTATTTCACTATATTTTTACTTGCATCTATCATACAATTGATTCTGGATTAAAATATTTTACAGCAAACAGCCTCAATTCATCAACTTTATCAGTTGATTTATGTAATAAATGAGAGTAGCTAACAAAATACCAGATTACAATTATTTTGATGTTACATCCCAATCCAAATGTATCATACAAAAAATTTGTAGTTATGAGCTGTGAACTTATATCCCGTTAATTTTTATTTTTATATTTTTACCAATTTTAATGGCATAAGAAAATATTATGTTTTAAATTTTTGTCATTCAATAAAAAAATCTAAAGAAATATTTTTCTATATTTTTCCTACAAAACTGTAAAAATTTTATTGACTTATTTAAAGTATAATATGTACTGCATTTAATCAGTAAATAACAATGACAGCTCTAAATAAATTCTTGAATAATAATAAAATATATTAATTTATCGTAAGTTTTGATCATATGGTAACTCTTGTAATTACTGTCTTTAGTAATATTAGGTACTAGAATGAGAAAATATTTACATAAAAAGCTATTAGAGAAAATTAATGTATAAAATAACTTGAATAAAAGAGAAAGAAAAATAATATAAGAAAGAGATAGAAAAACAAAAGAAAAAAACAGAAAACTATGTATGAACAAATAAATTTCCGGTTTAATTGTAAAAATTTTCTGTTTTTTTTTTTTTTTTTTTGTTTTTTTAATTCTAATATTTGGTATAAGAAAAGAAAATCTTATATAAATAATTGTAATTATGTTCGAAAAGTTTACCAATTTTAGTTACCAATTTTTATTGTTTTATTTTCTCCATATTATTACTATTTTTATTTTCTTTTAACTTTTTCTTTGTTTTTTTCTTTTCTTTTTTCTTATTATAGAAAGTAATACTGTTATTATTTTCTTTAATTTTTAGTTTTGCAAAAAGAGAGTTTTATTTGTTTAAATTGTAAAAAAGAAAAAAAAGCAAATGAAAATCGAAAAAAAATTTTTTTGTTTTTTTTTTTCCAAAAATAATAAAAAGAAAATTTATGTATATTAGAAAGTTTTACAGGAAACACAAAAAATAAAAACTTTTTTTTTTGAAACATTGTTTTAAAATTAAGTCGAATATGTCGATAAATCTGATAATAATATAGTTTCATTTTTTTTTTTTTTTATTATTTTAATTTTCTTAAAACCACATAATAAAAAATGCATTTTTCTTTTTTTATTTAAAATTTCTATCAATGTTATTTGTTAAATTTATTTTAGGAGTTAATTAATTATTCATAAGAAATAATAAACAAGGCAGTATATAAAAACAGAGGTTTTTAAAGGGGGATCATTTTCAAAAAAGACAATAAGAGCAGTCTAGTATTGAACTACTTTTGCATCAAATGTTTTTAATTTTTTTTTTTAGAATTTTTTATGTAATGCATTATCATTACAAATTTTTGCCGCACTCTTTTTTAGAATAGAATTCTTTCTCTAGAATTCATTATTTCAGCAAATTTTTTGGCTAACAAAAAAAGTAAGCATGTACTTAGTAGATGTCAAAGAATATCTTGTATAATAAAGAAGGGACACTTGGTTGATTTTTAAAGTTTTCTAATAACCTTAGGTACGATGGTAGGTACTGTTAATTTTGTAAGTTAATTTGTAAGAAAGTGATAAAAAATATATAAAAGAAATTATGGGAATCTGAAACAATTATTGTAGGTACAGGGTATAAAAAAAACAAAAATTTTTGATCATTATTATAATTATTTTAATTATTTTGTCATTTTTAATAGGTAATTTTAGAATAATGCATTACACATAAAATTTTAAAATGATTAATAAATTTCTTTTCTAAAACTCTTAAATTATAACACAAGTTCCAAAGGTGATTTAACTAATTCACAATAAATTTTCATATTGATTAAAATCTATGAATTTTTAATTTTTAGCTTAGCTCCATTTTGGACTTGTCATATTTTGCTAATATCCAACAGTGAAAAAAAATTTCCATTATTTCGATACATATTTTGTTTTTAGTTTAATAAAGTTGTCAAGTACTCTGTAGTAAATTTTTAAATATAATTATAATATAATATTCATTAAAATATTTTTTTTTTCGAATTATAAAACCGATTCATTTAAAAATCATTCAGAAAAAAATTACATTTTGAGGCCTCGGTGGCCTAGTAGGTAAGAGTGTATAAAATACGCTGTAAAACACCGAGGAATTATGGGTTCGAATCCCACATACGTCGTAAGAGTAATTCCCCCTTACGACATGTACAGCCACGCCTGAACATGAAAAGCTGAGTAATATAGAAAAAAAAAATTACATTTTGAGATGAAATTCTCGATTAATGATTAGTGTTTTTAATTATTCGACAGTTTGTCAAAAAATAAATTAATTTTTTTTTTGCGATTTGAACCATTTAATATTTTTATATATTCATAGTTTTTTCCGCAATGAAAGTTTTCGTGTTTTTTTTTTTTTTAATATTTTTTATAAAAATACGATTTTTATAAGTATACGATTTTTTTTACTCTTGATACGGTCTCCTTCTAACGAATGAATAAGGACATTTACTCACAAATTTTTTTTCTTTAACCTAATCTACTCAATACAGTTAAAGTTGCATTATGCATTATTTTAAACGTCAAATATTTAATAAACCTTTTAACCACACATTAAATATTTTTTTTTTTTGTTTGCAAGGATAGGTGGGAATCTCGAAAAACACCAATAAGATCAACGAATCGAATTTTTTTTGGTAATATTGGGCTTTAACCAACTAAACGTGACCTCCTTTTTAAATGAAATGTTAGGTTAGAAGATATGGTACAATGTAGTGTTTGGTTTGGTAATTGGGAAAATAGGAATAAAAGAAATTGCGAAATATAAGAATTTATTGGATGTTGGGAGGATTATTTTGCACAAAGATGTTGTGTTGTTCTTGAATTTATCGATATCATACACATTATGGTTGCCTAATTTAATTTACATTATAATCTACCAGATATTGAAGAATAAAAACGGTCTCATTTTTATAATACGGAAATCAGTGTTGAGTAAAAAAAAAGTTGATTTAATTTCTTGGTTTTTAGAAAAAAAAAAAGGATAATTTTTATTACTAAATAAAACATCCTTTATTATAAACTATGTTGTAAATATTAATAATAATTTCTTCTATAATTTTTTTTTTTTTTAGTTCATTATAATGTCAATGTAATGCAAATGAGAAATAATTAACAATACAAAGTCAGCGAAAAAAAAAAAAATTATAGTAGCGTGTGTTGCAAGAACCATAATTACGTGTTTTAAACTTATTTATATACTTTATTCTTTGAAATTTAATTAATATTTTTTGTCTTGAATGTAGTAAAAAGTAAAAAAAAAAATAAAGATAATGAAATATTAAAAAAATATAATACTTTGTATAATATTACATTAAATGTTAAATGAACATTAATATGAACAGAATAAATTGTATAAGTATAAAATGTTTTCCATATTAAGTTTTATGGTATTTTTCATATTAAATAGCAATTGACATTGTTAAGTTGTTGATCGTTACTAGAAGAATTTTAAACAAAGAAATTTGTTTTATGTAAGAATAAAGGGTTTGTTTTTATTTTATATAATTTCTTTTAGATTTAGACTATAATTATCTGCATTTATTTAAGATTCTTTTATTTTAATGGAAATTTTTTTAAAGAACATTCCTATATTGTTGTGTCAGACATCATTCTCATATTAGATAGTGTTAGTTTTAAAGATTTCGTAAACAAATAAATAGTGTAGTTATGGGATTCTCAATCTTATAACAAGATTATTTAATCTTATAAAAATGAGAAATTTAAAATTTAACATGTTTTCATGTTTTGATTTGAATGAAATTGACATTTAATTGCCTTCAATATAATAATTACCTCATGCAGTAAGGTGTTATATACTACTGCATGTTGTAGCAAAATAGTATAATAGGCGGATTAATTGTTTCCTTATAGTCCTACTCCCAATTCAATGTTTCCGCATCCTATTCTCTATACTTTTCTATCCCTACTCCCTAGCCAATATACTGTATTAGCAAGTAAAGATTTCATCCCATTATATTGGCTAAAGAGGGGGTGGGTTTAGTCAGTAAGAACCTGACACTATGAATGGAAAATTATTGATGTCTTTGGAAAATTCTCACCTCCCTTAAGGAAAAGAAAAAAAAAATTATTTTGAAAGGACGATAGACTATAGTTTTTTTAAAGGCGCACATTTTTCAAAAGACAATATACAAACAGTTTAAAATACTCTTTAACTTGCACCAAAATTTATAATTTTTCTTAGAATTTCATATATTTATGTATAAGAAAAAATTGTTATAGATCAGGAGACACTTTCTTCAATTTTAATAATTAAGAAAAGTTTCAAATAATATACAAATAATATCATACATAAATATGATACTAAAACTTAAATTTTTGCCTTTTACTTTGACAAAGTTTGTTCCTAATAAACGGGTATCTAAAAATGGCAAAATTTCAATTTTTGATCCTTAATAGCTGTAAAAGGATCCTTAAAGATACAAAACGATTTTCTAAGAAAACTTATGTTAATACTGCGAGATATTTAACTAAAATTAAAGATATTAAACTAACTAAAATTGTGCCTTAGTTATGAAGGAAGCTAAATTTTACCAAATTTTGTCTTCGCATACCGGTAAATGTAACCTACCTACAAATGGTACAATTTTGATATTGATTTATTAAGGTAAGGTTTTCTGTTGTTTGGCCTTTTTACATTGAAAATATTTTAAGCAGAACCTAAAATAAACATTAAAAATAGAGCTTTTTAAAATTTGGAGGGACTGTAGCTTCATAACGGGCGGAACTATATCAAGAAGATGTTCTAAAAAGTTTTTAAGGGATCTATACATGGTTTAAATTTATTTGTTTAATCTTAAATTATGTAAAAGTTTTGTCAGCAGATGGAAGGGCAAACGGTTCAGACTGAAATTAATAGGTAAATTTTTCAAAATTTTTTGAAAAATGTGCTAAAAATCCTTTCCAGAAAAAATTCTTATTAAATTTAATTAAATTAATCGTATACAGAATTATAAAAGCCTGTTTCATATTTTTTATTAACTGGAAAATTTAGGTGGAGTAGTCTAAGCAAATGCGAAATATCAAAATCGGTGGAGCTCTCTTTTAAGGAATAATAGAACTCCCAATCTAATTCGTAAAAACAATGTCAGAACATATCATTATTAAAAACACAAAAAATTTTGAAAGTCTTTGTAGGATAAGATAATATTAACAAGTTAGTTTGATTTTAGAAGGATGGATGATGACTGATGAATTATTAGTAAGAAAAATTTCTGTTTATGATGATTAACGGTTCTGAGTATTTCAATTATCAGAAAAATTAATATTAACCACAAGTACAAAAATTTTATAAAAAATACCATCCAATCAAAGTTTGATATCTAAAAAACAATATTAAATACTAATTACTAAGAAGAATCAAAACGAAATTTTTTTTTTAGTACATTTAAATATCGATAGCGCTATGTAAACAAGTCCTAACTGACAAAAAGTAAATTTTATAGGAAAAGGAAAAATAATGTTTTAATAAAATAATAATTAAAATAGCAATACATTAATTCTGTATTTGTATTAAAGGTTTCTTTAACAAACCATTATTTGTATAGTGAATTTACTGTTAATATTTGTTTATTTGTAATATAGTTAATGTTGGATTTATTGTAAGGAATTCGTGTCAAGAAGTAAATGGAAAGATTTATACATAATAATTTTTAATAGTTTATTTTGGGCTATTTTTATAGCTTCTATATCAGCAGCGGTACCGCTATCTTTCCATTGCAGGATAAATAATTGGCTGAAAAAAATGGTTTTCATAATTATTCATTTCCAACTGATAATATGTTTTTTTTTGTAAATGAAGGGATATAATTCGAGTTTATTAATATTTTTGTTTACCATTATCTAAAATTGCAGAACAGGGTCCATTGAAAATTCTATTTTTATCAAAAGTAACACCAAAAAATTTAATGGTATCAGCTCAGTTTATTGTAGAGTTATTAATTTTTGGTTCAGTTATAAGTAAAAAACAGGGTTTTCTTTGCCAGATGAAAAAGTTTTAGAAATATTAACTTGTATTTTTCATTTAATATAATATTTAACAATTTGTAGTAATTTCGCTTAACTGTAAATCTGCAAAGTATTAAAGCTTTTGGAAGGAGGGCATATCTAACGTATAATATATAAAAAAAAGTTTTTATCAATTTTCATGAACTTTTAATACAAAATAATATTTAGATTCATATTCTTCATAATATAATGTTTTCTTTTTCTTTTCAAAGCAACTGCAAAACTCAATTAACATATTATTCTAACTTAACTAGTTTAAATTACATACGTCCATATTTAAATCAAGTAAAACCAAAACTTTATTATTTTGTTAAAAGTTTCCAATAACCGTAAATAAGTTTTTTTTTTTTTTTATATAAGTTTATTTCTTAATTTATCAAAACCTTTATTTTACCTCAATATTAAATAATACAATATTTATACCTGTATATTTCGGTATATTAAAAAAAAAAATACTAATAAAATAAACAAACAAAATTCCAATAATTTGTAAAAGCATAGAATGAAAAACAAAAAAAAATAAAAATAGAAAAAGTAAATATCCTTTACAAAAAAAAAAAAAAAAAAAGAGAGTAAAAATAAATTAAATCATAACAATTTGCTATTTTTATTAAATAAATTACTATACAAAACAACATGAAATTAAAAGACAACAAAAATCTAAAATAAGACAAAAAAAAAAAATAAAACAACAATAAGCAGAAAACAATGTAAATTCTGTATCTAATATTTACAGTTATACCAATTCAAAAATTCATCGTTAAGTATTCGTTATATTCATTTACTCTGTTTACGTTGAAAACTGAAGAAAAAAATAAAAAATTGAAAATCCTTTTTATTCGTTATTTTTTTATAGAATTTTCTCTTAATTTTTTTTTCGATTCAATTTTTAAGATAACCGTTATATTGCATAAATTTTTTTAACATGTTTATACTATAACAGATTTTAACGAAACTTTCTTAAACTGAGTGAACTGAGAGTTATTCAGAGTAATTGTAATAAGACAAAAACTAGTTTTATGGATTTTTTTTTTGAAGGACTACAATATAACAGTATTTATAAATTCTAGTTACTACAGCAAAAACAGAAACATAACGGAATTATGTATATCAGTTAACTGTTGTTTTATTAGTATATTTTAATGTTATTTGTTTTTGTTTTTTCTGTACTGAAATTTTCTGAAACTGTGTCAGTTGGTTAAACAATATAATAATATTAGAAACAACCAGTATTTTTCTATCAGTCATGTTAAAAATTTAGATGGAAATTTATGTTTTTTAATTTTTTTTTTTTCATTCATATTTTGATGAAATTATATTATATTATTGTAAGCTTTATTAATATGGGTGTATTTTTATAGGTATGCATAATATTATAATATGTATACTATATTTTATAGTATTAGAAACATTTTAGTATACCTATTTAGTATCTAAATTTAGTAAAGGGGTTTTAGCGGTAAGAGTTTTAGGGAGTTTACGAGTTTAGTAAATTTGAATAGTTATGATTTATAGGACGGTAATGAAAATGATAATAACTAAAGAAGAAATTTATATTTATGAAACTGAAAATTTATATTTATTTATCAATGTCGGTGTCGAAGTTAGTTTTTTTTGTTTTTTTTTTAAATATTTTTTTAGTCTGTAGTAGAAAAAATATAATTATGTAGTATTGCTTAAATAATTAATTATTTTATATTAATTGTAACATTCTTATGGCTTAAAGAGATTGTAAGCTTCAAAGCAATTTTAATCTCCCGGATCATAGCGGTTTTTGGAGAAAAATAAATCGAATTAAGAAAATTCGTCAAAATATTATTTGAGGGGCCTCGGTGGCCTAGTGGGTAAGAGCGTATAAAATAAGCTGTAAATACCGAGAGAGTGTGGGTACCCACACACGTTGTAAGAGTTTTTGCCCCTTACGAAATTTACAGTCACGCCTGAACAGGAAAGGCTGTGTAATTTCTTGTCCACATTTATGTGGCAGAGAAATGCATCAAAAAAAAGAAAAAAAATTATCTGTTTCTAGTGTCATAATATAACACAGAATTAAAAAGATTAGAAAAAATTTGATTATAATAGATAACATCTTTAACAATATTTTTGTGAGCTCGAGAAAATTGAAATAGATTAAAAGCATTTTTAAATTTTGTTAAAAAAATAAGTAGGTATATTCGTTTAGTTTAGACATTTTAAGCTACGGTAATGGAAATAACAAAGTAAGTACTATACAAATTCATTAGGTTAATCAATGACCATTGACGAATGAATTCAAGATCTCGTGTTCAAATACTATGGTTAGGTCATATTATGCAAATATTGAATACAACACTATATAAATTAATAATTAGGAAGTGGACCTACATATGCTTAATAAGTAAAGAATCCATAAAATATAATCAACTAGTATTGATAGGTACTAGACAGGTAAATACAAATAAAGACTAAAATGTCCAACTTTATACACTGTATTATTGTTTCACAGCTCTTTTTAAATAATTTCAGATTTTTTTCTGTATTTAAGTAAAGTTATTAAATAAATATTGGTACTTTTATTCCTGTTTGCTATAGAAAAAACAAACTTCTGAAAAGGTTGGATTATCAGTGCTAAATTAGAGTTAATCAGTGAATTAATATAAGATTATTAATTTTCAATTATAATATATATATTTTTTTTTTTAGTGCATTTTCCTGCCACTTAAATATAACAAGGAAATTACACATTTCCTTTTCACACTCCCCCGATGTTTTCAGAGTATTTTATACGCCGTTACCCACTAGGCCACCGAGACCCCTTATTATAGTATGTATTCAAAAAAAAACAGTAATTATAGTTCTAAATGTGAAAAGGTTCGTCTTTGCTTGTTCATAGTCAAAAAATCCTTTACCAAATTCTAAACAAAATAAAAACCTGCTACATTATTTTTAATAACAATGACAATATCAGTTTAAAACCTGATTTAGTTGGTTGTAATATTTATTCGTTATTCCTTGTATAATATCATATGTTATCTTATATTATAATTTTACATCCTTAGGTACTTACATCGTAGGTACTTTTTTTTAATTACCTAGGTATATATTTTTACTTACTTTCTGTGATTTAATCTTACAAGATTTAAAATGTCTAGTGAAGAAAGTGTATATAGTACCACATATCTTTAGAACTTTCAGTCAAAGTGTTGTCAAAATTCTTCGATAATAGCTTTTAAATATATATTTGATATTCCAAAAATTTTTGAAATTAATAAAAATTTCGTATGCTTTACTTTATAAAAATTTTTTTTTTGAACAAGCACCATTTTATAACCCTTCAAGCAAAAAAAAAAGAAAACATTTAGTACCTATAATAGGTACCAAATATTTAACCCTAAATTTAAAATTTTCTACTGCTTTACTTTCATTTTTATCATAATTGAAAATTTCTTTTTAAATTGTATTCAATAAACAATTCAACAGTAATTTAAAGTAAAATTGAAAATAATAGTAATAAAAATAATAAAGAATTAATAAATAAATAAAATTTAAATAATGAAGTAGAGCAAAATAAAGAATAATACAAAAAAACGACACATTACAAGAACAACGAACTTAACAAAATATAAAATGAAAAAAAAAAAACAAAAAAAAAAAAACAAAAAAAAAATTTTACAAAAATTTATTCCATTAATTTATAAAGCACAATATTTTCCTTTAACTTCTATAAATCGATTCTTTATAAAAGAAGAAACATAAGCAGTAGCAACAAACACAACATACCGAACAATATACAAAAAAACGAAAACAAAATACAAAAATCAAAACAAAAGTAAAGGTTGCAGTATGTTGTAATATCCTTTTCGTTTTACATACAATCCAACACGTTTTCCAATTCAATTTAAGAACGAAGAAATAAAAGGAAGAAAAAAAAAACAACAACACCAATAAAAATATTACAAAAACTAAAATAAAAGAAGAAGTACAAGGCAGGTCAGTTGTTATTATGTTATGCTCTTGTATTGAAAACATTCTTTTTTTGCAACATTTTTAATTCATAAAATTGTATCTACTAAAGTTTTTTTTTTTTGTTTTTGCCTCAACGAAAGCGAATGAACAAAAATGAAATAAAACGGGAGAGAAAAAAAAAATTAACTTTCTTTCGTTAAAAAAAAAACCCAATTTTTAATATTTGAAAAAAAAAAAATATTTTATAAAATTGCGCAATATGTGAAATTTTCATCTCAAAAATAAAAAAAAGTATGATTCGTTAAAATTAAAGTAATTTCTGTTTCGTTAAGTTATTTATTCTGATACTAAGTTATAAATAAAATGCAAAATAATGTGTATCAAAAATTACTAGTTTCTTTTTTTTTTTTTACCTTCGTTAAATTTTGTTGTTTACAAATCTTATAGAAAATGTATGTCATAAATTAAATTAAAAGAATTTTAACGAAAGAAAACGAGAAAAACGTTTTGAAACAGGAGAGATAAAATATAAAAACTGTTAGAATATACTTATAAAAAATTTTTTATTTTAAAGTTTTGAAGTTTTATAAACAGAATAATAATATATGTATTAGGAGGAAATTATTTTTCGTTAAGCTGAGAGAAAAACTAAAAAAATAGTAATAAAGGACTATAAAATATAAAATCGTCGTTGAAAAAATTTTCATTTCGGTATTAAGCAATTACTTTATTATTACAAAAATATTTTATATAAAACTTTAACTTTCAATTTGCACGAAATTTAACGAAATTGTTAAAATTATTCAACAATACCGAAAACATAAAAAAAAAATTATTATAGGTAACAAATATTTTGTTTGAATATAATTTTTGAAAAAAATTTTGTTTTTTCTGTTAGATATAATTTTTCCTAATAACAGTTTCGTTATTTTTGCTTTTTTTCCGAAAATATTTTTCAAAATAACGTTGTTTTTTTTTTCTCTCGTATTCTCGTTTCTCTCAAAAGAAAATTATTTTTTTATATATTAAAATAATTTTTAGAAAATTTCAGTATAATTTTTTTTTATTGTTGTTGTTTTCTATACTGTTATTTCATATTCCGGAAAGATTGTAACATTTACTTACTTACTTGCTTACAAAAATAAAAATACTTTTTTTTCTTTTTCAGCTTGCACGAAAATTTCCTTCTACTGTTTATCCATTTATATGACTTAATTTTTCTTTTCCTTTTTTTTCGATTTTTTTTTTTTTTGTTATTAATACTTTTAGGAAAGGTATTTTGTTTTTGTTTTCATTTTAGAATTTAAAATCGAGAAAATATTATTTCATTTATTTTTGTCTTTTTTTTTATCTTTTGTCGTTTTTCGTTCAGCCACTAAACAAGAGAGAAAAATTATGCTATCCTTTTCAATTTAGTACGAAATAGATCGTGGTTTTGTGAAGTTATTATGAGATTCTATCTCCGGCGGCGATAGAATATTGTATATTCAAAAACAAAAAGAAAAAAAAAATATATATATGTAAAAAAAAAAAAAAACAAAAGAGGAAAGGACAGAAAATAAAAAAAAAAATAAGTAAATATTAAATCGCTTTTTATTCTGTTCATTGATTTTATCAAAATTAAAAAAAAAATTGTATTCAAAAATATTAATACTATATAATATAATACATAATAAATAATATAATGTTAAATTATTCAAATATTAATTTATAAAATCTTTAACACAAAAAAAAAAAAAAAAGAAGGAAGAAACGAAAAAAATAAAAATTTCATTTCATTTAAATAACATAATATGTAAAATCGAAAGTAATTTCAAAGTAAATAAAATACAAAATGATGAAGAAAAAATATAAAAAAAAAAATTACTATAAAATTAATAAAACTAAATAAATAATACAAAATATTAATTTCCTTTTCGCCTTTTTTTTTTTTTGTATACTTACCTATATCTAAATTTGTTTTTTTGTTTTTTTTTTTTATTAATATACATTAAAAATAAAAAAAAAAATTTTTTATATAACGGTAAATTTATTATTGTAATAAAATACATACCTACGTGTTTATCTTGAGAATATAATAAAGTGTGAAGAAAACAAATAAAGCAAAAAAAAAGAACAAAAAAATAGAGAAATAATATTAATTTATTAATAATATTAAAAAGAAATGAAAAAAAAAACATACTATAAGAAATAAAAAAAACAATTAATAAAAAAATTAATAAATTCTGAATACAAAATTTTCTTTCAAATATTTATTTTTAAGATCCGGAACAAAATTATATTAATACATAAAATAATTAAATTTGTAAAATTAATATACATATTAAGTAATTAATAAAATATATAATTAATTTTACAATAAAGAAAAATTCTATTAATATAGAGAAGAAAAAAAAATTTTTTTTTTTTTTTTATTTGAAAATGCATTTAAATTAAGTGGTAATTTATTAAAAAAAAAAAAAATGTGTATTTAATTGAAAATTATTAATTAATACATAATATAATAGGGACAATTTTGTTTACAAAATAAATATATTAATTAATTTTAATTTATAATTTTTTTTTTTTTTTTATTTTAACAATATTTTAAGATTAGTTAGCTTTTTTTAGTTTTTCAAAAACCGAGAAAGGAATTCCGAATTAATAATTGTATTTTTCTTTTTAAATGGGACCTATTTAAAAAGTTTACTTATTAATTCCAAAAAGAAAAAAGAAAATATACCTATATATAACAAAAATAATATTTTATTAAATACATAATAAATATATTTAAATATAAAAGTATTTATAAAATAACATTAATAATATTAATTGAATTAATAATTGTATATTAATTAAAATTTAACATTAAAAAAGTTTATAATATAAATATTATTATAAAATAGCTAAAGAAAAAATTTATTCTTTTATTTTAAGTGAAAATTAAATTTAAATAAAATTTTCAAATAAAATAATAAATTTGAAGAAAAAAAAAAAAAAATGTTTTAAATTATTGTGAAAAAAAGAGAAAAGAAAATCTTAAATCTAAAAAAAAAAAAAAAAAAAAAAATTATGTTTACAAATAATCAAATAATATTTAACAAATGTTTTAAAGAAAATCTGAAAATTTTTACAGGATTAAAAAAATGTTGAAAAAAAGGTAGTTTATTAATTTTAAATCTTTTATATTTATAACATATAATATTTTCTTATTTTTATATACTTATTAATATTTTATTTATATTATATTATATTGTATTGTAGGTAATAACAAATTTTAATGAATTTTTCGTTTTTATAATATAAAAAGGAAATCACAAGACAAATTTTTCCATTTATTTTACAATTATATCACTTTATCTATACTTTTGACTTATTTTGATATCATTTTCCATTTTTTTTTTTTTTTGTTTTTTTACTGATATTTTATACTACCAGCTTCTTTTTGTTCAAACTGAAAGTAAAAATCAGACCAAGAAAAAAAAGAAACAAAAAACTTACAAAATATTTTTGTTGTATAACATATGTATGGAATTCTAAAATCATTTAAATTTACATATACTCATATTAATATTATGTACAAAAAATAAAATAAATATAAAAACATCGAAAAAATAAGATCTGAAATGTAAAAAAATATCTAATATATTATAATATATATAAAAAGCTTTAAATATACTTTGAAATCAAAAAAATAAAAAAAAACATGTACATAATTTTACACCGAATTACATGAAACTTAGAAGGGATTATAGTCCTGTAAGGATTATACAAAAAAAAAAAAAACTGAAAAGAAAAAATGTTTATACATGAAATATTTATATAAATATTATTATTGTAGATATATACATAAGAATATTTATTTACAGTTATGAGTAAATTTTTTTTTTTTTAAATTTATTTTAAATTTTTTTATAATATCTATAGATATTCAATTTTCAAAATGTAAAAAATTTACAAATTTTCTTTTAGTCATATTTTATTATGTTCGAACTGTTCGGACTGTTCGAATTTACTTCTTATTATTTGTATAGTAGATTCTAAATCTGTATTTTATATCCAAGAGTTAGCAAAATTGTATTTTTAATGAAATATTTAGTTATAAAGAGATATTTACATTCAAATTATCTTTAGAATGTTTTAGTATAACGATAACC
The DNA here is from genome assembly GCA_947095535.1 of Poecilobothrus nobilitatus. Taxonomy (NCBI): domain Eukaryota; kingdom Metazoa; phylum Arthropoda; class Insecta; order Diptera; family Dolichopodidae; genus Poecilobothrus; species Poecilobothrus nobilitatus. The sequence goes on along the minus strand of OX352773.1, from coordinate 239,121,312 downwards.
ACATTTGTTGTTATATCAATGATAAATTTGTCTAAAATATCCAATACCCATTATTTTTAGACTATTATGATTATTGATGCTAAAACAAAATATGGGTAAAGAAAAAAAAATACATTAGGTACTTTATTTTTAGGTTTGTTTTTTATTTCATTAATATAATTTTTAAAAACTTTTCGAAACTATTCTCCCTTTTGAATAAAAATGAAAGAGTTTTTTTTTTTTTTTTGAAAAAATTCCTTGCAACATCTGCTCTAAATTTTCCATTAATTATTTTATATAACATGTTAATGTTCCAAATAATGATGCAGTATTAGGTAGTAACTATATCCTGCACTACTAATCTAATGGTTTTATTTTTGTAACTTTATTATTTTTTCTTATTATTATGTACTTATGTGTCAATAGTATAAAATCAGTTACATTATAACCTAAGTAAGTTATCTATAGACTACTATGTTTTGTTTAATGCTAGTTTATCTATTTATTTGTCAATGAATAAAATACTACAAGGAATTACAGTTATGTAATGAAAAATATTTTTATTAGGATGGATTATAATTGAAAAATTTCTCATTTTTAATATAGTTATGATCTGTGCAGAATTTTTTCGCAATTCACGCTTGCTTTAGTAGTTGGACAACCACTAGGCTGCATAACTACTAAGCTAAGCTTTACATAGTAGTAATGTAATAAATAATATAACATAGTAGTGATGTAATATGTAGGTTTATAGGCCTTTAAAGTTCGTTTTTATAGTTACATCTGATTTGATTGAAGATCAACTATTCGAAACAAATCCTCTATAGATCTTTTCTTTTTTTGAAGCTCTACGGCTGACAGAAGTATTATAAGTTAGATTAATTCTTTCATATTTTTTGACGCAAAAGACAACGTTTACATGTGAATTTAAAAAAAAAAAAAGTATTTTTAGTTCCTAATAGATTACTCTGGTGTCGAATACTACATTAAAACTGCAAAAATAAGCTAAGTATACATACCATATTTATAGGTATACTAAATTAATACTACCGTATTGATACTATAAAACTAACACATATGAAGTTTAAACGTAGTATTTGCAATACTATATGTCTATCATCACGGGCATTAGGTATAGAATCGATACAATACTGTTCAAGTTAAGTATAGAGTCAACTTCTTCTTAATTCTAATAAATAGTAAAGATAACATAGTAGTGATGTAATATGTAGGTTTATAGGCCTTTAAAGTTCGTTTTTATAGTTACATCTGATTTGATTGAAGATTAACTATTCGAAACAAATCCTCTATAGATAATTTCTTTTTTTGAAGCTCTACGGCAGACAGAATTATTATAAGTTAGATTAATGGGGGTGAATTAATAATGCATCTACATCAAAAGATTGCAAAGTTATTTATCCCTCTAAACAATAACCAAATCTAAACTACCTCCCCAACAAGCTTACTTCTTTAATTTTTTTTTTCTTTTCCTATAAGGAGCATAGATCATTCACTAAGTAATTTAGTATTTGACTGAGGTTCAGCTATTTAAATAATTGTTTCATTAAGCCGTTTATTACTTAATTGTAGATTTGATTTAAACATTACTACCTTACTAATTTAACTAATTAATTTAACTATTTAACTAATTACTAATTTAAAAAAATTGTTCAAACTTATATAGAAGTCTGTTCAATTACGAATGAAACATATACCTCCGAAAGCTATTACATAAATTATCTATAGATAAAGTTACAAAATGTAATGAAACATTGATTTATTTTCTCATTCATGTAAATATATACATTATATATATATTATAATGTAGGTACCTATTATATTTCACCCTTTACTGTATTTTTCATATCGAAAACTTTTGAAAATCAATAGAAATTTATGAATTAATGTTTATTACTTAGTGCATGACTTGTCATCTTCAAAAAGAAACGTAATCAAAGAGTAAATTTGATATCAAAGAGAAATAAAAACACCAATATTCTCTTTGATTTTTTCAAAAGTAATCAAAAAAATAGTTTTAGTACATTTTCATTTTTATTAATATGTCATAATTTTAATTCGTTTCATATAAATTCGATCTCGAAAAAAGATTAAAATAATAGGGATCAAGGGATTAAAAAAAGAATATTAGAAAGTTATTAATGTAGTTGAAAATATATAAAGTAAAACAACAAAAAAATAAAAATTCACCTGTAGAATAAATATTGAAAAACGTTTGAAAATTTTTTAACCTTTTAACCTTTAACATTCAATATTAAAATAATTTTTTCTACTGAAATTTACACTGATTTCAAAAAATTTATTTTATTCATAATGGTTTTTATTGCTTCTGGAAAAATACAACCATTCACAATAGACACTCTTTAGTTTAAGCATTCGAAAATTTAGAAAAATAGTTTTAATCTAAAATTATGATTCCTTTAAGCATGTCTTCAGATTTGAAATTCATTAAAAATTTTCTAACGGTGACTAGGTTAATTTAATTTATTTTTTGACTTTTAAAAGTTATCAGAAGAAAACTCAGGAGCCTCGGTAACATACTGGGTAAAAGGGTATAAAATATGCTGTAAATACCGAGAAATTGTGACTTCGAATCCAACACAAGTAATAAGAATAATTCCCTCTTACATTTACGGCCACACTTGGAAAGAAAAGACTGTGTAATTTCTTTGTCATATTTGTCAGGCAGAGGAGAACAAAAAAAAAAAAAAAAGACACATAATTTTCATGAATATTTTTTGTATATTATAAAATAAAATATGAAACTTGCATTTAAAACTGAAGTTAATATTTTAGATTCCAACCTCTTAGTAATAAACATATTATTCTGCTTTCTAATTCTATTGTTATAAGGTGCATCATTAAATTATATTTAATTTTTTTTATTGGTTTCTGATTTCCCTCGTGTTCCCTCTATTTCATTAGTTTTTATTTATTTCATATAAAATATTGAAAATTAAAATTTAGGACATATACTTGCTGTTCGCCTCATCAACTTTTTTTCAATAAGTATTTTAAATAATAAGATAAATTTTATATTAAAACAAAATGTTTCTTTTATTCATATAATAGATATCATTTAAAATTCAGAAGCCTTTAGTTAGTTGGTATAATTCTTTAAGTCGTACAGTAAAACCCCAGGTACAATATTCTACTGTAATAGTAGTACAATATCAGATTTTCGCAGTTAAAATATTGATCCAATATATGCCATGAATTAATTGAGTTATGCCATGAGAATTGAGTTATACTATTAATAATCTAGTTACGCACCTATTCATAAAAATTAGACATATTTTTAACCGATATTTAATAGAATATTGTATACTGTTCAAGTTTATGCCCAGTATTGATATTATAGTATTAATACTATATTATATTGCTAATACCATAGTATTTAAACCCCCATTTGACACACATCAAAATAGTATTATTTGACTTATAGTTTTTAGTAAATAATTTTAAATTTTATTTTAAGTAAACAAATAGATTAAAATGAACGGTAAAATTGCAATTAATATTAAATTTAAGAAATAATCAAGAATAATTTGAAGAATTGAATGATGCGAACCAAAAACCAATTTATATAGAATCAGAGAATATATTTTAAATTCGAAACAAAGGACTGTTTGATCGGAGGTCATTTTAAATTTTTTGATTAAATCTAAATTTGAAATTCTTTCATATTTTTTGACGCAAAAGACAACGTTTACATATGAATTTAAAAAAAAAAAAAGTAATTTTAGTTCCTAATAGATTGCTCTGGTGTCGAATATTACATTAAAACTGCAAAAATAATCTAAGTATACATACCATATTTATAGGTATACTATATTAATACTACCGTATTGATACTATAAAACTGACACATATGTAGTTTAAACGTAGTATTTGCAATACTATATGCCTGTCACCAAGGCCATTAAGTATAGAATCGATACAATACTGTTAGTCGACTTCTTCTTAATTCTAATAAATAGTAAGAGAATTATAGGACCGTATAGGAAAGTCTAAAATTTACGACTCACAATATCGGACCGTTACCTTTATTTTTGTAAATTAACGTTTATCATACAGTTATTCTAAAAGGATTATTATAAAGTATATATCTTTTTTTTTATCGTCCCTATTGCTTTAATTTTTTATATAAGTAATTTTAAAAACATGAAAAAAAATTAATGTTTTAATATATTTTAATAATAATTTTTACTTAAAAAGGTTTTTTTCTTATATATATATATTTTTTTTTTGTTCGAATAACAAATGTTTGACATTATTTGACATTATTATTGATGAGATTTTATTCAATAAATTGCGTGATTTTCCTTTTCAAAAAATTTGATAGTATATTATTGACTTCTTTTATATTATAGTATTATATACATAGGTATAGGTATATGTGTTTTAGGTTAATGAATTCACGTATTAAGGTAAAAAAATGAGTATTATTGGTTAAGAAAAAAAAAAAAAAATTATAAAACATAAAATAACATTTATTTTGAATATATTATTAACATAAAAAAAAAAGGTTACATTAATATTAGTAATAAATCTATTATAAAATAAATATCTATACAAAAATATACATATATATATATAAAATAATATGGGATATAAATTTAGTGTCAAGAAAACCACTAATATAAATTAATAAATATTTGGTATCTATACTTAATATTATATAAAATTGCGCATTTTAGGTATATAAATTATTGCTTTTAGTTTGTTTTGCAGAATCATTAATTATTTTATTTTAATATCGTAAATTAAATTATCTAATTAATTTTATTTTATTATTTTAAAATTTTACACTCTTTAAGTCTCGTAAAACATCTTTAAAATAAATAAATATTCTTTTTATATAATCAAAATATATTTTCCTTAAGACTTTTTAAACTTATTAAATTTGTCATCAATTTTTTCATCAATTAAAAGCATTCCCGATTGTACTGCATTTTATACTAAATATTTAATGATAAGAAAATTTCACTTGATTTATTCTGAATAAATTTGGGTTTTTTATTTAGTTCGAACGAATCGCAGCTAATAGATATACGTAAATTAGTTGATCGAATTTGATTAGTTGTCAAATTTTTAGTGTATTAAGAACTACATTGTTTAGATATTTGTACTAATGAAAAGTATTTGAAAAGTAAGGGTGATATACAAGTATTTTCGAAAAGTAGGTATATTATTAAGTGCAAATATGAAGTGTAAGTGCGATATCTTCAGGAACAATTTAATCCTACAGTTTTAAAATTTAAGTCCTATTTAGTAAAAACATCGAAATCGTTTTTATCTTGAAAATTCATTTTAGTTTTAATAACCTTGGTTTCGATATGCTGATGGTGGGAGAAAAAAATTTTAATTTTATCGAATCATTATTTTCCTTCCTACTTCTATAACGGACATAGAGCATCCTATAAGTCCCTTATTATTTTTATTGAACTAAGCTTTAATTTCTTTTTAATTACGATTTTCACTAAGTTGTTGATTACTACGCTACGGACTACTGACTACTGACTAGTAAAATTCCACAACATTATGAAACACGATCATGTATTACATCAAAACATGTGTATATATATGCTTAGTTATTAGTGTAGCATCTATTATATTATACAAGCATTATATATCTACTTTTTATTTATTTTATATTAGGATATTAATTATTACACGATAGACATAAACTATTACCATACAAGTTACTAATATTATACATGATCGTGGTCGGGATTTCATCATATTATAGTATTCATAAATTTTTTTTCTTAGAGTTTTTATTGGAGCGGCTCATGTTGATTCCAATAACGAATTTAGATAATTTATATCGAAATATCTTTATTTTTTTTTTAAATTATATTTGTTTGTTGGCATTTATTAGAAACAACGAAAGGTGTCATAACTTTATTCCTTATAGGTACACTTACTTCTTATAGGTCATAACTTTATATGTTATAGGTACACAAACAAAAAAAATTAATTTTTTTCTCAGTTGCTTAGCTCTTTAATCTTTAATCTAAAGAGTCCAATGGTTTTTTCGAAATTTTGAAGTTTTTTCACTGACTCACGAAGATTTTAACCTTTATATTGGACAAAATATCATTTGTTACAATAAATCAAAAGTTTTTTAATAAATTTTTGCGCAATTTATATGTACCTAGTGGGTAAAAGCGTTTAAAATTCTCTGCAAACACCGAGGGAATGTGACCACGCCTGTAGAGGAAATGCGGTGTAATTTCCTTGTCACATTTATGTGGTAGGAGAATAAACTCAAAAAAAAAAAAATTTCTTAATATTGTTTAACAATCAATAAAAATTTATTTTCTTTTAATTGTTAGTAAAATTTTTGAACATGAAAATCGACTGAGATACTGAGAAAAAACTGCTTCCGGTGAATTTTTACTCAATAGGTAAATAGGTACCGTATACAAATTTTATTGAAATTCGGATGAAATTTTACCCAAAGAAAATTTAAATATTTGCATTACAAATAGAATTTTTTGTCAAATAATTTAACTAAAAAAAAAAAAAAAATTTATTTAAAGGTCTAAAGGTTGACTTAAATTTTTTTTTTTTTTAGGAAATTGTAAAATGGTATGTACTTAGTTATAGTACGAATATGTATTTGATTAAAAAGAACAACTTTTATATGCTTTAAAGAACTGATATAGGAATTTTTCAAAAAATTCTCAAAAAAAAAAAAAAAATATTCCAAGGTCATATTTGCAACCATATATTAATACATATATAACCGAAGCGTTATTTTATGAGAAGTATAAAAAAATCTTAAATTCAAATGTAAATTGCGATGAAATAGATCCATATAAGAGCTGCTATATAGGTACATAGGTATTGGGTACTATGAATTTTGTTGAAATGTAATTTATACCTATACCTTAGAAAATATCTGGGAAAGGATTTTTTTTATCGTCAAACTTTTAAGAAATAATCTAAAAAAGTAAAAAAAAATTTTACCTTAAAAAAATTTCGTAAAATTAAAAGGACTATTTTAAAGTTTTTAGTTTCCTTTTCAAATAAAAATTTTCTACGAAATAAATTTAAACATTTCAATAGATATTCACTTTATTCATTTTAAAATACCAAAAAAACAAAAAAAAAAGTATTAAAGATTATAATCTTGACGCAATTTTTTTTCTAAGGCAAATATAATGTTTTTTAAATTTAGAATTGAATGTGCCCCAAGGATCAGACCCAAAATAAAAAAGAAAAGAAAAAAAAAGAAAAAGGAAAACGATTTATTGCATAAAATTTATTGTTTTAAATACTATACCATTGGGAGTCTTAGAAAAATTTTCTTCTTTTCTTTTTCTGAAAATCTATAGAATATACTTTAAAGGTTTAATGATTTGCTTTTTTCCTAATTCTTGTCTTGGTTTAAATCAAATAAACATTCGCCATTTATAAAATCCTTTTTAAAATTATTCTTTAGAAAATAATTTTCACAACTATTTATTATAAATTCTGTTTTTTTTTTTTTGTTTTTTACTTTGAGTTTCATTTGTTGCTATAGAAAAGTTCGTAATGCTTTAAGAGTTTATATTGAATTTCATATGGTTTGAGTTTATCTATTCTAATTTTTATTTTATTTCTAAAGATTCTTCTCTGGTATTTCATTTTAAATTTCTTGTGTTAACATAGATAATAATAATAATATAAACTGAAGAATACTGACGTATAATCGTTTAAAGGTTTTACCAAAAATAATGACTGGCAACAAATTATTTTTATAGAAGTTAATTTTTATAAAAAAAAAAAAGAAAAGTTGAGGACACACAAGTGAACAAAAATAATAGATTTGAAAGATAGAGTGACCTATAATATTTGTGTAAACACTCGTTAGAGCTCTACCGTAGAGCTCTGAATCAACACTACCAGACATTTTTTGCTCAAGATTTTTCTACGTTGTAAAATCTTTCAAGAAAAGAATTTTTTGTATCTGGCCAAAAACTCTACAGATTTACAAATATGTTGTAGATTTTAAGAGATTCTATCGTACATATTCATGTAATTCAAATATTTTGTTTTGTAAAAAATGGTTTCTGTATCCATAATTTAATTGAAGTAAATAAGTCAAATAATTATTTATTATTGTTTAATATGAGTTTGTTTTTGAGTTGAACAGTGATAGTTAATTGATTAACTTAAATTAATAAAGAATACGTTTTTATATAATTAAACTATTTTTAATTACGTCATATCACGTCATATAACATACGGTAGTAGTAGCAGGTTTTAAGTGTTTTAGAAACTCATTTTTTCAAAAAACTGCTTGCAAAAAACTGATCTATTGAATTAAATTGAATGTATTGGTCTACCACAGATCTAACATAAAGAGAAAAAATACGTAGACCCTGCAAAAAGAAAAAAATAAAGCTGTACAAAAAATTTCTGGAACGAATTTTCTGTAGAGTTACACTCTTTTATAAATACATTTAATAGACGAAACTTTTGTTTCAATAAGGAAAAACTATTTCTATTAGTACTTATCTATTTTGAATTTGTTTTCTTTTTGAATGCTTTTAAGATGTTTTGCTATTTATTTGAAATTCAATCAATTTCTTTCAAGATCCCAAGAATTTAATAAGGATTTTGAAAAAATACTAAATGTTTGTTATTCATTGACAGTCAATTTATTTATTTTTTTTTTTTTGCACGAAATGACAATTGTATAGAAGATATGATATGATTTATAATTATATATATTTTTTTTTGCGAACGTAGATGGCAATCATACAAAAACACTATAGAGGATTGAAACTAGTACCAGTCCTCTATGACTGTATGGAACTTTAAACTACTAAATACCTTTTCCCCTTTATGACAAAACATTAGGGTACGTACCTTAGTACTAATGTAGAGTAACTAAATATTAAGAAATGAAAATTGATTTCAAATTGACAGCAATAATTGTTAATGTTCACTTTGAATCTTTGAACGTATATAGATATGTAATCCTTATTAATTTTTGAAAAGGGAGATGGAAGATGGTTCTAAATTCGCGGTGTTCGTCTCATATTTCAAGTTCCGTGAGCCGAATTATCCCATTTGAGAAGTTGAATTACATGGGGATAAGCAGTAGAAGTTCTCTTTGAAATGTTTAGGAAAGCTGCATCAGACTTTTAATGTCTCGTCAGATTCAGTAAGGAATCCGCTTATAATTGAAATATTATATTTTTATATGATGTATAACTAATATGTGTTATATTGATAAGGAGGAATATTAAAAATTTAAATGGTTTGATCTCAAATATATTTTTATTAACCATATGATTTATTAATTCAGCGAATAGTAGTTTAAATCCATCAAATTTTTTTAATTAGAAGGAAAATTACTGAAAAGTACCGAAAAGATGAAGGAAATATGATTAAAATAATACTACTATGTGCTATGAGCTACTGCTATGAGCTATTAATACTATTATAGCTAATGTAATAGCTAAAGTAATGAACATGGTTTTTTTTTTTTTTGTTTAATTTTATTTTCCTTTCCAGTTAATTTTAAAATATTCAACATGAAACCTAAAATGGATAATTATACTAGATTTCATTTGTACTTGACTGAGCATTACATTAGCTCTCACAATTAATTTTATATACGCTAAAGTAACTATTATTAATTTTTATATGTCTAATATTGTAAGTTATTAAAAATGTTATGATAAAGTTTTAACTGAAATTTTGTGAAATGAGTTTCTTGGGAAACTTTATTTATAAATTAAGTGTTTTTATTTGTTTCTGTAAAATTTTAAAACTAATTTAGACTATATTAAAACTAATACTGAGATTAATTTTTAATCTATATTTTAAATCGAATTTCTTCTAAAACTTTAGTTATGTAACTATTAATGTTTCTTTTGCAGGGATATGTTTATGGTACTTATATCAACACATTAACAAAATTTATTAAGATTAAATTTAATGGATTTTTTCTCTCTAAAAAATGTGTCTCCTAAAAAAGAAACAAATAGTATAAATCAGAGTGAAGTTATTATTTCTAAATATTTGAATTTGTTGAAATACATGAAAGTGGAGGCAAAATACCTATACTTAGACTGATTTTAACCTATTCAAACCATAAATGACAAACAATGATATTATATATTTACACTATATTTGGTAGCAAGGGGGATTTGTTTTCAATTAATAAAACTTGCTAGCTGTGCAGGATTTGAATCCGCACTACCTCGTTTAATAACCACTTCAAATTCCATACTTAAGATAAAATTATATTAAAACATATTGCATACTTTTAGGCTTATATTACGAAATTTTATTAATTTTGTTTGCAACAATATGCTAATTCTATAATGTTTAAGTTTCTTGACGTTTTTGTTTTAAACTTAAAATAAGCTAAAAAATAATTTTTAATTTATTGAGTTGAAAAATTGTACTTATATTTTTTTTTTATACCTTTTAAACTTTTTGTTTATTTTGTCGTTCTACTTTAAAAAAGCATTTTTATAATTTTGGAATTTTTTTCTGCTTTTAATTTTTTTTTCCAAAACAAAAAAAAAAAACAATTTGAATAAATTTTAAAAACTAAATAACATAAATGAAATTTCTTGCATAAAATAAAATATTACTTAAAATAGCTTTTATTTCGCAATTTAAAAAGAAAAAATAAAGTATGAGAAAAAAAAAAACAAAATCGCAAGGCTTGAAGCCTTAAGAAAAAGCTAGGAATAAAAATTAGGTTAAAGTTTGAAAGAAAAACAAAAGAAAAAAAATTATTTTCTTATTCTTTTGCTTGCAATGTTATTATTGTTTTTTTTTTGTTTTTTATTTTTATAATTTTCAAAGTTGAGTATACAAAAATTTTGAAAAAATCTGAAGTATTTTTAAATTTTCTCTGTTTTATTATTATTTCTTAAATGATGTGTTCTTTTTTCTATTTTTTTTTTTTTTTGAAAATTTAAGAAAATTTTCTTCGTATAAAAAAAAAATTTTGGTGATTGATTTGAGAAAAAAAAAAACAAAAAGAAAACATTTATCAATATATTTTTCTTCAACTTGCTCTTATGTTGTCTTTAACAAGGACGAATTTAAGATAAAATTTAAATTTTATTTTTATGAAAGTAAAATGGAAACGATAAACTTTATTCAAAGATTTTGTTTTTTTTTTTGCCAACAAAAATATTAATTTTTGCTAAAACGAGAATTGAATTAAATTAAACAAAAATTACAAGTAAAATAACTAGAAGATTACAACAACAGAATAAGAAAGAAAAAAAAATATATAAAATATTAAAGAATCTAAAAGATATTTTTTTTTATTTTTCTTTTAAAAGTTTATATTCAGACTTTGAAAACGAGGGCGTTTATAAAAATTTAACGAACTTTTTCATTTAAAAGTCAAAGTTTTTAATTTTTTCTTTGTATCTATAGTTTAAAAGTTGCATTAAATGAATTATTCATTAATAATTAATTCCATTAAAAAAAAAAAAGAAGAAAATTAAGGAAACATTTGTGGAAACATGTCAAGGTTGTATTTTATAAATAAAGCGTATTATTAAAAAAACATTTAATAGGATTTCATTCAATATGGATACTTTTAAAATAAAAATTATAATTTTTGGTCAATGAATTTGTTTCTTAAATTAAAAATGAAGAATTTTATCTATTCTTTAAGCAATTAAAATAAAGTTTGATGGTATTAAAAAATTCTATAATATTTAAAAATTTTTGGATATTTCTTCAAGAGGAAGACTTAAATTTTTCTGGAAAATTTAATATTCAAAAGCTAGTCATTTATTTTAAAGTAAGTATTTCATCCCTTTTTTTTGTCTTTACAATTTATTTGATTTTTCACATTTTTCTTCGACAAAAAATAATTTTTAACTCCTTCGCTGCTTTTTGTTTAAAGTTCTACTCTATTTTTCATCAGCTAATTTTAAATTATGAAAGAAATCGTCAACTATTTTTAAAGTTAAATTTAAATTTTTAGAAAAAATAGATTGCTTTACAAATCTACATTAAAAGATATGATTTTCATATCAAGAGTGTGTAATTGCAAACAAAATAATTATTGCTGGGCATCATGAACCACATTGAAACATTTTTGACTAATGGCCATTTTGTAAAAGAAATGTAATTAAATTACGTCGTCATACTCAACTATATACCCCGCCGTATAATACCACTATACTTTGGAGGGTCAGAAGAAGATATGAAAAATAATTTTTACGTATACCACAAATATAAACTATACACCTAGACTATGTGTATTGAATAAATTTATCTACGTGTATTGTGTATTATTTTGGTATACTAGTTCTGTTGTTTAATATTTTGAACCAACAAGTAAACCAAACCAGCCGGTCCAACCGAGTAAACAATTACTCTAAGAAAATATCTGTTAAAATATAAAAAGAAAACATCAAGGATAACATTTTATGAAACCTCATTCTAAATTTAATAATAATTCAAAATATGGTTTCTAAGGGTTCTAATTTTTAAAAACAAAAAAAAAAAAAACAATTTTCCTTTAAAAGATTTCTTAGCAGTGGTTTTTTTAAAATCAACTTTTTAATCACTTCTGTTGAACTTGTATATTATTAAAAACAAAAACATGTAAAAAGAAAAGATAAAACCAAATTGTGCCCTTTTAACTTTTTGTTGTAAAAAAGACATTTTTTTTAGTATTTTAGCCTTGATTTGTATTATTTTACCCTTGTGTTTAAAAATTTATTAAACGATTTTATTTTAAATATATGTATCGTATCCTATATAATATGATAAAAGGGAAAGAGTAAAAGAACTTTCATAAAAACATTTTCTCTAAAGATTAAGAAAAAAAAAAGACGAAACGGGAAATTGAATTCCATTAAATTGAAAAATAATAAATTCGTCCTTCAGACTTTTTTTTTTGTTTTGTCGTCATATTTCTTAATAAAAAAAAAACAATAAAATGAAAATTTCATTAATATTGAATGTTTTTTTGGTTATTATTTTTTTTGTTTTATAAACAGATCCTTAGAATCAGTGTTGGGTGTTAGATTAAAGAAAAACTGTAATGAATTTTTGATAAAGAAATTATATTTAATTCTATTATTGTTTTTCAAAAATTTTAAATTTAATCGTGCATTTAAATTACATTACGAGTATAAACTTATAATGTTGTATTAAAACTAAGATAAATTATGTTCTGATTTCTACGTGAGTGTACTTTAAAACTTATTTTTAAAGTTTTCTTTTTTTGACCTAAATGAAAATTTATTTTAGGTAATTTTTTATGAAATATAAAATTAAAGTTATATAGATGTAGCCGGCTTTATTTTAAAATGATATTCGTAATATATAACTTTTTATTTTATTATTGATTTTGCCCCTAATTCTATGCAATTTTTAAAAATATTTTTAGTTAACCAACAATCATATTTTTTTTATTAAATTAATTTAGAACAAGTAAATAAATATGTTATAATAATTGAGAATTTTCATAAATAGAGCTAGATAGCTTTACACCACTTTCTCAATCGAATAGTTATCTTTATCAATTGAATATAAATTTTTGAACTCAATAAAGTAGAACACTTTTATTAGGAATAAACTTTACATATATACATAAACTTTATATATTTACATAATAAATTTTACATAGGAATAAACAATTTTATTGGAGACAATAAGTTATCACCATATATAAACAAAATTAAATATTATAAAAGAATTTCTACTTATCAACAAAATTTGAAAAATTTACGATTACATGTTGTAATAAAGTTGCAAAAGCCGATAAAACCATCTACAATATAATAACTATTATATTTTTGTGTGTGTAAGTATAAAATTTTTGGTTAAAAAAAAATTATTTTAAGGGCCATCTTAAATTGAAAAGCAAAAAGCAAAAAAAAAATATTTCTGATACGTGAAAATTGTACATTTACATATATATCCCATTTACATAGAAATCCCACTACCCACATATTTTTCATCCAAAAGATAAAAGATTGAGCATTTAAAATCCTAAAACAGAAAATGGATACTAATCTTTATCCTTGAACTTTCTCAATATTGTTTTTCTTTTTTTTTTTCTTTTACATTATCCTTGAAAATTTCCTCTAATATCCTTTCATAAATAATCTTTTTTAAATTAAAAATACCATCAGGTAACAATTTCACATATGCATGTGTTTGTTTTTTTTTTTGTTTTAGGAAATGTTTGAAGAAGGAACAAAAAAAAGTGAAGTAACACTACCTACGCAACAGATTCTCAATTTAGAATTAATAATATAAAAGATTAATTTTATAAGATAAAAAAACACGTGTCATAATATATTTTATTTTTATTTTTTTTACTCTTTATTTTAACTTTTGATTATTTTTGTCAAATGGTTATTTTAACCTTTATTATACCGTTATTTTACATAATAGGGACAATTATTAAAAAAAGAAATGAAAGAAAACAATATAAAGGGATACCATACAGAAGGATACAATTTGATTTCATAAGAAAAAGGACATAAAGAAAGCAATTTATATTTGTTTTCTTTTCCTGTTTCTAAAAATGATTGTGAATGAATATTTTTCCGAAAAATATTTCCATAAAAAAAAAATAAATTTTAAAATATTTATAATATTATATGTAATATGATATCCTGAAATTAAAATTGCTTGAATGATTCTTACAGGAAAAGATTATTTTTGTTACTTTAACCGTATTGCATATCATTTTTAAAGTTACATTATATTATAAATGTAACAAACTTTTTATCAAATAGAATGTGAGAAAATATGGCAAAAAATCATATGTTGTAATAACCTAATAAGTGCCTTAATATACCCAGTATTTAAACGGTTACATTTTTAAGTGTTCTTTTGGAAAAGTCAAAAGCAATTATTAAAAATAAAAATGCTTTTGCATGGCGCTCAACTGCGTTATATGAAATTATAATAATCCAGACATATATTATTAGAGCAAACCGCAGAACCAAAAATATAAATTAGCTTAGATTTATTAAAAAAAAAGTTTGATTCAATTCCACACAATTCCATTGTTTTTAATTTTAAGCCAATATTATTCCAAAAAAATTAAAGAAAGAGGTTCTTTTTTTAAATTTTCAATATCTTCTATTTAAAGATATTGAAAACTTAAATTAAGATTTTAAAGATGTATAGGACGTTGTACTTCATCAAGATATCACCTGTATTTCTTCTTTAGTTTAACTAATTATTATATATTGAAATTAAAACAATAAAGGTTTTAAATTTTATTGATATTATTTTAAGCTTTTTAAAAATTGAGCCTTTCGAAAACCATTCAAACTAAACGCTGCATAATGCACATACAAAATTAGTCCCATTGTGATATCCTGGATAAGATTTTCTTCTAATTAAATCATTAGGAGCTACAGTTTTTGTGTCTGTTTAGTTACAGCACAAGTATTAATAGAAAATCACCTACTGTTTGTGTGTGTATTGGGGTAATAGTAATATATTATCTATTTAATAATTTTTTTTGTATATTCGTACATAAAATTCATTGATCAAAGGAAAACTAACAAATCCACAAGCAATAACTCACTTTTATTGTTATATATGTATTTTACATGTAACTTAGCTTTTTGTCCCTTTTTTATACTCAAAGCATAACTTTTTCATCGCTGGGGTTTGATCACTTTTTTTGAAACTGAAAAATAGAAATTTTTCTATTTTGCCTCTACTTTTGCTACACTTTTTTTGACATTTCTTTTATATAATATGTTTTTTCACATTTTTAGCTGCTATTAAATGTGGTGAAACTTGAGAACTTTTCTGAAGTTCTGAATTATTAGTTTTAAAAGTAAAATTTTTATATTACGATCAGGCACAAAAAGTAAGAGATAGTCAAAACTTTGAACAATACAAAATGATATTTAAATAAATATAAATAACGCTTCAAAAAATTGATTTTCTGTAATTTTCCATTCTTTTTTTTTTGTTAAATCCTTCCTGTCATTTTAAAAAAGTGGAAAGAAAGGGGATTAAAAAAAGTGATAGAAAACATTGACGTCTAATCACTGCCTACAGATTTTAATTGTTTTAGGAAACCTTTACAAAGACAAATCCCGAATGATTTTCCGAAACTTTTCCGAATAATATAATTTTCAAAATTAAATAATTTTGAAATGGAAATAATAAATACATATTTTATATAATATTAATTATACATAAGATATCATCATTGTTCTCGAAATTTAATATAATTTATTATAATTAAATTCGATTAAATTAAATTTTATTTTTAGTTTTTTTTTTTTTTTTATAATTTTCAATTTATTTCCTTTTAAATATTTGACATATTATTTTCTATTACTTTTTTTTTTTTCTATTAAAATTACTTTACATTGAATCTATTTTATATAATACTCGTATAATATCTATCTCTTTTTTTATTGTCTCTTTCATATAATGTGTGTGTATATAAAAATATATTGATAGTAAATAAATGAAAGAGACATTAAATTGTATTAAATAAATAATATATAAAGGAAAAAAACAAAATATATATATATATATATTATTTAATTTTATTATCTTTTGTAATAAACGTGTCCTTTTTATCCTTTTGCTATTTTATATTTTATAACAGCAAGAAAAAATAAAAAAAATAAAAAAAGTAGTAAGATATAATGGTAACATAATTCAATATTCGTGATAATATAGCATTAAATTAAATAATTTAATTATTTTTTTTTTTTCTAGTTGTTTTCTCAGTATTTTATTAACTTTTTTCTATTTATAGTTAAAAATTATTATTATTTTTTTTTTTTATTCAATATTTTTGTCTCATATTTTTTAAGTTTATTAAAATTAAAGTAAAGTAAATTATAAATATTAAAATATAAGTAGTTATGAACATAAAACTATAAGTAGTTATGAACATAATAAAAATATTGAAGAAAACAAAAAGTTTTTGATATTTCAAGGTGAGAAAATACTTAAAAATAGTTTAATCTATTGCATGGTTTGGATCCTTGATATTTAATCATTTAAAATTTACTGTAAATTAAAAATGTTGCGATTATTTAATTTCAAAAAATTTATGATCACATTTAAGATGAAATTGTACTTTAAGTTTAATATGTAGAAGAAATTGTAGAAAAAAGAGAAAATTTTATGTAAACAGAAGAGAAAAACAGCTTATTTTCTTTTAATTTTGTATTGGATATCGGAACATTTTACTAATAAACAATTTAATTAAACTGTTATTTAATGGTTTTTTTCTTTCCACTCGTGCACAGGACATTCTTTCACTATCATATTTATTATTTATTTTTGCCTAATACTTCAGTTCTCAACTCATTAGTTTCATTAAACATTTGGTTATTTGCATTTGGTTATTTGGCTGCAGCTATTGTGCAAGAATATGAAGTAGGTGCACATTTTTATTTGTACGCCATCTATTATTTCATACAAGAATTATTTTATTTTTTATTTTAATTATATTTTACTAATTTTATATTTATAAGAAAAATTTACATAATTTTTTATTAATCTTATATCACCTTATGGGTGGTTAAACTCAAGATCTTTATTTGAAGGAATGGTCTGTATTTTATATAATAAATACCAACCTTAAGCTCTACGAAGGTAAAATTAATTACTTTTCGGCTAAAAATAATATCTACGTTTTTATTTTATAATAAGCTTTAATAACTAAGTTATCGTTTAAGTTATTATGTTCAAACAAACTCTTGTAAATTCTTATACACACATTAATAATTATCTTAGATTCTAAATTGACAATTTTTGTAGTTTTGTATATGAATAGAAGTGAGAAACATTTACAATTATACTTAGGAATTATTTTTTTTTAAATAAATATTAGTGCCCAAATAATGTGTGAGAATACATATTTGATTGTCTTACTCTACAACTTGAAACCTTCTTTCTGTCATAGTTGTTAGGTTTTAAATGAAATACCAAAGATTTTCTGCTACCTCTACATTAAATCTTTAAAAATGTTAATTCGTTTCAGAAGTTGATTTTGAACAAGAATATATTATATACTTTGCCATATCTAAAGATGTAGGCCCAATGTACGCTTTGCTTGCTTAGCTTGCTTTACACGCTTTGACAGTTGAAATAAATTATATTGTATCTTATGTAGCAACGCTCAATGACAAAGTAATCAAAGTAAGAAAAGTTCAAAATTGACCAATTTTCATTTAGGCGCTTTGCTTTATTACTTTGACGTTTAAAATAATATTTAAAACGTCAAAGAGAATTTTGTTTTTAAATAAATATTTGAATTATTGAATTCGAAAATATTTGGTAAATTTTCAATTGTGCAGGATCTTCTTTTAATTTTGTAAATGTACTTTCAAAAAGCCCATGTATTTTGCGATCCAAATATATGTCCCAAACCCAAAATTGTCGCTGATTCTTTATTTTTTGTAATATATAAAAATAATGATATACAAAATATCACAAATATCTTGCAAATCTTCCAATTTAAACAACAATAATAAAAAAATTGAAATGTCAAGCAATTTAAAAGCGTACATTGGGATTTAAAATTACTTTGAATACTTTGCTTAGTTTATTCGCTTTCCAAAGTAAAGCAAATGAAGCAACCAAGCGCACTTTGAGCCTTCACCTTAACTTATATCCTTTAAAATGTCACAAAAGTAATGACAAGTTTATTATATCCTGTTAGCTACGTCAAACGGATATTTATACCAAAACAAATAAAAAATTTCTAATACATTTTTCTATATTTTTTGTAACATAATTTTTGTACGTTAAACTGAATTTGATTAACGTACGTATACGTATGTATATATAAATATATATTTGTGATGATTTTTATTCGTTTTGTAAATTTATTAATAAAAATAAAATAAAAAATAAATATAATAATATATTGATTGTGAAAATATTGTTTGAAAAATAAAAATATAGTTAGAGAAAATCAATGAACAATGATTTATTTATGATGTCCTGTTTGGAGGTCATTTCCTCTACACATATAATACCTACATAACTATATAGTTTGATATTACTAAAAAAAGTCAAACTTAGGTAGGAACACAATTAGGTAGGAATATTTTATTATTTAATTATGTCAGAAATTTTTGTTTGATAGCTTCAGCACTAGTCATTGTGTAAACAATTAAAAGAATTAAAATACAATTTAATATAGTGTTAGTTAATTCAGTTTTGGTATAATAACAGGAGTATCTTTAAGATTTTTCTACAACATAAATATTCATATTGTGAGACAGCGCATATTTATTGGAATAAATCTTTGTTAGTCTATCAATTCTCTAGTTGTTAGATTTTTGTTTTATATTATAATGTTCGTATTATTTTTATTTGACAGAAAATTAAATAATTATTCTTGCTAATGCAATATTATAATAATTTTAAGAATAAACAAGGACGAGATATAATATAAAAAGAAAATTTGGTAAAAAAGAGTTATCATGCAGTTATTTATTTTGAAAATATACCCTTTTTCCCTTTGGTAAATACCGTTATTCTTAATAAATACAAAATATTCCAATAAATTATTTATCAAAATTATGTTTTTATTTATTGAATCAGCTATTAATTGCCATTGAAGGAGATATTATTACTGATTTATACAATCATTATTTTTATTTATAAATATATGGGATAAAATGGTTGCAAGACTTTTTAAAAACTTTTCCGTTTAAAAAATCATGCTACTTTTGATTTGAATCCGCACTCATTCAGTTAAATTGCTATAGTTAATAATCACTCGGTCATCGTGTTACCTGGTCTGTAACTTAATTTTTATCTTTTAATTAATTAATTGATTTGTAATTTGATTGATTAAATAAAAAATAAATACTTTTATTAAAATAATATAATATTTAATATAAAATCGAAGAGTGTAGAGTTGACCCAGTCAACTAGAAAAAAATGTGTAGTGAATTAAGAACCCGCTCGTGCATACTAAAATATGATTTTCTCATAAAATTATTAGAAAATTTAAAATAGGTATTTAATTAAGTCGTATAATGAGCTATATTTATGTAAATTTTGAAGTCGTATAACAGGAACTCAATCCCTTTGGGTGAAGTAAAAGAATTTTATAATAGTTTTTGCTTTAATAAAACTTTCTTTATAAAACTTTCAACTCATATGTCTACTTTTTTTAAGTATCTACCAATTATATACGAGCGCATATAAATTTCGAAGTTTTTCAAACCGTTTACTCTAGAGTAGACCAACCAAATTTTGTAATCATTTGGTTGGTATTAAACTCAATTTCTTTTGACGAAATTAAAAATATAAATTAGTTAAACACCGAATTTTGCTTATATATAAAAACAGTTAGAATTTGTCTCCTTTAAGATGTCATAACCGTACTGATAAATTTGTTATACACTTGAATTATATTTATAAATTTTATTTACTTTTATTAATATTATATATCACAATAAAATCATAGTCTACATACTAATATTATTTATTTTCTTTTATATATATTATATATTTATTTATTTATATACTATGAATCCTTGAACTATGTTTATTTATTTATTTATATTAATATTACATATATAAATGTAATGCAATATTATTGAACCATTGTAAGGGGGGTACGACCTGTGCAGGGATCGAACCCACAATCCTTCGGTTAATACGCCATACGCCTACCCACTACGCTACCGAAGCCCCTTGAACTATATTCTTACAAGTATATAAAATTAATAGTGGGATAATTGCATATTTTTAGGGGAAATAAATACATAATTAGTAATTTGTTCTTATGACATTTTATTGTAGTAAAAAGTTTTACAAAAATAATAAAAAAAAAAAAATATATTGAGTTACCGTAATTATTATATCAAAAAAGAAAAAAAACAAAAATTTAATTTAATATTTGGATTGGAAATCTTTACAACATCAAAACATAAAAATACGTAAATATGTTAAAAATTGTTAATTCAAAGTTGTAAACAAAACACGTAAAAACAAAATTAAACTTTTTTAATTTATTCAGGATAATTTAAAACACAAAAACTAAACAAAAAAAAAAAATAAATAAAACAAGGCAATAATATGTAAAACCAAATCATTTTCAATGGCGCATATTTTTCAAAAGACAATAAAAACATTTTAAAATTATTGCGTGTATCAAATTTTTTTATTTTTCACAGAATTTTTTATATGTAAGAAAAAATTATGAAAAATCAAAAGACACTTTTTTTAATTTTAAGAAATCGTAGGTATATACTAATATAATTAATAAAAGCAATTAAGAGTTAAGACATCTAAAAATAAAATATTGAAACTTTTATTTTTATATAGGAGTACAAAAGATTTTCTGAATTATCATAGATTAAATGCTTTCAGAAGTCCTCTCAAAATTACAAAGCTCTGACGAAAAATATCCAGCAATGCAGCGAGTAACCAAAATTATCAAAAGCTATAGTGTTACATAACGTAAAGTTTTTTTCCTATATGTTGACATTTTAAGATTTTAAAAATATTAAGTCAAATGATTCTTTTTACTAATTTTAAGGATTGCAACTCTGTAATCAGTGGACATATGCAAAACAATTTTCTTCTACAATGTTAATTTTTTGATGCGATCGATCCATATTTTAAAATTTCATTGCTGCATCTTTGACGGTGTAAAAATTTTGTAAACTAACGGACAGAGTTGAATAAAAATGTTTTGAAAAATGTAGTAAAAAAATGAAATAAATTAAAAAATAATTTTTCATTGGAAAGTTTACAGTGTTATTTTAGACTACAAGAGTTGAGGTTGACTAATATCAAATTTTTAAATAAATAATTTCAAGTGAAAGTGATTCGAAAACTTTTTTTGTAATGTATATTTTTTTTTTTTTGTTAACGTATTTCTATTATATGTATATGTATTTATATATATATACATTATGCATATTATATTTTTCTATTAAACTTGTTTTGTTTTATTTTAAATGTCATGTACTTTTTCATTAAAAAAGCATTAATTTTAATTTTTGAATGGAAAATTTATATTTAAGGATATACTTGTTATCCTTGAATATTATTTTAAAATTTATTATAGAATTGGTTTTTTTTTTCTTTTGAAAAATTAAAAAGGAAAAAAAATTATTTTACATTTTTTTTTGCTGGAGGATTGGAGTTGTAAATAAATAATTATTTTCTTCAAAAATTATTTTTAATCGGTAATTGGTTTAAATTTTCCTTTCAATGCTCAATAAACTGTAAATAAAATTAAGTAATTTGTCTTTATAATTTAACGTAAATAATTAATTATTCTTTTGTAGTTCCACTACAGTCCACTAGCAACCCTTGTTTAGATTTAACATTAACTAGCATGCTAGTTTATCTTATAGTATTTTAGCTTTATTATAGTATTTGTAGGAGGATATTTGAGCTGAGCTGTGTTTTGACTAAATTTTACAAGGTCAAGGTAAAAAAAAATGTTACATTATTATTACCTGAATTTTACAAATTTTTATACCCTTATGAACTATGTTCAAGGGTATAATAAATTTGTCATTACGTTTGTGACACCTTAAAGGAGTCGAACTAGATACAGTGTCAAAGATATGGATCGGTTCAGAATCGAATTCTGAGTCGATTAAGCCGCCCGTCCGTTCGTCCGCACGATAACTCAAAAAATAAAGGAGCTAGGAGGCTGAAATTTTTTTTACGTCACTTTTGCAAAATTGTTAGTTTTGATATTTAAATCCAGCATTTTTGGCCGCGGGGTTCGAGTAGCTGCCATACAACTTCTTTCTGTAAATGGAAATAACTCAGTGTCTATTCAAGCTAAGTATCTGAAATTTTGCAAATTATGATCAAATGTCATGGAAACAACTTCTGTAAAATTTGGTGGTGATGGTATGACAGGTTGGGGTAGCTGCCATACAGCACTTCTCTTTTTAAATGAAAATAACTCAGTGTCTACTGAAGCTAGGAACCTGAAATTCAGTGAAAAGGTGTCGAGCTATATGCCAAAAATTTTTGTAACAATTGGTTGGGCTAAAGTAGCCAGTTCAGCTTTCTTGCACCTCTTGGAACTTAATGAAGCTAGGCGCCTAAAATCTTAGAAAAGATGATCCAGTTTTATGGCAATAACTTCTGTAAAATTTGGTTCTGCTGGTGCAATAGATTTTGGTAGCTGTCATACAACTCCTCAATTTATTTCGGTAGTTATAACGTCGGTACTAGAATATCTGAAATTGTTTAAAAGATGATCAAGTTATATAGAAACAGGATATATTACGTTCATACGGGTACCCCAAAGTTGACATAGTCTACTCTACTGCACTCTTTCTCGTTTTTTATGAAATTTTTTTTATATTATAATACTTAAGTATTTTAGTTTATTTTTGTTAAATTATATTTAATTTACATAATATTTTAAAAAAAATTTTATTATATTTAAAGTAATATTTAAAAAAAAAAGGCAAAAATGAATGAAATATTGTATGATCAGAGTATTGTATTCTTCACTGTTCTAACTTCAATACTATCTTCACTACTGGCATAATTTACTGTCTTGTTAATTTTGAAAATAGCAGATATAAAAATAATTATTAATATATGAACATTTTTTCAATTATACATTCAAATTTTGATTGCTAGTTACTACCTAGCGTAAACCCCGAGTTAGACTATCATTTTTATGAACAAATTTCTTCAAATTTTTTAAAATATATTTTTCAAGAACGTTTAAAAATCATTTTACGTGGTTGTTATGTAAATATGTAAATATTACATTAAATGTGGACTGTGGTTTAATATTCGTTTTTTCTTATACCATTATTCCAAAGCTTTATTAAAAATGATCTGAACATAATTAGAATTAACTAAATATTATCTACTAAAATATTGTTTTTAAGATATTGTTTTTCCGAATAATACTATAGAATATTATAGCCAATCACTCTCTTTTTATTATTTGATTAAATTCTGACTATGACTCCTTTAAAATAGATTGAATATCTTCTGTAATATGTATAGAGTTTTTATTAATATGGTCAATATTAAAATTGAATTGGAATAATGAATGCTTCCTAAGTTTCAAAATCCGAAATTTCAAAGTATGACTTTATTAAAAATTTTTGCACAAAAACCATATGAAACTTCAGATCATTCAGATAAACGAATTCCGTTCATAAGTCTTTAATTAATATAGTACTCATGTGTTCAGTGGAAATGATGCAGTTCGAACACTTCTTCAATCAAATTATAATGATCCTTTTAAGATTATTAAAAAATACAAAAAGGTTTATATAATTAACCTTAGAGATAAAATCGGAAAAGTCTTAATTTATCGCCTGAAACCAACAGAAGCATCAAGTGGCGATAAAATTACGAAAGAAGATAATACACAGCCTGGAATAGACGAGTTTTTCTCGTTACAAAACAAGATTTGAAAGAACAGTTCGTTTTCGTCTGACTGGACCCATATATTGAAGGAAGTATATGTTTTGTCTTATGTAACATATAATTTATGTTTTTCACAAATTTTATTTTTCATCAATCATCTATTTTTCTATTATTATCCTATATCGTCGCCTCAGAAAATCATTGTTGTATGTGAAATTTTTTGAATTTTTGTTTTTAACGGTTTTTTAAGTTTTTTTTTGTTTTCTTTTTAATGGTATTGTCCGTTTTTCAATATCTTTTACCGTTTTAAAGATATCTGGTATGATTTTTGTTGTATGTATCAGTTTCTGATCAATATGAGTATGCTTTTTGTCGTATGTGAAAAAATTTTATATACATACAACAAATTTTCATACAAAAACATGAAAAAAGTGTCAGTAAATTATTGTTGTATGTTATCTTTTTTGCAGCACAAAGTGTTTATTTATTTATTTTTTATAACACATTAGTACCACATTTGCATATTTCATATGATTTATTATTGTATGTGTTCAGTTTCGTATGTATACAATACATTTATATTATATTTTATAATATCCTAGTAGAAAATCAGACGCTACTTCCGCACTAGTTAAAGAATTGATTACAGAGAATTAGTAAATGTATTACCTAACCTATTACAATAATGTAAATTTAGATTTGCAAAATATTTTTTCACTCCTAAAAAGGTTTGGATATAAATTTTATTAAAACCGTAAGTTAAATGTGTACAATTTGACTGGAACTTTGAATAAGTACGATAAATTTAAAATAACTTACTGTTCAATTTGGAATGAAACTTGCTGTGGTAGGTCGCTCAATGTAATTGCAAGTCCCTTAATAAAAATTTTAAATAATGTTGTCAAGGATTATCCAGAAATATGCATATTCAGTTATTCCTGCACTAAATAATTAAATCCATAAAATAAAATAAATCCATGGGAAAAAACAAAAACGGAATTTGCTTTTGTGTCTTTTAGTTTTTCTCATTTAATACGACAACATTCCATATACAATTGTTGTATGTTATACATAGCCAAACCAAATTTATGCAAATCGTTACATACAACAAATGTTGTTTGAGTAAAAACTCTCCTAATTCCGGCAAAGTTTGTGGCACGGATTAGAAAATTTGCACTTGGTTTCTTTATTCCCATAGCAATAGAGGTAGTAAGTCTAAAAACATTCTACCGTACAGTTTTAGTACTATGCCTCTTTAAAACTTAAAAGTTGATTTACCACAAACTATATTTTGCTACATACAACAATAATTTTCTGAGGCATATTAATAAAAACTCTATACATATTACAGGAGATATTCAATCTATTTTAAAGGAAATATGGAATATAGGTGTGTATTATTTTGTTATATAAAAACATGCCCTGTGACTATAACAGCTGTACCAAATTTATCATAGAAACTCATTTTTCAAGTATATAATACCTATTTAATTCTCTTTCGTAATATCAATTAACGGATGTACTTAATTGCATATTAGGTCTGTTCGTTCGAAATAAATTTTTATTTTATTTTTTCATTATATTTTAAAATTTGGTAGAATATAGAAAAAATTTTCTAATTGATGGAAAATGTATTAAATTTTATTCATAATAGTTGAAATTTTATATTTATTTAGGTTTTATTTTTACTTGTTCAATTTTTAAACGAAAAAACTTTTTATAAAAATTTAATAAAAAGAAAATAAGGAAATAAGTGGATAGAAAGCTGTAAACTTTTTTTAGTGTGATATCTGTTAGTGAACGGAATTCCTTATTTAAGGTTTTGACGTAAAAATTTCGGATTGATAAGCTTTTGGAGCAAATCGGAGAACCACAAGTGATAGTGTGCTAGTGTAATTTTAAAGTTTTTTGCGAATATTTCATGTATACACTGTGTTTCTGCGTTTGTATTTGTAAAAGTATGTAAAAGCAGTTCATTTTGTAGTATCCTATTAAAATTTTGTTTAGTCTGCGCTTAAAATTTTTGTTGACAAAAAGGAGCAGTATGCATCTCTAAAACATTTGCAATTGTGGAAAAATTTATTGACAAGGGGATATGTCAAGGTGTGTCATCACATTTATATAGTATCAAAGCGGCCATTGTTCAGCACTCATATATAATTTTAAGTATCTACTCAAATAGCTCAATGTACATCAAATTATGCAATTAACATCAATTATGCAATTAGTTTGTGTCCAAATAAAAAATTGTTGGCTTCTCCACTACTTAGCTAGAGGGATATACAATGTTACCATCAAACCATCTTCCGAATATTTTTAGCTTTAGACTGAATTTCTTTAGTAATAAAACCTTTAAGTATTATTATGCTTTTTGATATGATACAATAACCTACCGGTACCTAATATGATTAAAAATGAAAAAAAAAAAAATTAATATTGAATTTAATCTAACAAAGTTATAAAATCAATAATCGATGGATTTAGCTGTCAAAAGTTAAAGACTAAAATATTAAATTTATATCTCTGAATTTATATGAAAATTTTAAAAAAATAAATTTAATCAATATTATTTTAAAATTTAATATTATTTTTATATTAAAATTAAATATAACATTAAATATGAAATATTTGACTGAATTTTAAATTATTATTAACCTGACATCTTTTAAAGTATAGACACATTATTTTTCGCGATTGAAACTCCAAACTCATACTAAAAAAAAATATATAAAATTTAATAATTAAACATGTTTTTTTTTTTTTCAATAATTTATCAGTTTTTTAAATTTATTTATTTATTTTTATTTTTAATTGAAATCAGATTATCTGTAAAAAACAAAAAAAAAATTTCATATAATACACGTCATATTCATTATTTATGAGACACAAATGTACTAAAAAAGATAAAGAAAATGATTAATATCAGTTTTAAAATCCCTTTACTATATCCTATATAGGTATAAATAAATATATTATGTAAGTATATGTATATAAAATACAATTCAAATAAATTGTGATTATAAACACTATTAATTACTGTTAATTAATTTTATAATTTATTATTTAATAATAATAAAAATAATTTAAATAAATTTAACTCAAACCATTGATTGATCAGAATTCTGGCAAAATATACATTTACTCTTATTATGCTATTATACATAGTTCTGTGACTATCTCTATTACAGCAAACTGTTGTTATATTATAGGTAACATGATTGGAAAAATTTAATAATAAATATTGTACAATATTAAAATTTACTGTGAATATCGAAAGTTCTCTAAGTCGGGTTTTTGACATTATAAGTAAAATTGGTTGACTCTGTTTGATTACAAATGAATCTGAGATCAAACAGAATCGATCTGAGATAATAATTTCTACCTCTGAATTGCTCTGAATAATTTCTAACCCCCTTTGATTTAACTTAAAAAACAATGTTTTCGCTCAGTATTTTAAATTTTTAATATTGGCATTAATTTTTCGTTAGTGCAGTAGTTGAAATCAGAACCAAAACTTAAATGTGGTCAGCCACAAAAGCAACATAAATGTGGTCAGGAAATTACACAGCCTTTCCTGTTCAGGCGTAGCTGTAAATGCCACGGCCATAAATGTAAGGGGAATAATTCTTACGACGTGTGTGGGATTCGAACCCACACTCCCTCAGTGTTTACAGCATATTTTATACGCTCTTACCGACTAGGCCACCAAGGTCCCTTTAAAAATTTATTTTTAGATTATCCATATCATAGTTAACCTCGTTATTATTTTTTATTAAGTTGTCAAATTTTATTGTCAATCATTATTTATTTAAATATTATAAACACCTATGAAGCTATATTATTTTTCTTTTGTCAAATTTTGTATTAACTTATATTGCTGTCAATTGATTGATTAGTGTGTCTCAATTGAGACATTGAGTTATATATGCAACCCATTCCTTTATATTTTTCATTCCTCCTATATCTATATAAACTATATTTTTTGTTTATGTTTCATTCCTCCTATATCTATAAACTATAAATTGTTTTATTTATGTTATGGTAAAGTTTAGTTGCTTCATTTTAACATTTCACTAATACAAAGAAAATATCAAAACAAAATATTTTTTTAAAGCTAAGCATTTCCAAACAAAATTATATTCACATGCACAAGTATAAATTTTCAAAATGTTAACTCGAACAAAATCTAGTGTCAAGTGTGGCCTTTCAAATGACAAAATATTAACATATTGTACATAATTGTCAGAACCCAAATTGGATGTCAAATTGACAACTTCCCGTTTAAACAAGGAGACAATTTAATAAACAATAGATAACTTAGTGTACAAAAAGGATTAAGGGATTAAGTAAATTCTAAAGAAAGAACAAACTTTTTTAAAAGTTGCCACTTAAGCTGTATAGTTAAACTCTTCCTTTTTTGATAAAGGGTTAGTGAGGGTTAGTGACCACATTCTGCGGTTTGATATTATAATATAATAATATATTAATTGAATTTGCGTTAACTCTCACATTCATTACCAGTGTTGCGATAACTTTACTTAATATCACATTCATTACATTATTTTTATTTCCTCTACCCGCTTAATTTTTTTTTTAGTAACAGTTTAGTTTTTAAATTTAATCATTTTTGCTATCTATTTAAATTTATTTTTTTCTTATTTCTATTGTTAATTATATTAAATTAACAGTTATTATACTAACTGTAATAAATTTTCTGCAAATTATATAATTCAAAAAAAAAAAAAACATCCTCAATTTTTTTAGCACATTTTCAAAAAATTTTGAATAAATGTGCTTATTAGTTTAACTCTGTCCGTCCGTCTATCTAGGTGTTTACAAAATTTCTACACCGTTTGAAATAAAATAATGAAATTTTAACTATGAAATTTTAACTTAGGAGTTGTAAGGGGTCAAAAACTTAAAATTCTCCATTTTTAAACATCTGTAACTTGGGCACCTGTTTACATTTTTTTGAAGTAATTAAAGCTCTAAAATTATATTTTTGTTTGTGTTAATAATTTTTCTTAATAATATAGGGTTACCTTAAAATAGTGTGACTTGATTTTTCTCGAAGATTTTCTAACAAATTTCTAACCCTAATTTCTCTAACAAATTATTCTAACAATTCCGTTAAAATTTTGTATTATTAAATGTATTACATACATTTATTTTATTCAATATAACTACCTAATATTTATGTACCTACTCTTTACGAAACCCTGATTTTGGTAATGTGCATTTTTAAAAACCCTGGGTTTTTTCATTACTTGTTTAACATTTTATTCGTTTATTTTTATCTAATAATTGATAATTTCATAATATACATTTTATTTATCTTTTATTTATCATTATTATTATTATAAAAAATATTGCTTATTAGGTTCACTGTCCGTTCGTCTGTTTACAAAACTTCTTAACCGTTTAATATAGAACAATCATGATTTAACCATAAAGTAGGTCTCTTAAAAAAATGAATGCTGTTGAGTAACTCTTTTATGTAATCCCACCCATTGAGAAATTACAGCCCTTTAATGTTTGAAATAACCTTTTATTTAAATGAATATCTTAGGTTCAGCTTAACATTTTTTCAATCTGATAAAAGCCAAACGACAGCATAGTTTTTTTAGTTTTATAAAATATTAAAATTATACAATTTTTTGCAATTTAGTATTTATATTTAACGTTATGTGGTTTTAGATTTCAATTTTAGCACTCTTTTAGTTAGTAACATATTAAGTTAACTTAGAAAATGTTTTTGTACCTCCCTCTATTAAAGAGTTATTATGGCGGGTCAAGCAATTAAATTTTACTATTTTAGACACCTGTGTTATGTAACTTAGGCACTTGAGCAAATATAAAGCCACATTTTAAAAATAAAAGCGAAATTCAAAGCAATAACATTTTTTATTTGTGTGTTATTAGTTTTGCTCAACTATGTAGACTTTCCTTAAAATTGAAGAAAATCTCTCTTCATTTTTTAGATTATTTTTTTATACTTATATAAAATTTTAAGAAAATTAACAATTTTTGGTGCATTTTTGGTCTATATTGTTTTTGTAAAATATGTGGCTTTGAATACCTTTGGTTTTACCTTCTACCTTGTTTATTTTTTTTACTGTAGCTGTTAGTGGTATTCAATAAGCATTGTGTTTCCGGAATATAACGATATAATATTGTAAAATAAAGCAAATTATACCTATACCTCTTTCTATAATAAATATTATGCATTTTTAAAATTAAATTAATTGCATTTTGGTAAACCGATTGTTGTTATTTTTTTTTAGACATGTTTTAATAATGGGGCAATTTAAATATTTTGAAAATAAACATTAATTTTAAAATATAATTGAAAGATTGGGAAAATATGCATCTCAATTAAAAGGTAGGGACTTTAAACATTAGGAAAATTATTTTCAATTATTTTAGTTTAGTTCAGAAAAAATTATGAATAAAAGTAAGAAGAAGACTTTATCTTTAAAATTATAATGTTATTATATTAGTACTAAATTTTATTTATATTAAAATGAATTAAACGGTAAAATAGAATAACCATATTTTTAACTTACTGTTCTTGTTTGCTTGTTTAATTTTTCTTTTATTGTCTTTTAATTTTTGTCGAATGTATCTATAAATTGAATAATGAAAAGTATCTATAGAAATACTATAACTAAGCCATAAGAATTAAATAAAAACGATAGAAAAAAAAAATTAACGAACTAAAACGACTGAAATTGAAATTTGTGCATAAGAATACTGTCTCTAAAATCAACGGCTGCATTCAGTTTTTATGAATATGAAGCAATTGATGAATTACAGCGCTTAACAAGTTGACATCGCAAAAATATAACTGTATATTTTGCAGTAAAATTTAAATATGATATTTGCCGTGAGTGACCTTTTTTTGTATTTATTTTTTATATTCTATTTGTCATAAAGTAAAATAAACTTTTGTCGTCAACACAAAACTTTTTAAACAAAAAATAAATAAAGAAATAAAACGTCAAATAAATTGTTGCTGTTCGATTAAGAATAGTTGTTTTACACTGTAAAATTTGTGTAGACATATTTATTTAAACTTAAAAAAAAAGACGTTTAGAAAAATATTAGTTACAGCAAATCAATAAATTCAAATCGCTTTAGTGAACTGAATGCACCCAATGATATTCCGAAATAAAATGATGACGTTAGAATAAATTAGATTTACTATTTTAATAGGTAATCTAGGATTTTGTTCAAAAAAAAAAAAATATATATATATATATATAAACATTTAAAAATATAACAGAATTTCAAAATTGATTGAAAAAAGTATGGGTGCAACATTATTTGTGTTTTTTTTCCCCCTGTGGTTTTATACCCCACGATGAAATAAATGTATTTTAATTCACTCTATTTTAAAGTAAATTATTTCACAAAAATCAAATAAAATAAAATATTACAATTTATTAGTTTAAATTCAATTTCCTGTTTAAATTTAAAACTTCTGTAATTAATACACAACTAATTGATTTTAATATTTTCGAGGATTTTAATTCACATTTAAAGAGAAATAATAGACAAAATTTTGTATTTTAAAATTGATTATAAATTTATTATTTTTTTAAAAAAAATAATATATTGAAATAATAATTTTGAATTTAAATTAAATTTAGATCGTACATAATAGAAAATTGACTTAAAAAAAACACAAGGCAGTATGTAAACCAACGGTTTTTAAAAGCGCGCATTTCCAAAGTGTAATACAAGCTGTTTAGAATTGTGACTTGCACCAAAATTTAAAAATTTCATATAAATAAAAATGTAAAAATATGACTTTTTGCAATTTTAAAAGGCTGAAACTCCGGAACCCTATACCGTTAAGACACGTAAAAATATACATATTACTGAAACTTTAATTTTTATGTCTTGTTGAAGAAAAATGTGTAAAGCTGGTACGTAAGTTACAGATGTTTAAAAGTAGCAAATTTGAGACCTAATAGCTCATAAACAGAGGGTGATTCTTTCTTACTTCAAAATTTCAAGTTCCTATCTAAAAACGTACCGGAGTTATAAAGGTAAAAAAATTATGCAAAATTTGGTTTTCATGTACTTAACGGTAAATTTAAATACTGAATTTAGAAAAATTATATAATTTTGATATTGATTTATAAAGGTGAAAAAATTCCTGTAGAATTGCGTTTTCAGATTGAAAAAGTGTTAAATAAAATATGAGATATACCTACGCATTTAAAATAGAGCTTTTTTCATAGTTTGAACGGCTGTAGCTCCTTAATGGATACAGCTACATGAAAAAGTTATTCTAAGACCTACTCATTTTTTCTATCTTCAACGGTGTAGACGTTTTGTAAAAAGATAGACGGACAGAGTGAAACTAATAGGCACATTTTTTCAAAATTTTTGTTGGAAATGTGCTAAAAACACTAATAATGGTGGTCAGTATAGCAGATAATAACCTATGCAGCGGTTGTGTGTAGGAGACCAAATTCATGTGCTGCACCAATGTTTTGTGCCAAATATACTTCATGTTCTGTGGCAATTTCCAGTTTTGGAACTGGAAAAGAGAAGAACCTTGTATTAAGAAAACTGGTAAACTTCTCCAAAGTAAGAATGTTGTACTAGGGAAAGATAATAATAGTACAAGAAGGGTATAGATTGGCTAGATGAGACACAGTAAGTAACGAGCCGCCCACTGAACAGGGGAGCACATTGGATCCCAGAGCCTAAACAGCAACAATAAGAGTAATTTTCAATTACCACAACTTTGAGAAAAATTGTGTGAACAGTAATTTTTTTAAATTGTCTTATGTCTTTAAAAACATTCGTATTAGGCAAAAGAAAGTTTTTAGATGTTTTTCACAAATGCTTTGGAGCTTAATTTTTAAAATGATATCTTAGACAGTAAAAATAACACAGCTAATTCCAAAATATTTATTTTAACCTGAACTATGATCAGACATTCATAAAGAAAATGTGGATAGAATCTCCTGCGTTCCTTCTAGTTTGCGTTTTTTACTTATAGAGTATTTTAAGGAATATCCATCTTGATTACATGGATTCCAAACGACCAGTAATTCATAATTATTGTTACGGTACGATGAATTCATAATTCATAATTATTGTTACGGTATTGTTATTGTTAAAATGCTTTACTTAAAAAAAAAAATTTTTAAAACCATTATCAAAAGAAATATATGATTTCTTAAAATAATTTTATTTGATTTTAAAAATATTATTTTTGATATTTAAATAGTACCTACTATTAGTTATATTATTAAATTTTTTATTTATTTATAGTTATATAATAAATTTTATTTAAATTAAAATATTAAAAAATATAATCATACATTTTTTTTTTTTTAAATAATATTAAAAATAAAATATTACAGATAATAATAATTAAATTTTATAAAATATTGATATAATTTTCTTTAATCATTTTATTTTATAAAGAATTTTATATGATTAATATATTAATATAAATAAGATTTATATTGGTAAATATTATAAGTAGATATTAGATATATTTTAACATTTTTATTATATTAATAAAATAATTTTTTTTTTCTTTATATTTTGTTAAATTTTTTATATTTTATTGATTATTATAAAAATTAAAAGAAAATTTATAGAATGAATATTTTGACAAAATTTTTATTTAATAATGAAAGAAAATTGTATTTGTATATTGGTTTTAATGATTATAGGTTTTCTGCACTATCGATAAACACATTAATGCTTCTTCTTAAACAAAATCTCGTTTTTACAAAATCTTGTTTTTTTTTTTTAAGACCAGTAATTAGGAGGGATTTTAGAGAAGTTTAAGAATAAAAATTTTGTATATTTAGAATAAAAATTATATTTTCAAAAAAAAAAAACGAAATTTTCTAAAAACTAGATTTTGTCCACCGAAATTTTGTCAAACAAGATTTTTTAAAAAACAAAATTTTGTAAAAACGAGATTTTGTCCACCGAGATTTTGTCAAACGAGATTTTTTAAAAATGAGATTTTTAAAAACGAGATTTCGTAAAAAGGTACAGAGCTTTACTCCGAGCAAGATATGTGCATTTTGGAGCATTTTGTTATGTGCATCTCGCATATGTGCATTTCGTTACCGAAGATGAACTGCTGGTAATAAATCATCTACAAACTTTTAGTTTGGTAGAGGCCGTAGAGCTCACAGAAGTATTAATAATAACCTAAAATATTTCGTATAAAATGTATTACTTATTATGAATTATCAAATTAGTATCTACTGAGATTTAGAATTGAAACTTATGCTTCATTTTCGTCCTCTAAAAATCGTAAAGGGAAAATATTAAAAATCATAATACTATTTTCAAAAATAAATTAATCGGAACCAAGACGTTGGTTAAATTTATTCTACAATATAATAATAATTCTACATAATATAATATGCTACTTCAATAGATTTGTGTCAATTGGTGTCTCAATAAGAATAAAACAGTCATGATGATAAAGGAAACAGTCAAATTAATAAACTATAAACTGTAAAATATGATTGCTTTATTGCAATTTAAGCACATACAGTACCTAAACTAATCTACCTACAATCATAGTACCTAGAAGCTCTGATTACTTTAAACTCAAACAACGACTTTAATCACAAAGAAAATTTTTTTAAAAAGCCTTTTAAAACCTCTAAAGCTAGGCATTGACTGCTTAATAATTGTTTTATATTTTCATTTGCAGTTTTTTTATGTGTTGTTAATTTACATGTGAATAATTATCAGCCTATTTTAATTTTCTGTGAAAATGTATAATATAATAAGTAAAATAATTGTTGTGAAATATTTGACAATAATATTGACAATTGACAAACAAGTCGCTAAAATCTATAGGAGACTAAAATTGTGCGTACAGACTAAGTGATATAATTGTCAA
The DNA here is from genome assembly GCA_947095535.1 of Poecilobothrus nobilitatus. NCBI lineage: Eukaryota > Metazoa > Arthropoda > Insecta > Diptera > Dolichopodidae > Poecilobothrus > Poecilobothrus nobilitatus. The sequence continues at coordinate 239,086,076 of OX352773.1, read as the reverse complement.
TTATATGGTCAATCAAAATAACGTCGTTTTAACATTATGCAATTTGACAAAAATAAGAATAGACTGATGGGTGTTTAAACCCAAATTGACAACAAAAAAAAGAAAAAGATTGACAATAATTATTGACAACATGTCATTTAGTGTAAATTCAACATTAATTTATTAAGGGGCATACTATCTAGCATTCGAAAAATCAAATAAACTTTTGAAAATTTTGTATGTATATATTAAATTATGCAATCATTTCTTAAATTATGCAACAATATTGAAAAATATTTCGAAAATAAATAAAAAAAAAGAACAAAAAACAAAAAAAAATAATAATAAAGTTTTAATGAAAGTATGAATTCATCAACAACAAAACACTGAAAAGAACACAATATAATAATTTCTATTATATTTTAATAAGTAAAAATAATAGAATTATTTAACAAAAGGATTAATTAAGTAAGTATAGATACAATATAATGCAAAATTACCTAATATTAATTAAAAAAAAAAATATATTGAAGATTTTTTGACTTAAAGCTATATTTTAATTTTGTTATTTTTTGATATAAGTTAATTATTTATAACTTTACTTCTATAATAAACAATGAAAACTCAAGAAAATATTTTATAAAAAAATAATTTTCAATTATTTAAAATTATTGAAAACAAAAAAAGAAAAACAATAAAAAATTTTAAGAAGACTCTAAACAATACTAATAATATACCTATTTCGTATAATTATTTAGCTTTGGGTATTGTTAAATAGAACTCATAATTAAATGATTAGGTATATGAATTTAAAACATTTCAATAAATTTGATCATTTACACCTAGTTAAATAAACTTTTTCAACAGCTACTCAATCAAAGCTTGTGATTTTTGGTCTATACAGCAGACATTCTTGGATCCTCGCCTACTTAGGCTTCTCAGAAAAAGAGAACGCAGATAAATTGACTAAATCTGCACTGGTTAGATCTAGTGTGAATATAGTCAGTAAGACTAACTCACTCTGTAAGAAGCGACTAAAGAACCTTGGGTGAGGGATACTGGGAAGATCTCTCCATAGTGAAGGGGTTTCACTAAGGGACGATCGTTCCATTTTATGGGGGTATTAATTGGATCGATGAGCCGCTGTGAAAAACAAGCGTCTCGTGCAGTTGAGATACACAACAAGTTGCAGACTTTACGTGTAAGGATTGGTTATCCCTCCATCCAAACAACACAACAATGCCTTTATAATTCTGAGCATTTTTCAATCCTTATTTCTGTCTAAAAAAAATGTTTAAAGAAACACAAAAAGTTACAAATGAGAAAAATAAAAAAAATGCTAAAACATCCTATCCACAACCGATAAAATATTGTAAAATAATTTAGGTATAAGTCGATGTAATATACTTTACATTTTTTTTTTTGAATGGTCTTCGATTATAATATGATATGATAATATAATATGATCTATATATAACAATTTCACTTGGTCTGCAAAAGGATTGAAAGAAGAGGGATTAAATTTTTATTCAAGAAAAGCAAATAAGTTTATCGTTTATCAAAAACATTTTAAGTTTTCGAATAATTATAAATCATTATTATTTTTTAATTTAATTTTGTCTTAAGATGGATCTCCAATATACGCTTTCATTTCGCTCTCTGTACGCACTATACACACACTTTACAAAAGAGTAGACAGTCACAATGAAATTTTTTGAAGAAGAACACAATGAAGAAGAACACAAAGAAAAACACAATGAAATGAAGTTTGAAAAAAAAAATATAATGGAAAATAAAATTTTGGATTTTTCTTTATTTTTTATAATATTTATTTCAATATTTTATTTCTTGAATATTTTAAATTGTTTTCGAATTATTTTAAAAATATTACAAAAAAAATAAATATAAGTACATAACTTACTAAAAAAAAACATGACGTTTCTTTTTTTTAAATTTGATATTATTCTTATTTGACACTTGAATTCGTATAGAAAGTCAAAAATAGTTAAAAGTTGAGCGAGATTTTCTACGACTGACTTAAAGACTTTGTTCATTATAAATATACTTTCGTATAATTTTAAAATATTTCAATTTTACTTTGACAATTGGCTACATATAGCGGATCGAACAAGAGCGTTTATTGTTGATGCTATTTTAAAACTACAAAAATCTGCAAAATGTTAAAAAATAAAAAATTATTGTATTTAATTCATAATTGGAAAATTTTTTTTTGGATAAAAATGATTATATAGTTAAAGCTAACATTTTATTTATACTACAACAATAATGTCAATCAAATTAATACCTGGTGACACTTAAAAGTAACTCAATTCAATTGATTCAAAATGCGTCATTATTTTTATCTTTAAATTAATTATTATAAATATTCTTTCCTATAAAAATTTTTTTTTTTTTTTTTAGGTTATAATAAAAAGTGCCGTTAATTGTAGGTAGGTACTTAAAATAAATCGTAATAATATGATGAAAGATTAAAAATTATTACCAAATAAAATAAATTATATTAATTAAAATACAAAAACAAAAAAAAAAAACATATAAATTTAATTAGAAAAGTTTATATAAATCATATATAAGTACGTCATATAATAATAATCATTTTTAAAATTATTACTTTGTAAATTTTTACAGTGATGCACAAAATCTTGATTCCAACTTTTTGATGATATTCTTAATAAAGTTTTTACTTAATTTCAAAAATCAATGCATATTTATTTTTGTTCATTCTATTTATATGATCCTTATGAATTTTTCACGGGCAAAGGATTTACTAAATATTATTATTTCTGTATGTTAGTTATATTTGTACTACGTTTTTTTAAAATATTCTTAACCACAGCTGATTTTTCTTTATATTGTTTTTTTTTTTTTGCGATTTTTGCTAATTATGTGACTGTAATTTATTATGTCTCGTCTTCTTGTGTTGTGTTTATATAAGTATGTTAATACACGCACATTAATTTGCCATATTCGTGTTTTTGTTTTCCACAGTATGTAAGCATGATGGAAATGCGAAATGTTACATAAGTTCTTCTATATTTTTTTTTAACAACTAATATTATATTAAATTTATAATTTTGTACTCCAAAGTAGTGTATTCTATATAACAGTACTATTATGTATATAAAAAATAAATTAATATTTAACCAAAATAATTTTTTTGTTGTGTTTTTTTTTCATTTTTTATGACATAAACCATCATAAAAATTTTCTTCATCATATACATAAAATTTATTTTCTATATCACTTTTTTAGGAGTATCTTTAAATGATTTTTAGTACTGAAATATTTCACCTTTAAAATATCATAAATTTTATTTTATAGATAGATAGTAAAAAGAACGTGATCCATTTTGAAAAAGAAGTTGAAAAACATTTTTATTTATATAAAAAAAAAAAATTTGTTGCTTTTTTTATGATTGAAATCTAGTGAAATTTGTATCAAAATTTAGTATCGTTATTTTGGGGTATTTTTCATTTCGAAATATCGAATGATTTTTTTAAAGTAGTTATAAAAGTATATTGTGTCTTGACAATTTTCTTTTTAAAATTTCATTTAATTTAAAATTTTTGGAATTCCCTAAAAGTGTTCTCTTAAAATATCATGATAAAATTAAATTGAATAAAGTTTAAAATAGTACCTAACAATAAAAAGAAAGTTTATTTTACAATATCTGTGGGTTATATAACAGATTAGGTATAGGTCCTAATCAAAACAAGGCATATAATCTAAAACTAAAGGTTTTTGAAGGCGCACATCTCGAAGTACAATAAAAACATTTTTTTTGTGATCTGTACCAAAATTTATGATTTTTCTTAGAATTTGATATAATACGAAAAAATTGTGAAAAATTTAGAGACACTTTTAAAGTAGCCCTATATGTAGCTCTATTTGTTATGGGGCTACAATCTCTCAACATTTTAAGTTTGAAAACACCAACCTAACTATCTGAATCAATATTAATATTATAAAGATTTTTGCAATTAAGTACTTAAATTTACAACAAAAATTTTTCAAAAGTTGGCTTCCTTTATAACTCCGCAACGCTTTTAGTTAGAATCTTGAAATTTTGCATAAAGTTATCTAAAATTGTTTTTTGTACCTCTACTATTAGGAGCGTTTAAAAGGGAACTATTCTGATGGACACACTGTGCTACTAATAAGTAAATTTTTAAAAATGTTTTTGTCCACGCGGTCTTGTTATTTATGTCTACGTTTTTTGGCAAATATATTTTTTTTATAATTTTTGAAAAAATAGGCAAAATTTTTGTAAGCTTATATAACCAAACTTTTTTTGTAATAACCCTATCTAAATTAAATTTTATTATTTTTATTTTTCATTTCAATTGATACTAATTATAACATCATTTGAAATATTTGTTATTACCAATAGAATTAATAGTTGACAGAGAGTTTAAAAATGATGACGATATAATAATATAAAAACAATATAACTTTGCAAAAAAAGACAATAGAACTATCAATAGCATAGGCTCAAATTAAAAAAAAAGAAAGTCCAGTTACGTTGTTTAAAATGAATAAACAAAACTTTTTTCTTAAATACAGTTTCTTTCAAATTGACTTGATAATTGAAAGAGTTGTAAACCAGAGTTAAATCTTACTAAGAATGTATTTAAAATTAATTGTTTAATAAACAAACTTTGATGACACTCTTCTTGGGAGCATAGATCATCCACATGAAGTCCCCACTCATATTTCACTCCTCGTTTTCTGGTTCAAAATTCTACATTTCCAAATTCCCAATCCCAATACAATTCCCAGATTTCTTTAATATATTTTTGATTTCCTTTATTAATTTGTTTATAAAGGACTAATTGACTAATTTAATGCAGAAATAAAAATTTGGTAATACATTTCTAAATAATAATTTTTGAAATACTCTATCTCTCTTCCTATTAGCACATTTCTTAAAACACATAGAAAAATCAAAATTGAGGAACAAATTTTTTATGTAGCTCCAACCATTACGAAGCTTTATACTCCGCAAAATCGTAAAAATTAAATATTTCCTGTATGTACATATTATCTTAGGTTGTGCTTGAAATTTTTGAATCTAAAAACGCAAACGACAGGACGTTGTTTTTGTATCTCCCCCTGTTTCAGTGCAATTAGGGGTCAAAAAATAAAATTTTTTATTATTTTTTTAATGGATTTGTTCAGACGAGGCTGTAAATGTCGTAAGGGCGAATATCTCTTATGACGTGTGTGGGATTCGAACCCACACTCCCTAGGTGTTTATAACGTATTTTATATGCTCTTACTCACCGAGGCCCCAAAAAAGTAAAATATTGCTAATTTTAAATACCTGGAACTTATGGAATTTTTTTTTTAAATAGATTCTACATTTATTTTTACAGGTATGTTACATGTATTTTTTTTCTAGGTTTAGGGTTGATAGGGTCCTTAAAATTAAACTTTTCATAATTTTTCTTATTAATATAATATTACATATTATATAAAATCTAAGAAAACTTATAAAGTTTGATGTAAGGTCTCAATTCTAATATTTTTTATAATATTATCTTTAAAAAATGTGCTACTTTAAAACATTTGGTTTTATATCCTGCCTGGTTTTTTTTTTTTTTTAATTAAATATAAAAGCTGACTTTTCAGCATAAAACTCGTTTTAGCCACAAGTACTATAATTTAAAAATAAAAATCAAATTAAAAATGAATGATTCAATTTAACTTTTTTTAATTTTACCATTTTTAAAAATATAAATTCATTATGAATGAAATTACCGTTATTAATATTTATTGCACTTTAATAATGCATAAATCTGCTTATAAAAATTATTTTTAGTACTTATTATACATTTTCTTTTACGCTCACTTTAATCACCTTATACATTAATAATATATTAAATAATATTCATATGTCAAGCTATTTATAATATTTTAAAGAATCTCTTATTTAAAAAACAAAACATATTAATATAATATTATGTTGCCATTTTTATTTTAAAAATATTATTTCAGTTTCGATTGTCCTTAAAACATTTTAATATGACGATAAATCTACTTATATACTTACAACAATTTTATAACAATATGTAAGCATAGTATAAATAATAGTATACGCGGTTTATAAGTATATAAAGTAATTAATATATATATTAATAAGTTTATTTATTTTATTTATTTATATTAATATTACATACATTAATGTAGTGCAATATTATTGAACCATCGGCTACTAAGGCCATTATAGGTTTTTATACTATTATTAAATTATATACTAATATTATTTATTTTGTTTATATTATATAATATATATTTACATTATATTAGGTCGTAAGGGGGGGTATGTAAAGAAAAAAACTTACGACCTGTGCATCCACACTCCTTCGGTTAATACGCCACACGCCTATCCACTAGGCTACCGAAGCCCCCATTAATAAGTTTTTATGCAGCTATTTTTAAAATGTCAAACAAGTATTATAATGTACAATACCCATTTTATGTATAATATAAGTTATTATTAAATTTATTAATACTGCAGTTAAATAAAGTGTTTAGAACTTTAATAAGTCATACAACACTTGTTTATCATTACAATCTCTTTTTTACATAAAACGGATTTTTAGCCTTAAAGTATGCAATTTTTACTATAACTGACATTAAATAAATCATTCTAAGGCCTCCGCCGCTGAGTAGTTAAACACATAGTCACCGAGAAAATTCGGGTTTAAATCCTGCACAGGTACAAGTTATTTTAATTGGAAGAAACATAATACATTATGGGCATTTTCATTATGGGCACCTTCCAGAAATGTCACAAAAACTCAAAATTTAGTAATTTTAGAATTTTGATACGATCTACATTCAGTATATAGAAAACATGAATTTTTTGTGGTTTCGATTCGTCGATTGCATTTATGCTAAATAAAATTTATTGTTAAATATTTCTCCTACAATTTCTTTGTTATCTTCAGATGTATCTCGTTGAATCGCTGAAAATGTTTCAATTTAAAAAAAAAAACGGTTATAATTTTTATTCCTACAATTTTTATATTGTGTCGGGCCGACAAATTGAGTTTTCCTTAAGGAATGGACTATTTTTCTATTTTAAAATGGAGCTATGTAAGGATATGTAAAGCAGAAATGATATCAGGTTGTCAAAAAAATATTGTAAATGACCCATTTAATGTGTTCTCGAAATATTTGTATATCAACCCCTCATATATAAATGTAAACCCTGCAATACGGTAAATATTTCCTTTTATTTGTTATAACTTTTTAACCTTGACATTTTCAAAAAAGAATACAGTACAATAATGTCAATTTAAAATAGATTTAAATTTTTTTTTTTAGAAAAATCACAATTAAAAGAAAAAAATTGGAATGAAATGCAATCAAGCAATAATTCTTTAATATTAATTTTAAATAGGTAATAATTTCAAATGAACAAAAAACTTTTCCCCTTTTTCATAATCGATAAATTTAATTGTTGCCATATGTTATAGTTTTTATAGTTTCTTGTTTTGAAATTTATTAAATTTGTAATTGGAATAATAAAATTATTTTAAATTTAACTAACTTTTTTTTTATTTATTAAATAATTTGAATCTAATTGAACATTTTTAACTATTTGAAGACAATTAAACATTTTTTATTTATTTTTTTTTTTTTGTGCAAATTCAACAGTGAAATTTTTTACCCTTGTTAAAAACCCCTTTTTCATGAAGGTTTATACGTTAGATTTAATTACAAAACAATTATGCAATTATATATTTCTTTAATTGTTAATAGGGTTGTTTTTCATAAAAATAAAATCTTTTATATAAAAATTATTTTCATAAAAAATTTGTTTTCTTTTAAAATCTCCTTTTTATTATAAAATTTTTTTTTATTTGCCCGATTTTTTGCATCGAAGATTAAACGAAAAAAAAAATTTTTATGCGCCACGAAATTTTGGTAAGTCGAAAATTATCTTAAGTTTTTTAATATAATTAAAATACTTTTTTGGTCTTATTCTATTTTATTTTTTTTTATTTTTATTTATACATTGTTATAAAGAAGCATTTGGCATATACATACATACATTCTAAAATTCTAACAATCTTTCAAGAATGTTCTATTCTAACAATATTAAAATGTTTCAAATCTGACTTCTTGATAACGATTAATCCAACTAAAACAATATATTTAATAACTTTCGTGTGGCTCTATCTAACGCTACAATTCTGTCATATCGTTTAATTTTTCAAAACTGAAAAATTCTTGATCAGCTTTTAGATAATATTATTATGGGAATCGCATACTTATTACAAGAGCTTTAATAACGTGGTAGAATCGAATTAAACATATTATAGAGTTCTAGTTTGATTTAAAAGAGTTTATCGTATTAATATTGCACCATCTATTTTGCTAATACAATTACTTCTTAAGCTGGTGCCAAAAGAGATAAGCACATAACCCCAAGGGATGTTAGACGCTATATGCACTCTTTTGTGTGATAAGAGTCCTGAGATGCATACCATCATTTATTTTTCAAACTAAACTTCAGTTTATTGAACCATTGTTTTCACTAAACCGTTAATTAATTGACATTTTTTATTGTAGAAGTTTATGAAATACGAAAACAAATTGTTTAAGTTATTTGTGCTCCATCTGTTATATGGCACAAGAATTGATTTTTATTTATGTTGAATATAATTTTTTTATTCTTATTTTTCGTTATTTTTATGCTATGAAATTTTAGATATTTTAAGATAACCACCCTGAACCCATACCATTGATATCAATTACTGAGAGAATATAAAAACGTAACGCCCTGTAGTGCATATTATGCTCTTATTTATTTTATATGCACCTTCATTTAATTACAAAACATTTAAATATTCAAATGCCAAATATTATAATAGAGACATATTTATTGGTAGGATATGTGTTATTTAGCTTGTCTAGCTTTAAATTGAAAGGAACGAAATAATATCTTTTATCAAACAAATTAATTTAATGGTTATCCAATATTGTTCTGAATTATTAATATATAATTAGTTTTGCTGTATTTTTTTTTTACTGAAAAATTTATTAAATTTACTGGAAAAAAAATTTGGATATACTTATATTACGCGATATTTTTGTTTTTTATTTTTGAAAATAACCGCAGTGACAGCAGTGAAAATAATTTATATATTAAATTGCAGTTAGTTTCTTTATTATTTATATGGCAAATGAAATCAAATTGAACAATAACATAAATCTGGACTAAAACTCAGCAAATATTATAAATTCTTTGATGACAATAAACCGATTAAAATTTGATTGCATGTTTTCAAGCTTTTCATGATTTCGTGTTCTCATTATCAAAATGTTAATTGAATTTTAATGTTTTTGTTGTCAAGGAATGCAGAAAATCTAAAAAAAAAGTTATTTAAATAATGTATAGTTTAATGCTATTAAATCTCGAATGCAACTTTTGTATACTGTAATTAATAGTTTTTTTATTTGCAAGTTCTTAATATTGGGACAAGCAAAACATCTTGCTTTTCTTTTCTTGACAACAAATATGTTTTATTGTCAATAACATGGGATCAAGTCGTTACGTTAAAAAAAATAATCTTGAATGAACATAATCTTAAATTCTTAATTTTTTAATTTTTATGGAACAATTTAAACAAATAAAAAATTGTTAGATAATATATCTAGAATTTTATGTTGAAAACAAACATTTCTTTCAAGATTTTTGAAAAACTGATGCTGTTGTGTTTTATAGTTGGTTAGAGAATCAGGGTTTCAATAAAATGATTAGCTTGGATTTTTTAAGTAGTTTAATTTTTTTTTTTTGGTGTGACGTACGAATTCTCTTTCGTAGTATTGGACTTTAGCCAAACAAACGTCACCTCCCTTTTAAACCAAACATTAAATTAGAACTTATTGTACAATGTACTGTTCAGTTTAGGTATTGGCAAAATAGGAATAACTGAAATAGGGAAATATTGAAAGTTACTGGATATTGGAAAAATTGATTTCAAATCTGCTTTCAAAAAAATTTCAAATCTGTATAGATAAAAAATAATAATTGGTAGAGATTTTAAAGTTTGTTGTGAAATCAGGGTTACAAAGCTTTTTCCAAAATATGTACATATATTATATGTATTATATATGTATTATATGTATATAATATTAAATGTATAGGGTTCCCATAAATTATTTAGCGTGGATTAAAAGACCCCAGCCCTAACAATTTTAAAAGAATTTGTTTTGAAATATGCATGAATAAAAAATTAATCCAATAGTGATCTAAAAGTTTGTTACAAAATGAGTGACACTCTTTCTAGATTCTGAGGAACAGTTTTGTTATTTTTTATTTAAGTTTCAATCTATTATTCTATAAGATATTCTATAATAAGCTTTCAAAATCCACTATTTCTCTAAATCTTGTATTAAACTTCCCATTTCAAATTAAATTTTTATTAAACTTGCAAAATATCACTTCTAAGTTATTTTTCAACACCATTGAATCTGTTAAAGTGTCAGTTATTCAAACGCAGAAAATTATTTGAGTGTTAAAAAAAAAATGTTTTCATGGCTTATGCTTTCACCATAAAACATTTTAAAATGTCATTTATATGGTCTAACAAATTTAAATTAGACACAAGGCACAATTTTATTTACAGTACGGTATCCATTTTAATAAACAATTTAAATATTTCTCATAATTTAAAATACTTGCTAAAAATGGTTATTTTTATTTTATTTTTCTGTCCTTGTTTTTTAATTTCCCTATGTTTTTTCATTGTTTCATACAAAACCAAATACTTACACTCATCGAGGCAAAAAATAAATTATTAAAAAAAAACGAAAAAAAAAACACGAATACAAATTTTTTAAACTAACAAAATAATTTGAATAATTTATTCATTATTTAATGGAAACTTAACAAATACAAGTACCTACCAAAAATGAAAAAAGAAAAAGTTTTTATAAGAATAATAACAACAATAGAAATAAAAATCCAAAGAAAAAGAAATAAAATTATGAATTCTCAAGCCTAGAGGCTGGAAAATATTTCAAATTCAAATAAAAATGGAAAGGTGTTCATAAGACTAACCAACCAACAATAAAAAATTAAAAAAAAAAAATTTTTAACAAAAATATGTTTTGACGTCATTTTGTTTACAGCCTAATAATGTTCTTCTATACTTTTAAAATTTTTTTTTTACTTAACTTAATTTTAACAATATTTTCTCTTTCTTTCTTTTCATTTCTATAAACTCTTCACTCTTTTTTCTTTATTTATCTATATAGGTATTATATATTATATACGTATCTAACTACTAAGTATAATTGTGTATAATTTTTTATATTTTTTGACCAAAAAAATTATGAGATTGCCTATAAATCATAATAAAAAAATAAAAAAAAAGAAAGTTAAAAAAAATATAACGGGACAATAAAGAAAGGAAAAACCATATCTCACTTAAATAACACAACACAAAAACAAAAAAAAAATATAAGAAAAATAAAATTCCTTATTTTACTGTTATAAAATTAGGTATGTATAAACACGAAGCAATATTGTTATTTCACATCTTTATTATTCTACATGGTATAGATAATTTTCCAAAAAATAAATAAAAAAAAAAAGAAAATAAAAAATATTTTTTTATTTTATTTTATATTTTTTATTATTCTTGTTTTTATTTTATTTTATTTGTTTTTTTGCTCGTATTTTAATATTATTTCTTAACTGATGTTTTAACAGCAGCACATCAGCAGCATCAAAAAAAGAAAAGAAAAAAACCAAACTCAAAAATTCATACAAAGTATATAGAAACAAATAAGGAAGACCTTGAACTCTCAACATTATTTGATTTTTTTTTTTTTTTTTCTTTTTTTTTTATTCTTTTCTTTACGCACCTCTCTCTATTTTCTCTTTTTTTTCTTCGTTGTGTTAAATTACGAATTCTTTTAATATTTTCGTTACCAGAATACGAATGTTTATAAGGATTCGATTTTTATTGTTGACAATAGGACTTTACAGGAGGAATAAGTAAAGAATTTTTCAATTTTTTTCCCTTCTTATATTTGTTTTATTTTTATTTATTTTTTTTTTTTTTTTTACTTTTTGACAAAATCCGAAAAAAAAAAAAATATAAAACAAACTGAAAACAAAAAAAAAAAATATATATTATTTTTATCTTTTTTTTTTATTTTAAAGAAAGAATAATCCGCTGTACCAAACGTACAGTATAGAAGGAGGGACAATCCCGTTATATTAACATTAATAAAAAGAAAAGCGCCTAAAAATATTTTAAAGTTTGCATGATAGTCGCATAGCAATAGATAATAAATGTATGAATATTTATAATAAAAGTACGAATACATAAATTACATAACAACAGTATAGTACAGTACAATGTTAGTTTAGGTATGGTAGGAAGTTTTGGTTACATGTTGTTAAAATAATATCTCTAAACAATAAAAGACTATTGCCGATTCTTTTGAAAATTTTTCATTTAAAAGATACAGAAAAAAAAAAAATTAATAACTTTTTCTTATAATATCTGTTTTAATATTATTTTATGTAAAGTGAAACCAAAAAAGTTTAGTAAAAGAAACGACATATTATATTATAATGACTTTCTGAAAAAAAAACAACCAAAATTATTTTGTAGGAAATACATTTTTAACTTTAAAAAATAATATAGTACGTCATACTTACATCAAAGATATTTTAAAAAGTACAAAAGAACATAAAATTTCATTTTTTATTTAATTAAATTTATTATTTTGTTGCTGGTAATATTATTAAAAACTTTTCTTATTTTTTTATAATAAACTATGGTTCTTGTATAATTTAAATAGCTTCCATTAACTATTACATAATTAACTTTATGATTGATTTTTTATTTATTTTTTATTTTCTTAGAAATTAAGAATTTATAAGTATTCGTCTTAGTAACGATAGAAAATTTTCTTGTTAAATTACTTTTATTTAAAATTTTTTGAGATAAAAGTAAAATTAGGTAATATTTTGCGACAAGTGGGTGAGAATTTACCACACCACTTGTTAATTGTTTAGTTGTTCTAATAGCGAATGTCACATATTAACTGTTCACGGTTCTAGTTGTAATAATTCAAGAAAGAATCAAAACAAGTAAAAACGCTCATAATTATAATATAGTATCCTATAACTTTTTTGGTCCGATTCATAGATATTGTGTTTTTTCTATTACAAAGTTCAATCCTGAATTCAATCCAAAATAGACTTTAGATGATAGAAACTAAAATCATTTCTACGATGACTAAAAACATTCTATAAGCTCTTTATAATACCCATAACTTTTTACTACAGGCACTAGCTGCAAAAAAAAAAACTGCAATCAAGAAATGTCGTTATAACTTTCTTTAAATGTAATAAATTTAAACTCCTTGTAAGAAGTTTAAATTTTATTCTTTCCAAGAGCTATGAATATATTTTACAGCAATACATTTTGTTGTCAATCAATATAAGGTATTAATAAAGAAAAGTTTCCGTAAATCAAACTCTACATTTGTATCAAAAATACCAACCTAAAGTTTGATTTAAAAAGGGGGTGATTTTGGTTGGTTAAAGTTCACAAAAGTCAACACCATCCTGAAGAATCACGTACATTTCTTCTGGGTGACTTTCGAAGTTTTACACCGACCCTTGTAAAAAAAAGAAAAATCTTATTTCTTATGCAAAGTATTTTATCTTTCTGCCCAAAAGAATAAACAAAAATTGGCCCAACAAGTATTCAGTTAACTGATATTATTAACAAATTACAACAAAAAATTAATATTTTTTTTATAATCCGTCACTGAAAATCTACAAATTTTAATTTTCCGATAACATCCGAGGTCCAATTAAATTAAAAATGTTTTGATTTTTTTTTTTGTACTAAACCAAACCAAAAAATTTATAAACAAATTGAATTGGACACTTTGACATAGATAATATGTCATTCCTTTAACTGATATCAAATTCATATCTAATTCACGCTTTAATCTTTTAATGAAATTTCTAAAACATATCTATACGTATAATTATTATGAAATTTCTCATACCAAATTTTTAGATTGTCCTATTAACTGTTAACGTAAAGAATAAAAACAAAAAAAAAATTTTTTTCAAATATAAATAATATACTCATAAAGAATATAAGAAAGAACAACAAACACACAATAAAACTAAAATAAAAACAAAAACAAAAAAATAAAAAAATAAAATAACTTCAACAAAACGTTTTTGTTTTGCTCTCTACCACATTTTCTTTATATTTTTACATAAAAGTTGGTTGTCTTCAAGGCCTGATGATTCTTGAAGAAATAAAAAACAAAAAACTCAAAAAAAAAAAAAAAACTCAACTCAACTTAACTCAACTCAACATTGAAACATGCTCTAATAACAATATATATACTACAAGAAAAGATGGCGTGGTGAAACAAAAAAAATTTTGAATGTAGAATATAAATAGGTAAGGTGGTGGTGATTATTATGGTGTTTATAAAAATATATAAGGTAAAAACATATATATATATATATATATACTCTTATAATATATATGTCAAAGAAATAATGTGGAAAGTGAAATGTTTACAAAAAAAGAAAAAAAAAAAAAGAAAACAAAAAGTAAAAGAAATACAAGTTATAAGAATAAAAATAACAAAATAACAAAACAACAAAAACAATTCTTCTTTTTTTTTTTTTTAAAAAAGCCACTTTCAAAGACTTTACGAAAAATTTTAATGAGAACGTAAGCTTTTCACATTTATTATTCTATATATTATACTAGTGCTTCTTCATTTTTTTTCTTTTTTCATCTTGATTTTTCGTCCTTCATTTTCATCCTCTTTACAGTTTTGTGCTATATATTTCTTTTTTCTATTTTTAATTTTTCATCTTACATTATTTTATATATTCAACGTTTTTTTTTTCTTGTTTATTCTTATATATTCTTAATTTTTTCGTTTTTGCTTCTTTTTGTTTTTTTTTTTTGCAAATTAACGAGTACACAAAATTACTTTGAATATTGTTAGTAACTATTTTTGTTTGTTGTGTTTTCTTTAAATTTAAAAACAAGAAAAAAAAACAAAAATATGTTAAAAATTGATTTTAATATGGATTTTGTTGTTTTTATTAAGATTTTGTTGATATTTTTCTAAAATGAAATTCTTTGAAAATATGAAGTTATATAGTTGAATTTTTCTTTGTTTTAAATATTAAAATATCTAAGAAAAAAAAAACAAAAAAATAAATTTCAAAATTATTCCAATGAGGTCACAATATTCAAAATATTATAAGATGAAAATACACAGAAAAACAATACAAAAGGATGTTTAGGTTTAATGCATTTTATAACAAGGAACGTCCGATAGAAAAAGTTTTATTATAAAAAATGTTTAATAGGAACATTTCGTATTGCTTTTATTAATATATTTTTAAAATAGTAAAATTTTCCTTTTTTAAATACTTCTACAACATCTGCAAATGAAACAGATATTACTGATATGCCACGTCATGGTTATAATATCTAAATTTTGAGGTCTAAAAACGTATGAAAACTCTAAATTATTTCAGCTCTCAAATATAGAAAATCTTTTTAAAAGAATTGCCTTTTAAGTCAAATTCGAAATAAAATGAAATTTTAAATAATCTTGTATCATAAAATAGCTATGGGCAATAATAATCTGCAGCATAAAAATTAGCAGTTATTTAAATATAAACAGTAATTTTCGTTTTATTCTTATAACTCACAAACGGAAAATGTAAATTATTTCAAAAAAACATAATACCCTCAAATGAAAAAAAACTCTTTTTGAAAGGTTCACTTGTAATACCAGATTTATAGTTAGAAATAAAATAAAATTTTAAATAATCTTATGTCATAGCTAATGTCAATTATATACAGTATAACAATGAGCAATTACTGAAGTATAAACAAAAATTTTCATTTTATTCTTATAACTCACAAATAGAAAATGTAAATTATTTCAAGAAACAAAATAATATTTATAATTTATTCTGAATGAATGCAGCTTGCTGTAAGAATTACGATTAATATAAGGGCTAATCAGTCAGCAGGAGTATAAATAAAATAATATTATCTAGTTTAAATATAAAAATAGTAATTGAGCTGCTATTTGAATTTCTTTCTATGCAAAATTTCCTAATTTTTATTTTCGGAAAATTTTAAATTTTTTGAAAATTAAAAGAATTTTTTGGTTTGTTAAATAAATTAAATATGTCTATCTATAAATAATTGAACGAATAGAATGTTTCAACAATTTTTTTAATCATATGCATCACTTGGCTTTGATATTTTTCGCAAGAACGTTCCTGCGCGTAATACTTGACATTTAATACTTTGTTTAATCTGATTTATTTATTTGACCTAAAAACAAACTATACCAGGGATTATTATAATAAAATTAAAAGGAACGAGAAATATTTTAACCATAAAATATTTTAACATCCTGCTACTTCCTTGCAGACGCTTACTGTATTATAGTTCCATTTTCATTACAATAGTTTCGTTATGTTTTAATTAATTTTTCCAGTAGATAGGTAGTATTAGTAGTGGTTGTATGTAATTCTATTTTGTGTTTTTTATTTTTTTTTTCTTTATTTTAATTTAATTATGTTACGTTCTATACTATTTAATAATTAATTTTTTAATTCGTAACGTATTTTGTTAATAGTGCTTCTTTTCATTTTTGTTTTATTTTTTTTTTTGGTGTTATTGTACAAAACTTGGAAAGAAAAATTAGAAAATAAAAACAAAAAATTCTTTTATTTAAAATTTTCATTTGTGTGTCACTTGGAGGATTAATAAAATGAAAAAAAAAGACAAAAACAAAGCAAAAAAAAAAAAAACAAAACATTGCCTTTTTCATTATCATGAGCTGTTTTAAAAGGAAATAAAGTAATATGAAAAAAAAATAGGAAATGAGGAAAAGGAATTTGATACAGTACCTTTACAATTTTTATTCTTGAATTTTTTCGTTTTTATTTTTTAAGTATATAAAACAAAAAAAAAAAATGTTTTTTTTTTAAAAAACTTAGGAAAACATAAAATATCAAGTTATATAATAAATTGGAAACGTTTTTAGGTTAAGGTTATTAGGTTTAATGTTTAACTATTAACAAAGGAAAAAAAACATACAGATATTTAAATAGGGTTAAATAAAAAATATATTAGTTAAATAGTTAAATAGGTGTAAATTAATTTTTGAAAAAATTTTAATTTTAAATTTACCTGTAATATCTTCACTTGAATTTATCAAGAAGTAATGAATTATGATCATTAATTAGTTAAAAGTGTGTTGGTTCAAATTCTGATAAACGTTAACAATTACTCCAAATATAATCAATCGATTTATTCTTTTTCAAATACGATCATTATTTGATTGTTATGACATTCGATTGTTATTAGTTCATTTTTATTATATTTTTCAAAAACATATTAAAAAATTTTTGTTTATTAGTTTCATTTTGTCGTTCGTTTATTTCCAATTTTCTTCACCGTTTAGCACAATTAATTCTTAACCATAGATAGATATCTTTAAAAACAAGGTAGAATGTAAACCAACGGTTTTTAAAAGCGCACATTTCCAAAACTCAATACAAATTGTTTAGAAGTGTGACTTACACAAAAATTTGAAAATTTCATGTAATAAGAAAAAACTTGAAAATAAGACATTTTTGAGATTTTGAGGGGCCGTAAGTCCGGAATCCTATATAACTAAGAAAAGCTGTTAACACACGTAAAAATATATTATTGAAGCTTTAATTTTTATGTCTTGCCGAAGAAAAGTTTTTACAGGTGCCTAAGTTACAGGTGTCTAAAAATAGCAAATTTTCAATTTTTGAGGCGTAATAACTCTTAAAGAGGGGGCGTTACCAAAAAATTTTCTGAGGAAACTTATACTAATTCTAAACGTTCTTTCTTGTCTCAAAATTTCAGGTTCCTATCTAAAGGGGTGCCGGAGTTATCAAAAAAGAAATTTCATGCAAAATGTGGTTT
Organism: Poecilobothrus nobilitatus; assembly: GCA_947095535.1. Lineage (NCBI taxonomy): Eukaryota > Metazoa > Arthropoda > Insecta > Diptera > Dolichopodidae > Poecilobothrus > Poecilobothrus nobilitatus. The sequence goes on along the minus strand of OX352773.1, from coordinate 239,068,059 downwards.
TCACATAACGGTAAATTTAAATCGTAAATTACAAAATATTACATAATTTTGATATTGTTTTATATAGATAATAAAATTTTCGATCTTCTGACGGTTTTGGATTGCAAAACTATTATGCAAAGCCCGAGATATATACATCTTAAAATGGAGCTTTTTTACAATTTTGAAGAGCTGCAGCTTTGGAACCCTTTACAACTAAAATAAACCTTTCACACACGTAAAAATTTATTATTGTAGCTTTCATTTTCATGTCTTGCCGAAGAAAATTTTTTACAGGTGCCTAAGTTACAGGTGTCTAAAAATAGCAAATTTTCAATTTTTGAGGCGTAATAACTCTTAAAGAGGGGGCGTTACCAAAAAATTTTCTGAGGAAACTTATACTAATTCTAAACGTTCTTTCTTGTCTCAAAATTTCAGGTTCCTATCTAAAGGGGTGCCGGAGTTATGAAAAAAGAAATTTCATGCAAAATGTGGTTTTCACATAACGGTAAATTTAAATCGTAAATTACATAATATTACATAATTTTGATATTGTTTTATATAGATAATAAAATTTTCGATCTTCTGCCGGTTTTAGATTGCAAAACTATTACGCAGAGCCCGAGATATATACATCTGAAAATGGGGCTTTTTTACAATTTTGAAGAGCTGCAACTTTGGAACCCTTTACAATTAAAATAAACCTTTCACACACGTAAAAATATATTATTGTAGCTTTAATTTTTACATCTTGCAGAAGTAAAATGTGTGCAGGTTCCTAAGTTACAGGTGTTTAAAAATAGCAAATTTTCAATTTTTAAGCCCTAATAGCTCATAAACAGGGGGTGGTCCGAAAAAATTTTCTGAGGAAACTTATACTAATTCTAAAAGTTCTTTCTTGCCTCAAAATTTCAAGCTTGTATCTGGAAGCGTGCCGGAGTTATGAAAGTAGAAAAATCATGCAAAATTTGGTTTTCACATAACGGTAAATTTAAATACTAAATTTAAAAAAATTGTATAATTTTGATATTAATTTACAAAGATAAAAGAAATACCTGTCGAATGACGTTTTCAGATTGAAAAAATCTTAAGCAGAACATAAGATATATGCATTTAAAAATAGGGCTTTTTCAAAGTTTGAGGGGGTGTAGCTCCGTAATGGGGGGGGCTACATGAAAAAGTTGTTCCACAAAATTATTTTTTTTATAAGACCTACCTATGGTTAAAATTTTTTTTCTCTCTCTTTAACGGTGTAGAAGTTTTGTAAACAGACGGACGGACGGACGGACGGACGGACGGACGGACAGAGTGAAACTAATAAGCACATTTTTTCAAAATTTTTTTGGAAATGTGCTAAAAATTAACGTTATATAAAAATCTATGTTTTATGTAGTTCCACCCTTTATGAATCTACAGCCCTTTAAAGTTTGTAAAAGTTCAATTTTCGAACGTGTCAAACCACAGATCATTTTTCTCAGTCTTTTTAAATCAATATTAAAATTCTACAATCTTTTGTGTTTAAATTTACCATCATGTAGGAATCTTCCTCCAAAACTTCGATATACTTTTGGTTAGAATCTTGCAATATTGACAGAAATAAGATCTTTGAGAAAAGATTATGTTCATCCCATTTTGTAAGAGCTGTTAGTAGTGAAAAATAGTGAAAAATTAAAAATTCGAGCAATCAGTTGATACTACCTTTTTAAAAATCGGATTTACAGTAGCAATTTTTAAACTGGTTGGGAATATATTTCAGATTGAAACGACTCATTTATAAATTTGACAAGAGAAGGAATCAAACGTTTAGAGAAATTCTGAATAAATTTGGTAGAAATGTTATCGAAACCTGTGGTAGCCGTTGAATTAAGCGATTTAATGATCTTATTTACCTCTTCTATATTTGTGGCAAATAACTTGGAAAGCATTTTATCTAAGGAATGATTAAAATTACTATTGTTAAACCTTGAACTAAACATTCTACTTACAAATTCTACATCATAATATTAAGCGCTACCTTTTCTTTTTAAATATTAACTGTCATCATTAGCTCTTTCCACTAATTGGATTATTCATTTAATTCTGTGATATAATAAAGAAATATTTGAAAAGCTAAAATAGTGGTATAACAGACTGTCAAAATATGAAATAATTTATAAATAAAAATTATAAAATAATGTTAAATATTCTATAAAAATATATTGAGTAGATTGAATAAAATCATCTTTTAAATACCCCATTCTTTTAATATAATTACTTTAAAAATAAATTATAGTGAAATTTTGTAAATAAATTAATAAAAAATAACATATTTTAACATATTATATACAAAAATTATCATTAAATTGCATATTTAAAGGTTTTTTTTTTTTAAATCTTGTTAAATATATAGAATTTAATATTAATTTTGATAGCCCCAGAAAAATAACAATTACTTTTATATTATTATCAGGTTTTCTTTTTGTATTAAAACAAGTTTTTAAACTTATTCAATTATACTAATATTCTTTTAAAATGTTATATAAGTTATAACAAATAAAACACGTGCCACTTTTATTTTGATGCTGCAGAATTTTCACTTAAAAACAAATAAATGAAATATGAAAAGAAGTTAACATTGGAAAACAAAAAAAAAAAAAATCAAGAATACACTAAAGCTGTATATTTATAAAAAAAAAAAAAGTTTTGTATTACAAAAAAAAAAACTTACTTGTAACATCAGCACTAACAATAACAATACTAAACAGCAATCCAAAAAAAAATTACATGTATCCTTTATATTCAAGGACTTTTCAAAAAATAAATAATAATATTCACACTTAAATAGTACCGAACAATTTTGTGGTTTACCATGGAAAAATATGAAATCAAATAATAAAATACATATTAGAAAGAGAAAGAAAGATACTATTATATTATATTAAGCTATGTATATAAAATTAAAGGTATTGAAAGACGCATATTTTCAAAAAGACAATAAAAAGGATTTTAGAATATTGTGACTTTTTCCCTTTGAATCCTTTGAATCGAAATTTTATAATTCTTTATGTATAAGAAAATATTTTGAAAAAAGTACTTAAGAGTCTGAGTGAAGCGTTCCGGAAGTAGAAAGGACCGAAAAATTTACAAAAATTATAATTTTATATAACGGTAAGTTTAAATAGCAAATTTTATAAAATTATGTAATTTTGATTTATAAAGCAATTTTAGTTAATTATAAAATTTATAAGGTTTACTATAGTTTGACGTTTAAACGGGCAAACTGACGGACAGAGTCAAATTATAAAGCAAATTTTTTCAAAATTTTTCTAGATTTTGTGCCAAAAAGTGTATAGGTGGTATACAGCAAAAAAAAAAAAAAAAACTATATTTTATATCGTTTTCTGTTTTCTTATTAAACTAATTTCCTTTTTCATTATCAAAATTACAATGTTTGAAGAAATCAAACTCATCACACAATGATAAGGCAAAATATATTATGTACGTACGTATTATTTAGTATGGCGATGAAAAAAAAAGGACAGCAACATAAGTAACGGTTAAAAAATAACAGAAAAAAAAATAATATTACCTAATTTTTTTTTCGCACGAAAATTTATTAGAAAAAGTCACGATCCTCTTAATAAATGTTCGAATATGATGATGTTGATGATGATTATGGTTAAGAATATAATGATATAAAACAATCGATGAAAGAAATGGAATTTTTTTTTTTTTTTTTGTGAAAACTAAAATATTTTCTGTGATTGGAGTAAAAATGAATTGAATTCGAAATACGCTAACTTATATTTAAAGTTTTAGTAATAATGGTAAAAATATTTAATTTTGAAAAAAAAAAAAAATAAATAAATTTTAGTATGAGAGAGTGGAAAGAGGATCTTCTCTCTTCTGCAAAAAAAAAAAGAATACAAATAGATTTTTCTCTTAATTGAAACTGAAATGAGAAATCAATTATAAAATCAATATTGTACTCTGCATTGACCTAAAAATTCTCAATTATTTTCAATTGTATAAAACGAAAATTTCATGGCTGTTTTAAAATTTTTTGTATAGAGAAGTGAATTGAATTCACTAAAATCGAATTCTGGAATACTGCATGTTCAATATCCCTTTCCAATTTCATTTAATTTAAATAACAGAACATAAACGTTTTTCTTTTATTTCATTTTTTTACTCGCCTTTTATATTTTGATGTATTGAGGCAATAGAATATATACAGAAAGAAACTAAAATCGTGATAATATGAAAATTAGTGGTTTTTAGGTGAAAAATGTTATATCTAATGACAGTTTATATTATAATAATGTTGCGGATACGTTTATAAATTTTTTCTTTTTTTCATTTCTTCACTTCTCCTTTTTTAATTTTTTTATTTTTTTGTTATTTTCATTTTAACTTTTCATATTATTTAACACAATTAAATTCTTATATTAAATATTAAATTTAGTTGTTCTGTTTGATTGTATTTAAAATTTTTTCAACTTAATATTCTAATAGTACGTGTAATTTTCATTTTTAGTTATTTCCGACATATTATAATTAAATTATTTTTGAATGGCACTTTAGATAAAGATTTAGACAAAAAAAAAACAAAAAAATTAAAGAGTTAAAATTACTTTATTAACATTAGCATTAATTATTTGCAGAATACACTCATTAACATTCAAAACGAAAATCATTCAACACACTGTTGGCATTAAAAACTAAAAGAATTAAATTTTTTATAAAGAAAATAAAATATTATGGTTTCTTATAATGGAATCTAATTCTTTTTTTTCTAACAAGTAAAGAACATGTTAGAGGTGAAATTTTCAAACAAATATAAGTTCAACAAACTTAAAGATTTGTCAACATACTACTATGTAGTTAATAGAACTTTAGAGTTTAATTAATCCTGTGATTTAGTTCCGTTTCTGCATGAGGTAATAATTTAAGGCAGCGAAGACTGTGAACTATTATTATTAGTATTAATTATTATTATACTGTATTTGCTACAGAATCAAGGTCAACAGACAATTACAACATGCCTTAACAGCATATAGCACCTTGCTAGATAAGTTAATCAAAGGTAGCTCTGCTCAGTAGTAGCTATTATAATAATTATTGATATTATAATAAATTGTACGATATTCATTATTACGATATTAAATTACTGTCTACTTATTGTTTTGTTAAGGGTGATTTGAGGCATGAGGATTGTCAACAGACAATTACAACATGCCTTAACAGCATATCCTTGCTGAATAAGCTAATCAAAGGTAGCTCCGCTCAGTAGTAGCTATTATAATGATTATTGATATTATAATAAATTGTACGATATTCATTATTACGATGTTAAATTACTGTCTACCTATTGTTTTGTTAAGGGTGATTTGAATCAAACTCCCTCCGATTGAAAAAACTGACGACTTAATCACAACGGCATCAGTTATAAGAATTATCTTAATTTAACCTCTTAAAATTTCCTACACTAATTATTAATGTTTACCTATTGTTTTGTTAAGGGTGATTTGAATCAAACTCCCTCCGATTGAAAAAACTGACGACTTAATCACAACGCCATCAGTTATAAGAATTATCTTAATTTAACCTCTTAAAATTTCCTACACTAATCATAATATTTAATCTGTATTGATAGACATTTAAAACCCTTTTACTCAATGATTTACCATCTTAGGCTTCTTATAATATACATATAATAGGTATATATTGAGTTTCCAATACTCAATAAATCAAGGGCAACTTCTAAACGATAATAATAACCGTTATTTTTACAAAAAATATCATTTGCAAAGAAATTTTAAATTCATAAAGGCTTTAATTATTGAAAATTGTATTTTTACATTTTAAATAAAATCATAAAGAAACTGTACTGTATATACTGTATTGTAATTGCTAATTAAAACACCTCGAATTTCGAGGGGCCGGCGAATACTAGTTATTAATTAAATTATAATGAATGAGGCTATTTATCTCTCTAATTATAATTTTACCAAGTTCAACTGTTTAATTTTACAAAATCAGTAGGTAGATTTCTTTCTATTCAATATTCTTTAATAGGTTGTTAAATAAACTCCTAAAATCTAAGTGTTGAATCTTTCAAAATATAACCCTTTCTTCTCATACAATTTTGTTAAAAAAAAAATTTAAACGATAATCTCGTTTTTTGTGTTGTAACAAAAGAAAATTTTAATCATATTTTCAATCCAAATTTTTAATATCAAACTTTTAAATTCAGTCAATATTTTCATTACAATATTAAATAATTTTCCAATACTCTTATCATCATCATCATCATCATTTACAAAAAATAAATTTTATCTTCAACATACTACACTTTCAATTGAAAAGGAACTCAAACATATAAACATACCTATACATTTAAATTTACATATATCTATTTATTAGAAAATTTTATATATTATTATATTTTTTAAAAAATTTTCTCACATTTTTGCATTTTTAAATTTTAACTACAATTTTCAACATATGCTGCATCAATCGTAAATTTTAAAACAATGACAATAAAAACAAAATCAACCCCACTATATAGTAACATTAACAACACTTACAAAAAAGAATAAAAACAACTATAAAACAAAAAAAAAAAAAAAAAAAAGGACAGCAAAAGTATTGAAATTCAGATTTTCTATACGATATTTTTGTTTTTAGTATACATATAATATATATGTACCTATTATGTGTACCATATAGTGTCTATATGTATATAAATATTACATATTTAACTATTATGCATAAAAAATACATACATAAATATACATCTAATATAATAATACTAGTATAGTTAAAAATAGTAAGTAGGTTTTTCAATTTTTCCAAAATGACTTTAGAACTTAAAATAGTAGTAGTAGAATAAAAATAAGAAAAATTTATTTTATATTGACACATTTTGAATGATTTTTTCCAGAAAAAAAAAAAAAAAAATTAAAATAAAAATAAAAAAGTACTGCATTTTCCAAGTTGTCTATCAATTTTTATTTTTCTCTTATTTTTATTTTTTTTTAAATGTCAAAATAATTGCAATGTCAAATTGAAATTTATTTGAAAAGCAACTGAACTGCACACATCATTTACCCGTACAATATTTTATGTGTTGTAACTTTTGAAAAATAATTATTGATCAGCAAAGTAGTTTCATTTTGACATTGACAGAGATGGATATTTCTCTTGGTTTTTAGTAAAAAATTTTTTTTTTTTTTTATCACAAAAACAAAATTCTATTTTAAGTACAAGTATTGCATACATAAACTATTATAAGTACATAATATGTGTGTATATTTAATGATTACAGAATATTACCATTACAATTTATATAAGAATAAATAAAAAAAAAAAATTTTTAAGAAGTGTTCTAAAGAAAATATTAATCAATTTTTTTTTTTTTGCTTTGAAACGAAATTCAGGTTGCGTCATACATTAATTTTTCATTTTGTAAAATTTTACCAATTATAATTAATATAAAAATTATCGATATACTGAAGAATGTTGTTTATGTGATTTTAAGTAATATATTATATAGGTCATAGAAAAGGTTTCTTATCGGTCTTCAACATGACCAAAGATTGTGATTTATTTTTGTTGGCAATATTAATTGCTTTTGTTGAATAAATTCACAAAACAAATTTAAACGACTGTTGGAAACTGTTATAAAAAAAAAAACTTGCGATCAACACTCATAATTCCAAAGTTCCAAGTTTTTATTTAATAAAACCTCTGTCAAGAGTTTTGGAGCCAGAAATCTCCAAATTTAATATACTAAGATATATTCATTTTATTATATTGATTATTTTGATGGTGTAAGAAAATTGTTACTTAGTTAGTTTTTTAAATATTCGCGGTTGCCCATAAAACATCGATCGATCAATTTAAAATCGGTAAACTATTTCTTCCATTGAGTGTTCTAGAAATTTTTTGGCTTTATTTCGTCTGGTAATCTAACACTCTTTTTTTCAAACTTCGAATTGCTATATACATATCTTACAAAATTGAATCATTTCATCTTTCTCTACACTTGGACTAAACTCAAAATATCCATGATTATATGTATGTGTGTTGAGGTCCTTAAGTTTTTAAAAAACAATTTAGCAAGAACACATATTTCCGCAAATGTTTCATCTTTCGTTGGAATTTAAATATTTTTTTTGGGCAACCAAAGAGATAATTTATTTTAAAGGAGATTTGAACCTGCTTTGGACTGCTACTCATTACAGCTAGATTCTTCTATTAATTAATATGAATTAAAATGAATATTACATAAGTTACTCTTTAGTTGGGTTTCTTCAGTGGGTATTTTTGATGAAATATTTTTCTAAATAATATAAACTGTTAAAGCTAGTGAAGTTATCTATGTTCTATTATTGTTACCGATGCTCTTATGCAGTTATATTCAATTTGCATTTGATCTGTATAATATTATATTCAGCCTGGTAATTTTAGATGTCATCATCGATCAATTTAAAATCAGTAAACTATTTCTTCCATTGAGTGTTCTAGAAATTTTTTGGCTTTATTTCGTCTGGTAATCTAAGACTCTTTTTTTCAAACTTCGAATTGCTATATACATATCTTACAAAATTGAATCATTTCATCGTCCTCTACACTTGGACCAAACTCAAAATATCCATGATTCATTTTTAAATATATATTTATTCTTTTTAATCATTCCCAGCTCACTAAAAACCTGCAAAATTGGGCTACCCAGTTCGCCTAAAATATGAAATGTTAATAAAATAATTTAACAGAATAAATAAATAAGACACATTCGATTCGGCTTAAAAAAAACGATGAAAACTTTTCCTGATTTAGTAATATTATTTAATATCAAAATTATTTTTCTTTTCTTACTTAGCTTCAACAGCATTTTTTGAGTAGATAATTTCCAGTTATACCTTAATAAAATTTTTAAGTTCAGATAATAGCAAACTAATTATTCTCAACTAAAACTTTATTTTAAAAATAACTAAATTCCTGTTGTCCATGAAACTTTCATAAGTATTTATATTTATATCTATTTTTTTTTTACACAATATTACTCATATCACCTTTTGTAATAGTTTAAATAAGCAGTAGAACATATTTATATATTCCTGATGTTCATGCCCTCTATGATAACCTTGAAAAATAAAATAAAATAAGTTTTTTTATTCATTTTTAACATACTCTAAAGAAGAAAAAAAAATTCGAAAATTATGTGCTTATTGATTTCACTAATTTCGTCAGTTTGTGACATAATTTCTTTTCATTTTGAAATAAAGTAATAAAATTTTATTTATGGTAATAAAATAACTGTCTGCAAACTTTCTTAAGGGATCTGTTATAACTTTCCGCAGTTCTAAAAATATCAACATTCAAATGGATTAAATTCTATGGAATCTAAATCTGAAGATGACGAAGGACAAGGTGGGTCCGTTAAGATTTTATAAAGGTCCCCTAATCTATATCTTGATCAAAAAGCGATATGGTGTTTAATCGGTTAATGTCCCACACATTAATAGGAGAATCGTGTTTGTACCACTCCTATTTAATGTCTTTTCATGATACGTATCTACCCTCATAAAAATATTATATTTTTCCAATTCAATTTCTTAAATTTTGTGTAATTTTGAAACCTATTATTTGTATTCCTAGGAGATCTATCAAGTTGTCTGTAATTGACAGTTTCACATTTTAAGTATCAAAAAAAAAAAAAAAAATCGCAATAATCGCAATTTAACATATTACATTTCACTGTTTTGGAAATGTGCTGCTTTAAAAACTCCATCTGTTTTATTTACTGCCCCGTTTAAAATTCAATGTATACACCTTAAAGACATTCAAGTATTATATAATATGTAGTTATATTCATATATTAAAAAAGAAAAGAATATTTCAATGTTTTTACCACCTCCGGTGATCAGTCAATACTTTCTTCTCTTTATCATTCTCGTTTAGATATTTCACTTTAAAAAATTAGTAGTTGTGTTCAAATTATTTCACATTTTTTTTTTTTTTCTTTGTTTTTTGAAAGTTCCTTTCAAACACATAACATTTCCTTTTTGTTTTAGATACACTCTTTTAACCCTCAAAGGAATAACGTATTTTCAAAAAAATTATTCGCAAAAATCAAATATAATTTTTAACTGTCATGAAATGAAAAAGTTAAAAAAGTGCAAATTTATGAGTAGTTACAAAATATATCTTATTACTTGATAAAGTCACTAACGGTATCAATTAATCAAGATGAAAATTTATTAAAATTAGTTTATGAAATGGTATAAGTGAAAAGAAAATTGCTACTAAAGTGAACAAAGAAAAATTGAGTACCTAGTTTGGTTTGAGACTTTGAAAAAATTTACGTACATATTTTGAAAAAATTTTGTACAGACTTTGTTTAAGAAAATCTTTCGGCTATAATCTGTAATAGGGTTAATACACAAAAAAAAAAAATACATTGCAACATGACATATTAGATACACAAACACATTTTAAGAATTTAACAATAATAAATTTCTCACATGATTTATTTACTAGAATGACAAATGTCACAATATTGTTATTTTAAATGCATATCACATATTTTTTTTTTGTTTTTTTTATCTTTTTCTTTGTACCTATATAGAACATGGTAAAGTAAAAACAAAAACGAAAACAAAACAAAAGAAAATAAAAAGAATTAAAAAAAAAATTGTGTAATATCAAAAAAAGAAAAAAAAAAGAAGCTCAATAAACTTAGAATTGTCATAAAAAATAAGAGTCGATCTATTTTTCCTTTTTATTAAAAAAAAAAAATACTAGAAGGACACATGTATATTCATATCTCTTTCTTTTTTTTTTCTTTCATAAGTATGTTTATACTTATTATGCCATTATTATTGTTCTTTTTCCTATTTTCCCATTATGTTATATTGAGTAAAAGAAAAAAAAAAAAAATTAAAGTACATATACATAAGTTGGAAATAATTTTGGTTTTTCAATTTTTTTTTCTTCCTTTTTCATGATCCTATATAATATCCTTCTAACATTTGTCCGCCACCATTTTTTTTTTTTTTTTTTTTAAATTTGTATTGTTATACTTTTCTTTGAAAATTTTAACATGTTTTCAGTTTCTGTTTCCTTAAAGATCCTTATTATTAAACGTACGTACGTGTGTGTGTGTGTGTGTGTTGTATTTTACATTTTAAATAAGTAGGTATGCAGGACTATGATAACACGTTTCCTAGTAGTGTACATTCAATAAACGATTTCTTTGTTTTTTCGATTTTTGTTTTGATATAAATAGAAATTCATGGAACCCATCAATTTCATCATATTGTATTAGTTTGTGTGTTATGTTATGCTGGTATATCCATCCCATAGGAAATGAAACTACCATTTATTTTGAGAGAGAGATAGAAAAAAAAAAGATGGAAATAAAAAAAAACAAATTAGAAAAATAGAAAGAAAAGAAAATATAATGAAAGGAATAGAAATTCAGTATAAGAGAAAAAGAAAATAATACAAAAAAAAGGGCAACTCTTTTTTTTTTTTTTTCTAATTTTTTTTTTTTTTGGTTTAATTTTTTATTTTTTTATTTCGAGAAGTAAATAGACTGGAAGATATAGAAAACATTAATAAAAAGCATCCTTGACAAAGTACATCATATAATATTTTATTCATTTTATTATATATTGTGTACATGTACATATGTGTAATACATAAGTGAAAAATATATTATATACACAACAATAAGTAAAAAATTTATATGCAGTTGCTATTTTGCCGCATGGTCTCCTAATGTCTCAAATTTATGACTTTTTATTTTCTTTTAATGTTTATCATGAATCATATTATCATGGCATTCTTTTCATAAACCGTTAAATCAGTTATTATAGATAGATAGATTAAATGTCGAATTTTAGAAAAATGAAAAAAAACATTTTATAGGTGTATATCGAAGAGTCAGTAGTTAGTATAAGTAAAAGCGTTTGAAACCAATTATAATATACTTGCTCAAGAAATTTCCTTCCCAAATTTACCAATATTTTTGGATCTGTTAAAATTAAAATTGTAACATTTGAAAATATTCAAAAAGGGCTTGGCTCCTTTTAATTTATCTTTATTTCATTTGTATTAAAAATAGCGAGGATGGGAACATTTTTATGCTCTCTAGTATTTTATAATTTCATATACTGGAAATAAGTTTAACTGAAAATAAATTTTTATTTTCTTTAAAATGTTGCCCTATTACATTCACATATAAATTTTAATATGAATATCTAAAGTATAGATATACATATATTATATTATTTCTTATTCCAGGAAAAAAAAACTTCGACAAGAGGCACCATTTTCAATGAAAAAAAAAAAAAAATTAAATAAAATAAAATATTATAAATAAAAAGCACTAGACCAACCATATAATATGTATACCTATACCAAGAAACTTCATTTTCTTCTTTCAATTAAATTTAACATTTTGAACCGATTGATATTAAAATCAATATATCTTCAAAAATATAAAGAAACGAATTTAATAAAATTATATGTGTATACATATAGATATTATATAAGTATATATATATTTTTTTTGAAGTTTATTTAATTTAAAACCCCCATGTTACCAATTTTTACTTAAAGTTAATAGCTTCGAGTTATAGACTTTAGTGGAGAATTTTAATACATAAGTGTGTATCGTATTTAGAGATGAAAAGAAAAGTTATATTAAGATTGTAGTTTAAAATGATTTCCTTCGAACTTTAAGATAAGTTTCCTACATATTCTATAAAATAAACGCATATTGGAAGACTTCGAAAGAAAATTAGAATATATAATAATATAATATAATGTTTTCTACAGTTAAGATTTTACAAAATATCTAAAACAGCATTGATAATATTGCCTATAGGGTTGAAAATGATTGGTGTCGTTAAAAAACTTAAGATGTTTCAATAAAACGTTTACTTTATGTTGAAGGTAATTTAACATTTTTTTGTTAAGTTTCAAAATAGCCATATATCTTTTTCAATAAATTTTATGCATAGGGAATATTTAACATAATAGGTACTATTAAACATATTGTGTCAAAACGTAACTCAATTTTAAAATATTTACTTAGAAGATTTTCACTATAGAATCTACTATAAGAGTTATCGGATTATGTTTTGCTTTAAATCAGCTTCTGTTCACTTTAACAACGAACTCTTCTTAAGGAACTTTTTGCCTCCTGATGGGTCGAATGGGTCGAAGTCAAATCTCAGTTTTACAAACAAATGCTATGATTTTAGGTATAGTTTTTTTATAGGTATATTTGTTTGAAAATGTGATGTTTGAGTTCAACCTCAGTATACGACTCAGTATCTTATTCGTTCAATTTTAATGTGCATACAATTCACAACTATAATAATATCTTTCTGTAAACTTGATTAATTATGTTAGGTTCAACTTTTAAGTTTTTTTTTAAGAATTAGTAGTAAACAAGTGAAGTTAAAGTTGAAGTCATAAAATTGAAGTTGATCAAATCAAACTGTTCTCTCGTATCCATTTTTAAAAATTTTAATACTACACAATATTTAGTCAAATAAAAATTAAAAATATCTATTAAAATTTGCATGTATATTATATTCATTTGCAAAATGTTTTCTGGGTAGATTTTCATGTTTGTAAACAATAATTATTTTTATTTGAATGCATTCTCTTCTCTTAAGCTAAAAATATGATTAGATCCCACACAATAAATAGGTTCACATTTTGTGTAGATACATCTGGAAAAGATTTTTATCCTTTTGATATTTAATTTTTCTTTCTTTTTTCTGTCATTTCCATTCACATTTTCTATCTCCTTTTTTTCTTATATTTCTGTATATTTTTTTTTGCTCTAGGATTTTTCTTTATTTTAGATTTTCTTTTTCGTCCTGTTTTTGTCTGTGAAAAAATAAAATTTTGAAATATAAAAATTTGTTTTTTCTTTATTTTATTATTTAGTTAAAAAGTAATTAGGTCAACTCACTTAAACATAGTAGAAAAAACAAATATTAGATATATAGAAAGAGAAAAAAAAAAAAATAAACACTGAAATAAACGTAGAAGAAAAAAATAATATTTAGAGCATATGAAAATGATATTTGGGTTTCTATTTATGGTTATAAACAAGTTAAAAAATTTAGTGTTTTGATAAGTTTATAAGTTCTACTTTCACTTTTAAAAGACTTACTCATTTTTATTTTTTTTGTTCATTTTGTGTTTTTGAAATATCACTTGATGTTCCTTTTAAATTTTGTAGAATTTTTTTTTTATGTGCATTAAAAATTTGTAAAAAAAACAAGACTTTTTTTTTTGTGCTTCGAAAATCTTTAAATAAAAACCAAAATGCTGTTAAATATTTATTGAATGAAATCTTGAATTAAAACAGAATTTATGAAATACATCTAAGAATATAGACATGTTAAAAATTAATCTTAATTCACTAACTAGTTATGATTTTGTCTATTAACAGGAAAAAAAAAAAAAACTTTTTAATATGAATAAAGAGGTTACCTTTTGTACCTATATCTTTCTTTCTTAAGTTCGCTATTCTTAAACATATTTTTATATTGGTTTTATCAAAAGATATTTTGGATTTCATCAAAAGATAAAAGTACCATGATATATTGCATCTTTTTTTTTTTATTTTAACATGGATAACAACACATTTCTTTTATACTGAATTAATGTAAAAGTAAACACCTGTTCTAAATAAATAAAACAATTAAAATTTCCAATGTGGAACAAGAAATGGGACAGATTTCCATAACCACACTGTTGAACTGTCAAAGTGGCATAACACAGAGAATTCAGAAAATCGTTTGTAATGCGTACATCCCATTTATGGAACACAATATGTGTTATGTCAGCACGTTTTGTTTTCCCAAAAAATAATACATAGTTCATATTATGAGCACGATCTAACAGTTTGCTATTGGAGATAAGGCTGTGGGAAGGTTGCTTGGGAAATTGGATTTAAGATAATTGGGATTATGGACGACGAAGAAGAAAATTCGATGAGTTATTTTGTAGACAGATGTTAATAGTTTTCTTAAAGAAACTTAATCTATATGAATTTTTCTCTTCTTCTTAAAGAAACTTAAGAAGAATATTTACATTTTACTTCAATATAACTTCCAAAATTTTCCCTTTCATCGTCCATAATTCCAATTATCCCAAACCCAATTTCCCAAGCATTCTTTCGACATCTTCATCCCCAAAACCAAACAGTGTGTTATGATACTATGTAGTAATGAACCCATCTTAAAGTTTGGTTTTAAAGGGGGTGGTTTTGTTTGGTTATAATTCATCACGGTCGAATTAAACGAATCTCATGCAATTTCTTTGATAGACTTTCTTTTGTTTTTCACCGTCCCTTTAAAAAAAAAAGAAATTACCTATTTGTATTTTTACTTGGAGTTCATGTTAACTGAAGATTTCTTATCTAAAATTATTTACGGGAAGTTTTAAAATAATTTATTGGAGTAAATATTTTGTTAATCTCAACCTCGGTGTTCAATCTATAGAATAAAAATCCATCATTGCGGTTGTATATCTTGGACGGATAATTATTTTATTTGAGAAATTGATTGTTTGCAAATTAAAGAAGCATCAACTCATATCTTAGTAGGTAATGTAAAAACAAAATCATTTAAGGTCGAATTAGTGATTGAAATATTGTATAACTTTATTCCTCGTTTTTCCATCAAAAACAAAAAAAAAAACAAAATGTTAATTCCATTAACTTATTTTTTTAATAAATTATTTTTGTATATATAGATTTTAACATTTGGTAAATATAATATTATTTTATCTGCCTTTCTTTTTTTTTTGTTTCCGGTGAAAATTTTAATAAATTAAACATACTATGACAGAATGACCTTCACAAATACGAGGTCTCATTAATACAGAAATATAAATGATTTTTATTTCATTTTCTAAAGAACTTTGCAATATTATCTAATTTTATAATTTTTTAATTTAATTTGATTTTATAATAGGGTTTATTTTTAAGCTATATGATTCTAATTTATATATTAAACTAATTTCCGTTTGTACAACTTTATACTTTACATATACCAAAAAAAAAAATAAAAAAATGGTAAAACCATAAAAAGCTACTATCATTTTTTAACAGAATATTTTTTTCTATTTCTTTGTTCAATCGCTTAAAAGAAAAAAAAAATTATATGCGAATTTTCCTCTCGATTAATACAGTAAATAGAAATGGGGCCTAGGGGACGTATCTAATTAAATACGCTGTTAACACCGATAGAATGTGGATTCGAATCCAACACATGTTCTAAGAATAATTTCCTCTTACAACATTTATACCCACACTTGAAGAGGAAAGGATGTGTAATTTTGTTATCACATTTATGTCGCACAAAAATAAACTAAAAAAAATAAAATAAATTAAATATTCGGTTGCATGAGAGATAACGGTGCTAGAACAATTATAACCATTTTAAGGAGATCACTTTCAACCAATGCCACTAAATAAAATAAAAATTAAATAATTAAAATGAATAATGAAAAATTAACTTAGATATAGTTACAAGTTGTCAATATTGTTATAGTTTAAAGTATTTTAGTCGTCGAACTTTGATAATAAGTACAGAACTTACCTATATAATCGAAAGTCAATGCTGTCCTCCACAATGGTAGATTAATTAAAAAATTCATTTAAAAAAAAAAGGTTTTGTAGATAAAATAATTCAACACAGACACCAAGAATATCCGCTTATTAGTATCAGATTCTTATTGACTATACCTATATACCTCCCTGTTTAACCAATATAATGGAATGAAATCCCCTAACTGCTGAAGCAGTATATTGGCTAGGGAGTAGGAATAGGTCAGTATAGGACAAGGATCCGGAAACATTTAATTGGGGAATGGGATTCTAAGCCAATATTGAATCTCTATTAATAAGTATTACTTTTTTACTATATGTGACGAATCCATCAATAACACTTCCCGCAGCAATTATGAATGACAGGTGTATCTCACTTATCTATTACATTGTATGCGGTAGGCGACGTTGAAAACAAAATAAAATAAAATTAACTTTACTAATATAGCTAACATAATAACAAATAAAATCGTGTTTTCGTAATATATGCTGAAAATCATAAAAGTATTTTACTGTACACATTCATATGTATAAAATTCACTGTGTACAATTCACTGTAGTTAACTCATTGTAAATAATTAACTGCATATACACACTGTATAAAGTAAATTGTGAACAGTAAATATATTATACACTGTATCTAAAGTGTATTGTACATTACATGGTAAACACCGCATTCTGTAAACTCGAAAAGAAGCATACATATAAAACTTTACCAGCAATCCGATAATTTATGGAACCTACTATGTTAATAAATGTCACTAAATTATAATAAATTAATAAACAATTTTAAAGAGTTTATAAAATATTATAAATATAAATATTATAAGAAAATTTTTCTAAATTTAATGATGGAGTGTCTATTACAGTCAAGGATAGAATATAATAATTTATGTATTGCATATTTTTATGTATGCGTAACGAATAATAAACATACATATATCGAGCCTAGTCATATATAAACATAAATTGAATTTCAAACGAAATTTTCAAATTTTGAAAGACAGCTAAATATATTAGAAGGTTATTTTCATAGCATCAAAGCATCATTTTAATGGAATAAATAAAAAATAAAAAAGTAAAAAGGAAAATGACATTAATTTGAGGTTGTGTTCATTTTTTCTTCCTCCTTTTTCAAATCAATTAAAATATTTAGTTATTGTATTATTTAAATACATATTATAACGATAAATTTAGTTAAAATATTTTTCAATGTTAATGATGACTAATAATAATAAAAAGAATTTAAAGTATTCCAAGAATGACTAACTGTCAAGCAAAAAATGATAAAAAAACGTATTCATAACACAAGACCATTAAAACAAATTTATAAAAAGATTTCGCAAAAAAAATTTTGTGTGTTAATGACTCAAATATATGAGAAAAAACCTTGAGAATTCTATAAATATAAAATTAAAATCTATTGAATTAAATAAATATTTTTATTTGTTTTTTGTAAGATTTTTATTTGTAAATTAAATTCTATGTATTTGTGTATGACATTTGTACAAATTGATAACTTTAGGCAAAAAAAAAAATTTATTTTAACATCATCAGATTTCAAGTTTTATTGATTAGATCAAAAATATTAAATTTATTTTTAATGTTGCTTCAAGAATTCAGCGTATCATTCAGTTTGTCAGATGTAAAACCAAATAATGTGAACGTAATTAAAACGAACTTTTGACACATCACATAATATTACATACCTACTGATGTAAATTTTATTTAAGGATTATAGCAATTTAAATAAAGAAATTAAAAAAAATTTAAAGAACAGACATTGAAAATATGATTATTCATGATTAATTTTTAAATTATCCCTAAAATAAATTTGAGAAAACTAAACAAATTTTGTTTTTCTTTATAAAATTTATTTGAAAACTCTGTTAAAATTGAAACTGCAGAAAAGTCAAATTTAAAATAGGTACATATAATCTGAAGCGACCTTTTGTCTTTGCATAAAGAAGATATTATTCTGAGGTTTGAGAATCTACTAAAATTTAGCCCCCGTTCCTTCAAAAATAACTTTTTTTCATAAAAATGTCTAAATTCGTATAAAATTCACTATTTTTTAAGTGAAATGTCAAAATTGAATACTTTTGTATGCAGGGGGTTTTCAAAATTAATTATTTTTCATATGGAAATGTGTAAATTTAATTTGTTTACAATGAAATTGGTGTCGTAAAGTATTAATAGTTGGATTCAAAATCAGAGTATTCCCATTTTCCGCAATATTTATATCCATTCATGAATGTATGACGTCAATGCGGGATTTTGAAATTTCGGGTTTGATTTTCGAAATTTCATAAATTCGGGATTTTAATTTCCTGGATTTTGAATTTCGGGATTTTGATTTTTCGGGATTTTGAATTTGGGATTTCGAGATTTTGATTTTTCGATACTTCGTGATTTCATGATTTTGAATTCGGGATTTTAATTTTCGAGATTATGTACCGAATCCTATAAATTTTCAATTTTATTTTTCCTCTTTTTCTGTTATGTGCAGTATTAGTTTTTGCTATGAAAAATGTTATTGTTGCAAACGTTTACGGCTTTTACATAATAAATGGTCTTCTCCTAAAATCTATTGCATTTCTAACTGTGTACTTTTCATATTATTTTGTGTTAGTGCAACTAACTTAAAAGAAAGGCACTTAAATAAACTGCACGATATTCATTTGGGTAGTGCTGAATGATAACCGAACAAAACTAAACCAGTACCTTTAGTTTTTCAATCTGACCCTAGGTATGTACAGTATAATTTATTACCCTCAATTCATAAGTCTTCAATAGACTGTTCGTTTTATTCGGAGTTTTTTCATTTTGTTTTAGGAATAAACGACGATGCTTCGAAATGTTAATAATGAATTTAAGATAGTATATTCAGGACACCTCCAATTTTTTGTTTCAGGATACCTTTTAATTTTTCTTTGTAAAAATTTTCATTCCCCTGTTCTCACCAAATAGTTATTATTTCACTTTGAAAACAACAAATTTATTTTAGGTTATGTTCACCTTTGAATATTAACGAATACTAATTCTATAAAACTATAATTTAATTCTTTAACAATGTATCTATATCCTCTCAACTGTTTCTATTCCTCATCTATATTCCTCTCAGCGGTATATTGGTAGAAATTTTTTTTTTCAAATATTATAAATTTAAAATCTTTTAAACATATTTGATTAATTATTATTATTTTCTTTTCTTGCAGGTGAGAGAACTTCAACTTTAACTATCAGAATTTAGTGTTCTTTAACTACATCTGGTTTATTTACCGAAAATTCTTTGGAATGTGTATAGCTGAAAATTAATATATTATGGTAGATGATTTGGTAAAATTCAAAAAGATAAAAAAAATCTTTATGAATTGATTTTAATGTTATATAATTAGGTATATTATTTTAAATGTTTCCGTTAGTTTGTCCGTCTGTTTACAAAACTTCTATACTGCTTAAGTTAGAGTAATGGAATTCTGATCATGGACAGATTTCATTAAAATATTAATGATGTTGAAAAATTTCTTTATTCTTTCAGCCATTATGAAGCTATAGTGCTTGCAAGTCGGAAAATTCTTATTTTCAAATCCTGATATCACACGTTTTGCTTATTTTTTCAATCAAAAAATGTTCAAAAACAACAAATTTTTAAGTGTTATAAATTAATTTTCAAAATATGATATAATTGTTTGCAAGCAAGTATTATCTGACCAATGCAGCTGTATTATGTAAATCGCCGGTCTCTCAAGCGAAAAGTCTCGGGTTCAAGCCGCTATCAAGATGAAATATTATGAAAAATAAAAAAAATATATAATACCTATGTATATATTTTAACATGATTGAAGAAAAAGCGTTAAGCAGGGAAGATTGGAGACTTCAAGTGGAAGCCCTATGCTCCCTAGTGGAGTAATAGAAAAAAAATAAAATATTTTAAAATAAATTATGTATAATATTATAATTTAATACCTGCTGCACCTCAACCACACCTGGAACGGAACGTTTATATATTTCCTAATCATATTGCACATATTATGTGGAGAGAGAGAACAAAAATAAAAACAAAGTCAGTATTTAAATTTTGAGAGAAAAAAAATCTTTGAGAACAATTATTAAGAAGTATATAAGTAATGCTATATTGTAACAAGAAAAATAATTACTTAACTGACGTTTCATGTTCGAAACAGATTTTTCGAATTTCGAACAGAATTTTAAAAATATTTGACAAAAATGATGATATTTTACCAGGTATCTTAATTTTAAAATATTTTTTAAGATAAGTATCTTAAGGTAAAGGCAAAATTAAATTCTTTTTCGTTCTACCAAAGTTTGAGAAAAATTTACCGTAAGAAAGCAGAGTACTCAATTAATAGAGTAAATGTTTAAATTTTTAAATTTCAATTTGCCGCAAATGATAATTTTGAACATATACGATTTTTTTTTGCATCAGCATACAATAAAATATCTTATATATATTCGACAGAAATTTTAACACAACATCAATAAAAATTTCTACCTAATGTAAAAAAATTTATTCTGAATCCTGTTAGTGGTTAATAAAAATTCTTATAATTTTCCTATTAAATTTTTAATTTTTATTTAAAATAATTTTCTCCCCTTAATATTGCATTTAAATTTTTAATAATATTTATAAGCTTATATGTAATAAAGATATAGGCTGTGTGAACTAAACGTAGAATGAACTAACGTCAAAAATACATAAATGAAAAAAAATCGTAAAAAATTGTCGATTTAGTTCATTTTCTGGAATAAATGATTTTATTAAATATTTTGTAAATTTTAATGCGAAGAGAAAATATTTTATGTTGCATTTTGTATTTAAAACATGACCAGAACATGTTTTTTTTTAAGAGAAACGCTTATGTAAAACAAAAATAATTAGGAGAGATTTTAGAGTAAAGGCAAATTAATTTCACTTTTTCCAGAAAGTTTTATTAACATTAGCATTAATATTATGACATAATGGTTCCTGTTAAAAAGGAACTGGATTGCATAACAGTTCCTGGAAAAAAGAATATTTTCGCATTTTCCAAAAATTTTACAAAAATATAGTTTTTTGTTTTTTTTTAAGTTTATCGATTTCAGTTCTTTTTTAATATTTTCGTTTTCAGTTCATACTCGTATGAATTAAAGAAGAATTTTTTTCGACTTTAATACATTTAGATTTTTTTTGACATTAGTTCATTTTACGTTTGTTGACCAGCCATGAAAATTTATATATATATATATAAAATAAGTCTAACATAGATAATATAGGAATATTTTGCAAATATTTTTAAATATTGAAACCGACTACAAAACCAAATAAAAAAAATTAAAAAAAAAAAAAAAAAAGGAAAATAAAAATTATATTAACAAACAATAAAAAATTGAAATTGTATTAATATTCGCGTTTTTAATTATTATTGAATTAATTATCACTTTGGCATACATTTTAATATTACAATAAAGAATAAAGAATAAAAATAAAAAATAAATAACATAAAAAAAAAACCGCATAAATTAATTGCAATTTGCATTGGATTGGTTATTTATTTATTTATTTTTTATTTTTGGTTCTTTTTAATAACTTTGATTTTTTTATTTATTATTCTTGGTTATTGTTTTTTTTTTTTTTTGCCCCCTTTTTATTATTTGAAAAGATAAAATCTCGATAATCCTTTAATAGATTTCAGGGACAATGCAACAGTATAATTTGTATTATAGATTGTAAAAATGTTAATGAAAATTTTTCCTATCATTTATTATTTTAAGACAGATTTATAAATACATTTTTTTTACATTATATTTTGTGGATTTGTATCTTTTTAACTCTTTCACCACTTTCATCCAATTTTTTTTTTTTTTTGTTTTGCATTTACAAAGACTTTACATATGAATTATCAATTTTATGTTATGCTAGGAATCAATCGTTAATCTTTTTTTGTAGATGTTCAGTTTTTTTTTATTGAACAGAAAAGGTCCGTGAAAATATTCTTCATGAATAATCTTCTTGATCTGTCGGATGTTATGTATGTTCGATTTACAGTATATCGCTTTATATAAGCGATAAAAATCTTACAGTGGTGTAATTAAGAGATCACAGATCCGAGGTATTACAACAATTCCAAACTAACTTATAAGTGTAGATGAACAGTATGTTTATGTATTTTTCTAAGTTAAGTAAAACGGACTAAAAAGTCGCAACTTAATTCAATTTGTTACTGTTACTGTTCTTTACCAGATACACAAAATACGATTTAACAATACTCATAATATCCATAAATAAAAAACTAATATTAAAAGAAATCAAAAGTAAGTCAGCGGAAAGTATTAAAGAATGATATCTATAGATACTCTTTATATAAGGCTAGATTAAATTTTCAGATAACTTTATAAAACCAAAATATTTCTTTAATCCTTTCAAATAACTTTAATTTAAAAAAAATAAAATTCATTTTAGCTTAGCTTTCTTTTTTTTTTAAAATTATATCAACAAAAAAGAATTATTTAAAACCATTTTAAACCAAAATGAAAATTTATTGAAAAGCCATTTTTAAATTAGAAAAAAAAAAAGAATTAAAATAAAATAAAATAAAATAAATAAATAAATAAATAAAAATAAAATCTGATTTATTAATATCTTCATTTAAAATTTATTATATTTTCAATTTTATTTTGGTTAAAAATTTATATGAGATATTTAAACTATATTTTAATAGTTTTCCTCCATTAATTGAAAAAATTAAATAATTTTATATTCAATTGATGGAAACGTTACGAATGGTCGTATATCAAAATTTTCTCTTTTTAAAATCTCGTTTTTTAAAATCTTGCTTTCAAAAATTTTAAATTACTTACTTTAAATGCGTTGTTTTTGAAATATTTATTTAAAAAAAAAAAAATTAGGAGGGATTTTATGGTTGTTTACAAAATAAGGGTTTCAATAATTGTTTTAGCGGTGGTTTGATGACTGCGATCCTCACTATGTAAAAAAAGTTTTCTTTTTTTTAATTCTTAAAATGCTTTGTTGTTGAAAATTGTATGTAAAAAATAATATTATAGAAAGAATTTTATACCTATAGTTAGTTACAAAATCACGGTCATTCACAATTTTCAAAATGAATATACTCGTATATGTATAATGCATATGCGAATGCAAGATATACCCAAATTTAATTTAAGAATTAAAGTCTCAATTTAATTTAATTGCTTTTAGAATTTCCTTTATGAAAAACAAAATAAAACAAAAGAAAAGCAAAAAAATAAAAATAAATAAAATGAAAGCATAAAAAAACAAGATATTAAAAAGTGGGATATTTGAGAAACGAAATTTTGAATAAAATGAGATTTTGAAAAACATGATTTTGAAAAAATCTAATTTTGAGATACGAGCATTTATACCTAACCATCAACTTGGTACAAAACTAATAATGTCACACCTAAAAAAATTTAAATTAAAATTTTATTAATTTTTTATTTTAATGATGCAATACATTTTCTATAAAAATACAAAATATAAATGATTTTCTGTTTAATGAACGTTTTTTTTTTTTTTATAGATTTGATAATTTTGATTTGTAAATTGAACACTTATTTTAGTATAACAAAATAATGTGTAATGTAATTTTCCAAAAAATTGACAAGATATATTATGCAATTATTTCAGACAATCAGTTTTTAGGATCCTTTTGGAATTTTCAATTAATACACAGATGATTAAATTAAACTAAAGCTAAATGTATAGTAAAAAAAAGTTTGAATTGTTGAATATTATTAATGAAATTAAATATACATATAGGTACTTTTTACTGTTAGAAAAAATATTTCCATCTTATTTAGTTTTGTCTGATGGGAAGTATATCACTTCAAAAAAGCCGAACAATATCTCTTGCAGACAGTCACTTAATTACTTATATAACAAATTACATAAATATAAAAAACTTGCATTTAAATAGGAAGTACTTGCCTTTAAAAATGAAGACTTGTATACTTAAAATGAAAATACTCGATTTTAAAAAAAGACTTTCATTTAAATTGTAAATCCTTTTTTTTAAACTAAAAATGGTATAGCTTAACAATAGAATATATAAAAAATAAAATAAGTGAACTCCTTGACTCTAGCTATATTGATTGCAAAATTTTACTAAATGTACAAAATCTTGAAATTTAACCAATTTCATGAATAATTTTATCCTTAAGACGCTAAACTGTTTTACATTTATTGGAATTAACTGGTTAATTTATATTGGCTCATTAGACTCTTCGATATTGCATCGTTTTAGTCTTATTCACTGAAAATCTTATTTCCATTCTCCGTAGCATCCTCTGAAAAAATTGTTCATTTCTGAGCAGAGTAACAAGCAAAATTATTTTGCCATCGTTCAAAATGAGGTAATCGAGACGTTAAAAGTAATATGTTCTGCAAAATATAAAATGTAATTACTATACGCCGAGCCAAGTGTTTTTCTTTTTATATAATAATACAATATGTACTTTTCCTTAAAATTCAGAATAAGCTAAAAAAATCCTCATTTTCTTTGTTTTTCTTGAACATAATGATAAAATTTAGAGTATAATGTATTGATGGTCAAGAGACATCAGTTTAAAGGATCAATTGAAGCTGGTATATTTTCGTAACTGGTATATGTTCGCTGGTATAGTTTCGTTGATTTGAAGCTGGTATATGTTCGCTGGTATAGTTTCGTATATTTATGAGGTTCCTCATAAATTGTAAAAATTCTTATTTTACTGAGAACACAGAAAGTCATTTCGATATTTGATGCGTTATAAGGTCTATTATAAGGGCGTAAAATATATATAATTATGTATGGTTGTAAATCGATTTAAATTTTTAATAAAGCACTTTAATATTATGACAGTTTACCTCACTTCTTTATACTGCAGATAATTTCTGGCTTTTATTAAATTTTTTTTGCACATAACTCATCTATTGATTGAATGTTCAAAATATATGATATTTATGACTGATTTTTTTCATCATATTTCATCTAATGAAAGATTTTGTAAAGTATTGATTCTATTTTGTATATTATAAAATATTGATTAGGATGAATATTGTGTTTAGAATGAGCCAATTTATTTGAAAATTTATTTTCTCTAAAACATTGTAAAATTGAAATTTGTATTAAATGAAAAGTCATGTTCCGCATGTTCATGAATTGCATTGAAAAAATAGTTTTCTATGGTTGACCCAATTTCTAAACATTTCGTGACAATTTTTCATGTTTTTATATTATTTTTTTTTTTTTTTGTAATTTTTTATATTTTTTTTTTATTTTTCTTTTCTAAACAGTTTCTAAATTTTTTTTTTTTTAATACAGCTCAGTGTGGTTTGACAAATAAAATGACATTTAGTGGTATATAAATAGAATTAACATATGTACATATTATTATGTATTTTGTATGAAAAACATTATTGTATAATAGTTCAAATTAACTTTAAAAATAATTTGTATTTCTATTTTATACAATATTGTATGATTATATATACATGTGGTTCTGTATTTACAGAGTGTTTCATAATAGTTTAAAAGCAATATGGAAATATAATATAATATAATAATATAAAGAAAATGTGGTAGTTAATTTACATTCGGGTATAGAGCTAGTTAATCTAACTAAACTCATGTTACAATAATCACATTGCAAAAAATCAATTGGCTCTTTAAAAAACTCTTTTCGGAAAAACGCATTTGTCAAAAAGGAAAAACGTATATGTCAAATTTTTACTTTGCAAAACATTCAAAAATAAAATAAGTATTTGTGTATGGGAGACATTCAAGTATACATATTCTAAATGTTTAAACTCTGATTTTGTAAACAACTTGAAAGTCTCTCTTAACTCAAAATATTCTGTAAAAAGGAAGATTTTAGAGTTAGTTATAAAATGACGATTATAATTTTATAACTAACTCTAAAATCTCTCCTAATTGAAAATATCGCATATTATGCATATTTATACACATTCTAGAAAAAGGGAAACCCCGATTTTGAAACCAATTAAAATCTTTTCTAATATTTTTTGTTACTCCCGCTGATCATATTATTGAAACCCAAATTTTGACATTTTTCCAAATTATTTTGTATATACATATTTCAACAACAAAGCTTTTAAAATAAATCCCTACTAAATCCATTCTTGAATTCCAGATTTTGTAACCAAATATGAAATCCTTCCTAATTCAAAATTTTTGATATATTGGTACGTATATTTAAATATTCTGTAAAAGGAGGACAAATTTTCGAGGGTATTAACACATTAATCAAAATCTTGTACACATGTACAAAATCTTTGCTAAAGAAAATTTTTTTATTAATTTTTTGAAAAATGATTATTTGCGAATTGTAAATTTGTTAAGTGAGAAATTTGCTACTTGATTTTTTGAATTGTGAGTTTTTTAATAAGTGGACTTAGGAGAAGGAGGTGTTTGTCATTTGAGTTTTGTCATGTGTTCTGTTCCCTTTACATTCTATCATCCATTTGAAAAAAGAGATAAATTGGTGTTCTGAATAAAATTAGATAATTATATTATAAATATAACAGGTTATTTACTTTTAAAAGCTCTTTTGAATAGCAACATAAAGCAAGTTTCAAAGATAATTCGACTTTTATTTGCAAAACGATATGAACTTTTAAACAGTTTTTTTATCATTTGCCAAAAATCGTTTATAAGTAATCTGGCATATTTTACAATAGGGCGAAATAAATAAAAATTTTGCTTGAAATGGACCTATAATTATCTATCGTTAAAATTGAATGTCCTGAAATATTTTATAAAAATATTTTATAAAAATGTTTATTTGTATAAATTTAAAAATTCAAGATTCGGTAGACAGTGTTAAAGATGTAAGATTTTATTTTAATGTTTCTAAGTGAATATTTTGTTAAAATTTAATGTGGTATGATGTTTGGTTGTAATTAAAATTTGGGGTTTTTATAAAGATATTCTGTTTTATGCAAAAAGTTATAAGAGTAGAAAACTCTGTAAAATTTGAATGTTATTGTGTTAAAACTTTACAATAATTATCTTCTACAGCATTATCCGAAAATTGGGAG
This sequence comes from Poecilobothrus nobilitatus, assembly GCA_947095535.1. Lineage (NCBI taxonomy): Eukaryota > Metazoa > Arthropoda > Insecta > Diptera > Dolichopodidae > Poecilobothrus > Poecilobothrus nobilitatus. Next base: position 239,040,370 of record OX352773.1, on the reverse strand, counting down.
TAAAAACTTGTAAACCGAAAAATGAAAAAAAAAATGTTTCTTGTATATTTTTTTTAAAAAATATTTTTTGACTAAATTACCGCAAAACGATAATAAGATACAGTTACATCCCTACTTTTAAAAAGTGCTTAATTACTTATATGTCCTTTATATCATCTTTATATTATAATGGTACAAAAGTTCTTGTTAGGATACATTTTTCTAACTATAGCAACTGTATTAAAATAATATTAAAAGATAACAAAATAAAACACCCCATCCTCTTATGATAACCCCCATTTAGGACATCCTGTTTTTATATAACAAATAATATATAGGTAATATTATATATTGTTACTATATTTTATTTAATTTTATATTTTAATGAAAATTTATTTATTTCTATTTTCATTATTCATTTATTATGTATAAAATTTTAAAATGCATACTTAATGGAATTAAATTGTATATATTTTGTATTTGGTTGGGAATAGAGAAAAATGTCAATTAAATGAAAAAAATAAAAAAATAAAAAATAAAACACAAACACAATATAGTACAATGTTTTGGAAATGTTTTTAATTAGTTTTTGTTTTATAATTATTATAAACTATTATTATTGTTATTATTTTGATAATTATTTCTATGTTTTTTTTGTTATTTTAAATATTAAACTAAATAATATAGAAAAGATTCTATACAGTCGAATTTAGATATTAGATAATTAAAAATAAAATAATGATACAAGGATTGAAATAGTTTTTATGTAATTGGATCAGAAAATAAGGTTGCGATAATTTAATTTGTATAGAAATGTGTTCATTATTTTCCTTTTCTTCCTCTTTACAAGAAAATATCACTACAGATATATTCAGGGCGTAGTGACATATCTATTCCTTTTGTATGAGTCATTTTCAAAAACTACTCTCAGAAAATTTGTTCAGATGGTTTCCCCTTCGCAATCTGACTTTATACTGTTGACCACATCAGAGTAATAGATTTGCCTTTGTAGGTGATTTCTCGCCCCCTGAATAAAAATATGTCTCTCTCGATCTTGTTGGTTTAGTTATACTTTTCTGACAACCATTCGGTCCCCATACACGTTAGTCGCCACTAGTATTGTCTCTGCTCTAACAACTTTCTTTGAACTTAAAGAAAAATTCTTTTCCAAGTCTCTCAAGAAAGGGGAATCTTCAGTTTCATTTTCTAAATATAGATAAATTAATTCAAAATTTATTATCTACGTTATATAATATTTATTTGGCGATTATCGATTATCTAACTTGAAATCTTGAAACTTGAACTTAGTTTTTTTTTAAGTATTTGATATTGAATAAGATAGGGTTAGCGGATTCAAATAATAACAAAGCAATAATATTAATTGGAACACAATTTATAGAATCTAATATTCAAGTTTTACTTCTTAGAATTTTACTGATTCTTTTATTTTCCCTAACTCTACCTTATAACACCAATAATAATCGAATTTATGTGGGGTATTTTCAAGAACAATTTTTTACTTCTAAAGAACAATAAAACTTCAAAAAATTTTTGTATAAATTAAAACAAAATAATGATTGAAAATTTATTATGCAGTATCTATTTTAAAATTGTATACCCTGGACATTTAATATTTTGAATGTAGGCGTGTTTACATTCATTTAATCATTATTGACATCTGATTATTGTTCATGGCACTGGCGTATTTATTAGGATTACGACTGTACAAATTAAACTCCTTACTTGTTCTTAAACCCGTTCAATTTTTGACATTTAGAAACAAAAACATAAACTATTTCCATGTACTATAATAAAATACAATTTTAATTAAAAATGTATAGGTATTGAGCATATAAAAAATTAGTCATTAAAAGCTCTTTGGTTTTTAGGATTTAAAAATTTGGTATAATATGCTATAAGAGATGAGTAAATCATGGAGCAGCGTTAGACATCGTATCGTAGGGCCTAGGTATATGGACAGTTAAAAGTCCACCTTTCGAAACAACAGCAACAAGTGCATTATAAAAAATGCAAATAATTGTAATGTTCAATGTAATTAAATTTAAATTTATGTCATATTTAAATGTCATACTCGTATGTTATGTCAGATGTTTATTGTCAAAGTTTTACTGTCACAAAAAAAAAAAAATATTAATTTTCAAAAACTATCTATATTTTAGTTACAATATTTTTTCTAAATATTAAATCTAAATATAGAAAAAACAAACGAGATTAAACATGAATTAGATTTTGATTTGAAAAATTAATTAAAATTTTTTTTGAGAATCACAAAATAAAAAATTTTATATAATATATGAAAATAATATTAATAATATACAAAATTTCAAATAAAATATTCAATTATTAATATTTGTATTAAAATTTAGTTAAATTGAAAGAAAAAAAAATTATTTAATTAATGTTTGTCTAATTTAATTTAATTTAAATTTTAATCATACATTTAATATTATTTCTTTGTCTAATGTACTATGTTTATTTTTAAAATATGTTTAAAATGTTTGAAAAAAAGCTTAAACAAAACCCTTATGTTCTTCTCAAAGTAAAACTATCAGAAAATAATTTTTGGCTGTATTTTTATCCAGTTTTCGTATAAATATCGTATAAAAATATTAAAGACTATCGCTAAAATTTTACCCAACGATTTATGCAAGCATAATATGAGGATTAATCAAGCAAGAATAATATGAGGGTTAAATACTTTGTTTTTTGTTAAGATTTAAAAATCGTATTAAAATTATGATTCTATGAAAACTTTTTTTTTTTTTTATGTATACTCGTATCTGTTAGAGTACTCATGTTATTTTAAAATTTTTGTATTAATATTTACGGTTATCTGAAATGAAATTTTCCATAATTTAAATAGTTTGATTAAAATAAAGTTCCTACTATTTAAAAATAAGTACAGCATAAACAATAGAGCAAATGTTTATAATATACTTTTATCTCTTCAACATCGTTATATGGCGTTAAAATTTACACTTCGAGATCTTTAACAGCTGTCTCTTTAAAACCCAGTAAAACCCAAGAAATGATACAAACATATGTTAGTACGGATTTTGGGCTTTGGTTTATCTTTAAAATACACCTGTACAAATAATCTTTTGGAAGAAGTAACAGTAAACGATATTTTTTTGGAATCATTTCAGCGGCAAGTTTTTTCACATTCGTACGCATTACGAACGAATTTCCATTTGCGGAGTTACATATGATCATTTATAGCCAATAACTAATTTCTTTAATATATATTATCTAATATGTACTTATTACATTTTTAGGGAAGGACTTAATTTTTCTTATAACATGCAACAAAATTATTATGAGATTCAACAAATCAAATTACAAAAACTTTAAAATTTCCTTTATTTTCTTTTAAAAAATGTTAAACACCTATTTATTTAACCAGAAAACAACAATTTAAGTCAAAAATTACCACACCAAAAAAAAAAAACCAATAAAATCATTTAATTGCACATTTTTCGACAAAATAATAAAACTTTAATTGAAAGAAAATGATAAAAGTTATAAATTTTAATTATTTAAGTACAAGAATATATAAAAGTATTATAATAATATTATCATAAAATTTCATTTACTATCACAAAAGAATTCTCAAATACAACAAAACTATAAAATATTATTCTAAAATTTTCATAATTTATATTTAAACATTTTTTTTTTTTTCTTTTCCATAAATCAACTCTATACCATTAGAAAAACTTATGATATAAATAATAAACTTTAGTTATAATTTATTTCTTTTGATATTTTTAATTGTGCAAAACAAATATAAAAAAACAATAACGAAAAATTTCTTAAATATTTAAAAAAAAAAACAAATTATAGAATGTATAACAAAGCAGCGGGGCGAAAAGTCGCCATTTTTATTTCAGCTTTTTCAGAATCCGGATTTTTAAAATAATACCACTTTCCAAAATTCCACTTTTAAAATATAGCTTTTCAAAATCCCGTTTTACAAAACCCCAATCATGTCAATATCCAGCTTTCCAAAATCCTACCATATCAGTATTCGCAGTTTTCCACAATCACGCTTCCTTATAAAAATCCCGCTTTTTTTTAAATTTAATTTCTCTTTATTTTTTATTTCAGAGACACATGTAGTAAGTAAAGGCAAATATTTTTTTCTATAAATATATATATTTGTATGTATATGTGAGATTCTGAATAAAAATATATTTTAGAATTGTATTCAAAATCAGGGTTTCAATAATTTGTTTAGCGGAGATTTAGGGTTCACTCTTTTAAATATTTTGATGTAAAACAAAGAATTAGGGACAATTTTAGTGTTTGGTTCAACAGCAGGATTATACAATTTTTCCAGAAAATTTATCTATTAAGCATTATGTGAGATTCTGAATAAGAAGGGATTTTAGAGTTGTATTCAAAATCAGGGTTCCAATAATTTGTTATTGACGGAAGTTTAAATCTTTTGTTTTAAATACACATTTTAGAACAATCAAAGTATTTAAATAGTAGGAGAACGATTTAGTTATTGGATTTTGTAATTCAATGAAAAGCAGTATATTCGAAAGCGTGATAACAAATAGGAGATTTTTAGGAAAGCGATATTTTGAAAAGTGACATTAAAAATGGTGACATTTTGTACCAGACCTGTATAATTATTATACCAAAAAAAAATATATATATATATATAAAATTCATTTGGTAAAATAGTAAATACAAATTATAAAATAATTTCATAATTATTAATAACATCTTTATAAGTTTTAGGTACTTTTAAAATAAATTAATTTGTTAAAAGTTTTAAGTTGTAAAATAATAATAAAACAATAATAAACTAAATTTTATTTTATTTTTTAACTGTGATGAAAAATTATGATTACACGATCTTTTAAAAAATTATGAATTTGTTAAATTTTTCATAAATAATAAAAATCTAATAATACATAAATCATTAAATAAATATTGATAAGTTAAAGAAAAAAAAAAACAAAGAAAAAAGTATAAAGCAGCAAGAATAAGTTTCAAAAATAAAATCGAAAAAAGAAGAAAAACATTTTTTTTTTCGACAAAAAGAGAAAAAGAAATAAAAATATAGTATAGAACAAAAAACAAAAATATTACAACAACAGAAGGAACTTCAACCCCATAAATTACAACACAAAATAAAAGAAAAATGTAACAAAAAATGTTAAACAAAATGTTTGATAAATTACAAAAGAAACACAAGGAAAATGATTTTTTTCTTATTTTTGTTTTTTTTTATTTTGTTTGGTTTTTTTTTTTTTTACTTCATCCTTATTCTGGGTATTTCGTTTTTGTGTCCTTTTTTTCTTTTTTTTTTATTCTGTAAAATATTGATTTAGTCTGTTTAAGTAATAAATCAGAACTCATAATTTAAGGGACTTTATTTCAGAGCAGAGCAACAATCATTGTACAAGAACAAAAATAAAAGAGAGCAAAATGAAAGTATAAAAGAAAATATTAGAGTGGAATCAATAGAATTCTTGCGATTGCCTAAAAGTATGCAATTTTCTGTTGGAAATTTTATATAGCAATAATAGAATTAAAAAAAAATGAGGACTCGGTGGCTTAGAGGTTAACGGCGTAGCTAATTAACCAAGGGAGCGCAAGTTCAAATCGTGCACACTCAGCATTTTATTTTTAGGGGCAAACAAATTGCCCTTGCTATCAAATATACAAAATTTTTTTAAAACTAAAAGGATATATTCAATGAACATAAAATAAATAAATTGACGCTTTGTTTAACTGGACATTTTCATGGCTTTTTACAAATTCCCATGAAAATCGAATGTCACAACAGTCGCAATAAGTTTAAAGGGGAATGTAATAACTAGCTTTCTTAACTACGATTTATTGAAAATAGGTGATTGGGGCTCCCCAAATCAAGTTGATTTTTATACTTCTAAAATTTAAAGCTTTGCGATTTCAAATAAAATGGAAAACCTTAATATTTTTGGCATGCAATTAAATTAAAAAATTATGTGGAATGAACATATGTAGCTAACAATACTGCTAAACGTTTGGGGTTCTTTCTTGTTGTAAAGTTATCTTTTCTTTTAGAGATTTGTCTAATATCTATAGCATACATTTGACCTAAGATGAAATATAATTCGCAAAATTTGGGTTGAACCATCTTCACGGCTTTTCAAATACCTCCAAAATTACACTTTTCTTCTAATAACCAATCCTGTCGATTTAGTAACTCTGCCTCCTCTCTACATTCGTCGAAATATTGGATGCATTTATCTTCAACTTTTATTTATAGATATTTCTTTAATAACAATACATGCTCAAAATTATTAAAGCTTCCACTCAAACAATTGCAACGTAAAACAAAAGAATCAACATGCTCGTATCTAATGAACCCCCTTCCTTGCAATAGTCCATTTTATAATTCTTCAGTTTAAAGAATCTTTTCAAGTTCATATCCAATTTATTTTTCAATTCCTCTCAAAAACGGTATTATCTTTATAATGTCTTAATAATGAAAAAAAAACAAACTTAATGACAGTCAGCCTGAAGAATTTTTACCTACATAATATTATTTTAATTTTTCTTTGGAGGCAAAGGTGAGTATAAAAATATAAAAAAATATTGAAAAAAAAAAAAGTGATGAAAATTTTTTATTCTTTTAAATAACTTGTAAATATTTTGTTCTTGTTTCTCTGTTGTAATTTTTTTCTTATTTTTTTTTCATTTTTGTTATTATTTTTCCAAAAATAACATTTTTATTAATTTTCATTCAATATACACGTTGATTACCCAACCAGAAAAAAATAAAAATGGGAGAAAGAAATGAACAACAATATGAAAATATACTTTTATGTATACATGTATATATGTATGCATATAAAATGTTAAATGGTATTTTGCTTACATTGCTTACCTTTCTTTCAACTGTTCAATTAAATTCATCTATAGATGTAAATAATAACTTATTGAAAATATTAATTTTTTGTTTTTGTTTTTTCAAATCAATATTAATCTTGATTATTTTGTTTGTTTGAAAATATAATGTAATGTCAGTAGCGAACTGTAGTACCCTTTGAACTTTAAAAGTAAAACTAAAGATTTACTGTTATACCAAAAGAAAAAAGGATAGGTAATCATGAGAAATTACATCCTGTGAGAGCAATCAAAACTAATAAGTAGGTATATAATTATAATTTTTGAAAACTTTGAACTATTAATAAAAATCAATATAATATGAAATTTCTACAAAATATTGTAAATAATACTAAAATTTAATTATAGCTATTCGATATTTTCTTTAAACTTTTCTTAAACTAAAAAAAATCATAATGTAACATCTTGTTAGGAATATAAATAAAATATTCTAAATGTGTTCTAAAAAGTATACTAAAAAAGAATAGTTTTGAAATATATTATATAAATTATATACTTTAGAGCTATGGATTATTGTAACGCCCTACTTGGGATCTTTATTGTCACAAACTACGGTTCCTGTCGGGTTTTAGCTTTAAATTAGATTTTCAGCCATAAAATAGCTTATTAAAATCTGAAAGAAGTAAATAACCTTTAAAAGTGTATATTTATCTCTAAAAGTGTCTCTAAAAAATTTGTTTTGAACTGCATCCTTTAAATTATATATCTAAATTAGATACAGGATAAGAAAAAAGAGTATACTAATAATATTCTTCATATCACTTTTGTATACGCTACTGGTAAATAGATGACAAAAAATAAATATAGATGTACCGGAAATGTAATAATATTAAAATATTGTTAAAATATGTATAAAAATAATAAATATTACTTAAATATTTAATACAATATTACCTATATTATGTATATATTATATCATTATATTCTATATATGTATACAATATACATATACTATTATATATATGCATACATACAAAATATTTTTAAATTAAAATTTTTATCCAATTTTAGTGTTTTTTGTTGCCACTTTACACCAACAAAACAAAATCTATAATAATATAATAATGCTAAATGCTTTATTCTCTTGTACAACTTCTAAATAAGAAGAAAATCTATAGTTGTCCTTGTCAAATCTAAACAACCTGTACAAACCTGTTATAGCATTTAATATTATATTTAGCAGTAGGACTCTGTTCACAATATTATAAAGAAATATTATCAACATTTTGTTAGTGTTTGAGATATGGAAAAGAGCCTGGGTAGCCTATTGGTGGTTAATCGCGTGGCTTATAAATCGAGGGAGTGCGGGTTCAAATCCAGTACAGGTAGCGAAGTTTTATTAATTCAAAACAAATCTCTCTTGCTACCAAATATAATGTAAATATATAATATATAATATAATAAAGTAAATACTGTTAGGGTAAAAATTAATAATAGTATTTGACCTTTGGCATTATCCTGGCGACCTGCATGGAATTATCCTATCTGATTTGTAATATATAAATAAATATAACACATTATGTAAACGAAGGCAAAATCTTTATTACAATTACACCGAGACTTCGGCCTAAAGGAACTTGTCTTATTATCTTACATACTTAAACTTGTAGTCTAATTAGCTCCGAAGATATTTAAATCGAGTAAAAGGATTTAATTTGAAATCATAATTTGTTACACTAACTAAATTGGCGATTCAGTCAAAAGCATGACAATCAGTAAAGTGTTTACAGGATAATGCTTGTGCTAATGCAGGCAGCCAGTGGCAAGCCGAAAAAACTTTAGTTTTTGTTTGACTGTACACATCGGCTGTAGTGCAAAAATAATTTTTGTTTTTCATCTAATCAGATGAGAAATAAGTATGGCAGCTCAGTTACCTAAAAATAATGTTTTGAATTATTTTAAAAACAATTATTTGAAACTGGGAAAAAGTGCTTACATGACTTGCCAATAATCTAACTTACAACGTCCTCATGTCATTAGTTTTTCAGATATGTAAAATGACATGTACTCGAAGGTGTGTTTTTTGTCTCAAGCAATTGTTTTTAAAAAAATCAACAAATTATTTTGTTGGGTTGGTTTTTAAGTTATTCTGCTGACGGATCATTTTAATGCTAATCTAATCCATTCAATTTAATAATATATTATATTATACCTATGCATTACAAACGAAGAAGTAATTTTAATATACTCAAGAATTATATCGTTATAATATATAGGTACACACATCATTGTAAAAATTCTCATTATGATGTATGTATAAGGCAGGAGTTAAATACAAAATATTTGTTAATAATAAAAAATATAAAACTTTAAATATCCAAAATAAATATTTAAACAAAATAAAGAAATTCAACATTATACCTATATTTATTTGTTATCACCTTTTCTGGGGAATTGGTTCATACGACATATTAAAGTAAGTAACAGTAGACCAATCCTACATATAAAATTGATAAAGAATAGAAAAAATATAAAAAGCACTAAACCAAACCTAAAAATAAAAAACAATAATTTAAAAAAAAAAAAACAAAAAAAAGTAACAAAAATATTCTAGACTTTTGTTTTTTTTTTCTTCATTGTTTTGTTATTTTATTGTTTTTATAACGGTGTATAATATAATATTATAACGTTTCACAATAGTTAAATGGCGCGTGATATTTGTTGATTCTTTTAAACGTTGCGTGAGAAAATTTTGATTGTTTTTTATTTTTTTTATTTTTACTCTTATTATTGTTTTTCTATTTTATTTTAGATTATTTGTACCGACATTTTTTTGTTGTTTGTTGTTATCGCTCTCATTTCTTAAATATTATTACAGGTGAGTAAATATCTTTGGACAAAAATCTAAAAAGTTAAAAAACACAAAAGCACAAAACCAAAAAAACAAAAAATAAATAAAAATAAATTATTATTATCAAATATCCGGATTTTGTTGTGTTTTGATTGTGTAGACAAGGATACAGGACAAAATCAAAATTATAACAAAATTAAAAAAAAAAAATATTAAAGAGAAAAAGAGACAAAAAGAGTAAGGGAGAGTAATAAAATAAAATTTAATTAAAATTATTATTGATTTTTTTTTTTTTGATATTTTAACATAAAAATTCAATAAACATAAAAATATTGAAACGAATCAATAATGAAATTACGTTTATAAAGAGGAAAGATGAAGTGATTAAGTTCAGAATTGGCTTTTTTTTACGTTTATGGATAACGGTAAACCTCAATAAAAAAAAAACTAATAAAAGTATTGCAAATATCATAAAAACATCAGACGAACCAGATTATTTTGCGGAAAATTAAACACATTTTTTAATAACAGGTACACTTATTTTATTTACCACTAGAAGCTATACACAAATTTTATTACTAAAAACTATGTCGGAGCGCTTAAAGTAGTTGCTTCTGTGGATAGTTTTAAGTTAAAACTATTTTTCGAAGTAAATGTTTAAAAGAAAATCAAATTATATCAGCATATTATTTGAAAACACATCCAAGATCTTTTAAATTCTAGAGGTTTGTTGACCCGAGTCGTAGTATAAACTTAGTATTTTATAGTCGTAGTATTTTATTGAGCAAATTAAATTCTATAGATATAAAATTGGAAAAAATCATAATATTATTGTATTCAAATATAGTATATGGGCCTCGGTGGACTAAGTGGGTAAGAATGCACGAAACACGCTGTAAACATCAACAGAGTTTGATTTCGAATTCAACAAACTTAGAAAGAATAAGTTTCCCTTGCAACATTTACAGTCACACCTGATTTAAAACGAAGGGTTGTTAGTGTTATATTGTAATGGAATGGACAGGCCTTATTTACTGCAAAGGTTCATTTTAGAAAACAGATCTTCGGTATTTTTTAATATACTTTTCAAAAATTCTCGATAAACCTTCTGAATTTCATTTTGTCTGTCTGTCGTTACATCTGTTAACAAGACATTTATGTCGATGAAACTATATTTAACTGTTATTTTTGTAGAAATTTTATTGAGCACCTGTAAGAACCCATCGTTTTGAATGGCAACATATTAATTTATAAAAAATTACTAAAAACAATATGAGACAATCCAGTTGAAATTTATATTAAAAATTTATATATTTAACAATCCTACGTATATGGGAGATTTTTAATTAGGGGGGATTAACAGTAAACACTTTATTTTAAACGTTTTGATATTAAAATATGCATGAAAAATGGTCATTCAGAAAAGTTTTAAAGTTGAGTTCAAAATCAGGGTTTTAATAATTTTTTGAGGGAGCGTTTGGGGTCACCATTTTTATATCAATGTTTTGTTATTGAAATGCGTATCTAAAAATAATTAAAGAGGATTTAGAGTTGGATAAAAAATCACGGTTATAATAATGTGGTGATATAAGTATATGTGAGATTCTTATCAGCGCCCCGTAATCCTACTTTATCAAATCCCGCTTTTTCAAAGTCCTGCTTTTCCAAAATGCCACTTTTGTAAAAAATGCCGCTTTCCTTATGGAAATCCCAATTTTTAATTTTTCTTTTATTTTTAATTATAGTGACACAATATAAGTAAAAAGCAAATATTTTTTTTTATAAATATTTATGTATGTATGTTTATATGGGATTTTATTTATAATTTATATATTAGATATTGAAGTAATTTGTTAATAAATTACATTTAAAACAAAAATAAATTTTTCAGAATATTTTATACCTATATATGTTTATGTGAGATTATGAATTAGGAGGGATTTTAGAGTTGCATTTGAAAACAGAGTTATACAGCTTTTAAAAAATATATATTAGGTATATTGTGAGATTATGAATTAAGAGGCATTTTAGAGTTGGGTTTCAAAAATTAAGATTTTTCCTTTTCCAGAATATTTATCGCTTTTTATAATTTTTAATAAATATGAAACGAGGAAGAATACAGTTGCCTTTGTCAACTCTTAGATACCCGTACGATCCGTTAGTATGTCTATCACTCTGCTTATAATATTATTTTTTTAATTTTTTAGTATTTTAAAATAATTTGGGTGAAATTTTATAATTTCTAGAACTGTGGGTTGTACATATATTCAAACTATATGTTTATACATTCTTCAAAAGCAGATTCTAACCTTCCGAATAACGATTATCTATCTAACTTTTCCAAATATGCTATAGTACCATTTAATACTAAGCGGCAAATGTATAATGCCTAAGTTTAATAATTTATACTATACATATGTATAAATTATTTATCGTACGGTATAAAAAATGTGAAGAATTGACTTTTCTGAAATTTTGAGGGGCTGTAAGTCCGGAACCCTATATAATTAAAAAACCCGTTAACATACGTAAAAATATATTATTGAACCTTTAATTTTCATGTCTTTTTGAGGAGTAATAACTCTTAAAAAGGGGGCGCTACCAAAAAATTTTCTGAGGAAACTTATACTAATTCTAAAAGTTCTTTCTTGTCTCAAATTTCAGGTTCCTATCTCAAAACATGCCGGAGTTATGAAAAAAGAAATATCATGCAAAATTTGGTTTTAACATAACAGTAAATTTAAATAGTAAATTACAAACTATTGCATAATTTTGATATTGTCTTATGGAGATAACAAAAATTTCGGTCTTCTAGGGTTTTCAGATTCTAAAACTACTACACAGACCTGAGATATATACATCTGAAAATAGGGGTTTTTTGAAATTTTGGGGGGCTGTAACTTAGGAACCCTATACAATTAAAAGAAACCATTAACACACGTACAAATATATTACTGGACCTTTAATTCTTTTGTCTTGCCGAAGAGAAATGTGTACAGGTGCCTAAGTTAAAGGTGTTTAAAAATAGCAAATTTTCAATTTTTGAGCCCTAATACCTCATAAACAGGGGGTGGTCCAAAAAAAATTTCTGAGCAAACTTATACTAATTCTAAGAGTTCTTTCTGCTCTCAAAATTGCAAGTCCCTATTTGAAAGCGTTCTGCAGTTATGAGGGTAGAAAAATCATGCAAAATTTAGTTTTCATATAACGGTAAATTTAAATACTAAATTTAAAAAAATTGTATCAAAATTAATTTATAAATTTAAAAAAAATTCCTGTCGAATGACGTTTTCTGATTGAAAAAATCTTAAGTAGAACATGAGACATATGCATTTAAAAATAGGGCTTTTTAAAAGTTTGAGGAGCTGTAGCTCCGTAACGGATGGGGCTACAAAAAAAAGTTGTTAATTATAAAATTAATATTTTTATGTTATCTATCAGTAGTTAAAATTTCATGTCTCTATTTCAAAAAAAAAGTGGGGATCTAAAAGTTAGGTGTTCGAGAGTTACCCGAAGTTGTGTTCGGATCTCCACCAAAAAAAAATAGGGAACCTACAAATTGTTGTAAGAATATTTTGTGTTAATTGCAAGACTCTAGCTTTCTTAGTTTTTCAGTTATCTTGCTGACGGACAGACGGACGGACGGACAAAGCTCAATCGTCTTAGAATTTTTTTCTGATCCGATCCATACCTAGGTATATCTAGCTAGCTTATTTCGAGGTGTTACAAACGGAGGAGCAATTTTAATATACCCGATCCTTATCGTACGGGTATAAACACAACTGAAAAAGCTGGATTTTAAAAAAGCGGAATTTTGAAAAAGCGGGTTTTTGGGAAAGCGTGATTTGCTTAAGCAGGATTACGGGCCAGACCCGAAATACAGCAAATGAAATTCAGTCAAATACAGGTAGGTATACCAGGATTGTATACGTATATGAAAATACAAGAAAGGGATATCCCGAAAAAGGACATTTAAAAATAGAAAATAAATTATAATAATTGTACAAAAACGTAATCGAATGACTTTTATATAATAAATATAAGTAGGAATGTATGTGAGAATAGACAAAAAATAACAAAAAAGTAGTTAAAATAACATTTTAATTTTTTTTGTACTGATATCTAAAAATGTTGGTTAAGAAAATTTACTGAAACAGAGGAAAGCTAATTATGCAATAAAAATATATGCATGTACATACATACATATATTTTTTTAAATATTATAAAGTACACTCTACTTGTTACAATACATATATGGTGCACGTATTATATACATACATATTGTATATTATATAGTAAAGTATATTAATAACTTTAAGTGAAAACTTATGTTACCATAGTAAAATTTTAAAGATTGTATAATAGTAAATATGTGAAATGTTATGTAGGTACCTAATAAGTACATATGTGCATAAAATATATTTAGAGATATAAATGCATAGCTATTTTATGTAATTTACAATTATTATCGTTATACTTTTTTTTTTTTTTCTTCAGTTTTTTTTTAATTTTTACAAATATTTTTTTAGTATAATTTAATTTATATTTAAAAATGTAAGTTTGTCAGTTTTTTTATTTTTTTTAAATATACAAAAATATTTTGTCGTTTATTTTTAAACTTATAATATAAGACAGTGTAAATTATATGTACAGTACAGGAACAAATTTTTATTTCAATTTTAAACTAAACGAACATTAGATAATTATATGATGAAATTTAATTAAATGTTGGTAAGAGGGACTTTTCTCATTTTTTTTATTCTTTCTTAAGACAGGTGAGAATCTTCCAATGAATACCGCCTTGATAGTGACAGATGCTTACTGACTAAACCGATCTGTCGCTTTAGCCAAGATAATGAAATAAAATGAATAATTGCTAACGTTGTACATTGACTAGCGACTATCTCTACTCGCGTAAGGAAAGGAATTTTAGAATTTTGAATTGGGCATTGATATTATGTGAGGGAAAAATGAATTATTATTACTGTTTTGATATCAAAGACGAAGCCAGTTACATCATGTTGTAATATAAAACATCTTTCTGCATCATGTAATAATTGAGGACAATTCCACTGTAACAGCTATTACTATTATAATTAATATTATTATTTTATGATATACATTCTTACGATATCAAATTACTAACTTATTTTTATATGATCTGAACGCGGTTAAACGCCAAAACCCACCAATTAAAAGATTGGATATTTAATCATATACCATAATACGCCAATTTAACCATTCATCAAAGTTGGAGGTGTGCCTTCTTATATGTAAAATTCGCGTAATTAAGAATAACGGGATTTGTAAAATTTTTAGATATAGTTCTATATAAATGCAATTTATAAAATTGTCTTGTTTTCTAGATAAGGCGCCAGTTATAGCTATCATTGAAATGCTTCCGGAAAATGTTTATTTTAAATTTTTTTGCAGCAAAGACATATAAAATTTAACAAAAGTGTTGATTTAATGATTAAATAATTTCTTAAGAATAAATTCTGCTACGAATTTTTAAATTTTAAGTTAAATATTTAAAAAAAAAATCAATTTTATCATTTTCCGGATTAGTAATTTTTTTCCTGAACAAACTGATCAGTAATTTTGCTAATGAAACAAAATTATTGCAATGACATATGTTTCATTTCTTCCCGTTCCAGTTTGTCATTGAAAAAAATTCTGATTCAATTCTTCATATATTTCATTATGATTTTGTATTTTAATGAGTTTAGACTTAAATTTTGTTTTTTTATTAAAATGGAAATTCCAAAAAAAGTAAAAAAAAAATTTATTCTAGAAAATTTTAACTTTTTTATTCTTCTCAATTCAGCCAAAGTCATTATTAAATAAAGAAAATCTTTTTTTATTCATTTTTAGTACCATTTTCTACCAATAATAATTAAATAAATTGAAATAATAAAACTTTATTTTGCAAACATCGAAATAACGCTAACAACAATTAAAATTTAAATTACATTTATTGGCCATTTGACAGGTAATTTAATTGACAGTTTTCTGATTGCTGTAATCGCCTATACGGAAAAAAGTATAACTTTTAATGAAATGTTTTTTCCTGAAGCATTTCAATGATAGCTATAACTGGCGCCTAAGTGATGAAACTATGTCCTAGAGTTTCAACAACTTCATTAACGAATCAAATAGTTTAGAAGTTTTATTATGAAAGCATTGACTATCATCATATATTTTATACTTTTGTTTATAAATATTTTTTTTTTTTCTTTATTTTGTATATTTTAACATAAATGAACCTTGAAAATATTCCAAAAATCTATAAACATTATAAAAAAATCTATAAATAGACACACACAACCTTACAATATATAAAACAACTTTATGTATGAAAACATTATTTTGACTGTTTAGTATAATTGAAAATAGAATAATTAATGAATAAGTGCTCTTTAAATTCATTAAGTCCAGCTATTATACTTCATACAGTACAACATTTTTTGAAAAATAAGATCAGGATCAAATTTTTAAAATAAATATTAGGTAAGTCATATAACATTTATTTATTTTGAAACATCCCTTCAACTCAAGTAGAATAATTCTTTTAAATTTATGATGACATTTAATGTTAGTATAGTTAAACTAGCAACATAAATAAAATGCAAAGCAAGTAGAAAATGTTTTCTGCTATTGAGAGTGATTGGTAACACCTAATAATAAAGTAATAATCGAAATAGGGCAAAAGAATTCTTATTCATAATATTATAATAAGTAAACGCTGGAATAAAATATTGCAAAGAAAGTATACCATTCTACAATATTCCTTCTTTGATTTGAGATTCAACTTCATGGTGTTAAAAAAAGAAAAACTATCAAAATTCAATCCTTTATAAATCAACTTAAACAATCGTTCAAAGGGTTGCTGATCCAAAGGGTTGCAAATCCATAAATAAAAATCAAAAAGGCAAAATCCACAAAACAAAATTCCACAAAAAAAAAAAATCCACAAATTCAAAAATGTGTAAAGAATATTCTGGAAAAAACTGCCCCTAAAAGCCTCCGCTAAACAAATTATTGAACCCTGATTTTTTTTTTTTGCGTAAACACTTCAAAATGGTTATTTCTTTCGAACCTACAGTTCTAAAAATTTAATTAATAATCATTATTAGGGAAAAATTAAAGTTTTGTTTGATTTTCTTACATACATTTTTCAATCTGAGTAAGTTTCTAAACCACATAATATGTACTTATATACATCTGTATCTATTTATTTTTCGAACATTCTGTACAAAAAGTTATAAAGAATAAAATTTTAAATGTACAAAAAAAAAAAAACAGAAAAAAAATAAAAAATCTTTTAATTAAAAAATATTTTGTTTTAATTTACTTTCTTTCTGCTGTATGTTTTTTTTTCTCTTATTTTTTTACTGAAGATATATACTAGTTTACCCATATAGTACAAATATTCATATACATGATATATGTATATGTTATTCAATATTTTCATATTTTCATATAATTTAATGATTTGTTTTTTAAGAGCAGAAAAATATGAAAAATAAAAAAAAATACTTATGTGAAACAAAAAAAAAACATTAAACTTCTAAGCACACTTGTTTTAAAGTGAACAGATGAAGAAAATAAAGGTATACGTATACCTACACAATCATATCATTATATTAAAATGAATACAATATGTGAAAATATGACAGGGATGATCTGAATACTAAAATATGTTTTAATAATTACTAGTAGTAGTCTTTCTTAAGTAGATACACATTATTATCAATGTTTATCTACGCCCGTCTTGCTCATTTAATATACTATAATTATTGCAAGTTGGTTGGTGTTGAATAGATAATTTCAAAAAATATTTTAGGATCTATGATTTTTAATTTTAAAGGTCAGGCCAAGAAGTTCAATTAATATCAAAATGTAAATGTATGTCAGTGCACTCTATTTTTTCAACCATATGGTTTAGAAATTATTAAAGTTTCTATGGATTGTAAAAGTTTGTATCATTTTAAATATTTTTTCAATTATGATTTCATTTAAACTTTAGATTAAATTTCCGATTTTATTCCTATTATATTCCTACTCGAATAAAAACTGGATATAATGTAGATATAAGTAGATATTATTTTGGTTCCTAAAAGATTTGGTCCCTAATGGTACCTAAAAGTTTTGAAATATTAAGAAGAGAGCCTATTAATAATCTTAAATAATAGTAGTCGTCACTGTTAAGTACCATAATAATATTACAGAATTTTGTTTTTTCTTACGTGTATATTAAATATAAAATTTTAGTTTAGGTTAAGAGGTCAATATTTTAAAAACTTATGTAAACTAAAAATAAAAATTAATACAAACAGAGAAATTAAATTTTTCTTTTATAATAAAGAATAATAATATTTTCTATTTTAAATTTATTTTTTTTTTGCAATGAACAAGTTACGTTACGAGAATCAACAAAATTTAAGAACTGAATATTGTTTTAAAATTAAAATTAAATAAAATTTTTATTTACTGGTTTCCACTTTTATTTGACATTTACAATTACTCATTTATTATTCCAAATGGAGTAAACTTCAGTTTCTGGAATCACTTATTTTTTTTACTAAGCTGTTGATTTTGCGACTGTAGCTATATTGTTCAAGACTATTTAACGTGTAATTAGATAGTTATTTAATTTGTGCGACATCTATTAGCTTATACAAGAATTATACTATTTTATTTTATTTTATATAATATTAAATTATAAGATATAGGTATATATGTATATTTATTTTAATTTAATTATATATTTATCTATGACGCAGCTCAGGTTTCAATATGAGGCCTTTCTCATGAAAGGTCAGTTTCTTAACCACTAAACAATTGACTGAAAAATACAATATACGTGAAGAATATATTATTATATATACATTATATTATATTGCAAGAAGGGATAAATAAATAACGAGGTAAATTAAACATTAACATAAGAAGTCGGGAATTAAATCAATTATAACTAAAACTTATATAATTATGCGTGCTTGCAATATGCGTGCCTATTTGAAATCAATTTTCATTTCCTAATTCAACTTCTTTTAACCAGGCTGTATATGAGTACTAAAAGTCGTATAACATAATGTTTGGTCAAAAAATGAAGATGGTGTTTAGTGGGTGTTTAGTGAGTTTATTAAAAACTCACATATTCATAGAGTACTCGTGCTTGGTTCACTCCTCTATATTGTCTTTCAATGATTTCCACCTATTCCCAAGCAAAAAAAAAAAAAAGAAACTTTATTTGGCTTCAACAGTATAAAATATGGAATCAAGTTTTTAGTTATTACATTTGAAATTAATTTTCTTTTTAACTTATGAGTTATATTATAATTAATATAAATAATAATTTATAGTAAAAAATTAAAGAGTCACTAAACACCATTTTCACAAAAAGTATTTTTAATTTTAGAAGAAATTTTACGCTGATTTTATTTTGCATTATAATCATATAATATTTGGTAATAATTAAAACACGTTTGCACTTAAAGGTTAAATATTTTTGCGATTTGATTTAAATACTTTATGTAGTAAAAATCTTAAATATTTTTTGTGAACATAACCATAATACTGAAATGCAATTGTTGAATTAAACATCAACTCAAAATGAAATTAAAATTTATGAAAAAAAAAAAAAAAGAAAACGGTTTTAAAGGGTTAATTAATTATTGAGAAAAAGTTAATCAAAGAGAAAAAAAAAATAATAAAAATTAATTTTTAATTTTTTTAATTAATTTCTCTGCATTATAATACTCGTATTATGATGAATTGATGTATCTACAATTTTTTTTTGTTTTATAATGTTTATTTTAAATCCAATTAAATCTGTCAGTACTAAAAATTTCATTTTCTATTTTAATAGTTATACAATATAATTATAGGATGTAATTATAGAATGCTTTTTCAAAAAAAAAAACAAAAGAGAAAAGAGAAAAAAACACGTTCTGTTTATTTTAATTTATTGAAAAAAAAAATTTAAATTCGGATTTTAATTAAAAAATAAATTAATTTAAATTTAAAATTAAAAAATAATAAAAGTAAAATGCAAATAAATAATTTTTTTGAATTATATGACATTTTTATGACAGTAGATACCTATAATTCATCATCAGTATAACTATTCTGCTGAATTCCTGTTTTTGTTTGTCAAATTTTATATTAAAAAAGTCCTGTGACATACAAATGATAAGAGGAAATTTTTTCATTATAATATTAAAGAAATTTTTAATCAATTTACATATTATATTAATTTCAGTCTGACCCGGTCGTTCGTCTGTTTACATAATATTTTATGCACCGTTAAAGAACAAGGAAATGGATAAACATGGATAGGTTTCATACAAAAAATTGATATTCTGCAGTAACTTATTTATACATTATATCGCCATTCATTACAAACTTACAACCCATATTTTTAAATACCTCTTTATATCTCCAGTAAGTTCTACTTTATAATTATTTCAATCTAAAAACGTCAAAAAAACATAAAAAAAATTTTTAAGTTTTATAATAATTTGTTTTGCAGTTTTGCGCTTTATTTACCGTTATGTGAAAATAAAATTTTGAAAAATTTTGATTCCTCTATATATAAGGAGCTTTTTTAGACAGATTCTTGCAATATTGAGAGAAGGAAGTCCTTTGGGTATTATAGCACAAGTTACCTTAGAAAAAAAATATTTAAAGTTTCTCTATTTAAAAATTAATACTGCCTTCTTTAAAAATGTGCTCCTTTAAAAATTTTTTATTTTTTGATGTTTTTTTTTTTTTTTTTCTACTTTTGAAAGGCTGAATTAAAAAATTCTTTTGAAAATTTAAAATTATGTTATATAATGTATATCAAATTATTATGTTTTTTAATTTTTAATGTATATCAAATTTAATTAAAATACCCTACATACAGATACACATTAACATGGGGGGCCTCTAGGCCTAGTGGGTAAGAGCGTATAAAATACACTGAAAACAGTGAAGGAGTGTGGGTTTGAATCCCATACATGTTGTATAAGAGTTATTGCTCCTTAAGACATTTACAGCCACACTTGAACAGGAAAGGCTGTGTAATTTTCTGTCCACATTAATATTATCTGACAGAGAAATTCATTCAAAAAAATTAACATTGTTACTTTTTTTGATTTTAATTTACATTATATCAACATTTTATCTATTTGACTCATTAAATGATCCACTTTTTAATATAAACCTGGGTAATCAGCTTTTTGTAAAACTCTAATTAATGAAAAATAAAATTAATATTTAATGAAATTTTGGAAAATTTTTGACGTACCATAAAATATTTCCGTATGACTTAATTTTGATGTTCACAAATTTATGTTGTTGCAAATCGAAGAACTATGTACCGTTTTCTTTTGATATTGAGAAACGGAATAAAAGACTCGTGTGAACGTCCCTCTGATTTTAATTTTACTTGTAATTTGTAAATAAAGGTTATTGAAACTATGGTAACTCTAGCGATATTCGTGTAATATTATTTTATAAATTTATAGAAAGCTTGACGCTATTCTACATTTTATAAATTATCATGACATTTTAGAATTCTATACTTTTACAAAATTTCTATACTCACTAACTTTATCTGTATACTAATTATACATCATATTCTAAATTATATTTTTTTTTTATTTCTTTGTCAAAAATATTGAAATTACAAAAAAAATTATAATAAAAACGATGGAAAAAAACATTTTTTATAAAACACTAACTTTTATATTTACAGTAAACGTATTATATAAGGACAGTGAACTATAAATAAACATAAATTTAGGACACTCAAAAAGTTAATTTTAACACTAATAATTTATTCAATCTCATTTTATGAACGTTGTGGCGATATCTAAAGTAGTGCACTATTTATTCGAAAAAAAAACAAAGAAAAACAAAATAAAAACAAATTTTAAGATAAAAATCAACTCAAATTTACTGTACAAAATAATTTTTTTTTTTTTAATTGGGTTGTTTGCATAACACAAATATTAGAGTAAAATTTTTACTGTAAAAACAGGACATTTATTATTTATAACTTGAGAGAAGGATAAATTAAAGTCATATTCTATATCTATTTAGTACAAAAATAAAAATAATCTTATTTAGTCGACTTACATTTTGACATGTTTTACAAAAATACTTGTAATGTCATTTACCTTCTATAATCCATATACAAACAGTTATATTATGTATTTCTCTTATATTATTCATTTTGTTTTCGTAAGCTCAAGAGAGTGAAAAAATTAAAAATAAAAAAAAAAATTAAATTTCAAATTGAGAATGTTAAGATTATTACAGTAAAAACTTTGTTTTTATTTTTTTTTTATTTATAAAAAAAACTTTTTTCTACAATTTTTAATGAATTAAATTCTTTTTTTAGAAGGTTTATTATACCCGTATGAACTATGTTCAAGGGTATAATAAATTTGCCATTACGTTTGTGACACCTTAAAGGAGTCGAGCTAGATATAGTGTCAAAGGTATGGATCGGCTCAGAATCGAATTCTGAGTCGATTAAGCCATGTACGTCCGTCCGTCCGTCCGTCCGTCCGTCCGTCCGTCCGTCCGTCCGTCCGTCCGTCCGCACGATAACTCAAAAAATAAAGGAGCTAGGGGGCTGAAATTTTTTTTACGTCACTTTTGCAAAATTGTTAGTTTTGCTATTTAAATCCAACATTTTCGGTCGGCGGGTTCGAGTAGCTGCCATACAACTTCTATCTTTATATAGAAATAACTCAGTATCTATTCAAGCTAGGTTTCTGAAATTTTGCAAATGATGATCAAGTTTTATGGCAACAACTTCTGTAAAATTTGGTTGTGCTGGTGCAGCGCGTTCGGGTAGCTGCCATACAACTTCTCCGTTTAAATGAGAATAACTCAGTGTTTATTGAAGCTAGGAATCTGAAATTTAGTAAAGAGGTGTCGAGTTACATGCCAACAACTTTTGTAAAATTTGGTTGGTCTAGAGCAGCCGGTTCAGACTTCTTGCACCTCTTGGAACGTAATGAAGCTAGGCGTCTGAAATTTTGCAAATGATGATCAAGTTTTATGGCAACAACTTCTGTAAAATTTGGTTGTGGTGGTGCGGCGGGTTCGGGTAGCTGCCATACAACTTATCCGGTTAAATGAGAATAACTCAGTGTTTATTGAAGCTAGGAATCTGAAATTTAGTAAAGAAGTGTCGAGTTATATGCCAACAACTTTTGTAAAATTTGTTTGGTCTAGAGCAGCCGGTTCAGACTTCTTACACCTCTTGGAACCTAATGAAGCTAGGCGTCTGAAATTTTGCAAATGATGATCAAGTTTTATGGCAACAACTTCTACAAAATTTGGTTGTCCTGGTGTGACGGGTTCGGGTAGCTGCCATACAAAATCTCTTTTTAAATGAAAAGAACTCAGTGTCCGTCCGCACGATAACTCAAAAAATAGAGGAGCTAGGAGGCTGAAAATTTTTTTACGTCACTTTTGTAAAATTGTTGGTTTTGCTATTTAACTCCAGCATTTTCTGTCCCCGGGTTCGGGTAGCTGCCATACAACTTCTTTCTTTAAATAGAAATAACCCAGTGTCTGTTCAATCTAGGTATCTGAAATTTTGCGAATGATGATCAAGTTTTATGGCAACAACTTCTACAAAATTTGGTTGTGGTGGTGCGACGGGTTCGGGTAGCTGCCATACAAAATCTCTTTTTAAATGAAAAGAACTCAGTGTCCGTCCGCACGATAACTCAAAAAATAAAGGAGCTAGGAGGCTGAAATATTTTTTACGTCACTCTTGCAAAATTATTAGTTTTGCTATTTAACTCCAGCATTTTCGGCCGCCGGGTTCGAGTAGCTGCCATACAACTTCTTTCTTTAAATAGAAATAACCCAGTGTCTGTTCAATCTAGGTATCTGAAATTTTGCAAATGATGATCAAGTTTTATGGCAACAATTTCTACAAAATTTGGTTGTGCTGGTGCGACGGGTTCGGGTAGCTGCCATACAAAATCTCTTTTTAAATGAAAAGAACTCAGTGTCCGTCCGCACGATAACTCAAAAAATAAAGGAGCTAGGAGGCTGAAATATTTTTTACGTCACTCTTGCAAAATTGTTAGTTTTGCTATTTAACTCCAGCATTTTCGGCCGCCGGGTTCGAGTAGCTGCCATACAACTTCTTTCTTTAAATAGAAATAACCCAGTGTCTGTTCAATCTAGGTATCTGAAATTTTGCGAATGATGATCAAGTTTTATGGCAACAACTTCTGCAAAATTTGGTTGTGGTGGTGTGACGGGTTCGGGTAGCTGCCATACAAAATCTCTTTTTAAATGAAAGAACTCAGTGTCCGTCCGCACGATAACTCAAAAAATAAAGGAATTAGGAGGCTGCAATTTTTTTTACGTCACTTTTACAAAATTGTTAGTTTTGCTATTTAACTCCAGCATTTTCGGCCGCCGGGTTCGAGTAGCTGCCATACAACTTCTTTCTTTAAATGGAAATAACCCAGTGTCTATTCAATCTAGGTATCTGAAATTTTGCAAATGATGATCGAGTTTTATGGCAACAACTTCTGTAAAATTTTGTTGTGATGATATGACAGGTTCGGATAGTTGCCATACAACTTCTCTTTTTAAATGAAAATAACTCAGTGTCTATTGAAGCTAGCTATCTGAAATTTAGTGAAAAAGTGTCGAGTTGCATGCCAAAAACTTTTGTAAAATTTGAATGGTCTAAAGCAGCCGGTTCAGGCTTTTTGCATTTCTTGGAACTTAATGAAGCTAGGCGCAATAGATTCGGGTAGCTATCATACAACTCCACAATTTACATAAATATATCTCTGTAGTTCGGTACTAAAACTCTGAATGTTTTTAAAAGATGATCAAGTTTTATAGAAACAGGATATATTACGTTCATACGGGTATCCCAGAGTTGACACAGTCTACTCTACTGCACTCTTCCTCGTTTTTGTTTAAGCATTGATTTTTCTAATTTAGATTTATGGTTTTCTCTTGCATATTATGTACATACATACATATGTATATTTAGAAGAGTATTAAAGAGAAACTCTTATTAGTCAAAGAAGTTTATAAAATGACAGAATTTTTTTTACACAATCGTCGCTAATTCACAATACAATGTTATTACCGACGGCATACAATTACGTATAAGGTAGGTATTGTTTTCATACTAAAAATTTTGTACGCGAGATTTTCAAAAAAAAGCACTACTCCGCTGTGGAGAAGCCTGTACAAATTGTTTTAGCATAATGTCCGTCTGTGTGTGTGTGTGGGTATGTTTGTGGACACGCGTACAGCTTAAACCACTAAGCGAAATTTTTTGCAATTTCATGTTTAAGGTTTTGACATAAATATCTCGGATTGATAAGCTTTTGGAGTAAATTGGACAACCGCAAGTGGTAGTTTACTACTGTACTTTTTAAATTTTTTACGAATATTTCGTAACAGAAAAATTTTATGAGAAAAATTATTAAGAAAAAATTGTTACACAAGTAAAGAACAACAACTTTAGAACATTTTTTGATCCGTAGAACATTTTTTGATCCGACTAACTTTAACTTTTATTTAATTTTTTTTTAAAGTCCAAATTTCATACATAACATATGAAATTAAAACGGCAAAATTTTTGTTAGCAGATTCAATATTAATGTTATGTTTGTTTTGTGTTTGTTTACAGTTGTTATTAATTTTTACTTCTAATATTTTTGTATGTTCATTACATAACAATACAAATGGATGTACATATGAATGAAGGCACATACATATATATGTATTTTTACGATTTCATTGCTTATTATTGTTATTGAATAAAACAAAATGTTGTTAAATTATTAGAAGTTATTTTGCTTTGATATAAATTATTATGTAAAAAATCTATAAATTTTGGCATTGTACTTTTCATGTAGTGGCGGTCGGTTTTGTGGTGGAGACAGCTGATTTTTTTTATGTGATTGTACCAGTACAGCAGAATTTAGTTCACGGGTATATTAAAATTACCTTTACGTTTGTAACGCATTGATTAGGCAATTAGGCATGATAGAAATAGAAAAGTATATAATATATTCCTGCTTCTAGGATTGAATTAGGAATCGATTTAACTATGTGTGTCTGCCCGTCCGTCCGTTCCACTTATAACTCAAAACTAATAAAGCTAGAGTCACGAAATTTAAGCAAAATATATCGGAAACTATCTGTAGATTCCCTATTGTTTTTGGTTGAGATCCGATCAAAAATTCGGAAAGGCTCTCGAACAACGAACATATTTCCCATATTTTTCCATATCTTTCATAAAAATTTTTCAAAAGTTCTACATTGTTTGAACTAGGGCCATGAAATTTTCACTACGGATATCGCAAAAAAATATGTAATAATAAATAATTCTATGGAATAACTTTTTTATACTGCCGCCGTTATGGAGCTGCAGCCCCCCAAAAGGGTATACATATTATATAAGGTATACATATCTTCAATATTAAAACGGCATAATATGATAACTGCTTTTATTAGCTATACAAATATACATATATATAATAAATGTTTACTTTTATGATGCCGTTATTTATTGTTATGTGCTAAACTCCATTATTGCAAAATTCTTGAACCCTTCTATCTTCCAAACGGTTCAAGTCAGAAACTTGAAATTTTCAGAGGAATTAGATCTTTGCAAATAAGTATGAGTCCTTTCAGATTATGTTTTTGTTTTTGTTAACAACTTTTCTTAATAATATAAGGTTACCTTAAAATTAATGATAGTGTAACTTGATTTTTCCCAATTTTTCTAACAAATTCTTCTAACGATTTTTACTCGATATCTAATTTAAAATTATTGCAGATGATGCATAATACAAAAAAATTTAATTCTGACTCATAGCGCAGTGGTTAAGTCGCCAACCTTTCAATCGAAGGGTCTTGGGTTCAAACCCCGGTCAGGTCATAAATAAAAAAAATATGTAGTAGTTTTATATCGTAATAATGTATATCGTATACTCAATAGTAGTAATAATAACAATAATAATATTAATAATAATAATAATAGTAATAAAAACAATAATTATAACAATAATAATAATAATAGTAATAATAATAGCTGCTACAGTAGAGCCATCTTTGGTTATATCATGCAAATAAGGTGTTATATACTGCTACACGTTGTAATCCACTGATGGCGCTAACTCTGCAGCAAAATAATAATAATATTAATGAGAATACTAATACCAATAATATTACAGTGACAGTGGGGGTTGCCTTCAATAATTACCTCATGTAGTACTACATGTTGTAACTGTTGTTACGGCTTTAGTCACTGTTAGCAAAATAATAATAATAGGCGGATTCATTGTTTCCTTACAGTCCCACTCCCAATTCAATGTTTCCGTATCCATTTTCATATCCTTTCCTATCCCTACTCCCTAGCCAATATACTGCGTTCGCAGGTAAGGGTTTCATCCCACTATATTGGCTAAAGGGGGAGGTGGGTTTAGTCAGTCAGAATCTGACACTACCAAGGGGAAATTCTTGGTGTCTTTGGAAGAAAAAAAAAAAAATAAATAAATAAATAAATAAAAAATGTAACGGTTGCTTTAAGAATTCATAGCTATTTATATGATATTGGTATACATACAATATAGGATATATTATATTTATTTACATATTGTATATGTCACTAATAAATGAATGGTATATAATAAAAGTTAAATATATATGTATGTATATATATCGACATATGTATTTAAGTACGTATTTTATTGTACTTATAAGAAATTATTCTATGAATGAATAATTTTTAAAGAAATATTGCGATGTATGGCGATATTATAATAAATCATTATTTTCATATAGAGATAAAAAAATTGTTATAAGATTCACAAAACCATAATACATATAATTTTTATATCATTAATATTATTGTATATAAAAAATTTAGAGGAAATTTGAAGCACTGAAAATATAGTTTGGATTTAGTATTTTAGTGTAGTAATGGGAAAGATAAAATTTTTAATTTATTAAACAAAAATTTTCATTCATTATAACATTAAGTTCTTCATTTTATATTATGACACTGAAGTTGTTGATGTTATTAATCTTCATATATCAAAACCTTAATAGTTCTTATTCCGGCATATAATTTGATTTTCTTATAAATTTTTTCACTTTTATAAAGAAATTTTTGATTTTCTTACAGAGTATTGAGTGCCTTTTCATTTGTAGAATCATATTTTGTATTTTCCTCGTTACATCGTTACAGAAAATCACTCATTTTATCGTTACAGAAAAGCACTGAATAATATTCGTCAGCTTCAAAACTATAATATTATTTTCTGCCTTGAACATTCTCTAATCAGTTATAACGTCATATTAACTTTGTCTATTTCAAATCCATGTGATACTCGCTAAACTCATGATTACAAAATCAAGATAACATTACACTTGAAAATTAAAAATGCAATACATACAATAGAGAAACTTCCTTATCCTTTTTAGCACATTTCTAAAAAAAATTTGGAAAAAATTTGCTTATTAGTTTCACTCTGTCCGTCCCTCCATCCATCCGTCGTTCGTCTGTTTACAATACTTCTACACCGTTAAAGATAGAGAAAAACAATTTTAACTATGGATTGGTCTCATAAAAAAATTAATTTTGTGGAACAACTTTTTCATGTAGCCCCATCTATGACGGAGCTATAGCCCCTCAAACTTTGAAAAAGCCCTATATTTAAAAGCGTATATCTCTTGTTCTGCTTAACATTTTTTCAATCTGAAAACGTCATTCGACAGGTATTTTTTTTAGCTTTACAAATTAGTATCAAAATTATATCAAATTTTGCATGATTTTTCTACCCTTATAACTCCGGAACATTTTTTTGGACCACTCTCTGTTTAGGCACCTGTACACATTTTACTTCGGCAAGATATAACAGTAAAGCTACAGTAATATATCTTTATGTATGTTAAAGGTTTATTTCAGTTGTATAGGGTTCCAAAATTACAGCTCTTCAAAATTGCAAAAAAACCTAATTTTTAGATGTATATAACTCAGGCTCTGCGTAATAATTTTGCAATAGAAAACCGCCAGAAGACCGAAAATTTTATTATCTACATAAAGCAATATGAAAATTATGCAATATTTTGTAATTTACTATTTAAATTTACCGTTATGTAAAAACCACATTTTGCATGAATTTTTTTTTTTCATAACTCCGGCACGCCTTTCAATAGGAACTTGAAATTTTGAAATAAGAAAGACCTTTTAGAATTAGTATAAGTTTGCTCAGAAAATTTTTTTGCTGGTATTATACAAATAAATTTACTGAAATTCGATCTACAATATCCTGTGGTTGTAATTAGACAAAAAGGACATAATTCACTTTCTACAAACATATCATATTTCATTTATTCTAAATATATGTACAAGAATGAATGCTACAAAATGTAATTTGTTAAATTAAATCTTATTGTTAATTATTTGTTTTACCTATTTTCTTCATATAAAATGACTCTTTTGTATTAATCGTTTTCTTGTACTTTATTTAATCACTTCTTCAATCTTAAATGATACCAAATTTTAACAATAAAAATGATTAACACCTTCATGACCGAAACGCTACAAAACTCGTAAACATTTTCTCAAATATCTCTTGAATATTATTTTTAGTCTATACTCAAAGCTGTTGTTAAGTCGTTAAAATAAAATTTAGCTAATGTGTATTATAGAGGGAAGTTTATCAATACCAACTTAGTAGGTAGAGTTACCTTGTAAGTTTACATTTTTGAGGCTAATTTTTATCCAGTAAGACCAAATAATTTGCGTCTACGATGAACAAAAATCAAATTCCGAAAAAAAATATAATAATTCTCGGCCATTCCTATCTTCCTTAGAGTACTTTACTTTTAAGAGTTTAGGGTGTCTTAAGGCAATATTAACCCTTTACCCTTAATTTTATATTAAATTATAAATAGGTACTTAAAAATGTTTACATTTTACCTAAAAAAAAAGAGTAATTTTTCATTTGTGTACATTAATTATATAGAATATATATTCATGTCAACTCTGCTACCAGTAAATTATTTTGAGAATTCTCTTTTTAACATTCAACTTTATATATTTTAACTATTTCTATTAACCGTTTATATTATATTCCTAAAATATATATATGTATATTATATAGGTATATATAATAGGTAGCAGTTAATTTTTTTTTGACTTATACAACGTGTTTCGTTTTTTTTTTTTGCTAACTTTGTTAAACAGTAAATCACAACCGTAACTCTAATTAACCGAAGTATTATTTTCCTCTTTATTTTTTTCTTTTTATTTCTTTCTCTTTTACTCATTTTTAGTTTTAGTGATTGTTTTTTTTTTACATTTTGATGTTTTTTTCTTTTTTTTTTTGTTTTTTAATTAATAGCACTTAATAATTTTTCTCTGTGTAAAAATATTATGGTAATTAAAATTTCACTGAAAGTCATTTTTTTTTTCGATTTTGTTTTTTAGTGAAGAAAAAAAAAAAAATGGGAAATAGGACGAAAATAAGGGTTTTTTTTTTGTGTTGAACTATTTCCGTTTTATTAGAAACATTTCTACATGCATGTATTTTTCCAGCTCCTATTTTAACGTATATATGTACATATAGGTACTTGATATGTATATGGGTGGTTTTCTAATTTACTTTTTTCTTACTTTTAATCGCTAACAGAATTTGACAAAAAAGTAATGAATAGTCAAAAAAAAAAAAAAAAAACAAAATAAAAACAATAAAAGTATAGAAAAATGTGAAGTAAATGAAGTGAATTTGTAAATAGGAAATTTAGGTATTGAAAAGGAAATGAGGTAACTATAAACAAAAAAAATAAATTTAAGCATCATTCTTTTTAAAATTCAGCTTTTTCTATAGTGAATACTTCCAATATCCAGCACAATGGTATAGTGGTTAAGACACCGGCCATTCATACGAAAAGTCTCGGGTTCAAACTCCGGCTGGTCATATAGATTAATAAAATAATAATAAAACCATAATTCTTGTATAAGTAAATAGATGGCGTAGAAATAAAAGAAACGCGTTAGTCTTGTATAATAGCTATACAGCCGGATAATCAACAGCTTAGCGAGATTAATGATCCACGAAACTGAACCTTAAGTCAAATATGAATAATAAATGACTTAGTGGATGCCCTATATGCTCCCCATAGGAGCGGAGGGGAAAAAAAAAATAGTGAATACTTCTAGAGTCACATTAGTGTATACTTAGTATACTATATTATTTACTTACTTTGTAGCATATGGTTATTAAGCAATTTCGGAATGTCTCTTTTTTATTTCCTATTTTTTTTTTATGTCCTATTATTCATACATTCCTACTATGAAACGGGGGTTATAGCTACCTGGCACATTTATGTACCACGGTACCTGGATATAAATAAATAAATAAATAATAATATTATAAAATTGATGGCCTACGTCCAAAAAAAGGACTAAAGGACGTTAATAAAAAATATTGAATCCTCAAAAAATTCATATCGTTTTTATGTGCTATGATTTCAATCACTAAGCCAATTTTCCATTATATGATAGTGAAATAAATACCATAACTGTATGGGCCCTATATTGTGGCTAAGGAATATGGTATTATAAGTATCCAAACATTAAAGATATGGGTTTAATAAGAGGTTAAAAAATATCCTATTAATTTTTCCCTTAAACTTTTGTTAAACATGAAAATACTAACATTATAAAAAGATTTCCTATAAAGTTTTTAACCAAACAAAACAATCAATCTTTCGAAAGTTTTTCTTTTTAAATTATAGAAAATGATATCCGAACATTTTCAAAATAGTTAAAAACTAAAAACTTTATCTGACTTACTAATATAAAGTTTCATACTAATAAAAAATTATTTTTTTTAAATTACATCAAATTTTTGTTTTGTAAAGTACATATTATAACTGATCTTATATCCCTTACTTAAAACGGTGTCACTCAACTTTAAATACCAAAACATAAAAAAAAAAAACCCGTAACAACGGAAAAGAAAAATAGCTTAGTACCAGAAATCGTAAAAATAAATGTTCCCTGTTTTTCTAATTTTTTCTACTTCGGTTATTTGTTTTTTTTTTTTAAATTTTTTTTTTTTTTATTCACTGTTTAAAATAACCGTATTTTCAGTTATTTTTTCCCCTTTTTTTTTACATGAATTGCAAAAAGGAATTTTTCAAGAGTAAAAAATTATAACTGCAAAAAAAGAAAAAAAAAATCAACGGTTTGTGTAAATTTAACGGTATACCAGATTTTCCGGATTCTTTTAAATTTTATACATTTCAGTTTTTTTTCGTTTCCTTTTAAAAAAACAATTTTTTTTTTTTTATTCTGGGACCTTAAAAAACAAGTAAATATACATAAATAAACACAACGAAAAGAGCGAAAAAATTGAAATATTGAAACAATAGAGAAAAGGAAAAAAAAAGTAAAAAAAAAATTAATAAAAGATTATCTCGACGAACTTAGGGATACTCGTTCATTTCTCTAAATACATAACTATGATAATATAACTGAATTTTAAGGAAATATTCTTTGACCGTAGTAAAAAATATGTAGTAAAGATCCATCATTTTTGTACAGATCTAATAGATTCCTATATAGCATTTTAAACATAGCGAATTTTCGTTTTATATTTGACTTTAGGTTATAAAGTCATGCTTGTAAGCATATTATGCTTACAAATTGAATTATTTACACTCCGCTTAAAATATAACTCTATAAAAACTTTCTACTATATAAAACCTTACTATAAAATCGCTTTTGCCCAAGAATGTAATTTTTGCACCATCATTTTTAACATCAAATTTTTAGATAGATTCGTATCTCTATTTCCTGTATTTCACTTTTCTGATAAATTTTCAAGTTACAAAAGATTTTTTCCCTTAGTTTTTTTTTCAAAAATATGTATGTATTATTCTTAAGATGTTTCTTCTCTATTAGATAAAATTTTACATTAGGTACGCTACGTTATTATAATGGAAAGGTATGTAGGGGTGTAAAGGGACTACAAATGCATACTAATTAGGCCAGTTTAGGTACGCTGTGACATTTTGGATCACTTTAATTAATAAAATTACACCTAATTAAACCAATGGGAACTTATTACTAAGCAGTGTAAATGGATGAAGTCCACGGCCTACAAATACATCATTATAATACTATTATCTATTGTGGTATTGTTGTATTGTGGTATTGTCGATTGATTGAAATATTATATTATAAGTACAGCCAAAATGTGAGCGTAAGCTCAATAGGCATTATTGATGAAATAAATATGGTCGAATGGTGATTTATATTTTGTCAAATTACTAATGTCTTCAGTTCCGTTAATCAACATTATTATTATTGATAATTTATTGTATTACTAACGGAAGGAAAATTTTTTAATATCAAAAAATAACTGTCAAAAAATAATAATATAATAATTTAAAAAATCTTTTAAATAGGTACCGTTATTTTTTTTTGTTTATATTATCTAAAGTATGTATAAGTATAAAATTTTTTTGTTGTTGCTTATCAGCGTTTGTTTTTTTTTTTTAGTCACTTTTCTTGTTTTATTTTTATAAATAAGTTGTTGTACGATTAAAAAACTATAAAATCTGTTAACAAAACAAAGAAAAAAAAAAATAAATAAAAAAATGAGGTCGAAATTGTTATTATTTTCAGTCATATGAAATGAATGTCAAAGAACGGAACTAAATTAAATATAAAAAAAAAAACAAAAAAAAAAATTATAACTCTATAAATATTTTATAAAAAAAAAATTACGAAACTTTTAAATTTGAATAATTTTACTATTTTTTTATTTATATACATTTTAACTCTTTTTTTTTTAATATCATTTTGTTTTGTACTAAACGTGCATTCATTTAAAATTTGAGAAAACATAACTATTTTATTTTCATTGTTAATGTTTTATATTTAATATTTTAAAATATAAGAGGATAATATGTCCGAAAACTTATTAGGACAAGGTTTACTTAATTATTAACTTTTTTTTTATCTTTTTATGCTTTTTTTTTTTTTTGAATGAATTTTCATAAATGAAGTTTTAGTTTAAATCGAGTAAGTATATATACTGAAAGTTTTGAAACGCGTAAAGTTTATCATAAGCATAACTGACACTCAACAGTCATTTAATCAAATTTTTTTAATAACTTTCAGAAATTTTTTTTTTTAAATATCGTTATTATGTCGCATCACTATTATTATTTCTGATATATTTCAATTATTGTCAAAAGAAAATGATGTTATTTTTGTCAGTTGCTGGTATCAGAAAAAATGTAGTAAAATAAAACCAAGGGAAGGTATAAACATAGTTTTTCTGAGCTACCCTTATCAAAAATCTGCCTCCTGTTAAAATTTCAACATTTTGAAAAAAAGCGTTCGGAAGCGATATACGGAAGAAAGAAAATTACGGTTTACATAACGGTAAATTTAAATACCAAATTGCAAATTAAATGGATTCAAAAGACATCCAACTTAAAGCTTAAAAAATTTCCTATCATTTGACGTCTTGAGATTGGAAAAATATTAAGAGAAACTTGACATCAAAACAGTTGAGAATAGGATTTTTCTCAATTTTTAGGAACTTTAGCTCTATAATTCGGAGGGGGTTACATGAAAAAGTTCTTCATAAAGTTAATTTTATTTTTAGAAAACCTATCCATGGTCAAAATTTTATTGCACCATCTTAATTGGTGTAGAAGTTTTATAAAAAGACTGAAATTTGGAGGGGCAGAGTGAATAAGTAAATGTCGCGAACATTTTTTAAACTGCAGCATTAAGGAGATGGTAAAATTTCGGATTATAAGTGAAAAGTAAGTAGCTACTGACCATTTTGCGACAGTGAATTTTAGGTAAGTAAAAGAAAATGGGAGGAACAAGAAAAAAAAGAAATAAAACTTGTGCTGAATCATACGGATAGTGCAGTTTTTCCGATATAGAAGGAATTATTAGAGAAATTATTAGAGATCACTTCTTAATATAATAGCTATCTATAGCTAAGGATATAATTATTTTTATTTTACTTTATTTCAGTATAGATAAATTCATTAAAAAGCAAAAAAAAAAATTGCAAAGAATAACTAAAACTTTTAAAAATTTATATTTTTTGTTATCACAAGAAAAAATTCTAAATAACAGAATTTATAATAGAATATTTTTATAATTAATTCTCGCAAAAGACCTAGTAGTGTTACGTATAAGGATCATATAAAAAATTTTATAATCCTTTGTTTATAGTATAAAATGCAATAGAACTTGAATATTTATGTGTACAATTGCCTATTTTTACACTATTTTCAGCATATTCTTAACTTGTTTTTGTTTAACTTTTGGAAACCAATTTTCTGAATAATACAATATTATATCAGCTTTATATCATAATGAATTTTTATTCTGACGTTTTTCTAATGTACTACTGTTTCCCGATTAAAATTTTTTTAATTTAATTTTAACTCCAATCCTTCCTCATATTTATCTTCAGTCTTCAAAAGCTAAAAACGTGTTCCCTTAAAGCTTTTTTTAAAAACTGCCCACGATATTTTGTAAAAAAAATAACAATTTGAGAAAGAAATTCAAACAGTATAAGCTTGTAGCTAAAATAAACCTTCATTTAAGAGTACATAAATTGAAATTTTTACCAGAACTTTTAAGATAAAATTAAAAGAACAACTGAACAGTTTTTTCACTTCTTAGTTTCATTCTGACTATACAGTATACACTTTAATAATTCATTTCGATTGCAAAACTAAAAGTTTAAAAACATATAAAGTTCCACGCAAGCCATTTTTATTTATAAATAGTTGGATGTCTTTTTTTGTTTGTTAAATCCAAAATAAAAAAAAAAACAAAATATATAAAATATTTTTTTCTTTTTGTCTTGTCTTTGTATAATATTATTAATTTTTTTTTTTAAATTATTTTATCTCTTTCCAAAAAATTAACCCAACAATTTGTGGGCTGTCCGAAAATATTTTATATACAAAAAAAAAAAAAAACAAACAAAAAATTAAACCAAAAATAAA
Organism: Poecilobothrus nobilitatus; assembly: GCA_947095535.1. Classification (NCBI taxonomy): domain Eukaryota; kingdom Metazoa; phylum Arthropoda; class Insecta; order Diptera; family Dolichopodidae; genus Poecilobothrus; species Poecilobothrus nobilitatus. The sequence continues at coordinate 239,004,600 of OX352773.1, read as the reverse complement.
CCAGAAAAATATAACCTTGCTCTCAATCCCTCCTATTAAAATTATCGAGGCAAACTAAAAAAAAAAATTTACGAATATATTTTTATTTTCTGAAATCCGGAAAATCTATTCGGAAAATTCTTTACTTTTAAGATCCCATATATGTACGTGTGTTTGTGTATATATATATTATATATGTACATAAGTATATATTATATATACATAGATGTTATGTATAAACATAAGAAAGGAAAACTAAAATATTCTATTTTAAATCAAAATAAAATTAAAATATAGAATTTAAGAAAGACTTAATTTAGATATTGTTTTGTTTTTATTATCACAATATGTCACCAGTTGTCAGTGTATGGTGCTTTTGAACCCTTTTCAAAACGAAAAAGAAAAATAAAAATGAAAAAATGATTTTTTTTCTGATTGTTTTTTTTTTTCTCGTTTATGAAATCAGATATTTTCGTTAAGGTTTTGTACTCTTTTTTAATATATACAAAATGTATTATATTTTGTTTGGTTTAAGCCTTTAATATTAAAAGAAAATATAAATTTTCAGATCTTGAATTTTAACAGATGATACTCTCCAGTAAGGTTGGTTTTTTATTTTGTTTTATTTTCGTTTTTCTTAGATCTTAGAAAATTGATTTTATTTTAAGAATTATTTTGTTGTTTTTCATATTTTTATTTCTTGATAAAAAACTTTTTGTAATGTACATGGAGCTGCACAATAAAATTTCATATTCATTTATTTTCAGAGGTACCTAATGCGAAAGATCAGCTTAACACAAAAAAATCTGTTAGGTTAATTAATGGAATGGAATGGAATGAAATGTTAGGTTAATTAATGGAAAGTACGATTCAGTTGTACGATTGATTTGATTGTATTGAATGAAAATTAAATGAAAATCAAACATCTAATCATTCCATCCAATATTATTTTTTTGTTCCTTATTCCACTCCCTTTAGAAGCATTAGATTTTCACAAAGCTCTTCCATCTGATTTTATTTTGGGTCTGTTGTTTGACTTTTACCTATGTCTTATGGTTATTTGCCATTTATTTCTGCGTCCCTCGATATCTGCTTATATTTCGTTTACCTTGTGAGTTCCATCCTAGAGCTTGACATGTGATATAGTTTGCAGGTTTTCATATAATGTAACCCATCCACCTCCATTTTTTCTTTTTCATTTGAATGCTTATTGGTTTTTGTCTAGTCATTTATCATAGTTCGTTGTTTCTGATTCTTCTGGACCAAAATTATACCTAAAATTTAATTAAAAATTGTTATGCATTGTAATGCTATATCTACAATTGAATCAAAAATATAATTGACAAATGTTTTAGTGAAACGAAAGAAGGCGGGACAAAAGGGAAGGCACTAATATACTACCGAAATAGGAGAAAACCGACAAACAAAGAAAAAAAAAAAAATAAATTTCCTTATTATATTAAAATATTGTAGTGGTGTACATAAGGAAACATTTTAATTAAATAAATTCCAAAAATATGTCAGGGTTATTTTTTTTCGGTAAATTCTTAAAGCTATTAATTTTCAACTTTCAAAAAAAAAAAATTATAGAAAATATCAAAACTCCATAACACTTAATGTAACACAAAAAAAAAAAACAACTTGACCTTTAAAAATATATTTGAGAAAAAGTGACAATTTCTCTGACTACAAAAAATATATATTTTATAAAATTAAAAAAAAATAAAACAGTTTTATAGCAGAGACATTCGTTACCCTGTTTTCATAAAAAGAAAAACAAAATTCTCTACATTTGAAGATTTATAGTTAGACCTAAATATTGTTTTGACATCCAATTTTTAATCTCTTATCCAATTACTCTATAAAATAAATTATGACGTTTTATGTAATTGATAATTAAATTTAAAATTTGTTTTTAAAAAAGTTGATATCCTTTCCCTACTTCAATTTTTGGAAGTAGGATAAAGAATAGGAAAAAGATTGCAACCGATCTCCACTTTTTTCTATGGATGGACGTCCATAGAAGTCTTCCATAGGGTTAAAACTTCCGTCATATTACTTTTGCGAAAGCTGTAAAGATTAAGAGAAAACGAAGAATTAATCTTTCTCCTATTGTGTAAATATTTGACTCTTACTCCAAAAGGACGAAAATTTCTGGAGAAATTTTTCTTAAATAAACTTTTCGATTTGTTGGAAGTGTACTTAATCGATTTACAACGCTTTATAATGTTCGCCCAATGAAGATTTTAATTAGGAGAAAAACTAATCCAGTGTATCACTATAGGCTTAAACTGCCATCTGTAGCCCCTTTCTTCATACCCATATCTTCTATGGTTAAAATCATCTGCTCTTTTAGCCAGTATGATGGGATGAAACTCCTAATGCTAACCGAATTTTAGAGTAAAACAAATTTCTTATAGTTTTTAAATTGAATAGTTTTCAATGTATGTATTATATATCAATTGGATTAGATAGTTTAAAATGTTGACTTTTGTAGGATTATCAAAGGTAAAATAGAATTTTTGTGCGATATTTTTTTCAGATATCTATTAGATTTTTTTTTTATCACAATCCTGGAGTGGTTTTATTACACAATTACCCAGGTATGCTGAATTTTCAGACTTCTTTTAGATTTCAAACGGAGCTCTTACATAAGTCATCAATCTAATAATAATGCTAAATTAAATATATTCCCAAAATTATTTAAATTTCCGAAATTAATATGTGATTTCTTTTCTCTCTCAATTAAAAATCTTTTAATTTTTACTATTTAACATTTAATAATTTGACTTCTTTGTGAATTTTTAAAAATTATTTTTATTACCTGTCTTTAATTATACAAAAAAAGAAAATTCATTTCTATTTTTTTTTTTTTTTTTCAAAAACTTTTCACTCTTTTATTTTCTGATAATCATTTATTTGATTTTTCACAAAAAGTTTCAATTAAAGCCCATAAAATTTTTAAATTTCTGAATAAAATTTTCGTCAGATTAATCAATAAATTGGTAAAATTGACAAAAAAAAATTTAATTTTTCTTTTTAAAATTTTTACATTTTTTTTCTATCTTTATTTTTTTTTTTAAATTATTTTTCAATTGAGGCTGACTTTAATTTAAGTTGGAAATATGGTTTGGTATTTTTGTGTTTAAGAAGAGATTTTCGCACAGCACTTATTTGCAGGAAGAGTCAGTAATTCCTTTCTTGGTCGTCTTTCTTGAATTTTTGCTTATTCATAATGATGTATTTTATAAAATAATACAATAGGGGTACAAAAAGTATGAAAATGCAAGACAATATAATTTTTACAAGCTAATCACTTCCAATAAAACTTTAATTGGGACACCACTACAATGAAAAAAAAGAAAATATATTTTAACATTTTTCTCACAACATTTGAGTTAATTTAAAAATCATAAAAAAATTAATTTAACAAGTCTATGTGTTTTAATGGATTTGTCAATATAAATATCAGAAATAAATAGAGAGTGTTTTTTCCTTTGACTTTTTTGTAAATATTTTTATTTTTCGCTGTTCTCCATAGTATAGTGCCCCGTGATATTTTTTTTCACAGATCACAACGTGATAGGTGATGTCAAAACAAACAAAAAATTTTATTGGAAGAGAGTGGAATAACGATTATAACATAACACTGGGTTCAATGTTTTTTGTTTATATGTAATAAAGTTCTTCCAGTTCTGCGTTTATCTAAACATTTTTTTAGGAAATTAATTATTTACATAACCATAATATTATTATCGAAAAGCATTTTCGAATTACCTTGGGTATCAATCTAGCTTAAATGAAGGTTTCAAACTAATAATATATGACATTCAAAACTCTTATGTAACATAAGTACCTGAACCCGAAAAATTTTTCTTGATTCCAATACTTTTCTTATGTTGCATACATAATGGATTTAAAGTAAAAAAAAAAAAGAGAAATAATAAGTTTTGTTTTAACAATTCAAACAAAAAAAAAAACAAAACAACAAAAATGTATTTTATCCTTAAATTAAAGTCTACTATTAATTTTTGATGGAAAAACAATTGACTCACATTTTATTTTCGTCATTTCCTTTATGCCCTCATTTTTTTCTTTCTTTCAATTTTTCTTTATTGTCCCGTCTTATTTGAAGTTAAAACCAATACCAATTCAACAATTTATTAGCAACATGAAATTTCAGAATTTTATGCCCCATTTTTTTGTAATTTTGTCATTTGTCTTTTGTCTTTATGATTTTTATTTTTAAATTCTTGCAAAAAAAAAAAAATAAACCGGAAAAGAAGCTAACGAGAGATAAAATATTTGGACTTTCATTATCAGAATTCAAAATGTCCTTAAATATCCTTTTGTCTCATTAAAATTGTTTTATGTTCTTGTTGTTTTATTTTTTGTTTGGTTTTTTTTTTTTTTTTTGTTGTTTGTATTTTGATTTTATATTGTTGATGGGGCAACAATATAGAACAGAAAGGACATTATAAATTTGTAACTATAATTGTTAAAGTTTATAACAATGAAATTTTGTTAAAATAGTGAGCTGCCTATATAAAATCAAATTTAAAATATTATTATGATTCCAAAAATCGCCCCAGACTTTTTATTCCGAATTCCAGAAAATATGCTAATTTAGTTTTTAATCATTACTTTTTGACTATTCGTTAAAACCATAATAAATGTATAGTTTTTTTTCCAAAATTTCAGTCATGTCTATTATTGAATTATTAAATTATTGATTTGTGTCTTCAATCAATTTCACCATAATATCATAAATAAGTAATATTTAGAAAATTGGAAAGACTGACTGAAGACAAATAATATTATATTATATTAAGTTACTAGCATTAGAGTTTACAAATATTGCACTATTAACGATCAAATTAACGAAATGACAAAGACCGGGTATAAATATTCCTTTAAGTACGTACACACCAGTGCACAATTATTTTCTGTATTTAAATATTCTGCTTGTTAAAACACCAGTACGAGCTCCATCAATTACCTCTACTATTTTGACAGTTTAGGTAGAACCATGAAATGTCATTTAATATAACGATACCACAAAAAATATTTAGACATAGAACGCGTATGGGGTGACGAAAATGGGGTCATCAAAATATGTCATTCTATTAAACAAACATATTTTGACATTCGAAACGACTTACACTCCGATGTAAAGTTTATAAACCTTAAATATTCTATTGTACTTTGTATAAAAATTTATGATATCTTAGAGTTAGCAGGCAATTCATCTCTTTCTTCTAAAATTTTTCTTTATATTATTTTTATCATCTAGTATTTTTCTTATTATTGTTTTAACTTTTTTCTAAGTAATTTTTTTTGTCATATTTTTTATTTATTTTTTTGAAAATTTGGCAAAAGTCAAAAATCAAAATAAAAAATGAAAATATAGAAAATAAATAAAGAGGAAATTATAAAAAATAAATATAAAATACAAATAATAAAATGCGAAACGTGTCACAAAATATTTAATAATATAATTTTTAAGTTTTGTTTTCTATTTATTTTTAAGACCATTTTATTTATTTAGGCTATGAGTAAAACAAAGGCAGAAAAGTTATGATTGAAGTATAAAATATATAATATTTAATTTGTTTCCCTTACCATTATTGTATTTTCCAGTCTGTTAAATTGCTCTGTTAAAAATAATTGTTTTATCTTTTTTTAACAATAAATTTCAAGTCTTAAATGTACCAAAATATTATGTACCATCTTTTTTCCCTTTCTACCAGTTTTTGGTGACTACCAATATTACTGTTGGACATAACATCAGGATCTTTTAAAAGTCATGTCATAAACTTCGATACTAAATTCATCGAAGATAATTTTCAACACAAAAGTAATTCTATGTCATAAAATCACAATTTATAAGAATTTATCTGAAAAGATAAGATAAGAATTAATCACAGTTATATTTTATAACTTTATACATTTACGAGAGTTACGTATTGGAAAATTTGTATAATAATTTTAATTTGAAAAAGAATAATTTTTTTTTATCTAAGTTATTAAATTTTTTTTTTTGGAAATAACAAAAGTATAATTTAGCGCCTAGACTTTAGGAAATGTTTAAAATAATTAAAATTATGGAAAAAGTAAGCTAAATTATTTTAATAGTCTCAGATTACACGGGCTGTATTGAATAATAAATTCGATTCTATTTGAGCAATGGCGTGCTGGCTAAGATGCCGATCTCTCTATCAAAAGTTTATAAATATTGTTTAGGACTTTGTTCCTTAAATATTAGATATTTTTGCATTTCATTTTTACATTATTATCGATGAGGTTTAAAATTAATTATACAAAATAATAATTTCGTTATTCTGATTAAATTATTTTACCATGATAGGTACTTATTTTCGATGCAAAAATTGTGGAAAATATTTTTTGTGTTATTTTAAATTTTTATTTTATTCCACTTTTCCACACTTTTGCAAATGATGGACGTGTATCCCACGTTATTGGTGTGATTGGAGTAAAATATTTTTTGAGAAGAAAATGACAGAGTAGATATTATAATTTTTTAGTTTAGCCTTACTACCTATAAGAAAAATGCATTAAATGACATTTTGAATGATATTGAAGAAATTGTTGGACCTCTCAGATTCGAAAAACAACAGTTTTAGAAATGTATGTATATGTGGTCTCTGAATACAACATAGGTATAACTGGAGAATAAGAGAATAAGAAAAACCTTCAGTGATTGAAGTATAGTACATAACTATTTTTGTTCGATTTTGAATTGAATTTTGAAGAAAATCTGAAAGGTCGGAGTGAATTTAAGAACTAGACACCAATTATTATGTTAAATTTAGCAAGGTGCTGTTATGTTCTCAGCTAAATTCCGTGAAAAATTTTTATTTATATTTCGTTATCACTTTCCGTCAGGTGGTTTTCGAAACGTTTATTAATCTTTTTGTTTTCCCTCCTAATTGGATTACACTGAATCAATTGAAACCTTATCCTTTGTCAGCCATTTAAATTTATCCAACTAGAAAGTTTGCTAAGTATTAAAAAAAAAATAAAGGTCAAATAATTTATTAAAACTTTTGAAAAAAAAAAGCAAATTTATAAGATAATTAAATTTTTTAGGGCGTAATCCTGTAGCCCTACTAGAGCAGCTATGTTTTTACTCCATTCGACAAAACAAAAACACAAAAACATATTTAAAAGTAGTAAGGATACATAAGTACAAAATTAAGTTTTTGTAATTCTTAGTAGGTTGTAAAAAGAGTACAATAGTGGGTGGTCTAGTTTCAGACAAAAATATACATATATTATAATGGATATTATAAATATTTTTACAACTTTGCTTCAAAAAGTTATAAAAGCCATGCTTTAATACTGATCAAGTACAGTTCAGTTAGGTGGGATTATTTTATATAATGAAGTATCAAAATAAGCAGTTGGTTTCACTGTATCAATTGATTGGTTTACAATATTCAGTTTAATGACGAATGTCCTTGATTCAATATTGAAAAAAATCAAAAAGAAAATATCCTGGTTTATTTATTTATTTTTGTTTTGTTTTTTTTTTTTTTAAATAACATTGCGGCAATCTGCGCCACCAACGCAAAAAAGTTTATAGTTTTTTTTTTTAAATATTTTTAGAATTCTTATGAAAGAAATACAAAAAATTATCGATTTGTGTGTGGTGGATCAATGTGGTTTGTTACAATAATATTATTATAATAAGATAAAATCAAGTATCAAAAATTATACCTTGAATTTATTTATAAAAGTTATATCATTAAAATAATAAAATATTCAATAATATTAAAAATTTATCTTTATTTTAAGATTTTTAATTTTTAAATTAAATGCTAATGGACAACCACTGATGGTTTTGTAGATACTAACTTTCTATTGTGTAATTTTTATATAATATGTTATATAATGTGCCCAATCCATTACATCAAAATTACAGCATTTTGAATTTTACTCTTTTTCTTATATCTAGACAAGTAAAATTTTTAGCTCTAACTTTTGCTTTTGGTTTTTACTATAAATCTGTGTAATACTTTTGCTCAGTAATACTTTTTTTTAAAATACAGTATTTGAGCTTTAACAAAAAGTCGTAGGCAATTATTTGTTATACAACCAGATACAGTATTTATAGTACAAAGATAGCAACACAAACAAAAGTTTAGACTGGCTTTAAAACATTATTGATATTAAGGCTATGTATACATACTTATCTAAATAAAAATGTCCTATAATTTCTTACATAAACATTTGTTACTCCACAGATTCTACTTAAATGTAACCCAGCTTATGTAATGAATGTAATAACTCAATCCGTATGTTAGAGACCTAAACACTTTGGCAACACTTATTGAGGGTCCTAGCCATGGGACTCATATGATTCTAATGCAAAAATCAAAAATGATGACAAAGAACGGTTAATGGTATTAATTAAAAATATATTGTTAGGTATATTTGTTGGAGAATGCATAACTTTTTACTTAAATAGTTGTTAAAATTTTAAAATATTTCAAATTTTTAAGTTTAGTTTATATGGGTTAGGTGGTTTTTATATTGATTATAAACATTTTATAAAAACAAAAATGAAATAAATTGAAATAAACTTTTTTCATCGTTATATACTGAATATGTATAATATTATTGATTTAGAAGTGGGTCGTTAAAAATTCTCATAGGACCCCAAATAAAATTAATAAAATATATTTTGTTTTCTTATTATTTTATTTTTTTATATATCCTTCAATTTTTAGTTTTTTGTTTATTTATTTTCATTTGTGAAAATATTCGGATAGCGTGACACAAATAATTTTGAAGGTTTCTGTGCCACTTTAATGATATACTATTCTTATGATAATATTTAATACTATTACATATACATACTTATATATATATATATTGTTATAGATTGTCATATTATTATTATCTAGTTTCATTTATTTTAAATTTTCATGAATGAATTCTTCAATATAATATTATACAATACTGTTTTTATTAATATTCATCCTTTGAAGGTACTTAGAATGAACTGATATATTTTTGACTCTACAAATAAATTTGACAACAGTTTTTAACTAGTTATCATATTCTATGAGAAATTTAAGAAAACGATCTTTATTAGGAATATGATGATGAAAATCTTTTTACGAAATAATAATATATAGCCTTCTGTTTAAACACATACTGAAATCTTATCAGGCTCCTCGAAAAAGTTTTTAAGAAAAGTCCCCAAAACCCAAACGAAAAAAATCCCTAATTTTATCAATTTCTGATTTTAATATCCAACAAGTCCTTAAAATATAATTTTTATAAAGCCTTCAAAATAAGCAAAAAATGTCCCAATTTTGGAGACTTTTTACATATACAAAAACTTCTCAAAGATTCATACAAATTTTGAGGCCGTTTTTCGTTTTTAGTTTAGAGGACTTTTTCATGGAGCCACCTTATCATCAAACTTGATTCGCATAAATACTATGTTTTTTTTGATTTGTTGAAAAAAATCCCATTACACGTCTCTGCGTCGTAAAAAAATTGCTCACAAAAAACGGATGAAGAACCCAGATCTAGTCGGCATAAAATCACAGACAGATAAGGCGAAACCATTTGTTTAAATGTCAAGTGATTACGATATAAAAATAAAGAATCTATGCTGGTAATGTCACTACGCTCTGGCTAATGTCACTACACCCTGGCTAATGTCACTACGCCCTCACTAATAATATATTGAAAAAACAGAATGAATATTTTCTCCAAGCTATTCAAATACTTATAAAATGGATGACTCTTTTCATCTTGCATAATTATTTTTGTAGACATTTTACGATCATTTTAAATATCGTACGATTTTTTAGTATGTACTATATTTCCAAATTCTTTTTATGTAGTGGTAAGTATGGTAATGTTTCAATTTATTTCAATTTTATTTTATTTTTCTTTTTTACTTTGAAATAATCAAAATGAGAAAATGAAATTTGCTTTTTTTTGTTTTGTTTTTTTTTTTTGTTTTTTTCTTATTGGCACAATTGCAGTAGTAAATTTGTTTTTTATTATTTTTTTAAGTTGTCATTTTCTTTTATTTTCTCTTTGTTTTGTTTTTAATGTTAGATGACAGTTATGACACTTACAAATATAGAGAAGAGATAATAATAAATTTTTATTAAACATAAACTTATAATGCAATAAAAAAAAAAATAACAAAAAATTTATTGAGTAGTCTGAATGTCTCTGAATTCTTTATGTTTCTTTAATTTATTTTCGACCGGAAAATTGTAGGCGTAGGAAAATAAATTCTTTAAAATTTAAAAAAAAATATATAATAATTTAATTTATCATGATTTAATTCTTTCTTTAGTGTATCGTATATCATTCTTTTGGTATTGTGTTGCGTTTCTTTACTTTTGATTTAAATAATATAAATCCTAAGCAAAAAAAAAAAAAAAAAACCATTAGATTTATTCAATGCAAAATATTTGAAATGAATAACAATATAAGAGATTTTTTACTTTTTATAATTCACAGACAATGATTGGCATAAATTTAACTTTGAAATTTCCTACATAAGATTTTTATTATAGGTATAAATTTTGTTACAGTGACATCACAATTTTAAGTATAGGTACAATGACTCATCCCGGCACATTATCAAAAACTGTTTTATTAAAAATAAAATGACACTATATTATTATTCTTTGATTTTATTAAAATTTTGGTTCTAATGATTTAACATTTTCCTTTTTGTCTACAACAATAGTTTGTTTTTTATTTATTTATTTTTTTTTTTTTTGGTATAATTTTCTTTTATCTTTTTTAAGATTTTCTTATTTTGTACTATTTTTCAATAGTTGTAGTAGTGATGGTATCAGCTCAGTCATCAAAAATTATTCAAGTCTTTTTTTTTTTGTTTTTCTTCTTTTGTTTTTTTATCAAAGTTTATATGTTATGACATAGAAATAAAAATAATAATAAAACAAAAATGGATAATAACACAGTTGTTCCTATTCATTTTATTTTTTAAACCCATGTGCACATTACATATATACAAACATAGATATTAATTGTACAGTGAAAAATACATAATAATATTTTATAGTATTGAAGTTTTTGTAAACAAGGATACAAAAATTAAATATTATTCTTCATTTTCTTCATTTTTAAGATACATAATATAAATAGGTATATAATATATATATATATAATATATATATATATATATATATATATATATATATATGTATATATATTGTCATCTCATTCATTTAAATGAGTTCGGCTCCACTCAACTTATAAAAATACCCCTCAAAATAGTCTGACAACTGGTGTCGCAAACTAATAAAAGAGCAAAATCTAGTATGTACTAAAAAATGAAATGACAAGCAATTTTACTGGCAAATGAATGAGAAAAAATGTCATTAAAATAAAAAAAAAAAAAAAAAACAAAATTTTTAAGCTGATCTAAGTTGAAAGGCAGACAAAGATGTAAGGGATGTTAAAGAGACTATAAATATAATGAAAACTTGATTTTTTATTGTATTTATGAGCCATTCATCATAGAAAAATAAAAAAAAAATAAAAATAAAAAAAAGAATTTACCAGAACTTTTAAACACATATTATATGGTATAAAAATAAAATAAAATATTATACAATAATCTAATTTTTACTTACAACAATATTGTTTTTTTTTTTTCTTTTATATACGAAATGCATACGAATAAGATGAAACATACAACAAAACATACACATAAAATTCAAATACTCAAACATACAAAAATTAGATCTAAGGATATAATATTGGATTCTTTTTTTATTCTAGAACAGTTTTTTTTTAGTAGAATTTTATTAGAAACAGAACAGAAATTTTAGTAGAAAAATTCAACATCAACAAATACTTTGCTGACGATAATCATTATAAGGATAAGTTGGTGCCTATGCCTGTTATTGATGTCAATGTTAATATTCTTATAATAATCATTATAATGATGTTGATAATGATATTGTTGATAATTTTGATTATGATTATATCGTAAATAGAAAAATGAAGATGAAAAATGATGATGATGATGATGATGATGATAATAATAATAATGTTACCCTATGTTTATGAGAAATCGGAAGCTAATTTTATTACCTCCGAATGGCAATGACAGGGAAAGAAAGAAAAAAAGCGAGAGAGAGAAAGAGGCAAACACTTAAATTAAATTTTATTATTTAAGTTTGTTGTTGTTTTTGTTATTGCATTTATTTTTTTGTTTTTGTTTTTGTGTTCTGGTAAATAAAAACCAATATTAAATTACCTAAATAGATTATATATATATATGTATATACATATATTAATCTATACATATATGTATTATATATATATATGTATATAAGTAGAAACATATTATTAAAAAATGAAATCACATAGTACCACCAAACAAAAGAAAAAGAGATAGATATATAAAAAAGGAAAAAAGATAAGGATAAAATGGAAGAAAAGAAGAAAAAAAAAAAAACAACAAATCATTCTTTTGTACTTTTTAAGTTTTAAAGTGTTTGTAAATTATTTTTTTTTGGTGTTCTATTTTTTATTTTTTTTTTTAGGTCCTGTAAAATTAAATTAAGGAGAACAATTGAAATAATTGTAAAAGTGAAGAGCTGACTACAATATAATATGTAGATCAGGTTGATAAAAACAGAAGAATATTTTTATTGTTGTTATTTTCATCTTCTGTTTAATTTTATTGTTGTTTTAAAACTTTATTATAATTTAATTTTTTTTTTTTTTCTTTTTTTTTTTTAAATAAGAATACATTATGTATACAAAGTACTTTACATTAACCACAAAAAAACATAATAAAAACTAATAAAAAAAAAAAATAAATGGTAAAGAGACCAGTAGATATTTTATTGTTTTTCTCCTTTTTACTTCATACAAAAAAAAAAAAAAATAAAAATGAGAACAATAAAATTAAGGGTGTTGCAATCTTGTAAATTAATATGACTATAATTTTATTTTTTTATTTATTTGACTTTAAATACAAAAAAAAAAAAAAATATGTATAAAATAAATAGATTATGTTAAAATTGAACTTTGAATATACGTTATTAGAATAACAGAATTTATGCTTTTAATTTTTGTTAGTATTATTAAGTAAAATTTTTTTTTTTAAATAATTCTTCAATAATCGAATCACTGATTAAATAATTTAAAACCAATTAGAATTCAAATTCGGAATAAACTGACACCAAATATTATTTGGGTTCTAAATTTAAATGACATTATAATTTTATTAATATATATTTATTATTATTAGTCGATATTATCTTCAGCATACACAAATAGGAAATTTTTATGTTGACGCCTAACTATATGCAATTTTTTTTTTTTTTTTTTATGTTCAAAATTTTTTTATTGATTCTAGGCTTACAACATGTAAGGTTTTTGAAAGACAATTTTTGAAGTCTAAAGGCACATAAAGAAAAGAGGAAAAAAAAACAAGGTTATTCATATTTAACTGAACCTGTTGAATTTCTTATTAAATTATGTACATTAGTTTTTTTTTTAATGAATTCTATAATTTTATAACTGGGATTACGATCATCGATCGATGGAGAGCTTAAAGAAATACTTAATCATGATTTTTGGTTCATTGTAAGCGGATATTCCTTAAGAATGTTATGATATACTCAAATAGTAAATTTTTTTATACTTTTAAAGAATACACTTATTCTGCGAGGTGCTCATGAATTTTGATTTTAAAAACAGGTACTAGCTGTCATGTGTGAAATTGGTATCTATGTCCGATTTTCAAACATTTTAGAACATTAAGATTTTTTCGGCTTAGATTATCATTGTTTTTCGATTTATCTATTTGCGATTTTATATTATACAGTTTTCTTTTGGTCTTTGTATTCCAGTATAATTTTTATTTCTTTTGCTTTTAAAATGTTTTTGTCCATTAACTTGTATAAGTAAGAGGTGATGAATTTGAATGTATTAACAATTCTAATAATTATTCAAGAAAAAGGATCCAGGAGAACGCAAATATATTCAAGAGATTGGGATATGTACCTATATTTTGACGAGTTTCTAGACTGTGTTAAAAATAAATATAACACGGACAAACGATATAATGCAAAATATTCATTACCACACTGTTCATTTTTGACTTTGAAAGACAAAGTTAAGAATAAAAAGTATCTAGATATATTGTTATTATGTACTTAAGATAATTTTTGTTAACTGGTTTAAGGTTTTAATAGTTGTTTTTCTTTTTATTTTGTTGTTATTTCTTTTCAATTTTCCTATTTTAATGATTTTAATTTTATATTCAGAAAATACTTTTTATTTTATCATATTATAATTGTTTAAGTGGGTGCTGATTTGACTTTTGTGATTTTTAAAAAGGAATAAGGAAATTTATGGATATATTTTTAATTTTCTTGAAATTAGCATTTTTCTATTTTATTATTATGATAATTAAAATTTCTAATTAAAATAATGTTTGAATAATAAACTATAAAAATGTTAAACAAAGTTAATATTTTTTTTTTTAATTAAAAATTTTATATTACATTTATTATATTAAATACCATATAGTATATTACAAACTATTATATACCAGTTGCTTCATCTGATGTTATAATAATATAGATATTATAATATTATGATCTTTAAGAAAAAAAATTATTAAATTGACTTTTTTGAACCCTTTTAAATACCATTAAAAACAACAACAAAAAATCCATTACGAATCATATGATCTAAACGCAGCAGTTATTCTATCTCTTAACACGTTAACGGTCATGTTTGTGGGTACTTGAGTGCCGGGGGTCACCATAAGTAAAAACGAAACTGGAAGAGATAAATGAATAGGAGTTTTAATAAAGTTAATTAATTATTGTATAGGTAATAATTCAATAAAATTTAGGTACCGTTATTTTGAAAAGTATATTCCGTCTTGACGCAGTCAAACGCTTCAATTCATATTACGGATCATGACGGTAAACACCGTCTTGACGGGACTAAGTAAAAAAAAACAAACCACAATCAAACTAGATAGTACATCATAAAAATAATAATGATAAAATAAAAATATGTTTCAAATTTACGCAATTGTAAATTGAATTCCATGAGTTCTAAATAAACAAAATTAAAACAATCTTCCTAATTTTTACTGTCTTGCAAATACTGTCTTTATGTTTTTACGTATTTTTTGACCAATTGACGGTGTTTAATCCTTTATTTTATAAAACATCATAATATCAAATTTTTTATAAGATTTTGCAAATTCAAAAAATTATCAGTAGTAAATCGAAGAATGTTAGAATGAAAGGATGTAAGAACTAAAACATATTATAAGAACAAGGAATAAACAAATGACTTTACACATCAAGACCAAGGGTAAAAAGTTTTGCAGATTAATTGTGAAAGTCAAAAAAAAAACATAAAGAAATAAAATTATTTTATATTGGTTTAACAACATTAAGCTAATTATGTCGTACTCTTAAATACTTTTGACATTTTAAGAATACTTTGTTTAAGCCAGTCGTCAGAAGCATTCAAGTATTTTACTCTATATTGCAAGTAGGTATTGTCACATACTATATTAACTATACAGACATGGGGTCTCGGTGGCCTAGTGCGTAAAAACAAAACACCGAGGTAGTGTGGGTTCGAATCCGACCTGTGTGGGATTAAGTTATTCCCCCATGCAAAAGTTATTCCCCCTTACGACATTTACAGCCACGCCTGCCTGAACAGGAAAGGCTGTGTAATTTCCTGTCCACATTTATGTGGTAGTGAAATGCATTTAAAAAAAAAACTATACAGACATTTATTTTAGTGCAAAGGTTTTTGTTATCAAATTTAAAATTCCATTGATAGATTGGCAAATAAATTAAAAATAAAGTAAATTAAAAATACTATAAATAATAATAATAAATTGGCAAATAATATAAATTGGATTCCCTTATAAGTAAGTTTGCGTACAAAAGAATCAAATTGAAAATTAAAAATGTATTGTTTTTGACTATGTGTATCTATATAATCTATATCATATTTATTAAGCTGATACTGTAACAAAAAATTATACGATCAGATCATGTGTACACAAATAAAACTCTATAAAAATTTAAGCCATCACGTGACACGTAATAAATTATAAATAATATATTTTGTTCGTTTTTTATTTTATTCGTTGTATGTGTGCATTCTAATAAAAGCGTTAATGGCCCTGTTTACACTTGTTAATATTTCTGTATGCAATGATGTATTAATTCTTGTATTTAAAATGTGCTGCAAAACTATCGCGTTTACATTAAGTTGTATTTTTCAGTTGCGACTTTATATGTGTGCGTTAATATATATTATAACTTATTTTTTTGACCTGATACAATTTTTTATTGTTGCTTTATATGAATTGGTGACTTGCAACGGCTAAAGCGGCTAAATTTTGGTTAACAAAAATGAATAAAGATTTTTGGAATTTTACGCATTTTTGTTGTTTTTTTTTTTGATTTTAAATTTTGTTTTTGGGTGAAGCGAGGAAGTGGGAAAGAAAACGAAAAAGTTACAACTGAATAGTGCAATTAGTGTAAACAGGTGGAATAAATTGCAGTTTTACTATACATATAGGTTGTAAGTTGTAGTTGTATATTTTTGTTTGCTTTTGCTTATTTAATAAATTCAAATTAACTTTGTATCGTTATCCTAATAAAAAATTTGAATTAATTGAAATGAAATTAGTTTTAACAAGATCAATATTAATTTAAGATTCAATAAATGATCAAACGTACAGATAATTTTGTTTTAAGATATTTTATTTCTTTTTTAATGCAATTTGTTCAATAGAAAAAAATAAAACTCTTCACAATTTCTTTTATTATTAAACATTAAACAAAATAAAAAAAATTCAACAATAACGTATATTTATTTGTACTATTTTATATCTAATTCTAAATTCTAATGTATACTTCTAATGTTGCCCATACACGGCAGACTATGTTGTAAACTTGGTACGTGGACAGGTTTAAGAACCATACCACACACTTATCCAACCTATCATCCAACCGTTGTAATTATGTACTTTATATTTTTATTATTTTCTCAAATCAAAAAATCTCAATGTTAAAATGACATTTAAGTTGTACAACTTGCCCATACACGATACAACTCAACTATAAAGCAAAGACTCCGCCCACAAAAATCAAAATTTTTTGATATTCTTCCAACCAACTTTTCAACCTTCAAAATGGTTTTACAACTTGTCCATACACGATACAACTTATCAAGTCCACGTACCAAGTTTTCAACCTTGTCCGCCGTATATGGGCAGCATATAATGTTTATCACACTCACACATAATATATTATCAATTCAATACCTTTATTGTGTTAGCAGCGAACCTATGAATTATGATTTTATTTATAATTTATGTATAAATGTGTAATACCACAGACTAAATATATTATACAGACGAACAGGTTCATATAAAAATTTTAAGTCTTTTTTAAGAGCCAGCATGAACATTTTAGATATTTAAATAGCAAAAACAAAAATGTATAGAATATTCTTTTGTATTTTCTATTTTTGTAATTTAAATATTCTAAAATACTTAGTCTAGTTCCATAAATTGCAATATCAACGACTCAGTTAACGGCTTAAGGATTTCAGAAACTGAAGCTTAGTCAAATATATATACCTTATATGCATCTAATAAAAGTGGAAATGAAAAATAAAAAATATATATATATTATATAAAAACGAGGAAGAATACAGTTGACTTTGTCAACTCTTAGATACCCGTACGAACCGTTAGTATGTTCACAGCCTGTCACTCTACTCACAATATTATTGTTTTAATATTTTAGTATTTTAAAATAATTTGGGTGAATTTTATAATTTCTAGAACTTATGGGTTGTACATATATTCAAACTATATGTTTATATGTACATTCTTCGAAAGCAGATTCTAACCTTCCACATAACGATTATCAATCTAAAACTTTTCCAAATATTCTATAGTAACATTTAATACTAAGCGGTAAATGTATATTAAATTTACTTAGTACAAAATAGTAAATATAATTTTAAATATTATATTATATTGTATTTAAATATTCCATTGACAGAATAATTTCTTATAAGTACAATAAAATACATATATGTATGTAAATACGGCGCTATATAATATACATATATACTCTTATCATTCATTCACTAGTGACATATACGATATGTAAATAAACATGATATTATATAAGTATGTATATATATCAATATCATATAAATAATAATAAAAATTCTTCAAGCAACCGTTATGTTGTTTATTTATTTACATTTTTTTATACTACGCATTATATCCTCAACAATTTCAAATTATCGAGTAAAACAAAATAGAAACGAGGAAGAATACAGTTGCCTTTGTCAACTCTTAGATACCCGTACGAACCGTTAGTATGTTAACAGCCTGTCACTCTGCTCACAATATTATTTTTTTAATATTTTAGTATTTTAAAATAATTTGGGTGAATTTTATAATTTCTAGAACTATGGGTTGTACATATATTCAAACTATATGGTGATATGTACATTCTTCGAAAGCAGATTCTAACCTTTCACATAACGATTATCAATCCAAAACTTTTTCAAATATTCTATAGTACCATTTAATACTAAGAGGTAAATGTATATTAAATTTACTTAGTATAAGATAGTAAATATAATTTTAAATATTATATTATATTATATTTAAATATTCCATTGACAGAATAATTTCTTATAAGTACAATAAAATACATATATGTATGTAAATACGGCGCTATATAATATACATCTATACTCTTATCACTCATTCACTAGTGACGTATGCGATATGTAAATAAACATGATATTATATAAGTATGTATATATATCAATATCATATAAATAATAATAAAAATTCTTCAAGCAACCGTTATGTTGTTTATTTATTTACATTTTTATGTACTACGCATTATATCCTCAACAATTTCAAATTATCGAGTAAAACAAAATGCAAAAAATTTGTTGAAGAATTTTGTTAGAAAATTTGAAAAAATCAACTAACACTTTCGTCAATTATAAAGTAACCCTATATTATTAAAAAAAGTTGTTAACAGAAATAAAAGTATAATGTTGAAGCTTTAATTTTTGTGTATTAATTCAAAAAAATTTTAACAGGTGTTCAAGTTACAGGTGTTTAAAAATAGGAAATTTTCAGTTTTTGACCCTTTACAGCTCCTAAACGGGGGGTGATACAAAAAAAATTTCTTTTTTTCAAAGATCTAAAGAAATTATTTTCAAAGATCTAACTTCTGTCAAAATTTCAAGTTTCCAACTTAAACCGTTTAGAAGATAGAAGGGTTGAAGGATTTTGCAAAATTTGAGTTTCACATAACGGTAAATTAAGACACAGTATGCTACAAATATATATTTATTGTATATATTCTTTTAAAGCTAATAAAAGTAGTAATCGTTTGGCGTTTTCAAAATGAAGATATACCTTATAAAACTTGTGCTATAACAATTTAAATATAGAGCTTTTTTGAACTTTTTTGAGCTTTTTGGGGAGCTGTAGCTCCGTAACGGGTGGGGCTACAAAAAAAAGTTGTTAAAAGTAAAATTAATATTTTTGTGACATCTATCAGCAGTTAAAATTTCATAGCTCTATTTCAAAAAAAATGTCGGAATCTAAAAATTAGGTGTTCGAGAGCTACCCTAAGGCTTGGTCCAAACTCAACCAAAAAAAATAGGGAACCTACAAATTACTCCCAGAATATTTTGTGTAAATTTCAAGATTCTAGCTTTCTTAGTTTTTGAGTTAGCGTGCTGACGGACGGACGGACGGACGGACATGGCTCAAAAGTCTTAGAATTTTTTTCTGATCCGATCCATACCTTTGAAGGTATATCTAGCTCGCTTATTTCGAGGTGTTACAAACGGAGGAGTAATTTTATTATACTCGATCCTATCGTACGGGTATAATAAGCGTCAACACGAATGTCTCGAATATTAAATTTTCAAATTTGATCCTTATAAAAAATTTGGAATTATTTCCTTTGATCAATATTTAAAATTGCCAGAGGAAAAAATTTTAAAACAAAATTATTTATACGTATATTATTTTAAATATTCACTTTAATAATAAAAATTATAAATACATATACATTAAAAATAAATTCTCATTATGTTTTCATTTAATTTAATTCTGAAATAAAAATTTTAGTAACTGTTATAAAAAAAAGTGACTTTTTTTTATGATCCTTTAAAAACATTAAAAAAAAAAAACATTCAAAATAAAAAACTGAATAATTAATTAAATAATTTTCATATTTTCTTTTTTTTTTTTTGCTTTAATTTCAGATGCAATGCAGATAACAACATATTTATTCATTCAACAACAACAAGTTAAAATTCCTAAAAAATAACATTTGGAAATTCGTTAAACAAAAAAAAAAAAAAACAAAAAAAAAATTTAATATAAGTACAACCAAAAAAAAAAATTATTTGAAACTGATACCGGAACTGAAACAAGATATAAAAGGACAAAAATAAAAAAAAAACAAAAACGAAACAATACCAAAACAACTACAGCCAATATGGGCCACATTTGTAATAAAAAAATTTTCCATAATTTTTATGAAAAATTTTCCTCATTTTGTTCAAATTTTTCTGATTTTCATCATCATTTAATCAGTAAATGAAAACATTTTAGGTACGTAAACGAATACATACATACATACAAAAAAAAAAAGGATATTAAAATTGATAAATAAATAGAAAGAGAAAAATTAAAGCAGGAGAACAAAAAAATCATTTGTGGCCAACAAGAGTAAAACAAAAGCTTTTTTTTGAGTTTTGTTTTTTATTTTTTGTCTTAAAAATTTTTCAAGTTTTTATTTTTCCTGTCCCAACTTAATTTTAAGGTGAATATAAATTTAAATAATGTTATAATAATGATCATATTATATTATACCTATTGTATTGCTTTTGTATCCTTTTCTTATTTTAACTCTTTAAAATTGCGCTAAATCAATCAACTTTTAATTAGCTCATTGTTGCCATAAAACTACAATATCTTTTACAAAATTGAAATTGTCTATCCTGCATAAGTACAGAGATTATGAGAATATATTTTTCGCTCTTGAATTGATAGCTCTCCAAATTTGTTACGTTAGACGAACTAAATTGTTGTCAGAAGTTGTTTGCATGAAATATTTCAGATACCCAACTTAATTAGTCTATTGAGTTACGCTCATATAAATAAATGAGTTATATGGCTGTTACCTGAAGTCGCCATTCGCATTTGTTTAATTTCAATAGCAAAGGTGATATTATATAAAAAAGAAACAGTAGAAATTTCTAAATCATTTTGAGTTATCAAGAAGATGGTCGGGCGGACAGATGGACAAAACTAAATCAAGTCCAAACTCAATCGTGAACAACAATTAACATATTATATCTACGTTCTAATATCTATACCTGATCACCTCTATATTAGTGTATCGTACGGGTAATAATAATGATAAAGAACACTACAAATTAGAGAAATTTATCTCTGATATGAATTTGGATCTGAGACTTAACAAAAAGTCTTAATAATTTAATTTAACTCTTAACTCATTAAAAGTAAACTAAAAGTTAACAACGTAGAATGTAAACCAACGGTTTTTAAAAGCGCACATTTCTAAAACTCAATACAAACTGTTTAGAAGTGTGACTTGCACAAAAATTTGAAAATTTCATATAA
The DNA here is from genome assembly GCA_947095535.1 of Poecilobothrus nobilitatus. Lineage (NCBI taxonomy): Eukaryota > Metazoa > Arthropoda > Insecta > Diptera > Dolichopodidae > Poecilobothrus > Poecilobothrus nobilitatus. Next base: position 238,982,870 of record OX352773.1, on the reverse strand, counting down.
TAAGAAAAAACGTGAAAATAGGACATTTTGGAAATTTTGAGGGGCCGTAAGTCTGCAATCCTATATAACTAAGAAAAGCCGTTATCACACGTAAAAATATATAATTGAACCTTTAATTTTCATGTCTTGCCGAAGAAACAAGTGCCTAAGTTACAGGTGTCTAAAAATAGCAAATTTTCAATTTTTGAGGCGTAACAACTCTTAAAAAAGAGGCGCTGCCAAAAAATTTTCTGAAGAAACTTATACTAATTCTTGTAATATATAATATAATAATTATAAAAGTTCTTCCTTATCTCAAAATTTCAGGTTTTTATCTAAAGGCGTGCCGGAGTTATGAAAAAAGAAATTTCATGCAAAATGTGGTTTTCACATAACGGTAAATTTAAATAGTAAATTTCAAAATATTAGATAATTTTGATACTGTTTTATATAGAATAAGTTACAGCTACAGTAATATAAAAATATATTACTGTAGCTTTAATTTTTATATCTTGCAGAAGTAAAATGTGTACAGGTGTTTAAAAATAGCAAATTTTCAATTTTTAAGCCCTAATAGCTCATAAACAGGGGGTGGTAAAAAAAATTTTCTGAGCAAACTTATACTAATTCTAAAAGTTCTTTCTTGCCTCAAAATGTCAAGCATCTATCTAGAAGCGTTCCGGAGTTATGAAAGTAGAAAAATCATGCAAAATTTGGTTTTCACATAACGGTAAATTTAAATACTAAATTTAAAAAAATTGTATAATTTTGATACTAATTTACAAAGTTAAAAAAAATACCTGTCGAATGAAGTTTTCAGATTGAAAAAATCTTAAGCAGAACATAAGATATATGCATTTAAAAATAGGGCTTTTTCAAAGTTTGGGGAGCTGTATTTCCGTAATGGGTGGGGCTACATGAAAAAGTTGTTCCACAAAATTATTGTTTTTATGAGACCTACCCATGGTTAAAATTTTTTTTCTCTATCTTTAACGGTGTAGAAGTTTTGTAAACAGACGACGGACGGACGGACAGAGTGAAACTAATAAGCACATTTTTTCAAAATTTTTTTGGAAATGTGCTAAAAACTGTTAAGATTACAATCGAAGAGTTTCCTATAGTAATATTTCTCTATTATATTTTAAAGTTACAATTCTAATAAATCCTTTCTTGTAGTTTCCTTTAGCTTTTTGGTAAAGCCTTAATGAAATCAGATCTGAGGAAAATTTTCCTTCTAAATATATTCCTTCTAAAATATCCTAGCAGTAAAACTGAAAAATACAATATTATGATGAAAATTAGAAAAAGAACAAAATCAAACAAATAATTAGTCCTTGAATATCATAACTGTTATATAGAAATTTTCTTTGATTATAATCGTCATATAATTTCTCTAAAGTTTTTCTACTTTGTTAATTAAATTTAATGACAATTTAAGGAAATATAAATATAATTAAATTAATACAATTAAAGAAATAGAAAAATCTGGAATGCATGAATATAAAAAAAAAAAAAAAAACAAATTATTCTTAATTTTAATTGCAATTTCCTATTTTAATCTCAGCTTTTTTTAAAATATTTCATGCAAAAAGACATAAAAATAAACATTGCCAACTTTTTTAATTCTGTTCTTTTCTTTTTTATTATTATTACTTCTAAGAATATAACCAATCCATTTCATCTCATCCTATTTTATAATGAATGTTCTAAAAACGTTTTACTGATTTATTGATAACATCTACTTAAAAACATTTTCCTGATTTTTTGACTTTTTTGCAATTAATTATCCCAAGTTAACTTTCTTTTGTGTATAGCAAGGCAATAATATAGGAAACGGAAGTCACGTATTTATTACAAGGTATTCTCATACTTCTGCTTTATTTTCAGTATTTTACAATTTGTCAAATTGATTGTTATTATCCTTAGAGTTTAGAATATGAAGGAGCATTATGTTAACGAAAGAATTTTTTTATTTTATTTTTGTATTTTTTTATTTTTATTTCAAATTTCTTGTTTATATCCCTATAAAATTGATGTACTAACAAAATGATGGTAAAATTATTTTAATAATAAAAAGTGACGTAATTATTTTAACAAAAATGAGCTATTAAATGAAAAAGATTTTCGGGTAAAAGTTACATACCTAATCTATAATAAAATATAATATGTGTACTCTTTCCTGAGTACAATTTAGGATGTAATATTGATTTTGCTGATTATAAATAATGTAAACACGTCTTTAGATTGTGGGAGCCTTAATTTATTCATTAAAAAAAAAGATATGTCACAAATAAATTATTTTGACCCAGCCGCCAATTTTATAAGGAAGTATTTGATCATTAAATTTCTAAAGTAATATTAGTTTGGTTGCTCTTTATATTGGCAATTTAAAAAAATTATTATTTTGATTAATTTATAGACTCGTATCTAACAGGCAGATACTTTAAACTAAAACGCGAAAACGACTATTTATAGTTAAAGGAAATAAAAGCTAGGGTTCTTAAGGGGAGTATTCTGCGCCCAATTCTGTACGTTGTATTTACATTATGACCTACCGACGTCTGAACAACTATGACAGCAACCTTCATAGATGACACGGCTACAATAGGTAATGATGAAAATTTGAAAGTAGCTAATTAATGATGAGCTACCAGTTTGCATATATAATTGCGTCGTTCCAAAAAACCTACCATCAAATACTTGGCATGTCGTTAGTTAGGGAACTTTTATAGAATGAACGCATCAAAAATAAACTAAAAGAGCTAAACTCAAAATATAGTAAATACTACTGGTTATCATAGGACGATAATTAAAACTTTCAATCACAAATAAATTACTAATCTAATCAATTATTTAAGTCAATATGAAAATATGAAATCCAACTCTGGCGATGTGGCGCCAAAAGTAATATGAAAAATACAGAAATTTCAGAACAAGGTTCTGAGAAACATAGTTAATGCACCATAGTACATTAGAAATTCAAACCTGCATAGGCGCCTCAAAATAAAAACAGTTGAAGAAGAAATTAAAAGATCGGCTGAGAAATACGAAAGGTGGTCCTATTCCTAAGAGAGTTGAAAACCTTTCAAACATACCAAAAATATTACCTTGGCAGTGACAGATTTTTACTGACTAAACTCATCTCCCACTTTAGCCAATATAATGGGATAAATTCTTAACTGCTCACACAGTATGTATTGCCCTATATTGAATAGAACAGATTTGAGGATACTTTGAATTGGGCAGTGAAACATATGAATTCAACTATTATTTTTACTATTTTGTTAACAGTTTTGAAGTAACAGTCCGTTTGCAACATGCAATATTTCTTTGCACAACCATAGGCAATTTCTGCACAACCATAAGCGGTGCTACTGTAGCAACTATTATTAAGTATTAATATTAGTAGTATTTTTATTAATACAAAAGTTTAATATAATTGAGACGAACTCATCAGTCAGCTACCACATGCAAGAGTATAATGTGTTACATTTCTGTGTGACACAATTTCCAAAAGCAACTGTGGCAAAGGCATCTATTTTCATTAAATCTTACATTTGAATACCGTTGACTTAATCACTACACGATGATTCATATATGTATATAAATATGATATCTGTTGAATTTAAATATATTCTTTAAACTTGAAACCAAACACCAGTATCTTAAAAGTTCACAATAACGCATTCAAAACATACGCTTAGATTCCTAGACATTTCCTACCTTTTTGACGGATTTTATGTAAGAATAACAAAGAATGAAATACTGATTTAGTTATAGATTTTTTAGCTATTTAATTTACATTATTTATGTTGATGGACATTTTATTTCTAAGATCATTTTAGATTAAATTTTAAGTTGACACTCCTTAAACAGGAGAGCTTTTCCCTAATTAAAACCATTGAAAATTTCTTACAAAATGCTGTAAATTGAAAGTCCATCTCCGACATATCGAAAAGGGTATAGCTATTTAAGAAAATTTGACCCAGAAACGTAATTTTTTTTAAGTAAAAGCTATGCGTATTCCCACAACACTTGAAATATTGATTCTGCAAAAGTAATATGAGGCAAGTCCTAACTTTCTGGCATATTTACTGATTGGATAATGTTATGTTAAAATCAGTGTAAAATTTCGTTTTTTTGGCCAGTGTAATTTTAACAATAAATTGTAATAATCGTTTCATATTTTAAAAATTAATATTTATACCTGTCTGAACTATGTTCAAGGGTATAAAAAAATTTGCCATTACTTTTGTGATACCTTAAAGAAGTCGAGCTAGGTATAGTGTCAAAGGTATGAATCGACTTAGAATGGAATTCTTAAATAAGCACGATAACTAAGAAAATAAAGGAAATAGGAGACTGACATTTTTTTTACATCATTTTTGTAAAATTGTTAATTTCGGCTGCTGGGTTTTAGTAGATGCCATAGAACTTCTTCTTTCATATGGAAATAACTCAGCATCTAATGAAGCTAGATATGTGAAATTTTGCAAAATGATGTCGAGTTACAGGCCAACAATACCTATAAAATTTGGTTGTGCAGATTCTGGTAGCTCCCGTACAACTTCTCTTTTTAAATGAAAATAACTCTAGTGTCTATTGAAGTTATGTATCTGAAATTTAGTGAAGAGGTATTGAGTTATACGCAAAAAACTTTTGTGAAATTTGAATAGATCTAGTTGCACTCTTCCTTGTTTTATGTTGAAGTTTAAAATAATATTTTTTTTACATACGCAATTTAAAGAGTCGTTTAATTTAAAATTAAAATTTTTACAAAAAATACTTATGTATTTCTAATAAATTTTTTTTTTTGTTTATTTTCTTATTTATTTTCAGATCATTTTATTGATTGGAAAATTTATATGAATATGTACTTAACATAATAAATATTTAAAAAGTGAATTATTTTTATAAATTAAATTTTTTTAATTTGAAAAAAAAAAAAATAAATAAAAATAAAAAAAAAAGTCAATTGACCAAATCATTCAACATTAATATAACAAATAAAACTTTAAATTTTGTTTTCAATAATAGTTATTTTTATAAAACGTTATATTTGTTTATATATTAAATAATAATTATATTATTATTGTTGTGTTGTTTCATTTAATTTTATTATTTTAAACTTAAATAAAATTTCAAAGAAAAACAAAAAAAAAAAACTGTTATTTATAATATTTCTTCATTTCGTTTAGTTGTTGTTTTTTTTTTTTTTTTTTTTTTTTGTAATTTTAAATTATTTTGTCAGGAGCGATGAAATTATCATAAAAAGATATTGAAAAAATGAATATATAAAACAAAAGCTATTAATTTAAAAGTAAATAAAAATACAAAATAAATAAGAAAAAAAAAATTCATAATCGATATACATACATAATATAATAATAATAAAAAAAAAAAAAATAAAAAAATAAATAAATAAAAATCTATAAAAAAACAAAAACAATACAACACGGAATTGAATTTATAAAAACAATAAAAAGAATAAACAAATAAATAAAGAAAGCAAAACAAAACTGAAACAAAAAAAAAATCAAAAACGAAAATAACTTAAAAACAACTCTTTAAATATTAATAACCAAAAAAAAAACAAACAGAACAAAAAGAAAAGACAAAAGAATTAATTTAAAAAATTTTAAAACAATTTAAAATAACAAAAAAGAAAAATAAAACAATTTAAATAAATATAACATTTATATATAAAATATATTATTACATATTATAGTAGATTGTATAATAATGGAGAAAGTATTGTGGATAGTTTTCGCTTTTATTTCATATTTGAAATATAGTAAAAGTTATGAACATGGTGATGGTTATAAACCAGGTAAGTTTATATTAATTATATTATTACATATTATATATTTTTTATTTTTCTTTTAAATAATGCAATTTTTTTAATTAAATGAAGCAGAAAATGGATATAAAAATAAAAACAAAAAAAAAAGTACATTCATTTAACCCTTATGGACATTTAATTTTCTAATTTACATAATGGCATACTGATCACAGATGCATAAATTTATCATTTTTAAAGTGAAATAAAATAAGAAAATAATGAATTAGATATTCTTTTTTAAGAATTAAAATAACAAAATCATAAATTTAAAAAAAAATTAAAAAAAGTTGCGCCAACATATTGGCAATTTTAATATTACGTGTTTACTGACCCTTACATCCCTTAACTATTAATAGTCATTAAGAGACGGAAAATAATCTAGTGTCAAAAATTTAATACCACAATCATGAGTAGATTATATAAGATCCAGCTTGAATACAGGATTAATTGCACCGGAATTCATTATAATATATACCTAGATTCAATTTGTTACATTCCAGATCAAACCATGTCCCCTTATTATTTCATTATAATAGGCGCTCGCCTATGCAAGATCATTGACTATATTATCCGCGAAACCTAGATTATTCAATGTTGAAATTTGCTACACATATACTAGAAAGGGAAAAAAACATTTGTAGAAATTATTGGTGGTTAGAAAACATCTACATAGTACATTAAATAAATTATTACTAATTAATTAGACTATGTTATCCTACTTATCCTAAGACTTATCCTAAGTAGGATATCATAGTCTAGGTTAGATTAAAGATAGGTTAATAAAGGTTAAATTTTTATTTTGAAACCTAAAAGAATCAAAGTTGGATTTTTAAACGAATTGTTTTTACGAAAAACATAATAAGTATAAGGATGTAAAAAATCCATGAAACAATCAAAGATTTAATGTAATATAAAAATAGAAAATGTAAAATTATTAAAATAAGAGAACTCGTCATCTTAAAGCTAATTCTAAAAACAAGAGAGTAAACCGATATTTTTAAAATTTTATTTGTAAGTTATACGTATAAGATTGAAATAAAGAATAAAAAAAAAATTAACAGTCATTAGATGTCATTATCATAATATGAATATTCGATAAGTTTTTGATATAATTATACATGGCATATAAAATCACAGCCCTAACTCTATGGCAGTAGATAATAAATGTTTCGAAAAGCACCAAATTACTAATGATTATACATTTATACTTACATATGTATATGATTAATAATACCTCTTCTCCTGTATGACCTCTAAACACATCTTGAGTGTTAGAAAATAAGACTTATTTCAAAATCACATTTTTAAATTCACCTCACAGACAAGTACTTAAGGGTTAATAATTGTACGTACAGAGACGTTAAAGTGTTAAAAAAATTAATAATTTAATCATTTAATTTAAATTCAAAATTACCTAAAAACTTTCTTCATTCTCTTAAAAACTTTAGCACTTGAAACTAAAAGTCACCCTATGAAATTGAGCACCAAACAAAATCTTACTTTAAATATTACTTTCGTTAAGATAAAACAAACAGGAATTCTTTTGGTTTCATTGTTCTGATTTTTTTTCCTATTCTTCAAAATTGGAGTTTTTTTTAATACATTTCTATCTTTAATTTTGATCTAATTTTAGAATTCTTATTAACGCCTCATATTATTAGAATTTAAAACACATTATAATCAAACTGATATTTTGCAGCAGTTAGAGACGTTAGTCGACTTATAAAGATCATAATTAATTGACAGATTACCTACGTTAAATTTATTAAATCTGAAGCTTTTCTAAAAAAGTTTTTTGTTTTTAAAACCGTTGGTATCCCATAAAAAATGGTCGGGTGCCATAAAACCATAAATCTTTAAATTCCAATAAAGTTATATTGGAAGTATGGAAATTTTTAATATATGGCTTTATAACATATGTCTTTATAACACCGCACCTAAAAAACTCCAATGAGATCAAGGCGAAAATTCTAGCCCCCCCCCCCCATTTTTAAATCAAATATTAGATTTCCACCTATTAGTGGTAGAATGTACTGTTTGATTTGGAGATTTAGCAAAAATAGGAATTAAACAAATTAGGAAATATGGAAAATTACTAAATGAGGTGGTAGAATTGTTTTGAACCGCATTAATTCTGAAACGATATTGATAAGATAAATTAATTTCAAAAATGAAAATTGGTCAATAGAACCTTTAATAAGAGATATTATTTAAAAATAAATAAATAAAAAATATTTAAAAATTTTAAAAGTTTTAAATAATTTTCTTTTCACATCTGGATATCGTTTTTAATTTCCTTTAAATTTAACATCAATACCAAAATATAAAAGTTATTTAAAAATAAAGATAGATACTTTACATAATATTATAAAATTCTTTGCAAGAACTGACCTAAAAAAAAAACAACTCAAAAAAATGTGGATATTTTTATTATGGAAATTTATTCATTTTATATTATACTATAGTTTTTTTGTACTTAACTGCAATATTCAGGAAATGTAAATGAAAAAGTAAATGAAAAAATTATTTAATATTTAATCTAAAGAATAATGAATGAAATTATTATTCTTTGATTCAATTTGAAAGATCTTTTAATGTTCTATATTCATTCATATTAATCCAACTTCATACTTGCTATAAAGACTTTTAAAATAATTACAAAGATTTTTTGTGAAAAAAAAAATAAAAATAATGATGATATGGAAAAAGAGAATATTTAATTTGACTTTTTTCTTTTTTTCCTTTTTTGTACATATTTAAGATCCTTACATTTTATTGTACCTGAAAGTGTTTACATATTACCCCATTTAACTAATTTAAATTTTATATTTTCAAAAATTTTTTATCTTTTTTTTTTTTTTGTTTTTCTCTTCAGGCTTTTGAAATTTTCATGGTAAATTTTTTCTTTTAAAGTAACGATAAAGTGGTGGAAATGTTGGCGCGTGTTATTAATTATTGATGTTCTCTTTATGTTTTTTTTTTCCTTTTTTGTTTTGTATCATATTTTTGTTTATTTTTAAATTGGTACTAAATTAGAAAAAAAAAAAGCAAAAATCTTATTGCCTACATGTTCCTCTTTAAATGATACACACATATAATTTAAAAGAGGAAAATTAATGTTTAATACCCCAGTACTATGGGAATATGTATTATATAAAAAGAAAAATATTATTTTTTTGAAAATATTATTGTCAATTTAATTTCCTTGTTTCAAATTTTATTCAAAATTACACGTTTTCATTCTTTTTTTACCCAGTATGTTTTGTAACGTTCATTAGGTTTTTATATTTAAGAAGTTTTTTTTCTGAGATATTATTTAGGAATGCTTCTTCTGATTAATTTCTAGTGTTAAAGATAAATATTATGTTTTATTGTACGAAATGGGTATATAATTCTATGGTTATTGTCAGATTATTATTATTAAGAGGTATAAGTAACAGTACAATCTTTTTAGATTAGATCTATTGTATTCCACCTATTAATACATTTTTTGGCTTCACTTATTCTGTCATTCCTAGCGTCTCTAACCAGCAAAAATCTGGGGTTCATTGCTTGCAGTTCACTTTTGATAAAGTAATATAATATGTTCTCATATTTAGGTGCACATATCTTGCTCAGAGTAAAGTTTCATTGTTTTTGAGTATGTATCTTGAAAAGTAATCTTTAATGGTTATATAAAAATATAGTTTTCTACATTAGAATAAAAAAAAAATTATTAGATATTAATACAGATTTGATATGATTAAAAAAAGGGATGCATTTTCGGTATTAACAATTAATTTGTTATAGTAAAATATTAATTTTTCATCAGCATTTTTGCCATAACTTTTAATTTTTTTTTTTAGATTAAAAAATCTGTTATTTATTTTTGCCTAAAAATATGCAATCTATGAGATCAGAATAATATTTTGGTTATTTTGAACAGAAAAAAAAATTATTTTAATTATTTTATCGACCTTTAAAGAAGGTTTTTTTTTTTATAAAAGATATTATAAGGAAAAGTAGAGCATAATAATAATATTATAAATAGGGTGAAGTAACTAAAACTATAATAAGAAAAAAAGAAACATCGTTTTGTAACTACATACTACAATCAATAAATCAAATATTATTTGAATGAAAGAAAACCGGATCAATTATTTTGGGTGTCTCATTGAAAACAATAAAATTATATTGTATGGACTTAAGAAAATGTAATATATAGACATAATATTATATATATACATATAAACATACACCTATCATAAGAACAATACTCAATATAATGAAAAAAAAAAAAAAGTTATTATATTTTCTTCTACAAACGAATATCCACAATGCGTTCTATTTGAATCAATTTTCAAAAAATTTATTTTAAAGCTATAAGAGGAGATACTTAAGATAAAATATATAATCAATAATCAAGTTAACTTTAATTCATTAACAGCTGATATAAAAAAAAAAAAATTAATATTTTATAATATTAATTCAAATTATAAACTTAAGAAAAACTTGATGACTTCTTAACAAAATAAGCACAAACCAATTTGCTTATTTTGCGGTAAATATTATATTAAAATATACAAGAGTATAAGATCTAAAATTTGCTCTGATTTTCTATTTACACGATTTTATTTATTTATTTGTTTTTTTTTTTTTTTATTTATTTTTTATTTTTTTTTTATTATTATTTACCCTTAAGTCTGTTTAATCTAATATTTATGACAACCAGTTCATGTCAATGCAGACTAAGAAGACTGACTTCAAAAAAATAAAAAAAAAACAAAAAAGTAAAAAAACGAAAAAAACAAACAAACGAATAAAGAAAATTTTCTTTTAAATTCATAGACGAAATGAAACTTATAACCTTTTTATCATGTCATTTTTTATATTTCAATATTTAACTGTGATTCATGAATGGTTTTTTTCTATTTTTTTCTTGGAGGTAAATAATAATATACATCTTAAAGATTTTTTTTTATAAAAAATAAAAAAATCCTTTAAATATAAGTTACAAATCTCTAAAGAATATTGAACAAAAAAATACATATATATATATTAAAGCAAACCGTTAAGTAGAATTTAAATAAGGAAGACAAAAAAGATAGAGAAGAAAAAAAATTGGAATGAAAAACTATACTATGAAAAAAGGACAAAATTTTCTATTGAGTAAATTTATAAATATAAAACGTATTAAAATAGAGATTTTTAAGTAATTTTAAAATGAAAAGAAAAAAAATGTGGCACTTCTCAGAAAATAAAAATGGAAATAGAAAATTAATAAGAAATTAAAAAGTATTCATTTGAATATTTTTGTTATATAGCAGCAGCACATTTTCTTTTTTTAATAAATAAAAACTTTGTGAGTTTTTGAAGCATCTCTACAACTGGCTATGTTTATTTTTTTATTTACTACCTAATCTAATCTAATACCTATATCTAATAAAGATGTATTCACAAAATTTTAAAATTTATCAATTAAATAAATATCAAACTACAGAACTAAAGTCTAAGGACTTGAAAACTTGAAAACTATTAGGTCGTGAGACTTTGTGTTAAGAACTTGACAAAGAAAGTTCTATATAACTGAGAACTTAAGTATCAGTGCAAATTTAAATTATGTGACCTTCAAAAGATGTTTATTTCAAGATCCAAAGGAATAATTTCAGTACATAGACAGACTGTTCCTGTTGATAAAGGAAATTGCTATTTTCTTCTTTATTACAACAAAAAAAAATTTAAAAGAAAAATTCTAAGAAACTGAACTAAAAATTCAGTATACCATAAAATATATCAACACGTTTTTTAGCTTCATTAAAATCAAAAGAAATTGGTTATGTAGAATTAGTGGAGCATATAAATTCTTTTTCAAAAGTTAAAAAAGGATTGAAGGGTTGCAAGGGTTAGATCATGAAAAATAGAACAAAAAAAACAAAAAAAAAAATTGGGTATTAAATAGAAAAAAGTAGAAATAAAAAAAGGTAGCTAAAGGTTTAAATAAATAATATGCGGAAAATGGCTGTATATGATGATGATGATGAATAAAAAAAAAAAAAAACTGAAAAATTTAAAGGATAGTAGCTATTGCCTGTACTTTTTTTTTTTTATTATTTAAATAAATACCATTCATAATATTAAAGAAGTTGAATGCTTTTTTTAATTTTTTATTTTTTTTTTTGTTATAATTTAAGTTAATTATGAAAAATGACTTTTAATAGATTCTGTTTTTTTTTTTCTCAATTAAGTTATCCATGGGTATTTTTTGCACGAGTTTAAAATTCTGATTTGTTTGATAAATGTGTAAAAGAATTTTCCGTAAAATATTAAAAATTTTCTCTTATTAGTTTAAAGAAAAAAATTTAATATTATAATATGTATATATATATGTATATTATATATATACGTATACCTTTTGGTTCAGTACAAGTTTATATTAGATTTTAATTAATAAAAATGAAAAATTGATTTTTTTTAATTAATCGTATTAAATACTTAAAAACAAAAATTTTATTTAAGTCTAGAATGAAAAAAAGGACGAAATTTACAAAAGAAGTTACAAAAGTTTGTAAAACCTAACAAAATAAGTGAAGAGTGTGGAAATATTTTTTATTTATATTAAATTAAATATTTTTTTTAGGAAAAATCTATGAAAGTAATTTTTTGCGTCTATATGAAAAATATATTTGAGAAAGAAAATTAATTAGTCATTAATTAATCATAAGAAGTAGAAAAATTTTTTACATTTCTTTAAACATGTTCTAAGGAATGAGTTCTAACATAATTTTAATTTTGAATTTCTCATTATTTATTAGGTAATATCCCGATGTTTCTACAATGTTCTTAATTTTGATATCCTTTGGCTTCAGATATCTAAATACCTAATATTATCAGAATTAATAATAGATTTGATTTTAGTTTGATATCTAAAAGGATTAAACATTAAAATAAACATAGTTTTCATGGTATAGTTAACATATCTTTTAGGAAAATTGGTTTTAACAATTTTTATTATACCCGTACGATAGGATCGGGTATAATAAAATTACTCCTCCGTTTGTAACACCTTGAAATAAGCGAGCTAGATATACCTTCAAAGGTATGGATCGGATCAGAAAAAAATTCTAAGACTTTTAAGCCATGTCCGTCCGTCCGTCCGTCCGTCAGCACGCTAACTCAAAAACTAAGAAAGCTAGAATCTTGAAATTTACACAAAATATTTTGGAAGTAATTTGTAGGTTCCCTATTTTTTTTGGTTGAGTTTGGACCAAGCCTAAGGGTAGCTCTCGAACACCTAACTTTTAGATCCCCACATTTTTTTTGCAATAGAGCTATGGAATTTTAACTACTGATAGATCTCACAAAAATATTAATTTTATTTTTAACAACTTTTTTTTGTAGCCCCACCCGTTACGGAGCTACAGCTCCCCAAAGGTTCAAAAAAGCTCTATATTTAAATTGTTATAGTACAAGTTGTATAAGGTATATCTTCATTTTGAAAACGCCAAACGATTACTACTTTTATTAACTTTAAAAGTATATATACAATAAATATATTTTTGTGGCATACGGTGTCTTAATTTACCTTTATGCGAAACTAAAATTTTGCAAAATCCTTTAACCCTTCTATCTTCTAAACGGTTTGAGTTGAAAACTTGAAATTTTGACAGAAGTTAGATCTTTGAAAATAAGTATGAGTCATTTTAGAAATTTTTTTTGTATCACCCCCCGTTTAGGAGCTGTAAAGGGTCAAAAACTGAAAATTTCCTATTTTTAAACACCTGTAACTTGAACACCTGTTAAAATTTTTTTGAAGTAATACACAAAAATTAAAGCTTCAACATTATACTCTTATTTTTGTTAACAACTTTTTTTAATAATATAGGGTTACTTTATAATTGACGAAAGTGTTACTTGATTTTTTCAAATTTTCTAACAACGAATTTCTTTAACGAATTTTTTGCACTTTGTTTTACTCGATAATTTGAAATTGTTGAGGATATAATGCGTAGTACAAAAAAATATAATTAAATAAACAACATAACGGTTGCTTGAAGAATTTTTATTTATATGATATTGATATATATACATACTTATATAATATCATGTTTATTTACATATCGTATATGTCACTAGTGAATGAATGATAAGAGTATAGATGTATATTATATAGCGCCGTATTTACATACATATATGTATTTTATTGTACTTATAAGAAATTATTCTGTCAATGGAATATTTAAATATAATATAATATAATATTTAAAATTATATTTACTATTTTGTACTAAGTAAATTTAATATACATTTACCGCTTGGTATTAAATGGTACTATAGAATATTTGAAAAAGTTTTGGATTGATAATCGTTATGTGAAAGGTTAGAATCTGCTTTTGAAGAATGTACATATAAACATATAGTTTGAATATATGTACAACCCATAGTTCTAGAAATTATAAAATTCACCCAAATTATTTTAAAATACTAAAATATTAAAAAAATAATATTGTGAGCAGAGTGACAGGCTGTGAACATACTAACGGTTCGTACGGGTATCTAAGAGGTGACAAAGGCAACTGTATTCTTCCTCGTTTTTCATTAGATATTAAATTTTTAAACCCCAAATATCCAAAGGCATTTAAAGATTTTTTTTTTTTTCAGATTTTTTATATTGATTTCAGATCTTTAACTGAATAACTGCGATTCTGAATATAGGATATAATTTGAAATATAAAACTAAAATGAAACTAAAAACCAAAAATAAGTTTTCAAATTTCAATATTTTCCTTACTTTTACTATAGAAATTATATATAAACTAAAAAAAATTAATAAAGATTAAATTTTATTTAGTTTACACTCAGTTATATGATTTTCAATTTTTCTATATCCTTGAATTTCAATAACTCAAAAATAATTTTCTAAGAAAAAATAATTTTCAAATTAGTTTATTTGACTAAAATTTAAAAAAAAAAAAAACAAAAAAACAAAAAAAACAATATTGCCTAAAAGGTTAATCTTTCACTTAACAAAAAAACTGTTCAAAAAAGAAAATATATCTACATACATACCTAAATTTCATTTAATTTCATTTCAAAAACTTATCTATAGATACTGAAAATTTTTGCAGTCGAAAATTTAAAAACAAAACAAACTAAAAATAATTTTTGATTTTATTATTTGTTTTCATGTTTTTTTTTTTGTTATCATAAATTTTCTTAAATCCTATTAATATTCACAAAAACTTGACTTTTTGACATATAAATTTATTTTTTAAATTTTAAAGAAAAATTATCGAATAAGCCATCATAAATTTTATTTTTGTTTTTTCATTTTAATTTTTTCCTTTTTATGACTTTTGAAAAAATATACAGCAATACACAGAAATTCTTTAAAAATTTTTTTTTTTTGTATTCGTATAAAATTCAAAAACCCACAAACTTATCATTTAAAAATAAAAAGAAAAAAAAACAAACAAGAAACCTTATTTTTATTTTAGTGTATATACCTACATACACGTTTATGACTGCTTGTTTTGAAAATACACATATATATACACAAACAAAACAAAAAAGTTTCTGAATGTTAGAAATAGTAGAATTTGAAATGATGTGTACGTACATACTTCACGTGTTTTCTGTTATAATGAATGACATTATCAGTAATTAAAACTGATTTTCTAATACACCTAACCTAGGTTTCCATAACAATCTAAAAAAAAAAAAAGTACAAAACAAACGGATCAACAGTAAAAAACAAAAAAACAAACATAAGAAAATTATATTGTATACGTACAATATATACTAAACGTACCTACACTGAAGACAAAATATTTATTTTATAACATAAAATAGGTATAAGTACATATTATAGCAACATATACAGTGTTGTACAACATTTTATATATTTTTTCTTGAAACTTTTTCTGTTTTCAAACCATTTCTAAACGAAATCATTGCAATAATTGTAAGATTTCCATTTTTACTCAAACACAAGTTTTTCTTAAATATAAAGTCTTTGAAAAGCCAATCCGCGTATTTACAGTAATCGCGTTATTCAGTTGCAACTTTTTTCTTTTTCTTTCCACCTTCCTTGATTCACCTTAAAAAAAAAATTTTAAAACGAAAAAAAACAAAGAAAATGCATAAAAATTAGAAAACATTTACTCATTTTTATTAACCAAAATTTAGCCTTAAGCTGTTGCAAGTTACTAATACATGTAAAACAGCAATAAAACTTTTGTTAGGTCAAAAAAATTAAATTATAATATTAACGCACACATATAAAGTTGCAAATACAAAATACAATGGCAACTACTACTTAATGTAAACGTGAGTGTTTTCAAGCACATTTAAATACAAGAATGAATACAAAATTAAATACAGAAATGTTAACAAGTCTAAATAGGACCTTTGAAATTAGCCATAAATCATAAATCAGAACTGTATATCAAAATATATTCTATGTTACTGTTTAAGCTAAAATAAATTTTTGTTTTGAAATTTTTTATTTGATTTGTCAAATCAAATTTTGTGTTTCAAAAAAAAAAAAAAATTTCGAGAAAGAACTTATTCAATCAAACTTAGAACTTATCAATATTATATGAAAAGAGGCGGTATTATACTCATGAAAATTTGTACTGCATCATATAGGTACTTCAATAGGTTGGGCAAACACAATTCAACTCCAAAAATAGGGGTACAGAAAAAAAAACCATGAACGTTATCATATAATTTGTATAATCAAACCTTTTTTAGGAATTTAACAATTTTTTGGATAGTAAGCGAATGTCTTATTTAAAAGTCATGGAAAATACACAAAAAAAAGCGGTTTATTTAATTGAACCCAACAGATTCAGTATTATAACTTAAAAAGGATTTTTGTTGTGAGTGCAAAATTATTTTCTTTATTTTTGTCTTTGTCTCAGACATCGAATATTCAGATCAATATTGCTGAAAATATTAATCTGAAGTCGAATATTAAAATTCAAACAAACAAAAATTATTAACAATATTTTGTACAACATTGTACCTATACAAATTTTATAATTCATGGTAATATTATATAATATGTACAGTGAATCACAATCAAAATTGTCCAGTTCGATATTAGTTCAAAAAGAATAATATGTGGTCACTTTACGATACAATAATTAACAAAAACAGTTTTTTTTTATGCTTAATATAATATTTACTATAAAATAGAAAAAAAAAACTAAACTTAACGGTTCATTTTTACAATAAAAACAACAACAATAATATGTTGAAAGTGCTGATAATGTATCACATTGACAATCGATACTTTCGATTCTCAATTTTTCGGTACTTTTTTTACATTCTCTGTTTGTATAATATTTTTAATATCAAACTCTGTACTTTTTTCCCGCCATATAGTTTTTTTCCCACCTGAGGCAAAAATGTTGATTTACTTTCATCAGTAAATAATAAAACCTTAATAAAATTACATTTTAATATTTTCTTAAGTATTTTAGAGACGAATTACCTGTCTCCAGAAACGTTCATCATTTTGTAAATACTGTCTTGCTAAATTTAATCTTTTAGTTCGATTTAGAGCAGTTATGTAGGATTTTTTTCTGGCCGTTCAGCCATTATATCCATGTTTTCTCATTACCCTTCTTACTGTTCCAGCACACACATTTATTCCCAGCTTTTGTCTTATTTCAGCTGTGAGTTTAGGCGCACTTAAAGCAGGATTATTTCTAATTTTTCTTATAATAATTCTTTCATTAGCTGCTGTAAATACCTTGCTACTGCTTTGTCTAGGCTTATTAATAATTCTTCCTTCTTCCCTAAATGTTTTAATAATATATTGAATTATACTTTTACTTCTTGAAGTGATTTCAGCAATTTTTCTCTGCGATTCCCCTTTTTTAAAAAGTGAAATAATTAATTTTTTAATTCAATGTTTGTTTGTTTATTTGAAGCATCTTGATTAATTTTTAACTGCCAACTGATTAGAAGAATGAATAATGTCTTAAATGTTGAATTATGTCTTAAAATCTAATTTTATCGAATGCACTTGATAATTTATTATTAAATTACATATAACGGTCTTCTTCGAAAACAAATACATATGCCCTTGGACGATTTTCAATGTGATACATTGTCAGCACTTCCAACATATTTTTGTTGCTTTTATTGTAAAAATGAACCGTTAAGTTTAGTTTTTATTTTCTATTTTGTAATAAATATATATAAGCATAAAAAAAAACCTGTTTTTGTTAATTATTGTACCGTAAAGTGACCACATATTATTCTTTTTGTACAAATATTAAGGTGGACGATTTTGATTGTGATTCACTGTATGTACGTACATATATTGTTTTTGATTTTTGATTCTTATAACACTTATTTTCAGTTTATGAAGAAACCGTTACATTGTTTAAACATGTTTGAATAGATATCTAACAAAAATTAATAATATGGTTATACACGATTTTATACTTCAGTGAACGAAATCTGTTCTATCTTTTATATTTCTTGTTTTTGTTATTGTTTTTTTGTTTATTTTATAGCGACAACTAATGTAAATCCGTTTGTCACAATCATGGTGAAAAATTTGTGGTGATGGTAGTAACGATGATGGTAAAAAAAACAAGCAAATACCGTTATGGTGTTTTTCTATTAACATTAGGTATACGATATATTAATTTTAGAGTATAAAATTTTATATGTATTATACATAAACTTTGTAGAAACAATGGTTCTTCTACCAAACGGTTAATTATAGAAATTTTTTTTTTTTATTTTTTTATTTTCGGTTTTGTGAGATACACATTCATGCATGAATAAGACAAAGTATTGTATGGATTCTGAATATTTTGGTGTGCGTAGATTTAAACTTTTTAATTGAAAAATTCAAAAACATTAGAAATAAATAAAAGAGTGAGTAAGATAGATGCGGATATAATATAGAAAGAGAAAGAGAAAGAGAATTAGGAAAAGATAGAGTAGATAAATGAGGAAAAAAGAAAAACATAAAAAATAAAGAAAACCTTTACACGCAATTAAAAACGACAGCTACCGACGACTGATTTACTGATAAAATGACAAGATTTACCTTTAATATTTATCTTTTTATCTTACTTTCTCTTTCTCTCTCTCTTTTTCCTTTTTTATTCTACACCTTCTTTACATGTTTATCTAAGTATACGTCTTTTAATTTAATAATGATGGAAGAAAATTTTCGTTAAATTAATTTTTATTAATTGAAATAAGATAAAAATTTAGAGCTGTCTACAACAATCAAAGACACGCACCACATAATGAAAAATGTAGAGAAAAATAAACAAAAGAAAAACAAAAAAAAACGAATGATTGCAAAATGAAAATTAAATTTTGTTGAAGAGAATAGCGCGGTTGTAATAAATGAAAGTAATGAAATTAAAGTAAATTAAAAAAATTAAATTCCAGAGAAAAATTAAAATAAATAAAGCAGAAAAAATTAATTTAATGAATTTCTTCTTAAAAAGTTTCTTTTAAGAAACTTAGTATTGCAGCTAATAATGCAAAATAATAAGAAAATTTTAAAGAAAATTTAAACAAAAGAACCAATTTTTGATGTTTAAAGTATTGTAACAATTTTATTTTATACAAAAAAACTTTTAAAGTTGCCACAAAATTTTAGTTTCGAATAACTTTAGTTATCTACTTTTTAGAATAATTTAATGTAAAACAATCAAAATTTTGGTAGAATATATAACAAAAGATCGTTGGTATAATATATAACAAAATCGACAATGGATTAATCGATTAATCATTGAATCTTTCTCAAAAAAGTATATTTTATAAAAAATATAAATTGCAAATAATACACTAGGACATTTGGACGAAAACTCCATTTTACAAATAAACGACCTTTCTTTTTCCAAGGAAGGTGGGAATTCTCCAAAGGCACCAAAAATACTCTTTTGGTAGTTTTAGATTCTTACTGATTAACCCTTTAGCCAATAAAATATGATGAAACCACAATATATTGACTAGACAGTAGAGATAGGAAAGGATAGGTGATTATTATTATTACTCTTTTTCTATCAGTGATAATAGCCATCAACAATTGTAACATGGTGGTACCTATATATGTATATAACAACTTCCTACATTAGGTAAGTGAAGATAACCACACTGTCGTTGTAGCAGCTGTTATCATTATTAATATTAATAAATTAATATTATTATTATTATTTAATAACAGAGTCGAAATCATCATTAGGTTATAACAAGCAGTAGTAGTTTCTGCATCATGTAATCGAAGGTAGCTCCACTGTAGCATCTATTATTATTTGTTATTATTACAGAATATGCGAAATACATTATTATGATATAAAATTACTACTTATGTTTGTTTTATATAATTTGATCTTTAAACCCAAGGCCCTCCAAATAATAGCTGACGACTTAAATACTACACCATGAGTCAGATAAAACAAAAGGATTAACGAAAGAGAGACACATTTTACAAAACGAAAAATTGCACCTAGGTAATCTTTGCAAAATGAACATTTGAAGAAATAATCCATTTACCGAAAAAATCCATTTTAATAAAAACCATATTAGGATAGCAATTTTTTTAAATTTGTTTTTTTTTTAAACTGATTTGGAAAAACTGCATAGAAGTTAAAATGATTCTCATTTTTCAAAAATATTACGCTTAACGACCGTCATCTTTAAGTTTTTCGTCGTAAAAAGGAAAGTGTACTATGTGTATTGCAGTAAGGTCACAAAATTAGAGTATTTACTTTTTCCAGACTAATATTAAATACCTAGTTATTTTTTTGTATATGAATTGCATTTTTACTAAACGACTTTTTGGATTGTTTGCAAAATCAATTTTTTTTTTCATGAAAGGTATTATAATTTTAAGTTGCCACTATGCAATAGCACTTAATTTGTTTTTTTTTTACAAGAGTTGGAGGAAAACTCAAAAGTCACCAAGAAGAAGTGTTGTTTTGGACTTTAACCAACCAAAATTACTCCCCTTTTAAAACCAAACTTTAGGATGGAACCATTAATACAAATATTCAGTTTGGTTTTCTGGATAGGGATATGGGAAGGAAGATTGGGGAAATTAGAAATAGGAAATTTGGAGGGATATTTTAAAGAAAGATGTTAATATTCTTCTTAAACTTAAGTTCCACAAACGATGGACGATGTTCTTAACGATGGTATATTGTTCCACAAACGGAACATGCGTATAAGAAACGCATTTTCATAAGCTGTATTTCCCCATTTTTATAACTCTACATGGTAGCGATGAGCTTATGTTACCCTCCTTTTTTCTCGTTGGAAAACTTTGAGTGGAGGCATTAACTCTTTTATTTTTTTCGAACAGGTGTTAATCCTTACGAATTTCCTTTAATTTAAGATTTTTTTTAAACTCGCATATCACTTATAAGTAACCATAGATATTTTGCGTAATGCTTCACTTTTCGTAAATTTTGTTTCAATATAAATTTTTTCAAATATAAATATTTAAATGTTTTTTTTTATATCAAGGATTATTTTTTTTATATTATTATAATCTGAATCCAGTTTTATTATAGTGTGTCTTTTTTATTTAACGAAATAATTTCTTAAGAATTAATAGTGTATCCTAAAAAATATAATGAATTTACGAAAAAAAAAAAATCTGAATTTTTAAATAAATTATCTAAAGATATGTTTGAAATTTAAATTTATTCCTTGAAATATAATAACATTAATATTTTATAAAAAATTATTTTAGTAAAAAACTCATTGCTAATGGGATTTAAATACTTAAAAAACTTTTACTTGAAGTGAAATGTTAAGAATGGAAATGTTATAAAACTAAAATTTTAAAGGTATACCTATTGTTAATAATTTAAATACGGATACATGCGAATGAAATTTTTTTTTTTTTTTAGGAGTATAATAAAATTTAACCTTCATCAAATCTTAACAATAAAACAAAACTAACAAAATGTTGATAAAAAATGAAAGAACCAAAAAAATATAATTTTTTTCTTTTTTTATAAATGCCTAGTAGTACTTTAGAAAATTAAATAAAAACGACCCCAGTAATTTTGGAAAATGTTGTATTAAAAAAAAAAAAAGAAGAATAAAATTAAAATATTACCCTTCAACAAATTAATTACAAAATTGTTTGAAAAAAAATATTATTTTATATTTTACATCACAATTTTTACAAAGGAAAATATTTTTTTATAAAATAAATCTTTTAATCTCAATGTTTATCTTTTTTTATGCTAAAAAATTATGAATTAACATTTATTGTCCAGAAATTTAAAATCTAAAATGAAAATATAGATGCATACTAAAAAAAAAATGACATAAGTTATTTTTAGTTAAGTAACAAAATTGATGATTCATAAAGTTTTCAAGTATCAAATTATTAAGTCTAACATTAAGTCAGATTTAGAAATGAGTGGTTTAAAACAGATAATATAAAAATTGACGAGAAAGTTGCACATTTGTTAAGGATCATTCTAAGTGACATCCTTGTCTAAGGCTAATTTTACCAAAAAATATTACTAGCTTCATTCTATTGAATTTCTTTTACCGTGTAAGATGCCTTTTACCTGTTTTTTATCATGACAATACAACAACCACCACAAAGGAAACAAAATATGTTTTGTTGTTGTTTGATTGCTAATCGTTATCTTAGTCCTTGTACTTTTATTTTTATTTTACGGCGGTTGGTGTAGAGTCATTTAAAGACGTTGGAGAGGAACCGTACAAGCCCGATTCATCTATTAACGTGTGAGACTTTAACCCACTAAACACCACTTCCATTTTTAACCAAATAATAGGTTGGGGAAGGGGGCGGCTCGGGAGCTTATTGGGTAAGAGCTTAAAAAATACACTGTAAAAACCAAGGGACTGTGGATTCGAATCTCACACACGTCGTTAGTATAATTCCCCCTTACGACATTTACATCCAAGCCAGTTACGGACAGGCTGTGTAATTTCCTTGTCACATTTATGTGGCAGGGGAATAAAATAAAAAAAAATACGTTAAGGAAGGTTTTTTTAAATTTGTTCTATTGAGGCAAGAGTATGGACCTTGAAAGAAAAAGAAAAACATAGCTTCCTATTATTGCATTAACTAGGCCTACGGTTTTTTATTTTTTCATTGAATCTACCTAATTCTTTAGTGTCTTAGATTGAGCAATGTAATCGGTGTCTTCAAAATGTCTTCAATATTTCTCCAGGTTTTAATATAGGTATTAAGTGTTGCCTTCTTTCTACGAAATCACTCTTATTTCTGTAAGATTCAAATTCAAAGTTTCGATTCAAAGAATTCAAGATAACATTAAATTAAATGGTATATATTAAATTAAATGGTAATATTAAGGAGTTAAGATATTGGTAGGAGTTTTTTTTACTATACCTAAATTATTTCTATATATTTTTTTGTATATAATGTATTGTATATTTCTAATTTAATGTAGGTAATAAAAAATTTAAAAAAAAATTATATTCTTATAATGTATATTTTTGTATATATATATATGTGTACTCATTTATTCTAGATCAGATATTTTGAGTGAATGGAATGAATTTTTCTTTTTTTTTTTGCCGAAAAAAAAAAAAATCCTGAATTCTTTTAAAATTTTTCCATTGAAAATTTATTTATAGACATATTAAAGAGCTCTTATAATTTTTTATATTTTAATTTTTTTGTCATTATTTTCGAAGTCTTATTTAGATACACAGGTACATATAAAAATATAAATGTGATTTTTAAAGGATATATAAGAGGTTAAAGGATTCAATTATTTTGTAGTATTATTTCCGTTATATTATCTGATTTTTGATAAAATATTATTAATTAATTACAAATTCAGTTATTATTCAGAATTTAAGAGTATCTGAAAGAAAATTCAATTATGTATTAGTTTAAAAATCAAGTATTTTTAGAATGTGAAAAAAAATGAAAATTTTGTGAAGATACCAAGGAAACATATTGGGTATGTATATCTATCATAATGTTGTTACCTTTCTCTAATAAATTAGAAATATTTGGTTATACGACATAAAAGAAATGTGAATTTTAAATATCTTTAAACTTGTAAGTTTTTTTGGTAATAATAAAATTTGTATTTTATTTATTGTTATGATAAAACTGAATAATTGTAAAGCTCAAAATATTTTAGTTAAAGTCCATTTTGCTTTTTCAATTCATTTTTTAATTAAATCGACAGACTATAGATAATCCATTATTGTTATTATGGTTGAATTCTCGTTTGCACATCTAATAATATTAAATTCATCAATTAAACTAATCATTCATTCAATTAAATCAGCCGACTAAATTTTTCTTAGCCATTTGTAATGGTTGAATTATATTTGTAGTTCTTTGAATTTAGTAAAATAGAAGTGGTTTTCAACCTTCCGTCCGTTGGCAATTTTTAAAACTTTGTTCGTCTATTGGGGTCGAAAATGACCCCAGTCAATAAATCACGTTTGAATAAGAAAATAATAATATTTTCTTTTTAATAAGAATAAAATAATTTATTTTATAAAATTCAAAAAAAAACATACAAAAAATATTCAATAATAATATAAATTGTGCAAAATTTAAGAATTAAAATTCTAAACTGAATCAAAAATATGTTGTAATAAAACTGAATGAATAAAGATGCTTTTTGCATGCTTTTTTATAAGTATAGCAAAACTTTCCAAAGTTTATTTTTGTATAATTGCTTGATAAAATATGTTTTTATTAGATACTGGAGTCATTTTCACCCCACTAGACGGATTACGTCAGTTTTATATATAGGCATTTTGTAACGATGTGATGTATCTGCAATTTTTGCCACAAAGTGGACCTTGATGAACAAATCAAGTTATTTTTACAAAATCAGAAACATTTCTGGAACAACACAATGAAATGGTTTTTAACAACTTGTTTTGTAATTTTTAGTACTTTGGGTTAAAATAGACCCCAGACGGACGGACGGACGGACTAAAGATTAATCATATATACGACGTTCATTATGATTACAAAAAAAAAGCCCTGCAAGTTTAGTTCTTAGAATACATCTACAAAGATATGAACTCATCTGATAGTATTATATTATGCTAATATTAAAATTTTTGTATGCTTTGTCGTTATCTAATGACTGATTCAACTTAATTTGATTTGAATTTCATGGAGTTCATGAAACAATTTTTTAAAATAATAAAATAAAAAAATGTTATAGCAAAACGAAAAAAACAAACAAAATAAATACTAAAATTTAAAATTTTTTATAACCACTTTTGTTCTGTTTTTCTTCTTATTAATTTATAAAATCACTTTATTTTCCTAGAAAAACTTAAAGTCACATAAAAAAAATCTCACATATTTCTTTATTATTTTGTAGTTTTCTTGTTCTCTCCTTCTTTTATATTTTATTACAGTCCATTTATAGGCTTTTTAACCTTTTAACATTTCATCAGTCATTATTCACTTATTAATAAAAACAGTAGAATAATAAAAGGAAAACATACAAATCCAAAACTATTAAAAAAAAGGATATTAAACAAATTCCTCAAATCACCCTGTATTGGTAATTTTTTCAATTTATAACTTTTTATTACAAACTATGTAAACACTATAAACGTTTTATAGTTTTCAGAGAGCCGCAGAATGTCAATGACCATTGGTCAAAAAAAAAAAAAAAACAAAAATTTTAGGCAATAAAACTGAAAGTACAATAGAAAAATAAATTTTAATATTGCTGTTCCATTTTCAAGATATTATGATTTCCACAAAAAAACAACAGAAAAATAACCATTAGAATGAGACAACAATAACAAAAAAAAAGAAGTAAAACAAAATACTTTTTATTGTTGCCCATCAAAGATTTCAAAAAAGAAAAATAATAATGTCCCTTATATTTTGCCTTCCATATTTCTCTTCTGTTAAATTTCATTTTATGGAAAACAAAAGGAAAACCATACATACATACATATATTAATAGGTAGTATATATTATATTTTCATTTATTTTTTTATGGAGGAAAACTATAAAATGACCAAAAAATAAAAAGAAAAAAAAACAGAAGAGTATATACAGACTTGTAAGCATTTCTTAACTTTTAACACATTTGTGTCAGTTGATTGTCATAAGAGTTCATGTCACTTAATATTTGGGTAAGAGATCTTTTCCCAAGAGTAATGTCCTTTTTTTGGTTTTATTTATTTTTTTATTTTTTTTTTTTTTAAGAATATTGTTTTAGATTTATTTTTAGCCCCTCTATTTAATTTGTTGTTGATAAAATAGTTGGTTGGTGTTAATACTTTGCCATGTCATATCTACTTTTTTTTTAACAGTAGTACTAAGGCCAAGTCTTTAAGTATTATGAAATTTTGCACACTTTGTTCTTATAAGTAAATAAATTATTTAGTAAAACAAATTTCGACAAAGTGCAATTGATCTTTTATTTAAAATTCTAAGGACGTTTAAGCATAATATCTTCACCGATAGTGCTTTGTTATTAAAATTGCTGTTGTTAAATTTTAAAACTTTCTTTCAGTGCTCTGAAAATTCTTGAACCCTTTATATGAGACTAATATTAATATAGAACTACCAAGAGTATACAATGAGGTAAAACATGAGGTACAAGGTATTATTATTTGTTTTATATTGTTTTAAAAATTGTGGTATTATTTTTTGGCGCTATATTGTGGATTCTCATGGATACATTGTTGTGTTTTAAATGAGAATAGTAAAGATAAAACGTTCTCCAAAATAATATAATACTATTATCTATTTTATCTTCTTTTCATTATAGCATATCTATATTTCCATTTAAATTATTTTTGAGTTAGAAACAGCGAATTTGTGTTTAATATTGTATATAGTATATTTTTTTGTAGACGCTATATGTTATATAATATGTATGTAAGTATATAATATATTTTTATAAAAATGTTTATTTTAAACATTTACAGTAGTGATCAAAGATAAGTTTAAAACAGTATATAAATCAAAGTATTGTTACAGGATAACAATACAGGGTCTTTAAAGAACGTTTATATTGTAAGTTTATTTTTTTCGAGCTTTTTGATTATTTCATAGGAATTTTTTGAATTACTCCGATACCTATTTAAATAATATAATATGTCTATAAGTAGAAAAGTCTAAAAATTTATCCAAATACATTTTCTCTATATGATACCCTCAAAATTTGCCAGACTTTTATTTTTGCAGTAATTCGATATTAATGGCTACCACTGTATTTACTTTGCATATGTATTTTTATCTTATATGAAGTTTTTGTTTTTTTGTTTGAATTCCTTAGACTATCGTAAGGACAAAATTATTTGATCTGAACACGGAAAAGATATAATAAGAGAAAAAAAAGAAAGAAAGGAAAAAAATAAGGGAAAGCAAATTTTTTGAGCTCTAACATTAAGTATAAAACAGCACCTTTGGGTCTTTTATTGTTGATCGAAATCCATTAAAGAATTTTCATTTAGTTTTTTTTTTTGTTTTTTTGTTTTTAATATGATTTTTATGCAGTTGTTCTTATTGTTCTTTATTATGTATTAAAGTTTTTTCCTTTAAATTCCAATTTCCAAAACTAAGAAAGCATAATAAAAAAGAAAATAAACCGAAAAATAAAAATTTCAAAATGTTAGGAGAAGAAAAATGAATTCAAAATGAAAAAGAAAAAAGAATTAACAAAACAAACAACAAAAAAATTACGAAAAGGGAAATGAAAACTTTTCATATTATATTATTATTTTGGTTACATAATATACAATATATTTTTACATATAGATATTATATAAAAAGTTTTATATTATATAATATATTATGTATAAATATGTTTATCTATAGTAGGTAATGCCATTCAATATAGAATTAATATAAAATAAATAATAATAATATAGAATATTCTCATTTCCGAATGGAAAATGATTGATTTTAATATCCATACGAAAAATTATTTTTAAGTCAGGTATCATAAATTTCATAATGTTTTATTAAATTGTAGTTTACAAACGTAGGTACCATCGTTACAGTATATTATTATTACAACAATATAATACATAGAAAAGAACGCTGAACAAAAGAATATAGAGCTGATATAGAGAAAATAAGTCTCAATAAGTCCATGAGATGGATAATAAAATAGAACTTTAGAATAAAAAGTTTCTGAATATTACCTACACAGTTAATTGAATTGAGACCTAACTAAAAATTGATATTTTTTAACACCATCTTTTAACACTTTTATAATCTAATTACTTTTAAGGATTAAATAAGGATTCAATTTACCTCTTCTAAATAATATTCTAATATTTTAAAATGTGAAAGAATTATTATATTAGAATATACGTAATACGTATATTATATACATATTTCTCAATTTTTTTGGTTTTGGTTTCACCCAATAAATTTTCAGTTTAAATTTTAAATTAAAAAATAAAATAGTGTTATTGATATTTTGTGGTATTTAAAACAATTAAAAAAAAAATATTTCTTAAAAAAATTTCTAATAAAAAATTTTAAAAAAGAAAACTTGTGGTATTTCAAAAAAAAAAAAATTAAAAAACTGATTTGATTTTAAGGATTTTTTTGTTATTGAAAATTTATGTCAAATAATATAAAAATATATATACTTATATGTACAGATAAAAATTTAATTTTAGTTTTTGTGGTGAAAAATTATATTTAAAAAAAAAAAAAAATTCTTTTCCGTATTTAAATTTAATAAGCTTCTAAATATGAATAGAGAATCATTCATAATAATATGAGATTTAATTAATATACAAGTAGATATATGTTGATTATGTAGATCTAGATACATAGATCTACATGTATAGATATATATACATTATCATAGATAGGTATATGTATCTATATAATGATAATTAAAAAATGTTCAAAAATTTATTAAATTTAATTTAAAAATTCTTAATTTCTTAAAAAAAATTCCAATTTTTTATAATTTTGTGTATATCCTATCTATAAATGTGGGTTTTTCTGTTGAATATGACAAAATTATCAGACAAAATGGTAAGTACGTATAGCGGAATTTAATAAAAAAATTCAAATTTTTCGAAAGAAAAGACATGATATTTGTAAAATACCACTTCTACTCGTTAGTATATATATATATATATAATCTTATTTATTTATTTATATTAATATTACATACATTAATGTAGTGCAATATTATTGAACCATCGGCTACTAAGGCCATTATAGGTCTTTATACTATTATTAAATTATATACTAATATTATTTATTTTGTTTATATTATATACTATATATTTACATTATATTAGGTCGTAAGGGGGGTATGTAAAGAAAAAACCTGTGCAGGGATCGAACCCACACTCCTTCGGTTAATACGCCACACGCCTACCCACTAGGCTACCGAAGCTACATATAATCTTATAAAGCCATAATTAAAAAAATACAAAGCAAAATTAACTATACAAAACTCAATATGAAAATTGCATACTTTTAGGTAAAATGCCCATAAAACTTTAATAAAATCAAACATTTATATTAAATTTTTATCAGTATGGTAATAAAAATTTATCAAGTAGTGTGACAGGGATAGTTATATTATTAGTTGTTTTTTATCTTTTCGTTTCTTTAATGAGTATAAGACATTCATTAAATCGTTTATTATTAATATAAGGCTAAAATTCAGTTTCTCGAATAATTAGTTTCACAAAGCCCTTGGATTACTTGTCTGTAGTTATTCTTCAAGATAATTTGAGCGTGATCTATTATAAATTATTCTTAGTCTGGTAGATAAAATGTCTGTAGAAGTGATTTTATGATATTTTTCGTAAATCAATTCCTAAATAACTTTTTCCAAAAAATTCTACCCAAATCATATCCCTTGAACCAAGCTGTACATTTGCATTAAAAGCTCCAGCCTAAATATTGTTTATAAGGGGATGGTTTTTGGTTTATTAATGTGCAACGTTATCCAAAAAAATTAGGTGAACTTTTTTTTGGGTTACTTTTGCAGTTTAAAGTTTCATTTAAAGTTTTATAACATTATTATTTCCTATATATATATAATTCCTTTTTCTAAAATTATTTTATAAAACGGCTTAATGTCAAAAATAATTTAATCTAATTTTCTGTAACTTGTTTTTTTGTTTTTTTTGCTTTTAAATACATTTTATTTAATTGTTATCAGTTTAATTTTTTATATAAATTCAAAATAAAATTCAAAAGTCTCTTTAATTTTTCCATCTATAAAATCCAACACTCACACATTCAAATATTAATGTATCTTCTTATATAAAATTCTAAGGTCTTATAGGTGAAATTGTAATTATTGTTAATCTCTTATAAACACGCTATCCTTTTATATTAAGCGTTTTGTTTATTGAATTTTTCATTCATAGAATAAAATAGAGAGATAGAAAATTATTTTATAAAAATGAATCATAATATACAGTATAATCATTTTAAAACTAACAATTCTAACAGATTTTATGATTCATACGATATTCAGAAATTTTTTTTGTTTCGTAAATAAATCTAAAAACACAAAACGCAAAAGAAATAAAAGTGTTAAAGATATACTGTAAAGTGTATTACCGTATACCTATTGAATAAGCGTAATATTATTATTGATTCCTAGAAAACGAATATAACGCAATAAAGTATATTGAGGCATATGTGACCATACTCAATAAGACCATATGATTCCTTAAAAAACGAGATAATAATGTTTCATATGGATGCTCATATAGCAATATAATATATTAGGTCAGATATCTTTTTAAATGTCCTTGATATCCTTGAAAAAAAAAAAAAAACAATTCTTTGAAGATATTTTGTAAAAAATTATATTTTATATTTTTAATTCGTAGAATTCTAAAAGAATTTTTATACTCTTTCACAATTTATTAAGGTTATATTAAATTATTATTGGTAATTTTTATTTTTTTTATTTTTAACGATAATAATATATGTTCTGTACAAAAGAACCTGAGCCTTTATAAATGATATATGAATCCTTATTAGATTTTCAACAAACATATTATATTTTTCTTTAATAAAGTGACACATAATATATTATTCAAAAGAGAGTTAGCATTTGGGTAACATGGAATACTTTCAAAAGGATCATTACATGTAAAATTGAAAGAAATCAGTCAATACTCACTCCATTCTGATCCTGTTATAATATATACCTTCTGGTGTCACTTTACTATCAAATTTGTTTTAAAAATCGATTTAAAAAAATAATTCATTAAAAAGAGGTGGTATTGTAAAATGTATACATATATAATATATATACCTACAATAAAATAATATTATGCATATTATTGTACAAATTTACATAAACTATGTTGTAAGTGGTTATTTTTGTGGTTTAGCACATTAATACACAAGAATTATAATATTTATCTATTTTCTTACAATTTTATTTTTTATTTTTAATTTTTTTTTTTTTTGCCTTAAAATAAATAAAATTGACAAATTATTATGCAAACAATTAAATCTTCCGTTACATTTAGCAATAACTTCCTGAAAAATGTCTCAATTACT
Source organism: Poecilobothrus nobilitatus (assembly GCA_947095535.1). Classification (NCBI taxonomy): domain Eukaryota; kingdom Metazoa; phylum Arthropoda; class Insecta; order Diptera; family Dolichopodidae; genus Poecilobothrus; species Poecilobothrus nobilitatus. Next base: position 238,951,548 of record OX352773.1, on the reverse strand, counting down.
TAAATATTATAACAACAAAAATTAATACTAAAATGGAAAACATAATTTTTTTTTTTTTATTCAATACCTAGGTACCTATTTAATATTATTACTGGATAGATAGAAAAGAAAAAGCCGAAAAATATAACAGCCTAGATAGGATTACTTTTGGCAATATAAATACATACATTATAGATATACAATAACAGTAAAATAATAAAAAAAAAAGTTAAATTGAATAATAAAAAAATACAAAATACAAAAAGAACCTAATACATATACATACAAAAAAAAAAAAATAGTTCCTGTCATTCATAATTTTTAGTACTATTAATACACGCACAAATGAAAAGATCTAATACATAAACTATTACCCTATTTGTAGAATATTGTTAATTTTTACTTTTACAGTTACCCTACTTTTACAGTTACCCTAATTTTATATATGGTTACCCTGAAGTGAGATGAAAAAATTGTTTGAATGAAAATGTCCGTTCCGTATTCGAAAAAACTGGTATGCTGAAGTACATTCGGCTGCAAGCACTTTTTGCAGATGTCAAAATACGGAAAAAACGTTTCATTAAAAATTTATTCTTTAAAAATTATTTAATCATTAAATCAACCCTTTTGTTAAATTTTATATGGCTCTGTTGAAAAATAATTTAAAATAAACAACTTCCGATCTGACCAATGGTGCAGTGCGTAAGTCACCGGTCTTTCAGGCGAATGGTCTCGGGTTCAAACCCCTGTCGGGTCCAATATAATATTAAATATCTATAATAAAACAATGTAAACAAAATATTAAATATAATTATAATTTAATACTTGTACCGAGATGGCCCACACGCTTTAAGGCAAAAGGGTCCTAAAAATATCAGCAGATATTTATATCTGGACGATATAATATTTAAAAAAAAGAAAAACTATTTCTGCAATCATTTCAATGAAAGCTATAACTGACGCCTTAAATTTACATCTACTTACATTTTGTTTTCATAATATTATTTTGTACGCTGGACAATGCTGGACAATTCAAATTAATTAAATTGATAACTTTAAAAAAAATCTTATAAAAACATATAATTACCTATCTTTACTTTTTTTCTTTACAAAAATAAATATTATTTTGCACTAAATAACACTTCCCTCTTATAACTGCTTGCTTTCGAATGAATAATTGTGTCGAAAGGTCGAATTTAATTCATTTTCATTAATTTTCCATTTCGACGGACTACAGCATACACAAAAAAAAAATTCGAAATCAAAATGGCGTTTTGCAGTAGCTGTGAATAAAATTCTGATTTAAACATACCATAATTATGTGGAATTTTTATTCATCGAAACATTTCGTTGGACATCAGGATAACCATATAAGATTTGTTTTGAGTAACTGTATAGTTTGTTTAATACATATCAAATATATGTACATACGTATGTATGTGTGTATATATAAAATTTCTATATAATAATAATAAGCTTGTAAATGTTTTTTAAATTTTCTCTCTCACCTTTGGGTCATCTACTGCTACTATTTTTCTTCTCTTTTTATTTTATAACTGTACTTTTATTTATAACAGTTAACAATAGTTAATACATGTCAACATTCATCAAAATAAAAATAAATTCCAATATAAATTATGTAAGTATGTATGCCTTTGTATGGACATAATATTGATGTAAGATTTTTTTTTGTTTTATATAACTTTCTTTTAGTTTAGTTGCGTGTTTTATTGTATATGAAATATTAAAATAATCACCACTACTTCTATAATATTACTGTTATAATATCTATAATATAACTATACAACTACTTGAAATAAAAAAAATTTTGTGTATAAAATAAATTTTGGAATATTCAACAAGTACAATAATTTATTATAAAAAGAATAAAAAAGAAAAACATAACAATAAATCTTATTTTGTATATATAAGACGTGTATGTATTATAACAAATATACTGTTATTATGGAAATTGAAATTTACCGATCTGTTTCGAATCAAAGCGAAAAAAAAGTGTCTTTCCTTCTAAAGTTTGCTCTTAATCGCTTGATTTCTTATATATTTTATAGGAGATCTTTGTAGGAAAGAAATTGTAAAATAAAAATTTACAGTTAGAATATAATATAATATAAGCATTTAGTTAACTCATAACAAATTTATAAATCGGATGCTACCGTGCACTACTTTACTTTTTCGATTTGTTAACCTGTTTCGGCTGAAGAGTTCGTTAAAGTTTTTTCGATAACATATCTTATACCAACGGTTTCATTGACGGCAGTCAAATTTTGTAGAAAAGTAATTTCTTATTGACGAAATGCGCTAGATTAATATGGTTACGGTCTGTTAACCCATTCCAGCACGCCGATCTGTAAAAAATTTGTAATGGAAACTGATTTTAACCAATCTGTTTCGAGACATGATTAAAATATCTTTTCTTTTAAAACCTACTTTTCTTTTTATAGCAGCTCGTATCAGCCAACTTTTATTTGACTTGGTTCTGAAATGTACGATTAAATTAGGTACCTGGTATTTTCGATCATTATTAGACTAAATACATATGTCTCAGAATTAATTGCAATTTCAATTTGGTTCATTATTAAGAAAAAAAAAAATTATAAATATTTACAATATTTGTAAAAGGTTATAGGACACAATTAATGTGAATTAAGGTTTAATTTAAAGCAGAGAATATAGTAAATTAACTATAAGTTGCTGCCAAATTTATAAGTTACAAATACTACATTCTATACCTATTATATGTAATAAAAACTTAACTAAATTAATAAATTTGCAATTTTTATAAGAAATTCTTATTTCACATTTGTCAATAAAAGATTACCATTATTTTGTTTATCTGACTAGAGCCATTTGCTGAAAAACTACAATTGTCTGAAAAACTAGTAAAATGTCTAGATAATATTAAAGGAAAGTTCTAGTACTTAACTATAAAAACCTTTAAAAAAAAGATAATATTAATTGAAATGAAAGAATGAATAGCTGTTCCCAAAGCATTTAGTAAAAAGTAAAATTACATACCATATACTATACATACATATAGTTATAAACATACAAATTCAATAATATAAATAATTCTCATGATACCAGATAAAAAATTCAAAATGATGATATTTTTGCGCAATATTTATTTTTTTTTTAATTTTGTTTTCTTGTTTTAACTATTTTTGTATATAAACATTAGCAAATTTATTTAAAACTTTAATTCCATTTCTATGGATTTTATAGGTATATTTTGCATATTTTATAATTCATTATTTTTTTGTTTTTTTTTTTTGTGAAAAAATCATAAAAAATATATTATATATTTGAATTTTATTCCTATACACATAATTTTTTATAATATTCTTTTTTTGTTTTTCCTTTAGTTTGGTAGATTTTAATTATACACACACCATTTGTTCATAAAAAAAAAAAAAATAAAATACAAAACAAAAAAAAACATTTTTAAATTTTTACAACTTTTTTTTTTTACAAATTTTAAACATACCTAAACACATATTTTTTACATTAAATTGCTTGAAAATGCTAATTTTTCGTTTAGTGTCTGTCATTGGATTATTAAAATTTCTTTTTAAAGATTATCAAAACATGAGGAAAAACCGTTACTGTGTTAAATTTTTGACAATTGGTCAACCAATATAATTAGATTAACTTTTTGAATGAGATCGATTTACAATGAATTTTTAACTTTTAGAATAAATTCTATCTAAAACTTACATTTCTACTTCAAGCAATTCAAGACATCTTGTGGCAACTTGTCAATCGGCGTAAGTCGTCATAAGTCATAATATCAAATTATTAGATTAGATTTATTGCAGAAATTTAAAAAGCAAAAAAAAATAATTATCATTATATATATAAAAAGTATACAATACGTTGGTAATTTAAATAAATAATTATTAAATCCGATCAAGACTTTTGTGGCAGTCAATATTTCCTGTTAAAATCTCTGATACAAATTAACAGTCACTAGATTAGAATTGTAAACTTATTTATACAAATTACATAACATAAACATAAATGGAATAGTAAATTTATTTTTAGTTCTTCATATTATTTATGAGGACATTTTCTGGCCACTAAAATACTGTTACTTATTGATGACTTTTAATTACCAACATAGATGACACTTTTAATAATATTCATTTATAATACACAGGAAAAGTGTCTTTCTTTTTTAAACCACTCAATAAAAGCATTTGGTAGCTTACTAGTACTATTTTTTTTTTTTTATAGGTCTCTGCGGTCAATAAAGAATTAAAAGTAGAAAATATATATTTTTTTTGTTATTATTCTAACGGTAAATAAAATTTTTTTGCCATTATCTTTTCTTTTTCATAACGGTATTATAATTTTGCGTGTCTAGTTGTATATGTTTGGTGTATAAAATTCCCATGGTTAAAATAAAAATAGAAAACATAGTAATAATATGCAAAGTTTTAAACTCTACCCAAAAAAAAAAAAACAAAAAAAAACTAAAAAAATAAGTTTATTGTTTTGCCATAAAATAGAGAAAAAAAACAAAAAAAAATACAACCCCAGACATTCAGTTGGGAATTAAAATTTTTCGGTCCGTCAAATTTTTTATTTTTTTATTTTTGTTTCTTTTACTTTTAGGTTTGATGGAACACGCACTTTCCATAAAAATCCGGCAGTTTAATAAAAAATTTAAGCTTTTTTTATTATTATTATTATTATTATTATTATTATTATTATTTTTAGTAAGTTTTACTATTTTTAATAGTAGTTTTAATTTTTGTTTTATTTTTTGCTTTGGAATCACTCAGATCAGTGGTTCGTGAATTTTTTATTGTAAATAAAAATAAAAAAAAAAAAAAAACTTATATTTAAAATAAAGAAAAAATAAAATTGAAAAAAGCAAAAAAAAAAAAAAATGGGTCAGAAAAGTTTTAGAAAATCATAATATTAAAGAGTTGCTATATGAAATGATTTTCTAGCATATAAAATATTTTTTTTTTTATTAAATTTATTTAAAAATAAAAATTTTAAACTTTTATTTAAAATGTTAAGTATTAGGACGAGGTCAAATGTTTTTTTTGTTCTTTTTTTTTTTTTGGGTTATTTTGGGTTTTTATTTTAAAAATTTTTTGTTTATAATTAGGACGAACATGATTGCTTTAGAAAACGTGTTCTTTTAATTGAGAGTTTAATGTTTAATATCAAAAACGGAATTTTAAAAGAATTTAGTTAGTTTTTTGTTTTATTTTTTGCCGGTTAATACTTTTTTTTATTAAATTTGTAATTTTAAACTTTAAAATTTTAAAGTTTTTTTGAGGTTTCAACACAGATTACGCAATAAAAAAGGTTTTGTTTTTTTTTTTGGGTTAGAATAATTTTGTTTTTGTAATTATTGTGTTTCTGTAGGTGTATGAGAGTGTCGAAATGGTATTCCTTTTGATTTGATCAAAAAAATCTGATATTTTGGAGATAGGTTCAGCAAATACTTCTAGACAAAATTGTTGTAAAATTTAATTAGGTATAGAGAAAAATATATTTGATGATTATATTGTTTTATTATATATATTATTAAAGATTAGAACCATCTTTTGGTTATCTACTTCCATAAATATGGTTAAACATTGTAATTTTTTTTTTTCGCAAAAAGTGCAATAGAACTAAAAGTGCCCTAACCTGTAATTGTTTGATCAAAAAACAGGTCTTATGATTTAGTGGATTAAAATCCCACAAGTTAACAATACAATTCCACAATAAAGGAGTCGTGTTAGTCTTGCTCCTTTTTAATGTCTTCGATAATTCCCAACTACCACCGCAAAAAAAAAAGTAACGTATACAGAGAAAAACTTTAGCATTTATTAAGAAAAAAAAAAAACAATTTAAATAGGTAAATGCAAGGTAATTTTAAATTAATTAGTTTTTGAAGAACCTATGATCTTCATATTGGATATATTGTATATATAATTAACAATAATAACACTTAAATATCAAAAGGTGGACATTAATTATCCTTTTAATATATAATTATTCACTCTACGTTTATAATTAAAAAGTTCTAGGAAAACTCATTTTACAAATTTTTTTTTTTTTTTTTTTCCCAGTTAATTTCGTAAAATTTTTACATAGGTATACTCCAGTTTTAATCAATAATATATGTATATATTATGATAATAATAGTAATAACTTCTTCCATCACCAAATCATTTTTATTCCTTATTCAATAATAATAAAAAATAATAAAAAAAAAAAATATGATTGATTATTCAACTTGTAGTCCTTAACATTTAATTTATAAACTAACGTGGGAAGGCATTGTTTATAATAATGATTTAATTATTTATTTATTCATCAAAAAATTATTCAAACAGATACTCTTGTTAAATTTATTGAATTTCAATTAAATGACTATTAGATAATTATATGAATCAAATGACTATAAGTTATATGAATTTTAAATCGAAATAAATAATTTTATGGACAGCAGCGCTAAAAGCAGTCTAATACTTTCCAATTTCAGAATTTTTTCAATTCCATTTCAAACAAGAAATGGTACCTATTGAGTAGACAGTATCCTAGTTAACGCTAAGAAACCTGTACAAATATAATATATGCGATTTCCATAAAATTTGATCATCCTTTACAAAATTTCAGATGCTTTACTTAGTTAAGTTTGGAGATATATTGCCCCAAACCAAACATTTTTTTCCAAAATCAAGTTATTGTCATAAAAATTTGTCTTTTACAAGATTTCCGATGCCTTGCTTAATTAGATTTCAAGATATTCAAGTTACCTGAACCTGTTGTGCTATTATAGCAACCAAATTTCATAGAAGTTATTACAATGAATCTTGATTATTTTTTGAAAATTTCAGATGTTTAACTTTATTCAGTGTCTGTTTATGAGAATATAAATTATTCATCTTTTCATAGACATTCAGATATCACATTCAGACATTCAGACATTCTCAGCTATCTGGTTTCAATAGAGACTGAGTTATTTTCATATAAAGAAAAAAGTTACGTGGCAACTACTTGATCCCGTCGTCTGAAGGTTCTCGAACTTGTGCTGAATTTAAATAGCGAAATTAACAATTTTACAAAAGTGACATGGTAAAAATATGTGAATCCTAGCTTTTATTTTTTCAGTTATAGTGTGGTCGGATGAACGGACGGACAAACGGGCAGTGCTTAATTGACTCAAAATTCGATTGTGATTCGCTTCTTAGTCTTGAGTCTATTTCTAGTTTGGCTCATTTAAGATGTTACAAAAGTAATGACATATTTGTTATACTCTTGAACTATATTTGTACGGGTATAAAAAGGCAACAAAATTAAAAGAAAAAGGATATATTTTGTTTTTTTATCGTCGGTTAATAGAATTATGTATATGAATTGAAAGTAAAAAGTTTAAAATGTTACTTTACATTTAAATATCGGAATATTTATGGAAGGGGAAATTTTAAACAAAATTAGATTGGTATTTGGAATCATATTTGAATTCATTGAGCAAAAATCCTTATTTAATATAAAAAGGATATTTCTTGACAAAAGAATGTGAAAGGATAGTTTCCTATTCTCCATGTATTATCCAAATATTTTTATACAAAATGACGATTATTCCTTTAGTTTTTTTAAACTGGCGACTTTTTCTACAAGAAATTTATTCACTAGATACTTGCAAATAAATTATATATCTAGTGTTTTGGATAATGCAAATGACTTATCAGAGGGTTAGCAGTATGTTATTTGATGACCGTTAATTGGTAAATAATTTATGTCTAACTCAATATCAATAAATACATATCGAATCTCTATACCGAACCTCTATACAATCATAGATATTATAGAATTTGCGCATACAATGGATTTTATTTGTTATGTATAAGTTGTAAAAATTGGTAACTAAAATTACCCCGTTTTATTTTAAAGGAAAAATTTGAAATTTAAAACAAAGGGTTGAATGTCGACAATAATGTCACTGTTAATTTCCTCATAAAAACACTATTATTGAAATTAATAGCTTACAAGCACCTATACCTATACTTTAGAAAATTATTTTATTACAGTTTATAAACTAGATGGAAAAAAAGGTATTTTTAGTAATATATAATAATGAATAATACTAAATAGTAGCTATATATATAATATATGTATAATATATATTATATTAAATTTATTTGTATTTAACAACTTTCAAAAAAATATTTAATTGCCCATTTTTTAATTCTATTTTATTATTTCTCGTTTCCTTTTAAAATCTCTTTGCATATTAACTACTATAATATAATTTTATTTTATTTTTAAATAGTTGTTTTTTTTTTTTTTTGTTTTTTTTTTAAAGGATTTATAAAAATAAAAGAAAAATGTAAAAAATAAATATTAATGACCTTACCTTCTAAGGTTGGTTAAAAATATCATGCTTTGTTTATTTACTTCGTCAGATGTTGTTATTTTTCTCTTAGTTGTCACTTTAATCATATTATAGACAATATCTATAACATCTTTTAATAATATGGTGGTCTAGATCTTTTAAAAACGCATAATCATTACATTTTATATAATTAGCAGAAGGTTTCTAATTTTTGAGAAAACTTCCGATCAATTTTACTTTTACTTTCGGTTATCTTTGAATTCATTAGCCATTTTAATTAATTATTTTTTTTTAAGTCGTTCATTGATCTACTCCTTGAAGAAAATCATTTTTAGAATATTCAGAGGTCATTAGGTTATTCGACATTTTAATATTAATTCGATATTATAGACATTCGAAATTTTAACCTAAATAAGATAATGAGTCAAAATACAAATAAACATTTCAAAGATCATCGTATATAAATATCTAATATCATCGTATATAATTTTGATAAGGGTATTATAAAGGATATCATAGAATCATAAGTAACTAATTTTTGTAATGGTAAACTTCTTTTAAATTTTTTGTAAATTAGGAAACTGAACAGCTTCCAAGTCTATTAATATTGATAAAGTATTAAAATATGTACGGTTTAAGATAGATATTTTTCGTTTTTCAATTTTAAAATAATTACCAAAGAGCCAATGAATGGAAACAAATATTTTTTGAAAAATCTCGTTTTTTAAGTCCCATATTTGATCTAACAAACGTAAAAGCAATTTTATGTTTTCAATTTTTAACTTAAAAAAGTGCATTAGAATAATAAAACAGAAATAAAAAATTGAACAACCCAATAAGTCATGCATGTTTATTATTTTTTAAATTTATGTAAACTGCTTATTGAACCTTGCAAAACTGTTTTCTCAATTTTTAGCACATTTTCAAAAAAATTTTGAAAAAATGCGCCTATTAGTTTCACTCTGTCCGTCCATCCGTCTGTTTTCAAAACTTCTAAACCGTTAAAGATAGAGAAAAAAAAATTTTAATCATTGGGAGGTCTCATAAAAAAATTAATATTGTAGAACAACTTTTTCATGTAGCCCGATCCATTACGGAGTTACAGTCCCTCAAACTTTCAAAAATCCCTATTTTTAAATGCGTATATCTCATGTTCTGTTTAACATTTTTTCAATCTGAAAACGCAATTCAACAGGAAATTTTTTTACAGTTCTAAGACAATATCAAAATTGCAGAATTCTTTTAAATTTAGTATTTAAATTTACCGTTATGTGAAAACCAAATTTTGCATGAAATTTTTTTTTCATAACTCCGGCAGGCTTTTAGATAGGAACTTGAAATTTTAAGACAAGAAAGCACTTCTAGAATTAGTATCAGTTTCCTTAGAATTTTTTTTTTTTTTGTAGTGTCCATTGTTAAGACCTATTTTTTCTCAAAAATTGAAAATTTGCTATTTTTAGACACCTGTAACTTAGGCACCTGTAGAAAATTTTCTTCGGTAAGACATAAAAATTAATCTTTAGCATATATATTTTTACGTGTGCTAACGATTTTCTTAGTTTTGTAAAGTTCCAGACTTACAGCTTCTCAAAATTTCAAAAAAGTCTTATTTTCATAATTTTTCTTACATGAAATTTTCAAATTTTGGTGCAAAGTCATAATAAACAGTTTTATTATCTTTTGGAAATCTGCGCTTTTAAAAACCGTTGGTTTACATTTTGCCTTGTTTTTTTTTTTTTGTTTTAAGTGCACCACCTGTAATATTCAAAAAAAAAAAAAACATAGATTTCATTTAAAGCATTCACCTATTTACAATCACAAAATATTATTCATATGAGTGCATGTTAATATACTTAGAACTTCAATAGTTTTTTTTTTGCATGTAAAATACTCCTTTTCTTAAAAGTTTTAAGTTTTTTTTCGTTGTTTTTATTTTTAGTCGATTTCATGGTTCACTCTAAACTACTGTAAAACACGCAATAATACCTATTTACCTAGTTTTTCACCTATTATGTGTTTTTTTTTCGTTGTATAAGGAAATAAATACCTGGCCACTGAAGAAAATCATTTTATGGTTATTATCTTAATCCTTAGATTTTTTGTTCTCTTTCCAGTTTTTATTTGGATATCTGAGTCTTACTTTAAGCGAATAATACGAATTGATTTAAATTGTTTATGAGTATTGTACTAGAAAATGACCACCCCATTTTAATAATCATAATAATAAAAATAACACAATATTTTTGTATAATATCTTAACAGTTATATCAATACCTTTATAAAAATGTCGAATCATTTTAAGTAGTATTGTATTTTTATATATCATTTTGAAAAATAATTAACTTTTAAATGAGTGAGAAGAAATAAGAAACTATTGAAACATAGAAAGGCCATTTTAAACCCATTGTGATTCCTCAGAACTTCGTTCTTTTAATTAAAGCATTGTGGGTTGTTGCCAAAGTACTGCAAATATGTGGAGTATTTTAGCATCAGAAGATGCAGAATATTATTCAAGAAGAATTCGCAGAGGAAACTGCTGTGAGTGGAAGGGTCAGAAATGCACATTACAAATTATCGATTGATTCCTCTTCATATTTGCAAAACCTTTTGAACTTCCAACATTTTGATATGTTTGCATGTAAATAGATGACAATGTCCCGTAAAATCGTCATTACTAATATTTTAAAGATTAAGAGATAAAGGTCCGGTTAAATCCAATTTAAACGAAGTCCTCCAAAAATTCTTTCCCTGGGTAATTTTTTTTTTTTAAATTTGGAGCTTTGTTCTACCCCCATAGTTAACTTATGAGCTCTAGAAGTATTTAGAGATTTATTCTACCTCTAGTTAAGTCATGAGCTCTACAAAATATCTACCGGTATTCCATTATGTCTAAGATCTCAGACAAGTAAGATGTTAAAGACTTTGCCCAGTTCATTCTAATTAGAGTAATTTGCTCATGATCGCTGAACTTATATTGTAGGATTTCAAAAATTCAATAGTAGCTTAACTGTACCCGAGCAGTAGAGCATCAATTTTAAGTGCAACAATAATATTTTTTTATTTGATAAATTTATGTAAACGCAGCAATTGCTGTAGTAATGATTTTCAATGAGTTTATTAATAAAAGGAAAACAGAAATAACCAGATGGCAGAAGTTTAACTTCTCTGTAATATTTGTATCCTTGTTTACCTTTAGTAAGTTTTAAAAATACAAAACTAAATAACATAATATTATAAAAATTTATCGATGATTACTAATTCAGTTTTTAATTAATAATTTATATAAAATTAATTAAGATGTTAAATAGTATCTATTAATTTTAATTAGACTAATTTATCTGTAACAATTTTATATAGGTACATAGAAATGTCAACAAAATTTTCTTTTTCCATAAATAATTCTTTCTTATTTTGATTATGAGAAATTTTTATTAAATGTAATTTTGTTTCTTTAAGATATGGAATTATTCAAGTAAGTTTTTCAAATAATGATAAATTCTTCTGCAAAACCTTAGAAATTATCATTTTAATTAAATATTTTAAATGTTTCAATAATATTATGGTTCAAAGAGCAAAATACGTATAATGTTCACATTGTATAGTCATTGGCATGGTATAAGGAAAATATTTTTGTAGAGAATAGTAATGATTAATTGAAAATTAAATGAAAATTTAATCAACAGATTTTAGAAACAATTTAGAATTGGTATTTTCTCTTAGTTTAATAAGACTATAAATTATATCATTAACTTCAAAATCAAGAGTTAGGTTCTGCCGATGTAATTTTTATTTTCATTAAAGTTTAATTTCCAATCGTAAGAAGCCCAATTGATTCAAAGACGAAAATAGAAAAATAAATTTATTTTTTTTTGACTTCTTCCTTTTTAATTTTTCTTTTATAACTTACCTAAAACATTTATTATATTTCTAACACTTTTGCCTTTCAATTTGCTCTTTTTAATAGAAAAATTTTCAGCAATTAAAACTTTTTTAATTTTCCCTTTCCCTTCAATGAAAAAAATCCATCACTAATATTTCAATGAGTTAAAATTTTTCTTTTTAATTTTTTTTTTTGCTTTTTAAACTATACCAGCTTTCTGCAATCAAACTTTAGTTCTTATTTCTATTCCTTTTTTTATTGTTGAAATATTTTTATCTAACACTTTGTTTGGTTTTTTTTTTTCTTTTGGGGTAAATAAATTCCAACTAATTCTTGATCAAAAGTTCAGTTGTTAAAATTAAAATATTTTGTTTGTATTAAGAAAAAAAGAGAAAAAAAAAAAACGAAAGTTTTGAATTATTATTTAAATATTTAATTTTTATGTTTTCTATTTGTATACACAAAAATAATTTAATAATTTATTCAAATTAAACAAAAAAAAAAAAAAAAAAAATATTTTCTCTTGAAAAATTGAAACAAATTAAAAGGGACACAGTATTTTTAGGGAAGATCCTAAAAATAAAATAATAAAATAAAAAAATACTATTTACAATATTGAGTATTTTCATTTTCACTCTTTTTTTTTTTTCTCTCCTTTTTTTTTCTTTTATATTTTTCACAAGAACTTAGTTTGTTAACATGTTAATTCCATAGCGACATTTGAAATCGTTATGCGATTCTTATTTAGATATAGATTCAAAATGATGTAGAAAATTAGATTTTGAAGTCTACTTAGTTTTTTATTTTTAAATTATTAATAAGTTAAGTTTTGTCTATTTAAACTCCAAAATTTAAGTTATGGTTCGAATCCAGAATGCAAGCAATATTATTTGAATATATCAAAGTAACAGTAAAGTAATAATAAATAAACTAAAAATATCACCTACAATTCAAGAAATAAAGATTTTTAAAGTTGAAGCAGATTAAAACCGGCTTAAATTATTTTTTAAAACTTAATTTTTGTCTTTTTCTTAATTTTTCACACACAAACACATTTTCTTAATTTTTTTTAGTAGTGAAATCTAAACCTTTCGTTCAAATATAGAGACAATAATAGAATTATTATTAGGCATTTTAAGTTCAATCAATGGTTGAGGTGTTATGTCAATATAGAACGATGTAGTAAACCCATTATATACTATAAAATAGTTTTAGACCAATTATTATTTATTCGACATCTCGACCCCCTTTTAGATAATACCACCTCTTTGAAGAGGTTCCATCTTATTTTGTACCGTTCGGCACATCCTATATCTACCTTGCTTCAAAGTGTCGTTCAAATTCAATTTGATAAACTGGTAATTTAGAATAAAGCTCGTAAGGATAGACCTAAAAATCTTTTCATTAACTGTCTGATAATATTAATTAGCTACCATTAGTTAAGAATTATATGTGGTACATAAATTTAGTCGCATTTTTTCACTATAATTTTCAAAATGTAGTAGCAAATTCAAGAAGTTGTCCTGCCTTCTGGTTTGTTATTTGCCTTTAAACTTGAATTTGAAATGCTTAAGATTTTTCATTAGGTTCTTTAATATGTCATTTTAAACAATTTTTCTTGCATTTTTAAAATTATTTTTGTCAATATTCGGCCATAAGTTAAATGTAATATCAATTGATATTAAAAAAAAAAATTTAATAACTCACACACTCACAAACACTTACGTTTAGAATTATTTCAACTAGAATCTACTTTGACTCGTAAAGTGTTTTCTTTTGATATTTTCTTTGTTGTTTTTTTTTTCTCTTTACTTTTTATGTTTTGTCTTTTTGTTTTTTTTTTTTTTTTGATATTTATTCTGGGCGCTAACCCCAATCAAGTTTCATCAATTAATGAAAAAAGGATTCCTTGTCGTTTGGGTTAAAATTAACCTTTTGCCTTGAATACATAAAAAAAAAATCCTTTTTAATTTTAGAAACCAAAAACAATTTCATATATTTACTGTTATATATTTTTATAACTGTTTTTTTTTTTTTTGTTGTGTATTTCCTTCCTTGAAAAGTTTTATGTTGAATGAAAGAAAATGGTATATTTTTTAACAGATGATAATAGAATTTGATTTAGTTTTTAAATGGTTTTATTACTTATTCTTGATGATCCCGTTACTTGTAATATTAATATACGAAAGTCTTTAGTTAAATATTATAGATATTATATATTCAGAGTTACCACACTTTTTCTATTTTAATGAATTTTATATTTCGATACAATTTCCATATGATAACTTGTAAAAGTAGGTTTAGGGAAGAATGTTGTTCAAACATACAAGTATACTGAAACACAGAAATCTGGAAGAAATAAAGTGATTAGAATTCTCATTTGTGTAGCATTAAAAGCTACATGTTTTAAGTAATAGCCAAACGTAGTTCAATTTTATAATTTTTGGTACTTCAAGTTTAATATTCGTTCTTTTATAATTTCAGTACGTTTTAAAAACAAAATAACTTAATATTATACAATCTAAACCTAGAATATGAATTAAATAATTAATATTTTTCTATTCAATTAAGTAATAATTTGGGTTGTCATTCAAAAGTTTAACTTCTTCTTTGATTTTAATTCGTAACGTTATTCGTAACATAACGTTATGAACCGGAGTAGTAAAAATGTATTAAAAGAATTTTGTGTAATTGTTATAAGATCAATTGAACGGAAATAATAATTATCGTTGAGCAGAATACCGGACAGTATAATAAATTGTCAAAAGTTACTGTTAAAAGTACAAAGTACTGTTGTTTACATAAGATGGATGTTTAAAAGTTACATCACGATTACGATACAGTCACACGCAATGGGTAATGTAAGGAATAAGGATTAAAATTTAATAGTTATATTAATCAAAGTATAACATAATGCTTTTTTTTTTGGTTTCTAAAATGTATGTCACATGTTTTAGAGTGCTGACCCTTTATAGAATTATACGTTATTTTTATTAAAAATTAATTAAAAAATTTTGTAGTTTTAAAAAATCTGGTAATGCTGTAATAAAATTTCTTTCGTTATATGAAGATATTATATTCTTTTTTTTTTTGATTCTGTGAAACTGTTACATTTGATGTATATTACATTTTTTTTTTTTTTTGTTACTTAAAAACATAAAATAAATTATTTTATGAACTTTTTTATACAACTTTGTTATTTCTTTTAAAAGTGCCTAAATATATGCTTTAAATACATGTAGATACTATAATAATACTCGTAATGTAATAGAAAAAAAGCAAAAAAAAATTGTTTGTCAAAATTTCCAGAAAATTTTTAAGAATATCTTAAAAACGGTAAACTCTTGAAGGACAATGTTTTCAATGTCTTTCTTTTGATTGAAATTTATTAAAATTATTTTAGTTTGTTAAAGGATTTTCTTTTCAATTATTATAATATTATTATTCTTGTGATTAATCTAAATAAAAATATATTATGTATATATAATATTAGATATAAATATAATACTAAAATAATATCATAACTACACATTGAATAAAAAAATGAGTCACAAAAATGTTTAAATAAAATTGAAATTTACATAAGGTCTTGTAATTTTAAATGTAATCTTGTAACTTCAAAACATACTATTAACATTTGTATAACTGATAATTATAATATGAATCTACTAATATCGGAAACAACCAAGTTTCAAACCAATTTTCATTTCGTAATATTTATTTACCTTGACCAAGCAGTACATTGTCCTAAAGGGTATATAATTAACTAATGTTTGACCAAAAAGGGTAGGTAGTATTTAGTGCAGGTTAAAGTCCTACACACTCAAAGAGGAATCGTCTCGTTCCACTCCTATATAGGTGTCTTTCAATGATTCCCACTTACGCAAAACGCAGAAACAAAACCAAAAGAACCAGAACCAAATTAAACACTCGTACTTCAGTAATCTTGTTTTTCACCTGTCTACGTGTTTTAATCAAATTGAAAAAAAGCCGTAGTAATTTCAGTTTCTAAATCTTAAATTTTAATAAGCTAGCTGCAGCTGCCTAATTATTATAGTACCTAAGTTCATTTTGAAGTGCTTTAGTGCTTATATATGGAATATGTCGATACATAATGTCAGAACATGACATTTTAAAGAACTGAGTTACAGAATTGAATCATCAAAATCATTTCATCCATGCTTTTATAATGTTCCTGTACAATTTTTAAAAGCATATTATAAATACTAGATGCGATTACTTCATTTTACATCATTTGAAGCACTTAAATAAAATTAATACTACAATATTTATAAAATAATATATTGTAACATTTTTTTTACAACACTGTAGGGATTTAAAGATTTAGTACATTTCGTAATTTTTTAAATGATATAATAGGGAATTTATTTTTTATTACATTTATGTGGATAGTCTTTAGAACTAAAATTAAAACAAAAAATTCTTAAGATAAGAAAAATTCTTTAAAAATCTATATAAAATAAGAACATAATAATATACACACATAATTACAAATGTTTATCTACACAACTCTTAATATTATATTGTATGTAAAAACTGTATGAAAAAACTGTAAAATTTTGACAAGAAAATGTCATCAAGATGTTGTACAGCATTAATTATAAGTATTTTTGCCTCTTTTCATCTTTTTTTTTTTCTTTCTAGTAAAATATGTACATAATATAATATATAAAATGTATGTAACATATTTTATTTATATAGTGTAATAAACATATGTATGTATACATACATTTACATAACATATAATTTATATTTGTATATTAATTAATGTAACATTGTATAATAATAAAGAAAAGAATGTTAGTTTTGTATACTGTTTTAAAAATGACAGGAGATATTTTAGTTATATTATTGTGGAAAATAATTTTCTCAAAAAAGATGAAAATAGAAAACTTTGTTTCAACTTTTCTCTAAAATAATTTTCATTTTACTTGTTGTTTTGTTTTTTATCTTTTCTTTTTACGTTGATGAATTAGTTTAGATTTTTTCTTATATTTTTATTTCTATTTTTTCTTTGTTTTTGTTTTAGGAATAAATGTCATTTTGTTTTCTTTTGTTTATTTGTGTATATATTGTGAGAGTCACAATTTTAGTTTTGAATTTTTGTCAGTTTCGACAATGAGATTTCTGACTAAGAGAACTATTAGTGACATTGTCATTAGTTTTGTGTTGTTGTTTTTTGGAGGAGGATTTTGTTACTTTACCATTATTTATTTCTTTAAATTTTGGTTAGCTATATGTACTAATATATTCTAAAAATACATATAACGGTTATTATTTTTCTTTTTCCAAAAAGTAGCAGACGTAATGTAATACTAAAATAAGGAAGTTGAAGCTTCTAATATTTGTGTTCTTTTCACAGAGTAGACCACTCTTTTCTTCTCCCAATATCTTCATAAATACACCAGCCTTTAAGAAAGAGTAGATAGTAGGAGTATTTAAAACAAAAAAATTAGCTTTCGATTTACTAACTACTGCCAGCTTCTTTCAACGACTCTTTTCGTTTGAAAGGAACGTAAACAACATTATTAATATAGGAATATACCTTTGGGATATTCTTTAAAGTATAGTAGTAGCAAATTATTTTCGCTTGACCTCCTATATAATAAAACTTTGCTCTTCTGGCAGCTACTTGAATGACTAGAACAACTTAAGAACCCTTTTTTCAAATATATCCCTATCTAAAAGCAAGATTTTCTTTCAATCTAAACTTTCTAAATACAAATATGAATATTTTTTGTAGCATGAATGATTTTATTAAAAGTCTAAAAATAAAAATAAAAAACAACAATATAAAAGTCAACTATTATTTTGATAACGGTAAAACCCCTATTTAAAAATTATTTATCTTTTGATTATTATTTACTATTCTATATAATAAATCTTAAAGAATTTTTGAATTAATGAAATTGGTCTGAAATGGGGTTTGTTTTAATTTTTGTAATGTGAAAATGTTTTTTTTTTTTTTTTGTTTTTGTATCTTTTGTTGTTGTTATTTAAATATTTTCTCAGATTTTTGGATTTTATTAAATTAAGTGATTTAGTAAAATGTAAGTATATATAAATAATATAAAAATAAATAATACAAAATACTTTAATATGTCATTTTTGTGGTATTTTCAATTTCAATAAAAAGAGAAAATATTTATTTAATTTTTTAAGCTCAATCTTTATTTATTTTGTTTTCTTTTTTGTATATTTTTGTACATTTTTTTTTTTTTGGAAATTAAATTCTTAGGAATTTAAGTTTATTTTAAGGGAAAATATTTTGACAATTTTACATTTTAATTATGGTCTTAAAAAAAAAAAAAATTAAGATTTAATTAAAGAATAAAATAAAACAAAAACATATTTTAAGTGACATTTTGTGGTAAAATGAAAGACTAAAAAACAATATAGAAAAGAATGTAATCAAAAACATGAAATATTATTTTTGTATATAAAGAATAATAAATATTAAATAAAGTTAACATTGTATTTTATTTAACTGACAATCTGGACCGCTATTCTTAATTATCATAAAACAAAAAAAAAACAGTTTCGTAAATAAGAGAGACAACATATTTTAGTTTGAACGACAAAATAAAATGTGTATTAAAAATTTTTAAATACATCCTTTATGATTTAAATTAAATTATGTAAACTTGTTGCTGAATTAAAGCTATACTTTAAATACCTATGTTTTTTGTCTTTAATCTTTATTTTTTATTTACACACATTGAGTGCCACGCTCACCGATGAACATAAAAAATAACTTGTGTTAAGTTCCACGTGTATCACCGGTGAATATCACTCAAATGTTTCAAAATCCCGGGCTCAGCAGTAAACATAAAAGCTTGCGTTAAATTCCCGGCGAACATTTTGAAAGATAAAAATAAGTAGATATATCAAATCAATTCGTGGTTTTGAGAACATTCAGCATTGTTCATCAGTGTTACATGTGACATTTAATGCAAGTTTATCTTTATGTTCATCGGTGAGCACAAAATTTTGAAACCATTTAAGTGATGACATGGTGACATACGTGGGACTCAGTGTGTTAAGAATGTTGATGTTAATTTATTGTTGCTTGATAACTTGTTCTTGCTAATATGTTTTAAAAACACTTTAAAAAATATTGTGGTTCTTTTTTCATTTTTGTAGATCTTTGGAAATATACTTATTTAAGTTTTAAATGCAATCAGTAATTAGAATATAACGTTAGCTGAGTGCAAATATTATTTAGTAAATTAAATTCGTCATAATAAACGGAGAGTAAAAGATTAAACATCTGTCATATATGCCATATGTGCGATATTTTTTAATAATTTTCTATTATTTATACTGTCTGTTTATTCTTATTTCAATTAAGATTACGCAAAATTATATCAAAATTTATAACAGGAATTTAGAACAGTAATATAGATACTAATTTTTAAAATGGCATATACCTATCTGATAGTATTATTAAACAATATTAGCGCTGTTAAACAATTTCGTAATAAATTTATCAAAGGAATGAAATTACACTTCAAAGGAATTTTATACTTAAAAGGGAAAGGAAATCTTATACAGTCTTGGAAAAAGAAATGATATTGCGACTCTGTAACGTTAAACACATAAACACATACACATACACATGTATTATGGAATTTGTATGTAATATAAAATACAATTTAATAAGAAATTGTGTGATACAGAGAAAAGTATAACAACATTTGGAATATTTTCTATGAAATATTATCGAAATTTAATTTTTGCGTTCGAAATTTTAAATAATATATTTTCGGTGAAACATATTTCCCATTTTTTATTTCATTTTACATTGCCGCCAATAACACTCTCAATAAAGAATGACAAAAAACGTTTATTAGATAATGGACATTTGTAATTTGAAAAATTTGGATTACATCATTGGAAAATATTTAATATAAAAAAATGTACTATTCTTAGATGGTGTAAAAACGAGGAAGAGTGCTGTAGAGTAGACTGTGTCAACTCTGGGATACCCGTATGAACGTAATATATCCTGTTTCTATAAAACTTGATCATCTTTTAAAAACATTCAGAGTTTTAGTACCGAACTACAGAGATATATTTATGTAAATTGTGGAGTTGTATGATAGCTACCCGAATCTATTGCGCCTAGCTTCATTAAGTTCCAAGAAATGCAAAAAGCCTGAACCGGCTGCTTTAGACCATTCAAATTTTACAAAAGTTTTTGGCATGCAACTCGACACTTTTTCACTAAATTTCAGATACCTAGCTTCAATAGACACTGAGTTATTTTCATTTAAAAAGAGAAGTTGTATGGCAACTATCCGAACCTGTCATATCATCACACTAAAATTTTACAGAAGTTGTTGCATTAAAACTCGATCATCATTTGCAAAATTTCAGATACCTAGATTGAATAGACACTGGGTTATTTCCATTTAAAGAAAGAAGTTGTATGGCAGCTACTCGAACCCGGCGGCCGAAAATGCTGGAGTTAAATAGCAAAACTAACAATTTTGCAAGAGTGACGTAAAAAAAATTTCAGCCTCCTAGCTCCTTTATTTTTTGAGTTATCGTGCGGACGGACACTGAGTTCTTTTCATTTAAAAAGAGATTTTGTATGGCAGCTACCCGAACCCGTCGCACCAGCACAACCAAATTTTGTAGAAGTTGTTGCCATAAAACTTGATCATCATTTGCAAAATTTCAGATACCAAGATTGAACAGACACTGGGTTATTTCTATTTAAAGAAAGAAGTTGTATGGCAGCTACTCGAACCCGGCGGCCGAAAATGCTGGAGTTAAATAGCAAAACTAACAATTTTGTAAAAGTGATGTAAAAAAAATTGCAGCCTCCTAACTCCTTTATTTTTTGAGTTATCGTGCGGACGGACACTGAGTTCTTTCATTTAAAAAGAGATTTTGTATGGCAGCTACCCGAACCCGTCACACCACCACAACCAAATTTTGCAGAAGTTGTTGCCATAAAACTTGATCATCATTCGCAAAATTTCAGATACCTAGATTGAACAGACACTGGGTTATTTCTATTTAAAGAAAGAAGTTGTATGGCAGCTACTCGAACCCGGCGGCCGAAAATGCTGGAGTTAAATAGCAAAACTAACAATTTTGCAAGAGTGACGTAAAAAAAATTTCAGCCTCCTAGCTCCTTTATTTTTTGAGTTATCGTGCGGACGGACACTGAGTTCTTTTCATTTAAAAAGAGATTTTGTATGGCAGCTACCCGAACCCGTCGCACCAGCACAACCAAATTTTGTAGAAGTTGTTGCCATAAAACTTGATCATCATTTGCAAAATTTCAGATACCTAGATTGAACAGAACTGGGTTATTTCTATTTAAAGAAAGAAGTTGTATGGCAGCTACTCGAACCCGGCGGCCGAAAATGCTGGAGTTAAATAGCAAAACTAACAATTTTGCAAGAGTGACGTAAAAAAAATTTCAGCCTCCTAGCTCCTTTATTTTTTGAGTTATCGTGCGGACGGACACTGAGTTCTTTTCATTTAAAAAGAGATTTTGTATGGCAGCTACCCGAACCCGTCACACCACCACAACCAAATTTTGTAGAAGTTGTTGCCATAAAACTTGATCATCATTCGCAAAATTTCAGATACCTAGATTGAACAGACACTGGGTTATTTCTATTTAAAGAAAGAAGTTGTATGGCAGCTACCCGAACCCGGGGACAGAAAATGCTGGAGTTAAATAGCAAAACTAACAATTTTACAAAAGTGACGTAAAAAAATTTTCAGCCTCCTAGCTCCTCTATTTTTTGAGTTATCGTGCGGACGGACACTGAGTTCTTTTAATTTAAAAAGAGATTTTGTATGGCAGCTACCCGAACCCGTCGCACCAGCACAACCAAATTTTGTAGAAGTTGTTGCCATAAAACTTGATCATCATTTGCAAAATTTCAGACGCCTAGCTTCATTAGGTTCCAAGAGGTGCAAGAAGTCTGAACCGGCTGCTCTAGACCAAACAAATTTTACAAAAGTTGTTGGCATATAACTCGACACTTCTTTACTAAATTTCAGATTCCTAGCTTCAATAAACACTGAGTTATTCTCATTTAACCGGATAAGTTGTATGGCAGCTACCCGAACCCGCCGCACCACCACAACCAAATTTTACAAAAGTTGTTGCCATAAAACTTGATCATCATTTGCAAAATTTCAGACGCCTAGCTTCATTAGGTTCCAAGAGGTGCAAGAAGTCTGAACCGGCTGCTCTAGACCAACCAAATTTTACAAAAGTTGTTGGCATGTAACTCGACACCTCTTTACTAAATTTCAGATTCCTAGCTTCAATAAACACTGAGTTATTCTCATTTAAACGGAGAAGTTGTAAGGCAGCTACCCGAACCCGCTGCACCAGCACAACCAAATTTTACAGAAGTTGTTGCCATAAAACTTGATCATCATTTGCAAAATTTCAGAAACCTAGCTTGAATAGATACTGAGTTATTTCTATATAAAGATAGAAGTTGTATGGCAGCTACTCGAACCCGCCGACCGAAAATGTTGGATTTAAATAGCAAAACTAACAATTTTGCAAAAGTGACGTAAAAAAAATTTCAGCCCCCTAGCTCCTTTATTTTTTGAGTTATCGTGCGGACGGACGGACGGACGGACGGACGGACGGACGGACGGACGGACGGATGGACGTACATGGCTTAATCGACTCAGAATTCGATTCTGAGCCGATCCATACCTTTGACACTATATCTAGCTCGACTCCTTTAAGGTGTCACAAACGTAATGGCAAATTTATTATACCCTTGAACATAGTTCATACGGGTATAAAAATGAAATTTTAATTGCACCTTTTCGACGTAATTGAAAACCGGTTGATTTTCCGTTATTTCAATTGTTGATTTTCCGTTTAGTTTTTTCACATTTTTATTAATTTTGCGATTAGATCAAGATTTAGGTTTCAAAAGCCTTTCATTATTATTTGTTAAACAATGCAAAGATGAACAAAATATATTTTTTTAAGCACTTGTATGTAAGAGAGTAATACCTATATACACTGGTTGATAACTATAGCACCAGCTATCTTTAGTTAAATTCAGAATAATAACTTTTTCCAAATTCATTAAATGTTATTAGTTTCGACCTGAATAAATTGCTCTTTTAACAATTTAAAACAATCCCAATTAATTTGACTATTAGCATTATAGCGAAATTACAAATTATATTATTGACGATTGGTTGGTGTCTTTAATAAATGTCACGAACGCATATTGTTTTGAAAAATAGTTCGAAAAGAATTGTGAGAAAATTCGAATTGATGAAAATAAATGTAAATGTAATACCGTTACAAAAAACAAAAATTATTATTAAACAAAATTATATGGCAGCACTGTAACGTTAGATAGTGAGATGCAAAAAGACGATAATATTATTACGTTTATATTATTAAGACGCCATTACAGAAATTATATAAATAAAAAATTATAGATAATTAAATTTCATTTAAAATTTTAATTTATTTTTAAGAAATTATTTTAATTGAAATGCTGATGAAATATTTAAAGTATATTTGAAGTATATATCAAATTTTGATTGACTTTTTTTTTGTTATCGATAGAAAAAATTATTTTTATTTTTAATTACATTAAAAAAAACAAAATTTTGCGAAGAAAACTTTTTTAAAATGCAAATAAGAGAAAATGTAATTATGGAAATTATATAGATAAGACTTTTTTTTTTTCTTTGCAAAGTGTAAAAAGTATTGGAAAAATCTTAAGGTGTATGTTTCTTGAAAAAGAAACTCATTTTCTGATTAAAATTTAGCGAAAAAGAAACTTTTAGATTTTTAATTTTTATAAAATGTTAATAAAATTTTAATGCAAAATTTTTTTTTTTATTAAATCAATAATAATCGACTCTTTTTTACTTCTCATCAAAGTTATGTAATTAATTGAATTTGAATTAAAAATTATTAAGGATTATTTTAATTTAATTTATTTAATTTATTTATTTTTTTTAAAGTAGAAAATAAAAAAATGTTTTCAAAATATTCTAAAAAACTGAATAAGTTTGTTTTTAATTTAAAATAAAAATTAAAAGAGGAAAATAGAGTAGACTGTGTCAACTCTGGGATACCCGTATGAACGTAATATTTCCTGTTTCTATATAACTTGATCATATTTTAAACAATTTCAGATGTTTTGGTACCGACGTTATAACTGCCGAGATATATTTATGTAAATTGTGGAATTATATGACAGCTACCCAAATCTATTGCACCAGCACAACCAAATTTTACAGAAGTTGTTGCCATAAAACTTGATCTTTATTTGTAAGATTGTAGACGCCTAGCTTTATTAAGTTGCAGGAGGTGCAAGAAACTTGAAGATCTAGACCAACCAAAGTTTAGAAAAGTTTTGGCATGTAAGTGGACATCTCTTCACAAAATTTCTGATACATAGCTTAGATACTTAGACACTGAGTTATATTCATTTAAAAAGAGAAGTTGTATGGTAGCTACCTGTACCTGTCGCACCAGCCCAACCAAATTTTACACATGTTGTCCTGTAACTCGACACAATTTTGCAAATCTAGCTAGCTTCAATAATTACTGAGTTATTTCCATATAAAGAAAGAAGTTGTATGGCAGCTACACGAACGCGGCGGCCGAAAAAGCTTGATTAAAATAGAGAAACTAACAATTTTGCAAAATATGATAAAAAGAATTTACTCCTTTAGTTTTGAGTTATTGTGCGGACGGCCGAACGGACGTACATGGCTTAATCGACTCAGAATTCGATTCAATTCTGAGTCGAACCACACCTTTGACACTATATCTAGCTCAACTCATTTAAGGTGTCACAAACGTAATGAAACATAGTTCATACGGGTATAAAAAATGAATACATTGAAATTGTACAATATCTTCTATCTTAAAGTATAAAACGGCAGTTTTTTGAAGTAAAACTTGTTAAGTTGCATTGCAAGTACATATTGTTTAGACCTTGGTGGCAGAGTAATTAAATGCATGTTGAAAGTAAGAAAAAGTTCTACATAATTGAAATTGTGTTCAGGATGTAAAAGTGTACTGAAAAAGGAATTTTTGCTTAACAAACCTCTGCTGCCACCAAATATAATATTATAATGTAAATATACATATAAGTAGATAATAGAATTTCATAATACCACACAAATTAGTAACCAATGGTTCAGTAATGTTACATAATTCTTTATGGTATAATGTAATTTTAAAAAATGTAATAAAAATATTATATCAATAAGTACATAAATTATGGTTTTATCAGAAATAATGTCAATAATGAATATCAATAATGACATTCTTTATGTTTATGCAATCAAAAATAACAATTTGATTTAATGAAATTTAATATTTTTGTAAAATACAAATAGCATTATGGTAAAAATTTGCTGTGATTTCAAAATTTCCAAATTAAAAAATAAGCAAAAATATGAAATGTTTTATGAAAATTATAAATTTTCTTTAGCTGATTTGATAATTATATTATCTTAAACTTATTTTTTTTTTTTCGTAAAAGGATTTCCTAATTTTTTTTTTTTCCTACATCAAAAATATCCCCTCGGTAATGTCAGATTTTTACTGACTATAAAACCACCACATTTTTTTAACCCATTATGAAACCATTAACTGGTTACGCAGACTAGTGAGTAGGTATATAGGAGAGGATAGGAAAAGGATCAACAGTTATAACATGCAACAGTACATAATACCTTCCCGCATGATGTAATCAATTAAGGTAGCTCTACTGTAGCAGCAATTATTATTATTGTTAATTTATTATATACGATATGCATTATTACGATAAAACTACAAACTTTGATTTGAACTCAAGACCTTCTGAATGAAAGGTGGCCACTTAACAATTATGCCATGAGTCAGACACAACATTTTGTCTTATTGAATATAACTTTTATAATAAGAACAATAATTATAGCTGGTAACAAAATATAAATTAATACATAATGTTTGCACTGCATCATGTGTCTTATAGATACATACATTTTGCCAACTCGATATTGATTTTAGCTGCTGATACGAACTATTATCACTGGTATATTATTAAAATTTTGCTCTGTTTATAACCGAAGGAAATAGTCGATTAAACGTTTTCCATTCGTTAGCCACTCACCTCGACAACTCAAAAACTACAAAAAGCTAGATCCATGGAATTAACCCGAAAAATGTTTAATACTTTTGAGATCCAATCAAAACTTCTAAATTATTGAGTGGTACAAACATTTTTTTTAGTTTTAGCTTATTTTTTTTCATAAATTGGGAGTGTGTATAATCAACCGATAAAATATATAAAAGATCTTAAGTTATGACGAGTAATTCTAAAAAAATTTAAATAAAATATAAAAAAATGTAACGGTTGCATGAAGAACTTAGCTATGCTATATAATATTTTGTAATTTGAGTTTTTATTTTTTACACCCGTATATGAGCGATTGTTCACGAAATCATAAAACTTCCCCAAAATTCTATGTTTTCGAGCATAATGAAAGATTCCTATTGTTTGTTTTTTTTTAAATCAGACCACGACTTGGCGTAAACTGCTCTATAGATTTCCAGGTTAGATATATTTGTCTTCAAAATTTATGAGACTTAAAATACTTGTTATTTATAAGGAAAGTAATATAATAGTGAATTGTATTTTAAACACTCTAAAGTATCCGTATGGTTATTTTAAAGTTAACAGGGACAACTAAAATCTTTCCCACGTTTTAATTTTTTTATGATTTAAAATTTTTTATTCGATGATTTTCCTACATTTTTTGTTTTGGTATATAATATATTATAATATTATGTAAATGCAATTCATTTAATACTATATAAATATTAAATAATATGTACTAATATTAAATTATTTAAATTTTAATTTTGGAATAATGAAAGTAAATAAAACTTTTATCATATATTATTTAAATATCTATTTATGTATATATACAAAAATGTTTTTAAATAGTGTAACAAAAAATTCTATAGCTGAAAATATTAAAATTTACTTTAAAAATAAATTTTTTAATAACATTTTAAAATCATTAATAAAAACCTTATCACACTTTTTACAGTTTTTATCCTAATTTTAAAAATATATAATTAATTATAATATTATTATCATTCAAAACGCATCATTTATAGAAACTGTCAAGTTATTAATTAATTATTCAATTTTCAATCCTCCCTGTAAACTTTAAAACTTCTTTTTTTTTCAATTCAATATAATATTCATTAAGCGAAATAAAATAATTTTAATATTTTTAATAATATTTTGTTTGTTTAGAAAATGTCAACAAAATCATAAATTTTTGAAATTTTGTTTTTGTTTTTTCATGAAAATTAATTATCATCAAATTTTACATCCAGATGAGACAACAATAATTGATTAGCAATAAAAGGAAAACTTGCGCGATAAAAGTATAACAACATTTTGTACTTTATATTAATATAACATATTTAGTACTTTTAATTATTATTAGAACTTAAATCCTATTAGGAGTGTTTTTTTTTTCCTAAGGGAGGTGGGAATGTTTCAAAGACACCAAAAAGTTCCACTTGGTAGTGTTAGATTCCTACTGAATAAATCCACCTCCCCCTTTAGCCAATTTAATGGAATGAAACCCTTACCTGCTAATACAATATATTGGCTAGAGAGTAGGGATAGGAAAGAAAAGGAAATAGGATGCGGAAACATTGAATTGGGAGTGGGACTGTAAGGAAACAATGAATCCGCTTATTATTATTTCTATTTTGCTAACAGTGACTATAACCGTTACAACAATTACAACACGAAATAGTATATAACACCTTCCTGTGTGAGTTATTATTGAAGGCAACCCCCACTGTCACTGTAGCAGCTATTATTATTGGTATTAGTATTCTTATTAATATTATTATTATTTTACTACAGAATCAGGGCCGTCAGGGGATTAAAATGTGCGGTAGTATATAACACCTACGTGCATGATATAACCAAAAATAACTCCACTGTACTAGATATTAATATTATTACAACTATTATTATTATTATTACTATTATTATTATTATTACTATTATTATTATTATTACTATTATTATTTATTTTATTTTTATTTCAACTTTTTAGACTATAGTCTAAATAGTTGAAATAAGTCTTTTTCAACTATAGTTATAGTTTTCAAAATATAATGCATCATCAGGTTTATATTAACATGTGTGAGTTATAAGTCCTGATAGAAATAAATTCACTTTTGATTATGTCTAATTAAATTTTACCAACATTTTATATTAAAGCTATAAACGAAACAATTTAAAAGAAATTTTTTCCGGGAATAATATTTATCTGTAAGGTTCTGCTTTTAAATATAATATTTTTTTTTGTTCTTAATTAATTTTGAAAGCGTTTACCTCTTTTAGGTACAGAAGTTTTCTGTAACATCCAATGATGCAGTCTAAACACTCCGTCAAAACAAATGTAATTGTATGATCATTCGCCCGATTAACAATAACCACATTCAAATATTATAAGGCAAGTTTGAAGACTTTTCAAATTATTTTATTTCTTTTTTCGGAAATAATAATTTAAAACCGTTAGATTTAAATCTACAATCCTATTAAGTTTCATATTTGACTTCACCCCAAACCTCTAAATTGCGTTACATTTATCCAATTTCGCAGCATCTTTTGCTTTTATTAAAAGAAAAATTTATTCGAGATCCTTTCCTCTTACAAATAAAACAATTCACGCGTTTTAAAATTGTCTAGGTAGACATTTAGTTTACTAAAGGGTTAATAAATAGAGTATAAAAATCCTTGAAAAATAAATTCATGTAATTGTATTTTATTTTATTTTTTTGGGTAGAAACTCCTACGCTATATTTACCATTTTCTTAATATTCTCTCATCTAAAAATGGATATTATTAACTATTCTAATTAACAGCACAATCATAAGAAAATTTAATTATAAAACTTAAATACTTTAACTTATTAAATACAAAAAAAAGGAAACATTATGAGAAAAACTCTAAAAAATATTATATAGATTAAAAAAGAAACAAAAAAAAAATTAAAATTCAAAAAAAAACGGAAAGAACAAAAAGAAAATATTATGTACATAAAAAGGGTTCTAAGAACTAATTGATTAAAGTTTTTCTTAATTTTCCGTTTTGTTGTTTTTGTTTTTTTTGTTGTTGCCGAAAATGATTAAATTTTTTATCTTATCTTTTCTAAGTATAAATCAAGAAACCTGTTTTTGGAGAAATATTCAAAATTTTTAAATTCCTTTATAAAGATGAAAAATTATGATATCTGATTGTTTTGTTGTTTTTTCCTTCTTCTGTTCCTTTTAGTGGTTTGGTTTTTCTCGAAATGAAAATATTAAGTTAAATAGGCGTCGGCTCAATTGTTCTCATTTTCATGTAGTAACTCTTTTAACTACTCGTCTATTACCTATTCTTTCTTTTTGTCTACACCCATTAGTGGATGTTAGCGATTGTGATAATATCATTTATCGTTATAAAGTTTTAAAATTGTACCTTAAGTTTCCGTTATTTTATATGACTTTAAGTAGTTCTTCTTCTTTCGTCTTTGACCATCACTTCTTAATATTTATAACTCTCATTCTTTATTACTTGTTTTTACAGTTTTTCTGTAATTTCTTTTCTCTGTACTCCGTACTATTTAGTAGTTTCCGTTAATTAAATTCTATTTTGCTACGTCACAAATCAAAAAATATTAAAAATTGGACAAATAATAGAATCGATGAGCCGGTTCATAAAGCCAGAAATCGCGAATAATGTGTCAGTCAATCCATAACCTAAAAACAAAAAAAAAGTGGAAAAACATTCCGATGTAGTCGGCATAGATCCAGTCATTAATTGGCTACAGAAGAAGAAGCAAATGTAGTCGCCATAGCTCCAGTTATTAATTGGCTACAGAAGAAGAAGCAATTACCAGCAGTATCAGTTGATAGTATATTATGTTTAACCCCATTCTGTATATCAACGTTTCAAATTATTCAAATTTTTTTATGAAAGTCTCTCAAGAATTCTTTCCCTGAAAGTGGAACAAGCTCGAGGTAGCAATTTATGAAATTTAAACCTTTAAGTATACCCCTAATATCATCAAAATTCCTAAATTTGTTTTAGAATTTAATTTTTAACTGAAATTTAGTCTGTTTCAATATTCTCTGTACTCTAACGAAACTTGTAACGAATTACCCAAAAATCGTATTATATTTTTCATGAATAGTTTTTAATTATTACAACTTCCATAATAATTTGCTCAATTTAATTATAATAATTAAAAAATAAAAGCTATTAAAAAATTTCGTTTCAAAATTAATATTTTTCTCTTTAAATTTAATTTTTTTTGGAAGAAAATCTTAATTTTAATTTCCCAAAATATAGTCTATAGGTATATATAAAACTAATCCATAAGATGGTAGGTAAGAAAAGTATAATGTTCTAAAAAAAAAAGGAAAAGTATTAGATCCTACGTAATTTTTTCTAAAAATATCAGGATCCAACAATATAATAGTATTCAAACATATTTCTAGCAAAATAAAAATAAACTGTTAAAATTTTCAATGGTGATGAAATTTTCAAAAACAAAAAAAAAAAAAAACAACAAAAAAGATTTAGTTTTTCATCTTATTTACTCCTATTTTATACATACATACATACATTTATTTTATAAAATTTCTACTTTACTTTGTCTGGTACTATTTTTTTCTCTCTACTGCTTTTTCTTTGTTTATGTTGCGGCATCTCTTCTTTTGTTTTTAGTTATTTGGGGTTATTTTTATCCTTAATTCTTTTCAATTTTACGATTTTCACTTTCTAATTTTTCTTTTTGTGCCACCACACTAAGCCTTACTCTTAGAAATATTTTGTATTTGTGTATGTTTATATATACTATATATCATATTATTGTATACTATTTTCACTACTAAACGAAACGAAATTGAAAAATTAACTACAAAAAATCTTTTCAATTTCATTTGTTTTCACTATTGCTGGGATTATCGTTGCCGCATCGCATACTTTTTTTCGTTCCTGATGGAACTAAAAAATGCAAAAAAATATATACGCAAATATAAATAAGGAATTTTTTGTTTTTTGAAATTTTTGTCGGCTGAGGGGATAACGAAGAAGAAATTGAAATGAGAAAATATTTGTATTACGAAGTATATGTTTATGTACACATAAATTGTTTTCCTGTACATATAATATACATAACAAGTTATATAATTTTTAATATATATAATAAGAAAATATTTGTTTTCATTAGACTTTATGTATACTGGAGTAATCAGATGATGGAAACTTAAAAGTACCTACCTATTTTAACTTATATAGACTGTGTCTGATATTGATATTAATATTATATTCTCCTCTTCGCTATTTTCAAAAAGAATTTCTTTAATTATTTGTTCAAAATCTTTAATTCGTGGTTGAAAAGTAATTTTTATCCATTTTATCTATATACTATCTGTATATAATAAACTAAATACTTCCACATAATTTTATTACCCCATCATCAAATTAAACCACACTATGTTCTTAGTTCTACAACAGACGTAACCAAACTGAACGTATTAGAAAAAATAAAATATAACAAAAATAAAAAAAGATACATTAGCAAAAGAGTGTAATTACAGCTGTAAGAGCTGTCATTTTCCAGCTGTAATTTGCAGACATGAATTTTAATGAATATAATATTCGTGGAGTGTATACGCACCACAGAGAGGTTCTACAGAGGGGTTCTAGGGTTAAACTGAAATTAATTTCGAACTATTTAAATATTATAATTGCAACTTTCTCAGAAAATATTCTGTTTTTGATTGCTTACGTCTTACTTATATTAAATCAGCGTATAAAATTTTCGTTTCGTTTTCTTTAAATAATCTTGGATTCAAAATATAACGGAATGTTAACTAAGAGAAAAAAAAAAGATTCAACGAGACCTCTATTCCACAGTCCGAATTTTTTGTAATTTTTTGTTTGAACATTTATGAAATTTAAGTATTCATCTTATGTCATGTCTTTTATTAATATAGTTTTATTCAGGTAGCTGGTAACCCTAACCAGTATAAAATCGACTGAAGTTAAATATAACGCAATCATGTGATAGTGTAGACAGAATATTATATAAAATAATATTTTCATAGTATAAATAAAATATGAATATGAAGTTTTCAGATTTATTTTTATTATTTTTACTTTTTAGTTTTTATTTTTATTTATATTCCTCTTTTTTTTAAGGGCAGAAAATCTAGGTTATGTTAAAAATAAAAAATAAAAATAAAAAGTAATATACAGTTCTGTTCTTAAATATTGAAATAAAATTAAACTTTTAATTCATTAATAATTCATTTTGCATTTATGAGATAAGATAAAATTAGAGAAAATAAAAAAAAAAAAACATGAAACTACAGATATTTAGGATTTTCATCTTTACACCTCATCATCCATTCTTCAATTTTATCATGGAAGTTATCATAATGTTCAACCTTAAATATGCTGAAGTAATTCAATTTGGAACTCTTTGAATTTTCAAGAATTTTGATCCTTTAACTCAATATAAAAATGGTCAACGTTTTGAATAATAATAATTATGTCAATATAGGCACAAAAACTAACATTAAATTTATAATACCTCTACATTCGAAGACAATAGCAATATCCGGTATTGATTTTGATTAAAACATCGACAAAGTTTTGTGTTATTACCAAAAGTTTTCCTTATTCACGACGACATGATTGACAAATAAAATAAGGAAAACAATAATTAATAAGTGAAATTTCTAAGTGAAGTGAAAGTAAAGTGAAAATGAAATATTAACACAAAATGCATTTTTTGTATTCAAAAAATGAATTGCTATCGAAGAAAAACAAGAATAATAAAAAAAAAAAAATTTCTTTACTACTACAATGGTGCTACTATCCTTTAGGTATATAATATTATATATTTTCTAAAAATTCAGCTCATATGCAAACAAAAACTAGAAAATCAAATAATAAAAGAAAAATAAAAATAATTTAAAAATATTGGTAGAAATGGAAAAAAGAAGAATAAATAAAAAATGTTTATAAAAAACAGAAATGTGAAGAGAAAGAAAGTTGTTATTCTATATTTTATCTAACAACTAAATAACAGTATACAGTGTCTAAACATTATATATCTATACTAAACTTCTTAAACAGAAACAATTGTACAGACTGAAATAAAAATAATGCTTTAATTTTTCTATTAAATAAAAAACATTCAAAAACAGCACGTGGAAAAATGATAAAATTATAAGAAATCATATTTTTTTTGTATATGATGTAGGTATGCTATGTTAGAAAGAGATGTAAAACAATTTCCGTTTTTCTCATTGCAAAGAAAATCTCCCCCGTGTATGTATGGTCCAATTTCATTCTTAATGCGGTTTACATATTAAAATAAAAAGTAAAAAAAATAAAAAAAAAATAAAAAAAAATAATTTGAGTGACAAGAAAACAGACATAAAAACAAAAAGAAAAACAAAAAATGAAACTAGTAGAGAGATATAACGTACATAATTTGCTGTTAACAAAATGAGGTTTTTCTGTTATCTTTGTGTAGATACCTATTTTTTATTTCTCTTTTTCTGTTCCTATATATACCTATACAATACCCACAAATATTTTTTTCTTTTCCCTACATATTTTCATCTCGACTGGTTGTCATTTGCAACGTTTTTAATTTTTTGCGGAATTCATCATACGAGTATCATTATTAAATGGTGTGGTACGGAGAAAAATTTGTTTGTTGAGTTTGTCTTAAATTTTCTTTTTTATACCCGTATGAACTATGTTCAAGGGTATAATAAATTTGCCATTACGTTTGTGACACCTTAAAGGAGTCGAGCTAGATATAGTGTCAAAGATATGGATCGGCTCAGAATCGAATTCTGAGTCGATTAAGCCATGTACGTCCGTCCGTCCGCACGATAACTCAAAAAATAAAGGAGCTAGGAGGCTGAAATTTTTTTTACGGCACTTTTGTAAAATTGTTAGTTTTGCTATTTAAATCCAACATTTTCGGTGGGCGGGTTCGAGTAGCTGCCATACAACTTCTATCTTTATATAGAAATAACTCAGTATCTATTCAAGCTAGGTTTCTGAAATTTTGCAAATGATGATTAAGTTTTATGGCAACAACTTCTGTAAAATTTGGTTGTGGTGGTGCGGCGGGTTCGGGTAGCTGCCATACAACTTCTCCGTTTAAATGAGAATAACCCAGTGTCTATTGAAGCTAGGAACCTGAAATTTAGTAAAGAGGTATCGAGTTATAGGCCAACAACTTTTGTAAAATTTGGTTGGTCTAGTGCAGTCGGTTCAGACTTCTTGCACCTCTTTGAACTTAATAAAGCTAGGCGCCTGAAATCTTGCAAATGATGATCAAATTTTATGGCAACCATTTTTGAAAAATTTGGTTGTGGTGGTGCGGCGGGTTCGGGTAGCTGCCATACAACTTCTCCGTTTAAATGAGAATAACTCAGTGTCTATTGAAGCTAGGAACCTGAAATTTAGTAAAGAGGTGTCGAGTTATAGGCCAACAACTTTTGTAAAATTTGGTTGGTCTAGTGCAGTCGGTTCAGGCTTCTTGCACCTCTTTGAACTTAATAAAGCTAGGCGCCTGAAATCTTGCAAATGATGATCAAATTTTATGGCAACCATTTTTGAAAAATTTTGTTGTGGTGGTGCGGCGGGTTCGGGTAGCTGCCATACAACTTATCCGTTTAAATGAGAATAACTCAGTGTCTATTGAAGCTAGGAACCTGAAATTTAGTAAAGAGGTGTCGAGTTATAGGCCAACAACTTTTGTAAAATTTGGTTGGTCTAGAGCAGCCGGTTCAGGCTTCTTGCACGTCTTGGAACTTAATGAAGCTAGGCGCAATAGATTCAGGTAGCTGTCATACAACTCCACAATTTACATAAATATATCTCTGTAGTTCGGTACTAAAACATCTGAATGTTTTTAAAAGATGATCAAGTTTTATAGAAACAGGATATATTACGTTCATACGGGTATCCCAGAGTTGACACAGTCTACTCTACTGCACTCTTCCTCGTTTTTCTTTAAATTTTTGATGGTTACTTTATATATTGGTAGATGCTATTAAAAATATAATGAGATAATCTTCTGTTATGTTTATATTCATCTTTTTGTCAAAAAAAAAAGAGGAAACAGAAAAAAAAGATATTGGACTGTCTAATGGACATAAAATAATTTTTAAATTTACCTTTTCTAAATTTATAAATTCTCTACTTATTTTTTGATTATTGATCTAATCCTGTCTCGTTTTTTGCAGTGCAATATAGTTGAAACTCAATTTTGGTGTTCAATTTGGATATAAGTGTTCTAGAAAATATCTTTATCATTTTAGTGATATATAAATTGTATTTTAATTGTTAAATTTTGTCTTAAAGTCCCAAGGTCTTTTTTAGAGTTCATTACTATGCTTACTTTGTATTTTTACTTAATTTATTTATTTCGATATTTATTTATTTATTCATGCTTTTACACATATATTATGAGCTCATATATGAGTATGTAGTTTTATAATTTATTTCAAAAAAAAAAATTCAATTCAAAAATAATTGGTAATATTCAATTGTAAATTTGAACAAGTAATGGAAAAAACCAAGGGTTTTCACAAAAGTACATTTCCAAAATTAAAAAATTGGTATTCCATAATTTAATGCTAGAGTAAAGAGTAGATAAAATGAAAAATACATTTTCTTAAGAAATTTGGTCTTTGTTTGATTTTGTTTTGTTGGTAAGAAAAAATTAAGGAAAAGCAAATCACACTTTCAAATAAAAGGTAATCCTATAGTACTAAGAAAAGTTATTAACACTAAAAGTATAATGTTGTAGCTTTAATTTTGGTATATTATTTCAAAAAAATTTGGGCAGGTTAGGGTGTTAAGGTGTTATAGGTGTTTGAAAACAGAGAATTTTCAGTTTGACCCCTTACAGCTCCTAAACGGGGGGGGCGAGACGAAAATATTTCGTGAAGTGACTCATACTTATTTCCAAAGTTCTAACACCTCGCAAAATTGCAAGCTTCCAAGTTAAACCTTTTGAAAGATAGAAGGACAAATTTTGAGTTTCACATAACGGTATATTAAAATACCGCATGGAAAAGCCATATACTCATTTCATATATATTTATAAAGTTTATAAAACCAGCTGTTTGGCGTTTCCAAATTGAAAATATGTCTTCTAGAGCCCTTGTTATAACAATTTAAAGATAGGGCTTTTTCGAACTTTGTGGGCATATAACTTTTATAAGGCTGTAACGAGTGGGGCTACAGAAAGAAGCTGTTCCACAAAATTAGTTTTTTGGCGATGCCTATCCGTAGTTGAAATATTCCTTACTTTCTGTTTGAAAGTTCTGTAAACACCCAGACGGACGGACGAACGGACGGACGGACAATTTTTTTAAAATATGCTAAAAAAAACTAGTTTCATACAGTTTTTAGTCTTCATTTCGATATTTAAGGTTAGAAAAAGGTGAACCTCGGTAATATTGGCACCAAAAAACACTATAGAATAAATTAAAGTAAGTTTTACTATCTAAGAGATTGTGGTGATCTGCTCCTTAGATTAAACTTAAATAAAATTGATATTAAAGCGATTTAGTGTTTTTTGTTTATATAAATCTTTTAATAAAACATTAAATAAAATTTCATATCCAGGCACATCATTTAATTTTAAAAATTCAAAATATTATAAGACATTAATCTTAAAAAATAAATTGAATCTTCTAAAGTCCTAAAAAACTATACAAATACAAAAATTTTGTTAATTACCTCATTTGATTGTCGATGTGAATAAATAATGACTCCAAAGAAAGAGAATTTTAAAAAGAAAGGAATAGAGATCTCCTAAAGTTATTATTTAAAAAGATATTTTGATACAATAATAGAAATTATTTTAATAAAATTTTAAAAATATTTAATGAATCAAAACCAATCCTGAGGCATAAAAATGTTCTTAGCACCACTGATGAAATATTATCAAATTTATTTATTTCATATGCAAATTTATTTATTTAACTTTTAATTATAGAGGACGGCGACGAAAAAGCAAGAAATATTTTAGATTCCTTCACGAGGTGGAAGCTATTGCTTCTTACTCACAATTATTTATTATACAATGTATAACCATCTTTTGTTCTACTGCGTTACTCTATAACATAATTATCTTAAATGATCACATAAATTTTTAATTCTTTTTCAAATGAGCGGACTGGTGGATAAAGTGATGGATAAAGTGATGCTAATTGCAAAAATATGCTAAAACTTAAATTTTTCCTTTTAATTTTCGAAAATTGGTAGAAAAACGTTTTTTTTTTTAAACTGATTATCTTTTCAGTAGGCACTAGCTATATTCTGTTAATTTTTTTCCCAAATTTCTAATTTTGATGTTCTAATGGTATCTAGTTTTCATTTCACTTTAAAAGTTAATTATATTTTACGTCTAATTATAAATGAGATCTTCAAAAAAGAAAATAAAAAAGAAAAATAGATAACATTATTATTTTCATATAAGAATCTGTGGTTTGAAATATTCAAACTGTGGTTTGGAATAAAAAAGAAATAATGAAATTACTTTAAGGGAAGCCTTAACCATCAAAAACTGATCGTCTATATTTAAATATGCATGTGACATGGTTTTATCTCCTTTACTTTCTTTTTCAAAATAGTTTTATTTGTAACCTAATATACTTATAACTTTCCTGGAAAAGGCTATTATTCCTCATTTCCATATTTTTGAACACCATTTGAGAATTGTCATGTATTTTTACTCACTTCAACATATTATTAAAATTTGATTTTAAATTTCATCTTGTATAGTATGGTTACAAAATATAGACATAACTTTGGGATCCTAATAAATCTCATAATTTTATTTTTTTATTTAATTGTTGTTAGTAAAATCATAAATTCTAGATAGAAAATTTTTGTACCATTATCAACACGTACCATTATTTTTTTTACTTGAGATTTTACTTAGATTATTAAGTAAATAAAATTTTATAGATTGTTATTTTAGATAAAAATTTAAATTTAATTGATTTATAAAAGCATAGACGAAAGATTGATACTATATGTAGTAATGTTGCAATCTGTATCTACTTGATATAGTATATACATCTTCTGCTGTATTATTTGGTTCATAGATATATCTTTTTTTTCTCTTAAAATATTGAGGATAAAATCTCAGTCAAAAGTAGTCATAAAGAAGCCTTTTATATTAAATACTTTAAAATGTGTAAAAATCAAATACACAAATAAATTTCTTTTTAGTTGAAATATAAAAATTAATACAAGGAAAATATGTTTACTTTTTTAATTCTTTATACATTCATTTAAAAAAAAAAAAATGGTTTTAAATAAAAAGAAAAAAAAAAGATTCTGTCAACCCAAGGCTATACGCACAATAATATAATGTATACTGTTTTCACAAAATTTAATCATCTCTAATTAAATATAAAATATCGAACTTTATTAACTAGCCACCGAAATATATTTTTTTAAATTTCGGAGTTCTAAAACAACTGCTCGATCCCGTGACGCCAAAACAACAAATTATATAAAAGTTATTGCCATGTTCACTTCTTCCAAAATTTCAAGCTTAATTATGTACTAAGTAATAAGGATTAGGTAGGTATCTGTTTTGGAGCAACCACATTTGAAAAAGATTCTTAACCTAAAACTTAACTTTTTTTGTAATATTTCAAATACTCAGCTTAATTAGGTAATGCCAGCTACTCAAACCTCTCGTTCGTTCATGTTTATTTTTTGTAGCAAAGACGATATAAAAATAATATATTATAGGGTAATATAAAATGAAATTGTGTCTAAAAGTTTAAAATTCCCAGCTTCATTATTTCTTAAGTTATCATGCGGGTGCACTGACGGAAGAACGCACACTAAGCTAAATTAACTTAAAATTGATTTCTGAACAAGCATATAAAATACTTTTCCATAATATATTTATCTCGTCTTCTTTACAGTGTCATAAACTTAATGGCAAATTTATTATATCTTTAGAATTATATTGTACGGTTATAAAAATTATCATTTGTTACCAGTTTTTATTACGATATGTACGAAAAACGCCATTTTATCAATTAATTAATTTTTTGTTCTAATAATGGAAAAAAAAACAAAAAAAAATTTAAAAACAAAAAAAAAGTGTAAAAATTAATATACACGTTCCAAAT
Organism: Poecilobothrus nobilitatus; assembly: GCA_947095535.1. Classification (NCBI taxonomy): domain Eukaryota; kingdom Metazoa; phylum Arthropoda; class Insecta; order Diptera; family Dolichopodidae; genus Poecilobothrus; species Poecilobothrus nobilitatus. The sequence goes on along the minus strand of OX352773.1, from coordinate 238,912,050 downwards.
TTTATACAAATTAATTAAAATGTATGTAATTAAAATATGAATTGCTTCCTTGAAAAAAAAAAAAAAAAAACATTATGTAGTCAGGCACATAATATTATTATACTACCTATGTACCTATATCTAATCTATATATTATACAATAACATAATAATAACTAGTATATCGTACGTGTATGCAAATGTTTTGAATATAAAAACAAAATAATATACGAATATTTTTATCCTACAAGTAAAATATATTGAAGAGAGTATACCTTAAGGTAAATTATTTGAAACCACATTTCCTTAAACAATTGTTCCAAAAGATATAATCAACGCAATTTAATTTTTACCTTCATATTTCCTTCTACCTTTTTTTATTTTTTAATTTTTTTTTTTTTTTTTTTTGGTATTTGTATATTAGTATATTAGTATATATGTATATGTTATCAACATTTCATATTATATTGTAATATAATGTATCCTTAAAACTTTTATGTAATAGCACATTTAAATTTAAAATTCCAGTGGTTCTAACTTTCTTTCATGTTTTTCTTAAATTTCGAAAAAGAAAAAAAAACAGGAAACAAAAATAAGATGAGCAGAGTCTGTCAATGTTAGTGGGTATAAAAAGATTTGAGCCCTTAATAAAATATAGCAAATAACATTTTTATTATACATAATTGATTCAATAGTATAATACTAAGATTTACATAAAATTCACACCTTAAACACCTGTTAGAGATTTGTATACATGTCATCAACTCTGTATATTACCATTCTAACACCATTATCATCATACTTGTGTTTTTGACACCACCCAAATACCTGAATTTTGATAAACGATAATTAAACAAATTTAAAAATTCTTATACCCTGAAATTCATTTATATCTGTCTCGTAATGTTTAATTTAAAATACGCAATAGTCAACTTATGTAAACGGATAAATTGAATAAATTTAAAAAATATTTTTTAGTTTTGCCGGAATCTACTATTGAACGACCTAATCATTTTACACCATTACGAGTATAGATTAAACTTGATTTATTTAAGATTTTTGTTATCCGAAAGGAGCTGGGAATCTTTCAAATACACCAAGAATACCCCCTTATTGGTAGTGTCAGATTCTTACTGACAAAGCTCATCTGCATCTTTAGTCAATATAATGGCTTAACCTATCACTACCCCCTAAACATTATACTGCATTAGCAGTTAGAAGTACAATCCAATAACATTGCTTAAACTGGAAGGTGGGTTTATTTAATAACTTTCATAATTTAATTAGTTAACTGTTAATACTTAAAAAAAATTCAATATAAACCTTCTAAAAGGGATAAAATCGGTTCACAAATTCGGTAATACTGAAAAATTAGGAAAACTAAATACCCCCAAAGAATATTAGAGTTAAACGAAAAAAGATCATTTTATATATCCAAAAGAATCTAAAATAGAAAAATCTAAATACAAATTTTTACAGTTAATTTAAGGTCTTTAATAGAAACAGATATTTAAATTTTAGAAAAAATAAAATATACATTTAATCTTGTTGACACAATGAAAAAATTTAAACCGTTTATCTATGCGAAAACCTTAATTAAAAAAAAAAGTATCTACAATAAAAATCAAAATCTTACTTCTATTTTTAGTAACATCTACCTATTATAGGTGCCTCTTAATTGTTTCTCATACACATTTCAATTTTTTTTATGAAACACTGAATCATTTCCCGAAATAACAACTATATATATAGGTACACACTTACATACAAAATATTTTAACTCGTTTATGGCACTATTTAATAAAAATGGGGAAAAAAAAAAAAAAACAAAAAATAAAATTACTGAAAAAAGAAAATATGCTACGAGAGCAGTAATAAAAGTTAAAAATTATTATATTATTTTTTCATTTTTTATTCAAAACACAATTTTCTTTGTGTTCAAGGAAATTTTTATTTTTTTTTATTTTCATTTTTCATTCTTCTTTTCCCATTTTTTTTTCCTCGATTTTTTTTCTTTTTTTTTTTGTATTTCTTTACTTTTTAGTCATAAAAAGTCCCCATATGGAAAATGCAAGCATGGCAAATTAGGAAGGCCGAATATTTAAATCTTAATTGCTTTGAAAAAAAAAAACAGGCACAAATAATTGTAGGAGGAAGAAAGAAAAATATTGTAAAAAAATACTTCAAAATAAAAATAAAAAAAAACTGATAAAATCAAAAAATTTCAATTACAAAATTATATAACAAAAAAAAAAAAACAAAAAAAAAAAAATATTACTTTCAACTCACTCGTATTTAATATTCAAATTTTCATAATATTATGTGTGTTGAAAGTCGTTGAAAATTAAAAAAAAAAAAAACACAAATTAAAAAAAAAAAAACAAGTGAAAAGTTTTACGTTAGCAGCAGCGTTGAAAATGTAATCTATAAAATATCAGTTAATGGCAATGGAAACGCACACACATGTTCAAAAATTTCAAAAATTTTCTCTATACAGTGTCAATTCATTTATGTTGCGATGGTATCATTTTAAAAGGGGGTTACAAAAGGTTATTATACGCACACCTCTTTTAACTAACAACCATCAAATCAGTTAAAAGAAGGCAACATCGTTTTATATACCTCATATTATAGATAACCAGCAATCAAAGATGTAGGTACGTTAAATGTAACTGATGCGTACGATAAAATATAAAATTAGTATGCAAACGAAATAAAAAAAAAATAAATATATAAAAAAAATAAAAATAAAAAAAATATGTTATGTAAAAAATTTTTTTTCTTAGAATACTAATACTTATACTAATGTCACGTTCCAAATTAAAATTGAAGTTACATCAGGAAAAGAATTTTTTATGCTTTTTGGAGGCCATCATTATATTTGAGAAGAAATTAAAAATACCTTTCGAATATGTATTAAGTATATATAAAATTTAGTTTTTACTGATTTAGTAGGTTAGTATTTCAATTTTTAAAATTTTGGCCGTAAAATAACAATAGATAATGAAAATAATTAACTTTAATATCTAAGTAATTTTTGTATTTTCACTCTTTCACCATTATACATCCTGATGAATAATCACGCGATTTAGCAATATAAAATTTCATTGCATTCATGCGATTCAATCTGTACAATGTACAATACAATAAAATTTATCAAAAAGATTAAAGAAAAAAAAAACTGAGTTTAAAAAACTAAATTTTGCAATCCTATAGAATTATATTGCATTTTGGAACGTTGCAACGAAAGTTTCTACTATTTTAGTCTGAGGTTTGGTAAACAATAAACGTTTGTATTAATTCAATCTGGGGCTTTAAAAGCGTATGATATTCCTGGCGTAAAGCGCTAAGACATTCTATTACGCATAAAATAAAAAGTTCACCCAATCTAAATGCATCAAATATAGGTCAGCTCATAGAATTAAATTATTTCAAGTTATCTTCTTCCTCTGCGAACTATCCAATACTGAACATTGGCGATCTTAATGATGTTTCCTATTACATTTTGTAAATGCATTAAATCTATTATTTTGTTACTCCAATCCAATTTTTTATGATTCGTAGTATTGACTATTATTTCCTGCGGATACTTCTTCTTCCTCCAATTTTTTCCTGAAAAATTAACTTAAGGAATTCATATTTTTTAACCCTCATAACATTGCTGAAATAATCATTTTCGTTTCCTAATTCGTTTTATCGTTGTAAGGACTTATGTTTATTATGGTTTGTTAATGTAGAAGTAGTCTTGATTCTTCATTTTTTCGACATTTTTTAGACAATGAATTTATCTTTTTTTCTTATCCATGGGTCAATAAGACCGAAATATCTTAGGTTTAATTGGATTAATGTATTAACAACCCTGTACTTAATGTTAATTTTTAAATTATCAAACGATTGATAAGTCCAAGATTAGAAAAGGAATTTTCTGCATGTCTGCAATATAAAATGTAAATTTTTTCAATATTTTTATCAACCGGCATTAATTTTTAGTTTTCGTCTTCATATAAGTTGTAATATCAAATACATATACGAGAATAGACTAACTAGATCTAATTATGATATTATAGAAGCTTGCCACTTTAAGTCTATTCGATTAATTTCTTGAAGGTCTAGGTACTATTATTCGAACTATAGATACTATGTAGATAGTTAGATCATTTCATATATCCCGACTATTAAAACATTTGGTTTCGATATTGTTGTTTATCTACTGTCATAGTTCATCTAGTGCATAATATTAATTTCTATCTAAGCCATATTATATACTTTACAGTAAGCCATATATATATTTTTTGCTCGAATATATTTCTAAACACTTGCTATCAAAATTAAAATTCTGAAAACTGAACTTAATTTTCTACATACTTCAAGTCATCTACTTTCACATATGAATCTTACTATTTAAGTATTGTATAAATCTTTTCTTCAAAGGGGAAAATTCTAATCCCAATTAACACACTCTAACACTTCTAATTCCAAGCTAAACACATATTATTATTAATTTAACTATTATTTTGTTATTTGATTAAGATATCATTTTTGAAATAAATGATAAATAATCTTATAAGTTTTTAATTAACAGCTTATATCTCACAGAATGTTTTTTTTTTTTTAATAATATAAATATGATTGTAATACCTATAGAAAATTCATTAATGTAGAATAGGATGAAAAACTATGAAACAGAAAATTTTTTAATTAAATAATTGGGAATAGATTTTTTATAATATTGGAAGATTTCGTCAACAATGTTATTAGTTGCGGTTATAACAGTACTAACTACATAGAAGTACATATCATAAGGTATTTCAAGATAGATACAATAATGTTTAAAAAATACTCATTTATTTTGTAGAAAAAAAAAAATTTCAAAAATATTAAAGCTAAATATTTTTATTTTAAATAATTTTAGCTTTTCGAAAAAATAAAAATGAAATATAAGGAATTTTTTTATTGAGTGACGTAGGTATACGCATGAAACAAAATATGTTTTTTTTTTTTTTAAATATGTATAATTCAAGTACGTGTCATATATTTTTGCAATGGAATTTTGTTTTTCTCCTTGTTTCTCTTTTCTTTATCATCGTTTTTTCCTTTTTAAAAAATTCTTTTATTTATTCTTAAACGAAATATTTTGTTTATATTTTATTTATATTTTAGGAACAGAATACTGAAGCGCTGCTACGACAATTCTTTATTTAATTTTGCATTGGCATCAAAATTATTCGAAAATTTAATATGAGTTGAATCAAAAAAAACAAAATGAAATTTATTAACAGAAAAAGAATTTTACTTTTTTTTTTACTTTTTATTTATACTTTCAGTAAAAAAAAAAATAATTTTCATGCATTTTTCACATTTTATTTAAAAAAAAAAAAAACATTTTTGACACTTTTTTAAGTTTTTTAGGTTTAGCACATTTCCAAAAAAATTTTGAAAAAATGTGCTTATTAGTTTCACTCTGTCCGTCCGTCCGTCCGTCCGTCTGTTTACAAAACTTCTACATCGTTAAAGATAGAGAAAAAAAATTTTAACCATGGGTAGGTCTCATAAAAAAAATAATTTTGTGGAACAACTTTTTCATGTAGCCCCCCCCTTTACGGAGCTACAGCCCTTCCAACTTTGGAAAAGCTCTATTTTTAAATGCATATATCTTATGTTCTGCTTAAGATTTTTTCAATCTGAAAACGTCATTCGACAGGTATTTCTTTTATCTTTGTAAATTAATATTAAAATTGTACAATTTTTTTAAATTTAGTATTTAAATTTACCGTTATGTGAAAAACAAATATTGCATGATTTTTCTACTTTCATAACTCCGGCACGCTTTTAGATAGAACCTTGAAATTTTGAGACAAGAAAGAACTTTTAGAATTAGTATTCCCAGAAGTTTCCTCAGAAAAAAGTTTTTGCTAGCACCCCCTCTTTAAGAGTTATTACGCCTCAAAAATTGAAAATTTGCTATTTTTAGGCACCTGTAACTTAGGCACCTGTACAAGTTTTTCTTCGGCAAGACATGAAAATTAAAGCTTCAATAATATATTTTTACGTGTGTTAACGGCTTTTCTTAGTTATATAGCATTCCGGAATTACGGCCCCTCAAAATTTCAAAAAATGTGCTATTTTCACATTTTTTCTTATTACATGAAATTGTCAAATTTTTGTGCAAGTCACACTTCTAAACAGTTTGTATTGAGTTTTGGAAATGTGCGCTTTTAAAAACCGTTGGTTTCCATTCTACCTTGTTATTTTGGGGTATCAGCATTTATTATCGCATTTAAATACGAATTAAATGTAAAAAATTATACTTCGTGATTTATAAAATGACTGAATTAAATGTCATTTGAATGAACATACAATAATTATTATATTATGTATGTTCATAACACAATCATAAATTATCCATATCAATAAATTGAAAAAAGTGGAATGGATTTTCTTTTTATAAATGTAAAAAAAATTTAAAACTCATATTTACTATAAGCATAATCAACCCTTCATTAACTCAAAATTAAATACGTTCTAAGAAAAGGTTTCATAGTAGGAAATCGTTTTGTAAAAGGGATAACTTTTGTAGAAATATAGAGTTTAGTTCCCGCTATAAGAACTGCATTTCGAATTGTATATTCAGTAATCAAATAAAAACTATATTTAATCGAAATTCCAGGTTCCATTAAAAATATTTGAACAAAAATATCATAAAATTTAACAAAATAATTCAAATTTTTAAATAGATTATTATAATTAACTGAAATGAAATTAATTTATTTGTAAAATAAAAAGTTAAAAACAAATATTGATGCACAGTACAGTACTGAATTATGTTACAATTATATCGCGAACATTTTGCTAAAATTGTCAATACCTTATAAACTGCTTGTAGGAGGATTTATTATACATAAATATTTTATATACTTTTATGAATTTTTTTTTTCTTTTCCTAAACGAGGTGGCAATTTTCCAAAAACACCAAGAATTTCCCCTTGATATTGTCAGATTGTTGCTGACTAAACCCGCCTTTCTCTGTAGCCAATAGAATGGGATGAAATCCTTACCTGCTAACGCAGTATATTATGACTAGGGAATAGGGATAGGAAATACGATGCGGAAACATTAAATTGGGAGTGGGACTATAAGGAAATAATTAATTCGCCTATTATTACTATTTTGCAAACAATGACTATAGCCGTAACAACAGTTACAACATGTAGTAGTATATAACACTTTACTGCATGAGGTAATTATTGAAGGCAAAGCTCAGCATCACTGTAGCTGCTATTATTATTGTTATTAGTATTACTTATTAATATTATTATTATTTGACTACAGAGTCAGAGCCATCAGTGGATTGCAAACGTGCGGTAATATATATTACCCTCCTGGTTATATCATCCAAGATAGCTCCACTGTAGCAGCTATTAATATTATTATTATTACTATTATTCTTGTTATTATTATACTATTATTTTTTCTTTACACTATTTTAATTAACTTCATTAAATTGGGTACCAAGAACTACATATACTTATATTTATAACACTACAAATAATCCTTGAATACCTTACCTTTAATACCTTTACCTACCTTATCCTTTAAGAGTAAGAAAAACCTTATTGGTGTGGGCACTTTATGAGATGTATCATTAATGTTTTTTATAAGTAGATAGAGAATCTAAGTTTTTCGATAGAAAATCTTAATCGAAGGCTTTTTAATCGAATATAATATTTATCTGATATTAATTGCCATATTATGATAATTTTTTTTTGATTTTTATTAATAACCACCTTTTCTACTTTCAAACATTGTATAGTATAACAACATAATTGGTAAATATAGAATTTTATAAAGAAATCCCAATATGACACACCTATTAGCAATTAGAAAAGAGAGAAATGTTAAAGTTTGATTTAATTATAATAGCTGCATGAGGTAATTAAAGAAAATTTGAGTTGTGGTCTACTTCGAAGATCTTAAGCCAACTTATCTTTTTCAAAAATAATTCGATCCAGTTATTTGGTTTCTTCAATTATAGAAATTTCGCTTATTTTAAGCATGCAACTATATAGATCAAAGTCATTTTTAAATGAGTATATTTTTCATGTAGCTAAGAGTAAGTAAATCGCTTAGGACATCTTTCAAGCTTTATACATTTTTCTTTCCTCAACATTACAATTACCTATCCAAAAAGTCTACAGCAACTAATATTAAGTAATATTTTTAAATATGAGCTGGAAACTTAATTGTGTTATCTGCAGAAAAATTCACACCAAATTACTTATAGATGACGGTTCTTTCAATTACCACATAATACATATACCTAGTCCGTCCTATTCCTTCTTCGTCACCAAATTTTATTTCTTCTGCTAGGCCCTTCAACTTTTCGTGAAAAATGTTATTGAGAATAAATGTAGTGCAAAAATTCAACCTATGAAAGAATCGGATATTTGCTTAGAACCAAAATTTTACCAAAAAAAAGAGCAATTTTTGTTCCCATCCATAAAATTGAAGCTACTTTATAATTTTTTTTAAGTGTCATCAAATGATTAAAGTTATCAAGTTCTAATTAAATGTAGGTAGGTATCTAATAAAATTAGTTTGCATTATCAATTATCTACATTATCAATTAGGAAGTCTATAAAAGTCTATTTAAATTTTAGATCTTCGAAAATCATTAATGGATAATACATCAAATCGTTAGTAAAAAAGCATTTTAAAGAATTTTTCATCGAAAATTAAATAAGCATATTTTTTTTTGAAAACGTTAAGTTTTGTTATAATACATAATATTATTACAAAACTTCAACAAGATAGTCATTTGACAAAAGACAGACATTTGATTCAAATTGTATAGAAAAAGTATGGCACATATTACATAAAACGTTTTTAATAGATTTAAAAAATTATGTAATATGTTCCAGTCAGAATCATATAAATTTTATTATACCTGATGTTATAATGTTTTTATTACCTTTAAAAATCATCATATGAAAAGAAGGGAACAACCGTTAAAAAATTTTTTACGTACCTATTCTTATCATATATAATACATATTATATAAATAGAATGTCATATTGTGCCCATTAAGTTACACGTGATATAATATATCAAGCTCTAAATGATGAACATTTAAAACATCTAAAAAACCAAAAAAAAAAAAATTCTTGGGATTATAATAAAAGAAAATGTCACTTTAAATAAATAATGTAATATTTGTAAATAAAAACATTTATTGCGGTCAACAGACAAGCCAGAAGGAACAAATAAAATAAACAAAAAAAAAAAATTTACAAATAAAACAGAATCCTAAAATTCAATGAAATTCTAATTAAAGCAAGATGTCTACTCGACTTTTATTGTACAAGATGTTCATATAAAAAAATAAATAAAAAATATTTTGTTAATATTTAAAATAATTTAAGAAATTAATTTGAGATTTATATTGTATTCCTTCTTTCATATTTTGTTTATGATATTCAAATTTAATAATTTAATTTCGTAAAAAAGTTGGTTATGTTTTGTTTAAATGACTATACTATTTAGTGACTGCTATTTATCAAGAGATTACAATTAGCACCATTCTATCGAATTTTTGATTGTTGACTATGTTTTATAATCAGCCCATAAAATTCAGTAATAAAATTAATTCTCCAATTTTATTTTCGGATAACTGGTTGTGTGTCTAAAAAGATACCTCGGGAATCCATAGACTTCCTATCTTAATCTAGATAGAATCGAATATTCGTAAATAAAGTGATGTGATGAATCTACTACATTCATTCCTATTTGCAGCTTCTATACATTATTGTATATTCTAAAGAATAATCAGTCTGACTGCATGGATTCTATTCGTCCAGTGACATGTAATTATCGCTATGGCTCTGACAATATAAATGTAACCTGAACATAATCTAATTTGATGAATCTCTTAATCTTTTATCGTTAAATATAAACGCCTATACGCAGTGAATCTGTTATTAGGGACAATGTAAATTAATTTAAAATTTTTCTAGTTTCAAAAAGGATTAGTAAAATGTTAAAGGATTTCTTTGTCAAAACTTTACGATAAACTTTAATTTAATCTAAATAAAAAGTAGAATATTTAAGAATTTAGAATCATTAGAATCATTAAGAACAGAACTTCTATATGCGCTAAAAATTACACCTTTTAAAATCTAAATAAACAGTTGCGAGTACAAGTTTTAATGTTGTCGAATATTTGGTTCAAAAATTTTTTAATATTAAGAAAAAAAAAAAAATTCCTTAAAGGACCTTAAGTTAATTCCTTATAGTTGCTTCATTTTAATATTAACATAAAAGAATAAAATAAAGACTTTATTGCACAAGACTTTACTTTTTTTTTTTCTAAATAGACCTTTAATATAGAAAAATTTTCTTAATAAAGTATGCTTAAGTAATAAAGTTAAGAATATTGTATAATAAATTTTTGGGTATTGTGAGCAGGAGGGAGGGCCAAAAGAATGGATAGGGTTAAAAATAAGGTTCTCAGTTAATTTTATTTCTTTTATTTTTTTTTATCTTTTGTTTTCGATATCATAAGTCTTAAGAAAATCTGAAATTTTCTTTATATATATATACATATATGTATAAGGAAATATATATATATATATATAATATATACCTTACATTTACTTGCACGTACTCTAATTTTATTATTATTAATAATAATCAACCATATAGTTTTACATCTTACAAGGTTTTTACTTTTTTTTTTTTTATTTGTCTACCAAAAAGATAAAAAAAAACAAAAAACAAATAGAAGGTACAAAACTTTTGCGGATAAAGTTTATCTTTTCTAGTTGCTACCACAAAAAAAAAAAAAAAAAAACAAAAAAATATGAATGTTCATTTTATTATATAATGGTGTAAAAGAAGAGTTTATACTCGTATTATATAGAAAAGTTTTATTTTTTTTTTTTGTTATTTTTAAATTTTATTCTCGTGATCCGTATATTTTAGGTATGAATGTGCCACGTGTGTTCATTATACCTGAAATTTATCTTGAGAATTATGGAAGTTAAAAAAAAAAAAAAAATCTTTTTTTTTTCCTGGTTTTGTTCTACAAATGTATAGGTAGGTACTACACAAAAAAGTTTCGCTATCTTAACATTGTTTTATCGTACGTTTATAACTAATGAATGAAACATAAATCCTTGAAATTTTTTAATTCTATTTAGTTTCTATCTCTTTCTTTTTCTTTGTAACAATACAAAATAAAACAATTTTTTTTTTTTTTTTTTTTACTTATTTTCTTACCACATATCAATGTTCTGTTTTTTTGCTTAGGTAGGTGAAAAGTTTTCTATATTAAGATTTGTTAAGCTTTTTATTTTAAGGAAGGAGAAGATTTTTTTTTTGCAGCTTCTTAGATATAACTAGAAATAAAAATGAAGAAGTACTGAAGTTTCTTCTAGGCAGAATAGAAGTTACAAGTATCTATATATGTAGAAATAGAATGGAATAGAATTAAAAAATTTTATTTTTATTGTAAAGTAAGCTCATTATAGATTTAAAAGGTGAGACATTAAAATGTAAAAGTAGAAATTGTTAAAAAAAAAAAAAAACACAATATAATGAGGAAATAAAAATATATTATAAATACAAATTAAAAAAAAATTGAGTGCAGTATTAGAAAATAAAATGATAAATTTTAGTACCTATAGTTTCCTCTTAAAAAAATAATTTTTTTGTTTGAATTTAAAGTTTTTATTTGGTATTGTGTTCATATGCTCTTTTTTTTAGGTCATATTCCAAAATAATTTTTTGAAAAATATTGCTTATACGTTTCATTCTATCTGTCCTACTGTCTGTCTGAGTGCAAAGCTCCTAAATTGTTTAAGATGGTAAAGGCCTTATAAAAAGTTAAATTAGTTCAGTTAAAAGTTTTATATCAGAAAAAAATTGTATTTGTACTTTTTCTCGTTTAAGAGTTAATAATTAAGGGCGGAAAATTGAAAATTCTCTATATTTAAATACTTCTGCTAGTTTATTGTAAATAAGACATAAAACTGCTTGTTAACTGCTTTTTTAATTATATAGAGTTTCTTTAAAACTGAAAAAAGTGTCTCCTATCTCCTGTCTGCTAACGTTTTATAAATAATTCATCCTTAAATTAAAAGATACCAAGACATTACCCAAAAAGCCACCTAAACACATTTGATACTCTAAGATTTTTATTCACTATGCGCAGATCCTTCCATAGTCACAATAGATTCAAAAATTAACGTTCGGGGAAGTAAGAAAGAGAAAGGGTTGTGTAGCGACATACTTTTTGATTAAGGTGTAGAATTAAATTTGAAATTGAATGTGAATCAGAAGAATTAGGAAACACGATACATATTATATGGTGGTAATTGATATCTTTCAAATTTTGGAACGTACATGTTACGAAAAAGTTTCGATATTTCATAGTATTTGTTCGAATAGACATATACTGTATAAAAATGGGAGTGAACTACTGAACGAAATAACTAGACAATTTGTTTTTATCTGTTGTTTTTTTTTTTATCTTATAGGAGAAGTGAATGCAAATGGGTATTAACTCCTTAAAGCTATCTTCAAAACTCCTTGTTTAAAAGACTTGTTTAAGTTGGTTTCACTTATATTATTAACTTTAGTTGCTGCTTGTATACTCATCTAGTATAATAGAAAAGCAAGCAGTATCTCTTTATCTGTACACTGACAAGAGTAATACCTCGATAAAAAATTTGTGACAAATACTGCAACTCAAGCTTTAGAAGAAATTTATTTTTAATAATGATTTGATATTGTAAAATTTTATACAACTAATAATTCTTATATTAGATATTATGTATGTATATTCTATTTTTTTTTTTTTTTTTGCAAAGAAAAAGTGATTAATTAGAAGGGGAAAAAAATTTATATGGGAGGAAAATTAATTAAAGTAGGTACTTACATACTCTTTTTGATAAATATAAAATTACATAATTTACATATAAGGTAAGTTTTCAGGATGTATTACAATTTTATAATTAAGAAACCAAAAAAAAAAAAATGTTTTTGGATCAAAATCTTAAAAAAAAAAAACTTAAACTTTTTTTCTATGAACATTTTCCTAATAAATATTTTTTTAATAGATTAACTTTTACAAAAGGACTTGGTAGGATTAAATATATTATTATAGGTACTTGAAATTTAAATTTTTTTTTTTTTTTTATAAAATATTATGAAATAATGTACTAAAGTTTCATAAGCTTTGTAATTTTATTTTAATGAAGTAAATTATTCTTTATTGAAAATTATTTTAAAAGAAAACAGAATTGCTTTTCTATAATAAGATAAAATACCTTAAAAGTTCTTTTCTCCTATATTATATAAACAAGTTAATGGTTCCTCAAAGATTTTTGCATACTTTTTGGCTGGATATCGTAGAAAAATCTTAAGCAAATTGAATGAAAATGCAACATAAATAAAGTAATAAAATTTTCTTTTCAAAAATTAATAAATTAAATTTTTCATAAATAAAAAAAAAAAATTTTTTTAATTAATACTAAACGATATTTTTATTTCTGTTTTATTTTCAGAGGGTGAAACTTTATTAGTGTTAGTTAATGGTTCTGCTCAAATAAAATGTGATGTTTCATCAAATTTACCAAATGACCAAGTATTATTGGTTGTTTGGTATAAAAATAATCTTCCAATTTACAGGTAAGTTATATAAAGATTTTTGGTTTTTTTTTTTATCTACTGTCAATATCCTTTAAATTTCTATTCGAAAATCTTGAATTATGTTAATAAAATGAGGACATTTATGTGACAAAGATAAAAAAGAACAAATTGTAAAAAACGTCTATATATGACATTCTTGTCAATTAAATTTTTTTATCTCCAAATGATAGAAAACTTTCTCATTTGTCCAGCAATCATTCCTTTATACCTTTAATAATAATTTTGATTTTTAGAGAAAGACATCAAAAGCCACAAAAATAAAATCCTATATATAACAAAATACATTTAATTTCAAATATTTTTTTGTTTTTTGAGCAAAATTTTTTAAAAATTTATTTTGTGCTATTATATAGAGGTTTTTTACCATATTAAATCTTTAAAAATATTTTTAAATACCTAAAATATTTTCTTTTAAATTGTGTATCCATCATTTCCTTGTATAGGTTTATACAGTCTCTAAAACGAAATAAGATGAAACATGCATAATAGAGGTTACTTTCAAAAACCTGTATTTCATTTTACTGTATTTCATGTTACAATTCTCACATATACATTTTATATAAATGTTCTGGAAAAAGCATATAGCCCTGTTTTTGAATTCAACTCTAAAATCGCTAGTGAAATTCAGGTAAATTGCAAGAAATACAGGCAAATAATATTACGGGTAAATAAAATATAGGCATATGACACACACATGAAGGCATATAATAGGTTTACCAAACTAACTTAATCAGTTATTAGGATTAATCTAATACTATAAAAAATAGATTCCTTAGTTCTACATTTTTAATTTTAACTTCATATTTAAAATATAATCAAAAAACAGAAACACTCAACAAACAATATAACACTCGAGCTTGTGCTAGTAATAACACATATTTTACCGAATGTGAAAATTAAATCAAAGTTATGCATGTTTTATAAAAAAAAAAAACAGATTTACTGAAATTTCTAGACCTCATTATAAAACTAAAAACCACATTAAACATAAATCAGTTATGCCTATTCCAAAGAATATTACTATACCTAATAGCAACGGTCCAAAAGAATATTGAAAACAATTTCTTCAAAAAATTCTATATTAAATTAAATGAAACATAATATACATTAAAATTTTATATTAAATTTTATATATATACAAATTAAACCTGTATTAAATTTTTTCTATAGTATCTACGTATTTAAAAACTTTTACGTAATAGTTACCGCATTCAAAACAAAAATTTTCTTCCATCTTAAAACAAAAAACATTCAAATCATTTTAAAGGAGAAGAAAATTTTACTTAGTATCCTTTTATTCATACCCTTTTAATTCAATATGCTATTTTTATTTAAATTTTCCATAAGTGGTACCTACCAAATCTAAATAAAAATGTATACTAAATCTAAATACGTACCAGAAGAACAGTCCTCGCCTTAACCATAATAACAACATTAATTATATTATTATAAAAATCAGACCTAGACATTAAAATACCAACTGCATATCAAGGTTACAACCGTATCATTCTTTTCTTTTTTTTTGTTCATTACAAAATGCAATATAATAAAGCGTATATTTAGTAATTAAAAAAATTATTTTTTGAATGAATAGAATTTTAAAAACAAAGTAAAAATACAACAACAAATCATTCATTTTAATTACCCTGAAAATGTCCTTCAAATAATAAGTAACTTACATACAAACAGTATAAATACTAATATTATTATGTTATTTTCCTTTTTATTTACCATATAATAGAGTTATAAAAAACAAAAAAAAAAAAAAATTTTTTTTAATGAAATTCCCATCACAATTAAATTTTCCTAAATATGACATTTTAACCCAGTAACATTCCATTTTGAATTATTAACGAGGGTAAATTGTTAAAAAATCTGACCTAGATTTCAAAAAAAAAAAAAAAAAATGTAAAAATTGTGATAGTACCTAATTTGATTTTTTTTTTTTTTTGAAAATTAATCGTATATATAGGATGTACGTAGGTTTAAATAATACGAATTATAGGGTTATGAGCCCTTAAAAAAGTTTAAAGTAGTTAACGAAAAATTAACTAGCTATAAGTGATAATTTTTTGCACTGTGCAAAAAATTGAAAAGAAAGGATAATAAAAAAGGCTACAAAAGTTTTTGTTATTACAAACTAATATAGACCGGCATTGTATCATTTAAATTTTCTTTAGGTTCGGCCAACAGGTGATCTCATGACATACCTCTGTGAAAGGCTCAACATCAGCCTCCACCATTCGGGGGAGCCCGATGTTGTCGCTTATCCAAAAATAGAACTTTGCTTTTATTTAAAGTTAAGGATTTCTAAGAAAATATTATACACAAAAGGATTAAAGGCTATATAATATATACGATAAACATATAATTTTTGATAATGTATCTATCTATCTACATTCAGATATGTGTGCATAACGATTTCCGTTAATGAAATTGTGGTGAAATTAATTAAAGACACAAACCATAGCATTTTTGACGTTTGCAAATTGCTTTTGTGATTTTTTTTTTTTTTGTTTTTAAATTCACAACAAAAATATTAAAAACACTACACTCTCGTCTAAATCTAGATAACACTTTTTGATTGTGAATTTTAAATACAGAAAAAAACTTAAAGTAGCAAAACCCAGTCTTTTAGTTTTGATGTCTTAATTATAAAATGTTTGTATGGATTTATTTTATTTCTCGCTTTTTATGACTAGGTTATGGGTTTATTTATCAAAAAAAAAAAATTAAATCGTTTATTAGAATTTCAAGGTAACTTCTATATTAAATGTTTTTTCCATTCTTTCTTTCATCTTATAACTTGATGATTTATAGGATAAAAATATCAAAATATGGTTCTCATTCATTTCAATCAAATCGCTCATCTGTATTTAGAAGTAAAAGTTTTTTTTTTTTTAATGCATTTCTCTGCCACATAAATGTGAATAGGAAATTACACAGTCTTTCCTGTTCAGGCGTGACTGTAAATGTTGTAAAGGGGAATAACTCTTACGACGTGTGTGGGATTCGAACCCACACTCTCTCGGTGTTCACAGTATATTTTATACGCTATTTTCTACCCACTAGGCCACCGAGGCCCCGAAAAGTAAAAATTTGTAATATTTTTAAATTATCCAATTAATTTTTGATATTCCCTCGTAACAATTATTTTCGTTTTAGATTTTCTATAACATGATATTTAAATAGAAATTTCAAAAAAATCCTGAGGGATGTTTTTTTGTTATATACACACAAAGAAAAAAAAATTAAGCAAAAATTAAATGCTTTTTCTCATTTTTAATCTTTTGGTTTGTTTGCAAAAACAAATTATAATTTCTTATATTATTTTTGAAATGAAGTTTTTGGTATTAAAATAAATAAATAACAAAATATTTTGGATAATAAACGAATAAATTACGTACACCTATCAATTATTTTAGAAATCGATTTTTAATTTTTAATTTTTTGTTTTAATGGAACCAGAATTAACTTTGTTCAATTTAATTTCGTTCACTTTCACATTCTCAAATCCTAAAGGATTGTACAAAGCAGTTTTTTTTATGTTAGGTACCTATCAAAGGTTATTAGGTTAATAATAAAATTTCACTTTAAAATATTATATGCTACCATACCTGAACACAAGTTTCATAAATGTATGCTAAATTATAAATTGAGGTCAAAAATATCAATGTGCTGTAAACTTTTGGAACTAAAAATTAGAAAATGTTCCAAAAGTTAGGTGATTAAGCAAAAAAGGTGATTGACCTAAGTATTTAGGGGAATTTTTAGGTAGGTATTTAGTAATTATTTTACTATCATTAAGAATTCATAAAGAGAAAAGTTTTCTTTTAAAACGAATCATGAAAATTGTATTGAACGGTTTTAATTCTCAAAGATACAATATGATGGAAGGAATAATTTACAAGAGTGTCCCTCAAAAAATTTAAAACTTCTTTCAAGTTTTGTTCTTGTGTCATTTTTAGAATTTAATTTAAATAAATTTTTAGGATTTAAAATTTTATAAATAGTTATTTTCTAGCTTTAATAAAGTGTTATGAAAATTTTAATTATATTATGAAATCGTAGAATTTCGCTTTACTTTACAGTTAAGGATTTCTAAGGAAATATTACAGACAAACCTTAAGACCTACAGTTTTGTCTTGTGAAATTTGTATATAATATTATCATAGTGCCTCTATATTGTTTTTTTTTTTTCATTAACGGAATTGGGATGAAATCAATTGAAACATTTTCAATCATTTACAGATTACATTTTCTTTTTAAGCAAAGAAAACTCTTTGTAAATTTTAATAAAGAAAGAAAATTATTAAATAATTACATGAAAATAACAAAATACCGATGTTTTGTAAAATGTTAAGTAAAAATGTTAAATAGAATTATTTACCCTCACATCCATATACAACTACTACTAATATTAATACTAATACAAATTATAGTTTTCCTGTTTATTTCACTTCAAATTTATAAAAAAAAATAATTCCTTTGATTTTATTAAATTTTGATTTAGGTCAATTCCATTTATAGTTTACAAAATGCTTATTAAAACCTAATCAAAAATCTCTTTATAACAAGGATAATTTTTAAGACTTAAATGACATGTCGAATTAATGATTAATTTGATAATATACAAAATAATGTTTAAGTGATCTTTTCAAAAGTAATTTTTGTTGTAGAGTTTATAGTATTTATAGTAAATAGTAGTTTACTATATAGTAATAGTAAAATTAATTAATAGAATAGGGTATAGGGTATAATAGAATAGGGTATAAATTAATAGAATAGGGTATTAATAGAATAGGGTATATAATAATTAGGGTATAATAGAATGGTTCCCTCGGTCGTGATCATAAGGCTTATAGTACGGCAATATAAGATTTAATTTATAAATTCATTTCCTAGTTTTCAAAACCTAACCTTTTCTGCAAGTCGCTTAACCGCTAGATCGCTAAGATCGTCAAATTCATGGTTACCCAAAGTTACTATTTTGGTTATAGCCAGAGCTGGGCATTTACAGATCAAGTGTATAATGGTTTCTTTCTCATTATCTTTACAACAAAATGCAGCACGATAGATGCAAGGGATAGCTAATCTGAGCGCATGTTCCCCAATAGGCTAGTATCCCTTGAACTCATTTATTATTGTGGTTATATATGTCCCGCCGAGATAGCTTCAATAGATTGCCAGTGAAGCATTCAGGTAGAAACCCTCCTTGCTGAAGTCCCCCATAAGTATGATTGTGTGCTCCATATAATTTGTATTATAATGAATTAATGCTACATAATTTGTAAATTGTGTAAGGATACCTAGACATAATAATTATATCTATATTACGCAAAAGAAACCTTTACCTTAGTTTACTTACAGAACTTAAAAATGAATCGATATTTTTTTTAACTTATAAAATCTTTTATAATTTTAATAAATATACGAATTAATCATAAAATTTATCTTATGTCCTTACGACTTGACATACCTTGACATAAAAAATTAATAAAAAAAAAAATAAGAATAATGTTAAAACTTCTATGGATTTTTATGAGAACAAATAAAATTAATTATTTTAAAATTTCTAGTTTTATTTTTATTTCATTTAAATATTTTTTTTTTTAAATTAGAATTTCTTAAAAAAAAAATTTAGAAAGTTCATGCATTAAAAAATAATAAATTTTTATTTTAATTTCCATTTTTTATTTCATAACCTTTTTTTGTTTTTAAACTTTTCTTCATTCTCTTCTTCTTTTTTTTTTTTCTTCCTACCTCTTATATACTAATTTTTCTTTAAATTATTTTCCATATAATTTTGCATTATAACTTCAATTTTAATACCTTTAAAAAAAAAATTTAATAAAATTAATTATTTTGTAATGAAATTACAATTTGAAACCTTTAACCTGTCCTCCTTAGAAGAAAAAAAAAGAAAGGCTGACCGATTCCACCCAAATTAAAACTTAAAGCTAAACGTATATTTTTATTTTTTATTTTTTTTTTTTTTTGTAGAAAATCATGGAATAATTATCTATAATTTTCTATTGTTGTTCATATTACTAAATTATAAAGAATTTTTCCCTTGTTGGTTTGTACAAAAAATCAAAGAAAAAACCGAAAAACAGAATAAAAAAGAAAAAGCTCTTATAAAAATAGGAAAAATTTCCATTTTCTATTTTTCATTATTATATTATCGGTTCTACCAATGTTGTAATTTTTCTTTTTGCTTAACACGTTCTCTATATAATTTAAGTTAATAATTACCATAATTATTTCATATAAATTTTTTTTTTTTGTTTGTAATAAAATAGAAAAAAAAAAAATTCTTGGCCGAAATTAACCTTTAAGTGGTACTCAATAAAAAAATGTTGATATAGTTATTCGATGTTATTAATTCACTGAATAGGTATTAATACAATGGAAAGCTCATTTTATAAACAATGATCTTTTCTTTAGTAATTGCTTAATGGTTAGATCGATATGAGTGATATGAGATGATAAGGAATATCTATCTAATGTGCAGTATAAAGACAAAAGGATGGAATGGATGGTATAGGAAAATAATGATATTATATGATAAAGGGATTGAATTTTTATTATTATTAAAATATTGATTGAAATCATTATATTAAACTCGAATTTATTGACTATGTAAGACAGAACTACACCAGGTTACGTAATGTCGAATTGCTTAAATTGCAAGCGTTTTAATGCTAGCCTAGCTTTAATAAGGTGTTTTATATTTTGTTATAATTGTACCCGTATGAACATAATACAAGAGTTTAATAAATTTTCCGTTATGTTTGTGAAATCTGCAAGGAACCGAGCTAGATATGATAAAGTATAGAATTACTTTGAATGGATTTAGCCATCTACCCTACGTTTTTCTATAAAATGGGTAAGGTATATGAGTTATATAAAGTGAGTAATAAAAATTGTTTATTTATATAAGGGTGCTTGGAGATCTATGAGTTATATAAAATATAAATTTAAATTTGTTTGTTTATTTTTTATATATATTGCATTAGTATTAGTTATTAATTTTATCCTAATGACGAATAATAGCTTAATCATGTGAAAAATCAGATTAGACAAAATGTTTTAATCTTTACTAGGATTTAATGTTGGATTGTCCAATGAAAAGCTTAGTCGTCTAACAACTATGCCATCAGTCGCTAACCGTTGTCGCCTAACAGTTGGTAATCTTAACATTTTCACCATCATCTATGGGAACTAATCTTTACCTAATCGAAAAGAATAACGTTGATTTTTTTAAATTATATTTGAAACCGGACAATTTAAAAAATGTATAGATACATTATGAAAAATTACTACCGATCACGGACGGAATTATGACATTAAAAAAAAAAGTTTTCTAATTTCCCAAGGATAATGAACATTTTTAAATTTGACTCTTTATTTATATTTTCTTCCAAAAATTAAAATTTGCATCTTTTGGTATTGATTGGTATTCTTTTGATTTATGATTGATAATGAACATTATCTAATCTTAACAAAGTGTTAATATTAATAATTTTTGGATCAAATATATCCATAAATTTAAAGATAAGGTTAAAACTTATAAACTTAAATATAGGACAGAAAATTAGTAAGTAAGAAAAAAAAAGAAGGACGTTATCGTTATGACACCACATTTCCATTCCCATTTCCTTAGATAATTATTTTTTTTTTTTTGAATTTTATTCGAAACTAAATTCTTTAATTGGCCCGGTTTCTGAATATTAAGAAAGACAAAAAAAAAAAAAAATTTTAAATTTTATTATTGGAAAAGATTGGTGGGATACGGTGTAGGTACTAGTTGAATTTTTCATTTATATCAAAAATATTCGTGGAAAATGAACCTTAGCGAACCCTTGATTTTTTGTTTTATGCTCCTTTTTCATTATTATTTTTTCTATTCTTGTTTTTTTTTTACTTTAAATTTTCTTTTATTATTTTTTTTTTTTTAATTTTTAAAATGTACTCAAGGACAATGGATGAGAAAAAGAAACAAAACGAGAGGAAAAGAGAGATGAATATTATAAGAAAAGAATAAAATACAAATTAAAGTATATATAAGTTTATTATAATATAAAGATGACGAATTTTGATTTTACTTACTGGCTTTTTTTTTTTTTTTTTGTTATTATGTTTTATTTAAATAAAGCTAAGACTTTGTTATTTTTTTTATTTACTTATGTTTCTTTATTTTATTGAATCGATTTTCATTCATTTTAATATGAAAAAACAAAAAAAAAAATATTTCGAAATAAAATGAAAAAAATTTACCTACCTCTTGTTAAAATTATTAGGCTATTTAGCAGTCCTTTTTGTATATATATTTTTTTTTTTATTCATTAATTGTGCAAAAGTTTTATTTTTGTAATCAAAATGTTACTCTGGTTAATGTTGAAAAAATTGAAAAGAAAATTAATTCAAATCAGACGTCCATAATATTATTTTCCAAATGTGTGATTTGAAAACGTTATTGCATGATGTTAACCCATATAAGCCGTCCGTTTTATAAGATTGGTTTTGCTTTGTATTTTGCATTACAATCTGTATAACGTTTTATTTATATTTTCTAATACTAATGTTATTCTTGCCTCAACATTTATTAGTGATCAGATAAAAATTAGAATTAGTTACATTTTCTTCTTTTATTTTTTATGAGTTTTGTATTAAAAAATATGTGCTTAAGCAAATTTTTTATATACCTTAGTTTTTCTTCCCTAAAGGAGGTAGAAGTTTTCCAAATACACAAAGAATATCTCCTTCATAGTGTCGGACTCTTACTGACTAAAATCCACCTTCCCCTTTTATAGTCAATATATTACGATGAAACCAAACCCCCAGAACTGATGAAACAGTATATTGACTAAAGATAGAAAGAATCGAAAAAGATAGGACAGAGGCAGTATTATAACTTTTCATTATTATAAAAAACAGAAAATTAAAGACAACTTTGGTTAGTCAGTACCTACCTGAAACTATAAAATAGAATTTTTATTGTTTTACTGTACAATTGTTTTATTGTAAAACTAAGCGAAACGATTTATTCAAAATTTAGTTTTCGATAGATAAATATTTAGTTTACTTTATTATTCCTATTAATGACAATAATAAGTTAATGGTCCCATTTTTTTTGTTCGGGTGTGTTAGGTCATATTTAATTTTATGTAATTACATTATAATGAAAATTTTACAGTTTTCTATACATTAAAACATTGCAGGATTACTCTAATAATTAACAATCTTTCAGATGACAAGACGTTTTTTTTTTGTATAGGCAGTTCATTGAATGTCATAAATTTTGTACTTAACCTCATTTTTTGTTTCTTGTTGTTCATTTTCGCCTTTTGTATTTTTATTTTCAAAAAGAAATACACAAAAAAAAAAAAAAAAAATTACAAAAATAAAAAAGTCCTTGAGAAAAGTACACCGGTAAATAACAGAAATGTTTTTACCGAAAAATATTTTCCCAAGAGTTTTCCTTTCATTTTTTTTTTTTTTATTTTCATTTTATTTGAGTTACGTATTATTTATTTGGTTTTCTTTTTTGATTTTATTTCTTTTTATTTTTGTTTTTGAAATGAAAAAAAAAAAAAAAAAACAAAAAATTCTTATTAATAAGGATAATTATTATTGCTAAATAAAAAACAATAAAAAAGGATAACAAATAAAAATAACAAAAATTGAAATAAAAAATTTAAAAATGGAGGAAAAGTATAATAAAGTGAAATAAATTTTTAAAATACAAAAATATACAAAAAAAAAATTAAACTTTTTTTTTTTGTTTTTTGTTTTTTAAGGACGGAATCTGCTTTTATAAATAAAAAGTTTAAACAAAAAAAAAAAAACAATAAGAAATATAAAAAATGAAAAAAGGACAAAAAAAAAACAAAAAAAAAAAATCTAAAAACTTAAAAAAATATATCCTTGACTGAATATTAAAATCGATACAATTTACAATCCCAAGTATCAAGAGTATTGGGTCTTATTCTGAAATTGTGGGTGAGGTTAGATGTGAGTTAAAGTTTTGTATTTTCTGTATTATTAATATGTATTTTATTGAAATTTAATGCATTATTAATTTATATTTAAGTAACGGTAAAAACAATATTTTTTTTTATTCCTTTTTAGTAAATATATATTTTTTTTTTATTTGTTTTCCTTCAATATTCTGAGAAAATTTAAAATTTTTTTTTGTTCTTTGGGTTATTTTAGTTTAATATTGTTTTTTTTTTTTTGGTTTTCCCTAAACTAATTATTGTTTTGAATTGAAAAAAAAAAAAAAAAATTAAAAAAATAAAAAATTATTTTGTCAAAACTTACATAAATATTTGTAATTTAAAAATTTGAAAAACAAAAATTGAATCGTTCTCGTAATTGTCCAAAATATAAATAATATAATATTTCAATGTTAAAAGTTTAACGAAATAGTTGTTACTATTTACGAATTTTTCTAAATTGAAAATTTATTTTTGACATAATAAAATCTTCATTCACAAAAGGATACTTCTTATACTCAGTAGGTTGATCTTAGAATTATCAAGGCATATCTTAAGCAATTCAATAAACTATGTACGGAAAATATACAAGCACAACATGAGAAAATATTCAAAAATAAAGTTATGCTGTGTTCTTTTCAATGTTTTTTTTTCCATCGAATTCTTAAACGTTTTTTCGGATAAAAATAATGTGAATTTTCGAAAATTTTTCAGTAGCTATAACAACAGACTATTTTTTAAAAATAACGAGGAAGAACAGTTGACAGTTGACTTTGTCAACTCTTAGATACCCGTACGAACCGTTAGTATGTTCACAGTCACTCTGCCTACAATATTATTTTTTTAATATTTTAGTATTTTAAAATAATTTGGGTGAATTTTATAATTTCTAGAACTTATGGGTTGTACATATATTCAAACTATATGTTTATATGTACATTCTTCAAAAGCAGATTCTAACCTTCCACATAACGATTATCAATCTAAAACTTTTTCAAATATTCTATAGTAACATTTAATACTAAGCGGTAAATGTATATTAAATTTACTTAGTACAAAATAGTAAATATAATTTTAAATATTATATTATATTATATTTAAATATTCCATTGACAGAATAATTTCTTATAAGTACAATAAAATACATATATGTATGTAAATACGGCGCTATATAATATACATATATACTCTTATCATTCATTCACTAGTGACATATACGATATGTAAATAAACATGATATTATATAAGTATGTATGTATAACAATATCATATAAATAAAAATTCTTCAAGCAACCGTTATGTTGTTTATTTATTTGCATTTTTATGTACTACGCATTATATCCTCAACAATTTCAAATTATCGAGTAAAACAAAATGGAAAAAATTCGTTTTAAAGAAATTTGTTAGAAAATTTGAAAAAAATCAACTAACACTTTCGTCAATTATAAAGTAACCCTATATTATTAAAAAAAGTTGTTAACAGAAATAAAAGTATAATGTTGAAGCTTTAATTTTTGTGTATTAATTCAAAAAAATTTTAATAGGTGTTCAAGTTACAGGTGTTTAAATATAGGAAATTTTCAGTTTTTGACCCCTTACAGCTCCTAAACGGGGGTGATACAAAAAAAATTTCTGAAATGACTCATACTTATTTTCAAAGATCTAACTTCTGTCAAAATTTCAAGTTTCCAACTTAAACTGTTTAGAAGATAGAAGGGTTGAAGGATTTTGCAAAATTTAAGTTTCACATAATGGTAAATTAAGACACCGTATGCCACAAATATATATTTATTGTATATATTCTTTTAAAGCTAATAAAAGTAGTAATCGTTTGGCGTTTTCAAAATGAAGATATACCTTATACAACTTGTGCTATAACAATTTAAATATAGAGCTTTTTTGAACCTTTGGGGAGCTGTAGCTCCGTAACGGGTGGGGCTACAAAAAAAAGTTATTAAAAATAAAATTAATATTTTTGTGAGATCTATCAGCAGTTAAAATTTCATAACTCTATTTCAAAAAAAATGTCGGGATCTAAAAGTTAGGTGTTCGAGAGCTACCCTAAGGCTTGGTCCAAACTCAACCAAAAAAAATGGGGAACCGAACAACTAACACTTTCGTCAATTATAAAGTAACCCTATATTATTAAAAAAAGTTGTTAACAGAAATAAAAGTATAATGTTGAAGCTTTAATTTTTGTGTATTAATTCAAAAAAATTTTAATAGGTATTCAAGTTACAGGTGTTTAAATATAGGAAATTTTCAGTTTTTGACCCCTTACAGCTCCTAAACGGGGGGTGATACAAAAAAAATTTCTGAAATGACTCATACTTATTTTCAAAGATCTAACTTCTGTCAAAATTTCAAGTTTCCAACTTAAACTGTTTAGAAGATAGAAGGGTTGAAGGATTTTGCAAAATTTAAGTTTCACATAATTGTAAATTAAGACACCGTATGCCACAAATATATATTTATTGTATATATTCTTTTAAAGCTAATAAAAGTAGTAATCGTTTGGCGTTTTCAAAATGAAGATATACCTTATACAACTTGTGCTATAACAATTTAAATATAGAGCTTTTTTGAACCTTTGGGGAGCTGTAGCTCCGTAACGGGTGGGGCTACAAAAAAAAGTTATTATACCCGTATGAACTATGTTCAAGGGTATAATAAATTTGCCATTACGTTTGTGACACCTTAAAGGAGTCGAGCTAGATATAGTGTCAAAGGTATGGATCGGCTCAGAATCGAATTCTGAGTCGATTAAGCCATGTACGTCCGTCCGTCCGTCCGTCCGTCCGTCCGCACGATAACTCAAAAAATAAAGGAGCTAGGGGGCTGAAATTTTTTTTACGTCACTTTTGCAAAATTGTTAGTTTTGCTATTTAAATCCAACATTTTCGGTCGGCGGGTTCGAGTAGCTGCCATACAACTTCTATCTTTATATAGAAATAACTCAGTATCTATTCAAGCTAGGTTTCTGAAATTTTGCAAATGATGATCAAGTTTTATGGCAACAACTTCTGTAAAATTTGGTTGTGCTGGTGCAGCGGGTTCGGGTAGCTGCCATACAACTTCTCCGTTTAAATGAGAATAACTCAGTGTTTATTGAAGCTAGGAATCTGAAATTTAGTAAAGAGGTGTCGAGTTACATGCCAACAACTTTTGTAAAATTTGGTTGGTCTAGAGCAGCCGGTTCAGACTTCTTGCACCTCTTGGAACCTAATGAAGCTAGGCGTCTGAAATTTTGCAAATGATGATCAAGTTTTATGGCAACAACTTTTGTAAAATTTGGTTGTGGTGGTGCGGCGGGTTCGGGTAGCTGCCATACAACTTATCCGGTTAAATGAGAATAACTCAGTGTTTATTGAAGCTAGGAATCTGAAATTTAGTAAAGAAGTGTCGAGTTATATGCCAACAACTTTTGTAAAATTTGTTTGGCCTAGAACAGCCGGTTCAGGCTTCTTGCACCTCTTGGAAGTTAATAAAGCTAGGCGTCTGAAATCTTGCAAATGATGATCAAGTTTTATGGCAACAACTTCTACAAAATTTGGTTGTGGTGGTGCGACGGGTTCGGGTAGCTGCCATACAAAATCTCTTTTTAAATGAAAAGAACTCAGTGTCCGTCCGCACGATAACTCAAAAAATAGAGGAGCTAGGAGGCTGAAGATTTTTTTACGTCACTTTTGTAAAATTGTTAGTTTTGCTATTTAACTCCAGCATTTTCTGTCCCCGGGTTCGGGTAGCTGCCATACAACTTCTGTCTTTAAATAGAAATAACCCAGTGTCTGTTCAATCTAGGTATCTGAAATTTTGCGAATGATGATCAAGTTTTATGGCAACAACTTCTACCAAATTTGGTTGTGCTGGTGCGACGGGTTCGGGTAGCTGCCATACAAAATCTCTTTTTAAATGAAAAGAACTCAGTGTCCGTCCGCACGATAACTCAAAAAATAGAGGAGCTAGGAGGCTGAAAATTTTTTTACGTCACTTTTGTAAAATTGTTAGTTTTGCTATTTAACTCCAGCATTTTCTGCCCCCGGGTTCGGGTAGCTGCCATACAACTTCTTTCTTTAAATGGAAATAACCCAGTGTCTGTTCAATCTAGGTATCTGAAATTTTGCGAATGATGATCAAGTTTTATGGCAACAACTTCTACAAAATTTGGTTGTGGTGGTGCGACGGGTTCGGGTAGCTGCCATACAAAATCTCTTTTTAAATGCAAAGAACTCAGTGTCCGTCCGCACGATAACTCAAAAAATAAAGGAGCTAGGAGGCTGAAATTTTTTTTACGTCACTCTTGCAAAATTGTTAGTTTTGCTATTTAACTCCAGCATTTTCGGCCGCCGGGTTCGAGTAGCTGCCATAAAACGTCTTTCTTTAAATGGAAATAACCCAGTGTCTGTCCAATCTAGGTATCTGCAATTTTGCGAATGATGATCAAGTTTTATGGCAACAACTTCTATAAAATTTGGTTGTGCTGGTGCGACGGGTTCGGGTAGCTGCCATACAAAATCTCTTTTTAAATGAAAAGAACTCAGTGTCCGTCCGCACGATAACTCAAAAAATAAAGGAGCTAGGAAGCTGAAATTTTTTTTACGTCACTCTTGCAAAATTGTTAGTTTTGCTATTTAACTCCAGCATTTTCGGCCGCCGGGTTCGAGTAGCTGCCACACAACTTCTTTCTTTAAATGGAAATAACCCAGTGTCTATTCAATCTAGGTATCTGAAATTTTGCAAATGATGATCGAGTTTTATGGCAACAACTTCTGTAAAATTTTGTTGTGATGATATGACAGGTTCGGATAGTTGCCATACAACTTCTCTTTTTAAATGAAAATAACTCAGTGTCTATTGAAGCTAGCTATCTGAAATTTAGTGAAAAAGTGTCGAGTTGCATGCCAAAAACTTTTGTAAAATTTGAATGGTCTAAAGCAGCCGGTTCAGGCTTTTTGCATTTCTTGGAACTTAATGAAGCTAGGCGCAATAGATTCGGGTAGCTATCATACAACTCCACAATTTACATAAATATATCTCTGTAGTTCGGTACTAAAACTCTGAATGTTTTTAAAAGATGATCAAGTTTTATAGAAACAGGATATATTACGTTCATACGGGTATCCCAGAGTTGACACAGTCTACTCTACTGCACTCTTCCTCGTTAAAAATAAAATTAATATTTTTGTGAGATCTATCAGCAGTTAAAATTTCATAGCTCTATTTCAAAAAAAATGTCGGGATCTAAAAGTTAGGTGTTCGAGAGCTACCCTAAGGCTTGGTCCAAACTCAACCAAAAAAAATGGGGAACCTACAAATTACTCCCAGAATATTTTGTGTAAATTTCAAGATTCTAGCTTTCTTAGTTTTTGAGTTAGCGTGCTGTCGGACGGACGGACGGACGGACATGGCTCAAAAGTCTTAGAATTTTTTTCTGATCCGATCCATACCTTTGAAGGTATATCTAGCTCGCTTATTTCGAGGTGTTACAAACGGAGGAGTAATTTTATTATACCCGATCCTATCGTACGGGTATAAAAACGAATACAAATTTCTGATCAAATAATTTTAAAAAAAGTTTTAAATTTAAGTTTAAATAAAAGCAGAAATTCTTTTAAATTTTCATTAAATTCAAATCAATTTTTACTTTTTTGATAAATTTTCTTGTTAAAATTAAAAATTCATCAGAAATACTAAAAAAAAAAAAATTAAAAGAAGGGAGACATTTTCAAAGACAGGGAGATAAAGTTTCAAACACTACACTAACACTACAATGAAATGGGGAATTTAATTTTATTTAATATTACTAAGGAGTCTTTTTTTTTTTTTTAAGTTCAATACTGTAATTAATTAGTATAATTTTTTTGCTTTAATTAATCACATTAGAAGGAATTAAATTATTTGAACAAAAAATTTTAACTAATTTAAAAGTATTAAAAGAATATTGAAAAATCATTTGATTAATGTGAGACAATTTATTCTTTAAAGAAATAACAGTTTCGAATCATTGATAAAGTAAAATTCATTGAGTTGAATGAACAACTCATCCCTATTATAAATATAAAATTAAAATATTATTGTTCAAATTAATTTACTGGAAAATATTCTCATTAATTTAGTAAATTTGTCACTAGTTTTATATAAAATACATAGAGTATAAAGTACAGAGTCGTAGAGTATAGAGTAGAGTGCAGAGTGATCAACCTGCCATAGAACTCTCCCAAGCAGCATTCGCAGTGAAAGTTACCTTTATTTTGTAGTTTGGGTTAATAAAAAATGGCAGATTATATTTTTGGGATTAAATTTGTTACTAGGTAGTCGTTATTACATTATGGTAACTTCCTAAGATAATTGCTATGGATCTATACCTATTTTTTCTAGGTTATCACTCGTTACTGATACTTTATAGACCCAAATTTAGTATCTGAGAACGCGCCTATCTCAAAGAATGCTATTTGGGAAATGTCATTGTGGAGTTCAAAACAAAAAGAAAAAATCTTTTATATAGATATCATAACAATATATCTATAGATATAAAACTAAATTAAATTATTTATGAAGTGAAAAAATTTTTAGGACCCCATATCTCCCAAATGACTGGGAATAAACCTGACCTCCAAAAGAAATTTTTGTTTATTTTTAACTCAAGAATAACTTCTAGTTGTTTCATAATTATCCGTTAATTTATCTCGAAGCACTCTGTATATATACTTATGCATATTATATATATTTATTAGTTATTATTTTAAAATATTTATGGAATTAAAAGTTCAACACTTTTTATAAATATAATTATGTATAAAACTTAATTAATTTATCTATACTTTTTACAAATTAATTTTTGTCAAAATAATGGTTTTAAAAAGATGCATTCATATATTAGATTGAAACATATAATACATTATACTTTTAAATAAAAACATATTTCATGAATGAGGTTTTGTTTTGATTGGGATAAGCCATGATCTTAAATCTGAAACGTTTATCAAAAATAGGTATTTTAAAATTAATACATACATACATAAAATGAAATATAATTTTTGTCTTCAAAATTACAATACATTTGTGTTTCTTTTAAATTTCCAAAAAAAAAACGAAATCTCAAAAAACACCAATGAGATCAATGTGCGATTTCTCTTTGATATAATGTTATAACTTATTAAAACAAACCAAACACCGCCTTCCTTTTAAATAAAACATTAGGTTAGAACATATTAATGATTCACTGAACTGTTCAGTTTGGGGATTGACAAAGTAGGAATAAAGAAGGAAACTAGTAAATATTGGAAGTTACTGGGCGTTGGAAGGGGTGTTTAGAACAAAGATGTTAATGTTCTTCTCAAATTTAACGATATCATTAAATAATAGACAATTCGCGCTGTACTCTGTATAACAAACGAATTTTCATCTGTGGAGCTGTACCAACTTGGGATCTTTAAAGTATAGGGCTAAGCCTGTGCAGCCTACGTTGTTAATGGGTTGAAATTTTTAAGAGGACTATGTTAAGGTTTTTATATCTTCTGGAGAGGTTCCCCTAACAGCAAAAGGTTATAATTATTAAAAGAGAAATGCACCTTTTTACTAACCAGAAAAGTTAGAGTATCAAATTGTCTACAATACAACTTACAATTACAATAAACACTTATAGATTTTAATAATTTATCATATCAACAGTTTATTGCATTTTTGATGATCACCAAGTACTTTTCCATTTTCTTGTTATTATTTTAATGTTATATAATAGTAGTAATGGAAATTTTTTTTAATACAAAGAATTTGTTTCAAATTTTCGATTTCAGTTTTATTTAATTTAAAAAAAAATTACTACAAACATTTTTGATTGTTTTTTTTTTTTGTTAATTTTATTTCAGTTATGATACAAGAGGGACACATGCAATGTCACCCTCACATTGGAGAGATGAAGAAGTTCTAGAAAATAGAGCAACTTTTCGTACTGTTAAAGAACCAGCTGAATTGATTATTGATGGAGTTCGGGTATGTTTAATTTTAAAATTTTTTATTTAAATTCTTCAAAATTTTTATTCTAAATTTTTATTTTTTTTTTATTTTAATAGGAAAAAGATGCAGGGAATTTTCGATGTAGAGTAGATTTTAAATTATCACAAACTAGAAATAGTAATGTCAATTTGCAAGTAGTAGGTAAGTCAGGATAATAATATATTATAGTTAGATACTAAGAAAATATGATATAGCTATTTAGTTATAATAATATAGTAAGTACTTTGTATTTAAAACAAGACAGAATATAAATCTAAAGGTTTTTAAAGGCGGACATTTTTCAAAAAATAGAAGCATGTATAATAAGAAAAAATAATGAAACATAAAGAAACGCTTTCTTCAATTTTAAAGAAGTTCTATATAATTAAGGAAAGCTGGTAACACGTCATCTAAAAATATAATGTTGAAATTTTAATTTTTGGGTTAAACTTTGAAAAAAAATTCGAACTCTTGTAAATCTTAAAGAAGGGGCTGCAGAAAAGCTTTCTGAATTAACTTATATTAAATTCAAAATTTCTAGGTTCTAACTAAAAGTGTGAAAGGATTATAAAAGAAAAAAAATAGCCCCTTCAGATAACGGTAAATTTAATTACGAAATTGCAAAACAATATTGTATAATTTTAATACTGCAATGAAGCAAAAAAAAATCTCTGGCCTTTGTCGTTTTTAGATTGAAAAACTGTTAATTAAATCCTAAATACCCTTGGAGTTTACTTCAATGACACAAATAGAACTTTTTTAAATTTTGATAAGCTGGAGTTCCATTCAATGGGTGGGGCTACATAAAAATGTTATTCCATAACATTAGTTAACGGTGTAGATATTTTTAAGACAGACAGCGGATGGACAGATATAGTGAATCTAATAAGGAAATTTTTGAATGATTTTTTATTCATAAATTTTTGTATTAAAATAATAGAATAAAATTAATACCCCTTATCTAATGGTACAAGTGTTAAAATTTTACTTTTCTTCAGTTCTAAATTTAAGGTTGTTTTACAATCAAATTTTTCCAGAATCTGGCTAAAAAATAGTAAAAGTTTATAAGCACAATTATTAAATACCATATTTATTAATAAAGAATTGAAAAATTTTTAAGTTTAGCTGGTTTTACGCTTTAACTTTGTCCATAGATACTATATGTAATAGATAATTCTACTGAACAGCTTAATTAATGAATTATTGTCCTAACCTAATTGAGGCAATATTTCAAAAGTCTTGTACAAAAATATGATTTTATGTATGAAATACACATGCCTTACATTGAGCAGCTTAATATCTTAGTTTAACTTTACGGTGACAATATTTCAAAAGCCCCATGTTAAAATAAGTTCCTATCTATATGAAGGGAACTATTAAGTTGCTGTAGGAATGTATATCTATTAAATTGCTTCAATTTTTATTAAACTTTTAAATTAAATTTTTTGTTAAAGAAAAAAATAGTTTATAAAAAAGAGAAACTCATATTTTTATTTCTTAATTTTAAAATTTTGTAAATGAACCGGAAATCTAGGTTACCAATTACAAGAATATATATTATCCTTTCCTTTGTTTTTGATTCCTTTATTTTTTTTTCGTCTTTATTACCTACACTCATTATTGCAATATTTAATATTACTTATTACATGTTTATTGAAAAAATCATTACCGATTGGTTTTGTTCCTATTTTATACTCCTCTTCGACTCTTCTTCTTTGAAAAATAAATGTTTAAATAAATAATTCTTTGTTCATTTTTTTTTCCTTTTTATACTATAATAATACATTGCTATAGGATTCTAGTCTCCGTTCCACTATTACCTAATTATGATAACATAAAAAATGAAAATAAAAACGGTATATTAATTTAATTAAGGAAATTGTAAAGATGAATTTATAATAGAAAATTGAATTTTTAATTAAAATAGACATTTCATTAATTAAAAGGACTGTCTGTCAATTTACTTTGGTTGATGGAAGTTCTATTTGCAAAATAACCAATTTAAAAGTGTTTTGTTGAGTTTAAGTCCTTTTGGACCTTTTTTGCATGGTGTTTTATTTTATGTTATTTGACTTTTAAACATAAGACTGACTAAAACCGAAATATTCTTTTAACGAAACCTAGCTTCCTTTAAAGAAAGTCGAGTCATCTATTATATAGTTGACAGACACATAAGTAATATGAATTAAAATAAAAAGCTTCTAAATACATAATAGAAAATATAATCAAAGGTTTTAAAATCATTTCTGTGTAGATGGTCGTAACCTTTTAAAAATATCTTCCAAGTTGCAATTTAAAATTACTTTATTTATAAAGTCAAAATTTATGAATTCGTGTAAACATGTAACCCATATTTAAAATATGTATTATGATCGAAAAAGAAGTACCTTCTTAAGTATATTACGTAAATAATAGACAACTGCAATTGTCCGAACAATTAAAAATCTTTAAATTTTTTAAAATCAGTTTCATACTGAATAGTTTTATAAGAGTATAATAAATATGCAGTTACATTTGTAATACTGTCAAGGTAATGAGATGGATATGGGAAAGTAAATATTGGTTTCTTTCTACTGTAAAGATGATGAGATGGATGTTGGAAAGTATATGTTATTTTTTTTCTGGCGATTTATTTTCTGTAGGCTTAGTTATGTGCATACATTATATCCGGACTATAATTCAAAAAAAAAATGCAGCTAAGTTTCTAAAATTTTTACCATTTCGTTTTTATATAAACGCAAGTTCTGTTATTGAAAGGGAATTTAGTTAGACTGTTGTCTTCAAATAGCTATTTTACAATTTCTTTTCTTATATGGCAATAACTGAGTTTCCAATTAAGCTAAATAATCTAGGACTTTTGCAAAATTTCTAGGGCTAGATATCAAGAGCTTTTGAAAAATTTAGTTGGTCTAACGTAATCAAGCCAACATCCTCGTTTAACTTCTATAAGGAGCATAATCGACTAAGTCACTTATTATTCATATTATTCAAAGCTTCAGTTTCTTGAATTATTATTTTAACTAAGCAATTGATATATTAAAATATTATATTTCTGCGCCATCTATTATTTTATACAAAAAATTATATTATTAATTATTTTTATAATATTGTATCGACTAGTACCATAATATACTATTGGGACATAAATTAAAACTATTCAATATGATTTGATCGAGGTTTGAATCCGAGACCTTTCGATTGAAAAGCTGGCAACTTCACTACCAATAATGATGAAATGTCTTGATGTCATACAAGTGTAACATTTACCACCTTATATCTTGGTAATTAATAATAACTTAACTGATAATAATAACAATAACTTCTGTAAAATTTAGTATGTTTGACGGAAAGGATTTATTTATTATAATGTCAGATAACTTCAAAATTGAACCTTAATGTATTATTATGTCTTTATTAAGTTAAATATCTGAAATTTTGTAAACGATGTTGAAATTTTACAGAAACAGCATATATTATTATGTTCGACCAGGTATCCTAGAGTTGATACATTATACTATACAATTTTCCACGTTTGTTTTTAATTTTCTTTTTTTCTTTTGCATTTTAATAATAATCAAAGTTAATTCCAGTTATAATTCCAATGAAAAAGAAAATTAAAATTATGGTTTTTTTATATAATACTTTCCATTTATAACAATAATTCATCATAAATTAGTCCCTTGCAAATGAGTTGTAAAATAAAAAGTAAAAAAAAAAAAAAAAATTAAAAATTAAGTTCGCATTTTAAAAGGAAATTTTTTCACTTTGTTTCAGTTTTTCCTCGGTTTTTTAATTTTAAATTAAATTTTTATTTTTTTGTATTTTTATACCATTAAATAAGCTTTTATATTTTTCATAATTACAACTACACAATTATAATGTGTTATGTAATTGACGTTGGCCTCAAACAGTAGTTATGAGGTTATCCACATTACTTTTAAATAAAAAAAGAAAAATAAATAAATTAAATGTGGAAACTTTTAATTTTAATTTTCATTTAATAGTTGGTCAAATATCTTTTGTTCAAAAGCATTTTTTATCGGTCACCATGATTTACAGAGTTAAAATGTGATGAAATATGATGACTGGATATATGACTTTATCAAAATAAGAGTTACTCAATAATGAAAATGATATAGGTACTTGTTTAATATTTGAATCCCAAAAAGATTTCTCTACCATATTTTTTTTTTACCTAAAAGATTTTTGAGTCAAAAAATTAAGATGCAATTGAATTATAGTACCTAACTATATTTAAGTTAGCGTAACTTAAGCGTAACGATGTTTACTTCTTATTAGAATAAAGCTGTTTTGATATCAAGGATATTACCCATATAATGTAGATATG
Organism: Poecilobothrus nobilitatus; assembly: GCA_947095535.1. Classification (NCBI taxonomy): domain Eukaryota; kingdom Metazoa; phylum Arthropoda; class Insecta; order Diptera; family Dolichopodidae; genus Poecilobothrus; species Poecilobothrus nobilitatus. The sequence continues at coordinate 238,876,021 of OX352773.1, read as the reverse complement.
GGAAAAGAATTTCTTCCTATAAAATGAAATATAAATTTAAAAAAAGCCTTTAATTTTCATAAATAAACATTGTAAGTTTCATATTTTGTTACTTAAAGTTTTTAGACAGGCAATTAATAGTGCTAAATGGTTCATGTCCTAGCTATGTAATATAAATTTATATTTTTTAAAAAGTTTATTTTTCTGGATTTTTTTCGTATTGACTGTATTTGTATTTAGCTTTAAACTCCATTTTAAGAGCTATATTTTAATAATTACTTGTTACTTAAAATATTTTGTTTAATCTAGCAAACGTTTAAATATTTTCACCATTAAAACCAATCGAATCGAAGATTCCTTCGAACCAAGAACCTGAAGAACCCTTCGAACCAATCGAAGTAGAAAATATAAAATTTGAAAATTAAATTTTTTCTTTCAAAGTTTTCCAAAAATATATTAGACATATATTTTAAAAGTAGAAATTTATTAAAACTTTATAATGTTACAATATTGTCATGTTGATATAATACGAATATTAATTAATAATAGCTGCTAAGAGTGAAGCTACTTTTAGTTAACTCATGCAGGAAGATGCTACATAGTTATGCATGTTGTATCTGTTGATGGCATCATCGGTTATAGGAAAATAGTAATAATAATAGACGGATTCATTGTCTCTTACTGATGTCCCTCTTTTAATTTAAAGTTTTTGCATCCGTCCTATCTTTACCTAATCCTTCTCTCTACTCAATATGTTGAGTTAGTAGTTCCAACATATTATATTGGCTAAAGAAGAAGATGAGTTTAGTAAGTAAGAATACTGACAATATAAAACGTGTATTGTTTTACAAATTTGAAGTCCAACCCTTAATTTAAAGTTTTTGCATCCCTGTTCTATCTTTACTTATCCCTTCTCTCTACTCAATGTACTGAGTTAGTAGCTCCAACCTATTATATTGGCTAAAGAAGAAGATGAGTTTAGTAAGTAAGAACACTGACAATATAAAAGGTGTATTGTTTTACAAATTTGGGTGAATTCTTTATTGTCATATAACACAACGCAAATATTGCTGAAACGAAATTGTTGATAAAATTGTAATTAAATTTCATTTCAGATACTTTTCTACCATCAGAAATTAGAAATTTTAAAGCGTCAATTTAAAAATCTTATTAAAACGACGAGTGTAATATTATATTGAAATATTTAAAATTTTAAAAAAATTAGTGGTATTGTGAAAGATTCGCTCAATATTTTTTTTTTTACGCCGTAAACACCAAGGGAGTGTGGGTTCGAATCCCACACACGTCGTAAGAGATATTCTACCTTACGATATTTACAGCCACGCCTGAACAGGTACGCTGTGTAATTTCCTGCCCACATTATGTTTAAAAAAAAAGAAAAATATTATTTCCTTTTGAGAATAAAATATCAAACTACAAACAAACAAAGAGAATTTGACATTATTTTTCATTTTAAAATTTTAAAGCAGCAACTTTTCATAGAATGCATAAATGAAGAGACAATAGAAACAAAATCTACTCATTAACAGTAAAAAACTAACGACACCAGCGTCGATGGCAATAAAAAAATATGAAACTTTGACAAAATGTTCGGTTTATGACATGATTTGCCCTTTTTTTCGCAATACATTTTTAAATTATTTTTGGCAATTATTTTAAATAAAATTTTTTTACAATACACAATTAAATGTCATGACGGTGAATTATTCTTACGGCGTATTTGAGAGTCGAATCCACACTCTCTCGGATTTTGTACCGTATTTTATACGCTCTTACTTACTAGGTCACCGAGACCCCATATTTTAATTTACCGGATTATCAAAAATAAAAATAAAAATTCGTTAAATACTACTTTTCCCTAGAAAATTATTTTTCAATCTCTTTTTTATTATTTTTTATTATGCGAAAAGTCAATATACCTAAAGAAAAAAATAATTATAAAAAGTATCTAATAAGAGAGTCTAATAGTATCTATAAATATTATGCAATATGTACACTTATACGAAAACTTCATTTAAAATATTGAGTCAATTAAGTTATATTGGATACTAAATAGTTTCTTATTTATTAATTTGATTATATTATACAATATATTTGTTTATTATAAATATTAAAACCCATATGATCCTTTCTTCAATCATTAGGAAACTTAAGCAGCTGTTATAATAATAGTACATCAGCAATAAAGAAAATTTCCACAAAAGAAAAAACCATTGAATGTCTTTATTTTTACTTCATATTCCAAAATAACTTTATAACTGGATTGCAACCACTTAATATGTCTTATAGCATATTATTATAGTTAAATTTTTGATTTTCTTCTTCTTTAATTTTATTTTAACATGCAAAAAAGGTGCAGACAAGAAAATTACTATAATTATTGTTTAAAAGAGGAAAAAAATAAAACTCAAAAACAATTCAAAAAAGTAGAAAATTTTAATGAAGTAAAAGTTTTTGAATAAAAGATGGCTTAATACAGAAAATAACAAAAATCTCCCAAAAAATTTAATTTAACCATATATTTTTCTTATGACTTTATTTCCGTAAAGTTGAAAAATTGTTGTTTTTTTTTTAGAATACTTTTCATTACAATTTTAAAGTTATTTAGGCAATTATTGTGACAAATGTTTTGCAAGGATCATCAAAATCAAAGTCATCATAATATTATTAATAATATGTTTATTAATTAACTAATAGTTAGGCCATTAATTATTAATAGTTTGACTCTTATTTGATCTTTAGACAATATTATTTACGAATACATGTTTAGAAACCCACCGGATTTTGGTTCGTTGAAAATTGATTCCAATAGAAATATATAGATATTATATGAAGAGTTATTTTTTAACTTTATTTCTTTATAACTTTTAAAACCACTTATTATAATAAAATATAAGGTACCTGGATACTTTTTCTTCATATTATGCTTCAATGGCATCTAAGCATTACAAAATTCAAAAATAAATTTTATATAGGTGCATTTTACAGTATGCATACCCAAATTTTGAACACTGATACCGTTTTTGAACACTGAACACTGATTTTGAACACTGATACCGTATACACTGAAACACTTTTGTCTTAGAAGCAATTCGTAAAGCAACTGGACTACAATTTTATAGAGTTGTCATAATAAATAATTGTTTGACTACAGTTCGTGAATTTTCTATAGTTGATCCGGATTAAAATGTGAATTTTATCAAAGTTACCCCTGGGGTATGTTTTAATCCCGCTACACAGAGAAAGGATTAAATATGCATTGAATCCAGAAATTATACTTGTTTCGATTATAAAATATGTCTTTTCTTTCCCTCAGATTTTACACTATTATATAATTTAATATGTTGTCTTCAATTCTTTCCTTTCCTTAATTTTTTTGCTATTAAGTCATTAATACTTTAACAAAATAATTAAATTTAATATAATATATTATATAATAATATAATATAATATCTTATATCAACAATTCATTTTTTTTTTTTTTTGAAACTAGGCCAAACAATATAATCTCTTTAAGACGGAAATAAAAACCATTTATTTACCTAGTTTCCAAAATAAAAAAAAATTAAAAAAACTTTTATAAAAGTTTTATGTAATCTCCAAACTTAGCAAATCTTTTAACAAAACTTGAAGAAGAAAAAACAAAAACAAAAAAACGGAGTAAAAAGTTAGAAAACGAAAAAAAAAGGAAAAAAGAAAAAAATTAGGAGACTGTCATCATAGTTGGCTGCAATCTGCAAGATTAATAAGTATTTAGGATTACTATACGTGACAACTGGTGAACTTTAGATTTCCCAGTATAATATTATATAGCAATAATGAAATAATATTATATTATGTACCTGTATCAAACTATGTACCTTTATTACAAAACTATAAACGGTTAATATATAGATATACAATAATGCTAATTAAAACAAAATAACAGAATCGCATATGACACAGATGAGTTAATTTAAGATTATAATAAGTCCTTAATTTTAAATCTTTATCTTTTGGTTTCATTGCAACAAATACATACATATCGTATTATTTTAATGCAATAAAATCAGAGCTGTATATAGATTTTTTATATAAATATTTTATACTTAAGCAAATGAAAGAGTAATATCAACTATTCCTATACTTACCGTTCCTGGGAAAAAATATTCATTAAAAATTTCATACGATATTACTGGTTACTGATATTTTGCAAGATATACGAGAAACTCGTGTATAAGTTTTTGCTAAATATTGTTTTAAGTAGAAGGTATATGTGCGTTGATACTTATATTCTGGTGTTTCAGTATCTAATACTTCTATTTCAGTAGATAGATGTAAAATATATCACTCTATATAAAATCAGTTCAATTAAATTCCTAGCGGAAGTCTTAATAATCTCTACTGACTATCGAATCGACTATTAAACTCTATCTATTATCAAAAATTCACATGAACTATACTAGTGGTTTTTTCAACTAAAATTCATTTAGGTATTGTCGACGTTAATTCATTCTACGTTAGGTCATTCAGCCTATCGGAGTACTAAAAGCAGATTCAAAAAAAATGTATTTCACAAATCTTATATTATAAGAATAAAATAATATTGCACGAGTCCACGTATGTCATGCACAAAAATAAAATGAAGACATACATATTTGATTATTAATGTAATTAGTAGTATTTTCTGTCTATCTAAAAACAAAGTAGGTAAAGCAACATAAAATAATGATATTTTTCTAACCTTAATACGATATACAAAATATCTGCGATTTACATATTTTATTAATGTAGATATATATTATAATGTAACGGTATTTCCTCGTTCTTTTTTTTATTTTCTTGAACTTTTTTTTCTTCCTTTATGTGTACACATTATAGTATCTATTATACGCATTCAGGTTCTGTAGCAAACACGAAACCAAAAACAAATGATAGTATGTTAAGGTAACCAGAAATTTGTTGTCTCTAATAACGTAATAAATATTTAATATGTATGCGTTAAATAACTGATATAAGTATTACTATTTTACTTAGCTATATATTATTAATGTTAAGTTATTATTATATTTAGATTGTATGTATTTACAGTTAACCGCAACTATAAACCTTTTTCTTTAGGTGAAAATTTTCTATTTTTACATAGAAAATTAAGGGTATTTAATATTTTATTATATGGCTGAAAAAGGTTAGTTTGCGGTAAATTCTTACAAAATTTATTATACATTCATATACATAATAAAATGTATGTAAATATTAATGATATATACAATATAAGTATATGTATATAGGTTAACATAATGATGTTAAGAAGACATAATTTTAATTTAAATATATTTTGTTATTAAAGTAAATCAGTGGTGACTGGTGGGTCATAGTTTATGGTCACAAAGTCTTATAAAATCTTGTAAATTCTTATCTTTAGATTTACTTTGTATACATATTATACTTGATTGACTTATTAGTACTTTACATTAATTAGTCCAGCTCACTTTCTTTATTTCTTTTGCCCACGAGATTTTTTTTATTTCTTTACATTCTCTATGATCATAAATTTTCTGGTCGGTTTTTAGAACCACCTATACTTTTTGATATCCGTCAAAAAGATGTGGATAAAGCGAAGGAACAGTTCCTGCCATTGTTATTCCCTTAAATATTAGATACTGATATCTAGAAGATAGCCAGAAACTAATTAAATCACGAAACTTCTAATCCCGTTTTCAATTATCTACAAATCAACTTATCATTAAACTTATCAAATGTTGTTTTAAGATAATTCAACGGCTGCTCTATTTGAAAACCTATATTTTAAAAATTTATAAAATATTTTTGCAGTGAACCTATTTAAAGGAAAATATTTTTTACTTGATTTCAAAAACATAAGATTAAATTTACCTGGAGTTTCCAATCAAACTATAAACGGATTAATTTAAAATATGTTTTTACTGTATTTATGAATATAATAATGCATAATATTATTATATACTATATACAACATATTAAATTTGTAAAATATTTTTAAGATAAATTACAAAAATGGGAGTTTTATAGTATAAAGTTGGCACCAACGGAAGGAAATTCATCATAACTCATATAATAAGGATAATTTTCAAATTTTCTTTAATATTTACTTTTTTATTTTTAATATATTACGTTTAAATTTTGTTTTATTTCATGAACTTTAACCAATGAACTTTAAATTTAATTTAGAATACAGGACAAAATTGACAATGAGTATAGCAGTTATTGGTTGTCTAATTTTTTCAGAAAAATCTCAATAAAATATATACATATACATCCTATATCGTCCGTAAAATGCCGCAAATATTACCTGTGGTTAAAGATCTACGCTTTGTCGCAATGTTCGTCTGTCAGATCAATTACAATTGCGACAGGAAGTGTTGGGTTCAAACTTCGGTCAGGTTAAAATATTATATAAAATATAATAAGATAAGATAATAAAAAAAGAGTTATATATTTTTAATTTGAAATAAAAAGAAAACGGTATAAAATAGATATCAATATTATAATTTTTAATTTATTTTAGATATCGGTTCTTCACATGTGTTATTTAAAAATCGTTTTATGTAAATGACCGCCTCTGGAGTTTTTAAAAATTATATTCTGGAACACAAATTTTTGGCCACTTTTAACCACATAAATCTGCACTTATTTCACCAATAACATGATATCAAACTACGTTGGGTTTAAGAGCATTGAGTTTTTGTGCTTTATTGGAGTAATTTTACATAATCCCAAAGAAAAAAATCTAATTGTGTTATATCGCATAATCTTGGTGAGAAATTCACATCAGCATTTCCAAAGATTATATGGTCAATAAATTTTGCTCTTATTAAATTGATTGTATCATGAGATATATGCCATGTTGAAACCAATTTTTTTAAACCACATATCGTTCAAATCGAAATCATCTAACTAATGCCACCTAATTTCTACTTCTAATTTATGAAAGTTCAAGTTTTTCAGAACGACATCTGATTGATTGTTCTCGATTTTCCTGCACAGTTTGGTTCACAGCATCGATATTTTCAGTAAAACGTTTACGTTTTTGACAGGTTTTATTCTTAACCACTATACGATTTGTCCCAAATTTTCCAATGGCATTACGAATACTAAACTCTTTAGGTTGACTATATTAAACATAAATTTCAAGTAATGCTCGAAGCGTAGGCCATATAGATTCATTTTTTTTTATAACAAATTTTATATCTTAACGCTATATCTATAAAGCGCTATATCTATATCGTCTATATGCTATATGAAACTGTATATTCTTTCCATGGTGATTTGCCCAACAATATTCATGTCAATTTTATAGGGAATTTGTCGGAGATTTTTTGAAACTAGTAGTTTGAAAACCAAATGTCTATTGACACACATTTTTAAATACTATTAATTTTACTCAGGAAAGGGATATTCATATTGCCTTTAGTATCTAAGTAGTTACAGAAAAATTAAAGTTTATTATAATAATAAAATATTTTTGAAGTCGTGATAAGAAAATTTATCGTATTCCTTTTGAGTTAACAAAAAAAAAAAAACAAAGGAGTTGAATGTTTTAGTGTACAAGTTTAAGTATTCCTTTTTATCAACAAAATGTAATGATTCCAAAATTAAAAGAAAATATTGTTCATTTCAAAATTTTCACTAAAAAGGAAAAAAAAAATCGTTAAATATTTCAATATATCTACATAAATAGATATAAATATTTCATTCAATTGTTTTTTCAACAAAAAGTTTTTCCGGGTAAAAAGAATTTTGCCCGCCCACAACCGTTCAAAAGGTAACTCTTCAAAATTTTTAAAAATTTACCAAAAAAATAATTTTGGAGAATATTTTTAAAGTATTTTCCTATATTTTCTTATTATATATTATTATATTATTTAAATATCTATATATTGGTATAAACTATTTATTATTAAAAAAACTTAAAATGAACAGTACAGTTTAAAAAATTCAACCGGATATTTTGTAGTTCTGAAAAAGTTTAATTTATTGAAGTGATTTAGTCCTATATAAAAACTATAAATATATTTTCTAAAGAAATTATTTATTCGAATTTAAATATTTACAAGATTTTGGGAATAATTTTGTCGAATTTTTTAACTTTACCTCTTACTCTGAACACGAACCCAAATTAATGCAGTTTAAAACAATAGGTAAGAATCTAACTTCCATTATCCGATTGAAACCTATTCTACAGGGCAAAAATACACATTTAGTCAATGGAAAAGAATAAAATAGGTATCAAAAACATTAAGAAAGGATTGTTGAGTATGTGATCTTTTTAAGTAGCGTCATTCCGCGGTCATTACATTATCATTGAGTCGCTATTTTGAGTGCTTAGTGGCATTTCTAAGTAACGAAATTTAAAATTGAATATATTAATATTAATTTTGCTTTTCACTGTAAAAGAACACATATGCAAATATTTAAAAAAAATATTTTTCCAGGATACAATAATGTTTCTATTCAGAAGTAGTATGAAAGAATTTTTTAAGGATAAAAATTAAAATATAAATTTTCGTTTTTAAATTATTAGTTTTTATGGCGATAAATGGGTATAGTTGTACAATTATAAGTGTATTAAATATTGCCTTAAACAATTTATTATGACAGGATATTATTTTATCTTTGTTCGAAAGTTTTAAAAGGAACGAGATAGCAAATTTTTAGAGCAAATGGAAAAGAATTTTTCTTTTTTTTTCCTTTTTCTTTCGAAAAATTTTCTTTATATTAAGTATGTGAAAAAATACCTGCGCTTAAGTAACAAACGAATAAACTTAAATTAATAATTAAGAAATAAAAAATATATATATAAAAATAAAAATTAAATTATATATTTAAGTATTTTAACATCACAATAAAATAGAAAAGTTGCAAGGAGAAATGTAAATTTTCCATATTTTCCATATATATCAAAAAAAAAAAAATAAATAAATAAAAAGAAAAGAAAACTTAAAATGAACTTAACAAAGAAAGAGAATATTATAAAATTTTATGATAATTAAAACTTTATTTCTTTTGTAAGCTTCATTAAATTTAAAGTAAATATATTGAATATAAATAAAATGAAAAAATATTTTATAATATTTTGAAATACTAATAATTTGAGTTATTTTACAAAGAAAGTATAATATTTGCAAATATTCAAGCTTCATTACATTATCTGTATTAAATCGAAAATCCCACCATACGCCTAATTGACCATACTATTTTTCAGGCAACATTTTCAACTCTCCGTCCTCTTTAATATGTATCTTGTAGGTGATGACATTTTTTCTATTAAACAAAAAAAAAATAATAGTCTCCCTTAAAGTAATTCCGACGCAAAGCATTGTAGAATTTTCTAGATGGTTTAAAATCATTTAAGGAAATTTATTTGGTAACAGAACCACAAAAATCTGGGACATACTTCATTTCAATGTGTTTCGGCCTAAATAGATAATATAATCCATTATATAATTTGCAAAATTTTCTAAAACAATCTGTACAGGTTCGCTTGTCATTTTCCCTTCAAATTTCCCTTATTATAATATAATTTTTTTCAGTTTCCTCTCCTCATTACTTAAACCTGCAATAACTTTGTAAAATTAATCCTTTCCTAGAGTTTGGATAGAGTGTAAAAATAAATTTAAACTGTTTATTAAATTTATATTCCCCCATGCATTATCATGGCATTGTGTTGTGTGTAAAATGTGTTGGCATTGAAAGAGTCTATAAGAGTGCCCTTTAATAATAAATATTCAAATTTTGGATCTCTCACAGATCTATTTTATTTTGACATAAAGTTTCGTACAAGTATTTTTATACATATACAATACAAAGTGTCTGCGGGGAAAAAGAGGAGGGTCTTTAGAACGCCGAAGATTTTAAAAGTACATTTTAAAAAATGGTTACTTCAATATTATCCTAATAGACAATAATATATTTTTTGTGTCAGATTATTGTAACGATATTTATGTTACGTCACGACATGATTGATTTTTTTACATTAAAATATTAAATATGTAGGTATTATTATTATACCCTACACATTAAGTATAGACTATATTAACTTTGGTATGGTGTTTGTAACCACCAAAAGGAAGCGAGTTAGGTATAGACATGTATATATATTCTGAATCAGGATCACCTCCTGAATCGATTTAGTGATGTTCGTCCGTCCGTCCATCCGTCCGTCCGTACGCACAATAACTCAAAAAATAATGATGCTATCTTTATGAAATTTATACTGTAGGTTAACAATAACTAAGGTAAGGTGGGTATTGTAAATGGGCCAAATCGGACCATGCGTTCGGGTACCTCCCATACAGCTCTCAAAACCGAATACGCATATCTTCGAAATTAATAAAGATAGAAACTTAAAATTTTGTACGAGGCTGTATTTTCCTGAATCCCTGATATCCCTAAAATTTGAGATGAATTGGAGTGGTTGTTCTGGAGCTCCCATACAACTTTCAAACCCGAACAAGCATATCTTCGAAATTAATAAAGATAGAAACTGTAAATTTGATACCAGGGTGTTGTTTCCTGAATCCCTGATTTGCCTAAAATTTCAGATGAATTGGAATGGTTGTTCGGGTATCTCCCACACAACTCCCAAGACCGAACAAGCATATCTTCGAAATTAATAAATATAAAAACTTGAAATTTGATATAAGAGTATTCTACCCTGTTCTGATGATGTGTCTAAAATTTGAGATGAATTGGGGCGGTGGTCCGGGTGTCTTCACACACTTCCCAAGACCTTACAAGCATATATTCGAATTTAATAAAGATAGAAACCTGAAATTTTGTACAAAGGTTGTAAAATCATTTATTTTTTAGCTTATATTAAATACCTAACTAAAATAACTTAAGGATTTTTAATTTAATTTGAATTTTTTAGGTGTAGGGTATAAATAAGTCGGTTGCATCGACTTACTGTTATTTTACTTGTTATTAGTTTACATTAGTTTGGAATCCAACTAAATCAATTTAAAATAAAATAGCTTTATAATATCTATTATAATATATAATATAATGAAAATATTAAATAAAACTTAAAACTTCAACTTCAAAAACAAGAAACAAAACCAAAATATTTCAAGGTTTTTATTATATTGTCTTGTGTTTCCTAATAATATTTTGATATTAATAATAATTTTTCTGTCAAAAATTACTAATAGGTAAATGGAAAATTTTTTTAGACAGTTAAATTCATCCTTATCTCTAAAAAAAAAAAAAATTTGAAGATCTGTGGATGAGGTTTAATTAAGATTTTCAAATAGAAATATGTGTCAAATATATTTTGAGGACACCCACGGATATTTTAAAATTAAATTTTATTCAAGTTCACCTAGAATTTACAGAAAAATAGATACAATAGTGTTGTGTATATAGGTAATAAAGAATAACATTTTTTAAAAATGATTGCTGCATGAACTTGTTTGTTTGAATTGTTTTACTTTCTATAATGTTTGATTTTCTTCTTCTCCTTTTGTTGCCTATCCACTACACTAGAAGTTGCTGATCATATGATTTTTCCTATTATATTTTTTTAAATTACTAATATTAGCCATCAAGAACAACAAATAACTTAGATATATTTTTTAGAACAGTCCAATTTTTGATATTTCGTAGCCATGGCAATTATTTCCTGTTCTTACGTCAACAGCTTTCTTCAATTTTACTGTGAGCAATGTTAGCTAATTAGAGAAAATTCATATTTCCTTTTTTAAGATCTGATGCATGTCTTTAATTTAGAAATTCATAATATCCAATTAGTTGCGTAATCGCCTAGATTACTTGAATACGATGCTAATTAAATTGTCAAAAGGCTTCTTGATTTTATTATATTTTCATAATGTCGCGTATCTGACATTTTGCGATAGTTATTTCTTACAACAATATTACTTGAATATTTTAATGGTCTACAAACTTCAATTTAAATTTTTGCAAAAAAATGCGTAGGTACAGCTGTTATATTGTATATTTGGGAAAATCAATTTCAGACACATTGGAAACATCATTTTCATTTCCATATAAATATTGTGTTATCTATAATTTTTACTTAAAATTTTTTTTTAATATAAACATATCACAAATTGCGAGATAAATTTCTATAATAAGATGTCATTGTCATTGACTTTGGTTCAAAAACAAATTCCTGTCACGCTAAAAGTTAAATTTGAAATTTCAAGGATATTCCTGGTAATATTTCAAAAGTAATTAATTAGTATAATTCTTAATATTTCATTTAATTTTCTGTCAGGTTTATCCCCTCATAATTATAAAAATACCTAGATACTAAGTACATGGCAGACATTTAGAATTATAAAGATATACTTAAATGTACAAGGTGTCCCGCGTTAACTTTCACATAGGGTATCCGGAGGTTATGTGGAGCATCTCAACGAACAAAAAATTCTATGTGAGGAGCGGGTCTATTTTGGACCCTTTTCGAAATATGATGGGTTAAAGATGTTTGAGCGACTTTTCATAAAAATATCTATAACTTTTCAACGGCTTGCTATAAAGAGATAAAAGAAATGCATTTTGTAGAGTAAGTTGTAAGTAAAAAAAAGGTAGACCTTCCTCTCTAATAGAATTTTTTATTCGTTGAGATGCTCCTCGTCGCCTCATGCTCTATGTGAAAATTAACGTGGGAAACCCTGTATAAAATAAGAACATGTTATATCAAACTTAATTAATTTTCAATTCAATAATCTTGCAACTTTTATGAATTTTCCAAGAAATAATAAAAAATATGGGAAAAATAATAAAACGAATTGGCCACAAATTCCTTACTAATACATCTGACAAATCCAATACATTGTCAGTAAGTAGTTTACAATAGTATAATTTTTTCAAAATTTGTTTTAACTTTGAAGTGAAAACAAAAGTTTGAGTTTTAATAAAACTGAAATAAAATAAATAAAACTTTGAATATATTTCTTGTGACTATATTCTAGGTTAAAAATAAATTATTTCTTTATGTCACTCAATCATGTTTTGATAGATATGTAATATTTGTGTTGTATGTTAATGACATAGGGACAATCTGTGTGTGTATGTGTCAAAATATTGTGCTAGTTTTGCTCTCCCTCTCTGATTCTCCTAATCATTCTGATTTATTTTGTAATTTCAGTTTTCATCTGTACCTTTTAGAGTATAGACATATTATTTATTAGGTAAATGTTCTGATTTTTGAGTTATAAAGAGCATGTTAGTCGAAACCATTTTTTTTAGTCATAAATAATGACTAAAAGCGAAGTGTGTAAAGGAAAAATTCTTTTCTTGGTTATTTTTTATTTCTTTAGTTTTAATAAAAAATTAAATTTGTAAGAATTCGAGTATTAGTATTAACGTTTAATTTAAAAAAAAAAAATTACTTTGAAAGTTTGAAAATTTACAACAAATAAGTTAAACGCTTTTCCTTTATGGTGACAGATACTAATAAGTATAATTTGTATGCTTAGTAATACCTAATTTATGTCTTTCTTTTAAAATAAATTAATAATGTTTGTAATATATTAAATAAAATAATATCTGTTAAATTAAGATTTCATTACCAAGTAAAAATTGCCAACAAACAAATTTAGCCGGAATTCAGATATAATAATAAATTTCTTTTTTAAAAATAACAATTTCTTAAGAAAAGCCAAATAATAAAAATATAACACGAATTAAAAATGAAACATGTAGGAAGTGGAAAATTAGAGAGTTTTGTAAATCCTCTGAAGATTCAATATTATTGACTTGTTTAGGAAAATGGAAACTTTTCAACCTTTGGTATCTTTGTATGGGAATAAAAAAAATAATATATAATAATATTATCTAGTAAGCTAAAATATATTTTTAAGATGCGTTTTTAATTTCTATTAAATTTTAGAGATGATTAAAGCAATCCTTTCAACTACTGACCTGTTGCTAACACATCGTTACTCTCGAAGGTAATGAAGAACTTGAAAATAGAAGGCTTTTAAAATATTATGATATTAAGGGTTTAATTCATGATAGATACAGGTCTGTCGTATCAACTCCAGATATCCTAACTTGCTTTTGTGAAAAGCCCAATATTGGTCTCCAATAACCAGGGAACTGACATTGTCATTTTTTTTATATTTCTAAAGCTTTCGAACGAGTGTGATATTATCATGCATTAATTACTAGAAGTAAAACATTGGATTTTCGTGGTCGTTTCTTAAATGTATTGGAAATTGTCTTTCGAATCGGTAGATTCATATCCTGATTGATGTTGAGTTACTTATTCGACCAATTCAAGATTTATTCTGGTGTTCCTCAAGGATCTGGTCTTTCCTCAAGGATTCTTTCATCAACTCAAATTTTTCTTAACGATTTATTAAGTATAACCTCTAATTTAATCTACAGTTTTACAGATAGCAGCACTATTATGAAGACAACGTGGAAAAATTACCTCTTATGAAGACAAGAAAAAAACCGTATGTTTTGACTGAACAACAGTATATCGCTCATAATAAAAAATAACTATACCTAACACTTGTCTCCTATTTTAGAACAATGCTTTCTTTTTGTACATTACCTTAATTTAATTTTTTTTTATGAATTGATTTTAAAATTCTGTATTTAATTTTAAATTAAATTAAAAAAACATTTGTCCCAAAACAAAAATTTATAAAACAAGAAAAAAAAGCAATCAAATTTTTTTAAATCTCTTTTTAATTCGATAATATCTTTTAAATTAATTTAAAAACTTTTTTAATTAATATTTTTATTGTGACTTTTTTAACAAAAAAAAAATATAAATTATGCCAACATTTCAACACTTCATTTTATATGTGGTTTAAATTGATACACTGTATTAACTTAAAACAAAGATATGGTATAAAAGGTACAATCATGGCCAAATGTATCAAAGCAAATTATCTTATTATATGTATAAACGGGATCGTCAAAAAGTCATGTGATTTTTTAATACAGTTATTATAATAGGTATAATATAATATATATCTTTTAAAATATGTATTATATAATATAATATTATGTCTTCAGACAGTTCTGTGTATATGGATACCATTCTGCCATATTGTTTTTTTTCATTAATTTATTTTTGTTTAATTTATCAATTTTATTTAATTGAAGTTTTTTGGCATTCCTCTCCAACTAGTTTTCATCTTTTAAAGAATCTGAGCCGTACTATATTTAAGGGAGTAAATTGATATTATTTTCATTAGAGTTCGGCTCAGTAGAACATTTTGAATTTTTCAACTGTTTCTTTGTTCACACATGCTGGTAACTCTCTCTGACCTAAGATTAAAGTTGAGCCGATTATGTGTAGGATTGCATTTGATATTATACTTTAGGAACTGGAATTTCCCTATTTTTCACTGTACAACTAATCTAACGAGGTAATACCGCTTCCTTTTTTCTTCAATTCTTTGTCGAGTAATTATTCCGACAATTATTAGATACCTATTTAAATTTATTTTACTATATCATATAATTATGAACAGTTTTAAAAATGTAACTCTTAACTGAAGATTATATTACTAAGGAGCGTAATGGTGTTTGTTCAAAACTATCATTTGTTAATTTTTACTATATCATCAAATAATCGTATGTTGAAGAGATTTTAGAGTAGGATTTTTTTCTATCTTTCCCTTATTGTTAGATCCAAAAAATAATCTTAGGTTTTTTTTTACGTAGCTGCGCTTAATTTTTTGTTCATAAATGCATATAGAATGTAGGTATATAATGCATATATAAAACCTATTAAAATATTATTGCCTATTATTTTTTATTAAATATAATTTTTTATTTTTTGAATAAATAAATTTAAATAAAAGAAAACTTTTTTTTAACCATAATAAAATAATAATTTATTTTAAATTACATGCATTTTATGTATATTATTTTGTTAATTTTTTCTTTTAATTTTTTATTATTATTTAATGGCCTACTCTTTTCTTGTTGCATTTTATATTTTACACTGGAAAATTAATTGGGCTTAATTTTACATACAGATGACTATTATAGTACTGTATGTAAATTAAGTTTTTTTGGTTTTTAATATTTTATATGTAATGGTTGCCTCAGTTATAGTTGAAACAGCTTTAAATATTAGTACAAAATGTGCATTATCTCAAACCTTGTATGCATAAGTGCTTCTACTCTTTTATCTGAAGCTTCAATTTTATGCAGATCGATTGTACACTTGTCAAATTAAAAAAACTTTACTGCCAGATTTTTTGTATCGAATATTCTGCAATTAATAAAAAGATACCTTTCAGATTCAGATGCTTAATATCATAAAAAAGTATAATGTATAATAAAATAATATAGGTATCTCATAAAAATATATAAATAAACACTAATAATAATAATAGCTGCTACACTGAAGTTTATTCAATTTTATTACCTCATGCAGGTTAGGTGTTATATATTACTCTTGTTGTTGTTGTGTTGTAACTGTAGATAGCGTCGTCACTGTTAGCAAAATAACTGAATAATAATTGGCGGATTCATTGTTCTCATTACCGTCCCACTGCTCATTTCAAAATTTCCGGGTTCCTGGTCTATTCTTTCTATGCTTACTTCATAGGTTATATACTATGCGTTAGCAGTTAAGGATTCATAATATTATATTGGTTAAAGGGGGAGTTGGATTTAGTAAGTAAAATTCTGATGCTGCCAAGGCGGTATATATTCTTGGTGTTTTTGGATAATTCTCACCTCCCTTAAGGAAAAAATATTATTATTTTTTGTACTGAAATAGTATGTTTAAAATATTTTTTATGGTTAAAACCAATGTTCCTAAATATTTTCTAGCAAGCATTTCCTTCTTTTTTTTAATTAGCTTGTTAAATTTGATAGTCAGTATCTACCAAAATTTTTTATCTATTTTATTTCTGTCTATCAAAATTTCATTGTAGAACCAATTTATTTAGATTTAAGCATGCTTTATGTTTGACACATTTATTTGTAAACTAAAAGTATCTATAAGAATAAGTTGGAGGTGTGATTAAAGGGTTTCAAAATCTTTTTACGTTATAATACATATAATCTGTTATAAAAATATTATAGATTATGTTGTGCACGTTTAGGTACATATTATATACCTAATATAGGTATTTAAAGACCTTTTTCGTTTTTAAGTTCTTTAGCCAATAAAATTAGCTTGAAAAGGCTTCAATAAGATAGGCATAAATATTTAAAAATTATTTTTCTTCTATATTTTTGGATATAAAGTGAGTTAAATAAGGCAAAATTTAAAATCAAAGATTTTGAAAGACACATTAATTTTCCAAAAGATAATAAAAACAGTATAGAATATTGTGACTTGGACCAAAATTTGTATTTTTTTATACCCTTACACATTAAGTATAGGGTATATTAACTTTGGTATGGTGTTTGTAACCACCAAAAGGAAGCGAGTTAGGTATAGACAAGTATATATATTCTGAATCAGGATCACCTCCTGAGTCTATTTAGCGATGTCCGTCCGTACGCACGATAACTCAAAAAATAATGATGCTATCTTGATGAAATTTATACTGTAGGTTAATAATGACTAAGGTAAGGCGGGAATTGTAAATGGGTGAAATCGGACCATGCGTTCGAGTAGCTCCCATACAACTCCCAAAACCGAATACGCATATATTCGAGATTAATAAAGATAGAAACTTCAAATTTGGTACTAGGGTGCTGTTCCTGAATCCCTTATTTGTCAAAAATTTGAGATCAATTGGAGGAGCTGCTCGGGTACCTCCCATACAACTCCCAAAACCGAACAAGCATATCTTCGAAATTAATAAAAATAGGAACTACAAATTTGATACGAGGGTGCTGTTTCCTAAATCCCTGATTTGCCTAAAATTTGAGATAAATTGGAGTGGTCGTTCGGGTACCTCCCATACAACTCCCAAAACCGAACAAGCATATCTTCGAAATTAATAAATATAAAAACTTGAAATTTGATATAAGAGTATTCTACCCTGTTGTGATGATGTCTCTAAAATTTGAGATCAATTGGGGCGGTGGTCCGGGTGCCTTCACACACTTCCCAAGACCTAACAAGCATATCTTCGAATTTAATAAAGATAGAAACCTGAAATTTTGTACAAAGGTTGTAAAAGCATTTATTTTTTTTTAGCTTATATTAAATACCTAACTAAAATAACTTATGGATTTTTAATTTAATTTGAATTTTTTAGGTGTAGGGTATAAATAAGTCGGTTGCATCGACTTACTGTAACATTTATTTGTTTTTTTTTTTATTTTATATGTAAGCGATTCTAAAATAAAGAATTTTATATGTAAGCGATGTAAAATAAAACGATTTTCAAATAGTGAATGGTTGTAGCCCCGTAATAGATGACAGTACATAAAAAATGGTTTCTACAATAATATTTGTTTTAAGAGATCTATCGATGGTTAAAGTGTTCTATCTTAAATGGTGTAGAAGTTCTGTGGAAGAACAGACGGACAGAGTGAAACTAATTATAAAATTTTTCAATTTTTTTTTTGAAAAATTTGCTAAAATAATAGAAATATGAATTAATATAATTACAAAATATTATTTAAAAAATTATAGTAAACATCAATATACTACACCTAAACCCCACACCGTTATAAAGGTTAAATACCTATTAAAAACATATTCATATTTTTATTTTCCTGTAACATTTACGCAATTAATATATTTTTTCATATTTATAAAAAAAATAATATAAATATTTTTCCTTTTAATATATTTTCATTTGTGTTCATATTATTTTGTAATATATAATTATTATTATATTTCGTTTTAATATTATTTAACAATTATTTATTTTCATTTCGTTTCTTTTTTTTTTCTTTTTTTTCAGTACCACCACAAGTACCACAAATAATAAATGACCGTGGAGAGTATATAGACTCAAGAGCGGGACCATATGAAGAAGGTGGAGATTTACAGTTAATATGTATTGTTATTGGAGGTAAGTTAATATATTATTCATTAATAAATTTGTATAGAGTAATAATAATAAAATATTAAATAACATAGCTATTATTTAAATATTCATATTATAATAACAGTATATTTATACATATGTATGTAATATAGTAAGAAATATTTTCCTTAAAAAAACTTGAAAGTTTTTAAAATAAAATATAATTATATGAAAATTGTTAAGTAATTACTTTGTAAAACATATACATATACATCTTACGAAAAGGTACGTATTTCACCTGTTTTAAGATAAAACTTGTTAAAAAGAGATGGAAAATATTTAATTGTAACATAAGGTAAATAGTAAAAGTCTTCACATAAAAGTGCATCAAAGAAAAATAAAATCCAAAAATCCTACGTTACGTTACCGAACAATACAAAATATAAATTGCAAAGAAAAAAAAGATTACACATGACAGAAAGAATGTTGATTGATTTAACAAACATTGTAAAAACACATTCAGTCCGATATTTCGCAGCGATATGTTAAGAACTGTTTAAAACACATGTATTTCAATTAGAGTGCCAAAACAAAAACAAATGTATTTCAATTTGAGTGACAACAAAATCGAAATTTGGACACGTCGCATTTTAATGTAATCAATAGAAACATTTAAATTCATTAATGTTTTTTTTTTACATGTAAAACAATATCAACAATTGATTTTGAACAATATGTCAATAAAAATTTAGCCTGTCACAGCTATTTTTGGTCGTGAAATGTTCGTGCGTATTGTGTTTCACCGACGAAATTCTTCCGCCATCATCATTTGTGTTTTTACCCATAGAGAAATGTTTGATTGATTTTTAAAATATCAGAATTAAAAAAAACAAACTTCATAAATATGCAAATGAGTTTAGGTCTAGAATATGTTAGCCAAGAATAAAATATATTTTTTATACGTGAACAACAAAAATTTCTGTCAAAAATGTTCAACGATGTTTCGATGCAAAATCAATTTACACCTTTACGTAAGGATCCATAATATTTTAGGATTGCATATTTTCCATAAGAAGGATATAGGCAATCCACTAAGTCATTTATTATTCATATTTGACTAAGGTTTAATTCCTGAAATAATTAAAAATATTAAATAATAATTTAAATTTAATAACATAATTAAACTTAAAAAATCGGCTATTGATTATTCGGCTGCAGATATTTACATAGCATAATATTATATTAAACATTAATAGTAAAACCTTCAACAGTAAGCATTTTCAGTCGAATAATTTTGTGTATTTCGAATTTTCCTCCTGTTTATCACTTTTCTTTTTTTATTACTTCGAAAAGTTACTTATAATTAGAACGAAAAACTTCTTATTTAACCACAATGTAAAAATAGATACCCATTTAATTGCTAATCGGTCTATTATGGCCCCCATTTTGAAACCTATCCCATAGCTTTGAATTTTTATTTTTATAGAAATTAGCCCGGATAAAAACCTTAAACATTTGGTTTTTTTCATACAGTGGCATCTATGTTTTTTTTTTAATAAAATTTTGTTTTTTTTTTCTATCACTAGTGGCGCACAAATTTCATTAAAAAATGTCAAATGATTCATACGAAAGGTTTCAGGTTCAAACGCCCGCTGAGTCATATCGATTAATAAATAATATATATTTTTCTTATAATATATAATTAATAGAATATAATTAAATTAAAAAAATAAGTATGTATGTCCTATAAATTATAATTAATATCATATAGCATATATGATATTAATAGCTATATATAATAAAATAATAATAAACCATAATTCTTGTATAAGATAATAGATGGCGTAGAAATAATAGAAGCATCTGAATCTTGTACAATATAGCTACAGCCGAGTAATCAACGGCTTAGTGAAATTAAATGATTCACGAAACTGAAGCTTAGTCAAATATGAATAATAAATGACTTAGTGGATGCCTTATTAACACTCCTCATTGGAGTGGTAAGGTAAAAAAAAAAAAATATGCATTTGTATTCCAAGTTTTTGTTTTGCTTTATAATATATGTAGGTACATATTTAATTTTTTAATCTTGTACAAATATTTACAAAGTATCTGAAGTATATTTCTGATTAATACTTCTTTAAAGTAAATATATGGGTTTATATATTTAATTTCCATACCAGCTTAATTACTGAATCTAGCTACTCAACTACCCAAACTAGCTATTTGACAAGATATTTATTCGAAAAGTACTAAGTAGGTGTTAAAATATTTAACTAGTGTAAGTTATGTCTTACTGATGTAAACTTTAAAATGAATCGGTGCAGTTTATACACATCCATGAATCATGTATACGTATTGATTTTATTTCTTACATTATTTAATAATGTATAATTGTAATTTGTAAATCACTTTTACTTAAGTCTTTAATAATAAAGATTGGGTATTGAAATCTTCCGATATTTCAATTTTTAATAGAATTTTAATTATAAAATAGTAACTAGTTATTGTTTTTACTATTTGAAACTCAATTTAAAACTTTTTTAATTAAAATAATGTTATTATCCTTTAATATGGGTTCAATTTTATTATTTAAAAGAAATTTTAATTTTATTATTAAAATAATGTTGTCGTTATAATGAAATTAAATGTTTATTAAACTTTTTAACTGACATTATTATATTTACCATGAAATTTATTTATTTAAATACTTCAAATTAATAGTTTTTTTTTTACACAGCTTATTTACCATTAAAATTTGATTAAAAAAGGATTTTAAATAATAGTTAAAAACTTGTAAAAACAATAACCGAAAAAAAAAAATGGTTTTTAATATTCAATGAAAGTATATAGGTAGATATTATAGATACATATATATTATAAAAATAACATTTTTAAATAGAATTGAGCATAATTAAGAATCTGTAGGTAAATTAAAATATATTTCGATGTAGGTAGTTAGTTACCTTCTATGTATCTTTAATACTATACAAATTTATACAAAATATTTCTTATTGCAAATTAACCCTCAAATTTCCTTGTTTTAGTTTTTCTCCAGCAATTTTAACTATTTTTATTTCATTATAAATTTTTTCTATATCTTTGTATATTTTATCAGAAATGATATCTATTCTCTGTTTAAAAATGTTATTTGTTTTTATAAAATTTTAAAAAATATAGCAGTTACAAGACTTACTACATGGGTTACCCTTGACGGAAAATTTTAACTTTGCGAAACCCCAATTTTTGATATTAAAACACCGTACTTGACATCTATATATTATGTTATTTTTTAATATGGTACCTGTGGTTGCGGTAGTACAAATTTACTTATGCGAAATGTTACAAACTGAGTAAAAATTCACCCAAAGAATTTTTTGACACACTCTACACTCACTCTCTTGTTGATTCACTCTACATTTTTTGAGGATATCTTGAGAGTTAACTAAAATTTACATTATACTAAAAAAACGAGAAAGAATACAGTTGACTTTATCAACTCTTAGATACCCGTACGAACCGTTAGTATGTTCACAGCCTGTCACTCTGCTTACAACATTATTTATTTAATATTTTAGTATTTTAAAATAATTTGGGTGAATTTTATAATTTCTAGAACTTTGGGTTGTACATATATTCAAACTATATGTTTATATGTACATTCTTCAAAAGCAGATTCTAACCTTCCACATAACGCTTATCAATCCAAAACTTTTTCAAACATTCTATAGTACCATTTAATACTAAGCGGTAAATGTATATTAAATTTACTTAGTACAAAATAGTAAATATAATTTTGAGTATTATATTATATTTAAATATTCAATTGACAGAATAATTTCTTATAAGTACAATAAAATACATACATGTATGTAAATACGGCGCTGTATAATATACATCTCTTTACTCTTATCATTCATTCATCAGTGACATATACGATATGTAAATAAACATGATATAATATAAGTATGTATATATATCAATACCATATAAATAAAAATTCTTCAAGCAACCGTTATGTTGTTTATTTATTTACATTTTTTTGTACTACGCATTATATCCTCAACAATTTCAAATTATCAAGTAAAACAAAATGCAACAAATCAAGTAAAAAACAGTAAATTTTATGTACTTTTAAAGCTTATAAAAGCAGTAATAGTTTGCCGTTTTCAGAGTATATATACCTACCTTATACAACTTGTGCTATAACAATTTAAATATAAAGCTTTTTTGAACTTTTGGGGAGCTGTAGCTCCGTAACAGGTGGGGCTACAAAAAAAAGTTATTAAAAATAAAATTAATATTTTTGTGAGATCTATTAGCAGTTAAAATTTCATAGCTCTATTTCAAAAAAAATGTGAGGACCTAAAAGTTAGGTGTTCGAGAGCTACCCTAAGTTTTGCTCCAAACTCAACCAACAAAAATGGGGAACCTACAAATTATTCCCAGAATATCTTGTGTAAATTTCAAGATTCTAGCTTTCTTAGTTTTTGAGTTAGCGTGCTGACGGACGGACGGACGGACATGGCTCAAAAGTCTTAGAATTTTTTTCTGATCCGATCCATACCTTTGAAGGTATATCTAGCTCGCTTATTTCGAGGTGTTACAAACGGAGGAGTAATTTTATTATACCCGATCCTATCGTACGGGTATAATTATTAAAATTTTGAAATGAATCTAAAGCTACTGACTGAATTAATTTTTTCTCAGTTATAATTTTAACAATCTTTAAAAATCAATCATCTAAACTACTGTTATGTATTAAATTTTGATTCTAGATTTCCTCAACAATTGAACACTTCTATTATAGAATTTTATTTGTAATTTCTAGACTTTCAAAAAAAAGAAAACCATTTGGTCCCAATAAAGTCAAATAACTTTACAAAACAAAAATAATATGAATATGTATAATATTATTAAGGTCTTTTAAATTAATTAAATATACCTATTCGATAGATATATTACAGGTAAATCATCATAATCATCATAAAAATAAATTTGTAATTATTTTTTCATTAACAATTGTTTAATCAGTTGAATTTATTAATTTCATTAATTAAAATTTAATATGAATTTTATGGTATAATTTAATGGTTACAAAATTATATAAAATGACTATTAATTTAATAATGATTATTGCAAAAAAAAAAATATGTCGTAGTGCCTATGTAGTACCTATGTAGTTTTCTAGGACAGTTTAGTTATGCATGCTATATTAATGCAGAAACTAATCTGAAAATAATATGTGAACCTCAAAAATTAATTCCAGATGATGAAATTTTAAAATCATAAATCGTTACTATAAAATACTAAACACTAAAATATTCTCAGTGATAAATTTACACCATTTCTTAATATTGTTTAATATTTTTTTTTAAATTTGAGACAAAAATTTATATCGAACTCGGAACCAAATAATTTTTCAAAACAATCAAAACATTTATTTTAATTTGAAATGTGGTAGAATCTAAAGGCAAATGTTTTTAAAGACGTGTCGTATATTTAATAAAAGACAATGAAAACAGTTTAGAATACTATGACTCAGTGTGCACCTAATCAGTATTTTATAGTTATGTAAGAAGAAATTATGAAAAATCAAGAAACACCTTATACAATTTTAAGGAAATCCTATATAGTACCTCTTCAACCCTATTGGAAACCTAATAGCTTTTAAAAAGGGAGAAGTACATAAAACATTTCCTTAAGTTTTCAATTTTTTTTTTGAAAATGTGCTAAAAACTATTCTTAAACTAAATTAAGTTTTTCTATTCCTAATACACTTTTTAACCATTTCTATAATACCATATCGAATAATATTGAAATGTGCCTATTTTATATCACATGATTCATTTCTTTATTTTTAAAAATAATGCCAATATTTTTACAATAAATTTTTTTTTTATACAAGATAAATGATGCCTTTATGACTTGTACATGAACGGCATCGTATAATCGAATGATTTAATAAAATTTAATAAAATTATAATAGGTATAATTCCATTAAACACACATTTTTATTTAATTTATTTAAAATAATGATGAACTATTCTTTAATACTTTTTTAACACCATTTAAATACAGTATAACTTATAAATATTATAAATGGTTTGCATGTACATATCTAGATACTTAAATGCAAACCATTAATGTATATACCATTTAACAACAATCCATAAACTTTTATGTACCATTATTCTAAAAAAAAAAATCCTTTTAAATTTCTATATTGTATCAGATTTTCTTATTTATTGACAATAATTTTCCATAGATATTTCGTTTTCTATTCTAAACCCAATGCATTATTATAAAAACTAAGAAAATTTTAATATTTAACACTAATGACTATGTGCATAAATAAAAACTAACCTATAGATACATATTTTCATTATACCTAATAATATTTCATAAGGAATCCTCTTAAAAAAAAAACTTTTTAAAAATGACTTCTAACTGAAATAGATTTAATATAATATTATGTATAAATACATATGGATAGATATTATATATATATATGTATACATTTTCACCTTGACCACTTTTGTGAAATGTGAAAGTCGAGTCTGTAGAATTGCTGCAATAGATTTATCTTGAAGCAAATTAACCTAATTAATGGTAAAAGTTAAAATTTTGCAAATTTATAACAATTTCATCTTAAATTTTTGTTGCACAAAATATTATATAAAATAGACGAAAAACAATACACATACAAGATAGTATGAAAAACTAAAGGTTTTTAAAAGTGCACATTTTCAAAAAGACAATAAAAAATTTATTTTAGAATATTGTGATTATTTGTGCATTTTTCACAGAATTTTTTATGCAAGACACTGAATTATTATCAAATATAATATCAAGGGCACTTTCTTCAGTGTTAATGTAACCCTATATCAATTAAGAAAACTGTTGGCACATAAAATGTAAAATAATAATTTAAAATGATAATAGTGGAGCTTTAATTTTGATATCTAAAATGTGCGCAATTATTGTACAAGTTACAGGTGTCTAAAAATAGAGAATTTTCAATTTTGATCACCAGAATAGTCCTTAAGCAGGAGGAAGCTCAAACATATTATTTGAGGTTAATTCTTTTTATTCTTAATTAAATTCTCGGGCATCCATTTGAGAGACATCCAAAGCTTCTTCGATCAGAGCGTTATCATTGTTGCATTAATCTAAGAAAACTTAACACAAACTCTTATCGGATAGAGTCTTGTAGACAAAAAAGGGTTTCAGAGATGCAGTACAAATAAAATTATTCGAAATAATCTTTTAAAATAACGGTAAATGTACATATTATCTAAACTGCAAAAAATTTATAACTATAATAAAATAGAAATAGAAAATATGGTTTTTACTAACTTTGAGGGCCGTAGTCCTACGGGTGCCCCATCATTAATTTTTTTATTAGACATATACCAATATGATTTAAAATCTCTTTGCTTCATCTGAAACGGTGTGGACTTTTGTAAATATACGAACGGACGGAAAGGGTGAAACTAACAAACAAATTTTTCAAAAATGTTTGCAAAAAGAATTGAAATATTCCAGGAAAAATATATAGATAAAAAGAATATTTTCATAATTAAAATTTGATGTGTTGTTCTTTGAAACTGTTACGGTTTCTTTTTAATTCCGTCACTAGAGGCAACTGAAGAAAATATATTTTCTATGCTTATTTAAATTTGAATTTAATGCAATTTCCTAGAAAATTACGCCAAATTTTATTTATTATAAAAATCTTAATCAATTCCAAAAGTTTTTGAAAGATACAATTAGATATAAAAACAAAAAAAACAAAAAAATTAATGCTAGTAATAGCTGTAAAAAAAAAAAACAAAAATACCATGCCGAACACTGCAGTCAAATAAAAAAATCTAATGTAAATTCTATTTTTATTTCGGGTCAGCCTCATTACATCATATAGAAATTCAATGTGGAATCCTTAAAATTTATTAATAAAAATCCTTACGTATTTCCATATTATTACCCACTGACAGGTTCATATTACGGCAAAATAATCATCATATTTCCATTTTCGATAGTGTATTATCCCACTTCTTTTAACCTGCTTTTTAGATTATAGTTTATAAAATTAATCTTTAAACAATAGCAATTTTAAAAGACAGCACTGACACAGAACATAAATACTTGAGGTTTGATTATAAAAGAAAAGAAAAGTGTACAGTAGCATTAGCAAAAATATACACATAATTTATATAAAAGATAGTCTATACACCATACTTATATTGCATGCACCTACTTAAAAAAAAATTATTTATATACTATTTATCTATCTAATTGGCAACCCCAATATTTAAAATCGATATGATTTTAAAAAGTCATTTTTTTTGTTCTTGTTGTTTCTTATTAATTTCAGTTTTAATATAATATGTACTAGGCTTAAGTCAAGGCATGACAGCAAAACATTTACTATATTATAAAAAAACTAAAATAACTTAATCGTATATTTGGATTCCCTTGAACCGGATCATAACAAGTAAAATTATGAGATTAATTCTGTCAATTATTGTTGCCTGAAAAACTTACTTGTTATAATAAAATGAAAGTGCCTCAGGGGAAAATTTCTCCCACTTACCCATTTTGTATTTTGTTTTTGTTTTTTAATAGTAAATAAAAAGGATATTTTGTTAAAAAAAAAAAAAATGAGGTGACTAATAATCCACCCATAATATATTAATAATAGTTTGAAGAAATCCTACAATACTAATAAAAAGTATTTTAGTTCTCAAGGACATTTCCATTTATTTTGCATATACATACATTTAAAATATTGAATGATAGTCTATATTATAATATTATAAGGTATATATTATAGTGTAAAATAAATAAGAATAATTTATTTGTATATGAATAAAAAAAAAAAAACAAATAAATCATTTTTGTTTTGGATTGAATCCTTCAAGGAATAAGAAATATTTTCCATATATTTTTGAACGGAAGTTAATTAATATATACCTACTTGAAGTTTATTTATTTATTTCTGTTTTTTTTTTTTTTTGTTGTTTATTTTTCTATTAAATTTTTGAGTAATATTTAAAAGGATATTATTGAACTATATAAATAATAAACAAGCAATGTATCTGTTAAGGACATAAGATGCTATAATTATACATCTTTGAACTCTTTTATTTAAAATTTTCTTAAACATAAGAATTAAACGAATGTTTAGAAAAAATTTAATAGTAAAATAATTTGTATCTTTTTTTCTTATCAACTCTTAGAATGAATAATTTTTTAAGTAACAACAAAGAAATCTTAAATTTATTGAAAATCATGAAAATTTAAAGTTCATGAAAATTTTAAAGCATTCAAAGAAAATTGATGACTTTTGATGACCTGTAGGAACAGATTGATAGATAAAAAATATTTAAAAAAGTACTTTTCAAAAATGGTGGGAAAAAATTTTTTTTTTAATTTTTGTGGATGATTTCAAATAGATACTAAACTTCAAATTAATCTTTAAACTATAACTAAAGGTAAATGTATAAGTGACCATTGAAGGCATTTATTAGGAAAATCCATGAACGTATTCCATCTTTTATTAATTATTTTATTACATTAACTTCCAAATAGTGAGATTTGAACCATTATTTTCAGCTTAATATTTAGAAACGAAAATACATACTATCCGAATACCTATCTCTTATTTATATTCTATCTCTTTCTTTCTTTCATATTTTTTAATTTTTTTTTTTTTTTGTTAGTTCTGTTTTAACTTTTCTCCTTTTAATACGTAAAAAAAATAAACGGGAGGAATTTTTAAAAAATTTAAATTTAATTCGTATTCGTGAACATTAGGTTAAAAAAAAGAAAAGTTGTTATAAATATAAAATTAAATAATAAATTATAAATATAATAAGATGAAAGGAATAAAAAATACTTTATAACAGGTATTATACAATTAGTGAATGCATTCAACCTACAAAAATAAAATAAAAAAAAATTTACTTTAATACACATAATATGTAATTATAAAATTGAAATATACCTTGTATATAGATATTGTACGTAGTATAAGATATAGTGGATTAAATTAAGTTATCATAATGCAATATAAGTACCTTTAAGAAGGTACCGCAAACTTTCATTTTATTTAATACCTAAACTATATATATATATGAAAATTTAAATATAAAAACTATCTGATGCCCTTAAGAATATTTATTTCGAAGAAAATCCATAGGCAACAAAATAATCTAATAACGTATTTTTATCACGTTTTCTTTTATAACGGAATATCACAGTAAAACTTCTTTTTAAATTAATAAAATGAATTATAATTGTATAGAAAATAATTTGTTTGCACAATTTATTAACTGTTTGTTGAAGGATAGTATTAAAGAAATTGAAAATTTCGATCATAAAATAATGTTTATTGTTTAATGCTTATAAAATTATAAGAAAGCTGTAGTCACAAAAATTTTAATTTTTTGTTTCGATTACAATTTATTGAAAAATGATAATATGGGAATGAAATATTTTCAATTTAATTTTAATTACAACAGTTATTATACTAATCTTCTCTTATAATGAAAATTTTTCAAAAAATAAATTGATCTTAAATTATTTCTTAAGAATTATTTATTTTTAATAAATTTTATACTTTACAGATGGCTTTTATAAAATTTCAGTTATACCTAACTACCTAAGTATAAAAAACTAATCGAAAGTTTAAATCAGGAGTTGTGAAAGCAATTCAACACTACATGCCAAATGAAGATTCCAGTACCGTTGCGTAGCGTTAGTATAAATAAATTGCCTTTCATTACATTATGTTATTTAGTTTTTCGGTTTTTAAGGTACGAAAACTCGTATCTCAAAATTTAGTGTACCTATCTTAAAATCTCCCATATTACAATGTTGTGTTTTATAATCTTGTATTTCAAAATTTATATCATAAAGCTAAAATTTTTGGAAAAAGTTGAGCACACTATCTTAGTCATAAATTTATAAATATCGCGATATAAATTTGTATTGGTAGTATTTGGATAATAATCAGTGACTGACAAAGAAAGTAGCGGTAAAATTCACTGTTTGGCAAACATTTGATTAAAAACCTTTTTTTTTTGTAACTTACAAAAAAGAGGATTTTAATCAAACTTAACTTACTTTTGTACTAACTACGGAAACAAATCCTTTTTATTTTGAATCTCTTGCGGAATAATTAGTGTGGCAGAGGAATAGTGAGGACTACAACCTCTAAACCCATGTTAAACAAACTATTGAATCCTAATTCTGAAACCAAATGTAAAAACTTCCTTTTAATTATTTTTTTAAAATACATCATATTTTAACATGTATTTTTTTTAAATACATGTTTTAACAGCAAATAATTTAAAATAGTGGAGCCCAATTAAAAATATCGTGAAACGCGAGAAATACGAGATTGTGATATGCGAAATTTTAGAAGAAGAAATTTATTAAAAAACAAGATTTTAATATAAGAAATATTGTGCCGCGTTTTCGCTCTCCTTTTCCCTTGAAGGTATTCTATCAATTTTTTTTTTCAAATGAGGTGCTATACTGTTGATGATTTACTGTTCTTTTCTTAAACACAATTATTTTATAATAAAAGTAAAAAAAAAAAAAAAATGTACTTTAAAACTTGAATAAAAATAGGTACTCTGCATTATAACTGCGTTGTGTATTTTCCATAATATAATAATATGAATAAAATTAGGGCGCCAAATTGTACAAAAACAGTTTATCGCTGATATACGACTATTTTATTTTCAATACAAACAAACAAACAAACACAAAATAAAATGCACTAAATATAAATATATAAACTTTTAAAAAAATTTGTATAACTAAGTTAAATGCTCAATTCTATTGCCATGTTAAATTTTACATAATTTTCTTATTGGAGGTTATTTAAGGGTTGTATATATAGAGATATTTTTAGTTCATGAAATGCATTAAGTTTAATTTTTCAGAATATTGTTTAAAAATTGTTTTTAATTTTTGTTTTGTTTTGTTTTTTTTTTTTTTTTGTAGTTTTTAATTTTTAATTTCAGTTTTCCATTTAATTAGCGTGATTTAAGAACATTAGGTAATATTAAAAATTTATAAAAAGTGAAATTTCTGAAAAGTGGTAGTTATTAAAATGCCACCATTTACATATTATAAGAGAATGAACCAACTAAAAACTAACCAATAAAGTAAAATACAAAACTTGGGAGTATATGAACTAATATGTTTGTGTATATGTAGATACATTTAGAATATTATTATATGATTGGAAAAGTGTAGAGAACAATAATACAATAAAATTTAATGTTTCTAAAACGCCTTCTTAACTAAGTATTCTGATTTTATAATTACAAAAGTTAGAAATGTTTTAAACTTCAAGTATTGTTGATCTCCTACTTAATTGGGACCACCATTCTGCATACATCATAATATAAAAAAAAAAGTTTTCATATTATAAATTTTCATTTGTATTCATGATACCGTTAACAAAAGTAAGTATTTTTAAATTTAAGTTCATCGTTAAATCGTGGGGTCGTTTAGAACAGTGAAGCGTTAAATATATGTTTTATTACAGTCTGCTCTTTATACCCGTATGAACTATGTTCAAGGGTATAATAAATTTGCCATTACGTTTGTGACACCTCAAAGGAGCCGAGCTAAATATAGTGTCAAAGGTATGGATCGGCTCAGAATCGAATTCTGAGTCGATTAAGCCATGTACGTCCGTCCGTCCACACGATAGCTCAAAAAATAAAGGAGCTAGGAGGCTGAAACTTTTTTACGTCACTTTTGCAAAATTGTTAGTTTTGCTATTTAAATCCAACATTTTCGGTCGGCGGGTTCGAGTAGCTGCCATACAACTTCTTTCTTTATATAGAAATAACTCAGTATCTATTCAAGCTAGGATTCTGAAATTTTGCAAATGATGATCAAGTTTTATGGCAACAACTTCTGTAAAATTTGGTTGTGTTGGTGCGGCGGGTTCGGGTAGCTGCCATACAACTTCTCCGTTTAAATGAGAATAACTCAGTGTTTATTGAAGCTAGGAATCTGAAATTTAGTAAAGAGGTGTCGAGTTACATGCCAACAACTTTTGTAAAATTTGGTTGGTCTAGAGCAGCCGGTTCAGGCTTCTTGCACCTCTTGGAAGTTAATAAAGGTAGGCGTCTGAAATCTTGCAAATGATGATCAAGTTTTATGGCAACAACTTTTGTAAAATTTGGTTGTGGTGGTGCGACGGGTTCGGATAGCTGCCATACAATTTATCCGGTTAAATGAGAATAACTCAGTGTTAATTGAAGCTAGGAATCTGAAATTTAGTAAAGAGGTGTCGAGTTATATACCAACAACTTTTGTAAAATTTGGTTGGTCTAGAGCAGTCGGTTCAGGCTTCTTGCACCTCTTGGAAGTTAATAAAGCTAGGCATCTGAAATCTTGCAAATGATGATCAAGTTTTATGGCAACAACTTCTGCAAAATTTGGTTGTGGTGGTGCGACGGGTTCGGGTAGCTGCCATACAAAATCTCTTTTTAAATGAAAAGAACTCAGTGTCCGTCCGCACGATAATTCAAAAAATAGAGGAGCTAGGAGGCTGAAAATTTTTTTACGTCACTTTTGTAAAATTGTTAGTTTTGCTATTTAACTCCAGCATTTTCGGCCCCTGAGTTCGAGTAGCTGCCATACAACGTCTTTCTTTAAATGGAAATAACCTAGTGTCTGTTCAATCTAGGTATCTGCAATTTTGCGAATGATGATCAAATTTTATATCAACAACTTCTGCAAAATTTGGTTGTGTTGGTGCGACGGGTTCGGGTAGATGCCATACAACTTCTCTTTTTAAATGAAAATAACTCAGTGTCCGTCCGCACGATAACTCAAAAAATAAAGGAGCTAGAAGGCTGACATTTTGTATACGTCACTTTTGCAAAATTGTTAGTTTTCTATTTAACTCCAGCATTTTCGGCCGCCGGGTTCGAGTAGCTGCCATACAACTTCTTTCTTTAAATCGAAATAACCCAGTGTCTATCCAATCTAGGTATCTGAAATTTTGCGAATGATGATCAAGTTTTATGGCAACAGCTTCTGCAAAATTAGATTGCGGTGGTGCGACGGGTTCGGGTAGCTGCCATACAACTTCTCTTTTTAAATGAAAATAACTCAGTGTCCGTCCGCACGATAACTCAAAAAATAAAGGAGCTAAGAGGCTGATATTTTTTTTACGTCACTTTTACAAAATTGTTAGTTTTGCTATTTAACTCCAGCATTTTCGGCCGCCGGGTTCGAGTAGCTGCCATACAACTTCTTTCTTTAAATGGAAATAACCCAGTGTCTATCCAATCTAGGTATCTCAAATTTTGCGAATGATAATCCAGTTTTATGGCAATAACTTCTGTAAAATTTGGTTGTGATCATATGACAGGTTCGGGTAGTTGCCATACATCTTCTCTTTTTAAATGAAAATAACTCAGTGTCTATTAAATCTAGCTATCTGAAATTTAGTGAAAAAGTGTCGAGTTGCAAGCCAAAAACTTTTGTAAAATTTGATTGATCTAATGCAGACGGTTTAAGCTTCTTGCATTTCTTGGAACTTAATGAATCTAGGCGCAATAGATTCGGGTAGCTGTCATACAACTCCACAATTTACATAAATATATCTCTGTAGTTCGGTTCTAAAACATCTGAATGTTTTTAAAAGATGATCAAGTTTTATAATAGGATATATTACGTTCATACGGGTATCCCAGAGGTGACACAGTCTACTCTACTGCACTCTTCCTCGTTTCTATAATACATTTTTAAAAAATTTAAGGGAAAATTATATTTAATACTTTTAAGGAAATTCTGTTTTCTCTCCTTATCTGGAGACAAAACATTTAGTCTTTTTTTAAATATTTCAAACATTTTTAATTAAAATTCAATGTATTACAGTTTTTAGCATAAATCTTTACTTAACCAGTAGGATCGTTTAATTTTAATATTTGTTCATCAAAATTCTGCTTGTGGTTTTCATATTTCTTTTGATGTCACCGATAAACTGTTTTTTTTTTTTAATTCGCAAAAGCTTTTCTTCAAAAAAAAAAGTTAGATAAAAATTGCTCGGCTAAATTTTTACCCATTACATAGGTACATAATTAACATATAAATTCTGATCAAATTTTACTCGAACAAAATTTAGATATTGAACACATTTACATAAGAAAATTAACAAATTGGTTCTCAAGGATCTATATTATAGCATCCATATTTTTCAAAATTATATGAAAATATTTTATATTTTTACAAAAAATAGCACATTCTTTAAAATAAAAAAAAGTTATATAATAACTTCACTAAAATTAAAAAATAAAACGGGTAAATTTTAACCTAAGGGTACCTTACGAAGTTAGTGCTGTAGCTGTTATATTTCTATATAATTTTTATAAAAACAAATAAAATTTATACAGAAATCTATAAAAATTTCAGTAACATTAAAAAAAATTGGGAATGCAAATGGTTAAATTTTCACCCAAATATAATATAAGGGTTAATCACATAAAAATGATGATTCAACTTTTTAAAATGTTATTCAATTGATAATATTAACAAATTTGAGAAATAAATTAAAGAAAGTGGAGGACGAAATCAAACCATTAGACTGCGGTGTTATCAAGTAATTAAAAATTGCGGTATAATCAAAATATCCTTTAGTTGGCAAAGATAATTGAAGAAAATTCTTGGCACAATTGAAATTGAACAAAAGTTTTTATTGTGAATCTTGATAATAATGGCACATGCTATCCTTTTTTTTTTTTTTTTTTTTTTTGTTTATAACAATGACTTATGAGAAATAAATTTAAGCAAACCAGCGTGTTTATAATAAACACAATAACAAAGTAAAAAAAAACAAAAAAAAAACTTTTCTCATATTGTGGCAATAGAGGTTGTAATTAAGCTAAAATAATTTTTCTTTGTAAATGCATATAGTTTTGAAAAAAAAAAAAAAAATTGTTTTATTTTAAATAGAACAGATTAGTATAAAGTGCTTCCACTCTTCTTAAAATCAATTTCAAATTAAAAACTACTTAAAAATAGATATTAAAATTTTTTTTTTTTTTGTTATTATGTACTTATTGTTTTAATACATGAAACTTAAAAAATATTAGATAAATTAAAACATACTAAATATCAGATTTTAATATAAAAATAAATGATAAAGTCTGGAAATTTCAATTTAAGGACATCTTTTAAACACTTAAAAGATGTCTGTGATTATTAATTTTAACGATAGTAGAAGTTCTTTATCTTATACTAAATTTTTTAACTTTTGAGATTTTCTTTACCAAACACTTAAGGGGGTCACTCCCTCGTTCATTTTCCATACAAAAAACGCGTTTTTTCAGTACCATTTCTTGGGAAACTACTGGACCGATTTCAGTGAAATTTTGCACACATGAAAATTTTTTTACTAATGCCTCAGCTTAAAATTTTATTTTAATGTAGTATAATGTTTCATGTAGTAAAATATTGTTTGGTTTCAGAATTATGACATGAAGAAAAAAAAATTCACGTTTTCCCAGCGTCTTTAATATTATTAAAAAACTCCCCCTCAACATATAAAAAAATCTTCAGCTTAAAATATAGCTATTGAAACCACCTTGAAAACAAAAAAAAACGTGTTGATAGCTCTTATAGTTTTCCAGAAAGGTGTACCGAAAATTAAAAAAGTGGATTGTTCAGGAAAGCCAAAAAACTAAAAAAAAGTCGTTTTTGAACTAAAATTTTTTTATTTTTTGTTTTTCTAACTATTTTCGCGTCTTACTATTTCTGCGTTTAAGTTCTTTGGTATCATAGCAACCTTACGTTGCGGTTCCCCCCGGCCCCTCCCCTTGCCACTCTCCCGGTCACACGTTTTATAAACTCCGACTAATTCTACTTAGAAAAATTTTGAATAAAAATTTATATATGCAAATTTGAGTACAATAATTCTAACTTTGCTTACAGTTTTGAACCACTTCTACTACTCGGATAAACTTGAAGTGAGATTTTTTATACGCAGAACTGAGCAATAAAAAAAAATCGATTTTTTCTTTATTTTCGAGGGAGTGAACCCCTTAAATATATAGGTATATACTTGTTTTTTTTTTAAGTATGTGTGTAAAATTTTAATTCAACAACAGATACTTCTTTCAAGACATTCTGACATTTAAACTAGAATTTTTAAGAATATAATAATTAACTAAAAGTGGATTTCAACAATGTGACATGTCACCTAAGTAATACATTTCATACCAGTGATTTCATATAGTATGGTTTTATGATATTTGATGTTTCTTTTGGAACACCATATAGATAGAATCGTAATAATGAGACAAACATTTATTGTCGGAATAGTAGAAATTGAATCAGATATCAGTTTTAAAATTTATTTTAACACTTTGTTATACGTAAAGCAGGTTGCCTTTAAAAGAATTGTATCAAAAAATATGTTTTTGAATAATCTATAACATAATATGCATCTACAAGTATTGTTAATTCAAAATTTTAAAAGTGTCGGAAGGGTTTAATAAAACTCAACAAAACAATTTTTACGAGATGCCTTTAAAATCACAAAAGTCTACAACGGATTTTTTCAGAATTTTTTTACAAAATTGTTTTATGTATAGATATGTGGGATAAAACCTAACCGAAGAACAAAACCTAACTGAATTTATTTAATAACAAATTATACTTACTTCCACAAATTTTAACACTACAAAAGTATAGTAAAAGTTTATGAAATACCTACGAAAACGAACTGAGGTCGAACTGAAATGTAACGCTAAGGTAATTATTAAAAACAAATATACCACGTTTAGGAAAACATTTTTCAAATATTCAAACATTCTTTCCAAATTTCTGCAATCGCTATTTTTTAAGCAAACATCGTTGTCATTATTGGAAATTTTTTAATTTCCCGATTGATACATTTCTTAAATGTGTAAGTACAGCTGATTAACTTTGAAGTATTTTTTTGTTAAACAAGGAAGAATTAACAGTATTGTTCGTGTCAATTTTTAAATATCTCCATAAATCCTTTATTGTGTTTTAAAAGTACGAAATATTAACTTTTTAACTTTTTATTATTTTTAAAATAAATAGAAAATTTTCATGGTTTAATAGAAAATAATACAAACATTTTCAGATTTGTTCTTTAATCTAATAAGTTTTCAAGTTATGTAAAGTAGGTTCAGGCAGCTACCTAAAGACACATTTTTATAAAAAATAATAGGTAACTTACAAACTTAACCATAAATATTTTTTGTTAATATATCAAGGCTCTAGCTTTCTTAGTTTTTGAGTTATGGCTTTGACATATGGCCAGAAGCACAAAGATTAGTCAACCAATTTTTCGATTCTGACCCAATCCATGGTTCCCAATTCAACCCAATACCAGTCCATATCTATCGCGGTTATTTCGATGTTTTACAAATGGAAGAGGAATTTTAATATATCCGGAGCTATTATTGGGGTATACATTTTTGAAGCAAATAATATAGATAATATAGGTAGTATTATGAAAGCGAATAATATATAAATTATAATCTATCAATAAATACATATAACTGCATTAGTATCAAAGAAAGGTCGATTAGAACGACAATATAGTCTTCCTATTGCAGATATCCTATGTATTTATCTATAGTCACATGAACAGTTTTACAATGTGAACATTTTTCCATCACATAATACAATTTTAAAATTAAGAAAATGTCAAAAAATATTATGTAATAAGAGAAAACGTTTGTGATCGTTATGACCACCATCGACTTTTTATTGTTAAATATTACATTATATTTCAAAAAATTGTTGCTTAAATTGAAACCTAAAGTGGAAATAATTAATATTTTTAGCATTATAATATTGTTTTGCCACGTTTCACTATTAACTATAATATTAAGATGCAACAAGGTAAAATTTTTGTATTTAGTACAAAATTAATAAACTTCAAAAGAAATGTTTTCAACATTAAAAGATGTTTCTTTAATTTCATAAGAAAAATTACTCCGTAAATCAAAATAATTAATGGCAGTATAAACAAAAAAAAAAAAATAAAAATAAAATTCTTTTATAATTTAATTTAATTTTTTATATAGGTACCTAATATAATGTGTGCTATTTATTCAATTATCATTCAAAAATTAATTATTTCTTTCTCTGAACATTTTGTACTTAAATTAAAATAAGTAATGGGAAAGATCAAGGGTTTTCAGAAAAGCACATTTCAAAATTAAAAAATATTCTTAGCCTAAAGTTAAAAGTAAATGATATATCGAAAAATAAATTTCCTTAATTTGTTTTTTGGTAGGAAAAAATTGAAAAAAATCAAATCATACTCTCGCCAATTATAACGTAACTCTTAAGAGAAATTATTATAACGTAACCATAACATTAAGAAGAATTATAACGTAACCATTATTATTAAAAAGAATTGTTAACACAAACTTTAATTTTTGTATATTACTTCAAAAAAATGTGGACCGGTGGCCAAGTTACAGGTGTTTAAAAATAGAGAATTTTCAGTTTTTGACTCCTTCCAGCTCCTAAATGGGGACGACCCAAAAAAAAAATTTCTGAAATAACTAATACTAATTTCGAAAGATCTAACTCCTATCAAAATTTCATGCTTCTAAGTTAAACCGTTTGGAAAATAGAATGAGTTCAAATTTTTCTAAAAATTCTGTTTCACAAAACGGTATATTAAAATACCGCATGGCAAAGCCACATATTTATTTCATATATATGTATTTATAAAATTTATAAAACCAGTTTGGTGTTTTCAGATTGAAAATATGAAATAGAACCTGTGTTAAAACAATTTAAAGATAGGGCTTTTTCGAACTTTAAGAGCTGTAGCTCCGTAACGGGTGGGGCTACCGAAATGTAATTGTTCCACAAAATTAGTTTTTTGACGATGCCTATCCGTAGTTAAAATTTCGTGAATAAAATTTGCTTTATTTCAAACGGTGTAAAAGTTTTGTAAACATCCAGACGGACGGACGGACAGACAGACAGAGTGAAACTAATAAGCACATTTTTTCAAAATTTTTTGAAAATGTGCTAAAAAAAAGCATACCTACAAACAGAAAGTTAAGTAAAGAAAAATTATATTGTCTCTTATTTAAAAAATTTATAAATTTCAGTTATTATATTAGTAGGTTGGGTATACACCTATATAATATTATTGTATTATTATAAATAAACAAATAAAATGTAATCAAAAATAAAAAATAAAAATAAAATATTATGTAATATAGGTAATTTAATATTTTCATTGCATACATATAGGCGTATATATATATATTATAAAAAATATATTCGTGTATCATGTATATGATAATCAAGATAAATGCTACAATTAGCCTTATTATTAACACATTTCGTGTTTACTTTTATATAATAGAAGTAAATAATTACAATGTTAATGTCTATTATTAATACTTATATAACCGTTTTCTTACTGTTAATAAAAAATAAAATATAAACATAAAGAAAAAAAAACAAAAAAACAATTATCTTCTGTAACATGTTGACCTAAATATAATATATCTTATATTTCTTTTTTTAATTTTTTTTTTTATATTTCCTATTTTTGTAAATTTATGTATGAGAATATAATAAAAATTTAATCTAAGGCTTAATAAATTTAATTTTGAAATAAAAAGAAAAATAAAAACAAATAAAGATTAAAAACTGCTAAGAAATAAACTACTTAGAAGATATCACTTAACTGTAAAAATTTTCATTGGTAAAGGAAAGAAAGAAACATATTGTATTTTATATATGTTAATATAATATTTACCATAGATGAGAATTTGCACAATATTAATATTAATAAGTATGGGTGACTTAATTAGTCATTAATTCTTTTAGTCATTTGGACACAATACAATTTATTTCCTTTAAGAAAAGTCTTGTTTAGTTCCAGACGCATTATTAAATTTGCACAATATTGTGCAAATCATAGTTAATTTCCAGATTCTATGCAACATTTAATGCAACATTTCCAGATTCTATGCAACATGCATAAATTTATTTGACGAATTTTTTTCTCCACTTTGATATCAATCTATGTGCGAAAAACAATTTATTAGTATCTATTTTGTTTACTGATATCTGGGTTTTAAAAAAAAAATCTGGTTTTCTTAAAGTTTGTTTCAAAAATCTGCTCAGCATTCTATTGGAGTACTAAATAATAAATTATGATTCCTGTGATTCCTAAAACCATTTGGTGTTCCTATTGTCTCTCTGCCTTTTCGTTTCTTTACAAAATGTCTACACCAATTAAGATAGACCAATATAATTTTAATGCTATATAGAACTGTGATGATATTCCTCCTAATAAAAAAAAAAAAAAAAACGTTTTAACTGAGGTAACTGAACATTTTCCGATGAATTTCATTTTAAAAAAAAATTTATTATAAAAATAAAATAATCGTAAGGAACTCCTATCATAATAAAATAGGTCAGCTTTATCATGGAGTGGTTAACTTGAATAATAATTTTACTCATTTCCTATGTTTTCATGTAATTTTCTTTATTCAAAGATGGTCTGCTTAAATGAGTCGCGATTATCAGGGCAACCTTTCTTTTTATGATTTTATTTTGTTTGCTTGCTTGAGGTTTTAATAAATTCAAGATTTTCTTCTTTGGCTACAAGATTTTTTTTAAGAAATGATAAAAAAAAAATTAAAATAAATAAATCCAAATAATTGAAATAACAAAATTCCTATCACTGGAAAATTTAAAAAAATTAATTATTTTGTAGACATGATAAGATAGTTTTCTATATTCTATTATTATAAATTAAATTACTATTAATTAAAAATGTATCTTCTGAAATAGATACGAATATTTGGCCCTTATTTTAATGATTAATTAATTCAAAAAACAAAAATATTTCTATTTGATTAAAAAAAGATTATATCAATAAGACTATAACATTTTCTAAAGAAATAAAGAAAATTTGAAGAAAACCTTTTCAAAAGTATCAAATAGTCCACTTAGAATTGAATTTTAATTAATATTAGTCATATGTAGTAGATTGTGCATGTCACGTATTTAATGTATGCTACAAGTATTAATGGAATTGTTTTGATTTAAATAAATAAGTTGAATAATAATTGAAATTATAATTATTTTAATATTAAATAAGTATTTAATTAATTTAATATAAAAGAATTTGTGAAAGTAGGGGCATTGGGAGACTAGTTGGAAAGAGTGTATACAATACACTGTGAACACCGAGGGAGTGTGGGTTCGAATCCCATACACTTTATGAGAGTAATTCCCCCTTACAACATGTACAACCACGCCTGAAAAGGAAAAGCTGTGTTATTTTCTTGTTACATTTATGTAGCAGGGAAATGCACTAAAAAACAAAAAAAATTTGTGAAAGAAGGACATCATTGTCATGTCTGTTGTTGTGATGATGAAAATCTTTATATGCTACTGCCATGTGTCTATTTCATACCATATGGGTGTAGTCGATCCTGCGTATGTTCTTTTTATACCCGTACGATAGGATCGGGTATAATAAAATTACTCCTCCGTTTGTAACACCTCGAAATAAGCGAGCTAGATATACCTTCAAAGGTATGGATCGGACCAGAAAAAAATTCTAAGACTTTTGAGCCATGTCCGTCCGTCTGTCCATCAGCACGCTAACTCAAAAACTAAGAAAGCTAGAATCTTGAAATTTACACAAAATATTCTGTGAGTAATTTGTAGGTTCCCTATTTTTTTTGGTTGAGCTTGGACCAAACGTTAAGGTAGCTCTCGAACACCTAACTTTTAGATCCCCACATTTTTTTTGAAATAGAGCTATGAAATTTTAACTGCAGATAGATCTCACAAAAATA
The DNA here is from genome assembly GCA_947095535.1 of Poecilobothrus nobilitatus. Lineage (NCBI taxonomy): Eukaryota > Metazoa > Arthropoda > Insecta > Diptera > Dolichopodidae > Poecilobothrus > Poecilobothrus nobilitatus. The sequence continues at coordinate 238,834,251 of OX352773.1, read as the reverse complement.
TTAATTTTATTTTTAATAACTTTTTTTTGTAGCCCCACCCGTTACGGAGCTACAGCTCCCCAAAGGTTCAAAAAAGCTCTATATTTAAATTGTTATAGCACAAGTTGTATAAGGTATATCTTCATTTTGAAAACGCCAAACGATTACTGCTTTTATTAGCTTTAAAAGTATATATACAATAAATATATATTTGTGGCATACGGTGTCTTAATTTACCGTTATGCGAAACTCAAATTTTGCAAAATCCTTTAACCCTTCTATCTTCTAAACGGTTTAAGTTGGAAATTTTGACAGAAGTTAGATCTTTGAAAATAAGTATGAGTCATTTCAGAAATTTTTTTTGTATCACTCCCCGTTTAGGAGCTGTAAGGGGTTAAAAACTGAAAATTTCCTATTTTTAAACACCTGTAACTTGAACAGCTGTTAACATTTTTTTGAAGTAATACACAAAAATTAAAGCTTCAACATTATACTCTTATTTCTGCTAACAACTTTTTTTAATAATATTGGGTTACTTTATAATTGACGAAAGTGTTACTTGATTTTTTCAAATTTTCTAACAAATTCTTTAACGATTTTTTTCCATTTTGTTTTACTCGATAATTTGAAATTGTTGAGCATATAATGCGTAGTACAAAAAAATGTAAATAAATAAACAACATAACGGTTGCTTGAAGAATTTTTATTTATATGATATTGATATACATACACACTTATATAATATTATGTTTATTTACATATCGTAGGTATATGTCACTGATGAATGAATGATAAGAGTAAAGAGATGTATATTATATAGCGCTTATTTACATACATACATATATGTATTTTATTGTACTTATAAGAAATTATTCTATGAATAGAAATATTTTTAAAGAAATATTGCAATGTATGGCGATATACTTATAACAATATAAATATACTATGTACGCATTAATATAATATAATATTTAAAATTATATTTACTATTTTGTACTAAGTAAATTTAATATACATTTACCGCTTAGTATTAAATGGTACTATAGAATATTTGAAAAAGTTTTGGATTGATAATCGTTATGTGGAGGTTAAAATCTGCTTTTGAAGAATGTATAAACATATAGTTTGAATATATGTTCAACCCATAGTTCTAGAAATTATAAAATTCACCCAAATTATTTAAAATACTAAAATATTAAAAAAATAATATTGTAAGCAGAGTGACAGGCTGTGAACATACTAACGGTTCGTACGGGTATCTAAGAGTTGACAAAGGCAACTGTATTCTTCCTCGTTTCTGTTAACTGTTCTTTTTCTGTTATTTGTAATTGATATGACCAACACATAGGAGGTCGGCCCTTCCCTCATTCGAGTTTTTCCCTTTCACTTTTTGCTCTTTTTCTAGAAGACTGATGTAGATATAGATATAATATTAAATATAATTATTATTATTATCTGAAGCTATGTTTAGTTTTTATTTACAAAATGTCTGTCTTCTTTATCTGGAGTTTAGTAAAACTCTTTATTAGAAAGTTAGTAGAACTCCATGGATTCGGATTCTGGAAGCTTCCAAGTGATTCAGGAGCAAACGAGATTATCTCCAAAATTAACAAAGATAGAACCTTTAAATTTAGTAGAATGATGTTGCTTCATGTTTCATTTTTTTTTTTTTTTCTTTGCCGCTCCTATCAGGAGTATAGCGCATTGACTAAGTCATTTATTCTTCATATTTGACTAAACTTCAGTTTCGTGAATCATTAATTTCGGCTATTGTACTCGGCTATTGTACAAGAAAGACGTTTCTTTTTTATTTCTACGCCATCTATTATCTTATACAAGAATTATAATTTATTGTTATTTTATTATATATGTAGCTTTTACAATATGATATTAATTATAATTTATAGGACATATACACTTATTTTTAATTTAATTATATTCTACTAATTATATATTATAAGAAAAATCTATTAAAAATTTTATTAATCTATATGACCCAGCCGGGGTTTGAACCTGAGACCTTTCGTATGAAAGGCCGGTATCTTAACCACTACATCATTGGCTGCATCATGTTTGATTTATGTCTCTGAAATTTGAGAGGATTTGGTCCATGGGTTTGGATTTTGGAAGCTACCGAACGAGTCCGCAGCAAAGGAGATTATCTCCAAAACCAAAAAAAGTATAAAACTTTGAAATTTGGTATAAGGATGTTCTGTCATGTTTTCTTTATGTCTCTGAAATTTGAGATGATTTGGGCCATTGGTTCAAATTTGAAAGGATTTGGACCATGGGTTCGTATTTTGGTAACTTCCGAATGAGCACAAGAGCAAACTAGCATATCTCCAAAACCAACAAAAGTAGAACCGTTAAATTTAGTACAATGATGTTCTGGCACATTTTTTTTATGTCCCTAAAATGATGGATTTGATGAATTGGAATGGTTTTATTTATGAATGAACCCATTAAGTTGCCATTAATTAAGTTTGTTCTTATAATAATGTACTTTAGTTTCCACGAAATTGTTTTAATTTTCAATCAGACTTCTTTTCACTCTGACTTCTTGTTTTATCTTTTCAAGAGAGCAGTTTTACCCATTTTTTGAAATTATTTTGATACTATAATCCGCTTATTTTTATCTTAACGTTTTTAGTATCTGTTTGCATCACAGCTAGATAATTTTTCTCAACATTTGAAATTATTATATGTTTTTAACATTATTGGCATTCCTTTAACGTAGTAAATTACTCTTTTTTACTCCCAACTACACTAGCGCTTGAGAAAGAGTAAAAAAGAAAGTAAATACGGTTATGTTAAATTAGCGTTCCATTTACGAACTACAGTACCCAACTACTCTCAACTACTCTCTTCGAGTAAAAAGAACCCAAACATTGAACACAAATTTGATTATGGTATTAATGTTTGAATATCTGAATATCCATGTTTGTGTTTCATTATTAAGAGACCTTATGTTTGGCTTCAAACACTTACTTTCTTCTGAATATTGAATAGATTCAGTTTCTGACCAAATTTTATTTGCTCAATTGGAGAGTTCGTCTTATACTTGTAATTGTTTTGCCTTTAGTGTCATTTGGCTTTATCTTTTGCAAATTATCTACATTATCATTGTACTGGATTTTAAAGTTGATTACAATATCCGGGCTTCAATAATTTATTTAGCAGGGATATTTAGAGGTGGCCATTTTTTCTTGAAATATGTGTGTAAAACATATAATTAGGGATAATTTTATTGGTTTCAAATGAAATCCAGTTAAATTATAATACAGTGATAATATAGTCAAATGATAATACAGTGAAATGATAATACAATCAAATGAAATATGAAGTCAAATATAAATACATGAAATAGAGTCAAATGAAATACAGGCAAATTATAATACTGTAAAATGATAATACAGGAAAATTAAAGTATAGCTAAATGACATACAGTCAAGTGATATACAATCAAATGAAAGACAGTAACTAATGATAGTATGAAAGTAATTATGATATGATAGTAACCCGCTCTGTTTATATTGTCCTTTATAGTTAAATAAATCATCAATTAATATGAAAATATTGAAATGCTTCAAATTTTTTTTCTAATACTGTATGATATGAAATATAAATTAATATTTTCTATACCTAATCTAAAAATTATATTTAATTAGAAATGAAAATTGAAAAGAAAATGGGAAAATTATTTAAATATTTTATATTCTTGTTTTCAATAGTTTTTCATTGTTTTTTAAATTTTTTTATTCAAATTTTCAAAAGGAAAATACATTATTACCTACTATACATTTATTTATTACTATTCTTAACTGCATATATTATAATTTGTTTGTTTGTATGTATATCTTTATTTCAGTAATCTATTACTGTTATTTTTATTATTACTACTATTAATTTTATTTTATTCTATAATATTGTTGTTTTTTTTTTTTTTTGTTTTTAACCAATTTTTATAAATGTATACTAATTTGTTTTTTTTGTTTGATTGCAGGTAATCCACCTCCATCAGTTACGTGGTCAATGAATGGTCATGTATTGCCAAGTACTATAGACTTTTCAAATCCTCAAGCAATAAACAGTAAATTGATTGTGAGAAATTTATCACGAATACATCAGCATGCGGTTTTTAAATGTGAAGCTAGTAATTTTCCAAAGAAAACAATGACTGCAAATGTAACAATTGAATTATACTGTAAGTATATAGACATATTACATATTATACAGTAATATATTATTATATTTATTTTATATAATATAACATATGTATAAATTTATTTTTTTATAAAACTATAATTTTTAATATGAAACGTCTCACTTAATAATTTTACACTCAGTTCGAACATATATTTTGGTTAATTTATGTATTGTTGAATTTTAATAAATATTTTAAAGATATATTCGAGAATATTCTGAGCCAGTATTAATCAGATTTATTTTTTTTACTTTAAGTGAAGAAATTTTAACTTTAAGTGAAGAAAATTTAACTTTAGGCGAAGAAAATTTAACTTTATTACTTTTAAAAGATCAAAACGTACGCACTCTAGAGGATTGTAAAACTGTAACAGGAGTTCGAGTTCCTGCCTATTATATCTCTTGCTGAATAACTCACTTCAAATTTGAAAAACTAAAAAAGATATTCAGTTTTGTATAGGATATTAATCAGTTGACAAAACAAACTGTTTTCTAATATAAAAAGTATCGTTTGAGGTATATTCGCTAACAGAATTTTTCAGATATTTTATCAAATACGAAAGAGCAACATGCTTTAGACGTTAGGCTTAGTCAAGTTTTCAATTGAAAGGTAAAATTTGTGAAAGATAATTATTTTTACTTGTATAATAATTATAACAGATTGCTTTTTTTTATAGTGAAGTAATAAGTACATAATATTATTTTTATAAAATAAAAACTAATATTATAGAATATTTCAGATAATTTCAGATTGTTTCACTTTAAACTTAAAATTAAATTTTCTTCACTTAAAGTTAAAATTTCTTCATTTAAATTAAAAAATGTATTAGTTACTTAAAATATTTTTGGGCCTAAAACGAATATACCGAAAAAAAATTAATTTAATTACATTAAATTAAAATGAATACTATTTAAAAGTCTGCAGCTTATTGTCTTCAAATCATACAGGCGGAGTTGAATAATTCTTTAAATGGTTTATACTTATTTTACAAAATTTAATAATAGTCTTTGATTGATTTTGTTAGTTTCTTCTATCATTCTTAATAATTTTACCAATATCCAGACTATTAAATTAAGGATGGGATTAATATTATTGACACAACAGTTTCAGTATTAAAGTAAAGTTTACAAGAAAATTAATCACAAACACGTGGAAAATTATTTTTAATTTTTTTTTTTTTTTTTTTATTAAAACCTAAATGGTAAATTACAATATTAAAGAACTAATCAAGAGAAAAATAAATTAACAAATTGTATTATATTAAACCAATATTAGTAGACTTAAATTCATGTTACACTAAACATTAATAAACCTCAAATTTGGTGTTTGGTATATAGATATAATATTGGTGTATGTATAGATATAACCTCAAAAACAAATTATTGATATAACCTAAAAAATAACAAAAGAAACCAAAAAAACACACAATTTTTGTGATATTTTTCTTCCTCCCCTTTTCCCTGCTTTATTTATTTCATTTATTTTCCAAATACTTGTTTTTTTGTATAATAGTACCTACATTAAATGTGTCAATATAAAAAAATTGTCACATACATTTTCACAATTAATATTTAATGTATGTACATATATAGACAAGACATACAGTATACAGTAAGTAGTACAGGAAAAATAGAATCTCTCGATTTTTTTGATCTCTCGAAGTAGCTTTTGACAGTATTATTTAACTCCATAGAGTAACCTTATACTGATCCTGTTTTTTTCTTTTTGTTTAAATTTTTTTTATTTTTTATAGTAGTCCTGTATTATGGTCGACTATATTGACGTCTCATGTCGACTACCGCATAAAAATATTAACTAACTAAGTTACCTTACACTAATACATTGTGCGTCAAGTCCTTTTTTTGCAAAAATTTCTGTGGAAGCAAAGGTCTAAAAATTCATATATTGTTTTTTTTTTTTTTAAAGTTCGATAGGTACATATCTAGTACTTCCATATAATCTTCAACAAATTTTTGTAGATAATATTATTAATTTTTTTAATATCATTCATATTTGAATATTCCGATTGATGATAGATGACAAGCTATACTAAAAAAACCACAAATGAAGTATGCAAGATCTACTAAATAAATGGATTCCAACTAAATCATATGAATTTAAAAAACTTTTTCGTTTAAGGGGATGGGTCTTCTGAACTAGGTTCGATTGCAAATAATTGTCAAGTGACAAGTATCTACAAGCAGAATGTTCCAGCTATTGTAATGTCGAGAAATTAATTTCAAATTTTACTTTGCATGATGCATGTCAATAATAATGCAAACGGTTTTCTAAATGAAGGAAGAACGTTGTATATCGATAATATTTGCACCAGTTACAATTTGGAAAAAGATATCTTAAAAAACAAAATTCATATCGTTGGCACTCTTAGAATATGAAAGACACATATAGTAAAACAATACCGTCATTCATATTTGAATGACACTAGAAATTCATATTGGGACACGTCATTCAAATATGAATAACGATATTGTTTTACTTTAGACATAATATGTGTCATTCGTTTTCTAAGAGTGCCATGTGCCAAACAAAACTCATGTCGTTTGTTTTACTTAGATATCTTTTGCCAAATTCATATTTGAATGACGTGGTCCTATACGAAACTCAAGTGTCATTCAAATATGAATGACGTAGCATGCAGTGTTAAATAATAGATAGCTTCTTTAATTACCTTCTAACATTATCAATTTTTATAAGTTTGTTAATCATACATCGGCAACTCTATTTTATTACCTCCCACTACCCATCCATGAACTAATAAAATATTAATGTTTTTTTTTTTATAAAAAGTAGAAACAGTTTACTGTCAAATGTAGTCATACGTGGTATCTTTTATTATAAAATACATGTAGTGTTCAATTATTATATATTATTAATGTTCCTATATTATTCTATGTATATACACATATACATACATACCATAATAATATATTTTATGTCCTATATATTTTATTTTCAAGATTTATTTACATGTACTATATACCTACCTATATTATTAATAATAATGGTTCAATTTACAATTGAAATGTAGTGTATGTGAAAACACATATTTTCCGTTTTATTTTTTCTTTAAGTGACTGACATACGACTAATTGGCATTTCATTTTGATTTCCTGTGGTTTTCTTAGGGGTGGTTTTCAAAAGAAAAACAAAAACAAAAAAAAAGAATGGAAAAACAAAACTCATAAACAAAAATCTTAAAAAAAAAAAAATATATATCTGTTTTTGTAAGGAATATAATGTTTAGAAATCAAATTTTTTTTTTTTGTGTGTGTGTTATTGGATCTAAGTATTTTTATACTATTTTAATATATTGTTAGATCATATAATATATTATTATATACTTCTTATAGTTATATTGGTTAAAATAATCTGAAAAATTCTGTTTAATTTAACAGGTTTTAATAAAATCTTTATTTGAAACTTTACCGGCATGGAAGTTTATAATATTAAAATATAACAAATTAACATCAATAAAAATTAATTGATTTTCTAATGTACCTACACATACACAGATTTATTAATTTTTAATATAATCATTGAAAAAATTAAACATTTAACATTTTTACCTTAAATAAAGCATTTTAAAGATCCAAATTCAGATGTCTTTAAAGGATGTTTCAAAATTATTTAATATATCGTGTATATAATATAGCATAATACCTAGTATAGTAGATACGTGTTATCATAACTCAAGAACAAAACGTTCACCTTTATGATACAAGATTAAAATTTTCTAGAGATATGGGAGGTATCCTTAGTAATGGAAGTTCGAAATTAAGTTTAGTGACTTCGCGAAGTCATTTTAAATGTCTTAAATAACAACTCTAACAAATTCAACAAATTCTCAATTTTTAATTGTATGAAGATAACATTTCTTTTATACAAATTCAGAATACAAAGGGTTATACGTCATGTAATAGTCAATTAAATTTTGACAGATGTGCCAAAAAATTCTAAAAAAAATCAAATTTCTGACATTAATAATATCTAAATCTAAAAACTTCAAGACTCAAGGTAATTGTACTCACAAACAGAAAACACAACAGACTTTTTTTTCCAAACTTATTTTTACCTTTCTAGGAAAGTTAAAAAAGGTCAGTATTCATTAAAATAATTTTAAAATGAATTAAATTTTAAATTTTCCTCAATATTCCAATACTTTATATAAAATGCATAAGAAAAACTTTTCCATTTAATAATTGAAAAATCTGAATCACTTCATAAAATAATGATAAATTTAAAAATTAATAGATATCTATATAATAATTTTCTGAAAGTCCATTAATCACTTTTCACATGATCAAAACAGGTACGAAAAACAAAAATCATTTTTTTTGAAGAAAATTTTTTAATTGACAAAATTTTATTAATTATTAAAATTTTTGTTTTTTTTTTTAAATTAAATGCTGTCCATTGAAAGTTTTTGGTAATATTATAAAATATTAAGAGAAGAGATAACTTTAACATTTCATATTGAATTTTGTATTTTATACAAATTTAAAATTACCGAAAGAACCATAAAATAGATACACATGTATTATGGACTTGTATGTACGACATTATTTCATTGATTGCGTTGAATGAGTACTTCACCTTTGAAATTATTTTCAAATGACATAAAAACATAATGATTATCAATAAAATTAGCTTGGTTCCTATTCTGTCAACCAATTACTTTTTATGGACAAAAGCACAGTCACTGCACACAGTTATTTATACAGGAAAGCACAGTTAAGTTTCACAGTCACTGCCCATTTTGTTTATTATGGAAGGATTATAACCGAAAAAAATAAAAATTAATCTTTAGAGAAGATAAATTATAAGAAAAAAAAAGTTTGAGAAGCTACTCAAAAACGACTAAAAAGTTTGAACAGCTTAGAAAAATTTTATTGAATTTATGGTAAAAAATATTAATGTTAAAAATTGCATATATTTAAACACGATACAAACATTTTGGTAGAGAAACTGAAAGTTTTTTGTTTGAAGGGTGTATTGAAAACTAAAATTGATCAAAATTTAAAATTTTTTATTATTTAATACAATGTTACTGAAAATTAATTTAATAATAATTATATTTTTACCGAATCAAGTAACAAATCGAATTAAGAAAAGAGGATACGGCTTTAAAAAATTAAAGATTTTCTTGTTCAGAATTTTCTTTTCTTGTTCCACCGCATAGAGAGGACTTGCACTTGAAGTTTCCATGCTTCTCCATATGAGTAACTTTTTCTTCTAAGACAATTCGATTAATTCTTTAAGGTCGTTTCCAAGTTTTTTTGTATTTGTCTTTTGCTGGGTATTCTCTTTTCGGATACCAGATTGTTGAAGTTTAGGTCAATTCCTAGTACACCGGTACGTAATGACATCGTAATGACACTGTACCGTGACGACAATGCATTTCTATTCACATTTTACTGTGGTCGGATATCACAATGACATTCATTTTCTTCATAAAATTGTTTAAAAAAATAATATTAAAATAACGTTGTCGTTATGGTAGTCTATTCAGGCATAAATGTCGCACTTAATTTTTTTTTTTCTAATTCTTATGTGTTTATTTACCAATAACTGCAATTTGTTTTTGATGGAATACATCAGTAGTCAAGATTCGCTGCCATATATTAGTGTGAACTTTTCACAGGAGTTGAATAATATCTTGATTTTTGTTGATCTTGATATCTGATTACTCTTTCATACAGACATAAGTATTCCAAATGTTACTGTTGTTTTGACTTTGTTTCCTTAGGTCTGGATTCTATTTTGAAAATCTTTGTGTATTCCATCTAATGGTGTTATTATGGTGCCTAGATAACAAAATTTACATGTGCTATCTATTGAATTATCTTTCAATGTGAGTGATGGATGTATTACTTAAATAAAATATATAAAATAAATAAAATTTTGTTTTAATTTGAATAGATAACTAACTGCATTGATTTTTTGTTACATTGAATAACACTTCTGCAATCATAGATTAAAATTTTTCAGTGAAATTATTTAAGTACCTTGAAAAATGAAAAAAATTTGATTAGACTGATGTTATCAAATAGATTAAGCCCATAAACATTTCTAGCTTGCAATAGTGAAACTTCCTTAACTCATACCTTTCTAAACTCGAACTTCTCCTGAACTCGAACTATTTTGATTCATTTAAAGTAAAAAAGTTTCCTTAACTCAAACTCTTTGTTAAATTAAATTCAAAACTATATATAACTTTTGTTTTTCTTTTTGTTTTTTTTATCATCCATCCTCTTTTTGTTTTTTTTTATTATCATCCTCTCATTTCTGTTTTAATTTTCATCATTATTTTGTTAACATGATGTGCATGTAGGTACATACTTGTACATGTTTACATATTTGACAGTTACAAATGATCAGTTCAGGCAAATAACATATTTTTTGTATTCGTTGTAAATTTGAAAATTAAAATGCCCGGTAGAAAATTAAAATATTTATCTTTAAAAGAAAAAAATAATTTAATTATGTTTTGTGAAATTTTTTTTAAGTCTCTATTACTCGAATTCTCTTTAACTCGAACCAATTTCGGAACATTTAGAAAGTTCGAGTTATAAAAGTTTCACTGTATTTAGTTTGCAATATCTCTAATGTGTCCCTGAAAACAATTATGATGAATCTTGAATAAATAAAACAAACTTTCTTCCAAAAAAACTATAGAAGATTTTTAAAGAGAGTTGTTGTTCAATGTTACATTTTTAAACAATTGAACTTCAAAATTGACAAAAGTTCTTAATAAAGTTTTTTTTTTTTTCTCAATTTAATTTTCGTTTATAGTAAGACCACTACAAGTTGAAATATCATTTAATAATCAACCAATGTCAGCTGATAGAAAATATGAAATTGAATGTCAAGCGATTGGTTCACGTCCACCGGCTAAAATAACATGGTGGATGGATAATACAGAATTATTGGCAACACAAAAGGTAAGAAAATAACAAAAAAAAAAAAAAAAACAATTTGAAATTTAATATACGCGTATATGCCGATAGTAAAATGTGTGTCAAATTTTCTTTTTCAAAACCTATATATACAAAAAAAAAATTTTTTTTACTTAAATTTTGTAAATAATTATTATATCATAATAATTAATATAATATAGCTATCATTATCATTATCTGACAGATTATTAATGATTTTATTTTTATATTTTTCTTTGTAAAAAAAAAAAAAAATATATAAAATCAACTTTAATTTTTTTTTTTTTTATTTTAACATTTAATATTGATTGAATTCATGTTTTATATTTATTGTTCTTTTTTTTTGTTTTTTAATGCCATCTGTTAGGTTTCAGCCGATGGCAATATAAGTATATCAACGCTCACGTTAACACCAACACGACAGGATAACGAAAAAGAATTGAAATGTCGTGCTACAAATGAATTAGTTAAGCACGGTATACGAGAAAATATAATGAAATTAAATGTTTTTTGTAAGTATCAATATCATATTATATAATATATTATATGTATTTTTTATTTATTTATTTATATTTATTATTGGTTATATAATATATAAAAAAAAAAAAACAAAAATAAAAAAACATTAAAGAATAAAGAAAGAAATTAAAATAAAAGATTTTGTGTAAATTGAGAAGTTTTCATTAAATGAACCTTCCGGGTAATTGATTAAAAGCAGAAAAAAAAGAAGAAGGATTGGAAATATTAATTTTTTTTTTTTTTTTTTTTGTGTTTCTGAAACATATCATAATATAGATGGATTACCTACTCAGAAATTATTGATTTTGGATAAATTATAAATTTATATAACATAATAATAATATTAATGTTTGTGTATTCAGTAATTATATGATATTATTTTCAAATTGATAAAAGAATAATTAAATAATAAAAAACAACATTAAACAAGCCAGAATACAAAACCAAAAAGTTTTATGAAGAGGACATTTTCCAAATGACAATAAAAACATTTTAGGCTAAACTATAACTTGTATACCAAAATTTAAGAAAAAATTGTGGAAAATCGAGAAAAACTTTCTTTCATTTTACGAAAATCTTAAATAATTAAGAAAAACCATTAACACATTAATGCAAATTTATAATGTTGAAATTTTAATTTTTGTATTTTATTTTTAAAAATTGTGTACAGATGACTTAATTACAGGTGTATAGCAATACATATTTTAATTTTTGAAAAATAGAAAAATAATAGATTTTTGATCTTTAATAGATTTTATTTTAGTTCAGGCAGATAATTTTTCTCTTAAAATTCCAAAGTACTATCTAACTAAACACACGGTAAATGTAATGTGTAACGTGTAAATGTAACGGTAAATGAAAATAATAAATTCCAAAAAATTCAAAATTGCAATTTAATAAATGTATAAATATGTATTAAATGGCAAAAAAATGTTTAATTTTGTGCTTATTTATAAAATTTAAAAGATCTCCTGCCGTTTGATGCTTTTATATTCAAAAATGCTAACTAACAATCTGAGTCGCCTCGGAAAATCATTGTTGTATGTGAAATTTTTTGAATAATTGTTTTTAACGGTTTTTTAAGTTTTTTTTTTTTTGTTCTTTTTCTAATGGTATTGTCCGTTTTTCCCTATCTTTTACCGTTTTAAAGATATCTGGTATGATTTTTGTTGTATGTATCAGTTTCTGATCAATATGAGTATGCTTTTTGTTGTATGTGAAAAAATTTTGTTACATGAAAAAATTGTCGGTAAATTATTGTTTTATATTATCTTTTTTGTAGCACAAAGTGTTTATTTATTCATTTTTTATAACACATTAGTACCACATTTGCATATTTAATATGATTTATTATTGTATGTGTTCAGTTTCGTATGTATACAATACATTTATATATAATTTATAATATCCTAGTAGAAAATCAGACTACTTCCGCACTAGTTAAAGAACTGATTACAGAGAATTAGTAAATGTATTACCTAACCTATTACAAAGATGTAAAATTAGATTTGCAAAATATTTTTCGCTCCTAAAAAGGTTTGGATATAACTTTTATTAAAACCGTAAGTTAAATGTGTACAATTTGACTGGAACTTTGATTAAGTACGATAAATTTTAAATAATTTATACTGTTCAATTTGGAACGAAACTTGCTGGGGGTCGATCAATGTAATTGCAAGTGCCTTAATAAAAATTTTAAATAATGTTGTCAAGGATAATCCAGAAATATGCAAAATAATTCTATGGAGTTATTCCTGCACTAAATAACTAAATCCATAAAATAAAATAAATCCATTGGAAAAAACAAAAACGGAATTTGCTTTTGTGTCTTTTAGTTTCTCTCATTTAATACGACAATATTCCATATACAATTTTTGTATGTTATACATAGCCAAACCAAATTTATGCAAATTGTTACATACAACAAAATTGTTGTTTGAGTAAAAACTCTCCTAATTCCACCAAAGTTTGCGGCACGGTTTAAAAAATTTGCACTTGGTTTCTTTATTCCCATAGCAATAGAGGTAATAAGTTTAAACATTCTACCGTATGGTTTTAGCACTATGCCTCTTTAAAACTTCAAAGTTGATTTACCACAAACTATGTTTTGCTATACATACAACAATAATTTTCTTTAATTATGACATTTAAAAATAGGATTTTTTCAAACATTGTGAGACTCTAGTTCGGCTACATAAAAATTATTGTTTTGCAACATTAATTTTTTTTTAAAATCTATCAATTGTTAAAATATCATTTGTGCCATATTAAACGGAGTAAAAGTTTTGTAAACATAGGCGAACGAAAGAACAGGCAGGGTAGAACTAATAAGCAAATTTGTCGATTTTTTATATTTTTTTAAATGTAATAAAAACAGCATTTTTATAAATCTTAACAAAAAATTATAGAAAATAAATTTTTAAGAGGTAATTTTTCTGTAATTTCCAAAAATTATATTGTTACAAACAAGGTTTTCAAAATGTTATCTTTTTAGACAATATTTGTATCTCAAAGTTTGCTTAAAAGTTGTCTTGTATTAGAAGACTAAAAAGTAAATGCTATAATAAGATAACAAATTATAAACTTTTTTTAGATAATTTTATTAGTAATTCAACAAAATATTATTATAATAAAATATTATCTCATATAAATGAGACCAACCCGGTTTCTTATATGTAACTTTTTTAGTCAAAGTAATTTGATTTCATAATTTTGTACTTATATTCATCTAATTTTATTCCTAAAAATTTCTGGAATTGATTTTATAATATTATAAGAGAATTAGATAATTTCGTTAACCCCCTTTATGTTTTTGGTACAATTAAATGTAAATAATTTACTGTTACCTGTCATCTGAAATACTGTGAGAGAATTGTGTACAAATTTTGAAGTGCCTATCTCAACAGGAACTGTATTTAGAATCATTTTCTATATTCCAACATCTAAACCACCATAATATTAAAGTAAGTTAACAAAAACTGTTAAAAAAGATTTAAAATTCTTGTTATGATTTTAAGTTAATTCTTAATAAACTTTATTTTGTTTTAAAACAAAAAATGAATAACTTAAATACGAGTATAATATTTTCTTATACTTGTATATCATATTTTACAGTTCAAAATAACAGAAACCTTTTCAAAACCAAATAAAACTTTTTCAATTTTAAACGAAACCTTTTCAATTTTAAATTTAACTTTTTTCAATTTCAAATAAAACTATTTTAATTTCAATAAAAACTTACAAAAAGCTGAGCATTTTTTAATTTTTAAATTTACAAAATAATAATAAATCGATTCGAAATATTATGACGAACTTAAACAAAAATATGGAAATTGTAACGATTTAAAGGAAGGAATATTACTCTAATAAATGCGATAAACACAGGGGAAATACCCCACTATATAGTTGTTTTACAAGGTAATTTTGAAAAATTTTGTACCTTTTCCTTAAAGAAAAAATTTAAACTAGAAATAACGTGAATGGAGAATGGTTTCATAATGGACAATGCCAAAGTACATAAATTAATACTTCAGCTCAAAAAGAGTTAATTCACATTACAGCAATACTTACAATTTACGACTTTTTTAAAATGATGTCATATTATTATATAATTTATTCGTATTACCTATATATTTTTAGAACATTTTTGAAAAATTAACTTATTAATTTCACTGTATCCGTTCGTCCGTCCGTCTATTTTCAAAATTTCTACACCGTAGAAAATTCTACTTTCGCACAAGATAGAACAATTTTTTTTTTAAATGCATTTCTCTGCCACATAAATGTGGACAGGAAATTGCACAGCCTTTCCTGTACAGACGTGGTTGTAAGTATGTTGTAAGGGGGAATAACTCTTACGACGTGTGTGGGATTCGAACTCACACTCCCTCGGTGTTTACAGCGTATTTTATAGGCTCTTACCCACTAGACCACCGAGGCCCCTGATAGAACAATTAAATTTTAAGAATGAATAGATCTTTTAATAAAACTTAATGTTGTGGAATTTTTTATGCAGTCTCAGCCATTATGGAGCCTCTCAGGCCCTCAATGTTAAAGAAATCCCCATATTTTTTAGCTTTATAAATTAATATCGAAATTATACAATTTTTTCAATTTTTTGCTATGTGTTTGTGTTTGGCTATCATTGTTTTCAATACGCTTGACCGATTTTACGTGTCTTTTGATTTTAAATTAATTTATAGACCTCATTCTTCCATTTTTAACAATATATAGTCCAAGCATTCATCAGCATTATTATAAAAATTCTTGCCTATATTGTAAATTACAATAATTTAAAAATATTTTTTTGAAATCATATTTTACATGACATCAAACCATTTAAAACATTAAACATAATTTCTCTCCTTTAAATAAAAATTTTAAGTCTACATGAAATAAATTATGTATCAGATGTCTAAAAATAAGCAATTTAAATTTTTTTTCGTTTTAGATTTATTAGTCTCGATTGCATCAAAAAGTTATCGATAAAAATAAAAGTAAAAATTTTAATAAAACGTACCTATACTCTGCAAAAACTTTAAAATTTATTTTTTCCCAAACTTTCTTTTTTTTTTTTTTTCCTTTCTTTACTTTGACTAAAAGTTTGAACTGCTTGCAATAAATACTACAAACAATTTGAATTTGTCATTTTCCCCTCAACATAATATTTTCGTTCAAAATATTACTACAAGATAGGTAGGTAACAAAGTAAATTGGGAATATTCTTTTCGAAACTACCTTTCTATAGATAATATTATTTAGAAAAAGACAATTACAATAATACAGTAGGGTATACGTAAGCATCCCGATTTTCAAATTCGTTTCAATGTCGATATCTTTATAAGGTTCTACATATGAAAATCCGTATGAAAAAAAATTTTTTTAAAAGTTTTTAAGTTCTTTTAAACAATTAACTCTCATTTATTTGTAAAAGGGGATAAGTCTCTTATAAACCATTTTTTTAAATGAACAAAAGGTGTGAGTGAATCCCGTTTTATAAATAAAAGTAAATTTTAAGTTGATTATCTATAAAACTTCCTTAATTTTGAAATGTTTTACTTTGCCATTCAAAAGAGGTTTAACAGACTTAAGATTCTTTTTCAAAAATTCGATGTTTCCTTTTGCAAATGGGTGGCAGCATAAGTAATAGTTTTTACTTCCACAATGCTTATGTCTTCAAGTATTTATTAAATACAAAACAAAAATCTCTCTCTACGTAAAATTTTAAACAATGTAAAATGATTGAAGTTATTCAACGATGAGGACTGTTACAATTTCTGTCACGCTGAGTTGGTCTTACATTCTTTCCAATCTTTATCATTTCACATTAATCTTCGGAAGTATACCTTATATTATATGGTGCATTTGCAACATTGTTGTAAAATAAAATTTATAAAACTTTCTTTCATTTTATTTTTCAAACAAAAAAAAAAATTTATTAAAATTACTCAGGTTTCAAATTTCGAACCTCAAGGAATAAAATAAACAAAAGGAAAATAATAACAAAACAGGGGCGGGTCAAAAATAAAATATTCCCATAAATCTTGACATAAAAATAGCATTTAAAGCTCTTCTTTAAAAAAGTGTTCTAAGAAAAAAAGAAGAATAAAAAAGAAGAAACATTGTTTTTATATTATTAGAGCTCAAGCCATATTCCACCATTAGTAAGTATTTTATTTTTAACATTTTTATTCCATTCCCTTATTGTTCCTTTTTTTTTTTGCAAAAATACGACGAAAAAAAAAATACCTGTAAACTTTTACTTTTTATGCAATTTTAAATTATTACAACAAGTTTTTCACCTGTTCCCATGATACTTTGTCAGATACTCACGACAGTCCTATATGTATTTTTTGTTTTTGTGTGTTTGTATGTATATAAAAGAGAACTGGAACGAAATTGAAAAGAAAATTTATAACAATAAAATGGAAAGAAGGAAGGGGAATAAAAAAAGTTTATAAGGTAATGGGGGAATCAAATGCAGTAGAAACAAAAAAAAAAAAACAAATAAAACCGTTTATTTTTTTGCACTTATATATAGATAATTTATTATTTTATTTCGAACAATATACATTAAAATTTAAAAGTAAAAATTTCAAAAAAAAAACATCCACCCAAAATAAGTTTTATTCTTCTTTCATATATAATTAATGTTTATTTATTAGTATCGGAGTACATCTACTACTTTTATATCAATATTTTAAAATAAATTTAGTGAATTAAAGTTAAAGGTTAATCTGTGCAAATAAACTATCAATTCGTTAGAAAATCATGATTAGTTAAAAAGATAACAACGGTAAAAATAAAATGCAATTGCAACAACGCAATGTTTTTTTTTATGTTTTTTATTTCGAACTCTCATGTGATATCTAACGAAACAAATATTTTTTATTCCTTTTGTATTTTCTATTGGACTCTCTATCTGATTTTAGCTTTATATGGATAGAAATAGAAGATTGAAATTACAAAATTCCTCAAACAAACTAGCTATATTATTATAGATGAACGACTGACAATTCTTAAGACGGTGACACAGCTGTCGTTCACGTGTTAAAGACACACATTTAAATAGAATACACATAATATGTATTTAATTTTAAATTATATATCAGCCAATAAGAAGCGCGAAGCTACGCTACGCTAAGTGAAGAAATTGTTTCCATAATTTTTCTGTACATACCTATATATATATTTTTTTTAAATTTTGAATACAGGATTATTACAATTTCAACGTAAAATTTGAAAGACGTTAAAATGACAGCAAAACCACGCTATCATTAGGTGATCAAAAAAATTGCGATGTGGCGAACTTTGCGTCATCACCTTAATAAAATGAAGGGCAACACTGAAAAATATAATTTCTTTCTTGAATAAGTTAATTATTTTTCATTTTAATATCAAATTAATCTTCTTTTAATTTTATAATTTGATATCTTTCATTAAATATCAATTTAATTGTCGCCATTTTAACCTGATTTTTTACAAAAACAAACTTTACTTTTTGTTTTAGTAGCACAGAATATTTTTATGTGTGTATTAGATTATTTATTTCTTTATAGTATATAGGTAAGCTGAAAAAGCTAAACTATTATAGTTGGTTGGTGCTACTACTTAAAAAAAAAACAAAACAAAGAAAAGTAAAGCTTTACTTTCTCAAAGATCTTTAAAAATAACTGTACATTAAGATATTTTTATGAAATAGTAAACTGAAAACAACAGCTGACAAAACATTGTTTTTTTTATGCTTTTACTAAACATTTTACTTTCTGTCAGTAACTTTTTCTATATTGTTTAAACACTGAGAATCTCAACAAAAAAAAAAAAAAAAATAAAATTAATAACTGGATTTTAAAAATATTTTGTTCTCATTGCATTACGTAATACTTCATTGTACCGTCATACCTTCATTAAAAAACAATTAAGTGAGTATTAAAAAATTGAAAATAATGAGAAAAAGAAAGAAATTCCCCATTTTTTTCTGTTTGTTTTTTTCGTATTTATTTAACGGTACATTCAAAAGCAAAGGAAAATAAAATACGACCTGATTTCAGTTTCCTTCAAAAACGGTTCTTTGCCATAGTTTTATTTTTCGTTTTATTTTCAATTTTTTTTTATTTTCTCTTTTCTATTTTTTTTCTCTATTGTTGCTTTTTTTATTCTTGTTATTTTTTTCATATTTATTTTTGTTTTTCTTTTCTTTTACTTACTTCTGATTTTTTTTAAAGTTTTTTAATAACGTTTTATTTACGATATTTTAAGCGTTGCTTTTTAAACTTCTTTGCTAAAAAGAGTTGATAGAAACTGGTTATAATCAAGAAAATATTTAATTTAAATCTTAAAATAAGTTAGTTAGGCCACAAAATTTGAAATACTAATGTAGTACTTTCTAATTATATTGCAGCCGGATCCACTTGAAAATTCCAAAAATCAAACAGCTTATTCCTTGAGTAAAAATTCTAAATAATCAAACACAACTTATGCTTTCAATGTCTCCAATTAGAATGATCTTTATTTGCATATTACACTTATATTATACATAAAAAGGACATTCCAAACAAAAGTACATAATAAAGTAGCATATCCATAATTTACTACACTTATGATAAGCTGTTTCAAAACTATATGAATAAATCAACAATGTATGGATAAAAGCAAGAGGAGCAAGATGTATTTTTTAACATAACCCTAAACTGCTTCTATATTTATTTAAAAATCCTTCCATGATATATTTTTTCTGAATATATCATATCTATTATATATTTATTAAGAAATATTTAAAAAAACTTACCTATATCCTTTATTGCACCTACTGCATTTGTCTAATGAATTAGATTATAAGAATAGCATATTTTTAAGTTTTTATTCAAGACTTTTACTAGAAAAGTTGTTTGCTTAAATTTGCTTAGAACCCAAGCCTAAGATATTTTTCATGAATGTTACGACTTACGAATATATGGGAAAGTTTATGTTACTTACTATTTCTTTTAAAAATGGCTTTCTATAGACAGTTATAGTAATTTCTATATGGTGTGTTTACAGTATGTGTATTATTCGACAATATAAAATATTTTTTTAAATTCACTTTGAGTTCTTTAATATAGTATAATTACCTATCTTTGTAAATTATTGTATTTTTTCATAATCCGTTTTTCCCAAGAATCCTTCCCACATACCTATCCGGTAAAGCAAATTTTACATTTGTATAAAAGTTTCCAATCTAAAATTTGGTTTAAGGGAGTCGCTCCCTCGTTCATTTTCCATACAAAAAACGCGTTTTTTCGGTACCATTTCTTGGGAAACTACTTGACCGATTTCTGTGAAATTTTGCACACATATTCTTACTGCCAAAAACAAAATTTTAAGATGAGGAATTAGAAAACTATTGCTTAGTTTCAGAATTATGACATGAAGAAAAAAAATTCACGTTTTTGGAGCTTCTTTAACATTGTTAAACATATAGGACACATGTTCTTCCTCAACATATAGGAAAATTCTCAGCTTAAAATATAGCTATTGAAACCACCTTGAAAATAAAAAAACCGTGTTGATAGCTGTTTTCCAGAAACGTGTACTGAAAGTTAAAAAAGTGAATTGTTCAGGAAAGCCAAAAACTTAAAAAGAAGTCGTTTGTGAAGAAAATTTTTTTTATTTTTTGTTTTTCTAACTATTTCTGCGTTCAAGTTCTTTGGTATCATAGGAACCTTATGTTGCAGTTCCCCCGATCCCTCCCTCGGTCTCTCCGCTAGTCACTCGTTTGTTTATAAACTCCGACTAATTCTAATTAGAAAAATTTTGAATAAAATTTTATCTATGCAAAATTGAGTACAATAGTTCTAACTTTGCTTACAATTTTGAACCACTTCTAATACTCGGATAAACTTGAAGTGAGATTTTTTATACGCAGAACTAAGTGTAGAACGTAGTGTAGTGTAGAATTAGAATTTACTTTCGAGGGAGTGATCCTCTTAAAAGAAGGTGGTTTTGGTTGGTTAAAGTCCAACACTATCCGGAAGAATCAATTGAATTCTTCTGGGTGGCTTTTGAAGTTTTCCGCCAACCCTCTTAAAAAAAATTAAAATAAAATGAAATTTTAATTAGCTGCATATTTAAACTTTTCATTAATCCCGTTTATTAATAGCTCGTTTGAGACTTAGTGCTTATATTGTTGTTATTTGAATCACGTGGCTTATTAATTGGTTAAATGCAAGTTACATATTTTAACCAATTAATATAATTGAGTTGAATTTTTAGCTGGAATGGTACCAAATCGGATTAACTACAATCAATCTTATTTTCATTTGGAACTGGATTTAAGCTTAAGTTAAGAGTAAAAGTTAAATAGTTGTTTTTCATTTATTTACTTTAAAAATGTATGTTTAATTTTTGTTATGAATCCAAAAACGTTGCATTCTCATTAATTTTCTTATTTTGATTAATTTCTTTCACAATTTCAAATTTTCCACTTTACAAGATTGAATGTAAGAGCCTATTTTTCCATAGGTAAATGGTTCAGAGTTCAATTTTATGAATTTTTTATCCAATTTATTTTGTTGATGTATTCGGAAAATAAAATTTAATATTATAGTGGAAACTTTACGTTTGACCCTCTTTGAAAATTCCCTAGGACAAAAGACTCTTTTTTCAATTTCAAAAATGTATGAGAAAAATCCGTTACGACAAAAAACCCTATATAAAATTTGCTATGCACAAATGGAACCCTGGCTCTGGATTAAAAATTTGATGGGTTTTTTGATCCAGGATCTTTTGTGCGGGGGACTTAAGGCGGTCTATGTTTGATTTTTAAGTTTTAAGAGTGGAATTCAAATTTAAGGTTTCAATAATTTGTTTAGCGGGGACTTAAGTATAATTTAGTAAAACTTATTTATTTTCGTAGTCTTAAGAGAACTCGTTTCGTTTCTAAGAATAGGTAAATATCTACACTACTTTAAAAAAAAATAAAGGCTCATCCAAGTTTAATCAATTTTTTTTTCCTCTTTTATTATACCCCATATAAACATACACAGATTGTTACAAATTTGACTTTTAAATATAGAAAGATTGTATAGAAATAAATAATATAATTTTCTTACTCAGGATCGAATTCTGCGTCGATTTAGCTTTATAATATAGAGTTATCCGTCAGCACGATAACTCAACAAAAAATGGAGCTAGGATTCTGAAATTATTTCATTTTAAATGAATAATAAATTTGAGGAAGCTGCCATACAACATCAGTGTTTAATGAAACTAGATATATGCAATTTTCAATTCAAAACAAATTAAGTTTTAGACGAACGACCTCTGTAAAATTATATTAATCTAGATAACAAGTTCGTCTAGAGTTGCAACACAACTCCAAAATGAGTTATACATATAAATATATTATCTCAGTACTTAATTGAGATAGAAATAATTGTTAAATTTTGTTAAAAGATGATTAAATTTTATAGAACCAGCATTATTATGTTATATTAGTGAGGGGGTATCCTAGATTTTACACAGTCAACTCTACACTCTTCCTACTTTTTTAATTATAATTAAAAGTTGACCCTGAATTGTTTTAAATATATTTAACATCATAAGATCGCATTCATAAGATGGATTGACATCAATCCTGCCAAATGTTACCATGTGCCTTCCAAATTTATAATCTGGAACATTTTAATTACTGTAAGTCAATAAAATTTTACATTGAAGTTTTTACTTTTCTATGAAAATCAAAAAAGTTAATATTATATTTTCTGACTCGGAACTTTAAGCAATTCATAAATTTTCTATTAGGATGAAACAAAAAAAAAACAAGGTAGAATGTAAACCAACTGTTTTTAAAAGCGCACATTTCCAAAAGACAATACAAACTATTTAAAATTGTGACTTGCACAAAAATTTGAAAATTTAATGTAATAAGAAAAAACGTGAAAATAGGGCTTTTTTAGAATTTTGAGGGGCTGGAAGTCCGGAACCCTATATAACTAAGAAAAACCGTTTACACGCGTAAAAATATATTACTGGAGCTTTAATTTTTATGTATTGCCGAAGAAAAATGTGTACAGGTGTTTAAAAATAGCAAATTTTCAATTTTTCAGCCCTAAAGCTCTTAAACAAGGGCTGGTACAAAAAAATTTTTTAAAAAAACTTATACAAATTCTAAAAGTTCTTTCTTGTCTCAAAATTTAAGCCCCTATCTTAAAGCGTACCGGAGTTATGGAAAAACAAATATCAATCAAAATTTGGTTTTCACATAACGGTAAATTTAAATAGTAAATTAAATTTTTAAGGCTTTTTCAAAGTTGAAGGGGCTGCAGCTCCATAATGGATGGGATTATATGGAAAAGTTGTTCTACAACATTAATTTTTTTATGAGACCTACCATTGGTTAAAATTGTTTTTCTCTATCTTTAACGGTGTAGAAGTTATGTAAACAGATGGACGGAAGGGCGGACGAATAGATTGAAACTAATAGGCACATTTTTTCAAAATTTTTTTTGGAAATGTGCTAAAAATTAGATTTTTTTACTTTATTAAAAAAAAAAAACAAAATTTAAGAAGAAATATAAGAAGAAAAAATATAAAGAAAAATTTCGTTTTCTTAAGAACAAACAAAAAAAAAAACAGAAATAACAAAAAATAATAATAAAAAATAATTTACCTTTATTATGTTTATATAATTTTTTAAATAAAGTTTATATTTCTTGTTTTCCTTAAACTTTATACAGTTTTATTATTATTGTTTTAGATATGATTATATTTTCTTGTTGCACATCAAACCACAAACCTTACAGTTTTATTTTTAGTTTTTAGAAGAACAGCAACAAATTTTCCCATTCTATTGAAGAGAAAAATTTTTTTTTTTTTTTAGATTTTCTTTTCTTTGTATCGGAACAAAAAAATAACAACAAAAAAAAAACGCTTTTCTTAAACTTTTGTTTGATTTTATATTTTTATTTTATAGTGATTTTCTTTTCTAATATTTGTTGTTGTTGTTGTTGTTGCTTTTTTGTTATTCTTATAAACAGAAACAGGAAAATGAAGCTTAAGAAACTACAAAGAACCTTTTTTTTTTTTGGGAAACTTCATCAACACTTTTGAGTTTTCAATTTTCATTTTGATGATAAAAACATTTTTATTTTTCCTTTACAATATTTTCCTTTTTTTTTTCTTCTTTTGTGAAAAATGTGCTTCTGTTATTGCTAGTGTTGGTGATGTTAGTAAAATATTGTTGTTAAATTCTTACAAAAAAAAAAAAAAGAAACAAAAAGTATCTCAATGTAGGTCAGAGTTAAAGTTGTCAATTGAAAAATTATTTTGTGTTGTAACACTATAATAATATTTAAATTGAGATTTTTTTTTTTTTTAATAATATTACAATACTACACCTATACATATTTATTTAACAGGGTGTTTCAGTATAGGTTCTAAGATTAGGATAAAAAAAAAAGTTTTTCTTTTACTTTTTATAGTTACAGTGTTTTTACAATCTATTATGAACATAATACATACATAATATACATATGACTTATTTTAATACATACATAATACATAATATACATAATATGTATTACGAATATACATATTATATAGATACTTACAAAAATAAAATAAAAATTACTTTTCACTTTTTTTTTTAATACAAAATAAACTTTTATTGAATTAAAAGTTTCGTTTTTCTTGAGGACCCAGAACAAAACAATGAAAAAAGAAAAGGATGCAGAAATGTGGGAAAGAAAAGAAAACTAAAACACTTTCTAATACATAAGTACTGATTTCATAAAAAATGAGAAGATTGAATTTTAATCTAAGATATAATTTGTTTTTCTTTAATATAAAAACTTTAAACATTTCATTGAAATTTTGAATAATAATTTTACTACAAGAGTTTAAATCACGTTTTATTATAGTTATTTTACTGATTCGATTATAACGTTTTGGTTTATATATAACTCATGTGACTTACATACCTACATATTATTATATTTCTAATTTGTTCATGTGAGATTTAAATAACCTTAATAGGTTATTTAAATAGGACAAGAACAAAAGGAGTATAGAGTTCAAAAGTTGAATTGTAGCGTTTTTAATAGCGATGACTGTAAAAATGTTGCTTTTTATTTTTTATATAAAACTATTTATAATATATGTTATTTTTATAACATATATTATAAATAGTTTTATAATGTCACTCTTTTATAACCCTGATATCTCAGGGTTATAAAAGAGTGAACTCAAATGCAAAGCTCAACTCAAAGTTCAACTCAAATGTTAATCTAGCTCATAATTCGAGCTATACTCATAAGCTCACGCGTTGAGCTAACTCAAATTTTGAGTTAACCGTGAGTTGAGCACAATTAAAATCAGCTCAATTTCATTGAATTTGTTATTGAATTAATAAAATTTTTTGAATATTTTATCAATTGATTTTTTTAACTTTATTTAATGAAAGACATAATTTTAATTAAACAATTTAATGATATAATATTGCAGTTAGTTATTATTATTATCTTTATGTTATTGCTAATAAAAATATACTTTTTTCATTTAAAATTTGTTATGTTTTTTTTAAACAAACATTTACTATATGTTGTAACTATTGTAACGGCTATAGTCCCTTAGCAAAATAGTAATTGGCTGATTCATTATTTCCTTACAGTCCTACTCTCAATTCAATGTTTCCGTATCCTTCCTTACAGTCCCACTCCCAATTCAATGTTTCCGTATCCTATTTCTTATCCTTTTCTATACCTACTCCTTAGCCAATATACTACGTTGTTAGCAGATTCTTAGGGAAAAGTAATTTAAAAAAAATTCTAGGATTATGTAGATAGATATCGGATTAATGGGTAAAAAAAATTTGAAAGGACATTTTGATGAAAGATGTGAATATTCTTCTATTACTATTCCAAACAGCACAAATATGAGTTACATCATATTTGTTGCATCTGATTTCACAAACGCGATGTGCAACTGATAAACCATAAGCTTTGTTACACCATTTTAGATAATCTATACAGCGTAAAAAAGTAAAACTTATGTTGCACTTCTTGTTTCAATGCAATTTTGAGTTAGATTTGATATGGTTTCTCCTCTTAACAAAAGAATAACTCATTCCAGTTTTTGTTATCTAATTATAAAAATTAATTATTTTCAATTTAAAAAAAAATCCATAAAATTAAAATTAAAACATAAAATCTAAATAAAAGAACAGAAGAGAATAAATTATATTTAACATTTTTAGGAAAATTAGTTAGAATTGCAACTGCGAACACACTTTTAGAATATTTGATTTAAATAATTATTTACTGATTTTAATAAAGTTTTTTGTTTTGTTTTTATAAAAATCAAATAAACCACAACTTCTTTATTATATTAACCTCTATATTGTATAGTACCTATACCAGAACAGTTTTAGTTGGTATCTTTTCTAAACAATACTTTGCGAAAACAAAAATTATATACTTGAGTAAATTCCAACAAATGTGTAGCATTTTTGAGCAATGTGATAATTGTTATAAGCTGTATAAAATAAAATTTATTTTGCAGTTTTAATAATATCTAATGATAAAACATTTAAATATTTTTTTTTGTAATAATATTAAACGTGTACGTATATATAAAGCTACTTATGAACTATATATATATCATTTTCGTATTTTATAAAAAAAAACAAAAATTTAATACCGGCATACATACGTACATCTAAATAGTGTAGAAAAAATTGTGCCATAAGATTTTTTATACATAATATATAGTATATATTTATACATACTATTATATTATAATATTATATACAAATATATACATAATATGTTGATAAATTTTTGTATATTATTATGAAAAAATAACACAATTTTTCTTATTTTTAAAAAATTACAGTACTCTAATAGTATCTTTTAGTATATATGTACTTAGTATGACAATATACAAAAACAAAAAAAAAGTTTTTTGCTTAGAATTCGTTTTACATAGTTAGAGTACAGTTATGTGCAAAATACTATCAAATTCGAATCATAAATTTTTATCCGGTCATGAAAATTATAAAACAAAAGTTTTAACTTTATCTAATGTTTTTTTTTTTTTTTTGTTAATAGACCGCTGTTTAACAATTTGACTTACAAAGCGATCTTTAATACTATATGTATTTTGTTTTTTTTTTTGTTTCGGAGAATAACGAAGGTAGGCGAAAACTGGTTTTATAACAACATTTTTCCCAATAATTTAAAACTAATGCCAATAACAGTTGTTCAACTAGGTTAAAACTAGATAAAAAAATTTAGGCCTATATATAAGAGGAATTTGAACCTAAGCCCCTCGCTTGAGAGTTTAATTCCTGCCCTCATTTTCTTCTGTCCTATACTCTAGTAGTCTGCTAGCTACTAATAAATATCCGAATAAATATTTGATTTTATTAAAATAAACCGTTATTTTATAGAAATACTTTTGACCCAAAATTATCTTAACACAAAGAATCTTTGTTAAAATTTTATTATATGCAGTAACCATTATTTAAGTTTACTCAAACCGAGGAAATTAAATTTCGTTTAAACAATAAGTTTCCGTTTTTTTTAATTGACTTTTTTATTTTGTTAACCTTTGTATGTTTTTAGAAAAATTTTTAACAAATTGCACGTTTAATTTCAAAAAAATTCACAATGTGATTTTGTATATTAATTTCATATAATTGATAAAGAACAAAATATTATTTTATTTTTGTCAAAATGTTGATTTTATCCATTTTAAATAACAATTTAAAACAGAAAAACCACTCAACTATAACAGATCTCCACCAAAATATTATTAATAGAAACTAACGAAAAAATATATCTAATTGCATAATTAAAGGAGCAATAACTCATTATCGATATTATGTGAATTTTTTGTATGTAATTTGCTAGAATTATTTTGTACACTAATGTATATATACAAATAAATATATAGGTAATATATTATGTATAATATATAGTTAAATGCTATTATAATATTTTAATGTATAATATAAAAATTATAATGTATGTAGGTACGTGTAAATCATAATTTTTATATATTATATAATATTATTATGAAAAAAGACATTATCTTATTTTCTTTTTTTTTTTTTGTTTTCCTGAGTATATGGAATAAAACCATAAAATTATGCTCATGCAGTATAATAAATCTCAATTTATAATTTAATAAAATATACGTGATTATTTTTATTTAAAAAAGAAAAAAAAAATATAACAGTTGATTTAATTTTTATGTTTTTATATTTTAAAAATGTTAGTAGATATATTTGTATATAATATGTAGATATGTATGTTTTCCTACAAGAATAAAACAATTTATACATCCATGCCTTTTTTTTTTTTCTCTAACTAAAAAAGCTGAAAGTATTACAAAGAAGAGCTTAATAAATTTTAATTTACAATTTTTGATTAATTTTTGTTGTTTTTTCTTTTTGTTTTTTTTTTTTTTTTTCTTTAAGAATTTTCAGAGTTTTTCTTCCTTTTTGCAATTTTTTATAATTTAATATTCAGAATGAAAATGAATAGAAACTGCTACTTTTATAATAGAAAATGTTTTTCTTTTAAAATAACTAAAAATTAACAAAAAAAAAAAAAAAAAAATTTAATTAAAAATTATGCTCATGAAATATTTTATACCATGTTAAATTTGACTAAAAAAGAAAAAAAAGAAAAACAGAATAAAATTTTAATAATAAAACAAGATACTAAAGATTAGTACAATATATAAAAGGTAATAAAAAATTTCTTTTAATTAATTTTTTTTAATAACTAATAATTTAGTATTACTTAAGGCTCATCCTCATTTTAAATTCTACTATGTAGTCTATTAAAAAAAACCAGTTTTGTAACATTTCTAATAAAATTTATGTATATAAATAATAACCAAAAGATAACCAAATGAAGAGTCTAAATTGAGATCTACACCGAAATCTTATTATTTTTAATCATATTTTCCATAATTTTATTTTTGATCAAAATCTACTTTTTTCCATTCTATTTCATAAGGAAGGATGCATAATCTGGAAAATTTAAAAAAAAGCGTGTTACCCTGTTTTTGTAATTAACCTACTTATAAAATCCCTGCTAATTATTTTTTTACACACATATTTCAAGTTCAACAGTCAAGTATTTAAAATAGTATGTGTGAGCGTGATCGGAACCTTGATTATACCAAAAATTGCTAAATTATTAGAATTTTGATTTTGTAGCCGGCTAAAAACGACTTCCTAATTATTTGGGAGAGGTACGAATGCTCGTTTCTCAAAATCTCGTTTTATCAAAATCTCGTTTTTCAAAATCTCGGTTCTTAAAATCTCGTTTTATCAAAATCTTGTTTTATCAAAATCTCGTTTTTTAAAATCTCGTTTTTTCAAAAATCTCGGTAAATCTCTTTTTTTTTTTTCAGAAAATACAGAAAACATAAAAAATTGTAATTTTTAATTTTTATCGAAGAATATTTTATTTTTTTCATCCAAATTAAACAAATTTTATAAAATAAAAACATTTTCTGTATATAAAAAATAAAAATAAAACAGTTATAAAGAATTGTTATAAATGAGTACATAATATGAGTTATTGAATGTTAAAATTAAAAAAAATATATATACATATATACAAAAAAGTATAGTATATAATTAATATAATATAATATAATTAAAAGTATATAATATTATTTTTGTTATTATTTTATTTAATCAGAGTTATACGCTTTTTCCAGAATATGTACTTATGTAAATGTATATGCGATATTTTGAAGTAGGAGAGATTTTAGAGTTGGTTACAAAATCAACGTTTCAATAATTTGTTTAGCGGGGGTTTGGGGATGGTAGCCCCCACTATTTTAAGTTAATTGTTGTTAAAATATATATATAAAAAAAATAATGTAAAGGGATTTTAGAGTTGGATTTAAAATCAGGATTGCTCCCTTTTCCAGAATATTTATATATGTGTATGTGCGGGATTTTGAAGTAGGAGAGATTTTAGAGTTGGTTACAAAATCAGGGTTTCAATAATTTGTTTAGCGGAGGTTTGGGGCGGCAGCCCCCACTATTTTAAGTTAATTGTTGTTAAAATATATATATAAAAAAAATAATTTAAAGGGATTTTAGAGTTGGATTTAAAATCAGGACTGTTCCCTTTTCCAGAATATTTATAAATAAGTATGCATATATAAATATATGTGTATATCTAATATCATATATATATACATATATATTACCATATTATTTGTATGTACTATTTTGAATGAAATGTTGAATCTTTTTTGTTAAATTTTTTTTCTACAATTTTTACAATCAATATTTTTTTAATAAATCGACAAACATTTGAAATAAAAAAATGAAAATGTAAGATAAAATTGTTAAAAATAAAGATTACCTATGATAAAAAAAAAAACGAGATTTTAAGAAACGAGATTTTGATGAAACGAGATTTTTATAAAATGAGATTTTAAGAAACGAGATTTTAAAAAACGAGATTTTGATAAAACGAGATTTTGAGGAACGAGATTTCGTACCCAACCCTAATTATTTACATATTATATACATATTTCGGTAGTAGTGACAGCCGCCTTCTCACTCGGCTAATAAAATTTTTAAAACTCTGTAATAAATGCAATTTTTAGCAAAAAAAATTAATTTTGAAAAATAAGATCCCGTTATAAATTAATATTGCGTATAACGATGTTTCTCAAAAGTTTTTCAAACATTTCTAAATATCAATTTCACTGCAGCATAAACAAAATTTTACATTATATTAAATTTAGGAACTGCTTTAACTTCTGCTATTTCCTAAAACAAATCTTTTTCTTCACTTGGTAACTAAAATTATTCGGTGACCTCTATTTATTCGTATTCAACCATATTGAATTTATATCTCCCCAGCCCTTAGAAACAATAAAAATCACAAAACACTTTTCTAGCTTATAAAAACTGTACCTTGTAATTGCATATTTTAAAAATTTCAACAATTAGGAAACAAACCTGAAGAAGTCAGCACTCAAGAAAAAATTTATAAAAAATTTTCCAGAAGAAAAAAATCAAATCATAAAATCAATTTTAATCGATTTTAGCATCTGAGATTATAATAAGATGCTTCAGCATAAAAAATCGAATCGAAATTTCATAGGTTCGATTTCTAATTCCATTGGACGCGATTTGTTTTTTTTTTCATACGTGTTTTAACGTTTTCTATTCTCAACACAGTTATAATTTTATCAAAAAATGCAATAATTATCAAAACGAAGTCAAGATTTTCTCTAATCCAAGAATATTTTCCACAATACATGCGATAGTTTAAAAAATCGAAATAAACATTGTATATTAAATTAATGAACTTGGTAATGTAGTTTTGTATTATAATGCAAAACCTTAGCGGTATAAAATGAAAGGAAATAAAAAAAATTAATAAAATAAGGTGAAATTTAAACCAAGGGTTTTTAAAAGCGCACATTTTCAAAAGACAATACAAACTGTTTAGAATTGTGACTTTTGAAAAAAAATTTGAAAATTTCATGTACGTACTCGTAATATAAGAAAAAATAGGACTTTTCTGCAATTTTGAGGGGTTGTAAGTGCGGGACCCTATATAACTAAAAAAAACTGTAAACACATGTAAAAGTATATTACTGGAGCTTTAATTTTTATGTTTTACCAAAGCAAATTTTGTACAGGTGCCTAAAAATAGCAAATTTTTAATTACGGAGCCCTAATAGCCCTTACATGGAGTGGTACAAAACAAATTTACTAAGGAACCTTATTCTAATTCTAAAAGTTCCTTCTTGTCTCAAAATTGCAGGTTCCTATCTAAAGGTTTACCGGAGTTATGGAAAAAGAAATTTCATGCAAAATATGGTTTTTACATAACGGTAAATTTAAATAATAAATTACAAAGTATTGCATAATTTTGATTTCTTTTAACGGCTCTAGATTGTAAAACTATTACGAAGAGCCTGATATGTATACATCTGAAAATGTGGCTTTTTTGCAATTTTGAGGTGGTGTTGCTCTGGAACTCTATACAACTAAAAGAAACCGTTAACACATGTAAAAATATATTACTGCAGTTTTAATTTTTTAATGTTTCCGAAGTAAAATATGTGCAGGTGTCTAAATAATAGATGTTTAAAAATAGCTAATTTTCAGTTTTTGATCCATAACAGCCCATAAACAGAGGGTGGGGCAAAACAATTTTCTGAGAAAGCTTATTCTAAAGCATATTCTAAAAGTTCTTTCTTCCCTCAAAATTTCAAGTCCCTATCCAAATGCGTTCCGGAGTTATGAAAGTAGACAAATCATGCAAAATTTGGTTTTCACTTAACGGTAAATTTAAACACTAAGTGTAAAAAAAATTGTACAATGTTGAAATTAATTTATAAGGGTAAAAAAATACCTGTCGGATGACGTATTCAGATTGAAAAAATGTTAAGTAGAACATGAGATATACGCTTTTAAAAATAGGACTTTTTCAAAGTTTGAGGGGCTGTAGCTCCGTAATAAATGGGGCTACATGAAGAAGTTGTTCCACAAAATTAATTTTTTATGAGACCTAAACACATGGTTAAAATTTTTTTTTCTATCTTTAACGGTGTAGAAGTTTTGTAAACAGACGGACGGACAGAGTGAAACTAATAGGCACATTATTTAAAAATTTTTTTGGAAATGTGCTAAAAAACAAACGAATATCTAACCATTTAAAAAATTATTGCATCTAATGTTTGGTGTATACATTAAAAATTTTTGTAATTTATTAGACATATAAAATGGATAATGGTACTTAGTATTTATTTATATTTTAAAGTACTAAAAAGTACTTTCGGTTAAATGTACTATAAAAAATTTTAATGAATGAGACCGAAAATAATTTAGTACCTACTACTAAAACTATTACTAAACTTTTCCATTAAATTTATATGTTAACAAATTGTTATGAAAATGCATTTTCCCCACTAGAATTAAAAAAAACCGCAAAAGAACATTACAATGAAAATAATGGGATGTCTTTTTTTTTGTTTGTTAAAGAATTAAAAAATTGATTATAAAATTTTTGAATAAAATTTAATACTTTAAATAATTTTATTTGAATATAAGTAAATATTATTACAAATATTTTAATGTAATATTAAAAATTAAGCAAATCAAAGGGCATTGTCAATATTTATTGAAAAGATTTGAAATATGCTAACAATTTAATCATAAGATAGCCGTAAGGAGTTCTAAAGGCTCGAAGGTAGGTATTTATATTATTTACTGTTTAACTGCATCATTCATAAAGTAAAATGAAACAACAAGTTTTTTCTAAGCAGTATTTAACATTGTTGGTCTAATGTATAGTCTCGTTATTTATAGGTATGGAAAACTCACTGTTTTTTTTTAACGTAAAATGAATATGTGCTGATTTCGTTTCGTTTAACTTAATACGAACATTTTCAGTACAATATCTTACTAAAGTAATTGCGTTTTGCAGTTTATTGTTGCAATTTTGTTGTTGTAACGTTAATAAATTTTGAAATGCTTCTTATGAAAAATAGATAAAGCACTGTTCTTAAAACACTTTCATGCGGAGTATTAATTCTATTAGATTAGAGTATTAGAGTAATCTATTACTTAGGTAGCATTAAAGCACCTCAAAATATATATTGTCTTGTTAAACCTCCATGTGATTTAAATTGAAGACATTTTTGTGCCATACCTTACAGAATGTCTAAGCAATATACAAGAAGACAGCAGAATAAATTGTTTTCCGTTAATGTTATTTCTATTAAGTGTGTTACTACATCTATGGTTGTGTGCTTATTCCTAAATCCGAATTGATCACATGGAATAATTTTAAAATCATAAAAAAAAAATGCGTTAAAAAGTTGTCTATACTGTTAAAGGTCACAATTTATATTTCTTTTTTCAAATCAATATTATTTTATAATAATGTATTTTGAAAATGTGATCAAGTCAATGCCAAGGGATACGATATTATTGATTATAATGAAAATTCTCGAATTTCAATTTTTTTCCGACTGTAAATATAATTTTAACTAGAAAATGTTGATCTATAAAAGTTTAAAGTTTTCATTCTCCTGTCATATTTGTACCAGTTTTTCATTAACATTTTTCTTACATTAAAAATTGCATTAAGAAAAAAAATTTAGCTTAGAAAAGCCTCAAATTTTAATATCTTTCATTTGACACTATTTTTTTCTTTTTTTTTTTGAACAAATAACACCTTAATTTGTTTAATTCTTAATTTTGTAATGCATAAACATAATTCTCAGAAACACAAAAACAAATATAAAACTTTTCCTATAATAATTTTAAAAAATAAGAAATTTTCTTTTTTTATATACAAATTTTTTTTATCGCTTATTTTATTCTTTTTTTTTTTTCTTTTTTTCTTTTATACTCATTGCAGTTTCATTCATCCAAACTTAAACACTATTATACACCCTTTATCTTGTTATTTTCATTTCTTTTTTTCCTTTATTCTTATATTTCACTTTCATTTTTCTTCTTTTTTCCATTCCGTTTTGTTTTATTTTTTGTCTTATTTTTTTTTTCGTCCTTTTGAGTATAAAATTAAAAAAAAAAATATATAAAAGATCCTGAAATAATTGTGCTACCAGCAGTACTCTAGTTAACGAAAAATTAATTTTCAAAGTATTCCCTTTACGTTCACCAGTCAAAACAATTGAAATTGGAATAAAATCTGATAATAAAAGGAAAAAAAAAAAAAAATGGACTTTGAAAAAGTTAAACAAAAAATCTTTAGAAGATTTATCCTTAAATACCATGAAGTACAATATTATTATAACGACTATATATTGAAAAAAGAAAACAAAAAAACAAAAAAAAAAAATTAAAAACAGTTACAGTAGAACAGTTAAGAAAGGAAATTGAAAACTAGATCAGGGACATATCTATCTACCTTATCACTTAATTTCCCATTCACAAAATAAAAAAAAAATAACAAAAAAAAAAAAAAATCTTTTTAAAAAACACAATTTTACATTCCCGAGTGTCGCGTTCACCAGAATAACGAATCATTTTACTAAAAATATTACTAGAAGTGTAGAATATCAAAAAAAAAAAAAAAACAAAATACATAATAATAATATATAAAATAATATTATATATAATATAAATATACCAAAAAAAATTGTTATTATTTTGTACAATATCTCAACATTAAAATAAATGTCCTTTTTTAAAATAGTTTTTTTTCTTATTTTTCGTTTTGTTTTGGGTAGTTTCGCATTCAAACTAAAAAAAAAAAAAAAAAAAATGAATTGGTTTTTGGTGGATGTTGTTTATATAAGGGAATGTAAATATATTATTATATTTCCAAATTTAAAACGCAAACAAGATTTTTTTTTTTCAGTTTAAATAAAAATCTAATAGTGCTCGTCCTTCTTCTTTTAAGATAGTTTTTTTTTTTTGTTTTTTTTCCAAATATAATGAAAACATCAGTTTCACTTGAGATTTTTAAAATTCATTATGTTATCGTCTAACAAATTTTCAAATGTCCGTTACAATACCAT
This sequence comes from Poecilobothrus nobilitatus, assembly GCA_947095535.1. NCBI lineage: Eukaryota > Metazoa > Arthropoda > Insecta > Diptera > Dolichopodidae > Poecilobothrus > Poecilobothrus nobilitatus. The sequence continues at coordinate 238,798,566 of OX352773.1, read as the reverse complement.
TTATATTTATAAAATATTTACGTCAACAATTTTTTTTTAGGCAATGTTTAAAGTACTACTGCAGTTTCAAAAAATATTATCTCTTAATTTTATAGAATTTTTAAAAAGAACACTTCCAAACAATTTTGAAGAGATGGAAAGATGTATAGAATTTTTTTTTTTTGCTTTAATTTTTCAGATTAAATTTTCTTTTAGTATTCCATAATACAACTCTTTTAATTTCCGTGTTATTTTATATTGTTTTAAGTTTATTATTTTTCTATTATTTTTTTTTTTTCTTTCTTTTTTCTTTATTTTTAAATATTTTATTGTTTTCTTATTTAGTATAGAATTTTTCGAATTTTTTTTTTTTCATTTCTATTCACTCATTTATTCATTTAGTTCTGTACTTCTTCCACATACTTAATTCTTTCTCTTTTTTTCTATTATAGTTTATAATATGTATTATACTGTTGTTTTTATAATATTCTCTTTCAGAAAAATTTTTTAATTGTTTTACTATAAAAAAAAAAAATTTTTTTTTTTTTTTTTTGTGTTTTCTATACTATTCAATTTTTAATTTTTTTTTATTTAGATTTACAGTTATTTTATAGCAAAAGAAAAAAGTTTTATAAAAAAATACAAGCGGATTTTTTTTTAATTGCAGATCTTAAAAATAATAAAAAAAAAAATATGTAAAAGAAAAACAAAGAAATGTAGTAAAATGAAGTGAAAGAAAGAGAAGATAAAAATTAAACAAAAAAAAAAAAACAACATAAAAAAAACAGTGAATTTTTTATATAGAAAAAAACAAAAAACGAATAATTTAAAATAAATATAAAAAAAGAATAATAAAATAAACATAGAATGTAAAATAAAGTATATTATATAAAAGAAATAGAAAAATTTAGAATAAAAAAAATTTAGGTACATAGGAGGTAGGTAGGTAATAAATAAATAGTAGAAAATAATACAAAAATAAAATACAAAATGAAACAAGTTCCGTTTTTAATTTTTTTGGTTACGACTACAACTTAAACCCATAGAACACAATCAATTTATAATAAGCTAATTAGGTATATTATACAATTTTGTCCAGTAAAAACTATTTGTCAGTAGTTAACAATATTGCATCAACGTTAGAGTTTTAGCAATTAATATCTGCAAATTTTTTTTTTAACTTTTCCAAAAATTTAATTGAAAATAAAACTGCAATTAAATGAACAAACTTGTTTGATAGATAGTAAGAAACAATATTATAGTAATAATATAGTAAAGAAGAAACAAATCAGATCTACTCTTATTTTCTTTCATGTTACTGCATTTGCACTCCAGACAAATGGTTGTTTAATAGAGAAACTAGATTAAAAAGTGCAAAAGTTGAGACAACCATGTAATAGTATGAAGATGGTCACCATTGCAATAAAAAAGTATATAGTTATCTTAACTATTGATCTATTATTATAGTAAAGAAGAAGACATTTACGGATCTGCTTATTTATGACATGTTAATAAATATAATAGACAATAGTTTAATTAAAATGTTCATAATACCCATTCATTCTCCATAATCCTAATTATCCTAAATCCAATTTCCTAAATAATCCTTTCCAACATTCTTATACTCAAACCAAACTGTACATTATGTTATATATTAAAGGATCCAACATAAAGTTTGGTTTTAAAGGTGGTGGTTTTGGTTGGTTAAAGTACAACACTACTCTGATGAAAATCGTATAGTTTATGTGATTTTAGATGTTTTTCATCCCTCCCTCGTCAAAAAAATATACATAGATTAGCTTGCATTAAAATAATTTTTTTCTTTTAAAAACATTTTCTGTACCAGTAAACTTTCGTTTAAAAGCTTTTAGCCCTTCAACAAAATATTGCATACAATCTTAGAAAACCAAAGCATGTTCTTCGCTAACTGCATTGAAATGTTACAAAACCAATTGGCTCAGATGCAAAAAACTAACTATTAAAAATTAAACTATATATTATTATATATATATTGAAAGAATAGAATTTGAAATACGTATTAGGATGAAAACTTGAAATTGTGTCATCATTTTGGCAAACGCTTCTATTTTATTATCTTTTGTTTTTCAGTTTATATATACCTACATATACAAATTAAAAATAACAAGGAATGAAAACTAAAATTATTTCAATGTTATAACTGTTGCTAATGGATAAAATAACACTTAAAAATTTTTGTTTTTTTAGTTTTCTTTTTTTACAACATTAAAAAAAAAAGAGAAAAAAAAAATTTAAATTAAGAAAGAACTTAGTACCTAATTGCAGAAATTAGGACCTATCAAAATAAAATGTTTTAAAGGTTTTGTTTTAATTTTTTCTTTTTGTTTTTTTTTTTTTACTTTGATGGTAGAGTAACAGTAATTTTAACTGTAAAATATGTTTTTTTCTAGGTTTTAACATTTCCTTTTTACTTTTGTTTTTATAAGATTTTCCTTTTTTTTTTTTTTTTACTTTCGCAGAGAAAAAAAACACACCTTTGAAAATTTTACATTTCCGTTTTGTTCCATGTAAAACGATTTTTATAAAAGAAAAACATGCGAATTTAGAAAAAATTTTAAACGGTTAGTTAATTTGGAATATTCGTGGTATTTTTTTTTTTCACTTAAATTTAAATTATAAAGGTTTCTTTGTTAGTAGATATGTATATTTATTTCTTTAGAAAAATATAGAGATAATATAAGAAACAATAATTCTTACGTCATTGGAAAATGTTTTAAAATACTTTTTTAAGCCTTCAAAATGTTTTTTGAAAATACCTTATTAGTAAAATAATTAGGTAATAAAGATACAAAAAAAAAATTTTATTTTTTTTAACATTCTTACATTAAATATTATGATGTAATAATAGTAATAATAATAATAATATTTAAAATGGTTTTTATCTTAAGTTTTATCTGAAGTCAAGAGGAAAACTGTAAACTTTGGAACGAAAAATTTGGGCTCAGTAGACAATCTAAGGAGCTTTTGGGAAAAAATAACCGGAAAAGTTTTCTATCATAGGATTCAGTAAAAATAAACTGAGATTTTTAACAGGATTCCTGTCGGAGGATACTGTCGGCTAAAGGGACACTTAAAGAAAATTGGAATAGAAAATGACAGTATATGCAGATTCTGTCAAGAAGAAGAGGAAACTTTATGTCACATCATACTCAAAAACTGTGGAGATTTATTCCGAGCAAAATATGTGCCCTTAGAAGCATATTACCTTGTTGAAGATGAACTTCCGGCTGTAAACCCTATCCCTGTTTACTTTCTTAGAGGCAATAGGGTTGACAGAATTATCATAAGTAGATGTATGATCCACAATACGTAATAACACAGAGAGCACAGTTTATCTACATCAAAAGGTCGCAGTGTCATTTATAACTTTTAAATAAATCTAATCTAATCTGAAGTTCTATAACTAACTATTTTCGTTACTGATCCTTTTTCCTTTTAATATTTTTCTTATAACAAGAAATACAGTAAATTCTTAACTGAAGAAATTGAACTTTTGCAGTCATGATTGTGTATATTTGTGTATTAGACCCTGAATCCGATTCGAACTGCTTCCTACATAATATCTAATTTATGCGTTCTATCTAATTATATCGTTATTGATCGACAGATTTTAGAAATTAGCTATAGCAATTTTATTAATTCTTGTTAAACCAACTTCATATTTTGAGAGACGCAATTTTAAAAGAAATTAAAGAGATCTTTTAAAAAATGATTTAATAAATGATAAAGAGAAAGTAACTATAGTCATATCGTTCGAGATATAATTTTATATTGTAAAACAAAAAATTTTGAAAACAGAAAACTTTAAAAAAAATGACTTAACCCAAAAATTAAAATCATTTGATTTCAATAATTGGAAAGAAAATTTTTAATTTTTCACAAATAAGCCAAAAGTATTAATTTATATTTTATAATATTGTACGATAGAAACACGTAAAGAATCAATAGTTTAGTGTAATTAAAAGTGACTGAAACTTAATGTAATTTAAATAAAAGCCACTTTGTAGAATTTGATGAGAGCGTATTCATTATACCCGTATGAACTATGTTCAAGGGTATAATAAATTTGCCATTACGTTTGTGACATCAAAGAAGGCGAGCTAGATATAGTGTCAAAGGTATGGATTATCGATTAAGCCATGTACGTCCGTCCGTCCGCACGATAACTCAAAAAATAAAGGAGCTAGGTATATGAAATTTAGTGAAAAAGTGTCGAGTAACATGCCAACAATTTTGTAAAATTTGATTGGTCTAAAGCAGCCGGTTCAGCCTTTTGCACCTTTTGGAACTTGATGAAGCTAGGCGTCTGCAATCCTACAAATGAAGATCAAGTTTTATGGCAACAACTTCTGTAAAATTTGGTTGTGCTGGTGCAATAGGTTTGGGTAGCTGTCATGCAACTCCACAATTTACATAAATAAATCTAGGCAGTTGTAACATCGTTACTACGTTACTAAAACATCTCAAATTGTTTAAAAGATGATCAAGTTATATAGAAACAGGATATATTACGTTCATACGGGTATCCCAGAGTTCACACAGTCTACTCTACTTCACTTTTCCTTATTTTCTTCTTAATTTATTATGACTAAAAATCGAAACTGTGATTCTATCACTGTTTTAAACATTTTTTATAACACGTATATATTTTAATTTTAATATTAATTAGAAAGTAAATTACGCTCTAAAAACTTTTATGACATAATAAAAAACAAGCTTAAAATTTTTCTATAGAACTAAACATGGTGCTCAATATTTTCCAGCTACAAGAAGAGAGAGAATGTCAGACTCTTATGTATTCATATTAATAACAAATATTTCTTAAAAAACAATATAATACCGATTAATAACGTTAATTACCGATTAAGTAAGTAATTACCGTAAATACGTAAAATACCGATTAATTTAAGTTTTTCTAATTATTCATTTAAAGAAAAGTTTCAGAAATTTCTCAATTATAAAAATAAATGTTTCTATCTAATAAAGCTTATCAAAAAATAAAAGCTGTTCGTATAAAAAAACATTAAAAAAAAAAACTAAATAAACAAGAAAAAAAAAAGTTTATTTGTTACAAAATTCTTCTCTGCATACTAAAAAAATCTAAATAAAAAAAAAATAAACAACAAACGGGCGTTTAAACAAGTTTTTGTTTCTCTAATACTAAAAATAAAACAAAATCTAAACATACTCTATTCCCCTAATAATGTTTACAAACACCCTATAAACAAGTTCTTAAAGGTTCATTATTTAAGAATTTTTTTTTTATTTTGTTTATTATTGTCAACAAGAACACAAAAAATAATCAAAAGGATAAGGATAATATAAAAAACTTTAAACAAAAAATCGTACATCGCTTGTTCACAATTCATTGGAATCAAAATAATATTCTAACGCCTGAAAGTAAGCAAAAAAAATCAAATTTACATTTTTTTTTTTATCGTTTTTCTTCTTCTTCAAGATTTTACCATGCTTCATGTGAAATTTATTTTTGGAATAAATCATTTCAACATAATGACATATTCTTAATTGACCAATATACTATATGCTCTTATAGTCCTTTTTTTGATATGCATTTTTGATAAATTTATGTTTGTAATTTCTTTTCTTCCTTTAACAAACGGACAAATAACATATAAGTACAAATTTATTTAAAAATAAATTTGAAATCAAAAACTGAGTTAAAGCAGGACTAAAAAGGGATAAAGGATATAAACCTTCATACGCCTATATTAAAATATAAATCGTTCAGCAAGAAATTTTTGTTCTTTTACTTTCATCTGAATTTTAAATTTGTTTTTTTTTTTTTGTTTTTATTTCTTAAACTTAACAAAAACAAAAATTTCAAAATCGTAAGGGCAAAAAAAAATCAACTTGAAAAAAATGAAAAAGGAAAATTCCATTCATGAGCTAAAAAAAAAAAATTCAATAAAAAAAAAAAAAACAAAAATATCAAATAAACGATTAAATTATAAGAAAAAAAAAACAGACTTTAGAAAAACAATCAAATAATACAAAAACTTACAGGGAATCAGAATTTATACCATAAAATAGGTATATATCCATTCTACAGTATGATTTCTAATCTCATTTTTTGTTTCAATAGTATTATTATTGTTTTTTATTCTACATCAACAAATTAGCACAAAAGATCCTATAAAATCCTTTTTTCTTGTTATTTTCTTTCTTTTTTTTCTTATTTTCAGTTTATTAAACCTTTCAAAATGTAAGAAAAATGCCCGTTAAAAAAAGTCAAAAAGAAAGGACTGGTTCGAATCCTGTAAACACATGAGCTGAGCTGTTAAGCACCTAATTTAAAAAAAAAAGAAATCTGTGTTTTTTTTTGGCACGTATTTATTTAAAATGTTTATTTTAGAATGTATTCGCATATGTGTATAAAATAAACAAATTGGTTTGGGTAATCTTATTTTTTATAAAATTTTTTTACAAGAAATTGAAATATAGTCTGAAGAAAATTACTTTTAAGAAAAAATACTCATCAGATAGGTATACCTATATATATCTAATTAAATTTTTTCAAGTGTTTTACATCTTGAACGAAATTTATATCTTTTTTTAGTGATGACTTTAATATGTGTGTCATGGAAGTAATTTCCTATCATTAAACAATTAAGTACCATAATCAGAAAATAATTATAATATTAAGTAAGAAAATTATTTTTGGTTCAATTTCATAAAGATAAATTAAATTTCCATTCAAAAACTTATTAATTAGTTAATTATGTTGGAAAAGTATTTTTGAAAAAAAAAAACATTTTTTAGAATGTAAAAGAATGAATTAATGACAACAAAAAAAATATATATATATATATAAGAAATTCTAAAAATATGAAGCGTTTTGGAGATTGAACATTTTTCTGGGGCAAAAAAAACTTAAATAGCTTGTTTCAAATCGTCATATTTCTCCAGAATTCCAGTTTCGAGGAAATCCTGGAAAAAAAAAACATTCAAAAAAAAGTATCAAAATAAAAATAAAATCAATTTTTTATTTTCAATTAAATTACATTTTAAATTCTATTTTTCTCTTATTTGAAGCAGTTAAAATATTAAGAATTCTTAGTTGCACTGAATATTTTTACAACAAAAACCCATAATTTGTAATAAAGAGTTAATGAAATTGTTAATCGTTGACTCTAATCTAAGAGAAGTTATGAACTAATTAGTAGCACTTTTTTTTTATTAATGAAAACTGAGCTAACGCCTCAGTAATCTCTAAACTCTAAGTCCGTAGAGCATCTTGAAATAATATAGAAAATATAGATCCTGATAAGAGTTAGTTTTAAGCTCTCTTAAATTTACGAAGATACCATTCTGACGGGAGAAAATGTGAAAGCTTTTAAAATCCCCATCAGAGAGTTCATTTAAATCTTGGAAAAAGAAACTACCGAGATATTTTTTGACAGACTGAATCACGTGCAGAGAAAATTCTGAACCCTTTCTATAGCGTCAATTTCTCTGTAAAATTTATAGTTAAGACCCATTTGTATACATAATCTTCTGCCATGTCTATCGATAAGAAAATAATCCATAATAGCACCCACCAATTGTTTTCTTTCAGTTCTACAGAGAGAGCTGGTGCATTTGAATCTTTTTAAACAGAAAACCGACAGCATAGATCTGGTTGTACTGGAAGTTGCACCTGCAAGTCACCACTATCTGGCCAAGTTAAAGAAGATCTTATTAATATTAAATTTGAGGGTTAGTACGTTAGGTTACGTTGACAGATGAGATATTCTAAACGCTTATCTCAAGTTCTGTCCCGTGCTTTCCTAGCTCATCAACTAAGTAGTTTCCTATAATGACGTATAAGCCAAATCAAGTTGATATAGTGTTCTTTACTGAAAGTATTGTTCATACTTCTCGACAGCTCTCTGCCATCTTAGATTAGAGGTAATAGAGGTAAGATAGAGGTAAGTCTTTCTGCTAATGATTTGATTATCAGAGTGGAATATCTGATTCTGTTAATGAGTATCATAGTTGTGACAACATTTTGAAAATATTTTCTTTCTTTTAGTTTCAATAAAGCAGCTGTCCCAATACAATTAGTTTATTTTAATTTAAAGAATAAAATATATTTTTCTATTATTCGATTAAATTAACAATTTTTTTTGAACGTTTCTTTTGCGTGCCATAATAAAGTTCACCAATTCTATGTAAATATTCGAATTATCAGACCATATAGTGCAGTACTTAAGTAGTCAATGTTTCCTTCGGTTGCTTTCTCTACGTTTTCAGTATTTCAACTGATATTTAATTTTTATATTTGGCTAAATCTTTAAACAATCGAATTTTAACAAAAACTTATCTATATGAAAGTCCCACTTAAATGCATTAGGTGTCTGTATAATATGTAAAAAAATTTGAAAAGTTTAAATTCATAGTACTTTTTGTAAAAAAAAAATTGTTAAAGTGACAAAGAAACCCAATATAAAGGAATATTTTTTTATTTTTTTGACGAATATATCCTTTTTTTTTTAATATACTGAACAGGAAACATATAACTCCCATACAATTTGTCTTCTTTAAAAAAAAATATAGATAAAAAAAAAATGTTATCCCATTGATAAACACAAATAATATTTACACACATTAAACAGTTCTTCTTACAAACTACCTATAGCAAATCTTCCACCTTACACAAAATATGAATACTACAGCTGTACTATTATAGCCTTTACCGAAGTTATTCTTTGTTTTTCTCTAGTCATTCATTTTCGACGATAAAAAAATTCAAAAAAAAAAATTTGTCAAGGATGTAATTTATAAAGCAACATTGGGGCGCAACACTAAATTGGTCTGATTGGTACTGGTAAAAGGAGAACAGCAATAATATTCAGGTGCGGTCTTTGATTATTTACAACGATTGAACAAAAAACAAAACAAATATATAAAATAACTTACAAAAAAGAAAATTGAGCCTCATTAATGATTTGGGTTCAATGATCCTATTTGGTTCTGCTTTCCTTTAAATTTTTTCTCGTTAACTGTTACCTAGATAAACAATTTTGTTTTTTTTTTTTTAAATTTGAATTTAAAAAATAAAGAAAGGGTTTTTTTTTTCTTTTTGAAACCCTTTTCTTTGTTGTTTTTTTTTTGTTCACAGTTGACAGGGTTGTTTTAGTGCTTCCTTTTTTTTTTGTTTTTTTTTTTTGTGTTGTTTCATGATTTTTTACAATCAAATTCACATGAACAATATTAGTGAATAGAGTAGGTATATTTGTCAAGAATTTTGTTTTGGATACCAAAAACTAAAAATGGGTTATTTTTTGGTACAAAAAATAAACTAAAGGAAATAAAAATTGGCTCCTTTTTTAGTTGATATTCAGGGATTTCTGAACAAAAAAAAAAAAAATCCTATTGTTTTTTTCGCATGTTTGAATAAATTTATGCTTTTGAGAATATTAACTTTTTTATAAGCATAAAATTTGTAAATATTATGGATTATTTTTTACATAAAATATGTATATTTTTTTTAACAAAGAATTTTTTAAATGGTACTTAAGCGATTGCCAACAGACTCATAATAATTTTGTAAAATCTTGTAAACAATCTATTTTGGGAATTTACTATTTCTAAAACTATTCAATCAGAATATAGGCATCCTTTTCCAAAACAAAAACAAAAATAAAAAAACAAATGTAAATTATACGAAATTATCTGTTGAAAAAAAAATCAGGAAAATCCTATGTATGGCTATATGTATGTATGACTTGGAATGCTAGCAATTTCCTAACATAGTAATATCTAAAAGATTTGTTATGCTTCCTCAGGAAGATATTATTGTAGTTAACTGAGAATATTAATTAGGTCTGAAATTATGTCTGAAAGAATTAATTAGGCCACCACAACCAAAATTGTTTTGTAAGATGTCTTTAATTTTAACTTCATCCTCTCATTCATCAATTTGTTTAAAAAACTGCTACTTCTACTTCTACTGGATCAATGGTAAGTTTAACAAAGAATAAATCTCCTAAAAAGAATTATGTTGAGAAATTCTAAACAGAGCTACAACCTCCTCTAATTATTGAAGAAAGCCCTATTTTCAAATATGTATTACGATGTTGGGCTTAACATTTTTTTAATTTCAAGGAGCCAAAGGACAGGGTATACCTAGCTTTATAAATCAATATCCAAAGAATACTATTTTTTTGCAATTATAGTATTGAAATTTACCGTTATATAAAAACAAAATTTAGCAAAATTTTTTCTCCTTTCATAGTTTCAGAATCCTTTGATATAGAACCTATATATCTTCCAGAATTAGTAAAATATTTCGCAGGACGTTTTTATTCTTGCCCTAGTTTAAGATCTATTAGGGGTCGAAAATTTAAAATCAGTAATTTTTAGACACCAGTGCAAATATATTTTTAAAAGTAACAAGGCTAAATTAAAGCTTTAACATTATATGAATACCTATTATACAAAAATTACACTTTTACAATTTGTTTTTCTCCCTAAAAGAGATGGAGATTGTTCAAAGGCAGCATGAATACCTCTTGGTGTAGTGAACGAGCTCCAGTCGCTGTGATTTTATTTTGAATTTTTTGTTTCTTTTGAATATTTTATAAATAAAACAGAAATTGTACCTATATATGAGAATAATCTAATTAGAAATAATGTGTAGTTGAATAAGATCTAACTACAAGAATACTGCATAAAATTTTTATGTGTCTAATTAAAAAAGGCAATCAATTGTTTTCCAATAATTGTGTTATGTGTTAAGAAAGACTATACCTACTCCTTTCGTATACATAAAATGGGTACCTATTGTGTGATTTTGTGTATTTTATTAGAAATACATTCAATACATATTACAAATAGATACAGTGAAAATAATTCCTTATCTTAAATTTCCCTAGGCCGAAATCTTTTGAGAAATAAATTTATGTTCTAAGAATTCATTTAACACAAATTAATTTAAAATAATTTTACTGTAATAGATATTAATACAATGTTCTTATAACAATATTAATATATGTGTAAGTGTAACTATAAAGATCCTTGTAGGTATATAGATACGAGTACACTTTATAATTAATACATTTTACTTAAATATATTAATAAAAGCTTGATATTGATATTAAGAATTTAAGAAAATTATATAAAACTATTTATTTAGGTATGTACGAATATAATATAATAATACTATATAAAATATATACAACGACATTTATATATATATATATATTTGTATGTATAGATTATATTTCTAATTCAAGGTTCTTAAATTTAGAAAACTGAACGTAGAAAATAAGGAAACCGAACATATAAAAAAAAAAAAACAAAAAAAAAATGTAAAACAAGTGAATCCTTGTTAAATATTGGGGGAAAAAAAAAATTCACTGATTACAAAACTTACTAATAAAAATTACTGAAATACATGGCACGCAAATAAAATTTAATTCTAAAGATTTTGTTTTTTTTTTTTCTCTTTTTTTCTATAATGTAATTTTTTTTTTTTTTTTTTTTGTTTTTTAATTCACTACTTATTATTTTATTCAATAAGAATTTCAAGTGAATTAAGTTCTCTATTGGTTCTAAATATCCTCATGTTCTTATTATTAATATTATATTAGTGTTGTATGTATTGTATTGTACATTCATTTATTAATGAATGTATACATACATATACTATGTATATTATAATATTATTAGTAAAAAATTACAGTTATTTTAAAATGAAAAGCGAATAAGTTTACTTTTAAGAATATTTAGTAAACGTTGAGATAAAATCTAACTTTTTCTTTTAATAATAATTTTTTTTTCTTGAGGTAGATGGGGTACTTCCAAACACACTAAGAATACTCCCTTGGTAATGTCAGATACTTATTGACGAAACTCACCTTATAACTATAGTCTATATAATAATATGAAACCCCTATAACTGTTAATGCAGTATATATGGATACGAAGTAGAGATAGGAGAGGTCCGAAAACATTGTACTACTATTATTACTATTTTGCTATCCATAGAATAACAGTTATCAACAGTTACAACAACGTGTTGCACTACGACTAGACCAACTAAAATGATTGTACAGACACTATAAAACCTAATCTTTTTTTTGCAAAATCCCAGATGTCTAACTTTTATGTATATCAGATATAAAGATATAAATTTAACAGTTACACGATACTGTTTTGTTTAACTAACATAATTTTGCAAAAGTGGTTGGCATAGTTGCATGAAACCGAACTTACATTTAATAAGTTCTTAAATTATAATCATATAAAAAAGAAGTTGTATGGCAGCTTTTCGAGCCTCATTCTAGCTCCATTATTTTTATAGTTATCGTGCAAACGAACGGACATACGGACACACTCAGTTAAATCGACTCAGAATTTAATGCTAACAAAGAATATAATTTTTTTTTTCATAATTATCTCTTCTGCTGGTGTCTCTTAAAACTTTTTTTTTCGTATATCATTATAAACGACCTGCTATCAGTCAGTCGTTTTCACTCAAGAGAAATCTTTATAATTTTATAAAGTTCTTTTTCTGTCGCATTCTATTAAAATAAAAATATCTAACAATGTTTTTATAATAATAATAATTTCAATTTAAACATATTTGAATATCTATAGTTTCTTAATTAAATAAACATTAATAATTAATTTGTTTATTACGTTCGTAATTTCAAAACCAATAAATCAATAATTTTATTTATAGACAGCAATGGATATGCTTCTGTTGCTTAGCACAATTTAAATTGTATTCACGAACAGCTGTAAACATGCATCGATGTCATTCTCAAATCATTTTTTTTTCACAAGAAAGTTATAAGAACAGTTTTTTAAAAGATTTTCATTAGAGGATGTTATATCAAAATTTTTCTAAAGTTTGTTTGTTTTAAAATGACTATATGTCAGAACTTAAATTCATGCCTATCAAAGAAAACGCAAATTAAATTAGGGTGGGACAATATATATTTAAGTTTTTGAAAAGAAAACTGTCATTGAAAAAGTTACAGTAATTTCTAAGTGGTAATTTTTTTGATTTATCATTGAAAACGCATTCAAACCACGTGTCATATATAGCATACAACATTTTGACATTTTCTAGCCACAGCAATTTTATTGCGGATTCATATATTTTTGTACTAAAAAATTTTAAAATTAAATTTTATTTAAAAAAAAAATTCAAAAATGAGCTATTCTAAACAAGAAATATTTTAACATAACAACAAATTTATTTTTCTTTAATTTTTTTTTATTTTTATAGTAATTTTTAAAATTTTTATTATTTATGAGGAGAAAAAAAACATTTTTAAACTTTATTTTAAATTGAAAACTAAATTTTTTCCATTTAATTTTTAAAATTTTTCTATTAAAATTTTTTTTTTTTTTTAAATCAAACCAATGAGATTAGCATGAGAAACAAACACCCCACAAAATGATGTTTTATAATAAGATACATAATTTATATAAATAAAATAAATATGAGGTTAAATTTTTTGATAATTTTAAATGTCAAAAAACTTTACCGCTTCATTTTTATTTTGCGTTTTCAATGATTGTAAAATTATTGTGGTCATGTGGTGAAAATACTTGCGGTATTCTGATTTATTCACGCTGTAATTTATTGTGTTTGTGTTTTCTTTGATAGACATGAATATTTTGACAACATTCCATCGCAGATTGTCCGCGTTTGATTTGGTTTGCCTGAGATTATCTTAAGATATTACAGTATTAGGATGTTTTGAAATTAAAATTGTTTATTTTTATAATTTAATTCTATGGTTACGAATTTAAAATGTAATTTTCAAAATAAAAATTTTTGACTTAAACGTATTTTTCAAAGAAAACAGTTTTAGTTTAATTTTTTTTTTTTTTTTTGGTTCTTTGGGTTTTGTTTTTTAGGGGAAATATTATATTATTGAAGGTCTTCTATATGTATTATTGCTCATTTAATTAAGAAATAGTACTAAAAAAGAAAGCAAAAAAGAGATGAAAATATAAAAAATACAAAAATAAAAAATTAAAATTTCATGCATCTATTTTAGGTTAATGAATTTTCATTTCATCTAATAAGCTAAATGACAGCCTACTTAGTATTAAGTTTGTATATACATATATACATACATACATACATAATATATATATACATATTTTTTTTTTTGATTTTTTTCATAATATGGGAGAAGTGCAAGGATAAAAATGTATCTATAGTAGATATATTCTTTAAGCTTATATTAATTATGTAATTATATATATTTTTACATGGTGTAATATGTATATACCATGTAAAAATATATGTATATATTAAACTGATATATTATTATAATATATACATACTTACATAAAAATTATACTCTAATTACCAACTTACTTAACTTTTATTATATAGGAAAGAAAAAGTTAGTTGTTGTTCTCAGTTTTTTTTCGAACTTAAACACAGTTTTAGATAATTACATTTTTTTCGACTTGAACTTTTTTTTGTTTCATTTTTGGCAAGAAAAAAATTAAAAGAACCTTTTTTTAAAGACTTATTTTTTTTTGTAAAGAAATATAACAGTTTTTTAGAATACAATTTTTTTTTGTTTTGATTTTTGTTAAAGGTTAATAGGGTAATGGTTTTAGTAATTGACTGACATTGAATAATTATTATAATTTCGATTTATTAAAAAAAAAAAAGATGTGCATATTATGTAATTAACTTAAACTACAAAGTAATAACAATAATATTCAATTTATTGTTTCAATTTTCATCATTAGAATTAATAAATGCTAATGTTATGTTTAAGGTTTTGGTTTTTATTTTGAAGCAAAACATTTTTCTATTGTTACATATTTCTTTTTTCTTTCTAAGGTACCTTAGAATATAAAATAAAATAAAATTAGCTATAATAAAATCATGTCAAAATACTGTTAGATTAAAATTAGCTATAATATATCATATCAAATACCCAGAATATTTTTCAGAATATTACAAGCTGTTTTTTAAGGTCGACTAATTTCCGCTGTAGCCTATAGGTAAAGATTAGTTTAAAAATCATACAATTAAAGTGTTAATAATAATATATTATCTATTTTACAAATGTGTACATAAAAAGGTTTTTTTTATAAGAGAAAAAATATGGAAAATTGGCTTGCAAATTATTATTACGAATTACTGTTTTTTTTTTTTGTGTTAAAGGAATGCACACCATTTTAACTATTACATTATTCAATGATGTTATTCAATTTACATAAAATATTACATAAAATCTTTATGTACCTAAACTACTTAGTTCTTATTAAAAAATCATTTACACGAGCGGATATTATTCAAACAAACTTTTTTTTTTAGATAGTGGAAGACCCCAAAGACACCTTTCGTAATTGGATTACTGATTAACCGGGCAGAGTAGTGCGGGATAGTGCACATCATTCGATCATACGACTTAAAAACTGCTATCGCTAGTTAAACTATTAAAACTAGTCCACTAATCTACGAACTAATCTAAGAGATATAAAAGATTTTAGCCTAACGCACTTCTAGTTGTCACTTTCGTTTGAGAAGTCTAACAAAGTTCTGATTGTCAACTAAACTTGTAACTTTTACATTTATTTGTTGAAAAAGACGAGTCTATTGGCGTGCAGTTCTATTCTTTATTTCGTTTTGAATTAGTGGGATCAGGAGATCACCATATGAAAATCAGTATTGTGTACATAACAGGGAGCACCAACAATATTTCTCAATACTCTATTTTGGAACGTTTGAATTGTTTAATATGAAGATGCTTAGCACGACCCCATATCTGTATTCCGCATTCCCACACAGACTTCAAAATCAGATTGTAGATCAAAACTTTATTGTAGATAGATATGGAAGATTTTCTTCCAATTAAATAGTCCAATTGCTTGTACCGAATCTCCAATGTTTGCTTCTTTTTAGTATGTGATTCTACCATCTGAGTTTTGCATCCAAAGCCACGCCCAGATATTTTGCTGTATTTTGATGTGGTATGACAAACATTGTAAAACATTTGTAACATGAATGTACATAGATTTAGCTTCATTTAGTTTAATTTTCCATCATCTGCAACAACTGTCGATTTGATTATTTTAGTTCGTTGTAATTTACTTGTAGCTTCTTCTACAGATTTTCTAACTTATAATATCGCTCTATCGTCTGCAAAACTTTAAATGTATTTTATCTCAAGAACTGTTAAAAAAATTATCTTAACCGTCACAAAAATAAACAATCCACTAAATACCAAAATGTACATGTTTTTCATTAAGAATTATTAATCCTTTAAGTTTATTCATTCTTCATTTTCATTTTATTTCAAGGTTAATTTTGTAGATATCACAATCAAACATAAATTAATTTATTCTTTCTTATTTTCAGTTTTAATAAAACCATAAAAAAAAATAGTTAAAAACTTTTTTGTTAAAACTTTTGTTTTATTATAAATCAATGAATAATCATTATGAATTTGTGTTAAAATAAGAAATTGGCTTAAAAGTTAAAATCAGGAAACTGAAAACATTAAAATGTGAAAATAAAATCAAATAAAGTGTCAAATTCTTTAGAGACTTATTTTTGTTTCTTGATTGTTGACATGAACATTTTTATTTTTCTTTATATTTTATTCTTTATCCTTGTGGAACAGAAAAGATTTTCTTTTCCTCATCAAATTAATTGGTCATAATTATAGCACGCTTATAAATTGTAGAATAATGTGCAGAGGTTCTTACTTATAGGTGGAAAATATTTCGAATTGACTATGATAAATAGATAGCTATAGCCTTTATTATAAGCAATCGTTACTTTAATTTTAAACAGAAAACAAAAAAAAAAATCCTTTTTTTGAATTTTGGAGAACCAGCACCTTATCTAAGGTTATTGTGCGCAAAATAAGCAGAATTAAGCAGAAGGTGGTGAAATACATTTACAGCTTAAAACTTTCTTAGATTAGAAGCAAAATAAAAATCAAAACTGTTAACTTAGTCTTATTAAAATTATTGTTTTATTGTAGATCCTACGTTTTTTGTTCAAAATTTACTGTAAACATTTGAGATTTTCATTTTCGAACTTTTTATATTTTCTTTTTGGAGAAATTACATTCCAAAAAATGCAACCTTAAACTATTTTAACTTATGATTTTATCTTTTGACTTTGCAAACTACACAAAATTTTTGTGATATTTTACAACATCGTTAAGACTGTTATTCGGCACCTCTTACTTAAGAAACGATGCAATAAGTTTTATCAATATTATAATAATAAATTAGGTAATAAATCGGCCACTAAAAAACTTTCTATCATTCTATAAAAATAAAAAGAAACGAAGAAATTTATTATTATGAAAGAGATATGGATTGAAAGAATTGAAAGCAATGAGAAGATTAAATTAATTGAATTTTTTTCTTCTTCTAATTTGATGTTCTCTTATGTTTTAATTATTTCGTTATTCTTTTCAGTTTTAATTAGTAATGAAATTTGTATACAAGTCAACATCAGAAACAAAATAATACAAAAAATCGGATATAAAGTAAAGTAAATAACTATATTATTGCCTTTTTCGTTGTTTTACTTTTTTAATATCTAGTATTATAATGGTAAGGTAAAAAAGAGACAGGCAAAACAGCTTTTATTTAACATAATCAAACAATAAAATTTTGAGAACTGAGTGCTAAATTGGAACACTGAATGTAGTTAGCCTAAGTACATGGCTAGCACTAAAAATTAATCACTCATTATACTAGTACTCATTTTGCTTTAAATCTGAAGAATTACTAAATTTTTGTATTAAACTTTTTTTAGTTTATTTTAAATACTTAAATAATTTTGCACAATAATTCTAAATTTTGAAATTCTGACTTATAAAAGTTCGAGTTTTTGTAAAATTTTTAAAATACAAATTACGTGTTTTGTATGAACGAAAATGATTGATTAGATGATTAATTCCAGGTATTCTGAACCACTTCATATTATTTTTAGACTTCTTCTAGAAGTTTTACAAAAACCTAAAATTTCATAGTACAACATTTTGCTCTTCGTTCTTTGTAATCTAGAATCTTAAGATTCCAAATTTTCTAAACCACAGAATTTTGTAATTCAGAACCGCTGGAAAAGAAGAACAGAAAACATTCAGTACAATAATATTTTCGTTCAACTGCAGTAAAAATTCTATATAAGTCAAAACTATTCGTTTTTACTTTACGTAAAGCATAATAATAAATTCATTAGATTTATCATCCTTGTTTTTTTTTTGTTGCTCCTTCTTCTTTCTTGCCATATATGAATGAAGTTTTCTGTTTGAAACGAGAAAAACTTGACTTTGATATAAACTAACCGTTTTTTTTTTAACTTTTCTAATTTTCATTTAGAATTTTAATTTTCCTATTTTGTTATTTTTTTTTCTCTTTTACAGTTATACCAACATTGCAATTAGATCTAGGATCAAATCTTAATCCAGAAGACATCGAAGAAGGCGATGATGTTTATTTTGAATGTAAAGTTCATGCTAATCCAGCTGCATATAAAGTTGTTTGGAAACATAATGTAAGTATTATAGTGATAATAAAAATAAAGAGAATATTAACAATATAGAAAGAATGAGAGAAAAATGAAGAAAATTACTAGAAAGAAAATAAAAACAATAAAAAAAAATATTAAAATAAAAAGAAAGATAGAATAATTCTGATGATTAACCATAACAAACCATGATTAACATTGAAAAACAAAGAAAAATTGAAATAAAAAAGTAGATTGACAGATAAATAAAACATGTTATAGAGTAAAAGTTAAATGTATACCAAGTTAAAATAAAAATAAATATTGTATATAAAAGATTAAAATATTACATATATATATATATGTAGAAAAACAAAGAATATCTATTTTATTATTATTGCAGTGGTTAAATAAAAAAAAGCACTAAAAAATTAAGTTTATTGTAATAAATACAGTTATAAAAAATTAAATAAAAAAAATAATTAAAATTAGAGAAAAAAAAATTAAATCCTTAAAATTGCTTAGAAACATGAATTTTCCTAAAAAAAAAAAATTTAGTAAAAACTAATACTGTCAACAGACATGTAAGATTACATCAATTATTAACATAACATTTCAAATTTATTAACATGGTACCTAAACTTTTTTCAAGTGTTATATTATTATTCTAATATGTCAAAAATATTTTTAAAAGTCACGAATTTTGTTAGTAACACGTGAGATGAGCCCTTGAAAAATTTCTTTCAATATGTCATTGGGAATAACTCCATATAAGGTCGGAGGATTTCAGTAATTAAAATTTTCTTATCCGGTAAGATATATCATGACTTTTTTTAGTAGAGGAACTAATAAAAATAAGTTTATAAGAAATCAAAAATTTTAAAATTTCAAAAGAAATTAATATAAACAAGCAATATTATTATTTTATCCTGTAATTTCTAAAAATTAGGAAGAGACTCTGCTCTTTTTTTATTTTTTTTATAATACATAGATAATTGGGGCCTCGGTGGCCTAGTGGGTAAAAGTGTATAAAATACGCTGTAAACACCGAGAGAGTGTAGGTTCGAATCCCACACACGTCGTAAGAGTTCCTCCCCGCCTAACGACATTTACAGTCACGCCTGAACAGGAAAGACTGTGTAATTTCCTGTCCACATTTATGTGGCAGAGAATTGCATTAAAAAAAAAAAAAAAACAGCTAATAACTACATCTAACGACAAGTGATTGGTATTACCGAATTTATTATTTTGTAAAGTATATAGCAATAATTGTACGTTAGAAATTCTAGTACCTCGAATGGAAATTTTCAATTAATAAATTTTCTCAACGATATTTTCGATATCTTAAACATATATAAAAAATATCTTAAACACTATAATAGAATTACAATATTTTTACGATATACCATAATAGAAGAGAAATTTATTGTCACCTGGCCTATATAGCCCATCATCTAGTATAGAAACATCCGTTATAATTATATACTAGAATTTGTTTCCTTGAATTTTATTAACCCAATTTCAAGTCTTCAAGTCTTCTCTTAATTATCCCATTTTTGTCTTTACTTTAACATTAGAATCAATAATTTTCGACTGTCAGTCCTATTCCAAAAATTTTATAAGCAACTAAGCTTTTATATACTATAAGAAAAATAAGTATCTATATGTCAAATTTTAAAATATAATCATTTTTGAGTGACCATATGTGCATGTTTATAAATTTCCCATAGAAATAATGTAACCGTAAACGAAAACTAAACCAATAAAAATATTCTTGGGATTTAGATAAATCGAAAACTTTGAAATTTATTAAAATCTTGATCTAAAATATTTTTCCCATAAAAATCATATTATATTGATAGAATAATACTTTTAATTATTAATAATGTTATCATTTTTAATTAAAACTCCCATCACTGTTTGAACATTTAAGCTTATAGATAAAATTTTATTACATCAAGAAGTGATGAAAGTTTTTTTTTTTTAAAACTTGTGAAATCTTTTTTTTTTTTTCGTATATTAATAAACTTTAATACCTTAAACTAGAGTATAATATCCTCTTTCTAACCAAAGCAACAAAATCAACTAAATTAGATGACTTTAAATGTTGATAATATTGATACAAACATTTTTCATATTTAGTTTTGTTGTTTGATTGTTTTAATTTACAATAAATTATTATTTCATTCATCATCATCACTCTATAATCATTATCATTATTATCATCATCATCATTATTATATTATTAGTACAATAATTTTTATGATTAGATGATGAAGAAGAAAAGATAAAGTTTCAGTTGTCGAATTTTATAATATATATTATGTATACTATATACCTATAATATTAATATATATATATTTGTATATAAATATTATATTTCCATATACATCTATACAAATACATATTATGTATTTATATGCATATAATGAAGTATGACATTTGATACTATGATATTATAAGAACAAAAAAAAAAAAACAAAAAAAAAAACAGAAAAGCAAGGAATGGTTTGGTTTGTTGGATTATTGACTCTTAATAAAAATTCTTGTTGACATTTTTGTTTGGATGAGAATTAAATGTTTCTGATAGCACAACAGAAAATTTTATTAAATCCTATTTATATTATTTATATACATATATACTATATAATATGTATAATTTTTCGTATTCTGTTCTATAGTTTTTTTTGTTTTTGTTTTTTTTTTTTTTTTTTTTCTTGCAAAAAAAATTGAAATATAAAATAATAGGGGTTTTTTTGAATGTATGTTTGTATGTTCATGTACAAGAGTATAAAACTAAACAAAAATAATAAATTTATATTTTAGTATTATTTCTCTTGAGATATTGACATGACATTTAGATGTTTCTTTTTTTTTTTTTTCAATTTTATGACCTTAAACAGATTTTATTTTGCTTTTTATTCTTAATTCTCATTTTTTCCAATGGTCTTGTTTCGTGGTTTTTAGAATCAGATTTATAGTTATTAAATTTAAAATAATAACCAAGGAAGAAGAGATTGAAATACTTATTAGCTTGATATTGGATACTGAAGAACACTTCTAGTGTTAATTTAAAAAAAAAACAAAAAAAAAAAATATCATTTTTTTATTTAGTGTTTTTTTTTCTAGTTTTTTTTTTTAGTCTGAGATATTAATTAATTAATAATTTTAATTTTTACTTAGTTCTTTAATTGGATATTTTTTTTAAAAATTGAAATAAATTGAAATTTATTTTAGCTTTTATAAAATTAGTCCATCCATATAATATGTACCTCTATCTAGGTATTATATACGATATTATGTATTTAGGAGTATTAGATACGTTTTTTAAGGATACATATTCGTTTCTCAAATTATTTTGAATCCCAAATGACTATGGAATAATATTATGTAGGTACCTAATAATGTATTTGCCATTTGGATAAGTATTGTAAATTTTTAATCATCAAAAATGTACTATCTATTATAATAATATAATAATAAAATATTATGAAAAAAGAAAAACTCTTAAACAAAAACCATTTATAAAATATAATAGATACAATTTTGTACAAAATATAAGTTTTCATTCACATCAATGGATAAGAGCGTAAAGCGAGAAGGTGTGTGGGTTCGATTTCCACACATCTCGTAAGAATAATTAGTCCTTAAGACACACCTGTAAAAGAAAAGTCGTTTAATTTCCTTGTTACATTTATGTCGTCATTTTATTAAGAAAAATTAAATTTTTGTTTAATATTCGAAAATTGCAAACTAGAACCATCTTTTATTTTAAACAGTGAGATTTGGGACCGAAACTCAGTATTGACTAATATTTCATTGGACTGTTTTTTACTTGACTGAATTTCATTTGACTATATGGCCCTGACTTCGATAGTCATTTCATTAAAATGAAAATGAAAAATTTCATTTCATTTTAATAATTTTTTGCGATTTCGATAGTCGGGCAAAATGAAATGGAATTTAAAATTAAAATGATTTATATTTTTTTTTTAAACCCGCAATACTTTCTTATTTTGAGGTTTTGACTATACAAAGAAAAGCTATAAGTAAAAAATTAAGATTTAAAACACGTAGTTCCCAATACCACGTAGTTCCCAGTAATAGAAAAAAAGCAAAAAATTAAAAAAAATGTCGAAAAGTGGTTCCTTAGTTTTTGGATTCTGTTTTTTAGGGCGGGCTTAAAAGTTAAACTTTTTTATTTTTTTTTTATGATATTTAAATTTTACTACAAAATCGGTGAGTACTGAGTACCTTTTTTTTAATCATGTCGGAACGACTTCTAATTCACAAATTAATGGGCTTACTTGCAACCTATGTTATCGCATAGTTATAGGTTACTTATAAAAATGCCTATATTCACATAAATATAAATAAAATACTTCATAATTTTTTCCTAAACTCATTGAGAAAATTTCACGTTTTAAATGAGTATATTCATAAAATATGACTATCAAAATCAGCTTCTTTTCATTTTTTATGATTTTTTTAATTTTTTATGACTATCGAAATCAAAAATTTTGTTTTTCATAAAAAATGAAAGTAATATGACTATCGAAATCAGGGCCTATTTTTCAATTAACGAGATTTCATTTGTAGCCAACTTTAAAATCCTCCCTAATTATAATATGTTTTACATATATACACTTTAATACAAAAAAACTTAAAACAACACGGTCTGCCGCCGCCAAACCCGTGCGAAACAAATTATTGGAACTCTGATTTTGTAAACAACTCTGAAATTTTCCCTAATTATATGTTTTCCATGCAGTCATATGAAATACAGTCCAATGATACTACAGGCATATGACAAGCTCCAAAACATATATGTATATATATATTACTATTTGGCAATAACTGTATTAAATGTAAAAATATTACTGCAAATGATAGGAAATATTAATATATAAGCTTCCGACTAGAAAACATTTACGAGAACTAAAATCTAGATATCTGATTCTAATAGTTAACTTATAAATGGGGTATTACTCGAAAAAAAAAAATTAAAATTATATTTTGGTAATGTTTTTAGAAATTGGTGAGAAAATATTCACTCCACAGAAGAAAGATGTAATAAAAAAATTATACTTTAAAAACAGTTATTGCAAAAACAATACAAATAAATAGTAGGTAACAATAGGAAAAATATCTAGGCAAAAAGATTATAAAATTATAACCCTTTGACGTCTGTGATGTCCAAATTGAATTTAAAGTGAAATATCCAAACATGTTATCGTATATTCAAAAGTATGGAAATACGCTCTTTCACAATAGTGTAGTTTAATTTGCAAAAGTTTAATCTCATTACTTTTACAGCATAACGAAAAAGCCGCCACATTATTAATTTAAAAATTAGAATAAGTAGAGCATAAATTTCTAAAAAATAGTGTACGCCTGTACATACATACTTGAAATAAATAAGCATAGAGTTGGGATTTACTATTTTAATTATTTAAAAAACTTAAACTCACATGTTCGTTTTAAATTTTTTTTGTTTCGACCTTCTGTATGATTTGTTATGATATATCTAATATTTCATATCTTTTTAATCAAAACTATAATTTTTCTAATAAATTTTTTAACAAGAAAAATGATTTTATAAAAGAAAAAAAAATTAAGAAACATGATTCAAAATGAAAAATTATAGTTTGATATAATTTTCGATTATATAAAATTACTAAATCTTTCAAAAATAAAATAAAAAAAAAATTAAATTTAGTTCCTTTTTCAAAAACTAATTTCCATGTTTTTTTTTTTACAAAAACGCGATATTACGTCTTATAATAATCAACCAAAACGTTCAATATTAACACAGTTCTTCATAATATAATGCTACTTTTCTTATTTCCGCCATATTTTTTTTACTTTTTTTTAGCACATTTTCCAAAAAACAATTTTGAAAAATCTGTTTATAATATTTAATTTGTCCTTTCGTTTGTCGATCTACTTCTATCCATTTAAGGGAAAAAATTAATATTTTAGTAACGAATTGAGATCCATTCCATTAAGAGACCAGCCCGAAGACTCCAACCCGAGAAGTTCAAATACGAAATCTTTGATTTTGTGTTCAGAGAGCTCACTGAGGTTGGTGTAGAACGGTTTACCGAGTGAAAGAAGCCTGGCTCTAGCTAGTGCCGGACATCTGCACAGAAACTGCTTCATGTTCTCACTTTCGTTTGCATCTTTGCTACTCCTGCAGAAGATGTTGTGAGGGATTCTTAATTTGGCTGCATACGTGCCTACTGGCCAGTGACCTGTGATGATTACCACTAGTGTGGCGATGTCTATGCGAGATTTGGATATCAACGCATTTGATCTCCTTTTGTTGTATGTGGGCCACAATGTTCTAGATATGGTTCAATTGCTCAGATTACTCCACCTTTGTTGTGATATACAAAGAAAGGATCCGTTCCTTTACGGTGCTGATTGGACAACTGACTCTTTCAGAAGAGTTAGTGTTCCAAGATTTTAAAGCAACGAAGTTTTTATTTTAGAATGAGTAAGATCCAAAAATCAACATAAGTAACCTGAAAATTGTTTTTTAAATTTTTCTCTATTTCAGAAGAAATGAAGCGTTAGATATTAAAAAATTGCAAGTTTAGATAACTTTTAGTATTCATTTAGCTTTTAACATTTTCTCTCTAAATTAAATAGCATTCTGACCATGTGTCGTCATTGCCTTAAAATAGAGAGAGGAATTTTTTTGATGTTTCACAAGGTAGGGAATTGTCATTTCATAAACATATTTAGAGAAAACTGAAGTTGCACTTTTCAGTAAATTTCAAGTTTTTAACTGCAGTTGGAAATAAAATAGTTTCATTTTTAACATTTCAGAATATAAGACTTTGTGAAGAAATAACTTTTAATACTACTTTGTTTTTCTTTTTTGCAGTTTTTGCTTTCAAAATAACAATCAATAATCATAAAAATTATTTCTTTTTTTACTAAATTATTAAATTATTATGTTTTAACAAAAAATAAATAAAAATCTAAATGTCGTTATCAAAATATTACCATCTATTTTCATACTTTCAGGTGAAAAGAATAAAAAAAAAACCTTACCTCTAAAATCTAGAAAGAAGAAAAACATTTTCTCCTCTTCTGTTATACATTAATATAATATTTACCTATAAAAAAAAAAAAACCGTTATTTCCTAACATATTATCAAAGCGAAAATAAAAATTACATTTACTTTTCATGTTTTTTTTTTTACTTCTAATTTTTTGCAATTTCCAATTATTTTAGTTATTCCCTGTTACCTTGCTCTTTATTTCGATTTTTATTTTTTTCGCTCTCTATCCATTTATTATTTTATTTCTTTCTTATAATATTTCCATTTCAAATATATTTATTTTTTTTTTTTTTAGAATCATAATTACAAGAAAAATTGATAGGAAAAAATTTTGAATTCCAAAATGAAAGTAACTGATGGCGCCGACATCATTGTAATTCAGAAAGAAATACAAAATGTACATCATATTACCGTTATATAATGATTCAATGTAACGGTTGTGAAATTAAAATTTTCTCAACTTTTTAGTTGTTTTTGTTGGTTTTCATTCGTTTGCAACTAATCTTTTTCTATTATTTTTATTTCTTTTGTTTTTGCTTATTTTTTTCTTCTTGTTTTTTTTTTGATAACAAGCGATAAAAAATGAGAAATTTACCGTTATTTTTGTATAGTTTTTTTCCTTTTTATTGTTTTTGTACTATTTTTTTTTTTTTCGAAAATGTTCACATATTTCGTTTGTTGTTCGTTTAGCTTGTTTCTATACTCTAACGGTACAATATGGAGAGTTCACGATAATATCATTTAGTCAGTAATTTGGCAAAACGAAAAAACAAAAAAAAAAAAAAATAACATTTTGATTGTTTGATGAGTTTTTTTTTTTGTTGTTGTTTAATTTTAGAAAATTATACCTGATTATTATACCTATGTTTTTACCAAAATATTATTATTTTCTCTTTCTTTCTACTTTCGTGTCTGTTTTATTTTTTAGATTTGCGGTCTGGTTCAATTTAAAAACAAAAGTACTGCTAAATTATTATTGTTTTTGTTTTTTCCGTAATTATGTCATTTGTTTTTAATGATGAAAATATTACTGTTTTAATATTATGTTTTTGTTTTCCGTTATCCAAAATTCACTACTTCTATCTACCTCTTTCTCTCTTTCATTATAATTTATTTATGCATTTTGTTTGGTAACATTTGTGTATACTTTTAGAATTTTAACCGATGTTATGAATGAATGAATGAATGACATTATCGGCATGAAAATGATAATTTTGGTAAATTTTTATTTTGTTATATTATTTTTAATATTGCGGTTATTATTCTAACGGACACATAGATATCATTGTATTACTGGATACTGGAACATAATACGTAATGAATTACTGTTACTATTATTAGCGTTATAGTACATCTGTAATATTAATAAAAATTATTCTAGTTTGTTTATAGGTATACTAATAAAAAAAAAAATAAAATAAAAATGTGGTGGAATATGTTCTGCTAAAATTGACATGAAAATATGAAATTCATTGAAATAATAACGGTAAATAAATATTGTTTTAGAGAAATAAAGAAATTACAAAATAAAACAAGGCAGCATGTAAAATCAAATACTTTTAAAGGCGCACATTTTAAAAAAAGATAATAAAAAAAGTTTTTAATATTGTGATTTCCACTAAAATTTGTAATTTTTCTTGAATTTTTATATATGAGGAAAAAATGTGAAAGAACCTTTCTCTTGAACGTTAACGAAAACCTGTATAATTAAAAACAAACTGTTAACCAATGCAAAAATATAATACTAAAACTTTAACTTTTGCGTTTTACTTTAGAATATTTGCGCAGGGTGTCTAAAAATAAAAAAAGTTTCAATTTTGGATGCCTAAATAGTTCTTAAACAGGAACCGGTACAAAAAAAACTCTTCTTTTTCCAAAATTCTTAGGTTCTATCTAAAACCGTTCAGGAGTTATGAAGGAAGATAAATCCTGCAAAAATTGTTTTTTCATATAACTGTTAATTTAAATACTAAATTTAAAAAAAAATGTATGATTTTGATACAAATTTATAAAAGTAAATAAAAATAGAAATATAATATTGTAGCTTTAATTTTTATGTCTTGCTAACAATAAGTTTGTACAGTTTATAAATTACAAATATCTTAACATAGTAAATTTTCAATTTTTTGAGCCGAATAACTGTTAAATAGGGGGTGGTACAAAAAAAAAATTCTGTGAGAACATATTTTAATTCTGAAAGTTCTTTCTTTCAAGGCTCGACAACTTTTTGATTGGTAAACTAATAGATCCCTAGATACACATTTGAAAAGAAGACTTTGTACAATTTTGAGCAACTGTAGCTACGTAACGGATGGGGCTACATAAAAAATTTGTTCTACAACATTAAATTTGCTTAAACGAGATTTATCCATGATTAAAAATTCTGTTTTCTATACGATTTAGAAATTTTGTGAACAAATGGACGGATGGACAGAGTGAAATTCGTAAATAAATTTTTGAAAAGTTTTTTTGAAAATTGTGGTAAATAGGGAGATTAAAAAAAAGATTATGCAAATAAATTGAAATACCTAGGTTCATATTTAGAGAAAAAAAAAAAAAACTGTCTATGGTGAATGATTTGCGTTTTTTGCAATGACATTTATTTTGTACCAAAGTAAAATACATAATAATATCATATATATATTATGTTTTTTTTTAAATTTAAATCAAAAATTTTAAAGTTTTGAAATTATAAATTTAATAAAAATATAAAATCTTTTTTTTAGATAAGATACAAAAATATTAGTTCTTAAGTTAAAAATTTATGAAATAAATAACGATTTATATCCTTCGTTAATTTAATTTAGTTTAAAAAAAAAAAAAACAAATAATAAACTTTAACTAATTTTAAATATATATTTTGAATGAAACATATTCTGAAACCACAATATAATTTAAGATAGAAATAGTGAATCTTTTTTTATTGAATATAAAATATCAAATTAGATCCTTTTATCTATATTTGCTCTATAACGATAAAGACTGTACAACTTCAGAGTTCTTTTCTAAATTTTTTTTTGTATAACAGTTTAGTAATTTAAAATTTTTTATTTAATTTTTAAATCATTTTATATTTTGTTTTTTTTACAGAACCAAATAATTCAACATAATCAAAAGCTTGGTGTAATTGTAAGTAGTGGTGATTTAGCATTACAAGGTGTTACACGTCATCAAGCTGGTAATTATACATGTACAGCGTCAAATGTTGAAGGAGATGGTGATAGTAATATTGTTGAGCTGAAAGTAATGTGTAAGTACATACCATTATATTTTATATGTTTTTGAATGTTAGAATTCAATCATTCTCTTTCATTTAATTATACTTTACTTTTAAGAAATAAAAATTAGACAAAAAAGAGTATAAAAAAAAAATTACCTGGAAATTATTTTATATTCTTGAAGCAGTACAATTTACCTAACATGGCCATATAAAAATAACATCTTTGCTCCTAAAATTATTCCTTTCTTGTAAAAAAAAATACAGGATTTTATACAAAACGGCGATATCTATTTGAAAAATACATAATATGTATGTAATTGTTAGACCGTTGTATAGCTTTTTTCAAATGTGTATGATACCTGCACTCTAAAATATAAGCGTCATCTAATATTTATTTTAGATTTTTATGACGGATGATCTTTTTTTTTTTCGAATCCGATTTCGCTTAAAGTTAAAACTTTTTGTATTAACTGTTAATATTGTATGAAAACAAAAATCATATTCAATATCAGACAATATTATATAGTAAAGCGTATGTGAAATAAGTTGCCTTAATATCATTTATATCTCATCTATCGTCAAATCTGTTAAGATTTCGACTTATAAATTAATTTTCAATCAAAGTTTCTTTAATTTAAGTTCCGTGCGGATATTAAAATAAAAATAAAATAACTAAATTATAGATGGCGCGGAAATAACTTATTAAATTATTTGTGTTTATTTTTTAGGTTTTTTTAGTCTGAGTTTAAATTTTTTTTTTTATAGTGTTTGATACCAGCACTGTAATATTTTTTCTGACCTTTACAGTTACATTATGATGGATGTCTAGCAAATATAATTTTTTAACATTTTTTTGTTATTTTATAGTTTTATTTGTACGTACAGACTACTTTTACGTTATGTATTACAATATTATTTTATAGAGATAGTCCCTCACTGGTTTCACAGTTCTATAATAAGAGTTTAGAAAAAAAAAAAATAAGTAAAATAAATTTGACCTTCATTTATGAAACGTCGTACATGTAGAAATTATATAGGTACATACTATTATAATGCATATCTATATAATTTATTTAAATATATTAATCAGTGACGACTATAGAAATTTTTAAATAGGGATGCTGACTAAAATATTATAATCAGTTAATAATTAAGTTATAATAATGAATTTAATTTTAGTACCTATATATTGGAAAAAGTAAAAGAAAAACTGTTTTGGTTGTATCTTTGTAAACCTATCTGAATATCCGGAACGAGTATTTTCTTAACGCTACAAAAAGCTTTATTTATCATAACGCTATAAAAAGCACTGCTCCTTACATATTACAATAATGTACAATATATTTTTTTCCCGTATTCCATCTTCTTGGAGAGCAGAGAGTTTCCATAAAACTTCTGAATCGCAATATGTTCTGAGCCAGTTGTTTGGTTTTTCTTATATGTTTGGTTTTCCGCTGTTTTTGTTTTTGGTTTACCGACAACTTTTATTTTTTGTCAATTCCTCATTTAGATTGATAATAATTTCTCATTTTTTATTTGTGTAAGCCATTTTATTGTACGTTTTGTGGTTCTGAGGCATTTATTCTCAAATAATTACATCGTTGTATAAAAGAACTTATTTTGCTTAAGTTTTGTAGGTATGTTCTTGTCTTTATGCCTATATTTACTTACGGTGATTGCTCATTCTTCATAACTAAATTTACTAATTCTTATAAACTTTATGCGGTTGGAAATGTCTTCGTCAGTTCCTATATTTATAGTAAGAAACTTATCAAGCTTACTACATCATTTATTCCAAACATATAAGAAAAATCAAACAACTGGCTCAGAACATATTGCGATTCAGAAGTTTTATGGAAACTCTCTGCTCTCCAAGAAGATGGAATACGGGAAAAAAATATATTGTACATTATTGTAATATGTAAGGAGCAGTGCTTTTTATAGCGTTATGATAAAACTTTTTGTAGCGTTAAGAAAATACTTAATAATATAATGGTTGATAATTAACGTAAACATAAAGTTAATCATAATCTAAAAATTAGAAATTACATTAAAAGCAATGCTTTCCTGACAGAATTTTAAAAGTTGTTCAAAATTTTATATATAAAAATTTTAGTTTCTTTGGAAAACAGAACGATGTTTACGATGAATATGATTGTATAAAATAATAATTCTAGGAATAATTTGTTTGTGTGACAGTTACTAGATACAAATAATTATTATGTTTAGTCTGATAATATACCTTATTATATATTTCTGAGTCACCACTGATATAAATAATAAATATATTATTATTACAAACATATTATTATATTATATATCTATAAATAATTTACAAAAAAAAAAACTAATAAAAATAAATGAATTTAGTTTTTTCCTTGATATGATAATGATATGTTTTTTTTTTATATTCTATATAATTATGATAATATAATATATAGATTCCTATATAACAATATATATTATATAGTATTTACAAAATGTTCTCCTACAGTATATAGGAAACGGACCAAAAAAACTAGGTTAATCCTTAAAATAAATAAAACCCTTATAACATAACAGAAAATAACAAAAACATAAAAAAAAAAAAAAAATATTACACTCTTTTTTTCCCCTTTTCTTATAAACGAACCTTTCAGATTTTTTTTTTTTTTTTTAACATATACCCTTAAGATTTACCATACGTACAATAATAATAATATATAACCCGTTGAAAATCTGTATCTACCTAAATATAATTATAATATGGGTATATAATATAATAAATGTATATAAAATACATTTTCTTTTATACAGTAGGTATGACCAGGAATAAAAGTAGGTATTATAATATGCGTTTTGAATCGTTATAAGATTTTCATTGTTTTAATAAAATTCAAAAATTATTTTAAATTTCAATTGTTTGTAAAAATTTCGATAAAAATTAAAATTAAAAATGAAATTATTTTAAAATAAACATAAAAAATATTGTTAAAATATTTTAAGATTAAATTAATTTTTTTATTTTGGCATGAAGAAAAACCTTTCAAATAATATTTTTTCGTTAAATATCCTTGCCATAGGTACATAAAATTTTGAATAGAATCGAACTTTGACATAAGTTTTTTTTTTCAGTTTGTACAGACAAATCGTAAAAAAACAACTGCAAATTTTACTGTACAAGACTAAAGTTTAAGTTCTGAATTAATTTTTAGTACACTTTGAATTTTGTTATAACACATATACTATACATATTATATTGTATAAAAATCTATTATGTGGTTTATCTACATTTAGTCCAATTCTAAATTACAAAATGATATTTTGTCTAATATCTTTCGATAAAACGGACATTTTGAAACTTTACATTTGTTATAATCAGATACTTCCCAAAAAGATATTATTGACAAACATATACTTTGCAAACATTATACAATATATAGATATATATATATTTTGAAAAAAGCATATAAATAACCCAGATTTTGTAACAAACTCTAAAATGCCTCCGAACTAATTATTTCTTTTAGATACATAAATATTTATTGTTAAAAGCCTTTTAAGTTGAGTGTCCTTTTTGTTAAAAATCTTTTTGTGAAGTGACATTTTATCATTAAATCTTTTTTGTCAAATATCATTTTAGACAAAATGTCTTTTTCAGAATATTATATTTAAGCAAACTGGCATACTCCCATATTATATGTATAAAATAATGTTGTGTTTTTCTTATAAAAAATTCTGACAAGGAAAGTACAAAAATGTACAAAAACAAAAAAAAAAAATGATAAAAAATTAAAATACAAAATATAAAAATAGCAGATCAGGACAAAAATTTGTATTGTTACTCGTTTTTTTTTATTATGATTTTATTTTATTTTTTTTGTTTATGTTTGGTATAAAATTCAGACAGAATGAAAATAGTGCAATACAAAATAAAAGGCTCCCTGGGGTGTCATGTGAGATAAAACATATTATGCGAGTGTAATGTATTTATAAAAAAATATATATATAATACATACGTACATAATATATATTTATAAATATAGATTTAAATCTATAAAATAAAATATGTAACAAGATTTTATAACATGAAAGTCAATGTTTTTTTTTTTTTTTTGTGGTAATTGTTGCCAGGTTACTACACTTCATTTTATTTCTTGGTAATTTTTTTTTTTGGTATTAAATTGAAACGTCATTTTTTAATGAAAAATCTTTTTAAAAATTTATCACTAAAAGTTTATCTCACAACAATTTTAAATTGTCAGTATTTTTATTATAACGATTTTTGTTTTTTTTTTTTTTTAAGTTTATCTTAAATTTTTTTTGTTAAAGGCAGGATATTTTTTATTTATTTATTTAAAAGTGTCTTATTTCTATATGTACAGAATGGAATAAAACAGATAATATGAGAATTTAGTTTAGGTAAAATTAATTAGATTGTCATAACAAATAATATTAATTTTAAAATTAAAATTAGTACTTATAAAGCTTTAGATTTTAAATTTTAAAGGATTTATCAGGATTTTTAAAATCACAATTTCTCTTATTTTAATTTATTTTCTTGTCAAATTAAAATCATTGGATATTTTATTTTATATATGAGTATGTAATTTTATATAAACGATTCTCGAAATTAATACAAAATCATCATCATCATCATCATTAATAAATACGCCAGTATTGTTTTTTGGGTCCCTTTTCAGAGAAAACAACTGGACCGATTTACATGGTTTATGCATGATTAAAAAGAATGAGGGGAGGAAAAACAAAATTTGTTTTTACCTTTTTGATCGGGGTGGTAGTTTAGGAAATACAGATAAAATCAAAATTTCTTGCCACATATGCATTTTTTTACACAACTTTCTATGTGTTTACATATTAATTTTTTCTTTCTGTTTAGTACTTGGTTTTTATTAGTTCGTCAATCGTATAGTATTTTTTGAGGTAGGTACTTATTTATACTTCAGAATGTAAATAATATGTATTTGTGTTTGCCTCTCGCATATACATTTTACACTGAGTTAGTATAGAATGAATATGGTTATATAATATGAATATAATATGAGGTTGTAAAACTTTTTAAATTGGATTGGATTGGTGGATTTTATAAATATATTTTAATTTTTTAAAATATTTTGTTTGGAAATTTTGGATGAAATAGGTTTTTTTTTTTCCTAAGGCAGGTGGGATTCTTCCAAAGACACCAAGAATTTCCCCCTTGGTAGTGTCAGATTCTTATTGACTAAACCCACCTCCCCCTTTTAGCTAATATAATGAGATGAAACCCTTACCTGCGAACGCAGTATATTGGCTAGGGAGTAGGGATAGGAAAGGATAGGAAATGGATACGGAAACATTGAATTGGGAGTGGAACTGTAAGAAAACAATGAATCCGCCTATTATTATTACTATTTTGCTAACAGTGACTAAAGCCGTCACATCAGTTACAACATTTAGTAGTAGTATATAGTACTACATGAGGTAATTATTGAAAGCAATCCCCACTGTCACTGTAGCGGCTATTATTATTGGTATTAGTATTCTTATTAATATTATTATTATTTTACTATTATTCTTATTAATATTATTATTATTTTACTACAGAGTCAGCACCATCAGTGGATTACAACGTGCAGCAGTATATAACACCTTACTTGCATGATATAACCAAAGATAGCTTCAGCTATTTTTATTATCACTATTAACATTATTATTATTATTATAATTATTGTTATTATTATTATTATTATTACTACTATTAATTATACGATATACATTATTACGATATAAAAGTACTACATATATTTTATTTATGACCTGACCGGGGTTTGAACCCAAGACCCTTCGATTGAAAGGTTGGCGACTTAACCACTGCGCCATGAGTCAGATAGCAGTTTTTCTTAGTACACTGATAAAAAAATTTTAAGTTAGAAATTATATTGTTATTATAATAATCTAAATTAATAATAGTTAAAATAAAATTATAATAGATAATTATAGCTAATAATATATAATAAATAAATAAAATTATAATAGTTAAATTTAGTTTAATTGTCAGACATAATATATGTACATATGTAAGCAGTATTTAAAGTATTAGGTTCCTAGATTCAATTTGCAATGAATTCCAATTTTTGTTTGTTTTATTGGAATTTTATGTTTTGTTTTTGATAATTACGTAAATGAAAAGTTTCAAAAGATCTT
Source organism: Poecilobothrus nobilitatus (assembly GCA_947095535.1). Classification (NCBI taxonomy): domain Eukaryota; kingdom Metazoa; phylum Arthropoda; class Insecta; order Diptera; family Dolichopodidae; genus Poecilobothrus; species Poecilobothrus nobilitatus. Next base: position 238,763,609 of record OX352773.1, on the reverse strand, counting down.
TATATAATACATAAATACACATGTATATGTTGGTATGTTTTATATTTTGTAAATTTGGTCGCAATAAATTTTTGGGGAGTGTTTTAAGTCAAAATTACGATTTACGAATTTAATTTTTTGTAGCCTACCTATATAAATAAACAGTGTCTATTTTTTTTAACCACCAAATGCATATATGTACATTACATATGTAAGTATGGATGTGGTTTTATTTAAACATAAAATGTTTACTCAGAGGCATGTTGATACACATTCATAAATTTGATAATATAATTAAAAAAAAAAAAACCAGAAAACAAAATGGATTCTGTTTTGATTTAAATATAATATAGAATAAAAAAAAAAAACTTTTTTTCTTTTTTGCTACTTCTTAATACCTCGAATTATCGAATGTATGCATGTAACCATTATTGGTTACAACATGATTACACAACGTCATCTTATAATATTCATATATACATATTATATAAGTATGCGCTTTCGGCTTTAAACTTAAATTTCATGCTTAAACCAAAAACAATACATTTGAAACGTTTTTATTTTAATGTGAATGTATATAATATGTTTGTTTATATATGCATGTACATACATTATAATATTTACGTTCAAACCTTGGTTCAAATTAATAAATAGAAATTTTTAAGTTAAAAAAAATTGTCGTAGCTGTACTAGGATAATACATATACGTACATACATATGTATTTTGTAAAAACAGCAATAAAAATTTTAACGTACAGAAATAATATCAATAATATGAGAGTAGAATTTAGAACTTACAATTTTAGTACTAAACTAATTAATATTTTATGTTAAGAAAAATTTAAGAGAATGAAATGTATATTAATATATTATGTATGTACATATATTTAAAAAAATTAAAATATGTAATTTTCTATTTTAAAAAATTCAAATTTCAATGTATGTAGTATTTTATGCAGTTATGCACCAAAATACAAATATGTTTTTTGGTTATTTTTGAAAATTGAGCTAACGTGTCAATAACTAAACTCTACGTTCATAGGTTACCTTCAAAAATGTAAGGGTATATCTTATCTGTATGGAATCTTTTAGTATGAGCAGCGTTAGGACAATGGCTGGTTGTTTTTAAAACTTAAAGTTATCTTATAATAATTATTATAATAACTCGAAATGTGTAGGTAGTAAAAATTTATCCTGTATTACAAAAAAATTTATTTTAAAATCAAAAGCTATGAGGCGTTGAAATCAAAATTTCCATTCAAAATTAATCTGAGTGTTCTAAATCGGAAAAATCATGCTTGAAATAATTTAATATTATCCGCATTAAACAGATTCTGCTGAAACATTATTAATAAATTGAAAAAATGGCAATAAAAATATAAAATTTATAGGAAAAGTTATTAAATTCAATTACTAGTCCATTATTTTTTTTGAAACAAGGAAACGATATAAGAATATAAAGGGTGTATAGTTAAACCACCCTTTTTCTGCAGCTTTTTAATATTTTTTAATTGTTTATTTATCATCTAGTAGAAAAAGTGGGAAAAGATTATACTGGTTGACACAGGATATCAACAAATCTTCTCCATCTAACATAATTTTGGGCAAGTGCTTTTACTTCGCACCATGGTTTCTCACAAGTCCGTGATATAATTGTTCAATGTTAAGTAATTTTAGATCAACTACTATAATATATGACCCATATTATTCATATTGATGATAATTTTGTTTTTAAAGATGGAATAAAGAATTGTAATAAAAGCAGCGAAGAGTTGAGAGTTGATTGAGTCAACTATAAGATACCCGTACGAACATAATATATGCTGCTTCTATAACATTTAATCAATTCAATTTAAAATTTTCTATATTTATTTATAGAAGTATATTAAATTAAGTGCCAAAATGTGAGGATATAAATTTTACAGTTGTATGACAGCTTCCAGAATCTACTGCGCTAGATAATCCAAATTTATAGTATTAAATATTTTGTACTAATATTTTTAGTGCTTTAAATACAAACTCTTTTTATAAAAGATAACTAAATAAGATCTACATTTTATAAAGAAATAAGTAAACATTTTAACTGTCATCCTCTTACCGCGTTATAATGTGATAACATAGACTGTCATTCGATTCTAAAACTGATACCTATTAATAGATCTGGAATTATTTTTAAATGTTAAAATAGATAGCTATAAAAAAAAAAATTTTTTTTTTTTGTTTTTAGTGTATTTCCCTGACACAAAAATGTGACAAGGAATTTAGGCAGCCTTTCTTCTTCAGGTTTGGCTGTAAATATATAAAACAAAAAAATTAAAAAAAGGAATTTTTTAATAATTTTTATTAAAATTTTTTCACATAATTATTCTTACGACGTGTATGGGATTCGAACTGACACTCCAACGTTGTTTACAACATATTTCATACGCTTTACAACATATTTCATGAAAGAAAAAAAAATTTATTATAATAAAGAATAAGCCAAAATCAGTCGACTAATTTCAAATTCCTTTTCAGATGAAAATTATATTTTTATTTTTTTAGGTTTCGATTATTTCCTTGAACATAATTTTCGATCAATATTACTTTAACACCAATAATATTTGATCAATACGTCTTGAACTATTTTAATACTTTAAATTTTGGGGCAAATTTTACTTATTAAAATAAAATAATAAATATGATCCACTTTTGAACAAAAAGGTAATCTGACAAAAAACAACTAAATCAAAAAACAAGAACAAACGTTTCTAGAATAGCGACATTAAAAATAAGGCCATATCAACAATGAAACGAAAAAACGAACTAAAAATTAAAAAAAAGGAGTCGATTTCAAAGAATCCTGTTTAAGAAAACGAATAAAAAACGAATAAAATATCAATGAACTAAAAAAAAAAATAATAATAACAGCCTTCTGGCATTAACAGTATTCACTTTTTAGCTGTAGGACTCCATTCAATGAAAAATATATTTATTATATTTTTTGTTTTTTTCTTTGTTATATTTTATAAATTTTTTAAAAACTTTTATTATTTTAAAATGATTTTTTTTTTCATTCTTTTTACTTAAAAAAAAAAAGATTTAAAAAAATCAACATCGAGTTTTACTACTATTGCGTATATACATATATACCAATATATATATATTATATATGGGACGTGAAAAAACACTTACCACCCGTTGACTATTTGAAACACGGCTAACGATGGTCAGTTTTTTTAATTTAAGTAAGAAATTATTATTTTCTTTGGAAATGTTTAAATCGAAACAGGAGCAACAACAAAAGCAAAATAATTCCTTTTATGAAATTTATTTTTTCTTTTGTCCCGCTTCCTTCTTTTAAATATATATCTAGGATTTCTTTTCGTTTTTAATATTTTGTATTTAAAGCTTCATGCTGTAATCATGTACATTATTAATAAAACAAAAAAAAATTTAAATTGAGAAAAAAAAACAAAAACAAAATAAAAAATAGACAGTAAAAAAAATGACTACAACTAGAATAAATTAAAAACAGTTAACCAATAACATAAAAAAAAAACAACAATAAAAAAATGAGTTTATTTAAAATTGTTACCCGACAAAGACAACAAATGAATATTATATTTTATCTCTGGCTTTCTCTCTATTAGAAAAAAAAAAAAACACAAGAGAAAAAAAAGAAAAAGAACTGTTAGAGATATAAGAGAAAAATTAAAAGAAAATGTATACCACAAAACGACATACAACAAAGAAAAAAGGCCACCACAGCTATAATTTTAATGACAATGTCAGCATGAAAAAACTTTCGAACTTTAGAAAAAAAAACAAAAAAGATAACATTAAAACTATAACTTAAATTTTCAGATTAGTGGTTAATAAATTGATAAAGAATTTCATATACACTTCCAAACATACAAAATAAAAACCTCTTCTCTATTTAATAGAAACCAAAAGGTATCTTATAGTGTCCATAATTTTCTATTTTCTGGAATCCATGGTTTTAGTAAAAAAAAAAAAAAGAAAATACTTCGAAGAAAAATCCATTTTCGCCACCATATGTGGTGCGTTACTAAATAAACTAAAAAACATATTCAATAGAAAATGGGACATTAAAAAAATAAGCAAGAACAGAAAAAAAAAACAAACCAAAAAGAAGAGAGAGAGGATTTAAATTTCAAAGATTTTGGTGTATTTTTTTTTTTTTATTTTTCAGTCCTTGGTGTATTACTTATAGATATTAATATATGGTGAATAATATATTGTTATATATGTAGGTAACTAAAATAATACACATTTGTCTGTGTATGTATTAGGAATTTGATAGGATAAAAATTTTTGCGCTATTTTAAAATCTTAATATCCTGCTGATTTTCAATTATTGATTATGTTCATAAAGAAAAGAATATACGAGTATATATTATTAATCTTTTCTATATATATTTTTTTTATATATATAATATTATATTCTTTAAATAACAATGAATTCATTTAAAGAGACCAAAACTATAATGTCAAAAATAACGGGAAAATGAAATAACATAAAATTTTTTAACAGTTTGAATTCTGTTCTGTTATTTTTATTTTGCTATTTTTTTTTTTTTTATATTTTGTTTAATAAAAAAAATTTTTACTAAAACTATACTAAATAAAATTTTAATTTTATTTATTTGGTTTATAAAATATTTTTTTAAATAAAGGATTGAACAGTTTATGACCTAAAAGTTTTAGTCACTTTTAATATCATATATTGTAATATTAAATTAATTGTATGTGTTTAGAAACTTTAATACAAAAGGAAAAAAAAATCGATTTATGTCCAGTTAGCCGAATTGTAAATTGCAAAACAACATTTTGGTTATTATCTTTTGGCAATAGTAAGATTTTGTAACTTTCCATTTGGTATAATTAAAGACTTTATAGAACAGATATTTGACAAACAAAGTATAATATGTAATGAAAATACTATATAGTACCTTTTATTATTCTGAAAAAAGCGTATAACCCTGATTTTGTTACCAATTCTAAAATCCCTTCTAACTACTTATTTTTTATCCACAGATATCTATAATTATACATATTTCAAAAATCAAACATTTTTATTTTAAATAGAAAATAAATTTTGTTAAGTTGATTTGAGAATAGTCCCTTTTGTTAAAAATTTCTTTGTAAAATGAGTGGGTCTTTTTATAATTTTTTAAGAAGTGGAAAAATAAACTAACATGTTTCCAAAAAAAAAATTAATGATGTCATACATTCTTTATTCTTTATAAATAAATTTTTAATTTTAAGGAAAATCTATGAGGGCAAGAAAAAAATCTCAAAGCTCGTTCGGTTTTAGAAAATTTTTCATCCGATACCGATATTATTTCTTAATATCTAATATAAATTACTATAAAAATTAATCTTTGTAATTATTAATTAGTAATATATGCTTATGTCACTAAAATGTCTGATAATTGAATGGAAACATGAAATTTTATTTTTGAAACATTTGTTCCAACTTTTTCAATCCAAAAAAAATCTACTCTAATTAAACAAAATATTTGTAACAAGGGCCCACGTCTACTTTTTACTTAATTTAAAAGAGAATTTAATTTTTTGACTATTTTAGTTATAGATAAAAACCAACACTGCAACACTTTTTGTTGTTAATGTCAAATTTTAAGCTTTGATCACTTTTAATTTCATTTTTAACGGTATATTATCGATAGTCACTCTCACCTTTTTTTTTGCATCAGTATATCTATTTTTGATTTTCTGCTCTTAGTAGATATATTTTCTTTTCGATTCTTTAAAATGCCTTTTTCTGGTATTTGCTTTTGATTGGTTTAATACAAAGAAAAAATCATTTTTACTTGATGCTGTATTTTAAAAAATTATATTTAGCTGGTATAAGTGAACTTTAATAAGTTAAATTTAATCTTTAATTAAAAAAAAAAAAAAAAAATCTCGTTCCTTTATTGTGTCAATATAAAAAACTACCAAACAGGTAAGAGTTCAAGGTCAAAGTTTATTTAAATAAAATTATTACTAAATATTATACAAATAAAAAAAAAGGCAAAAGCTAATAAGTTTATTTTAAATCTCTTATATTACTTATTATAAATCATCAAAACTCATAGCGGAAACTTAGAATTTAATATTAATTATACTCTGTCTAAAAATATTTTTCTAAAAAAATTAAAATAAAGTAAAGTCTTAAGTATATATAAAGTAAATCTTAGAAATTATAATTAAATTCTTCACCTCACCAAAAAAATATATTGTAATTTCTTATGATACGTCATAAATATTTTTTTAATACTACTTAAAAAATATAGCTAGTATCTACTCATACACTCATTGAATTTAGATATAACTTAAATAGCAAAAAGTTTCAAGGACTTATTTATACCTATTACAACAGAAAAGATATATTCTTAAGACATCACTATAAATTTTCTAACGATTAAATAGCTCTATTTTTTTTCGTTTTTTTTTTTTTAATTTATTTTTTATTCCTTTCATTCATTTCCATATTTTTCTATTCACATCCTTTTCTATCCACTAATGGTATTTAAATTTACTATTTGGAATAAATTAAGTATATATGTGTATTTTGTGTTATTGTTGCTGAAACTGAAATTGTTGGTTGTTGTTGTTATAACAAAAAAACAAACCCTTTTAAATTTTTATTTAATATTATTAAAAAAGCATGCCTTAAGCATTATAAATATTAGTTATAGTAGAGAATTTAAAATAAAATGTCTCAAAAGTATTTTGTATAATATATTACATGTTCTAAACCACCTGTAAAAATGTTCTTTTAAATGACTATAGGTAATAATAGTCGAGCATTAGATAATATTTAAGGATAAGAGAATATCTAAAGTGATATTATGTCTACTTGTCTACTATAGTCTATTATGTCTACTTGTCTACTAATTGACTTTTACATATTTTCACTTTTCTTATAACTAAAAATACTTCTACAAAATTCGATATAAAATTAATCGAAATGATATAGAATCAAACAAATATCTCTAATGGCAGAAATTTTATTATAGATGGTAAACTGTTTATTCAAATTTTGCCAAAGAATTAATATCTTCAAATATTATGATTACATACAATTTGTCATCAACATTCATAGAAACCATTATATAGAAAAATTTATTTTCGGCCCAATTATTTTTACAATAATTTCATTTATATAACTTTTTAGAACATTTTTTTAGAACAAAAAAAAAAAAAAAATCTATAATCTTAATTAAATACGAGTAATCTTAAGTTCTTAATAGTCTATGACCAACTATAAAATTGTTTTCTTAAAATTTTTATTTTCTATTCTTATAATAAATCCCACCACAAAATATAAAACATACTTATAACATTTTACTAGAATAGAGTAAAGGAAATACCGTTATTTTTTTTTATTTTATTCTTTTTTTTAACCTCTATTTAATGTTATATATTATTATTGTAGATTATTTTTTAATTTTTTTTTTCACGTTGTTATACTTGTTACTATTTTAAGATTGCTGTATTTTTTTTCTTTTCTCGGATGATTTTATTTTATTTATTTTTTTTTGTTTTTTGACTCTTTCTATTCTATTTTTATGCTTACTATATTTCACTCGCACTTATACCTATTATTTTTATTGCGATGCATTGTGTATGTATCAAAATTAGTGTCCTTAAAAAGACCTGAGATGTGGATGTACTTTCTTAATGTTGATAGTAATATTGATATTGATTAAAATAATGATTAAAGTGATGATTATTATGATATTGATGATGATATTAATGATGATGTTAATGATGATGACAATGATTATGGTGTTGATGATAATTTTAATGTGAAATAATGATTATGAGGTAAAAGACAAAAACAAAAACAAAGAAATAAAAAATACTGTACACATTAAATAAAAGAAAAAGAACGAAAAACAGTAAAAAAAAAAATCTATAACATAACAATTAAATGAAAACTTCATTAGAGAATTTTTTTTTTTGTATATATTCTTTTATTTCTCTATAAAAAACAATATTTACACCTTAATGATGCTTCCTAGAAAAGTTTATATAAGTATGTGTTAATATATTATAATATAATAATACATAAATATACTGTAAAGGTATAAAATATATTCAATTATTATGTCATTTAACTCAGGTGTTACGAGATGTTAATGTAAAAAATATAAATAATATAAAAATATATTCAGGGTGTTCGACTGTAAAAAAAAAAGCAAGGCTGAATGTAAACCAATGGTTTTAAAAAGGGCACATTTCCAAAAGATAATACAAGCTGTTTAGAATTGTGACTTGCACTAAAATTTTAAAATTTCATATAATAACAAAATATGTGAAAATATAAGATTTTTTTTGCAATTTTGAGGGGCTGTAAGTCCGGAACCCTATATAATATATAACTAAGAAAATTGTTAGTACTCGTAAAAATATATTACTAAAGTTTTAATTTTTATGTTTTGTCGAAGAAAAATTTGTACAGGTGCTTAAGTTACAGGTATGTATTTAAAATTAGAAAATTTTAAATTTTTTAGCCCTAATAGCTCACTAACAGGAGGTGGTCCAAAAAAACATTTGTGAGGAAACTTATACTAATTTTAAATGTTCTTTTTTCCCTCAAAATTTCAAGTCTCTGATTTCTATCTAAACGCATGCCGGAGTTATGGTGGTCGAAAAATCAGGCAAAATTTGGTTTTCACAGAACGGTAAATTAAAATACTAAATTTAAAAGAATTCTACAATTTTGATATTGACTTACGAAGGTAAAAAAAATTATCCATGGTTATAATTTTTTTTTTCTTTATCTTAACGGTGTAGAAGTTTTGTAAGCAGACGGACGGACGGACAGTGTGCAACTAATAGGCACATTTTTTTTAAATTTTTTTTGGAAATATGCTACAAACGGTGATTGAAGAGGTCGAACAATCAAAAATTTATTCACCTTCGACTTATATTTTTTTTTGAAGAAGAATTATAACTAGGTTAGCAAAATATAATATTATATATATATTTTTTTGAACAACCCATTACTTCATTAGGATACAGCCTAAGATGTAAGATTTTGTTTTGTTCATATCCTTTCTTCTGAAAGCTTATCTCATTAGAGTATATGAATAATAATCAGAATCATTAATGATACTGTCACCAAACTTAAATTTTTTTAGAGAAACATAATTTTTCATCAATAAGATATCTACTATATTTTAAAAATTTGGTACTCTAAACTGGAATTCCGTATCTCAATCTAAAATCAACCCTCTTTCGGAAAATATTTTTTCTTTCTTTTTTTTCATCGTTAGATTTCTTAGTCAGACACTCTGTTTGAGGGAAAAAAAAAATTTTAAAACTTTTGTTTATATACTTAAAGTATGTATACGCATAAGAACAATAGACATATCTACGATAAAGTGTACTCTTTAAGAACTGTTCTAATGTTTTTAGTTAAATATCCTTAATCTTTTACGTGTTTTTTTATAGACTTTTATTATTTTAGTTTTTAATTTTTTTTTTTAGTTATTTTCTTTTATTTTATGCAGTTTTGTTAATTAAATACTAGTTAAAAATAAAAACTGTATTGTATGACAATGAATAAATGTTTTGTAAATTTTAACAAATTATACGTATAGGTACACACGTTTTGTTTGTTGATACTTGTACAACAATGATTCACTTAAGAATTTTATATAAGTAAGGCGATACTCAACATTTTTTGTATATTTTAATATTGGCTTGTTAGAAGGTTCTCAGCTTATATAAATTTTCTTAAACTTTACGTAAACAAATTTATGTAAACAGCAAGTTTTTAATTATTTTTTATATAATCTTTAAAAAAATGGGATGTTAATTTTAAATTGTTAATTTGAAAATATAATTTTGGGATCATTGAATGGTTGTTGGTTAATATAAGATGCAATATTTTAAAGTGCTAGTTGTCTTCTAATTTAAAAGCTTTAACAGTGGTATAATTGATCTTGTTAGTCTTATATGGTCCTTTAAACTGATAATGCATAAAACCATTTTCATTTCGTTTTTTGATTTTAAAATTAATATTTAAAATTTTTTTTTTTTTAGCATTTTTGTGATTTTAAAATAACATATTTATAATTTTTTCAAATATTTTTCTATTTCAGATAAACCAATTTGTAGACCAGATCAAAAACGTGTTTATGGTGTTGCTAGAAATGAAGCAGCTGAAATTTTATGTGAAGTTGATGCATACCCACCACCAGAATCATTTAAATGGTCTTTTAATAATACAGCTGAAACATTTGATATGCCACAAAGTGGTTTTAGAGCTCATTCAGCTCAAGGATCAACATTAACATATACACCGGTAAAGGTTAGTTTTATTAAAATTATTTGAAAATCGATTAAAGTATTTTTCTTTAGTTGATTCTATTATTTCCCTGGATGTTAAAGAAAAAACAAGTTTTTTATATTTCCATCTGTATCCCATTATTTTTATAAATTTACCTTTCCATTCCCTTCTTTCTTTTCTTTTCTTTTTTGACTCATTTATCGATATGTCTTCTTTTTTGACTAATATATGCAGAAAACATATATACGTATATATATGTATATTTAAACTCAGAAAAATTTGATGATTATTAAAACAAAGTTTTAATGTTCTTTATAGAGTAAAAGAATAGGTTAAAGAAATCTCCTTATGAATTCATTGTAAGGAACGGTAACATCACACCTGTACGAAAAAAGTAAATAAGAAATGAAACACCTGTACATGTCACCTGTAGGAAAAAACTAAATGAGAAATAAGTAGTTCTGTATAAAACTAAAAATTGTAAATGATATTCACAAGTTAGATAATATTGTTGTACTATGCTAAAATATTAAGGATTAAAGTCAAAATGAAATCAATATAATAGTTGGATGATCTGCTATACAAAATAGAATTACGCATAAAATGTTATACCTATACTCTAAAAAAAATCTTTTAAAAGTATTAAAAAATATTTACCCTAAATCTCCATAGCTTTGTTTTAGTTAAAAAGAAATAAATGACAGTATGTCATAATGATTGGTTGAATCAACAAAAAATTAAATTAATATTATTTTATGACTCCAATTTTATACAAAAAAAAAACATTCTGTGTTTCATTTCATTTTAAAAATGGATATTTCATATAGGCATTTTAAAGCAAAAATTAATTTATTTCGCACTATAATAAAAAATCAAAACTTGTTTTTTTGTTTTTTTAATTTTCAATGGAAAAAAGTACATTTAAAAATAAAAATAAAATAATAATGTGATTTTCCTCACTTTAAATTCTGATGCCTTCTCATTAAAATTTTAAATGAAATTTAACATTCAACGATATGAGTTAAAGTAAAAAACGAATATTAAAGAAATGAAGCTAAAAACTAGGAAATGTATAATAAAAAACCAAAAACTGAAAAATAAAAAAAGAGGAAAAAAAGGTAGTCACTAATATACCAACACTCTTTTCATGGGTCACTTTAATTTTTCCGGAGCAAATTTTGTCTCTGCCTTTTATATTAAATAAAATATTTTTATTTAAAATCCTTGATGTACCTTAACATCTTTATGTCTATCTTGATGTTGAATATAGCATTTTTGATTCAGTTGTATATAATTTCATGAATCAGCGCTATGAATTAATCCCCAAGTCACTAACCTCGACAAGCAAAAAATAAACTAATCCTCGCAAGTTTTGTGTGTTAGTTCATAAGAAACTAACCTCCAAAAAAAAAAAAAAAAAATGAACATTAGGTAGTTAGAATTTAAATCCAAATATCCAATCTTTGAGATTATCCAATCCAATATTGGGGATTAAATCCAAAAATATTTTTAGAATTTTTGGAGTTTAGTTCATATTATGAATTAGTTCCACCCAGTTAAATTTTATCAAAAATAATAGGGGTTATTTTTAAATAATTTTTGTATTAAAAAGTGAATGACTTGGGGATTAAGTTCATAATCTCGTAGTTTTAATGATAATTACATTATTTATAATGGTTCAATATTATTGGATGAATTTTGGTTGCAATGAAACCATGCTACAATTGAAAACGGATGTTTTACCTTAAATTTTCAATTCTACGGCTTACAAGTGTGACCTCATACAAAGCAATATTGTTAACAATTTTTTTTCATCAACTTAATAATATAATAACTGATATAAAAAATATTCCTTTTTGGAATTTGGATATATCAGTTACGGATTTGGATAGAATCAGTATATCAGAACGGTATTTTGGAGGTTGAGTTATTTTAAAAGTTTCCTTAGGATTAAAAATAGGTTGCTTAAAAAGAATATAATATCTAGTGATTTTTTTTTAAATTTATTAAACCATTTAAAATATTTTAAGATATTTTTAGAGTTAAAAAATGTTGTATTTGATATAAAAATTATTTAATTAATTTTTTGCTGAAATTAATTAACTTTAATTTTATATTTTTTTATTAAAACTCTATTTTTTTGGGTTTTGAAATATTTTTTTTTTTTTTTTTTTCGGGTAACAGTTAAGGTTGGGAAATAACATTTTAAGATTCCTAGAAATTTGTAAATTTATTTCTGGGTAGATTTTCTTTTTTACAAGAACAAATAATATACTTGTGTAAATAAAGTAAAACAGAAAAATTGAGTATATTATGACAGATTTCATAGAATTTAAAATAAATGTTTTTTTTTTTATGAAAGTAATATTTAACTAAAATTTAAAAAAAAAAAAAAAATTCTATTTGACTTTCATTATAATATTTCAGAGAAAACTGGACAGGGACATATTTGATTCAAGGCCAAAAACAGATTTTTTTTTTTTTTGAAATAAAATATGAAATTATTTAGAGATATTTTTTTTTTATTATTTGTTTATTTTATAAATTAGGTTTTCTTAAAATCCATTAAATTTTATTAATAGGTAACAAAAATGTTTTTTTGTTTTTTAAATATTTATTAAATAAAAATTATGCCCTAGCTGAAATCGACTTTAATTGCGTAAATGTCGTAGTTTCACTTAAATTTACTATGAATCTAATACGTAAAAAAAAAAGTAATTAAATAATTAATTTAAACGATGGTTACGCGAAATTTATATTTAAAAATTTTAAAAAAAATTGTTTGTAAAGAAAAAAAAAAAAACCGGCTAAATTTTATACGTAACGTATTATAACAGCTGATCAAAATCGTAATTAAAACCTATTTACATGCGATACTGTTAAAATCCTACCTTCTCTACTTGATTAACAAACTTAACTCAAGTTTAATCTAATCGCTACACTGGATCTCAATGTTTTATACCGTAGAAAATTTACAACATAATGTAAAAGTTAACATTATATTAAACATTGCAAAAGACCGGCAATTATAACTCACTATCTAAAGTTAAATTAAAATGTTTGCAGCTTTTTTCTTACTTTGATTTTTTTTATTTTCTAAGTAATGGTAAGAATTTGTATAAATCAGATTCATGAATGAATCAGCTCCCTTTAACTGGTCATTACCAGACTTATTATAGTTACAGTACATCGACTGGTTGTATGAGAATGAAAACATACTTTGGAAATGTAAATGTACTTTAAGAAGAATCATTATTAAGGGATTTAAAGTTAGAGAAATTCCACTATTATAGTTATATTTATCACAATTTATAAATACTGCCGCCCTAATTTCTAATTTGAATCCGTTTAATGGTTCGTATATGAATGAAAAGTACAACAAAATATGCTAAAAAACAAAATTTAAATTAAGTATTTGAGAAAAAAAACCAAATATAAACGAAATATATTGATTTTGTATAATTAAAACATGCTTTTAAATATGGTTACGTCTGTTATAGAAATCTTAATAAAATTATTTCCAACAGACTTTCCAAAAAAAATTATGTCCGTCTGTTTTCAAAACTTCTACACAGTTTAAAATAGATCCCATTCATTACCGAACTGCCATCCTTTAGAATTTGAAAAAGTAGTATTTAAATTTACTGTTATATGAAAACAAATTTTTGCTTCCTTTCTACATCCTAAACCATTTTAGATAAAACCTTGTAATTTTGAGAAAAGAAAAATCTTTAGTAAATTTTTTTGTACCACAACTTGTTTAAGAGATATTAGAGATTAAATATTGAAAATTTATTATCTTTATTTATTATCAATCTAAAACAGAAACATTAAAGTTCCAGTGTTATATTTTTACATAACTGTTGTGTTAACAGCTTTTCCTGATCATATACGATTTCCCTCCTTTATAAGAAAATTCTAGTAAATTTAAAAAATTTTGACGGAAGACACAATATTTTAAACTGAATGAACACAAAATTTTTATTGTTGTTTGAGCCTTTCAGCCTTTTTTTTTTTTGTTTAATTATAAATTAGTTTAAATTTTATTAATAGGTATAGGTACTAAATTGTAAATGAAACAAGAACAAATTTTTATTGTGCATAAAGTAGAACACATTATTTTGTAATGAATTTTGTAAATGTGTGAATACTCTCTTATTAATGTCCATATAAAAGAGATTCTTAAATAAAAGTATCCTTATATAATATATATTTTTTTTAAAGCTTTTGTTTAGTTTGCTTTCCCCTGGACTATAAGAGAATTGTGTAACTCAAATTTATTTTACTTCCCATCAATTCTAGCGAGTTGAAATTTTTAGGTTTATCGTAAATCCGATGAGAAAATGCATGATTTTTTTAATACAATTATACCAAAAAGTAAAATACCTGGTTAAAAAAATTAACAAAATTAACTATTATTATACTATAAAATTGTGGTAGATTATGATAAACCATAATGGTTATATCATATATTATATAAATTTTAAAAAATCAAAAAGAAAATATAGGTATATAAAAATGATAATGATTAATAACAAAAAAATTATTATTTATTTCAATAATAAATAGTTTGATTTTGCATTAATTTTTTTTAACTCACAGAATATTTTCTTAAAAAATGGTATAAGTAAATATTATATTCATACGATAATTTATGACCGTAACTCACAGAATAATTTCTGTAATAAAGTTTTTGTTAACTTTTGGTAAAAATCTATAATAATGTTAAGTGATGGTTGTCTTTTTTTATTTTCACCCTATTATAATTATTCATAAATATTAAAATTATTTTTTACCATACAAAGTATAATGAATTTTCATATGTAATGGAAAAAAATTATTTTATAGTTATACGAATGCAAAAAATTAAATATTTTTAAATATTTATTTTCTTACTCTGAAGTTTCCAATAAATTTGCAGCTATTTAAAAAACGTCTAAATAAATTATTCATCTTACTACATTTTAAAATATTAATTAATTGTAGCACATTAAATAGGTCAGAAATATTTCATTTTTTTTGTTTTTTTTGTAAGAAATCCTTTTAAATTTTAAAAACTAAAAAAAAAATTTAAACCATAACAAAAGAAAATTAAAAATAAATGAATATAAAAAAAAAAAAAAAAAAAAAATGAAATTCTATATAACAGAAAAATAAAAATGAAAAATTCTATACATACTTATCTATATAAGAAAAATCATTGCATCAAAATAAAAGACAACAATGCATCATATCTACTACTAAAGCTTAATATTCTATTAAATGTCTTTATAAGTTTATATTTTTATATAACATAAAGATATTATAAAGATAAAAGAAATCCTAAAATAGTAAAGTTTTTTTTTTTTCTTTTTTTTTTGTACCAATACAAAAGATCACCATATTCTTCATTTATTATCCTTTTTCTTATATTAAAATTTAGTTATCCTTTTCTTTTGATTTTTTTTTTTTTATTTTTTTATTTTCCTTTTTAATTTTATTACATATATATTCTTTCTTTCTTTCAACACTTTTGTTGATTATTCTAGTTAAAAACAGAAAAGGGAAAAAAAAAAATGAAAATTTCTATCCATTTTCTTGGTATTTTCAATTTTTCTGCAATTTATTTTTATTTTTTTTTTTTTGATTTGTCTTTTTTCTCCCGCAAAATAAAATATTCAATCAAATATTGAATTTGCCTTAGATAAAGTAAACATTTTAACTCAAAAGATTCATAGAATTTATTTGTACAACCAAAGATGAAAAAAAAAAAAAAAAATATAAAAATTACTGTACTGAAGTGTATAAAGATACAATAAAGAAAATAGAAAGTCTAGAATTCCATTCTTAAACACAAAAAAAAAAATAAAAAAAGGGGAAAATATAAGATAAATAAAGAGAAAAAGTTTTTTTTATTTTAAGAAATAGAATAGAAAATTCAGAACATTTAAAAAAAAAAAACGAAAGACAATAAAAGAAATACAAAACAAAACAAAACAAACCAAAAAAAGAAAGAAATAACAGAATAGATGGATGAACCATTCATTCTTAGCTTTACTTTTTCTTATTAAAATTTGTCGTCAATATATAAAATTTATATTATGTATGTATGTATGTATATATTTTATGTAAAGGAAGAAACTATATTTGTAATATAAGTATAAAAAGAAATTTTTCTCAATTTTTTATTTATTTTTATACGAAAATAGTTAAATTAATGTTACCAGATTATCTTAAAGAATTTAAAATTACATATACATACTTAAATTGAAGTCATCATGTTATATTTTTATACCGGTATGAACTATGTTATAGTGTCAAAGGTATGGATCGGCTCAGAATCGAATTCTGAGTCGATTAAGCTATGTACGTCTGTCAGTCCATTCCCACTATAACTCAAAAAATAAAGAAGCAAGTAGGCTGAAATTTTTTTTACGCCACTTTTGCAAAATTTATAGTTTTGTTATTTAAATTCAGCATTTTCGGCTGCTGGGTTCGAGTAGCTGCCACCAAACTTCTTTCTTTATATATGGAAATAATTCAGTGTCTACTGAAGCCAGGAATCTGAAATTTAGTAAAGAGGTGTCGAGTTACATGCCAACAACTTTTGTAAAATTTGGTTGGTCTAAAGCAGCCGTTTCAGGCTTCTTGCACCTCTTGGAACTTAATGACGCTATACGCAATAGATTGGGGTAGCTGTCATACAACTCCACAATTTACATAGTCTACTCTATACTCTCAACAGTCTACTCTACTCCACTCTTCCTCGTTTTTAATAAAAAAAAAATTGAATGTTTGATTAATTTACTAACGATTTTTTTGTAGACAAAAAAAACAACAAAAAAATTAACATAATGTATATATATTTTTTTTTAGCCTATTGTAAGATGGCTATACACGAAATAAAACCAAAGTATCTTTCATCTAAAATAATTGAAAACGTTTGGCAAACCTCTTAAAATTTCCATTTTAAACTAAAAATTCCATTTCTATAACTATTATAGTGCAGGTATAAGGTATATAGTTAATGTATAATCAAATATATATATACGTATATGTAGAGAACAAAACGAATTGACTTTTGAATACTTGACTTTGTAAATATTCAATTATTTTTGAGCGTACTTAATTCTTCCTATACAAATAACTTTCAAAAATGTATAGTTTAGAATTAATCTTATGCCACTTTTACTCATCTCAACAAACAGTGTTAAAAAATCCTTACATAGATACATACATAATAATTTATTTTGAATGGTATTATATATTGCATACCTTTAGGATGATTTAATACAGAAAGGGTTGAAAAATTGAACGATTTCATTTTTTTTTTTTCTTTTTTTTTTATTTTACTTTATTACGAATTCTACTCATATACCTATTTATACTTATATGAAAATATTTTTTTTTTCTTTTTTATAATTTTTTAGGATTTTTCCACCAGTACCCAAGGTTGTAATAAATGTAAATGGAAAAGTATAGTTTATATTTTTCTTTATACGTTTAATATTTATTTTTTTATTTTTATGTACTTGTACTTTTTTCTTCGAATTTCGATGTAATTGGGTCAAAAATGTCTGTACAAAAAAGAAAAAAACAAACCTACTAAATAGATATCCAATTTTTCCTTTTATATTTTAACCAATCGAGTTTTAGAAACTCAGAAATTAAATTTTATTTTTATATATATGAAGCACAAAAAAAAAAAAAAACATCATGAAATAGCCGACAGGTGAATATTGAAAACTACGTACAGAATTTGATTGAAGAAAATTAAAAAGATAAAAAAAAAATTTTATAGATAGAAATAATTTTTTTTTTTTCCTGTCTTTTTAAATCATAATGCTTACATTGCAATTTTATTATAAAAAAAAAAAAAAAAAATAATAAAACTAAATTACTTCCTTTCAATGTTATAATTGAAGATTTAAACTTACACATCACTAAAGATTTTATTGAATCAATTATTAGTACCGCAAGGACTACCACAATATTTTTTATTAAAGAAAATTATATATCCCTACAACTGTTACAAATATGTGATAAAATTGGACCAAAATTTAATTAAAATGCCAATGCATATTTCTACATCATGTAAGATTATAAAGTTGAGCACTAGACGTGTTCAAGTTAAAAATCTAAATATTGTGCTTTTCATCATTTAAATTGTCTTGTTATCGATTTTGTTATATTTTGATTGCAGAAATATTGAAATTTACTTTAAATTGACAAACAGAATTTATATGTGGATTTTAATTATGAATAAATTATAAAGTTTTGTTTTGTTTCAACATTTCATACATATTCACTGTTTTAATCGCTAATAAGTTTCCTAGTAAAGTAATTATAAAAAAATTACTTGGAATTAGAAGTGTAAAATATGTAGGTACCAGGAACATTTTCCACAAATATTTTCTTAAAAGAATACAAGAATCTTGGTTCTCTTTTGTTAATTCTAATACTAATTTTAATATTTAAGGAATTTAAGATGTTCAGAATGAAACAGCATACTACTACATACTGCCTTAACAATGTTGTAAAAAAATAGAAAATTATTTCTACTTTTACCAAGTAAATAAATGAGTACCGATTATATGCATCCTATTTATAGCTACAAATAAATGCGAAAACATTACACTGTTAGAACCAGCAGTGATCAACAAAAAGCATTCAAATTATAATTAAAAATAATTCTTATGAAAATAAAAATTGAAGCAAAAGTCGAAATAGTTTTTTTTTTTTTTTGCGAGGGTAGGTGGAAATCATCGAAAGACACTATAGAAGAGTGAAAACGAGCTCGAGTCCTCTATGAGTGTGTGGGGTTTAACCCCCTAAAAACCGCCTCCCTTTTTTGACCAAACAATATAGGTTATATGACCTTTAGTACTAATGTACTGCCTGGTCAGAAGAGGTTTAGTTAGGGAGTGAAAATAGATTTTAAATTGGCAGGCATATTGTGAACAAAGTTATTAAGATTCACCTTGAATTTTTGCACGTTGTAAATGTAATCATCACTACTTCTGGGAAACACATGAGGTGGAACATATTGTTCCACATTCGCGGTGTTCGTACAACAAACGAATTTCCATAAGCCGATTTGTGCCATCTGAAAATTTGAAATACATAGAGATAAGCAGCAGAAGCTCTTCTTTTTTCTCTTTGGAATACTTTGATAGGAGGCATCAAACTTTTAATCTCATTAGAAGAAGAACCCAACCCTATAAGCTATCTAAATAAAACAGGGTAAGTGTTCCTGTTAGGCGACGAAGACCGAGTGGAGAGACCGTAGAGGTGGCATGAGGATCGTTTATTAGATGAACTGCTCTATTTTGCTCTTTTAACGTCTTATATGACGTTTTTGTTTTATTGAAAGTTTAGTTAAATAAATATTTTGTATGAACCCCTCCTCTAAAAAAATATTTTTTTACGTTAACTTTGTGCTTCAATCAAAATTTTATACCATGCGCAAAGATTATTTTAATTATAGAAATTTTTAGTAATTTCTTTGAAATATTTCTTATATACCGTGATTTAAGAAAATCCAAAAATACATATAGAAAGTAGAGAACAATATCTATATGTATATATTACGTATATTTGTAAATAATCAACTTAGAATTTGATTTTGATTTACCTTTCATTCATTTTAATTTACTACACTCATTTTCAGATTTTATTTATATTTTAAAAATTTTGATATTTAAAAAAAAAAAAACAAATCCAAATATTTGTGAAACTTAACTTATTCTCCCTTTTTTTAACGCAATTAAAAATCGATTACATTAAAAATGCAGATAAATTAAAAAAGGAAAAATAAAAAACTACGTATGAACTGCTCTTAAATCACGGTCACGAATCTCTTTTTAGTATCACATCAAAAGATGCAGTAACGTGTAGTCTTAACTGCTTTAATAAAAAAGAAAAAAAAAATATTTTTTTCGATTGAAAAATTAACGTTACATACGTAAGTTGTTTTTCGTTCACATGATGTACATACCTACCTACCAATAAATAATTTGGAAAAATTTTCCTCATTTTTTGTTGTCATTATATTCTTGTATTTTGTTTTATTTTACTGCTAAAAAATTGATTGGATCGATATTTATGAAACTCTTTGTTGAGACACAAATCCTTTAACATAACATATATACATATATTATTATATACAGTAGAAATGTTATATATATATTATTATATTATATGTTTATGTAATGGCACGTAGTTACTAGAGAAACCCTGAAATTTTTTTGGCACAATAAATCATAAAAAATTTTTTTTTTCTTCTATTTTTTTCGTAAAAAGTACACTTACATTATATTTGTATACATATACATGTATAAATGTAGATGTTCTTTTTTTTACTATTATGTAACATTCATTAAAGTAAGTTAAAAGTACGAAGTGAAAAAAAAAAATTAAAGGGATATACATTGGGAAAGAGGAGTTCTCTGTAGTTCATAATACATTTATCTCAATAAAAAAAGGATTTTACACCTTTTAACATAATAAAAAAAAAAAAAAACAAGAAAAACATAAAGAAACCTACTGGTAGTTTTATTTGTGTCTAAAAATACAAGGAGAATCTAAGAGATATTTAAATTCGGTTAAATAATGCAACGAATGTTTGGCAATCGACAAAATTGTCATTTAAAAAAACTTAGGTTTACCTTCAAAAAAGCATATAAAAAAATTACTATATAAGTGATTAGGGTGCAGATGAATTTCAGAAGAGATATGCCAAGCAGCTATAATTATGAAAGAATCTTTCACAACAGGGAACATGATTAAAGAGAAAACTACTTACTATAGATTTGTCTTTGATACAAAATACTATTCACATTAAATAAGAGTCTTTTGCTATCAGAAAAAATTCTCTTTGATTTTAATGGTTAGATCAGGGCAGCAGAGCTACCCGATCAAATGAAATAAAAAACATATTAAAATCTCTATCCTTATTACCAATTAAGATTTTATATCATTTTAGAGTTCTCTGGACTATGGACTTATTAATTCGTGTTTATATTAAAAATTGATTTAGATGAAACATTTATGATTGCGCCGAATTTTTTTTTTTTTTTGTGAATATTAGACTATCCTCGTATATCATATATAGATAAAACTGTTGGCATACTAAACAATAACCATATAAAATAAAAAATAAGAAAAAAAAAAATAATAATAAAGTAAAAAAATGATTGATGTCTGCTTGATGTAGATTTTTCCAAAGTGATGATAAATTCGTTGTCCTTGTACAAGAACTACTTAATGTACATGAAAAATGTTTATATATAATTATAGGTATATATTATATATAAACGCAATATTAAGTTTATTTAAGGATAATATATTACAAACTCTACATTATATACTACATCAATATCTATATTTATAGATGTACATATATATATATATATATATATATAAGGTATAAATAATTTTAGTTATATGAATCGTTAGTCGAAAAACATTAAAGTGGTTTAACAAAGATCCTGTATAACTCTCAATGAAAAATGATGTTTACGACATTAAATTCAGGAGCTTATAAGGAAACCAATTTTTTTTTTTTGTGATTTTTTTGTGTTTTGTATTTTTGTTTTTTTTTTTTTTTGGGTAATTTTTCTTTTTCATTTTTTTCTATGAATATTTTGCAAGAAAATGATATAAAACGATTTTTAAAAATAGAAAAAGAAAATATTATAACATCCAGATTATGTGTCTTGCTTTTCTAAATCATAATAGATTATTATAGTCTAAGCTATCTGTTATTTTGTTTAAAAGATAATGCTGTACAATATGAGATTACTATTAGTTTAACATAAACGAAAATATAAATATATTCTTTTATTTTTTAATCAAAAATAAGTTTTACTTAAGAAAATGTTGTTTAATTTCAATTGATTTTTTCTACGTGTTTTCATTTTGAAGGTAGTGTTGCTGATAATTTCACTTCTTTTCATTTCTCTTGTAATATGAATTTTGCGTAAGTCATATTATTATAATTATTGAATGTTGATGACCAGAATTATGTCAAGGTCAATTTATTGACATTCTAAATCATAAAGCTAATCAGGTCGTTCAAACCATAAACTACTATCTATTCTGTTTTAGACATAGTTTTATACACCTTACATATATAAATATTATATTGTGTCATAGGTTATAATCCATTTATGGTCATAATGAGTAAATCTATGATAATTCGTAATACTATTTAACAAATTTTCCGAATAATTTTTAATGACACAAAATACTGTTCACATTTATAAGATAAATTTTCTCTTAAGTCTTACAATAATATTGTATTGTAAAAATACCAGAAGGGTTTCTATACTAACTAATTAAGTTACTCGTACTTAAATTATTGGAGAAACTATATTTAATATTTTGAATGGTGATTTTTTTATAACATATTTTAGGTATCTTACGTAACTCTTGCAAACTCTGAGATAAATAAAAATTTCTGCAAATTTTAGGAGGCTATAATAAATATTACAAATTCTAATAATTATTACAAATTTTATATTATATGAGTAGAAAAATTTTATAACATTTACATAGGTACTTATTTATAAAATTTCTACAACAGTTTGATTAACACTGTCTTTTTCATTTATTGCAATTTTTTTTGCATTTCCTGTTTTGATACTAAACAACTATTTATAGATACAGATATCTCAGTAAAGATTAACATTTATTTTTCTTTTCAAAGTAATTTCTTCAATTAAAATTTAAAAAAAAAAAGCAACATTTCATTTAACTAATTCAACATTGAATCCTTTATCAGCAGACAACATTTCATATTCAATTACCAATATTATTAAAGCGCAATATACATCATATACTTTACAGATGTTATAGATGAGATTAAAGTTTTGTTGTACCTAATTTTAGAAGAATAAAAAATAAAAAGACTTACTATAGGTATTAATTATCATCATATAATGATATTCATATGAATAGTATAAACAATAATTCTTTCAACTATTTGTATACACAAAATCTAATCGATTCCAATAAATGAAACTGAAAATAAATGACAGAGAAAAATCGTTTTAATCTGTACTCTGTCAGTTTAAATTGAAGATTTTTTTGTTTTAAAAAATTGTTGGAAACCTTTAAAATCAAAAGAAAATTTTTACATCCTTTTCAAAGGGGAATACAATAAAAAATGAATGAAAGAATGAATTTAAATAATGGATTTTAAAAAAAGGATATTTCTATTATAGTCCATTTTAAAATCTGTAATATAAGATTCAGTTTTAATATTTTCCTGGAATAGTATGTTTAAAATTAATTGAATTTCAAAAATGTCTTTTTTTGTTTTTTTTTTTGTTTTTTAAATATGTAATTATTAAAAATAAAATATTAACTATTACTCTACTGTAATATTTTAAACTGCAGATTTGCATTTTTATCACATAATAGTAAAACATAGGAATCCCATATAGTTGAAAAACAATACTCTCTTTTTATAAATTTTATTTGTTTATAAATATCACTAGAATTAATCAGTACAGTACTAATACAACACATTCTACTGAAACTATTGTAGGTAAAATTTTATTATTACTTTAAAAGTTATGTTATTTATTTTTGTACACGACATATTTTGTCGCAAGAGGTAGTTCTTAAGAAGAATTAATTTCTTTAGTAATATCCTTTCCCTTTTAATTTCCCTTCTATTCGCCTAAAATTACTCTATTTCAACCCTCACATTCTTGATTAATATTCCTTGTCGTTTTAATGCATTTGTCTGCCACATAAATCTGGACATGAAATTACACAGTCTTTCCTGTTCCGGCGTGGCTGTAAATGTCGTAAGGGGGAATAACTCTTACGACGTGTGTTTACAGCGTATTTTACACGCACTTATCCACTAGGCCACCGAGGCCCCTATTTTTTGAAATTTAATACTAATAAAACATTTTGCAAAAAATTGCATACTTTGAGGAGCAAACAAAATACTAGATAGCTTTTAATTACAGTCGCAACAAATAATATTGTCAAATTATACGATTTCAACTGATATGTAAATTTAATGTATTTAAGAATTTTATTAAAATAATATCTAACATCTGCCTAAATTTATTATTTCTAGAAAACTTGTCTAAAAAATCAATAGGTAAAATCTGAAACGAAAAATACGGTATTTTTTACTTTGAATACCTTACATTGATATAGACATGAAAAACCGTTAGAAAACAATTTATTGATTTAAAAGCATAATGTCACATCAAGTAATCCAATCTCAAAGTTGATTTCTCTTACAAATCCGATCCGTTTGCCTTTGTGTGTCAAAAATCATTACAAACAACAGTCTGATAGAATGGATTAATTAGATTTATTATTATTTACAGTTTTTGAGTACGTACACAAATGAATTGTTATAATTTCTAATAGGTAATCGTTTGAGTTTCAAAAAAAAAAAAAAAAACACAATCTTTTTAATATCTAGAATTTAACAACGAAAAATTAATCGGGAATTAAATAGAAAGAGATTTAAGGTACAAATACTACAGAAGGATATTGACCTTTTTTTTTTTGGAATTTAGAAATGATTAAAAGAATTTTAAAGTCCATTGTCATACTACGGATTTTGAATGCATATTGGATATGTTTTGAATTACTGTTTTTTTTATCGCTAATGCCATTCATTGAACAATGCTTATTTTTCAAATAGTGTTGAAAGGAGTTTAACAGCATTACATTCACTGCAAAAATAAAACAGTATAGTGTTTTTTTTTTCTTTTGTTATTAAAATAAATTTTATAAAATTCTTAAAACTCTTGGAGTTAGTGGAATTTAAAATTTTGTAAATAATATGCCTGTCAAATTTTTGTTCTAGTGACACTAAATAATAAATTTTAATCATCAGTGAAAAGATAAAGACTCAATCAAACGCAATTATCATTTCAGATAAGCAATTAGAGTGCCGATGGTTGATATATATCTCATGGTTTATTAACTGAGAGAGTGCGGCTTCAAAATCAGCGCGTTCATAAATCCCGCGCGTTCTTGCTGAAATCTCCTAGATTTGAACATGAACTAGGCGAATAGAGTAATAGTGAAAATAATGAGAAATCGGCGAAATATGGTGGATTAATTAAATAGAAAAAAAACTGTAGATTTTTGAAATGAATAACAAAAAGTATTACCACTTAATTATAATATGCCAATGTTAGTATGTATTAGGTCCTGTCCCAAAAAACTAACAATCTTTTACATTTTTTGACAAATATTAATTTTAAAAATTAATACCTTGTTCACATTTAGATATTTCGTAATGTACCTATTTTTTTCATTTTATTCGGGTATTCTAGAGTGATTGCCTAGTGTAAAATAATATATAGTTGAACCTAGATTATTCGTATCATTTTTGGCTAAAAATGCATTCAAAATATATTTCCAAATAGTAACTAAGATCCTCCCAAGTGACTAAGATTCTTAACCATATAGTATAGTTAAAAATATGTTTATACCAAAAATAACTAAACGATTAAGTTATCTCCTCTTCCTTTACTAACACTCATAAGATTTTTGGAAAACTTAATGGAGGAACCACTTACATTGACTACCTATGTCAAATCTTCAAAAAAAAAAAAAATCAAAACAACGGAACGAAATGTAATCCACCTCTTAAAAATTCTGTCTGACTCTATATTGCTACATAATATCTTTAACTCTAGAGAAAAAATATATTGAGGTCGGAACGGATCAGAGCTCGTAATATAATTCCGAATTAACTTAAAACTGTATAAAAGATATTTTGACTACATTATATGAGAGATATAAAATTATTGTGACCCAAGGATGAATAAAATAGAAGGTGAATTATAGAAGAAATTAATATTTGAATATCTTTTTTAATATTTCTTCATTACCGCTTAGTAGTAAATAATGATCAGATATAACTATAGTTTTTTTAATGAAAAATTTCGTTTACTAAAATAATTTAATTTTTTTCTTCATTTGATTCCATACAAAACACGTAATAAAAATAAATTTAAAATTTTACATCACAAATTCGAAATATTAAATTGAATTTCGTATTGAAAATTGAAAACTGAAAAAATAAAATTAAACATAAAAAAAAAGAAGGGGGGAGGGATGGGGGGAAACAAAAAACTCATTATTCTTATCTTAATTTCCGATTTTGCAGTCTTATTTCCGTTCTGTTTTTTTTTCATTGTTTCTGTTTTTTGTATTTTTTTTTTTTGTATCCTTTTGCCTTTTCTTATGTATTGAAAATTTTTATAGTTTTCATTGTCAAAAGTTAAATACAACAATATTGTTGATAGTATTTAAGAGTTATGTAGAAGATACCAACAAAATGAAATAAATAAATACCTATAATTCATATAATTAACGATTTTCAATTAGAAAATACCCCTCGTACCCAGCATCTGGTACATTTTTCTTTCATTATTTCTACATATTACATATAATAAATTCTTAGAAAACTAACTGTTAAATTAAGTTTTTGGGTCCTTTACTTTGACTTTTGTACCTAAAAATTATATTAAATTTATTTTATTTTTTTTTATTTTGGTTTTGTTGGGTCGAAGATTTCATTTAATATAAAAAAAAAAGTCCCGAATGATCTTTTTCTCCCACGTATATTATATACTTCTATTAATTCCTTTTTTTTTTGGTTTCATTTATTTCCATTTCTTTATTGAATTGGAATATACAGAAGAATGAAAATCTGAAAGGGCATAATGTTTAGAAGAGAAATATATCTAAGAAAAAATTACTATGCATTTTTGTTTTAATTAGTCATATTGATTCTAATATCCAGTTAGATTTAATTCAAGGACTACCGCAGTCGTAATTAATAGCTTCGCTACTAATTGTCCTCTACCTTGAATACTAGTCTGAACAGTGGAGTTTAAATGTTACTAGAGCAAAAAAGGTTGTAAAAAAGTCTTTCATAAATCTTATACCTTATTAAGTATAAAGTATTTCACACTCTTCAAAAAAAAATCTTCTTTAATACAATTTAATTTTACTATAATTTTTGCTAATTTGATATTAAATGGAAATCATTCTGAGAAATAATGAACATAATCGGGTCATAGCTTTCCTCAAACTCTCCCGTGACAGATTTTTTTGAAATTCTAAAAAGAAAATTTATTTATTTCAAGTTCCGTTACCGCTGACTCACACAATAAACAAATATAAATTATTCATTCAAATATAAATTTTACATTACAAAATTATTTATGAAAAAAATGCCAGCCAGACCATATTAAAATGAATCCAAAAATATTTGAAATTATAATATTTTTGAAGAATTTAAAACAAAAAGGTCTGAGGGATAACATAAATTAAACCTATAGGCATTCCTAGTATTGATATTTTTAATGAAATCGTACATAAATTATTGCAATATGTACAAAATAACCGAATCGTTCAAATATGTACTTTTTCATATAAGATTAGATGTATTCTATCTGGAACGCCTACACAATAATATTGTAATAATTAATACGAAAGAGTCAAAAGTTCTTTATAATATATTTTCTAATTCTAAAACATATAAAAATTCTCGACTTAATGTAATAATGAACTAAATTATTTTAGCTTGAAAAAAAATTTGAAAAAATTTTGTACAACTAAAGTTTACAATCATAATTTTTTATATTCTTTTGCTTTTTGGTTTTTACTTACTTTTTTGGATTTTCATTTGTATGTTTCGTCTAAAAATATTTCTTCAGTATTCTTTTTTAAGAATACATGATAAAATCAACTGACTATAAACATAAATAATATAAATAACTGTACAAGTACATTCTTATAGATTACTCTTAAAAGGATAATAACTACGGTAATAAATGAAAAATAAAAAGAAAGAGAGTTAAAAAGTGAGGAAATACCGTTATTTAATATTATGTAATATGATGATTCATGAACAACAGTTCAAGATAGTTTTGAAACAGAAAAAAAAAAAAAAAACAATGCTACTGTTACTTAACTTTTGACTGTTAGACTGTAATTTAGTTTATATAAAATTGAATTTTCTGTAAAGAGGATTTACTTTTTTAATCCAAATTTCAATGTAAAATATCCTTAATAAATCAGAATTTCAATCATCATGACTTAAATTTTTTTGTTATTTTAGTTTTGTTATAAGCTATCATGGTTATACTTATGAGATATTTTAGTTTTATCATAGAGAGGTCATACACGCCTGTTTTCGTTTTCGGGAGTACAAAAGAGATAAATATGTATTTTTTTACTTTGCAATAATTTTTGAAGACCATGCTACTGATGTTACAAATTACTCCTCAATATCAATTTTTTTAATACATTAACTTATGTATATATTATGTGTATATTACTTATGTATATTGTAAAAAATTAACCTATTTTATAAATTGTTTTAATAATATTAACAGTGTTCAAAGTTGGTCATTTGGTCTACTAATAAAATTTTCAATTGGATTTAGATCTAAATTGAAATTGAAAATAAAAATAAATAAAAATAAAACTAAATACGAGTACATACATAATAATGATTTTCTACTTTTCTAAATTTTACTTGGGAAAATTGTTTTTTTTTTTTCTTTTTATATTATGTAATCGTCTACCATTATCCTTTGTTTTTTTTTTTATACATTTTGTATGTGGATTTATTTTCATGTAATATGTATTATATATAATTATGTATGTACATATTATTGTATATTAAAATATTTTTAAATTATTTTCTCTTTCTTTCATTTAATTCCTTTCAATATTTTCTATTTGCAGGAAATGGATTTTGGCACGATAATGTGTTGGGCGGATAATGTCGTCGGTCAGCAAAAAGAACCTTGCGTATTTCATTTGATTGCAGCCGGAAAACCAGACCAACCGTTAAATTGTACTGTTGCTAACCAAACATCAGATTCATTAGAAGTTTATTGCATTGAAGGTATTTACATATACATATTATTATTTTGTTATTGTGTTTTTTTTTTTTTTTTTTTTTTTGTATATACATATAAGGTAAATATACTTTTTGAACATAGTATGAATACAGGGACACTCAAAATAGTTTTAATTTAAATAATTCAAAGTAATATATTAGAATATTATGAAAATGTAAAAATGTATTGATTGTATTGTAAAAGAAAGAAAATTTTGGCACAACGGTTTTATTATTTTAATAATATTTTTGTTTGCAGTCCTCTATATTTAATAGCCTTAATTTTGTTAAATAGAATTGGAAAATAATGAGTTGAAAAAGAAAATTATAAGAAGGAAATGAGTTCGATAAATCGTGTTTATCTTTATATTAGATTTTGAATGTATTTTTGCAATTCTTGTTCCAAAATCTTTTTTGCGGCCAAAATCGATGTGTCAACGACTTCTTAATTATCTAAGGTTAAAAATTTATTTTCCTTTCACCAAACGATATTTCTCATTCCGATTTTTATAGTACTTCTCTCATGTTCTATGTATCTATATTAAAAAGTAGGTATGAGAGAATTTAACCTTGAGGAGTCACCGTTTTTTTTTTTTTTTTTTGAGAACACGTTAAAAGTTATTTTGTCCATCATTACTGTTTTTAAATAATAAATTGTGTACAATTGTAAGCAGATTATCTGTAAAGGACATTTTTTATATCGCCTAAAATGCTCCCCATTTTTATAGTAGTGCCAATATTTTGATGTACATTTTAAATTTGCTACCAAACGCGAAAGCACATTCTACTACGGAAACTTTTGACATAAGGAAGTTTTTAAATCTGTTGTGATGGATGATGTTATTCAACAGAACAGAATATAAAGATAAAATGCTAGTGGTATCAAAATTTTCAACTTAATCTACGAAATAAAAATTTGTATTAATTTTTTTAACGTACTATATTGTGCATCACTCTAAATTTTTTTTTTTTTTAGTGTAGTTTTTATTTTCATGTTCCGATTTTACAAATTGATCGTTTTTATTAAAACATTTTACTGTAGTAACAATTATTTACATTTTATTTTGTTATAAAATACATATAGATATATTTTGTACATTTTCTCTAAATACTGTTCAATATTGGGCACTTCCTTTTCATATACGTGTATATTGATACATAATAGAATTTATATACGTCTAGGTGCATAATATAAAAATATAATTTTATATAATATAATAATTATTATAAAACAGTTTTAATACGAAGTAGGTACAAACCCATTGTCAAAATTTCAATGTAACAAAATAAAAAAGACATCGCATAATTATTATATTTTAAATTAGATTTTTTTCTTTAATCATTTCCAATTATTTGTAATTATTTTTCAATATTATTATAAATTTGTTTTGTTTTTTTTTTTTTTTTTTAATGTAAGGATTAAATATTATATGTAGTTATAACGATTATAAAGAGAGAAGCCGAAATTTTTGTCCTTTGAAAATAAAACGAAAAAAAAAACAAAAATCAGTTATTCATTATTAAATCAAAAATATTTATAAATATACATATGTCAGTATATTTAAAGATAAAACGATTAAAGATTAACTAAATTCATTAGTATATCTATAGATACATATTCTTTATATTTTTATATGCTTTTAAGAATTTTACAATATTTTATTGAAATTTAATATGTAAATTTAGAAACGATTTTTAAATCTAATTAAGGAAAAATAAAAATTAGTTAATATCGATATGGAATAATGTTTCATCTTATATCAATATAGTAATGGTCACTTAATTCTTAAACATTTAGATAATATATAATTACATATATCTAAATATGTTTAAACTTATAGATATACTTTTTATATTAATATATAATATTATATTCATTTATACATGGAGATACATACAATTGTATATATTATACATATTAATATTATCCATCTCTTTTCAATTGATGGTTTTATTTATTTTTAAAGACCACAAAGTACCCTTTGATTGAACCACATTTTAGAAAATGAAATTTTTTTTACCTACATTGCTGAAATGAAGTTCTTTTGTTTTACAATGAAATGATAATAAATGAATGAGAGAACAAAAAAAAAAAAAAAAAAACAGAAAACATTAAAAAATAAAATCAGTGCAAGGATATTTTAAAAGGAAATAAAATAATGAATACAATATAATATACGATATACGATTATATCGTACAAATATACGATGTACATAGAACATAATATATACAATAAACATTAGACGATGCGTTCTTTTACTCTTTTATATAATCGAACAGATTGAATTGAACACAAATTCTATGTTTTCCTTTTGTTTTTTATGTTTTTTTTTATATTTTTGCTAACTATAATCCATTAAAATTTCTAACTTTGAAATTAACTTGATGGTTTAAAGGCAATTTGTTTTATTTTCAACTTAAAAAAAAATAAAAAATATTGTAAAGATAGGAGTTGAAAAGAGAAAAAACAACTAAACAACAATAATTGGTGTTGAAAATACTAATTAGACGGAAACATATATAAAGGACATACATTTTATATTTTACTTAACAATTTAAAAAGAAAAAAAAAATTCCAATATAATGAAGTAAGAATGTAAAAAATAAAATAAAATAAAAATAAAAAAAACCATGTTAAACAATAAAAGGAATTTCTTAATTTTCAACAGAAATTGAATTGAAAACCGAATTAACTGATTTGGAATTTCGAAAATTTCTCAGTTTTAATTGAAAAAATGAGAAATTAAATAATCAAAAATAGTCAAGTTTTGAACCATAGTGATTTTTCTTTCTATCCAGTTTGTAGTAATATTATAACATTCAGGATTTTATCACACTTTGTGACTAACATTTTGTTATTTAAGATGATTTTCAGAAATTTAGTTAGGAAATACCTAATTATTACCTAATAGTACCTGAACTTACTTAATATTTAGTTTTAAATTTTTGTTAGTTGTTTGTTAGGAGACTTTTATAAGATACATTTATTCAATTTATAGTCATTAAAGTCATGCAAATTTTATCAAATAGGTAATGTCCTTTAGAGTTTTTTTTTTTACTTTTTTGTGTACGCTTTCTATTTATTCGTGTTCGTGATTTTTAGCACATTTTTCAAAAGAAAATTTTGATTATTAGTCCGTGCCGTTTGTCTGTTTACAAAATTTATACACCATTAAACATTTTAACTACTTACATTTATTAACTCGAACTATTTACATATTTTTTTTTAGCTCAATCCATTACAGAGCTACACCCTCTCAAAATTTAAAATAGTTGAATATTCGAATGTCTATTTCTCAGGTTCTGCTTAACATTTTTTCAATCTTAAAATGTTAAAGGATAGGACTATCAGCTCTATAAATCAATATCAGAATTATTTAATTTTGGCAATATTTAGTAGGTACATATTTTAATTTACCGTTATGTGAAGGCAAAATTTTAC
Organism: Poecilobothrus nobilitatus; assembly: GCA_947095535.1. Lineage (NCBI taxonomy): Eukaryota > Metazoa > Arthropoda > Insecta > Diptera > Dolichopodidae > Poecilobothrus > Poecilobothrus nobilitatus. The sequence goes on along the minus strand of OX352773.1, from coordinate 238,730,986 downwards.
AAGATTTTTCTTCTTTCTTAAGTCTGCAGACATTCTTTTAACTAGAACCTGAGAGAAAAAAGATTTTAATTCAGGATAAGTATACATTATCTTAGAATTTTTTTTTGTACCGCCGCCTGTTTAGGAGCTATTTCGAAGATCAAAAATTTAAAATTTCCTATTTTTTGACAGCTTTTTTTGTCTATTTTTAGGCGTTTGTATAAAACTTTTCAAAGTAAAAGTTAAAATTAAATGTTTCAACATTATAATTTTACATATTTTAACAGCTTTTCTTAATTATATAGTATAGAGTTTCCTTAAAACTGAAAAAAACTGTTTTTTTGATTTTTCACAACTTATTCTTACATATATAAAATTTGAAAATAATAATAATAAAAAAATTGTTAACTGTTTTGTAGTCTTTTGGAAAATGTACGCCATTATAAACTCTGTGGTTCTACATTTTACCTTGTTTATTTCAAATATCTAACTTTCGTTATATAATTTTTGAAAGAGCAAAGCTGAATAATTTCGTTAATAAGAAGAAGGACATAAAAAGTAAGTAATAGATATGAAACTATTTGTTCTTTCATCCCTAATTCTTGCATACCATGTTCAATATTTTGCACAGAATTTTTAAATACAGTCAAATAAAACTATCTCGTAAAATTTTAATATTGTATTTTTCATAATGCTGCGGTATTGATTATGCATTCTACAATAAACCTTAATACCACATTTAATTGACAATATCAGCTAAAAATACAATAACAACATTTATTTAATCTCAGATATACAAATGCAAATGCAACAATTTTACTTCAAAAGAAATCGGATCTTTACTGCAGTAGCAGTATATTAAAAATTCAGCCAAAAAAAAAAAAAATATATTAAATCATTAAAACCATAGAAATTACCACAAAAACTTTAACATAAAAAAAAAAAGTTTGATTCTTAGTCCGTTATTAACTCTTTATGTCTCACTTTAACGAAAATGTTCATTTTATTTTACATTATTTTTGTTTTTTTTTCTCCTTTCGTGTTTTGAATAATAAACTGCATCCGAACAAACTTTATTACAACAATATTAAAAAACAAAGCAATTAAAAGTATATTAAAATAAAGAACTGCACACAGTAATAACGGCTAAAAAAAAAACTTATTCATTATTTTTTGAATAACTATATAACATTATACTTTTGGTTGTTGTAACTGCATCAAAAAATAAAAAAAAACGAAAAGGACAAAAAAAAAACATTTTTTTTTAATATTAATACTTGCAACATTGTAACAATTCCGGTTATTCATACCTACCTTATGGAAGCACATCAAATAATATGTAGCAGTTATTTAACTGTTAATTTCTTGTCTTACTTATTCCATCCAAAGTACTAAAGAATATGATCTAGGATTATTATAAAATTTCGGATAGGTTTTTAACTTTTTAAAACAGATACAAAAAATTTACTTTTAACAGGATTTTATAATCCGTTCAAAATAGCACAAAATTTTATTATGATGAAAATACGAGATAGAACCTATTTGTAATGTCCCTTAAATCTAAAATGAAAATCCATTCTCCTTTTTTCCAAGATTCTTAAAAAAACGTTAATTTTAATAATTGTGATGTAGGTAATTAAAATAAAAAAAGGATGTTCAAATATCAAAGACATTAGACTTAAACTAATTTTATAATCTATAGTTTCTTCGTGTTTTGTCCCAGATTTTTATTATATTTTTAATAATATTTATAACAATATTATTACTACCCAAGAATAACATTTACTTATTTTATGTTCCTTTTATTAACCAGATCAACTCATTCATTTTCTAGTATTGTTTTGCACATTTGCACAGCCTATACAGGTGAAGTGCAGAAAAAAAAAATATACAATTCTTTTTTTCAATTTTCAAAATAAAGTTTTAAAAACAAATTTTTTTTCTGCTTTACCTATAACTTCTATAATTTTTTGTTGTTCATATTTTTTAGGAGTTCGGAACTTTACCATAATGGAATAAATTTTCACTGTTTATTTTGTTTTTTATTCATGCATACTTTTAGGCAAAAATTTTTTTTTTATTTTTATTTTAGTTGCGAGTTTTTATTTTTTTTTTTTTTGTTAAATAAAAATAAATTGAAATTTGAATGAGAATATGGAAAGTTTCTAAACAAAGAAAAAAAAAAAATTATATATATAACTTAACCACTTAAAAAATTGAGTTAAGGAAAGTAAATGAGAGAAAAAGATAGAAATATTAAAAGTAAAAAAGTAAAACAAAAAAAAAGAAAACGACAAACGAGTAAAGAAAAACTTTCAATGAGAATTGTCGAAAGTTTAGAGTAAATTTTTCCTTTTTTGGTTTTTTTTTTAAATAAACAAATATAAAAAAAACAAGAAAATATTATGCAAAAAAAACTTTTTGTACTGTTTTTTGTTTTAAATTTTTTACCGTTATTAGTTTGTTTTTTCTTTTTTTTTCAATGTTAATCGGTCAATATAAAAAAAAAAAAATTATTACTGGAATTATTTTTAATGTTATGTTCTTATATTTTTCTATTTATATTATATTTTTCAAAGAATTTTAACGAGAATTATGTAACAATTTTTTTAAAATAAATTTTTATAAATATTTTTTCATTTCATGACAATTGTTCAACTTGTTATTTGTCTCAATACAAAAAGAAAATATATTTATTTCGGAATCGATGTAGAGAGAAGGAGAAATTATAAAATATTGTTTTTTTGTGGAGCAAAACTCCTTTGAGGTCTTAAAAATTAATATATATGAAAAATTGTTATTCATCTAATAATGTATATATCTATTTTCAAAAAGATATTTTCAAGTTATAAAAGATTAACAGTAAAAATCAAAACAAGTAAGAAAAAAAAGGATTAGAAAAAATTGTTTAGAATACGAATGAGAGTAGTTTAAGAATTGTAAGAGGATAAGAAAAATATTATAACTATATTAATTTTTGATATAATTGAGCCAAAAAGATTTTAATTTTATTATATCAAAATAAATTATCATATAATAATACATATAGGTACTCATCAAATAGAGACTAGCTAAAAATAATGCAACAAATAAAATGAATCATAATAAAATAATTTTAAATCAGAAACGACGTAGAGTTTATTATTGCGACTCTATAATACCTACACGCACATAACATTATAATATTCAGTTTCCATCAAAATTTAATATATTTGACTTAATCAAGTATCAAGATAATATTTTCATCTAAATTTTGGACTTCAGTTTCAATATATTTGAATAAAAATGAAATCGTAAAAATTTCAGAATCCTAACTTAATTATTTTTTGAGTTTTTATCTAAAGAAATGAATGCAAATAGTTAAAACGGCTCAAAATTAAATCCTGCGCAAGAATACGTAATATTATAGATTTTCAAATTTGTGTATGTCAATAAATTTATTATTTCTGCTCTTAGAACCTACCTACGTACTGATAACTTCTAGTTATTTTAAATTCCTTAACCTGACTTCTAAACTTTTGATGAATTTTTTTGTGATTTTTTGGCATTCTTTTAAAACAGAAAAATTTTCTGAATCGCTTCTCGTTTTCTTTGTTAAAATTTTGAGAAAATGTTCTATATTTTATTTATTTATTTATATCCAGGTACCGTGGTACATAAATGTGCCAGGTAGCTATAACACCTGTTTCCTGGTAGGAATGTGGGGTGTACGAGATATTATGATATATACTGTATTTATATATTGCCATATAAGAATATTTATTTTTTTTTTATATTATAATTATTGTACCCAGCCGAGAATCGAACCCGAGACCTATATTTTATTATAGTTTAGCTTTCTCTTTAAATGGAAAATATTGTTGTACTACTTTTTATACTTTACATTTTGTTTAAGTCTAATAGATGATTTTAATTTTAATTATATGAGATATAAATTTGAATCAAATAATTTTAATTTCAATACGTGATCTAAAGTTATATATTTACTGTAAGGGAACAAGAATCCGTCTATTACTATTAGGTTCTATTTTCCTAACAGTGACTATTAAGCCATCAAAAATTACAACATGCAGTAGCATATAACATCTTCATGTATAAGGTAATAATTGAAGGTAACCCCATTGTCATTATATCAGCTATTATTATTATTATTATTTTAATTTTAATTTTTTGTTATTTCTATTGTACGTACATTTTTTTTAGATATTTTTTTTCAAGTTAAACCTATGATATATTTATTGCAAAATACAAAAAAATTGTGGGGGCCTCAGTGACCTTGTATGTAAGAGCGTATAAAAATACGCTGTAAACACCGAGGAAGTATGGGGTTGAATCACACACACGTCGTAAGAATAATTCCTCCTTACGACATGAACAGCCGCGCCTGAAAAGGAAAGGCTATGTAATTTCCTTGTTACATTTATGTGGCAGGGAAATGCACTGAAAAAAATAAAAAAATCAATTGAACTAAAAAGTCTGAAATAATTTCCTATATAGTTGATATTATTTTTACGTAATACGTATGGAGGAGATTTAAATTACCCACGCTCTACAAACTGAAATAATTTCAGTTAATAGACTTTTTATTATAATCGTAGAGGATAAATTTATTTACTTTTCTATTTTTAAAATATAGCTTTAAATTTCTTTCAAAATTATTTTATTATTTTCTTCAAAAATTCTTATTTAAACCCATTTTCTAACAATTTACAACTCTCTCGCTCACGCATAAAATTGAAAAAAACAAAAATAAAAACAAAAAAAGAAAAAAATCTAAAGTCTAAACGATTAAAGAAAAATAAAAAGTAAAAAAAAAAAAAAAAAATTGTCAAGTTATACGAAAAAATTACCTTTTGACATTTTGACATTTTTGTTATTAATTTTCTTTCTATTGTTATTATTGCTTTTTTTTTTTTATTGTTTTTAATATTTGAATGGAAAATCAGGGAAAATTCTATTTTTAAATTTTTTTGAAAAATGAACAATACTTAACTGTTTTATAAAAAAAAAAACAAAAATATAATTTTTTTTCTTTTTCTCAACAATTTACTTCCTTATTCCTTCAAAAATATCATATTATTTTAAATATTTAAACGTAAATATACAATAAGCAGAATAAATTTCCGAACACTTGTAATTTGCAATGTAATTTTATTACATATTTAAATATTTAAAATTTTAATTTATTTGTTTTTATTTGTAATCGGTTTTATTTTCTAACATAAAAATGGTCGAAAATAAAATGCCTAACACGCTCAATTTATGACTACTAACTGAAATTTCAGATTAAAACTTGATTAAATACCATTTTATTTTTTACATTTTAATTATGCAATTATGTTTGATATAATAAATAAAAATTAAAAATAGATAGATATTTGGTAATGTTATCAAAATTACCAACAGGGTATAAATATACCTGATCAATGTTGCGTTGTAGTGGTAATCATCGGCAATAGAATCGAAAAGGTTTTGGTTTTAAAGTTTTGGTCAGATAATATCCATTCAATAATAATAATAATAGATTGATTTAATATAAGTAATAAATGATTTTGTAGATACCTTAAATCTTAACATTATAGTGGAATGTAAGCGGAATAGAATTTTATTTACTTTTTTAGCTGCAGTGCTCTGTAATACATTAGTGTATGACATTAATATCTGTATTATGGTTAATGTATACTCAGTAAAAAATATCTTATCAAATTATATCAACTATTACTTTATTCGATAACTGTATTTAATGAACCATGGTATGGTTACCATGGCTTTTTGTTTACATAAATAATATATACCTAGCTAGATAGGTATATATATTATTATATTATATAAGTAAAGAAAATGTATACAAGAAAGTAATTTATTTACAATAAGAAAAATGATATCAATTTACACCTCTTTGACGGTAATGATATTGACGACAATGATGATGATGATTATGATTATTTTGATAATTATGATTACAATGATAGTAATGAAGGTATTTTGATACATTTATTTTTGTTTAGTCTTTTATCGTATTTTTGTTCTTTATTTTTTATACCCTTATTTTATTCTGTTTTTATTTTATCTGTTGATTTCTTTACTTTTAATATTTACATCCTGTTGTGTTTTTTTTTTTTTTTATTTTTTTTGTTTGTAGCGATTTCTCATTTTTCAATTTGACTTGACCAGGAAGTAAAACCTTTAAGTAAACAATAAAACATAAATATTAAATTCTAATATAATATTGTATTATAATATACATAATATATAGCTATATAATATATTATATAATATAACACTTATATAATTTATTAATATCAGAATATACTATATAAATTATTATTTATTTATTAATTTTTTTTTTTTTTTTTGTTTTTTTGTTAAGACAAGTTTCTTTCTTATCAATATAATTTCAACAACTGTCATTCATTTTTTTTTTTTTTGTTTTTCTTAAGAAAAAGAAAATTGTTAAATAAAGTAAAACAATAAAAAAAATAAAAAAACAAAAACAAGAAAACAGAAATGAAAAGAAAAGTAAAGAAAAATGAACAAAGTGAAAAATTTAAAGAAAGAGAAAACAATATTATTGTAGTATATATATTTATATATAACAAAAATATTATACTGTTATTATGGTGTACCGCTATATTTCTATCGTTATCGTCGTCATCTTCGTCATCACTGTGTTGTTTACCTTTTGAACTTTTCCAATCAATATTGTTAAAGTTTATTTTTTTTGTGTTTGTTGATTTTTTGCCTGCCGCTTCTTTTACCACCCTCCTTAAAAAAATTTTCATATTCTTGTACTTGGTATTTCGTCTTTTATATCTAGGCTCTGTTTTGACTTTAATATACATTGAATCTTTAAAAAAAAAAAAAAAATAAATAAAAAAAATTTTTGTATACAATTTGTACCTAGGTCTATATATAATATAAAATTTTTTTTTTTTGAATTATGTATAGTTACACAAATATTTAACAATTTTTCTTGTACCTATTTATATAATATGTATATAGGTATATATATACAATCTTATATATTTTTTTTCTTATAATATTTCTGTTCGTTATTATTATTATATTTTTTTGTGTGTTTTTTTTTTTCTATAAAAAAAAAAAATTGGTTTTCTTAATAATGTTTTTTTTTTTTTGTTTTTACAGGATTTGATGGTGGGCTTCGTCAATGGTTCCTTATGGAAATATTTGATCAACAATCTGGTATACTACAAGCAAATTATACATTTAAATATCCTATTTTGGGTGCAAATGCTTTAGATTCCGGAAAATTTTTCAAAATATTTGTTTATTCAGTAAATATGCGCGGTCGAAGCGATCCTGTACAACTTGAAGGTTACACATTAAAGGCAGCTGAAAAGCAAACAGGTAAAAAAAAATAAAAATTTATTTAATAAATAAATAAATAGCAAAAAAGCTAAAAAATTGTAAAAAAAAAAAAAATTTTTTTTATTTTTCAAAAAAAAATTGTTGTTATTTGGTGAAAGAACAATAGAGAGAGTGAGAAAGAAGAGGATAGAAAATATGAGTTTAAATATTTAGCTACTTGTTTTCTTTTTTTTTGTTAGTATAGGTATGGGTAATTTTTGTGTCTTTTTGTTTTGTATTAGGTTTACAAAAAAAAAATTGGTTAGAATGATGGAACAATAAAGTAAAAAAAAAAAAAATGGGAACAAAGGAGATTAACAAAAAAAATAATATAAATAAAAATTGGATAGGAACAGGAAAATAAAAAAACATAGACCACCAAAAAAAAAGTAAACATTTAAATATTTAAATTTTTAATTTAGAATGAATGAAAAATGTTTAACCTTATTTTTTTTTTTTTTTTTTTTAAAAAAAACTGCGATATTTATTTCAAAATAAAGATAATTTTATTTTAAGAACAAAACTTTTTCCAGATGTAAAAGGAAAATAGGAATTCTTCCGTGTTATATAATTAATTTGGAAACGGAATGAAAAAGAAGTCTTTAAATTATATTTTGTGAACATTTTTTGCAAAAATTGGTAGTAGTAGTAAATTAAAGGGATAATATTATATAAGGTGTAAATAGAATATAATAATACGAGTATCTATTATTTTTTATTAATATTCTTTAAAGTAAAATTTATTTAGAAATTTTCTTAAATAGGTATAAAATTTACGAAAACTATAAAGAAAATGTCTTGCGACATTAGAAAACGATGATAGAAAACAATAAAATAAAATTTCATTACATCAAAATATATCATAAATTTTTTAAATAATATTATTCATTAAGAATAATATCAATAATTTCCTCAAAATTTTAAAATAGCCCTGTTTTAAAGAAGAAACATTTGAGTATTAATCAGTTAAATTCAGTGTTTAGTGTACATTTTGAACAAAAAATAGAAAAAAATATTTTTCCAAGACACAAACCAATTAAAATAAGTTTTTCATATAAATGATAATTGGTATTCCTGCATTATTATTTCTTCGAGTTTTTTTAATTAACCCTAAAGTATTATCTGTGAGACGATAAAAAAATTTTATTTTGAAATATCTAATAAGTCTTATTTTTGAAAGTGGAATGGAATATTATTTATTAGGTATATAAAGTATGTCTCGAATGAAATTGTTCTTTATTGCTTAAGAAATTATGTCTAATTTGAAAAATATTTAGTTGTCTTTGTATTTTTTGAAGTATTGTAGGATTTTTCGATTATTGAAGTACTTTTACTTTATTTATGAAGTACTTATCTAAATATTAAAGTTAGAGTTTTGATTAAAGATAAAAAAAATGATAATGAATTTCAATTGTTTTTTTAAATTTTAAGTTTAAATTTCTAGACAAATGTATAAGTAAAACAAGTGATACTCATTTTCTGGTTTTATTGCACTTTAAAAATTATTTCATCCCTCAGACGCCTGTTAATATGTAGTTTCAAAATTAAGGTCCAGGATGTGTACATTCAACTTCATTAATACTAAAATTATTAAAATCATTATAAATAATATCACAGTTGTTTATTAAAATTGATTTTAATTAGAAAAAAAAAAAAAAATTTCCAACAACAAAAATAATTTTAAGCTGCAATTAAAAAAAAAAAAAAAATTTGGAAAAAAACAAAAAGTAACATTTATTATCTTTCACTTTTATTTTTTTTGTTTTTTTTATAGAGTTTTTCAATAGAAAATCATTTCCTCGTATTAAACCTTAAAAATAAAAATTATATTTAAAATATGAACGTAAATAATATGAACCTATTATGTACAAGAAAATAATTTTTATTTGAAAATTCATTTGAAAATAAATCATTTATTATTTATATAGCAATTATAAATTTTATCATAATCGGAAGGGAATCTAAAAAAAAGTTCAATAAATTAAAAAAAAAAAAAAATTAAAATATTTTCATTTAATTGTGATGAAATTTTTTATTTGATTTTTATCAATAGTCAATTAAAATTTTAAAAACAAATAATGGGTAGGTAAATATTAAATAATAGGTAAAATTTTTTTTTTTTGTTTTTCTATAAACTTTTAGTTTTTTTATATTTTATAAATTTTTTACATTTAAAATATATTTAATAATTTTGTTTTTTTTTTTGTTTTTTTACAGTAGCTTTAACATCATTCAAAGGATCAAAAGATGATTTTCAATTAACACCCATTTTATCAATTGGTATTATTGTTGGTATATTAGTTGCTATTATATGTATTGGAATTGGTACAATAGCTGCATTAAAATTACGTACACATAAACATTCACAAAAATATCAAAATCAAAATCAGAAATTTTCAAGACCAGCTAATTTACAAATAAAAGATAAAATATCATTACCAATTAGTCATTCAGAAGAAATGTATGATGAAAAGAATCCAGATGTAGTACCCTATAACGAAAGTAAGTATTAAAATATTAAAGATAGAAGAAAAAATTTAAGAAGTTGATTATATTTTATATTCTTATTGCAATTTTATTGGAAATTAAACTATTTAATTAAATATAATATTGTGTTAGTGAAAATTTTACTAATCCTGCAGCTCAAATCTTTTAAAACAAATCAATAGAATTCTTAACAATTTTATTTCGATATAAAACACTTTTACTAGTATAGTAATATCTTCATCTTAATACACAAATTGTGGCTACACACAAGAAGTGAATACACAAGAAATAATATAAATAAATTATTAGTAGTGGTATTAGAACTAGGATCACTAAATTTCTATTACTTACTCATCCTTATAGCTGATACTCCTAAATTGTGAAACAGATTACCACCACATATGTTTGCCTGATTCGTGTAATGTACAGGAATTCAAAAAAAGAGGGAGCCTCGGTGGCGTAGTGGGTAAGAGCGTATAAAATATGCTCTAAATACCTAGGAAGTATGAGTTCGAATCCCACACACGTCGTAAGAATAATTTCCCCTTACGATATTTAGAGCCACGCCTGAAAGGAGGGAAATGCACTAAAAAAAAAAAAAAGAGTTAACTTACATGTGCTAGTGTTTCCGTTTAATCCCACAAAATTAAAATTTCCTTCTCATTATCTTTTTATTTTCTTTCCTTCCCTGAGTCCTGAGCGATTGTGCAGCTTTGCATAGTTAGAAAGATTATGCTATTCTTCTGGCTACTTCTGCCTACTTTAGTGAGAAAAAAATTTTGTCATCTTCTGTTAAATATTTTAAACCGGTCTTTGCAAACTATTTCGTTAATAAATAAAAATTTTAAAATAATCAATGAAAATTTTTAACCTTAGTAATTTGCCAAATTGCTCTTTTTAATTTACAGACATCATAATTCTTTATTCTGAATTCTAATTATTAAGTAATGTGTACTATAATATTTATTCACTTAACAAAAGTTATCTTATTTACAAACAGTAATAAAGGATAAAACAAATCATAAGAAATAATAAATTTTCTAAAATAGCCTAAGTCGTTTAAAATTTAATTTTTTAAAACTTTAAACAAAAATATCAAATATTTACCGTTGAGATCATAACGAATTGTAAAATCAACAGAAAACAAAAAAATATTGTTATCAAAGGATCAAACGCAAAAATTTTTTTTTTCTTTTTTGCACACATAATAATAATAAGAAAATTATTGTAGGAATTTTAACAATATTACGCATCATTTTTTTTTAACCCCATGTTACCTTTTGTCCTGCAAAGGATATATGCAGCTATATTTAAAAAAAAATCTACATTTTTTATTGTTTTAAGTCGTAATTTTAAAGAGATTTTTCAGCATGTGAAATTTTCAGCATCTTATTTTTGTTATTATTTTCTTTTTAGAGGAAATGTGCGTGAACCTCGACGGACATTAATAAGATCAACACGAGATTGCTCTTAGTTTTCTCGCATTATTTATGAACCAACCAAACCAAAAGCTACCTCTTTTTTAAACCAAACATTAGGTTAGAATCTATAGTAAAATTTATTTTTACATATTTTACCACAATCATCTATAATTAATTGACTGCCAGCAGATTAATAGAAAAATTTATTATTATAAAAACTTATTAAAATTTCAGCTTAGATTGGTATTTCTTTGTTCCTTTTCTTTTATTGGCTCTGTACTTGGTGATTTTATATTGGGTGCTTGTAAAATTCATTAATACAATGTTGTTTAAATTTTTTTTTCTTATTTTAAATTACAATCAACGAAAGAATACAATCATAAAAGTATCTAATGGTTAATTTCATTATACAATATGTAAATAATCAGCTTTTTGATACATAAAAATATTATTGTTATTTATATATTATATAATATTTTTAACGATATTATTTCAACTTTTATTTATTGTACATTTTTCGTCTCATTATTTATTTACTCAACGCTATAAGGCATTTTTTTTTTGTTTTTTTTTACAAAATAAATAAAAAGTGCAATTTAAATCAAAAACAATTTTTTCCAGTATTAAATCTTTCATTTCGCTTCAACAATTTGATCTTTTATTCATGAAATAAAAAGAAAATAATCCAAATCTTTTTGAAAGAAAAAAGCTTCAATAAAGCAATTTATTTAACATTAATAATAAAAAAAAAAATAAATATAAAAAAAAAAAATAAAAAACAAAAAAACAAATATCTTTGCAGTTGATGCAGAATATAAACTCAAATCAGCAAATCAAACACCCTCTGGTCATTTATCACAAACTAGTGAACCAGAAGTTTCAACAAATATCGCTGATGAACGAGTCACTTATACAGCTAACAAGGTAAGAAAAAAAAAAATATAATTTTTCTAATTTAATTTTTTTCCCCCTTTTTTTTATTTTAAAATTTTTCTTATTGCAATAAAAAAAAAAACACAAAATTTGTTTCTACACATACCAATTTTTTTCTTCAAAAAACAGCAACCATCATCTGATGAATTACATTATGCCGAATTATCAATTACAAATGATGGTAATACAGTTGGTAGTATAAAAGTTCAACAACAAAATCCTGTTTGTGTTAGTGGTGTTGGTAATACAGCAACATTAACTCGTAAACCTCCTGCTTATGATTATTTTGAAGAACCAACAATATATGCACAAATTGATCATTATAAAACATCAGGATCAAATACAGGAAATCAAATTGCATCAGCTGTATGTTCATCAACGTCCGTAACACAATTTCCATCATGTATATCACCAATTAATCCAAGTGGTAATATTGGTATGAATGTTGGTGTTAGTGTTGGTGGTAATATATTAATACCATCACATCAAATTCAAACAGCAGGTGGTGCTGTTAATAGTAATAATAGTAGTATTGGTGGTATACCAGCTGCAACAAATTTATATGCAATTATTCCACCAAATAATATGTCAACATCAGGTTATCATCATACGTTACCACATGTTAGTCATCATGGCAGTAATATAACATCTAGTAATTTACATCATACATTAATATCACATAATAAATTATCACAACAGCAACAACAACAACAACAGCAGCAACAGCAACATCAATTATTACAACAGCATCCTCAACCACCACAATATCATCATAGTCATTATACAACAACACAGCCGCCACCACCACCTCCTATCGGTATGGTGGCTAGTACTAGTGGTAGTAATTTTAATCAAATAAAAACTCTTCCTGCTACAATAACACAACAACAAGGTGGTGGTGGTGGTGGTGGCAGTATTGTTTCAATAGCAACATTACCACCATCAACAATATTAAATCCAACAGCAAATATAACACCAACAATAAATAATAATAATAACAATAATAACAATAATAATAATAATAATAATGCATCAACTCCTGGTGGTGGTAGTGGAGGACAATATTCAAGAGAAATTGTTACTGTTAGAACTCCCCTTATGTATACACAACAAGAAAGTTGTGTTTAAGTTTTTTTTTTCTTTTTTATTTAAAAAAAAAAATAATTAACTGTTTTGTTGTGAATTCTCCATCTTTTTTTAAGTGTAAAACTTTTTTTTATCAAACTATAAGATAATATTCTTTTTGTAAAAATTATTAAAAATATATTAACAATTTCCTATTATTTGATTTTTTTTTAAATAAATAATTTGTGCTTGCATAGATGCAAAGAAAAGGAAAGAAAAAAAAAAACTGGTTTGGGTTTTAACAGTTTCAAAGTTAACAGTTTTTTTCATACAAAAATTAATAAACATGTTTATTACAATAGTCAACATTTTTTCGATATACGATATTTAGCAATAAAAATTCTCAATTATGAAAACTGAATCAGTACTATAATTTTTTAATTACAAAAATATTAAGAATAAAATAACGGTTGTGGATTTTATCAGTTGAATACATGTTATCAACAACAATAGTTTTTTTTTTACCGTAATAAATCTTATCTAGCAAAAATAATGTAATAAAAAATAACTGTTTTAATTGAAACCTTTTAAAAATAAATGATTTTTAAATTTATTTGCTTTTATTTCCAAAATGCCATTTTAAATTATTCACACTATGTAATGATGGTTAGTAAATTTAAGTTAATTAAAATATTTTAGAAATATAATAAAAAAAAAACAATATGGTTTTATGTAGCGGTTTTTAAATTTATTATTTTTTGCTGTTGATGCACAATTTTTTTTTAAAATGGTGGAAATTTGTTTTGAATGATACCGTAAACACAATTCACACGTGCAGCAGCTTTTAAGCTGTCGAAAAATAAAAGTACATCTATTTTGACTGAAAGTTGGCATTTAGCAATAGCCAAAATGAAAATAGAAACCAGATCTATTTCTATTCTCAGAGTGACATATGTCAGAGTAACATACATATGTTCAGGAAGTCTCAGAGTGACATATGTATAGAATTAATTGACAAGCAGATGTAAAAGAAATTTCGAGTTGTTTTTTAGTTTGCTTTTTAGAGTTTTAACGAATAATTAATTGAATTAGCTTAGAGAAAATGAAATTCTTTCAAATCTTAGACAAAAAGATTATAGAAATAATTTCTGAAAAGATAATTTGTACTATCAAAAATATTATCAGCCAAAATTTAGCATGCTGTTGCCGTCGTCCGCCCGAATCGTAACTGTGAAGACGATTTCCAAGTGAAATGTGTTACCGTCATTAAAAAAAAATTATTGAAAATAGGTAGATAAAGAAATAATTTGATGTGAACTCAATGTTGTAACAATTTATTCTTTTAATTTGTCTGATTTCTTATAATTTTTGTTATGTAATAATATGTATTTATTTTAAAACTTATATTATATTAATTGAAATTAGCTATAAAAATCATAAAAACCATGTATTTAATTCGAAATCAACTAACTTAGTTTGAAAAATCCTGTACTTCGGTTAGTTCATACTGATCCAGATAACGGTACGCAAATATATTGTTGAATCTTAATTTAAAGGTATACCGAAACTAAAAGCTTTTTTAATTATATCTATTTTCTTCTTATTAAATTTATACAAATTCAATATATTTAGATACTAGAATTGTTTCTATTTTTTTGTTTGAATTGAAAAATTATAAATTTGGTGGCAAATTTTTTAAACAACAATACATTTTTTTTATGACCACAAATTCAATTAATATAAACAATCAATTAATTGGTTAAATCTATTTAAAATATACATAGTTACATCTATTTTAATGTTATTTTAAAAATAACTGTTATTCAGTGGTTTTTCACTAATTATAACCACAATGATTATGGTTTCACTATTTTTTTATTAAACAAAAAAAAAAAGAAGAAAAGAACTGGTAAATAAAATTTAAATAAAATTTTGTTATTTAATAGTTTTATTTTTGTAACGGTATTTCCTTTTCTAAACTTTTAAACACTACATTAAATTAAATCAATGCAAAATAAGTTAAGGTAAAATCATTAGAGTATTACTTAAATTATTTGCAGTACTAACTTTTTTTTTCCGGGATTTTTTTTTGTATCAAAAAAAAAGGAAAAGTTTTACTTGTCCGCAATAGTTGTAGGTATAGTGCGCATTGTTTGAGTTCATACAATAAAGGTAAACGTTAAATTGTATTAAAGCACAAGGTTTCAGTTTCATTTAACCATCTCCAAAACAAAAATTGTGTTAAAGTAAAACAAAAAAAAGAAGTAGGTAGGTACGTTAAAAAAAATATGTGAGACACTGTAATACAAGAAAGAATAATAGTCAAATCAATGTCCGATATAGTTCATAGTCATCAAAATCATTGTGTTCACAAAACTAGAAAAAAAGCAATATATTTTAAGAAATAAAAAAAAAACAAAATGCAGCTAACATAGAATGATTGATATATTATTATATACACTTATATACACTTGATTATGTGTGATTAGCGAAAATTCTTAAATAATATCTATGATGATCACTTAAATATGACCACTTACATTAATAATTTTAATAATAGATATAGAATACAAAATGATACCCTTCATTTATCTAAACCTATAAACATTGAATTTCAGATTTATAATCAATTTAGTTACAATAATCTTTATTTTTATAACGGTATTTCATATTTATAATAAAACAAAACCTAAACCAGTTTTCAAAACGAAATTATATTATAATAAAAATTAAATTAAATTTATTTAAAACACTTATTTTTATTTTTTTTTTTTTTAATAAATAAATACAACTTTAAAATATTTTGGGAGAAATATATGACTAACAATGTAAATAATAACTAAAACGAACAACTAAATATTAAAATTAACAAAAAAGAAAAAAAATAGAAAAGAACAAAAAAATTAACAATATAAAAAAAAAACAACAAAAATAAATAAATTAATAAATAAACTACTAATAGGTCTTCTGATTATAAAAAAAAAAAAACAATTAAACAATTAAATTTCTATTAAATACTTCAAAAAAAAAAAAAAAAACAAAACAACTGTACACAAAAATATCAAATTTGAAATAAAAAAAAATACAACATTTAACTGAAAACAACAAAATTCATTTTGTAAAATAATAAAAACAAAGTCAAAATATAAAATAAAAAAACAAAAAAAAAAAAATTTAGGTAGAATAAAAATTATTTTCAAAATTAAAAAAAAAAAAAAAAAGTTTAAAAAATACTAAAATAAATTTTTAATTATTAATAAATACATTGTATTAATATTATAAATAAAAATAAAAAAAAAATATTATGTAAATTCAAAAAAAAAAAAAAAAAGAAAAAAATATTTGAATAGAAAATTCTATATTTATGGTTATTATAATATTATTATATTTTTTTAGATACAAAAAAAAATTAAATTAATAATTATTTATATTATTAATAAATTATAAAATTTAACAAATTTTTTTATTATTTTATTATTATTTTTAAATTTTATGAAATTTGAAACAAAATAAAAATACCAACATAAATTAATTCTAAATAAATACACATACCTATTATATTAATTAATATTATATTATATACTATTAATTTCTTTTTAAAGCAATACATATTGGTAACATTTGTGTCAATTATTAATTATTAAAAATCTGCTTTTCATTGTTTATCTATTATCTATTGTTTATTTAAAAAAAAAAAAAAAATTTTTTTTTTATATTATGTTTTTGTATAAAAAAACTTATTATATAAATGAAAAAATTGTTATTAATAGATGGTTTTTGAAAGAGATTATATTAGGATTATGTATGGTGATAATGAAAATAAATTTTAAAAAGATTTTTATTAATTATTTTATTTTTTTTACATGTAAAATTAAAATTTATTAAAATGAGCCATGATTATTATTAATTTTTTTTTTTTGGATTTTTTATTTAAATTGAAAATAATATCTAAATTAAATTTTTTTTTTTTTTAAATAAAATTTAATATTATAATTTATTATAATAGTAGGTATCGAAAATCGAAAAAAATATTTTACTCTCTTTCAAAAAATAATAATAAATCGTCATAAAATCGTCAATATTTTATTCTAAAAATCAAAATTGCGCTATAAATATACCTATATAGGTATACTATATACTATAAATGTTTCATGGTTTCCATATCTGAAAATATATGATAAAAATTTAGATTTCATTTTTGATATATTTTTTTTTTTTTTATTTACAAAATTTATTTTGAGTATTAAATTCAAAATAGGTACTTAATTACAAAATAAAATTATACGTTTATTTTTATGACATTTTTTATTAATTATTAATGATGAGTTATAAAGTATGAATTAAAATTTAGGTATTTTTATTTATATTTTTTTAAAAATGTGCTGTTAGTTTGAATACAATAATTGTTTAAAGACATATTATGTTATCCAGTTGTTCAAAATTTGAATGAATTATCGATCTATTAATAACCGTATTATTTAGTTTTTTTTTACAGGGATGGGTAGATAATCAATCGGTACAAGCACAATTCCTGCATTGTGGGACTTTAACGCACGATTTATTTATTAATATAATGTGTGGAACTTGAACGTATTAATACCAAACATTTACCTTTTGACAAAAAAATAGGTAGGTTAGTAGAGGATCTTTAGTACTATTATACTGCTTGAGAACGGGAAAATTCTTCTATGGAGTAAAAATATATTTACGGTTTGCAGAAATGTGATGAACGAAGAAGTTGAAGATGTATTTAAATATATTTAAATTAAAAATGTAATCATCCCCAAATTTAGGGAATAGATAGAGTGAAAGATAACTCCACATTTCCGTTATTCGAGTCACAAATGAAATTTTCATATACTGAATTATGCCATGCAGGAATTTGAACTATATGTACGTGGGAACTGGGTGTCGGTGGTTTACACTATAGGTGGGAAGTGGAAACTTTTCTTCTTTCTATTTTGAAAACTTTGAGTGAGGGCTTCAGACTTTTTATTTCACCGAACCTAATTAGAAATCTCATAAAATATTTGTAAAATAGAGTAAAAGAACTTATTAAATATCGGACATCCAGTGGACAGAGTGTTGGATGATCGTTTATTAAATGGATTGCTCTATTTGTCCTTTATCAAAATATCTCAATATCGTTTTAGATGTTTTTGCTTCAATATGTAAATTCTACTCCAGTTTTGGTCGTATGCAAGTTTTGTAAATATTGCAAAGATTAAAAGATGAGAAGAACGTTTTACATCTAAACAGCAAAACCATTTATCTAGCTGCAACTTTAATTATACACCAAAAATATGGTTGATGCAACAATATTAAATTAAAAATATCCATACACATCTTGGCTTCATGCCCAAAATGTATAGTTCACCAAAAACCTCTCCTTGAAGAGTTAAGATAGGGGTCGTAGTGTTAATATTCAGCGAGACTAAACAGTACACGTTTTTTTTGGAATTAACAGTTTTTTTTCGGATTAACTCGGTTTTTTTCTGGGATTGGGGTTAACTGACTCTACAATTGCAATTGTAGTTTGTAAACCTTTAATTTAGTTTTGTAAAAAGTTTTATAACAGATTTATTAAATTTATTTAGATGATATTTTATAAAAGTATAGATACATACATAAATATTTATATTTAAAGTAATAATGTCTGTCAATACTTTTCCGTTGGTAAGAAATTGTACGGATTTGCTCCTGACCAAAAAGACTAATTTATTGTTAACATAAAAGGCTATGCAATATTGTAATGTTTAAATAAAAATAAATTGTAATTAACCATTTTAGCTATTTAATTTTTCGTTTTAAAAATTTTTACACATTCCGAAATTTTTGTTTTTTATAATATCGGATTCAAATACAAAATTTCGTGTTTTTTTTTTCTTAAAAAATTTTTTTTTAATATTTCGATTTTTTTTTTTTTATTTTTAAATTTTTCATTAAAATTTATCTAAAAAACAATTTAAGAAAAACAAAAAAAAAAATAAAATAAAATAGTTATATTGTATTTACTGCCTTCTTCTGTCTGATTATAATATTTAAACACATACATACATACATAGACACAAACAAACATAAATAATATTACAATATTATTATAATAAAAAAAAATTTTTTTCTTCGCTAATGAATAAAACATTATTTAAAAAAAAAATATATATATATATATATATATAAATATTTATATATATATATATATACATATACATATTTATAAATAGTTTAAGTAAAATTATTTAGGTACTAATTTTTTTATATGAAAAAAAAAAAAAAATAGAAAGAATTAAAAGATAAAAATATTATGTTGGAAAAGCTCAATAAAAAAAAAATTTATTTATATTTTTTAAAAAAAAATATATAAATATATATATATAATATTATTAAATACATAAAATATTTTTTAAATAAAAGCAATAATTTGGTAATAATAAATAAAATAACTATTTAAATATTAAGTGAAACTGAACGAGAAAAATAATGTTAGAAAAAGAATTATTAAATGTTTAAATAAAATAAGAAGTTAATTGTTATTCATTTATTTTAAAAAGAAATTTTTTTTTATCATTGTCATAATTGACAATTTTTTAAAGATACATTTTTTTTAACCGGAAAATTTAACTATTTTTTTATTCTCATATTTTTGTTTCGCTTTGTCCAATTTTCTTTTTCTTACGGCTAAAGATTCCCATTTTACGATAACAGTAAAACCCCTTCATGTAAAATGAATAAATTTTTTTGGTGGATATCATATACCTATTTTATGCCAAATTTTTTATTTATTATTTATTTTTTTCTAAAAAAGGTGCGAAATACATAAAAAAAATAAATTTTCTAAAGGTATTAAGAATTCTCCTTACATAGTGTCAGATTCGTATTGACAAAATCCACCTCCCTCTTTAGCTAATATGTTGCGATGAAACTCTTAACTGCTAATAGCTAACAGTATATTGGCTACGAAGAAGGGATAGGAGTAGATAGTACGATAAGGACGCGGAAACTTTGAATGTGGTAGCTCTCAGACTGTAAAGAAACAATGAGTCAGCCTATTACTATTTTACTATCAGTGTTGCAGTAATATGTATATAATAACTTCCTGCATGAAGGCAGTTTCATTGTCATTGTAGCAGATATTTATTAATATTACTATTTGCTACAAAGTCAAGGCCATCTGTGGGTCATAACATCCAGTAGTATATATTGAAACTTGATGCTTGAGATAACCTAAGGTAACTCATAAAATTGTTAATCTTTGTTTTGGTGTAACTATCGTTTTGGTGCAACTATCTACATTATAAATTAAAAACAAAAAATTTTGTTATAAATCAAAGTAGTTTTTGACTAGATTAATGAAAATATGTATCATAAATTGAAAAGTATTTTGTGGTATTGTATATGCATCAAATGTTTTTTTTTGTGCTTTATGTAGGTCAGTAAATTGGTTGTGATATTTTACCATTCGAAATTATTTTTAAACTAAAAAACTTTTTCAATATTATGTTTTTCACATTGTAACAACTAAAAACTGATGCACAATAAAATTATTGAGAACAATATTCGAGTTATATTTTTTAAAAAGTTATATTTTTTTTTTGCTCTCCTATTTCTCTTACAATATTTTTCTACAAATTAAGTAAATATGGATTAAAAAAAATATATTTGATCCTTAATAAGAATTCAGAACCCATTAATTCCTGTTTTTTACTAGAGATCTGGGTCTCATAGAGCATGTTTTCATGCAACAAAACTACCATTTTTTAAGAACTTATTATTATCGTATTATTATAGTCGGATATAACCGTATTAGAGTTTTATTTTTGAGCACTATTTGAAGATTTGGTTTGCGAATAATTGCGATTATTATTCAAAACCAATTTTTTTAATGATACATATTCAAAGCATATATACAAAATTGCATATATACAAAAATAAGTATGGTTTTCTTATTTTTGTATTTAGAAAATATCTTTCAAAATCCTTAAAAAGAAAAAAAAAAACCTTAATCTAAATCAACTAAAAAATATTTTTTCAAACATAATTTAAAACTTTATTTAAATATCACTTATAGGTATATAAATATAAAATGAAATCAAAACATAATTGGCATAAATAAACTCAATACATAAAAATCAAAAAATCATACTACGAGTATAAAAATTAACTCAAACATAAACCTGATAAATTAAACTCAAACTCAAATTTACACTCTAACTTAACTCAAATTTATATCAAATATATCTCTCATAATTTTTAATACGTTTAAATCCTATAAGTTATAAGGTTATAACATATATTGCATCCTACAAACAAAATTATTTTAATATTGCTTACCTCTTTTAAATTTTATAATATTTCCTATAAATTTCCTACATATATTTCCTATTTTTTTACTATTTTACTTAAAATATTATCTTAAATTTATTATAAAAGGAAACCATTAACTTCTTAAAGTCAACATTTAATAAAAAACAAAAAAAAAAACAAAAATGTAAAAAAAAAATAAAAAAGGAAACAAACAATATAAAACGGTAAATCTAGGATTCTTTAAATATTTTCTTTTTTTTTATTTATTTATTTTTCTTTTTTTATAATAATTGTAATATAAAAAATTAAAAAAATGATTTATACATAGATAAATAAATTTAAATGTATATTAAATATTAGCAAAAATTAAAAAAAAAAAAAATACGATTTTAATGTTCCTTCCTTATAATAAGGTAAATAAAAAAAAAAAAGAAAGAAATAGAAAAAAAAAAATAAAAGAAAAAAGTAAAAATATAAACTTTATATGTAAAATAATAAACAATAAAATAAAAAAAAAAACACATAATAAGAAATAATAAAATAAAAAAAAAAAAAGAATAGAAATTGTAAAATCCGTAAAATCCTATAAATTTAGGATTTAACTATGTAAATACTTAAAAACAATATATATATATATATATATATATATACAGATAAATAGATTTATATATATAGAAAAATGTATATTATAACATAATTTAAAAATAAAATCCTTTAAATATAATATAATATAAAAAACAAAAAACAAACAAGATGAAAAACAAATGATAAAAACATAAAAATATTATAATATAAAACAAGAAAACCTCCAAACAAAAACAATAATAACAAAAGAATAAAATTCAATAATACTATGAGAAAAAGAAAGAGATGAGAAAATTATAGAATAATATGAAAAATAATAAAGAAAACCTAAAACTTAACATTAAACAATAAAAGAAAAAAAAAGACAAAATACGAAAGAAACACTTAAAAAAAATAAAAAAATATTTTGTAAGAAATCTCACAATATTTCTAAAAGAAGAAAGAATGAGAAACAATGTCAAAGACAAGAGAATAAAACAAAAAATATACATTCATATAAATATAATAATACGTAGGTATATATGTATGTATAAAAACTTCAAAATGAAAAAAAAAATAATGAAATCATTGACAATGAAGGAAACGACATCAGAACAAAAAAAAAAAACAATAAAATAAGAAACAAAAAATATTATATTTATAAAAATATACAGGCTAAAGAAAGAAAAAAAAAACACAAAAAAACAATTGGTACTATATTATTTTCTCATTTAGAGTTATATAAAAAAAAATTAATATATTATTTATAAACATTAGTATATACGTTCATACATACATACATATCTAATGAATGAGTAAAAACATATTATAATATTGTAAATCAATGAAAATCCATAAAATATTTAAAAAAAATTCAAAAAAAGAATTGTGAAAGAAAAACAAAAACTAAAAAAACAAAAAATAAAAACAGAAAAAAAGGAAGTACATGTTAAATACAACTGTAAAACAGTTTTTAGCACATTTTTAAATAATTTTGAAAAAATGTTCTTATTAGTTTCACTCTGTCCATCTGTCCGTCCGTCCTTCCGTCTTGGTGTTTACAAAATTTCTACACCGTTTGAAATAAAGCAATGCAATTTTAACTACAGATAGGCATCCTCAAAAAATTTATGTTGTGGAACAACTTTTTTCTGTAGTCCCATCCGTTACGGAGCTACAACAGTACAAAGTTCAAAAAAGCCTTATCTTTAAATTGTTATAACACAAGTTCTATAAGGCATATTTCCATATTTCAATCCGGGAACGCCAAACAATAGATGGTTTTATGAACTTTAGAAATATATATAAAATGAATATATGGTTTCGCGATGCGGTATTTTAATATACCGTTATCTGAAACTAATTTTTGTAATAATTTGGACCCCTTTCAAACGATTCAACTTAGAAGCTTGAAATTTTGAGAGGAGTTATGAACCTAGTGGAAATAGGTATGAGTTATTTCAGGAAATTATTTTGTGCCGCCCTCCGTAATTTGGGCACCTTTCCAAATTTTATTTGAAGTAATATACAAAAATTAAACCTACAACATTATATTTTTGTTTTTGTTTGATGATTTTATGTTGATTTTTAATAAAATATAGTTACCTTATAATTGACGAAAGTGTGATTTGATTTTTCTTAATTTTTTCTTACCAAAAAAAAAAAAAAAATCTAATAAATTTATTTTTCACTATAGGTATATTCTACTCTTTAGTTTTTATTCTATATTTAATATGGAATATTTTATTAATTTTGGAAATGTGCTTTTTCGAAAATCTTGATTTTTTCCATTATTTGTTTCTTTTTTTGGATTACACTGCAAACAAAATATAAATAATACAAATTTCAATTTACACCTTTATTAATGTGTATGTATGTTATGCATATTATGTATGTATGTTTATACAATATAATATTATTTATAAATTTTTTTAACTTTGTAATTGGTACATAATAACTATACTTATACAAGTAAAGAAAAAAAGTAAAACTTCAGACAAAATATATACATACATAAATATACTAAGTCCAGTAAATTAAAGACAGTTCGGAGATAAAGTTTTCTAAACATTATGTTTTACCACAGACTAAATAATTCTATACAGACCATTAATTTAAAAATTTTGGAGCCGGTCTAAGAATTTTTGGAGCCAGACTAAGCGTTTTAGAATAGTTTAGAGTATTTAAATTGAAAAAATAAAAATTTCAATTTCATAATGTCTTTAAATATTCTAAACTATTCTAAAATGCTTAGTCTCGCTCCAAAAATGGTTAGGCTGGCTTCAAAAAAGAAACTTAAAATTGTTATATGAAACTGATCGTCTATATATATATATATAGTTATTTAGTCTGCGGTTGTTTTACATAGCTTCTGTTCAATTCAACTATAAAAGAATATCAGTTCATGATAACTTTATTTTTTTTGCCGATCAATTTAAAAACTAAAACAAGTACCTAGTCAGTATCTACTTTAGTAAGAGACCAATATACATTGTAATTAGTTGCATGCATCTAATCAATTACAATTTATTAATCATGGCCCTCCGATTGAAAACGAACGGAAAACGTTTGCATGATTGAAAATGTACGGTGTTAGTTTGTTGCGTATAAGTGAAACGCATGGATATGTTCATGTTTTAAAATAAATTAAAAAAACGTAATGTAAGTTTTTCATTTATTTTAAATGTTTTAAATAAACAAAATTAAAAATTTAAGTGTTTTAATTTAACTTTTCTAATGTTTTACCTATTGTGATTAGGAGAAAAAAAAAACAAAACAGTTAACAGGACAAATAAACTGAATTGGTACGAAGGATAAAAGAAAATTATTTTGGTAGGAAATTTTACTTCTAAACGTTCAAATAAAATTGTGTATTTGGGAAGAAACTATACTCAAGTTTGTAAATTATTTCAACAATTAAAAATTCTACAATTTATTCAAAATTTAAAATTCAATAGTAAAATTTTAAATTTATTTTTGTTTACCTACTTCATAACTTGACGTTTATATTATATTAAAAATTTTTTTTGACAACTGTCATTTAATTTTTGAAAAATTTCAAATTAAAATTTAATCACGTGTTTTCAATTATACCAACATAGAGTAAAGGTGAATAATATTTTTCAAATGGTGCGTTTTCTGTACGTTTTCAATCATAAGCCTCCATATAATACGGTATGCAGTAGTAGAAAATACTTGGTATGAGTGGTGTTAGAATATAAAAATTTAAAAAATGTTCTTACATAAAAAAAAAAATATTGGTAATATTAACAAAGTTTTATTGTAGATAGTCCATTAATTACGTTAAATTAAAATATTCAATTATTCAAAATTTTATGAAAGAGGTACATTACAACATTTTATATAAAATGTCAAATAATAATTAAGCACATGACGTACCTATATATGTGTTTCAACCTAAAAAGCATAATCTACATACTGTACTAACGTTAATGAAAAACAGTAACTGTTAGTCTCTTTTAGTATGAAATATTTATGTATGTGTATTTTTAATAAAATTTTAGGAATCCCAATTAGAAACTGATAAAATTTGTTGTGATTTTCAAGATTAATTTTAGCAAACGTAAATATTTTCATCAATTTGACGTTGCATAATTTTGCATTTGCGTATGTTGGTCTCTTGAACTTTAGTATTTTACTATAATTTTACTTACTGAAAGCTTAAAACCAAGCTAACTGTTTTTTTTTTTTTTTGACAACCACATATTTCGAAAAAATATGAAATTGAAATTTCAAAATCATAAGATTAACATCAATAAATTGTGATTAAAAGATCTAAAGATCTAAAGATATTTTTTTAATTCGCTTTAATTTTTCAACGCCTATAATTATGTATACAATAGACCAAATTTTAACTGTAAAAAAAAAATTTTAGGGGCTTCGGTAGCTTAGTGGGTAGGCGTGTGGCGTATTAACCGAAGGAGTGCGGGTTCGATCCCTGCACAGGTCGTAAGTGTTTTTTTCTTTACTTACCCCCTTACGACCAAATATAATGTAAATATATAGTATATAATATAAACAAAATAAATAATATAGTATACAATTTAATAATAGTATAAAAACCTATAATGGCCTTAGTAGCCGATGGTTCAATAATATTGCATTACATTTATGTATGTAATATTAATATAAATAAATAAATAAATAAATAAAAAAATTTTATTTTAATTTGATGATCAATAAATATCCAATTTGAATACAAAAAATTAATTAATAATGATAATAAAAAATTGATTTGATTTGCAATAGATACGAATAGCTATAATAACTTAGCTATAAAAACATTTTAAATAAAAGAGATATGATATCTGAGATGTTTATTATGTATATAAAAAATCTCTTAAGTTAATCTATTTTTCATGTTTATTCCATGAAAATTTTGAACTATTAGTTTGAATTTTATGAAAATAAAATTCTTAGAGACTTTTATTAGTCAATAATGACAAAATTTAGAAATGTTTATTCAAAAAAAACAAAAAATAAATATATTGATACTTAGATTAATTTTATTTAAAGAAGAAATCTATGATATTATATCAACTTTCAGATTATTATACGTAATGTCTCTCTTTTTCCATAATACTTTGGAAATTTAATATTCATACAAATATTTATTTCATACAAATATTAATTAAAGAAAATTTGATAACTTTGACAGTACAAAATAAATAAATTTCTTAGTCATATTTTGAAAAATATCAATAATAAAGTAAGTCTTTCACTCCATTGCTTATTCTTTGTTTCATTTTTTTATTTTTTGGAATATGTAGAAACATATTTTTTCTTGGACAAACAAAATGACTAAGCGGATAGTCTGTTCTAAAGACTTTTTTATATTACGATGATTTTAAGTTCATTTCGTGAAAATCGTAAAAATAAAATTTCGAATCGTTTCATTAATTTCAACAAATTGTGTTGGAAAAATAATTTACACAGAGACAAGTTAAATACTATATACATAATCACTAAAGAGTGCAACAATGTTAAGAATTTCATCAATGAAATGAAGTCAGTACCTACCTACTTATATAATAACCATAAGAATAACTTCACATTAAACAAAAACGATAATGTCTACACTTAGTTTCATTTACACTAGGTTTTATTTGCAATATATTTATAAAGAGTCTCACTTCACTATATTAATAAATTTGATTGAGGTGTAAAATTGAAGCGCGGGTAAAACTCATAAAAAAAAAACTCATTGCAAATGCAACTTAGTGTGGCATGGACCAAATTATGAATTTTAGAATAACTGCAAAGATGTTACGGTAAATTAAAAAATCTTTTTTTTTTCGAAACTTGTTTTCAACATGATTTTATACTTTGTTTTGACATAATATGAACGTATATTCGATTTACAGTAATTTAAAAGTACAGTAAAATTTACACTCATTTCAAATCAAAGATAACTACAAAACAAGAACACAATACAATCAAGCAAACATTCAAATCAAAATAAAAAACCAAAATAATTTATGTGAGAAATTATTATTTCGAATAATGTAATAATTGCAAAAAACTCTACAAAACTTCAAAATAATAATGAAACTAAAAAATTAAAATTAACAAAACAAAAATGGTAAAAAAACAAAACATTGAAATTAAAAGAATTTAACAATTTAAAAATTTAACTAAAAAATGAAAAAAAAAAAAAAATCGAAATATAAAATTAACTAAATTTAAAAAATTTTTTAATATTGTGTATGTAAGCAAAAAAAAAGAAAAAAAAAAAAGAAAAAATATTTTAAGTACAGATGGTGTAAATTTTAAACAAAAATAAATAAAATAAAATAAATTTAATTAAATTTAAAAATAAAATTTCTTGAGTGATTTTTATGAAAACTAAAAATTAAAAAAAAAAATCTTATTGTGAGGATTAAAAAACCAAAAAAAAAAACAAAAAACCAAAAAAAAAAATAATAAAAAACTTAATTATATGTTATTAAAATAAAATAAAAAAAACAAAAAAAAAAAAAAAAAAAAACTAAAAAAAAATTAATAAAATAAAAAATAAATAAAAATTTTCAAAAATATTTAAACTTTTAAAAAATTTTTTTGCTTTAAACATAATTTTCATAAAAAAATTTTTTTTTTCAGCTTTTCAATATATTTCAGTATCCCTTCTTGCCCCTTTCTTGATTAATAAAAAATTTTCTTCTCCGATACCGTAATTTCAAATACAGCTTTTAGAGAAAATATGAAATTCAATAGATGATCTAAAAAAAAGTAGATTCTAGAGCAAGTCAATATTACTGTGAAACTTTTTAAATACAAAGAGATTAGTGTAATATTATAACATTATCCAAATACTGAAATGGGTATAAAAAAAATGTTTTTTTTTTTTTTTAAATCGGTTGTGGTGAAAATAACATCAAATCTAAATGTGTCGTAAATAAAGAAACCAATAAAACGATTACTACAAGGATATTATTTTGAAAAACCTTATTAAAAAAAAACTCTAAACATATCCATGACTACAATAAAAATTTTTCTAAGAAAATCTGGTGGGGTAAAAAACATTATTATTCATTGTGAGTTAATAAGAAACCAAAAATAGAATTACTGCAAAGGATTACTTTTTGGAAAAGCTTAGTGGAGAATACTAAAATCTATGAATGACTACTAGTCTTTCTCAATTATTTTTATTTGTAATTATCATTTATTAATAATTATCAAGAATTGTTTTTATTTGTAATATTAATATTGTAATTAAATTTATATGATATCTTTTTGTTTGAAATGTGGGACCCTATTGTGTACAAACTTTCCAAATATGTATATTTATATCTTTAAGCTGGAGACATGGATTTTTGTTTTAATATTTTTCAAATATTAAAAAAAAATATTAAAAAAAATTTAATATTTTAAAGTATCTAATAATTTTTCTAGTATTTCACAGAAATGAATTGAATGAAAATATTTTTTATGTTACTCAACATTACGATTTTAGTCGCGGAAAAAATACTACCAAATATCAACTCAATGAATACATCATAATAAATCAAGTAAAATGATAAAATAACTATTCCATATTCCATTATTTGCTCTATTTCTTTTTGTACAAAAAATACTTTAAATCTTTTATTGCATTACGAAAATTTTGCACTTTTAAGAAACTTTATTATGTATGCATACACAAAACTTTTTTCATCACAGATGGTTCTCAGTAATCATTAACTTTTAATTCAAGGTGTGACAAAGTTTTCTTAAAAACATCATACGAAACGAAGATACCCAGAATACAGACTTTTAATATAATTAATATTTAAATTGCACCATTAAAAATATTCAAGTGTTATTATTTTGATTTATTTCATTCTTAAAAAATTCTAGAATAAATTTGCATTCCCTAAAGCAATTGGAACTTAAAAAAATTTTTCACTTTTCTTTTACTTTTACAAAACAACAACAAAAAAAATGCTTTAAAAATGAACTTGGAACCCCTATGAAAATTGAAAAATGAACTAAAAGACAAAATAAAAAAAAATAAAATTTCACTTTAATTTTCCACCTTTTATTTTATTGTTATCACTGTTTATTATTATTTTAGCATTTTTTCACATTACATTATTATCATTATGTCAGTTTCATTGCATTGAAATTACCATTAACATTGCACTCAAACACAATTACTATTTATAATAATATGTAGTGAATTTGCGCCTGCCTGTATTATATTCAATTTTATTTACTTTATCTTTTGTCTTTTATATTTTTAATATAAAAATAACAACAGTGTCTGGCAACCTTCAAAAGAATTCAATTTTATAGTTCATTAAAATTGATGAATCAAAAAGGAATAAAAAAGAAAAACAAGAAAAAGAAGAAAAATGAAAAGATGCATTTTCGTTGCAGCTGCTACAAATTATCAGGACTAATATAATAAAACATGTATATGAGGTAATGTTATGAAAGATACAGGACTTTAGAAGCAGAATGATTTATTTTTGAGAAAAATATACAAAATAATATTATGACGTATATACTTATATTTTATATAATATGTATATAATATAATAAAAAGATTTAAATGTAAATATGTGGGGTGTCGCATAAGTGTCTTCCAAAAAAAAAATAAAAAATAAAAAATAACATAAATTTACACAGCGTAAATTAATAAAAATTTCAATAGATAACCTTCTGTATTGAATTTATAAAGTACAAAAAAATATTTTCAGGATCACTCAGAAGAAAAATTGTAGTAAAATAACATTGCGAATTTTTTCAAAATTTAATTAACTCAACTTTCGTTAGTCGTCCTTAGTTAAAAGCTTAGAATAATTTTACTTACCTATACTTCCGGATAGGTCTTCAAAAGGTGTCCGATTTCCATGAAATTTTCTTTAACGCTGCTTTAGGATGAAATAATAATTTTGGTTGAGGTTTCGAATTTCGATTCTAAAAAACATTATTTACGGTGGTGACAATACTTTAAAAATTTTGATACAAAATTCATATTACTGAAAATATCATTTGAACAGTTGATACCGGATGATATTTAAAAAATAGTATAGATATATAGATAGGTACTACAAGCTGGGTGATTTAAATTTTTATAAAGGGTTTTCCAATTTGAGTGATATGATTTCTTTTCAAAAAAAAAAAAGCACACTAATTGTTAAGGAAATTCAAATGTTTTTTATTTAATGTGAAGTACAATCGATACAATTAAGTTCTTAAGTTCTCTGAGGACAGGATAATAATGCACTGTAATAAGATCTTACAGGCAAATGACATACGTTCAAGTGACATACATTCTTGTAATGAGAACCCAATTTTGACCACAAAATAAGACTATTAATAGTTAACCAATAACCAATAACTGGTAGAAATCTAATAATGAAGTTTTAAAACTTAAAAACCGTTATTTAATAGATAATACATTTTTTTTTATTAGTTCAATTAATGAAAACCTCAGTTTGATAGCAGTAATAATTATTTAGACCAAAAAGAACTAGTTTCAATATATTTTGTATATTGTCCAATTTAGGTACTAGATGCCGGAAACATAATAAAATATTATACCATATACCTACCCTTTAAAGTTATAAAAACTTTTTATATTGAAAACATTAATCAAAACACTTTAAAATATATTCCCAAGGATTTTACTGTCATCGGTTGTACTGCAAGTCAGCTCTATTAAAGTGGATTTAAGTTTAGTTTGTTTAAAAGAAATCGGTACTTAGACAGTTTTTTAGTTTTTTTGATATATTTCTTATAAATTAATAAATTGACACAAAATTGCAGTTAACCTGTACTGATTGCGAGGGACGGAATTTGAAAGGATTTTTTTTAAAATAATTTATTCAAATCTGAAGATTATGAACACCTCAAGCCTTCAGCTAATTTTCTTAAAACTAAACTACATATTTAATTCAAAATGACATTAAGATCTTTAGTAAAATTTTCTTAAACAAAAATCCTACATAGAAATTAAAATTTAAAAAAAAAATATCTAAACTATCTAAAACAATATCGTTTTCAAAATATCGTTCAGTTTCTTATTCGTTTCGTTTGTTATTATTTTATATATTCGCAGCGAATGATTCAGCCTTAAATAATAAAGAAATAAAAGTTTTAAACCTTTCTTTTTCCAGATTGGATGCGATACAAAAAATTTCTTAAAAAGATATTATCACTTGTGACTAAAAAAACAAAAAATTCTTATTGTAAGTAAAAAATAAAAGTTTTAAACCTGATAAATGACAGAATATCTGTTATAATCAATAGTCTAAACAGTTTCTAAACAGTTTTATTCAGACTTTTTGTTTGAAACAAAATATAATGTATCTTTAACTCACAAATAAATTTATTAAGATCTTAAAAGATAACGGTAACCTAATTTTATAAATACTGCGTCAATTTCTTTTTTAAACATTTTACTTTTACTTTGCATGTCACTTTGCAACATTATATTGTCTTTTCTGCATCCCTTTAAAACAAATTAATATGTGTTAAAAGAAAAACATGAAAAAGCTCTTAGCTTGCACCAAAAAACAAAAAAAAAAAAAAAATTATTCCATTTAATGCATCCATAAAAAAATTTTTTACTTTATGTTTCTTAAATTTTTTTTTTTTTTTGGTTTTAAAAAATTTACCTCCTTTCAAATTTTTTTAGTTGATTTTTTATAACAGTACTTTTGTAAAAAAAAAAAACCATCACATCACAATCAAAATTTATTCCAGTTAATACATTTTATAATCGTAGTTCATAACTTTACTGTCATCATTATTATCATATAATCATCATCAACATCATATTATAATATGTATATTATATTACTGGAATTTGCAAATCACAAGAACAAGTTAAAGCAACCAACAAAACAACAAAATGTCAACGTTAAAAAACGATTACAAACTTAATCTCAAATTTATAATAACCAAGTAATAATAAATTATCTATGATAGCCGAATATAATATTTTAAGGTGGAAAAATTTATTCACCTTTATCTTCATAATATTTTTATATAAAAATAAATAAAGTTTTTTTTTTTTAGTTTTTTGCTTACTTTTAGCTGTGTACTTAGGTCATGAATGATTTATAATAGAAAATACGACAAAAATCAAAATTCAACAAAAAAAAAAAAAAAACCTACAGCTACTGCAGAACACGCGAATATCAGGCAAAAAAAAAAAAAAAAAAATTAATACAAAAAAAAAGAGTAAAAAAAAAAAAAAAGAACTCTGCTCCTTTGAAAAGAATAAAAAAATCTATGCAACCATCAACATTATAATAAACTGTTAAAAATGAAAGGATGTTGACAACGACAATGATATGATGCTTTGCTACACTAAAAATAATAAAAACAAAATGGTTGCATAGTAAAAATAAAAAGAAAATGTAAAATGGCATTAAAAAGACTTTGATGGTTAGTTTTTTGGTTTTAATGAAAATTTTTTTTGTTTTTTTTTTCTGTTAAATTTTTCTCTTTACTGAGAAATGAGATAATAATAAAAAAAAATTTATAAACTCTTTCTGATTATTTGGCATTTTATTCAACCAAGATTAAAAACTAAAAATAATAGCAAAAATTTTATTTTATATAGAGAGGCTATTTTTTTGCTTTTTTTTTCACAAAAAAAAAAACAATTTGGACATATATTCGAGTCTATTGGAACCTAATTGAGGTAATAATTTATATAAACCTTTCCACCATTTTTATCCTTTACTTTAAATTAGAAAATTATGCAATTTTAGCCGTTTCTAAGGGTAATTGACCAAGCCTTTTTTAAAGATAATTGTTTAAATGTTTTTCGGGGTAAAATAATTTTCAAATCTCTTACAATTAGTATTTTAAAACTATTGTTATACCTGATTTTGTTAAAAGTGATTATTACAGAAATTATCGATACTTGTTCTTTTAATCTTGATATTTTTTCAATTTAAATCAATTAGGAAGTTCACTAGTCATACTGCAAAGTTTCTTTTATGACAACCGTAAAATTGATTTGAGTTAAATCATAAACTGTATATTGATAATTTTAAGCCTCTTAACATGTTGTCTATATTAGACAATCGATCATATCGATTGATTAATAACTATTTCAGTTAATATAAAATTTAGTTCATATTGACATAATATATATATAATATATATATGACAGATGTTTAAGTCAAAATTGACAACATATCACTTGAGCAAAATTAAGTATTAATTCTTATGGTTAAAACATAATTGATTTAAGAATATTTAATCCTTATAATTAGAGAATATTTTTATTACAAAAAATAATAAAAAAAAAATATCAATTACTGTGGTTAAAACATCAATTATATCGCACATTACAAGCATCAATGAACTTTATATTTTGTAATCAAGTTATACACCTTTTTTCGGGTTACCTACGAAATCTTGTTTTTTTTTTACATAAATGTGGACATAAATGTGGACAGCCTTTTCCTGTTCAGGCGTGATTGTAAATGTCGTAAGGGGAAATAATTTTTACGGCGTGTGCGAGATTCGAACCCACACTCCCTCTGTGTTTTGTTTTATTTTATTTCATTTTTTAATTTATTTGGGCGCCCAAGTAAATAAAAAAAGAACAAGATTTTAAAAATTTAACAGTATTCTAATGCATTTACGTAAGTCAATAACTACACCCTAAATAAATAAATAGAAACCGGCAAGTTAATATTATGAAAAAAAAAAAAACATTAAACAAATTTTTTATCTTATATTATGTTTTATCACAATGTTAAAACACGAATTGTGATTATTTTATTATATCTAATAAAACAAATTAATTAATTTATCATTAATTGTTAAATCACTCTTAATTTAAAACCCCGTATTAACTTATACATATACACATTCTGGAAAAAGCGTATTATTCTGATTTTGTAACCATAACTAACTATAATATAATCTCTGCTAATCCAAAATTTCTCATATTTATTATACATAAATACAAAAAACTCGTCCCTAATTTTAAAGTGCCTACACAATTTGCGGCGCCGTAAAAATGCCCGCTTCCATTAAATACAATTGGATATAAACTAATTCATTTGAAATAATTTTGTGACTCTGTGAAAATGCGCTGCTCTCATTGAAACTGACCTATAAAAAAAAACAAAATTTAACAAGATTTTTGCGAAAAATTAGATTTAAAAAAATACTAGTTTTTAAAGAACAAGATTTCGTACCGCTCCCCTTTTTTTCGATGATATATTTTTTACGCTTTATTTAGATAGTTTATGAATTGAATGACCTTTTTAACCAAATATAATAATTCTTCTAACATAAAAAACTGAGTTGTTTGAAATTATCTAATTCCGAAAATTTAAATTAAGAAATAGTTATCTTTGATATCCCCCATTTTCTTCTTTATTTTCCCCCTTCAATACATCAACCTCTGTTAGGTATTTTCCAAAAACAGACTAAAAATAGTGTATAGAATAAATAGATACTAATGGCTTGTACCAAAATTTCAAAATTAACTTCAAAATTGTTCAACAGTTCAATTGATAAGACTGTTTGCATCAGAAGTGCATAAGGAAAAGATATATCCGAGAAATGGGGTTATTATGGATATCTAATGGATGAAGAATGAAGTGTCCATATGTTCAAAATATATTCTTAAAACCTCATGAAATTACCAAATGAGATCACTCAATTTTCATTCAAAAGTTTTTCATATCTCAAATTGTTATTGATATAATTTCGATTTTATTTATTTTGTATAGCTAATCATTTTATATTTTAGTATATTGAACCCAATGACATATGGTTGCTATATGATAATACATTAACCAAAACTAAAATGTTTCTGAACGGAACGCATTTTTGTTTAAATCAAGACTAGAAAAATATTTTAAAGGCTTTGAATATCATTATTGTAAACTTATCTAGAAACATAGAAAATTTTTCAACTTTCGTAAAGTTGTAAATAGGTGACAGTTGATACCAATTAAATATTGAATGCTGTTTGACACATAAAAAAAATTCTAAACTAGAAAAATTTTTCTCGGCCTAAACCCTATATTGAAGAGTTTTTTCTAGGGTTTTCCTAGGCCACAGATTTATTCTTTATATTTGACAATTAAAACTAAGGTCTAGGAAATATTTTCAACAAAAATTATATTGATTCGTTCACAAATAATGCAAAATTCATTTTAACTCATGGGAAATTTCCCAATATCCAATGAATATCCTTATTAGCTTTTTTAAACTTGAACGTAAAATTATCTTATATTAAGGATTACAATCAATAAAATTCATATTAACAAAATATATTAACCCGGTCTAATATAACAAAGAAAAAAATTAAAATTAAGTAAAGCGCATTAATGAAAATTAGATTGTTCTCTTTCATTATTTCAATATTAGCTACAAGTTCAATTGTGGTTGAAGGTTTGTGGTTGATTGTGGTTTTCTTTTACATAAGAAAATTATAAAAGCATTAAATAATAAGAAAAAAAATCTTTTTATTACATACATAAATGTTACACTTATACTAAATGTAAAAAAAAAACAGAGACAGTTTACAAGAAAGAGCAATTCATACTATATTATACAGGGTTGTATTGTAGAAACACTATTGTAAACCAACGAAGGGATATCCTATATTTTAAAAATAATATATGAGACTTGTCTTCTTAAAAACCGACTTTTTAAAAATAATTAACTTTTAAAAATAAGTGAAGGTTGACATCCCTTCTAATAATATAATATTATGCTAAAAGGTTCGTAACATTATTATAATTTGTTGTGACAATTTAAAAAGATTTTGTATATAAATTACGGCACAAAGAAAGCATATGATTTTACGGGCTGAGATTAGACGTTTTGTATAACCAAAAGAAATATACAAGTAATGGCTTAGTGACAATGATGTAAAAAACTTGTATATTTTCCGATTTTTACAGAAATCTTACGAAAACTAGAAATATTCTTCTATAATAAATTTCGTTTTCATTTAAAAAAAAAAAAAAATCACCTATCTTCACCACAGGACCGACCGCTACTACACGAAAAGTACAATGCCAAAATGTATAGATGTTTTACATAATAATTTATATCAAAGTAAAATAACTTCTAATAATTTAACAACATTTTGTTTTATTCAATAACAATAATAAGCAATGAAATCAGGTACAAATTTTTAGTATGAAAACAATACCTACCTTATACATTAATGTATACGGTCGTATAAGAAAACGAGGAAGAATACAGTTGCCTTTGTCAACTCTTAGATACCCGTACGACCCGTTAGTATGCCTATCACTCTGCTTATAATATTATTATACCCTACACTTAAAGTATAGGGTATATTAACTTTGGTATGGTGTTTGTAACCACCAAAAGGAAGCGAGTTAGGTATAGACATGTATATATATTCTGAATCAGGATCACCGCCGGAGTCGATTTAGCGATGTCCGTCCGTCCGTCCGTCCGTCCGTCCGTACGCACGATAACTCAAAAAATAATGATGCTATCTTGATGAAATTTATATAGTAGGTTACTAATTACGAAAGAAAGGCTAAGTTCGAATCTGGACAAAATCCGTCCATGGGTTCGGATTCTGGAAGCTTCCGAATGATTCCGGGCTTTTGGAGATAATCTCCGCAAACGAGATTATCTCCAAAAGCAACAAAGATAGAACCTTCAAATTTTGTACAATGATGTTTCTTCCCGTTCGATTTATGTCTCTGAAATTTAAGAGGATTTGGTCCATGGGTTTGGGTTTTGGAAGCTTCCGAACGAGCACCAGAGCAAATGAGATTATTTCCAAAAGCAACAAAGATAGAACCTTCAAATTTTGTATAATGATGTTTCTTCCCGTTCGATTTATGTCTCTGAAATTTAAGAGGATTTGGTCCATGGGTTTGGGTTTTGGAAGCTTCCGAACGAGCACCAGAGCAAATGAGATTATTTCCAAAACCAACAAAGATAGAACCTTTAAATTTTGTACAATGATGTTCCTTCCCGTTCGATTTATGTCTCTGAAATTTAAGAGGATTTGGTCCATGGGTTTGGATTTGGAAGCTTCCGAACGAGCCCCAGAGCAAATGAGATTATCTCCAAAACCAATAAAGATATAACCTTTACTTTTGGCAGAATGGTGTTCTTTCATGTATGATTTAGGCCTCTGAAATTTAAGAGGATTTGGTCCATGGGTTTGGATTTGGAAGCTTCCGAACTAGCACCAGAGCAAATGAGATTATCTCCAAAACCAACAAAGATATAACCTTTAAATTTGGCAGGGTGGTGTTCTTTCATGTTTTATTTAAGTCTCTGAAATGTGAGAAGATTTGGTCCATGGGTTCGGGTTTTGGAAACTTCCGAACGAGCCCCAGAGCAAACGAGATTATCTCCAAAACGAATAAAGATAGAGCCTTTAAATTTTTTATAATGATGTTTCTTCCAGTTTGATTTATGTCTCTAAAATTTAAGAGGATGTGGTCCATGGGTTTGGATTTTGGAAGCTTCCGAACGAGCCCCAGAGCAAATGAGATTATCTCCAAAAACAACAAATATATAACCTTTAAATTTGGCCGAATGGTGTTTTTTCATGTTTGATTTAAGTCTCTGAAATTTGAGAGGATTTGGCCATGGGTTTAAATTTGAAAGAATTTGAACCGTGGATTCGAATTTTGGAAGCTTCCGAACGAGCCGCAGAGCAAATGAGATTATATCCAATACGAACAAAGGTAGAACCTTTGAATTTGGTACAATGGTGTTCTTTCGTGTTTGATTTATGTCTCTGAAATTTAAGAGGATTTGGTCCATGGGTTTGGTTTTGGAAGCTTCCGAACGAGCCCCAGAGCAAATGAGATTATCTCCAAAACCAATAAAGATATAACCTTTACTTTTGGCATAATGGTGTTCTTTCATGTATGATTTAGGCCTCTGAAATTTGAGAGGATTTGGTCCTTGGGTTCGGATTTTGAAAGCTTCCGAACGAGCCTCAGAGCAAATGATATTATCTCCAAATGCAACAAAGATATAACCTTTAAATTAGGCAGAATGGTGTTCCTTCATGTTTGATTTATGTTTCTGAAATTTGTGAGGATTTGGTCCATGGGTTCAAATCTTGGAAGCTTCCGGACGAGCCCCAGAGCAAACGAGTATATCTCCACAACCAACAAAGATAGAACTTTTATTTTTAGTACAAAGGTGTTCTGTTATGTTTCCTTTTCTGTAAAATTGGAAACTGACATTTGAAAGAATTTGAACCATGGGTTCGTATTTTGGAAACTTCCGGACGAGCACAAGAGCAACGAGCATATCTCCAAAACCAACAAAAGTAGAACCTTTAAATTTAATAGAATGGTGTTCTGGCAAGTTTTCTTTATGTTCCTGAGATGGATTCGATGAATTGGAGTGGCAATTCGGGTAGCTGACACAAACATCCCAAGGACTACCAATCTTCGAAAATAATTAAAATAGAAACTTAAAATTTTATACAAGGGTGTCAAGCATATCCCAAGCGGATGCCTCTTTTACGTTCTTGAAATTCGAGTTGAATAAGACAGAAAAGGGAAGAAGTTCAAGCAGCTGCCAAAAACACTTATGGATTTTTAATTTAATTCGAATTATTCGGGTGTAGGGTATTAATAAGTCGGTTGCATCGACTTACTGTTACATTTACTTGTTTTTTTAATTTTTTAGTATTTTAAAATAATTTGGGTGAAATTTTATAATTTCTAGAACTGTGGGTTGTACATATATTCAAACTATATGTTTATACATTCTTCAAAAGCAGATTCTAACCTTCCGAATAACGATTATCTATCTAACTTTTCCAAATATCCAAATAAATATATATATATATATAGTACCATTTAATACCAAGCGGCAAATGTATAATGCCTAAGTTTAATAATTTATACTATACATATGTATAAATTATTTATCGTACGGTATAAAAAATGTGAAGAATTGACTTTTCTGCAATTTTGAGGAGCTGTAAGTCCGGAACCCTATATAATTAAAAAAATCCGTTAACGTACGTAAACATATATTATTGAACCTTTAATTTTTATGTCTTGCCGAGAAAAAATTTTTACAGGTGCCTAAGGTACAGGTGCCTGAAAATAGCAAATTTTCAATTTTTGAGGAGTAATAACTCTTAAAGAGGGGCCGCTACCAAAACATTTTCTGAGGAAACTTATACTAATTCTAAAAGTTCTTTCTTGTCTCAAAAGTTCAGGTTCCTATCTCAAAACGTGCCGGAGTTATGAAAAAAGAAATATCATGCAAAATTTGGTTTTAACATAACGGTAAATTTAAATAGTAAATTACAAACTATTGGATAATTTTGATATTGTCATATGGAGATAACAAAAATTCCGGTCATCTAGTGTTTTTAGATTGTAAAACTACTACACAGAACCTGAGATATATACATCTGAAAATAAGGGTTTTTTGAAATTTTGGGGGGCTGTAACTTAGGAACCCTATACAATTAAAAGAAACCATTAACACACGTACAAATATATTACCGGGCCTTTAATTTTTTTGCCTTGCCGAAGAAAAATGTGTACAGGAACCTAAGTTAAAGGTGTTTAAAAATAGCAAATTTTCAATTTTTGAGCCCTAATACCTCATAAACAGGGAGTGGTCCAAAAAAAATTTCTGAGCAAACTTATACTAATTCTAAGAGTTCTTTCTGCTCTCAAAATTGGAAGTCCCTATTTGAAAGCGTTCCGGAGTTATGAGGGTAGAAAAATCATGCAAAATTTGGTTTTCATATAACGGTAAATTTAAATACTAAATTTAAAAAAATTGTACAATTTTGATACTAATTTATAAATTTTAAAAAAAAACATGTCGAATGACGTTTTCTGATTGAAAAAATCTTAAGTAGAACATGAGACATATGCATTTAAAAATAGGGCTTTTTAAAAGTTTGAGGCGCTGTAGTCCGTAACGGATGGGGCTACAAAAAAAAGTTGTAAATTATAAAATTAATATTTTTATGTTATCTATCAGCAGTTTCATGTCTCTATTTCAAAAAAAATGTGGGGATCTAAAAGTTAGGTGTTCGAGAGCTACCCGAAGTTGTGGTCGGATCTCAACCAAAAAAAATAGGGAACCTACAAATTGTTGTAAGAATATTTTGTGTTAATTTCAAGACTCTAGCTTTCTTAGTTTTTGAGTTATCTTGCTGACGGACAGACGGACGGACGGACGGACGGACAAAGCTTATTTCGAGGTGTTACAAATGGAGGAGCAATTTTAATATACCCGATCCTTATCGTACGGGTATAATTACCAATAACGGAATGTAAAATTTAGTGATATGAAAAAAATTTATTATGATTTATTATGTAACCTTAAAAAGAAGGAAACAATATTGTACAACATTAATTGTAAAATGTATAAACGTAACTGTACTACGCTGATTAGTACCTATACAGATTAATAATATTATTAGAAACTAGTCGGTTAAATGGAAATTATCAGTTATACTTTCTTGTCCACACTTAAATTAACATTTTTTTTTTCAAAATTTAATATCGATTTTGACTAGTATAATAATAATTTACTTAAAAAGTATCGGAGTAGATCCTAAATAATACCAGATCCATTTTTAGAATACTAACACCATTGATTTTGTGTCAAACTTACCCTGTCCATTTGTGATTATATAAAAGTGAAATTTTAATTTCCTTTTATGTTTTTTTTTTTTTATTTATTATTTTGGTTCCAGTTTTCTTTTAAGTTTTCGCTATTTATTCAACGTAATTGACAAGCTAAATTTATTACAAAATGATAAGAAAAGCAAAAAAAAAAATAGAAAATAACAGAAGAGGAAAATTAAAATTAAGGAAAAAAAAAAAATATATTCAATTGTATAATTAAGGAAATTATCAAGGACATGAATTATTGTAATCAGTTATAAATAAAACGACCTCGGTTCATTACATCTTCTAAACTTTCATTTCAATTTTTCTTTAAAATGAAAATGATGAAAATTATGCTTTCTTCTCGTATATCTTTTTTTTTTTTTAAATTTCGTTTTTGTTTTTTATTTGTGTAATCTTTTTTGTTATTTATATTTTTTTTTTTTTTCAATTCTATTTAAAACACATGTCTGCATATCAAATCATAATCTATCTCCTTTTTTTTTTGCTTTTTTATTTACAATTTTCATCCAATTTATTCATTCATTAATTTGAATACAAAAATTTACACAATATATGTTATTATCTATACTTCCCTACATGTATACAAATATAATATACAGGATGTCTCGTTAGTATGTTGCCAAAAGAAGATAGTGATTGGCGATATCAAAAGAAGGAAGAGAGAGAGAGAGGTGAGAGAAGTTTATTTTTAACGGTTTACTAGATAATGGTGTTCGAAATTTTTCGAATATATATTAAAAAACATAATATCTATTTCCGTTTATAGCATAAGCTGCTGCAGGTCTCTCACGGATGTAAGATTTTAATATTTAAGGTTATGATAATAATTTTTAAAATATTATTAGGTATCCTTAAGCTTTTTGATACTTTACTTGCTTTTGCAGCAACTTCCTATTAATATGTTGTAGCTGTAGCAGTTTCAACAATTTTCATGTTGAAACAAAAAAAAAATAAAAACATATATACATACAAAAAAACTTTCAATACCATCATCTTGAAAGTCATTAGTATACCCTTTCTTTTAATAAACATTTATACGTTGTTTTGAAATCCTTAAAAAAAGTCTTCCTTTTATCGACACACTAATGGGACACCCTGTAATTTTATATAGTTCATATTACGTATATATTAATATATATGTTGTGAATTACATATACCCATACTGAAAATTTATATTGAACGAATGTTCTTAGATGTTGTTGAGATCCAAGCTTTGATGTTTTTTTACGAATCACCAAAAAAAAAAAAAAATATGTTTTGTCTATCTTTTTTCGTCTTATTTTTGTAAAATATTTTATTAAAATTTTCCTGGTTTCTCCGAAAAAATAAAAGCACGAAAAAATATCGTAAGAAAAAAACATTGATTTTATTTTAATAAATAATAATAATAAAAATGAAAAAAAAATATTTGTAATTTAAATTAGAATGAGACAGAAAATAATGATAATGAAAATGAAAAAAGAAAATGGAAAATATTATATTTAAAGAAAAGAAATATAAAATAAAGATGTATAAGGAATAACAGTCTTTTTCTAAATTAATATTTTTATTTTTATTTTTTTTTTAATGCATTTTTCTGCCACATA
Source organism: Poecilobothrus nobilitatus (assembly GCA_947095535.1). NCBI lineage: Eukaryota > Metazoa > Arthropoda > Insecta > Diptera > Dolichopodidae > Poecilobothrus > Poecilobothrus nobilitatus. Next base: position 238,688,155 of record OX352773.1, on the reverse strand, counting down.
AATGTGGACAGGAAATTACACAGCCTTTCCTGTTCAGGCGTGGTTGTAAATGTCGTAAGCGGCAATAACTCGCTTACGACGTGTGTGGCATTCGAACCCACACTCCCTCGGTGTTCACAGCGTATTTTTATTCGCTCTTACCCACTAGGCCACCGAGGCCCCTTTTAAATTAATTTATAAGCCGATAGAGCTGGCAGGTAGTTGCTTAAATTGTTAATTATAATTTAAATTGTAGTTAATAAAAAATAATAATAATAAATGAATTTGGTGTCCTAAACTTAAAAATGTCGCAATGTGTCCTTCCAAAAGATAAGGTTGACGGAAGATAATCTTGAAAATTACACAGATTAGTGCACAGATGACAAAACTTTCAGTATCCACTATATTATATTTTCATTACTAATTTTTTTTCTGATCCAATTGATATTGCTAAATAAATTTCTAGAGTTCTACAAAAATGTATGCAATATGCATCATATATACATATATATATCATTTACCAAATTTCAATGATCAATCAAAAGATATTGAAAATCAACTAGGTTTTCGGAAAATTCTCGAAAAAATCTCTAAATGAAAATAATCTTTAAAAAAGTCTAGAGAAAAAATTGTGCACTCTTGACGTGTAAATAATTTGAGGTGGAAATTCCACTGAAAATATTTTAAAATATCACTGTAATGGATTCGTACTTAAACTAATTTTTGTATTTACATGATTTTTAATTAAAAAATTTTAACATAAACAAGAATAATATGGTTAATGGCACGAAAAACTTTTTGGTACCTTTCACATGGTACATGTTATAACATTTGGGTTTTAGTTTTCGTAACCCTAAACTCTTTCTTCCAAAAAAAAAATACATAATACTTTGCATGGAAGATTAACGTTCTTTATAATTTTGCATTAGACAAAAATTCTTATTTAAAATTATGTGATATCTATAGCATAGCCAATCATTTCTTTATTCAGCTTTTTGAAGTCTACGACTCTTCGCGATCATAAATTAAATTTTGGTTTTTCTAGTTAATCAGCGTTTTTGTTTTAGCAGAATACAGATTATGGCAAATAAGAGAAAATTATGGTAGCGGTTATTTTAATAAAAAAAAATTCATAAAAAATTTTCAACTAATTATTAAAACTATTTGATTGGCGGATATAGCGTAAAAATTTCATAAAAATTATTATAATAAAATATAATGTGTTTTACCATATTGAAACTTTTAACATAACCTGGTTATCAAAATAAATATTAAAATTTTTGAAGTTTTTGCACCAAACAATCTTTTTAATAATCAATATGCCAAAATCAATATAAATATATGGACATGTTATGTTAAATAACAACCGCAACTACACGATTATATTGAAATTTTTTATAAAATTGCTGCCGCTAAAGAAACCTCTTAATACGAAATTGTTATTTTGTTTTTAACTTTTTTTTTTTTGCTTTTTTTCAAATTTCCGAAATTATTTTGTAAGATGAATCCCCTTAATATATTTTATAAGTAATTTAATTTTTTATTATCCTTTACTGTTAGAATTTTTTCACCCCTAGATCCTGAAATTTAAATTTATTCTGAAAGAAAGTACAAAAAAAAAAAAAAAAAAGCTGACGAAAAATTATTATCAACATTCTGTTATCTGCGTAAAAAAAAAAAAAAGAAAAAAAATTATTATAGGAGATAAAATGTGCTAACAAGAAAGAGAAAGAAAGTATGGAAGAAAAATTATAAGAGACAAAAACCAAACAAAAAAATTAAAATTTGAAAAATTTTCATCTAACAAAAAAGATAACAAAAACAAGAAAAAAGAAAATAAGGAATAGGAAATTCTTTTTTTATTCCTTCTTACAAGAAAACAAAAATAAAATAAATTATTACCGTCGTCATTACCATCATCAAAGCCGCATGAATTTTATTTATGTACATATAGTAATATTTTATATTATAATATGTTCAAAATATATAATACCTATATCTATAGATATAGTAAATGTATACATAATACATCTTAACATTGTAGGATCTTCTTTTATTTTACTGCCAGTTTGAAGACATCAAAATATTGCAAAGACTAACTCGTCAATAATATTATATACGATATCTACGAGTCATAAAACATGCAATTCGTGTGATGTAATAAAACTTGTGCCCTTAAATTTATTTCAAAAGTTTTTTTTTTGAAAATATGTTTGAGTATGAAATTTAAAAAAAAAATCTTTCAAATCCGATTGACATAAAATTTTTTCTTGGTTTTGAGAACGGGAACCTGAAAACTACATGTAGGTACCGGTTTTTTTTTTTTAAGCTAATATAAGTGAGGATTATCGGTTACTATGATATGATCGGACACTTTAGAATAGGGGAGCAGTACGTGTCCTCTATGAGTATGGAGGACTTTAATCTACTAAACATCACCTTCCTTTTTTAACAGAAAAATAAATTATTTAAGCTTTAATACTCAGAATTTAACTACCCTGGTCAATGAAAATTGGTTTAAATTGATAGGCATATTGTGAATAAAGTTTGTTAATGTTCAGCATAAATCTTTGAATGTTGTATATGTAATCTTCGCCAATTCTAGGAACACATGTGTTTGAAGATGCTTCAATATTTGCGATGTTCGTATGAAAACCGAATTTCCATTAGCTAAATTATGCCACTTGAAATTTGAGCTACATATAGAGAAATAAATAAGAATACAGGCATGAAATAGACATGAAACTTTTTACCTAGACATGAAACTTCTAATAGGTCTAAAACGTCAGACGGGTATGAAACTTCTAAAAAGTATGAAACGTCAGACGGATTTGAAATTTCTAACAGAAATACAGGAATGATACTTCTAACCTCATCAGAACCAGACCCACTCCACTATTATAAGGTATCTAAAAAAACAGAGCAAGTGTTCCTTCCCATGGCGACGCCAACTGGGGAGAGCTTTGAGGTAATATTGGGATCGTATATTAGACAAACTGCTCTGTTCAAAAAATTCCAATACCATATAGTCATCACTAAAAAATGAATTAGCACAGAATCATTAATTAATAAACTATTGTTGATTAAAATGCTGAAATTCTGAATCACTCTATAATGTTAATTCAAGTCAAGATTCAATTATTATAATAATTTAGCAATGTTAAAAGCAAAGTATTACGGAATATGTATTGATAAAAACTGCAAATAAACAAAGAAATTTTAAAGTTTTCAAGACTGAAGACTGAAGTATTTTATCTTATTGATAGGACTTGTATAGGACTTGAACTTGTATCTATAAATGTATTTAAAAATATATTTTTGTTCTGAAAATTGCAATCAGTTTAATTTTCATCTTAATTTTAAATAATGTAAAACAAAACAAAATTAAAAGGAAGGATCTAGAATGGTTATGGTATTTAAGCCTATCGCGTTGAAAGTACTTGTAGATGATGAAGAAAAAATCGGTGAATTAAAATAAAAATAGAATAACAAAATTAGGACTGAAACTCTTCTAACCATCAAAGATGAAAAGTTTTTATTTTTGTCTATTTTTACTTAATATTTAGTTTCTTTATTTTTTTTTAATAATAATTTTATAAGGTTTGAAAAATTTTTTTTTATATAATTTGAAAGTAAATTTTTTTCCTGGTTTTTGTTTCTTCTTATGGCGATGTTAACAAAATTTTCCAGTGCCTTCTTCAAGTTTTCTTTAAATTTTAATTTTGGTTTTTTTTTTTGTTTTTCTTTTTTATTGTTACAATATACAAGCGTGTTGTTTAAAAAAAAAATTTCTAATTTTTAATCTTAGTGGTGTTTGTGTGGTACTTTTTTAAAGAACTTTATAAACTTTTAGAAAATATAAGCATGAATAATTTTAATTTTGGTTTTTTATTCTTTCATTTTTTTTTTTTTTTTTTAATAAAGTAATGAAAAAAATTTTTTTTTTTTATATATTTATTTTTTATGTGTTTTGACTTGTTTTTAAGTGTAAAACATAATATTAAATGCATTTCATTCACAATTTATTTTAATAATTTAAATATTATATGTATCAGTTTTTATTATCCTATGAACTTTGATAAAAAGAAAATGTAGGATGATATGATAATGCAATATTATATTATTTTCTAAATTAAACGTTTAAGTGATAACAGATTTTTTGTTCTCACAATGGGGTTTTTAAAGCAATTGGTTAAACAAATTTTTAATAAATTGACAAATACTGAGAAAAATAAATTTTGAAAGATTGACACTTTCAGATTAGTATGGTTTAAAACGGCAACAGAAGTCACTTTAAAAACTATGTGAAATGTGAGTTGAATTATTAAAAATAAAATAATTATAAAAATTTTTTTTAAAAAACAGCTTTTTTTGAACTAAAAAGTAGAAAATAAATTTTTAATTGCGAATTTTTAATAAGTTTTTTTAAAGAAACTTCAACCACAACAATTTAATTTAGAAAATTACAGAAAAATAAAAAATTCGCAATTAAAAATTTATTTTCTACTTTTTAGTTAAAAAAAAGCTGTTTTTTTAAAAAAATTTTTTATTATTATTTTATTTTATTGCTAAATGTGCACATTTTCAAAAAATTTTGAAAGAATGTGCTTATTAGTTTCAATCTGTTTGTCCGTCTAGGTGTTTACCAAGCTTCTACACCGTTTGAAGTAAAGCAATGAAATCGCTAAAACACTAATTTTGTGGAACAAGTTTTTTCTGTAGCCCCACCCGTTATGGAACAATAGCCCTATATAGTTCGATAAAGCCAACCTATTTTTAAATTGTTATAACACAGGTTAACACTATAAGGCAAATTTTCAATCTGGAAACGCTAACCAATAGCTGGTTTTATAAAATTTATAAATATATATAAAATAAATATTTTGTTTTGCCATGTGGTATTTTAATATACCGTTATGTGAAACTCAATTTTTGCAAAAATTTGGACCTCTTCTATCTTTCAAACGGTTTAACTTAGAAGCTTGAAGAGGAGTTAGATCTTTCGAAATCAGTATAAGTCATTTCAGGAAATATGTTTGTGTTGCCCTCCGTTTAGAAGCTCTAAGGGGTCAAAAACTGAAAATTATCTATTTTTAAACACCTAAAACTTGGGCACCTGTCCATATTTTTTGGAAATAATTTACAAAAATTGAAGCTCCACCATTATGTTTTTGTTTGTGTTAATAATTTTTCTTAATAATATAGGGTTATCTTATAATTGACGAAAATGTGATTTGATTTTTCTAAATTTTTTCTTAACAAAAAAACATCAAGCAAATTTTTCAATATATCTGCTCTTTACTCCAGGCTTATTATGGAATATTTTTTAATTTTGCAAATGTGTTTTTTTGAAAAACTTTGGTTTTTTCCATTATTTGTTTTCACAATTAATTACTACCTAAAAAAAAACTTATACTGAAGAATCCTGAAGATTCAAGTGATAATAAATAGTGATGATAAATGCATTTAACATTTTAAGTTTCCTTAAATAGAAAATTTTCAATTTGTAATAAAGATTTGAAAATTTTTTTGGCTGGTTTATCTTAAGTAGTGAGAAAATAGTTCCAAAGTGTAAGAATTTAAAAATTATTTAAAAGTTATTTTTAAATAAAAACATTTTCATTTCTTAAAGAACTTTTAAATTGGGTTAAGAGGAAGTCATAACAAAATTTTAAAGTATCAGTACAAATCAAAGTTTCAAAGTTGACTGTTAATTTAAAAGAAATATTTTTAGCTATAAATATAATATTATATTATATCATAACATCATACTCTTAGTTAAACATATCCATACCACTATAATAACTACTAACTAACTAATCAAAATGTAGTTGATTACCATTATTTTTTTTTTTAATTTTAGACTATTAGAAAAGCTTTTACACCGTTAAAGATAGATAATTGCAATTTTAACTATATTAACTATAGGCAGGTCTCAAATACGAAATTAATGTCGTAGAACAACTTTTTCGTGTAGCCCCATCCATTACGGAGCTACAGTCCCGCAAATTTTCTAAAAGCCTTATTTTTAAATATATATATCTTAGATTCTGCTTAACATTTTTTCAAACTGGAAAGGTCATTCGGCAGGACTTCTTTTTACCTTTGTAAATCAATATCAAAATTATACAATTTTCTTAAATTTAGTATTTAAATTTATCGTTATGCGAAAACCAAATTTTGCATAATTATTCTACCTTTAAAACTTCAGCTATTAGATAGGGATTGAAATTTTGAGGTAAGAAAGAACTTTCAGAAAGTTTTTTTTGTACCACCTCCCATTTAAGGGCTATTTGTGCTCAAGAATTGAAATTTTGCAATTTGTAATCATCTTTTGACTGTAACTTAAGCACCTGTACAAATTTTTTCAAAATAAAAGGCAAAAATTAAAGCTTTAACTTTATAATTTTACCTATTGTGTTAATGGTTTTTCTTAGTTATGTAGAGTTCTTTTAAAATTCAAGAAAGTGTTTCTATATTTTTAAAATTTTTTCTTATTATGTATTATGTGAAATTTTAAAATTTCGATGCAGATTCTACCTTGTTTGGATATGATTTGCTTGACTTATGCTCTGTTATCGCCCAACTAAGGGTATGTATTAACGTTTATACGATCTTCATAGATTTTTGTTTCACTTATAGTTGTAGAAGCTTCTCCAGACTAAAACCATTGTAGATAAATCGAAATCAATATTAAAATTATATAGGTTTTTTAAATTTAATATTTAAATTTACAGTTATGTGAAAACCAAATTTTGCATGATTTTTCTATTTTCATAACTCCGGTACGCTTTTAGATAGGGACTTGAAATTTTAAGGAAAGCAAGATATTTTAGAATTAGTATAAGTTTCCTCAGGAAATTTTTTTGTACCGCCAATTTTTAAGAGTATTACGGCTCAAAAATTTAAAATTTGCTCTTTTTAGGCACCTGTAACTTAGACAAATGTACAAATATTTCTTCGACAAGGCAAATTTGAAAGGGTAAGGTAAGGGCAAGATCAAGGTAAAATTTAAAAGTTCAATAATATAGTTTTACGCGTACTAACGGTTTTTCTTAGTTATATATGATTTCGGACTTACAGCCTTTTAAAACTGCAAAAAAATCCGATTTTCACATTTTTCAAGTCACAATTCTAAACAGTTTGTATTATCTTTTCGAAATGTGCGGTTTTAAAAGCCGTTGGTTAACATTCTGCCTTGTTTTATATGTCGGCAGGTATCAATACCAAAAAGCTTTCAAAATTATAAATATAATAAACTTTTTTTAAATTTCATGCATTTGCATTTTTAGGTACTTAGACGAAAATTTTACAATCCACACCATTGTAGTCTAAACGTTTTTAGCGCATTTTCAAAAAAAATTTGAAAAAATGTGCTTATTAAATGTGCTGAAAACGTCATTCGACAGGTATTTTTTTTTAACTTTGTAAATTAATATCAAAATTATACAATTTTTTTATATTTAATATTTAAATTTACCGTTGTCCGAAAACCAAATTTTGCATGATTTTTCTACTTTCATAACTCCGGCACGCTTTTAGATAGAGGCTTGAAATTTTGAGGCCATAAAGAACTTTTAGAATTATTATAAGTTTGCTCAGAAAAATTTTTTGGAAAATCCCCCTGTTTATGAGCTATTAGGGCTCAAAAATTGAAAATTTGCTATTTTTAAACACCTGTAACTTAGGAACCTGTACACATTTTACCTAATTTTTTTTTAATTAAGAATCATAAAATAATAATAGATAGGGGAACAAATAAAAATATTTTTTTTTTTAGTTGTGTACAATAATAGTTGCAGCAAAGTGAAACAACTGATTCAAGAAACTGAAGTCAAATATAATTAATGATTGATTTAGTGGATACCCAATGCTCCTTATTAATAGGAGTAAAAAGAAAAATAAAAGATCTTAAAAAATGTGATTATCTATACTGAAAATATGATGCGAGAAATTAGTTGTATATATTTAGATATGGGTAAGTCTGTTTTAATTTAGGTCTTAATAAACGAAGACTTGCTTAAAATACTAAAATTATAGCTATAGTTCTGTACAAGTAAACATCAGTAAATATTATCTGATTGACCGGATAAATATACTGCTTTTTAATGAAATTTAAATCAGATACAATGGAATATTTTTCTAAAGGTGGTCAAAAACATTTAAAATATTTTTTTTTGAATTTTTTGATTTCAGTAAAAATAATTATTTATTATTTAACCATAGAAAAAAAATTGCATCAAAAGACTCATAATATTTTCTCTAAAATATTCTCTTTTATTTTTTAACTTTATTTTTTGGAATTTTAAATTATTGTCTCTTTTGAATATCCACATATTCCTGATTATGAAAATAAAATTTTTTTTTTTTCATTTATTTTCTTTTTTTTTCACCTTTTCACTCAAGAATCTTCATAATATGCTTAATATACCTATGCATAATATGCCATATATATTTTTTTTCTTTACAAAAATAAAAAAAAATAAAAAATTTTTTAATAAATCTTTACGTCTTCGAAATTCTTCAAAATTTCATGAATGAATCAAATGTGCATACTGAGTAAATAGGTATGATTGATAACAACTGCTCAAAAGGTTAGGAATCATTCAAAATCGTATATTTTAGACAAGATTTAAATTTATAAAAAAGTAAATTTCCTTTTATCAATTGAGTTTTACATTTTCTTTTTTTTTTCATGTTTTTTCAAAAAGAGTTTTTTTTTTTTTTTAATTTTTTAAAAAGTCCTTGAAGTTTTAAAAATTGAGAAAATACTGATTTTTGTTTCCTTGTCATTGCGAGAATGAAAATATATGTTTTTTTTTTTATTTTTATTATTTTTTTTTTTTTTCTTTTACTTCTATATTCAGAGATGAAGTTGAAGAATGGTAATGCTTTAAGCAAAATCTTTCAAGGTTTCATTTCATTTTTCATTTATTTTAGACTAAAAAAAAACACACACAAAGAAAAAAAAAAAAAAGAAAATTTAGTAAATCTTCATTTTAAAGCTTTTTATGTGTCAAAATCCATAAAACATTCTTTAGAACATACAAGAAAAATCTTCATACAAAAAAAAAAAATGATTTTCATAACAATTCATGTGCTACTGATGATAGAGAATCCCTAATGAATAGAAATACAATATACTTATATATATATATATATATATATATATAAACGTCAAGTAAATTTACATTGTATAATTTAGTATTTAGCGTTCTGATCTGTTATTTAAAAATGTGAAAAAAAAAACTCTTTTTAGATTTTAACTGCGATTTTTTTATCAAGTGGTGAATAATGATTAAATTTCCTCCTACCTTTATCTTAATATTTCTTTTAAAGATTATGTCTCTATACCGTTTGCATCTGTGGTTTTTAGACAAAAACTGACAAAATAGTCGTAATCTTCAGATTGTATTCTATATACCTTTGGATTATTTTATATTTTTTTGCACCTTTTCAAAAGGATGGAAGATGTCGTAATAACTCTTTACCAATATATATTATAAAACTTTTAGTCAAACTATTAAGATATTGTTGTTGACCAACTGTTGATTTGAAATAAAAATACTGAAAATTATTAGAGCTTTGCATTAAAGTAAAATGAATGTAAGTAAAAATAATGTATTTTGATAATATTAAAATTAAAAACTAAATTTTGATATTTAAATTAAAAAATATCTTAAATTCTTCAAATAATATGTGAATTTTGTTTCCAGACCATACTTAAATCCTGCATATGTGTTAGTTTGTTTACTAAGATCCTTATAAATATTTCCATTTTAATTTAAAATTTCTGTTTTTTTTTATACCCTACACATTAAGTATAGGGTATATTAACTTTGGTATGGTGTTTGTAACCACCAAAAGGAAGCGAGTTAGGTATAGACATGTATATATATTCTGAATCAGGATCACCTCAGGAGTCGATTTAGAGATGTCCGTCCGTCCGTCCGTACGCACGATAACTCAAAAAATAATGATGCTATCTTGATGAAATTTATACTGTAGGTTAACAATGACTAAGGTAAGGCGGGGATTGTAAATGGGCGAAATCGGACCATGCGTTCGAGTACCTCCCATACAACTCCCAAAACCGAATACGCATATCTTCGAAATTAATAAAGATAGAAACTTAAAATTTTGTACGAGGGTGTACAAAATTTCCTAAATCCCTGATATACCTAAAATTTGAGATGAATTGGAGTGGTTGTTCGGGTACCTCCCATACAACTCCCAAAACCGAACAAGTATATCTTCGAAATTAATAAAGATAGGAACTTCAAATTTGATACGAGGGTGCTGTTTCCTAAATCCCTGATTTGCCTAAAATTTGAGATGAATTGGAGTGGTCGTTCGGGTACCTTCCACACAACTCCCAAAACCGAACAAGCATATCTTCGAAATTAATAAAGATAGAAACTACACATTTGGTATTAGGGTGTTGTTTCGTGAATCCCTCATTTGTCCAAAATTTAAGATGAATTAGAATGGTTGTTCGGGTATCTGCCACACAACACCCAAGACCAAACAAGCATATTTTTGAAATTAATAAATATATAAACTTAAAATTTGATATAAGAATATTCTACCCTGTTGATGTCTCTAAAATTTGAGATGAATTGGGGTGGTGGTCCGCGTGCCTTCACACACTTCCCAAGACCTAAGAAGCTTATTTTCGAATTTAATAAAGATAGAAATCTGAAATTTTGTACAAAGGTTATAAAAGCATTAATTTTTTTAGCTTAGTTATATTAAATACTTAACTAAAATAACTTATGGATTTTTAATTTAATTTGAATTTTTTAGGTGTAGGGTATAAATAAGTCGGTTACATCGACTTACTGTTACTTTTACTTGTTTTTTTAAAGCATTTATATTAAATATTAAAATTAATAAAAAAAAATCAAAATTTTTCAATTATTAAAAAAATTATTAAAAAAATAAAAATTACTTTTCACCTCTAAATCTCCTATAAAAATTTTTAATTAATATTATTATGGGTAACCTTATTTCGGGTACGAAATGATTTTTTTTTTTTTTTTTTGCAAAGGAGTAAAATTAAATGAAAAAGTTAAAAAATTTTTAATTTCTTAGAATTAAAAGGTATTTTTCTCTTTTATCCCTTCTTCAAAATTTTGAACCACGTAATTAAAAGTGATCCTTTTTAATTATTTATTAACTTTTGAATACAATAAAAAATCTTTTTAAAATATTATTATTATTATGTTGTTAAATGATTTTTAATAATCAGCCTATACGTACATGTTTTTTTTTTTTAAATAATAATAAAAAATAATAATAAATAATATTTCAATTAAAATTTTAAATTAAAAATATTTAAAATAAAACAAATAAGTGTTGCCAAATTAAAAATTTCTATTGAAATACATTCTAATGAATACAATTGAATTGATGTGGTATGTTATAGTATGGTTTGTATTAATTTTTTTTTTGTAAATTTTAAACATTTGTTACAAAATTTTATTTTGTTATTATTATTGAATAAATTTTCCGTTCGAAACATCTACTATATACTAAATAATAATAAATCAACAAGCACATTTCAAGCACACACGTCGTAAGAGTTATTCCCCCTGACAGAGTTATTACAGTCATGCCTGAACAGGAAAGGCTATGTAATTTCCTGTCCACATTTGAGTGGCAGAGAAATGCATTAAAAAAAAAAAAATTTTACACTATGTGAATTTCACAAATGAGAAATCAAAAATAAAAACGTAAAAAAACTCAAATGAGAACTAAAATGTTAAATAAATCAAATGAAAAATGTCTGCCCTTTTAGACTATTTGGGAAAATCAAAAGGGAATTGTCAAAATAAAAAAAATTTTGAATTTAATACGAATAATTTGTATTAAGAAACAAAATTGGTAGTATTATTACAGGTGTGTAATAATTTATCCTTTTATATTATATTTTACAATATCTTTTCACTATTTTCAAATTTATTTTGAAGGATAACATCGCCTCCAATTCCTCTCTAAATTGAAGCGAGTTAGATATGGACATGTATATATATTCTGAATCAGAATCACCTCCTGAGTCGATTTAACGATGTCCGTCAGTCCGTCCGCCCGTTCACACGACAACTCAAAAACTAATGAAGCTATCTTGATGAAATTTATATAGTAGGTTACTAATCACGAAAGGAAGGCTAAGTTCGGTTACTAATTCGAAAAGGTTACTAATTCGAAAGGAAGGCTACACTATGTCTTTTTTGTTTCGAGTTGGGTTTTGAGTCGATCAAATGAGAACTCATATAAAAATTCACATAGTGTAAACGGCGTAAATGAACACAAATCTGATTATTTTTCAAAAATTTATGACAAAAAAATTAAACAATATATGCATTTTTATGTCGACACCGAACCAAAAATTTGTTTTTGCTACAATTATATTTTTGTTTGATGAAATGGGGGGCGAGCGAATTTTCCGGGTGATCAATTGTTTGAATTCTGTTTATTACTTTGTTTAAATTTTTTTTTCCCACATATTTAATATTTAAAAAACATCCAACCGTTTTAAATAAAATAAAACTTATATAAAATATTATTTACCTACATTTAGTACAGTATAGGTAACAATTTTATAGAAATGGCATTATTAAAATTTTACGAACATAAAATATACAAAATGTATAATTCAAATATGATTTTTACATTAATTAAATTTTAAATTTTTTTATATATTACCGATATAGACCAAAAAAAAAAAAATCTTTATATTTTAACTTAATTGCATTCAAAATAAGCTTACCTTAGTTTGAAAAGGATGTAATATAAATTAAAATTGGGTTCTTATGAAATTAATGTATTATGTTAACAATCCAAGCATCCTTCTAGTAGAATAGCATCCGTTCGTTAGTAGAACATAATTAGTCAATATTATCCTTCTAAAGACATATTTAAAATTTCACTTCATATAAGCAAAGATTATTTATGATCTTTGATATAAGTCTGAAATTTTACCCTACTCATACGTCGTCGTTTTTTACAAACATTTGGGTAATTATACCTGAGTTCCTGTACAAGCAATTGGAGTAATTTATGTCATTATTTTGGCTAGCGCATCATTAATCTTTATTTTTATTTTCTACTTAATTAATTCTATAGGGCCCGTCTTCTTCCAAAATTGTACCAAAGTAAATGTAAAACTTACTTATTTAAGAATTAGGGTTAACTTTATCATAAAAGCACTTATTAATTGTATAACTAAGGAAATGGTAAAAATATTTTATCTACGTTGGTTCAATCAAATAAATCAATCTAACTAATAATTAAAAAATGAAATCAGATAAACTAAACTAACTTTGAACCTCTTACCTAGTTTACTCCATTTAAATTAATATGTTATTCAAAATATTATAATATATTTTATTTAGCACCCCTTTCTACAGAAATAACAAGAATCTGTTGCTATACAAATTTTTAAATATCCTCTTTAATGCTTATGAAAATCTTTAAAAATTCTCTAAAAATATAAAAGAAGATACAATATATGGTTGAATTAGAAGAAATTATTTTCTTTGTCAGATACTTTAATGTAACTAAATATAATCTGGAGAGATAAAAGCTCAAAAATTCTCTAAATTAAAAAACATAGTTGTAATAATTAGGGGAGTGCCACAAAATTCCAAAAAAAAAAATTCCAAATGCAAAAAACCAGTTTTGACATTATAGTTCGTTTTGAATTTGGAATTGGATTCAAAACCGGGTTTGCCGTTTTTTCCAAAATATGTATATATATGTTTTATGCTAGATTCAAATATTAGGAGGGATTTTTCGCTTTTTCCAGAATATTTATATAAAATGTATATGCCAGATATTAAATTAGGAGGAATTTTATATAGTTCCAGTACAAAAATGGGTACAAAAATGCCATGCTGTTAAAATGTATGTAAAAAAATAATTAAGAATTAATTTAGAGTTGGTTGCAAAATCAGAGTTCCAGTTATTTGTTTAACGGGAGTTTGGGGCAGGCACGAATTTTCTCTTTTCAAATCATTATTTCAAAAATAAATAATTTTAATTTAAGATTTTATTTTCAAGATTTTTTTTTCAGGTTTAGTTTTTCAAGATTTTTTTTGTTCCAAATCTTTTTTTTCAGATTTTAAATTCAAAACGAATTATGATAACGAAAGTGGTTTGGGATTTTGATATTTTGGAGTTTGGAATTTTGCGATTTTGGTATTTAGAATTTTGGGATTTTGGAATTTTGGAATTTTGTATTTGGGATTTCGTTGCTAACCCAATAATTAGCAAAGACAAACCTCAGAAATTTCATTAAAGATTGAGCGTTTAACTTACATGTATCGAGCACAAAATCTTATATTTTTAGACAATACTGGTCATCTATTATATGTATATCTAATTTGAACATCTAAAGAAAGTTAATTTTTGTTTTTAAATTCAACGAAACCTGTAGTCATTTTCGTCTCAATTAGTTGATTAGTATTATAAGGATGATATAAACAAATAACACAAATTAAATTAATATCCTTTGGAACAACTTAAAGAAATTTATTTCACCTTACATAATGTTATCTACTAATATTAATATTATTCTAATACCTTAATAATATAGCCAAAAAATTTAATAAAACAGTATAAAAAAAATAACGATTCCATAAATTTAATAACTCATTTATTTTCTAGCATATTTAAAATTCTGATATCAACATAATAATATTTGACATTTAAATTTTATTTTTATATCTTTTTTTCTTTTCTTTTTTTTTTTTTTATAATACACCATACCAACAAGAAAACCGAATTTTATATCATTAGTCTTGTCTTCAAATTGACAATCAATACCATAAATTATAATATAATATTATACAGTAAAAGTATGAGAGTAATAAAGAAAGGGAACAAAAATGAAAGAGACATAAGTTGAAAAAATGAAGAGATAATAAATAAATAAATAAATAAATTGAATAATTTCAAATAATATAAGAAGAAAAAAAAAAAACAAATAAATAAATAATTTTATTATATTTTGTTAGATAGGTATATATTATACTACTATATTATATATTACATATTATTATATACCGTTATCAGCATAATGTTATCTATTTATATTTTCAAGACAAAAAAATATAAAATTATTTTATATTATAAAATGAATTCTTCTTTATTATTTACAAAAATACAATAAACTTCCATTATATTTTATACATGAATATCTACATACATACATACATAATATATTATTTTAACATATATCCTTTATTATTACATCCTATTATACAATATTATACCATACATGAATATATAGGTATATAATTATGTTTGTTTTTGATTTAAAATTTTAAAACGAAAAAACGAAAAAAAAAAAAAAAAAACAATTTTTACCGACAACGCCGACAACGCGAAATTAAAACATGAACTTTTTGTTTTTGTTTTTGTTTTTTTTTTTGCACTTTTTATAAGAAAAGAAATACAATTACATTTTATCCTGTATGTAATATACAAATACTAACATATTATATAAAATAAAAACAAAAATAACAATAATAAAAAAATTTGAAAATAAAACAAAAAAAAAAAAAAAAAAAAAAACAAGGAAAAGGCATATCATCTATAATATAATACACAAGATGTTGGCGAGACCTTGCCAACATGTAAAAAAAAATATTTTATATCTATAATAAAACACTCACACTGAATGTAAACTAAACTGGCAATGATGATATTTCTGTATATCTAAATATAATAAAAGATCTAAATATAATAAAAGACAAGTTGCTGCTGCTGAGTAGCGTGCCCTCCTGTTATGTTAAATGTTAATTTAACAAATGTTATACTATGAAAAGAAAGAAACGTACATCTGATATTTACCCATATAAAAGATAGAAAACAATAAATATTATAATGTTATGCTATGAAATGAAAGAAAAAACAAGGCAGTGTATAAATCAAAGTTTTTAGAGGGTCGTATTTTTAAGTAGAACATTATAAAATTGCAATAATATTTTTATTTAAATTTTGCTAAGTAACATTTTCTTAATTTTTTAAAAATTTTGCCATAATATAGTACAATTTTAGAATCAGAAGTTTAGCCCATAATATAGAGATATATGAATAAAAATATGGGTATACATATATTAGATTTATTATAGATTTATTAATTTTTATATAGGCAACAGTTATTTATATGAATGAATGGACGGTAAACATAAACGAACAAAAAAAAAATTCAGAATGTTCTATAGGTTATAATTTATATTTTTTAAATAGACTGATGTATAAATTTAATACTTAAAAAAAATAACAGAAAACAAAAAAAAAAAGTAAAATGTAATACTGCGAAGAAAAATAAAAACGAATAGAAAAAAAAGAGAACAAAAATGTTACTTTGATTGTTTTTAAATATTTTTAAAGAAAAAAAGAACTATTAAAATGTTATGATTTTAAAAGAAAAAAAACATACGTCTGATATTTACGTACCTACATAACAGATAGAAAAAGGAAAAAAAAAATGTTATGCTATGAAAAGAACGAAAAGTCCATCTGATATTGAGGTACATAACAGATAGAAAAAAAGAAATATCAAAATGTTATGCTATGAAAAGAAAGAAAAAACAAGGCAGTGTATAAATCAAAGTTTTTAAAGGTTCGGATTTTTAAGTAGAACATTATAAAATTGCAATAATATTTTTATTTAAATTTTGCTAAGTAACATTTTCTTAATTTTTTAAAAATTTTGCCATAATATAGTACAATTTTAGAATCAGAAGTTTAGCCCATAATATAGATATATGAATAAAAATAGGAGTATACATATATTAGATTTATTATAGATTTATTATTTTTTGTATAGGCAACAGTTATTTATATGAATGAATGGACGGTAAACATAAACGAACAAAAAAAAAATTCAGAATGTTCTATAGGTTATAATTTATATTTTTTAAATAGACTGTATGTATAAATTTAATACTTAAAAAAAATAACAGAAAACAAAAAAAAAAAAGTAAAATGTAATACTGCGAAGAAAAATAAAAACGAATAGAAAAAAAAGAGAACAAAAAATGTTACTTTGACTGTTTTTAAATATTTTTAAAGAAAAAAAGAACTATTAAAATGTTATGATTTTAAATGAAAAAACATACCTCTGATATTTACGTACATAACAGATAGAAAAAGAAATATTAAATGCTATGCTATGAAAAGAAAGAAACTTACATCTGATATTTAGGTACATAACAGATAGAAAAAAAGAATTAAAATGTTATGCTATAAAAAGAATGAAAAAACAAGACAGTGCATAAATCAAAGTTTTTAAAGAGTTGCATTTTTAAGTAGAAATTATAAAAAAATAAAGCGGTGCGTAAAACCAAAGCTTTTAAAGGAGCGCAATTTAAATTATAAAATCACAATTTTCAATTAAATTTTGAATGTGTAACATTTTCTTAATTTTATGCTTCTTTTATGATTTTTATTTTCTAAAACTTCAACATTATATGCACAGCCAATTTTTATTGTTTTACATAAAAGGTGCGTAAAACTTACGGTGTGAAGATTTTGTAGAGAAGGCGATAGATAAAGAGACAGAATATTATTACGGATAGAGTAAAAATTTGTTTGAAAAATATAACAAAGAAAGTTTTGAAGCATTTGCTATGGCAACCATAGAAAAATATAACAAGTGTACTATATATTATAATTAGGCAAATGCATCAGATCAGTGTAGTTTAGTTTCAAAATTATAAAGTTTGATACTGTATTTTTTCGAAGCGAAAATTTTTGATACTATTGGCAAAAATTTATTTACCATTGGTTTTTAATCCAACCTTTGGTTTTTTAATCCAAAGCTTGACAAAGAAATTTACAAGAGATGAGATTTATTAAATAATCATTTTTATTACATTTTTGAAAGAAACTACTTCACAGCATCATTGAGGTTTTTCATTATTTAAAACACTTTAGCAATAAATTTTACATTTATCAATATCTAAATATAATACATATAAGTATTTGAATAAATTTACTAAAATTAAATTGTTCATAAAACTGAGGAAACTTTCACAAAAGCTTTATTTTTCTACTTATACCCTTTAATAAGGCTTTTTTACTATTTATTTAATAATTTAAAGTTTTATTACCAGAGATACGAATCTTTAACTCAAAGTATTATCAAGAGACGCAAACCGTTAATTAAAAATATAAATAAATTTAGTAAATATTATTACCAGAGACTAAATTTTCCACTAGAATTATTGTCAGAGACACAAACCGTTCATTAAAAGTGAGTACAGTCAAAAAAGGAAAAGTACATACATACTTAAAAAACACATTTTCAATCAAAATAAATTCAGCAAATTTTTAATTTTTAAATTTGACCGCTACGTCCATTATGAACTGGTCGCAGCGGTAAATTAAAAATAAATTATTAATCTTCTGTTGGCGTTTTCAATCTTTGTTTTGGAAAAAAAAAATAAAAATAGGTACTCTTAATAAAATTAAAGCGCCTGAAAGTGAAAAAGTGAGAGTGAGCAAAGTTTATAGTAAACCTCATATTTATTAGAAAAAAATAATAGGCCGATTTTATTCTTGATTTTGTTTTCATTAGTATAAAAGCTGGTGCTTCGTAACAGACTTTAAAATAGTTTTGTTTATTTAGGTTGAAATTTAGATTTTTAAGCTAAATTTTCGGTAGAACTGGTATAACATAAAATATTCGAAATTTTTTTATTAATATAAAATTAGGCAGACTTAAATAATTATATTTCATAACAGAAGTCAGAAACTTACTAAATATTATAGAAACGGATATTTTTCTTAAAAAAAAAAGAAAAAAATTACATAGAAAATGTCATTTTAGGCGCCTTCTCTCACAAAAGATTCATAATTTTGTACTAATTTATTATTAGACCATTAATAATATTGTTAGCCATGGAAAAAATAAGATTTGTTAATCAGATCAGATAATATAATACCTGAAATTAATGATTGAATTTCTGATAATATACACAATATAATGATTATGGTTTAATTCACAAAGATAAAAAAATTTTGTAAATGCATAAAATATATGAATGATAATTTTTACATTTTACACCAGATTTTACAGAAGATTCTGGTTTTCACTAAATTCTTTTAGCTATGACACAAATCAAATATTTCTGTGCTTTAAAATTTTTAAAACTAGCCAGTTTTAGCTGGCCCGTTTGAAAAAAAATTAGTACAAATTTTTGTATGAATTTGTACATCTCTATGTAGTCTCTGATAATACCAATTCACACAAGATATTAAATATCATATAGATATTAATACCAGACACACAAGATGTAAAAAAAAAATATTTTATTTCTATAATAAACCACTCACACTGAATGTAAACTAAACTGGCAAAGATGATATTTCTGTATATTTATTTAATAATTTAAAATTTTATTATCAGAGACACAAATCTTGGACTAAAAGTCTTATCAGAGACACAAATGTTTACTTTTTAAAAAGTACTTTCGACACAAAATTTAAAGCAAATTTTTAATTTTTAAATTTGACCGCCACATCCATTATGAACTGGTCGCAGCGGTAAATTAAAAATAAATTATTAATCTTCTGCTGGCAGTTTTCAAATGACTCTTTGTTTTGAAAAAAATAAAAATACTCTTAATAAAATTAAAAGACCTGAAAATGAAAAGAGCAAAGTTTATAGTAAGCCTTATATTTATAAGAAAAAAAATAATAGGCCGATTTTATTCTTGATTTTGTTTTCACTATTATAAAAGCTGGTAAAAGTTTCGCAACAGACTTTAAAGTAGTTTTGTTTATTTAGGTTGGAATTTTGATTTTTTAAGCTGAATTTTTGATATAACATAAAATATTCGAATTTTTTTTATTAATATAAAATTCGGCAGACTTAGCTAATTATATTTCATAACAGAAATCAGAAACTTACTAAATATTTTAGAAATGGATATTTTTCTTAAAAAAAAGAGAAAAAATAACATAGGAAATATCATTTTAGATGCCTTCTCTCAAAATAGATTCATAATTTTGTACTAATTTATTATTAGACCATTAAATTAAAAAGCTGTCGAAAACGACCCACACAAAAAAAAAAGGCCCCGAAAATTTATGAAATTACATTATCAGAGACATGAATCTTTTATTAAATATACTAAAGACCTCTTCCAAAGTACATTTAAATAAAATAAATTCAGCAAATTTTTTTCAAGCAAAAAAAAAAATAAACGCAAAAGACTTGAAAGTAGTTTTGGTAATTAAAGTAATTCGCGGCGAAAACAACTGTTTTTATCGACATAAAAATTTTTTTTTTAAACTAAAGAAAAATAGAGAGTCTGGTAAAATTTTAACAAATATTAAAATTATTTCGATTATTGGGATTATTTTAAAAGTAACAAAAATAAAAATGTCGTAGCGGTTGGTGTTGGTTGGCTTTTCGCCGGTTTTTATTGTGCACTTTATACATGTGTTTCAAACAATTTTTGAGATATCGGCACGAACTTTTACCCTGAATGTGTTTTTAGCTTGGACCATTTTTTCTCAATGATTAAAAAACTGTCAAAAATTACCGCCACGAAAAAACGGCGTGAAAAAATTAATAAACTGTTCCTAACATTTTTAATTTTATGTGTTCAGATTTGTTTTATGTTTTTTTCTATTACATCAAGTAAGTAAGTGATACCAAAGTTTTTTTAATGGTGCTGATGTAAAAATGAAATTTTTAGGTAGTTTATTAAGGGAGTCAGTATGATACCGCAAATGTTTTTGAATCTATAGAAATTGTGCAATTGCACAGGGGATTTTCTAGTTATATTATAATATGATATTGTTAGAGTTGATAACTGGCAAAAAAAAAAAAAAACAACAAAAAACAACAAAAAATACAGAAAAAAAAAATGAGAAATCCAATCCAATTCATCAGTAGCACGAATTTACAAAATAAAACTGTTCTGTGTATCAATAATAATATTATGTATGTATATATGTATGTATATGTAATATTATAAATACATCTTCTGTATCTGATATAGCATTGGATTATGATCCATCCAACCTTATTTTTTTTTTTTTTGTTTTTTGTATTTTGAAAAAACCGATTTTTAAAGCTCAATTTAAAGTTAACAAAATAAGATGTAAACGATAAGTTTATTTTTATTTTTTTTTTTTTGATATTTATTAATTTTTTTTTTTATCGTGGAAGATGGTACCTATAACGAAAAAAAAATTTTTTTTTTTGTGTTTTAAATTAATGTTCATATACACAATATCATAAAACATTAGATAATAACGTATAAAGATTGGTTTATTTAATACACAGTGCACCATTTAAGTAACTTTATTTGTTTAACGATTAAGTTACGTCTCAAAAAAATGATGAAAGATAAACGTTTTGGCATTGAATTTATTTATTGTCATAGAAATTTTCTAAAATAAACTGAAATTTTTTTGGTTTAAAGAATGTAGACTTAAAAGGTATAGGAGCAGGAACAAGGATAAGAACAAGAAAAGGAATAGTACAGTTTTTAGATTGTACTTAGATAACTGTAATTTTCACTACATTTTGAAGATCTACTATTTTTATGATTTTATCTATTTAATTTTTTTTTTATATAAAAATTCTCTATGCGTACAGACTACAACGTATTTAAAAAAAAAAACACAAGATGCATTGTTGTATATTAAAATATATTCAAGTATATTCAATATAATGACTATTACATAATATAATTTGATACCATCAGTCTTTTTGTATAATAATGCAAGAAATTTATGTGATTCCTTTTCATCTTATATTTTTAACCTCTAATTTTATTTGTCTATTTTTCTAATTGACTGTAGTAGTTTTGTATTTTCTTATCATAAAATGTTTACATTTTGTTTTTATATTATACTCAGACATTATACATAATATTAAATACAATATATGTACCTTGCATCACTGTGCATTTACCCAACAATATAAATTCAACTACACATTAAAATCATTTTTTTTTTTTTTTTTCGTAATTTAAGACAGTTTTTCTCATCAAAATGTTATGATTATTTAAGTTTTAGTATCTACAACGTTTTAGTATCTATGTATACCCAAATATATAATATCTAAAGAGAAAGAGAATGAAATCAAAGAATGACTGAATTCACAAAAAAAAAAATTAACAATTCTTTCTGAAATTTCAATGTTCTTTATATATTTTATTAACAACGAGGAGAAGTACGGTAGAGTAGACTGTGTCAACTCTGGGATACCCGTATGAACGTAATATATCCTGTTTCAGATATATATTTATGTAAATTGTGGAGTTGTATGACAGCTACCCGAATCTATTGCACAAGCACAACCAAATTTTACAGAAGTTGTTGCCATAAAACTTGATCATCATTTATAAGATTTCAGACACCCAGTTTCATTAAGTTTCAAGAGGTGCAAGAAGCCCGAACCGGCTGCTCTAGACCAACCAAATTTTAACAAAGTTGTTGGCATGTAACTTGACACCTCTTTGCTAAATTTCAGATTTCTAGCTTCAATAAACACTGAGTTATTCTTATTCAAACGGAGAAGTTGTATGGCAGCTACCCGAATCTGCCGCACCACCACAGCCAAATTTTACAGAAGTTGTTGCCATAAAACTTGATCATCATTTGCAAAACTTCAGAAACCTAGCTTGAATAGATATTGAGTTATTTCTATATAAAGAAAGAAGTTGTATGGCAGGTACTCGAACCCGCCCACCGAAAATGTTGGATTTAAATAGCAAAACTAACAATTTTGCAAAAGTGACGTAAAAAAATTTCAGTCTCCTAGCTCCTTTATTTTTTGAGTTATGGTGCGGACGGACGGACGGACGTGACTTAACCGGTTCAGAATTCGATTCAGAACCGATCCATACCTTTGACACTATATCTAGCTCGACTTCTTTAATGTGTCACAAACGTAATGGTAAATTTATTATACCCTTGAACATAGTTCATACTGGTATAAAAACAAAATATTGAAAAATTTTGTATAAAAAGAAAATATCAAATAAATTAAACTTCGCACTTCATCAAATACCTTGTATGTTGTGATATTCTGATGAATATTTGGTACTAAACAGTTTCTATGGGGTTTTTCAGCAATAGCAAAGTACCAATGCCTTGCTATCACCATATTATCATTAGCAATACAAAAAAAAAATTAAATTAAAGATAAATGAAAAAAGAAATTGTGAAAAATGAAGAAACTTGAGAAAAATTGAGGAAAAATTGAAAAAAAAAAATAAAAGACAAATATAAAAAAACAAACGCAATATGATTAAATTCAGAAAATGATTTTTTATGGCATCGAAAAAAAAAATTTTGTTCCAAAGCAAGAAAGTTTTGAATCTTTAAAATATTACTGAAAATATAATAGAGATGATGATGCATTGTTATTCTCTGCTTTCGGAGTTTTTAATTGAAAGAAGGCAATTTTTAGAATCAAAAAACCATTTTAAAAAAGTTTCACTTATCAATTGTTTTTTTTTTTAGTGCATTTAAAAATGAAACAAGCCTAGCATGCCATATAAATGTAACAAGATTATTACACAGTGTTTCCTTTTCAGGCGTGGCTGTGCATTTCGTAAGGGGGAATTACTCTTACGACGAGTGTTGGATTCGAAGCCACACTTCCTCAGTGTTTACAACGTATTTTATACGCTCTTAACCACTAGACCACCGAGGCCCCTTTTATCAATTTACAGCACAAGTAAGAAGTTCTAAGACGCAAGATATTATATTATTGAATTGTAACTTGCTAATATATGCGGTATAATGCGGTACCTTATTAAATAAATAAATACACTTCCTTTGCATAAATATTTTGTTTTACAATTAGATTTAAAAAATCCTTAATTTCCATAGAGATACAGAAAAACATCGTCAGTATCATCAAAACAAACTACTACACGCAACATAGTTATATAAGACTTTAACTCACAAATAACATCTACATAGTTAGTAATAAGTTATGAACGTAACGAGTAATAATATCTCACTACCGAGTAATAACAACTCACAAATAACATCTACATAGTTAGTAATAAGTTATGAACGTAACGAGTAATGAACGTTGTAAATGTATTTTAAAGGAACGCTTTTAGTCAGAAGCAAAGTTAGATGTAAATATAGTCTTAATTCAAAAAAATGCTCTCTATTGATTTATTGAAAATTTGTGCATCTAAAAACCTTTGGTTTTTCATACTTAGGTATAGGTACCATTGTTTTATTTGCAATTTAAATCTAAATCGAAAATTTCCTTTATAGAAAATGTAAATTTACCCATCTGAAATCTTATTTCATAGAGGAAAATTAAAATATTATATTATCTATGGTTATTAAAATTTTCAAAAAGTTTTAAGGTGCCGATTTTAAATTGTTCTTCCCTAGTATAGTATTATAAAATATTACTTATTTTAATAATCGAAAGTTTTGCCTAAAGTGAAAAAGTGAAGAAAAAAAATTACTTATGCATTTTTTCTTATAGTAGAAATACATACAGGGATACGCACTTAGGTACATACATGTTTATTATATTGTGAATTTATACATCCATCTAAACATATTCTATCCATCCATCCAATAAAATATTCATTCTGATATTTTTTTTTATCATACCGAAAAAACATCAGAGAGAAATCCGAAAACTTAGAATAAAAAAAAAATTAAGAAGTTTTTTTTTGTTTTTGGTACTTCACCTTAGTACGAAAAATAAAAACAAAAAAGATATTCTTCGTTAAGAAGGAGAGAAGTGGAGAACAAAATTGATTCTTGAAAGTAATGAATATAATATTGAGATCTGTTGAAAAAACAGAAAAAAACAAAATACAAAATAACGGGAAATAATATTATGCTTTAATAGAATCGATATGGGGTGATCTTATTTTAGATCTCGAGAACAAAAGAAAATACTGCATCACCTTTAGAGTTTTTTTTGTTTATTAAAAAAAAAAATTATAGGACAATTTTTTTTGAACGAATTTAAAACGAAGAAGGAAATATTTTAAAAATTGCTCGTTACATCCTCCGATAACCATTAATTATAAAAAATTTTTAGATATAGATTAAAGGCCTCAAAATTTTTTTAAAAAATGGTTTATTTACAAAGTCAACGGTGGGGTATTCTCCTATGATCCTTGATGTATTAATGCAGCTTTTAGCTTATCGGATCATGCAGTCTCAAGCGCGAAGGTGAATATTCTAAAAAGTGGTCTCCATTCCAAAAGTTTACATCTTCAAGCTGCTATTAAAGCCTTGAAATCCTACTCGGCTAGCTCAGCTGTTGTCAGCAACTGCTTCTCATCATTAAATGAACAGGGGATTTCAACATGCAGTATGTGTGATACCTGGACACAGTGGCTCCGTTGGAAATTCCAAAACTGATTAAATTGGGAGTAACATAAACCTCCGAATTCTTCAAGAAAAAGATAACCTCGGGATTCGTATTACATCTTGGGGTTATTGTAAATATTGATCTGAACAAAAATCCAATACACTCACAAGTAAAATCCAATACACTCACGCAGGTGGTTTTCTATTAATATTTGCGCTTTAGGCAACAAACCCAGCCTAAATAGTCACAATATCGTAACAATCATCACATAATAGAGGTTTTAATGGAACATTGTCTCATCGGCAGACCTGCCAAAAGGGTAGCATTGTCCTCATATGATTTTTGTAAAAGCATTTGTGCTGATTGTAGAAGCATATATGCAGAAGAGGAGAAGGAACTTAAAATGTGAATGATAAAAAAAGAAGAACTGAGAAATTCCTCTTAAATAACCTTAACCAATTTCGGAGGTTACTTTAATAAATTTGAAGCATTTTTTAAGAAGCTTCGAATGGTTTAATTAGGAGAACTACTGATCCAGAGTATCACAAAGCTCCCAAATTGATCTTAGTGGGTATTTGTACCTACCTAGGTACATAATATAATAGATATATATATTTTTCATTTTCTATTGTTATTACCTATTCTTTATTTAGTTTGATTTTGCGTAATAACTTTAGTTCATTCAATTTTTGTTAGTAAAATGTTTCGTCGAATGGTTTACCATCAGCATATTGTAATCTAAATCGGTGCTAATTATATAACTCTTATTATTTATTGTGTTTGTTGTGAAATACAACTCTTGGTAAATCTCGATTTAAACTAAATATACACAGTTTTCATAATATAAAATTACCCTTCAATATTAAAAAAATAAAAAAAAATAAAATAATTCAGTTGAAGAACTCACTTAAAGTAAAAAGACCCTAAAAATATATTTTTATTCTTTCAGTACATTCACTTCTGATGTACTTGTAAACGAAATTGTGCTGTATTGTTTTTTTTATTTTTTTATTAAATTTTTTTTTTCGTTGGGAAAATATAAGCGAAATAGAATAAAAGAGGATAGATGGAGAATAGGTACTTTAATAAAAAAAAAAAAAAAACAGAGGTACAATGAAAAATAAATTAAATGAGTGAGATACATAATATTATACAACAGAATAGCGGGTAAAAGAAATTATTTTTCTATTACTTGAATTGGCCCTGTCTGCTTATTGAAAACATATTTTGATTTTTTTTTTTCTCCTCATTTTTTTTTTTATTATTGCTTTTTTATTTTTAAAATCGAATCCTTACAGTTTTAGATCAAAGCACTTTGATAAATCACATTTTCTTTCTTTCATTATATTTTGTGTAGTTTTTTTTTTTATTGTTTTTTATTCTCTTCTTTTTCAAATTAAATGGATAATGAAATAACAAAAATGAAAAAAAAAAAACAAAAAAACAAAACGTAGCAACAATACCGTTAGAGAAATACAGAATATCGGTCTATAAGTAAAGTTTGTAATAAAGAAATGAAATAGATATTACAATTTAGAACATGAAGGACTCATATAAATTTAAAAAACAGCATATATTAAAAAAAAAACAAGGCAGAATGTAAACCAACGGTTTTTAAAAGAGCACATTTCCAAAAGATAATACAAACTGTTTACATAATTGTGACTTACACCAAAATGTCAAAATTTAGTATAAGAAAAAATGTGAAAATAGGACTTTTTTGCAATTAACACACGAAAAAATACATTATTAAAGATTTAATTTTTATGTTTTGACGAATAAAAATTTGTACAGGTGCCTAAATCACAGGTGTCTAAATAAGCAAACATTTTCAACTTTTGAGCTCTAATAGCTCTCAAACAGGGAGTGGTACAAAAAAATGTTCTGAGAAAACTTATATTAATTCTAAAAGTTATTTCTTTTCTCAAAATTTCAAGTCCCCATCTAAAAGTGTGCCGGAGTTATGAAGGTAGAAAAATCTTGCAAAATTTGGTTTTTAAATAACGGTAAATTTAAATACTAAATTTAAAAAAATTGTATAATATTGATAATGATTGGATCGGGCTACATAAAAAAGTTATTTTACAACATTAATTTTTTTATGAGACCTACCCCTGGTTAAAATTTGTTTTCTCTATCTTTAACGGTGTAGAAGTTTTGTAAGCAGACGAACGGACGGACAGATAGACGGACGGACAGATGAACGGACAGAGTGAAACTAATAAGCACATTTTGTCAACATTTTTTTGAAAATGTGTTAAAAAAAGAAATTTAAAGAAGTGAGGAAAAATTAGAAAATTGTAACAGGTATTCTTTTCAATATGTTTTCCGTATTTTTCTGTCTTTTTTTTTTTTTTGTTTTGTATTTCCCTCTTTAATTTTTTGTTTTCTATCACTTTAATTACATATATGTATTGAAGAGTTGTTAGAAAATAACTCTTCTAATCAATGACAATTCATTTATTTTCAGAGTACACAATAATATCTAATAATATTTTTATGTATTTTTATTGTTACATATTTATAGGCGCATTTTTGATTTTAAGTATTTTGTAAGATTAATATTATACTTAGGATTAATATTATTGATTAGGAAAGTGTTTGTTTTTTTTTTAAGTATGTCGAGAATAGCTGATATTAAGGTTAAAAATGCAACATGTGAATTTTGAAAAAAAAAAAATTCTAAGTAATTAATAACCTAAATTTTAGTTGTTAAGAAGTTGTTTTTTACGAGGCTTCATAATATTCATAATTGTAATAAATGAAAAATTTTTACTTTTTAGTTTTGTTTGAATTTAAAAAAAAGTTATTCAGAAAATATTAAATAATGGTTTGATTATTCTTGTCATAAAATAATATTAAAAAAAAACAATAAGAGAAAATAAAATTTCGGTAAGATAATGAAATAATTTCAAAATACAAAATTGAATGGAAATTATTTTAGTACTGTATTAAGAACTTTTGTAACTTGAAATCTTTTTGGTTACTGTTTTAAAATGAGTTTTAATAGCTCAGAATAAAAACGATCGTTTTTCGATCGGCTATATGATCAGTGGTGATTGATCTTCGGCAACATTTAGGAATTTAAGTTCAATCATCATAAGTCGAAATTTTGTCAATTGATGCTATGGTTAAATAAAAGTTAACGTAAAAAATAAGTATTTTTGTTAATAATATGTCATTGTCTATAAACTATAAACAATATACACTATATGAAAAACTATATGATTATGTAATCTGACACAAAATTTGTTGAACTGTGATTATTTATTTAATTTTTGTGCATTTCTCTCCCGTATAAATGTGAATAGGAAATTACAGAGCCTTTCCTGTTCAGGCGTGTCTGTAAATGTCGTAAAGGGAAATAACCCTTACGGCGTGTGTGGGATTCGAACACACACTCCCTCGGTGTTTACAGCTTATTTTTATACGCTCTTACCCACTAGGCCACTGAATCCCCTAGTCATTTTTTATTTCTTTTTTCATGTTTTATATTCTGTTTTCTTGAGAGAAACTTTCTGAATACAACTTTTAATGGACGTCGTTCCATCCATGTCGAATCCATGGATGGATAGAGATGGTTATTATTATTATTATTATTATTATTATTATTATTATCTATAGCTTTAATATAATTAATATAAAGTAAAACTAACTTTTGATTAAAAATTGATAATCATATTGCTAAGAATTAATAAAATATTGATGATGAGTTTTTATAATTTTTCATAAATATTTGTTTAACTAAATATTAAAGAACATCGGTTATAGATAGACCATCATTTTTTGATTATTTTATTCTACTCCCATATTGTTTCTTCTCTTTTGCCAGACGTATGTATATACACCTACTCTTTTCAATATAAAATATATTTATATGTATACTTATACAAAAATTCATCTTATAATCTACCATTATTATAATAATTATTGCTTGTAATTAATGATAACAGAAAGAATTATTAATAAAAGTACTTTACTTTTATTCTAATCCTAATTATCCCAAACCGAATTTTCCAAATAATTTTTTACTCATCTTTTTCGGCAAAACCAAACTGTACATTATATCACTATGTATTAAAAGACCTATCCTAAAGTTTGAGTTTAAAGGGGATGGTTTTGATTGGTTAAAGTACAACACTACCCAAAGGAATCTTGTGCAGTGGCTTTGAGAGACTTTCGATGTTTCCCAACGTGTTTCGAATTTATAAAAATTGTCGAATTTATATGAAAAACTCATATTATTACAAAAACTGTTTTAAAATAAATTAACTATGAAGTATAAAATACATTAGGTGCCCAAAATGTCATCAAAAAGATTTTCAATTTCATAGCATAAAAAATTATAAATATTTTATCCTTCGAAAAATAAATGTCTGAATTTAAGAAACGTATAAGGTTATTATAAACTGAACACGTTTTATCACCTTAATTAGAAAAATTTTAATGAAAAGTCATTAGAGAATTTTTAAATTTCATTTTTAACAAAAATTAAAAAACAAAAATAAACCAGACACCGACAAAATAAAAATTTCAAATTTGAAATTTGGTTTTTTTTTTTGATAATTACAAAAAAAAATTCATTTATGTAATTTTTAATTTATTTTAAAAAATTAATATTAAGTACCTAATATGAATGTCTAATTACACGTGTTTTGATTGCAAAATGATAAAAAAATAAAAAAAAATAAAAAAATTATGTAATAAAAACTCAAATTTAACATTAATTTATTATAATTACTTAATTGGTATTAAGAGGAATCTGTTTTTCTTTTTTAAATTTTTAATAAAAGTTACGCTCTCTTTAAAAAAAAAAAATAAATAACAGATGCCTGAAGAATTTAAGGTTTTCTTATCTTAAAAACTCTTTTTGGTGTTCAAAGTGATTTAAAGTAATTATTGTCTGATAAAAAACGATAAAAACCAAAATGAAAAAAGTATCTATTAATCAAAAGAAGGTAATTGTATGCAAAAGTTTAGAATAATTATACAAAAAAATAAAGTTATTTAGAAGCAAAACTCTTTATCTGACTCTTTAATGACCTTATTTTGTATTTACAAATGTGCGGACAGTTCATTTCATATGCACTCTTCGTAATAAAAGGCTTAAATAAAGCATTTAAAAGAACTTAAGTAACATCACCTCCTAAAAGTTCTTAAAAGTTTAGACTTTAAACAATGCCATTTTTTGTCCTAAATTGAAACAAAAATAAATCTATTTAAATACCGCTAATTGTTGGAAATTACATGAACCTTACCTAAGCTAACTGTTTCACTAGATATGTACCTAGGGTAGATTAGGTATAAGTATAAGAACCTAATATTTAGTTTGTGTACAGATTTATGTTTGAGTATTGTTGCAAAATTTTGAAATGTTACAAAAAAAAGTATTTATATATTAGAAATTACAGGTAGATAATCGATTTGAACAATCATTGTTACATGTTTATTAATAGTACTGTAAAAAATATTTCATAGGTTTTTTTTCTTTCTCAGTTAGACTAATTTAATATTAGCTACAAAGTCTCAGAAAAAAAAAACAAGAAACTCAATGTTAAATTTCTTAAATTTTACAATAGTGATTTTCTGTAATCTGTAAACAAAATTTATATTATTTCCATATGACATAACTGTCATCCGAAGTGACGTATGTCAAAATAAATTAATGTAAATTTGTAAAATATTCATTAAGTATTTAACTTAACTTTTAGTATAAAATTAGTAGACAATATTAAAACAAACATTAAACCAATAAAATTTGTAAAAATTTGGCAATTATTTCTAATTTCTTTTTTTTTCTTTATTTACTAGTAAAATATTTCGAACTGAATGACAGAAGCTGGAACAATTAAACAAATGAACAAACAATCAAAAGACATTAAAAAAAAAAATGAAAAAAACATGCAAATAATTAAGAATGATAATTTTTATTAAGTTTTTTATTTCGGTTTATTTTTTAAGTTTGTTTTTTTTTTTTGTTTTTATTTCTCCTTTATTTTGTTGGTTTTCATTTGCCAGGAAACGGATATAATTTTATCAGTTCTTTTTGGTTTCAATTCTTTTAAATATTATTTTTAAGGTTTTTTGTTTTTGTCGTCCTTCCTTTATTCTGTTCATTATCTTAAAAAATAATGATAATTGCTACAATAAAAATGTTAAAACAATAAAAAAAAATAAAAAAAATGAAAAAAAAAACGGTAATATAACGGTATTTTACTTATTTTTACCGTTATTAAAGAGTTAAATCTTCTAATTTTCCCATATTTTTTTTTTGTTTGTTTTTGAGTTTTTTTTTTTTTTTTGATAGCAAAAACATAGAGAGTTGTATAATAGCTAATGGAACAAACGTAATTTAAGCAAGCGAGAAGCGCGGATCAATACAAAAAAAAACAAATTGTACATATACTAGTAGGTATAATATAGAAGCATATAAGAGTGAATTGATAGAATTTCATCCTTATAAAAATGACAACCAAAAAAAAAAAGTATAGACCGGAAAAGATAAAAAATATTGGAGGTATCATTGTTTGTTTTTTTATCTGTTTTTTTTTTTTTCTTTTTTTATGATTACGGAAGCTCTTGTTGTATTACTGAAAAATATAAGATTAAAGTATCGAAAATAAATGATTATGGGTCTGATACTTTTTGTATTTTTTGAATAATAAAAGTTTTTTTTTTTTTTTTTTTTTTTTAATAAAAGGATATGTATGGTACAATACTTTACAATTAAAATTACAAAAGTTCAAAGAATTAAAAAAAAAAATAAAAAATTAACAGAATCTATTTATGTACCTATCTCTCTCTACCCAATTGCAATTATTTAATTTAAGCTCTTAATAAATAAGCTCATAAATTAATTAGTATGATATTTTTAAAAATACCTACGTTTCCATAGTAATTAAAAACATTCAAAAATAATTTTTTTATTTTTTCGAAATTCTGTCAAATGTTGGATCAGTAAGTTGACAATGTAATAAATAAGATGGAGTGATTTTATAAACTTATTTTAAAATAATATATTACAAAATTTTTATTCAATGAAATTTTATTCAGTTTTCAAAAATTTTATTAAAATATTTTTTAAAATGGTTGTTTTCCAGATCTCTTTTTGTTTTTCTTAATTGAGGTGAAAATTTCAAAAGGCAACAAAAATTCTAAGACACCTTTTTTGTGTGAGAATTGTACATAGTAAACCCATCTCCTTCAGTACCCAGAATAATTGGATAAACACCCAAACTGTACATAAAAATTCTAAGATACCTTAGTTGTGTGAGAATTGTACTTAGTAAACCCATCTCCCTCAGTAGCCAGAATAATTGAATAAACACCCAAACTGTACATAATGGCACAATATAATGGCTACGGTGTAAGGAAGGAAATGATCGGAAGGAATATATGTTAATTTCTTAAGGAGCAAAATTAAATAGAGAATTCATGAGGGACTTCTTTCTTAAATTTTTACAAATCATTAAAATTGGAAAACATATAATGATAGCAATTTAATATGTTTCATAAATTACCATTTATATTATATTAAGGACTTAACAAAAAACGACAAAATGATAAAAAGAATGTTTAGGTTTTCTCCATCTTCTTTCTAATAAATCTTTTTAAATTTCAAAGTTCTATGAACCCTAAACGAAAGCAGACCAACTGTGATTTATTTCGTGATTGTGGTAATTTTTTTATTTTATCCTTTCTTTATTTTTTTCTCTTTTTTTTTCAATCATTATCATTTTCATACCAATAATAATTTCCTCTTACTTTTAATAAAATATGAACAAACAACAAAAAAAAAATTATACATTATCTCATATCATAATTTATGCATATATGTAATGTTGATTGTATGGTTCAAAATATGTTTGTATACATTAAAATACCATTAATACGATGTGCGGAAAATTAATGAAATCATGAAATTAGAGCTTAATTATAATACATGAAAATATAATATGAATTATCCTTGAAGATATTAGGATATTTAATATGTATCTACAATATATTAATCTTTTATTGTTCTAGTGGACATTTAAATGAAAAATAATAATTTGATTAAAATTAAAAACCACAGTGAAAGTATGAAACTCAAAATCATATCTTACGAATTATACAATATACATTTTATCTGTTGTAGATAATACATAATAATTGAGGATCATATTTCTAATAATTTTATACATAACATTTTCAGTGAAAGATGTAGTAGAGTTCTGGCTTCGTATTACCAAAGTCCCCGTATCGTTAGATCGAATTAACTTAGAAAAATCTGCTAGAATAAAAAATCAAAATAATACTGATAGTGTATTACAGTTGATGGGATGAACAGGATTCCATAATGATCAAATATTAAAGTTTTTTGATTCCGTTTTTAATAAAAATAGTACGCTTTTCTTTAATCAATAAAGGACGGAATAATAAACTGATTTTCTTCCTATTTGTTTCAATTAAAAATTTCAATTACGATTATTTCTTTTTTCTTCATTGTAATATCATACGAATTTATTTTCCATTGTATCAATAGTTCTGTACAAAATAAGAAATTTTTATTCAAAATTCAATCTTTAAATACACTTTCAACTTCCTCTCCCCATCTGCCACATAAACGTGGACAGAAAATTACACAGCCTTTCCTGTTCAGGCGTGGCTGTAAAGTGTCGTAAGGGGGAATAACTTTTAAGACGGGTTTGGGATTCGAACCCACACTCCTTCGGTGTTTACAGCGTATTTTATACGCTCTTACTCACTAGGTCACCGAGCCCCCTATACTTCAAATTTTAAGAGAAAAAATTAATTTTGTAAACGTTCTTCAGTCAATAACAAAATAATACAAAATTTTCTTCAAAAACATTAGATATAATAATTTTTCTTCTTGTCATGCAAGTATTATTGTTTCAATTTATTTCGGGACACCATGTATGTAGTAACCATCAAGAAAGATTACGTATTATTATTACTTAGGGTAAAGATAAATTTATTTATTATCAAATTAGGCGCCTCATAAACTTACGAATAAGTATTTTACACCCCATAAATAAAAAAAATCACATGATAAAACTATCCGAACAAAACAAAAAAAAAAATTATTTCTTTTTAACAATAAATTGACATATTGCGCAATAATAGAATACAATTTTCACGATAAAATAAAAGTTTTGTGTATTTTATTTGTTTTTTTTCTTTTGTTTCGTTTTATTTTGTCTCTTTTTATCTGATTTCTTTTCTATAAATTTTTTTTTTCTGGCTTTGATTTTTTTTCTGAATAATTTTCATGAAATATTTATGAGGAAAGCACAAAAAAATATTTAATAAAAAAAAAAAAATTGTGGTTGTCATTTGGTTTGAGCGACTGAAATTCAGTGTTATTTTTTATCAATTATGTCCTTATTCAATTGAAGGCGATATTATTGCCTATATTTTGGTTTTATCTTTTTTTTTTTTGTACTTTTTATATTACTTGTGAATGAGTTTGTTAATTTTGTTATGGTTTCTTTTTTATTTTTTTTTTTTTGTACAATTCGGATCCAAACCACAAATAAAAAGGGTATTAATCAAGTGAATTCAAACAGCAATATAGATAGATTTAAAAATAAAGCAGGCAGTAGTTGTCATATTTGCTTTGGCAGAAATATTTTAGAAAATTGGGAAATTATTTAAAAAATTTTGAATTTGCTTCGTTTTCTAAAATATAGCAATGCATGAGGTTTACTTTCTTAGTAATCTTATGGGGCAGTTCTGCTACCATATAGACAAGTTTTAAAGAATTTTAAATTAATTTTGCTAACAGGACAATAAAATTTAAAGTTGTATATTGTAATTAAGGAACCTAAATTTTAAAAGTTTGATTTTTTTAGTGCATTTCTCTGCCACATAAATGTGAACAGGAAATTACACAGCCTTTCCTTTTCAGGCGTGACTGTAAATATCGTAAGGGGGAATAACTATTACGACGTGTGTGGGATTCGAACCCACATTCCCTCGGCGTATTTTGTACGCTCTTACCCACTAGGCCACCGAGGCCCCAAAAGTTTGATATAATTTACGGAAAACTGATTGCCCTAAAATATACTAATTTTAAACATAGTTCACAACAAAAATTACAGTTTTGAATGAGAAAACTTGTACGGATTTGCATGATTATTTTTAGACCATTTTAATAGCTTAAATCACAAAAAACTGGTTTATTATCAATTGTATCTACATATTCAATAAATACCAATTGTACGGCTTTTTTCATATAAGTCTTTATTTTTAAACTAGATAAAAATTAGTTTAATTTATTATTGAATAATGAAAAATAAAAAAAAAAAATGAAAATATCGATTAAATTTTTCCACAAATCGTAACAAAATTAAAAATAGTGATGTTAACATTAAGGTCAATAAAAAATAAAAACTAAATATAATCATATAATAAAGAGAATGGCCCAAAGTGTGCTGACCAAAAACAAAAAACCAAATAAAAGTTACAAAAGATAAATTATTTCAATGTTCAATATAATATTATAATATTATAGTTATTGTTTTTATATATCTATAAAAATGTTAATAATAATTCACACAATATTCAATTCAAAATTGAATTTAATTGAGAACAATAAAAAAAAAAAAACATATAAAAATAAAAATTGAATGTGAATTGGAGTTATAATATCAGTTAAACAAAATGAATTCAAATAAAAAAAAAACCAAAAAAAAAAAAAATGTTACTTGATTGTAAATTGATTTGATAAAATTTATTGTTTCCACATAATTAGTTATAATTTAATGCATTTGTGTACATTTTCAGAATAATATTGTTTTTAATCGTTTGTGTATACTATATAGAAGTGTATGTACTTTGGGAAAAAATGAAATAATTTATACATATATATACATACATATATAAGTATAAATGTATATATATTTTTGTTAATTTTAAATAAATTTAAATAATTATAATCTGCATTAAAAAGATAGGCACTTTAATATCAACTGAAATCTGATCAGATCTTTTTATAATATGCTCAGATGTTTGCAGATTGCAGAATATAATGTACAGAAAAGTTGAATTTATTTTTGTAACATACCGCCTCCTAAAAAAATTTTTGTTAAATAGATTTCTCTTTATCTAAATAGAGTTTAAGGTATCTGCCATAGTAAGGATACTAAATTTACTTAATCCTTTTTAACAAAAAAAATTTTTCTACCTGGGAAATATTGAAATTTTTTTTTCGGCAGAAAGTTGGGAATTCATTTGAAGAATATATAACCCTTTCATTCGGGAATTAATTCTGTGGCTAAATTAATTATTCAGAACCTCAAAAATGTTAAAGGACATATCAAATAATTTAAATAGAAAAAAAAAAAATTAATTTTATTTTTAAATAACGGTTTTCGGGAATGTACAATATGTTGTACATTTCGTCTCAATAGGTGATAATTTCTACAGAACTTTTATATATATAGGTGATGTGAATTGAAATGAAGTACTATAGCAAATCTGAAATACAAAGAAAAAAACAAGATACAAACAAAAAAGAATTACAAAAATAAAATGTATGTTTATTCAGAATTCAATACATACTTAGTAATCAAGCAACTATATAAAAAAATAAGAAAAACAGGACACAGCCTTGAAATTCATAAAATAAACAATATCTAATAAACAAAAGTTAAATAAACAAAAAAAAAACAAATAAGAACTTCGTGTTCTATTTTTTTTTTTAAAAAAAGCCATCAGTTATTATTCCTATGGAAGTCTGAAAAACAATTCCTCAATTTATTAATGCAAAGGTGAACCTTGCATTTATCACATAAAAAAAATGTTCTGCTCTTGCAGCCAATTTGTTTGCAGCGAGTTGGTTCAGTTTTTTGATCATGTTGGGGCATATGGTCAGTATCATCAAATCTGATATCCTTGTACGGTCTTATTTCTTGGTTTTTTTTTGACCGTTTGTCTACGTTTGGAGTATCAACACTTGAATTTGAAAAGGGTCGACCCCTTTTTTTTTTTATTACATGGCTTGCCTGCTGAAACTAAACTATTTGATAATTCCATTCTAAAGGCTAATAAATCTTGTTGATTTTTCTTTGGAATATTTTGGTTTTCGCAATCTCTTCTATATTCTAACCAACTGGTGCATGTAGCAAAATCCATGAAATGAAAAAATATTCTCAATGGCCACTTCTTGGACTGGATAAAAACTCGATAATAGCTAATAAGCTGATCCAAAAGATCCACTCCTCCCATGCACAGGTTGTACCGAGAAATAATCTCAGGTCGACAAATTTTTATATATTTTTTCGCAGTTTTATCCCATCTTTCCACAACGTCAGTAGTTCCAATTCCAACAAAATTCGAGCCTATGTGGATAGCCTTATTGCCCTGCCATTTAACCAACACATTTTTCCATCCCTACTGACCACAGAATCAGTTGCTCCTCGACCTTTCTTTGCGAGTTCCTTATCTGTAATAAATGGTGGATTAGCAAAACGATTTACCCGTAATGTTCCTGCTGCATTTATTCCTCTCTGAATAAATGCAGCAGGAACTGCATTATAGGAACTGCACCAACTATTTAAAATTTCAAATAGTTGGTATGAGCTA
Organism: Poecilobothrus nobilitatus; assembly: GCA_947095535.1. Classification (NCBI taxonomy): domain Eukaryota; kingdom Metazoa; phylum Arthropoda; class Insecta; order Diptera; family Dolichopodidae; genus Poecilobothrus; species Poecilobothrus nobilitatus. The sequence goes on along the minus strand of OX352773.1, from coordinate 238,650,246 downwards.
AAGTAATTATCAAAATAGAGATTATTCCCATTATTACTTGGTAACCTTTGTATAAAATGAAGTACAACACTTGCGCCAAAACCAAATCTTTTTAAATTAATTGGTGATATCCCTGTATCCGCACCTTGGTACAAAAAAAAATCATATGGTATTCCACTTTTACCACACAGGACAAACACTTTAATACCCCAGGGATTCGGTTTACCTTTGATGAATTGTTTCATTACCAAATGTCCTTTAAACGGTATAATCTGTTCATCAATACAAACATTTCCTTCCAATGTCAATTGATTACACCGACGACGAATAGCATCAACCAATGGTCTTACCTTATAAAACTTGTCCTTACAATCATTGGGTTTTTCTAAATTGTTCACAATATGTAAATTATTTCTAAGCTGGAAAAATCTATCCGAAGTCATGTGTTTTTTAAAAATTTCAATGTTTAAAACTGGGACCAATACATTCTAATGCGCGAAAACTTCAAACATCCCATAAGCATATGAAGTCCAAATAATGTCTTCATTTCTTGTGCATTTGTTTGTCTAAAACCATTTACATAATTTTGTTGTGCATAAATATTTGTATGAAATGCAAAGCTTTCAAACACTTCGGATGTGAAATATTTTTCAAAATATTTCAAAGGGGTTTGAATGGGATCATTACCTATATTATTATTTAAGTTTTCATTAAAAGTTTCGCTTTGAACTTCGGACTGAAATTCTCTTCTTCGCCATTTAATATCTGATTTGTTTGTATATTGCAATTCATCTAAAAATTCAATGGCAATAGTTTCGTCTAAAATAATTTCTTCGGCTTCACTGCCTTCAGCTAACAATATTGCTTCAATAGTTTCATTTTGTTCAGTTACCTCATTTTCCTCAAAAATTTCTTTCTCCAAATGAGGAATGGCCTCTTTTGGTTTATCAATTTCAATAATATCGATCAAATCTTCATCCAGCGAGTTCGGAATTTTTTCTATGTCGACTTCATCCTCAAGATCTGATTCGCACAGAATATCATATATTTCTTTTACCGTTAGCTGTTTCCTGCTCATTTTCCTAAATATTTAACAAAAACCTAGATCAATCTTCAATTAAAACTTGAAAATTATTAAAAAATTGTTTTAAAAGCATTTATCATTGATTCGGGATGTACAATATATAGTAATGTACAATAAATTGTACACAACGATTGGTTCGGGGTGTACAAGATATTGTACATTAATTTTTAAGCTATGTTTTATACAAATATTATTGACAATTTTCTAAAATAATGTAATTTAATAATAAAGTAATCAATTTTCTTCAACATACCTCAAAATTTATTAAAATCGCTTTTATACTTTTTGCAATAACTGCGAATTAAATTTATATACACGAGAGTGTTTTTTCTTTTACATGTGGTCTTCACAAAATCTACTTAAAAATAACTTAAAATGTCACTTTTTGGCGCCAAAACTATTAGAATGTACTAAAACGAATACAGAATTTTTTAAAAAGTACTTGTTACATTATATTTTCGAAAAAGTACCATAGATATTGAGAATACAAAGTGGTGTACAATATATTGTGGTATACAATATATATATATTAAAATATCAGAAGAGTTAAGACATTAATTTTCAATAATAAAACGCAGTTGATTTGCTACCATAGAAAAATTTCAAAGAATTTGGAAATAATTTTTGGTATTAAGTTTATATTAATTATATTATATGTATTACCCATATAATAGTCTTCCTAATATACGTAGGTTAGTAAATTAGGTAGAATTGAAAGTAAATAATCTAATTCTTTCGCTCTTTTTTTTTTAGACAGTTTAAAAAAAAAATTTTTTTTGAAAATTTCAAAATATATTGTATTAAATAGTACATTGCAATATTTTGAGAAATAATTTTTACTTTAACATTGACACATTAAAACATTCAACATAAAGATATTTAAGTTAACTGTTAATAATAATTGTATAAATTATAATTTAACTTTTTATTTCCTTCGTTTTACGATCCTTTTTGTAATCCTATAATCTTCTAATATGACTGGAAATATGTTACAACTAAAGTTGATAGAATAATGGTTGAACTTCAACAATGACAATAGCCATGGTTAGCTTTTTATGTTTTTATTGTTAAAAATATTATCATATAAATCGTTAAATTGTAATATAAAATTTAAATTCCTTAAAGAATTTCCTGAGTCGGAATGATTTGAAGACTGGAAATGGCTTAAAAATAGTTTTGCACATTTAATTGATAACCTTAAATTTTCAACATTTAGTTTCAATGGTTTTTTTTTTTGTTGTTGCGTTATTGATCAAATTCACATAAATAGCAGTTGCTGTTCTATATCATATACTCATTTTTGGCATATTGAAAAATTTTCCTATAAAGACTTTATTTATAAAATTTAAAATATTTACTCCTATCCGTATTACATATTATTATAATATCTAGGTATCCGAACCTATACCTATAACAACAATTTATTTTTATTTAAGAATTGAAATTATTATCACAACTATATTATTTCAAAAGTAATAATTTTTCTTATTTTTTAAGTATTATTTTAACTGAAGAATAATAATTTTAATGTTCAGAAATCAGAAGAATAAAAAAAAAAATAAGAAAATTAATTAAAAAGTTTTAAAGAAACTTTTAAGAATACAAATACGCTAATTTTTTCACGGTAAAAATTATTTACATGTATATATGTATGTTTTAAAATATATGCATAAGTGTAAAGACATATTTTTGTGCTACAACAAAAATGTTCTTCTATATTTATACAGTATTTTGAAAATTTTCCATATTCTAATGAAACTAAAAATCATGCAGCAATGATCAAAATTTTTTAAAATTTCATTTTCAATTTTTCATCCGATTTAAATAATTTTAAGAATAATTCAAGTTTAAAAAACATATAGATACTCAACTTACAAACCCACATATATACATTAGTTATACATTTTTTGTCATTAAAAAAAAAATATATATATAGAAATTTCCACGTAATTTGGTTTTATAAAAATTATCTGAACTTTATGCTATTTTAAAATTTTAGTTTTACTGGCATGCCTCAAATGATTAATAAAATAAAATAGAAATTTAACCACAGTCATTTGTTGGTATACCAATGACTATTATAATATAAAGGATAACTAACATATATCCTTATAACTTTGCATAAAAAATGAATATCTAAAAACGCTTAAAAATGGATTAGTTCAAAAGCCGTGAACAAGAATTTTTAATAAGTACACATTTATTTGATGATTTTATTGATTATATGTGTGCTATGTGTGTTGACTGTGCATCCCAGAATCTTGAGTAATCGCTTTCCATGAAAATCCATATTTTAAGCTATTTTTTGTAGTATTGATTTTAAAATATTTAATATTTATTGTTAGGAATTCGATTAAATTGAAGCCAGTAATTTGTTTTCGTCCCAATACTGCCGAAACACAAAATAGAATTTATTGGCATTTACATTTAAAAAAAAAAAATATTTTAAACTGTTGCAATCATTGTGGACAATACTGTAAATTGAGTGTACTTAATTAAAAATTTCAGTTCTTTTTTTTTTTGGAAAATTATTTGGAAATAATTTTTTTTGTTTTTTTTTCTTAAATTTCATTGAAAATTTTAATTATTATTAAAAAGAAATTACAAACATGGGAATAACTATTATATGATATTATACCATTTTTGTATGAACGGAAAAAGTTTAATAAAATTGTAATTAAAATATTATTCGGATTTTATGTGTTGGAATTTAAATGTAATAATAAAAGTATTGTGAAAAATTTGAAATAGAAAATTTTGAAGAAAATTTAACAATAATTAATATACTATGATATGCTACCTATTCGATTAATTTGATAAGTTCAAGAGGAAATAAATAAAAAATTTAATTTTAAAAAAAAATTACACAGCTTTTCCTGTTCAATTCCGGGGCTGTAAATATCGTAAGGGGGAATAACTCTTAACCCACACGCCCTCGGTGTTTACAGCGTAATTTTTACGCTCTTACCCACTAGGCCACCGAGGCTCCTATATAAATAATTTATTTTCTAAATTTTCTAAATAATTTATCCTAAAAATATGCAAACCCTTTTTTATTTTGAAAGAGTATTAAATTTGAGGATATTAGTTATCAAATGCTTGAGTATATGGCCGCAAATATTTTTAATTGGAAGAATTAAATAAACGAACTGCAAATATTTTTAATTAATATTATTTATTTTGTTTATATTATATACTATTATATTTACATTATATTTGGTCGTAAGTGGGGTATGTAAAGAAAAAAACACTTACGACCTGTGCAGGGATCGAACCTACACTCCTTTGGTTAATACGCCACACGCCTACCTACTAGGCTACCGAAGCCCCCTATAGATTTATTATATCTATTATAATACAAAGTAGAATTATTATTTTGTTACTTCATCAGAACTATTACCCATACATCCCGATTGTCACAAAATTTTGTGAAAAGAGTTTCTGAAACTTTCATTCACTAGTAAAGCATTATAGAACAAATATTTCTGCGAAGTTTGAAGTTATGAAGACAAAACTTTCGCGGAGCTGTCACACAAACTTTTAAATTCAATTTGCATTGGATATGAAGCTGTTATTCAAAATATGAAAAAGACTGTTATTTTACCGAATTTAAAAATTGATAATTATTTATTGTGAAAACACTACAAGTACAGTTTGAATTTATATTGCTACATTTCAAATGCAGCGTGACAAGAATAAGGCCATTGATCGCTCGGATAAAAATTCCTAATTTCTTTGTAGAAATTTTTACTTTTATATCTAGAATTAGCTACTTTTAATTTTTACAAAAAAACATTTTTAATAATTGCTTTCATTCGTTTTTAAGAACTTACTTTTTTTTTGTATATCGAGCACAAGTTTTTTTACACACAATCATTTTAGCATAATTTATTTTAAATAATGTTGCCAGTAAAATTACTACCAGTTTCTAAGAATTTTTCTTTCTCTGTTATATAATTAAAATAATTTTCCACCAATTTTCTTACAATTGGAAATGAAATTAAAAGTAATTTTAAATATTAAAATTTTCAAAAGTTTAAGAAGACGTAATTAGAAAACTTTATTTGTTTTCATCTTTTTTTTCTAATAAAAATTCCTAGTTGATCAATTAAAAAAAATAAAAAATTAATAAATTAATTTACTTCGAGAATGGTTTGTTAGAAAACTCAGTGTGGTCTCATATTTGTATAAATTCATATTTAACTGACTGCGGTTCTTGCTCAAAAAAAAAGGTACTTATATAATCTCTATGAACTCATTTTAATTTAAAACCATAGGTTTCTTATTTTTATAGTTCCAGAAATCGTTGAGGGACATAAGGTCACTGCTTCAAAGTATATTAACCATACTATTATAATTACATAGAGCTTTTTTGCCTTTATCCTAGCAGTGTAAGAAAACAAGAAATTCGTCCATTATTATTAATACCATTTTCTATCAGTAATATTCCATTCGGCAAATCAAAGCTTCCTCATTCCTGCTCCATCATTTCCTTTTCCTATAGAAATATAACAATATACTGCCTTGATAGTTAAATGTTTCATCCATAATTATATTGACTAAAGAAGAGGGTGAAAAATTCACACCTATTTTAGGCTAGTTTGAATTATACTTATAAAATTTAATTGGTTTCAAATGAAAAACCGGCTCATTATTGGGTCAAATTGTGAAATTTCTTGAGTTCAGACTGAATTACTTGTGAATAAAGGATTAAATTATGTATTAAATTATATATGTTTGGCACAAATTTTAGTCTACTTAGGAGAACATAGTTTCTTGTATTCTAATTTATAATATTGGTATGGTATATGTTTATATTTAAATAAGGTTTGTTCTACATAAACTTAAATTCTTTTTATATTTTCGATATTCTAACGTCATAAGTCAAATCTGTGGTAGGTACTTTAAGAAATAAATCGGTGTTTTACTAAGCGAATCTAAGAAATAAAAAAACGTTACCTGCTATAGTGATTTCTTATGGTTATTGGAATATTCTGATAGAATTGAGTAATAGACAATGAATTTTAATAAAATAAAATTCTACAAACTTTTTATTCTCAACATTTCGAAAAATTTCTGAGAAAACAAAGAAAGAAAAATTACTTTTCAAAATTGTTTTTCGTTTTTAGCACATTTCCAAAACAAATTTGAATAAATGTGCCTATTAGTTTCACTCAGTCCGTCCGTCTGTCCGTCTGTTTATAAAACTTCTACACCGTCAAAGATAGAGCAAAAAAATTTTAACCATGGGTAGGTCTCATAAAAAAATTAATTTTGTGGAACAACTTTTTCATGTAGCCCCATCCATAAGGGAACTACAGCCTTTCAAACTTTAAAAAAACGCTATTTTTAAACGCATATATTTCATGTTCTGCTTAACATTTCTTCAATCTGAAAAAGCCATTCGACAGGAATTTTTTTTACCTTTATAAATCAATATCAAAGTTGTATATAATTTTTAAATTTAGTATATAAATTTACCGTTATGTGAAAATTAAATTTTGCATGATTTTTCTACCTTCATAACTCCGGCATGCCTTTAGATAGGGGCTTGAAATTTTGAGACAAGAAAGAACTTTTAGAATTAATATAAGCTTGCTCAGAAAATTTTTTTGCACCATCTCCTGTTTATGAGCTATTAGGGGTCAAAAATTGAAATTTTACTCTTTTTAAGCACCTGTAACTTAGGCACCTGTACACATTTTTCTTCGGCAAGACAAAAAAATTAAAGCTCCAGTAATATATTTTTATGTGTTAATTGTTTCTTTTAATAGTATAGGGTTCCAAAGTTACAGCCCGCCAAAATTGCAAAAAAAGCTCTATTTTCAGATGTATATATCTGAGGCTCTGCGTAGTAGTGCTACAATCTAAAAACACTAGAAGATCGGAAATTTTTTTACCTCTGTAAAAAAATATCAAAATTATGCAATATTTTGTAATTTACTATTTAAATTTACCGTTATGTTAAAACCAAATTTTGCATGATATTTCTTTTTTCATAACTCCGGCACGCTTTGAGATAAGAACCTGAAATTTTGAAACAAGAAAGAACTTTTAACGGTTTATCTTAGTTATATAGGGTTCCGGACTTACAACCCCTCAAAATTTCAGAAAAGTCTTATTTGCACTTTTTAGCACATTTCCAAAAAAATTTTGAAAAAATGTGCTTATTAGTTTCACTCTGTCCGTCCGTCTGTTTACAAAACTTCTACACCGTTAAAGATAGAGAAAAAAAATAATTTTGTGGAACAACTTTTTCATGTAGCCCCTCCCATTACGGAGTTACAGCCCCTCAAACTTTGAAAAAGCCCTATTTTTAAATGCATATATCTTATGTTCTACTTAAGAGTTTTTCAATCTGAAAACGTCATTCGACAGGTATTTTTTTAAATTTGTAAATTAATATCAAAATTATACAATTTTTTTAAATTTAGTATTTAAATTTACCGTTATGTGGAAACCAAATTTTGTATGATTTTTCTATTTTCATAACTCCGCCATGCTTCTAGATAGAGGCTTGAAATTTTGAGGCAAGAAATAACTTTGAGAATTAGTATAAGTTTGCTCAGAAAATTTGTTTGGACCACCCCCTGTTTATGAGCTATTAGGGCTTAAAAATTGAAAATTTGCTATTTTTAAACACCTGTAACTTAGGAACCTGTACACATTTTACTTTTGCAAGATATAAAAATTAAAGCTACAGTAATATATTTTTACGTGTGTTAAAGGTTTATTTAAGTTGTAAAGGGTTCCAAAGTTGCAGCTCTTCAAAATTGCGAAAAAGCCCCATTTTCAGATGTATATATCTCAGGCTTTGCGTAATAGTTTTGCAATCTAAAACCGCCAAAAGATCGAAAATTTTGTTATCTATATAAAACAATATCAAAATTATGTAATATTTTGTAATTTACTATTTAAATTTACCGTTATATGAAAACCACATTTTGCATGAAATTTCATTTTTCATAACTCCGGCACGCCTTTAGATAGGAACCTGAAATTTTGAGACAAGAAAGAACTTTTAGAATTAGTATAAGTTTCCTCAGAATTTTTTGGTAGCACCCCCTCTTTAAGAGTTATTACGTCTCAAAAATTTGGTGTTTTTAGACACCTGTAACTTAGGCACCTGTACAAATTTTTCTTCGGCAAGGCATGAAAATTAAAGATTCAATAATATATTTTTACGTGTGTTAACGGCTTTTCTTAGTTATATAGGATTCCGGACTTACGGCCCCTCAAAATGTCCTATTTTCACGGTTTTTCGTATTACATGAAATTTTCAAATTTTTGTGCAAGTCACAATTTTAAACAGTTTGTATTGAGTTTTGGAAATGTGCGCTTTTAAAAACCGTTTGTTTACATTCTACCTTGTTTTCTTATTACATGAAATTTTAAAATTTTTATGCAAATCACAATTCTAAACATTTGTATTGGCTTTTGGAAATATATGCTTTTAAAAACCATCGGGCTAACATTCTACCTTGTTTTTTTATAATATGTATTGCGTAATAAAGTACATTAGTGAAAATCTTTTTTAAAATTTATGATCTGAAATTATTGATCCTTGGCCATAGTAAATTATAACCAACTTTAATAGTCAATTTGTTTTGTTTTTAGTTTTTCATTTTTATTTTCATCTTTAATATTAAAGTACAGAAAAAGAAGATAACATAATATGTGTTGGGTATTATTGTGAAAATATTTTCAAATGTTTCATTTACTAATTTATAGACTTTTATCTATTTTATATCGACCAATTTTTGAAATTTACTACAATATGTTAAAACAATATTGTCGATTTTCATTAAATAAAGTTTAGAGCAATCCCTATTATAATAAAAAAATATCATGTTGTATAGTAAAAGAGTAAATTAAACCGATGGTGAATTGAATCAATTCTGAATTAACACATTTTTGAATAAATATTATGTTAGGACAATTATAATTACATTTGATAAATTTTTCCTCATTAGTTTTTTTATGATGGGTACGATATTCCCACGATATTTTAAGCTATTAATTTTCATGTACTTCTCTTCTTTTCATCTCCAAAATTTTATTTTTTATACCCGTATGAACTATGTTCAAGGGTATAATAAATTTGCCATTACGTTTGTGACACCTTAAAGGAGTCGAGCTAGATATAGTGTCAAAGGTATGGATCGGCTCAGAATCGAATTCTGAGTCGATTAAGCCATGTACGTCCGTCCGTCCATCCGTCCGCACGATAACTCAAAAAATAAAGGAGCTAGGAGACTGAAATTTTTTTTACGTCACTTTTGCAAAATTGTTAGTTTTGCTATTTAAATCCAACATTTTCGGTCGGCGGGTTCGAGTAGCTGCCATACAACTTCTATCTTTATATAGAAATAACTCAGTATCTATTCAAGCTAGGTTTCTGAAATTTTGCAAATGATGATAAAGTTTTATGGCAACCACTTTTGCAAAAATTGGTTGTGGTGGTGCGACGGGTTCGGGTAGCTGCCATACAACTTATCCGTTTAAATGAGAATAACTCAGTGTCTATTGAAGCTAGGAACCTGAAATTTAGTAAAGAGGTGTCGAGTTATAGGCCAACAACTTTTGTAAAATTTGGTTGGTCTAGAGCAGCCGGTTCAGACTTCTTGCACCTCTTGGAACTTAATAAAGCTAGGCGTCTGAAATCTTGCAAATGATGATAAAGTTTTATGGCAACCACTTTTGCAAAAATTGGTTGTGGTGGTGCGACGGGTTCGGGTAGCTGCCATACAACTTATCCGTTTAAATGAGAATAACTCAGTGTCTATTGAAGCTAGGAACCTGAAATTTAGTAAAGAGGTGTCGAGTTATAGGCCAACAACTTTTGTAAAATTTGGTTGGTCTAGAGCAGCCGGTTCAGGCTTCTTGCACCTCTTGGAACTTAATGAAGCTAGGCGCAATAGATTCAGGTAGCTGTCATACAACTCCACAATTTACATAAATATATCTCTGTAGTTCGGTACTAAAACATCTGAATGTTTTTAAAAGATGATCAAGTTTTATTGAAACAGGATATATTACGTTCATACGGGTATCCCAGAGTTGACACAGTCTACTCTACTGCACTCTTCCTCGTTTTCATTAATTTTAAAACTGCTGTATTATGTTAGTGATTTCAAACTAAAACATTACCTTTGTATTCTTTTCTTTAAAAATCCTTTAGAACTTTAATCTTTCAAGTAGATTTATTAAATATTTACCAATTTACTTTTAGAATGAACATTTGCATTTTTCCTTATATGGAACATAATCTTTTATCTCTTTGAACCGTGAAACAAATTTATATTGAATGTGGATTACTCTATATATGGAATTTCTTTCTGTCTGGAACAAATTTCTTTGTTTTAACAATAAAACCTACCATCTTTGGTGATTTCTTCGAAATTTTTTGATTTTAGATTTTTTTGAATTTGATTTTAGGTATCATTTTTTATTATGTCTCATTTGATTTTAGGTCTCATTATATTTTTGTAGATTTCGAATTTTTTTTTGATTTTAGATCTCTATTTAGAACAAAATTTCCGCCATCTCAAAAATATCTTAAAATTTGGACCTTATTTTTATTTTATCTCAATATTTTGAATATTGAATATATATATCAGAATTTTGTTTAGCTTAAAAACTAATAGGAAAAGGTCTAAAATAAAATTGAACGTTTTAAAGCTTAAAGATAATAAAATTAGTTTAATTTTGTGAGAATTTTTGTTGATTAATTTAAATTTAAGTGTATGTAAATTGTATCAAAATGAATTTATATGAGTATATAACCAGTATTTCTTATTTTTGTTATAAACTTCCATTTCCTTTGGGATCCTTTCGATTTGGAATAATTTTACTGATCTCTTTTGAATTCCAGATAAGGAACTTTTATTGTATCAAATAACTTTCATGTTAGACATATACAATATTTTAGAATCCAGGATCAATTATTATTGTCTTTATTGTAGATAGCCCTTGACAAAAAATATTAAGTAAGAAAAAACAAAAAAAAAAAATAATAACAAATTATCAAAATAATTTGATGGAGTCTGTAAACCCAATTATGGTGTATTTTTATTAGGATTTTATTGATTGTTGGAAAAAATTAAAAAAAAAAAAAACCAATCTTAAAAATAACAACAAAAAATAATACTGTAAAAATTTGTTAGAATTTTACTCACGTATCATATTATGAAACAAAACAAAAGCAATAATTAAATGAAAATCTTCTATTTAATTTTCATTTTTAAAATTAAAAAAGAAAAACAAAAAAAAAATTGTTTGTTCAGACTCACTATAATATTTTTTTAGCATAAAAATGCATCATAACCTATATTCACTCCAAAAATATATAGTTAGGTGTAACCGTTGGCTAAGGACAGTATTTAAGGCAAAATGAAATGTTAAATGTTAAATTTAAAAAAGAAAAGAAAAAATAATTTTTTGCTTTATATTTTTATTTTTTTTCCCCACCATCATTTTCTTCATTTTTTTGCAGCAGAAAAAAAAATTAAAGACATTATGATGGAATAAAAATCCACCTTCTTTTTATTTTTTAAATTCTTACAATTTCAATTTTTTACAGACATTTTATTTTTATATAGATATAAAAAAAATTTTTGTAATAATGATGATGGTGATGATGAAATTTAACAAGCCAAATTTTAAAAATGTTTGCCTATTTTTTTTGTTTGTTTCAAAACATAGAAGAAAAGTGATAGGTATATACGTGAGGATGGGATCTGGAAATCCTTAATAAATTTGAAATAACATAAAAATAAAAAAAATAAAAAAATGAAAAACACTCAATAGCATAATCTGTGATGATAAGATTAAGTGGTTAGTTAGTGAAAAGTTTGTTATTTCTTTTTTGTCATTAAAAGATGGCAAAATCAAGGTCAGTAGTAAGGCAGGCTTTATTTTGTAATTACATCAGATGAAAACCATTTTTCTTTTTTTCTGATCTCTCTAGACAGATTTAATTTTAAAAACTTTCATTTGGTTTTAAAGTTTTTGTTAACTTTTTGATGGATTTTAACTCTTAAGTGCCACGTTTTCGCAAGCAAAAAAAAAGAAACTTTTTTAAAATTTTTCTAGAAGGAGATTAAAAACTGTTTAGTAATCTAAATCCGGTCAATTGTCATATTATATTATTATATATAAAAAGATAAATATAAATATTATGTCTGTATATAATATTGTATAATATAACATTATATAACTTTTATAACATATAGATATCATAATTATAAAAAAATACATTCTTAATTAAATGTAATTATTTTTAGAGCCTCCCAATAAAACTAAGAGGCAAAATTAAAGCGATTTTTTTTTATTTGGGTTGGAAATTGAAAACGAAAAAAATAAAATTAAAATATATATTTTGGTCATTTATTATTTAAAAATAAAAGAAACGAGGAAGAGTGCAGTAGAGTAGACTGTATCAACTCTGGGATATCCGTATGAACGTAATATACTCTGTTCCTATAAAACTTGACCATCTTTTAAAAACTTTCAGATATTTTAGTACCGAACTTAAGTACAGAGATATATTTATGCAAATTTTGGAGTTGTATGACAGGTACCCGAATCTATTGCACAAGCACAACCAAATTTTACAGAAGTTTTTGCCATAAAACTTGATCATCATTTATAAGATTTTAGACTCCTAGCTTCATTAAGTTCCAAGAGGTGCAAGAAACCTGAACCGGCTGCTTTAGACCAATCAAATTATACAAAAGTTTTTGGCATGTAACTCAACAATCTCTTCACTAAATTTCAGATACCTAGCTTCAACAGACACAGAAAAAGAAAAGTTGTATGGCAGCTATCCGAACCTGTCGTATCATTGCAACCAAATTTTATAGAAGTTGTTGCCATAAAACTTGATCATCATTTGCAAAATTTCAGATACCTAGCTTGAATAGATACTGAGTTATTTCCATACAAAGAAGGAAGTTGTATGGCAGCCGAAAATGCTGGATTTAAATACCAAAACTAACAAATTTGCAAAAGTGACGTAAAAAAAATTTCAGCCTCCTACCTTCTTTATTTTTTGAGTTATCGTGCGGACGGAAGGACGGACGTACATGGCTTAATCGACTCAGAATTCGATTCTAAGCCGATCAGTACCTTTGATACTATATCTAGCTCGACTTCTTTAAGGTGTTACAAACGTAATGGCAAATTTATTATACCCTTGAACATAGTTCATACGGGTATAAAAAATGAGTGAACAGATTTGAAATGATGCCAGAAGTTTTATAAATTTTAGAATTTTAAATCAATCTATCATTTTTATAAAGAGGCGAACGGAATTACTTAAAATATTGAATTAAAATGTAATGTAAATGACTTAAAAAGAAAATTAATATTATATGAGTCAAATTTTAATGAAATCATTGAGAAAAATATTGTCACAGATATTATAATTGGCATCTTATGTAGGTTAGGTCAAATGTGAATTTAGGGTGGGCTCATAATAATGTTTATTATTAATTATTTTAAAGATTAAAATGAAAATATTTCAAGTTTGTCAAGGAAAATCTTGAAAATATATGGTTTGTTATTTAAAACAGTAAGAAATCATTGAAAAAATTAATTTTAGAAATTAATACCGGATATTCGAAGAATTACAGGATTAAAAACCATAAACATATTTATGGTTTTAAATTTTATTTAGAAAAATATTTGAAGAAAATAATTAAAAAGTTGGTGATCAAAAAAGTAATATAGTATCTATTTATTTATACTTTTTTCAAGGTTGATGATTTTTTTATTTGAATTTCAAAGAAATCTTCTACAACTATTTATCCTTAATAATTTTGAAAGCATAAAATGTATAAGGTCTTTCAAATTGAATTTTCAAAAGTAAATAATTAAAACATAGAATTTGAATTGAAACTGGAAAAGTTTTTATTTATTTTTGAAGTACAATGTTTGCCATTTATACTCTCAAAATGATATCTCCCATGTGACCTCTTGCGTACCTGATACCTCTACAGTACCTGATATATATATCTATATCTCTACAGTACCTATATCTATATATATCTATATATATATATCTATATCTCTACAGTACCTGATTTTTTTATTTTCGGTTACATTCTGGCATAGTTGCGGCTCTATCTCACCAATAACTTGAATAATTTCTGGTATCAATGCATCAACGTTTCGAGGATTATCCTTGTAGACCTATCCTTTAACATAGCCCCGGAGAAAGAAGTCTAACGGTGTCAAATCTCAGGATATTGAAGGCCAACTCATGTCACCGAATCTGAAAATAACACGGTCTGAAACTTTGTATGCAGTAATTGCAGTGTTTCTCTGGCTGTATGACATGCAGCCCCATCTTGTTGAAACCAAATGTCCTCAGTATCAATATTTTCCAGTTTTGGCCATAAAAAAGTTGTGATCAAGTCGCGATATCTGGTACACCGTTAACGGTTATGGCTCTTCCAGAATCATTTTCGAAAAAGTAACGACGACTCCCAACACCAGACCACAATGCACAACAAACAGTGAGTTTTTGTGGATGCGTTGGCTTCTCTTGGATCACGCGACGGTTTTCCTCTTCCCAAATACGGCGGTTTTGTTTATTAACGTAGCCACCGACCTCCGAAAAGATGTTTTTTTTTTAAAAATCGTCGTTTTGTTCCAGTATCCAATTGGCAAAGTTCCGACGCATGGAATGATCTTGTGGCAGCCATTCTTGTGTCATTTGAACTTTGTAGGCCTTCAACGCTAAATCTTTATGCATAATACGCCATACATTTGATTCAGAAAGTCCCAATTGTTGTGAACGTCGGGAAATTGACATGATGAGGTCAGCTGTAACACTATCACTCAGAGCACTAATATTTTCTTTTGAACGACCAGCACGACCATACTGATGTCTTTCTCGATCTTGTACTGCACCAGTTTCTTGAAATTTCCGCACAATATTACCAATTTGTTGCTCAGTTGAACGATTATGTCGACCATAAACGACCATAATTTGCGAAATACATTTCGTACAGAACGACCATTTTCATAAAATAATTCAATAATTTCAACACGTTCTTGTAATGTATACGACGCCATTTTTATTAATGGCAAACCTTCAACTCTCAAAATAACATATAATATGGGTGCGTTCAATGTTTGAATTGTGTTACACAGGCGCTTACTTTTGAAAACTCAATTTGAAAGACCCTATATTTTCATTTCGTTCAAAGTTTCAAGGTTGTAGAAATAGAATTTAAAGAAATCTTATTGTAAAATGTTAGGTCAATCGCAAATTTTAAGGTCTTACAGTAAACTTAGGGGATTTTAAAGGATTTAACAGTAACAAATCTATTTAATTCTCTCAGAACTTTATTTTTCCTAATGACAAGGTGAAACAAATGTCGACATGAAATTTAGCCAATTGTATTTAACTTTTATAGCGGTTATATACCATTTAAAAAGTAAAATAATTTTTAATTGATTAGGTGTTTACAGTTTATTTCGTTTTTTAAGTTAAGAAAAATCTGCATTAAAAGTTTGAAAATAAAAGATAATATTGAAAATTTCAATAGTGTAACTGAAAATGCAGTTGAGATAACCCAGAAAAAGTCGAAGAAATATTATTTATTATAATTTTTAATTTAATTCTAAATCTATTTCAAAGATACTATACATACAAATTATTGTGTAATCGGTATGGTGTGATTATTAAGAGTTTTTTTTTTTAGATATTTAATATTAAAAAATATAATATTATACCTAAATACTAAATACTG
The DNA here is from genome assembly GCA_947095535.1 of Poecilobothrus nobilitatus. Lineage (NCBI taxonomy): Eukaryota > Metazoa > Arthropoda > Insecta > Diptera > Dolichopodidae > Poecilobothrus > Poecilobothrus nobilitatus. The sequence continues at coordinate 238,634,421 of OX352773.1, read as the reverse complement.
AAATACAGATTTTTTATGGTTTATAATACTAAATAAGGTCTACCAGTCCTTTTATAAAATTCCAACTTAAATATTCTGAATATCATAAAATTTTTTGATTTTCAGAATTTCAGATTTGATTTCATAAAAATCATAAATTTTTTTTGTGTGCTATCTATTATAGCTTTTTCCATAGATTAATTATTTACTAGTATTCACCCGCCCCTCGAAATTCGAGGAGTTTTAATTAGCAATTACAATACAGTATATACAGTATAGTTTCTTTATGATTTTATTTAAAATGTAAAAATACAATTTTCAATAATTAATGCCTTTATGAATTTAAAATTTCTTTGCAAATGATATGAAAAACACGATTATTATTATCTTTTAGAAGTTGCCCTTGAATTATTGAGTATTGGAAACTCAATATATACCTATTATATATGTATATATTATAAGAAGCCTAAGATGGTAAATCATTGAGTAAAAGGGTTTTAAATGTCTATCAATACAGATTAAATATTATGATGATATTATGATATGTTAGAATTTATTTCGTTTAAAATATAAAAAAACAGAACTGAATCGAACTTGCAAAAACAAAAAGCAACTATTAATAACCCCACACTCTACCGCTATACTAAACACTAAACTAAAATTATAATGTTTATATTCAGTTATATTGTGAAATTCCTACTCCTACCATACAACCAATATTTTAAAATTTTTAATCGAAAAGAAAAATAAAAGAAAAATTTAACGGAATCAAAGAGCGTCTTTTTTGAATATGTATAATATAAGTATAGATTATACATACTATATGATACATATGTATATACTTTACATGGGATTTTTATAAAAATGGAAAATTATTAATGAAAATCAGAAAATTTTGGAAAAATATTAATTTTGTAAGATACTGAATATTTATCATTTAAAAAGAAAAAAATGAAAGTTGGTTGCTAAATCATTGAGTAAAAGGGTTTTAAATGTCTGTCATTTACAGATTAAATATTATGATTTATTTTTTAATGCTATACAACCTATTACGATGTTTTTATTTGTAGATATAATCTTATTGAAATGAAACCGTGATTTGACCGGAAGGTTTTTCGAATTAAAAGTTGGTGATTTAACCAATAAACCATTGATTAGATATTGATGATCATCGGTGATTAATCATACGAAATCAAATTTAAACTTACTTAACTTTTGTTCCAAATATAATTATTTTTTTAAAAATTATCTTTTTTTTTGGCATTCCACAAAGATTACCAAACACAAATAAATTAAAGATTTTTTGACGGAAAATTGTTCAACTTCTAAAATGTTAACTGGCTTCTTTCCACAAACATTTAAGAATAAAAGCTAAATAGTAAATGCATGTTTAAAATGATAAGTCATTCTTCTAATGAGAGATTATTTATATTTTTTCAATTTGAATATTTTTATACTTGTATCCCTATTCTGATACTAATTTTCTTTTAAATACTCCTTTTTATAGATTTATCTTAAAAAAAAATATTTCAAACCAACTTAAAAAGAAAACTTGTGGCATTTTTTTTTTTTTCAGTCGACTTAAAATTTAAAAATTTTTATTTTAACTACCTATTACTGAATAATATTTGAAATGAAAATTTTCTAAATTTATTTTGTTTTTCTTTTTGATGTCCTTTTTAATAATAGTTTCTATATTATTATATATTATATTAAATGTTATATACATAGTAAAAAAATGTATATTTTATATTATTAGGATAATATAAAAGAAATATGTTTGAAGGTATGTTACTTATTATTTATATTAATTTTATGTTATATTCGGGAAGCAGCAACACAATTTTAATTTCCTTCATGTAATTAATAGTCCTGTTGACTGTTAATTTGTTATTAAGGAAATGAGTTTGCATATAAATTTACAATGTACATACGTATATTATTATAGATTAATATTTATATTAATTTAAATATTATTATCATAATAATAAATCCTTAATAATAGGTAGTTTATTTTCATTTAAAAATTTTTATTTTATTAAAAAATTTTATTTTTATATAATAAAAATATTTAAATTTTATTTTTATCATAATTATTTTTTTTTTCGCTTTAATTATTAGTTTATTACATATATTTATAATATATTAGGATTTTAGAAAATTTTCTACATACCAACATACTATAATTTAATGCAATATTAAAGAAAAACTATAATTTGTGAATTGCATTGCATATTTTTAGGACTATATTTTTTTTTCTGCGGTAAGGATACAAAGTTAATTATTAGAGATAGCAAGCGATTATTAAAACTTCTAGTTGAAAAAATACAGTATTAAAGAAATTTGAATAGTTTGCAACATATCTAGATACTTTTTTAATAACACAACAAAAAAAAAAAGTATAATTTATTGGAGCAAATATTTTAAATTTTAAATTCGAATTAAAATTGTATCTATCTGATTGTTATACTTAATTGCAAAACTTTGAAAAAAAAAATAGTTTTAACTTTATAAAAGCTATAATAATAATAATAATAATAAAGAATATAATAAATAGAAAAAATTTAATTTAACTTAAATAATCTTAAATTTTAAATTTATTCATGATTTAATGAACAAAGTTATAATAGTTCTAATGCAAAACATGGAAAATATTACTTATTTATTTTTATTATTTAAATTTTTTTAAGTATATTTTCAAATAATTATGAAAAATTTACTTTTAATTTTCATTCTGTCTGTCCATCTTTATAATTATGAATCGTGCAAATAAAAACAAATATTTTAACTATAGAATATTAGACCTTATGAAATATTAGCTTTGCAATATAACTTTGCAAGGCATCCTTATTCGTTACGAAGCGTAAATTTTCATAACATTGTTAACGGTCTAAATTCAAACCATAATCAGGAATTAAAATTTTACTAAATGAAAGTACTACGAGACGGCGTTGTGTTAATTGCAATGCATAAAAAATACAATCGTGAACCAAAATAATATACAAGGATTCACAAATATTGTGCCATTGTGCAAAAAATGTTTTATTGCTGGAAACCTTGATCTTGCTGAAAATATTTACCTAACTATTTATTAAATATTTTTTATCTTAGTTAACTAAAAAAAGATTTTTTATTTTGTTTTATTTTAAGTTTTATATTATTTTACTAAAAGTGTTTACATTTTTATTATTTTATTAATAGATGAATTATTTGTGTTACCTAAAAACGTTGTGGTTCATATAAGTATGCTAGATCGACAAATGGTACAATATTGTACTACTTAACATCCCCACTAGAACATTTTTTTACCTTTCCTTTCTTTTTTCCTTTTTTTCCATTTCGGAAGATCAAATTGTTGATATAGAATCTAGACGACTAATACCTTGTATAAAAATAAAAAATTTATCCTATCTCACCTATATGAATTCCGTGTCAGTCAAAAGGGTTGATTGGACTTCTTTTAATTTTTTAATTAAGATGAAAAATAATATTTAAGAAAATAAGTTAAAATAATATTTTAGTAAGATTTTAAATATCCTTAATTAATAATATTAATGCTTCATTTATAGCAAAAATTGACACCATTCTAAAATTTTACCTTATGAAAATATACACCTTTAAAAATATTGGGTTTTAATTACTACTTTGTTCTTAAATTTCGTGTTTTTCTGAAATGAATATTAGTAGATCCGTAAAAAAAAAATCATAATTTCGATTACTATATATAGTTTGCTGCATTGATAAAGAGTAATTTGAAGATCGTTTCTCGAATATTTTCAATCCATGTCGGAATTTTTTTATAAACTCTTTTATCTGTATGAAAAATTTATAGTGACAATATAATATACTAAAGTTACTATATACGTTCCTTAAAAAAGAACTAAAGATATAAGCTATATAATAATAATATAAATTAAATTATTAATTTTGACTTATTAGTATTTGCATTGTTACTGACTTCTAAACCAAATACTCTTTCAATAATATTGAGTTTTTCAATGGTTTAAATACTATTCCATAGAAAAACTCAATATTATAGAAAAACTCAATATAGAATATTAAGAAAAAATCCTTAAGATTTTTTTGTTATTTACTGTACAATAATTAGCATGTTTTCAGTCCTTAAAACAGTCCCCAATTAAGAAATGCTGGGAAAAAATTAAAGAAAATTTTATTTACTCACTAACACCTTCAGAAGCTATTAATAATCCTGTATTAATACGTAATGGAGACTATTGATATAAACTATGTGACAAATGTATAAAAACATTTTTTTTTTTAATTTTTGAAAGGACTCAGAAAATAAAAAATTTAAATGGAGAGGGTGGCATATTATAAAACAAACAAGAATAAAAAGATTTTTGGAAAAAATTATAATTATGCGGTTTTAAAATAAATCATCTTAAATTTTATTCATTCATCTTTAAAATTTTATTTGTCAATATTAAAATTAAAACTCATACCTAAATTTTTTTTTTTTTTTTGAGAAAATCAGGAAAAAAGCGAGAAAATTCAAAATGCAATTAAAATCGGATGCATATATTTACATAATATATAACAAAAATTTTAAATTTAATTTCAATATCATATTAAAAATGTTATCCTTTTTTTTTTTTTTTTTTTTTTTTTTCCAATTTATTTATAAAATGGGTGTGGAATCACTTTAATAAATTTTAAATTTTTAATTAAAAATATTTTTAAGAATAAAATAATATAATATTGTAGATTAAAAGTAGGTGGAACTTTTCCATTGCATTTTATTATAAATTAATTAAATTCAATAAAATATTTAAATTTTCATTTCTTTTTTTTTTTTGTTTTTGTACATATCCTTTTATTAGCTTTTTATGAAAAAAAAATATATTCAAACATTATGATATAATTTTCCAATATATTTAATAAAAAAAATAAAAAAAAAAAAAATTAACTTAATTATAGTATTAAATAATTTATTATTTACATAAAAAATTAAATAAAATGTAAATAAAATATTATTAAATTATTGTAAAATTTAAAAAGAAAATAAATCATTAGTTTCAGAATACTTAATTAAAGGATACTTTATTAAATTAATTCTTGATATATATACATATATATATATATATGTTTTTTTTCAAGATGTTGAAATAAATAATACAAATAATTAACTTCCTTTGTATTCAGTATTTCAATTAATTTAAATTAATTTAATTATTAATTTTTTTTTTTGGAAAATAATTCTAAAAAAAAAAAATAGAAAATTCGTTATATGTTTTTTTTTTTTTTTTCCTAAGTGGGAATCTTCCAAAGACACCAAGAATTTCCTCTTTGGTAGTGCCAGATACTTACTGACTAAACTCACCTCCCCCTTTATCCAATATAATGGAATGAAACTCTTACCTGCGAAAGCAGTATATTGGCTAGGGAGTAGGGATAGGAAAGGATAGGAAATGGATACGGAAACATTGAATTGGGAGTTGGGACTGTTAAGAAACAATGAATCTGCCTATTATTATTACTATTTTTGCTAACAGTGTCTTTAGCCGTTACAACAGTTACAATATGTAATAGTATATAATACCTTACTACATGAGGTAATTATTGAAGGCAATCCCTACTGTCACTGTAGCAGCTATTATTATTGGAATATGTGTGAAGGACTTTTTAATTTTTAACTATTATAGCTACCAGTAACAATTTACATTAAAAGTAAATTATGCTGCAGTATGTATCGCGTTGACTGTTTAATTTGGATGTCAGATTCAAAACTTAAGTAATCACAATTTGTAGTACATTTTTAAATAAAATTTTTAAAAAATTACCTATTAATTTCAATCTGTTCGTCGGCCTATTCACCGTGTATACAAAACTTTTACACCGCTTAAAATGGAGAAATGGAATATTAATTACGAATAGAAATCGTAGTAAAATGAATTTTGTGGAACAACTTTTTTTTATAGACTCATCCGTTACGGAGCTAGAGCTCGCAAAAATTTAAAAAAGCTCCATATTTAAAATGTTATAACACAAATTTCTGTAAGGTATATCTTCTGTTTGAAAACGACAAAAGATAACTGCTTTTATCAGCTTTCTTATAAGTCATACGGTATTTTAATTTACCGTTGAAATTTCAAGAGAAGTTATAAGTCTTTCGAAATAAGTATGAGTCATTTCAGAAAATATTTTTGCTTCGCTTTCCGTTTGAGAGCTCTTATAGTGGTCCAAAAACGGAAAATTCCCTATTTTTAAACACCTATCCAAATTATTTTGAAGTAATGAATAAAACTTAAAGCTCCAACATTATATTTTTATTTCTGTTAACAACTTTTTTTAATAATATAGGATTAGGTGCCTTAGAATTGACGAAAGTGTGGCTTCGTAAGTTTTTCTAACAAAGTTTTCTAACGATTTTCTTCAATTTTTATATTATTATAAATTTATTTTATTCAATCCCAACCCAAAAATTATTATGGAATATTATTTTCGCCAACTCATTTTTGAAATATGCTTTTTTGAAAACCCTTGGGTTTTTTCATACATTTTTTTTTTTTTTTGGATTTTCAATGATTTTTGAATTGTTAATAAGTTAATGTGACTAAATGCAATTGAGGTGTTTTTCTTTGTTACAATTTTTATTACAAGTTTTTATATTTATATCCAGACAATAATAAATTACCAACACAATAATGTTTCTATGTTTCTTCTTTAAAAAAAAAAGTTTCTTAATATACATACAGTAAGTATATGTATTTAATTCGCATTAAAAGTTTTTTTTATAGTGGAAAAAAAAATTTCTTATTTTTTCTGTATTCCCTATTCTCCAAGTAATTAATTTTCTTTTAAAATTTTAAACAAAAACATTAAAAAAAAAATAATTTAAACAAACTATTAAAAGAGAATAATAGAAGAAGGAAAATTAATATAGCTAGTTGTAAGTAAAAGCAAGGTAGAATGTAAACCAAGGATTTTTAAAAGCGCACATTTCCAAAAGACAATACAAACTGTTTAGAATTAATGTGACTTGCACAAAAATTTCAAAATTTCATGTAATAAGAAAAAATGCGAAAATAGGACTTTTCTGGAATTTTGAGAGACTGTAGGTCCGAAACTCTATATAACTAAGAAAAGCTGTTAACACACGTAAAAATATATTACTGGAACTTTAATTTTTATATCTTGCCAAAGACAAATTTGTGCAGGTGCCTAAAATAGCAAATTTTTAATTTTTGAGCCCTAATAGGTCTTAAACAAGGGGAAGTACAAAAAAAATTTCTAAGAAAACTTATACTAATTCTAAAAGTTATTTTTTGTCTCGAAATTTCAGGTCGCTATCTAAAAGTGTGGCGGAGTTATGCAAAAAGAAATTTCATGCAAAATGTGGTTTTCAAATAACGGTAAATTTAAATAGTAAATTACAAAATATTGCATAATTTTGATATTGTTTTATAGAGACAAGAAAATTTTCTGTCTTCTAACGTTTTTAAATTGTAAAACTACTACGCAAAGCCTGAGATATATACATTCGAAGATGAAGCTTTTTTGTAATTTTGGGGAGCTGTAACTCTGGAACGCTATACAACTAAAAAAAACAATTAAGATACGTAAAAATATATCAAAGAAGCTTTAATTTTTATGTTTTGCCGAAGAAAAATGTGTACCGGACGTCCCCAAGTTTCAGGTGTTTTAAAATATGAAATTTTCAGTTTTTGAGCCTTAATAGTTCATAAACGGGGGCTGGTCCAAAAAATTTTCGACCGTAGCTTATACTAATTCTAGAAGTTATTTCTTACTTCGAAATTTCAAGTCGCTATCTAAAAGCGTTCCGGAGTTATGAAGAGAGAAAAATCATGCAAAATTTGAATATTGTGAATTTAATTAGTAAATTTAAGAAACTTATAATATAATTTCGATATTGATTTATAAAGGTAAAAAAATTCCTGTCGAATGGTGTTTTCAGATTGAAAAACTGTTAGGTAGAACATGATATGTATACGTTTTTAAAAATAGAGTTTTTTCAAAGTTGGAGCGGCAGCAGTTCGAAAATGGATGAGGCTATATGAAAAAGTTGTTCTACAACATTAATTTTTTTATGAGACCTACCCATGGTTAAAATTGTTTTTCTCTATCTTTAACGGTGTGGAAATTTTGTAAACAGACGAACTGACGGAAGAACAGACGGACGGACAGACGGATGGACGGACAGACGGATGGACGGACAGAGTGAAATTAATAGGCACATTTTTTAAAAAATTTTTGAGAAATGTGCTAAAAAATGTCATTATACATTTTTAGTAATAATATAAGAATTAGATGTTTGTAAGAGAACCTTTCAGTACCAATAGATAATATTAAAAACTTCGTCTAGACTTTGAAAGTGTAATTTTGGACGGATTTTTTACTTCTATTTTCAAAGATATAATTTTGGAAATATTCAAAACTAAAAATTTGAAAATATTTGCATAAAAAATATGCACTTCGCAGAAACCAGAAGAATATAAAACTATCAGAATTCTGCTAAAAAATATGAATATTATATATATTTATGTAAAATAAATAACACTTATTTGGTTTTATAAGTTTGGGAACGAACGGATGAGACGAATTAAGTTGAATAAAATAAATATACCCCACCAAATAACACTTATGCCTGTAAAATATATCAGCAAAATAATATGAATTTTCATTTGGGAAAAACTTTATAAATCATAGATATACAAATATTCACATATGATGTAAACGAAGAAATATCCAAATTTACAAATTGAAGTCAACATTCAACAACTCAAATATAAAATTTTACTAAAAGTTAAAAAAAAAGAGATATTGTAAATATCAATTGTAATTTAAGCAATGCGACATTAGGTGTCAAGAGCTACACTCTCTCACATAGTAATTGAAGATGAATAAATTGAATTCAATTCTACTAATAAGAATATATTCCCACCGAATTATAACTTCCTTATTAGATTATTGATTTTTAGAAATATTCGCATGTCTAATTGGAAACTGCCATCAAAAATCTCCATACAAAAAGTAAGTTGATACAAGATAGTGTACAGCCGTCAATTTCTTAAATTATATTTGCTGGAGTTGACTAAAATATAGATAATAAAACTATGAATTTTTCGGCTATTATAACTTATATTTTTCATGTTTTGACTTATGACAGAATTTTTCTGAAGGTAAGAAGTAATTTTGGATATACTTTACTTTAGGTACATTGTCCGATTGCCTTGAATTTTTACATAACGGTACCTAGTGACCTAGTGACTTCACTTATATATCTAATTACACCGTTATATTTTCGTCTACGATAGTATTAATACAGGAACCAATTTTTTACAACATTTTGAGGTCTACTATTGTTTTTAATAAATATCTTGCTTCATTTTAATCAGTGCTACCGTTTCTGAGATACTGCAGTTCAAACGGAAAATTTTGGTATAAAAAAAAAATTTCTCTAGCATTTCTAGAAACCACTATACTTTATAAATTTTCAAAGACACTCTATATTATTTTTATATTATATGGTACGGCATGGTAAATAGTCACCCCAGAGGTTAGAAATTCGAAATTGAAATAACAATTTTAATATAAAATGCAAATTCATACTAAATGAATACATGCCCAAATGACGGGAAATATCTCAAAAATTGTTAGATCTATAAACACATTGTAGTCCCAAAACACAGGTATGTAAACAACCCTTAAGATGATATATTTAAAATTAGTACAGGTTGTCTCATTTGAATATAGATTGCTTAAAACAAAAAAACACTTTTTTCAATATTTCATTTTAAAATTAAATATAGCGGTACCTTTTTTGTGAACAAATTTTTTGCTCCCTTTCTTCCTCTTTCTATGAAGATTGGTTACTTGATTCTTTTTGTGTTTGAGTTATGGTAAAATGCTTCTGGGTAGAATGATAAAAAAAGTCAACTTTTCATATAAAAGTGCGAATTAAAATCTTTTTTTTTTCATAGTTATTATGTCTTTTCCAGAATATTTAAATATATGTATATGTGAGATTCTCAGTTAGGAGGGCTTTAGAGTTGGTTTGAAAATCAGCGTTTCAATAACTTGTTTAGGGAGGATTTGGGACGGCAGCCCCCACTATATTAAATATAATGTTATTGAAACCTTTGACTTTTGCGCGAAAAGTCATGTTCTATGAAATATAGGTGATGTCATTATGTACCGTTATGTAAAATTTCAAGGCAATCGGACAATGTTACCAAAGTAAAATGTACACAGAAAAAATGGTATTTTTAAGGTAAAATAAACTGATTTTTCAATTATCACAATAAAAATTTTAATTAAACTAAAAAATAAATTAAATGCAATTAATAAAGCAATTTAATAAAAATAAATACGAGTCTAATTAATTTTATATGCATATTCTTGTATGTAGACAGAAATCTTTTATTTTAAAATTATCCTATGCTATAAATTTGACGAAAGCAGTGTTTCAAATGAAATACATTTTTCAATGATTTCTTTCAATTGGTCTTTTATTGATTAAAAAGCGTGAAAAATTTATTATTTTAGTAACATAAACACAAAAAACAAATATTGATCAATATACTTCCATTTGTTCTTAACCTTTTTTGTACTCTCTAACTTTGTTCAGCAAATATCTAGTAGAAACTTGTTTAAACAAAATAAAAGTTGCCGAAGAGAAAAAAAAGCGCCCCCCCCCGTTGCCTACCCTTACGCATCATATGAGAATTCAACTCGAAGATCGCAAATGTGGAACTATATTAAAACTATACAAATCTTAAACCTACATTTACTCCATAGCATAGTACAATAGTACTAAACTTATTATTATTATTTCCCCTAACTTATTATTTGGTCAAAAATTTCATGTTTATATAATAGGTACAGGTACTTCAAAAATTTATTAAAGGTTTACAAAATAATACTACGGGGGAAAAGTAAATGCCATTAAACCACTCAGCAAAAAAATTTCATTGCAAAAAATTATAAAACCGTTGTCTAAAGTCAAGTTGACATAAAATAAAAATAAAAAAATAAATAGTATTTTATAGAAAACAGCGACTCACAGAATTAAAAAATTACAAAAATTATATCAAAACATTTTTCAAAAGTTAAAAGAGATATAATATATACCTATATGTAAATATACTTTATACATTATATACTTTTCTATTATTTTATTTAATCGACTATTTCTATTTCTAACAACGGTTTATTTAGTTTCTTATTAATTTCAACGTATGTAACAAAACGTCAAAATGATTCCATCATCGTCATTATCATCAGTTATATATGGCAGGTAAAACATAAATGAAGCATGACCATAAGACGTCAATAAACTTAAATAACTAATGAAAATTATTATTCATCTTATTCTAACCTGTTTCTTTCTCTTTCTTTCAGAATAATCTATCATTTTTATGTACATATAAATCAAAAATTTACTTAGAATTGCTTTTTTTCCCAACACTACATACATAGTGTTTTTAACTAAATGTATATACTAATATAAAATGAAGTAACGGTAATATAATATAATATAATAAAATATCAAGGGGTAATAACTGTAACGATAATAATGACGTAGTGTAATATATTAAAGAAATAAAAGAAAAAATTCTGATTTTGTTATAAAATGCTAAAAGGACATCCAATAATAATTTTATAATATAAAATTTTTAAACACATAGATACATAAATATAGACAGTTATGTTATACATTATTATAGGTATTATTAAAATATCAATCATTGTTATGGATATATAATAGTATTATGTGTAGTTATAGTATATAGATGTATTCGAATACAAAAAAAAAAAAAAACTGAGAAACTGTTATAATGTCTAATGCTAATGTTATTCTAAGTACCTTAAAGTTAATGAATGAAATTTTAATAATTATTATAATAACCGTAATAAAAAGTGGCATTTTTAATCAGTTTCAATCAATTTTTGTAAAAAAAATTATAATAAACAATAATATTATGTCTTTTTTTTTTTTTTTATACACTTACATATATAATATAAACATAAAACAATATATAATATATAATATAGTATTATATAATATAAAGTATTTATAATATAATTATAATGTGTTCTTAATAAGTTGTCTTCAAGAAAATAATAGTAGTGCTATTAAATAAACACATTTATTTTCTACCGTTATTAAAATAATAGTATAAAAATAAAAATATGACAGTTACTTAAAATTATATTGCTTGCAAGTTTATATTTACAAACTTCAAGCTATAAATTAATTGTACGAGAAAAATAAATGGAAATGAATGTAAAAAAGCTTGCATTTAGAGGTATGGGGTTATTTAAACACAACATCAAGATTAAATACTTTCACAAGATCCTTAAGATCTTTTTGTTATGATTCTTAAGTTTCGCTTGACTCTTAAGTCTTAACGTTTTATTGAAAGGGATTAACTTTAGTATTCCCCTCTGAAAACGGACAACCCTTTCTATAATAAGCGAAGTAAAGCAGCGAAATAAATAAATAAAACTACAGTTACAAGAATAATAAACCTTTTTAATTTTTAAAAAAAAAACCTGATGAAATTTTAAGGGGTAATATGTAAAACTAACTAATTGATTATAAATGATAATAGACAAAAAAAACATAAAGTAAATAAAATAAATAAATTAAAGGATAGACAAATAATAGACGTGAAGAGTAATTAAAAAGTTATTGGAACCCCAAAGATACAATAAATAAAACACAAAGAAAAGACAATTTTATAAGTTTTTCTAAATACAAATTGAGTCAACAGACAGATAACCTTTTTTCTTTGACGAAATTGAGGTATATAAAGAAAACAGATGGATGATTATTAATTATTTAAAAAGAAGCACATTCTTAAAAAATTGAAAAAGAAATTTTCAAAAAAAAAGTTCATAATAATAATAATAATATAGTTTTTTTTTAATAAAATGTTATAGGGTTATTTGGTCTTTAATTGTATCTAAAACACGTGTTGACTACCAATTTTAAAAAAATAAAATCCATAAAATCAATATCCAAAAAATAAAAACTCAGAAAAAGAAAATCCAAAAGTTACAATATCTATATCTATAACAAGATCCGAGAAAATCAAAATATAGAAATGGAAAATCTTAAAATTTCAATATTCAGAAAATTAAAACAAATAGTATTCTCTAGAGCAATTCAGAGAAATACCGTACTTTCACGAGCAACCCCTGAGCTGATATCTTGAGAAAAAAAAATATGTAGAAAAAAAGATAAAAACATCTATAGATAGAATTTCTCTGTTAAATAAAATTCTCAGCAGTCATTTCATGGAAGCCTTTCCAACAAAAAATTTTTTTCGTTATAAAAATAATTTTTATTGAAAAAGCAGATAATATCTATAATAATATGATTAGACGTAATTTTATTAAAAAAGAACACAAAAATATTAGTGGGGTTATTAAAAAAATTATTGAGACATTGGATATAGAATCAAAATTCTAACAAATTAGTTTTGTTTTCTAATCAATTAGCTTGTAAAATTGGACTGGCTGCATAATTTTGAAGTAAAAAATTTCGTGGTACAAAATTCTGGGATTATAAAATAGTGTTTATGAGTTGTTTATAAATTCTTTATAAGTTCTATTATATTTGTCATCTAAATTTGAAGTAAAACCTTACAAAATTTCCTTTAACCTTATCTTTAAAAATTTTATTAATAAAGTCTTATTGTAATTTATTCGTTAATCTGATCGATGTTTATAGTTCTAGATTTTCTAGATATCAATAGTGTATCAAAGAGATTTTGAAGGGCTGAACCCAGATTTTCTAATTAAGTTTTTGCAACTATAAGATCCAATTCAATTTAAAATCTAGCACATAAAAAAAATCCCTTCATCATTGATCAAATCCTTTCCATCATTGGTAAACAGTTGTGACATAATTTTTTGGAACCAACTTTAAATTTTTCGAACAGAATTTTGGATTAGGTATTAATAATATCAATAAATATGAATTTTCTCAGATTTTGTAATTTTTTTATTTTGTATTTATTTTCATTTCTCTGACAATTGTATACTGACCCCCCTAAAGTAAAAAATATTCAAAACAATAAATAAAATATTATAATAATAATAATAAAGCAGTGAAAAATAGTTACAATGAAAATTCAAAGTGTTTAAAGACATTCCATTATTTTATTTAATTATATGGTACATAAATTAATTAAATACGAACTTTACCATTAATTAAAAATTAAACTACTCAAATTATTTTTAATTTTTTCTTAATAAACAATAATTATAGTTAGTTATATGTCAAAGATGATGAGAAAAGAAAATTATTTTAGAGGGGTAGATTTTAGTATAATTCAGAATATAGTGTACCTATAGTAATTGAGCTTAAGAAACAAAATTTAAAATGTTTATAATGTAGGAGTTGAATATTTTTTAATATTTATATTTTTTTTTATGTAAATTATAATAAATTAATACGAGTAGTTAAGGATTTTAACCTTCAAAATTGCTTATCCATTTTAACATAATATTATCCTCATTCAATGTTAAAAGACAGTTAAATTGTGTAAAAATATTTGAAAGTAATAAAAACATTTTTTTTTTTGATTTATTATAAATAACCGTGAAATATTTTTTAACCGTTAATGACATTTTAAGAAGTTCTTATATACTTAATTTTATTTTTTTTTTATGTTTTAGGTTTTAAACATTTAAAATTAATATAAATTTTTTTTTTTATATTATTTTATTTAATGTCAAATATATAGTGTCCCAAAAGCAATAATTACAGTTATGTAGGATTATTCAAAGAATGAAATTGGAATGGATCAAATCGAGATGGTATAACAACTAACGGTAATTTTTTTTTTTAGCGTAGGTGGGAATTGCTGAAAAACGTTATAAAGGAGTGGAACGAGCACAAATCCTTTATAAATGTATGGGATTTGAACTAACTAAACACCATCTTGCTTTTTTGATCAAGCAATAGGTTATACGACTAGGCTATCTAGATTAGAGAATAGGTTAGAGGTAGCAGGATGTTATAAGACTATGCGTTATAGATTTGAGAATAGGTTAAAAGTAGCAGAATATTAAATATTCAATCAATTTTGAAATATCTATTTCAAGTACTAAACTTTTAGAGATTTTATTAAGCCTTATTATTATATAAAGATATATAATAAAGTACGAAGATCAACTGTCACTTCGTGGACTGATACCTTAAATTTAAAAATTATCTTAAACAAAACAAAATAAATCAAAACACAGTCAGAACTGCGTATAAAAATAAGGTCCCAATATTGAATAACAATTTTGAAAAAACAATTTAGTCTACTCCTAATGAACAATCCATTAGATTAAATAAGGTGAAAGAATATTGAAACTATGTTTATATGAAACAATAATCTGACAATCAGCATGTTTATATAACAGAAATAATCTGATAAAGATGATAACTAAATTGAATATTAATCAAAATGAAATTATAAGAAATCTAATCATATCAGAAAACGATTGCGTTTCTGCAAAATACTATAGCCACTGGCAATGAGAGAATAGCTGGGATTATACGAGGCGATATTAATTTTATTTCTTGAAATTTGTCTTCAAAAAAAATATTACTTTAGCTTCGTCTTATTGAACTCGGGCTGCGTACATAAAACTAATATGTAAGTAATAAAATGTTGCATGTGATTTAAAAAGTAGGTACTACAAAAAATGTTTTATAGTTAATATAAACAATAATATAATATTCCTGTTTCTATGTTTAAGCAACAAATCTTCTTTATAAAATTTGTTTTTGTTTTTTTAAACACCTAAATCAAAATCTCTTTAAATGTATAAAAAAAAAAAAATATTAATAAAACAAAAATAATATAAAATTTTTGATATGATAAATGAATAAATCAAATAAATTAGACTGGTAGGTTGTAAAAATATCTAATTTCTAAATAATAAAATAATTAATAACATGAAATTTAATAATATTTACAACACCTCTATATATTTATTATGTAATATAAATCATTCTAATGAATCATTTATTAACCCTAAGCTAACATTTACTATTATTATACATATATATACATATAAATGTATATATTGTTTTAACAATATATAAAGACGTATTATAGATCAACATCATACTTATAAACATTAGATAATAATATATGTAAACATTTACTATTTTCTAGATTTTAGTAGAGATTAATAAAAATAAAAATAATGGGGAAGTACCGTTATCTAACCCTATTTATTTTGATTTTATATTTTATTTAATATATTATTTTCTTTCTGTTTTAGGTGAATCCTGATTAAACTGATTTCATTCTTTTATTCTTTATTTTTTTTTTTTTTCCTTTTTTTATAATTGATATTCCAACAAATTAGAATATATTTTATTTTATCTATCCATATAGAATTATGTTTATAGTATAAGTTAGTATCAATTAAATAACGAATGAATGAAAGGTAAAATATCTTTTATAATTTATGTATGTATGTTCTTCAATCTCATATATTTATATGTATACATAGGTGTCAAAGATAGTTTTTCTTTGATTCCCCTTCTTTTTTTTTTTTGCGATACTAAAAAAAAAAGAAAAAACCACTAAAAAGACTTACAACCTGTATACGATGGCTAAATTATATTGAATGAGTGAGTTCACACACAAAATTCTGATAATATTATAACCATAAATAAACAAAAAGCAATAAAAATAAAAAAAATATATATAAAAGGCTTGAGTTATGATTACCATTAGACACGCAACGTAACTTTAAATTGATGCCAACATAATTTGTGCATCTGTAATATGAAAAAAAAAAAAATTTAAAGAAAAAACCTTGATAAACCCTTGAATTAAAGAAAAAGGCGTATTCCCCATTTAAAATACTCAAAAGGAAAAAAAAAAACTTTTACCTAGAATAGATTTTTTATTTTTCTTTTTTGTTGATTAACAAAACTTTATATTGAAATTTCTAACAACTTGTTAAAAATTGTGTATTGACTCTATGCATTAAGAGCACACTTATTTTAGACCAAAATTTAAAATATTTCTATGAAAAGGACGACAAAAATCAAAAAGAAGATTAAATAATTTTTTTTTTAATGTGCAACCTGATGCAACTTAATTCAGTAAAAAAAAAAATATTTTAAACCCTGTTATTTCCTATCCTTTCCTACCCCTACTTCCTAGACAATATACTACGTTCGCTGGTAAGGGTTTCATCCCATTATATTGGCTAAAGGGGGAGGTGGGTTTAGTCAGTAAGAATCTGACCATACCAAGGGGGAAATTCTTGGTGTCTTTGAAAGATTCCCACCTCCCTTAGGAAAAAAAAAAAAAACCTGTTATTAGTTGATACCGTTAATACGTTAAAAAGAGAAAATTTCATAGAAAACGTTTTAAAAAGCAATAAACATTTTAAAAAATGAATTTATTATCTTTAGATTTTTTTGAAGTACCTACCATAGGATTATTTGGAAAAAAAATTTTTTTTTGGAATTTCTAAAGAATTCGTCCATGAAAAATATTTTTACTCTTATATAAACTTTTTCGACATTTAACAAATCCATATTATAGTTCTTTAATAACGGTGTCATAAATACAAATGCAACTAATGTTAAATAAAAATACACTTGGTTATGCAGAACATTAAAATTACACGTAATTATTATCACTATTATAGATGTTATTAAAAAAAATTCCGTTTTTAAAATGGGATCAAGAACTACATCGGTAAAATAGATTGTGTCCAAATGTATTGTATTAATATTAATGGGGTTTTAATTTAAGTTTTTCTTTTAAAAGTACTTTTGACATTAAGTCATTCAGTATTATAAAACAACTGGGTTGTAATCAGTACATAAACTTCCCAAAGTAATATCCCCAAGGTAATTTACTTCAATAAATTTAATGTTAAAAATGTTAGTCTTGTATATTATTATGTTCCATATTATGTACACGATTTAGTTATATATTATGTAAAATAATAACAAAAAAAAAAAAAAAAAAAAACAAGTTGTATGCTTGCAGTTATGAAGAGATAGATTGTTATCTAGGTAAGGATTTTTGAAATTAATGATTTTTTTTTTCTTCGCTTTTTTTTTTTTTTTTTTTTTTACTTTGAAGAATTGTAAATTAACTTCCTGTTCTTTTGTAGGAGTTAATTGTTGGATGTAATTAAGGTTATTGATTAAGGAAATCATTTGATATTTTTCTTATTTTTAAAAACTTTAACAATATTTTGTGCTGTTCTTTCTTTTAATTTTTTTTTTTTTATAAAGTTTATAATTTATTTTAATATCTTACTCGTATTAAATTATTTTTACCTTTCTTGATGTTCTTTTTTTGTGTTGATTTTGATTTATTGTTCAAAAAATGAATCTAATTATTTTAAAAAGATTTTTTTTATAAAGGGTATATAATTCTTTAATTTTTTTTCCTAAGGGAGGTGGGAATCTTCCAAAGATGACAAGAATTCGGCCTAGTAGTGTCAGATTCTTACTGATTAAACCCACCTTTGACTTTAGTCAATATAACAGGATGAAACCGCGAACTTCTAAGGCGGTATGTTGGCTAGGGAGTATGAATAGGAGAGGGATAAGGATAGAACAAGGAACCAGTGGCAGTGACTTTACTTCAGTAATTCGTACTGTTCTCCTGTTATCTCCAAAGTAACAATCTTATTATTAAATATATGCAACAAAATTCTGTTTCAATAAAACTTTAATTTTAATTTTTTATGGAATTGTATTATTGTTTCTTTCCAAGAAACATGAATTCCTAATATTTCGTCTTTAGTGACGACACTATTGGACTATTTTGATTAGTTTTTTTATTATCTACATTATAGTACTTTATAAATAATATACCTTCAAATTTTAAAGAAAGTTTTGTATAAAAATGTTCGACATAAGCAATAGTGTAGGTACATCTTTAATGATGTCTTTAAGATGCAGTTAGGGCATCCACTAAATCAATTATTATTCATATTTAACTAAACTTCAGTTTATGGAATCATTTTCACGCAGCCGGGATTTGAATCTGAGAACTTTCGAATAATAAACTAATGCTTAAAACTAATCCTTAAAATCCTCGTTTAGATTAAAATTGTACGTTTAAAATAAATCTCAATTAAACAGGTTATTTTTTATATTATTTAGGCAAAATAAATATTGCATTCACTTTCTGAACCGATAATAAATAAAATAGTTTTTAATATTATGTCATTTGAATTATTAAATCAAACCAGCTAAAATTTAACTTAATTAGACAGATTCGTTTAACTAAAAACAGATTTTTAAAAACTAATATTTTAATATACGTCTTAAAGTGCCCCTAATATTATTTACTCTTTATTTTTCAAAAAGCAAAATTTTTTTCCCTTTTTCAATCTTATGGCATTTTTTAATAATTCAATTAAAATTTACAAATTAAAGACCATTATTAATTACTTTAAAATCATTTATACTGATTTTATCAATTCGTGGTTTTTTTTTTACCAAAATTTTCAACACACAGAAATTTTTTTTTGTCAGAAAAAAAAGAAAAAAAGAAAAAAAATAAATAAATTTGGGATCAACTTTAATTTGCAGCTAATATTAAAGTTTATAACCACACAACATCCTTACGGTTTTCATCTTGTTTTGTTCAGATTTTAGGGTCAGATGAAGTTTAACCGCTTTATTTTTATTGATTTTAACCTTTCCTTCAAAAACAAAAAAAAACCATTCATAAAAAATTTTTCATTTAAAAAAAAATTTTGGTTTATTTGTTACATCATTATTTTGTGTACTTCAATCCAATTTTGTTCTATCCCGTCCTACTAAAACTTAAAAAAAAAACAAAAACAGTAATATTCTAGACCTTTTAATTCAATTAAAATGTTATGTTGATAACCAACTTAAAAATGTTCCATTTCATGACAAAATAATTTTTCCGGATTTTCCATGAAAAAGAAAATAAAAAATGTTCCTTGTTTTCCCACTTTAACATTTTTTTCCTAGGCCTAAAAAAGTTCTGTTTTTTTGTGCTTTTTTGTGATGTTTTGAATGCACAGATAAAATAATTTATAATAAAGAAATTGCTTTAAATTATTTTACTTACAAAAAAAAAAAAAAAACAAAACAAATAAATAATTTTAGTAGAATGAAAAAATGTTAAGAATCAGACAAGATTAGATAACTACTGTCTTTTATAAGATATCGTTATTTTTCTTCATTGTTGCACTCCGTTATTAATCTGTGTCTTAGTTGCACATTGCATTATAATTTCAAATGACTCCAACTGTAAGGTTCTTTTTAATGTTGCTGATAGGGTAATTTTAACCAAATTTACTTAAAAAGTATCCAGAAATTTGTCCCCCAAAAAATATTTACACCAAAATATCTGAAATATGAGGAAAGTCTTGATTAGAATCTTGATGCATCTAATAATTAATCATCAATATTTTTTGTTAGAACAACAAAAAAAATTATGAAACCAACAGAAACGTTAAGGTTTATATCATTATATTTAAATTCTCTTAACATCCTTATATTTCATAAAATTTCATATTTTTAATTATATTTTGTGAAAAGAATAATTAATTTTCCAGAAATATGTTGTACACAAACATTTTCCACTGATCCAGGCTTCCAACTGTTCTTTTTATATTCAGTTGGAAGCTTAGGTCAGTGTTTTAGTATGTGGAAACAACAACAAAAAAGTATTTGGTTTCTATGTTGTTTTCACATGCTAAAACATAGACCTAATAAACTTAAACCGCAGAAAAAGAACACATCTAATACATGCGAGCTTCCATTCGCCGAATTTGGAGAACGTTTTCTCCATTTTGCTAAAATGGTTTTCATTGAAATTTTTTAAAATGATGTCTTTCTTTGCTATTGCTAAATATTTCTAAGTATTAATTTAAAATTCTACTTACATCTAGCGAAACATCAATAAAGAAACTGCAAAAACTCTAATGAAGAATTCCTATATCTATCTTTTACTAATATGATTCTAAAAACTTTGGTTTCCTTCTTCTGTCCATTTAAAAGGTTAGCCCACAAATCTGCACATTATAATAGTATTATGAGATTAGATACATTTTTTTTTTAATTTTTGTTATTGTGGATTGCACAACTCTATTATGTACTGCACAACTGTATTAAAAAGGTTAAATTTTTGATACTTTGATTCTTTTGGAATTAAAAATCAACCCTTTTATCATTAAAAAAAAAGGTTACGTCTTGATGGTTAATTTTTTTTTTTTTTTTTTCAATTTCAAAAGTATAGATACTTTTTAAAAGTTTTTTATTTTTTTTTTTTGTGTCTTTTTGGTTTTAGGTTCCCGAAAAATTTTTTAAAATGGCTTAAAAATAGCATTATTTTTATCTCTAATTTATTTTTGTTTTTTTTTTTTTTATTTAATCATCATTAATTTATTTTACAAGGATAAAAAGCAACTTCTGAACTATACAGCATATAATCAGAGTCCATAGTAAAAATTTTTATACAGAATATAGGGATCTTTACTTTAGGAAATGAAAGGAAGAGAAGATTTTATCTTGTGGTTTATTAGATTCTACAAAAATCATCTTGTTACAAAAAAAAACCTCTTAATAAAATGATATTTAAATTAAAATTTAAGCAAAATTAAAATTAAAGGCTTTCTAAATATGAGCGGATTAAAATGGTATAAAAATACAATTTAAAAATTTTGTTGTTTTCAATGACGAAGAACTTTAAAATTGAATAATATAGTTTTTATATACCTATTAGATAATAGGCCAAATGCATAAAACTGAGCTTGAGACTAAATCTAATTTTTTCAAACAAAAGCGTTGTATTTATTTAAAAAAGCAAGATTTGAATGCAAGCTCAGTTTTATGCATTTCATCCGATATGTGATTCATTAAATGTGGTTAACGACTTTAAGGATAATAACTAAGAAAAAATTTCCGTGTGACAAAACCTAATAATATATTATTAAGAATTAAAAATTTTTATTTAATGATCCTGCATTTTTTTTATTTAATATTTTTAGAATTTGGAATTGAGGTTTAATTTATTATACTCGTAAATAAATAACAAAAATTGGTATACGTATTGACAAAAACTTTTTCACACACCATCTTTTGTATTACCTAAGCATTACCCTTTCACTTAAGGATACTAATTCTTAGTTCGAAAATGAATTAGCCCTCATAATAATGATATGTCATCAAGAATTAAGTAGTTCTCATGAATGATTTACCCATTACCCATTTGAAAAGTCAAAAGATATTTTCTTCAGTTTTAAATAAACACTTTATAATTAAGGAAAGCTGTTAACACAACATAATGTTGGTACTTTAAAATATTCGCATTTTACTTTTGAAAAAATTTGTTCAGGTACCTAAGGTTCAGATGTCTAAAATAATAAAATATTAATTTTTTTGACTAATATAGCTCTTAAGCCGAAAGAGGTCAAACAAATTTCTGAGGATACTTATGCTAATTTCAAAAGATTTTTCTACTCTCAGAACTTAAATGTTCTAAGGAGTTCAACCAAATTTTGAAATTTTTCTAATTCTAGTCAGTTGGGGTAAATGTAAAAATGGGGTAAATAAAAACATCACATGTCTTTTACTTTTACATTATTTTTTTAAATATCTTGACAAGCAAGCGGTGATTTTTGAATTTAAACTATCATATGACAGATAAATCGCTATTTTGTTATAATTTTTATTAAGTGAAAAGTTGTGTGAAAAAGTGGGTGTTATTTTTTATTAAAAACAAGGTCTTAACGTCTAAATAAAATAAAAAAAAAGTAATTGTAAAACAGGTAATGAAATAGGAATATATATTTTTATTAAACTAAAATTATCAATTATTTGAACTATAAATATGCTTTTAAGTTATTGCTTTACCTTATCAGAATATTTAACTGTTTACATTTACCCCATAAATTTGTTGATGAGGGGTAAATGTAAACACCGATTTGGGGTATATGTAAACATCAAATTGGGAAAAAATTAAAAAAAAATTAATTAATAAAAGTAAAATAAATTAAAATTTGTATGATATAGTTATCACAAAATCATATTTCAGTCTTAAAATGCCTAGAACATATATTAAAAAGAAGCCATCACCGAATTATACTCCTGAAGATATTGTTAAAGCAGTCAATAAAAACTGTACATATCGTCAGGCAGCTGACAAAATGTTGTACCAATCACTGTTATTTATAACCGTATTGGCAGAAGAAAAATTCGTTGGAACATGTAGGACAAGGTCGCTCTACAATTTTACCCAATAAAGTTGAAAAGCAGATTGTCAAATGTCTCATAGCTCGAGCTAAATCGGAGTATACTTGCGACAAAAACGAGCTAAAATCATTAGTTGGTAAATATGTTATCGTCAATAATATTTCAACTAATTTTATTGATGGGATACCTGGAGAAGCCTGGTACCGGGGGTTTAAATCCGCAACTTTGATTTAACAAGCCAAAACTGTTTCCAGGAACTGTTACAGGTTTGTAAAAATAGTAAATTTTAAATTATTTAAGCCTGGTACATTTAATTTTTAAAGCAGGGGGGGGGGGTACTTTTTATATACTTCTTTGATTAGGTCTGAATTTCTGGTAAAATCAGCAGACTATAGGAGAATTTGCAGTCTCTTGTGCTACTTTATCAGTAAAGTGATTTCATTTTATATCCACAATCCCACATAAGTTTTAAAATGTTCTGTTTTTTAATTAAGTTATTCGGTATTTCTTCGATTATATTTTCGTTGTTATTACCACTAATGACATCTTGAATTGTTAAAAGAAAGTTGGAGGAAATTATACGATTTTCCTGAAATTTGTTTAATGTTTACTAGGATCACAAATATCTGTATTGGATCACAAATACCTCTATACACAATCACAAATACCTCTATTGTATAATAGGCTTCTAGGATCACAAACACCTCAATTGAATAAGCTGTTAGATAGCTAACAAGGCTCCAATTTTTAGTATGTTTTTATTTTTCTTCATCAATAATATTGAATGCTTTTGCTCTTGATTATTTTCAGTCGTTTGTAAATATGAAATTCCAGTCTGAGTATTTATTTTTTAAGTATAAGAATTGCTGTTGAAATAATCTTGAATTAATTTTCCATTTGTTCCAATTGCAAATATATTAACGCTATCTTTTTTTAAGTTTGCATGGAGGAAAGTAGATTCTATCTCAGACCACTCTAATATCATAGTCGATATAATGCCGATATAACTATTACACTGGTGCATTAAAGTGATTTATTTTACCTAATCAATTTAGTATTTGTAAGACAGACAAAATCAAATAAAACCCTTCATTTATTTAGAATTCGTATAAAAAAAAACGTTTCTTTAATAAAACTTTAATATTTAAAAGAGTCCATATCATATATCTTATAAAATTAAATAAAGGAGTTTTTTTCTTAAATAAAACATAATTAAAATTTAAAAGATTCGTATGTTGATTTTAGTTTTTATTTAAAATTTCTCAAGACTTTTAACAAATAACCTTTTTGTCATGCATTTTTAAATTTCGAGTTATCCCTAAAAAAAAAAAAAACGCATTTAATATAATATATAAATATATACCTACATTCTTAATTTCCCCTTACCAATAAACTGTCAAATACCCAACAAACTGTTTAAACTGTAAACATCTGCTATAACTATACATGATGATTTTATAAACGTTCAGATTTTTACCTTTCCAAATTTTGGTTGTTTTATTAAAAATTAAAGTAAAGAAAATTACAATTTAACCTTGAATTTGATTTAAAGGTTATAAAGTTCAAAAAAAATCTTATTTGGATTTTAAAGAATTCCCTATGGTTTTGTTTTATTTTATGAGTTAAGAAACTCTCAATAATATTAATATAATATATGAGTATATGTATTTTGTTTTGTACAGTATTTTATCAACTTACAAGTCAGAAAACTTTCAAGTATTTATAAATAATATTTTACCGTTCTTAGGATAAGGGTAACGGGGTATCTAACTTTAAATTTCTTTTAAAATATTATAATGAAAATATTATTATTTTATCTTTTCATTTTCATAATCTTATTTTGTTAAGATATTTTAATTTTTAAATTTTTTGAAAATAACTGCTTTTTGGGGTTCTGTTAAGTAGATAGGTAGTAAACTTCCTTCAAATTAAAATAGGGCTGAGTAATTTGTTAATAGTTTTGGTTTGTTTTTTTTTTTTGTGTTTTTCTTAAATTCACTTTTGTTATAATAGTTTATAATCCGATTTTCTTGTCTATCAAATAGTTATGATTGTCTATTTAAAACTACGGTATAATTATGGTATACAAAATTTGAATTAAATATTTAATAGCAGACGTGTTACAATCATTATAGACTCAAAAACGATATATTTTTTAATGGTTTTTTAAGTTCCCATAACTATAAAATCCGGATAAACAAAAAAATATGTTTTTGAATATAGATACACATTATGATTTTATTATTGTTACAGCTGTTATTATCCTCATAATATCGTAAATGCTTCAAATTGAAAATAATCATTTTTTTCAACAAACTAAAGAGTTTAATAGAAATCAAAAGATAACAGAATTAAAACGGATGAAATCTATAAAATAAGATAATAGTTATTTAAATTTTCTTATCAAATAAAAAACTAGAATTTGTATAATTAATAATAAAAACTAATTTAATTAAATAAAACACATTTTTTTTTGTTAGATATTTCATTTCATTCAGAATTTTCTCAATTACCTTTTATGTACAAAACAAAAAACAAAAACAACAAATTATAACCACCCATAATCATGAATAACAATTTTAGTAAATAACAATAGATAACAAGAAACTATTTTTCATCTTAAAAAAAAAAAAAGAAAAAGTGGAAACAAACTTAAAAAAGAAACAAAATACAAAAGAAAAACTAATGAAAATTCAAATAATTAAAATATTCATTTTCCCACGCTCTTTTATTTCAATCAAATACAGATTCGTTTTTCCAAGTAACTGAAACCATCAATAACAATTTAAAAAAATCAGCTGTCTCCACCACAGGACCGACCGCCACTACACAAAAAGTACAATGCCAAAATTTATAGATTTTTTACATAATAATTTATATCAAAGCAAAATAACTTCTAATAATTTAATAACATTTTGTTTTATGCAATAAAAATAATTATATGCAATGAAATCGTAAAAATACATGTACATTCATTCATACATCCATTTATTTTTATTATACCCGTACGATAGGATCGGGTATAATAAAATTACTCCTCCGTTTGTAACACCTTGAAATAAGCGAGCTAGATATACCTTCAAAGGTATGGATCGGATCAGAAAAAAATTCTAAGACTTTTGCGCCATGTCCGTCCGTCCGTCAGCACGCTAACTCAAAAACTAAGAAAGCTAGAATCTTCAAATTTACACAAAATATTCTGGGAATAATTTTAGGTTGTTTTTTGTGGTTGAGGTTGGACCAAAACTTAGGGTAGCTCTCGAACACCTAACTTTTAGATCCCCACATTTTTTTTTATAAAATTCACCCATCATACATAAATTCATTATGTATGAAATTTGGACTTAGAAAACAAAATTAAATAAAAATTAAAGTTAGTCGGATCAAAAAATGTTCTATGGCAAAATTGTTCGTCTTTACTTGTGTAACAACTTTTTCTTAACAATTTTTCTCACAAAATTTTTCTGTTACGAAATATTCGTAAAAAACTTAAAAAGTACACTAGTAAACTACCACTTGCGGTTGTCCGATTTGCTCCAAAAGTTTATCAATCCGAGATATTTACGTCAAAACCTTCAGTCGTTTAAGCTGTACACGTGCCCACAGACACACCCACACACGCACCCACACACACACAGACGGACATCATGCTGAAAATTTTTTTCAAAATTTTTCCACACCGGAGTAGTGCATTTTTACGAAAATCTCGGGGACAAATTTTTAGTATGAAAACAATACCTACCTTATACATTAATGTATGCGGTCCGTAAAAAAATAAATAAATAAATAAGGATTCAAAAACTATATAAAGTAAAGGACATCTTTAAAAGATAATCCTAATAAGTTGTCAATCTTTTCAATATTATAATATTGTCATTGAATTTATATATATATATATATATAGCATATTATTGTATAATATTAAAATAATATCCATTAGGACAATGGTTTTAAATGTTTTAAAGAAAATTCTGCACCTCTTGAATGGAAGAAGAATTTCAATTTTATTTTTCTGGTTTTAAGAAAATGTAAAATAAATAAAATAAGTTTTTTTTTTTTTTCATGCTTTGTTTACTTTAAAATTAAAACCCTTTTTGGAACACCTCAGATATCTATCTTGAAAATTGTCAAGAACGGGAGGTTCTGCAAGCTTTCTGTAACATCTGTTTCGAATATGAATTTTTTTGCTCAGAAAAATCAAACTTTGTTTATTTTTGTCGATCAAATTTGAATTTGTATAAATACACCTTATTATTATGTCAAACTCTGTTATTTTTTATGTCGTGCCTCAATTCTGGAATAGCCTCTTCTTTAAACATATCTATTTCAGAGAAATTTTTCTTTATATATTTATCCAAAATATTATTCAAAATATTATAAAAATTTGATTAATTTGAATCACTAATATGTAAATTTTTTTTTTTTTAAATTATTTACTATTCAAACATTACAAATTGAAAGGGAAAATTAAAACGAAGAGATAAAAAATAAATATTTGTAGTCCAAAAAAAAAAATTAAAAATCATATCTAAGTAATAAAAAAAACAAAAAATTAAATTTAAAAATTTTTTATACAAACATTAATATCGTATAAATTTTTTATTAAATATTTTAATTCATGTGTTATAACTCACAGAAATACGTTACTTATGCTTTTACTTTAATGTATTTTAGATTCTCAAAATAAGTATTGCATAATATAAGATATTTTCAAATATCTCTTACTCTTAAACTTAGTGCTTAGAAACTCAAATTGAAATAATTTTGGTTTAAAAAAAAAAAAAATAATTTTACAGTTAAACTGAATGATTCTAAAAAAAAATCTTTAACGGGACTCAAAAAATATAAAATAAAAAAAAAAAAATCAGTTTATCTTCCATATAATATTTAGTTATGAACAATCCAAAAAAGAGCACATCATTTTTATGGTTTTCCCGTTGTTTACTTAAATTTTCTTCTAAATCTTTGCTTTTTTTTTTTGGTTTTATTTTTTATTTTTATTTTTTTTTGGTTTTTCCTTAATTTTATTTTTGGTTGTCTGATTTTGATTAAGTAATAAACCACAGGATAACTAAACATTAGGAGGTAAAAAATCCAAAAGTAAAATTAATGAATATGTCTTTGTTTTTAAATTTTATTTTTTTTTTGCATTTTCTTTTCAAATATTGTGGTGGTCCTTTTTTTGAAAGAATTCCAAATTTTTAATTTCCCATTTTTTTTTCTACTTTGGTAATTTTACTTATACTCGTATGTGAGTTTTTTTGTTTTTATTCCATCATGATTTTATACATATTTTGTAAGATTTATCATGTTT
This sequence comes from Poecilobothrus nobilitatus, assembly GCA_947095535.1. Lineage (NCBI taxonomy): Eukaryota > Metazoa > Arthropoda > Insecta > Diptera > Dolichopodidae > Poecilobothrus > Poecilobothrus nobilitatus. Next base: position 238,605,916 of record OX352773.1, on the reverse strand, counting down.
TTTACTTGATTTTCAACATTTTTATTTTCCTTTTTTTATTTCTTTTTTGCTCTATATATTCTTATTTTATTCCTTTTTTACTTACTAGTACCATATATAAGATTCTCCTTTTTCCTTACTAGCTATGTGATTTTATTTTTTATAAAAAAAAAAAAACATTTAAAAAAGGTAAAACAAAAAAAAAATTTTTTTTTAAATATTTATCTTGTTAGGATTAGAATTCTGTAAAATATCAAGGATTATTTATGATATACCTATTACCTATCTATATATATACATAAAATTCATACTATTCTATCTGAAAACTTTTCAATTTAAAATTTTTTTTTTTTTAAATACATATTTGTAAATACGTTTATGTTGAAATTAGGACAAAGTAATGTTTATCTCTTTAGATACTCAAAAATACCCAAGTCCAAATCGAAACTAAATTTTAAATAACTAATAGCATATAAAATTTTGAAGCTATAAAATATGAACTGCTAGTAACAGCAATATAATGTTTAGGAATTATCATGCAATAGTGACGATACTTTTTTATAAAAGCATTTATGGCTATTTCTAAATCGACTTAAGTGCAATGGTAGTTTTAACCACTTTGTGTTGGAAGTTAAGTATCTAACAAAATAGATATAAGTTTCGCACTTTTTTGTTGGAAGTTATGACTCAAATAAAATGAACAAAGCTCCATTTTTCTAATATGTATATAAAAAAATAATTAAAAAGGATTTTAGAGTTATAAATTTTGGTCTTTAGAATTTGAAAAGTTTATGGTTGTAAAATCAAGGTATTATGTACCCTTATTCATATACCAGAATTCTACTCTAAAATCCGTCCTAATTCAGAATCTCGCATTTACGGATATATTATAATAATATTCTGGCAATTCCCTGATTTTGAATTTAACTCAAAAATTCATTCCATTTCAGAATTTCGCATATGAATATGTATACTTTTTTATATTCTGGGAAAAGGAAATTTAAATTCGCGATATTTCCGGTAACATCTAGAGTTTCATACACCTAAATACATGTAATATACGTTTTTTTTCATAGAGTTTACAAAATTTATATTTGACTTTATTTCGTGCGATAGAACTTATGACTTAAACAAAATGGTCATAATTTCAATGGAACTTATGTCTCCTAGCAAATTGGTTCATCAATGGAATTTTTGTCTCTATTTTAATGGAACTTAAGTCCATTTAAAAACGGAACTTTACTTCCATGGAACTTAAGTCCGTTTAAGAGAACACAAGCTCTATGGAATTTATGTCCGTGGAAGTTAAGTCATCCCCCCGATTTTGAGACACGAGATTTTAAAATGTGAGATTTCGTAGCCAACCCGTGGAAATTGATAATTTGTGCTTAGATTTGTTTATAGGTAAAAAATCTAGTCAATTTATTTTAAAACATTGGATAAAACTTTTATGCGATTTTAATATTAAATTTTTTTTTTTTTATTTTAGATAAAAGGACAAATAAATTACTTTAGATGAAATGCAGAAAAATTTGAGAAGAAAAAAATGTTGAAAATAAAAATAGTGATATTTTTAATGAAAAACAAAAATGTTGAAGCTTTTTCTCCCTCACTTCTGTAATTTCCGTCCATTTTTTCATTTTGATTCGTTTGGCTTTTGTAGTTAATGCTTTATTAAATGCATAACTTAATTGGGACAAATGGAGTATAGCTATACTCAATGCAATAAAACTAGAGTATTACCAAGGTATTTCCAAATATATGTTGCAAAACAACTACGTCTGTCCTCGAAAAGAAGCTCAAATAAGCATAAGTATAAGTGACTGAAATAAGCATAAGTGATGCCTAAGTTGTCGGCGGCGCAATCAAAAAACAACGGCAAAAGGCCCCAAACGATACGGCCGATAAAAAATTAAGTGAAGAAAAAATATGAATTGTAGGAATAGTGAAGTTTGTTAAATTTATTAACTATTTTACTATTTTAGTATTATAATTATATTAAAATTATCGGTCATTGGACTTGCGCTGAACTTGAAAAATTCCACTAATTAAAATAATTATAGAGTTTCTTAAATTTGTGTATTAAAATTTTATTAGTCCAGAATAAAGTCAGTTTGCAAACTAATAATTTATTATTGAATTTGATAAAACTATCTTATACTAAAGATTTTTTTTTTTTTGTACTACGGGAACTTTCTGATTTGTTATATTATTATATTTTTAATTTCAGAGACATGTTATCTTCTGAAGGAATGATATTTTTAACGATTTGTCGATAGGTGCTTTTAATCTCAGGTGTAAATTTTCCATTGGTCTTCAGGTAGCCCTAGTACTGGTATAATCCATATTTAGTTTAGGGATATCCAGAACCAGAATTAAGTATTGGGGTATTTACGCTGGTAAGTGCTACCCCTAACTAGTAATAGGACCCCTAACTATGTCCGTACAGTGTGAAAAGGACTAAATAACTTGTAGAATGTTTAAAATTTGTAAAAATCTTCAGAATAAATTTACATTTTTTATGTTATAAATAAGATTGTTTTACGGTTTTGTAAGGTTTTTTTTACACAATTTTTGCTTTCGTTTTTTCTTCAACAATTAATTAAGTTTACACAATTATTTTATAGTCTAAAAAGGATAATATGTACTAATTTGATTATATTTAATTGCATAAAAAAAATAAACTACACAATAACATATAGTTTATTATATTATTATTTCAAAAAAAAAAAAAAAAAAAAAAACAACTTAAACTGGCGTTTTTCCAAATTAAAGCAATGACCATTTTATTTCCTGTTGAATTTTTATCAAACCTGAGAAAAATTTTTAGTGCATAAAATTTTAATTTAATTTTCTTGTTTTTTATTTTTGTTTTTCTTTTTTTTTTTTTTCAGTTATATTTTTATTGTTCTAATTAAGGACTTTTTAAAAGAATTTTTGTTTAAGTTAGCATAAAATTAAAGTAATTAGTAATTAAAAATGTTTTGCATTAGTTATTTTTAATAAATTTGATTTGCAATCAAATCTTCAATCAAATCTCAAATTCTAATGTTGGTAATATATTATTATTTTTTTTTTTAAATTACATTAAAAGTACTTTTATTGTTAAATACATACCTTAGATCTTAATTTTATTATAGCTGTAACCTACATATTTAATTTCATTCCTGAATTAATAAAATCATTAACCTGGCAAAATGTACTACATAATAATATAGGTACTATACTAATACCACAAGAGAAAAAAAAAAAACAAAAAAAAAAGAATTTATTAGATTTTAATTGAAAAAATTGCATAAAATAAAAACGAACATTACAAAATGTTAGAAATGGTATAGTAACATTTCATAATATGAAGGAATTTTCCCATTTCTTTGAAAAAAAGACTTTATTCGTATACCGAACTTTATCTGAAAAATTTAGTTCTTTAATGCTGTTGATCACACCCTCCTGTATAAAGAACTAAATTAAAAAACAAAAAAACTTAAATCGTGAACTAGAAAGAAAACAAAGCGTGTAGCTTAAAATTTGTTTTTCTGTTGCGTGAACGTTTCTGAAAATTTATTTCCATTTATATTTGAAAACAAATTTAGCAAAAAAAAAAAAAAAGTATAGCTGCGTGCATAATTTAAAAAAATTTTATTTCCTTTTTAAAAATGAAAAAAAAAAAAAAATGTTTTTTCTTGTTTTTGATTAAAAATAAAATTCTACTAATTAAAAAAAAAAAAACAACGAAACTTTAAATCCCTTTATTCCTACTTACAACCATCAGGGAAAATCATTCATCTAACTTTCTCTAAATAATTTTCAGTGAAAAATGGAAAAAAAAAAATTATATAAAAATAATTCTAAGAAAAACTCTGTCCCTTTTTAACATTGTTAATAACAATATCCGGTGACGTTTTTGCTAATCTTCTATAATTAAATACGAATATATTATTATAAGAATCATATACAGAGTATCCTGGAACTAATGTCAGTAGAACCTAAGAAGAGAAAAAGAGAGATCGATATACAAAAAAAAAAAAAAAAGGGGAATATTAAAGGATGTTCAATAAAATGTTTATGAAATTTTTTTTTGCTTAAAATTACGGGATTTTTAATATTTCGATACACACTCAGCAGACCTCGGTGGCCTAGCGGGTAAGAGCGTATAAATTTCGCTGTGAACACCGTGAACACCGAATCCCATACACATCGTACAAGTTATTCCTTCTTACGATATTACAGCCACGACTGAAAAGGAAAGGCTGTTTAATTTCCTGTTCACATTTATGTGGCAAAGAAATGCACTAAACAAAAAAAAAAATGAAATGATACACTCTGTTTCGAAATAATATTGTATAATATAATAGATATAAAGTTATTTTTAATTCCTGTAAAAAATAAACTAAAAAAAAAAAGATCAGGATAATTAAAAAGTTATTCAACTTATCCACTTTTTATAAACTGTCCTTCCTGTATTAGTCAGTCATTTTCCGTTTTTTTTTGTTGTTATTATTGTTGCCCTGAACTCCTATAGGATTATCTTGTAAAGTTTTATTTTATATTCTGTTATTTTCATTCTTTATCACGAAATTAATTTTTCATTTTATTCTCAACTTAAATAAAAAAAAAAAAAACGGCAAAAAGCACCATTAACTCTATAAAAAAAAAATAAATAAATAAAATTAAAAAATGACTCTTATACCTTAAATTCATGAGATTTAAATTGCATACTATATAGTAATTTACCTGTATCATACAGACAGGTACCGATCCGTTTTTTTTTTCTCTACTAATTTTACTGTTGTTCAAAAATAAAATAAAACAAAGGCAAAAAAACAAAAAAAAAAAATCAAAACAATAACAAAACACAAAAAAAAAAATTTCAAATCAGTATTAAAACTGAATGCAATTTTTGTCCCTTTCTTTTTTTTTGTTATGATTTTTTGTTTTTCTGTTCTAAGCTATATCTAAAAGAAAAGGAAAGTAACAAACACGATAAAAAATAAGATTTCCTGTCTTAAAAATTGTTTATTTAAATTTTTTTTTATTCCGTAGTAAGTCCCTAAAATTATATGCCATATTCAGAACAAAAACAGAGATGGTTTCTTCCGCTTTTATTAACAATTACTCTATCTGTCTCCTTTTTTTTATTTGTTTTTTTTTTTCGTAAATTATCATTTTAGCTAAATGACATCTCCTTTATTTTATGCTCTTACACATCTAAAAGTTTGTTGTTTATTTTGCTAAACAAAAAAAAAAGAAATATAATGTTGCGTAATGAACGTCTGGTATGCCAAACAACAACAGCGTACTTACAATTAGACTTCATAAAGGCGCTTTAAACAACATTAACTTAAATAAATCAACAATGAAAGTTTCATATCTTAAAGTAAAATGTGGTGGGTATGTTGTTTTATTTTATTACTCGCTTATTTTATTGATTTTTCATTGATTTGCAATATTAACTGCATATCCTCTTAACATATTATGTAATATGGTTTCTATTATTTGAGAAATTTTTAATATTGTTAGTGTTGAGAGCACACTCATAGACACTATTGCATTATTTGGAGAATTGAAAATATAACCACGGTTACTAAATTAGACCACGTTTAATTTTAAACTTAATTCGTGCAACTATAATATTAATAAAATGAATTGAAACATATTTAGGGCATAATTTAAAGGGATTTAAGTGACTCCAAAAATACTATGTTGTAACAAGAGAGCTCAAAATCATATCAGCACTGAGCTTCCAATAATAATAATAATAATATATCTATTATAGGTAAATTCTTTTTCCATTCTACTATTATGTGGAACAATATGAATTTAATATAAAGAACCTCAGATGGTATAAATCTGATGACAAGCAGATATTTGTTGATAAACATCTCAGTTATATCCTAAAGATAATTGCACAAACTTTGTAAGACATTGTGCAATAAAAAATCTTTCGAACATAATTCAATTTACTCTTAACTATTGATAAACCGCAGAACAAAATTATTCTTCAATTTGAAAACCTCGATTCAGAATGATCGTATTAGAGTGATTTAGTGCGATTTGACTATACCTTATTATAATTAACGGTATAATTTTATTTTAATTTCTACACAAAACAAAAACAAAAATGAAACCTGGCACAATAGAAAAAAAAAAACAAAAAATTAAACCTATCACACTGGATAAATCGTAGTTCATTGTATATAACAAGACGTAAAACTGAATCTGCATAGTTAAAGGAACTAAGTATTTTTTTATTTTTGTTTTTTTTGCCTCTTTGTTAAAAAGTAAAATAACAGAAAAAATATTTCCCTCGCGGTTCTTTTTTTTCTATGTTTTCTGTTTTTTTTTTCATAGAAAAATACAAGCAAAAACTAAAAAGAAAAAAAAGAGAAGCATTTTTTTTATTTTTTATAAGTTAAAATATGTAAAATCAAAAGCAACAAAAAAAAAAAGTAATAATAAAGTGAAGCAAAAATAATAAGAAATATTTTAAATGCTTCCGCTTCCTCTATGTGCTATTCATTCATTCATTCATTCTAGCAAAAAAAAAAAAAAAAAAATTAAAACACAAAAAAAGTACAACAAAAGAATAAAACAAAAATAAAAAATAAAGTAATAAAAAGAAATAAAAAATTGTTATGCTCACAATTTTCACCTGTGTTTCATAAGTTATTACTTAGAACTGACCTCTTCCTTTAAATTTTTATTATTATTTTTTTTTTTTTATTCTATATTTTTTTTGAATTTCTTTAATAAACTTTTTTCTATCCTACATTTTCTACAAAATTGTGGTTTTGAAGTTTTACTTTAATAAAAAAAAAAAATTGTTTACTTTTTTATATTTTTATATTCACGATAGTCCGATCATTACTAAGACAATTTTCTTGTATGTTCTTCATGTTAAAGTATCTGTTTATTTTCCAATGGATATAGTCCTAAAATTCAAGTAAAAATTCCAATGACATGATACTGGAAAGGGATGGTCATAAAAATTCCGAATCAAAATGAAATAAACGTGTAAAAAGAAGTTGCAATGTTAATTTAAAAAAAAAAAAATCAAAAACAAAAGAAAAACAAAAATCAAAACAAAAAGGTAAAACAATAAAATACTAAAACAATTTGTCACTTTATAGTTTTTTGACCCAAAAAAAACAACAAAAAATTGAGGTTTTTGTTTTTCATCGTCACCAAAATAATGTTTGTAAGTTTGTAACGAAAAAAAAGTGTAGAAAAAAATGTTTGCAGTAGGTACTTTAAGTTTTATTTTAAAATACAATGCATATTTTTTTCTTTTTGTTAGTTTTTTTTTATTGTTTCAAAATTGTTAAACAATGAAGGATAATAAAAAGGATTTGAACTAAAATTACAAAAGAAAACGAAATCTTTCTAGACAAAACAACTATAGTTTAATTTTGTTTTTTTTTTTTTTGTTTTTTTTATTATTGTTTAAATTGAGTGTAAACGTTTTTATTTTTTATTTGTGTTTTTTTGTTTTGTCAATTCAAATTGGGGGGAAAAATACACTTGCATCATAATCTGTCTGAATAGATTCTTTTTTATTTAAATTGATGCAGTCCCTATTTTTTTATTTTAACTTTATTTTATTATTAATTTTTGTACTCCATGTTATTTTTGGAAGTAAGATAGAACCCTTTAGTCTATTATTTTATATAGTATCTTTTATTATATTGTTTCTGTATTTAATGGTTTTTTTATGTGCATCCTCCCAAAAAAAAAATTGGATTAAAATATTATTATATTGTTGGGTAAAATTCATATAGTTTTATTTTAAATTATCATATAGCCTATTAATCTTACAACAATGTTTTTATTTCTTGGTAATAAATAATATATTTCGAGGTTTTTTAGTGTTTATAAATTTTCAAACACTTTTTGAAAAGAAAAATGTCTTAAAATATAAAGTTTCATTCACGTCCCATTTGTAAATGACTATAAAGCATATCTATGTTCTTCAGAAAGCATATCTATGGTTTTGAATATTTTTGCAAATATCCTCACCGTAATTATTTTTCAATGGGATTTCTTAATCAATGTAGGTACACTTAAACCTAAACTAAAATTCTTTAAAACAAATAAATGTAACAGTAAGTCGATGCCACCGACTTATTTATACCATACACCTAAAAAATTTAAATTAAATTAAAAATCTCTAAGTTATTTTAGTTAGGTGTTTAATATAAGCTAAAAAAAATAAATGCTTTTACAACCTTTGTACAAAATTTCAGGTTTCTATCTTTATTAAATTCGACGATATGCTTGTCAGGTCTTGGGAAGTGTGTGAAGGTACCCGGACTACCACCCCAATTTATCTAAAATTTTAGAGACATCATCAGAACAGGGTAGAACACTCTTATATTTCAAGTTTTTATATTTTCTTATATTTCAAGTTTTTATCTTTATTAATGTCGAAGATATGCTTGTTCGGTCTTGAAAGTTGTGTGGGAGATACCCGAACAACCATTCCAATTCATCTGAAATTTTAGGTAAATCAGGGATTCAGTAAACAACACCCTCAATCAAATTTGCAGTTTCTATCTTTATTAATTTCGAAGACATGCGTGTTCGGTTTTGGGAGTTGTATGGGAGGTATCCGAACCCATACTCCGATTACGCCCATTTACAATCCCCGCCTTTCTTTAGTCATTGTTAACCTACAGTATAAATTTCATCAAGATAGCATCATTATTTTTTAAGTTATCGTGCGTACGGACGGACGGACATCGCTTCATCGTATCAGGAGGTAATCCTGATTCAGAATATATATTATATATGTCCATATCTAAGATTATATCTATATCTATATTATAATAATCCATATCCGGATTTTGTTTATAACCACCAAAAGGAAGTCATAGTGGTTATAAACACTATACCAAAGCTAATATACAATACTTTAGGTGTAGGGTATAAAAAGGAAAAGGTAAGGTATATTTGTTTCGCAACTATACCTGGAAAGGAAAGTTTGTTTCATTGCCTCATCGTATTGCATGTGGTGTGGCGACCAAAATAACACAATATGATTAGGTTATCAACTGAAGTTGATACAAAAACAACTTTTTTTAGGATTGGCATTTCAAACCACATTCCTTTTATATTAATTTTCAATATAGAGATTCGTGAATTTCAAGGATTTGACGGAAGTTGTCTAGACAAAGGTCAGTTCTATGCCTATTGAAGACTTCAATAGTACTGTACAAAGACGAATCAACATCTGATTAACTTTCATTATTATTTTTGATAATTTTAAAAATTATTATTGTTATTTTATTTTATTTAAAATTGTCAGTTCCTTCTTCAATACACTATGACTTCTTTCATTTAATTTATGGAATAAGGCACATTTTAGTATTTAATATTATAAAAAATGTTTTTCTATTATAATTGAAAAAAAATTTTGTATAAGTAAAAAAATAATTCTTAATTAAAATATTTTGTAATTAAAATTTTTTAATACCTTTATATATTGTGTACGTCTATTCTAAAAATTCTTAAACTACAAAATACTTGATATAGATTAATTTATTATTTTAAAGCATTCAAAAAAAATTTCAAATAATTCTTTAAAAGAAACTTCCTGTGACATAATTTTACTTAAGAAAAATAAAAAATACAAAATACATAACTATATGTATTACATAATATTCAACTTTTTGTTTTGTTATTTTTCTTAGAAATATTTCCTTACATATATACTTACAAGTCCTTTTACCCAAGTCAACAGTAAACCCATCCGACCCTTTAGCAAGAACAATAAACAATAAAGCCTAGAAAATAAAAAGGATTCTCATGAAAATAACAAAAATTCAATAAAATTGTCAACGAAAAAACAAAAAAAAAAAAAAACAATTGACTGAATTATTACCTGCAGAATATAGAAAATTACATATACATATCGATCGATTTTATACATACATATATATATATATATATATATTATATACATATAAATAATAAATATCAAAAAGAAATAGGAAATATTGAAAGAAAATTTAAATTAATAAAACGTAGGTATATAATCTCAATGCGTATTATATTTTCCAAAAACTTCCTATCAAAAGTTTACCAGAAATAAAAAAATAATAGAAAAAGACAACAACAATATCAATTCAAAGAAAAAGCGAGAAAAAAAAAAAAACAATATAATTTATTTCACCAATGGAAAATTCAACCCTTACATATTTCACGAACTTTCTGTTATTGTAACCTAACATAGCCCATAGGACTAGACATACATTATTTTTTATCCAAAAATGTCAATGATCTTCTATTAGTCTATTATTTATGTATATATTTTATATTTTATGGATATGTTGTAACTATAGAATACCTAATAAAAGAAAACTAATATTTAGAAAAAAAAAAAAGAAAAGAGAAAGCAATATATTCGGTCGTATATTAAAAAAAAAATAGTCATTTTAAAGATCTAGGTAAGTTTGAATAAAAGAAAAACTTGTCACTTTTTGTTTATTTGATATTTAAGTTTTTCGATATTTCGTTTGACACTTTTATTACCTTAGGGTTGTCTATTTTTTTTTTTTATTTATGTATTTCATTATATATACTTGTATACACGTCTAATATAAATCTATGAATAGAACACTATTTTCTTATACCGACGTTTAGTTAAAAAAAGTAAATAAAAAAAATTTTTTAATGGTGATGGGGTAGCAGGTCATTATTCCGCGCAAAAAAATAAAATTGAAAGACTGTGTTTCAATTATATGAACAAGCTAACATTAATTTTTTAAAGCTTAATATTTTTTTATAATTATAGAAATTTGTCGATGATAGATAAATAATAATTTATCCTCATTTAAGCACTTAAACTTATTTTATTTTGTTAACTAGATACTAATTAGAAACTAATTACAATTTGCTATTTGCACTACCTACCATAAACTCTTTAAGGAATGATAAAGAGGAGATGCATATTACATACTCCAGTTCCGAAAAACGTTGGATGGTATTTAGATGTCTCAGTTGAATATTGTTTAGAATATATTTGGAGTACAACAGTCAACAATAATGGAAAGTTGCACATGACTTGACTTGTGTCATGAGATTACTATTCCTTTTCTGGTTTTCTAATTGGTCATATCTACCGTATAAAAAGATGTGACCGCGGCTACTCTAAAAATTTATTCTGAAGTATAAATAAATTACAGACTGACAGGAGTTTGAAATTTTTTAAGTCAATAAAGTATTTAAGGTAAAAATAATTAAGAAAAATTTTATTCAAAGGCTCATTAGAATTGTAATGGTAATTGTAAATTGTCAGAATTGTAACCTGTAAGCTAAATTTGAGATACTTGAAAATCTTGCAAAAAAATTAACCCTTAAATAATACACTGACCAAAATTAAATTATAAAAATTAGAAAATATTTTGAAGAACCTAATATATTAAAAAAATTATGGTAGGCTAACTTAATGATCTGTATAAAATTTAAATATCAATCAGAAATAATCAAAAAAAATTCAAATAACTTCTGTCCGCATTGTTATATATTTTTTGTACAGTAAATTTGTAGTTGTCAGACGACTAAAGATTGAAATGATTTAAAAGTAGATTCTAATGATCTAACGTTATTTTTTTTTTCATTATTTTTATGTGCAACTTATCAACTTACTTTTCTTATATTTTCTTTGTTTGTTTTTAGTTGTTTTTCTTCTTCTATCCTTATAGTTCCTACTTTTTCTCCATTTCTTTTTTTTTTCTAACTCTCTATTTTAACATATCCTTAATAAATTTTGCTTTTGCTGTTTCTGTTATACTTAGAATTTTGTTTTACTTTAAGGAATGTAAAATCCTTGTGGGAAAACAGTGGCACTGACTGTAATAATTTTTATTTTGCTTCGTTTTTTCTTTTTTGTTATTACCTTACTGTTTTGATTGCGGATAATACTATGAGCTTAGGCTTGTGTACAAAACTCCATGAAAGGTGTTTTTTTTTCATGTTTGTCCCATTTTGTTGGATGATATTGCAGGGTATTTACTTTAAGATAGATTTATTTGCACAAGGTTTATTTTTTTTTATATTTTTCTTTAATTTATTTGTTTTTACATTTGAATTTTTATGTCAAGTCTACAGGTAAGTTTTGCCTTTCTTGAAAAATTAATATTAATCAACTTTCCTATGTTTTAAGAAGCATGTTTTGAACTTCTGTTAAATAAGAGGCAAAAGTAACATATTTAGCAACATATTATGTTTCAGCTAAAAATTCTTCTTTTGAAAACATTTTTTGGAAAAAGCATAGGGCCTGCGAAAGACATTTGCATTGAACTGGTTTCTTAACTAGTACCTTGCGAGTTCCATTCTAGAGCCATATTTGATGTGTTTTCTGACTGTTTTCTAATTTTGTGCCCTTCCATCTTTCTTTTTCGTTGCTGTATTTATTTCATATCTATTTAGTTCCTCACTTGTAATATTCCTCCTTCATTTGTTATCGCTCTCGGCCAGAGTACTCTGCATATGATTCTTTGGTACTTATTGAAAAATAACTACAATATGCTGCACCTGCTCTGTCCAATAAGTTTAATGTTGTCCATATAGTAGAATAGATTTACACAGGATCGGAATATTCTAAGTTTAGTGTTTGTGTATATCCGCGAGTTGCTCCACACGGGTTGCAATTTTTTAAATACTGTTCTGTCTGTTCTGAGTTTGTTCACAAGTAAAGATTGAATAAAATGTTTGAAATCTGTTCTGTGAGTATTTTCAACAAGCTTGAGACCTTTGAAATGTGGATTTATCGAAGAATTTTAAAATTAAAAACTTTACGAATAGAATATACTTCGAATAAAGAAGTTCTTCAAAAAATCAACACGCCAAAAAAACTGTTAACAAATATAAAGACCTATAAAATATCCTATTTTGATCATTGTATAAGAAGTCTAAAATATTAATTGCTTCAATGCAGTTCTTGACGAAAACAAATAATTGACAAATAACATTTGTTATGGTTGCGTAATATCGGAGATTGTCCTGGGATAACATATACAGGTAACTTAATATAACTGCCATCATATAAAAGAACAAAGGATTGGCAGCAAAATTAGAAGATGAAAAAATCAATATACAATTTTGAAACCAATTTAAATCTTAAAAATAACTTAAATTATTACCATTTTTTATGTTAAGTTCTAATATAGATTTATCATAGCTCTATACTTTCTAATATAGCTCATATAGATTCTAATATAGCTCATCAAATTTATCAGCTGTAAATTTTTTTTTTTTTTAATTGATTAAAAGTTTTTTTGAATTTTCGATATACTTAATAAATTGTTTATGTAAATTAAAAAATTTTCTTTTATAAAATAGACTCAGAAATACATTCTCGTATCATTATACCCAATCTGATTAAAAAACCTTTCACCTTTTATTATTGACTTTAAGAAAAGTTAAAGAAAATGAAAGGAAACAACCGTAGCCAATTTTCAATCTATGAAATGTAAAAGTAATAGGACAATTTTGTTTTTCTATTTTTTTTTTTTTTTTTGTCAAATGTGTACTCTTTAAAGGATATTACAACGAAATGGTCTCTAATATATCTTTCTCTTTTTTCCTTGTTTTTAATTTTTTTTTTTTTTTTGTTCGTTTCCTTGTTTTGTTTAGACTTTTTATGTTCGTTTGCTATTTTGCTATTATTGCTTTAATTTAAGTTTTATTTGATGAATGGTATTAGTGTCATCCGGTCGGAAATTTTCATGAATTTTATTTATGGATATAATTTTTGAATAAATAAATAAATAAGAAAAAAAAAATTATTATAAAATAAAAAAATTTAAATTGAAGTTAAGAAAGAAAAACTTTTTAAAGAAAAACAAGTATATGTGGAATGCGATTTTTCTGGATAGGGATGCACTGATAAGGTATATAAATGTAAAATGGAATATTAAAAACGAGAGAAAGCAGAAGAGGGATTTAATGTTTTCTCAAAAGTTTTCTTTTAAAGCAATAAATAAAAATGAATGTTATAAAATTTTTAATTTAAAAAATTGGTTTGGTCTTCTTGAATATTCTTAAATCCATGTGAATCAAATAAGATACTATAATAATATTGTAATCTGGACAAAATTTTTTTATTTGTCATCAATTTCAACAACTAACTGGTGTTCCGAAAATTCAGACAAAATTCAGAAACTTTTAAAAACTATGTCAATAGAAAATTACTGTGTTTTTATTTTTTCATTTTCTTTTTTGTCTTTGTCTTAAACATTTAAATCGAAAATGGTATAGTTATTAAACTGTGTGACTAAGGGTGAAGTGGACATGAAAAACAAAACAAAAAAATATTTAGGTAAGTAGTAAAAGAACTTTGAACAAAGGAAGTAATTTTTGGTTAAATAAGTAATAAAAAAGAAAATAAAAAAAAAAAAAAACATGAAAATAAAAATAAAAAATTAAGAATAAGAAAACTTTAAATAATTTACTTAAATTGGATCCTACTAAATTATATTGGCCTGGACTGGTCTGATTTTGGTCTAATTTAAAGTTATTAAAATATCTTCAATTGTGGCCAACAAGAAAAAAAATAAGGAAACAAAGAGTACAAAGATTGTTATATCAATAGAGTGAGTGAAAATTATACGTATATAAATAAGATTTGAAAAGGAACAGGACTTTATTATATCTATTTAATTTGAAATGAGCTGTAAAAATAACTATACTAGTATAGTTTTATTTTTTGTCATTATGAAATTGCATTTTATGATGGTAGCACTGTTTATAAACAGTCATCTAGAAATATGGATTATGATAAAGATTAAATTAAATTCTCAAATTATTCTTAAACTAGTGAAGATTGTCCTTATATTTTAGCATAACTTTATCCTTAGTACGTCTTTTAATTTAATTTTGTCGTAGTAGTTTTAGTAAGTTAAACTTTTTCAAGAATTCATCTATATACAAGCAATTTAGATTTTTCTAATTTGGAAATTTGATCAAAATATATTTAACTTTATATTGTGATATGTTCAATTAATTTTAAAACACCCTCTATTGAAATGTAAAACTTCTTTTAACTAAATAAATAAAAAAGTAGAAGTAACTTTTATTACATAAATTAAGTATTAACTAACTAAAACTATATTTTAGTAAATAAGGCAATTTAAAGAAATTTTTAATTTAAACGAAACAACATTTTTTAAATATTTATTTTTGAAATCTATCAATTTAATTTTGAAACACTCTTTCATGACAACATTACAGTTGCACAAAGAATTAAATTTTATACAAAACCAAAATTTAATGATCGTAATAATTTCACTTATTATTATAATGGAAAGCGATTTAAGTTAAACTTGGACGGACATAGAAAAGAAAAAACAAAAGAAAAAAAAAAAACTTTTTTTTTTTTATGTAAAAAGTTTTAAAAAGTTACAAATAAATGTTGTACTTAACCCAAATTTGACCAATATTTTGACAATTGAATAATAAATACATTTAATATTACATACAAAAAAAAAAAAAAACAAATGCTGATTTTTAAAAATTAAAACTTTTTTTTTATGTTATTTTTTTTTTTTAATTTTTATCATGAGGCGGAGCACAAGAGCTTTACTTAAAGAAGCATAATTTTACTAAAAATGGCTGCAGGGATTTTTTTTAAATAAATTTTGTTTCGTAAAATTAACTAACATATAAAACAGGATCTGAATAGTTCCTTTTTTCTGTTTTCTTTTAAAACCACCTTTACTCTTATCCTTTTATTAGAAATATATAGGAACTCTTAGTTCTACATTAAATTTAGTTCTTTTTTAAAATTTGATAATTAAGCTAGAGTTCTTTCTTTCTACCGTATAAACGACATTTTGACATTTTATCCAAATTATTGCTGTAAAATTTCTTTTTTATTAAAAATTAGTTTTAAATTGACCAGGCACGAGTATAAGGTTATATAGCATATGACCAGACATGAGTATAAAGCTATATAGCGTACATGAGTATAAGATCATATAGCACATTTTTTGATCAAAAAACTGAGATGATGTTTATTGGATTAATGTTCGACACAATCATATGAGACGACTCTTGCTCGTTTCACTCCGTAATGGTGTATTTTGATGATTCCCAGTTACTCTTGCAAAGAAAAAAATATATTGTTTTATTTTTTTGGATATTTCAAAATAAAATGATTCTTATATATTTCATCTTGCATTTTTTTAAATTAAAAAAAAACAAAATAATATTTCAAAATTGTTTAGAATAAAAATGAATTAAACATCTCTGTCATATTTTTTTTTTGATTGTCACCTAAAATAAGATAACATTGGGGTGGAAAAATCACAATAAAATAATACAAAAGAGCGGAGATGGGGCTGGATGTCGTATTAATAAAGTACCATTTCCGTGATTAGCTCAAGTTTATAATTTAAAATATCAAGTTTTTCTTTTTGTTTCTTTTCTATCAATATATACCTATAAAGCTTTACGATATCTACTAATTTATCAATCTTAGAGTCTGGTGTTGCCGTCAATTGAAAATCTTAAATCTAAGTATAACACCTAACAGAGTATAATATTATGTACTATTTTAGTTAGATAATATTTTTTGAAATTTTTTACTCTAATCTTTTAGTTGCTAATTATTGCAACTGGTGATGCTATAATACGTGCAACATTTTTGAAAGCTCTTGTCTTCGTATACTAGAATAATTTTCCAAACATTTGACGCATGTAAATAACTATCTAACATATTAGATTCATGCAAGTTTAACGAAATATTTAATTAGAATAAGAATGCTTTCTTCTTTTTACCTCCCTAGCCCAACTGACACAACATTGTTCCTGTTCCAACATGTAACAATGATGCAGACGCAGGCTTATTAGCCTAATTGTTGATTAGTTAGCTAGCAAAAAAAACACAATTTTTAACCACCAAATACCACCAAATATCACCTTCGTTTTTCACCTAACAATAGATTATGGGACCCTTACCAATATTGTAACAAAAATTTATTTTTAAATTTTTTATTTTAAATACTATGATATTTTTCTTATCTACAAAAATATTAAAATTTTTAAAATATTTAAATTCTTTCAATATTAAAAATATACTATAAATTATGACTAAGTATTTATCTTTCTCCATTAAAATAACTTTACATAGTCGTATATACTAAATAGTTAACTAATCCTTTAATATTACATAATATTTTGTCAATTTTATAATTTTTAGTACATTAAAAAATGTGCCTATTAGTTTCACTCTGTCCGCCCGTCCGTCCGTCTGTTTACAAAACTTCTATACAGAAAAAAAAAATTTTAACCATGGGTAAGTCTCATAAAAAAATTAATTTTGTGGAACAACTTTTTCATGTAGTCCCATCCATCAGGGAATTACAACCCCTCAAACTTTGAAAAAGCCCTATTTTTAAACTCGTATATTTCATGCTCCACTTAACATTTTTATACCCGTACGATAGGATCGGGTATAATAAAATTACTCCTCCGTTTGTAACACCTCGAAATAAGCGAGCTAGATATACCTTCAAAGGTATGGATCGGATCAGAAAAAAATTCTAAGACTTTTGAGCCATGTCCGTCCGTCCGTCCGTCCATCCGTCCGTCCGTCAGCACGCTAACTCAAAAACTAAGAAAGCTAGAATCTTGAAATTTACACAAAATATTTTGGGAGTAATTTGTAGGTTCCCTATTTTTTTTGGTTGAGTTTGGACCAAGCCTTAGGGTAGCTCTCGAACACCTAACTTTTAGATCCCGACATTTTTTTTGCAATAGAGCTATGAAATTTTAACTACTGATAGATCTCACAAAAATATTAATTTTATTTTTAATAACTTTTTTTTGTAGCCCTACCCGTTACGGAGCTACAGCTCCCCAAAGGTTCAAAAAAGCTCTATATTTAAATTGTTATAGCACAAGTTGTATAAGGTATATCTTCATTTTGAAAACGGCAAACGATTACTACTTTTATTAGCTTTAAAAGTATATATACAATAAATATATATTTGTAGCATACGGTGTCTTAATTTACCGTTATGCGAAACTCAAATTTTGCAAAATCCTTTAACCCTTCTATCTTCTAAACGGTTTAAGTTGGAAACCTGAAATTTTGACAGAAGTTAGACCTTTGAAAATAAGTATGAGTCATTTCAGAAATTTTTTTTGTATCACCTCCCGTTTAGGAGCTGTAAGGGGTCAAAAACTGAAAATTTCCTATTTTTAAACACCTGTAACTTGAACACCTGTTAAAATTTTTTTGAAGTAATACACAAAAATTAAAGCTTCAACATTATACTCTTATTTCTGTTAACAACTTTTTTTAATAATATAGGGTTACTTTATAATTGACGAAAGTGTTACTTGATTTTTTCAAATTTTCTAACAAATTTCTTTAAAACGAATTTTTTCCATTTTGTTTTACTCGATAATTTGAAATTGTTGAGGATATAATGCGTAGTACATAAAAATGCAAATAAATAAACAACATAACGGTTGCTTGAAGAATTTTTATTTATATGATATTAATTTATATACATACTTATATAATATCATGTTTATTTACATATCGTATATGTCACTAGTGCATGAATGATAAGAGTATAGATGTATATTATATAGCGCCGTATTTACATACATATATGTATTTTATTGTACTTATAAGAAATTATTCTGTCAATGGAATATTTAAATATAATATAATATAATATTTAAAATTATATTTACTATTTTGTACTAAGTAAATTTAATATACATTTACCGCTTAGTATTAAATGGTACTATAGAATATTTGAAAAAGTTTTGGATTGATAATCGTTATGTGGAAGGTTAGAATTTGCTTTTGAAGAATGTATAAACATATAGTTTGAATATATCTACAACCTATAGTTCGAGAAATTATAAAATTCACCCAAATTATTTTAAAATACTAAAATATTAAAAAAATAATATTGTAAGCAGAGTAACAGGCTGTGAACATACTAACGGTTCGTACGGGTATCTAAGAGTTGACAAAGTCAACTGTATTCTTCCTCGTTTAAATCTGAAAACGCCATTCGGCAGGAATTTTTTTATCTTTGCAAATCAATATAAAAATTACATAAAGTTTTTAAATTTAGTATTTAAATTTACCGTTATGTGAAAACCAAATTTTTCATGATTTTTCCACCTTCATAAATGCGGCATACTTTTAGATAGGTGTTTGAAATTTTGAGGCAAGAAAAAACTTTTAGAATTAGTATAAGTTTCTTTAGAAAATTTTTTGGTATCACTCTTTCTTTAAAAGTTATTACGCCTAAAAATTTAAAATTTGCTATTTTTAGTCACCTGTAACTTAGTCACCTGTAAAAATTTTTCTTCGGCAAGACATGAAAATTAAATGTTCAATAATATATTTTTACGTGTGTCAACGGTTTTTCTTAGTTATATAGGGTTCTGGACTTACAGCCCCTCAATATTCCAGAAAAGTCCTATTTTCATATACTTTCTTATTACAAAAAATTTTTTAAATTTTCAAATATTTGTGCTTGTGACAATTCTAAACAGTTTGTATTGTCATTTGGAAATGTGCGCTTTTAAAAAACTGTTGGTTTACAGTTTACCTTGTTTTAAGTTTTATACAATATAAAATTGAAAAATCCTTGTGCAAAACATTTAGTTAAAAAAGAAAAATATTTTATAACTAACAATATACACATCACTCTTGAAAACAACAAAATCTCAGGCATTTAAACTAAATTAGTATTTTATCTACTTTTTTTTTTTATTTTCAGACAAAATAAACAAATTCATTTTTATTTAAAAAAAATTTTTTTTTTTTTAATTTAATTTTTCTTTTGATTTCTTAAAAATTTTCTTAAAGAAATGTTTTATTTTCTTCCTCAATTTCTTCAGAAAACATACATACATTTAAAGAAAAACCTAAAGAGTCGAAAAATAGAAAAAAAAAAAAAAAACAAAACCAACTCACAAAAATATTCACTAAAATGAAAATTTATTTCTGTGATTTTTCATCTAGAAACACGCGGTTTTCTTTGTTATAAAAAAAATTAAAAATAAACAGAAAAAAACAAAACGTCAAAGAAAAATTTTTAGAACCCAATTAAATTAAAAAAAAAGAAGAAGAGAAACAAAGTAAAACTACAAAAAAATTAATAAAAGTAAATATAAAAAAAAAAAAAACAAAAAAAAAAAAGGAATTATAAAAGAAAAAAAAAACTTTTTTAATATTGTCTTCATCATCTTACACTTTTATATAAACACGTACAACACATATCTATTTATATGGATACAAATGTATGTGTGTACAAATCGACCCAAAGAATTTTCTTGTCTACATTTATCATGAAAATTTAGTACAAGAGAAAATTTATTTAATTTGTTGGGTTCACTTCTAGAAAATTTTTATAATATTCTTTGCAAATAATAGGGTTCTTTTTTAATAGTAAAAATAATCTGTTAAATCTGCACGTATCTAATGTGACAGATTTATTTATTTGTATCAAATGTTTATTGGAAATACAATGTATAATCAAACAGATTAAGCTTTTGGCTAGTAATCGTTTTATAGTTAAAATTTCAGATATTTGACTCCTATACGTAGATCTTAATAAAAATATGTATCTAAAACCTATTTTAAAGATTTGCTTAGAGTGATGATTGCTTATAGTTATAGATATTGATGCAAAAAATGACTGTTTAATATCATTCGATATAACATTTATCGTTAATATAGATAAAAGTTCAAAGTTCAAAGCTGAAAAATCATAAAAATCGAACATTTGAATTACTAGATGTGATGTGAAACTTTACTAAACTTTTGTTTTAACATACAGTTAAACCTATTGTGAATTATAAGATACGAAGTGAAATTTTTTTATTTGTTTGTCAATTTTTTATTTATTTGCTTTTTGGAATTTGAAGCACTTTAACAAACAAATACTTTAATACTTTAAAAAACAAATTTTAGCATTTTAGCTCAAAAATTCACATATTCCAAACGTTTTTTTTAAATTTTATAAAAAGTTCATTTGAATGTCACATAATAATCATTTACACACATGATATTTACGTCGATGTGAGTTGAATTAATATCTATATTTTTTGTTTTTTGTTTTTTTTTATCTGAAAATTGATCTAATATCTAGCAGGATGTAAGGAGTATATTTTATTAATAAAAACTATACCAAAAATATTTAGGATTGAAAATAAAAAAAAAATAAAAATTATGAAAAGAAAAAAATTTAATCTTGAAAAGAGAAGAAAATTCCAATTCAAAGAAAATATTCTCAATGTAAACATTTTTGGCATGAATCCTAACCACTTCCACATAAAGAATTAAAAAAAAAAAAAAAAAAAATTTTGGAAAAATCCAACAAAAATTTTTCCTCCAAAATAATAATATATTCTTGTATATAAATAAATAGGTATCTACACAATATTTTATGTTGTATATAATATTATTATTATGTACATATTTATGTGTATACAGGCTGTTCGGAACTCAAAGGTCACGAAGAACGGAGGTGATAGAGAAGTGTATAAGAAACAAAAAATTGTTCTGAAGAGGGCGTATATTTCTAACTGTTTCCTAGATTATGCCCTTCAAAGTAATTTCGTTCACTTTTTAAAGAAATAATAACATCTTTGCCCTTGTATAACATAGAAGATTCGTTTAAGTGTCGGTAGCTAGCTGTAGTTATAGGTGAACGAAATTACCTTGTAGTAAAAGTGAACGAAATTACTTTGAAGGGCGTTATCTCGGAAACTGTTAGAAATAGACCCCCCCTCCTTTCCCTACAGAACAATTTTTGTTTCTTATGAACTTCTCTATCACCTCAGTTCTTCGTGACATTTGAGTTCCGGACACCTTGTATATTGAAAATTAAATATTTACATCTATATGTATCTATATATGAAAGTATGAAAGTAAATTATACACACGGTAAAAATTTTTTTCCTGTTTTAGTTTTTTTTTTTTATTGTTGACTTTTTTGTCCTAAACAGTATATAGAAGACATTTATCCAGTACTACATTAGTGCTTACACAAACTAATAAATCCAATGCTTCATAAAGATTTCTAAGATATTACACATAAAAGTAAAGTAGATTAATAGTTACATTAAATCTAAAAAAATATGTAAAAACCAGCATGATCTAATGAAAGGATTATCACTTAAGAGAATTGATTCTGACAGCTTGTGCAATTTTAAATTAAGAGAAAATTAGGTTGAAATTGATTGAATTAATTAAACTTTGCTAATAATCGTCTAATATTACTAATCATTCTATTTGATATTGATCTCCATGAAAGCGAACTACGTTTAGCCTATTTGGCCAAAATGATACAAAACACCGCCATGCTTCAAGCCATTTTCAGACCTGTTTAGAACATTCTCTCCAAATTAGAGCATTTTTCTAATTCTGTTGCCCAGTGAAAACTCTTCATGTCCTGTTTATTTGGTTTCACCACTATGATGTATATTATTAACAGATTATCCTACTCGGGAATTAAAGTATCAGAAAGAATTATGATGCTCTACTCCGGGATTAAAGCATTAGAAAGAATTGCTATTTACTAATTAGACTTATATGTTTCATTTTAACCTAATCTTTTCAAAAACTAATATTCCAGCCAATTTCTAAAAGGTTCTAATTTAAAAAAAAGTTTCTTCTATTTAGACCTTTGTTTTTCAATTCTGCTTAAGTTTTTCCATTAAGACGGATTAAAATACTTGAAAGCTTTGTCTCTTATATAGTTGGGAGTTTTTTTGAAATAAAAATATGATGTTGCAACGCCGTTTTTTATAGGTATTTTTGTATTTTCTTTGAAAAGAAGATATACTTATAACCTAACTATCTTCCAATATGAAATTCTTTTTGGATCACCGTATCAGTAATCACTTTGTTAGGGAAATTTTTTTGTCGTTATACGAAAATATTTAAATCCTTTCATCTTTATTTTATTTGTAAAAAAAAATTAGATAATACCGAATTTTGATATCTTCTATAGTTGAAAGAATGTGAAGGAATTTTATGAAACCTCTCAATTCAAACTTCACTGTTTTTATTTTGATTTTTTTTTTCCTGTGAATAAAATGGTTTCTAAATACAAAACTTTATTATATAATACGGTTTTTAGTAAGTCATGTGATTAAATAGTTTTTGTTTTAGATATAACGTAATATACAAACATCTTCTGTGTATTTCACAGACACATATGTATGTATTTTAAATTTTGTAAAAGATGAAAGAGAAAAATTCAACATAGCTGCCACGTTTATCTTTTTTATTAGGTATTAAAAAAATTTTTCTCAAAATTTCAAATACCTAAACTAAATTTAGATTTTAATTTTGTTTTTAAAAAAATTCCTGGAATACCTTAATGCCTCTTTTCATGTTAATTATTATATATTAGTCAATATTAGTCAATGAAAATCTTAAAAAACACACTCCAACAAAATTCCTCAAAATAGGTTCAGCGTTGTTTAAAACTGTTTTTACTCTTAATTAGATATAATAGAAGTAATTAAAAAAGCAAATTCAGATTCTAAGAACCTATTAATGGGAATTATTACTGCCGCTTGTAGGTAGGTATATTCATTTGTCAACGTTAAGCATAAATTTGCATTATTTCACCAATATTATATCAGTGTAAGAAAAATATGTTTGTTATGCAATAGGGGTTTCAAAACATAATAGCTATAACTAATACTTAATTTTCCATTCTAAAAATTCTAGCTTTAAATATGAAAGAAATAGAAAAAATAAAATGGAAACCAGAAATTTTTCCTTTTGGCTCTCTCGTATATTTTAATATAAAGCCAACGAGAAAATATCGGCATCGAAATACTTAGGTTGGAAGTTCCTGGTTGTCATATGCATCATTGTCATTGTCACTGGTTGTCATTAGATCATTATTCGGCTTATTTTTCTCGATATAGAAAAAGTTTTAATCCTTTTTAATAGAAACTATTGAACGAACGGTTTTGACGAAATAACAATTGAAAGAAAGGTTTTTCTTTTATTTGATACTAGCTTTGTTTTCACAATATTCAGGTGAAAAACATCAAATTTTTTATTTTTTTTTATATTTTTTCGGCTACGGCTTATTTTTTTTTTGTCCAGCTTATTTATTTTTATCGCAAAAATAAATTGAGTTTGTTAAAATGTAATGATTGGATTCAGTGCAGCTGTGCAGCATTTATATAAAAGTAAATGCACAAATACATTTGTAAATTTTCAGTTTTATGACATTTTATTATTTTATTCAAAATTTAGTACGAAATCTGAAGAACATATTCTTACATTATAGTCTGGTTTAATGGACAAAATGTATTTAAATATTTGCATTAAATTTGTGCGCTGGGCGACTCTTGTTAATTGTTATGCGAGTAGTAATGATAGAATTTAGTTTTCTAAATTTTATTTACAATTATTTATATTTCGATGGGTATTGAATTTTCGACATTTAAGAATTAGTTACGTAATAATATGAAAATCTTTTCCAATACAATTATCTTAGATTCATTGAGGCTCTATTTAATATTCTCACAAGAGCTAATGAAAATAATGCAATTTTTAAAAAGATTTTATAAACTCAAATTTTGATAAACTCTTCGAATATTGAACAATTCAACCATGTGAAAAGGTAAATCATTACATATGATCAACACAGCAACTATTTCCAGGTACTGTCTATATAGTTAAAGGTTTCCACTGTCTATAGGAAATTATACGCATACGCATTTTTTTATGAATCTGAATTTTTTTTTAATTAATTGGTTGCTTTGGAGTATACAACATTTTTATTAATTATTTTCTTTCTTGTATTATACTTTATTTTTTTACGATATCCTACTGCAATTTTATTAGTAGATACATAGGTGTATAGACCTACTGCTTATGCAGTTACACTTACTATGCTGCATATACTGTATATATGAATACTTATAGCATGAATTTTATTTTAAATTAAAGAATTACGATGAGAAAAACCAAAATATTTGATTTTAAATTTTTTATTTTATCGCAGGCATTTTCCACTGTTAATCACTAAATTAAAGAAAAATATTTCCATACTTAGATTCAAAAATTTAATACCGGAACTCAATTTTAAAAGATTACTGGGATTTTTATATTTAAACCATCATTTTTAAATAATATGTTTTTGTTTTTTGTTTTTTGTCCTTCTAATGACCCCAAGTATTTGGTTATTTGGTTGAAGAAAAAGAAGAAAAGAGTGAGTAATAAAGAAAATTTAAATCGCTTTAATATTTAAGTTTAATTCCAGAATTTTTAAAACAAAAAAAAAAGAAACAAAAACCTTTGTTTAACGATTTTTTGTGTCCCGTAAAAAGCATATTGTGGAATAATACAACAATAAATTCCTCCCATGATAATAATTGATACTTTCAAATTATTTAAGACTAAAAAAAAAAAAAAACAGCAAAAACAAAAACACCGGAAAAACTAAATCAATGAGAATGGAACTCAAAGGGAAAATTAAAAAAAAAAAACAAAAAAGTAGAATTTTTCATTGTTTAAGTATTTGTAAATCTATTTAAAAAATAACTTTTCAGTTAAAAGAAATCTCTCTACAGTGTTAGATAAAAATTGGTTTCTATGTTTTTTTAAAACAGTTATCTTTTATATATACAGTTATTTTTTGTATAGATATTGATAGAATATAATATCTCTGTAATAATATATCTGTGATCTAAGATAGCTTTTGTAGAAGAAGTTGTTCACTTGATCTATTAATAATATAGGTTATGTAATTTATCTATAATAGTATTCGACAAGGATATACAATTTATTATGAAAACTAATGAATCAATCAAAACAATTTAAAACATTTTTTATAAAAGTATAGTACATAATAATATATGTATGCGCAGATGTTTAAAAAAAAAAAGAAACAGAAAAAAGTTTAATGAGGAACTAGCTTTGAATATTTGATTGTAAATTTGAAAATATTAAATGAAAACAAACAGATAATCGTTAAAACATAATTCGATTTATTTAATTATATCAAAAAAAATTTTTTTGATTGAATTTTGTCAAAAATTTTTTGATCGACACTGTACCCAAATAAAATTTAAAATGTTCAAAACAGTTTTTTACGGTACCTTTGTTTTGTTTTACCCCTGAATTTTTTATTTGTGGGTTATTTTATCCTCTTAGGTACCCTATCATTTATTAAACTGGGGTTCAACTTAAAAAGAATAAAAGAAGAAAAACAAAAAAAAAAAAAAACAAATATAAAAAATATCCCTAATAAAAATTAACAAAAAAAAAGTTAAAAAAATTCTTGTTCTATGGGCTGTGTTTAAGTTACTTTCTTTATAATTTTTTTTTGTTTTATAATTATAAATGAAAACGACAAAAAGAAAAGCTGAAACTTTTTAATCTAGAATTTTCATTAAAAAGAAATTAAAAAAAAAAAAAAAAAATTTTAAAAAAGTTTTTTAATTGCAAGGTTCGGTATTTAACTGAATAGGTACTTGAACATTCGGCAATATATCTGTCATTTTAAGATGATTTTATGTCATAATAAGAATTTTACTAATTCTCTCTAAAAATTTTACATAATCGTAAGCTATAATAAATTCGCCACTAAATCTTAAAACCAAAATAAAGTTGTTTATTTCCCCAACTTTCTCAACAATCTTAACAAAATTTTGATTCGACTAAGAGTCTCTCTAATTATTTTAAATTCCCTTTAGATGGGTATGTATTAAAGTGCAAAATAATTTTTTTTTAAAAGTTAACGTTTTACTTTGTTGTTGTTTTTAATCTGAATGATACCGAAATCGGATAGTCTAAAACAAATTTTGAAATTTTTATACAGAGAAAATATATAAATTTTAAGTTGGTAATAAAAAAAAAAAAATATTGATTGACATTTTACAATTTTATTTTTTTTTTATTTATAATTTAGTTTTCATTACAACTCTTAATTATTAAATTTTGTCTTTCTGACAATATTAAGTTTTAACTAATTAATAATTAATTGCTTTTCTAGTTTTTGTTTTTTTTTTTTAATGTCAATTTTAATTGATCAGAAAATTATCTTTTGTATTATCAAATAAATTTATTATTATATTCAATTATAATATGTTTCAGACATTGAAATTCAATTCTATAGAATTTGCAATAAAAAGTAAAAAATCTTTTATTAAATTTTAGTTTTTATCAGGGGCGATCAAAATAATAATCGTCCAATTCGGTTTTAAAAACTTATTATAATAAGTTAGTTAAGGAAGTAAGTAGACATTTTAGAATAAGTAGAAAGGTTAAGGGATGAAATCTGTTAGGTAATATTATAATTACAAACCTTACAACTTAATGCTCTACTCATTTATTTCCAGATCTTTCATAAAATTGAAACTTCATATTGCTAGCTCTAGTTGAATCTTTTAGAAAAAAATACTCTTTATTTCCCAATCTGGTTGAATAGAAATAAACCACGTGAGAAAAGAACAAATAAAATCTTTTTCATTATATACCTGGTTTTCAATATATACCAGCACCTTTATCTTTATAACCCATATCAAGATGCTGTTTGATTGGTTCCATAAGTTTAAGATCTGAGAAAGTTAGAAATCTTTTTAAATTAAATCTGTACAAAGAGGAGATGAAATTATGAAAAATTAATTGTATAAATATATGCTCCAAAACCAGATTCATTAATTAGTTGATTTAATGAATTGACACAAATTATTTTAACATATTCCTGGAAGGAAAACAAATTATTTATTACAGGGGAAATTTCCTCCGGAATAAGCTGAAACTTTTTTTTTGTTTTACACGCTAACTAAACTTTAGGAACGGATTCCTTTATACATAATATGTAGGTTTAGTTATTAGGAAAATAGGATGTTAAAGGGGAATTAGTGGGAATATTGGAAACGAACCTATAAAGATTCGTTTTGAATTTTTGCAAATTGTAGTACGGAACGTTATTGACAGAGGGGAACACATTAGATGAAAGCATGCTCCACATTTTAGCAGTTCTCACAACAAATGAGTTTCCATAGCCAGTTTTAAACCATCTTGGAATTTCCACAGTGTAAAAATAAGCACTTGCAGCTCCTCTAGTGTTACGTTGCAATTGTTTAAGATTCTCTGTTCACATCTGGAACAGACATTCATAACTTTTTTTGTCGCTTTATTAAAGATAGATAGAATCTTATAATTCTAAACAAGTATAATCGAGTAGTAGTCTCACAATGAAACGATGGAAAAATACAAGAAAATAATGAATATTATGTAGCCCGACATAACTTTTATTTATGTAAGTTGCAAAACAATTCATTTTATTTGCACATAACTGAGATATGGTCTCAAATATCTCATTTTCTCAAAAAACTCAATGCCAAATCTAATCACGGAACAAGAGCCTAGAATTATAACAAATCTTACAAATTGAATAGAATAAACATACCATGGAATACAATTTAAGAGCTCCCTTTTTTTAAAAATGAAAAACTATAACCACAAAGATAAAAACTCACTTGTCATAATTAATTGACAAATCAAATTTAAGTGGTTATAATTGAACTATATAATTGTATTTCCAAAACTTAAATAAGACAAAAATAACAGAAAAATTCAGGAAGACTATTATTATTTATTATATAAGTAGTATTGTTTAAAAGAGAAAGGTAATTTAATTTCCTTTCAAATACACACACACACGCACAAATATAAAATATATTATAAATCTATAAATAAAAAATATATATGTAATATGATTGCATGCTTATTACCAATTTGTCAAAATAAATTAAAAGTAAAATTATTACAAAGTCAATTAAAATTAACAACAAAAAAAAAAGAAAAATCATAAATATTCAAAATATAAAATATAATTCACATAAATATTAACTTATAGTGTAGAGGTACTGTTATTTTTATTGTCTTGTGTGATTTTTTGATTTTTATTTGCTCACGGTATTTAATAAACAAGGCAGTTTGTAAACCAACGGTTTGTAAAAGCGCACATTTCCAAAAGATAATACAAACTGTTTAGAATTGTGAGTTGCACCAAAATTTTATAATTTTATATAAGAAAAAACGTGAAAATCGGACTTTTTTGCAATTTTGACGGACTGTAAATCCGGAACTCTATATAAATAAGAAAAACCGTTAATATAATAATCGTAACCGTAAAAATAATATTACTGGAGCTTTAATTTTTATATCTTGTCGAAGAAAAATTTGTACAAGCGCCTAAGTTACAGGTGTCTAAAAATAGCATATTTTTAATTTTTGAGCCCTAGTAGGTCTCAAACAAAGGTGGTACAAAGAAATTTTCTGAGAAATAATAAATTTGAAAAAAATGAAAGGCAAAAAACAATCCTGTCCGTTTTTCAAATTGAAAAAATGTTAAGAGGAACATGAAATGTACGCATTTAAAAATAGGGCTTATTGAAAGTTTGAGGGGCTGTAGCTCCCTGATGGATGGGCCTACATGAAAAAGTTGTTCCTACCTATCCACCCACGGTTAAAATTTTTCACAATTTTTTTGGAAATGTGCTAAAAATAATTTAAAGAAATATTAGTTTTAATTATAGATTGTCAGAATGTCTCGTTTTCCTAAAGAACATGGTAGATTAACATAGTGTTAATACCGAGAATTTTTGTAGAAAGAGTAATTCTCCAAATAATTCTACCTTTGGATTTTCTTTTCAAAGATTTTCCTAGTAAATTTTAAAGTTTTAGTTTTTTAAGGCCTTTATTCAGTTGAGAGTTTATATTTTATATTATATTAACTGATTAAAATTAAAAGATCGTAAGATTATCGTTTTTTATTATGCTGGTATTTTTAGATTTAAAATTTGGTATCTCTTTCATTTTCAACAGCTTAGACTGTTTGAAGTTATCGGAATAACTCTAAGTTGACAAATTAATTTACAGTACCTAGTGTAAATAATAAAAAATCCCACTGAAAGCGCAATAAAAAGTAAAAATAAAAATTTGTTTTTAAATATAATACAAAATAATAAACAATTTTAAAAGTTGATTCATTTTAAATATGCCATTCTTTTACTAAAAATTAATTTGAAGTTAGTTAATCATCACATTCTTCCCAAAAAAAAATTCTTCGAGTGAATTTAGTATGTAAATAAAGTAAAAGAACATTTAAACACAATTTTCCTCAAATTTTTTCCAAAGAAAACTAAGATATTGAGTACATTATTCCATAAAAGCAATTCACAAATTTGTATTCAAGGACCTTGTGACAATATTTTTCAGAATTTTATGATAATATGATAATATATTGACAAAAAATAGCATATTAGTGTCAAATAGACAAAATAGACAATTCAATAATTTTAGTAAAACCAAAAAAACTTACGATGTCACGAAGTAATTCAAATAGATTATCAATATCTTTGTTCTAAACAATCCTCCCAACACCCATGTAACTTGTCATATGTTCCAAATTCCTTTATTCCTACTTTCCCAATCCCTAAATCAAGCAGTACGTTATGACATAGATTCTTAACATAGTTTTAGGTTTAAAAGTGAAATGGTATTAACTTGATTTAAGTTCAACACTACTAAAACGAATTCGCAAGTTCATCTCATTGGTGTCTTTCGAGATTCCCAATTACACAACAAAAATATTTCAAAATTTTATAAAAACAAATAAAATTTTTGACAGAGATTAGAACTCCTATAAATAAACAAAGGTTCACAAAAAAGTTAGTAAAAACCAAAAAAAATTATGATGCCAAAGTAAAAATCGGGTAAAAATTCTCTCAAGGATAATAATAAGGATTAAATTATTTGAAAACTGGGTGGAGAAAAATTGACAATGCTCCAATTATAATGTTAGGGGCCTCGGGGTCCTAGTGGGTAAGAGGGTATATAATGCGCTCTAAACACCGAGAGAGTGTGGATTCGAATCCCACATACGTCGTAACAGCTGTGATTCCCCTTTACGACATTTACAGCTACGCCTGAAAAGGAAAGGCTGTGTAATTATAATTTGCTTTTTTTATTTCACCACATTTTATTTGTGGTTAATATAAATTTTTAGATTTTTCAACTCTTTTAATATATTGAAGGCATTAATATAAATACAGGTAGGTATAAATTTAGGTATATATGCATTCATAATTTCATTAAAAAAAAGAGAAAAAAAATTAAAATATAAAATTGGATGTTAGAAAAAGACAAATATAGTATTATTTATTATTCATTGGAGAGGTGAAATAGTAGAATTCTTTCAAATTTGAGTAGGTAATTTATATATGAATAAATAAAAAACACAATAACAAAAAAAAAGTTAAATGAAAATAATATTATTGAAAATAATTTATTATTTCAATTGAAATTTTCAATTTAAAACAGTTTGTATGAAAATAATATATTATTACCTATATTGTTTTCTCTTTCTATTTGATATGTTTAAAAAAAATATATATATATATAATGATATAAAGATTTAGGAAATTATTTAATATCCTATAAACATGTTGATTTAATACTGATTTGAATTAATAATAGATTATTTACTTTGATTTATTAAAAGTATTTTCTTTACTTTTGAGTTTTTTAGCATTTTTTTTTTAAATATTATTATATGCTTCTTAGTTTTCTTTTACTCCGTCTGTCCTTTTATATGTTTAAAAAAAATTTCTAGACCGTTTAAAATAAAGCTTTAATAAAGTAATCATAAAATTTTTAAACGAAAAATTTTGCCAAAAACGTTCAAACTTAAAAGAATAGCAGCCGGCATATATGTGTATACAACGATCAAAAGAACAACTCCTGCAATTGATCAGTGGTCAACACATTGTAAGATTCTCCAAATCACAGTGTATTAGATAGACTGGACATATACTAAGAATGAAAATCGTTGCCACTTATCTTAATTGTTTGGAAAAAGATCTGCAAAAACTAAACATTGCAAACTGGAAAACAGTAATTGTATTAGATCGAAATATTTGAAGACGACTCATTAAACAGGCTCAAGCTCACCCAAAGCGGTAACGCCATCAGATGATAATAATGATGCATAAAATAAAGTATTAAAATTTTGAATACCTATACAGATAGATCTCATAAGAAAAGTAACACTATAGCAAAAATTATTTTACATATCTCCGTTTTGTACAACCATATCATACCCGTTATAGATTTTTATATCCTTAAGTTGGAAAATGTCTTTTATTATTCAAATGGTTACACCTCCAGTTGTAATGAAAATGTTTTCAATTTGAAAAAAGCAAACAATAGAAAATTAAGATTTTTAATAATTGATGAATAACGCTAGTTTTTGCAATTCAAGGGTTCCCATACAAGAATTTTCATCAGTCTGTTTTTGATTGGTTAAAGTCCAATATGTCTCACAAAAACCTCGTGTGTTTCCCTGCGTGATTTTCTGTGTTTTTCACCCTTTATAAGATCAGAAAAATAAAAGGGCAAAAACATGGGTTGTGTTTTTGTTTTTTGTGCCAAAGATAAAGATAAAAATTCTTTTAATTTTTAAATACCATGTAAATTAAATATTCGAGCTTTTAATAATTTTAAATAAAATATTGAACACAAGGGAATGATGAATCATTTAATTTTTATTATAAAAAAAAACTATTTTATTTATTATTATTAAATATTATTATTTTTTGATATTTTCAATTTAAGAAAGGTTAAAAAAACATAAATTTTAAAATGCAGATATAATTAAATTTTTATTTATTTCTAATTATTTGAATAGGTATATGTTTATCGAATATTAATGTTAATTTAATATAATATGTATGTATGTATGTATAAAATATCCTTGTATGTTTATTTATGAGTAATTCATTTTTACTTTATTGACATTATTAATGAAATAATAATATTGTTATATTTATTTTTATTTAATTTTACTAAAGGCAAACTTTGATGATATTAAACACTACCTTTTTGTACAACACAAAAAAAAAAACTGATTCACCATTTCTTTCCACTAAGGATACTGATGTAGGTACAAATTTTATTTAAAAAACGCAAAAAACCGAATAAGTATATATAGCGTAATAGTGTCAACTATGAGCTTTTTAAGAGCTCTCAAAAATATGTTAAAGAATTTCTCTTACAGGTTATTTTAAATGTAAATAGGTACAACCCTAATTTTTTTATACATTTGTTAAAAATAAGAAGTTGACATTCAAAAAAAAAATTGAGTTACTATAAAATTGACAAACGTCATGTCAAAATTTTCATCATTTTCAATACAGAAATTATAAAAAATGTTGTTAACATTTAAGAATCTTTTCACTGTTATAACCTATTATAAAATAAATGAATATTTTTTTTTTTAAATTACTAAACTATTTTAGTAGCTATTACTAAGCTTCTCATTTCGTTCAGTAGTGTTTCGCATAGGTAGTCACATAAGTCTTTAAAGTATCCGTCCATTTTTTGTTTTTGCACACTATAATTTATTTTATTTTCAATACATTTTGGTTTTACCCATCGCTTATATTATGTAATGTATAAGGGATGTATTGTGATGGCACAAAAAATTCTAAACTCAGATTTTTGCATATTATATGCATTTCTCGTGGACTTAGAAACCTGAATTAAATGTTTTTGGAGTGGTGTCTTTCCCTCTGCAACGGACAACGGAAATTACTGATTCGATAAAATTATGACGTAAATATCTCGAATTGAAAAGCTTTTGATAGAAATCCGTCAGACTCAAATACCACTATATTAGGAAAATTTTGACATTTGTTACGAATATTTTAAAACTGAAAAATATTCTTAAAAAAGTTATTAAGGAAAAGTTGTTACATAAGTAAAGAGCAACAACTTCTAGAATAGTTTTTGATTCGACAAATTCTAGAAAACAAATTCTAGGGTTTTTACTGTTCCATTAAGTTTTCGTGTTCCTGGTTTCCTGTTTGATCGGTTCTGTGGTGGATATAACAGATTTTTTTTTAGAAATTCCTTTTTAATACATCATTTGAAACTCATAGCATTATAAATATAATATAACGGGGCGAGAAGTATAAATACTTTTATTTTTATCATTAGCTATATCGTTGATGGATTTCTCCCCATATGAATTTAAATATCTCGTAAACTATAATTTTCCGCAATATTATAATATATCACTTTCTTCTACATTAATGATTCAATAATTTAAAAATAATTATGTTTTTGAGACTAGAGGGATTCAATATTTTAATTTTTACTGTCAAATTCAGAAGTCTAAAAAGTCGGTATATTTTTTCTTCATTTTTTTTAAAGGAGTTTGTTTTTTTTTTTTTTGTACTTTATGTCGATTATAATTATTTAAATGCGATTTATTTTCTAATTTCAATATATTTGAATTAGCACATACTGTTAATAATTGTTATTTTTGATTACATTTATCGCTATTATTATTATCTACAATTGTTTTTCTATTATTTTTGGTTATAATGATAATAATTGAAATGTTTCAATAGGTATTTACTTTATTTTTATATTATAATTTATGTATTTGACAATAAATTACATTATTGTCCACAATTAGTATCATAAGTAATAACGTACATGTACACTAATCTTTTCATTTATTAGCAGAAATAAAATAACGGTAATAATAATATTGCACAACATCTATTTTGTGAACAATTTAATGTTTATTTTAAGATGGACTATAAGCAAAATCAATTTTAGATCGTAACCGTGACTACAGTAGTATAAAATAAAAAAAAAAAAGTTAACAAATTATTACGAAACTTTACCGGTCGGTGGGAAATATCGAAAGTCAACAAGTTAAGAAGCAAGAAACTTCTTTGGATATTGTTAGATTGATTGTATAGATTGACATTCCGGATAAAAATGCTTGGGGAACGGAACTTGGGTAATTTAAGAATTATGGATGATGAAGGTAGGGAAAATTTGAAGAGAAGATGTAAATGTTCTTCTTAAACTATATACCATATATATTATGGATTATTGATACGGATTATTAATCCTGTAATAAAGATAAGTGCTTCGTATAAAAATTAAATCTAAAAATTTCAAGGCATATTATCCAAATTGCTGAATATAATTTACCGATTTACAAAAATCTTGTTTTATTTTTAAAACAAATACAATATTCTATGGCTTAATTTTTCTGATTCTAATTGTATATTAAATTATAATATCCTTTATTAAACAATCTAAACACAGGACTCTTTTGATTATTGCTACAGGCAATTCAATAATTTGTTTATAAAAATAAATAAAAATATAATAAAAAATTGGTTTTAAATTATGTAATTAAAATATTGATTAGGTTTCTTTTTGTTTTTTTTTTTTGATTTAGTGCAGCTATGTGTAAAATAGGGATAGGTAATTTGTTTTATGTAACCTCAGCCAATTAAAAAAAAATCTTTAATTTAGTAAATATTTTTCCATTTATTTCGTATTGACTTAAACATGAAACTTTTAAACTAATTATGTTTGTGTTTAATTCAAGCACAGAAAATTTAATGGTGTTGAAACAGAATCTTTTTTCTGATTTTATAATAATTTTTAAATATTTTAAAAATGAAAATTAGGTCTAATAATTTATTTCTGCAAGCAAGTTTTAAACTTTATAATTAATAGTGTTAAGGATCTTACATTATTTATTAGAACGAAGCAGAAGATGTTTGTAGAACTTCCTACGTAATTTTGAATAGAAATATTCGTAATATTAGACTTTGGTATGAATAGAAATGCTTACACGAGTATTATCCTAAGATTTTCATAAATAATTGAAAAGAGGACACAAAATGTATAAAATTAACAGAATAATCCAGAAAAAAACTAAATTTAACTGAAAAAATAAAATTTAAAATGCAAAATCAAGAACTAGAAATTAATAAAAAAAACCATTAAAGTAAAATAAAAAGGAAATTCCTTTTTGAAGAGTTTTGAATTAATAGAATCGATTAATATTTAGAACTAAAAATTGGAATTTACTTTTTACTTTTTAGCAATTAGGTAAATTGATTTTTAAACTTTATGTTATAAAGATTAGGGAACCACTTTATACCACAATATGTTAGTATAAAAAATTTTCTCATATTATATAGTATAAAATATTAGCTACTCTAAGCTACTAAAGAAAATTTTAATAAATTAATATATAAAATGGATGTCCCTAGTGAATAGAATTAAAAAATTTATGATAAAACTACTTTATTAAATCACAAATTACTTTGATGGAGCAACAAAAATCTCAGAATATGGATTAATATCGCATAGGTATCTACTACCATAATAAGAAATACAATCAAAAGACATTAAAAATGGACTTTGTAGCCCCAGTAAATTTTTGCATTTTAATTTATTAAAAAGATTATATAATAAAAACCAAATGTATATCGTTACACTATAAATATCATCATATTGTAGATCGGTTACATGTAGCATAATAAATTATGAAATTATACTAACATCAATTTAAAATATCTGAAATATCATATAATTTTCCCTTTTAAAAACTTATTAACCGAAACTATTGGTGGTTAATTTATACAATATTAGAACTACCCCACAAATTTATTTAAACGAATTTATAAATATCGTTGGTTATAAAATCTCTATTTCTAAATTTAAAGATGCTTCTGATTATGGTTGATCGAATTTCGACATACAGTTATCACAGTTAACGGTACTTTATGACTTACCATTCTAAATATGAATATTGCTATATCTGCAAATGATAGGTAACAAAAAATTCACTATACAAATTAGTTTTTTTACCAATTTTTTGAATAACGGTAAGTTGTAGAGTACTAATTATTTTTCCCACTATTTAAAGAACGGTAAATTAAATTTAATTAAGTTTTTTTCCATACACAAGAAAGCCATAGAATTTTTTTTTAAATTAACTTATTGAAATAAAGGTTACCTAAAAAAGGGTGAAAAATTAAATAAACTTTTTACTTTACTTTAATATTTTTACTTTAATATTTTTTTTAATAGATATTTAAAATTAATTTTACAAAAGCATTATAGTGATTCTTTTTCATAACTTTTTTCAAGAGGCATAATATGTAAAGGTGTAATCCATATTGGCTTTAAGAAATCCCTTGTCGACTCAACCGTCGTCTTTTTAAAAATCTCTAGAAATTCTCAATGTTTTGTCGCGAGTTTTTATGAAAAAAATATTGCGCGAGTACTTTAGAGTTACGTCTCATCTCAGAAAAAAAAAATGCCGGAAAATTTGTTTTTTTTTTTTTAATTTTACAAAACCAAATAATTAACCATTTATTTAGCATGTAAAATTTAAATTTAAAAAATAAAAAAAATAAAAGTTAACATTTTTAAAAATTAGTCATGTAAGATTGTACGGATTCTTGCGTTTTATACACTTTAAAGCACACTCCGTTTTCCATTTTTTTTTTTTTAGGATTATAAATTATTGTGAATTTGCAAATAAAAAAAAATAAAGACAGAACAAGCTCAGAATAATGATTTTGATGTTAGATACCTTTTCTTAAAGCCCCAATTAATTTACAGTACCGCCAATTTTTCGGATCACAATGCAATCGAAATTTATCTGAAAATTTTATTCTAACAATATTTATACATTTATATAAACAATTAATTACAGCATTAGTTGATTAATCGTAGATTTACAAAAAAATAACAGTAAAGGATTTTTTTTTTGTTCTATTTTAAATTTCAATTAAAATTTAATTAAAAATAAAATATTTTTTATTTTTTTACTATTTTCATAACACTTTAAAAATGATTGTATGAAACTTCATACTTATTTTCAATTTCAAAACTTAATTCAAGTTCAAATAAAAAATATTTTAAATGTCAAAAAAAAAAAAAAAAAAACACACAAAATTAAAGAAACATAAAAACAAAAAATTCTGTCATAAAAAAGAAAAAAAAAATATTTAATATAAAATTCAATTACTTACACTACTACTTTTAATTTTCTGTTTGGTTTTTTTTTCTGATTTTCTTTGTATTTTGTTTTTGCATTAGTGGTTAAAAAGAAAACTCAACAGGATACACGAGTAGTGTTTTTCAAAATTCTGAAATATATTTTACTTATTTATTTTTCTTTTTTTTTTTGCTTCTTAAATTATATTTTTACAGTTTTTTTATTTTTATGTTTTTTTTTTTTTCTTTTGTATACATATAGAAAATTTTTCATTTTCAGAAAAAAAAAAAAAAATTAGGATTTCTCTCTAATCCTGATTGATTTCCGCTTAAAAATTATATAAATCATTTGAAGTAATTCTACACAAACAAAAAAAAAAAAAATAATCCTTTTTTATAATTATATGAATTAAATCAAAATAGACTAATTAAATTAATATTTCATTTATAATGGATTTTTTAGCTAAGCGTTATACAAAATATTTTATAATTATTTATTTTAGTTGTTATTTAAGAATTTTCATTTTGAGATGAGAGCTCTGACTCGTTAAGATCATGTTTTCATCAGATCTATAATTTACGGTTTAAATTTTTTGTTTTCCTGATAATAGGTGTAGAGACCTTTCAAGGACATCAAGAAAGTAAATTATATAATAAGTCTCTTGGAATTGTTAAATTTTTAGCCACTAATACCACCTTCTTCCCGGTAGAGAGAACAATGGTTTAAGTACCTTTACTTAAAAACAATATAATGGCTGAGCAGTAAATAAAAGAAAAGAAATTTTCATTTCAAATTATGGGAAGTGAAATTAAATGGGAATTCTAGCAAATATAATTTGACTCATTCCTTGATTTTCTGGGCAATATATACGAATCACGAAATCACGTGGTGGAGTAACCATTATATAAGATTATAATAATAACAACGCTATTATAATGTACATAATATTCGAAACTAATAGAAAATTAATTCTTATCAATTTAATAAACAAATATATAAA
Source organism: Poecilobothrus nobilitatus (assembly GCA_947095535.1). NCBI lineage: Eukaryota > Metazoa > Arthropoda > Insecta > Diptera > Dolichopodidae > Poecilobothrus > Poecilobothrus nobilitatus. The sequence continues at coordinate 238,567,081 of OX352773.1, read as the reverse complement.
CATAAATCTCATTATTTTAGGAATTGGATACGTAACGATTATCACCTTATCGGTAATAATCATTACAGCCAAGAATTGAAGAATTGAATGATTCATATTAACGTTTTATATATAAAATCAATGAGTTCGTAATTTATTCTTAAACAGTTATCTGTTAATTTAAAAGTTATCCACAGTACGAAGTTTATTTACATTATGAAGAAAAAATAATTGTTATAATACTGTTGGATAATTATTATAAAGATATATTAATAAAATAAAACCCAAATAATCTGACGTAAGTTTTGCAATAGAATAAATGACAAGTGGCTTAAATATTTTAATGATTTTTCGACAGGAATTTGACGATTAATGTCAAAAATTTTAGTGTCAATAATTTTTCACCGCTAAACTTTAAGGAGGACGTTCATGATGGCTAATGTAAAATTTTGTTAAATTTTTTTTTTAAGTGCCTAAGGTAATCTATTTAATCTGCCTAGACGCAAAATCAAACGTTTGAACAAAAATGTATTATCAAATTGCCATTCAAGAAATAAATGAATAGAAGATGACAATATGACATAAAAGAAAATGAAGAAAATGATATTGATACAGCTACAACCAAAGTTAGATCATTTAAGGCTTAATTTTTTTGGTGTTATCAAAGTGAAGATCTCGATTTACCAAAACCAAAATATTTTTAACATTTTAATTAAAAGAAAAAAACTATTTTTAATATTATGAATTTGATCTCTTTCCAAATTAATTTATTTAAAAATCAGAACTCATATAGAAATAAAATGAACTGCATTATAAGAAATTAGGGCATAATTGCAGCTTATACAAAAAATCCTTCCAAAAATTTTCAACATGTCTTCACTGCATAATTGTAACTCAATACTTAAAGTTAAGAATGGCAGTTTAAATGTACTAATCTTACAATAATTATTAACACAGCTGTCAATTTTTAACGACCGCATACATTAATGTATAAGGTAGGTATTGTTTTTTTTTTTTAATTCAAATATAACCTATAGTTAGCAGAAATCAATTTAAATCAAATTTTTTTTTCATGAATTTAATGCGGAGGTATATTTGAACTATACAGAAAAATAATATAAAAAAATAACTAACCAAATCCAAATCTATATCTTTTTACTGGTATATTATCATTGGTAAAATAGCTTTGACAAGAAAAAAAAACCACAAAAAAAAAAAACAAAAATAAAATAAAACAAGTAAAATTTTTTGTTTTGAAAAGAATGAATAGAAGAAATTACATCTGGTACAATACTCGTTCAGATCATCATTATACACCCATCTTTCTTATTTATATAAAAAAAAAAAAAAAAAAACTTAGGAAAAAAAAAAAATTATTTCATTTCCTTTTTTTGACCAAGAAAAAAAAAAACATGTATTTTTAATTCAAGTAAAAATGAAATATTCTTCACTTTTCGAATTTTACTCAAAATTTTTTCAGAATTTTTATCATTAATTTTTATTTAGTTAAAAACTAGTTACGAAAGCATTTATTAGATTCATATCGTCAAAATATAGAATAATTCTGTTCACTTTTAATAAGAATACATATACCTAGTATTATCTATTTTAAAATTTTGTAGTTTTTAGATCTGTTCATTTAGTTTAAATCTTTAATATAAATCGTAATATATCAAAGATTCGAAAATTATTAAAGAAACTAGAGATTATCCTAGTTAAAAATTTAATCTAATAATACTTGCTTATACACTCCACTCTACTTAATGTAAAAATTTTATATATATCGTAAACTGCTATTTGACATAATGAGACATTTCACCAAAAGATATTTGACACTAACTTATTATTAATTGTTAAGTGGCTTGTTGTGAAAAGTATTAGTTGCAAAGTAATTTTTTTAAATTAAATAAACTATTATGCGATATGGTCATTTAGCTGAAGTAAAATTTGTGAAATAAGAAATTAGGCCAAATTGCATTAGCCTAAATGGGAGTTTATTATTTAGATTTTGCGAATAGGGCCGCTTCCCATTAAATTAATCTCCCTTCTTCTCCTTTCAATACCTCATTTGGCGCGTAATGATATTAATAGGCATTATATTATATACTTTCCCTTAGTAACAAGAGTAATAGTTAGCAACAACTTAGAGAATACGTCATAATATTATACACAAATTGCAAGCCATACCATTTGGAATATTTATTTTTAAAACTCGCATTAAAATAAAATGAGAATAAATGAATAAATAACAAATATTTCTTTTAATTCTATCGAAAAATACATGAGTTCCAACGCAGAAACTTAAAGGGAGGCTGTTATATTATTATAAAATAGTACTATGAAATAAATTTTTTATTTATAGAATGACTTTAAATAAAATTATATATAGATTGAAAATATCGCAAATGAAAAGAAATCATTTTTAAAGAGAAAAAATAACCAATTGAATTTGACAGGCACTAGCAACAAATAATACAGCTTCGATTTTATATTATAAATACAAGCTTGTTATTAATAGAACACTCGAGAAATAAATATAAAATTGAATATTTATATACATATATATAGATATTGTTACAAACTATAGGTATTCAGTCATGTCATGTTTACGGTCAATAATTATTATTGTCACTTATTGTGACACTGTATGAGCAAAAAAAACAAAAAACGAAAAATAAAACTCTGACACCAAAATTATATTTAAGATTACAAATATGGTATAAGTATTAAGGTTTCCCCATCTCAAAAATTTCAAGGATAATGTTTCCATTTATTTTTATAATGTATTTCAAAGGAAAACTTAATCTATTTTAACTAATTGAGGAATAATATAATCGGATTTTTAAAAGAAATTTTTTTGACTTTTTCTTATTCTCTTACAAAAAGAAAAATATATAATAAAAATTTGGAAATTTTGAAATATAAATTCTGACATAAAATAATATTTTGAAAATGAAATATTAAATTTTTAAAATGAAAGGATTAATATTATATTGATAGTACATGCTTTTAGCGTTTTTCTTTTATATTATGTCTTTCATAATATTAGTAATGATGGATCATTAAAATTCTTCTATTTTATTAATTTTTTCCTCTTCACTAAAAAACAACAAATAAATTCTAGAAAATTCGTTAACTTATCAAAAACCTCTTCTCATTAAACAAGATGTATCTCTTAAAATGGCAAAAATTAGTGTGCTAATAATAAAAATCTTTTATATCAGACATTTTGCTTAAACCAAGAATCAATTATGTTGTTCATTTAGTGAACTATCATAATTAGCTGAAAAACTCATCATTCACAAGGGTTAATATGTTCATAAATGATGTTAAATATTATAAAAACTTAATACTTATTTGTTATTAGTTACGTTACGTTTGTTACGTTATTACTGTTAGAGATATTAATAATACTATTATTCTAACTAATCTAACATAACATGTAAAACTTAAATAACAGGTTTTCCAATTTGAGTGATATGATTTCTAAGTGACGTTTCGGCCATTTGTAGTATGTCATGATCTGTCATTTTTTTTTCATTGTATTCAGTAATGTTTACAATTTCATCATGGGCCACCGTAAACGTCGTGAATTTGCTGATTTTGTCTTGGAACAACTTGAAAACGATAACGATTTTTTTAAGAAAATCATCTTCTCCGATGAGGCTCACTTTCATCTGACGAAGAAAATTCACAAATTATTCATGAACAACCATTACATTCACCTAAATTGACAGTTTGGTGTGGTTTTTTGTCTGGTGGAATCATCGGTCCGTACTTCTTTCGAAATGAAGCTGGTAACACCGTTACTGTCAATGGAGAGCGGTATAGATCGATGATAACCAACTTTTTATGGGCGAAATTGGAAGAAGTTGATCTTAACAACATCTGGTTCGAACAAGACGAGGCTACGTGCCACACAGCACGTGCAACAACCGAATTATTGCGAGAAAAGTTTGGAGGTCATTCGATTATTTCAAGAAATTGTGACATTGCATGACCTCGAAGAAGTTGTAATTTAATACCTTTTGACCATTTCTTGTGGGGTTATTTGAAGTCATTGGGGTTATTTTAAGTCATCTTTAGTAATAAACCAGACTCTCTTCAAGCTTTATAAGTCAATATAGAACCTGTTATTCATGACATACGACTTGATTTAGTGGAAAAAGGGCTCAAAAATTGGGTTCATCGAATTCGTTCCTGCAAAAGAAGTCGTGGAGGCCACTTGAATGACGTTTTATTCAGAACTTAATTGTATCGATTGTACTTCACATTAAATAAAAACATTTGAATTTCCTTAACAAATTAGTGTGTTTTTCTTTGAAAAGAAATCATATCACTCAAATTGGAAAACCCGTTATTAATAGTAGCTAAATCAGATCGAAACGGTGGAAACGAAGGGACGGTGGAAAACATCAAAAGTCACTCAAGGGAATTGCACGAGGTTCCTCTGAGTAGTGTTGGACTCTAACTAACCAAAACCACCCCCTTTAAAACCAAACTTTAGGGTAAGTCCTTTAATACATAATAATATAATGTACAGCTTTGCACATTACAGAATTTGGGGAAAAGGATGAGGGAAGGATTTCTTGGGAAATTCGATTTAAGATAATTGGAATTATGGAGGATGAAGGGAAACATTTGGATAGTTTTTTTGAAGAAGGATGTCAGTGTTCTTCTTGAATTTGGTTATATCGTACACAAATGAATTACCGGCTTTTGGGAACACATGTGCAGACATAAGGTTCCATAAACACGACGTTCGCATGACAAACGAATTTCCTAACGCTGTGTTGTGCCATCTTGACAGCACAACAGTGTATGGGTGGGTATCTGTTGCACTCCACGTTTCACATTGGAAAACTTTGAGTGAAGGAATCAATTGTTTAATTTCTATGGAACAGGTGTTCACCCCTACAAGGTCTCTATAAAAATGGGTCAATGACGAACAATGACCGCAAATAGAAACGTCATCAAATAAATTGAAGCAAAAAATTAATAAATCATCAAATAAATTGAAGCAAAATATATAAATAATTAAAATACAATTCTCAGGAAATCCGAGAAAGTTTGGGTTCGAATCCCACACACGTTGTAAGATTAACTCCTCCATACGACATGTACAGCCACGCCTGAAAAGGAAATGTTATATTATGTTCTGTGGGAGTGTGGGTCCTTGTTATTTTTATGTGGCAGAGAAATGCACAAAAAAAAAAAAAAATTCTCAGGAAATAATTTAAGTAAACATTTTCCACTTTAAAAATACCAAAATATTTTAAGTTCAGAATTATTTTCTATATGTAGAAAAATAGCCAGTGAGATACATGTAGATGATTATTAATTTATTAAATCCTGAAGTGCATATCCTTCTTAATCTACATAAAAAGTAGAAATATAAAAACATTATTTTGCTATAAAATAAAAATTAAAAAAAAAAAATTTTATATAAAAATTAAAATGACAATCCCATTTAAGAATATTAAATTTTTCCAGTTGAAGTTCCAGTTAATTTCATTACTTTTCTTTAAGTAATGAAATTCGTTTAAAACTCTTGGTCAATATAGAAAAATAATAATGGCTTTAGTTGTAAATACTAAAATAAATTTCTTTGTTGTTTTTCTTCAAATTACATAATACTCGTTAAAAATTTAATATATAGAAGTATAGTACCTCTACTATTATACCCTGATTTTAAAAGAATGTGTTTTTAAGTGACTTAAAAAATTTATGAATTTTATTATTTATATAATATATAGGTATATATTTGTATATACATATATGTAGAGACAAGGACATCCATAATAATAATAATAATAATAACAATAATGCACAGTAAATTATTTATGGTTATTTTCTTTTTAAATAAATAATTTTTATGAAGTTCTTGTATACATGTTTTCATAATTTCTCCTTTTGTTTTTTCTTTTTTTTTTGCTTTACGTTTACTTTTCTAGTACTAATATTACTTCCTTGCAAACATTGGTTGTATTTATAAGTAACATATTTTATTATTGTAATTCAGATTTTTTTTTTAACGTAGAATTCATAACCATTAAAAATAAAAGTAAAATAAAAAAAAAAAAGTAAACAAATAGACAGTGATTCCATAATGACTCAGGTCACAATTAGATTCTTTCGACAAAAATGAACAGAATAATAGCGGGAAAACCAAGAATTTTTAAAGGTCGACAAAATGTTAAAACGTTAATAAAAACAATTTTAGAATTTATTCTGAATGCCTCTTTCTCATCACAATTTCCAAATTTCTTTTTTAATTTTATGTGTAAGGAGAAAGTTGTAAAAACCCTAGAGATTCGTTCTTTTATTTTAATGAAATTCCAGTTTATAATTATGAAAGCTCCTTAACATATTTAAGATTATTAGGGGCCTCGATGACTTAATAGGTATAAAAGCGTATCAAATACGCTATAAACATCAAGGAATTGTGGGTTCCAATACACATATCGTAGAATAATTCCCCCTTACGGCATTTACAGCCACGCCTAAAAATTAATGACTGTCTAATTTCCTTGTCACATTTATATGACATAGAAATAAACTGAAAAAAAAAAAAAAATATTATATTGGAACTTTAATTTTAATTTTTTTTTTTTTTGCAAGTTTAAATAAATTTGCATACAGCTATATCCAAGTTACAAGTGACTAAAAATCGTCAACTTTCAAACTTTGACTCTTAAAAATGAGCACTCTAACAGGTGAAAGTACAAAATTTTTTTCCTGAGAAAATTAATTCTTAAAGATTTTCTTCCCGTCAAATTTTTAAGTTTCTGACTGAGGTCTACTGGAAATATAGAGAAATCAATATTTTTTGTACTCACATACAAACACCTAAATTTATTTACCGATTTAGTAAATTTAGGTGTTTGTTTGTATGTAAAAATAATTTTAATAATCCTAATATTTAGTTGAGAGCATTTTTAACATTATTAAAGTTAAAAATGTTTTAGGTTGATATTATAAGAGCTTGTGAAAAATAAAAAATAAAATTAATTTAATTTACTTTAAAATACTTTAAAAATCCCTTAATTTGAAAATTTTCAAAATAAATTAAATTAAAAACTTTATTGATGCAGAATTTAGGTATTTCCGTTTATAAGATAATCCCATTTTATTATGATATACATAGATAATGTTATTATATTTAAATTACAAAAATAGGAGTCACTGTATAACGTATTGATATAATATTCATTCATATTTTAACGATTGTATAGCATAATTTTTGGTTTGTTTATTTTTTGTTTTTGTTTTTTGTTTCATTTTATTTTTATACACGTTGATGGTTATATAGACATCAAATTCTAAAAAAAAGTCTTATTATATTATATTATATTAATAGAACAGAGTAATATAAACAAATATTCGTTAATATTATCCTTCTTTATATCTATCTCTTTTACTCATCGTAGAAAAAAAATTAAAAAAAAAAAAAAACCGTAATAAATAAATAAAATTCTTGTATACAGTTAACCTTATCTGTCAAATTTAGTATCGTGACATCGAAAATAAGGAAGAAATATTATGATTGTTCTGATAAAGTAAGGACAAAGAACCTAGACGTAAATAAATATACACATACACATATCCTCACCTACACATGGTCATATTCATATATGATATTATTATGAAATGCGAAGGGTGGATAATTTATATAAAATTTATAAAATAATTTTTGTTTTTTTTTTTTGTTTTTTTTTCTGGCTCCTCAAAAAAAAAAAAAAAAAGTATTTTTATGTCTTAATTTTAGTTTAAAGTTTATTTATACGAAAAATAATATAAATGTATCTTATATTTTTTTCTTTGTTTGTAACTTTGTTACTTTGATTGTTTTGGCTGCCCTCTGTTGTACATTATGTACTAAAATAATAATAAAAAAAAAAAAAACCCCAAATTTTTGATGATGATGAAATTCATCAAATTTATGAGAAATTTGGGATTAACAAAAAAAAAAAAACATAAATAAATAAATATGTAATCAAATGTGAATTTTTTTTTTTTTTTTTTGCCCTACGCCCCACTTTTTGTTTTATTTGCTTCTATCTTTTAATTTGGGAATTTTATGAGTTTTAAGATGCTTTTTTTTTGCTAAAATTGCAGATTTTTGTCTTTTAAAAAATGTATTCTTTCATTTTGAATTTTTTTTTTTTTTTGTTTTATTTTTTATTTTCATAAGGGAATCATTTTTTTTTTTTTTTTTGTGAAATAAGTTGGTAATATAAAGAAATTATAGAATTCATTTAAAGTTTAGAATCATGTTTAAAATATAGATACTTAAATAGCTAAACAAAAGTTTGTTAAAGAAATTTTTGTAAATTTTCATTATAAGATGATAACTACTAGTTTTGTTATGGTGCGAATTCTCAATAACATCATTAAGAAGAAAGCCCATCAAATAGCCTTTCAAAGTTTAAATTTATGCTTTGTATTTTGTATATACATATGTAACTCTTGAATTAAGAGGCCATTTGCCGACATTTTGTGCTTATTGGACGCAAAAGCTAAACTGTTAGGTACAATAGCTTGAATATAATATTCCTTTTGAATTTTGAACTAATTCGAACATGATTTTTAAACATCATTTTAAACATCTTTTTAAACATCAAAATTTGCTGTTACTATGAAACATTAACTACCATTATAGCTAATGTTACCCTATTCAGAAGTACTGAAGAAAGAATTTCGTTTATAAAACTTAAACTAAAATTACGGTTAAATTTGTAAAGTTATGTAATGTTAGATGGATCTAAGGTTTTTCTGTATTTATAACAACACGTTTATTTAACTAGGATCATATTACCCTAAGATAAGAAATTAGGATTATGTTGGGATAATTCTGGAACATCTTAACCCAACGAGAATATTATACCAAATTCTTGAATTGATTTTTTAAAATTTAAAGCTTAACTACTACGTTAGGTGTCTTTTAATTCCTCTGTCTTTATAATATGGCGAATTAGTGAAATTACACAATCAGAGTTATTATTATAGGTGTTTTAAATAGAATATATTACGTGTATTAGGAACCAGACGGTTTATTTAAACCACCTTATTATATTATTCGAAACTAATGAGGTCACAAAACATATCATATCTTGCCATTCAAATATGTATGTATCATTTACTAATACAGCAAAAAATTGAAATTGTGTATAAAAGTTCAGTGTTAGTGTGATTTTCAAAACAAAAGGTTATTTCAGGAGAAAAATTATAAAAAAATAATTTATATTTAGTCTTTTTTTTTATCAGTTTTAAATTTGTTTTATTTTATTTTAAATTAATTCGAAATAAAAATTAGGTATCTCTTTAATACTTCCCAAAACTTTTCTTTATATTCTTTGGAATTTTTGTAAAGTGGTTTTGGTAATATGGAACCATTATACTACGAACTGGTGGTCCACTCTACTCTTTCAATATTTAAAATGGTAAAATCTAACTTTAATCACTTTTTTTGTAGGAAACTAAAGTAAATTTTTATTGGTATAAAATTTGGAAATATAATTTACTTGCATTTAATGGGTTTTGTAAAAGCAAAACATGATAACAATAAAAGAAATATAGCAAAAAAGAAAAATAGGTGGTTCAGATTATCTACCAATAAGTTAATCATTTTAATTTTCACTTTACCCAAATATAAACTATCAGCTTCTAGAGTAAAGGGAAGACTTTTCATCCCCTCAGCAATACCGCTATTCATATTTCTGTTTAATTTTCATTGCTGTTAATTTGTTATTATGTGTGCAAGCTTAGGTGTTTTTATCAACTCTTAAAGAAAATAATTAAATTTTATAAACATAAGTATAGCTACACTTTGTTAAAATAGGTACATATTCAATTAAATGTTAAAAAATGAGAGCCAGGGAAATGTGAATATTTTATAATGCTTTAGCACGATTATATTATTAAGGTATTTGCAAGATATTTTTATCAAATAAGATTTGCGCAAAAGTTAAATTCTCCTAACATTTTTCTACTGAAAATAAAAGTAAGAACCCAGTAGTACCTATAATATATATATTTATAATATATTATATTAAAATTGTATCCTATTATATTCAGAAAAATATAATTTGTTTCTTTTGCATTTTTATGACCGTTTTGTGACAGTATTCCGCATTTTTAAAAAATTATTCATAGAAATTCTTTAAATTTTATTAATTTACACTGATTTTTATGCAGAAAAGTTCAAAAATTTTCAATATGATTATATATATTTTTTTTTTCAATCAAATATTTGGTCTGTTAAAATCCTTAAGTTTAATACTTTGTGGAAATTTTTAGTACATTGGTCTCTTTATACTAAACTAAAAAAATTGTTTAAATACCTAACTAAAGGCATATAGCAAAAGTGTTTCAAAAACGTAAAAATCCAATATTTTTACTAATTATTTCTAACTAACATTGCAAATAATGAAATAAATTGTTTTTGAGAAGTGTTTTGGCTTAAGAAGGACAATTTTTGTGAATGAGTGTTGTATTAAAATTGAAGTATGCAAAAGAAACAAAAATCTGCTATGAAAAATTATTTTTTAAAGTAAATTATTTCTGAAGATATCTCTCATATTCTCCTATTCATGAAAGATTTTGTGAAATGTCCACTTATTTACCACAAAATATTTAAATCAACAATCTTTCCACTTACGCAGTGAAACGGTAAGTATATTGTGCATATTTTGCAATGTCTAAATGTGTAATAATAAGGATTTGGATTAAGTCTTAAAATATGTATTGATAAAAAGAGAATTCTAACAAAAAGAAGATCTATTATTTTTTACCAGGTTTTAAAAACTGAGGAACATTACGAGCCAATAATAATATTATATACCTTTCAATTTTAAATTCTAAAATTCAAGGTAATATAATTCAAGCAGATTCTCCGGCTTTTAAAATTAATAGTTGAACTATATGAATTTAGAAATGCTAGACCATTCAAATAACTTTAAATACAATATACATCCCAGTACTTTATAGGATTTAAATAAAATAAATGTTCTAGTATATTATATTATGCTTTTTTTATCTACCTTCAAAGGACGTCAAGAAATCATATAGAATCTTTATGATGATTTTTACTTATTAAAGTAAAGGTAACCGCTTGGCCATAAGGAAAAATTATATTTAAAGTTGAATAACTACATGAAAAGCTATACACACACATATTCCAAAAGATAATAAAAACAGTTTAGAACATTGTTACTCCACCAAAATTTGTAAATTTTTTTAGAATTTTCTACATAAGAAAAAATTGGGAAAAATAAGGGACACTTTCTTCAATTTAAAGGAAACTCTATGTTGTAGTTTTAATTTTTGCCTTTTATTTAGAAAAGATTTGCCCTGGTACATAAGTTTCAGGGTGGTTAGAAATAATAAATTTTGAGTTTTAAGCCTCAATAGCTTGAAGCTGAGTGAAATGTAAAAACATTTTCTGAGATAGCTCAATATTTTAATTCTAAAAGATTTTCTTTCAGAAAGATAATTCTTTTTCCTAAATTTTGAGGTTCTATCTAAAGCCAATGCGGAGATATTAAGGAAGCGCAAAATTTTACAATATTTTGTTTTTACATTAATGTTAAATTTTAAAAGTAAATTGAGATATACTTCATATTACATACACGGTACACATTTGAAAATAGACCTTTTACCAACTTTGAGGAGTTGTAGCTATAGTGAATGGTTAGTTACATAAAAAATTTGTTGTACAACATTAATTTTTTTAAGACATAAATTCATAGTTATTAAATTGTGTTAAAAATTGTTAAAAAGTTAAATGGTGTAGAAATTTTATAAACACACGAAAATATATTTAAAATTCATAGTTTGAATTCAGAGAATTTGAAATTGAAATATTATGAAAGAATTATTTTATTTTAAAAGTTTAATTTTGAATGTGCTCTATTTTTACATAAAACATTCTACATTTCTATACAAATTAACTGCTCTATATGTTTTACGGAAAAAGGATTAAAGTGTAGTTTTGTACATGATGGGTTAGAAAAGAATATTTATCGAGAAGATCGGAAGCTTGTACGGTCTTTTGACTGCCTTTCGTATCTTTTTATTATTATATAGTTATAGTTATTGCATTATAATTCATTATACATAGGTATATTAAATTTTGTGTCAAAGTGTCAAAGTGTTTTATTTAAAAAAATTTAACTTACAGATGTGGCAGAACAAAAATCATGATTTTGATTCCTTTCGTTGATATACGAATACAACCCGTCAAAAAAAAAGGATTTTTACTGACCACCAGCTTTTTAAAACAACAACAATACATAATACTATAATAACATAATACGATATATATAACAATAATTAAATATTATGTATATTTAAAACAAAATCTGATCTGTATATTGAATCCTTATAAAAAAAAAACTAACAACAAATAAAAGCTTCAGCCAAAGGATAATAATATAAAGTATATTAAAAATTTTCCTTAATTAAACTCATTAAATTTTTTTTTTTTTTTTTTTCTTAAAATATATATGTATATTATATGTAAATATACGGTTTTAAAGTAAAAAAATAAAATAAAAGCTTTTAAATATTTTAAACTCATAAAATACTGCCAAGGTTGTTTTCATATATTTTAATGAAAAACTGAATTTTATAAAAGTTGAAGCGAATGTATTAATTAAATATTAAAAAGTATATTAAAGTATAATAAATATATATTATGTACATATAATATATTATATATATATAATATATATTCATATATATATATATACAGAAAAATGAATCAATTTTAATTAAGAATTTACATTATGTTATTATTGTTGTTCCGTTTTTATCATAATATTTCGTCCTTGAGTGAATTTTAATAAAATTTACCATTTATTTGGCCAATAATACACCTTGGCACTGAAATATTTATTAATTTAAGGGAATTTTTCATAATATAATAATAATGTAATTAAAACAATTTTTTTTAATTTATTTATACTACTCAATCTTTGTTTACTTTATTTATATTCATTTTAGAAATCCTATTTTAGAAGTCCTGGTTCATAGAAAATATTGTAACGTTCTTAACCTCTCCTTATTACAGTCACTACAATATGAAAAAAACAAAAAAAATAATTTGAATACTCGCTTACTCACTATTATTGAAAATAATTTTTTTTTTATTATTTATTATTATATTTTTATTTATTTATTTCTTTTTTTATTCCTTTTCCTATTTTCATATTTTCATTTCTTATTTGATTGGTGTTGGGTGATATTTTATCGTGGTAATTAATAATTCTGATGAATAAATAAATCATAATAAATCAATGCTTCGATTTTTCTCTTTAATAATATTTTCGGTTTGTTTTTCTTAACACGTTTTTCATTAAAGGAAATTTTTTTTTTTTTTTTTTTTATACAATATAAGAAATAATTAAAAGTTTAACCAGATTAGAAAATATAGTATTACTGTCTGTGTATTTCTTGATACGGAACGTTTTTTGTACGTTGAACTTAAAAGGAGTATGAGACCGCTAAAGAAAAGTTGGTGAAAATAGGTAATGAACTTTCTTTATTTTATATTTTTAATTTGTGATGGAGGAGGATTATAGAATATTATGAGGAAGTAAGTTCTTCCCTTTTTTCCTTTCCCTTTCTTTTTTAGATAGGGTTATTGTAGAAGTATTAAATTATAATTAATCATTTTATTTTGTTTACAATTACAATATAATATATTGATCTAACTGACGTTTGAATCTGAAACCTTTTGTCCCAAAGATCAACGATATACACACTGCACCATTAGTCAGATGAAATATTGAATTGGTTAGGAAAAAAAAAAATATTTTCCCATTATCGCCATTACAAAAGATCTAAAAAAGGATATTTTTTTTTTGTTTCTACGAGGGACAATAGAAAACTTCGAAAGTCACTCAAAGGACCTTGGTTTTGGGCAAAAGAATGAGGGAAGGATTTTTTGTGAAATTGGATTTGGAATAATTCGATTATAGTGGATGAAGAGGATGAGGATGTTAAACACACAAAAAGACAAATCTTTTAGAATTTTATAAGCTAAAAAGTTTGATTTTTATGATAGAAAAGTTATTTTGTTAAGCTTTTTCCTTGATTTCCTTATTTATCCTTCAATTATCAACTATCTATATTTTTTAAAACATTTCAAAGTTTTTCAAAATATTTAAAAGCTACAAGAAATTTTTAAATTCTACATATACTTACAAATAAAAAATATAGTTTCCACTTTTGAAAGGTTTTTAAAAGTTTACAAAACAGACACAACTAATATTCGAAAGTTAGGTTCTCTGTTATGTTCTCAATTCTTAATAAAACAAAAAAATTAGCCCCTGTTAAGAATAAATCTTAATTAAATTTTGGACAATATTTTATTAACATTTACAGATGTTAGTAGTACCTACTCCTAACTATTTACTCTATATTGATAACATTTAGTCTGTTTTAGTATGGTCTAAACTATGGTGAAAAAAGACAACAACAAAAAATTAAACTTTAAAATATTTAACACCATTATTTTTATACCCGTATGAACTATGTTCAAGGGTATAATAAATTTGCCATTACGTTTGTGACACCTTAAAGGAGTCGAGCTAGATATAGTGTCAAAGGTATGGATCGGCTCAGAATCGAATTCTGAGTCGATTAAGCCATGTACGTCCGTCCGTCCGTCCGTCCGTCCGTCCGTCCGTCCGCACGATAACTCAAAAAATAAAGGAGCTAGGGGGCTGAAATTTTTTTTACGTCACTTTTGCAAAATTGTTAGTTTTGCTATTTAAATCCAACATTTTCGGTCGGCGGGTTCGAGTAGCTGCCATACAACTTCTATCTTTATATAGAAATAACTCAGTATCTATTCAAGCTAGGTTTCTGAAATTTTGCAAATGATGATCAAGTTTTATGGCAACAACTTCTGTAAAATTTGGTTGTGCTGGTGCAGCGGGTTCGGGTAGCTGCCATACAACTTCTCCGTTTAAATGAGAATAACTCAGTGTTTATTGAAGCTAGGAATCTGAAATTTAGTAAAGAGGTGTCGACTTACATGCCAACAACTTTTGTAAAATTTGGTTGGTCTAGAGCAGCCGGTTCAGACTTCTTGCACCTCTTGGAACCTAATGAAGCTAGGCGTCTGAAATTTTGCAAATGATGATCAAGTTTTATGGCAACAACTTTTGTAAAATTTGGTTGTGGTGGTGCGGCGGGTTCGGGTAGCTGCCATACAACTTCTTTCTTTAAATAGAAATAACCCAGTGTCTGTTCAATCTAGGTATCTGAAATTTTGCAAATGATGATCAAGTTTTATGGCAACAACTTCTACAAAATTTGGTTGTGGTGGTGCGACGGGTTCGGGTAGCTGCCATACAAAATCTCTTTTTAAATGAAAAGAACTCAGTGTCCGTCCGCACGATAACTCAAAAAATAAAGGAGCTAGGAGGCTGAAATTTTTTTTACGTCACTCTTGCAAAATTGTTAGTTTTGCTATTTAACTCCAGCATTTTCGGCCGCCGGGTTCGAGTAGCTGCCATACAACTTCTTTCTTTAAATAGAAATAACCCAGTGTCTGTTCAATCTAGGTATCTGAAATTTTGCGAATGATGATCAAGTTTTATGGCAACAACTTCTACAAAATTTGGTTGTGGTGGTGCGACGGGTTCGGGTAGCTGCCATACAAAATCTCTTTTTAAATGAAAAGAACTCAGTGTCCGTCCGCACGATAACTCAAAAAATAAAGGAGCTAGGAGGCTGAAATTTTTTTTACGTCACTCTTGCAAAATTGTTAGTTTTGCTATTTAACTCCAACATTTTCTGTCCCCGGGTTCGGGTAGCTGCCATACAACTTCTTTCTTTAAATAGAAATAACCCAGTGTCTGTTCAATCTAGGTATCTGAAATTTTGCAAATGATGATCAAGTTTTATGGCAACAACTTCTACAAAATTTGGTTGTGGTGGTGCGACGGGTTCGGGTAGCTGCCATACAAAATCTCTTTTTAAATGAAAAGAACTCAGTGTCCGTCCGCACGATAACTCAAAAAATAAAGGAGCTAGGAGGCTGAAAATTTTTTTACGTCACTTTTGTAAAATTGATAGTTTTGCTATTTAACTCCAACATTTTCTGTCCCCGGGTTCGGGTAGCTGCCATACAACTTCTTTCTTTAAATAGAAATAACCCAGTGTCTGTTCAATCTAGGTATCTGAAATTTTGCAAATGATGATCAAGTTTTATGGCAACAACTTCTACAAAATTTGGTTGTGGTGGTGCGACGGGTTCGGGTAGCTGCCATACAAAATCTCTTTTTAAATGAAAAGAACTCAGTGTCCGTCCGCACGATAACTCAAAAAATAAAGGAGCTAGGAGGCTGAAATTTTTTTTACGTCACTCTTGCAAAATTGTTAGTTTTGCTATTTAACTCCAGCATTTTCGGCCGCCGGGTTCGAGTAGCTGCCATACAACTTCTTTCTTTAAATAGAAATAACCCAGTGTCTGTTCAATCTAGGTATCTGAAGTTTTGCAAATGATGATCAAGTTTTATCGCAACAACTTCTACAAAATTTGGTTGTGCTGGTGCGACGGGTTCGGGTAGCTGCCATACAAAATCTCTTTTTAAATGAAAAGAACTCAGTGTCCGTCCGCACGATAACTCAAAAAATAAAGGAGCTAGGAGGCTGAATTTTTTTTTACGTCACTCTTGCAAAATTGTTAGTTTTGCTATTTAACTCCAGCATTTTCGGCCGCCGGGTTCGAGTAGCTGCCATACAACTTCTTTCTTTAAATAGAAATAACCCAGTGTCTGTTCAATCTAGGTATCTGAAATTTTGCAAATGATGATCAAGTTTTATGGCAACAACTTCTACAAAATTTGGTTGTGGTGGTGCGACGGGTTCGGGTAGCTGCCATACAAAATCTCTTTTTAAATGAAAAGAACTCAGTGTCCGTCCGCACGATAACTCAAAAAATAAAGGAGCTAGGAGGCTGAAATTTTTTTTACGTCACTCTTGCAAAATTGTTAGTTTTGCTATTTAACTCCAGCATTTTCGGCCGCCGGGTTCGAGTAGCTGCCATACAACTTCTTTCTTTAAATAGAAATAACCCAGTGTCTGTTCAATCTAGGTATCTGAAATTTTGCGAATGATGATCAAGTTTTATGGCAACAACTTCTGCAAAATTTGGTTGTGGTGGTGTGACGGGTTCGGGTAGCTGCCATACAAAATCTCTTTTTAAATGAAAGAACTCAGTGTCCGTCCGCACGATAACTCAAAAAATAAAGGAGTTAGGAGGCTGCAATTTTTTTTACGTCACTTTTACAAAATTCTTAGTTTTGCTATTTAACTCCAGCATTTTCGGCCGCCGGGTTCGAGTAGCTGCCATACAACTTCTTTCTTTAAATGGAAATAACCCAGTGTCTATTCAATCTAGGTATCTGAAATTTTGCAAATGATGATCGAGTTTTATGGCAACAACTTCTGTAAAATTTTATTGTGATGATATGACAGGTTCCGATAGTTGCCATACAACTTCTCTTTTTAAATGAAAATAACTCAGTGTCTATTGAAGGTAGATATCTGAAATTTAGTGAAAAAGTGTCGAGTTGCATGCCAAAAACTTTTGTAAAATTTGAATGGTCTAAAGCAGCCGGTTCAGGCTTTTTGCATTTCTTGGAACTTAATGAAGCTAGGCGCAATAGATTCGGGTAGCTATCATACAACTCCACAATTTACATAAATATATCTCTGTAGTTCGGTACTAAAACTCTGAATGTTTTTAAAAGATGATCAAGTTTTATAGAAACAGGATATATTACGTTCATACGGGTATCCCAGAGTTGACACAGTCTACTCTACTGCACTCTTCCTCGTTTTAAGTATTTTTCGTTCAAATTAACAGAAACTTGCGAGCCCATTGTTATTGAATCTTACTTTATTCTGTTCGAATTTTCGTTAGATCTATCGAATTTCTTTTTTTAGTGAATTTTGTTGAATCGTTAACAAAATTCACTAAAAAAAGAAATTAGATACATCTAACGAAAATTTTCCCTTTAATTTTCTTAGTTTTTCATTTCTTTTTTTTCGCGTATTTTAGTAAGTTTCAATTACGTTATTTTTTTTTTATGCACTTTATTATTATAAATTAATAAAAGAAAAAAAAAAAATCCTTCTTTACATAATAAATTTCATATTATATATACCTATATAAAGAAATATTAGAAAATTATTAATATTAAAAAATACGAAAAAAAAAACAAAAAATAAATTAAACAGAAGAATTTGTATATAAACAAAAAAATAAAAAAAATAAATCATAAATAAATAAAAACTTACCCAATTAATTATAATCGGACTAATCTATCATTTTTCTCTACAAAAATATATGAAAAATAGGAAAAAAAAACAAAACAAACAAAAAAAAAAAAAAACAGAGAAAAATTTAATAAAAATAACAACGTGACATTCAAATTTTTTTTCCTACGAGAGAGCGAAAATAACTGCCCCTTTCTTTTGATAAGAAAAGGAATCAAAATAAAATTGTTCAATCTTTTCTTTTTTTAATCATGATAACACAGTTATGGTTTTTTAATTCAACTTTGAGAATAAAAAGGAAAAACAGAAAAATAAATTGTAATTTATTGTAGAAGATACCATAGCTTGGATAAAAAAAAGAAAAAATATTCACAATTAGAAAATTTGAAAAGAAAAACATAACAAATATCTGGTCAAGAAAAAATAAATAAATTTTATTTTTCGATTTTTTTTTTCTTTTTCTTTTTTTTTTTAAATATTTTAACTTTTATTAATTTCATTTTGTTATGTATTAAATAAATTACTGCTGTAATAAAAGTTATTCATCTAAATTTAGATATCGAATAGATAGGAATAATTCATAAATAATATCTAAAAGATACAAGAAAACAATTTTTTATTTCCCTTATTTTTTTTTTTTTTTGTTTTTTTTTGTGAAAATTAGAAAATATTTATTTTGAAGGTTATTTTTTTTACCTTTATGTTTTTGAATTTTAACAACTTAAATTTTAAAATATTTTTACATGAAAATATTGTTTCCTATTATATAAAAGAAGTTTTTTTTAATATATCTGAATTTATTTGATTACTGAATATAGATTACGAGATAATAGTTTTAATTAACTTTTATTCCTTGCTTAAGAAATTGGTGTCAACTTTAATTAAAAAAAAAACAAGGTAGAATGTAAACCAACGGTTTTTAAAAGCGCACATTTCCAAAACTCAATACAAACTGTTTAGAATTGTGACTTGCACAAAAATTTGAAAATTTCATGTAATAAGAACAAATGTGAAAATAGGACATTTTTGAAATTTTGAGGGGCCGTAAGTCCGGAATCCTATATAACTAAGAAAAGCCGTAAAACACACGTAAAAATATATTATTGAACCTTTAATTTTCATGTTTTGCCGAACAAAAATTTTCAATTTTTGAGGCGTAATAACTCTTAAAGAGGGGGTGCTACCAAAAAATTTTCTGAGGAAACTTATACTAGTTCTTTCTTGTCTCAAAATTTCAGGTTCCTATCTAAAGGCGTGCCGGAGTTATGAAAAACAAAATTTCATGCAAAATGTGGTTTTCACATAACGGTAAATTTAAATAGTAAATTACAAAATATTACATAATTTTGATATTGTTTTATATAGATAATAAAATTTTCGATCTTCTGGCGGTTTTAGATTGGAAAAGCATTACGCAGAGCCTGAGATATATACTTCTCAAAATGGGGCTTTTTCGCAATTTTGAACTTTTTCGGAACTTTGCAACCCTTTACAACTAAAATAAACCTTTAACACACGTAACACACGTAAAAATATATTACTGTAGCTTTAATTTTTATATCTTGCAGAAGTAAAATGTGTACAGGTTCCTAAGTTACAGGTGTTTAAAAATAGCAAATTTTCAATTTTTAAGCCCTAATAGCTCATAAACAGGAGGTGGTCCAAAAAAATTTTCTGAGCAAACTTATACTAAATCTAAGAGTTCTTTTCTGCCTCAAAATTTCAAGCCTCTATCTAAAAGCGTGCCGGAGTTATGAAAGTAGAAAAATCATGCAAAATTTAGTTTTCACATAACTGTAAATTTAAATACTAAATTTAAAAAAATTGTATAATTTTGATATTAATTTACAAAGTTAAAAAAAATACCTGACGAATGACGTTTTCAGATTGAAAAAATCTTAAGCAGAACATAAGATATATGCATTTAAAAATAGGGCTTTTTCAAAGTTTGAGGGGCTGTAGCTCCGTAATGGGTGGGGATACATGAAAAAGTTGTTCCACAAAATTATTTTTTTTATGAGACCTACCCATGGTTAAAATTTTTTTTCTCTATCTTTAACGGTGTAGAAGTTTTGTAAACAGACGGACGGCCGGACGGACGGACAGAGTGAAACTAATAAGCACATTTTTTCAAAATTTTTTTTGGAAATGTGCTAAAAATTAAAACACAATAATGGCTATAAATAAAATGAGACGATGTCAATTTGAAAGTAAATAATATCACAAATAGAAAATCTAAAGACGTATTGTAGATAAGAACATAAAATAATGCTGATATTTTTTACTTCAATTCAAAATGAACCTCGTAATTTTACAACGAAAGAAAGATATTGTTAATTATCTTATTAAAGCATTCTTTAAAATTTGTATTCCTTCTTCACCTTTATTCTAAAACATTTTTTGATATTTTTAATCTCACCTCCTTTTGACCTTCTATATAGTTAGCCTGTATATATACAATAAAAAATACCTACCAATTATCAATTTTTCCTCAAACCTTGTCAATCGTTCGTAAACATCCTTATAAAGAATTTTAGATTTATTTTCTACATTTAGGTATTATCGATATATATTGTCTTACAAAATGTATTATTTAAATAATTTGTATTTTTGTTTAAGATTTTAATTAAAATTACAATGGAGCCTCAATTTTCTTCATATTCAGGTGGTGATTCAGGTTTTCTTTACTTTGAAAGAAAATATAAACAAACCATAACACGGACCTAAAACATATGTAACCAATTTATGAACACTGGAAGAGTCAATTATGTGATAAATTACAGAATACTTTCATATATTGTATAGTTGTCGAACCTTTAAATAAACACTTACAGGTAAAGATGAGATCTGAAGATGCACAAGATTCAATTTACCAAATCAGATATTATTGGACCTTATTATAGAAAGAACAAACCGCAACAATAAAAAAAATGTTGGTATAACTGAACTCGATTTTTTCTATAGATATATTGTTTAAGGTTCAATATTTGATGTCATAAACTGCTATAGGTACTTTATTTATGATAGATTTTATTTTGAATTTTCCATTGTGCACCTTTAGAGCTCTATTTGGTATTACTTTTAATTTTAATTAGACTGTTCTCATATACAAAATAATTTTAAAAAATTTTCGAATTTTTAAGAAGTTTCATAATTCTACTTTTTTTTTTGCCAACTATTAAAGTAATTAGTATCAATTATAAAGCATTTTTTTTTCCTCTTATTTTATTTTTTTATAAGGATATATGAAAAATCGCTCTTTTAGTATAGATACATAATTTAATATCCTGTATATTTTTCAATATTGTGCCCTTCTAACATCAAATAAATTAGATAAATTTTATTTTTTATTAAAAAATATAAATTTAGTATTTTAAAAGTAAATCACATAATCTGATACATAATTTTTAAGATAACATAAATTTTATTTTTTATTAAAATATCAAAAATCCAGGACAAAATCTTATATAATTATTTTAATCATTATTTTATTACATTTTTTTCCCCCCATTTTTCTATATTAATTTATTTATTTATGGAATATTTGAAAAAAAAACGTATCTTATTTAATTTAAATTTGTTACTTTTTCCAAAAATTCTTTCCAGAAATATGAGAAATAATTTATTTATTTTTATTAAAACAAAAACAAGGAGGTAATAGCAAACCTAGAGTTTTCACAAATTGCGAACATTTTCTAAAAAGAGAATAAAATTGCGACCATTTTCTAAAAAAGAATAAAACTCATTTTTAGCACATTTAAAAAACAAAATCTTATTAATTTGTCTCTGTCCGTTTGAGAGAATAAAGATTTTTTGCAATTAGCATAAGTTACTCCTGTTTAAGAGCTTATTAGGAATAAAATATTTGAAACTTACAATTTTCATACATCTGTAATTTAGACACATCTATACATTTTTTCATAGTAATATGTAAATATTACAACTCCATTATGTTTTTACATATTGTGTTAAAAGCTTTTCTTATAAAGGGTTTTCTTTTTTTTTCCTAAGGGAGGTGGGAATCTTCCAAAAACACCAAGAATTTTCCCTTAGTAGTGTCAAATTCTTACTGACTAAACCTATCTCCCCCTTTACCCAATATAATGAGATGAAACCGTTACCTGCTGACGCAGTATATTAGCTAGGGAGTAGGGATAGCAAAGAATAGAAAATGGATGAGGAAACATTGAATTGAGAGTGGGACTGTAAGAAAACAATGAATCCGCCTATTATTATTACTATTTTGCTAACAGTGACTATAGCCGTTATAGCAGTTACAACATGCAGTAGTATATACACCTTACTTCATGAGGTAATTATTGAAGGCAAACTGTCACTGTAGCAGTTATTATTATTGGTATTAGTATTCTTATTAATATTATTATTTTACTACAGCGTCAGGGCCATCAGTGGATTACAACGTGTAGTATGTAACACTTTCCTGCATGATATAATCAAAGATAGCATATTCTACTTTATTGGCATTGTATAATTATTTTTAATAGTTTTTCATCAAAATTTGTAATTTTTCTCTGTTGTGTCAATTTCATTAATCAAAATAAACCTTATATAGCTAAGAAAAACTATTAACACAATATGTAAAAATATAATGTTGAAACTTTAGTTTTTGCATCTTTCTTTTTAAAAATGTTAACAGATATCAGGATTCCAGGTGCCTAAAGCGAACAAATTTTCAATGTTGGAATCCTTAAAGTCTGAAACCGAAAAGAAATAGAAAAATATAAAATATTTTGAAGAAGAGATGGAACTTTTATTCATTTCTAAAAAACTTCTAATTTAAAGAGGTTTTTAAATTTTGCAAAATTTTGCTTTTACATAACAGTAAATTTCAACACAAATTTTGAAAAAATTATATTAAATTTTATTTTTATCTACAATACTGCAGCAATTTTTTCTCATTTGGCATTTTCAGCTCCAAACCATTAACTTTAGGCTGTTGCAACTCCCTAACAGGAAAAACTAATTACATAAACAATATCGTTTACATCTGATACTTTTTTGTGAGACCTACTTATTTGTATCTAATTTAATTTGTAGACAGCTTGACGGACGCATAAACAGATCGACAGAGTAAACTAATGAGCAAATGTTTGCGAAATATTTTTAAAAATATGTTAAATCTGATATTAGGAATACCTATAGAAAAAACTATTCAAAATTTAAGGTCAAATAATATAAATGAACCGAATATTACATAATCATTTTATTTATCTTATACATAATATCTTTTTATTTTATTTTTATAATAAGGAAAGTCAAAAAATCTTTTACGAATTTCCAGCGAAATTTTGTTTTAATTAATTTCCAAAAAATAATGGGAAAATCTTTCAAGCTAATTCTAAATAGAACCCAAAAAAAGAAATAATTTTTGTTTCTTTGATTTCTTAGATTTCTTAGATTTCAGCTTTAAAAAGATTTTTTTTTTTTTTTGTTTTTTAATGATACCAATAAAAGGTTATTATGATACAAATAATAAAAGGATATTTAATTTCCTAATATAACAAAATATAAAGGTGTGTTTTATATGAATGGACTCATAAAATCTTTTGTTTTAATTTTCAATGTAAAAAGAAATCTGAAGAGTAATTGAACTCTATTTTATAGGTTTATTTTCCTATTGATAAAAACAATAATTTTTTTATTTAAATCATGCAATGAACTATTGTTACATGGTTTATTTCTGTTAATTAACTAGCTTATGTTATTTAAAAATAGACTAGTATTCGCCCGCCCCTCGAAATTCGAGGTGTTTTAATTAGCAATTACAATACAATATATACAGTATAGTTTCTTTATGATTTTATTTAAAATGTAAAAATACAATTTTCAATAATTAAAGCCTTTATGAATTTAAAATTTCTTTGTAAATAATATTTTTTGTAAAAACACGATTATTATTATCTTTTAGAAGTTGCCCTTGATTTATTGAGTATTGGAAACTCATTATATACCTATTATATATGTATATATTATAAGAAGCCTAAGATGATAAATCATTGAGTAAAAGGGTTTTAAATATCTATTTTATACAGATTAAATATTATTATGATATTATGATATGTAAGAATTTATTTCGTTTAAAATATAAAAAAAAAAAACCAAAAAAAAAAACAGAACTGAATCGAACTTGCAAAATCAAAAAGCAACTATTAATAACCCCACACTCTACTGCTGTACTAAACACTAAACTAAAATTTTAATCTTTATAATCAGTTATATTGTGAAATTCCTACTCCTACCATACAACAAATATTTTAAAATTTTTAATCGAAAAGAAAATTAAAACAAAAATTTAACGGAATCAAAGACCGTCTTTTTTAAAAATCTATAATATAGGTATAGATTATACATACTATATGATACATATGTATATACTTTACATGGGTTTTTTATAAAAATGGAAAATTATTAATGAAAATCAGAAAATTTTGGAAAAATATTAATTTTGTAAGATACTGAATATTTATCATTTAAAAAGAAAAAAATGAAAGTTGGTTGGTAAATCATTGAGTAAAATGGTTTTAAATGTCTGTCATTTACAGATTAAATATTATGATATGTAAGAATTTATTTCATTAAAAATATTAGAAATAAAAAAAAAAAAAAAAATAGAATAGAATCGAACTTGTGAACTAAACACTTCTCAAGTTTAAGAAGCGGCCACTCTTCCACTGCACCAAACTCCCCACTGAAGTTTTAACGTTTATATTCAATTTTATTGTGAAATTTCTATTTCCCACCATGCAAAATATATTTTAAAATTTTTTTTATGTTTTAAGAAAAAAAACAAAAAGCAAAAACAACAAAACAAAATTTAAATTTCAAAGGAATAAAAGAGCGTCGTTTTTGAATATGTATATTATAGGTATAGATTATACATATTATATGATACATATGTATATACTTTACATGGGATTTTTATAAAAATGGAAAATTATTAATGAAAATTAGAAAATTTTGGAAAAATATTAATTTTGTAAGATGGCTATACTGAATATTTATCATTTAAAAAGAAAAAAATGAAAGTTGGTTGGTAAATCATTGAGTAAAATGGTTTTAAATGTCTGTCATTTACAGATTAAATATTATGATATAAAGATTCTAAGATTATCAAAAAAAATTGGGAAGAATTTATATAAAAAAACCATAATAGAACAAAGGAGCAGATACCTAATGGTTACAATTAAAATTTAACTGAAGTCTTTAAATTCTTTAAAATGTGAGTACTAATTTCGATTTTGATCTTTAGTGTCTTGCTTTGATTACATTTTTTTTAAACATTTTAATTTTGTATCTTCTATAATATGTTCCGTTTATTCTGTATGTCTTCCTTTGTTCTTATATTTAAAGTTAAACTTTTGAGTTGCTTATGGTATTATGGTACAAATTAAGAGGGTAAGAGTCTCAATTAAAGAGGCTCAACTATTATGGTAAAAATTAAAAGGATAAGAGGGGATTTCGTTAAGATTCAACCTTACAGGATATAATAAAGGTAAGATCAGCTGTTTGCATACAATACAAACTGTTTTTAAAAAATTGCAGAAATGTTTTTTCATTTCATTTGCATTTACATCGGCGTATTTGTATAGAATTTGAAAGAAAATTGTGAAAAATCGACGGTCTCTTTTAAAAATTTTCGTGAAATCTTATATAATTAAAAGAAGATATTGAAACCATGACGCTTTTAAAAAATGTACAGGTGAAAATAGATTCCAAAATAACTTATAATTTTTGATCTCAAACAGAGACAATACTAAAGTTTATTGACTTCATTATTAAAAGCTTGTCGTCAAATATCTCATCTACAATGGTTTTAAATTAACATAAACTTAAATTTTACAAAGTTTTGTTAAGCCTGTAATGAAGATAATGTTATTAGATATTATCTTATACGACATATGTTTTTTTTTTTTTTTTTTTAATGCATTTTTCTGCCACATAAATGTGGACAGGAAATTACACAGCCTTTCCTGTTCAGGCGTGGCTGTAAATGTCGTAAGGGGGAATAACTCTTACGACGTGTGTGGGATTCGAACCCACACTCCCTCGGTCTTTGCAGCTTATTTTATACGCTC
Organism: Poecilobothrus nobilitatus; assembly: GCA_947095535.1. NCBI lineage: Eukaryota > Metazoa > Arthropoda > Insecta > Diptera > Dolichopodidae > Poecilobothrus > Poecilobothrus nobilitatus. The sequence goes on along the minus strand of OX352773.1, from coordinate 238,540,709 downwards.
TTACCCACTAGGCCACCGAGTTTTTTTATTTTTATATTATATTCTAAAATATTAATCAGAAAACTCAATTATAATAATTTCATACTAAAATTATTTTTATTAATTTTGATTCCAAAGAATGAAAAATATTAATTAAAAACTTTTAATTAATTCTTAAAACCACATTTAAAAAATCATCAAATGTAAATAATCATAAATGAAATATCAAAAAAATATATTTAAATTCAAATATACAGCATGAAAAAAAAAAAAATTTAATTACATTTTATCAAAAATCATTTATAGATTAGCTATTTATATTTCATTATCATAATTTGAATTAACATTTTGTCAGTTTATTACTTGTCATTTAAATATTAAAACACCAACCACCTTTAAATAACAAAAAAAAAAAAAAAAAAAAAAAGAAGATATTTTTTAATTTTTTCTTACACCTTTTTTTTTTTTTTTTATTATTGACATTTTCTATCATTTTGTTCTAAAAATTTTCCTTAATCTAGTCTAAATAAATATTAAAAATTAAAAAAAAGAAAACTTTTAAATGTAGGCGGATGTTACAAATAACAAAAATTGACAATTTTAGGATCTAAGAATCCTTTTAAATTATAACAGAAAAATAAAAAATGCTAAAACTGAAATAAAAATTCCTTATTTTGTCCTTTCTGTTTTTTATTTATTTTCAGTCTAGGAAGGATAAAGTACGTAATATATAGATTGAACGATAAAAAATACGACATAAAATTTCAAAATATCTTGGTTTGAATTGCCTTTAGCTATAAAAAAAAAAAATAAAACATGAGCGTTCAAAGGAAATATTATGTACCATAACTTTTATTTTATTAATTTTTAGCACATTTTTCAAAAATGTTTTAAAAAGTTTGCTTATTATTTTCAAACTCTATTTTTGTCTATCTCTCCGTCTGCCTTTCTGTTTGTTTATCTGTCTGTCGTTTAAATGTTTGTCTATCGATCTATCTGTCTGTTTCTCGAATTGTCTGTCTAAGTATCTGCTTCACTATCTGTCTATATAGGTATATTTCTGTTTAACTGCGTATTTGTCTGTCTGTATGTTTATCTATCTGTCAATCTATCTAACTATCTCCCTACCTGATGTATATTATTGTTTCTCTCCTCGTATGTCTCTCTGCCTGTCTATCTGACTTAAGAAACCTGCCTGTCTAAACTTTAAGAATAAAATAATAAAATTTCAAAGAGATACATTACAAAAAATTCAACATTCAAATATTCTTTTATATGCAACCAAAATTTTACAAAATTTTACACCTCCTTTTTCTTTTAAAAGACATAGATTTTTGACATAAAACTTTTAGTTACTACATAAAATTTTTGTATCCCTGCTGCCCTCGGTTGAGAGGTCCGAAGCTATAAATAGTGAAAAATTGAAAATTTTTGTATCCCTTCTGCCCTCGGTTAAAAGTTCCGAAGTCATAAATAGTGCAAAATTGAAAATTTTCTAATTTCAAACACCTAAATTTTCCAAAATTTTTAAAGTTACATCTGCAAACTAAACATATTTCTGGATTCTTTCTTTCAATTTTTAAATCACAGAATGCTTTTTATTATTGTTTAAAAAATATTAGCCTTTAACAACCCTTTTAGTTTAGATACTGCTTTGTCTTTTATTCAAAAAAAAAATTAATAAATTACAAAAATAGAAAAATATCATTCACAACCTTTCATTTTTACTAAAATAATAAGTTTTTCACTCATAAATTAACAAAAATATTTCCTTTCATCTTGGATATTTGATGATCTGTTTATGGTTTGAAAAAAATGTTTGATATGTTCTTTAATAAGAAAAACTTGTTTACAAACCGAAATTTAATGGAAGAAATGAATATTGGTCATAGCTTGTTATAAGCAAGTGAAATCAGAATTTGTTTGTTTTTGCGCCTACAAAATCATGAGCCTATAAAAAAATTATTTTATATAAATTCTATTTTATTTTCAATTCAGTCTGTATTTTTAAAGAAATCTAAAATTTAAATTATATAAATTGTTGAGGAAGTATAAAAATATTCAAGTGAACTTTAGATTTAGAAACTTTATAAGAACATTTTTTTATAACCTTTTGATGTAATTATGTTGCACCCTTAGTTCGTTCACTTATTAAAAATTGCATAACATATTAACAGAAGAAGGAATAGGAAAAACGATCATATTGAAAAAATAATAATATATTTTCTATACTCTAATATCACTCAATCTATTCCCAAAAATCATTTGCTGTCATGTTTCGATAACGTTTACTATTAATCCAACAAAATTAGCACTTTTGTAGCAGAACTTTAATTTAAAGTTGTAACAATTCATAGTTTCTGTAATAAAAATCCATTCTTGTACTTAAAACTTGATTTTATAGCTTACTTCATTCAAACCTTAAGTATGGGTACGCTTTTTATAAAAAAAATATACAATAAGAAACTATTTTAAATGCAGATTCAAAGTGAAACAAAAGAAAAAAATAAATTTGCGTTTAAAAATATTCTTTTTATTCTAGTAAAGTAGCAAAATTACCACTCAAAATTATCTTTCTTAAACCAAAATAATATGTAAAAGCATCATGTAACCGGCTACCATATCCCTACGAACTTGTGAACATACTTTTATTTTATGTCATATTATTTATTCATATATTTAATAATAATTTAATTAAAGCAAGCGGTTACTATATTATTTACTTTATTTTATAAAATATATAACTGTCTCGCTCTTAACTTATCATCTTTACTTTAACATTCTATAAATTAATCTGTCAATAAAATACTAATCTATCTTTTGATATCCTTTGAACAGTTTATTGTATATTTTCTCATAATTTATTATTACATATTATTACTGTAAACTGTTTTTTTATTTTTATTATTTTTTATGTATTGCTACCAACCTACACGAGATTTTACCTAAAAATAAAAATTTTTATTTTATTTTTACTATATTGTTTGTATTATCTTTTCCTTACATTTTTAATTTTTCTTTTTTTTTTTGTATTTTTATTCTATGATAATTTTTACCTATGTATATAAGAAAAAATTTTCCATTGTCCAACGCGAAAAATCATAAAATAAAGATTTTTTATTCTTTATTTTCTGACTATTGTCTTTGTACTTGTATGTTTTTTTTTCCTTTTGTTTTTTTTTATGCTATAAATTCAAAAAACAACAAAAAAAAAAGTTAAATGTAATGTTATTTATGGAATGTTGTCAACAATTCCGTTGATATTATTTACTCTGTTTTTCACTTTTAACCTTAACAAAATTTATAAGGAAACAAAAAAAAAAACAAAATAAACAAACAGACAAAATATATAAAAGAATATTATTTATTGTGGGCCGTATAAAGAATATGATCAAAAAGGTTTCAAATGCCTGAAGTGATTATTAATTAACATAATATACGCATTTTTTATTTTATTATTTACAATATATATATATAGATATATTATATATATATATCTAAGCATTATATACGAATGGTGCTGATACATATGTGTCATATAAAATTGACAGTATAATTGTTGTTTCTTTTCTTCATTATATTTAAAGAATTTTCCCTTCTTGTTCTTACTCAAGGTTTTTTTTATAATGTTATTAATAATAAAAATAGGGAATATAATAGGGTATTTCATAAAAAAGGGACTCATTGACTATTGTTTTGTTTTTTTTTTTGTGATTTTCCCCACACTGTTATTTTAATATTATTTTGTGTTTCTTTTTTTTTTGTTTTTTCTTTTTTTGTTGCTTGATATTGTAATCACATTATTGAACAAATTGTTGAACAGAGCTGAGAACATAAGGCAACCCTCACCACATCTCCTATTCTAAACAACAAAAATTAAGAGAAAAAAAACAAAAAAAAAAAAAAATAAGAAAATAATAGAAACAAAATATAGCCGCCATTGACATTTTATTAGGATATTAATAAAAACAAAAAACGAAAAAAAATAGAAAAGCGAATAAATAAAAAAAAAAAAATGATATATTTCGAAATATTTCCGAAAAATTAACTTTATCGCTCCTTTTTTTTAATATACGGGAATAAGCTGTTGGATAATATAATAATATTATGTAGATTTTATAATATATTATACTGATATTCGTATATATATATATATATATATATTATATATATATATACGAATATATGTATACGAATATGTAGATATAATATTTTTAAATGTGGGTTTAAATATTGAATTGTATCAAAAATTTTTAGAACGATTTTATAAAATTCAAATCGTATATGATTCCAAGGTGACTGACTTCAAAATTAAAGTTAATTTATTTTGTTGGTTTTTGTAAAAGTTGTATTTTTGAGTTCCCTTCAGTTGAGGCAAGGTTATATATTCCACAAACATAATTTCAATGTAGTTTTTTTTTTTTTAGTGTATTCCTTTCCTTTTCAGGCGTAGATGTAAATATCGTAAGGAGGAATTATACTTACGACATGTGTGGGATTCGAATCAACACTTCGTATCACAACACCTCAGTGTTCATAATGTATTTCATACGCTTTTACCCACTAGACCACTGAGGCTCCGCTTCAATGTAGTTAACAAATAGAATACCTATATTTTTTTCTCAATTAGATTAAAAATTTAACAACAAAATGATATCCTATAACATAAATTAATAAAACAGCTATTTAAATACAAAACACAAAATAATAATATTTTATACTTTTATTGTTCTTCTTTTTCTTTCTTTGTCTTATGAGTTTCGAACGTTGACTAACATGTCAGGAATTTTGACTTGGTCTACTGCTAATCTAAATAGTATTTTATTGATCTTATTGAACTATCATTGATGTAAATTTTTAATCCAAGATATTCTTTTTCTGTTCGGAACCTCGCCTTGCCTATCCTAACGCCCCAGTTTTTACTGTATTCTGATTTCTTTTTGGTGCTAATCGATTCTAGGACTGCTTTGTTTATTATACGATGAATCTAATTTCTGTTTAATCGAAATTCTTCTTTAACACCACATTTCAAATGATTCCAACTTTGTCATTATGGATGCTTCAGAGAGTGTTCAGATTTCAACTCGTTTGTTGTAAAAGATTAAATAACATTTAACGACCTTATTATATATTTTATACTAAAATTAAGGAATCTGCATATTTACATATATATAATATTATAACATACTCGTATATACAAAATATGTAACTTAACTTTATGCTGAGGTTTTTGGAAAAATGTTGTCTTCTAAATTTAATTCAAATGTGTTTTGTAAATTTTATTTGTAAATAAGTCGGACCTATTAATGACGGTTGGTTTAATTTAATTAATTTTTTAATTTTTTTTTTTATCTTTCAATAGAGTACATATCTATTGTTTTGTTTTATCTGAAAATCATTTACTTTCTGAGCAATCGATAATCTCATGTTTTAGTTCAAAAAATTTTCCATAACTATTTTTTTTTTGTTTTCTTTCTATTTGAATTTGTGTTTGAAACCGCAATTGAAGATTTACATTTTGTATATCATATATATATTATACATATTATACATATACATATTATTATAATGAGACAATTTGAAATAAATGAATTCATAAGTTTTGGTAAATTTCAATTCTTTACTAACAACTTAATTTTGAGAATAATTAAAAAATCAAGTTAAATGAATTAATTTTTTTTATAAAAAATAATTATTTAGCTAAATTCCCTATTTATGTCTAATATTTAATTTAAATTTAAGAAAAGAGTTATAATACACGTTAAATTCAAACATCTAATGAAAAGGACAATAAAACTTTCAAAGCAAATTTCTGTTTTTTATATTATAAGGAAATAGTTTTTTTTATTCTGTTAATCCACAGCCCTAGGCTTCCAGAGCTTCTATTTCAATTCTCCATTCTTCTCTATTCTCTATTTGTTACTGTATATTTTATTTTGTTCCAAGAGATTTGGCATCTGCATCTGGGTCTTCCTCTTCCACCTTGAATGTTCTTAGCACCAGTTCTTCCTCTTGAGTGTTCTTAGCACTGGGTCTTCCTCTTCCACTTTAAGTGTTCTTAGCACATCTTAGCACCATCTTTGTTATGCAAAAGAAAAAAATGTAACCGTAAACTTGTCACCAACGCTATAATATTACTATCTATTATAAAAATTACATAAATTCTTTATTGTACGTGCAGCTAAAATCAAAATATTTTTGTACGACCGTTTACGTTCCTTTGTCCAGTGTATAAAAATTTCTGTCACAATAAAAACTTTTAGAAGCGTAAAAATGTCATTTATTTTAGTGTTGAGTTTTGTTAGGTTATGAAGTCTGTATATTCTGAAAAATTGAAATATATATATATATATTTTGTATGTTTTTTTTTTTTACTTTTTCAATTAAATTCTCTATCTATTTGCTAAAAATTTGTTAGGCAACAAAAATAGTTGAAGATTGAAATTCAAATAAAGATATGAAATATGAATATTATTTGACAGTTAAAGCATATTTTATAGTCTAAAAGTTGAAAGTTGATCAACTTTTTTTTTTAACTGAGCAAATAAGAGTCATAACTACGTTAATTACAGCATCTTCTATACAACTCAATACATTTTAACTTTTTTTGACAGCACTTACGTCATCGCTCTATCCAAAATTGCATTTAATTGTAACAGTATACCTTTAATTACAAATATTTTTACCTACATAGAAAACTTTGAAAGTTTTTTTTGCAATTACAATCTTTTCCAAACGATGAAAATAATTTTAACCAATAAATAATTCTTAAAAAGCAACACATAAATAGAAAAAAAAAAAATATTAGAAAAATAAAAAGAAAAAGGAAATTGAAGTTTGCTTTTTTCTTATTACTATTTACTGTTAAATGACATTTAAGTTCATGTTTTTTCTATAAAATTCGCTAAAATAATTTATATATATTTGGTATAACATAAATACATGTATTTTTTTCGACTATAATATGTCAATTTGAAATGTGTTCTCACATAAAAAAGAAATTCTTTACACCCCATACTCACTTCTCAATTTTCAAATTCTTCTCCTTTCCTTTTTTTAATCCTTTTTGTTTTCTTTAAAATAAAAAATAACATATACCTACTCAAACTATAATCTGGCATCTACATACATATTTACATACATTATAATATACAAAAATAACTTTATGTAGAGATTTTTTGCGAAAATATTATTATCTTACATATTATATTTAAAGTCGATTAGTATTCCTTGAATATGGATTTTCATTTAAAGAAAAAGGATATTTTATGTCCTTTATAACTCTAATTTTTTAAACATTTATTTTTTTAAAATTATTTTAAAAAAATTTTTAAAACAAAAAATATTTTCGTTAAGATAGAATTTAAAAGGATATCAATAAGTCTTTAAGATGAATACGATATTAATTCTCATCGAGTGCTTGAAATTTCAAAATAATAAAAATTATTTATAATTTTGTATATAAAATGTATAACTTTAAATTAATTGACTTAAACATCGTATAAATATTACATAATGCACTATGGAACTACAATATTAATAAGTTTTAATACGTCTTATAAATTGAAGTACCTATTATCCCTTTTTACTCAGATCCCCTTAATTATTGTTTGTTCTTCAATATTCTAGATAAACGACTTTTACTAAAAAAAAGACTAAATTTGATTAGTACTTTGTTTTTTATAAAAGTATAATTAAATAGGGAACCTCGGTGGCTTAGTGGGTAAGAGCGTATAAAATACGCTGCAAATACCGAAAGGAGTGTGAGTTCGAATCCCACACACGTCATAAGAGTTATTCCCCCTTACGACATTTACAGCCACGCCTGAACAGGAAAGGCTGTATAATTTCCTGTCCACATTTATGTGCCAGAAAAATACATTATAAAAAAAATATATAATTAAATATTTTCTGGTTTAGATCATTGTGGCAGAAAGTTTATACCTATGTATAGAAATTAAATCTTTTCTTATATGTATACTTTGATTGAAAGTAATTTTAGAGGTAATGTCATAAAGAACGATGAGACAAACGGATCTAATATTTTCTAATTTATACGATTATTATTCATGTATTTTCGAGTCATTCGTGCAAAAGTACTAATATAACCATTACGCAAAATGTCCACAAATAAATTACATATTATAATATGCCGATTTAAACAGTTCAATTGATATTTTTCTTAATATAGGGTTAAAAATCTGTTTATACTTCATTAGTTTGTTAGAGTATAAAAAAAAAATATCTATATACTAAAAATAAAAGCTTCCATCAAAATGGAGTTTTATTAAAAATTAATTTAAAATACGATAATTTTATATTCCTTTTCTCCTTTTATACAGTAAAGAAATGTTTTTTGAAATATTTTTGAAATATTCAAAATATTTTACTTATTTTGTACTTGACCTTGACTTGCAATTATAATATTATGTATTAATTTTATAATTATTTTATAAATTTCATATATATACCAAATATTCTCAAACTATATTATTCTTTACAATAATACAAAATAATAAAATTCCATACTAAATTACAAAATTAAATTATTAGGTATTACACATTAAATTATAGAATCATGAAAAAATCCTTCAAATTAATTCTTCAAGGTTGCTTAAAAAAAAGTTTTTTTTTGTTTTTTATTCAATTTGTAAAACAATTTTTTTTTTTTTTTTGTATTATGTTACCATTGATTTAAAAATAATTTCTGTAATAGGAATTAAATCTCTTATTTTGACTAGGTATAGATTTTTTTATAAAACAAAAAATCTTTACTAGGTACGTTATTTTTTACATATTATTATAATTTTCATTTTATTTTTTGTTTTTTTATTATTTAAATTTTAGCTTTAACCATTCATTAACCATTAAATTATGCCTCAAACAAAAAATAAATAAATAAATCAATTTTATACAGTTATAAACATGTTTTATCCTTTCAATATTCCCCCAAAAAACGAAAAAAAAAAAAAAATCTCATATATACCTGTCACTCTTTTTTAATCTTTCACAAAAAAGAAATATATATTATTTACCTATATAATAATATTATAATAAAACAACAATGTAAAAACTATGATATAAAATTGTTACTTTGCTACTACATAAATTATTTTATTTTTTTCCTTTTTTTTTTTTTTGTTTAATAATTTTCTTTTACTTTACTTTTTTCTACTACTATTTATTTCCCTTTACTCCTCTCTACTTTCCTCTTTATTTTTTTTCTATATATATTTTGTTACTTGTTATATTTGTTACACAATCCGTCACAATACGTCACAAAATATTAAAAAAAAAAAAACAAATATTTAAATATCCTATTTATATTCCGAAGAAAAGTTTTTTTTTGAAATAATAACAGGATAAAAAATTTTCCCCTTTATATTATATCAAACGAAATTAACTGTCTAACACAAAATACTCTCAGCAGCGCGAAAAAAAATTTATTTTATTTTTCACCAACGAAAAAATTTTTTAGAAAAATTCTCTTGCTCTCAGCTCAATTGTTTTGGTGAGAAAATGAGATAGGAATTAATAATTCTATATGGAGTGGAGACTTATAAATTACCAATTTCATGTTTAAGGGGAAAACGATACAGGGAAATTTAGAGTGCGTACGCAGGTTTTATATTTATTATTTTTATTTTCTTTAGTAGTTAATTTTTCGGAATTACATTACACTACTTTATGGTTTTTTCTCTCTTAAAATTTTAAACATTTTCTCTTTCATTTTTTTTTTTTTTAAGTATAGAATAGGTATATTTAATAAAGTTAAAATGAAAATTTATTTTTTGTTTGTTTTTTTTTTTCGTTAAAATTCAATTTTTGGGTATTTGCGTTTATTTTTGGGAGAAAAATTTTTGGTTATTTTTTTTTTCGTTTTAGTTTTTGTACCGTTATCATATTTTTTCTGGGTACATACATAATATTATAACGTGCAATATCATTACACATTTTTTCAAACAAAAAATTAAACATAAGCTTTTGTTTTCTTATCAAAAAAAAAAAAAAAAAAGGAAAAAGAAAAAGAAAAACAACAAAAAAAAAAAACAAAAAGAAAAAAGATAGAGAGAGGAACAAAAATATAAAGTAAAAAAAAAACACCATAATATAATTCCAAAATAGATGCAGATATTTTTGTAAGGATTACACATACATAATATATATATATATATGTGTACATAATAATATGTGTATTTGAGAGTATATACGAGTAAAAACGTATTATAAGTTTAAATTCAGAATAGAAATGAAAATATTGTATAATATATGCATATTAAAACTTACGTTTCTAGCTATATTTATAATACCTATATCTATAGAATATTACGAGTATATGTATATGTAGGTTCATAAAAATGAACAAAATAAACAAAAAAAAAAAATATAATATTCTCACCCAATGACCTTATAAATTGTAGGTATTTATAACGGGAATTATTATTGTTTTTGTATTGTTATTTTGAGCGTAAAATTGTTATAATACATATACATACATATAATATTATATTTTTATAAACATATTATAATATATATATAAATATATATATATATATATATATATATAATATAAGATATTTTTAAAATTTTTGAATATTAAAATTTCGTGTTTATTATAATGAACTTACATTCATACAATACATACTCAACGTAGGTACATATTTTTTATTATATATTATAGGTATAGGTATTATATATTATAATATAAATCATAATGTAATTGATATTTATTTATATTTTTATGAATAAAATTAAGATACATAATAATATAATATCGATGTGTTTTGATATTTTGATGTAGATACATACATACATACATAAATATAAATTTATAAGATCCTATTAATAATTTTTTGTAGTTGATTTTAAAACATTTCAACGTTTTTACATAAATAGTGTAATAATAGAATGAAAAAAAAAATAAAAATATACAAAATAATTGTAAATAAAAACAAAAATAAAATAAATAAAAAATAAAAAAAGTGTAATAATAAAAACTTTTATTTAATTTTTTTATTCCAGTTGATTTGAAAGGGTTACACACAGTCTGTACCTATTTTTGATATATGCATTTTCTGTTTGTGTGAAATTGGAACAATCACATAATGCTTGTCGTTAACTATTAGACACGCTAAGTACAAGTCAAATTACATATTTTATGTTCTATAATTCACCTTTTATTTTTTTTTTTTATGAAATTAAATAAAAAGAATTTAAAAGGTTCTATTGGAATTGATTTTTGTCTAACAATAATTCAATATTGATATTGTACTTAGTAGCATTAAATCAACTTAAAGGAAAAATAAAATAATGATGCCCATATTTTGACTTTTAAAGTAACTTTTAAACTTATTTATTTTGCTTTTTGTTATTACTTTTTTTAAATTTATAAAAATTAAAGTTTTTAAGAAATACATTTATTAATTCGACTCATGGCGTTGTGATTACGTCGCTAACTTTGAATCGAAGGGTCTTGGGTTCCAACCCCGGTCAGATCAAATTTTTTTTGATAATTTTCTATTGTAATAATGTATATCGTATAATCGTAAAATTAATAATGTTAAAAATAATAATAATAATAATAGCTGCTACAGTGGAGCTATCTTTGGTTATATCATACGGAAAGAGATTATATACTAGTGAAAATTGTAATTCACTGATGGCCCTGACTCTGTAGAAAATAATAATGATATTAATAACTTATAATAGTTGCTACTAGTACAATAATACCAATAATAATAATAGTTGCTAAAGTGACAGCGGGGTTGTCTTCAATTATTACCACATGCAGGACGGTGTTATATAATACTGCATTTTGTAACCGTTGATGGCTAAAGTAACAGTTATTAGCAAAATAGTAATAATAATAAGCAGATTCATTGTTCCTTTACAGTACCACTCTCAATTAAATGTTACCGGATTTTTGTCCTATCCTTTCCCATCCCTACTCCCTAGTCAATACACTGCGTTATCTGGTAAGGGTTTCATCCCATTATATTGACTAAAACGGGAGATGTGTTTTAGTATATAAAAATCTGACACTACCAATGGGTAAGGGGTTCTTGCTGTCTTTTGAAGATTCCCACCTTCCTTAGCAAAAAAAATTAGCGAACTTATATTATTCTATCAAAGTGGCCTTTCTACCTTTAGTTCAGTAATTTTTCATAAAAATTTGTTTTTATCTTAAATGTCTACCTCGCAGTTCTTAAAATTTTTCCTTGATTTTACAATAATTTTTTTTATTTATATATTCATTTAATTCAAAAAAATTAATATTTATAAGTTATATTTAATATCTAATTTTTCTTTAATTTAACTTAATTATATAAAAAAAAATTCATTATATTGAACCGAGTTGCTTTGAAAATTGATTTTGTTATTATATTATTAATTATGTTCATATTTATTGTGTTTTAATGATTAAAATAAAATACTGTTTTATATTAAAATTAAATACCGAGAGGCTAATTTATTACTCTCATTCTAATGTTTAAGGCTTCAGCTTTTTAATCATTAAATGTCAAAATAGACCTTATCCGGTTTAATGTTGAGATCTAATAAAATTTGTAAACATAGACTTTTTTTGTAAGTAGTTGAGGCAAAACATCGAAAATTAACCATAATAACTGTACAAAGATCTTCTGGCTAACACTATCCAGACTAAATTAAAACCATTCCTTTTAAACCAAAACTTTAGAAAGGGAACTTTAATGCAAATATACAGCCTGGTGTTCGGAATAAGGAAGTGGGAGGAAAGCTGGTTGTAAGCGTGGTTAGAGAAATTTCAGATTAAGGACGACTAATTCAAGCATTCAGTGATAAGATCTAAAAAAAATTATAAAAATAGAGATCGGTGAAATATATCGAAAGTTAACCAGAATAACTGCACAAGATTCCTCTGAGTATTGTTGGACTTCAACTAGCTAAAACTATATCTCCTTAAATTAAACTTTAGGTTTGGAAGTTTAATATAAATATCTAGTCTGGTTTTCGGGATATGGATGTGGAAAGGAAGCTTTTTGTATGCAATCTTTATAATTAGAAATTAAAGATTGAGCAGAAATTGAAACGGAAAGTCGGTAAATTGGAGGAATATTTTGAAGAAAAATATTAATGCTCTTCTTAAACATATCAATAAAATCAAAATCAAACAATTAAAAATTTATCTTTTCCAATTGTCAGTGTAAGTTTAACGCACAGTATAAAGTGTAAGTTTAACGCACAGATAAAATTTGCAGTCTTAATTGTTGCGTAAATTCATAATTACGTTTCTGAACACGAATTACCTTAATTCTAACACACAAATATATTTCAAATTCCAGAACATGCATGTCTATATAAAAACTAATTTAATAGTTTTCCTTTTACTTTTATGAAGAAAAGAATAAACGATGTTATGATAAAGAGGTGAATATTGAAGAGTATAAAAAAAAAATATTTTTTTTTTTGTTTTTAATACTATAACATGTCAAAGTCTTATTAAATCATTAAATCAACAATAAGTTACGCAAATATTTATGTTGTTTTCAACGCACTAAAATAAAAAATCCATCATATAAAATTTTTTTTTTTTAATAATTGATTGAAAACAGAGACGATGAGAATTAAATAAAGTATAATAGGAGTATAATAGGTACCTAACATTTACATAATATGTACCTATATGTATATATGTTTGTATGAAAACATTTTTAAAAGTTACTTCTTTTGTAACTTTACTTTTTCGGATGAAGTATAGAAATTGCAGATTCTTATAGTTGAATAGCACGACCGAAAAATATTTTTTAGAAAGGTGTCTGTCTGTGTGTATATAGTTATAAATATATGTGTCCATAAATTTAGTGTAGCGACCTCGAGAAAATGATTTAATAAAATAAGCTGAAATATCTCAGACGAATTCTTTTTCGTGATTTAAAAGATACATGAGCTGGGTTAGATGACCATAAGTGGCGTACAATGTAAAATCAACGTTGAAAACACGAAATTTGCAAAACGATTTAGTACCTTGTTTTATGCCAAAATCTAATTAACTTTTGGATAAGCTAAGTTAGGTTCTTAACTTACAGGCAGATTAATGATCCTTCAAATTAATTTTAATCTAGGTACCAAATTTCAGTATTAGTTCCTTATGCTCTTTTTTAAATAATGAAAAAAAACATTATGCTTAGAAAGCATTATTTAGGCAATGTTTTTTCTTCGATTACCGCGGATGTTTGCCAAATTAAGACTTAAAACTATATCATTTGGAACTATTTGAAGCAATAAGAATTGACTCATGGCGTAGTGGTTAAGTCGCCAACTTTTAATTCAGAGATTCTTCCGGTTAAACTCCGGTCAGGTTATATAAATAAAAAATATTTAGTAATTTTATATCATAATAATGTTAATTAATAGTAATAATAATAATAATAGCTGCTACAGTGCATCTATCTTTGGTTATATCACGCAGGAAGAGTGTTATATATACTGTAGTAAAAGAATAATAATATTAATAAGTAATACTAATATCAATAATAATAGCTGCTACAGTAACAATGGGGGTTGCTTTCAATAATTACCTCATGCAGTAAGGTGTTATATACTACTGCATGTTGTAACTGTTGTAACGGCTGTAGTCCCTGTTAGCAAAATAATAAGCGGATTCATTGTTTCCTTACAGTCCCACTCCCAATTCATGGTTTCCGTATCCATTTCCTATCCTTTCCTACCCCAACTCCCTAGTCAATATACTACTTTAGCAGGTAAGGGTTTCATCTCATAATATTGTATAAAGAGGGCGGTGGGTTTAGTCTGTAAGAATCTGACACTGCCAAGGAGAAATACTTGATGACTTTGGAAGATTCCCATCTTCCTTAGGAAAAAAAAATTATAATAAACCCAATATTTTTTTATATCTAAAATATTGTTCAGTTAATACAAATTAGATATTAAATAACTGTAGATTGAACTATTGAAGAATTGATAGCTTTACAAGAAATAAGATTCGCTACTGGTTATAAATTCCGTTTTTATAGATATTTTTTTTTTGCTGCAAATTTAACTTTTACTTCAAAATATGTAAATATTTATTATGTGTACATACCGCGTTATCTTATATTATATAAATGTGTATATATATACCGTTAGTTTTTACAGTTATATAGTAATGATTTAATACATATGTATGCTTTTGTTGTTATTGCAATTTTATTTTACTATATATACATTTACCACTTCACAGGTACAAGTTAGAGATACTTAAATAAGTTTAGTTTTTCTTATAACTGTTTTTCTATTATTTTTTTTGTTATTTACTGTTATTTTTTGTTTTTCTTATTATTGCTATTTAAATATTTGCTTTTGTTCTATAGTTAAATTTTGTTTTATTTTTTTCTTGTATGTTTTCTTAATCTATTTTAGTTTTTTCTTCCTTACATTTTCGATGAAGTTATTCATTCAGTTTCGTCAACAAAAAAAAAAAAACAATACTTTAATCGTTTAACGATCTTAAGGTATATATTGTCTTAACTCTCATTAATTTAAAAACAATTTTAAGATATGTAAGACGGTAGATATATGTATGTATTACCGTTCAAAAAAATTTACCTATGTTTTTTTCTTTTTAGTTTTTAATGTTAATTATTATTTTACTTTGCATTCTTAGCTGATTTTAAGTTATATCTTTAAGTGAGTAAATCCGTCAATGCATTCTAAGTTTAAAAAAAAAAACAAGAAAAAGAAAAAAAATAAATAAAAAAAAAATAAGAAGAAAAAAAAACAATAATAAAAATGAATTTAATGTGTGTTACATTTTCATTTCGTCCTTTTCTAATTTTCTTTTTTCTTTCTATTTCCTTGTGTTTCTCATTTTTTATAAGTAGCATGGAATGTGAAAAGCTCTATAAATGGTCGCACCCAATATAAAAGGATATACCAAAAAAAAACAAAAAAGAAAAACAAAAAATAACGGGAGTACAAATGGCAAAAAAAAACGCAAAGATGTTTAAAAAAAAGCTTTTAACGTTTTTGTAAAAATGTACATTAAAAAGATTTGTTCATGCTTTTACTATTTTCTTTTTTTTTTTTTCGTTTTCTTCTTTAATTTTTTGCTTGGTTTTGTTTCGCTCTTTTTTTTTTGTGTGTTTTTAATTCATTCTCCTTTTTCTAAATTTATTTTCATTTTTGTTTTTTATTTAGCTGTTTAACTGTTTATATTTTTTTGATTGTTGCTGTAACTGTTTGTTTTTAGTTGCTTTTTTCCATTGGTTTTTTTTTTCTTGTTTGTTTTTGTTTTTATTTCTGTTTAAAGAGGTGCTTAGTGAAAATTATTTACAGTAATCTTATTTAAAGCTATTAGTCTACACTTGACAACTAAGGCTTATGATTTGTTTTTTACTCTCTAAATTTTGTTATTTTCTCTTTTTGTTTTTTTAATAATTTTTTAATTTTGTTGTAAATAACATTGATCGGATTTTACAGTTTTTTTCTTCACTGATTTTGGGTGGTAATAATTTATAGGTAATGTGATAATAAGAAATATTTATTTCGATGTGACCTTATTGGAACTATGTATGTATGTCAAAAGATATTATATATTTTATTGAAAAATATTAACATTTTTTTTTTTTGTCTCAGGATTGTGTAGGTCACGAAGAGGATTGAATTAGTATCTTTAATATTAGTTTTTTTTTACCAAATTATTTTCTTAGTTTTTAATTTTAAAGTTTTGAAATGAATACAATCTACAACTATCTCTGATATTTAAATGAAAAATTGTGATAGTTCTTCTTGAAGGAGTTGAAAAAAAGTCACTAAAAAGTGGGATTTGTAAAGAAATATAGTAAAGGGTTTTTAGGGTTTGCAAAAAAATATAAAATAAAAAATTTCGAAAAGTTCTGATTTGTTAAGCACATTGCTAAGTTGGTTTTTATCATTATAAAAATAGAAATTACGTATCTTTTTAAAAAATTTGTTATAAATATTTAGGTATACACACTTTTTTTATATTTTTTAATTATGTTAATAGTAAAGTATATTTAAGTATAAGAAATAGTTTCACTTTCTACGGGATCAAATAATTTTTTTTGCTAGTCCATATATATATATATATATATTATAAATACAAAAATTTACTGAAATTGTAAAAAGTCGATAGTAATAAAAAATGTTCTTGCAGGAAAAAGACAAAAAAATTAAAAAAAAAAAAACGATTTGGAATTAAAACATCCTAAAATTCAAGTAAATTGAATATTCATTTGGCCTTTAGCAGCCTTTGGGTGGCCTTAATATACAGAACACATTTAAATTTTTGATATCCCTATACCTAATAAATACATTATACTCAATCATAGAAAAAGTCATTTGGGTGGGTTTAAATCCCACCTTTTATAAAAATATAATATAGTGTCCCTTTTTATCCTTATACCTTTGTCCTGTGTATATAACTGTGTATATAACAGTGGATGTAACTACCTAGTTTTGCAAATAGAACTTTTTGTTTTAAAAAAAAAATGCATTAGTATTTTCCTAGTACTAGAGTGAAACTATTCACTATAGTACTAGAACTAGAGTAAGACTATTATTATATTAGATACACTTTGATTAACAGTTATATAAGCTCCCTTTAGAGGCTGTTTTTGTAGTACAAGTAAAGTTTGTATAATCGCATGTTGCGACAATGGAATAATTCTTTGCGTTCCTTTTATACTTTCCTTTTTTAGTAGTTGTGAGTTGTTTAAAAGTAGTAAAGGTTGGGGTGGTTGGCAGTAGAACAGAGTAATTTACTTTGTAAAAGGAAAACAAATATTGATATTCGTTTCAAAAATGACATAAATGACATAATGATATAAACTATATAAATTATCAATAATAAATTTCACTATCAGTTATATATATTTAATTTTATATTATGCGTTATAATGTATTCTTTTAAATAGTTTGTTTGTTTATAATGTATTCTTTTAAATAATTGTTTGTGAATAGGCTTTTTATGTATGTACATATTTCTATTTAAAAAATTGTAAAAAATCCTAATAGTAATTTTCAAATAATTATAATTACTGAAGTTATCATTTATTCGGCAAGTCTACTTATATTTAAATCTAAAACTTGTAAAAAATTGAAAGAGTAAATGAATTTTGATTAAGATCAACTTAAAATCTGACCTAGGTACTGGATTTAAATAGCAAAACTAACAATTTTTGCAAAAGTGACGTAAAAAAAATGTCAGCATCTTATAGTTCTTTTATTTTTTGAGTTATCGGACGGACAAATTCAATTCTGAGCTGATCCATAACTTTGACACTATATCTAGCCCCGACTTCTTTAAGGTGTCACAAATGTAATGGCAAATTTATGATACCCTTGAACATAGTTCATACGAATAGAAAAATGTTGCTATTTTTGTTTAAATGAGTCGGCATAATAATATATTGATGAATGTTTTTTTTTTTTTTGCCAATTTAACTACCCAGAATTAATTACCCAATAAAAATTATACTTTCATAAATATAATCTAAAATATTTACTCTATAGTTAACATAAATATATTTATTGAAATTTAAAACACCGGTAATCATCATTACAGTTGTTAACCGGTAATAATCTAAAGAAAAAAAGAAGAAAAAATACAAAAACAAAAAAAATTCAATCATTTCTGAAAATTATTAAAAACTTTTCAATTGAACTTTTGTTACTGTACTAAAAATAAAACAACAAAAAACACTTTACTTTTGTGTTATTAAATTTTTTTTTCTTAAATATAAAAGTTAAAAGCATAATTAATTACGCAAAAAAACAAAAACACAAAAAAAAAAGAGAAATTTAATGAATGGAAAATTTCATTAATAAATTTTTAAGTTAACTTTTAAATACTTTTTTCTATCTACCTTTCTAAATTCTATACAAGTGTATATAATATAATATATGTATATAGATTCAAACAAATTAATGATTTTTATCATTAAATAACGGTTTTAAAAACATTAAAATTTTGGATACAATGAATTTTGTTTTTGAATCACAAAAATCTCGCTAAATACTTTTTATTATTTACCTCTTTAAATATAAAATACATAAAAATTTTTAAAAGTATTAATCAAACTAAACTTTTCGTTATAAATTTATATCCTTCTATATCCTTAATGTCCTTTTAAAAAAGGCATTTTATATTAATATCTCAATTTTTTTTTTTACGATTTTTTATATACACATATACCTACATAAAAAGTCTACTTACAGAAGAATATAAGAAGTATATTAAATAGTAGGTACAGTAAGATTATCATTTTGTTTTATATTGTTAGCAAGATGACTTAAAAATATAAAGAAAATTTCATAGATAAATCGTTATCCCATACTTTTAGGTTTGTAATAACAACAAAATAAAATACAATGTCTATAATAGGTTTATAAGTTATACATGTGTCTAAAAATAGTAAAGTTTTTATTTTTGAGAGCTGTTAACTCTTAAAAAACAGGGGGAATGCAAAAAAACTTATGGTAATTCCAGAAGATTCTTTCTTCTCTAAAAATTTCAAGGCTTCCAAAGAGTTCTAAAGATATGTAGAATAGAAATATTTTTAAACTTTCTCAAAATTTTACGTGCTATTAGCAGCTTTGCAACAGGTGTCGCTAAATAAAATAATTGTTCTACAACACATATTTTTTTGTTAAAATTTCATTTTTCTGTCTTTAACGGTACAGAGGTTTTGTAAATAGACTAACGTACGGACGTACAGAGTGAAACTAATAAGTAACATTTTTTTGAAAATTGTTCTTGCTTCTTCAGAAAATATCATCATTTATCACCTATTATTACATCAACCTAATTTATTTATTTACTTACTTATTTACTAATACTACAGAGCTCTGTTGAATATTTTACTGTCTGCCACATTCATCAAATGTGCATTATTTTTCCCATTCATCGTTTTATAGTGAAATTACCTAATTTCCTAGATAAATCTCATTATATGCTTCGCTTTTAGCTGCAATATCTCGTAGAATTCTTGGAGAATTGTTTGTAAATTATAATGAGATTCGAGCTTCGCTTTTAGCTGGAATATCTCGTAGAATTCTTGGAGTTTTGTTTTGTGACGCAAAATTCATTAAGCTGAAACGACTTATAATCCTTCAAATAATCAAATTTAAGTATAGATGATTATGAAAATTAACAGAAGATATAGCAAGACTTTTTAGATCAAAATTAATCAGTATATGAATAATAAGGCTTTCATTAGAATCATTTAATACCTATTATTTTTAACAGTTATACTTTAACAATATTAAAATTTTAGATAAATAAAATAAATTTTCAATTTTTCAATTTTTAGTATTTTAAATTTTTGTCCGTTTAGAATACCTTATACTTATAATGAACAACATCAGTTAATTTAACATTTACTTCAATTTTTGTTTTAAAATTTTTTTAAAGTTTCGTTTTTATTTTTATTTTTTTTTTTAATATTTCTCCATTACTACGGTACTTTGTTTCAATTTTCTTGTCTTCAAAAATGGAAAAGAAAAAAAAAAAAAATGTAATCCTTTGAATGGAAAAAAAAAATTTTTTTTAAACTCCAATTTTTAATATCAATTTTCTTATTTTTAATTTTTTGTTCATCTTTTTATTTTTATATATTTTTTTTTTGTTTTAACTGTAAAAAGAAAATTTAGATAAAATTTTATGACCAATTTTATATTTGTTAGTAAATGGATACAAAATTTGTAAAAACAAAGAATTCCTTTTTTAAAAATAGAGTTTTTTTCTTTTCGTTTTTTCTTTTGTTCTTGTACGTTATATCTACATTAGTAAGCAAATAATGTTGGACCTGCTTTGGATAACTCAACGAACCATAAATGAAAAGTTGGTTAATAGAAAATTGCTTCAACGGGCTAAGTAAATTGATATGGAAGCGTCTCTTATGCCTGTATTTCATTTATCTATAGTTTCGTCTGCCTGTTCATTTGTCTGTATTTCATTTGCCTGTGTTTAAGTTGCCTGAATGCATTTCATACACGCTTTTTCGAGAATATTTATATATGTATGTGTATATGCATGATTTTGTATTACTAGGAATTTTCGAATTGGATTCGAAATCAGAGCATTCCCTTCTTCTGGAATATTTATATGTATGTATATGTATATGTGAGAATCTGAATTGAAATACAGGCATATGATATATATGATTATACCCAACTGATTTAGATCTAATATACCTATATTAAAACTAAAATGAAAAATATCAAAGCCAAAACACCCCTTACTTACAAAATATCTTTATTATGAAAAAGTTCCGAAGCAAAGAATGTTATAAATTCGGGTATAATAGAAAAAAACTGAAAACTTGTAGCACAAAACAGATACAAGAAATGAAAATTCCAAGAAATTTTTTTTAAAATTAGTTTTCAAGAACATAAGATTTACTGCATGGAAGGTGATAAGCTTTTTGGTAGTGGATATTTCAGATGTTTTGAAACAAATTGGCAAATAAAATGAAAAAATGCTTTGAAGGAATAGCGAATTTAATAAAAACAATAGACAAAAAGGTATCTTGGAAAATTTTATTCCTTTAATTAAGTTCTCAAAAAGTAATCAATCGTCAAAAGCATAAGTACTTATTAAACAAAAACTTTTTTAAGGAGGAAATTTATGAAGAGCACTGTACATTTTATATAAAAAAAAAATAAAAATAAAAAAAAATAAAAACTTATATTATATAACATATACCACTACCCAATTTTTGTAATGAAAACCAAAAATACAACAACAAGAAGATTATAAGAAAACTCTTCGTTTAATGATTTTATTATGTTCCTTTATAGCTGAAAATGGATCCTTCTTTTTTTTCCTTTTTTTTTTGTTATTGTTGTTAAAAAATAAAGACTTTAAAAATGATTCGTGGTAAGTTTACCAAAAAAAAAAAAAAAAAATTTTTTTTTGTAATTTTATCTGTATTGGTATAATGTTAATTTTATAAGGATAATGTTTTAATTTTATCTTATAATTTTTAAAGACAAAATTATTATAAATAAGATGAAAAGAAGATTTAAATAGGGGTTGGATAAATAATTCTGAATCACCCGAAGTTCTTTGTAAAAAAAACAACTCTGGATGAAAAAATTCTGAGCTAGAAAATTCTAAGTTACAATATTCTAAAAAAACAAAAAGGATAGGAATAACTATGACTTTGTAACCGATGCTAAATTAATATGTATTTTTCACAAATAAAAGCATTTAAACACAAAAAAATAAAAATTATTTAAAAAAAATCTAGAATTTCGCAATTCAGAATTTTATAACTCCAAATTTTGTAAACTAAGAATCAGAAAGTCATTAAAAATCATAATTTTGTAAACAGACATAAAGAACAGAAAGTATGAGATCAAATTGACTGTTTCACAATTATTATCTGACCTTAAAGTTTGTTATAATTATTTATTTCCAGTTATTGTAATCCTAACCTCATTCTCTTCCTTTATTATTTTTAATTCGTTTCCAAACTTAAATATTGACACTAAAGAAGTGCTAATATTTTGTTTTACCAAAAAATTTGACAAAATTAGATATTAAATCTAAAAACTCATAAGTGATATTCGTTTTAATTTAAACAAGGATGAATGTATAGTTTGACTATGTGAATTTTAGGATATAGCGACCCAACAAAAATTACTTTACCATAAAATGTAATTATCTTATATAAAATTTAACATTTTTGACTTAATTAATATACTAATGTAAATTTTAGAGTTGTATGACAACTACTGGAACCTGTTATTTCGAACCAGCCAAATTTTGCAGAAATTGTTGCCATAAAACTTAACTCTTTTTATAAGATATCAGATATCCAATTTCAATATTCTTCTGAGTTATATTTTTATATAAAAAAAACAAAATGTATGGCAGCTACTCGATCTCGAAGGTTTCACTTGTTCAATTTCAATAGCAAAACTAACAACTAAATAAAGCTGAGTTATAATGCTAATGAACCGATGGACGAATGTACATTATGGTAAATCGATTCAGAATTTGAACAAAAATGTAATATTATATCCTATCAATATCTATCCTATCTTCGTTAAAATGTCACAAATGTAATGGCAAAATA
Source organism: Poecilobothrus nobilitatus (assembly GCA_947095535.1). Lineage (NCBI taxonomy): Eukaryota > Metazoa > Arthropoda > Insecta > Diptera > Dolichopodidae > Poecilobothrus > Poecilobothrus nobilitatus. The sequence continues at coordinate 238,517,646 of OX352773.1, read as the reverse complement.
ATTATACCCTTGAATATAATATAATAATATGTTCCTATGTCCCTATGTTCATTCGTTTGAAAGCAAAAATCATAATAACAATATAAAAATGGACTAATAAATTTTAATTTTTATTAAGTAAATTATTATTAAGAATTTCTATACCAAAATTTAATATTATTTAAATCTTTTCTCTCATATATTGTGCTAGTGCTAAATTAACTATACTCTAGAATTTTTTTTCTTTCTTAAATTTCCTCCCCTCTTAAGAAACTTTTTCTCATTGAGAAAAGCTAAATTAAAAAATATAGGATAATTACTATTTTAACAACATTTTCCAACTATGAATAACTATTTAGAAAATAAAACAAACGAAATCTTCTTGGTCTAAACTTTAAGGTTTTAACTTTTTTTGAAACTTACTAGGTATGCTTTTAATTACTAACATTTTATTTACGACTTAGCAATGGATTTAAATACAATAAAAGAATATTTTGTTTGATTAAAAAAAATTGTGTTTATAATCTTTGAACCACTCTGTAAAATTTAAATAACTTCATTGAAAACTCAAAATTGCCTAATTGAAAATTGTTTAAATATGGTTTAATTCTCGGATCCCTTTCTCAGATTTTGTTAATTATACTTTTAAAATTTTTTGAAAATTCTTGCAAGTTAATTTGTTTTATGGATTTTAAAAGAAAAAATTAGATTTTATTTAAAATTGATAATGGTCTAATACTCTAATCAATAATACTCAATAATGATTAAATGGCATTGGTCTACTCATAATAATTACAGTGGTTAATGATTATATTAAATTTCTTTGTCATTATCGAAGAGGAAACTCCTAAAGTTATTTAACTTATAGTGTCGTAAATGCAACAAAGGTAGGTTTTATTTAAAAATAAGTGATTTAACTATAGTTTTTGAGGACGCATCATACTTGACCTCCAATATAGATCGAGATATAACTTCGGCAAAAATTAATAAGTATCTATAATTCTCATAAATCTAAAGTTGTTTGCTTCAAATATTTCTAAGGTTCTAGATCAAGAATTGTATTCTATTCTATAGAGTATTAATTAACAATATATAATTAATGAAGCTTATTCTAGCCAAAAAAGTACAACTCAGGCACGAAGAGAGAGAACTAATTAGCTTCAAAAAGTCAATGATATCCCTTTAAAGATCTACTGGAAGTTTTACCTATCAAATCTAGAGCTATTTAGCAACATTAAAAATTTGTCATAAAATGTAGGTAAAAAACATTTCTTTTCTAACACTAAAATTATTGAACATTTAAGCCAGTCTGGTTTAACATTCTCACCTTTGAAATGGCATTCCAGTCTATCTTTGATTTATTTTGACAAAATTCCAAAAACCTACGATATGTCTGATAGACAAACCTGTTTAAATTTTAACTCTTTTTTTTTTATCTTATTATATTGTCATAATATTTACCTTTTTATATAACATAATATCCTGTAGGTGAAGACTCTTTCTCAGTAGAAAGGAATTTTATAATAATAGACAAAAACACTAATTATCATAACAAAAGGATTTATTTCCTCTAAATAATATATTCGTTTCTAATACCATTATTTTAAAATATTATTACCCCATTCAATACGAACTATTTTCATTCTAATTTCAATAAAATGCAACAAACTAAACTGAATTTTTCATACTGAATACATTGTGGAATGGAAATAAACCTTGCATTTTCTAAGTATCTAGTTATATATTTTTCAAATTGGTTTTTCTTAATATTTTTCTTGAACCATGAAATTTTAAACTTTTTTTTTTTCTTATATTTTGAATTCGCGAAAAAAAAAAGTTTTTTTCTTTTTTTCAGGATATGCCAAATGAAATTAACAAACTTATGTTAAGGATTACAAAGAAATGGAAAAAAAACCAAGAAAAAGTTTTAAATTTTTTTTTAATTCTTGACTTGTATAATTTGTTTCTTCTTGTTTTTTCTGAACACATTTTAAAGTTTAAAGTTTTTTCCATGTAGAATTTATTTATGCCTGTGCATTTTAACAACCATTGATCCAAACATTAATGGTAGAAAAATGTAAAGTAAAGAAAAGAAAAGTAGTACTTTAAAAGTTTAAAATGTATAGTAAAGTTATTGTTTGGATGTTTGTTTGTTTGTTTGTTTATTTCAATTTTGTTTTGTTTGCAAATCAGAGGCAATTCACTTTTGTGGTAACCTTAATTTCAAATCAACTGAACCAAGCAAGTGAAAGTTTAATAGAACAAAATTGTCTTCTATAGAATTTTTAATAAAATTAAAAAAAAAAATAAAAACTAGGAATAAAAATATTTTTTTCTTATTTTATATTTTGGCATATTATTCAAAAGGATTCATATTTAAATTTAGAATGTTAGTTAAAATTTTTATGATCTACTGCATATATTTTGGTAACGGTGCAGTAAATCATTTTTTGTTTTTTCTTAAAATGTAGAAGAAACTTTAGTTTAGACGTTGTTTCTATTTGGAAATACTTAATTTAAATTTATATTGATTAGTAAAATAGGAAAAATCTGTGTATATTTTTATATTATGTAAAAATTTGAATGTGATTTAAATTTTTAAAAATAAAAATGACTGCTTCATTTGATTATTCAAAAGTATTCAATAAATTTTTTAATTTTTTCCCTTAACTCAAGAATAGAATTTAAAGAATTCGAAGTCATTTAAAGATAGAATAAAAGGAAATATTTTTCTTATGGTTTTATGATATAGCTATACCTAGTTAATAAAGTAAAATTGATAAAAACGAGGAAGAGTGCAGTAGAGTAGACTGTGTCAACTCTGGGATACCCGTATGAACGTAATATATCCTGTTTCTATAAAACTTGATCATCTTTTAAAAACATTCAGAGTTTTAGTACCGAACTACAGAGATATATTTATGTAAATTGTGGAGTTGTATGATAGCTACCCGAATCTATTGCGCCTAGCTTCATTAAGTTCCAAGAAATGCAAAAAGCCTGAACCGGCTGCTTTAGACCATTCAAATTTTACAAAAGTTTTTGGCATGCAACTCGACACTTTTTCACTAAATTTCAGATAGCTAGCTTCAATAGAGACTGAGTTATTTTCATTTAAAAAGAAAAGTTGTATGGCAGCTACCCGAACCCGTCGCACCACCACAACCAAATTTAGCAGAAGTTGTTGCCATAAAACTTGGTCATCATTCGCAAAATATCAGATACCTACATTGAACAGACACTGGGTTATTTCCATTTAAAGAAAGGCGTTGTATGGCAGCTACTCGAACCCGGCGGCCGAAAATACTGGAGTTAAATAGCAAAACTAACAATTTTACAAAAGTAACGTAAAAAAATTTTCAGCCTCCTAGCTCTTCTATTTTTTGAGTTATAGTGCGGACGGACACTGAGTTCTTTCATTTAAAAAGAGATTTTGTATGGCAGCTACCCGAACCCGTCACACCACCACAACCAAATTTTGCAGAAGTTGTTGCCATAAAACTTGATCATCATTCGCAAAATTTCAGATACCTAGATTGAACAGACACTGGGTTATTTCTATTTAAAGAAAGACGTTGTATGGCAGCTACCCGAACCCGGGGACAGAAAATGCTGGAGTTATTTAGCAAAACTAACAATTTTACAAAAGTGACGTAAAAAAATTTTCAGCCTCCTAGCTCCTCTATTTTTTGAGTTATCGTGCGGACGGACATTGAGTTCTTTTCATTTAAAAAGAGATTTTGTATGGCAGCTACCCGAACCCGTCGCACCAGCACAACCAAATTTTGTAGAAGTTGTTGCCATAAAACTTGATCATCATTTGCAAGATTTCAGACGCCTAGCTTTATTAACTTCCAAGAGGTGCAAGAAGCCTGAACCGGCTGTTCTAGGCCAAAAAAATTTTACAAAAGTTGTTGGCATATAATTCGACACTTCTTTACTAAATTTCAGATTCCTAGCTTCAATAAACACTGAGTTATTCTCATTTAACCGGATAAGTTGTATGGCAGCTACCCGAACCCGCCGCACCACCACAACCAAATTTTACAAAAGTTGTTGCCATAAAACTTGATCATCATTTGCAAAATTTCAGATGCCTAGCTTCATTAGGTTTCAAGAGGTACAAGAAGTCTGAACCGGCTGCTCTAGACCAACCAAATTTTACAAAAGTTGTTGGCATGTAACTCGACACCTCTTTACTAAATTTCAGATTCCTAGCTTCAATAAACACTGAGTTATTCTCATTTAAACGGAGAAGTTGTATGGCAGCTACCCGAATCCGCTGCACCAGCACAACCAAATTTTACAGAAGTTGTTGCCATAAAACTTGATAGTCATTTGCAAAATTGCAGAAACCTAGCTTGAATAGATACTGAGTTATTTCTATATAAAGATAGAAGTTGTATGGCAGCTACTCGAACCCGCCGACCGAAAATGTTGGATTTAAATAGCAAAACTAACAATTTTGCAAAAGTGACGTAAAAAAAATTTCAGCCCCCTAGCTCCTTTATTTTTTGAGTTATCGTGCGGACGGACGGACGGACGGACGGACGTACATGGCTTAATCGACTCAGAATTCGATTCTGAGCCGATCCATATCTTTGACACTATATCTAGCTCGACGCCTTTAAGGTGTCACAAACGTAATGGCAAATTTATTATACCCTTGAACATAGTTCATACGGGTATAAAAATGCTTTTTTAATATGAACATTTGAAGATGTCTAACTATAATGGCGTAGTGGTTAAGTCACCAGCCTTCCAATCGACAGATCTCAGTTTTAATTTCAGTTAAAGTTTCCGGTTCAGGCTTCTTGCACCCTCTTGAATTATATCCAGTATTAGTAATTTATATCTTAAAATAAAATAAAATAAAAAAGAAATATATCTTGTATAAAATAATAGATGGCGTACAAATATAATATTTATATTTCATATTCTTGTTGTATACAAAAGTTGTATTCATTTGTTAATGTTATATTCTTGTTATATAAATAATGAACGACTAAGTAGATTACCCTTTACTCATCAATCCTCTTAGGATCTACGTACAGAAAGGCAAAAAAAAAACCTTAAAGATTTACTGGCATATTATTAGAGATATATTGTATCTTAAATATAATAAATTCAATATTTTAGCAATCTTTAAATATATTGAAGATTTTATTTTGTAAATATAAGGCGGTTTTACATTATACCTAATAGGATTCATTTTTTTTTCATTACTAGAAGCTAAGTTAAAAAGAAAATTGTTAGATTTATAGACCTTATATCTTTTTTCTTTAAAAATCTTAATATGCATTTAATCCAGAAAATAAATTTTTCCTTTTATGCAAATTTATTCAAAATTCGAATATCTTATTATTTATATTAAGTATAGTTATTTTCAGAAAAAAACCCAACAATTTCTTATTTTCTTTTTTTTTTTTATTTTAAAATCAGTTCAACTTAATTTTAAATGTATTTATTTGTTCATACAACAAAAAACAAACAAAAATACAAACAAAAAAAAACTTTTAATAAGAAACTTTTACTTCATTTATTGGAACCGTATTACATGAATTCGCATTCGCTAAATTTAATTAGTTAGACATGTTTTGATTTTTAATATTTTCCATGAATTTTTGTTTTATTGTTTTTTCTTTCTTTAAAACTTCAGTTCTTAATTTTCTTTTACTGTATTTATTTAATTCCGCCATTTTTTTTTTCATAAAACTGCATAAAAAATTTTGTTTTTCCTTGTTGGGATTTTATTTTCGATGATGATAATTAAATTACAAAAAAATAAGAGCTTGATATTTAAATAATGGAAAGTTGTTTATGAACTTTGTTTAATAAAAAAATGGCTATCGTATAAAGTTGATGAAAAAACGAGGAAGAATACAGTTGACTTTGTCAACTCTTAGATACCCGTACGAACCGTTAGTATGTTCACAGCCTGTCACTCTGCTTACAATATTATTTTTTTAATATTTTAGTATTTTAAAATAATTTGGGTGAATTTTATAATTTCTAGAACTATGGGTTGTACATATATTCAAACTATATGTTTATATGTACATTCTTCAAAAGCAGATTCTAACCTTCCACATAACGATTATCAATCCAAAACTTTTTCAAATATTCTATAGTACCGTTTAATACTAAGCGGTAAATGTATATTAAATTTACTAAGTACAAAACAGTAAATATAATTTTAAATATTATATTATATTATATTTAAATATTCCATTGACAGAATAATTTCTTATAAGTTCAATAAAATACATATATGTATGTAAATACGGCGCTATATAATATACATCTATACTCTTATCATTCATTCACTAGTGACATATACGATATGTAAATAAACATGATATTATATAAGTATGTATATATATCAATATCATATAAATAAAAATTCTTCAAGCAACCGTTATGTTGTTTATTTAATTACATTTTTTTGTACTACGCATTATATCCTCAACAATTTCAAATTATCGAGTAAAATAAAATGGAAAAAATTTGTTGAAGAAATTTGTTAGAAAATTTGAAAAAATCAAGTAACACTTTCGTCAATTATAAAGTAACCCTATATTATTAAAAAAAGTTGTTAACAGAAATAAGAGTATAATGTTGAAGCTTTAATTTTTGTGTATTACTTCAAAAAAAATTTAACAGGTGTTCAAGTTACAGGTGTTTAAAAATAGGAAATTTTCAGTTTTTGACCCCTTACAGCTCCTAAACGGGGGGTGATACAAAAAAATTTTTGACATGACTCATACTAATTTTCAAAGATCTAACTTCTGTCAAAATTTCAAGTTTCCAACTTTAACCGTTTAGAAGATGGAAGGGTTAAAGAATTTTGCAAAATTTTAGTTTCGCATAACGGTAAATTAAGACACCGTATGCCAAAAATATATATTTATTGTATATATACTTTTAAAGCTAATGAAAGTAGTAATCGTTTGGCGTTTTCAAAATGAAGATATACCTTATACAACTTGTGCTATAACAATTTAAATATAGAGCTTTTTTGAACCTTTGGGGAGCTGTAGCTCCGTAACGGGTGGGGCTACAAAAAAAAGTTTTTAAAAATAAAATTAATATTTTTGTGAGATCTATCAGCAGTTAAAATTTCATAGCTCTATTTCAAAAAAAATGTGGGGATCTAAAAGTTAGGTGTTCGAGAGCTACCCTAAGGCTTGGTCCAAACTCAACCAAAAAAAATAGGGAACCTACAAATTACTCCCAAAATATTTTGTGTAAATTTCAAGATTCTAGCTTTCTTAGTTTTTGAGTTAGCGTGCTGACGGACGGACGGACGGACTGACATGGCTCAAAAGTCTTAGAATTTTTTTCTGATCCGATCCATACCTTTGAAGGTATATCTAGCTCGCTTATTTCGAGGTGTTACAAACGAAGGAGTAATTTTATTATACCCGATCCTATCGTACGGGTATAAAGAAAAAATTTTTAAAAATTCTGCGCGTAAATCATTCAGCTTAAATCTAATATCCAAAGCCATCGCACTCTCTTAAGTAAAAGCCGAAATTATCTTGATAGTTGCTTTTTCAAAAACCTCTGACATGGATCTAAGAAGCTTTCAAAACTTATCCCGTCAGAGCAATATCATCATGGCCTAAATCTAACGAAACTTAAGATCAACTTTTTAAATAGATTCTTCTCTATTTTTGAGGAGCACTTCTGATTTAGAGTAGTATTAATTACTTATGCATTTGTATTACCGATGCTCGCAGTATTAATTACTGTTGTAAATTTTGTAAATTTATACTGCTTATAAGATAAATTAAAATATTTATACCCGTATGAACTATGTTCAAGAGTATAATAAATTTGCCATTACGTTTGTGACACCTTAAAGGAGCCGAGCTAGATATAGTGTCAAAGATATGGATCGGCTCAGAATCGAATTCTGAGTCGATTAAGCCATGTACGTCCGTCCGTCCGTCCGTCCGCACGATAACTCAAAAAATAAGGGAGCTAGGAGGCTGAAATTTTTTTTACGTCACTTTTGCAAAATTGTTAGTTTTGCTATTTAAATCCAACATTTTCGGTCGGCGGGTTCGAGGAGCTGCCATACAACTTCTTTCTCTATATAGAAATAACTCAGTATCTATTCAAACTAGGTTTCTGAAATTTTGCAAATGATGATCAAGTTTTATGGCAACAACTTCTGTAAAATTTGGTTGTGATGATATGACAAGTTCGGGTAGTTGCCATACAACTTCTCTTTTTAAATGAAAATAACTCAGTGTCTATTGAATCTAGCTATCTGAAATTTAGTGAAAAAGTGTCGAGTTGCATGCCAGAAACTTTTGTAAAATTTGATTGATCTAATGCAGCCGGTTTAGGCTTCTTGCATTTCTTGGAACTTAATGAAGCTAGGCGCAATATATTCGGGTAGCTGTCATACAACTCCACAATTTACATAAATATATCTCTGTAGTTCGCATACTAAAACATCTGAATGTTTTTAAAAGATGATCAAGTTTTATAATAGGTTCATACGGGTATCCCAGAGTTGACACAGTCTACTCTACTGCACTCTTCCTCGTTTTTTTCTAATACCTATTTTCTTTTTTTTGGTGAGGATATTTTTTTATACTAAATATAATAAATTTAAATTCAATGACGAGGGACGACTACTTCTAGTTATCAAAATAAATAATTTCTAATTCTTTTAAATCTTTTTATTAATTTAACATTTGTAAATGCAAAACTAAATTAAGTTTCCTTTAATTTAAGGGAGTCGAAAATATTCCAAAGACACCAAGAATAGCTCCTTAATCTATTGTCAAATTATTACTGACTAAACCCACCCGCCCCCTTTAGCAAATATAATGGTTGGAAAATATTATTTCTAACGCCGCGTATATTGCCCAGAGAGTATCGATAGGAGAGAACATGACTGTAAAGAAATAATTAATCTGCCTTTTATTATTACTATCTTGCTATCAGTGACGATAGCAATCAACAGTTACAACATTCAGTTAAATATAGCTCCTACCTTGCTGCACCAGTTAACCAAAAGCAGTTCCACTGCAGCATCTACTATTATTAATATTTTGTTCTTATTATTATTATACGATATACCGTATTACGATATAGAGTTACCTCTAGTTTTATTCTATATGATTTGACCAAAATTTGAACCCAAGATTTTCGGATTGAAAATTATGCGATTTAACAACTACACTATTATTATTGATTAGATGCTTTTTTTTAGAAATTTGCATAACATTAAACAGAATTAGAGATATTATCATTAATCCCATTCAATACAAATTGTTCATTAATTTGTTTTATTTTTATATAACTTTCATTATGTAGTACGTAGTATATCTATATCTGAGTTTGAAGCAAGGAAATATAGGATATCGTATCAAAGTTTTTTTAATCAAAGGGTATTCTTTAAAGTTTTTCCTAAGTAATCTTAGAATATGATTTACATATATGATTTTAAATAATATAATTTTTAGCACATTTCCAAAAAAATTTTGAAAAAATGTGCTTATTAGTTTCACTCTGTCCGTCCGTCTGTCCGTCCGTCCGTCCGTCCGTCCGTCTGTTTACAAAACTTCTACACCGTTAAAGATAGAGAAAAAAATTTTTAACCATGGGTAGGTCTCATAAAAAAAATAATTTTGTGGAACAACTTTTTCATGTAGCCCCACCCATTACGGAGCTACAGCCCTTCAAACTTTGAAAAAGCCCTATTTTTAAATGCATATATCTTATGTTCTGCTTAATTTCAGATTTTTTCAATCTGAAAAAGTCATTCGACAGGTATTTCTTTTATCTTTGTAAATTAATATCAAAATTATACAATTTTTTTAAATTTAGTATTTAAATTTACCGTTATGTGAAAACCAAATTTTGCATGATTTTTCTACTTTCATAACTTCGGTACGCTTCTAGATAGAGGCTTGAAATTTTGAGGCAAGAAAGAACTTTTAGAATTAGTATAAGTTTGCTCAGAAAATTTTTTTGGACTAAACACCTGTAACTTAGGAACCTGTACATATTTTACTTCTGCAAGATGTAAAAATTAAAGCTACAGTAATATATTTTTACGTGTGTTAAAGGTTTAGTTTAGTTGTAGAGGGTTCCAAAGTTGCAGCTCTTCAAAATTTCGAAAAAGCCCTATTTTCAGATGTATATATCTCAGGCTCTGCGTAATAGTTTTACAATCTAAAACCGCCAGAGGATCGAAAATTTTATTATTTATATAAAACAGTATCAAAATTATGTAATATTTTGTAATTTACTATTTAAATTTACCGTTATCTGAATACCACATTTTGCATGAAATTTCTTTTTTCATAACTCCGGCACGCCTTTAGATAGGAACATGAAATTTTGAAACAAGAAAGAACTTTTAGAATTAGTATAAGTTTCCTCAGAAAATTTTTTGGTAGCTTTGATACCTTGCTATTTTTGATAATTTGATAATTTGCTATTGATGATTGATAATTTGCTATTTTTAGACACCTGTAACTTAGGCACTTGTAAAAATTTTTCTTCGGCAAGACATGAAAATTAAAGGTTTAATAATATATTTTTACGTGTGTTAACGGCTTTTCTTAGTTATATAGGATTCCGGACTTACGGCCCCCCAAAATTTCAAAAATGTCCTATTTTCACGTTTTTTCTTATTACATGAAATTTTCAAATTTTTGTGTAAGTCACAATTCTAAACAGTTTGTATTGAGTTTTGGAAATGTGCGCTTTTAAAAACCGTTGGTTTACATTCTACCTTGTTATTATTAATATTAAATCTTTAGAAGGAGGATTTCGATTAAGATCTACGTTAAAGCTAACTAAAGTTCAAATTCATTTTATTAAAAACGTCAATCATAGTATCGATAATATGCCAAAAAGAAAAAAAACTAACCCTTTCGACTTCAAATCAAATGTTTTTTTTTTCCAAATTTTTTTAACTAATATCCCAAAGAACAATAATTTATTATACTTTCAATTTTTTTTTTTTTTTTTTTTTTTTTATGTTTTAATTTTCAACAAAAGTTTTATTGTAATCTTCTTAAAATAAATCTTGCTTTATATTTGTTATTTATGATAATTATATTATATAAAAACCTTATTAAAAATTTTCTGAATTGAATACATAATAATTATTTATCATTCAAAATTTTCCTGGTAACTTTTCAAAATATTATAATAAAATTTTCTTAAATATTATTATTATTATTAACTATATATTATAGAAAATCCTCTTTCTGTAGAAATAAAATTGAATTTAAATTTTCCAAAGTGTTGTTTTCTATTAAACTTTCTATGAAAATTAAAAAAAAAAAAAAATATAATAATAATAATAATAAAAATAATTCAATCTATGGTTTTTATTTCAAGAATTTCTTGCCCACGACTTATTTTGAATGATACTCAATATTGGAAAAATTTCAACTTTAATTAATAAAACAAAAAAAAAAAAAAAAAAAAAACAATTCTACTATAAAAATATATATTTCTGTTTTATTTTATTAGATACAGATAAAAAAAAAATGTTAAGAATATAATGCTATAACATAAAAATTACTAAGCATAGCTACTCTTAAGTGAAATTTAAATATAGGTAATACAATAAAAAAAAAAAAACTTAACTTTTTAATTAAAGTTAAAAGCTTAAAGAAAAATACAATAATAAATTTAAAGAATACTCAAAAATTTATTGTAAGATTATAATTAAAATTCAGATTACAATTTCTAAGAAAAGAAAATCTTTTTATTCATAAAAATAATATTAAAGAAAAAATATTATTAAAACTTCATTGATAATTTTGAAATAAAAATAAAATACCTAAAATATATTAATTTATTCAATTAAATGTATAATTTTTTAAGGATTAATTTTATTTTCATAATAAAGTAGGGACTTCAAGGATTTATTTTTCTTTAAAGTAATTTGTTTTTCTTTTTTTTTTTATTTTGGTCAAAATAACAACATTTTACTTAGTAGGTTAAGAAAACATAACATAATAGTTAGTTGGAAAAGTAATTGATTTTTATATTCCTATAAGTATGCAATTGAAATGTTCAAATATTATATTTTTATGATTTAGTTCTATTATTTACTTTTATTTCAATATTCAAAGGAACTGAAAAGTTAATAGATGTTATTGGTGATTACAAGATATTAATATAAAAGTAATTATATTTAAGAAAAGAAAATAATATGATTGAGGGTTAAGGTTTAACTTTTATTTTAATAATTTATTTATATTAATATTATAAACTATTTTAGATAGAAATGGCATTGGTCAAGTGGTTAAGAACACGGCTTCTTAATTGAAAGAGTACATGGTTTCGAATTATAAACAGGTAGTAAAATTTTTTAATTGTATGGAAAATTTCTGAAAAATTAAATTTATTGTTCCAAATACAATGTAAATATTATGTATATAATAAATGAGAAAGAGTACAGTTGAGATACTCGTATGAACGTAATATATCCTGTTTCTATATAACTTAATCATCTTTTAAACACTTTCAGATATTTTATTACTGACGTTATAACAACCTAGCTTCACTAAGTTCCAAGAGGAGCAAGAAGTCTGAACTGGCTGCTTTAGACCAACCAAAGTACAAAAGTTTTTGGTATGTAACTCGACACATCTTCACAAAATTTCAGACACCTATCTTTAATAGACACTGAGTTATTTAGATTTAAAAAGAGAAGTTGTATGTAGAGAAGTTCATACAAAAAGAGAAGTTGTATGAAGTCGAATCTGTCGCCCCAGCACAACCAAATTTTACAGGTATTATTGGTCTGTAGCTCGAAACGATTTTGCAAAATTTGATATATCTAGCTTCAATAGATACTGAGATGTTTTCATATAAAGAAAGAAGTTGTATGGCAGCTACTCGAACGCGGTAGCCGAAAAAGCTTCATTTAAATAAAAAACTAACAATTTTGCAAAAGTGACGTAAATTTTAGTGTATCTGTCCGTAAATTTTAGTGTAACTTCCTATCTCCTTTATTTTTTTGAGTTATCGTGTGGAAGGACGGATGTACATGGCTTAATCGACTCAGAATTCGATTCTGAACAGATCGATACATTTGACAATATATCTAGCTCGACTCCTTTAAGGTGTCACAAACCGACAAAAGAAGGTGTCTTCCAAATTTATTATACCCTTGAACATAGTTCATACGGGTATTAATAGAAAATAAACAAAATAAATAATACTGCATTATGTTACCATATATAGCTCCACATAGCACCTAATAACTGCCCATAAGCTGCAAAACTAAAATCCTATCAAATATCACATACGAATGCAAATTATGGTAAGTTAACTGTAGCAGACAAAAACAATTTAAAATTATTTGAAACAAAAACATTTAGAGAATTTTTGATTTCAAGTTTAATATTAACTTGATTTAAGAAGAGTCAGAGTACTTAGATGGGTAAATAATATTGAAAATTACCTTTAAGTGTTCCAGCAAGTTAGAAATTGGAAAGTAGTTGCGTAAGTTTGGTTTATGTTACCTATTTTATTTTTACAAATCACATTATACATTTAGTAGCAAAAGTATTTGTTATTTTCTCAGTAATTTCGCTAATTACAACTCCGTCAAGTGCTTAACCATTCGGGTATCCAATGAAACTGTAGACTTTATTTTATATTGAATACATTTTGGTTCATTTATTTTTAACTTTTTTATACCCGTACGATAGGGTCGGGTATAATAAAATTACTCCTCCGTTTGTAACACCTCGAAATAAGCGAGCTAGATATACCTTCAAAGGTATGGATCGGATCAGAAAAAAATTCTAAGACTTTTGAGCCATGTCCGTCCGTCCGTCCGTCCGTCCGTCCGTCAGCACGCTAACTCAAAAACTAAGAAAGCTAGAATCTTGAAATTTACACAAAATTTTTTGGGAGTAATTTGTAGGTTCCCTATTTTTTTTGGTTGAGTTTGGACCAAGCCTTAGGGTAGCTCTCAAACACCTAACTTTTAGATCCCCACATTTTTTTTGCAATAGAGCTATGAAATTTTAGGCGCTGATAGATCTCACAAAAATATTAATTTTATTTTTAATAACTTTTTTTTGTAGCCCCACCCGTTACGGAGCTACAGCTCCCCAAAGGTTCAAAAAAGCTCTATATTTAAATTGTTATAGCACAAGTTGTGTAAAGTATATCTTCATTTTGAAAACGCCAAACGATTACTACTTTTATTAGCTTTAAAACTATATATACAATATATATATATATTTGTGGCATACGGTGTCTTAATTTACCGTTATGCGAAACTTAAATTTTGCAAAATTCTTTAACCCTTCTATCTTCTAAACGGTTTAAGTTGGAAACTTGAAATTTTTACAAAAGTTAGATCTTTGAAAATAAGTATGAGTCATTTCAGAAATTTTTTTTGTATGACTCCCCGTTTAGGAGCTGTAAGGGGTCAAAAACTGAAAATTTTCTATTTTTAAACACCTGTAACTTGAACACCTGTTAGAATTTTTTTAAAGTAATACATAAAAATTAAAGCTTCAACATTATATTCTTATTTCTGTTAACAACTTTTTTTAATAATATAGGGTTACTTTATAATTGACGAAAGTGTTACTTGATTTTTTCAAATTTTCTAACAAAATTCTTCAACAAATTTTTTGCATTTTGTTTTACTCGATAATTTGAAATTGTTGAGGATATAATGCGTAGTACATAAAAATGTAAATAAATATACAACATAACGGTTGCTTGAAGAATTTTTATTTATATGATATTAATATATATACATACTTATATAATATCATGTTTATTTACATATCGCATACGTCACTAGTGAATGAGTGATAAGAGTATAGATGTATATTATATAGCGCCGTATTTACATACATATATGTATTTTATTGTACTTATAAGAAATTATTCTGTCAATGAAATATTTAAATATAATATAATATAATATTTAAAATTATATTTACTATTTTATACTAAGTAAATTTAATATACATTTACCTCTTAGTATTAAATGGTACTATAGAATATTTGAAAAAGTTTTGGATTGATAATCGTTATGTGAAAGGTTAGAATCTGCTTTCGAAGAATGTACATATCACCATATAGTTTGAATATATGTACAACCCATAGTTCTAGAAATTATAAAATTCACCAAAATTATTTTAAAATACTAAAATATTAAAAAAATAATATTGTGAGCAGAGTGACAGGCTGTTAACATACTAACGGTTCGTACGGGTATCTAAGAGTTGACAAAGGCAACTGTATTCTTCCTCGTTTTTTTAAATATCGAACATAAAATAAATTCTGTTTATAAAACATAACTTAAAATTAATTAAAATTTAAAAATATATACATAAATTAAAAAGAATAGAGATTTGTGAAACAAAGATTGTAAATTTTTATAAGTAACTACTTTCTTGTTCAGTTAGACCTGTCTATGATTTCCTGACGCAATATTATGTCGTACATGAAGTACAGTAGATCATATAAATGCTATATGCTTATATAAGCAAAGAGTTCAAATATTTTGTTAACTTTATGTCTAATTTTTAATTTATCATAGAAGCAGTATTTCAATAAAGCAAGAACTTGGAACGCGGTAGCCGCCTTATATTACGATGGTACAATTTAGTACATAAATGCTAAGTTTAAATAATAAAATTTTCAAAAACTAAAATTTTAATATATATAATATATTTATCTATTATGCATAATTTAACTATAGGGAAATTTTAGTTGCCTAAAATAACTCTTATCATGGACATTTTAAATACTGGATTGTATAAATACTCATAAGAAACTTTTTAATATCTTTATGTTAAAAAATCATAAAAACTTTTATGATTATCAAATGACAAAAGCAACTAAATCATTATTATATAGTTATTATCATAATCATTTCAACATCAGTGAAAATTAAAATAAATTTAAAAATTTTATTAAAAACGAACTAAATATTCAATCAAATCTACATAATAATAACAATTTTCCAATTAAAATCAGTGTTAACTCATAAATTAAAAAATAGCTAACAGTAAGTAGTTTTTTTTTATCTATTTGCTTCCTATACTTACTCATTTTTTATTTAGTCATGCTTCACTAAGAAAACGCAACAATTGAAGCATTCATCTTTTATCCATGTTCTGACCCATTCAATCTAAGAAAAGATTTTTTTTTTACTCAAAATATCTTCAATATATTTGTTGGATAACTGTTGGATAAATATTTATAAAAAAAAAAAAAAAAGAACTTAATTTAAGATAAACGAAAAAACAAAAACAAATCAAATCGACCTGAAAGAATCGACTATAAAAAAAGAAAAACAAAAAATATGAGTAAAAGTTTCCCAACGCATCATTAATTTTAAAACCATAAAAATTTCCTTTTAACCCAAGCCGTAAAATTTTCATGTTCGTTTTTGTATTTTTTTTTTTTTTTATTATTATTTTTTTTTCAGTTTTTTAGTCCTAACTTTCATTTTTTTATATTAATTTGAAATATTATTTAACATTAATGACATCTATTTACCATGAAATAGTAAATTGGTCCTTTTTTGTTAAATGTTGGTTCTGAAAATGTAAACTAAAAATTGATTTTGAAAAGCAAAGTAAAATGATGAAAATAAAGTACATTCTATTATTGAGTCTTATTGAGTCTTTTTTAAAGTCAGGATAGTTTTTGCAATAAACCTTTTATGGACACAAGAGCTTTATAATACCAGTCCCATAAGAAATGTTTAACTCTTTAAAATTGTTTCATTAAATGTAAAATGAAAATGTAATGTTTTTGGATTTTTATAACTGTTATAAAATTAGAAGGGTTTCCTAATCTTATTAACAGTTTTATCAAGCCATTATAAGCCATTATGGCTAAAATATCTTATTACTTTTACTGCAGTAGAATATCATTATCAATTTTGAATAAATTAATTATTTATTTGAAAAATGGGGTTTTGACCCTTTTTTTTGGTGCGAAAGTGAATGGGAACCATAGAAAGAGACTATAGATAAATGGAACGAACAGAAATGCTTTCTAAATGTGTATAACCTACGAAACATCATACATTTGTTTTTGATCAAACAATAGGTTATATAATTTTTACTACTAACTATTCGGAAGGGGAGCTAAGTCTAAGGAATGTAAATTATTTTTAAATTGACAAGAATATTGTGAATGAAGTTGTTAATATTTATCTTGAATCTCTGAACGTTATATACAAAATTTTCGCCAATTTTAGAGAAATCATGAGTTGGGAAATGGATAGATCGTTCCATATTCGGGAGGTAAGTGTCGTAAAGAAATTTACTTAAACTGAATTACAAATTATGATTTTTTGACGTATTGAAATGATGATAATGACTCAATTTAGATCCCAAACTCTTCCAAACAACAGATTCGCTTTCATTCAGATTTCATTATAAAATATGTATTCTAAGATTTTTAATATATAAAATATGACATTATTTTTAAAAGAAATTTAAGTGTTTAACGAAAGAAAAAAGAGTTGAATCCAAATCAAAATAAAATTTAAAATAAAAATATAAAACCTTAAAAAATTCACTCCTTAAAATTTCAAAGTGAGCTATTAGAAAATTTAATTTACAGAGTAGTACGCGTCCCCCATTATATATTTTTAATGTTTACCAAAACAAAAATATTATTCTTTCCTTTTTGTCTTTACTTTAACTTTTCAATTTTTTTAATTTTTGTGTTTTTTTTTTATAACAGAATAATTAAAAAAAATTTTTTTTTTTTTTAAGTTATAAGAAAAAAAAAAAATTTAAACACAACAGAAAAAAATTACAAGAAAAAACAAAATCTATTTACATAACGGTTTGATTTCATATAAAAATTTTTTTTTTTATTGTTTTCTCTATTATTATCTTTTTGGACTTCTCATTATTTTTAACCGTACAAAACAAAAAAGGCAACAAATTATTGAAAAAAAAAAACAGCGACTAACTGCTTTACTGCTTCATAATTTTTAATGTTCTCATTTTTAGCCTTTACGTACTACAACTGAACACAACAACAAAAAAAAGGCAAAAAATTGACTAGGCCGTATCAAAAATATAAAAAAAAAAATAATTTCAAGGATATTCCGTTATTATATCCATGGAAAGGGAGACCTCTAACTTTTTCTTCTTCTTTTTTTTTTGTGTTGTTCTTCACACTCAATTAATCCTTGTTAAGTACCTTTTTAAGTTTTTGATAATTAAAGTAAAAATCCTCCTCCTTGATTTCGTGTACATTAGTTAAATTCTTTATTGGTAAGAAAGAGAAAAAAAAATTCCAAAATTCTTAAATTAATTTTGTTTTATTTTCGTTTTTGTTCTCGTAGTTATTAAAAAGAGAGGACTGTTATGATTTTAATTTTCTTCTTATTTTTCTCTTTTTATGCTTTTATTAGTAAGTGGCAATTTGTGAGTGTGTTTTTTTTTTCTTCTTATTTTTGTATTATTATTATTGTTATTTTATCTTTTTAAGTAACTTATAATATTATCTTGTTGTGTCCTGTCCTTTTCTACAATCACACCAGAGGCTAACCAACAAAAAAAAAAAAAATGGAACACATGAAAATAATAAGGTTGGTATAATAGTGCTATTTTTTGTAAAACCAAAATTCTAAATAAAACAAAAATAATAAAACAGTGTAAAGGGATGAAGTCATTGTTGTGATTAAAAAAGCTTTAAAACTGTACACAGATACACTAAAATGCAAAAAAATGTGTTCGACACAAAACTAAAATAATACATTAAAAGTTTCTGTTTCAATTTTTTTTTATAAAGAACTAAAAGGACATTTCCAATATTTGCAGTATACGAATACTTTGTTTTAGTCAAAGTGTACGATTACCATAAATTTTAAGGGATAGATAATAAGTAAATATTGTAGTTGTTTAAAAAAGAATAAGATGCCGTGAATTTAAAATTAAATAGCCAAATTTTTACCTTTATTAGACTATAATTTGTCTAACTGGACTTCAGTTTAACTGTACATACTTTGAAAATACTGCTTCTCCATAGCCCCCAAATGTATTTTATCAATGTGCATATTTTTTTGCATTCTATTGTAAATAAAATATAATATTATATTATATGTATCTACATGTATATATTTATATTATATTCCCTATTAAAACTAATTTCTTGGGCGTTTTATTATGGTGTGTGCTGTCGCTAAGTTGATTTTTTTTTCGATGAGTTTTTTTTTTTTTTTTTATTTTTTAGGTTTACTTGTCAAATTGCTACTAAATTCTATAAATTAATGTGTCAACATTTTAGAATTGTTATAGCCAAAAAACAAATGACATTTATTGGAAAAACCGCAAAAATAATAAGAAGGAAAAACGATTATATTCATCGTACAACAGAAAAGAAGTTAAAGAACTAAGAGGAATCATAATTAAGAGGATTTTAAATAAAGAAAAGAATAATAATTAAAAATGAAAATGCGATTAAAATATTGTAATCTTTATATTTACCATAAATTATGGAATTACTAAAAAGATAAAAATATTGATTAGAATAATAATTATAGTAAAAAAATAAGTTGATTTTGTTAAATCGATTAAATTTTTTCTTTGTTTTACATTTAAAATGAAAAATAATATTTCAAATTCTAAAAATAAATATAATTTTTTTATATTCAGAGAGATAACAGTATTTCTTTTATAGATACGTTGTAGGTAATGTCACCCTACTTCGATTAAATAAAAATCAATATTACCTCCGTTAAAAAAATCCAACGCAACACTATAGCAGGCTTTGAGTGCTCATCTACACCATGGAAATTCCTAGACGATTTAAAACTGATCATGTTAACTCATCTATTGTAAAAGAAGTTAAAATCTGAAATATTTTTAGACTTTAACTTTGTAGGAGAACCTATTCTGCCAGAGCTGGAGTTAAGTTCCTTAGATTTTCACGACGATAACACTCTGGCGGAAGAAGCTTTGAAGAATCTCAGATCGACGTAAGAGAGCTCACCTATCATGCAAAAAGAACTGCCGAGACATTTTCGTATTTTCTATGACAAACTAGGAAATGTGCTAAAGATCAACATGCAAACCTAATCTTAATTAAATAATGGTCCGTAATAACATGAACCAAATACCTTATTTCAGGTTTAGATGAAGAAAGTATGCATTTAAATCTGGCCACAAAATCAGCTTTGACTGTACAGCAAATTTCACGTCCTAGTCACCCCTTTCTAACCAACTCAAGAGAATAGCTGAGCAACAAAGGGAAAACATGCTACTAAGCAATTTATTCTCGTCTGATAGATATGGTATACAATTTATATATAGAAATTGTAAATTATAGGTATGTTAACTAAATTAGTTCGAAAACTAGAAAAAAGTTTAAACTGAATTGCAATTAATCCTAAACCTCGGATGGTAGATCAGCTTGTAACCAATAGGTTACCGTCTATTTGATAAAATGTTTTAAGGAATTTAACTTTTAGGGAAGGAATTGATAAGTTTTATTTCTTTACAACTGTTTAAAGAAATTTAAGTTTTATTAAAGAAGTCTAAAACAAAAATAATCCCAACAATTAGTGTAACGTATCAATTGCCTATGTAAAAACTTTGACCAAAGAGCCTTCTAATTTTCTTTGATACACTCTTTCTGGTGTAAAATATTAGAAAAAATCGAACCAAAAAAAATATTGTTAATTTAAACATTTTCACCTAATATAAATTCTATTTTGACCTACATATTGCATATATTTTGTTCTATATCATATTAATTCTTTATTTCTATTAATATTTTCTTTAAAATACTTATAGCTAGGTAATTAAATAAAATATTTTGATGATTTGTTTTATAAAATATCCTTAAACTGACCACAAAACATTATATTATCTATGTTGGGTATTCCACAACACCACAAAAATATTATGAACAGGACAAAATGAAATTATGCCAATTTTTTTATTAGAAATTCTTAAAACAAGAAAATTAAGAAAAGAGTGAAACATTTTTTTAGTAAATTTTAGAATAATTGCAATTTATTGCATCTGCATATTATAAGAAATAATATTAATAGCACTGTTCAAAAGAAATATGATTCTATATTAAAAATGTTTTAATTAAGTTTGAGTCATTTAACTTAAAATAAAAAAAATTAAGCAATTTTAGGCTAAATAATATTATGGAAAGCATTATAAAATTTATCAATTTATATTAATTCTACAAGACTTGATTAAAATAATTGTAAAGGGTTTTAGGCATAACAGATTTCATTGCTTTAAAACTCACCTTCATTAAAAATTTTGTTGAAAAATTTCCGTTTCCGGCAGAGAAGTGTTCAAAAAATTTTACCATAGTTCAATAATTCTGAATTCGAAATAACCATTTCTTTGCATAATATAGAATACTCCAATTGGAAATACTAACATGCAAAATCGCATCCCAAAACGTCCCAGACAAGAATAGGATCTATATCATACCTGTATCTGCGTCAGCTGCCCTTCAAACCTATTAGTTTGATTGCCTTACAATCAAATCAAAAATAGTGAGTTCTTCTCTGAATATCGTGATCTAAAGTTAGATTTCTGTAGATGCCAAACCATTCAGTGCAGTAATTTTGAAGAGAAACAGATTTACGGATCTCTGTATCACGCTTTCTGTAAATGTATCTTCCAAGCTAGGGTCACTGACTGAATATCTTGAAGAGTACTCTCACAAAAGTAGTTAAGGATAAATAAAATTAAAAAGAACGGTTGATTACAGAACATATATGACCACCAATGGTACGAGAAAATGGTAGCAAAAGGCACTTTATCTGTGCTATTTGTAGTGTATAATATAGAATTAGAATTATAAAACAAAATATTATACAACATCAGCAAGCTGTATATGATTATCTATGAATTGTCTATCCGACTAGATATGTTTTTTTAGGTTAGAACACATATTAATATTGCAATCCTTCTTAAAATTCCGAAATTTTTTTTTTAAATATTCATCTCATTTTTATGTTTACAATAACAATCAAAATATTCTATACACGTCAAAATACTTTTTAATTATAATTTAAAACAATTCCTAACATTTTTTACATTCTCAATTTTAATCATTATAGAATCATTAGAGAGGACGAAACATTATAGAATCATTTAATCATTATAGAAGACAACAAAAAACAACAAAAATAATTGGATTATTCAACCAATGACCGAATTGTTTGCCTACGCTACTTACACATACAAGGAACACCAAGCCATCAATAACTAACGGATTTTCCTCCTTCTTAATATTTACAGTTATTGTTAAAAAACAAAAACAAAATTAAAATAAAACCTTTTGTCATTTCATATTATGTCCAATTTCCATACAATTCACTTTTTTACCAAAAAAACCACATCGTAGCTATCTCCATTTAATTTTACAGCATTACCAATCTACAGTAAATAAAATTCGGTTACTTTAAACCGTAATCCTTATGTATAACCTCTATAGTTACACAAAATCTAAATTATAGAATACCAAAAAATAGTAATAAATAAGACCTTAAAATTTGACATAAAAGAAGAATTTAAAGGATATGATGAAAGAAAAGAATTTTTGTTACTATTCTTATCTGTTTTTATTCTGATACTTTGAATTTCGGATTATGTGACCTATGGGCTTTTAACTATCATTAATATAAAAACTTGTTAGCTATGGTTCTCAGATCTTTTTTTTTTTTTTGTGTTTTTTCAGCTTTGTTTGTTTTATTTCCATATAATACGTTTTTTTTTTTGTAGGTAGGGGAGACATTAGCAATAGTTTGAAATGAAAACAAAAATAAGATTTTCTTTTCAATGTATTCTATAGAAATAATTTTTTAGCAATTTTGTTTTTTTTGTTTTGTTTGTTGTTCTATTGTCCTAGAAAAGGAGAAAATAAAGAACATACA
Organism: Poecilobothrus nobilitatus; assembly: GCA_947095535.1. NCBI lineage: Eukaryota > Metazoa > Arthropoda > Insecta > Diptera > Dolichopodidae > Poecilobothrus > Poecilobothrus nobilitatus. The sequence goes on along the minus strand of OX352773.1, from coordinate 238,494,758 downwards.
CTAATACAATTCATTACTCATTAGTCATCACTATTTAAAATTAATTGAGTGTTAAATTTATTAAGTAGACATGTCCAATTTTTAATACTTCCGCATCATTTACAGACCAAATTGTAAAAAATCGTTAGTGGAAAATCTAAACCACTTTTTAAAAAGGTATATATTATATATGCTGGTCAAGTTATAAAATTTATCGAGACTTTATTTAATTTTTTTAAAATATTTTTTTGATAGTGTTAAAGAGTCAAAGAATAATAACGTCATTAGTATTAAATTTAAACGTATTTTTGGAAATTTTCAGTTTTTGATTCAAGAAATTGACATTGTTTTAGAAAAATATATTTGATAAATTAAAATATTATTTTTATACACACAATAAACTTAAAAAACTAATAAATTTTATTTTGTTTTTTACCTATATAATAAAACGAGAAAGATTACAGTTGCCCTTGTCAACTCTTAAATACCCGTATGAACCCTTTAACCCTCTAGCTTATAGTCGATTTTTTTAACTTTTTATTTCATTATTATACCCGTACGATAGGATCGGGTATAATAAAATTACTCCTCCGTTTGTAACACCTCGAAATAAGCGAGCTAGATATACCTTCAAAGGTATGGATCGGATCAGAAAAAAATTCTAAGACTTTTGAGCCATGTCCGTCCGTCCGTCCGTCCGTCCGTCAGCACGCTAACTCAAAAACTAAGAAAGCTAGAATTTTGAAATTTACACAAAATATTTTGGGAGTAATTTGTAGGTTCCTTATTTTTTTTGGTTGAGTTTGGACCAAGCCTTAGGGTAGCTCTCGAACACCTAACTTTTAGATCCCCACATTTTTTTTGCAATAGAGCTATGAAATTTTAACTACTGATAGATCTCACAAAAATATTAATTTTATTTTTAAAAACTTTTTTTTGTAGCCCCACCCGTTACGGAGCTACAGCTCCCCAAAGGTTCAAAAACGCTCTATATTTAAATTGTTATAGCACAAGTTGTATACGGTATATCTTCATTTTGAAAACGCCAAACGATTACTACTTTCATTAGCTTTAAAAGTATATATACAATAAATATATATTTGTGGCATACGGTGTCTTAATTTACCGTTATGCGAAACTCAAATTTTGCAAAATTCTTTAACCCTTCCATCTTCTAAACGGTTAAAGTTGGAAACTTGAAATTTTGACAGAAGTTAGATCTTTGAAAATTAGTATGAGTCATTTCAGAAATTTTTTTTGTATCACCCCCCGTTTAGGAGCTGTAAGAGGTCAAAAACTGAAAATTTCCAATTTTTAAACACCTGTAACTTGAACACCTGTTAAAATTTTTTTGAAGTAATACACAAAAATTAAAGCTCCAACATTATACTTTTATTTCTGTTAACAACTTTTTTTAATAATATAGGATTACTTTATAATTGACGAAAGTGTTACTTGATTTTTTCAAATTTTCTAACAAATTTCTTTAAAACGAATTTTTTGCATTTTGTTTTACTCGATAATTTGAAATTGTTGAGGATATAATGCGTAGTACAAAAAAATGTAATTAAATAAACAACATAACGGTTGCTTGAAGAATTTTTATTTATATGATATTGATATACATACATACTTATATAATATCATGTTTATTTACATATCGTATATGTCACTAGTGAATGAATGATAACAGTAAATGTATATTATATAGCGCCGTATTTACATACATATATGTATTTTATTGTACTTATAAGAAATTATTCTGTCAATGGAATATTTAAATATAATATAATATAATATTTAAAATTATATTTACTATTTTGTACTTAGTAAATTTAATATACATTTACCGCTTAGTATTAAATGGTACTATAGAATATTTGAAAAAGTTTTGGATTGATAATCGTTATGTGGAAGGTTAGAATCTGCTTTTGAAGAATGTACATATAAACATATAGTTTGAATATATGTACAACCCATAGTTCTAAAAATTATAAAATTCACCCAAATTATTTTAAAATACTAAAATATTAAAAAAATAATATTGTAAGCAGAGTGACAGGCTGTGAACATACTAACGGTTCGTACGGGTATCTAAGAGTTGACAAAGTCAACTGTATTCTTCCTCGTTTTTAAATAAATATAAAAACTGTGCATAGTTGCAGTGGAAGCTACCTCGCAATCCTTGGTCTAAATTATATATAAATTGTATTATGTATATAAATTAAAAGCACAATTGATGCATTGTGTAGTTATTAATTTAAAAGTCATAAAATTTATTTTTTGTTTTATAAATAATAGTATGTAACATGTATCAAAAATAAAAGAATCAACGCAGATTCGAACTTACAGCCTATCCAAAACTCTATCAACTTTACTACGAAACCATTTAATATACTAAGCGGCAAACTTATTATTATTTTATATTTTACTACAATGTAAAATCTCGACAACTTATTATGGAGTTATGCACCCAAAAGTTTTCATTTTCATAAAACCTGATGAACAAAACTATATTCCAATATTCAAAAGATTAGGTAATTTCGAATTTTTTCGAATAAAAAAGTTAAATCTGATTTTTAAAGTTTAATTTATTGATAGATCTTAGATTAAATTAGATTTTTTTTTAAAGATGTGTTAGTAATACTAGCGACCTCTTGGTGTATATTTATTGTGTTCCCCCTATTACAGTGTTTTACCTCCACTTGTATACATATTATATAATACTTCTCTCAGTTCTATTGCCTCAAAGAAGCTAAACATCTTAGGAGAGTTTATTTCTGGCAGTTCATCTTCGGTAATTGACGAATCCTAAAGAAATTTAAATTTTAAAATAAGGTCTTCCTTGTAGGGTCATCGGGCATGTCGAGACAAACTGAAAATTGTATTGGGTGGCGAGGGTCTATTCTTGATCCTTTTCGAGATATGAGAGGTTAAAGATGTTTTGGCGACTTCTCATAAAAAAATCTATAACTTTAAATTGCTTGCTATAGAGAGATAAAAAAAATGCATTTTGTAGAGTAAATTGTCAGATTTCATTTTTGTGTAATAATGATCCCCATATACCTAACAGTTACAAAGTTATGAAGGTTCAAAATGATTTAAAATGAAAAAATTATATTTTAAACTCAATTTTATTTTAAAACACCCTTTATTCGGGATACTTTTTATAGTATATTTTGAAACAGTTTTTCAAGCATTATAATTAATACCTAATAACTTTTTCTCTATCTTTAACAGTTTTTGAGATGAAAAGAATAGAAAAGTGTTTTATAACACACAAATAAAATTATAGTTATTTTCAATCGCTGTGTTATTTTCAATCACAATAGAAAAGTGTGTTATTTTCAAAACACATTAATGTGTGAAATAAAAATATTTCATGAACTGTATAATAATTCATGAATTCGCAATGTAGTTGCAAATTTTTCCTTCTCCGAAATATTGTAACAAGTTTTAAAGGACGTAATATTAGAAAATCAAAAATTTATTTTAAAGTTAAATATCGTAATATTTAATATTTTTCTTCTTGTAAATTCCAAAATTTTATTCAAAACTTTTCAAAATGATTAACTTTTTACAATTTCTTATTGTAACATTTAAACATGCAACAAATTTTGTATAAATAAATTTTTTAAAATTATAATTTTTTTTTTTCCACGATTTTATTGGACAACTAGGATTGAACACCTTAAGTTCCACGTTCATCGATTAACATAAAGAAAAACTCGCGTTAAGTCCCACTTATATCACCAGTGAATAGTAGTGAAATGTCTCAAAATCTCGTGCTCACCGATGAACAATAAAATAAAATTGCTTCCAAATATCACCCGCGAACATTTTTAAAGGTAAAAAGAAGTAAATTAAATTGATTCGAGATTTTGAGAACATTCAGTAATGTTTAACGGTGCTACAGATTTAAGTCCCAATTTTATTTTTATGTTGACCAACAAGCACGGCATTTTGAAACATTTGATGAGTGATATTCACCAGTGTTAAACGTGGAACTCAAAGTGTTAAACTAAAAAATTAAAAAAAAAAAAAAACATTTAATTTATTTACAAAATATTAAATTTTATTAAGCCAATAATAAGTCATCCGTTATACTTATAGTTATTTTTATAATTCTTTTATTTTTATTAGAGAAAGAAAATAATGGAAAACCACAAAAAAAATTTCTTTTTATAATCCATCTTCAATATTTTAAATGGAAATGATTTTGTAGTTCAAAAACATTTTTGGAAAACTCATTTCAATATAAGTACATACATCCAGTACCTTTACCTCCTACCTTTAGTATTTACTTTCCAAATTTTAAATTGAAGAAAGAAAAAAAAAAAGAGAAGAAGAACTAGAAAAAGTTCAAAGTTTTCAATCTGTATAAAGGGTTATGGTTATCTTCAACAAAAAAAAAATATAAAAAAAAAAATTTCCTTTAAAAACCAATAAATCTTATGCAATTTTTTTTTTGTTTTTGTTATTTAAAGATATCTTCATTCAGTTGCATAAGGTTTTATAAATCTTCCTGTTGGTCTTTAATATAATGTTTATTTTCTTTTACTTTTTTTTTTTCTCTCTCTTTTGTTGAATTCTTGTATATTTAAGATATTTTCTGTAATAATTATCTTGGGAAATATTTTGTGGTTTCTATTTGTTTTTTCATTTTGATTTTTTCAACAAATATTTTATTTTTCCTCTTATCAGCAGTAAATGCATATTACAACAAAAAAAAAAAAAAAACAAACTGTAAAGGTACTTTTGGTCCAACTTATTTTTATAGAATTCTTTATTTTAAAGTTTTCATATTTAAGAATTTAGTGAAAAATCAATGACTTTTAAATTATTTACATATTAAATTAATTGAATTTAGTTATTTTAAAGTCTTGAAGGGCAAATTCTTTAATGTGAACGTATTTTCCTATTTCTTTAGTTTTTTTTTTTTGTAAAGATAATGAGAATCATAGAGAGATGCTGTATGGTAACAAAGTTGTTATAATATGTGATTTTAATTCACTAAAAATACCGGTCCCACCTTAACAATTTAAAACTAGTTTTAAAGACTATAAAGATTATTTTTGCGCATAATTCTTATAGATCTACTAGAGCTGGAGAAGACTTCTGTAAAGGTTATATGCGTTTAAAGCTAAATTTAGTGGCTTAGTTGTTTTAATGCCTTCTTTAGGTATTTTCAAAATATAGGAGTTTTGATCTTTCTAAATGTATGTGTCCTTCTATAAATGCCTCTTATGATTTAGTGCATATTTTCAATTTCTTTGTTCACACTAGGAATCTATTTTAGCAATCTGGAAATCATTACGATCCTTATGAAAATCGCAAAAAGAATTTTCCACGTTATTCGTCAACTTTTACTAAAATTTGTTTACTCTGAATATGTGCTTTTCTGGTACTACCTCATACTCTATATCGCATAACCAAATATATTTAATTGTTTGGTTATATACAGGGTGAACCGGACCATGTGTATTAGTTTTTTAAGAAGAGAAGGAGTCGTTATTTTAAAATATAAAAATAAAGTTATTGGCTATCGATTGGTGATATTTTAAACTTCCGGAAATAGGTTATTTTATATCGGAAATTTTTATATCGAAAATAAAAAAAAATTTATATAGCAACCTCGACTTAGGTAATAATTTTTTTTGTTTATTTTTTAAAATAACCACTCCTTCCCTTCTTGAAAAGCTGATACGCATGGTCTGGACCACCTTGTATAACAAATATTGGAATATATTTTATTGTCAATCTAAAGTTTCGACCTTTCGAGGAGGCAATACATAAATTTTTCTATAAAAATCATTATTTATATGTATGATTTATAATGATTACATTATATTATTATAGATAAGAAGGACTATTATATTTTTATAAGGACGAATATTGCATTGCTTAAAAAATACATTGAAACATAAAAGACATTATGTTTAATTATTTATTTTCAATTAAGAACACTGTAAATCAACAATATTACTATTATTCCTGATCAAATAAATTTGAAAGTTTGTTTTGGTTAAATGACCTCCATAATATTCAATTTTCAATTTTAATTTATTTGCATTATAATATACAGTGTGATGATAAATCTCTATAATATGTATACATAGTAAAAGAAAAATAAATAATTATAAAATTACAAAATTACAAATTACTAAAATAATAAATTAAACCATTAGTAACAAAACAAAATTAAATGCATTCATAAATTCAAAAGATTTAAAAAAGTTTAAACTGTATTTTAAGAAAAATGTAAATAAAATTCAATATGCAACCGAATGAAATTAGATATGTTTTATTCGGTTGCATATTAAATTTTGTATATATTTTATTTTTTTTTTAAGTTAAGCAGAAGAGCCTGAAATAAAAAGGATTATTCACACAGTTTTCGGAATTTGAATTTTTTTTATAGTTACTCTATCTAAAATGCATTTTTTTAACTTACCTCTAAGAATTATACTACATAACATTTCAATTTCGGGCTTTTTTTTTTTTTAAATAATTTTTTAAATAATTCTTGCATTATATATACTTATGATTTAAATTCATATACAATTTATTGCTTCAGTATTTCGTATCTAAAATATTCCGTAATTTACATTTAAAAAAAAAAAAATAACTTGATATAAAAATTAAATATTTTCACTTAAAATCCATATCCATAAAATGTAAAATAATTCCTTAAATTTCCACGATAATTTTTTATATATCTACATAGGTATTTGTTTTAAAAATTTTGATCTAAAATTTAGAAAAGTTATGAATAACCTTCAACTTAACAATATAACATCAATATTAAAAAAAAATATTTTATACTATGATTACTGTTTCAATTATTTTATAATATTATAATAATTCTTATGAAAACAATTTGCATAACGTTAAAATTCTATTCTTATATTTTCAATCTGTAGACAATCTATAAACATACAAACATTTAAATTTAAATAAATAAAAACATAAACACACAAAAATAAGTAAAAATACAAAAAAAAAAACTGTTTTGAAAAAGAAATAAAATTTCACCTTTATTTAATCGCAAACAAAAACAAAAAAAAAAAAACAGTAGATAATTTTTTTTTTTTTTCTTGTTTTACAATTTTCTATTTATGTTCATTCGTTTCTATCTCTTTTATTTTTCTATCACTTTTTTTCATAACTGATTTTTTGTAACTTATGTTTCTTATAATATTTCCTTACAATTTTCTATGGTTTAAAATGTATTTTGTTACCACAGTTTATGTTTGTTTTTTTTGTTTTTTTTTACCTATGGTGGGTATAACATTAAATAAATTTTTTGTTCTTTTTTGTTGTTATTATTATTGTTTGTTTCACCATAAATTCTAATATCTCTGGTGAATTTACTTAAAGAATATCATTTATTTGTACATGAATATAATATCTATATGTATGTATGTATGTACATTTATTTGTATAACATACCTATATTTTTAAGAAGATAACAGTAAATGTAAATAACCAACTTAAATATTTCTGATGAAAAGAAAAGAACAATATAAAATATACTTTAGCGTATAAAAATCTTATCAGACATTTTAAACGACAATAAAAAGAACAAATACATAGGAATACAAAAGGGTATACATCCGAATATTAGATTCTATAATATAGTGGTATCTTTTGTCTCATTTTCTATTTACAGAAACCGTTATGTAATATGTAATTTTAATAAATGCAAACCCTATATTTAATGAGTTAATTTGCCTATTTGTATTTAGATATTTTTCTTTTCTTTCTGTACCAAGCCATAAAACTTCAAACAACTGATGTTGTTCTAAAGATTTTATTTCAAAATTGTTTTTGTTGGCTTAATTTTAAAATTTAGGTTGGTTAACAGCTAATTGGTTCTCTTTAAAGTTAATAAATTTTAAAAAAAGTTAGGTTTAGGATAACTTCGAAACAATTTTACGAAAGGATGTATCCTATGGATAAGTTATGAATTATTTGCTTTTTCCATGAAAATCATCAACGACTGTTCGTCAGCATTAAGTCCTATACTAACAGATTAAAATTTTCATTGTCACCACTTTGTTTAAGCTCACAGGACTGGCTTGGGTTACTATCACAAGCTTGTATTTCTTTCTAATTTAGAAACGATCAAGAAATACAGGCATATGACACGCTTCCGACTGGATCTTAACTATCTATATAAGATGATATATTAGATAGTTTTATTTAAGCTTTTATTACCATTTTCAAGCAGTTATTACGCATATTAAATTACTATTCGACAGCTTTGCCCACAAAAAGCTATAAAAAAAAAAAACAGTCTTCCGGATTTTTCACCACAGAAAAATAAAGAAGGATGTTAGGTTACTTGCATTCATATATAAAAAGAATATGGTACCAACCAACAAATAAGGGAAAAAATACAACAAAATATAATAATAATTTTTGGTGTAAAACATTTTTACATTTGAACCATAAAACATATTTTTTGAAATCAAAAAAAAAAAGAACAAAAAAAAAAAATCACCATATTATTTTAATTTTTCATTTAAATAAATAACGGAATGAATAAAGAAAAGAATTTCAACTTTATATGAAATAGAAATTACAGTTACAATAATAAAACAGAAAAAGAATTTTAAATTGGTAGATACATATAAAATTTTCTTTTAAAAAGAGAAGGAATGTTTCCCATAAGTCTCAAAAATTATGTGTATATTTTATTATTCTTTTACTGCCTAAATCTTCAGTCATTAACTTGGAGAAATCTTCAGTCATCAATCGACGAATTTTCTTTTATGAGGAACGGAGGAAAGCATTGAAAGTCACTCAAACGAACTATACGAAATTCCTCTAGTACTATTAGATTTCAACAAACCAAAACCATTCCCTTTAAAACCAAACTTTAGGATTGATCCTTTGATAATTTTATTTACATAATGCACAGTTTACTTTCAAGGATAAAGAAGTGGGAAGAATTACTTGGTAAATTGGGTGATTATAGAAGAAGAAGGGGAAGGTTGGTAAAATATAAAAATCATAACATATAATTCTTAATTCCTTCAATCAACCTTCAATTATAATAGTAAGAAACTGCATTTTTTTGGAAAAATGATAAATTAATACAAAGATAATTTTATTTTCTATCGTTTCGAAATGGCAAAATTAATTTCTGTTCCACGATTTAACTGTCATGTGATATTAACACCGCAAAATGATAAAGGGGAGATAGGAACCATGATTTTACTTATAAATTAAATTTTACTTCGAGTGATCTAGAAATTTTGCTAAAAGCTCAATATTACACAAACATTTTTGTCAGTCATTGTATTTTTCATAGCACTTAAGATGCTTTCTTTGTTTTTTTTTTTTACAAAAATATAAAAATAATTTTTTTAACTGTATAATTATAATTTCAACGGTAAATAGACGTAAATGAATGCAAGTTTAAAATAAATTTACTATATTGTATATATAAAGTGATTTGACGAAAAAAAAAAAAATTAAATGAAATCTAAAAAATGCATGCAGATTAAAATAAAAAAATTTTTATTTAGAAATTCTTTATTTTTCTAGTAATTTTGTTTTGTAAGAAGGAGGAAATATCATTTTTAAAATAACCGTAAAAAATATAAAAACTATTTCCGTTATTAAAATTTTAAATGTTTTTCTACTAAATTAATAAAATAAATATTCCGAAATGTAAATATGAATTTTAATTTAAATATTTATAATATTATGATTTTTATCAAATTTTGTGTATAGTGTCTTCATTCAAAAAAAGATTAAGCACATAGCAAAAAAAAATGTTGTAATTACTTATTTAATTTCTGAGTCAAGGATAAATCATTAAGAATCTGGGGCATCAAGATAAATCACCTTTCGTGGAACGATTATAATTGATTTTTTAACCTTCAAAAATTTCGTAAAATTCAAGGATTATTTTGAATTCATTTAGCGTATAACATGTGGCAATTGCAAATTAAAATAGGAAATTTAAAAAGGATAACTAATCACTAAGCCGAGTAATCAAAGGCTTAGTGAAAAGAAAAATTTTAAAAACTGAAGCTTCGTAAAATATGAATAATAAATGACTTAGTGGATGTCCTACATGCTCCTTATAGGAGTGGGAAGGAAAACAAAAATTAGTGGTTATTGGTTATTGACTATCAGCTATTTAGCTTTAACAAAAAATATTTTCCAATTTCCATCCACTTTTAAACCTAAAAGTTATATAATTTAGTTTTACGATATCTCTAAGATTAAGATATTAAAAGAAAAACGAAATAGTAACATTTGATTTGCGAAAGAAAAAAATTAAAAAGTGATAAAATATATAGCAACTTAATAAAATTGACATCTGTAAAATGAGCATATAATATATGTACTTGGCTTTGGTAAGATATCTTTTAGATTCCATCTCACAAAATATGATTTTGATTTATTTTTCAATATTACTAAAATCACTCATTATTAAATTGGTTAGTTAATTAGCTATGCTGGTATTTTTTTCAGAGAGCACAAATCGGAGAGACAATGTCCAGTTTTAACACTATTCCCTTAAATTTTTTGTTGTCAACTACATTCTATGTAATCAGCCCATAGATATCAGAAATAAAATTAGTTGCCAATTTTATTTGTTATACAATCTTTGAACCTTTTACAATGTCTGTTGTAAGGAGCAAACATTCTAGTTGCATAGGTTCTTTTCTGCCAGAGATCCATGATTATAGCTACAAGTCTAGCAGTACTTTTACGAGCGTTGGTTAGAGATTTGTTTTATTCTTAGATTACTAAGTCCATTAAAAAATTTTCCATCCTAATAAACTTACTTACGATTTGCGCAGAATTTGAGCTTGCACACTCTCCTTTACGTTTTTTAGATCACTAAATCTCCACTGTGGACTTAAAAAAAATATTTGTATAATATCGTGTTTATGTATTTCAGTTTTTTTTTTTTTTAGAATTAAAAATAGTAATTAAACAATTAATTAAATAAAAATACACTTAAATACACTACGGCTAGAAGTTCACATACTATAAACAGGAAATAACACATAATTTTGTTCAAATTGTGAAATACAGGAGACTTTTTATTGCATGCAGTGTTTATAGTATTTAGAACATTACCCATAAGTTACAAATTAATTTCCTACTCCTGAGCCATTCTACCAATTAAAATTAAATCCCTGTAAAAATAAACGATAAATTTTAGACTATGTGATCTACACTTACTACACTTATGCAATTTTGCAATTAAAAGAAGCGCCAAGAACTTTAATAATAGTAAGAAGTAAGAAATTATAAATGAGTCTTGAATAAGTTTTAAATAAAAAATGTACTTATGCTCTACAATATAATGTTTCATTTACAAAAAAGCACTTTCGAGTATTTTTTATATATAACGTTTATGTACGTATATACATTTTGTCTACACTGGTTGTAATAGTAAAGTATTTATTATAAAGACTTCTAAATAACAACCAATCATTATAGTGTTAAATTTGCGATAATAGTGTAAAATCTAACCTAATTCTCTACTTTTAAAGATATCTTATTGGATTGAGGAAGATTTACACAGGGCCTTTTCCAAAGATTTTCAATAAAATGCCTTTATTATCTTCTCTTTTACGCCAAAAACAATTTTAAACTATTAATTTTTTTCCACAAAAAAAAAATTATATTTAAAATAGGTATTCAGTTCTAACATCTTTTTCAATTATCCAACTAATAAAAAAAAATATATTGGATGGAAAAAAAATATTGAAACCTCCAATGTTTAAAGCAGGTTGATATATATAGTGCTAAACTAATTATTGAAAGCTTTGCTGAACCAACCCTAGAAACGCTCTTATTAACTTTTTTCACATATGTTTTGAACATTTAAAATAGTCGGGATCGGGAAACTCCAACTAAACTCATCATTGAAAATTTGAATTTGTAGCTAATTTTGAAATCACTACAAGGTTTTTCCTTCCTTATACAAAACTTTCCACTTACTTTCAAAAGAATTTCTAAAATTTTGTCGAATTTATATTTTTAATATACCTAATATGTTTTCAAGATATAATTTTTTAGAGATTCCCTTCGTCAAAGTAATTTTTTTTCAACGATTTTCGTTTTTGTAGTTTCCATGCTACATAAATGTGAAAATTAATTACACTGTCTTCTTTTCAGATTTGACTTTAAATTCTGTAAAAAGGAATTATTCTTACGACATGTATGAGATTCGAACCTACACTCCCTTGGTGATAACATCATACTTTATACGCTCTTACCCACAACAGCGATTTATGTTTCTATATTTTTCACTATTCGACGTTTTTTTTTACTAGATTTTTTCCAAAAATTTTTTTTCTCTTAACAAAAGAAACTGGATCCGAAGTATTAATTGTTCCAAGCCCAAAATTTTCATTAATTACTTCCTTTTATCCTAAACAATAAAATCTGTCCGAAAAAAGGAGGAGAAGATTTTTTCCAAGAAAAAATTACAAAATACCACTTTTATTTTCAAAGCATTTTTAATTCTTTTAAGTGACTCTGTCAAGATGATGGGAATTTTTTGAGTATAAATTTTTCATTATTAGATTAATTAGGTTAATAATGAATTTTTTTATAAGTGACCTTAAAATATTTAAGGTAAAGGTAATAAACCGGTGATGTGAAAACGTAATTATGTTTTCATAATAATTGTTTAATTTTAAAAATAGCTTTTATTTGTAATTCCTTGGTTGACACAATAAATAAACCTTTGACCGTTTTTTCTACAAAATGAAATAAAGTCGTAATAATTAAATAAAATTTTTCTTTTGTTTTATTTCTAAAAACAAAAAACTTAAAAAAATGTTAACCTCTAATTGACCTTAAACAAACTTGAAAGGTTTATTCATATTATTTATTAACAAAGATTTTAGAGAATTCTTTAAAAATTTCACCAAACGCAATTACCTAAAATTTTATTATTTCCAATCCTTTTTAATTTTTTTTAATAAACTTTTCTGTGTTCTTTGCAAAAACAAAAAAAAAAAACAATAAAAGAATTTTAAGGAATTTTCAATTTAAAAAAGAAACTTTGAAGCAAACCACAAGAAAAGCAAGAATTTCTAATAAAAAACCAATTTTAGTTTCTTTTGATTTTTGATTGAGTCCAATCTCTGACAATCTCTTTATATTTCCAATCAGTTGTTTCATCTTATTCACTGTATGGTCAAAACAGTTAAAACTTCAATTTATACTCTAAATTTTGATGATAATAGATTAAATTTTACATTTAATTGTTGGCGATGGCTTATATAAAGAAGTAAAAGTAACAGTAAGTCGATGCAACCGACTTATTTATACCCTACACCTAAAAAATTCAAATTAAATTAAAAATCCATAAATTATTTTAGTTAGGTATTTAATATAACTAAGCTAAAAAAATAAATGCTTTTACAACCTTTGTACAAAATTTCAGATTTCTATCTTTATTAAATTCGAAAATATGCTTGTTAAGCCTTGGGAAGTGTGTGAAGGCACGCGGACCACCACCCCAATTCATCTCAAATTTTGGAGACATCAACAGGGTAGAACATTCTTATATCAAATTTCAAGTTTATATATTTTTTAATTTCGAAGATATGCTTGTTTGGTCTTAGGAGTTGTGTGGCAGATACCCGAACAACCATTCTAATTCATCTTAAATTTTGGACAAATCAGGGATTCAGGAAACAACACCCTAGTACCAAATTTTAAGTTTCTATCTTTATTAATTTCGAAGATATGCTTGTTCGGTTTTAGGAGTTGTATGGGAGGTACCCGAACGACCACTCCAATTCATCTCAAATTTTAGGCAAATCGGGGATTTAGGAAACAGCACCCTCGTATCAAATTTGAAGTTCCTATCTTTATTAATTTCGAAGATATGCATGTTCGGTTTTGGAAGTTGTATGGGAGGTATCCGAACAGCTCCTCCAATTCATCTCAAACTTTGGACAAATCAGGGATTCAGGAAACAACACCCTAGTACCAAATTTGAAGTTTCTATCTTTATTAATTTCGAATATATGCTTGTTCGGTTTTGAGAGTTGTATGGGAGGTACCCGAATAATCACTCCAATTCATCTCAAATTTAAGGGATATCAGGGATTCAAAAAAACAGATCCTCGTACAAAATTTTAAGTTTCTATCTTTATTAATTTCGAAAATATGCGTATTAGGTTTTGGGAGTTGTATGGGAGGCACTCGAACGCATGGTCCGATTTCGCCCATTTACAATCCCCGCCTTACCTTAGTCATTGTTAACCTACAGTATAAATTTCATCAAGATAGCCTCATTATTTTTTGAGTTATCGTGCGTACGGACGGACGGATGGACATCGCTAAATCGACTGAGGCGGTGATCCTGATTCAGAATATATATATATGTCTATACCTAACTCGCTTCTTTTTGGTGGTTACAAACACCATACCGAAGTTAATATACCCTATACTTAATGTGTAGGGAATAAAAATAAAATAAATAAGAAATATTTTAAATGAAATAACAACCAATATAATACAAACAAAATTATGAAAGAAATAAAAATAATACTTGTTCTAGACAACAGGTTGCGCTGAAATAGTTCAAAATTTTTTGTATTTTTATATTTTGATACAACAGTTATAGCAGTATATTTTAAGGCTATGGGCTTATAATTTATGGGATTAAAGATTTTATTTCTTCTTAATAGTTTTTGAACAGTTGTGAACATACTGTGTAACATACTTACTATGAGCTGGACAAAAAGAACAAATGTAAACAACGATTTTGTTAATAGTGGAAAAAAAAATATCTGGAAAATAATAAGCAAGCAACTCGTCGTAAGTTAAATTGTTGTAATAAAAAAGCGATGTTTTGATCAATGATTTGTCATTCAAGTAAAAAGCGTTTAATGCTTGATCTTTTGAAACAAAAAAAATTGTTTAATGCTTGAATTCGTGATGCTTTATGGAAACGGTAGTTCATCATTTAACATAATCTTAAAAATTTAATTAAATTATTCAAAATTTACTTTAAAAAAAATAAGATTTTATCTATATTAATATTTTCAACTTTTTAAAAAGCCATAGAAGTAGTTTTTTTTTTATTCCAAGATGTAGTTTCTAATATAGAATATTTTACTACCGGAAACTATTCCCAAAAGTTGGCAATCATAATGTGTATAATATTGATAAATTCATCTTTGTATAAAATACATCATCAATAAATTTTTATTCTAAACACTCCTTCCAACAAATCCAGTAATTTTCTAATTTCCCATATTAGAATTCCAGTAATTTCCTACATTACCGAGTTTCATGTCCAAGTCCAACACTATCAGAAAGAATTCATGCGATCTTATTGGTACCTTCGAGATTTCCATCTGCCCTCATAAGATAAAAATCCAAGAATAACAAGCTATATATAGATATATTTAAGGGTTGTTAACAAAAGAAAAAAAAAAATTAAAAAAATTCGGTGATAATTTTAAATATTGTTGCATAACCGTTGCAAAAATTAAATCACACAAATACTTTGAAATCAAACATTAGTTCTTATATTATTTTACTGCATTTATGCTTATTAGTTTGTTCGCTTTTTATTCATTCTTAATTCTCATTTAATTTTTTTGTCAAATATTTCATATCATGATAATCTGCCCGACAGAGTTTTCTTTATAAATTTATTGTTATATTTAGATTTACAAATAGAATTTGGTCTAAGACTGAACTCTAACGAAAAATAAAGTTATTAAATTAGATTAGATTTTTTAAAGGTGTATAAGTAATACTGTGATCTTTTGATGTAGATTTATATTGTGATCTCCCTATTACTATATATTGTGAATTTTGTCCCAACTTATACATAATCAATTTTACTTAAAGTCAGTTCTATTGCATCTAAGAAACTACAGATCTGCAAAGCGTTTATTGTTGACAGTTGACCTTTGGTAAAGTAATATGCTTCTATATAGGCGCACATATCGTGCCCGTAATAAAGCTCCGTAATTTTTGTATGTGTATGTGTGTATATCTGAGTATGTGTCCTGGAAATTATTCTTCTTCTTGGCATAATTTGCATATGCCGTCATTCACTATTGCAATCATCTATAAGAAACACTTTTGTCAGCAGTATCCTGACATGAAGCATATTATAATTCATTCACAATTTATTTTTATTCTATGATTTTTTCATTTCTTTTCCAGTTATAGTTTTGCAGAAACGTTTAATTTTGTCTGAGTGCGGATTTTTCACTCTATAGTTTGCTCTTGCAGTATTTCTCTTCCATTTTTAGCATTTTTAGTACTTCGCTCTTATTTTGTGGTTACCTAATCAACAAAAATATTTGGAACGGAGATTTTGAGAAATCCCAGATTTTGTTGTATCCACTACATAAAACAAAACTCCAAATTGTATACAGTTATATAATATTTATCATTGTAGTTATTTATCCGATGACACTTCTCAAATTTTTAAATTCAAAAATAAGATTAGAAGTAGTATTAAAATGTAAACTATAACTAATTTTAGTAAACGTCATTATAATGTAATAATATAGAATTATATAAAACGTCATTATTTAAGTCGCAATGGTTAAGATAAAATGTTAATGTTTTAATAAAAAATAAATTTAGAGAAAGTCTAATTCCGATAAGGATAAAATTTTAAAGTTTTAGTGATGAATGTTGAAGATTTACAATTTTTACAATAAGTTTTGCATAATTTTTGATTGGAAACAGAATTGAATAAAAATAACGTTAAGCAGAAACATTAAAATCCGTTAAATTAAAATATTCGATCCAATCGCATTTTTGAATATAGTGGTTATTCAAAGCAAACTGTCATGTGACGATTACAAAACTATTATTATAACTATATTTGCAACCCCTTATACCCCTTGTTATTTTATTTTGTCAGCGTTTTGATTTTTTTTTTTTTTTTTGAGAACAAAATCAGAAAACCTTTTTATAAAAATAAAAATTTGAACTACTCTTTAACTTTTTTGAAAAGAAATTTAAAATTTTTCAAAAAAAAAATTTTTCTTTTTATAACTTTTTGTTTATTTTCTTAATACTTTGCATCACCATTTGATTTGAAAAGTTTTATTTAAAACTTTTTTTTTCTTTAAAAATTTTTTCAAAATAAAAAAAGAAATAAACTTTTAGTTGAAATTCTTAGAATATTTAAGAAAATTAGAAAAAAAAAAACTTTTTTTTGTAATTTTCTATTGCTGCTTTTGATTACATTTCGATTGATAAAATACCTGTTTTTTTTTTAGTGTGTAGGTAAATTACAGGAAAAAAAAAACAGAAAAAAAAAAAAATGAGAAAATGAAAAAAAAAAAAAAAATCTGCACTTGGGAAATTTATTTTACATTCTTTATATTTTTCTTCGGTTTTCTTCAGTCATTTTAATTAATTCTTCTAAAGAGGGGTAAACGAAAAAGTTAAGAAAAAAAATGTATTTAGGACGAAAAAATAATTTTTCTTTTTGTTATATAAATTGACAAAAAAAATGTTTATATATATTTCTTTTTTATTGTTAATTTCTTGTTTTTTTTTTTTTTTTTTTTTTTAAATTTTTTAAAATGCAAATTAACGCACAAAATCTTTATTTTAAACTTTTTCGAGGTATCCTTTTTATTAATTCTCTTTTGTATGTTTTCAATTATATTTTATTTAACCAAAAGTAACCAGCAGCTATAATTGCTATACTAAGTATACATAATTTGGTAAAGAACTAGAATACAGTTCTACTATTTAAGAACTAAAAAAATAATTTCTAAATTACATTTTGTAACTGTTGTTAAGTTCGACAAAATGTATGTTTTGATGTACGAATGAATCATAGTTTGGAAAGGGGAATCTTTTTAACTAGTGAGACTAATTTTTAAAGTTTTAAAGAAAAATCCGAATTGCTATTGAAAAGGAATACTACATAATAATATACTACAAAATAATACATAATTTTATTGAATTTATAAGTAGCGACAAAAGAGCTATCATTTGCCAAAACTAAGGATTGTAAGTAAGAGAAAGTGGATTGTTGATGAAAATCAGAATTAGATTGGGCGAAAGAATAAATCCCTGAGACATTCCATCATTTATTAAAAATTTGTTAGATGAAAAGCCATCGACTATTACACATATTGAAGGAAATTCAAAAGGAAATCTCCAATCCATTTAATAGTTTTTATTATGAAGGCCTATCGCTTGATATTGTGACAATAACCTTCAAAAATCGCTAAATCTTATTTATAATTTATAACCATATAACATAATACTACTTAATGCCAATAGAGCAAATAATTTTTGTAATTACAAAATACTTTAGATCCACTGAATAAACCGCGGTCTATTAAATGTATAGGGTTTTTGTTTCTATCCCCTCTCCAGTTGAAAATAAAGAAGCACAATACAAAATTAATAATTATTATTAGAAATTTATAATGCAATGTAAAAAATCTTCCTAAGAGACAACAACATGGGATAAAATCTATCAAATTAAAGAAAACTTTTTATATTTTATGACAATAGTATATACTTATAATTACACATGTGTAAATATATCTTGATCAATTATAGGTATTTAGAATTTAATAGCAGGATATTGCATTTTACTACCGTAAACATTTTAGTCACACTAATTTGTATAATTAGTAACTCTATAATTTCCATGTTACATTTATGTGGCAGGGAAATGCACTAAAAAAAAAAATATTAAAAATAAAAATACCTATATAAACACATCTATCATATGAAACGCAAATGCAATTCTGGTGGAATGATATCTAAATTTTTGAAAAAAGCTATGATTAAAAACAGCGGATAATTGTGAGTGCTAAATTTTATGATGTCGGATAATACATTTCGATTCATATATTTTAGTACTACAAATACATTACCATTACATTATTTAATAGTTGAATTTAAAAATTTATTTTCAAAAATAAAATGAACGAGGAAGAATACAGTTGACTTTGTCAACTCTTAGATACCCGTACGAACCGTTAGTATGTTCACAGTCTGTCACTCTGCTTACAATATTATTTTTTTAATATTTTAGTATTTTAAAATAATTTGGGTGAATTTTATAATTTCTAGAACTATGGGTTGTACATATATTCAAACTATATGTTTATATGTACATTCTTCAAAAGCAGATTCTAACCTTCCACATAACGATTATCAATCCAAAACTTTTTCAAATATTCTATAGTACCATTTAATACTAAGCGGTAAATGTATATTAAATTTACTAAGTACAAAACAGTAAATATAATTTTAAATATTATATTATATTTAAATATTCCATTGACAGAATAATTTCTTATAAGTACAATAAAATACATATATGTATGTAAATACGGCGCTATATAATATACATCTATACTCTTATCATTCATTCACTAGTGACATATACGATATGTAAATAAACATGATATTATATAACTATGTATATATATTAATATCATATAAATAAAAATTCTTCAAGCAACCGTTATGTTGTTTATTTATTTGCATTTTTTTATACTACGCATTATATCCTCAACAATTTCAAATTATCGAGTAAAACAAAATGGAAAAAATTCGTTAAAGAAATTTGTTAGAAAATTTGAAAAAATCAAGTAACTCTTTCGTCAATTATAAAGTAACTATATATTATTAAATAATGTTGTTAACAGAAATAAGAGTATAATATTGAAGCTTTAATTTTTGTGTATTACTTCAAAAAAATTTTAACAGGTGTTCAAGTTACAGGTGTTTAAAAATTGGAAATTTTCAGTTTTTGACCCCTTACAGCTCCTAAACGGGGGGTGATACAAAAAAAATTTCTGAAATGACTCATACTAATTTTCAAAGATCTAACTTCTGTCAAAATTTCAAGTTTTCAACTTTAACCGTTTAGAAGATGGAAGGGTTAAAGAATTTTGCAAAATTTGAGTTTCGCATAACGGTTAATTAAGACACCGTATGCCAAAAATATATATTTATTGTATATATACTTTTAAAGCTAATGAAAGTAGTAATCGTTTGGCGTTTTCAAAATGAAGATATACCTTATACAACTTGTGCTATAACAATTTAAATATATAGCTTTTTTGAACCTTTGGGGAGCTGTAGCTCCCCAAAGTAACGGGTGTAACGGGTGGTAACGGGTGGGCTCCCCTTGTGGGCTCCCCTGCTCCCCACCCGTTACTACAAGGGGAGCTACAGCCCCTTGTGGGCTGTAGCTCCCCTTGTAGTAACGGGTGGGGCTACAGAAAAAAGTTATAAAAAATAAAATTAATATTTTTGTGAGATCTATCAGTAGTTAAAATTTCATAGCTCTATTGCAAAAAAAATGTGGGGATCTAAGAGTTAGGTGTTCGAGAGCTACCCTAAGGCTTGGTCCAAACTCAACCAAAAAAAATAGGGAACCTACAAATTACTCCCAAAATATTTTGTGTAAATTTCAAGATTCTAGCTTTCTTAGTTTTTGTGTTAGCGTGCTGACGGACGGACGGACGGACATGGCTCAAAAGTCTTAGAATTTTTTTCTGATCCGATCCATACCTTTAAAGGTATATCTAGCTCGCTTATTTCGAGGTGTTACAAACGGAGGAGTAATTTTATTATACCCGATCCTATCGTACGGGTATAAAAACCAAATATTTGTACGTATATTAAAAATGTTTTTTATTCTAATAAATAATTGAAATTTTAGATAAAAACAAGAAATGAGAAGCTGTTTATTAGATGTTTCATTCCTATATAATATATTTAATAATATAATATTAAATATAATAATATATTTAAATATGTATATATCAAAGAATTAAAATTTTAATCAAAATACAATACCAATCCAAATAAAATTGCTTTATAATATAAAATCTACATATTAATATAAAATTTGGGATAAAGTTTTTGACAAGTTTAAAATGTAACGGAATTTTAACTCTTCGCTTTTATTTTGCGTTAAATTTTTTGTTTTTCCTGTCGCAATTGTGTTTCAGTTGATTGTTATTTTTTGAGAATTTTATACGTTGGCATTTTATATCTTATCATTTTTCTTTATTCAAGAATTTTTAAATTAAGACTAAAAGTTTAAATTTTAAAATTCATATTGAAAAATTTATATTTTAAAAATGAAAATCCATTTAATATAGGTATCAGACCTATTTTATTAAATAAATTTTATTTTTATTTAACATTGCAAGTGCATCTTAAATATAATTTCCATAGGTATGTAATAAAACATTTAAATTTTCAACTGACTTGCGTTTCATATTATTATTATTTTTTTTTTTTTTTTTTTTATTTTGGCATCCCTTGATGTAAGAGTATGGGACAGAACAGAACACTGAACCTCAAAATAAGGAAGGACACAATTTCAAAGTTTGTTTGTGATTTTTTTTTTTTTGTTTTGTTTTGTTACTCTGTTATTTTTAATGACACAAAAGTTCAACAAAAAAAAAAAAAAAAAGACAAAATAACAAAAATAAAAAATAAAAATGCGAAATCCAAACATTAAAAGAAAAAAAAAAGTTTTTCTCCTCTTGAATTTTAATTGTTCTTGTTAATTACTTTGTCGTTGGTAATTTAAGTTTTTTTTTTTTCTATCCTATATTCCCTTATATACTCTTTATTCTCTCATACGTAAGCTCTCTTATTTTTTGTTGTTTGTTTGTTTTTTTTTTATCTTCCTCATACTGTCATTTGTGACTGAAGAGAGGAGATGGGTAGATGTTTTAAGTTGTGTTAAATTTGTTATATGTTACTTTTTTGTTTTATATTTTTATTTTTTTTATTTTTTTCTTGTTTTATTATTTTTTTTTTGTTTTTTTGTTTTTTTGTTGAGATTTTCATTTAAAAAGGACGAAGGGTTTTCGGTACAATTTTGATTAATTTGATCATGATGGTGGAAAAGGATAAAATATGTGAAAAGTGAGGACTAACGTAAATATAAACAAAAATAGAAGAGAAAATGAAAGGGACAACAAAGACAACAAAAAAAAAATAAAATAAGTTTTCCTTTAAGTCCTATAAGGGATGGAATTTTATGTTTTATGTGTGGTATATACAGAATGTACTTATATATAATATATCAACAAACAAATGAATATATAAGTATAAATATTTAGGATATTTTAGAAGACAATAAAGAAAATTATTTTAGTGATTTTCTTTCTCCTTTTTTTTTTTTTTTGTGTATAATTGTTCTTATTTTATTACATTAAATTAAATTGTTTAATTGTTAATTTCTTAAAAAAGAAAGAAAAAAAAAAAATATTTGTAAAATAATTTTAAAAATTAATTTTAAAATGAATGAATTTTTGTTATCAGAATAGAGGGGGAAGGAGTGAATTGTTTTAGATTTGTATTTAATGTTTGAAAGGTAATTTGTTTGTTTTTTTTGTTTTTAAATGTAAAATGGGTGATTTAATTTTAATGCTTTATAATATTATTAAAATGATTTAATTCAGTTATTTCAGACCCAATGTTAGACTATTATAAATGCCTTTTATTTACATTTTAACAAATTACTTTTATTAAAAACTAATTTTTTAACATTTATGTTGAAAATCTGTTTTAGACTAAATAAAATTAAACTATATTTTTAAACTTTTTTTGTATAATGAACTGGATCTTATTGAATTGATTGAATTTAAACATTAATGTTAATATTTTAGTTTAGGTTAAAAAAAATTGTAATGTAAAACCCTGTAATGATGCCTTATACAGTATCTATTCATCGTATATACTTTCTCACTTAAATTATTTGAAATCTACTGTGTGTAGCAGTGGGTCAATTTTCGTGATAAATAAATTAAATATTTTAAATAAAAAACCAATCAACACAATATAAAGAAATACCCCACGTTTAATCCAACAAATTTGCTATATTCAGAAAAATATGTAAGTTTTAATCATATATGTAATCGGGAAACCCTTTGATGTTAAGTTTGAAAATTATCAATAACACATTAAAACACAATTTCAACTTAGATAGGATTGTCAATATACACAATCATAAATACTAGAAACAAATCAAATTACTATTTAAAACTGTTTAAAACTATTAAACAAAAGACCAATATTGTCTATACAACTGTTTAAACGCGTACAATAATCTTCCAAACGAAATGAAAGCCATAACCAATATCCTTATCTTCAAAAAAGAATTAAAAATTAAATTCAAAATAAATTAAAACTTAACCTACTATGCCATTGGAGTTTATCTTTGTAGTCAAATGCATTTTGTGTAGGATAAGATTGTATTGTTGTAAAACTTAAAATCTAAGATTTATAGTGTAAATTACAATAATTGTAGTATAATTTTAGTGTATCCTAATGTTACTTAGTTCTAAATAGTTCTAATCCCAAATGAAATAATTAGTTTTAATAATTTGAAAATTATAATGTAGCCAATATCACAAATAAAATTACAACTAGAATAAATTTAAAATCAAAATTAAAATTAAAAATTAAATTAAAATTAAAAATAAATTTAATGTCAAATAAAAATATATTTCAAGCTTTTAATAAAATTAATTTAAAATAAGAATCAATAAGAATCTAATAATAATAAATTCATATATTGTTTAATCTGTAAGACCATACAGCATGCTAATACCTACTATGTCGCTGATGTCCTTTAAAGTTTTGTTTGTATATGTTAGTACCTATAATCAAATAAATGAAATATTTTAGGTTGAATCAACAATATCAGCTCTCGAAAAATGTAAAAGATGACTACAAGTAGAAACCTTTTCCTTAAAAAATAGCTCTTTGACTCAACTGTTCCGAATCGTTAAGCCGATATATGCCGTCTCAAATACATCACTGAGTTTTTATCTTAAAAAAATATTCTTGTTGAATAATTTTGGATTCTAATGGATTTTTTGCATGTCCTTTGTTGCAACTTACTTTAACATTAAAATCCCGTTAGTTATTTTTTTCTCTTAAAACCTCGATGAATAACAACTCAAAAAAAAATCTTAAACTCTAACAAATTGGAATATATATTTAATCTTCAGCTGAAGTAATTAAATCTAATGAGTTATCTCACCCCACATCTAATAAATAATATTTAAATTCGATTTAATTTTAATTAAATGGAATAGTTACATAAAGTATAGCTCAGTAAAAAAATTTCTTTATTAAACTGTTATTTACAATCACTTAAATTAATTGACTATTCCAATATCAAAATAAATCTTATATACACTTTATTACACTCAAGTTTTTCAAAAGCAGTATTTTGAAGCAAAATTTAACTTTTTTATTTAAAAAACAAATATAATGTATTGTCAATCTGAAAAAATAAAAAATTTAGTTAGACCTTTATTTTTTTTTTATTAGATATTACTACGTTTTATAGTTTAAATTTGTCCCAATAAACCAAAGTTAGGTTTATAAAAATTTAAAGAAAATTCATTGGTTTCCATTTTATGTAAAACTAAGAAAATTTTTTATTGGTTTTGTTCTTGAGAAAACCAGTTTTATTTTTTATAATGCTTTAAATTTTTTATTCTATTTTTTCTATCTTTTAATTTTGAGTTTTTTTTTTTTTTTTAAGTCTTTTAATGATCAAATCTAAAGTAGAATCTTTGTACTAAGATATCATAATCTTTAGCTGCTCGAATAAAAAATCTCAAGATATCCTGGAATATATTATAAACAAAATATCGAAACGAAACCACAATTATTATTTTGGACCATTAAATAATAAGTTTGAATATAAGAATAAGAGCGGTTTTAGAGAATTGTTCGAATTTTCCAATAAGGAAACTCTTTTAGAACTGTTTAAATTGAGGAATACATAATATACATCAACCTATTGGAACCTAAATGGGGTGCAGAATAAAAACTTAAGCACTTTTAACATGCATCTACAAACGATTATTTACCAATCGACTAAAAATAATATGTATGCCTAACAAAGATTTGTGGCAATTGTAAATTAAATCTCTATAATAAGCAATAAACATAATATGTAAAGATTTAACGAAGTGAATCTTCAGCAATCAGAAATAGAACAGAATATTGTACTTTTGATGAAAATAAAACATAAAAATTTAATAAAAAAAAGTCAGACTAAATTGAATGTTGAATAATATTTTTATTAATTTAGTAATAACCTAGACTATAGGAGCATCGGTGAACAAGTGTTTAACACTGATTTATTAATTGTGAGGAACTGCGGATTAAGAATTCTTGTTGACTTCTGATATATTTTAAAGATGCACTACGGATCTAGAATCTTGTTATTACTAATGTGTTAGTTCAGCCTTCTTTAATAAAAAATTACACTAGGTTAATTATACTATAGACTACAATCACCTACACTACAGTTAACCCATTCAACCTATCCCTCAACACAAGAAGTTAATACAAACAAAAATAGAATTAATGACAGAATATCAATATTTAATTTAAAATATGCCAAAATTTAAATGACAACATGTGATTTAAGTTTAAAATAATAATATTATAAATTCAATGGTTGACAATGAAGTGAGAAAAATATCACTAATGATAATATGGGGGAAAAAAAAATTGTATTGTAAATAAATAAGAAAAAAAAAAAAATACCAAAAATAAAATTATTATTTAAAATAATCGATTTAAAATAAATGATCCAATATCTGAATTATTCTTCAAACATTAGATAACAATTTCAATTTTTTTTTTTTTTTTTTCAGTTATCTATTGTTTCAGTTATATCAAGAAGTGGTCAGCATATCATCAAAATTGTTCTTTTTTAAAGAAATCCATAATAAAGGAAAGAAAAATTTAAAGTTTTTAAACAAATTTTTTTTTTATTTCAAGTTTTGTTTTTGTTTTTTTCTTTATATTCTAATCGAAAGAAAAAAAAACTTTTAAAATTCTTTAAAATTCTTTTTATTTTTTTTTTTGTTGTGTCTTTCTTTTCTTATGTTATTTAGACCAACCAATATCAACTAATAAAAAAAAAAAAACAAAAATATAAAAGAAAACTTTTTAAAACTGAAAAAAACAAAACTGAAAATCTTTTAATATGCACCAATGAGCGTCTGTTCTTAATATCTTTAGACAAGTTTCTGTATCCTTTTGTCTAATGAACCGTTATATATGGTATTATACTTCTTTCTCTTTCTGTAAAATTTTTGTGCTTTTCTCTTTTTTTTTTTTTTTGGTTTTTAACTTAAATGTCCTTCAATTCTTACTCAATTAAATTTCTTCAATATTCTACCGCACAATTGCTACCCACCATTACTTTTAACCACAATACTCACCCCACATCATAATCATCATACTATTGACTGCTCCTCATGAACGAAAAAAAAAAGTTTTGCCTTATTGGTTTTAGTTTTTGGTTGTAGAATTTTTTTTTTTTTTTTGCTTTTCATTTGATATAAACTCCAAAAAAAAAAAATACAATGGTCGTCAACAAAATGCAGTTAGTTTAAATAAAAAATAAAAAGGATTTAAATTAATTCAAATAAGCAACACTTTAGTTAATATTGTATATATTTATTTAAATATCTTATAAACTAAGTAGAAGGTCTCAAACAGTAAATATATTATTTCTGTAACTTAAAGTATAGATGATTAAGTCAGTGTTTAAAATTGAAAACTTATTGCCTTTACTAAAACAAGAAGTACTTAAAAAAGTGGAATAGTTAAAACTACACTTGACAAA
The DNA here is from genome assembly GCA_947095535.1 of Poecilobothrus nobilitatus. NCBI lineage: Eukaryota > Metazoa > Arthropoda > Insecta > Diptera > Dolichopodidae > Poecilobothrus > Poecilobothrus nobilitatus. The sequence continues at coordinate 238,468,129 of OX352773.1, read as the reverse complement.
TTTCCTTGTAAGTATATCTTTTTGAAAATAATAATTTTTGTGGTCCCGATTCAAATCGAAATTATAATAGATACCTACTTTGGTCAAGTCTTACCTATAGTTTTAGTCCGAAAATTTGATTTAAAATGTGAAAAAACTATATATTCTTATTATCCAGCCAATGGTGTAGTCAGTAGTGGTTAAATTTCATACTAAAGGTCTCGGGTTCAAACCCCGGCTGGGTCATATAGATTAATAAAACATAATATAGATTTTTCTTACAATATATAATACCTAATTAGTAGAATATAATTAAATTAAAAATAAATATATATTATGTCCTATAAATTAATATCATATTGTAATAGCTATATAATAAAATAATAATAAACCATAATTCTTGTATAAGATAATAGATGGCGTAGAAATAAAAAGATATGTCTTAGTCTTGTACAATAGCTACAGCTCAGTAATCAACGGCTTAGTGAAATAAAATGATTCACGAAACTGAAGCTTAGTCAAATATGAATAATAATTGATTTAGTGGATGCCCTATTAATACTCCTCATAGGAGTGGCAAGGAAAAAAAAATATATTTCTATTCAATATTTTGATTAAGTTATTATGGGCGTATCTTAAATATTTTATTTTAAAAGAAAATTATTTCTAAATAAAAATCATTTTTAAATTATTAGTCCTTTCACTAGAAAAAATTAAGAAAATCTTTAAAGACTTTATTATATTTTTTGACTATTATTGTAGATTTTTAATCTTAAAATTATATATACTGATATAAGACCTATAATTTTTTACATACAATGTACATGGATTCATGAATTAGATTTACAGTTACATAAAATCCTTAAAATAGAAAAAAAAAAAATAAATAAATTATTTAGAAAAGTTTTTAGTTCTTCTATGGTATCACTGATAAATAAATGGATGAAAACTTTAAGATTTTATTTTAGAGAGGTCTAGACTTAAATTTGGACTGCCGGGTTTTATTCATTTATTTATTTTTGCTTTTGCTTCATAATATCATTATTATTATTGTCATTATTATTATATTATCCTTAAAAAAACAATAAATACCAAAAAAAAAATTAAGAAATTTATAGGATCAGAGAAAAAAATCCTTAAAAAGAACTTTATGTTAATCAGAAGTGAAAAACTTTTGAGACAGCTTCTATTGTTTTTTGAAAATAATCCAAGAAAATAATAATAAGAAACTAACCCAAAAATACTTGTAATAAATAATGAGTAGATGATTAAATGAATGGAGATGAGTGGCCTGATTAATACTTATAGAAGAATGTATTCTTTTTTTTTTTATTTCTGTTGGTTGTTATTCTTAAATTAAGATCTGGAACCGTATTTATGTATAAAATGTAATCAAAGTTATTGATTGATTGATCTTTTTACCGCAAATATACCTTTTTTTTTTGTATTAGGTTTATTAAAAGTTTGATTTTCTTCTATATCTAGATTACTTTTATGTGTGGTTGAGATGATGGAAAAGGGCTTAACGTAGGTATCTACTTTAAACAAAAACAACATAAAATTTTATCTGATAGTCTCGTTAGTTTATTTAATCGAAAAATCGTTAATCTTACAATTAAACTTTAAAGGACTTTCCAGGACTTTAAAAATTTAAAAAAATGGTAGAACAGAAATAAAAAATAATTTTTTACTGTACCTTAAAGTAGTTTACAAGAACTTTATAATAAGGTAAATTTATGTGATGACCATAAAAAATTATATCATAAAGACATAATATTATTTAAATTATTACCTGGTGAAGGTGTATTAGTTGGGTGTATTGAAGATGCTATTTTAACAATGAGAATAAATAGCCGATTAATAAAAATGTAGGTACTAAACCAATATTAGCACCAAAGACATAGTTTAACCTTTTCATAAAAAAATAAATCGAGTTTTTTGTGTTTTTATTTTATTAAAATGGAAATTTGGAAAATTCACTTTAATAATAATTTTCAATTTCAATCTTATATTTCTTTACAAAGCAAACTTAAATTTCTAATTTAACCAAAAATACACACATATACTAGTAAATAATCAAAGACTTGTAATTAAAACCCAAATATTGAAAGTAGAGATAAATACTGAACATATATAGCTACATAAAATCGAATTAGATCAAGGTAACCAAAGATTAAATCAGTAATAAAACAAAAGTGTCCATTTTAATTTTCATCTTTGCTTTTTATAATCATATTCCAGCCGATATGATAGTAAACATTTCTCAAAAACCCAACCAACGATATGAATCCGAAAGCATTGATTTGACGATGTGCATTATGCAGATGTTATTTGTGTCCTTAAATTTGATTGCATATAGTTTAGTTACATATAGAGTAAACTAGAACATTTAGAAATTTACACCCTTATCGGCTTGAAATTAATAAAAGTAAAACGATAAGAAAACGGTAAAAAGATTGGAGGAATACAATCGATATGAAAAAATTCTCCTAAAAATTCAATAATTTCTAATATATAGCAGCAAGACCACGCTACCATCGATAATAATAAACAAAAATTAGTAACAAGATCTAGTATAGAATAATTCGCGTATTGGAATACGACTAAGATATGTAAATAATAATAATTAAAGATTTTAAAAGAAAGAGTCTAAAAGAATTTAATTATAACTAACTTAAAAATAATTTGCAATATACAAAAAAAAAAATTAAAGAAAAGTTATTGAAAAAGCAAAGCATTAATGGTATACGTGGCAACAATTATATAAAGCAAGAAACAAACACCTCTGCAAGAAATAATCCCTCACGACAAAATGAAATAACGCTCTAAAAATTTACGCTCCCATATCTAAAAAAAATACAACGAATTAATCTCATAAAATTTTGAAAATTATATCATTATAATGTGGTTTATTTCATTTTCTATTTGAGGCCTTATTTTATAAAAATTAATTGAGATGAATTTTATACCAGTTATAAAATCACGATTTCTATCATTTGTTCAGTGGGAGTGTTGAGGGTGATAGCCATCATTATTGATCAGGGTTGGTGAGGGTTAGCCATCATTGTTTGTTCTTGTACAATATAAAACACTTCATATTTTGTAACATATTATGTAAGGACACAATCTACGTACTATTTTAAAATTTTTAACTTTAGATTTTGTAGGCTTGGATTTTGAATGTTCAGATTTTGGGTGTTCAGATATCGAAACATTGTTAAAAAAAAATCTAGTTTCAAAAATCTTTCTTCTAAATTTGTGGAACATAAACTCTTCTGAAAAACTTTACAACTTACTCTTCGTCATATAAAATTTAGTACAATTCATTTAAATAAGAATATTTTTTGTGGTGTTAAAACATTTTAATTTGGAAGGTTATTTCCCTGTATTGTGTGAATATTTTATTTTGAAGTTTGAATTTATTTTATATAAAACCCCTTAAATAAAAACCTGATATTTTATGAGGTGTTGTTTCCTTTTGTTTTTATAGATTATTTCTTGTGAAATCGCAGAATATATTGAAATATTACTAAAATAATATTCATTTCGCTCTCATTTTCCATTTACTAACAAATGATATTTTTTTTGAAAAACTAATAAATCATCCATTAATTTATAATTTAACTTTAAAAAATTTATTAAAAATTTTCTAATTCTATAAGCAATTATTTTGGTAATCAACCAAAACATTTATTACTGTCCTTCCCCTTCTCCTCTTTGGACTTCATTAAACATTATCTTATCGTAAAATTATTTTATATTAATGATTATTTACAAAATTTTATAAAAGCTTGTTTTATATACATATATATATATATCTATTATATAAATATTTATACATACATATTATATTATTTATATTAGAATTTTATTTATAGCTTAAGTTATTTAATAGAATTTAAAGAATCTTTTCCATGTATTTTTCCTTAGTGACCTTCCTTGGATCATCCTTAAGAATTAAAATAAAAACATAATTAAGATAAGCAATTAAAAATGCGCAATTTATATAAATTTTTTTTGTAAATATTGAAAAAACAGAGCAGAAAGTATAAGATAAGCATTATGGACAATGACATGGGTTTAACTTCCTTCGGCTATTTATAAAAGAAGGAAGGAAAATGTCTAATATAAGTTAGGTTAACCTATTGACATCGTAATTTCAATTGTTTAATACAATGAAAAGTATTTTTCTTTTTTTTTTGTAAGGGTAAGTGAGAAACTCGAAAGATACCAATGACATAAACTAACGAATCCTCTTTGGTAGTGTTGGACTTGAACCGAACAAACGCCAACTTCTATTTTATGTTTTATGTTTTCTGAACAGATTTTTATATCAATAAAATATCAGTTATAAAACGGAGTGAGTGCTCCAATGACACATCAATGATTTAATGGAGCCAGAGTTAAGGTAGCATTGGGATGGTTTATTAAAAGAATTACTCTGTTTTACACTTTGTCTAGATATCGAAATGCTGTTTTTGGGGCTACTTTCTAAACGCGTACCTTGCACTCCATTATTGACCAGATGAAGAATTTATAAATAGTTCGCAAAAACGAAAAGAAGGTTCAAGGTCTCATTTTGAAATGTAAGAATAGGTACTGAAGTATTACTGCAGTATCAGTTGTAGTTAATGAAATTATTGCTGAATGTATAATTCCTTGACTAAATTTCACTTACTACTGTACATGACTTTCAGATGATGTCGTTTCATATTCAGTTTTCTGTTTCAAATGCAGTTCACCAATTCCAAATTTTTTAAATGATTATCTACTAAATTTTTAACAAAAATTTTACATATTATAATGGACTGACAATAAAATGATCTGACTATTATTAATTGTTTACAACATTAAACAATCTCATTACATTTGAAATATTTTTATGACTTTTGCTAAGTATTATTATCATTCTTCAAATTTCTTCTTCTAAACAAAAAGCAAAAAAAAATATTTCTTTTTCACAAATTAAACCTTCATTTATTAAAATAGAAGAAAAAAAACAAATATCTTTCAGAAAGCACATTTAAATTAGAAAGAGATAACACCATTAAAATTCAATGATATAACAGTACTAACTACAAACTATGATCTAATTCACTTTAAAATGACATTTGCTTATTCAAAAAAAAAAAAAATTAAAATAAATAAGAACAAAACAAAATTTACTTTTCATTTTATGCCCAACATTTTAAAAGAATGCTTTTAACCATTATCCTTTGACAGTTTAATGTTTTATTAGTATAATAAATTATGAAAGTAAAAGAGGCAAAATGATTTAAAATGAAATAAAAGGATATACCTATTAAAAAATTAAATACTGTAATTCTCTTTCCAATTAAATAAAAAAAAAAAAATTAAATAAAAAATATTGCAGAAAAAAAAATAATAAAACATTGAAATTACTGTTAACTGAAGGGTAAAGGTTACCATTAAATTAAGTTCAGATATGGTCATTTGTAAGAGGAAAATATACAAAAAAAAAAATGTATCAATAAGTTTTAAAAATTTTAAAGGTATTTCTTAGAAAATTAAAATAGGTTTTTAACAGTTATTTATATTGTTTCTTTTTCCATGTATTGGTTCCAAGGTTAAAGATAAAAAAATATAACTCAAAATTTAAACTTCAAAGTAAAAATTTAAGGTAAACTATAAAGTCGAAAATAGAATAATTGTATTATTATATTGGCTTACAAACAAGACCGCAAATTTATTACAAAAAGCAAGACAACTATAGCCGAGTTGTGCGGGAAACCAAGACCTAGATTCCAAATATTGAACATTATATTCTGAAAAAAGTTAAAAAAAGTTTTCCAAAATCTTTTGAGAGAATACTTAGGACCGGTTTTAAAAAAAAAAGGGATGTTAAATGGAATAATTAGTGGAAGAGTCGGAGCTTGCAAAAAAGAAGAAAACTAAAGAGAAAGAAGGAAACTAAATATTTATATTTAAGAGGGAAACTAAAGTGAAAGAACAAAGTATACTATTAGTATTGTAGATTGTACATGCAGGATTTTGCAGAAACTCCCTTTGCATACCAAAATTTAAAATGAACAGAACCATTTGATTTGTTTCTAATGCAAACAAAAACTAACACAATCGTTAACTACTTTTTTTTTTTTTTTTGCATAAACTTTTTTGTTTTACATTTTTCTTTCCATTTAATTTTTTATAAAAATCTACCTTTTAATGAAATCAATCCCTGGTTTCGTATCCGATTCATTAGGTCTAATTAAATTAAATTTATGAAAAAATTTCAATCAGTTACTTAAAGTACAACTGTCACAAAATATATAATATAAAATAGTAAAAATCCATTATATTTTTTTTCTAAAATTATATTTTATTTACAGGAATGACAAAAAATATACCTAGCTATATATATATATATAATATTATACATAATATGTATGTATATACTTATATTATTTAATGATAAAATATTTATCTAAAAGATTATGTCTAACGGCATATTTTATTTACAAAAATTAACAAACAAACGAACAATTTTAATGAACTAACTGCTAATTGAACACTCCAGTAATTTTCTATTTATATTACAATATTGAAAAATAAATCAATCTCATATATATATATATATATATATATATACCCTTAATCTAAAATAATTTCAAGAACCTTTATAACACCACCTTCCATCATCAATTCTATACCATAACCACCACTAAACAACCCTTACAACAATTCATTTTATTTATTTCTATTATATTCTATTATTCGATTCACTTAAGACGGAAACTCTTAATTGATTTTAACCAGTTTTAGGTCTAATATATAGAAACAACAACCAACTAGCTTAGGAAAAGCAAGGAGGGGGGAGGGGGGCAGGGTAATAATGTGAATAGTAAATAATATACCCCATATGTTTCGTAAATTATAAAAATTAAGTTTTTATCAAATTTATTATGGTTGATTTTATTTATATAAAAATGTATGTATATGTTATTATTAAGGTGTATATATTTTATGATTGTGTTTATATTTCTTAGACAATGTCCTTTGATGCATTAAAAATGACTTAAAAGCAAATAAGTAAACAGTAAACAATATTATCGTTAACGCTTCAAGAAAAATCTTTTAATCATTCATTCAATATATTATTGATGTCCCCCTTTCGTTTGATTTTCTTTTAAATCGAATAAAACTAAAAAAAAAAGCTAGAATTTATCCTGTAAACAACCATCCCATAAATAAAAATAGGGTGACCAGATTTTGTTTAATCAAAATGCTATTTTTTTAATTTCTTTTCTGGTTGAAAAAAACGAGATCATCTTTTTTTTATTCTTACATTCTTTTGCATGTCCGAAATATCATAAGTGCATAACTGATTGGTTTTTTTCATCAGTCTGTTGATAATACTCGTATATTTTCATTTTTTGAATACAAAAAGATTAGTGCGATGTTCTCTCCAAGATATTCTAATAACTTCTTGAACCTGCCAATTTGTTTTCTTAGCAACCTTCTTCATCACTGCGTTTCAGGCTTACACTGCAATAAAAGAAAATGAAAGAAAATGCAATATTGGTGTTTCACCTAGGTATACTTTGACTTCTCTATATTTCTGTCAGCTTTATGATTTGAGCTTTTCGAGTTATTTCTTCGCAGCCGGGGCCTCTACTTCATGTAATTAAAGATATCCATCATTTTGTATCCCTTGGAACTTATAAAATATTTGTCTGATTTTAATAATGATCTTTGTTTTGCCCACATTATATGAAAGCTATAATAAGTGCTTATGCTATCACATTGAGTTCCTTAGAAAAAAGCCGGGATTTTTCAATATCGGGATTTTAATTGTCAGGATTTTGATATGGCGGGATTTTAATTGTCGGGATTTTGATATGGCGAGATTTTAATTGGCGGGATTTTGATATGGCGGAATTTTAATTGGCAGGATTTTGATATGTCGGGATTTTAATTGACGATATGTTGGATTGATTTGGAAAAACGGGATTTCGATACGGACCCATAAAAAACAATTTTCAAAATTATATTTTTGCATTTTACAAAAAAAAACTGTGTTTATTAAAGGAGAACAAACAATTGATAACTATAAATTGAAGTCATATAAAAATCCCAAATCCGAAGAATAACGAAAATAGCTATTTTTAAATTGAAATATTAACATGACATTATGTAAATTCTGTCCACTTGAAAGTTAAATTAATGGTCACCATAATCAAAATGATTTGAAATTATTTTAAGATATCCGATCAAAATCAAAAAGGACATTGCTCTTTTCTAACGGAAATAAACCCAAACAAAAACAAGAATAATACACTTAGGAAATTAAATATGTACAAAATGTTAATACACAATGAGTACTTTTTTATAGTATATTATGTATATATACAAATTTAACTCTTAAAAACTACCTTTAATAGAATTTAATCCTATATTAAAATAACAAAACCTTAAAGAAAAACAACAATAAACACAAAAAAGAAAAAAAAATTTTTCAAAATTTAAAAAAAATTTAATATTAAAGGGGGAATAAAAGTTAATTTTCTTGTAATATAAAATTTTGTAATGATTCTCCCATTTCCAATTCTCAACTGTTAACCATACAAAACAAAAAGTAAAGTGGTATATTAAGTCACTATTTTCATCATCTTATAATCCCTTCAGAAAAAAAAAAACTTTTTTTGTTCTCTTTTTGTCTTGTTTCCATCTTTTATTCTTTTACTCACAAATTTCTAATTTTGATTTATTTGAAACCATATTGATAGGGTGAATAAAAGAAAAACAGGATAAAAATAAAAGAATAATAGAAAAATCAGTTTTTCATTTGAAAGATGAGTACCTATATGTACATAAGTATGTATAAGTAAATGTTGCGAAGAATAAAAAATAAGATTTTGAGAAAAAAAAAACTCACCTAGAGAAGAAATTTTAAGACGTAAAAGTAAAAAGAACAGCAGTAGTCAGTCAATCAAGTAGCAATAAGTAAATAGAATTTGAGTATAACCAAAATAAAATTTTCAAACGCCCTCTCTGATTAACTTAAAAAAAAAAAACAAGAAAATTTTTCTTACAACGTTAATCGTTCATTCGCTTTATCGGATAAAAGGGAATTGGGCGTCCAAACGTCAATCAAATATTTGACATTTAAGGGGTTCTGAAAAATTTCAGTTATCCTTTTTGATATTGTTTTTTTTTGCATTGCTTTATTTTTATTATTATTATTATTGTAACCATATTATTGTTATTGCTATTTATCATAACTTACGATAATAATATTTCTTATTGCGTTATCTATCTCTTTCTTTTCTTTTAAGCTGCTGGTTTAAAAAGTGCAAAAAGTTATTTTGATTTTTTTTTTTGTTTGTTAAATTGTTTTGTTTTTTTTTTTTTATTTAAGTTATGATTTTAAACATGAGAAAAGGGTGCGACTGAATACGAAAAATTAAATAAGAAAAGAAAAATAAGATTTTTGAGTAAAAAAAAAACCGGGGGGAATAGGAGTTTAGAAGTTTAAGAATAAGAATAAGAACAGTAACGAAGTAAATTGCCTTTATTAAAATGATAGAAAAAAAATGATTGCTATTTGAGAAGGGTAAGAAAACAAATTTTAGTAAAATTCTAATAAATCATGTGGTTCCTTATCATTGACTCAGACATACATATACATTATTGTATATATATACAAATAATATTATATTTGTATATTTATGTTAACATGACGTGTTCAAACAGTGGAGCTCAAGTATCGTTATTTACTTATAAGTCGCGTTGACTAATTTTGCATTTGTAAAAATTATTGAAAAACAAAATGTCTTTTCCAATTGGTCCGTTTTATTTTCTTAATGCTTTTTTTAGTTTTTTTTTTTTTTTGGTAACTATTATAAACAAAACTAAATGTAAAATCAAAGGTATTTAAAGATCATTTTCCAAAAGACATTAAAAATAGTTTAAAATATTGTGTCTTGCACCAAAATTTGTAAGAAATAGGAGGCACCTTTTCCACTTTTAAGGAACCAGATGTTCAAGTTACACTTGGTAAAATTTTTTTTAGATTCTTGATTAAAAAACCTAACTTTTTTTGATTTTTAAACAAGAGAAAGTACAAACATTGTTTCAGGGGTAAAATTCTCTCATTATTTCAAGGTTGTGACTAAATAGCTTTTTGAAGATACGAAACCATAATAGAACCAAAATTTCGTAAATTAACATTATTACAAAAAACTATATAATTTTTATATTGATTTATAAAGCTTAAAAGTGTCATTTGACTTTTTTAGATTGAAAAAATATTATGTTGAACTTGAGATATAAGCATTTAAAAACAGTTCGGTTTTTCAACTTTGAAGGGCTGTAGCTATATTTTTCTAATATATTTTAAAAATTTTTTTAACTAATATAATATTATCGTAATGTCGAACATCACTGTTCAGATAAAAACATCACTCTATATTTTTGTTCTTCTAGACTGGTGCACGCCAGTTTGTCTTCCTTTACAAAAAGAATAAAATGAAATAGAAGAAAAAATTAAATTTATATGCATAGACCTTTACTGACTGAATGATTTGATAGGAACGAATGAACATAGAATAACAGTTAAAAAGAGTGATGTGTGGTAGAGAAGAATGGAAAAAAGAAAAATGAAAAATGAAAATTGTGATTGATTATAATAAAATAAAAAGAATATATTGGAATGGGTGGGGCGAAATAGAATGAACCGTTAAAGGAGTTCACACAAAGAAGAAGGTAGCAAAGAGAATGAATCTGAGGTAATTTTTTTTTTGTTGTTTGTTTTCTATACGGGAAAAGTTTATGGTAAAATTTGGGAATAATAAAAGGTCTACTTTGAAACTTCATCATGGTCTTCTTTTTGTTTTTATTCGATCTGAATTTTTGTTTTTTAGACAGGTTTTTGGTGCTCATATTGTTTTTTTTTTTTGTTGATACGCAAATTAGGTAGGCAACATATTGTATGACATGATAGGAAAATCGATTTTTATAGATTTTTTTTTATTATTATATTTTTCTAATTTTAGAAGCAAAATACTTTGAAATTTATTAACCCGCATGAATGATTTTATTATTTATTGTACCAAGAGATCAGAATAAAATATATTAGTTTTTTTTGTGTTCTATTATTACCTTTTTTTCTCTTTTCCATGTTTTTTTTTTTTTTTTAAATACAATTATTGGTGATGTTGCTGATGAGCTGCTGTTAGGTTATTATTCTTATTTTGATGTTGTTCAACTTTGAGAAATTATTTTTAGAACCAATGTAATATGAAATTTATTTTTATCAGAGATTTTTATTTTAAATATATTTTTTTAAAGACTCTGAAAAGTTAAAATAAAACTTAAAATATCAAATAAGCAAAAAATAAAATTATGAGATTTTTTTTAGAAAAAAAACCAATAAAAATCTAATTTTATCAAAAAAGAATGTTAAACTAATCATCAAATTAAGAGACGATTAATGCAAATTATCTATAATATAAAAATTATTATTTAAAGTACAATTAAAAAATTAATACTTTTCTTGAATAACTTCTTAGATTTTGTTCGTTATAAAAATTTAAACGCCATAAAGTTAATTTTTAATGTTGAAATTAACTTTTTCAGGTTGAAAACCTGAAATCTACATGTTTTTATTTTACAGATTTTTTAATCAAAAAATTAGCTTATTAGTTTTGCTCTTTATAACCAGACGGGCGGACCTTTACAAAAGTCTACACCATTTAAAATAGAGTAATGAAATTTTGACCATGAAATCTATCATTAAAAAATTCATTCAAAATTCAAAGAACTTTTTTATGAAGCTGAACCTGTTACGGGGCGGAGCTATAGTTCTTTAAAGTTAAAAATAAGTCCTATTTTCAAAGGTTTATATCAAAGTTGTACTTAATATTTTTTCTATCTAAAATTATCAAACAATAGAAAATTTTGGAAGCTTAATAAATTATATTAATATTTTATTATTTTTTATTACAATTTACCGTTATCTGGAGGAAGTTTGTAAAACTTTTGTTCCTTCATATCTAGAGAATGCAATTAGTTGGAATCTTGAAATTTTGAGAAGAGGTACATCTTTAAGAATAGAGAATAAGGTATCTTTCAAATATTTTGAAGAAGAAGAGATTTTTGTATTTTCCCTATTTCAGTAGAGACAATATTTGCTGCACTTTTTAACATATTTGGGTAGACAATAATTTTCATGATAGATAATAGTTCCTATAATATTATGCACATGAACATTCTTATATTATCAGATTTATTCAAACATCAAAATAACTTCCAAAACATCATAGTGTCTTTATTTTACACTGTTTCTGCTGGTATTTTTGTATTCTTTCATGCAACGGCATAATCGTTCAGTTCCGCTATATTAAAGTGCATATTTAGATGTTAGAGTTATTAAAACGAGGTTTCTGAGTTTTCAAAAGTTATCAAACAATTAATACAGAGTAGTAGGCTCTGTAACCCATTATAAATGACACAAGTAAAATAAATTCCAGCTTCTTATCCTTTAACGGAACATTTCATTCAGAATTTAAGGAAAATAATATTTTACTTTTTTATTATTCTACTGCTTAAAATATCATCAATAAAGATTGTGCATCAAAAACGTTGTTTTGGAATTTATCACAATAACAGTTTTTCACTCTTTTAGTCCAGCAATTATTAAAATCTTTTTTTAATCACAAAATTATAAAAAGTTAACCATTCATTTGGAGATTCTTATTTAGGAGGACACTCTCTCGGTTTCTATAGTGTATTTTATACTCTCTTACCCACTATAGTGTCCTAGAGGCCCTTTCTTTTTAGTTGTGGCTGTAAATGTCGTAAGGGGTAATAATTCTTCCGACGTGTATGAGATTCGAACCTACACTCCCTCGGTGTTTACAGCGTATTTTATACACTTTCACCCACTAGTGTCCTAGACGCCCCTTAACTGTATTGATATAGATTATTTTCCTAAAACAACAAACTAATTAAAATTCAAATATTTTTCTTTTAAAATTTAAAAATTTTATCGAAGTCCTTCATGTAAAACGAGTATTATCAGTTCTAATATACTTAAAACAGTATAATAATATTAACATATTTTGTACACTTTTTTAATAAAATTTATGTTATCATTGGTTAGTGAATTTGAATTTAATATTCTCATCACATACTGATAAATATAAACAATTAATATTGATACTTTTAAAACACCCCGGAAAAAAATTTGATTTTTTTTTTTTGAACAACTTGAACTTTACTTAACTTTTGAATATTTTATAAACCTTCTGAGAGTTTCACATTTTCACCTTTTCTTGTAATAAATTAAACAGAAAGAAAAAAGAATTTGTAGTTCTGTTTTAAATTCATGTTAAATTCATTATAAAAGTACAGTGGGGTAAATCAATTTACCTAATTCAAAATTTGAAGCCGTTTATTCTGCAATAGTGCAGTAGTTTAAAGTCTAATTTATAGAAACAGAAAGATATTATACATACTCATTTCAAGGGAATGGAAATTTGCTAAAATACTTTGAGAAAACAAAAATTATAAACTTCGAATTGAAGAAACAAAAATTATCGAAAGCTCGGTTAAAGAAAGTTCTACTGTAATTTTATTTCAAAATTTTCCATGCAGAATAGAAAATTTTATTAAAAATTCACCAACTTTAAAAGAAAATATTTTGTATAACATTTTAGAAAAGCTACTAAAAATTTAAGCTTGACATATGTTTCGCAGCATTTCATTTTTCCTTACTGTACTTTTACATATCAACATGAGGACATATAATATTGCTTCAACAATATATAGATATATTTTTTTCTCTTCTGTTACTTATACATGTCAATAAAACCAATAATAATAGCACCCTTTAGTAAAATATAACAACATAGGTCTAAAATAATTCCACACTTCCATTACAAAAAAAAAAATAAAATAAAAAACGATGGACTTAAAAAAAATAATTTAATAATCAGTTCGCATTCTTTTAAATATACATAAAATATTCTAAAAAAAAAGTTCACCCTGATTTTGTTATTTCCTAAATCGATTTTTGATATTTTATGCACATTTCTTTTCACAAATTTGTGCGATTTTAATCCTTCGATATCGAAATTCAGGACATTTCTAAACCAAAAAATAAACACACATCCTTATAAAAAAAAAAAAAAAAAAAACAGAAACACAGAAATAATCCGTGCATAGCGAAATTTAACTTCATTGCCAGTAATTTTTTTATTTTTAATATGAATTCAATATGAATTCGATATGAATGTGTCCTTATTCTTACAACAAAAAAAAAATCCCTTGTTTTTTGTTATTTTATTTTTTTTTTTGTTTGCCTTGTAATTCTAATACCCTTAAATCTATGAATATAGGACTAAGTTTTCCCATTGAAATTATTACCATTGAATGAATTTTTTATTAAGAAACCAAAGAAAAATATCTTAAATAAATAAAAAAAAAAAAAAAACGAAAAGTACAGTGTGGTTTCGATCGAAACTTTTATTAAAGTACAAAAAAGTAAAAAAATCTTAAGATTTTAATTCATATCTGAACAATTGTTTAAACACTAATTATTGTGTATTTCATAAATGAAAATTCTTCAAGATTTGCTGAAAATTTGAACAGACATACGTTATTTCATTTTGATTCTAAATTTAAAGACGCATTTTTAAGCTGCTACGACTTATCCAAGAATAAAAAATATTTAAATTCAAAACTTTCATATTTTTTATTTTAAAAGTCATAGGTATTTACAATAACAGAATTATCAACTTCCTTTACAAATTTTATTCTTTTTAAGTCACTCAGTAGTAGCTGCAGTTAGTGCACCTGCTAAACAGTGCACCTAGTCAATTCTAACTCTATCCTCGTTTCACAAGTCGAAATATATACTCGTATTCCAACTCTATATCTGCTATCTAAAAAATGGTATGATGTTTTCTGAAAAAACTATTTATAAAATAATTTTAGAACTAAATTTTTATTTTTTTTTTCCTTTTTACCAATAAAAGTATTTAGAGATTCAGTTAGAGTTCTTTAAGATAAATTTACATCAACACTTCTAACAAATAACATATGGATTCACTTATTGAGTACTGATTTAAAAATCAGTTAAAACTTTTATTACAAGATTGTATAATACCTTAGTATCCGCAAAGCAGTCACTGTGTTCTTAGAAAAATATAATGTTACAAATGCTGATAAAAAAAAAAGTGAAAATTATTGTTTATTTAGAAAACGAAGCGCAACAAAGAACCTTCCACTATTATATATTTTCTAGTTACAAAAAAAAAAAAAAAAATCTTATTATTTTTTGGAATTCTTTCAAATAAAAAATATTAATAAAAAACTAAAAAATAAAAATATCTCCACACTTATATTACAGTATATATTAAATTCCCTGTAGCCATACATAAATATGCAATGTTGGAAAACGAAAAAATAAAATAATAACAACAAAAAAATATAGTCCTCCTTTCTACTTACAATAAACAATACACCATATTCTAACACTATATCTTTTTTTTTTTCTTTTTTTTGGTTCCAAGTCACATTTTTTATTTTGTTATTTTTTTTTTTCTTGTTTTTATTATTATTATTGATATTACATTAGTACCTATATATGCATACAATTTTAAAAAAAAACAAAAATAACAGTGAAACAGGAAAAAAAGGGATAAGACTTTATGAAATATTAAAAATCTATGAAAGTTATTCTGGACGTGGTGGATAGTAAAATGATTCTGAATATTTTTAAGTAGGTAAGAGTGTTGGAATTGGGTGACAGAGGTTTTTAAGCGTGACCTTAATATAATACATTCGATTATTTTGTATATATATGTATATTGAAATTTTTTTTTTTTTTGTATTTGTTTTTATTATTATAATTTTTTTTTTTTTGTTTTTTATTCTTCTTTTGGTTTTCATTTCTTGTGTTTTTTTTTTTTTTTGCCTCTTGCTTTCATCTTTTTTAATTTTGTTTTCTTTTGTATTGGTTTCTTATGTATGGTTAAAGTTGAATATTACCGGGGTTTATCCTTTTCATACATTATTACTATAAAATATAAGAGACATTAAATATCGAACTAAAAAATTTTTACTTAGTTCCAGGTTGGTTTTATTTTTTTATTTTTTCCTTCTTGTTGTTATTTCTTAAAGGTTATGTAGCAGTAGTAAAGCTGCCAGAAATTTATAAGGATATTCATATGATATCAAGGACACAAAAAAAAATAAAAATAAAAACAAGAAAAATTGTATACCTACAAATAATACAGTCGAATTCCAATATTTGAAATTAAGTGGTGAGAACAATATTGCAGGCATAAATCATACCGATTTTTAGGTTTGCAGAATATAAAAATCATCTAATAAAAGAAAAATTAACCAGGATTTATTTTAATTCCGTTAGTTAATTTTTTTTCTTGAGCTTTTCTTTTTATTACTGGAAAAATTTTAATTTTTTCAAAAAATATTAAATTATGATTTATTCAAAAATATATCTTTAGTATTTTAATTTTTAGTAGTTTAGTATTT
The DNA here is from genome assembly GCA_947095535.1 of Poecilobothrus nobilitatus. NCBI lineage: Eukaryota > Metazoa > Arthropoda > Insecta > Diptera > Dolichopodidae > Poecilobothrus > Poecilobothrus nobilitatus. The sequence goes on along the minus strand of OX352773.1, from coordinate 238,451,629 downwards.
TAATCTTTAGTATTTTAATTGATTGTAGGTTATTGATGTAGTTGATTTAATTTATTATATTCAACTCTTTCGGATTTTTATAAATTGTTCTCTCAACCCACAGACCATTTTATTAATTTTTAATATAAAGGTTTGTAAGTTTTGAGAAATAATTTAGAAGTTGTGTATGTAAACTGTAAAGTTCAGTTTAAACCTACTGAGGAGTCAAAGAAACTGAATTAGGACGAAACTACTAATTCTTTTTTATTTTTTGTAAAATTTAATAATTTTTAATTATTTTCGTTTACAAAATTCTAAAATTATTGTTTTGATTTCTAATTTATTTAAATTTTAGAGGGCCTCGGTGGCCTAGTGGGTAAGAGCGTATAAAATACGATGTAAACACCGAGGGAGTGTGAGTTCAAATCCCACACACGTCGTAAGAGTTTTTATGTCCACATTTATGTCGCAGAGAAATGCATTAAAAAAAAAAATTTTACTTTTGTTTTACTTCTATAAGAGGTGCATCAAAAAAATATAAGTTATGATAACAAAAAAAATCATGTTCTTCTTTTTCTCCTAGCTTAAATTATTTAAAGATGTGTAAAACTTTCGCGGCCTTAGATAACACTTCTAGCACTCATAAAAGTTGTATCCCATTAATTTCGTGTACCTCATAATTAAGCTATAGTGAAAATAAACTAGTTTCACTGTAAATAGCGATTATTAATATTAACCCAATGTTATCATAGTTTTTTTTTCTTTTCTATTTTTTTTTTTTTTTTGTATTGAATGAAGAAAACAAAAACGAATTTGAACCACATTTTCTGTCCAACTGAGTAAATATACAATAGAATATAATACAATATACGAATGTGATTTACATGATGAGGTCTTTAGTGCCTGCCTAAGCCATAACTGTAATAATAAACGTATATTGAAAAAATAGACTAGTACGTGGTTAGAATATTAAAAAATAAATAGAGTGTAACATTTTAAGCTATTAATGGTGGGCATGTTATTTGTATGATCTTCACTCCTTATACTTTATTATAATGTATATATTGTATAATATTATAATATACACAATCAAAAATGATTTTATTTTTTGTTTTCATTTTCTTAAAAAGCCTTGTTTTTTTTTTATTTCTTGTGTTTTGTTTTTTTTGCTTTCAATTTTTGAACTAAGATTTCTTACACGTAGGCAGAAATATAAAGAAAATTTCTTTATTCTTAGATTTTAAGGCATTTTTTTTTTTTTTTTGTTATTTTAAAAACAATAGTTTTAGTTCTAATACCATTTTTAGGTCATTTGTTTAAAAAATTTAAAAAATTTGTTTATTAATTTTGTTCATATGTATGTTCGCTCGTCTGTTCTCAGTCTGTTTAAATAATTTCTAAACGGTTTAATGTTTCTAATGTTAAATAATTTCTAATCTCACAAAAAATACAATTATAGAGAACCTTTTCCTGTAGTCACACTCGTATTGGATAACCGTTTGTGGAATTGCAGTTACAAAATTTTGAAGACAGGTCTTGAAAGTTGGAATCTCACATGGTTAGAACTCGAATTTTATTAAATGTTTTTTTCAATATAAGCATTTAAAGTTATCAAATGTTGTGGACATAAGATCATTAAGATTAAATATGAGTTACATGAGAAAAAAAATTTGTATTTACCAAACTATATCATGTAGAAGTGATGATAATTGAAGTAGAAATAATTTCTGTTGTCCTTTTAAAACTACCTTTCAAAACTTTTGTTTTGTAATAATTACCTTGTTTAGTTTTAATTTTAGAATCACTTATAAATTATGGGAATATAAATATATATATATATATTTTTTTATATTATATCGTGCAGATATAAATACCTGCCGATATTTTTAGCACCCTTTTACCTTTAGCATGTGGGCCATCTCGGTACAAGTATTCAATTATAATTATATTTAATATTTTGTTTACATTATTTTATTATATTTTACATATTATTTTTGACCTGACCGGGGTTTAAACCCGAAACCTTTCGCCTGAATGGGAATATATTATTATAAATATATTATTATAGAATCTATCTATCTAATATATATAATATATTAGATAGATAGATCTATTTTGCTTTTATTATTCCTATAATTAATTTTTCGTTTCGGCCGTTTTCCTTTTGAATGTGTTCCTTATTAATTTTTAGATAACCGGTCCCAACAATTTATAGAATAAATAAATAAAATCTGCAATCTGAATTAAATATTAGGAGAAGTATTTAATATAGCTTGCGACTACAGACTTGAACATTATTCAATACTTTTTCAAGTCTACGCCAACTATTGAACTTAAAATACTAAATAAGACTTTATGAGTTAGATTTTAAGGAATAATGTTCTATTTTCTATTAATAAGATTAAATTATGAGTTATTCTGCTACATTATGCTGTTATATTGCTGTTAAATATTTTTAAAAACTCAAAATTTTCATGTGGGCGCAATTTTTTTTTATCATTTCTCAAACCTTCATCACCTATCATGTTTTCATTTTAATTTTATATAAGATCTATTTTTAACGATTGATTTCGATGTTCAGATGTTGTTAATGGATTGTTATATTGTTTTATATTTTTTTATTTATAAAATCAACATCTTTAAATAAAATATTGATTTATCCGATTATTTTGTTAAAATTTTTTCTAATTTAACTTGTCATATCCTTGAATATCCTTTATATTGTAAAATATTACATGAAATCTTAAAAGAAAAATTTATTATATTATTTAATCAATCCTTGAATCTACAGAATGCGCTTTTCGTTGCAACCATTGACTGTGAAACTAAACTGTAACTAAACTGCGAAACTAAACTAAACTAACTAAAAAAAGAAAGTTAAAGTGAACGAAACAAATTTTCCAATGTTGCATTTAAAATCTTAGGTAACATAAAGATTTATTATAAGAATAGGAAAACAATCATAACTTTCTCGGGTAATGATGCAGTATTTCTGATATACCATCATTATGAATTCAAAAAAAATGTTCTTATTTATTAGAAAATTATAAAATTCCTAAATTAAATTTTAACACTTAAAGTGATTTAATTCAACACTTGTTTTATTTAGTATTAATTATATAATTTAGTACTTTTATTTTATTTCTCTTGTGAATTTTTATAATAAAAAAAAAAAATTGTTTTGTTTGCTTTTGATCTGGGAATCTAATAAGTTTTACCATTTTGGTTTTCTTTTTTTTATAACAATTTTGCAAAATATTTTAGTTAACCTTTACATTTATTAAAATATTTTATCTTTTCCTCTTAGTCTTTTATCGCATTTTTATATATTTTTTTTTTTTTTTGTTAATTTATTATCAGAATAAAGCAACACAGAAGCAAAAAAGAACAAAAAAAAACCAAAAACAAACTACCAGCTGAACAAAACAAAAGACGAAGCAAAAAAAAAAATAAAGAAAAATTAAAATAGGAAAACCAGGGATAATAAGGAAAAATTAAGAAAAAAATCAAAAAGAAAATCTGAAAAATATGGATATGAAAAGAATTTTTTTAAATGAATAGCTACTATTCAATTCAATATCCTTTTTTGTATTTTTTTCCTTTTTTTTTGTTTTTTAATTTTTTTTTTTTTATTAATAAATATCCCATCAATAATTTTGACAAAAAAAAACACATACACACACACACACCCATATATGTAAATATTCTATATAGTAATATATGTATTATAAAAAAAAAACAATAAAAAATATATTGAATACGAGTTATGTTATGAAATTAAATACTAACAATAGGTCACCACTATACTCTATCCATATCCTATTTTGGATAATGATGACTATAATGATAATGATCATAATGTTGATGATGACGACGATGATGATGATGATGATAATGATGATATGTGTTATAGCATGATGATAACTAATAAATCACCATCACATATGTATTAGAAAAGCAGCACGATTCAATGAATTCATCCATTTCTGTTCATTCGTTTATCTTTTTTAATTTTCATATTTGTTTTTTTCTTTTGGTTTTTGTTTGTTTTTTTTTTTATTTATTTTTCTTATAACGCACAATATATGTAACTATTTTTCACATTTAAGTTATATGTACCTATATACAATTAGTGTATAAAAGTTTAAAAAAATATATTTTTTTTTTAAATGATTGACTTCTTTCTCTATTACTTCCTTACTACCTTCCCTTTCTGTTTTTATATTTTAGAAATAATCTAAAATTATTGGTGATATTTGGTTGGCTATCTAATGTATCTAACAATTTTGAAATGACAGTTATTATAAGTAAACCTCATGTCACATGTCCCGCTAAAAATCATTTTTAAAATACTCCTAACCACACTATATATTTTCATGAACATAAAGTGGAGGCTGTCTATATTGAAACCACTGATAAATCCATTTTAAATTTTAATTGAAAAGATGTTTTTGTTAGTGATTTGTGACATAGGAATTCAGCCTGAAATTGTGATTATTGAGTGGTGATCAACTTCCACATTAACCAGTTTTAAATTTTAAAAATTAACCGTTATTAAGCAGCTCTTAAGGCAGAAGGTGTTAATAAAATACAAAGTTTGTAAAATTTTTTTAATTCAAATGAATCTTTATGTGAGATTTGCTTGTAACGGGTTTTCCAATTTGAGTGATATGATTTCTAAGTGATGTTTCGGCCATTTGTAGTATGTCATGATATGTCATTTTTTTCATTATATTCAGTAATGTTTACAATTTCATCATGGACAGATATACGCAAGAACAACGTTTACAAATTATTCAATTTAATTATCAAAATAATCGTTCTCCAATTGCAACTTTTCGTGCGATTTTGCCATTTTATGCTCGTAATAATCGTCCAACTGTGCTACTATTCGTTGAATTGTTGAAAATTCCGAGCGTACATTTTCTTTACATAATGTTCAAGTGCCAATAAGACAAAGAACCGCTCGAAGTAATGAAAATATTGCTGCCGTTCAGGCAAGTGTTGCTGCAGACCGCAATTTGTCGATTCCAAGACGTTTTTAAGAATTGGAACTGTCTCAAACCACAATTTGGCGGATTTTGAGAAAGGATTTGGGCTTGCATCCGCATAAAATTGTTATCACTGAACAACTGAAGCCATTGGACCACCGTAAACATCGTGAATTTGCTGATTTTGTCTTGGAACAACTTGAAAACGATAACGATTTTTTTAAGAAAATCATCTTCTCCGATGAGGCTCACTTTCATCTGAGTGGTGCCGTAAATAAAGAAAACTGTCGATTCCGGTGCGAAGAAAATCCACAAATTATTCATGAACAACCATTACATTCACCTAAATGGACAGTTTGGTGTGGTTTTGGTCTGGTAGAATCATTAGTCCGTACTTCTTTCGAAATGAAGCTGGTAACATCGTTACTTTTGCAATAAACCAGACTCTCTTCAAGCTTTAGAAGTCAATATTGAACCTGCTATTTATGACATACGACTTGATTTAATGGAAAAAGTGCTCGAAAATTGGGTTCATCAAATTCGTTCCTGCAGAAGAAGTCGTGGAGGTCATTTGAATGACGTTTTATTCAGAACTTAATTGTAGCGATTGTACTTCACATTAAATAAAAAACATTTGAATTTCCTTAAAAATTAGTGTGTTTTTTTTTCGAAAGAAATCATATCACTCAAATTGTAAAATCCTGTTTTCAAATTGTAAAAGACAAAGAAAATCCTATTTTCAATATCATACAATTTTAGTCTACTATCACAATAATAGCGATTTGAAAATTAACTTAAACATTTTTTATGTTTTTTTTTTTGCTTATTTTTGTTGATATTTCAAATATTGTCCACATATCATCACAAATGTATAGTCATTTTGATTGAATATTAATCAAAAGAACTGAATAAAAACAAAGCAAACAAAAAGTACAAAAAAAAAACAAAAATTGAAAATTTAATAAAATAATAAGTAACAAAACTGTATAGTTATATGTATTATATATACATAATATAACATACATATATATATTTTCAAATACATATAATATACTAAAAGAAATGAATTTCTTTAATGTCAAATAATCAATAGAGATGTCCTTTTTCATATCAAATAAATAAATCAATATGACATTAAATTAGGCTGGACATTATTGAAAAGCATATTTTTTTTTTTTACTATTCTATACATATGATGTGTGCATTAGTGTTAATAATGTAAACATGGTAATGCATCAGTGGCAAGGCGTCAAAATTTTCTGTATAGAAAACATGTTTACATGTTTACTACCAACAAAATTAAAACTAACGATCAATTTACGAAAAGGTTTATAATTTTTTAAGGATAAATTTTAATGGTTATTAGTATTTTAATATTTGATTTTGTTATATTTTTGACTTTTTGATTTTAAAATATTGTGTATCCACATTTTTTTTTTTCTTTTTATGTGAAAATAAATAATGAGAATTAAAATAATAAGGGCACAAGATGTTTTTTTTACTTTGTTATAATTATCTAACAGTTACATTAGTACCTACGTGAGTACAAAATATATATCTAATAAAAAAATGAGTAGAAGCTGTGTGTCGAATAAAAACGATGACTGCATGCATAAATATCGAAATTAATTTTTTTGTTTTGATTAGGATGATGAAATCCGTTAAAGACCCCGTCTAAGAATATCGTCTAAGGCTAGTAGATCATGTTTTTACTGGCTAAACCTATTTCCTTCTTTAGCCTTTAATGCGATAAATCCTTCAACTGTTCACGCCCAATATTGGTTAGGTAATATAGGTATAGGATAGGATAGAGTAGAGGACGGAAACTTTGAATTAGGAAGTGAGACTATAAATGGTAACACCAACTTTACTTATTTTTATATGATGTGACCGGAACTTGAACCCAAATACATTGAAATTATTAAAATTTAAAATTACATCAACTAAACCATTACGCTATGAGTTGTTATAGAAAATTGTACTGTATTATTTTATACATTTTAAAAGTTTTTCTATTTTTAACAACTAAAAGTTCAAAGATCAATTAAATAAAAAAAAAAAGAAAGATTTGAAAAATATCCTTTATCAGATATAATATAGAAAATTTTTAATAATAAATAATTCAAATTTATTTAATTTTTTTTTGAATGTAGTTCAAATTTCATTTTGTTTCTTACCTCACATATTTTTAATAACATCTTTGTTAACAGCATTGCTCTTAATCAGGAAAGCAATGCTTTTCTTCTTTATTGAAATACCTTGTCATTAGTTTATATTATATAAAATATGTATTTTTTTTTTTACAAATAAATATATATTAAAAAATTAAAAAAATATGCTTGAGTCTATAATAAATCTTAAAGGATCAAAATTAAATTTGTGAACTTAAAACGAATATTATTATTATTCTTACTTTTATTATTTTTTGTCTGGAAATTTTTATTACGAATTTTCTGTAACTATAGAAAACCTATTCATTCAATTTTAGAAAATGATAAAGTACCTTTTTTCAAATTGATTTATAGAAACTACACTTTAAAATAAAAATGTTCCATCATATTACATATATTTAAGAAATTTGTACTTATACGTATATGTTATAATAAGGATTAAGAAAATATGGGAACAGGACTTTTGGATTATTTTTTTTAAAATATCAGTGATCAAATTAAAATTTTATTAAAAAAATTGTTTTATTTTTTTACTCAATTTTTTTTGTTTCTCTATACGAAATATGCAATTTTTTTAATTTTTATAAAAAATACTACCTAGCAGATTACCCGGCGTTGCCCGGAGTATTTTATTGGCTTTATGAAATAAAAATTATTAACTTTTGTTTCTGTGTTAATATAATTTAATTAATATACATAGTTAACTTATTAATATGCATTTACAGATGCTGGTAGTTAATATTCTATTTTTTATTACATTTAGTTAACTTGAATAAACAGAGCGAAGAATTAGAGACAATTCGTCTACAAAAAATCTTTAAAGGAATCAATAATCTATTGTGTACACAATTACGGCGAAGTGAGTTTTCACAATATATTCGTTAATACCGAAACATAAAATTGACATTTTGAAAGACCATTATGTATAAAAGACCATAATGTAATCCATTTTGTTTTCGTAATTAATGTCATTTCATCTTTTCATGAATTATCCTTTTAAGCACATTTTGAAAAATTTTATTAAACTGTACATAAGTTTTGAAAACAGACAGTTTTCAAGACTTATATACTGTTTAATCAAGAGCAATGAAATATTAAGTATGCCTAGGTCTCTTAAAAGAGTATTGTTGTAGAACAACTTTTTTATGTACCCTCACGGTTGGAGATCCTACAGCACCGCCACCTCTTTAAATTTTGAAAAAACTTCTTTTTAAATGCATACATCTCAGGTTCTGTTTAATTTTCAATATAAAAAATACATGATTGTTTTTTACCTTTATAAATCAACCAGAATTTTTTTACGTTTAATTTTTCTCAAAATGTATAATATGTAAAAATTGTATATAGATAAGAATGTAAGGTTTTCTGTTCTTTAAATATGTATATATGTACTCATTAGCACATTTTCAAAAAATTTTTGAAAAAATGTGCTTATTAGCTTCACTCTGTCCGTCCGTCTGTTTACAAAACTTCTACACCGTTAAAGATAGAGAGAAAAAATTTTAACCATGGGTAGGTTTCATAAAAAAAATAATTTTGTGCAACAACTTTTTCATGTAGCCCCATCCATTACGGAGATACTACAGCCCCTCAAAAAAGCCCTATTTTTAAATACACATATCTTATGTTCTGCTGAACGTCATGCGACAGGTATTTCTTTATCTTTATAAATTAATATCAAAATTATACAATTTTTTAAACTTAGTATTTAAATTTACCGTTCTGTGAAACGGTGTATAGAGGTGTTAGAGGTGTATTTTTATACACCTCTAACTTAGGAAAATGTAAACGTGTGTTAAAGGTTTATTTTAGTTATATAGGGTTCCAGAGTTACAGCTCTTCAAAATTGAGAAAAAGCCCCATTTTCAGAGGTATATATCTCAGGCTCTGCGTAATAATTTTGCAATCTAAAACCGCCAGAAGACCGGAAATTTTATTATCTATATAAAGCTATATTAAAATTATGCAATATTTTGTAATTTACTATTTAAATTTACCGTTATGTGAAAACCACATTTTGCATGAAAATTCTTTTTTCATAAGTCCGGCACGCCTTGAGATAGCAACCTGAAATTTTGAGACAAGAAAGAACTTTTAGAATTAGTATTAGGTAGTAGGTTTTGTAGTAGTAGTAGGTAAACATTTTTTTGCACTACCTTCTGTTTAAGAGCTATTAGGGCTGAGAAATTTAAAATTTGCTATTTTTAGGCACCTGTAACTTAAGCACCTGTACAAATTTTTCTTCGGCAAGACATAAAAATTAAAGCTCCTATATTTTTACGTGTGTTAACGTTTTTTCTTAGTTATAAAAGGTTCCGGACTTCTTCTCAAGGGACAGCTTCTCAAAATTCCAGAAAAGTCCTATTTTCACATATTTTCTTATTACAAAAAATTTCTTAAATTTTATTTTTTAAATTTTCAAATTTTTGTGCAAGTCATAATTCTAAACAGTTTGTACTGTGTTTTGGAAATGTGCGCTTTTAAAAACCGTTGGTTTACATTCTACCTTGTTTTTGATTAAATACTGTACAGAAATGTGAATATGTTTTCTAATTTAATTGATTATGTTTATAGTAATTTTAAATATACGCACATTATACATACTATATGTACATATTTCAATGATATTTTATGGGAAATATGATATACACATACATCTTATATAGGTAGACCACATGTAATTAGTGCATTTCTGAATGATGACATGATGATTGTAGGAGAATGTAGGAGAATGTTTCTGTTTTTTAACTACGGCCGAAAATATTATATTGTTACAGTATTCTTAAGATACTTAATAAGGTTATTATAATTACTGTGATATATTAGAAATTTGCATTGAAAGGTTTTTATGGAATATTAAAAACAAAAAAATTAGGCAGAATATTTTAATAGGTGTTCGTGCGGAAATGGGTTAACAAACGTTAACAAACATTTTATCACAGGCTTTATTTCATTTTATTTTTACCATAAATTCATCCTGCCAAATTAAATACAAATTAGAAACAAAAATTATTTTTGACAGTCTATCGTGCCAAAATGTGTTAATGTATCACGACAAAATTTATTGAATTACTTTTGTAAGTTTTCAACTCAATCGGTAAAACCGTTTCAGCGCGACAACAAAAAATTAAAAAACTTCATTCAGTCCTGGTGCCGAAACAGGTTAATGGATGGTAACCAAATCAACTCAGTGAACTTCTGGAGTAAAGACCTACACTTTGATAAATTTTCAACTCAATAGGTCACAACAGCGCGACAACAAAGTAAATTACAAAACTTCACTGACTCCTGGTGCCGAAACGGGTTAATGGATCGCAACCAAATTAGCCTAGTGAGGTTTTCTGCTAAAGAGCAAAAATTTTTCAAATCAATTGATTGAACCGTTTAAGCAAGAAAACAGAAAAATTTAATGAACTTCGTTCAGCTCTCGTGCCCAAACGGGTTACCGGAACTTCATAAAAATTTGTCACAGGTTTTTTTTCAGACCCTAAAACTACCATACAAAATTGAACATAAATCGGAAACAAAAAATTTTTTGGAAGCCCGTCGGATCGAATCCGGGTAACATATTGCATCCAAATATGCGGTTTCCGCCCAAAGCTAAGAAGAACATTTATACAAATTGTCAATTAAATCGATCAAACCTTTTAGGCAGGACAACGAAAAAGCTTTAAATGTCTCTCGGCAATGGGTTAATGAACCGAAACGCGACATAGCCTATAACACTTTCCGGGGTCGTAGAAATATTCCTGCAAAATTTGGTTGTAATTCGACTGGTGGTTTTTACGTGAAAGAAACAAACAAACAAAATAACAGAATTTCTTCTTTATACATTAGATTTCTAGTATTATATGAAATATTTAAATTTTTAAAGAAACAGTAGATAACTACAAGTTGTTTCACTTTACTGAAATATATGTTATTTTATATATTTATATTCTTTTATTTACAAATTTCTGGAGTGATATTAAAGCCATTACAGAAAACTCCATCTTTGTGTTATCTACTATGATTTAGTTCTACCACTTTTTCTAACTTCTAAGCGATATAGAGTTAAATCAGCCATTTTTTTTTGCATTCAATTGTTCTGCGTAAATAATTCCTTTTTCATGGCTGAGAAAAAAAATTGTAGTTATATTGGGTTGACCAAAACATTTCTGTTCATATTAAATACGAATTAAACTGATTTCGTTTTTCTTTTAGCTATAATAATATATAATATGAATATTATAATCCAGTCAATAGTGCAATGGTTTAGGCACTAGCTTTTCCTTCGAAAGATCACGGGTTCAAACCCCGGCTGCGTCATATAGAATAATGAAAAAAATATAGGAATTATTTTTATAATATATTATTTATATAATGTAATTAAATAAAAAAAATGTGTATATCATATATTTCCATATATCATATTGCAAATAAAATAATTCTTGTTTAGGATAATAGATGTCACACAAATAAAAAATAGTTGTGTTTGATAGAGAATTGCAAAATACAACTAAACAATCAACGGTTTAGTTAAACTACTGAATTTAGAAAGTGAAGCTCAGTTAAATAAAAAATGAATAAGATATAGGATGTCCTTGGAATGAAAAGGTGTAGAAAATGTAAATTATACGGAGTTTTATTTTTAGTATTATATTCACATTTGAAATAATATTGAATTTATAAAATATAAAATACATTATCAGCAGCTCCGATAAAAGTAAATCAATACAATTTTTTTTTTTGGTTTTATACTTAAATGAAAAGAAAACCACTAAATTTAAATTTTCAAACGAACCGTTTTAAAGTTTTATATTGCTATATTAACAGCAATAGTTAGGAATGTAATCGATATTTTGGTCAAAAGATATCAATATTTGTATGAAAAATATCAATGATCGATGACGTAACAAATTGTTTTAGGTATAAAAACGAGAAAAAATACAGTTGCTCTTGTCAACTCTTAGATACCCGTACGAACCGTTAGTATGTTCACAGTCTGTCACTCTTACAATATTATTTTTTTAATATTTTAGTATTTTAAAATAATTTCGGTGAATTTTATAATTTGTAGAACTATGGGCTGTACATATATTCAAACTATATGTTTATACATTCTTCAAAAGCAGATTCTAACCTTCCACATAACGATTATTAATCCAAAACATTTTCAAATATTCTATAGTACCATTTAATACTAAGCGGTAAATGTATATTAAATTACAAAATAGTAAATATAATTTTAAATATTATATTATATTAATGCACACATAGTATATTAATATTGTTATAAGTATATCGCCATACATTGCAATATTTCTTTAAAAATATTTCCATTCATAGAATAATTTCTTATAAGTACAATAAAATACATACATATGTATATGTATGTAAATACGGCGCTATATAATATGCATCTTTACTCTTATCATTCACTCATCAGTGACATATACGATATGTAAATAAACATGATATTATATAAGTATGTTTGTATATCAATATCATATAAACAAAAATTCTTCAAGCAACCGTTATGTTGTTTATTTATTTACATTTTTTTGTACTACGCATTATATCCTCAACTATTTCAAATTATCGAGTAAAACAAAATGCAAAAAACAAAATTCGTTAAAGAAATTTGTTAGAATATTTGAAAAAATCAAGTAACACTTTCGTCAATTATAAAGTAACCCTATATTATTAATAAAAAAAAAGTTGTTAACAGAAATAAGAGTATAATGTTGAAGCTTTAATTTTTGTGTATTACTTCAAAAAAATTTTAACAGTTACAGATGTTTAAAAATAGGAAATTTTCAGTTTTTGACCCCTTACAGCTCCTAAACGGGGGGTGATCCAAAAAAAATTTTCTGAAATGACTCATCAAATTTCAAGTTTCCAATTTAAACCATTTAGAAGATAGAAGGGTTAAAGGAATTTGCAAAATTTTAGTTCCGCATAACGGTAAATTAAGACACCGTATGCCACAACTATATATTTATTGTATATATACTTTTAAAGCTAATAAAAGCAGTAATCGTTTGCCGTTTTCAAAATGAAAATATACCTTATACAACTTGTTTGGTATCAAATATTTTTTGGATTTTGGTATCAAAATATTTTTTTCACGAAAATTCAATATTTGTAAGAAAAATATCAATTTTTAGTAACAAATGGATTTCCTTATTAGAAATAACAAGTTTAGGTACAAAAACCATATTTTTGGATAATACGAAGTATTTTATATGCTTTTATATTAACTCGTCGGTGTCGGTTTATTTATTTATTTATTTATTTGTCATTCTGTCACGCTTTTTATTATCTTCGTAATCTGTTAGCAACATTTGTAAGTGTTGTATGGTGCAGAGGAAAGTGTACAGGTTTTAAAAGTGGGGGTCATGTTATTCGAATCCAGTTCACATGCAACTTTTTTTTTAGCACATTTCCAAAAAAATTTTGAAAAAATGTGCTTATTAGTTTCACTCTGTCCGTCCGTCCGTCCGTCCGTCCGTCTGTTTACAAAACTTCTACACCGTTAAAGATAGAGAAAAAAAATTTTAACCATAGGTAGGTCTTATAAAAAAAGTAATTTTGTGGAACAACTTTTTCATGTAGCCCCCCCCATTACGGAGCTACATCCCCTCAAACTTTGAAAAAGCCCTATTTTTAAATGCATATATCTTATGTTCTGCTTAAGATATTTTCAATCTGAAAACGTCGTTCGACAGATATTTCTTTTATCTTTGTAAATTAATATCAAAATTATACAATTTTTTTAAATTTAGTATTTAAATTTACCGTTATGTGAAAACCAAATTTTGCATGATTTTTCTACTTTCATAACTCCGGCACGCTTCTAGATAGAAGCTTGAAATTTTGAGACAAGAAAGAACTTTTAGAATTAGTATAAGTTTGCTCAGAAAATTTTTTCGGACCAGCCCCTGTTTATGAGCTATTAGGGCTTAAAAATTGAAAATTTGCTATTTTTAAACACCTGTAACTTAGGACCCTGTACACATTTTACTTCTGCAAGATATAAAAATTAAAGCTACAATAATATATTTTTACGTGTGTGAAAGGTTTATTTTAGTTGTAAAGGGTTCCAAAGTTGCAGCTCTTCAAAAATACGAAAAAGCCCCATTTTCAGATGTATATATCTCAGGCTCTGCGTAATAGTTTTGCAATCTAAAACCGGCAGAAGATCGAAAATTTTATAATCTATATAAGACAATATCAAAATTATGTAATATTTTGTAATTTACGATTTAAATTTACCGTTATGTGAAAACCACATTTTGCATGAAATTTCTTTTTTCATAACTCCGGCACCCCTTTAGATAGGAACCTGAAATTTTGAGACAAGAAAGAACTTTTAGAATTAGTATAAGTTTCCTCAGAAAATTTTTTGGTGACACCCCCTCTTTAAGAGTTATTACGCCTCAAAAATTGAAAATTTGCTATTTTTAGACACCTGTAACTTAGGCACCTGTAAAAATTTTTCTTCGGCGAGACATGAAAATTAAAGGTTCAATAATATATTTTTACGTGTGTTAACGGCTTTTCTGAGTTATATAGGATTCCGGACTTACGGCCCCTCAAAATTTCAAAAAAGTCCTATTTTCACATTTTTTCTGATTACATGAAATTTTCAAATTTTTGTGTAAGTCACACTTCTAAACAGTTTGTATTGAGTTTTGGAAATGTGCGCTTTTAAAAACCGTTGGTTTACATTCTACCTTGTTTTTTTAACTATCTATTCATCAACATTTTTTGAATAAAATATGTATATATTTTGTATATATAAATTTAAAACTTACATTTTTATCTCTTATTCATGCATACAAACATACACATTATATTTTTGATCTTTCCTGGTGTTTTGTATTAGCATAATTAGCAAAACACAATCCATACATACAATATTTTTATGTATGTTGCTAAGTTATTTTGTTTACAACATTTGTTTAGTATTTAAATCAAAATATTTGTTGTCAACATTCTTTAATGCATATTGAATATGTATGGCCTTAAAAATTAATGTTTTATGTGTTTTATTTAGGAGCATTTATTATGTCTATTGTGTATATAGATATACAAATAAAATTTTATTAAAAATAATTCCAATTACCAAATTCAAACTACATACCTACATACATAATATATTTTTGTATGTACATAGTAAAGAATATAAATAACAAGGTAAAATGTAAACCAACGGTTTTTAAAAGCGCACATTTCCAAAACTCAATACAAACTGTTTAGAAGTGTGACTTACACAATAATTTGAAAATTTCATGTAATAAGAAAAACTGTGAAAATAGGACATTTTTGAAATTTTGAGGGACCGTAAGTCCGGAATCCTATATAACTAAGAAAAGCCGTTAATTTTCATGTCTTGCCGAAGAAAAATTTGTACAGGTGCCTAAGTTACAGGTGTCTAAAAATAGCAAATTTTCAATTTTTGAGGCGTAATAACTCTTAAAGAGGGGGTGCTACCAAAAAATTTTCTGAGGAAACTTATACTAACTCTAAAAGTTCTTTCTTGTCTCAAAATTTCAGGTTTCTATCTAAAGGGTGCCGGGGTTATGAAAAAAGAAATTTCATGCAAAATATGGTTTTCACATAACGGTAAATTTAAATAATAAATTACAAAATATTGAATAATTTTGATATTGTTTTATATAGATAATACAATTTTCGATCTTCTGACGGTTTTAGATTGCAAAACTATTACGCAGGGCCTGAGATATATACATCTGAAAATGGGACTTTTTCGCAATTTTGAAGAGCTGCAACTTTGGAACCCTTTACAACTAAAACAAACCTTTAACACACATTAAAATATATTACTGTAGCTTTAAATTTTATATCTTGCAGAAGTTAAATGTGTACAGGTTCCTAAGTTACAGGTGTTTAAAAATAGCAAATTTTCAATATTTAAGCCCTCATATCTCATAAACAGAGGGTGGTCCAAAAAAATTTTCTGAGCAAACTTATACTAATTCTAAAAGTTCTTTCTTGCCTCAAAATTTCAAGCTTCTATCTAGAAGCGTGCCGGAGTTATGAAAGTAGAAAAATCATGCAAAATTTGGTTTTTACATAACGGTAAATTTAAATACTAAATTTAAGAAAAATTGTATAATTTTGATATTAATTTACAAAGATAAAAGAAATACCTGTCGAATGACGTTTTCAGATTGAAAAAATCTTGCGGAACATAAGATATATGCATTTGAAAATAGGGCTTTTTCAAAGTTTGAGGGGCTGTATCTCCGTAACGGGGGGGGCTACATGAAAAAGTTGTTCCACAAAATTATTTTTTTTATGAGACCTACCTATGGTTAAAATTTTTTTTCTCTATCTTTAACGGTGTAGAAGTTTTGTAAACAGACGACGGACGGACGGACAGAGTGAAACTAATAAGCACATTTTTTTAAAATTTTTT
Organism: Poecilobothrus nobilitatus; assembly: GCA_947095535.1. Classification (NCBI taxonomy): domain Eukaryota; kingdom Metazoa; phylum Arthropoda; class Insecta; order Diptera; family Dolichopodidae; genus Poecilobothrus; species Poecilobothrus nobilitatus. The sequence continues at coordinate 238,435,061 of OX352773.1, read as the reverse complement.
TGGAAATGTGCTAAAAAGTAGAGATCATTACAAAATTATGCTTTTGCGCATTACGCATTATGATTTACAAAAAAAATTTTGTCAACACAAAAAATTAAAACTACTTATGTAAGTATATTCGTACGTACATAATATTATGTTAAACTAATTTCCTAAATTATTTTCTTCCGCACTATTTGTTTATAATTTAAATCAAGATATTTGTCAATAATTTCTACTGCATGATCTTATTAAAGGATTAGGTAGGTACTAGGTGTTCAAGGTTAGATGTTTGTTTGGATATACGATATACTACTAATGCTATACTATAGAAATATACAGTAAAATACATTTATGTACAATATATATCATTTTTCATGGAATAAAAAAGAAACACGAACCTCAAATTTCGCAGATTTTTATTTAACCTGATTCCAGCAATTTACTTTTATATTATAACAGTCCAAAATGCTTGCACTAGCAACTCACTTTTATATTATAACAGTCCAAAAAGCTAAAGTTTTGCAATCAATTTTATTTTCTACTTTTTAGGGGGCGAATTCGGTTTCGATAAAAGCATATGTATTTTAAAAATTATTTTTTTTACTTATTATTTTTTTAGTAACAAATGGATTTCCTTATTAGAAATAACAATTTCAAGTACAAAAACCATATTTTTGGATAACACGAAGTATTTTTTAATAAAAAAAAAAATTTAATTTTGAAAATCTTTAAACTCAATTTAGAAGCGTATTTTCGTGTTTCTAACCGAATTTTGGTATCAAAATATTTTTTTCACGGAAAGTCAATATTTGTAAGAAAAATATCAATTTTTAGTAACAAATGGATTTCCTTATTAGAAATAACAATTACAGGTACAAAACCATATTTTTGGATAATACGAAGTATTTTTTAATAAAAAAAATAAAATTCAATTTTGAAAATCTTTAAACTCAATTTTAACCCATTTAGAAGCGTATTTTCGTGTTTCTAATCGAATTTTGGTATCAAAATATTTTTTTCACGAAAATTCAATATTTGTAAGAAAAATATCAATTTTTAGCAACAAATGGATTTCTTTATTAGAAATAACAATTTCATGTACAAAACCATATTTTTGGATAATACGAAGTATTTTTTAATAAAAAAAATAAAATTTAATTTTGAAAATCTTTAAACTCAATTTTAACCCATTTAGAAGCGTATTTTCGTGTTTCTAATCGAATTTTGGTATCAAAATATTTTTTTCACGAAAATTCAATATTTGTAAGAAAAATATCAATTTTTAGTAACAAATGGATTTCTTTATTAGAAATAACAATTACAGGTACAAAACCATATTTTTGGATAATACGAAGTATTTTTTTAATAAAAAAAATAAAATTTAATTTTGAAAATCTTTAAACTCAATTTTAACCCATTTAGAAGCGTATTTTCGTGTTTCTAATCGAATTTTGGTATCAAAATATTTTTTTCACGAAAATTCAATATTTGTAAGAAAAATATCAATTTTTAGTAACAAATGGATTTCTTTATTAGAAATAACAATTTCATGTACAAAACCATATTTTTGGATAATACGAAGTATTTTTTAATAAAAAAAATAAAATTTAATTTTGAAAATCTTTAAACTCAATTTTAACCCATTTAGAAGCGTATTTTCGTGTTTCTAATCGAATTTTGGTATCAAAATATTTTTTTCACGAAAATTCAATATTTGTAAGAAAAATATCAATTTTTAGTAACAAATGGATTTCCTTATTAGAAATAACAATTACAGGTACAAAACCATATTTTTGGATAATACGAAGTATTTTTTAATAAAAAAAATAAAATTCAATTTTGAAAATCTTTAAACTCAATTTTAACCCATTTAGAAGCGTATTTTCGTGTTTCTAATCGAATTTTGGTATCAAAATATTTTTTTCACGAAAATTCAATATTTGTAAGAAAAATATCAATTTTTAGTAACAAATGGATTTCCTTATTAGAAATAACAATTACAGGTACAAAACCATATTTTTGGATAATACGAAGTATTTTTTAATAAAAAAAATAAAATTTAATTTTGAAAATCTTTAAACTCAATTTTAACCCATTTAGAAGCGTATTTTCTTGTTTCTAATCGAATTTTGGTATCAAAATATTTTTTTCACGAAAATTCAATATTTGTAAGAAAAATATCAATTTTTAGTAACAAATGGATTTCCTTATTAGAAATAACAATTACAGGTACAAACCCATATTTTTGGATAATACGAAGTATTTTTTAATAAAAAAAATAAAATTTAATTTTGAAAATCTTTAAACTCAATTTTAACCCATTTAGAAGCGTATTTTCGTGTTTCTAACGGAATTTTGGTATCAAAATAATTTTTTCACGAAAATTCAATATTTGTAAGAAAAATATCAATTTTTAGTAACAAATGGATTTCTTTATTAGAAATAAGAATTTCATGTACAAAACCATATTTTTGGATAATACGAAGTACTTTTTAATAAAAAAAATAAAATTTAATTTTGAAAATTTTTAAACTCAATTTTAACCCATTTAAAAGCGTATTTTCGTGTTTCTAACCGAATTTTGGTATCAAAATATTATTTTCACGAAAATTTAATATTTGTAAGAAAAATATCAATTTTTAGTAACAAATGGATTTCTTTATTAGAAATAACAATTACAGGTACAAAACCATATTTTTGGATAATACGAAGTATTTTTTAATAAAAAAAATAAAATTCAATTTTGAAAATCTTTAAACTCAATTTTAACCCATTTAGAAGCGTATTTTCGTGTTTCTAATCGATTTTGGTATCAAAATATTTTTTTCACGAAAATTCAATATTTGTAAGAAAAATATCAATTTTTAGTAACAAATGGATTTCCTTATTAGAAATAACAGTTACAGGTACAAAACCATATTTTTGGATAATACGAAGTATTTTTTAATAAAAAAAATAAAATTCAATTTTGAAAATCTTTAAACTCAATTTTAACCCATTTAGAAGCGTATTTTCGTGTTTCTAACGGAATTTTGGTATCAAAATAATTTTTTCACGAAAATTCAATATTTGTAAGAAAAATATCAATTTTTAGTAACAAATGGATTTCTTTATTAGAAATAAGAATTTCATGTACAAAACCATATTTTTGGATAATACGAAGTACTTTTTAATAAAAAAAATAAAATTTAATTTTGAAAATTTTTAAACTCAATTTTAACCCATTTAAAAGCGTATTTTCGTGTTTCTAACCGAATTTTGGTATCAAAATATTATTTTCACGAAAATTTAATATTTGTAAGAAAAATATCAATTTTTAGTAACAAATGGATTTCTTTATTAGAAATAACAATTACAGGTACAAAACCATATTTTTGGATAATACGAAGTATTTTTTAATAAAAAAAATAAAATTCAATTTTGAAAATCTTTAAACTCAATTTTAACCCATTTAGAAGCGTATTTTCGTGTTTCTAATCGATTTTGGTATCAAAATATTTTTTTCACGAAAATTCAATATTTGTAAGAAAAATATCAATTTTTAGTAACAAATGGATTTCTTTATTAGAAATAAGAATTTCATGTACAAAACCATATTTTTGGATAATACGAAATATTTTTTAATAAAAAAAATAAAATTTAATTTTGAAAATCTTTAAAATCAATTTTAACCCATTTAGAAGCGTATTTTCGTGTTTCTAATCGAATTTTGGTATCAAAATATTTTTTTCACGAAAATTCAATATTTGTAAGAAAAATATCAATTTTTAGTAACAAATGGATTTCTTTATTAGAAATAAGAATTTCATGTACAAAACCATATTTTTGGATAATACGAAGTATTTTTTAATAAAAAAAATGCAATTTAATTTTGAAAATCTGTAAACTCAATTTTAACCCATTTAGAAGCGTATTTTCGTGTTTCTAATCGAATTTTGATATCAAAATATTTTTTTCACGAAAATTCAATATTTGTAAGAACGAGGAAGAGTGCAGTAGAGTAGACTGTGTCAACTCTGGGATACCCGTATGAACGTAATATATCCTGTTTCTATAAAACTTGATCATCTTTTAAAAACATTCAGATGTTTTAGTAGCGAACTACAGAGATATATTTATGTAAATTGTGGAGTTGTATGATAGCTACCCGAATCTATTGCGCCTAGCTTCATTAAGTTCCAGGAAATGCAAAAAGCCTGAATCGGCTGCTTTAGACCATTCAAATTTTACAAAAGTTTTTGGCATGCAACTCGACACTTTTTCACTAAATTTCAGATAGCTAGCTTCAATAGACACTGAGTTATTTTCATTTAAAAAGAGAAGTTGTATGGCAACTATCCGAACCTGTCATAGCATCACAATCAAATTTTACAGAAGTTGTTGCCATAAAACTCGATCATCATTTGCAAAATTTCAGATACCTAGATTGAATAGACACTGGGTTATTTCCATTTAAAGAAAGAAGTTGTATGGCAGCTACTCGAACCCGGCGGCCGAAAATGCTGGAGTTAAATAGCAAAACTAACAATTTTGTAAAAGTGACGTAAAAAAAATTTCAGCCTCCTAACTCCTTTATTTTTTGAGTTATCGTGCGGACGGACACTGAGTTATTTTCATTTAAAAAGAGAAGTTGTATGGCAGCTATCCGAACCCGTTGCACCACCACAACCAAATTTTGCAAAAGTTGTTGCCATAAAACTTGATCATCATTTGCAAGATTTCAGACGCCTAGCTTCATTAGGTTCCAAGAGGTGCAAGAAGCCTGAACCGGCTGCTCTAGACCAACCAAATTTTACAAAAGTTGTTGGCATGTAACTCGACACCTCTTTACTAAATTTCAGATTGCTAGCTTCAATAAACACCGAGTTATTCTCATTTAAACGGAGAAGTTGTATGGCAGCTACCCGAACCCGCCGCACCACCACAACCAAATTTTACAAAAGTTGTTGCCATAGAACTTGATCATCATTTGCAAAATTTCAGACGCCTAGCTTCATTAGTTTCCAAGAGGTGCAAGAAGTCTGAACCGGCTGCTCTAGACCAACCAAATTTTACAAAAGTTGTTGGCATGTAACTTGACACCTCTTTACTAAATTTCAGATTGCTAGCTTCAATAAACACTGAGTTATTCTCATTTAAACGGAGAAGTTGTATGGCAGCTACCCGAACCCGCTGGACAAGCACAACCAAATTTTACGGAAGTTGTTGCCATAAAACTTGATCATCATTTGCAAAATTTCAGAAACCTAGCTTGAATAGATACTGAGTTATTTTTATATAAAGATAGAAGTTGTATGGCAGCTACTCGAATCCGCCGACCGAAAATGTTGGAGTTAAATAGCAAAACTAACAATTTTGCAAAAGTGACGTAAAAAAAATTTCAGCCCCCTAGCTCCTTTATTTTTTGAGTTATCGTGCGGACGGACGGACGGACGGACGGACGGACGTACATGGCTTAATCGACTCAGAATTCGATTCTGAGCCGATCCATACCTTTGACACTATATCTAGCTCGACTCCTTTAAGGTGTCACAAGCGTAATGGCAAATTTATTATACCCTTGAACATAGTTCATACGGGTATAATAATAAAATTTAATTTTGAAGATCTTTAAACTCAATTTTAGCCCATTTAGAAGCGTATTTTCGTGTTTTTACATAGTAGTACATAGTACTATACTTAATTATATAGCTACATATACGATAAAAAAAAAATTTATTTAATAACTTTCAAGTACTTTGCCTTCCATCCGTTTACCCTTTGATTTGTACGATACTACAGCTTTTTATTTATAATCCAATGACGATACTTAAACCTATGATAGTTTTATTGCAAAACAAATACAGAAAAAAGTCCTAAAGATTTATTAATCACTCTTATAAAATCTAGTATCATAAAGTAAGCATATTGAACAGATGGTATCACATATACAGAAAATCTTAAAAATAAATAACTTACTTTGAATTAGTCAAATATTTTAAAATAAATATATTTTAAAGAACAGTTCTGTTCGCGAAATTTAAATTATTATTGTTTGCGATCTCTGTTTTATTTCTTTTTTTTTTTTGTTTTTAATTTTTTGAATATTTTAATTCTTTTTAAAGGTTTCAGTGTCCCTACAATTTCAATATAATATAACTATAATAACATCAACAAGAACCAATAAGCAAATAGGAAAATACCTCGCATTTTTTTCTGTAAAAAAATAAATTCTTTTAAAAATATTCTAATTTTTTTTTTTTCATCCCTCCCTACATTTCCTTCTGTTATCATTATTTCACATTTTTTTAATATAACATTATACAAGAAAAAACAAAAAAAAAAGAACAAAATAAAAATAAAAATTTCCAATTTTAATTACAAAAGTTTTATCTTTTTAGCCTCTCTCATCTTCTGTTCGTGTTCCTATAATATTTTCTTTTTTTTTTTTGTATTCAATTATGGTTTCTATTTAACTGAAATTATGTGATGTGATTCCATTAAAAAAAAAATTTGAAACTCTGTGGATAGATTCTAAGTTAAAAGAAAAAAAAAACAAAAAAACCTTCAAACATTTAAACATTTTCATAGCGGGACCTGAATAACGAAAAAAGATCTTTTAAATCTTCGTCACATTATTGTGGTGGTGTGCATGTTTTTTTTTTTTGTGATAGAATGAATAAATAAACGAACACGCTAGCATGCTTCCTTTATTCCAGTTAAATGATTTTCATCCCGTCCCGAAAATAGAATGCGGCAGCAACAATGAAATTTCTTTGTTGTTAATGTTGATGAGTAAAAATTACTATTTTTTGCTTATACTTGTAGCATACACTTAAACTATTAGTTAAATAATACACTTAGGTGTGTAAATGTCTATATGGTATGTGAAAAATAGGGTTTTTTATACCCGTATGAACTATGTTCAAGGGTATAATAAATTTGCCATTACGTTTGTGACACCTTAAAGGAGTCGAGCTAGATATAGTGTCAAAGGTATGGATCGGCTCAGAATCGAATTCTGAGTCGATTAAGCCATGTACGTCCGTCCGTCCGTCCGTCCGTCCGTCCGTCCGTCCGTCCGTCCGTCCGTCCGTCCGTCCGTCCGCACGATAACTCAAAAAATAAAGGAGCTAGGGGGCTGAAATTTTTTTTACGTCACTTTTGCAAAATTGTTAGTTTTGCTATTTAAATCCAACATTTTCGGTCGGCGGGTTCGAGTAGCTGCCATACAACTTCTATCTTTATATAGAAATAACTCAGTATCTATTCAAGCTAGATTTCTGAAATTTTGCAAATGATGATCAAGTTTTATGGCAACAACTTCTGTAAAATTTGGTTGTGCTGGTGCAGCGGGTTCGGGTAGCTGCCATACAACTTCTCCGTTTAAATGAGAATAACTCAGTGTTTATTGAAGCTAGGAATCTGAAATTTAGTAAAGAGGTGTCGAGTTACATGCCAACAACTTTTATAAAATTTGGTTGGTCTAGAGCAGCCGGTTCAGACTTCTTGCACCTCTTGGAACCTAATGAAGCTAGGCGTCTGAAATTTTGCAAATGATGATCAAGTTTTATGGCAACAACTTTTGTAAAATTTGGTTGTGGTGGTGCGGCGGGTTCGGGTAGCTGCCATACAACTTATCCGGTTAAATGAGAATAACTCAGTGTTTATTGAAGCTAGGAATCTGAAATTTAGTAAAGAAGTGTCGAGTTATATGCCAACAACTTTTGTAAAATTTGTTTGGCCTAGAACAGCCGGTTCAGGCTTCTTGCACCTCTTGGAAGTTAATAAAGCTAGGCGTCTGAAATCTTGCAAATGATGATCAAGTTTTATGGCAACAACTTCTACAAAATTTGGTTGTGCTGGTGCGACGGGTTCGGGTAGCTGCCATACAAAATCTCTTTTTAAATGAAAAGAACTCAGTGTCCGTCCGCACGATAACTCAAAAAATAGAGGAGCTAGGAGGCTGAAAATTTTTTTACGTCACTTTTGTAAAATTGTTAGTTTTGCTATTTAACTCCAGCATTTTCTGTCCCCGGGTTCGGGTAGCTGCCATACAACGTCTTTCTTTAAATAGAAATAACCCAGTGTCTGTTCGTTCTAGGTATCTGAAATTTTGCGAATGATGATCAAGTTTTATGGCAACAACTTCTGCAAAATTTGGTTGTGGTGGTGTGACGGATTCGGGTAGCTGCCATACAAAATCTCTTTTTAAATGAAAGAACTCAGTGTCCGTCCGCACTATAACTCAAAAAATAGAGGAGCTAGGAGGCTGAAAATTTTTTTACGTTACTTTTGTAAAATTGTTAGTTTTGCTATTTAACTCCAGCATTTTCGGCCGCCGGGTTCGAGTAGCTGCCATACAACGTCTTTCTTTAAATGGAAATAACCCAGTGTCTGTTCAATCTAGGTATCTGCAATTTTGCGAATGATGATCAAGTTTTATGGCAACAACTTCTACAAAATGTGGTTGTGGTGGTGCGACGGGTTCGGGTAGCTGCCATACAACTTCTCTTTTTAAATGAAAATAACTCAATGTCCGTCCGCACAATAACTCAAAAAATAAAGGAGTTAGGAGGCTGAAATTTTTTTTACGTCACTTTTACAAAATTGTTAGTTTTGCTATTTAACTCCAGCATTTTCTGTCCCCGGGTTCGGGTAGCTGCCATACAACGTCTTTCTTTAAATAGAAATAACCCAATGTCTGTTCAATCTAGGTATCTGAAATTTTGCGAATGATGATCAAGTTTTATGGCAACAACTTCTGCTAAATTTGGTTGTGGTGGTGTGACGGGTTCGGGTAGCTGCCATACAAAATCTCTTTTTAAATGAAAGAACTCAGTGTCCGTCCGCACTATAACTCAAAAAATAGAGGAGCTAGGAGGCTGAAAATTTTTTTACGTTACTTTTGTAAAATTGTTAGTTTTGCTATTTAACTCCAGCATTTTCGGCCGCCGGGTTCGAGTAGCTGCCATACAACGTCTTTCTTTAAATGGAAATAACCCAGTGTCTGTTCAATCTAGGTATCTGCAATTTTGCGAATGATGATCAAGTTTTATGGCAACAACTTCTGCAAAATTTGGTTGTGGTGGTGCGACGGGTTCGGGTAGCTGCCAAACAACTTCTCTTTTTAAATGAAAATAACTCAGTGTCCGTCCGCACGATAACTCAAAAAATAAAGGAGTTAGGAGGCTGAAATTTTTTTTACGTCACTTTTACAAAATTGTTAGTTTTGCTATTTAACTCCAGCCTTTTCGGCCGCCGGGTTCGAGTAGCTGCTATACAACTTCTTTTTTTAAATGGAAATAACCCAGTGTCTATTCAATCTAGGTATCTGAAATTTTGCAAATGATGATCGAGTTTTATGGCAACAACTTCTGTAAAATTTTGTTGTGATGTTATGACAGGTTCGGATAGTTACCATACAACTTCTCTTTTTAAATGAAAATAACTCAGTGTCTATTGAAGCTAGCTATCTGAAATTTAGTGAAAAAGTGTCGAGTTGCATGCCAAAAACTTTTGTAAAATTTGAATGGTCTAAAGCAGCCGGTTCAGGCTTTTTGCATTTCTTGGAACTTAATGAAGCTAGGCGCAATAGATTCGGGTAGCTATCATACAACTCCACAATTTACATAAATATATCTCTGTAGTTCGGTACTAAAACTCTGAATGTTTTTAAAAGATGATCAAGTTTTATAGAAACAGGATATATTACGTTCATACGGGTATCCCAGAGTTGACACAGTCTACTCTACTGCACTCTTCCTCGTTTTTTTTCTTATTTTAGACAGATATTACATAATGCTAGGTTGAAAGGATCTAAAGAAAATTATTTCCTATCAACAAAATAAAAAAATAAAATAAAAACACAAAAGAAAAACAGAAGGGATATGACTTAAGGGCAAAATAAGTACCGTAAAAACAAAACAAAACAAAAAAATAATATTTTGTAAGAAATTATACTGAAGATATAATGTATTAAAATAGAGAAAAATGAATAAAAGAAAAGTAACAAAATATATAACATAAAAGAGGCCAGCCACGCAAACAAATAAAATCTCAAATAAGCCTTTTAGCCAGATACATTTTCATAAAAAAAAAAAAAAAAAAATGTTACATTTAATATAGATGGATATGTACAATGTACTATGTATAAATGTATAGATAGAACTACAATATAAATAAAAATATTTATATATAACATTTTCTTCTTCTTGTTATTATTACTTTTTCTTTTAAATACTTTTTTTTTCTAACGAATTCCTTTTTTTTTATTTTTTTTTTCCTTTTTTTTTTTTTAGTATCAATTGCCTGAACGAAATAAGTCCAAAATATTATATAACAAGAATTATTTTTCGAATCAACAATGTAATAGGTAATATATATGTCTATCACAAATCACTTTTATTCAATCGACTAAACATAATATTTAGAAGCAAAATCCACAAAACTTTGTAATAAGGAGATCACAATAGAATTGAATCAAATGATCGTAGTGTTACTTACATCTCTTTACAATGATCAATCAAATTTAATCTAGTTTAGAATCAAAAATCAAAATTTTAAACAAATTTGAAGTCTTAAATCCAAAAGTCCTTGCAATGTTGGGATACATTAAAGTTAGTAAAAAACATTATAACATATAATGTATTTAATTATTAGATCATTATAAAAGAAGTCCTATTGATCAGCTACTGAGTTTTCTTCCACAGAAATATTTCACAAAAAATCTACCTTACAATTCCGACATTATAAAAACTTATGTATAGTTCTATTAGATTAAAAATTAAAATGGCAATGTTTGATTACTAAACAACTCTCATAGAACACCTCATGTGACAAAAATTTTTTAACGATTCATCAAGTATTCATATATTCATCCAGTACACGAAACTCCTTCTTCTATAAAATTACATAGTAAATTTTTATGTTAAGAAATAAAATCCTGCAAAATTTCTAAACAATAAAATAAAGTTGGTAAGTATGCATGGTATAAGTTATTTTATTATATTGCAAAAAGAAAATTAATTATTGAACCGTAGCAATATATTTACAGGATTGTACTACTAGAACCAAATCGAAGAAAGAACCTTCAGAAAGAAGAACTTTTAACTTCGAAATTGAACAACTAGTAGTTCATAAAGCCAAAAAAGATTATAAAAGTAAAAAATATAATATACCTGCTGCAGATGATAAACAAGAACAACAAAAATCTTAAAATAAAGAAAGGATACCTCTTCAAAGATACTTTTCAATAATTTTTTATCATTTCAAACTGTACTTACATGGTAACTGTTATACAGCATCCATTTAAAATATTAAAATCTTCCAATAGAAAATTTTATATATTTTTCACTTATATTTTTTCGAACAAGATTTATTGAGTTTTAAAAAAAAAAAAATCTCAATATTTTCTTTTTTACTTATTATCTTATTTTTGTTGTTTTTTTTTTTTTTTTCTTTTTAAATAGAAATTAAAAGAAAAGTATCTTAAGAATGAAAAGAAGTTATTGTTAAGTTAAAGAATTTTTTTTATTAAATTTTTTTTTTTTTCTTTCTTGTTTTTTTTATATTTTTCAATTTTTATTTGTTTTGAAGCTGCCTTGAAAATAAAAATTTTTGCTATAGTTTCGGACTTAAAGAAATAAATTCTTTAATAAAAAAAAAAAAAAATTTTTTCTTCTTCTTTTTTCAATAAATGAAATACTTTTCAAGTCATTAAAAATAGAATAAATGGAATTTTCTGAAAAAAAGAAAAAAAAAGTTCGTTAAGAATTTTCAACAAGGACTTATAAAAATCTTGAAAAATTGTAACTAACTATGCAGAATTTTATTTATTTTTTAATTATTTAATAATATTTACAATATTTAAAATCTAATTTTAAAATTTTATAATTCATTTTTGTTCCTTTTTTTTTGTTTTCAGTTACATGAAAAATATAGTGAAAATATCGAAATTGACGAGTGCAAATACTGCTAGAATCGTAGTGATATTTATTGTTTATCTTTCATAGAAGCATACAACTTTTTAGGACTATTTTTCATTTTTAAAAAACGTTGAAGCTTAACAACGCTTAATAGTTTCACACATTACTTTTAAGAGGTATAATAACATAAGGTTCATTTTATATTCCTCACATTTTATTTTAACAGTTCATAGTATTTTTAATTTTGAGACTTATAAAAATTGAATTTCTCTCTGTTCTCTCTCCTCCTAATACTTATGAAAATTGAATTCCACTTCCTATTTTGATTGATAATTTTATATTGAGATTCATTAAATACATGAGTTGCGTTATAGTCGCGATTTGAAGTTTTCGTCCCAAGTGAACACCAAGTGAACACAAGTGAGTGGATTACCAATTTTATTTTGTTATTTAAGAAATCCTTAATAAATTAATAATATGTTAAAAAAAATGCGAATTTAAACTAAATTATTAGTCGTATTTTCGATTAAATTGAATTTCTGTTGAGAACTAATGAATTAAGGACTGATTTTTTGACCATTGCGAACTAATCAATTCAGTTTATTTTACTATAAAAATCAAAATGTTATTTCATAAAACAAAAGTCTTTTTATAACAAAAATATAAATAATGACTAAAATTTAATAAATAATAGGAATTTAATAAAAATGTCCAACAAAAATTAATTACTTTTTTTTTTATTCAACTGATAAAGTTATCATGAAAATTATAGTGATGTCAGTTGACTATTCTATTAAGAGAAAATTTTATGTAAAAACATTATCGGTCCATCATTTCTGACTGTAAATAAAAAAAAAATGTCATAAATTTCTTTCTACAAAGTTCATTTTTCAAAAATATTTGAAAAAAAAATTAAATTAATTAATTTTTGTTTTTTCATATTTTGAATAATTAATTTTTAGCACGCCAACAATACCAATAAACCAAACAGATAAAAAAAATTAAAAAACCACAAAGAAGACAAAGATTGAAGAAAATTGAAACGTTAAAAAAATATAAAAAACAAATCATTTTTGTGCTTGTTTTTTTTTTTTTTGGTTTTTGTTCTAAAAGATATAATAATTCATAGAGCAAACAATTTAAGTAGGACAGTAACTTGATGCCATCATTATATTATTATTATGATTTAAATAATAATAAAAAGAAAAAATTTAAATTTGATGACCGATGAAATAAATAACTTAAGCATACTTTATAAATAATAATGAAGTATTATGATTCACAAATTACGTTTAGCATAAAATTTTCAATCAAATAGCCTAACGGTTTATTTTAATTGGTAGCTTAAAAATGTGTTATGCGAAATAAGCTAACATTTACATAACCTAAGCTATACTTAACCTTAACTTTTCTTTCTAGATATAGTAGAGAGTAAGCAGTAGACAGTAAACAGTAAACAGTAAACAGTAAACAGTAAACAGTAAACAGTAGACAGTAGACAGTAGATAGTAGATAGTAGACAGTAGACAGTAGACAGTAGACAGTAGACAGTAGACAGTAGACAGTAGACAGTAGACAGTAGACAGTAGACAGTAGACAGTAGACAGTAGACAGTAGACAGTAGACAGTAGACAGTAGACAGTAGACAGTAGACAGTAGACAGTAGACAGTAGACAGTAGACAGTAGACAGTAGACAGTAGACAGTAGACAGTAGACGGTAGACAGTAGACAGTAGACAGTAGACAGTAGACAGTAGACAGTAGACAGTAGACAGTAGACAGTAGATAGTAGATAGTAGACAGTAGACAGTAGACAGTAGACAGTAGGCAGTAGGCAGTAGGCAGTAGGCAGTAGGCAGTAGGCAGCAGACAGTAGGCAGTAGGCAGTAGACAGTAGGCAGTAGGCAGAAGACAGTAGACGCGAAAATAGAGAGCAGATAGTAGACAGTAGACAGTAGACAGTAGACAGTAGATAGTAGATAGTAGACAGTAGACAGTAGACAGTAGACAGTAGACAGTAGACAGTAGACAGTAGACAGTAGATAGTAGATAGTAGATAGTAGACAGTAGACAGTAGACAGTAGACAGTAGACAGTAGACATTAGGCAGTAGGCAGTAGGCAGTAGGCAGTAGGTAGTAGGCAGCAGACAGTAGGCAGTAGGCAGTAGGCAGTAGGCAGAAGACAGTAGACAATAGACGCGAAAATAGAGAGCAGATAGTTGACAGTAGACAGAAGACAATTATTATAAAATTAAAATTTATCTTCTCAATTTTTGCCGACTAATTTTTAACTCAATTATGGATTTGTGTTAAAGCTTTAACATGAACTAAACGGTTGATTGAGATAAAAACTAATATTCTTTCAAAAACTTTTTTCCTTACTTTTTATGTTGGATACGATGAATGTGAATACGATTCACTTGAATGTGAATACCATTATTCAGCGTAATTGTAAAGTTTCTTGATAGGTACATTTTGTATTTTGTTAAGCTTCTATACTTATATACCTACATATTTTTATTATTTTTAACTCTACGAAAACGCATTTTAAAAGAAATATTTTTAATTTAATCAGATGAGAGCATTGTGAAGAGAAATTATTAGTGATCGAGGAAAGTACAAGCATAATTAGAGCTTCATAATAGAATATCCTTGTTATGGTTTTTCAAGTTGTTTATTTAATTTCTTTTGCATTATTGTTGTCTCTCTTTCCTTTATTCCATATAATATTTTATTTTATATCCTGTAATGTAATTATTTTTATTTAATTTTATCTTTACATGTTTAATTATTTTTTTTTACGCAAATTAACAACTAATTACATTATTTATTTTCTTTAATGTTAAAGAATGTAAAAATTTTGACAATCCTTTTTTAATAATAAGATATTTTCATCAAAATTATCAAATTTCTTGACTAACACCCCATTTTGATATTAATTCATAAAAATATTCTCATCACTAACTTAAAATAAAAAAAAAAATTAAATGGAAACTGGATGATCATTTTGTTAGTGGTAATGTGTCTATTTCATTTTATAAATATAATTTTTCTACAACAGTTTTTCCGTGTGTTTTTTTTTCTACTGTGAAAAAAAAAAAAAATATATAAAAAAAGCAAAAATGGTTTAAATTTTTTATTATTTTTTTGTTTTTCTTTCATTTTCTTTGATGAAAAATTATTTCATTATAAATTTCCTTAAGAAAAGATTTTTATCACTTTAACAGGATATCGTTCCAATGGCAAAGAAAAAAAAAAGAATCCTTACCAATTAATTATATTCTATATAGCTAGTTTTATTCATCCTTGGAATTTTGAATTGCTTTGCTACAAGTAGTCAGTAAAAATTGCTGCCTAAAAATTAGAAAAAATTAAACTCATTTTTTTATAATACACAAAGAGGGATTCTTACCATTTTTATTAGTGGGGGAAAATGTATAATAAAAAAAATAAAAATGATGATAATTAGACATTTTGCATATATTAGAATTTCATATAAAATTTATTTTCAAAATTTTTTTTAAATTATTTTGAAATCTGATACTAGATGAATGTTTAAAAATGAAAAATTATTTGGGACCACCACGAGAAATGCTTCAAATAATTTCGAACAATATTTAGCTGCTTTAAAACTCGAACCAAATAAAAGAAGATTACTAGTACTAAAATCAGTAAAAAACTAAGGCGTAAGGCTTCCGTAAATATCGTCGTAAATAAGAGTATGCACATGTATATGTATTATGTTTCTCTTAAAATATCGAAATACAGAAGGTTGAGACAATGTAAAGTGTAAAGAAACTCGGAAACTCTGGAAATAAACAGAAAGCAGCTTAATTTTTTTATTTTAACAAACATATTGAAAATTACTTTAAAATATATCCCGATTATACCACTCCATTAAAACCACTACATTTTATATTTAAAAAAAAATAGATTAAACTTTAAATCTCTCAAGTTCAGTTTGATACAGAAAGCTTTTCGACAATTTTTCAATAATTTTCTAAAGCTATATATACCATTTTAAATACCCCACCCTTTTAAAAACAGTTGTAATTTTTAACATAATTGTTAAAACCGCTTTTTTCCCCATATTTTTATTTTTATTTTTTTATGATCTAATTTTCTCATCAACTTTTCTCATCATCACGATAAAATAATGAGAAACAACAAGAGAGTGCCAAAAAAAAAAATGGGTTTTGAAATGGAAACGTTGTATACTTTTCGTATAAAGAGAGCAAAAAGTAGAAGCAGTATAGAAAAACTGTTTAAACAAGAAGAAAAGTGAGGGTATTTGTCAAATTAGGCGACAGTTATTATGCAAAAAAAAAAAAAAACAAAAACAAAAAAGAGAGAAAACTACAGAGATAATTTCCATTTTATTTTTTCCACCTATTTATTAAGAAAAATCAAAACACAAACAAATAAACACGTATTCCAAAAGAATTACTTATTTCCCACTTATTTTTTTGTCATCATTATTAACACTGATTCTTCTCTACCATATACTGGTGTTGCTGAAAGTGATATTAGCTTGAAAAAAAGTATGTTACTTATATTTTGGTATCATATTATTTTTCTTCTTTTCCATAACAGTTTTTCCTTCCTTCTAAATTGTACGTACATTATTACGAGATGGTAATTTTAAAAAAGTTTTTTTTTATTTCTGTTTTTTTTTTCTTTAGAAATATTTTCAAAACATAACAATAAAAGCATGGTTAAAATAAAAAAAAAATATATTCGACGATTTTAAAAAACGCGCTAGAATAATTTATTGCTATCCGCAAGTTTCAAATATTTTTAATCTAACTTCTCAGTTACTTTTTTTTTTTCGTTGTTACTTCTATTAGTTATAGTAAGGGAAAAATATATTTATTTTTTATTTTAAATTTTCACTTTCTCCCCCTTAAAGTGACGGAAAGTTTTTTTTTTTTTGTTATATTTCTTTGGATTTGTTAACCGAATTCTCATTAGCGGTGCAACTATAATAAAATCAAATTGTTGAATTGTAAAACCTAATTGTATCCAATTGTACAATAAAATAAAACTAGAAGTTAAGCCAAGATAACAGAGTACGAAGTCACTAAAGTTTAGATATAAAATCGAATAGATATTAGAATTTAAAGTTATTTTTTTTACGCGCTAGCCAAATTGTAGGAAATAATTTGCACATTTTTGATCTAGGTTTGATTAAATGGAGAGCAAGTGGGGGAGCAAACTAGAACAAAAGGGAAGAATTAGAAGATAAATTGGAAACGCATTTGAAAAGGTTCTTTTTGAATAATTGTAAAATGGAATACCGTTAACAGAGGGGAGAACATTTGGTGGGAGCATGTTCTACATTTTAGCAATTCTCATAAAAAATGAGTTTTTATAACAAGTTTTAAACAGCATAGGAATTTCCACTGCGAAAATATGGGCACTTATTGCCTCTCTTGTGTTGTGTTGGAATTATTTGAGATAAGGTATTAATGATTTTAATTCATTTGAGCAAATACCGTTAACTAAGAGATATATATAAACAAGGTAGAATGTAAACCAACGGTTTTTAAAAGCGCACATTTCCAAAACTCAATACAAACTGTTTAGAAGTGTGACTTACACAAAAATTTGAAAATTTCATGTAATAAGAAAAAAATTGAAAATAGGACATTTTTGAAATTTTGAGGGGCCGTAAGTCCGGAATCCTATATAACTAAGAAAAGCCGTTAACACACGTAAAAGATTATTGTTGAACCTTTAATTTTCATGTCTTGCCGAAGAAAAATTTGTACAGGTGCCTAAGTTACAGGTGTCTAAAAATAGCAAATTTTCAATTTTTGAGGCGTAATAACTCTTAAAGAGGGGGTGTTACCAAAAAATTTTCTGAGGAAACTTATACTAATTCTAAAAGTTCTTTCTTGTCTCAAAATTTCAGGTTCCTATCTGAAGGGGTGCCGGAGTTATGAAAAAAGAAATTTCATGCAAAATGTGGTTTTCACATAACGGTAAATTTAAATAGTAAATTACAAAATATTACATAATTTTGATATTGTTTTATATAGATAATAAAATTTTTGATCTTCTGGCGGTTTTAGATTGCAAAATTATTACGCAGAGCCCGAGATATATATATCTGAAAATGGGGCTTTTTCGCAATTTTGAAGAGCTGCAACTTTGGAACCCTTTACAATTAAAATAAACCTTTAACACACGTAAAAATATATTATTGTAGCTTTAATTTTTATATCTTGCAGAAGTAAAATATGTACAGGTTCCTAAGTTACAGGTGTTTAAAAATAGCAAATTTTCAATTTTTAAGCCCTAATAGCTCATAAACAGGGGGTGGCCCGAAAAAATTTTCTGAGCAAACTTATACTAATTCTAAAAGTTCTTTCTTGCCTCAAAATTTCAAGCTTCTATCTAGAAGCGTGCCGGAGTTATGAAAGTAGAAAAATCTTGCAAAATTTGGTTTTCACATAACGGTAAATTTAAATACTAAATTTAAAAAAATTGTATAATTTTGATATTAATTTACAAAGATAAATGAAATACCTGTCAAATGACGTTTTCAGAATGAAAAAATCTTGAGCAGAACATATGATATATGCATTTAAAAATAGGGCTTTTTCAAAGTTTGAGGGGCTGTAGCTCCGTAATGGGGGGGGCTACATGAAAAAGTTGTTCCACAAAATTATTTTTTTTATGAGACCTACCTATGGTTAAAATTTTTTTTCTCTATCTTTAACGGTGTAGAAGTTTTGTAAACAGACGGACGGACGGACGGACAGAGTGAAACTAATAAGCACATTTTTTCAAAATTTTTTTGGAAATGTGCTAAAAAGAGGTAAAACTCCGATATTTCGACGAATGTTAAGAGAAATAAGAATTACTAAAATGACAGAGTTGTCTACTAGGCGAAAGGTGTGATTTTGGACTTTGTCGAGTTAATTAAATGACGTTTGTGGTGCGACAGTCCAAATGTGCAAATTATACTCCATCTTAGGTATAATGTATGTTTTATATATATTAGATAGATCTCTAGAAGAAAAATATCTTTACACATAGAAATAGCAATATAGGAGTTTAGAGGAATGTAAACATATAAGGATTACAATTTAATAACTGGACTTTTTAATTAATATATTGACTTTTTAATGGAAAACTCAAAATTAAAACTAACAATTATTGAATTCAATAAAATCTTATACACAAATCAATATTGTATTCACATTTTATCATGATACAAAATACAAAGACGAAATTAAAGTAATAGATATCGGAAACAAATCTTCCAGAAACAAATATAACCCAAACACTAATGCTATAAAACTCAAATAACTGTCGCAAAGAAAATCATATAATCTCTCCCTCTCAACATATTTTTATTTGAAAACCAATAAGTATTTACTACGCCACTGATATCATTCTTTTTTTCTTTTTGTTTGTTTTTTTCAGATGACACAGTGGAAATAAATTTTTATACCACACAATTCATTTGAGAATTTCTGAACTTTTTGGCACAATAAGAAGGTAAAAAAAAAAAGTGAAATATGTAAGAACGGGAATAACAATGAGTTACATAAAACAAGAAAAAGAAAAAAATATAAAATACAGAAATGAAAACAAAAACTTGATTCGAGGACTTTGAAAAGAGTAGTGATTCCTCTTACATTGATGATATTTTATATATGTATACCAATACTCCAAGTTCTTGTAAGGATATGTCCAAGAAAAATTTTTCGTGTCTGATTTCCTTTTTTTTACCAAAAGAATTTGGCATTGTGATTTATGCACAGAGTGTGAAAATATTTATCAATCCTGTTTGAAAAAAAAAAATAAATAAAACAACAAAAATAAAAATGACAGAAAAATAGGGGAAGGAAAAGGATAATTTGGATTTACAACTTTTTTGTTTCTTTTTTATGTTGAAAAATTGAAAGAAGAAAAATAAGAAATGAAATGATTTGACAATGAAAAAATTTACATTGTACAATTGGGAAATAAAGAAGGAACGAACAAGCAAGATCAAAATTTAAGAGAATTTTTATAGATCAATCAATTTTAGTCCTAATTATTAAATCTCAGTTATTAAATATTAAATATGAGTCACAATAAAGTAACTGGAATAATTGAACTTAAAATCAATGAGCATAAAACAAAATATTTAAATATTATCAAAAACAACAATTAAAATTTATAAAGGAGTATACGACTACTATAAGATTCAACCCGTTACTCATTAAATGGTATAATTTTAATAAGATTTCAAATTTTTATAATTAATAAAAATAGAGAAGGGAACAGCATTCAAAACAATGTTGCACACAACATATGAGCTTCATTAATTGCGGTAGAGAGGTTTTCTTGTTGGAGAAAAAGACAAAAAATCCCAGAAAAAATTAGCAAACAATGTCAAAGTACTTTTAATAAACATAACTAATAAATTAAATAGTAATAATTAATAACATAAAAACTAAAAGAATTTGAAACATATTACTAAATTTTTGAATTTTTTAATGTTCGCATTTTTAATTTGTTATGGTTAAATCCTTTTTACATTGTGGTAATCCATGTCAATAAAAATCGATGGAATAAAAATATTTAATTACAAAAATTAACCAGTAAATTAACGGTTTCGGAGGTAACCTATTTTAAAATGAACTAATGAATTAATTTTATTAATCACCCTTTTTCTTACCTAGCACCATCCAGTACACAGATTACAATGTCTTTTAAAGTTAAAAAACATCCTCTTTTAAAATTTATTATATATCTCTAGTTTTCACATAAAATTACACAGCCTTTCCTTTTCCGGCCTAGCTGTAAATGTCGTAAAGGGCTATTATTCTTATGACGTGTGTGGGATTCGAACGCACACTCTCATGGTGTTTACCGCGAATTTTATACGTTCTTACCCACTAGACCACCGAGGCCCTTCGGAATATTTTATGATCGAGAAACATTAATCGATAGAAATTTTTTTTTACTTTAAAATCAAATCTTTAAAAATTTTAATTAAGTTTTTAATTACCATTGCTGAGCATTTCACAGAAAAATTTAAATAATTGTTTAATAATTTTCAATTTTAATAATTAATAAAAAATAAACAAAGACATAAATGTCAAACAAATTGTCATTGTTATGTAAATTATTTAAGATCTTAGAAAAAATGTTCAGTAAAAAATTGCTTAAATGAAGTAATAAATTTAAAACGCTTTACTCAACCGAACGCTACCCTATCTTTTGATTTGTCATATGCTTTTTAGCACATTTCCAAAAAAATTTTAAAAAAATGTGCTTATTAGTTTCACTCTGTCCGTCATGTTTTTCATGTAGCCCCATCCATTACGGAGCTACATCCCCTCAAACTTTGAAAAAGCCCTATTTTTAAATTCATATATCTTATGTTTTGCTTAAGATTTTTTCAATCTGAAAACGTCATTCGACAGGTATTTTTTTTAACTTTGTAAATTAATATCAAAATTATACAATTTTTTTTAATTTAGTATTTAAATTTACCGTTATGTGAAAACCACATTTTGCATAAAATTTCTTTTTTCATAACTCCGGCACGCTTTTAGATAGGAACCTGAAATTTGGAGACAAGAAAGAACTTTTAGAATTAGTATAAGTTTCCTCAGAAAAAATTTTTGGTAGCACCCTCTCTTTAAGAGTTATTACGCCTCAAAAATTGAAAATTTGCTATTTTTAGACACCTGTAAAACTTTTTCTTCGGCAATAAATGAAAATTAAAGGTGCAATAATATATTTTTACGTGTGTTAACGGTTTTTCTTAGTTATATAGGATTCCGGATTTACATTCTTTCAAAATTGTAAAAAAGTTCTATTTTCACATATTTTCTTATATGAATTTTTTAAATTTTTGTGCAAGTCACAATTCTAAACAGTTTGTATTGATTTTTGGAAATGTGCGCTTTCGAAAACCGTTGGTTTACATTCTACCTTGTGTTTTTTTAATTCTAAATTGAAAATTGCAAATTTTGATGCAAAATTAATCACAACTCTAAAATATTTTTCTTTTTTTGGAAATATCTGCCAAAAAAACTTGTGACTGTACATATTACTTTATTTTAAACTTTAGTTTAATCTTTAGGAAAGTCTCTGTCTAGCCAACACAAAATATTTACAAAAAGCTTTACAAAAATACTGAAAATCTAATAAATAAACTTCCTATAACTTCCATTGTTAGAGTAACAATTAAAATTTGAGTAAATCTAACGACTAAAACTTTAAGAAAAACTTTTTTTTCTCCAAACCAGAAATAAATTGGAAAAATCTATAAGAAAAAATCTCCTTCCTTACTGATCCAAGAAAAATATTTGATAATTATTGAAAGACAAATAAGAGTGAATATCATTCATCAATTTTCTATCAAAAATTTCAAATTCCACATTTATTTACTTCAAAATACGAAAAAAAAAACAAAAAAATCAGAGTCGATGAAATAATCAACTACGGTTCAGTTCATTTTCTGGATTCCAAAATGAATTAAAGTTAAATTTTCCAATTTTTCCGCAATCCTATTCTAAATTATATAACTAATAATACAATTTTCCAATTATCATTTTTACAATTTTAAAAATATAAAAAAAAAAAAAAGAAAATATTCGAAAAAAATCATGACTAAATCAGAACTTGATTTTTCTTTTTTTTATTTTGCTCAAATAAAACGAAAGCAAGATAAAAAAAAAACAAAAAACAAATTAATCCGGAAGCGATGTGAAGTAAAACGACAATACTACAACTATAACGGAACAGGAAAAAAAAAAAAGTCGTGACAGGTCACTAATTGCATAAAATTCTGCATTCAAATTCATTGAATTTTTTTTTTTATTTCTTTTTCCCTCTATTTTTCTTTTTTTTTTTTTTTTTTTATAACTTAAAAAACATACAAACATCACTTTGAAGTGCTCTGAAACGGAAAATGAAAATAAAATAAAAAAAAAAAACAAAAATAAAAATATAAACGAAAAAATATCACACCACTAGAAGGCGTTACAAGTTAATATTCGGTAATTTATAAATGTCATCCCTTAAAGGATTCATCGTAAGCTCCAACATCATAGTCGTTGACAACGTGAGTTGAATGTTGTTGTTATTGCATTATGAGTGTAAATAGGATATTAGGTGGATTATTGAAATTTTATTGTAATCCTTTTATTTTAATGTTAGTCCATTTATCAATTTTATTTTACCTTTAATTTGAACTTTTAAAATCTGACAAAAAATGAAATATAATATTAAATCTAAACAGTTTTTATGTTATGACACACATGAATATGTATGTATTTTAAATAACACACAAAATGTGTATGTTGCATAATACCATATTTGTTGTCTTAATCTATAGTAAACGAACAATTTTATTGCAACAAAGATCGTGTTAACATGCTAATGAACAATGTCCTCTTGACGTTTTCGAACCAAAATATTTTTTTCTCAGAATCTGTTATTCTTCACATCTTCTTTTTAAAAAAAACTTGAAGAATGTCATATTTTACTGAATGTTTTGTTGTTTATGTAAAGCGATTTGAATTTTAAAGTAAAATAACTCAACATTAGATCTAATTTGTTGGCATATTGACATCGTTTCGGTTATTATTTTATTCATTGTTAATCAATCAACAATAACAAACGACCACATAAATGCAGAAATTCAAAATTCAACAGCACCGTAACTAACATTTTAAAGCAATTCTAAAGAGCAAGATCAATAAATCTATAAGCCAACTAAGCAAACTAGAATTGGAAAAGAGAACAAGATGCAATAAAAATTGTTGTAACAAATAAAAACTGGTACTTAACAACAAATACAAAGTCGTATAGTCATAAGTACCTATATAAGAGTCTATTTAAATAATACTAATATTTGTGGGATTTATAAAAAACTAACTTTTGACATAACTATTCATACTGTTTTAACCAAATCTAATCCAAAAACTGTTTAACCTTAATATAAATTATATTTTGGGTCTTTCCATATTTAAAAAGTTTAAATTTTTCATTTTCCGCCCCGATACCAACATAGTGTATTCACGATATTACAAAGATTCAATACAATATATCTTCAAGGACTCAAACTTTTCTAATAACTGTTCTTGTAGCAACGACAGTATTTCGATTTATCACATTTCTTTAGTGGTTTAAGATTATCTTTTGATGTTCAGATGAAATACAGGACAACAACGTAAAAAATAAAAAAAATTAACATCAAAGTAAAAAAACAAAAACGAACATGAATAGGAAAAAAATGCTTGCATCAAAATCCTGTCTTGCGGAAATTTTGTCGTTCTTTATTTTTTTCATCTATTTTTTTCAATATTAAAAAAAAATGTTTCATTTTATTTTAACCGGAAAAATACATAAATTGTGATTTCTTGTTCCTTTAAATTTTTTTGTATTTTTTTTTTTTGTTGCCTATTTCTCCGCTTCAAGGATGTACCGAACGATGATTGGATTTTGGTTACGGTTTGAGAGCAATGAAAAATTGCAAGAAGAAATAAAAAATTAAAAAAAAAAAAAAATTTTTTTTGAGTTAAATGAATTCTTGTTTTAATTTTTATTTTTGTTTTTCCAATTTAAAATTCATGCACAAATCTTCATACCTTTATAATAATTCTGAAACTAGCCTAAGTGATGGTGTAGGTGGTTGGTTATACGTTCACTGGCACAGCAAAACACAGCACCTTAAGCAAAGAAAATAAAATAAAAAAAAAAGAATCAACAACAATGACTAAAATCTGGAACAGTTTGTTCGATCTGCTTGCTGGGTTTTTTATGTGGTTCATGTAATTTCCTTTATTTTGTTTTATATATTTTTCTCATTCTTACTTTGTCATCAGTGCTCCTCTCTTTTACACTTTATAGTTCTTAGTGTCAATTTTTTTTTTTTCTTTTCTTATATTATAAATTGGTTTCATTAGTTCAATGCAGCTGATGACAAGCGAATGTACAAGCACACAAAAAAAAAGGAAAAATTAAATAAACAAAAATTAAAAAGAAAAATACAAACTTTCATTTTTTAAAATTTTTAAAATGGAATGGAACTATTAGAGGGAAAAATAAATTTAATATTTTGTACAGGAAAAATTACTTTACTATAGTAAAAAGAAAAATTATTAGATTTTCCTTGTTTCAATGGACGACATTTTGAACTAGAAAAAATGAATAATAATTTGTTAATAAAAAAAAATTTAATATCCATTTATGGATAATTTTTATTTATATGATGTACATATTGCTATATTGGTCTATGCTCTATATTATATATATGAGTTATCATCAATATTTTAAATTGTTTTAATACGATAATAAATTTTTTGAACTAAAACCAATTCAATTTCAAAGAACACTTTTTTATTTAACACTAATGCTTTCACATAATGTAAAAAAGTATTTCATTACAAAGTGAAAAATGTAATCTAACTTTAGCATTTGCATCACAAATGCAATGTAAATTATAAAATTTGCATAGCTACCAAATATGCCACGGTACCAAAATTCCAGATCAATTTTTGACCCCCCGTAATTTTTATGGGTGTACAAAAATATTATTTTCGAATATAATGACTCCTCTTCAAATTTTAATACCTATAACATAGAAAAAACCATTAATACCTAATATATAGACCTTTCAATACAAAAAGTTTTTTTTTCTACAAGAGTATGTTTTACGTGACCTTGATCTATAATTAACATTGTTTTGCTTTGTCTTAAACTATATGTAGAAGGTAAAATAGACTGACAGATTAATAAAAGGTTGTAGAGACAGTTGTAATATTATGCTAATGTGGCACTATTAAATAACTCATCAAGAAGGAGCTATCCAAAAATTAAATATTTCTGCATCAGATTGCAGAGTTATTAGATAATGAAATAAATCATCAATTCTTCTGAAATAACTCGGCACATACAAAAAATAAGTCCTCAAAATAAAAATTAAATAAATCATAATTTTTTGTTATATAAATTTTTGAGAACTAACCATAAATATTCACAATTTCAAGAAGAAATTAGTTTTATAGATAGAAATATGTAATGAAACTAACGAAATATACATAAATAAAAATTTAACTCTAAAATCTCTACTAATTTAGAATCTCGCACATATCCCAATTAATGCTAATAAATAATATAATATGTATTCAAATAAATAATTAGAAGGGATTCTAGAGTTGGTTACAAAATCAGGGTTTCAATAATTTGTTTAGCAGGATCTTACGTGTTGCAGCCCTGACTATTTAAAAGGCTTTAATGTCGAAACATTTATGGAAAAAATAATTAGAAGGGATTTAGAGTTGGTTACAATGAATCAGAGGAAGTTTTTTTTTTTTAGTATATATTCTCCTGCCACATTTGACGATTACACTGCCTTTCCTTTTCAGGCGTGACTGTAAATGTCATAAGGGGAAATCATTCTTACGTCGTATGTGGGATTTGAACCCGCACTGCCTCGGTGTTTACAGCGTATTTATTTTTAATGCTCTTATGCACTAGGCCAATGAGACCTGATTTATTAAGTTTATTTTGATAAAATAAAATTAGAAAAGTACGACAAAAAAAAAATTAAATAAATTCAAAAAAGTTCTACAATTTTTTTTTGTTGTGCAAAAAAAAACATTAAGTTAGTTTAAAATAGTAGATTGCTTCAAAAATATGTTATTAGTTAATACCTGTTAATTAGGTATCTAACAAGGTTCTTCTTCTTCTTTTATTATACAAGAATGAAAAATATCAATAATTCTTTTCTTTTTTACTGAGAATTGAGAATTATTTGCAATGCATCTGCTGACCTGTCTTTCTTTAACCAAATTTAATCGTCAAAATTAATAGTGTTTTTCTACCTATGATCTTCTTTGTTGTAACTTTCCACAATATTTTATCAACATCAACATCATCCTTTAGTATAAACATCATTGAAAAAAAAAAACTTATCCTACATTCATTTTAATTATTTATCATAAATATCCATTTATTTTATTCTTTAAATAATACTTTCAATATTTTATATAATTACAGCTCTGCTATTCTTTAAATAATCTCTATATTGTCATTTGTTTTTAATATTATTATTTTCATTTGAACTGAACTGAACTATTATTATTATTTTCATGTCAACTGCGTCCAAGACAAAACAAAAGGCACCATAAAAAAGCAAGAATATTAAGGGCTCATATTTCTAAAGTGTTAAGTTAAAGGTATTAGAGACAAATTTCTTCAAATTCTTTTTTATGTCTCAACAAAACTCTTAAAAGGCAAGGTATACAAAATTTTTGCTCTGAACCATCTTTAATATAATATTTCAATCCTCCCAAAATAACAAGTTTCTTGTGCAAAGCGTTTAGGAAATATCGAGGGTTTGAAAAATTTAAACAGCAACGAATTTTATCCGTAAAGGTTTTATTTGTTATCAGTTGCAAACCTTTTAAAATTGCATTATTTCTTACTTTAGAGGGCTATTATAGTTTCCTAATGGTAATATTACACAAGAAGGTTTTTGGAGAAAATTAAATGAGGACAATCAAGGGTAAAAATTACTTTATATCAATTTTGTAAGACAAATGGACGGATAGTCGAAAGGATTGAAACTATAATAAACATATTTTTTTCAAATTATTTTTGAAAATTATGCAAATAAAGACTAGCATCACATTATAAAAATAAACTCGAAAATATTGTATACAACTTTAACCTTTAATATTTTAAATATATTATGTACGCCTAGAAGACAACAAATAAGTATAAAAAATTCAAGTTAATAAAAGTGCCTGTCAAACAAGTAATTAAGAAATTCTAAAAATTTTTTTTTTTGTTTATACAAGAATTGGGGATGGTGAAAGGCGTAAATATCTACTAAAAAATGCTTTATAGCAATTCAAAAAAAAAATTCTACCTACGGATAAAATTTGTTTTGTGAAAAAAATTCTCCATAAACTTTGCCAACAAAAATTTTCCAGTATTTTTTTATTGTTTGTTTGTTTCTTTTTGACGTGATCACAACAAACGTTATTTAGAGGAACTGCATCTTAAAGTGTACTTGAACCTGGATTTTATCAACTTTATAATGTTTTTTTTTTTTATAGAAAATAAAAGATTTAAAAAAGTTTCTTTATAAAGAAAAAAAAAATAAAATAAACAAAAAAAAAAAGAGTTTTTTTTTTTATAGTGAATGTTTACAAATTAACAAGGTAAAAAAATAAAACGCTAGTAGACACAAACAAAATATTTTATTTAAGTTTTTTTAACAATTATTTTTACTTGTATAGTTTATTTTTCTTTAAGTTCTAAATCTAGTTAAGTTCTTTAACAGAATATAATATGAGAATTTAGGAATTTTTCTGTACACATTTGAAAATATAATATATGAAAATTAGATCAAGGTAAAATTAAAATAACAGAAGGAAAAAAAATTATTTTATAATAGTAATAAAAAAACTTAAAAATTATAAGATTCTTCTTTGAGACAATTTTAAATAATATGAACTTTATTATTTTATTACTACATGTTTTAAATTGATTTTCTTAATTAGATAATTTTTTTACTTTCCATTTTAACCATAGAAATCCTTTTAACCACAATATAATGCTATATTATAACAATTATTATTTTAATTATTAGATCCGTAACCACTCATAAATAATTTACCATTCTAAAATTAGAGAAATCCTAATAGATAATCAAAATTTTAGTCGTCAAAAAGAACTATATAATAATATTGTATATATTATATAGTTTCCGTATATATTTGTTTGTGTTCTTGAATTTCTGAAAAAGAAAATGGTTTGAGTCTCAACTACAACCATATCAAAAATAAGTAATTTGTAGAGATAAGACAGAAATATACACCTTAGCTAATGTTAACCATAAACTGACAGGAATCGAAAATATTATTGAAATTATAATTGGTATTATATTTAGTTTGGACAAATGAAAATTTACTGAAGAAACTACAAGTCTTTAGCTTTTATAAATTATTATGGTTAGAATTTTGATTGTCTTTAAAATTAAAAAAAAAAAAAAAAATTAAGAGTTTTTTCCTTGTGTCCACAGACTAATATAATTAATTAAATATTCACAAATTTTTATCAATGACAGAATATTACCTTAATATTATATGTATATTAATATTGTATATAGATATAACAATTTAGAAGGTGTATTTTTTTATTACTAATTAATCATAAGTTTCAACTTACAAATTAGTCCTTTTAAATAATTAGTTTATTAATTACTTGAATGCATAGCGGTACAACATATTTACATGGGGGATACCTACTTTCAAATAATAGGAGTAGAACTAATTAATGACTTCATCATGTACCAGTAATTTATGACATTACGGTTCCGAATTATATATTGGGCGTTTTTTTTTTTATCCAAACATACATCTGAGCTCACTCTATTTAAAAAGAGGACGCTCTGAATAAACCTAATCATGAGCACTCTCAGAATGCACTCCGAACGGTCACATTTAAAAAAAAAATTTATCATTTAATGTGGTTTAGTGACATTTCAAATTGTCAATAAACAAAAATCAATATTTTAATATACGTTCAAATTTTATAGACAAAGTTCATGGTTTTATCAACAAAAATATTTAATTTTCTTGAAATCATTAGAGAACCTTTTAATTTTCTTTTTAATGAAATAATGAAGAAGATTATTCTGGAAATAATGGTATCAAAATAATAAAAAACGAAAATGTTGCACCACGATTTTCACATAAAACTTTTAAATCGCACTTCCCAATAAATCCCGAGATTTTTGAAATTTTGTACAACGAAATACTCTTAATTGAAACTTAATTGAAATGGCTCATAACCCAGGAGATATCATCTTGGTCCCATCTAATTTGAAGAACAAGCCATTTCTTAAAAATGGAATGAACAAATGCAAAGTTTTCTATTACTTCTAAAATTGTACCTGATTTGTTTTGACCTAAAATTTTCATGGAGATAATAAATTTACCGTATTATAATTAAAAAAATTTAATTTAAAAAAAAAATAAAAATTAACAAAAAAAAAAATTAAATTTTCATTAAAATTTTATGAAAATAAAAATTTTTAGAAAAAATATGTACTTATTAAACTAGTTTTTAAAACACTATTGAAAAAGTTAAGTGAAAAAACTAGAAACTGCCAAAAACCATTAAAATAATAATAAAAAAAAAAAAAATTCTAAAATTTTAATTGCCTTCACTAATAAAAAATTTAAAATATAACCAACAATAATATTTTCTCCTCGATAAAAGAAATAAAAAATATATAAAAACAACAACCTGACAAAATTTAAAGAAAAAAAAAAGTTTTTTTGTGTATTTGTATTTGTAAAAGTTTATTTTTTTGTTTTTTTTTTGTAAACGGAAATTTTATGCAACAAAACAGAGGAAACTATAAAAATGTTTCTTTTTTTCAAAGGATATTTTTTGTCCTTTACAATATATAAAATTAATTTTTTTTTTTTGCTTGTTTTCGTTTTGTTTTTTTTCGCTTCAACTAAATTTGAAAAGTTTTCGTCCCGGATATTACCTTTTTGCCTTATGGAAAAAAAAGTAAAGCTTTATCGCTCGAGTTAAAATTTATTTAAAACTCAGTACCCTACTCAATTTTATTGTAAACAAAAAACCAGATTGTGAATATGACCTTCATATATTATTTGGTAACAATAATAAAACAAAACAAAATTAAATGAAAGAGATAGAAAATTAAGTTTAGTATATTTCATAATATGAAACAAAAACTGACTTTTAAAACTGATTTAAAATATACTGTCAGTCATGTTGTAAAAATAATTTCCCTCATTTGTTAAATTGGTCTGTCTGAGACTTGAAGAACAACTTGCAGTATTTTTTGACTATCTTTATACAGGTATACAAGTATAACAATTCATTGTTTTTGTGATCGTTAACGATGATTTTAAGCTGAAACTAAACATTCAAACTCAGCTAGTGGAAGCCATCCAGCTAGCCATCAACTTCACAGAGCTTGTTTTGTGTCACACCCTCCATTCCGGAATATACTTTCATCTACGACATCTTTTTTCAAAATCAAACTGTAAATATACCATTTTTAAGTTCAATTTTAATAGGGGTACTTTTAATTTGCAAAATTCCAACAATCCTGCAATTCCTCTTTGTGATGTCCGAAGTTTTCCACGGACATTCTCCAAGAAAAGAAAATAAAGTAAATAAAAAATACAGACATTCTTCTATATTTCACATATTGTTCAATGAATGTTTTTTTTAAAGTTTTCTTTAAACCTTTTACCCAATATTCACGTACCATGAGTATTGTTCTTATTAACATATTTCAAGTATACCTTTTTGTGAGGTCGCATAATGTCAACGTGCATAATGTCAATTTGATATTATGCGCGCTTCAAACGCACATAAAGTCAACTGGCATTATGCGTGTTTCAAAAGAAGATCTTTGATCTTACTTATGTTTTTTTTTATTTCTCGTTTTATACCGGTACAAACAGATTTTTCTTTTATTTTTATTTTATTCATATGCAAATTGGACCCCTGGAAAAAGGCTCAATCTTGATTTTGTTATTAAAATCCCTCCTAATTCAGAACTAGCGAACTGTAAAATTCCTTTTTTATAGTTGATTCCAAAATGATGGTATCCCTCTTTTCTGGAATAATCAAAGTTATTATATGATCAGCCGCATTCGGTAAGGCCTCCGCACCCACACCATGATTTTGCAACCAACCCGTGATCCGGTATAAAAATGAGAAATAAAAAAAAATCATAAATAAAATCACAAAAAAAACATCCTCGGATAAATATTATTGACATTATGCATGTTTGAAAAGACGCATAATATCAATATTAACAAAATTACAATGTCAATTGATATTACGCGTTTTTTTCAAAAGTGCATAATGTCAATTGACTTTATGTGCGTTTGAAACGCGTATAGTGTGAATTGACATTATGCACTTTGAGATTATGCGAACTCCACTAACTTTTTCAAGTAAAAAATAATTAAATTTTTTTTAATATTGATTTTTTCCAGATATCCTAAGATTTTATTTCTAAAAAAAATGTTAATATAGATCTAGAACTAGATTAGGAAGCCAAACGATCCAAGACTCGTTAAGTTTCCTTGTTGAAACTGTCATACGTTATTGTCGTTATAATTTTTTATTTGAATCTTAAACAATAACAAAAAACTAAACAGTGTAAAAAAAAATATCAATATAACCCGAATTGAAACCTTGAATCCAAGATTTTCTTTAAGTACCTTGACTTTTCTACTTAGTAAACTTATACACATACCAAACTTTCACATTTTAAATATTAACGATTATTTTCAAAATTATTAGTTTTAAATAAGGAAGTTTTTGAAAGGTAGCTAAAGAGGAAATATTTTAGACAATAAAATTATACCAATTTATACAACAAAAGAGTACCGAAACGGAGAAATAAAATTTCTTTGAGTACCTTGTGGAAACAATTTAAACTTTTTTTTTTGAAAATCATCTAAAATTAAATTATATAAAAAAAATTTAATTTATATTTTATTCCTTAACTTTATAATTTTCAAAATTATGCAGTTGATAGCTAATTAAATGTTACATATATAAGCAAATTTAAATTGTTTTGTAAATTTATATAAAACGTATTTTGGTTAAAAACTTTATTTTGGAATTTTGTATTTAAATTTTTTTTTTGTTTTTTATTTATTAATTACGGCAAAAATGTTTTTAATTAATTTTGTAGCAATTATACTAGAAAATAATTTATTAATGTTTTTTACTTTGACTAACAAAAATTTTATATAAATGAAAGGTTTTGTTCTTGGTATAGAACAAGGATTTAATTTTTGGTATAGGCTTCATGTGAAACATTCCTTCGTTCTTTGAGTATTAACGAATGTATCTAATGTTTCTTAGGATCTGAGAAACAATTTTTGATTTTTTCGCTACCCTATCCAAACTCTGTTTATAAATTCAATAGGATTGATGATAATATCATACAGAATCCTAGTTCTTCGTCTAAGAAGTAAACTGATTATGATCCATTAAGATGTTTCGATGCTTGAGCAGATTTCCGACACCTCGTCCTCGTTATTACTTAATAAGCAAGTCCGAAAGAACTTAACCGAAAAAATATATAAGTAATAATATTAAATTTATAACATTTTACACTGTATATATTCTATTGTACCAGTATAATTATATAACAGAGTAAAATCCTTTGGAAGTACATGGGTTATTATCCACTAAACGTTAGAACATAAAAATTTATTGCAAATCAAAAATTGTAAAATATAAAAAAATAAATTGTTGGTCTATTGATGGAATGCATAATTCTGAATATTAAACAATATATAAAATTGATCCTTTGTAATTTAAGAAAAACGAAATAAATTATTTTAAACATTTTTCTTTTATACGACTCCTGAGTAGGTAACGAAAAATACAGAAAAAATGATTTTTGTTCATTTCATTTCATGTTATAAAAGCTAACGTTTCCCATCTAATTTTAAAGACCTGACATATATATTATATAAGTGAATTTACAAGCTAAATTTGAAAAATACCGTTACAGCACTTTAATAACGGTTGCATTACCTGGGATTTGAATAGAAATTAACAAAATAAGTCAAAAAATCGTTTCATTACGTGTAAAGTTAAAAATAAATTAGGCATGAGACCTAATCGAAAGTATATTCATAATTTTTTTTTTTAATAATTGGAACCGTTCTAGTCAAAATTAGTCCCTGGATATATAAATAAAATTTTATTAACTTTAAAACAATATCATATATAGGTATAAAATAGCATTTTATTTTCTGTTTTTTCAACTGAATGAAAAAATTTAATTTTTATATATTTTTTATGAAAAAAAAATGTTTCTTTTCAATTTACCATTTTAAATTTTAATATCGATTTCATTTAATATAAAATAATAACATTTTATTAAATAAAATATATAATAGATATTAATATAAAAACAAATCTAATTTAAATAAAATACTTTTGTTATTTAAAACTTAACTTGAATATTATGTATTATAATTAAAATTTTCTTTTTTTAAATAAGGCCTAAAAACATTTATTTTAAATAGAAACTAAAAAAAAACAAGGTAGAATGTAAACCAACGGTTTTTAAAAGCGCACATTTCCAAAACTCAATACAAATTGTTTAGAAGTGTGACTTACACAAAAATTTGAAAATTTCATGTAAAAAGAAAAAATATGAAAATAGGACATTTTTGAAATTTTGAGGGGCTGTAATTCCGGAATCCTATATAACTAAGAAAAGCCGTTAACACTCACAAAAATATATTATTGAAGCTTTAATTTTCATGTCTTGCCGAAGAAAAATTTGTACAGGTGCTTAAGTTACAGGTGCCTAAAAATAGCAAATTTTCAATTTTTGACGGGGTATAACTCTTAAAGAAGGGGTGCTAGCAAAAAATTTTCTGAGAAAACTTATACTAATTCTAAAAGTTCTTTCTTGTCTCAAAATTTCAAGTCTCTATCTAGAAGTGTGCCGGAGTTATGAAAGTAGAAAAATCATGCAAAATGTGGTTTTCTCATAACGGTAAATTTAAATCCTAAACTACAAAATATTACATAATTTTGATATTGTTTTATATAGATAATAAAATTTTCGATCTTCTGGCGGTCTTAGATTGCAAAACTATTACGCAGAGCCTGAGATATATACATCTGAAAATGGGGCTTTTTCGCAATTTTGAAGAGCTGCAACTTTGGAACCCTTTACAACTAAAATAAACCTTTAACACACGTAAAATTATATTACTGTAGCTTTAATTTTTATATCTTGCAGAAGTAAAATGTGTACAGGTTCCTAAGTTACAGGTGTTTAAAAATAGCAAATTTTCAATTTTTAAGCCCTAATAGCTCATAAACAGGAGGTGGTCCAAAAAAATTTTCTGAGCAAACTTATACTAATTCTAAAAGTTCTTTCTTGTCTCAAAATTTCAAGGCTCTATCTAAAAGCGTGCCGGAGTTATGAAAGTAGAAAAATCATGCAAAATTTGGTTTTCACATAACGGTAAATTTAAATACTAAATTTAAAAAATTGTATAATTTTGATATTAATTTAAAAAGTTAAAAAAAATACCTGTCGAATGACGTTTTCAGATTGAAAAAATCTTAAGCAGAACATAAGATATATGCATTTAAAAATAGGGCTTTTTCAAAGTTTGAGGGGCTGTAGCTCCGTAATAGGGGGGGCTACATGAAAAAGTTGTTCCACAAAATTATTTTTTTTATGAGACCTACCCATGGTTAAAATTTTTTTTTTCTATCTTTAACGGTGTAGAAGTTTTGTAAACAGACGGACGGAAGGACAGAGTGAAACTAATAAGCACATTTTTTCAAAATTTTTTTGGAAATGTGCTAAAAAAAGAATACCATATGTTTTATTATTGCATAATTATAATAACAATTAAAAGTTATTATTAAAATTTTTTTTTATTATTTATAGTACATACATACACACATATTACATATATCTATACATGATATTTACTTTTTATTTTATATTTAATTTTTTAAATTTTTTATATATTTTGTTTTAAAAAGAAAATTTTTTTTGAATAATTTAAGAAAAATTTCTTTTTTTTTATTATTATTATTATTTTATTGTGAATAATTTTAGATATTTATGTTTGTGTGTGTTGGTGAAAGATTTTTAGTTAATATCTTACCTTTCAACTCAAAAAAAAAAAATTTTTTTAAATATTTTGAAAATTTTCTCTAAGTATAAACAAAATATTTTAAAAATCATATTTATTCATTTTTGTGTAAATGTATATCTACATATTATATTAAATTTTTTAAATACTAAAATTTGTTATATTATTTATTAGCTATATTATATTGTAGTATCAGTTACGGAATTATATATACGATACCAGAAAGAAAGCATCCATATATGAGGTAAACTTATGCTAAAAACTACCAAAATGAAATTAAATCCTAATTCCCCCAAATTCAAATACCTAAATAATACTTTCCACATCCTTATCACAAAAACGAAACTGTACATTATGTTATGTATTGAAGGAGGCATACTAAAGTTTGCTTTTAAAGCGAGTGGTATTGATTGGTTAAAATTCAATATTTACGCAAAGAAACCTCGTACATTTCCTCTGTTAAATTTCCTCTGTTAAAAAATTTCCTCTGTTAAATAACTTCCGATGTTTTCCATAGTCTCTCGTAAATAAGAAAATACAAAAAAATAATTCTGTCATTATTTGTTCTATTATTTAAAAAAAAATAAAATCAAAAATACCAACAAATTTTCAATTTGAAATCCATATAAAGGCTGTTTCCTTAAAATTTAATTGTTACTTATTTTATAGTTTAGAAAAAAAAAAATAAAATTAATACGTAAGTATATAAAAAAGTGCTTCCGACAGAAATTCTTATGCCCCATCACTGATATAAAATATATATTATTATTATATACATCTATTTATAATATACGAGTACAATATGTACTGGAATAAAAACAAATGTCCATTTCCTTTTTTTCTTAATAAAATTATATTATTTTATTATAATCAGAATATTATAATATTTATTATTGTTATATTTCTAATAAAGAACAAGATAGAATATATAGTTGTATTTGGCAACTCTAGGA
Organism: Poecilobothrus nobilitatus; assembly: GCA_947095535.1. Lineage (NCBI taxonomy): Eukaryota > Metazoa > Arthropoda > Insecta > Diptera > Dolichopodidae > Poecilobothrus > Poecilobothrus nobilitatus. The sequence continues at coordinate 238,398,539 of OX352773.1, read as the reverse complement.
TATCATCACGAACATAATATACAATGTCTCGATAAAGTTTAATCATGTGTTAAAAAACTTTAAATATTTGACTTATTTAAGTAGGTACGCATAAATATATTTATCCAAATTTTAGAGTTGTATAATATCCACTTAAACTCGTTCACAACATTAACCAGCACCATGCACCAAACCAACCTAATTTGAAGTTATTTCTCTAAAATTTGATTATCTTTTACAAATTTTCAGATATATATTTTTTTTAAGGTCAAAGACATGAAAATATAAATTTCGCAGCTACCCAAAACTGGTACCACCACTTTACACTCTTTATTTTGTACTCTACATTGGTTTGTTTTTTTTTTACATATTATCGCCAAAAAAATGAAAATGTTACACATCCTGTTAATACATTATCTGCACGAAACAGCAGTTCAGTTGACCCAAATGCAGACAATTTACAACGATTACGAACGAACGAATCGAGACAACGGTTTAAAATGTCATGAAGCATCATGAAATTGTAACCGCAAAAGGTATACTTGTATATTTACAGTAATAAAAGGGTTAAATATAAACAAAATATGCTTAGTTAATTTTTAAATATTTTTTGAACTAATCACTTATTTCTCACATTTGTTTAAAAATAAGTCTAAAAATAAACTAATGTTACTTAAAGAAAATAAAATGGACAATACTATCTTAAAACGGACAATACTTAAAAACCTCTTAATATACAATAAAGCAATGATTGAGCGTATAAATGATTCAAATTGCGAAAATAAAATAAATTAGTGGTAATGGAATATACATTTATTATGATCCTAAGCATTGTCTGCATTTGGGCCAAGTTACTCAACTGCTGTTTCGCGCAGATAATGTATTAACAGGATGTGCAACATTTAAGGAATTTATAAAATAATAATTTTAAAACAAGTTCAATCTACTTATAATAATTTTACTCCTAACTCTTTATATTGTTGTCTGCATGCAATTACGAAAATTTAATTAAAACTAATCTATTTACCAATCAATTGTTAAGCTTTATAAGCCATTTTGTACAAGTCTTTTTTGTTGGAACAAAACAAAAAAATATCAAAACATATTTAATAGATTCAATGGAAATTTGTTTAATTTATGTCATTGATTAACAAATGACTTGAACCATTTATACTATCTATCAAATTATCAGCCCTAAGATCAGCCCTAAGATAACAACATAAGATAACAAAACTTTTGAAATTAAATCCCGCTGACGTTAATTTCTTTTTGAATAGAAATTAAAGCCCATAATTAAAAGGAATTAAAATCCGCGGACTTTAATACCTTTTGAACTATATTATTAATCCTTCTATCTATTAAATTGGGAAAGAAATAGAAGCCAAAATGTTAGCTTGGAATTGTAAAGCCATATCATAATTATATTTTATTATCAAATCATATTAATAATTTATTATACAATTGATTTTTTTTTGGTATAAATTTTTTTTAAATATGAATACAGAAAAAATAAAATTTCTCTTCTTTTTTGTATTTAATTATGTTTCTATCCCTTTCTTTTTTACAAAAAAAAAAAAAATATTTCATTTTTTTTATGTTTAATTTTTCTCTTCTTTGAATCATAAAAAAATATATATTTTTATTATTTTTACTTTATTTTTATATTATTTATATTAACCGTATAAACACATACAAAGATTTATATAAAAAACAAAAATAAAACAAACTACAAAATGAAAAAAGGATATAAACGAAAAAAAAAAAAAGTTAATTATAATACTGAACGTGTGCCTCTCTTAAGAACAAAAATAAAATAAAATGAACAAAATAAAAAATACACAAAGAGTACAAAAGCATGAACAATAATGAGAGAAAAAGTGAAAGTGTGGAGAAGAGAAATAACAAAAAAGAGAAAAAATTATAAAATAAAATCTATATTTACCTATATTTACCTTTTTTCGTTTTTATAGCATGCGATGCTCCTTTTTTTATACAGTTGTAATTTGTAATTTTTTTTTTTGTTGTTTTTTGTTTTTTTTTTTTTTTTGTTTTAATCATACCTAATACCTAATATAACAATAATGAAAATCTTTTATTGCACATAAATTTTTAATTAATTAATTTTTTTCATTTTATTTTATTTTGTTTGTTTTTTTTTTGCACAAAACCCCTTAAGGATGTAAAGGTTTTTGATGAGGTGTTGCTATAATATTTTGTTGTTGTTTTTCTTTTTTTTTTTTTAATTCTTTTTTTATTATCATTTTTATTATATTAGTAAAGATGGATGTAAATGAAAGTTAGTTAAAATATTATTATTTTATTTTAGAAGAAGAAGAAGAAGGAGAATAAATTATTGATCATAAATTCGATTTTAAAAATTATGAAAAAAAGAAAAGTGGAGTTATGACAACCCAATAAATTGATGAGTTAATTGATAGATTTATTGAACAATATTTATTGAAAAGTTGTTAAAAAAAAAGGAGATTTTGTTAAGTAATAAAAAAGTACTTTTTCTTTCGCACTTAACGAATGAGCATTTGTAATAGTAACTTTTTATTGGAGAGAAATAAAATATGTTATATTTTGATATCAATTATGTTACTTCTGATATCCCTTCTAAGAAACTAAACTTCTATCGAGGGTTTATTGATGGTAGTCTTTGCAGGTTGTGTTAGTAGAATGTGCCCTAGAGATTCTTCTTGTGCTTTACAGAATCTGCATACAACGACATTCTCTATTCCAATTTTCTTTAAGTGACCCTTTAGTCGGTAGTGTCCTGACAAAAAGCCGGTTTGAATTTTGAATTTATTTTTACTGGATCTTATGATTTTTTATTATCTTTTCCGATAATAATTTTCCCGCTTTTCTTCAGCTTTTTGTTTTGCAAGATAACCAGCTTCCTTATTTCCCACTCTACCTACGTGTCCAGATACCTAGTAGAGGGTTACTTTATTGTTTCTTCCTGTTCTTAAATTTTGTTTAATATACCTAATGCATATTAAATAATTTTTGATTGTACAATAGACTAATCTAATCAAATATCTTATTATACCCAAGTAGACTATAATATAATAGTGACAGAAATGTTAAAATATATTTTCCGTTTCAAATTATTAGAACTAGGTATAATAGATATATACTCAATGATGCGGATTATAGATAAGTATCGAAAAATTAATTAATTTAGCTACATGCGACCATTTGCCCGTAAGCACCATAAAAACTAAATAAGTTTGAGCATCGAATTGCACTCAAAATAATTTTATAATTTTCTTTTTCACTTTCTTTTGGTTAAAATTTTTGAGACATTTATTTTGGTTTTCATAATTAAACATAAACAAGAGTGTTGATAATAGATTTTCTTTGCATTACATAAATAAAATTAAGTAAACTATTATTCTCCACAACGCTTTGTAGCAAAGTCGGAATATTTTATTATAAAACTTTAATTCTTCCAGGATTAAAATTTTCCCTCGAAATTTGTTATAATGTTCGAATGAAAGCTTAACTTATATATATACTTAGGACTCTCTACAGATTTTGCAAATTTATATTCAAAAAAAATTATATATGATATGGGAAAAATAACTAGAATTTATAGATTCTTTTAATGCGCAACCTAATACAAAATAATAGAAACATATTACATTACACATAAAAAGTATTTGATTCGGGGTTTATTGACACGTCATGAATTTCAAGAAAAATTATTATATAATATTATAAACTCGTCCGACTGATGCTTTTTATTGCATTAAAATTATCAATTTTCTTTTAGATTTATCTGCATAACTTCAACACTACTAAACTTGACTAAATTCATGACGCATGTTATGTTGCATGTTATGTTGTGTTTCACATGTTATTGTTATGTTGTATTTCAATATGTGTAAACAATAGATTATTAGATGGTAAGAGTTCTAGGCAATCTAATAACATTTCCTTTTATTAAAATCTTATTAGCTTAGAAAATTTTTGTGTCAGAAAATTTAATTGTAATGGTTAAATAACGGGAAATTTAAAATTACTTGAAATTTTTAAATTGCCTTTACAACAAAAAAAAGTGTATAATACATATAGTTGTGTCAATTGTTTGAACTATTATTATTTCCGCACAAAAATACCATATTGTGTTTCGATAAAATTTAATCATCTTTTAGAAAATTTCAAATATTTGACTTAAATAAGAAAGGAGATATATTTATGTAATTTTCGAAGTTGTATGACAGCTATACTCGGTCGTATTACGCTGAACCAACAAAATTTCGTAAATATTGTTTACTTAACTTCTTTTGACAAAATTTCAGATGCAATAGCTTAATTGGATACCGTGTTATGCTTATCAAAAAAAAATTTGTATGACTGTTATTCGAACATGCCGATCAAACTTCCTTATAATATATGTACATATATGATTTTTGATTTTAAGAATTCCTTTTGAATTTTGATCAAAATTTAACTTTAAAAAATTCTTTGTTTTTGTTTTTTTTTTATTTCTTTCGAATTTTTGATCCATATCTAATGTTAAATAACAATAATATGTAAATTTATTACAACACAAAAATATCATATAAATAGCGGATGCAAATGAATAAAATGATATAGAATAAAAGATAACATGATGTACCAAAGTGGACATATCTAAAACCATTTGTTTAATTTTAGATGCCAACTAACCATTTAGATGTGGTAGCGTTTTTGTCTGCTCTAATAAAATTTTATTATTATTTTGTTGATTAAAGATAATAAAAAAATTGTATATTTGTATAAAAAAAATTGTATATAGTTGATCTGGCCAACTATAGAGAGGAAAGGAAATGTGTTACAATAAATGAATATAAGTTTGATTAAAATAATCTCTTGATATGCTATGAGTTATGATAATATTTATAACTTTTTATTTCTAAAACTGACTTTTTACTAAAAAATAAAACTAAAATAATATCAAAATAAAAAATAATTTTGACTATAAAAAAAAAAAAAAATCATATTTATCTTAAGAAAATAATCTGAATTATAAAATTCAGTTAAGACCATTGAATTGATTAGGATCATTAGATTCGAATTTTTATATTAAACTTCAAAAACTTTAATTGAATAATTCATTCATTCAATATTGTAAAAAATTGGTTACTATATACTATCGTGGGCGAAAAATATAACGGTTTAAGTAAAATACTGCAAAATGTTCGGAAAATTTCAAAATAATCAATTTGACCTTTAAATGACCTTTACGCCAAAAGTCATGTTTTATGAGCTCACGTTTTGTTCCATTAGCTATGTTCTATATAGCTTACGTTATTAGGTATCGTTATGTAAACTTCCAAGGCTATCGAACAAGGCTATCTTACCTGAACCAAAGTATATCCTAATTATTTACCATATTAATTGTTTAACCATTAGTAATAAATTCTAAATCAATGTATCTATATTAAAAATTTTAAAACGAAAAATTTTCACCATTACAAACGAAATATACTCTTTAAATGCTCTTCTAATTTTTATGCGAGCATAAAAGTATAAACCCCTGACTGCATACATGTATACAATAAAAGATAATAAAAACACAAAAAAAAAAGAAAATGAGCTTTCATTTTATTACGCTAAGGTATATAATTAATGGAAAATAACGGTAAATTTGTCCTGTTATTGTTATTTTAACCAAAATATTTACAGTTATTTTTTTTTTCATGTATTTATAATTCCTTTTTTGTTTTTTGAATTTAGCGTGAGTCTGATTATGTCGACCACTGACCTTTTGAATGTAACAATAAAAATAAAAAGAAAATATAAAAACACAAAACAAAATCTCCTCACCAAAAATTAAAAGGATCAAATAGCTATTTTATACGATTTAGAATTTGAATTTTTACAGATAATGAAATCTGTATCACAAATAAATATGTTATATTATGTTAACAAATATAACATTCATTGTTTTGAAAAATTTCGTGTATAATCATTTAAAAATCGGTCACAAACCTAAAAAATTAAAAAAAAATTATTCTATTTTATTTGATGTTAATTAATGAAAATAAAACTTTATAAGGGGCCTCGGTGGCCTAGTGGGTAAGAGCGTATAAAATACGCTGTAAACACCGAGGGAGTGTGGGTTTGAATCTCACACATGTCGTAAGAGTTATTTCCCCTTACGACATTTACAGCCACGCCTGAACAGGAAAGGCTGTGTAGTTTCCTGTCCACATTTATGAAACACATTTCCACATTTCACACATGTCCACATTTTAATGCAGAGAAATGCATTAAAAAAAAAAAACTTTATAATATCTATAATATAATACACAAGATGTTGGCGAGACCTTGCCAACATGTAAAAAAACATATTTTATATCTATAATAAAACACTCACACTGAATGTAAACTAAACTGGCAATGATGATATTTCTGTATATTTATTTAATAATTTAAAATTTTATTACCAGAGACACGAATCTTTAACTCAAACTATTATCAAGAGACACAAACCATTCATTAAAAATAAAAAAAAAATTTAGTAAATATTATTACCAGAGACCAAATTTTCCACTAGAAGTATTGTCAGAGACACAAACCGTTCATTAAAAGTGAGTACAGTCAAAAAAGGAAAAGTACATACTTAAAAAACACATTTTCAATAAAAATAAATTCAGCTAATTTTTAATTTTTAAATTTGACCGCCACATCCATTATGAACTGGTCGCAGCGGTAATCAAAAATAAATTATTAATCTTCTGTTGGCGTTTTCAATCTTTGTTTTGGAAAAAAAAATAAAAATAAGAACTCTTAATAAAATTAAAACGCCTGAAAGTGAGAGTGAGCAAAGCTTATAGTAAAACCTCATATTTATAAGAAAAAAATAATAGGCCGATTTTATTCTTGATTTTGTTTTCATTAGTATAAAAGCTGGTAAAAGCTTCGTAACAGACTTTAAAGTAGTTTTGTTTATTTAGGTTGAAATTTAGATTTTTAAGCTAAATTTTCGCTATAACTGGTATAACATAAAATATTCGAAATTTTTTTATTAATATAAAATTCGGCAGACTTAAATAATTATATTTCATAACAGAAGTCTGGAACTTACCAAATATTATAAAAATGGATATTTTTCTCAAAAAAAAAGAAAAAATAACATAGAAAATATCATTTTAGAAGCCTTTTCTCACAATAGATTCATAATTTTGTACTAATTTATTTTTAGACCATTAAATTAAAAAGCTGTCGAAAACGACCGTCACAAAAAAAAAGCCCCCGAAAATTTATGAAATTTCATTATCAGAGACATGAATGTTTTATTAAATATACCAAAGACTTCTCCTAAGTACATTTAAATAAAATAAATTCAGCAAATTTTTTTCAAGAAAAAAAAAATTAACGCAAAAGACTTGAAAGTAGTTTTGGTAATTAAAGTAATTTCGCAGCGAAAACAACTGTTTTTCATCGACATAAAAATTTTTTTTTAAAACTAAATAAAAACAGAGAGTCTGGAAAAATTTTAACAAATTTTAAAATTATTTCGATTATTGGTATTGTTTTAATTGTAACAAAAAAACAAAATGTCGTAGCGGTTGGTGTTGGTTGGCTTTTCGCCGGTTTTTATTGTGCACTTTATACATGTGTTTCAAACAATTTTTGAGATATCGGCACGAACTTTTAGCCTGAATGTGTTTTTATCTTAGACCATTTTTTGTTAATGATTAAAAAACTGTCAAAAATTACCGCGACGAAAAAACGGCGAGAAAAAATACCTAACATTTTTAATTTTATGTTTTTTTTCTATTACATCAAGTAAGTAAGTGATTCCAAAGTTTTTTTAATGGTGCTGATGTAAAAATGAAATTTTTAGGTAGTTTATTTTACGGTATGACTCCCTTCAGTATGATACCGTAAATGTTTTTGAATCTATAGAAATTGTGCAACAGGGGATTTTCTAGTTAATTTATATAATACATAAATTATGAAAGTTATGTGAATTTTATGAAACGATAATTTCAATAATTTGGTAAGCTGTTTCAGTGTAAGCAGTGACTCAAACCTGACTAATGCTAGCACTGAAATTTTGTTATTTTAATACATATATAAAATTTTAAAGCAATCTTTAGTTTGAGTTTTGAAAGTATATCGCAAAAAAAAACTAATTCTTATTGAACCTAAAGAATTTTTGGTGCAAGTCAAGTCAAGAATAACGATTAACATTTAACTTCAAATAATAGAGAAAAAAATTTCAAATTTTTCTGGATAGTTAAGAGACTGCATTGAGTTGAATGTTCCACTGTTTCACATCTACTCTATTTGTGTTCATCAATGCCCTTTCAATTTATGATTAAAAAAAGATAAGGTTGTATGTACGATTCTAAAAAGGTGCACGTTTTAAAATAATAAAAATAGAATAGTCATTACTATTACATTAAATTTGTAATTTATTTTAGAATTTTTCATGTAAGTTTTAATATTGATGTTTTACTTACGGTAAATTTAAGCAAGTGGCCACTGTGCAAGTGTCTCAAAATGGAGAATATTCGATTTATCATGGATAATAGCTTTTAAACTAAAGAAAGTAGAAGTACAAATATTTCTTTTGAGGTAACATATTCTCAATGAATTTCCTCATCTAAAAATTACAAGGTTCTGACTGTAAAAGCTTATCTAAGATGCGGAGGAACCAATATCTTGTATAATATTATTTAAACACAACGATAAATTTATATAGGTACTAAATTGCAAAATTAGATATGATATTAGACATATATAAATATTTGAAAACAGGCTTTTTTACAACTTTGGGAGACTGAAACATCGTAATGAGTGGGGTTACAGAAAAAGTTGTTGCGCAACATTAATTTTAAACTACTCATTAAAAATTAATTACTCCATTTTAAAAGGTGTGAAAGTTTTGTAAACAGACGGATAGAAGGACAAGAAGAGTTAAACTTGTAAAAAAATTTTACAAATCGCTGAAACTTCCGTTTAACAAGGTATGAATAAAACATTGGAATGTATTTTGACTATAAGCATTCACCTTTATATAATTTACAAAATAATAGATCAATAATACATAATTGCAAAAGCATTGAATAAAACTGAAAAACAAAGAAAAACATAATATGAATTTAATCGAAATTATTTTTATTGAAATTTATTTCATTATATTTTATTTATTTATATTTACATTCATATTTAATGGAATAATGCAAAACAATCGGCTACTACGGACAGTACAAAGGTACAAATATTTATTGCGGTTTTGTTTACTAAAAACAAGTAAATGTAACAGTAAGTCGATGCAACCGACTTATTAATACCCTACACCTGAATAATTCGAATTAAATTAAAAATCCATAAGTGTTTTTGGCAGCTGCTTGAACTTCTTCCCTTTTCTGTCTTATTCAACTCGAATTTCAAGAACGTAAAAGACGCATCCGCTTGGGATATGCTTGACACCCTTGTATAAAATTTTAAGTTTCTATCTTAATTATTTTCGAAGATTGGTAGTCCTTGGGAGGTTTGTGTCAGCTACCCGAATTGCCACTCCAATTCATCGAATCCATCTCAGGAACATAAAGAAAACTTGCCAGAACACCATTCTATTAAATTTAAAGGTCCTACTTTTGTTGGTTTTGGAGATATGCTCGTTGCTCTTGTGCTCGTCCGGAAGTTTCCAAAATACGAACCCATGGTTCAAATTCTTTCAAATGTCAGTTTCCAATTTTACAGAAAAGGAAACATAACAGAACACCTTTGTACTAAAGATAAAAGTTCTATCTTTGTTGGTTGTGGAGATATACTCGTTTGCTCTGGGGCTCGTCCGGAAGCTTCCAAGATTTGAACCCATGGACCAAATCCTCACAAATTTCAGAAACATAAATCAAACATGAAGGAACACCATTCTGCCTAATTTAAAGGTTATATCTTTGTTGCATTTGGAGATAATATCATTTGCTCTGAGGCTCGTTCGGAAGCTTTCAAAATCCGAACACAAGGACCAAATCCTCTCAAATTTCAGAGGCCTAAATCATACATAAAAGAACACCATTCTGCCAAAAGTAAAGGTTATATCTTTATTGGTTTTGGAGGTAATCTCATTTGCTCTGGGGCTCGTTCGGAAGCTTCCAAAACCAAACCCATGGACCAAATCCTCTTAAATTTTAGAGACATAAATCAAACTGGAAGAAACATCATTATAAAAAATTTAAAGGTTCTATCTTTATTGGTTTTGGAGATAATCTCGTTTGCTCCGGAATCATTCGGAAGCTTCCAGAATCCGAACCCATGGACGGATTTTGTCCAGATTCGAACATAGCCTTTCTTTCGTAATTAGTAACCTACTATATAAATTTTATCAAGATAGCATCATTATTTTTTGAGTTATCGTGCGTACGGACGGACGGACGGACATCGCTAAATCGACTCCGGCGGTGATCCTGATTCAGAATATATATACATGTCTATATCTAACTCGCTTCCTTTTGGTGGTTACAAACACCATACCAAAGTTAATATACCCTATACTTTAGGTTTTTTTTTTTTTTTTTTAATTAAACTTTATTTTGATCTTTTATACAATCTTAAAATTAACTTAGCCTATAAAAAAAGTTTGAAAAAAACAGCTCTTAATATTATTGCAATTAACATTTAAATTTGGAAAAATTTTTATGTTAATATGATTCTTAATTTTTTTAAGTTATTTAGATATAGATTAATTATTTTGTTATAACAATATTTTTGTATTTTTTTATTGAAAAAAAAACGAGATTATTCTGGAGTGTTTTGTGATCTATCATAATGTTTTCGAATCAATTTTATCAGAAAATTGTCGATTCTTATTATGTTTGCTTCCTTGTACAAGTATTTATTGGAATAATAATGCTTGTAGTCGGATTCGGGCTTTCTACAAATATTGGTGCAAACTCTTATACACTTTCTTTCGAACTTTCGTATTTTTTCCATTAAGCTTGCACTTACGTTGTACCATATGGGTGCACCGTATGCAATTATTGGCCTTATTAATGATTGATAACAAATTATTTTAACCTTATTACTAATGTTTTTGTTATAAAGTATGTTTTTTGCTATCATAAAGGCCTTGTTGCCTTTAGAAATTGTATATTTGATATGTTCGGAGTAATTCAAATTGCGGTGAAGAAAAACTCCGAGATATTTAACAACTTTTTTGTTTGAAAGAGGTGTATTACTGGGAGTTTTTATAGTGAAACTTTTCCAATTTTTTTTTATGTCTGAACTAGTTTTGTCCACCGTATTACGAAATAAAACGGTTTCACATTTGTTATAGTTCACTTTTAATTTCCAAATTTTGCAGTAGTCCAGAGTAATGTTGAACATTTTTTGAACTTTGGACTGTATGCTACTAACAATGTTGTCCGCGCAATAAACTATTATATCGTCTGCAAATGCTAGTGAGTAGGTATTACCTTTTACACGTTCTAATAATTTTAGCAAGTCGGATATATATATTGAAAAAAGGATAGGTGCATTAACAGTTCCTTGTTGCAATCCATTTTCAATTACGAACATATTACTACAATCATTATGGGAGGTCTGGATTAAGAATTTATTGTTATACAACATACTCTGCAGCAATGCTGTTAGGTGGTAAGGAAATTTGTAGTCATAAAGTATTTTATAAATCAGACCATCTAACCATACGGAGTTAAACGCTTTTTCGAGGTCAATTAAACATGCACCTATAGCGAAATTTTTATTTGTAAACCAACAAATATCCGAAGTGAGCTTAGTTATAGTGTGAATCGAACTGTGTTTAAACCTAAAGCCAAACTGATTTTGAGGAATTATATCTTTTTCATTTACTAACTTTGTGATTTTATCATTTATAAGTGTTTCAAAAACTTTACTTATGTTAGGCATTAGGCTAATTGGTCTGTAATTATTAGGATTAGACGGATCTTTGCCTGGTTTTTTTAGCAATATAGTTTTCGAAATTTTCCATATTTTTGGAAAATACGAGTTGTTAATTGCATTATTAAAAAGTATTACGTATTTTGAAATTATTAAATCACTTAAATTTTTTAATACTAAATTTGGAATTTTATCTATACCGGTTGAAGTTTTATTATTTAAAGCTTTAAATTTACCGCAAAGTTCAGTTTGGTTCGTGTAATGGCTATTTTCACCACACTGTTCTGATGATTTATTTATATTCGAAAAGTTACAAAGAGAAATACTGTTTTTATGCCATTGCTTAATGTTGTGTTTGAATTGATTTATTTTTTCTGTGATATTGATATGAAATCTATTATTGGGAGATAAATGAATTTTGTGAGTGTTTTGTAGGTATGTACCTAATACATTGGGAATTTCTCTTTGGTCTTGCAATATAAATTTATTATTATGTGATTTTTTTAATTTTGTAATATCAATGTTATTTTGTGTAAGTAAAGATATGTCATTAGAATCTATGTGCAGGTTATTGATTTTATTAGAGTTATTTTTATGAAATATTTTATTTAGCTCAGGAAACATATTATTATTTGGTTTGAGTTTTTCAAGTCGACATTGCCAATATTTGTTGATTTCTACATTTATTTGTTGTTTAATAAGCGTTTTGATATTGTTTAAAAGACTTTTAAGTAAATTTAAATTATAAGTTGAAAAATTATATCTTTGTCTGTTAATTTTATGAATATCTTTTAATAAGCTGTTTTTTTTGTTTAATAGTATTTTTAATTTGGTGGAGTAAAATTTTTTTAAATTATTGGAAGTTTTATTTTTTGGTATAGTTTCATGCATAGTATTTAGGATTATTTCGTTTAATTGAAGGAGGTGGTAATCTATTTTTTGATTGGAAATGTTGGAATTATCTACGATTTTATTGTTATTCGATAAGTATTTGTTAGCAAATTGACTATCTAATTTTTTTTGAAATATTCTCCAATTTGTTTTTGCAAAGTTAAAATTATCATTGTTTGGCAACTCTTCGTTTATTTTTGAAAGTTCATCATTAATAATGGTGAATGGTATGAGAATAGCGTTGTGGTCGCTATCATATGGAAGAGTGTTTATTTTATTATGCGAGTCAGAGAAACTTATTTTTATTCTCACATCAGCCAATGCAAGATCGATATAAGAGTTTGCCCGTGGTAATGTGGGTGCATCTGATAGAAGTAAATTACTCTTAAATTTTATTTTATTAGTTTCTAGCCATTTGTATAATTGTAAACCTCTAGCATTATTTATGGAATTTAGCCATGACGTGTGTTTGGCATTAAAATCTCCGGTTATGATATAATAGTTATTTAAATTATATAAATTTAATAGCATAAAAATTTTTTCTAATTCTGTTAAAAAATATTTTGAGTTTCTATTTGATGCATAAATAGAAACTATGAATAATTTTTTATTTTGTTTTAATTGTAATGATATAACAACAGGTTCGATGCATTGAAAATCATCAAAAATGTCATTATTTACAATCTTAAATTGGAAATGTTTTTTAATTCCTATGGCAACACCTCCGCCATCGAGATCAGTTTTTCGATCTCTTCTAATTAAGCAATAATTGTCAACAACCATGTGGTCGCTTGACTTAAGCTTTGTCTCGCTCACACATATTATGTCAGGCTTATAGATCTCCAGAAAGTGCATAAAAGAGAATTTTTTATTGTAGGAGATTAATGAATTGACATTAATTGAAATTAATTTGTAATGCAAATTAGAATTAGTCATAGTGTTGGTTGGATTCAATACTCATACAGTCGAAAAGTATATTAATTCTATCTGCGTTAGAGTTTATTTTTTTTTCTACATTGTTAATTTTTTTTTGCATTTCTTGAATGCTGTTTCTTATTTCTAATAGTATATTGCTATTAACGTTATCAGTGTTAGTATTTTCCCTATGGCTATTACTATTGTTAGTATTTTTTTTGTTACTTACAACACTAGCATATGATACGTTTGGACGAGTAATACTAAAGGCCATGTGCTTATTATTAATTTTTTCTTTAATTAATTCCGTTGCTTCGGTGCGTTTCTTTACTCTTAGCTGATACTCTGGACACTTCTTGTACGATGCTGGATGACCATAATTTTTACACAGAGTGCAGAATAGCTTATCTTTCGAATCATCTGGATTTATAGCGCAATTACCGGGTAAGTGATTACTACCACATTTTACACATCTGTACTCCATATTACAGTTGGATGAAGAATGATTAAAGCGTTGGCATCGTGTGCACTGCATAATGTTTGGTTTGTTTATGCGTTCCCATCGGATTATCAGATGATCTATTGATTTGATCTTCAAAATTTCATTAACAGGGCTACGTGGTGAAGCCTGTACAATAAAAAATGGCAGTATTTTCCCTTTAGATGTTGAAAATTTGGTGGTAAATCTGGTAACTTTTTCAAATTTAATATTTTCATTTTCAAATTGTTTTAGGATTTCCAAAACTTCTTCACATGAATAAGAGGTATTCAAACCTTTTAATAAGAGAGATACTTTTTTATCCTCTTTTGGTGTAAATGTATAATAATTTATACTGGATTTTTCAAGGAGTGCACGTGCTTTTTTAAAATCTGTTGTGTTGTAGGTGTACAAAACGTTGTTGTTCTCGCCAATTTGTTTTATTAAAAAATCTTTTATTTTTAGATCATTACCCAGTAATTGTCTCAAAAGTTTGACATCTGTCTTTCCAAAATTGATTGGTGGCATTCTTTTGCTGGTGTGCAGATTTACGTTAGAAGCCTTTTTCGAACTTAAAGATGCAGTAATTTTTTCATGATTAACATTGCTTTTTTTTTCTTTTGTTCTTTTAGTGAGTTCCTGTATTTTCGCATCAAGTTGCGTGTTATCTGTCTCGTCGGAAACTTCCATTAAAGAAGCAAAATAATTAGCATTATCACGAGCTTGATTTGGAACCTCATTACCAACTCCAATCAGGGCCCTCAGTTTTTCATTATCATCAGTCAACTTGGCTAGTTGCTTTTTCAGTTCTTGTATTTCCAATTGACTTTTCGTTATTGATCTTTTAACACTTTGACCTTTGGTTTTCGCCCTTATATTTTTTTTCATATTTATATTAGTTTTTTTTTTTTTATTTAATAATTCATTTAATTTCAGATTAATATTATCCCGTAATACGGTATCTTTGGAAGAACCTTCTCCAAACATGATTGCAATCCTTTATGTGAAAGGATGCAATCAATCCAACTGATTGCAGATCAAACCACTTATACAGTGTTTTTTTTTTTATTTTTTTTATTAAAACGAAAAATTAAATTTCGCTTAAATTTTAAATAGTGAACCGTTCAAAAAAAAAAAAATTTTTTTTCTTTTTATTTTAATTTACTTTTTATTTTTTAGCTATGCTATAATCGACCGTCTCCAATAAAAGTTCGAGTTGAACTCCCTATACTTTAGGTGTAGGGTATAAAAATGAAAAGAAAAATAGAAAAGAAATTAATTATTAGCATACTTTTAGGCGATTTAAAAAAAATTTTTTAATAAAATAATGGACTTTTTATAATAAAAACGAGAAAGAATACAGTTGCCTTTGTCAACTCTTAGATAACCGTACGAACCGTTAGTATGTTCACAGCCTGTCACTCTGCTTACAATATTATGTTTTTAATATTTTAGTATTTTAAAATAATTTGGGTGAATTTTATAATTTCTAGAACTATGGGTTGTACATATATTCAAACTATATGTTATATTCTTCAAAATCAGATTCTAACCTTCCACATAACGATTATCAATCCAAAACTTTTTCAAATATTCTATAGTACCATTTAATACTAAGCGGTAAATGTATATTAAATTACAAAATAGTAAATATAATTTTAAATATTATATTATATTAATGCGTACATAGTATATTTATATTGTTATAAGTATATCGCCATACATTGCAATATTTCTTTAAAAATATTTCCATTTATATAATAATTTCTTAATAAGTACAATAAAATACATATATACAATAAAATAAGATATATCTAGCTCGCTTATTTCGAGGTGTTAGAAACGAGTAATTTTATTATACTAGATACTTATCGTACGGGTATAATTTACGAAAAAGCGAAAAATTACACAACAATTTTAAAAATTTGTGAAATGTATTCAATAAAATGACAATAAATTAAATATATGCTGTTTCGTTAAATTTTTTCAAACTCCCGAATCTATTAAAAATATAAATTTATAAAAATTTTTCATTTCTTATTAATTCATCATATTTTAACGTACTCAACCGATTGTAAAGTACCAAAACAAAAAATTTAGCAATTTTTTGAAGAATTAAAGAATTGGTTTCTAAAGGCCTGGGGATCGTTCCCATTAAATATTACTATGTTTATTTAAAATAAGAAATTTTCCTGAATAGAACAGTTAAAGAAATAAGGATCAGTTATTCAGTTATTTCAATTTGTACAAGTTTACAACAATAAATTAAATAAATCATTTATATGTAAACTGTTAAAAAAATTAGGTCCTTAATATTTATAAAAATAAAGAGAATCGTCAAAAATTTATATTTTTGAAGAGTACTTTAAAACTTTTAAAAATAATGTGAAATAGAAAATGTTTAATTATCCTACAGTTTTTAAAAATCTCGGGCTCTTTAAAATATACCTAACTAAAAAAAATTTATAATGATTCCGAGGTCGAAGTAATATTATGTAAAAACGAGGAAGAGTGCAGTAGAGTAAACTATGTCAACTCAGGGATACCTGTATGCACGTAATATATCCTGGTTCTATATAACTTCATCATCTTTTAAACAATTTCAGATGTTTTTGTACCGACGTTATAACTATCTAGATATATTTATGTAAATTGTGTAGTTGTATTACAGATACCCAAATCTATTGCACCAGCACAACCAAATTTTACAGATGTTGTTGGCCTATAACTCGACACGATTTTGAAACAGCTAGTTTCAATAGATAGTGAGTTGTTTCCATATAAATAAAGAAGTTGTATGGCAGCTACTCGAAGCCGGCGGCCGCAAAAGCTGGATTTAAACAGGAAAACTAACAATTTTGCAAAAGTGACGTAAAAAAAAATTTTAGCTTATTAGCTCCTTTATTTTTTGAGTTATCGTGCGAAAGAACGGGAGTACGTGGCTTAATCGACTCAGAATTCGATTATGAGCCGATCCATACCTTTGACAATATATCTAGCTCGACTCCTTTAAGGTGTCACAAATGTAATGGCAAATTTATTATACCCTTGAACATAGTTCATGCGGGTATAATAAAAAGTCGTTAGGTTGAAAACATCAACGAGTATCGGTATCTTCGAGTATTCGATCTTTTTGTCGTTGATATCTATACAAGTTTTACCTTTAATATAATTTTGATAAATGAATGGAATTTTATGAGATATTTCTAATATTCTATGAAAAACAAAAATATCCATACGGCTAAACCATACCATAACAGCAAAGTGTTGCAAACTTTCAATTGAAGAAAAGTAAATCAATGTAAATCAATGTATGAATATAATGATTATTATCTATTATTCTCTTCACAGTAGCTATATTATAATATTTTTAAATATTTCTTCTACAATATTATAGCAAACTATTTTTTTAATCACTTTTAAATATTTTAATCCAATTAAGTATTTAATAAAAATATTATTTAAAAAGGCTTTCTGCTGCCTATGCTTACTTCAATATCATAATTGATGCCAAATTCAAATGTATTTATATTATATACATATAAAATGGGGTCAAAGTTTCATAATTATTATATAATATTTTTATTGTTCTTAAAATAAATAATATGATAATTAATAAAATTAAAACTAAAATAAAAATATTGCAGTATCATATTACAAATAATATTGAATTTGTGGTGGGAGATATTTTTCTTTAGAACAAACAAATACAGTGATGACTACACTATAATTACATTAAATATATAGTTAGGCTAAATTCTTTATAGTTAAAATGACGATCCGTCGCAAAACCTGTCATTGATGCTAGTTTTATAATTTATAGAATATCTTCATTCATAAACTAAATACCTACGAACTAAAAGTTAGAGGGGCTAAAATTAGAAATAAAAGTGACATTTACAAATTGTGATAAATTTTGTGAAGCTAGTTCGAAACTTCTTATAGTAGCCAGTCTTCTAAAATAAAGTATTCCCTTAAAACAAGTAGATATAGAATATGTGTTTTTCACATAATATTTTAGACTTGTAGTTCAAAGTCTCCGATAACTCAAGCAATATTTAATAAGCAAGTCGATTGTAATTTTAGTAGGTCTTTTAGTGACCATAAGTGGAATTGATTCGTTCATATTAAAATTTGATATACTTAGTTTTCTTATGATTACATGAATAAAAAAAGATATCAAAGTAAGAAAAAAGCTGCAAAAAATTCTGTAATTTAAATTTAGTTATTGATAGTAAGTATATTAAGTAGTGATTGTAGGTTTTTGTGATGTTGGATATAAAGTTAACTTTTACGTAATATATCTTTTATACCTGAAGTTTTAAAAAATTTTTAAGGCATAAAACATCCAAATCCAGTACAGAAATTAGACTAGAATCGTCCACTTAAGGCTTTAAGTTTTTTTACAGGCAGTTTTTTTTGTTTTTGTTAAAAACAAACGAGATGGTTTTAATAAGGATGTTCTTAACGAACCTTTTTTGCAATTAAGCATTTAAAACATAATTGAGTAAAGAAAATATACAATTTGAAAGTTTTACAAATAATCATCATATTATTATGGCAAGCGCAGAAATATTATAATTTAATAAGAGTACAAGGTTTACATTACTCCGGTCCTCACATTTTCAGAATTTCTATAAGTAAAAAAGCAAAGTCCAAAATGTGAACTTTTGTACCTATTATGTACCTATTATTGTAAATTATGAATGATAGAACTTTAAACTGAAATGAAACACATTTAAATTAAAATTGAAGCCTAATTTCGTTTTATTTGAAAAATAATTTTATGATATTTAGGTTTTAAAAATATTTTCCGGCATATGTCCACCACGACTTACTCTGAGCAACCGCATTCGATCAGACCGATTTTGGATACTTTTTCGAGTAATTTAGATCTTATTTCATGAATAACATGGGTTATGTTGGCTTCCAAAGCGTCTATTGTTTCTGGTTTACCAGATGTCGCATGTTCTTGGAGACCAATTAATTGGATCATTTTTCGAAATAATGTCATCATCAAATCTTTCTTTCAATAAATCAATTGTTGCGGTAGCAGTATGAGGTGTTGTGCTAGCACCATCTTTTTGGAAGCAAAACACTTCCAGGTCGATACCATTCAAATTTTGCAACAAAAACTCATTGATCATTGATCTGTATCGAGTATCACTCACTGTAACATTAGCTTCAGCATCGTTTTTAAAGAAATATGAACCGATGATGCCTCCAGCGTGTAAACCACACCATACGGTGCATTTTTCAGGATGAAATGAAGCTTGAGGATTGTTTTCACTCCTTATACGGCAATTTTGCTTGCTTACGTAGCCGTTCACCCAAAAATGAGCTTCATCACTAAACACAATTTTTCGATTAAAAAGTGAATTAACTTCAAGCTGTTGAACACCTATTTTGAGAATGAATATTTGCAAAAGTTGTTGCAGTGTGAGTCTTTCCATGATAATTTGAGAGTAATAATTCTGAAATGAAATAAAAAAAAAATTGGTTTCAATCTTAATTTAAATGTGTTTTATTTCAATTTAAAGTTCTATCATTCTAAAAAAAACCATCCGTTATATGTCATCAAAATATTTGCGACTTTACTGTCAGAATCCATTAAATGTTTGCTTCAAGCAGACAAGTAAATATTGTCAGATTAATTTTTCTATTGTACACTTTTTTTTTTTTAGATTTTGAGTTAAAGTTTTGATTATACAATTTTATTTTTAAAGGAAACTTTTTTTAAAACTTATATTCATATCTAAAGGGTACATTTAAACAAAAAAAAATATTTTTTCATTGTATAGTCACTGTATAAATTTTGAACTTCTATAAAATTATAAACTTTTGTTAATATTTACACATACACGCAGGTTGATTAAATTTGTTTTCACTAACTGGCATTAATTTATTGAACAATTAATAAATAATGTCCTTTTTAAGAGGATGTAATATTTTTATTTTACTTTTGTTTTTTTTTTTTTTTTGCATTGAATTGAAGTACTTTTTAAGGATTAAACAAATTAATTGCATATTAATTTTGACAATATTGACATTATTATCGTATTAAAAGTACACTCATTACAAAAAACAATAGAGATAATTATTTTATTTTTTTTTTTATTATTGTTAATTTATTACAATGAATTAATTTAATATTTTTTTTTTTTTATCTTATTTTTTCCTTTATTTAAATAATACAACATCTGTGGTTATGTGCAATATCATACACATATTGAAAAATTTTAAACAAAAACCGATTAAAAAAATTAATAATAGAAAATTTAATATAGAATAATATAATCTACAGCTAAGTGGTTACATATATGAGTTTACAACGCAATTAAACTTTGCATATGCATACAGTCACCAACGTACGTCTTTATGATAGAAGGAGCGTTCATGAAAATTCAAATTCGTAGTTATTTGTTATTCTTTCGATAAAAGTTTGTTTATTTTTATTCCTTGAATGCATCTTAAAAATCAATCCGCCAAGTAGATACCCTTTTTCTTCTGGATGTGGGCCTTGAAATGAATGTTATCGGATTATTATTTTAATAAAAAAAGCTCCTTAACCTTTCTAAATAAAGATGTTTGATATACATGTGCCAGTTATATGTCTTTATTCTCAAGATGTTTCTCTGTGTATAACTTAATGGTTATTGAAATTTTAATTGAACTCTATACCTCTGCCTCTATTTACGTATTTTTTTCAAAATATTAAATGAGTTATTTCAAATTAAAATTTTAACAGGCAGTTTTAGCCCTTTCGCTCTAATTATGTGGTTTTTGGTTTTCAAGAGACCTGTCATTTCCTGTGACTGTATTCCTCATTTTAACTTGGGAACCAAGTGTTGATGCCAATTGTAACACACGTTAACCTACATGGATTCTAATATATTTTATATTATAAGTAATATATTATTATATAGATATACAAAAAAAAAATCTTACATTTTTTTTTACGAAATATTTTTTTAAACTTGCAGATAATGCAACAGCAATTTAAAAATACAATAGAAAGTTTTTATTTTAAAAATAACTTTTATCGACTATTTTTTTGAATAAAACATTTAACAAAAAGAACATTGACACTAAATTACATTAGATCTTATATTTCATAATAAAATAAAAGGAATGTGAAAGAGAAATAAAAATATGCAATCAAAGCATTTATGGATTTTGATTCTCTAACAAAAAAAAAAACGGTTTTTTCCATATTAAAAAAAAAATTCATAAACTTTTTAATTTTTTTTTTGTTTTTTCATTCTTTTCACTGTAAAAAATATTACTTATATAGTTTTTTCTTTTTCTGTATGAAAAATTTAATACCACTGACCGGATGCACTTAACATCCTCCCATAGTTTTATAATTCTATTTTATATTTTCACCAAAACTTCAAGCTTACAGATGATAGTTCACATAGTAAAACTTTTCATTTCCATTCGTTTTCATATTTTGCTGATTGCAAACAAAAAAAAAAAAAAATCAAAATGAAAACATGAATGGTTAAAATATTGGTAACAATATAAATGAATGAATAACTGTAACTGAATAACAGATATATAATTTAAATCGAAAATAGAATATAAATGTTGGTACATAGTATTCATTTTATCAAAGAGTATGCATTTGTAACTTTCATTCAGTAAAAAATTATCAAATTTTTAAAAATAATGTATAAAATTATTGCAGCCAACCTATAAGATATTTATAGATATGAAAAATTTTTTAAATTAAATTATATGTTTAATATTAAGCCATAATGATTTATTTTCTGCTGTTTTCCAGAATAAAAAAATAAAATCTTGTTTTTAATCTTGAAATAAGTTTTTTTTTTTTACGAGGGTAGGTAGGATTCTCGAAAGACACCAAAGAATTCTTTTTGTTAATGAATGGCGTGAATTCTCTGTGTTCGTGAATTCTCTGTATTGTGTGAATGGCGTGGTAGTGTTCGACTTTAATCAACTAAACGCCATGTCTCTTTTGAACCAAACATTTAGGTTAAAACCTATTGTACAACTTACTGTTTGGTTTGGGGGTTGGTAAAATAGGAATAAAGAAAATTAGGAGATTTATTTAGACCAAAGATGTTGGTTACAAAATGAAGGATTTAATAATTTTTGTTGCGGGTGTTTTTGGGGCGGCAGTCTCTACTTTATTAAATTCCTAGATGATTTAAAAAATAAATAATTTTAATTCAATATTTTAATGTTGTTTTTCTCCAATATTTTTTTTGTTCCAAGATTATTTTTGTTCCAGATTTTTTTTTTTTTCAAGATATCGTTGGGTCCCCAACTATAATATACCTTAATAATTAATTATATTAATATTAGAAATAAATAAATAAACGTGTAAAATCTTTAGCTACATTTTAATCATTAATGCTAAATATATGATTCCGATTAAAAAAAAATTTTTTTATACTTGAACTTCGATTCGAATTTTTCTGTAATCGAACACAATATGTTTATGAGGTCCTCTAAGAACTTGACTTAAAATAGTTATTTGACTATACATTTAAATCCATCAATAAATATATCCGCAATGTTATAGTATTCCAAATAGCATTCTAAATTATAGTATTCGAAACATTAAAAAGAATACCATAATACCCTTTTCAATAAAATTTTGTTATATTTTTAAATGCACTCAAAAAAAAAACATTAAAACTCTAAGAATTGAAAGCTGAAAACTATGGAAATTGTTCAATTTTCCCAAAGAATGCACTTTACTATTTTTATTTTAATATTTATTTGAAATAATAAAATACACAACTAACCCAATATAAAATACTTTTGAGAACAGTTTTTTTTATACTCAACTTTTTTTTTTTATTTTTTCATCTTTTCACTATCTATCTATACACCCTACTATACAATATAATATAGTATAGGTATATACAACTACTATAGTGTGAATATTATTTTTTTTTTGTTTTTTTTTTGTCAAGACTTTTCTATAAGGTATTTTAACACTGTGTTGTGTAGAAACCGGAAATTAAAAACAATAAAATATAAAAAAAAAAAAAAACAAACAAAAAATCAAAATGGGAAATAGTTTAGCAGTGGTTTTTGTTTAGATTGTCATATTGATTTGATTTTACTTTTTTTTCCCCCTTTTATTTTGCAGTTGAAATTTATTGATATCAAGGACATTGAAGGACATATTGTAACCAATTTTATATACTCATTCAGAAAATATAGAACGGATTTTAGTAAAAAAAAACAAAAAAACCGAATATGCTATAAGTCATACAGATGGCATTTATTTGAATACAACTGACGTTTATAGTTTTTAATGTATGGCATACTGGTTTTTTTTTATTTTAATATATTGAATGGATTAGAAAGAAAAGTTTATAACAATATAATGTAAATTTGGAATGTAATTGAAATTTTAAAATATTTTTAATATTGACAACAGGATTTGAAATAATTTCAAATGATAAATATCATATTAAAAATAGCGCAATATGATGTATAATATGATCATTTCTATTTCAAATCACATATCGTAACTCTCAAAACTATTAATACCTTTTTATTCTAATAGAGAATGAATATATTATTGTTTTTCTTGTCTTTTTTTAATTGTAACACCATTAAATTTAAAATTAGGACGTATTAAACTATGAATATTAAAAACTATAGGTGGTTTGATAAAATTACGATAGTACTGAATGAGAAAAATTAAAAAGTTAAAACAAATTTCAAAGATAATAAAGCAAAGGAAGTAAAAATAAAAGGTTGTCAAAAGTATTAAAACTCGAGCCGAAATATACACAATACATAGTAGAGAAGTACAATTTATATAACTACATCAAAATATCACACCATTATTTATACCGCCTCAAAATGATTTAATATTATATTCTAAAGCTAAAAAAAACCAAAGTATTTTATATAAAGGGGGATGTAATGAGACAACTAGAAAAATATGTATTATTGTTTTGTACAACTCACACTTGATGGTGAGTTGGAGGGGGGAGGGGGGGACCCAAGAAGAATATTTTGGCTAAAGAATAAATTTCAAAACATAATTTAACCTTTCAATCAAAAATTATTATTCAGAGTGTGCGTGGCTAGTGTTAAAAGTGCTACTTCAGTATATGTTATCTAACTTTCAATGTCGAATATGACACTTTCAGAAGAATTGCACACACACAATGTACACAAACATTTAAAAAATTTTGAATTTTATAAATTGACATTTATTTCGATATTTTGTTGACTTTTATCAATTATAATTTTTTTTTTTTACCTATGTATCTTAAGTAAAATTAATAATATCCTTTCTAAGTAAATAAAGGACATTAAATATTATTATAGTTCTATATATATTAATGAAGATCTTATTTTTTGTTTATGTAAATCGAAAAGTTTTCTTTATATTATAAAATCAATATAATTTTTCAAGGTAAGGTGCACGTATATAATATTTATTTATTTATTATGTAAATATAATCATTTTTTTTTTTTGTATATTTTTCATTCAATATTGCAATAATATTTTCGTGTATTCTTAAACTTTTATTTTTATATAGCTATGTATATGTATTTCCTTTAAACGTAAATTATAATTCAACAGGAAAATTAATCCAAATAATAAAACCAATATTTTATTAAATAATAAAAAAAAATAAAAAAAAAAAAACGAAAAAAATAAAAAGAATAAAGAGAAAATAATTCAAAAATAAATAATTAATAACTTTTTTAACATGAATCCTACTTTTCTGTTAAAATTGTAATAAAAATAATTACAAAATTTTATGATAAAAGTATTTTATGTATGTATGTATGTTAGTGTTTATGTTAACAACAATATTCAATGTAAAACATGTCCATAAATCAATTTAATGAATTTAATTTTAACTAAACTTGAAAATTTTCAGATTGTTTGTTTTTTTAATTATAATTATTATGTTGTTTTTTTTTTTTGTTGTGTTTTTTTTTTTTTTTTTTTTTAATTATTTCAATAGAATAGATACAATTATTTAATATTCATATTATTTTTAATATTACTTTTTTAATACGAACTATGGGAAAAGAATTATAATAGGTTCGAAGAAGTCCGATACACAGATTTTGATGTTTATCAAAATGAAATTTACGATATACTTAAATTACAATGTTTTAGAATTAATGTAGCTGTGTTTGTTTATTTATGTGATAGTTTATATATGTAAACATAAACAATATGGTTCCCTGAAATAAATCTAAATGAAATAAAGCCAATTGATTTTATTTCTTTGTCATATTTGAAATCACGACAAAAACCGAATTTTTAAATTTTGATCTTATTTGAATTTTCTCATTTTTTTTTTTTTTTAATGTGCAAACAATGAAATTTCGGAAAAGGGGCAACGCTTGGGTTCAATAACCAACAATAAAATCCCTCCTATTTAGGATAGCACATATACACATATATAAATATTCTGAAAAAACCGTATAACCCTCCTTTTAAATCAAACCAATAAAAAATATTTAAGAACATATTTTGAATATATCCGAAAAAAAAAACTTCTGAAATTAAGAATGATTTAGAATTGATTACAAAATCAGAGTTATACTATATAATGTAAATGCGAGATTCTACATAGAAGGGGAAGGGAAAAAAAATTAGAATTAAAATATTATTAAAATATACACCCGTTATAATAAATACATGTTTTTGTTTTTATTTCATTACAATATTTTGGATTTATTTCATATGTGCAATTGGAATAAAGCCAAACCCCGCGCATTTTGTCTTAATTTCTTTTGGCTTTATTTCAAGGTACCAACAACATATAACTTGTAAAATTAATATAGCGTGTGAGAACAATTAATAGAAGTAAATTAAATTTAAGCATTCAACTTGTTTCAATATGTCAAAATTGATTTGGAGTTGTGTTTTTGAAAACTGAACTAAAATACCTGAAAAGTTTTGGGTAGAATGGACAATGTAACAATGTATATTTCATATTAAAAAAATATTTTATTTTAATTAAAAAAGATTTTCTAAAAAGGAATATAAACAGTAAGTAGCCATTCTAAGAAATAGTTAAAAAGAGAATACTTAAATATTATTAAATGTTATTTTATTACTAAAATTATATAAAATCGTTTTGGAAAAAATTACACCGAATATAATTAAACAAAAACTCAAAAGTATGTAATCATTTATTCTTATATTTTTCTTTTGTATTGTACTAAAATGAGGTTTCTCGCATATTTTCAAAAATTTTTGAAATACTTACTTAGTAGTTTTACTCTGTCCGACCATTCGTTCGCTTGTTAATCTGTTCATCTACTTATAAAGCTTCTACTACAGCAATTAAGATAGAGGAAAAGAATTTTAAGAATAGCGATACGTTTCATTAAAAAAATATATATATTTTTTGAAACATTTTTTTTTTTATGCATTACCACATTTTACAGATCTGCAGCTCCTTAAAGTTGAAAAAAGTCCTATTTTCAAAAATATGTATCTCCAGTTTTGATGAATATTTTTTTCAGTCTAAAAACGAGAGGGATTTTTACAAGCTTATAAATCATAGAAATAAAATTATTAAAATTTTTTAAATTGCAGATTTAAATTTACCGTTAAGTATATGAAATAAAAAATTCTCTATAACTCCCATATGCTTTTAGATACATCTTTAAATTTTGAAAATAAGTAAATCTTTATAAATAAGAATAAACCATACCTCAGAAAAATCCCTGTTTAAGAGGTTAATAGAAACCATAAATTGATAATTAGTTGGCAAATTTGTCTAAAGTAAGACACAAAAATTAAAGCTCCATCATTATATTTTACATTTAATTAACAGCTCTTCTTAATTATATATAGGATTTCTATATAAAATTGGAATATATACCCATATACAATGAAAAAAATACTAAAAAAAATTCTAATAAAAATCAGTTTGTCACAATTCTAAAAATTTTTTATAGTATTTTTGAAAATGTGCGGTTACAAAAACCATCGGTTTAAGATATACTGCTTTTCCACTATTCAGAAATTTTAAAAAATTATAATTGAGTTCTTTTCATCTTAATTAAATTAAAGAGAATTCATTATAAGAGATGTTTAAAGTGAATTAAAAACTAAATTTGCCAATTATCATGAATGTTTCCAATTTTTCATCCTTCATTTGTGAAAAAAAGGTATAGTATTAGGTATATCTAAAAACAATGTTATTAAAAAAGATAATTAAGTTTAAATACTTACTGTAGATTTGGTTGTCGTAAAAAGTCAAGCCATAATGATTTTAATATTTAATTTCGTATGTCTCGGCTCGATAGTCATACGCTTATATTAAAATCACGCTTCCGTTTGTAATACCACGAACTAAGCATATTAGAATATATAGACTAAAGAGTATGAATCTGATCAGAAACAAAAAATTAGGCAATTAAGCTTATTCTGTTCGTCCGCCCGTAACCAGAAGAAATTAACCCGAAATATTTTTGAAATAATTTCAATTATTAAATGAAAATTTAATTTAAAATAAATTTTAAGATTTTCAAATTAATTATGGTATATACTAAATGTTGTTTAACTTTGATTTTTATTTTATTTCCGTACGAATGATACTTTACGAAGTCATATAACTCATAGTTTTGTGCAATATTACCTATCGTTTTCAATTTAAATCATATACCTAATACTAGCGGGTAACTGTCGTGCAAATTTTTGAACCTAGACTTGATTTCTTTAAAACTAATAGGACTAAATAAAACAAAGATTGAAGACAAAATAGAACTAAGAGTTCAGGTAGCTACCATGGAAACTCATATTACGTATTTAACCAGAGTAATAGTATATTGTATTTTAACACTGTAAAGGGGTCCTACGAGTATTTTAAAACTGACAAGAGCAACTGTATTGTTCCTCGTTTCTAATAATTTTGCTGGATTCTTTTGTAGCATATGCATTTTAATAATATCTCCAAATAAATGCTTTTGACTTTAAACTAAATTAATTAAATTCAGTAAGATTCAAAAAATTATCCTAAGTTTTGCTATTACATATTAATTTTTAGTAACTAAATAATATATACTTATTATTAAATTTAACCTAAACCTGTTCGTCCATTTGAAACTTGCAGAGCAAAGTTCTTTATTTTTTTCCGTGTTTGGGTCATGACAAAATTAAATTTAATTAAAGGAAAATTTCAATTTAATGGGGGGCCTCGGTGGCCTAGTGGGTAAGAGCGTATGAAATACGCTGTACCCACCGAGGGAGTGCAGATTCGAATCCTACACACGTAGTAAGATTTATTCCCCCTTACGACATTTGCAGCCACGCCTGAAAAGGAAAGACTGTGTAATTTCCTGTTCACATTTATATGGCAAAAAAAAAATTTCAATTTAATATTATTACTGAATTTTAGTGCTAAACTCATTATGCATTTAATTATATATGTACAGTGAACTTCATAAATATTTGGTCTTATTTTTTTAAGGTAGCATAAACATAAATATAAGAATATAAAATGTTAAATGATCTGGACGAACGTTCATGACTAAATCGCCTCAGAATTTGATCACAACCAAGAATATAAATACTTAGCCATATCTAGTACGTCTTCGTTTAAGCTATCACAAACGTAATGTTAAATTAATTATACATTATTAAATCCATATGGATATACGGAAATAAATAAATCACAATACGAATAATAAAAATAACCTTAACCTTAAAAACCTTAATAACTCTGAAACTAGAAGAACTTCAACAATTGATACACTAGAGTATAGCTGCATAGCACCTACATTAAATAATAATAATTGAGTACAAATGTATGTACTATAGTATCTAAGTAAAAGAAAAAAAGATAGATAAATGTAATCTTTTTGAAATAATAACAATTATCTTAATATCGAGATTCAATTGTATGTAAATTTATAATAAAATTATTGTTCATCCATTTTTTTTTGAAAAATTAAAACAAATCAACCATTCGAATTTAGGTACAAACGATGAATTTAATACATTAAAATGTTGTAATGACCAATATGGGAATATTAAAAAATATTAAAATCATTCTATTAAAATTTTATATGATTCTTTATATTATGCATAATATGTACATTACAAATATACATTACAAACACATGTTGTACTCTCCTGAGGTATCAACTTGAATACACATTAAAATAGTTGATATTAAATTAATAGTCTATGGATGGAACATATGAAATTACTGAATGTTACTATCATATTGGGAATTTAATAAAAGTATTTGTGTAACATTTTGAAAAATTATTATTAAAAAAAAAAAACATAAAAATATTTTAAAGTTTCAGAATCAATTGAATATTAAAATTATCAATTTATTAATTTTAAATTCAATAAATTATCAAGTGCACCCATGCTATATTGATATTGTTCAATGTTTCCATTTAAAAAAAAAACAAAAACAATAGAAAGATCTAGTTTTTTTACAACTTCTCCTTAATCATATTTTCGTAATTTATTTCATAAAATTTTATTCCCTCCTAGGCCTGACTATTTACATTATTCATTTTTCTTTAATTACTTTAAATTACCTATTAGCGATAGGTGCAAGAAGTTCATTTGTAAATTTTATTTTAGTACCGATACCATTTTTTTAACAAAATTTTTTTTTTTTATATCTGGTAGAGTATATTATGCAAAAAGTGTTAGATATTCTCGGCGAAAAATTAAAAATTTCATGCAACATATTGAGCACATATAGGGAATATTTATTACCTATTTGAAGATCATAAAACAAGAATGGAATTATTTATCTGCATTTTTCATAAATTTTCGACATACTGTTAGTGTTCTTGAATTTTATTTGTTAGCTTTCCAACTTCACATTCTTGGAGAGCATATGGCTTGAAGAAACTTTTTTTAACATAAAAATGTTGCCCCTGTTTTTTTGATTTATATCCATTTTTTCCGCTATTTTCCATTTATTATTCGTTATTAAGCTTCTTCAAGATTATTTTTTATTTACCTATACCTCTTTTTTGTCTTCAGAGAAGACCTCTTCATACTGTACACTACCCACTTATTCACAAATATTTATAATTTATTCATTATTTCTATGTTTCCACGTTGTAACCATAATATGTTCCGCTTCCGTATAGAAGAATTAAATTTTACGCATGATTCATTATAGATTTGTTTTTCTATTTTTATAATATAGTTTTGGTGATCTTCAGATTATCTAAAGTCTTCCAAATGATTTTCTTACGGGCCTCTGTGGCCTAGTGGGTAAAAGCATATAAAATACGCTGTAAACACCGAGAGAGTGTGGGTTCGAATCCCACACAAGTCATAAAAGTTATTCCCCCTTACGACATTTTCAGCTACGCCTGAACAGGAAAGGCTGTGTAATTTCCTGTCCATATTTATGTGGCAGAGAAATGCATAAAAAAAAAAAGAAAATGATTTTCTTGCCATTTTTATGCGGTTCGAATTATCTTATACAGCTCTTTTGTTTGTAGTAAGAATACTAAGAAGATAATTTTGGTATATTATACGTATGTTTTACTCTTTAATAAAATTATGTAGCTATGATATTTTCAAACTCGAATTTTTATAATTTGAGATTTCCTTTATAAGTTTTATTTGTTTGCGATTTTAAATATTAAATGTTATTAAATTTATTTAACAAACTAGACAGACAATGTTATTGCAAAGTTTAAAGGAGCCTTTTCCTCTCTAAAAGAATATCTTGTCTGCAAGATATAAATCAGTGTAATTTATTTGTCTGCACATCATAAGGTATCCCGTACTTGTTTCAATTGTTTAAGTAACCAGTTTTCAGTCAATAAAATTAAGTAGATATTATTTAAACTGATTTATAGGTTATATTACAAAGGTAGGATACAATACATAAAAAAGCACAACAATCTAAAATTAAATAAATAATATAATATACGATACAATCAAAATTGTATCGTATTATACGATATTTCTTATAAATTAATACAACATTTCATAAAAATTATTCCAAAATTTTTCTTAATTTATACAAAAATTTTTATATAATAAAAATTGTTTAAATTTTAATTATTAAAATCTATTACAGATAATCGAAATAAAATATTTGTCTTATTTTTCTTCTGTTTTTTTTTTTATATTTATACAAAAAATGTTAAAGTTTAAACGTTTATTTGTTGTAATAAATAAATAAAATAAATAAATATTATTTGTTGGTAAAATAAATAAAAAAAAAAAAATTTTAAATCAACCAAATACAAAACAAAAAAATATTAACAAATAAATTTTAATAAAAAAAAACGTTCAATCTTTATATTTCGTCCTTCATTTTATTCATTTTATTTTTAACAGAGTAGATTTTATCCTCATATTGGTATCAATTTTTTATGGAAAATTCTATCTAAAAAAAAAAAAAAACAATACCCAAAATAAATACAGCAACCAGACACATAATAAATAAAAATATTAACGATATAAATTCATTAATATGCAAAACCATGTGTCAAATGTCAACTATACACCAACCACTATAATAACATTCAATATACATAATAGTCACATAAATTTCATATCCGTGTAAACACAGTGACCCACAAAGTTATTCGATTTTATATTACTGAAACGAAAGCAGAATATTATGGGAATGGGAAAACTTAGACAGAAAAAAGAGGGTGAGAAAATTTTGAATTTATAATTTACGCAAAAAAAAAATTTTTTTTTTAATTCAAATTTTAATCTTATAATTTCGTAACTTAACAAATATTTTTTGTAATACAAAATCTTTGTTTTCTTATTGCACAAAAATATCTTTTTTGATAAATTAAAACAAAAAAAAAATTTACTTAGTGCATTTTCTCATTTACTAAAAAAAAAAAAAAAACTATTAACGTATATAGTTTCCGATTACTAGATAAATAATTAAATAGCTATTTAATAAAATTATATTGAATTCTTCACTGAATTCATAATACTCAAACCGAAATTTAATCATTGGAGACTTGGATTTGCCTAGTTCTTATATTATATAATAGATGGCGCAAAAATAAAAATATTTGCGTTCATAGTTTTGTACAATGAAACAGTCGAGTAATGAACGGCTTAACGAAACTAAAGATTCTAGAAACAGAAGCTTAGTCAAATATGAAAATTTTTTTAATAATTTAGTGAATGCTCTATCCTCCTTAGAAGTAGAAAGCACAAGAAAAGATTTGGATTTGCAATAATAGGTTGCACAATATTCATATCAATTAACTGTAATTTATATGAGAAATATAGTATTGATAAGAAACATGATATTTTCATTAATTTAATGTCAAAGTACATATTTTCTACTGAACAATAAGCAAAAAACTATTGAAGTAGCACTACAAGATTAAACCGTTACGCTGAAAAATTATCTATAATATTTATTAAATTCAAACATGGTGAAACTGAGTTAAAAAATATCGTAACATCTTTAAAAGAATATTAAAGAATACAAAGTCAATATGATTCTTTAAGTTGTAAAGAAGAGACTTTAAAAGTTTCAATAAACGAAACCAAAAAATAAAACAACAACACCACCCAAACAACACCAAAAATTTGTACTTAAATAATAGGTACGTATGGCACAAAAAAAAAAATAATTTTTTGTACAAAATAAAATTTGTATATTAAAAATAAAAGTTACTGTATTATTTATTTTCAATATTACAAATCAAATACAATCAAAGACAGCTTGCGAAATGTGCAGGCTTTTAACTTATATTTTGCTTAATCATTAGAACATGGAAACTGCGAGGGTCACTGTATTTAAAATATAATTTAAATATTCAATTCAATGTCAATGGTGATCACACGGACAAACATACATAATAATATATTGTATATAGAATGGCCATAACTTCTTCTTTCGTTCATTTGTTCATTCGTTTTGTGTCAAAATGAAAATCTGACAATAAACGTGTTTTTTTTTTATTTTCTGTAATGTCTACAATATACAGTAAATTCCAAGTTTATATTTTTTATATTCTTTTCTGTTTCGTTTTTTTTTATTGAATAAATACTCAATTTTTATTTGATTTGTTTATTATTTTTGAGAGTTATTCTTTTACTTTGTATATGTGATTGAAAATCCTAAGTGATTGATGACTTTTCCTTTCATTCAATACATATGTGATCACATATTGTATAGTACTAAAAAAAAATTTCAGATTCTTTTTGAAAATATAAGAAAAAATTTAAGAAAAATAAAAGTGACCGTCCCGATTGAACAAAAATAAAGTTTTAATTAGTAAATTAAATAACGTATACAGAAAAGCAAAGAATTTGACTTCAACAGGACACACAAGAAAATATAAGTTACAAGCACAAGAGTCTTGGGGAAAGAAATACAAAGTTTTGAAATGGACCTTAAAAAACTGTACCTACTGATAAAAATATTTTTGATAATAAAATAATTCAAATTGAAATACAATTCTATAAAATAGATCCAAGGTTAAAACAACATAGTGAACTAGTACAAGTTTACAATTTTATTCTTTATAGGTTTAGATGATAATTCTTCAAATGTTAAGAAAAGGATCGACTGCAGCTTCATAAATATGTGGAGCCTTCTGAAACACTGGTGGATTTAGAGGAAGCTAAAGGCCAAATTATAATGACGTGTTGTTAAAGCTGCACACGTGCGGCGCGATGACGTTTAAAGTAGAATACACAAGTTTAAATGGCTCAAGTTATAATGATGTAGCAACGTTATAGCAACGAGCAACGCTTTTCTAAAATAGAAAATTGTTCTAAATTTGCGCGCGTTCTGATTGAAAAACAAAAACAACAATCAAATTTCAAAATCAAAACAAAAGCCGAGAGCCAACACAATATAAAAATTAGTGAAAAAACATTAATTAAAATAAAATGGATAATTTCGAGGAAAAAGGATCGTTTTGATTGAATTTTTTTAAAATTAATTTTTTTTTTTAACTTTGCAAAACTTTCAGTGTACGAATTGTTTATGTTTTAAATGGCAAGCGTGTAGTGTCGCTTTATTATAAATTGAAGAAAACTCCATGTAGCATCGCACGCGTAGCAATCAAACAAAAAATTAATCTACAAAGAATTTTATTAGTCAACTTTATTTAAATTTGAAAAAGAAATTTAAAAATTAATAATATATAGCAACTATTTGGACAACAGTAGAACAACTAATTTCCAACAGAAGCACTATTATTAATTCACCAAAATGTTTTCCCAAAAAGTTTTCTATTTGCATATTTTAAACTATAAAACAATTAAGCATTTCAAATATTTTGTAATATTGATATACAAGTTAGGTTCAGGATACATAAGAAAATCTTCGTCGCATTTAAAAAGCGAGAAACTTATCTTTCAAGCTTCACCAAGAGAAATTTATTAATTTATACTAGATACTAAATCACTAAACGATTTCATCAAGGGATTTCATATTTATATTCTTATAAAATTTAAAAAACAAATATTTGATCCTGTTGCGTTTGTTTTTAACAAAAATAACGCATCTAAATTCACAACTATGATTTATTAGTTAAAATTTTCTTAATTGAAAGATCAGTTAAGTTGTGAGCCAATGATTTAATACAATAAAATTTAATAAATGTAGTAACTACATCATAGTATTCTCGACCCTCTTTAAATTCTCACTAAAATCATTAGTAATGTGTTTGCATAAGTTTTAGAAAAATTGTTTGGTAATGAGTTACCAGTTATGCAAGTTACAAGTTTGCTGAAAACCTATCGCTTTGCTAAAATTTAAAAAAAAAAAATTCAGGCAATTTTATTTCTTAAATAAAATTTAACCCTTTCAGTTCTTTTGTTAGTATTGTGTCGTTTTGATTTGGTTTTGAACAAAAAGCCAAAAAAAATAAACGAAAAGATTTATTTTTGTAAATGCATCGATAATACGACACCGATAGCATTTTACCATTTAATTTAATGTTATTTTTTTTTTTTTCCTGATATATAAAAGATTAATTAGTCATGAATTCAATTTTGTGAATAAAATTTTCTATACGCAATGCGGTAATTTGTCAATTCTATTACAAGTATTTTTATTGTTTATTGATAAAATATCTGTAAAAAAAAAAATTTTATCGTTTTTTTTTTAACTGTAAAGAAAAAATTTATTTTGTCCACTGTTTTTTTACGGTTTTCAGTTTTGTTTGAGAGCAGATTTTTAACAAAAACATTAATAAATCTGAAGATTATGGTTTACTATAGTATAAAATGACTATGATATCGTTTAAAATATAGAAATTTCGAAGATTTCTTTTAGAATTTAAAATGTTTTAAATGAAAAAATTTAATTATATCTAGAATTTTCCATTTGAAAATTTAAGCACAACCTGGCAACAAATATTTTCCATTTTCTTTAATCTTGTGTGAATCTTTTTAACCTCTATTTTACCTTATTTTCCTTCAACGTTTCTTACAAATCTTTGTGTTTCTAGAGAACTCTATTCAAACGCCATTTTAACAGTGCCATAGCTCATTCATTATTACGCAAATAGTTCTGTTGCTGTCGGATTTTTTTCTCTCCGTGGAGAGTTTTCTAAAACTATCAAGAAAAAATTATCCTCTAGTTAATGGGCAACTTTTATCTACTAAATGCTAATAGCTAATAATCAGAATAATAAAGCCAGCACTCAAACTGCAAAGTACGTACATATAACAGCACAGGAATAGGCATGTTTAATAGTGGTAGTGAATTTAAAAGGATATTCTTACAGATGTAAATTGATTCCGTCCTTGAAATTATGGACATTATAAGAATTCGGTATCACTATGTAACTGTTCACATCATTTTCAATCGAAAAGATTATCAATACTTGTACAAGAGAGAGGATCTTAATTGATTTAGGATTTACAACAACAAAATTACTTATATATACTTTATGTAGATTTTCTTTAATAAAAAGAAATAAAAAAAAAAAAGTTTTTTTCAAACTTTTTACCGGATAGCTAAATGGATTATTATTCAAACAATTATAAATTCCATCATAAAAAAATGAAAATAACCATACTATATAAAAAAGTCATATAATTTAATAGATCATGCAAATTAATGCGAATTAGTTAAACTGCTTTCAGTAATAATATCAAAATTAGGACAAGTTGTTATACGCATATAACAATTTAAAAAAAATATATTTGTAGGGGCCTCGTTGGCTTAGTGGGTAAGAGCGTATAAATTACGCTGTACACGCCGAGGGAGTGTGGGTTCGAATCCCACACACGTCGTAAGAGTTTTCCCCCTTACAACTTTTACAGCCATTCCTGAACAGGAAAGGCTGTGTAATTTTCTATCCACATTTATGTGACAGAGAAATGCAAAAAACAAATATTTGTAGCACAGGTAAGCATATATAAACATGGAAATTAAAATTATGAAATAAGGTCAAAGAAATTAGATTTCATAAAGTTATTCGCAAACATCAGTGGATATCATACTAGCTTGATTAAGTATTTCCTTCAAATGTATACATAATATTTTTTTCTAAATCTGTAATATATCGAGTATTTGAATTTCAAACAAGCTCTATCTATTTAAATAACCTTCGGAATCTACATAAAACTACAAGTTAAAAATTTTTTAATCTTTAAAGGTAATCAAAAATTCAACCAATCAACACTAAACCCATTTCACTATAGTAACATTCTCATATAATTTATCCCCAAAACTAAACTGTACATTTATTGTTACTAACTATTTACAATTAGGAGCAATCACTTTTGTGCCCTTGTTAAAATTAAATATTTAACTGGAGCTTCGGATGCTTATTCAACTATGCCGTTTTACAAAAACAATCTTAACCAATTTACTTACTCTAATTGAAAAATTTGCATATTGGTTTCACTCTGTTCGCCAATCCGTCAGTCTATCTTTTCACAAAACTTCTATACCGCAAAAGTTTGAGCAATGAAATTTCAACCATGGGTAGATATCATAAAAAAATTAATTATATATTATCTGATGTGCTTAGCATTTCCAAAACCGTCAAAAGGCAGAGCATTTTTTTAGCTTTATAAATCATATAAAATTAAACAATGTTTTCTAAGTTAAATTTAAATTTACCATAATGTGAAGATAAACTTTAGCAAGATTTGTTTTCTTCATAACTCCAGCACACTTTAAGTTACTACCTTGACATTTTGAGAGAAGGAAAACCTTTCAGAATAGCGTATAAGTCATCTTTGTATTTTCCCCTAACTATTAGGGGTGAAAAATTTTAAATCTTTAGACACCAGTCTGTAACTTAGATACTTGCATAGCAAAGTAAACACATAAACTATAGCTCAATATTATAATTTTAATGTATTAACTTCTTTTTTTTCTTTAAAAATTATAGAAAGTGTCTTTCACAATTTTTTTTTTACATATACATTATGGGTGAAAATGTATTTTTGAAATAAAACCATATACCTACATACTTGCCTTCATACATTTGAAATTATGAAGTTGATCTCACTCTCCTCAATTTATTACATAAACATATATTCTTATAGATATTCTTAATGATTTCATCTTAAATTAGTATAGTTACTAATAATAGTATATTAGACATCAAGGTATTCCAAACCTATAGGTTTTAATAAATAAAATTTAAATTAATATTCAAAAATTTTTAAATCTTTTCTGTCTTTTTATTGTCAATTTTTTCTTTTTTAATACACAAACAACTAAACGGAATCTTAATTAACATTTTAACCTTCCTTTTAAATACAAAACATTGAATAAACACATTATCGTTGTTTGTTTTAATTTTCTTTATTAAATCACCACTAAATGAAAATGAATGTAAAATATTTAACAAAAGATTTTTCAAAATAATACAAAAACGCCATTTTATTTGTTTATTTTTTTCTTTTTCTTTTCAACCTCAACGAAATTCAATCAAACACGCTATAAAATAAAAGACATACAATGAAATGACACAAAACAAACAATCAAAATTGCATTTTAAAATTCTAGTTATGTCAATTGAACCGTTATAATTACAAGGCATCTATCTATGATTATATTATGTTAAAACCTATATATGATAAGTTACAGTGAAAATTTTAAAATCAAAATGTCCGTAAGCCGGTTGATCCATGTCTATATCGAATAAATGCTAAACGAACGAATCATGTGGCAATAAAATAATCAAATGAATGAATGCATGCATGCATTGTGTTATGTTGTGTTTGTGTTTAATATTCTATAATAATAATATAAGTGTATGTTTTTTATTAAAGATAATTAATAGCATTTTAGGTCGCCATATAATGTGGTTGATTTATCACTTACATTTTTGTTTTTTTTTTTATTGTAAATTAAAACAATATATTTTTATTCAAAAAATTTGATTTTTTTTTTATTATTCTACTAAATATTTTACAATTGCTGAACTCTCATTGTAAAATGTATTTAAATACAAAAATAACAAGGTAGAATGTAAACCAAGACTTTTTAAAAGCGCACATTTCCAAAAGGCAATACAAACTGTTGAAAATTATTGTGACTTGCACAAAAATTTGAAAATTTCATGTAAAAAGAAAAAAATGTGAAAATAGGACTTTTCTGGAATTTTGAGGGGCTGTAAGCCCAGAACTTTATATAACTAATAAAACCGTTAACACACGTAAAAGTATATTACTGCAGCTTTAATTTTTATATTTTACCAAAAAAAACTATGTGCAGGTGCCTAAGTTACAGGTGTTTAAAAATAGCTAGTTTTCAATTTTTGAGCCCCTAACAGCTCATAAACAAGGGGTGGTTCAAACAATTTTTTTGAGCAAACTTATACTAATTCTAAAAGTTGTTTCTGCCCTAAAAAGTTCAAGTCTCTATCTAAAAGCATTCCGGAGTTATGAGAGTAGACAAATCAAGCAAAATTTGGTTTTCACATAACGGTAAATTTAAATACTAAATTTAAAAAAATTGTATAATTATGATATTAATTTATAAAGGTAGAAAAAATACCTGTCGAATGATGTTTTTAGATTGAAAAAATGTTAAGCATGAGATAGACGCTTTTGATAATAGGGCATTTTCAAAATTTGAGGGGCTGTAGCTCCCTAATGAATGGGGCTACATGAAAAACTTAATCCACAAAATTAATTTTTTTATGAGAGCTACCCATGGTTGAATTTTTTTTTATCTATCTTTAACGGTGTAGAAGTTTTGTAAACAGACGGACAGACGGACGGACAGACAGAGTGAAACTTATAAGCACATTTTTTCAAAATTTTTTTGAGAATGTGCTAAAAATACTATAGAATTAGGATAAATTTGCAAAATAAAAAAGAAACAAAAAAAAGGACATAACAAAAAAATGTTTCAAATAATCGGGTGTCATAAAGTCATAAGACATAAATCCATAATATATAATATAAGTAGTATTTGTTGATAAAATATAGCTCAATATGACAACACCAGGACAAAAGTTCACAGATCAGAAATCAGAAATAAAAAAAAAATATAGCTATCTCTTTTTAAAAATTTTACATAAAAAATAAGCTTGTTCTTGTTAAACAAAAAGTCAAAGTGTTTGTAAATTTTGTGGAAAATGATGATGATGCTTTAAAAAAATGTAAATTTATGGAAAATACTATTTTGTTTACAAAAATTTACAAAAATTAAGATTGTTGTTTTATTGACATAAAGATTGAACAAAAATTTTTGTATAATATTGAAAGGTTCTTCCCATGGGACTTTTATCACAATTGGATTTTTTGCCATCAAACTTTTGAGAGTTATGGATCATGACAAAAATTATATCCTAACCAATTTGTCGAATTTAAACTCTATTTTTCTCAAAAGTAAAAGTTTTTTAAAGTAAGATAAAAGTAATCGAATGTAACAAAATGTCATATAGCTATAAATTGTAGTCTTATGACACCGCGCCATTAATAACAATTTAATTTTTGTTCAAAATTTTCAAGCAGAAACATTTTTAGAATTAGTATTGAATCGAAATTATGGTTTAGTTTTTTTAATCATTAATTTTACAAAAATATTGTTTACTCGACGAACAAAAATTGTGGAACACAAATATTTCAAAACTGTTTGTGCACCATCTAGTATACATTACTAGATGTTACTTATGACTTATTATAGTAGGACAGGATGTTTTATATTCTATAGAGCACAATGAAAATATTACACCGCCAAAATACAAATGTTAAGATATATCCGAAACAAGGTAGAATGTAAACCAACGGTTTTTAAAAGCGCACATTTCCAAAATACAATACAAACTGTTTAGAATTGTGACTTGCACAAAAATTTGAAATAAAATTTAAGAAATTTTTTGTAATAATATGTGAAAATAACACTTTTCAGGAATTTTCAGGGGCTGTAACTCTTGAACCCTTTATAACTAAGAAAAACCATTAACACACATAAAAATATATTACTGGAGCTTTAATTTTTATGTCTCGCCGGAAAAAAATTTGTACAGGTGCTTAAGTTACAGGTGCCTAAAAATAGAAAATTTTCAATTTTTCAGCCCTAATACCTCTTAAACAGGGGGTGGTGCAAAAAAATTTTCTAAGAAAACTTATACTAATTCTAAAAGTTCTTTCTTGTCTCGAAATTGGAGGTTCCTATCTAAAGGCGTGCCGGAGTTATGAAAAAAGAAATTTCATGCAAAATGTGGTTTTCACATAACGGTAAATTTACATAGTAAATTACAAAATTTTGCATAATTTTTATATTGTTTTATGTAGATAATAAAATTTCCGATCATTTGGCGGTTTTAAATTGCAAAACTATTGCGCAGAGCCTGATATATATATATCTAAAAATGGGACCTTTTCGTAATTTTGACGAGCTGCAACTTTGGAACCCATTACAACTAAAATAAACCTTTAACACACGTAAAAATATAGTACTGTAGCTTTAATTTTTATATCTTGCAGAAGTAAAATGTGTACAGGTTCCTAAGTTACAGGTGTTTAAAAATATCAAATTTTCAATTTTTAAGCCCTAATAGCTCATAAACAGGGGGTGGTCCAAAAAATTTTTCTGAGCAAACTTATACTAATTCTAAAAGTTCTTTCTTGCCTCAAAATTTCAAGCCTCTATCTAAAAGCGTGTCGGAGTTATGAAAGTAGAAAAATCATGCAAAATTTGGTTTTCACATAACGGTAAATTTAAATACTAAATTTAAAAAAATTGTATAATTTTGATATTAATTTACAAAGATAAAAGAAATACCTGTCGAATGACGTTTTCAGATTGAAAAAATCTTAAGCAGAACATAAGATATATGCATTTAAAATAGGGCTTTTTCAAAGTTTGAGGGGCTGTAGCTCCGTAATGGATGGGGCTACATGAAAAAGTTGTTCGACAAAATTATTTTTTTTTATGAGAGCTGCCCACGGTTAAATTTTTTTTTCTCTATCTTTAACGGTGTAGAAGTTTTGTAAACAGACGGACGGACGGACGGACGGACGGACGGACAGAGTGAAACTAATAAGCACATTTTTTCAAAATTTTTTTGGAAATGTGCTAAAAAGTGTTAGTTGATTCAAAAGTTGAGACGTAAAAAATATATTTCTACTTTAGAACACGAAAAGTTAACTCAAAAAGGATATGATCGGAAAAAAGGTTCATTAAATTTTAATTTTCTTTTAGATTCAAAGTACCTTATTGGAGGGTGTTCACTTGCGGAGAAGAAAATACGTATTTCTGACATACTTACATCGATTTTAAATATTTTCATTAAATAGTTTGATTTTAATTTTTTATTAAACGAGGAAGAGGGTAGAGTAGACTGTGTAAACTCTAGCAGACTCTCACGAAAATAACATATTCTGTTTCCATAAAACTGAAAGATATGTTTTATAATATTAAGAAATCTGACTTAATTAAGTACCAATATAACTATCGGGTCGGAAGGCCTAGATGGGAAGGCCTTGATGTTGTATATCTCTCCTATCAAACAACAACAACAGGTATCGGTATATTTTTATGTAGATTTCGGATTTGTAATCTTAAAAATAATCCTAATAGCTTGGTCCAATTGCATCAAACGAACAATATTTTAGAGAATTTTTATATCTTAAAATAGTTAAATTTTTATTTATTCAAATCTGCTACGGTACAAAAAACAAAATTTTATAAAGGTCTTTCGTATAAAACTTAACATGTGTTGATAAAATTTCAGATATCAAGTTTAATTAAAAACGGGGGGCCTCGGTGGCCTAGTGGGTAAGAGCGTATAAAATACGCTGTAAACACAGAGGGAGTGTGAGTTCAAATC
Source organism: Poecilobothrus nobilitatus (assembly GCA_947095535.1). Classification (NCBI taxonomy): domain Eukaryota; kingdom Metazoa; phylum Arthropoda; class Insecta; order Diptera; family Dolichopodidae; genus Poecilobothrus; species Poecilobothrus nobilitatus. The sequence goes on along the minus strand of OX352773.1, from coordinate 238,356,184 downwards.
CCACACATGTCGTAAGAGTTATTCCCCCTTACGACATTTACAGACACGCCTTAACAGGAAAGGCTGTGTAATTTCCTTTCCATATTTACGTGGCAGAGAAATGCATTACAAAAAAAAAATTTAAAACAGAGTTACACAAAGAAATTGTGTGGCAGTTACTTATTAAATTTCACCTAATATCTTTATAAATTAATTGAAATTACAAACATTTCAAAATCCTAATACCATTATTTTGTGAGTTATCGTACGGAAAGTCGGCTGTACATCACTAAATCAACTCAGAGTTGCATCATAAATAAGAATATATAATATAATTGTACATATATATCTTCTCCCTATTAAGAAATCGCAAACGTAATAGCAAATTTATTATACCCTTCAACTATGTTCATACGGGTACAAAAAATATTAATTGACGAATATAAAATCAATTCTGCAGTAGGTAAACTGAGTAAGAGATACATATTATATAGGTTCATAAATATTTAATGTTTTGTAAAACTCTCGTTTTTTATTAGTTTTTTATTGATTTTAACATAATATAAGTGAATTACTTTATAAATTATTTATAAATACTTAATATTAAATAACATTTAAATGTATGTATGAATATATAAATTGCATATTCATACATCCCAAGTTTTTAAAAATTTATATCAAATTTTACAGCATCATTACATTTTTTTTTTTTGAATAAAAATTTTTAATTATATTTTGAGTCATAAAAGATGATATTTTGATTTTCAAAATAATTATGTAAAATTCTAAAATTATTTGCAAATTTTAAAAAAATAATTTAAAATAACATGAAAGATAGATTAAATTCAACCCAAGATATTTGTAAAATGTTGGTGTTTTATTTAAGAAGGAAGTTCAGCTATAAATTAGCTCTGTACATATTTTAATACTTAAGTTCTTTAGCGTAAAAATTACTATCATAAGAAAAACTTTTGGTCCGGTTCTTTCTATTACCTTATACCCTTTTTAAATTGAACTATCAAAAGTCAATAGTGAAAATACTGATGAAAATAGAGTGCTCAAGAAGCGTTTACCAAAAATAAACCAAGTTACTAACAAAATAAGTTTAGTAAAATTAAGAGGTTTTATGTTTTAAATTTGTGGGAATTTCAATTTTAAAAAATTTTAAAAAGTTTTAAGAAATTCATATTTCCATTTTAAATGATTTTGGGATTACATCTACAGGTATTAAAAAAGATGTTTATAAAATGATTAAAAAATTGTTTTTGTTTTCAAAAAAAAGTTATTATTTATTTTCGCTTTTTACTTTTGTCAGCTTATCTTTTGGACAAAGTGATTTCTAGTAAGATAAGTAAGAAAGATTGTGTGTATAAGGATAAGAGTAGGCGAAATATTCGATTTTTATTAGTAAAGTGTTCCGGAAATGGCTATTTTCTGAATACATAAAGAAGTTGAAGCCAAAAAGTGAGAAATGTACTAAACATATCTTAGATCAGATAACAGCAAAAACATATTTATTGTAAGTGTTAAGAAATTTACATATTATAGGTACAAGAATTATTATTCGCATTAGCAAGATGAAAGTGGTTCTACAAAATTTTGATACTCTAAAATAAATTTAAAAAAAACATCACTGTATATAATATCTAAGAACCTTTCCAATAGCATAAACAGGTTTACTTAGTTATAGGTTCTTAAAATATAAGGTTCTTAAAATATACCTGTCGGGTTATTTTAATCTTTCGGGTTGAATGTATCAATGAGAATATATTGATAGAAGCTTATATATAACTTTTGTCATCACAAAAATTATACGAAAATATTTTATTTGCTAAGATAAAATCGTTAATTATTTTACCTACAACTATTTCTATGGTTTTACTTTTCATTTAAAATAAATAATATAAAAAAAAATGTTTTAAAATATATTTTATGTTTGTTCTTTCAACAGGATTATATGTCTTCTTCGCGATCTTAACACATTCGCGGCAACTTCAATTTGAAGCCGCGGTTCAATGAATTTAAATACACCTTGGAACGAATTCGCCGTAGAATGAATGAAAGGGACATGAAAATCAAACGTGTTATAAGTTATCAGAATGTATATTAAACGTTTATTTGATAGAAAATAATATATTATAAAATAATTTATAGATGTAGGGGCCTCGGTGGCCTAGTGGATAAGAGCGTATAATATACGTTGTAAACACCAAGGTAGTGTGGTTTCGAATCCCACAGACGTAGTAAGAGTAATTCTTCCTTACGACATGTACAGTCACGCCTGAAAAGCAAAGACTGTGTAATTTCCTTGTTACATTTATATGGCAGAGAAATGTACTAAAAAAAAAAAATTACAGATCTATTAAAAAACATAATATAAGTTCATAATTAACAGATATAACACAAATGTTAGTTACTATATTAATAAGTATTGCATCGCCATAATTTTCTCGCTAGCCAGAAAATAAAAATTTATTTTATATTTTAACTTTTATTTTGTAATATTAATAAAAAGCTCTTATATTCTAATTAAAAAACAAAAATAAAAATAATTCCAAAATTCATTACAAAATAAATATTTTTTGACTGAAAAATAACTGAAATATTACATTTAGAAAGGAAACTAATTTACTAACTAAAGCCTTTAATCTCACGGGATAAATTTTTAACAAAAAATTTACGTGTTTTTCTTTTTGTACATTATAAAATATTATAAGGGATATCAATACACAAGCATAACATACAAAAATGCATTTTGCGAAATAAAACAAAAAAAAAAAAAAAACAAGGAAAAAAGTAAAATAAGGAAAGAGTAGGAAAGAAGAAAAAAAATCTCATTTCCGTTTTTTCTTGTTTCTTTTTTGTCCTTTACATTAAAAAAAAAAAAAAAAATTTTAAATCTGGAAAAGAAAAATAAAAAAGAACACAAAAAAATTTATTAAGTTTTTAAGCTTACTTAACGTCATTGCGATTTTTTTTTTATTACTTTTTTTTTTTTTTAAACAAATAATTTAACTCAATTGCATTTGTATATTATGTACATTTTCAATATACACTTACTATATACATATTATATATATATATGTAAACAGATATATAAAATTTATATGGATATATGCATTTACTTACATATTTATATATAGTAATTACATTATAATATAGTAATTATTAAAATTGCTGTTACTGTTAAGAGGACCTTTTTCCTTAAATTCGCATATCCTTTTTTTTTTATTTGTTTTTTTTTTTTTTGTAGTTTTTTACGTATTTTATCGCACATTGCATTTTTAATTATTGTGTATTTTATAACCTAATTACTATATTACAATTTTTCAGTTCAGTTATAATTCGTATTTTTTTTTACATTTTTTTTTTCACATATATAAGAGTCCTATAGGGATTTATATCTAATAGGATTTTTCGAAAACAAATTTTATTTTTTTTTTTAATTTAACCATATTCCTACCTAGCACATTCGAAAGATTTATAACGGTTTAAGGACGTTTAGTTGAAGTTCATCGCTTCCAAAAGTTTTTTTTTTTGATTAACTATAAAAATAGAAACCTTAAAAGACACAAGGGTTGTTGATTTTGATAAGATTATGTTGTTGATAGACAATAAGTGTTATATATTACATTATAACACAATTATTTAACATTTTATTCATTAAATTTATTTTGTAACATTTACTTTGTGTTATTTGTTAACATTTTCATGTTTTAATATAAAATACTTACAACTTAACTAAAGAGAAAGACTATAAAGTTCAAGTCCCGAAGAGATTTAAAAAGATTAAGTCAACTTATTGTTATAATATTCAGAAAATCATAAGCAAAAAAAGGCACAGCTGGGTCCACCAATTAACGGCCCAATCAACTAACCCCCGAATTTTTGTAGTTCAGGTATTTAGTTCAAGAACTAAAACAAAAAAAAACTAACACCCGAAAAAATATTATTCGGCCGTTAACTCATTTTTTTTTCTTTTGTGTCTTATTTATGATTAGTTAACCAAACAACACCATACAAAAATATTCTATGTTAACATTTTCCGTTTTAGTTCATATGAATTAAAGTAGAAAATTTCATTTTCTTTTTCATTGTTATTTTTCATTAGTTCACTTCTCAAACATCATCAATATTTCTCGATTTCATTTAATTTCTAAATTTTGTTAAAGTTTACAAAGTTTTTTACTTTAGCTCTTTACATTTTCTTATATAAGTTTGTACGACCTTACTTCATTCCACTCTGCAATACGAAAATTTCTATAATTCAATGTTATGCTCCCACAGAAGCGGCATCCGAAGAGATGAAAGACGAGTTCTACTCCTAGCTCTCCGCAATCTTAGAAAGAATTCCCAGAAACTACATCATACTAATAATGGGAGACTTCAATGCAAAAGCTGGTTCAAACCCGGATAGCGATTACAAGAGAATTATGGGACATCATGGAATTGGTAATATAAACAACAACGATGAACGACTAGTAGGAGTCTGTCTGAAACACAACCTGGCAATCGGTGGAACATTCTTCCCACACAAAACATTCACAAATATACATGGGAATCTCCAGATGGCCGGACTAAAAACCAGATAGATCATATATGCATTAGTATGAAATGAAAATCATCTCTACTAGATGTAAGAACGTGGAGAGGAGCAGATGTTCATAGTGATCATACGCTGCTAACAGGAGAGGTAAGAATAAGACTCAAAGCCACTCAGAATAACACAATCAAAAGAAAGCACCAAATCAATACTGTAAAACTAAAATGCAATAATACAAAAAGAGAATTTCTAACAAAGCTGCAGAATCAGCAAATTAATACAGACAATTTACAGTCAATCTTACTTCAAGTTGGTGAAGAAGTCTTAGGTAAAACAATACCTAATAAGAAAGAGTGAATATCCGATGAAACCTGGACAATAATTCAGCAAAGAAGGAAACTTAGAGAAAAACTATTACTAACCCAAACGGATGAAGTCAAAAACCAATATAACCTGAAAGCGAAAGAAGTAAAGAAAAGTGCCAGAAGAGACAAAAGGAAATTCTTCAACAATATTACAGCTGATACACAAAGAGCAGCAAACCAAAATAATATGCGATCCCTCTACAACAAAGTAAGAATTCTCACAAAACAGAACTTAATGAAAAATCGTCCAATTAGAAATAAGAATGGACAAATGCTCACTTCAATCCAAGAGCAAATTCAGAGATGGAAAGAACATTTCGAAGAAACAAACAACGAAGATAGTGGAGATAGTAATGAAAGCGATGAAGAAGAAAGTTCTCCTACTGCAGACACAAGAAGCCGAATTACTGTAAATGCCCCATCAAACAGAGAAACTATAGCTGTACTTTCAAGGCTGAAAAGCAACAAAGCGCCGGGTATAGATGGAATACCTTCAGAACTTCTCCAAGCAAACTCAGGATATATAGCAGAAATTCTTCAGCCTATCTTGGAAGAAATTTGGAACAATGAAGCCATACCGGAAAGCTGGAAAACAGGAATCATAATAAAACTTCCAAAAAAGGGAAATCTCCAAGAATGCAAAAATTAATCGTTGAATCGAATAAAATTAGCAAAGATGGCATTCGGGAGACTTTGGCCAATCTGGAGATCACCACAGTTAACCAAAGGCACGAAAATAAGGATATATGCAGCCTGTGTGAAATCGATTCTACTGGAAAGGAAACCTGGTTAATCAAAAACTCTTCAACAAATAAATTACAAGTATTTGAAAATAAATGCCTCCGAACAATTCAAAATATAAGATGGCCTAGAAGAATATCAAATGAGGACCTACTAACTATCTCTAGACAAGAAACCATACTCTGCCAAATCAAGAAAAAAAAATGGAGATGAATAGGTCACACACTTTGGAAAGCGCCAGAGAACATTGCAAGCCAGGCGCTCGACTGGAATCCACAGGGAAAAAGAAGTGTGGGTAGATCTTAAATAACATGGAGAAGGTCTGTGGCTAAGGAAATTGATAATAGCGGTAAAACATGGGCAGAAATCAAACATTTGGCCCACAATATAGTGCGATATAGAAACTTTGTGGAAGCCCTATGCTCCCCCAGGGGGTAAAACAGGATAAAAAAAATAAAAAACAAAAATTTCATTCTACATTAATTTACTCAGGCTTAGCCCTCACATTATTTTTCTTTCAAACAGTTTTTAATTTTTTTCTTAGTTTATTCCCTTTGTTTCGGCATTATATCATTTTTGGATATTTCTTTGTTTAAAATTTAAAAATATGAACAAACACACGAAAACTTTTTGAATCTTCATGTGTTAGTTCCCGGAGCCATATTAATCATATTTCATTACATGTTATATTCAATTTTTAAAGTATTTTATAGATTGTAATACGTTTTCTTAAACAGTTAGAGCCATTTCGTCCGCAATCACAATATTTTTAACTCAATATTTAACATTAAAATAAATAAAGAAGAACAATATTTCGAAAAATTGTTATGTATCTGAATTTTACCTGTATTTTATTTACAGTATCCTTAATAATAGAATTTAATTTTATTTTTTTCTTTTTGTATGAATGTCAGTAGATATATAAATTTATATATATCATATATTATGTATATAAATGTAATAAAATGAATCAGAACTCAGTATTAATTAATTTCATGTTTTTATATTAGTTGGATTGACTCGCTTGTAAAATTTTCACAAAAAAATGTATGTGAAACAAAATTTAATTGCTCTCAAAATAAAATGAAATAAAGTAAAAAAAATTTTTATAATTGCTCAAAAAATAAGTTGGGATTCTCAAATTTATTTTCAGTTTTTAAGATAGGGGCTTCGGTGACCTAGTGAGTAAGAACTTATAAAATACCCTATAAGCACCGAGGGAGTGTGAGTTCGACCCACGACATTTACAGCCACGGCTGTGTAATTTTCTGTTCACATTTATTTATGTGACAGAAAAATGGGAGAAATGCACTAAAAAAAAAAGAAAAGTTTTTAAGATTCTTTATCAACTGTCAACTTCTGAATCAACAGTAAATATTTTAGGGTGCAATTATATGAAAAGGCATCTGGAAAACCAATATTGCATTTAGAATTTTTTTTTCACTAAACTTATCTATGCTTGTACTTAATATATTGAAATGATTTCCTAATTCCATTGACAGTATAGTATAGACAGGCTAGGGTGAAAAAATGGGATAGGATAGCATAAGGCGACAGGTATTTTTCGGAAAATTGTAGAGTCAGATTATAATATCATTCCTTTGTGGCCGTCTTCATTTCTTTACGAGGTTGTTTAATTGCGGTGTTATCTTTGGGGTGTATCTTTTGCTGTATTATTTCATTATTTTCGGCGTTATTTTACATATTTTTTTTAATCTTTTTTTTTTTATATAAAATTATTCATACAGATTTGATAAAGTCTGGTTTATTTGCCGTAATCGTTTTGCCGTACACCAAAACTGTGGCAAGCACATAATGTTTTTTGATTTAATTTTTTTGTGGCGTTATTACATTCCAATATAACTAATCCATCCGCTGAAGATATCAATTAAATTTAATTTAATTTAATTAGGAGTTTATATTAATTTTCAATAAATTAATTTTTAAATTTCTGGCATTTCCAATTGCCAAAGTATCTAAAAATTTATTTGATAGTAGAGTTATATACTCAAGGTTTGTTTCCCTGCTCCTGACTTATAGCATTTAATTTTTTTTTTACAATTTATTCTGTAAAAATGTCATATATTTGAATGGCTTATATCCTATAATAAAGAAGAACAAAACAAATTTCTTTTCATCCATTTTTTAAAAAGACTCAAATAGTTACTTTCAAATATATGTTAGTAAGTCTTTGTTACTAAATTATTTAAGTTTTTAAGTGATTACCTCGACCTTTCTAACTAAATAAAAAATTTAGTTTTTAAAAAAGATTTTTTTTTCCTTTTCAATTATGAAAAATTTAATTAGTTTGTTTTTTATATTCGTAAAAAATTATTAAAGTAGTAAATAAAATTTTATTGATTTTTATTAGTTTAAAATTACTTTTGATTAAACTGCAAGGGCTCTTAACCTGCTTTTATTCACAAAATTTCAAATGTTTTTTTGTGTTCCTGAAAAAAATTTAATAGATAATTTTAATGTTTTGTTGTAAATGAACATTTAAAGAAAAATCTGTTTTTTAATATCTGACTTAATGAAGTAATGGAATATATTCATGGATATTTTGGAATTGTATGACAGCTACTCGATGTCGTTACCTTAATGCAATCAAATGCCAGTTGTTGCCATAAATCTTTATCTTTTTTTTTGAAAATTTCAAATGCTTGGATTTTTTAAGTATCCAGATATGAGTATAGATATAGATTATAGTATATAAATATATAGTATATAAACCCGAATCTGTTACGTTAGACTAACCAAAATTTACAGAAAGCAGCACAATATTTAAATATCCACCTTATATTGACACATAGTTATGCGTTTACTTAAAAAAGTACTGCAAATTAAAGATTTGAACAGAACTATCTTAACAATCTATGCGTGAAGAAAATATTATGTTTTAGCCTTTGGGAAACCAATGGTAAATTGGCTTGAAAAAAAATGATACTTGCTTATTTATATTATATAGAAAATTTGAAAAATAATCATTTTTTTTCGGCAATTTTGTATGGGAGGTGCCCGATTTCTTGCTCCAATCCGGACCAAAAACTATAGGGCTTTTTCTATTGCGGAAAATCAGTCTCTTACAAATTTGCAGCTTTCTAGGTGAACCCTTTTAAGCGCGTTTAACTAGTGTGCATAGAGAGATACATCCAGATACAAACGGCTATTTGTATTCCAGAACGGCTTAAACTACCGAATCAAATATATTCTTAAAATTTTCATCAAAGTCTTAGCTACAATTTCCGATTATTTTAGAGATCTACAATTAACGGCAAATTTCTTCATTTATAAAATAAAAGTGCGAACATTGGAAAGATAAATACATTACTATCTCAATCAGTTGAGATAGTAAAAAGTTGTATGGCAGCTACTCCACTAGATTTCCTGTCGCTAGATTTCATAATAGCGACACTGGCATTTATATAAAAATGAAATACGCGTGTGGATGTATATAACTAAATCGACTTAATTCATTATTGCCAATGCTTTTGTACAATATATTTTTACATATATCTGCATCTAATCTCCATTTAGTTGTGACAAACGTAATAATAAATTTATTATAGCATTGAACGGGTATAAAAATATATTATACATGTACACAATAAGAAGGAATACAAATTGAATTTTTTCATACGAAAATAAAATATGTAAGGTGAGTGAACTATTAATACTACAAATAAATTTCCTGAATGTTAATGTCTGCTAATTATAGGATAAGATAAATCAGGTCAATCAAGTCAATATTAATAGAATTTATAATAAAACTACCTATATTATATGGTATATATTATTTTCTTTTTAATAAATGAATCAAGAATAAAATTAATAAACAATTAATACATCATAAATCATGTATAAAATCCAACTCCCTAGCGAACTCTTTTCAAACCTCGTTTACATTAGCAAATTTAATAAAAATTTTTAAAAATTTAATTTATTTTCTTCCTCATCGTTAGTTTTATTAGAGAAGTTTAAGAAAACTCATTTGCAAGGCTAAACAAACAATGGATAGTTTGAGATAAAAGTTAGATAACAGTAGCTTATAGATCTATTTTTAAACTTTTGATAATCTAAACGTATCATATACCGTTGAATTTAACATCAACTATAAACAATTTTTTTTGCGGTTTTCTTTAACGTATAGACATATTATGTGCTTCTTAAAATATTTCTATTCCCAAAAATGAAAAACAAAACGATCTTTTTAATAAAAATTATACTGTTATTTGTTCGAAACATCCGAAACCCACCTTAATCAAAAAATTAAATAAAAATATTTTATTAAATGTTACCAGCTAATTAAAAAACCACCGTTACAATAAATAAATCAAGAACAAAACTACAATGGCAGTAAAAAAAAAAGTAAAAGCAAACAAAAAAAAATTGTTATCGCATGAAACCAACAAACAATCTTTTATAATAAAATTAAATAAAAACAAAAACAAACAAAATATTAAACAATAAAAAAAAGGACAAACAATAACAAATGAAATCCAGATTGATAAGGATTAAATCACAATGGCAGTTTCATTTTAATAAATTATATTACTGTAAAATGTAAATATTGAATTTTATACATATAAAAGGTTGAAATTGTGAAACAAAAAGTAAAATTACATTTATAAGGAAATGCACATGAATAACAAAAAATAACTTTTATTTATTGAGTTTAACAAAAACAAACAAAAAGTTGGTTCCATTATTTTAAAGCTCACTTTTTTTCTTGTAATATTTAAGAGAATAAAATGCATTCAATTTTTTTACATACATACATACATTCGTTTATGTACAACAAAGAAGGAGGTATGAAACAATTGTGAAGGGTTATAATTTTTTTCGATTGTCATAATAAATTTTAGAAGCGGTTATCGAAATATTAAAATATTATACTTAAAAAAATGTTGCTTAGCTTCTTAATTTAGTACAGTTAAGAGCATACCGTTTATTTAAAATATAAAACTTAATCATTTTGTATCCTTTCAATTCTTTTCAATTTCCAAATTTAGTTAAAAAACCGCAAATAAACTTTTAGAGACACTTTAGAGACTCAAAATTCCTTACAAGATACTTTTTAGGAGTGGATTTATGTTCTGACGGATTAAAAGTTTGATACCTCGTCGCAAAACATTCCAAAGAAAAACAAACTGAGCTTCTACTGCCCATCCCTATGTAGTAAAATTACTAGAAGCAAATTCGTTTATGGAACCAAATATGGAACCATCTCCCACCTCATGTGTTTCAAAGTCTTAGCAAAGATTACATATTTAACGTACAAATATTCAAGGTGAACATTAATAACTTTGTTTACAATATGTATGTCAATTTAAAATTAATTTTTATTCCCTAATTTAACATCGTTTAATCATTCAGTACATGAGTATACTGAAAAGCATATAACCTATTGTTTGATCGAAAAAGCAAGGTGGTGTTTAATGGATTAAAGCTCCACAGACTCATCAAAGAATCTTGCTCGTTTCACTCCTCTGTAGTGTTTCAATGATTCCCACCTATACTCGCAAAAAAAAATCTTATAAATGATTTAAATTATAATTATAGTTACAAAGTCTAGATGAAAGGATATTTGTTTAACTCCCCTACCAAAAAACAACAATAACAACAACAAATGATTTAAGTTTGATCAAAGTTGTCGTTTTTACATGACAATTTATACTTTGAAAGAAATTACGAGTGAAATAACGAACAGGATATATTTCGTGCAGTATTAATTCCCCACTTGAACAGATCCTGTCAACTACTCACAACACACTTCAGATATTAATCACATATGAAAAGCAAAATATCAAAACTAATAAAAAGTTAATTATCCTGAATTATTTTAGTAATTTCAAAAACTAAATTCTTCATGGACGCGTTCGTTCAGTGAAAGGGTATAGCTAATCCTTACCAATAGTCAATAATAACGACTAATAATAAAGTAAATTGAATTTGAAATGAACACATTAATCGTTAAAACTCAGGCGCATATTCTAACTTTGCAAATCAATAAAAAATAAAGAAACTCAACTCTGAAAATTAAAAAATCGAATAATTGAAATAATCGAATTGTTTTGATTACAAAAATTATCATACATATTATTAACATAAAACAACAAAATCCTTATTTTAATTTTCGAAAAATAATCATTATTGTTTTTTGTACTGATACTCCTACCATATCGATTTTAATTTTACCTTTTCCGGTTTCATCAATTAAGTTAAAATCAAAATTAAAAAAAAAAAAATAAAAATTAATAAAATATGTAATAAAAATTATTTAATAAAATAAAACATAAAATAAATCGATTATTTTACAATTGAATTTTTCTGAAACAAAAAAAAAAAAAAAGAAAACTTTAATGAAAAATAAACGAAAACGAAAAAAAAAAGACAAAAAAAAAAAGTATAGTAAAAACTCGTAATATAAAAAGATAAACTGACCTTATTATTTTTATTTACCAACGTTTAAAATAAAAAAAAATTTCATTTCGCATATAATAAAAATCGAATTGAAAATAAAAATAAAAACAGAATTTTAAACTAATTGGAACATATAAATTGTGAGTGCTTTAAATTAATTAAATTTCGATAGGGATTCAATGAAAAAATTTTAATAATCAATTTGATTGCCAATAATTTAAAATTACAAAGGCAGGTTTAATGAAGCATAGCTATATATAAAAAAAAAAAACTCTAGATACACGTAAATATATAAAAGTTATTTAAATTTGATTTGGTTTATTTCATTGCTTTAAAAGATTATCAAAAATATTTAAACTTCATGTGGTGATTAAAATAAAGATTGGATAATTTTTTTCTTTTATATATATATATATAAAAGAAAAAAATTATATCTTTTATATATATATATTTTCCCTATATATATATATATAGGGTGTACTACGAAAGCCGGTTTATCATAATCCTGTTTTATTAAAATCCTGTCTTTTAAAATTGCTTTTTTTTTAAAGTCCTGTTTTTTTTTTCAAATCCTGAAAAAAACGTATAGCCCTGATTTCTAACGCAAGTCCAAAATTCCTCCTATTTCGGAATCGCACATATAGGTACATTATATTATACAAATATTGTAGAAAAAGCGTATAAATCTGCTTTGGTATCCATCTCTCAAATCCTTTCTAATTCATTAATCTCGGATATACATATATATAAATATTGTGGAAAAAGCGTATAACCCTGATTTTGAATATAACTTTTAAATTCAGAATCTTCCATAAGTATAGATACCTAACACATATTATAATAAATATTCTGGAAAAAGTGTTTTTTAGATAGACTGTCGGGTTTTAAAAAAACAAGATTTAAAAAAAATGAATTTTGATAAAACAGGATTGTAAAATAGCGGCTTTATACATGCATGTATAATATAAATCTGAAATCTGAAGCCCTAAATAAAATATTGTTAAGAATATTAAAACCAACTAAAAATTGAATACCTACTACGGGTGTTGCAATAGATGTTATCTTAAAATTTTCTAAAATAGGTTTAAGATGGGAGCCAACACTTTTAACTCGTGTTGGCTCGTGTTTTTTAAAACATTCAATAATCTACTTTTAAAAGAAAATTGAATGGATTACATTTGAACTTGAGATCGTACATGACTTAAGTTAAATGTAAGGCAAATGCTAACATTGACCAATAAAAATATTACATATATGCATTTAACAAAGCTATGCACGAACAGAATAAAAATTAGAAATTGATCCATTTTTCAAATATACATATTTCCATTTTTTCGAAAATCAGCCAAACCCAAAGGAAAAGGCTGCATACAATGTACATGCGGGAATAAATAAAATAAATAAATAATTTTTTTCGAAAATTCTGCATTATTTCATCAGGAAAATTCATAAAAAAAATTAAATAAATATTGAACCGACCGACAGAATTCGAAATTAATTTCCCAGTTAAAAAAAAAATGTTATAATTTCTTTTTAATATATGAAATAAAATAACAGGACTTTTATTAAATTAATTTTTTCATACCCTGAATTGATTTACAATTTTTCAAAATACCTTTTTCTTGTATGTAATATATTTTTGTACATATTATGTATATAGTGCATATAATATGCAGATTTTATACCTATTTATAGTGCATATTAAATGCATTATTTTTTTTTTTTGAATGCAAATATTATAATATGTGAAAAATTTTTGAATATGAAGTGAATCATTTAAATTATTTTTTTCATTTAATTTTAATTTTTTATTAAGACTATCGTGGTTTGTTTGTTATTAATTAGTTTTTTTTTTTTTTTTGCTATTTTTTATTTTTTTTTATCCTTTTTTTTTTAAGTCTCATATAAAACTCATAAATTTAAATCAAATTTGAAATAAAGACGAAAAAACGCACGATTTAAAACGTAAATAAATAAATAATTGAAAAGCAATTTTAAATATAATAATATAACAGAAAATAATCAGGAGTTGTTTTATAATTTAATAGTCCTTACATTATTAAGGGTGTTAAATAGAGAATTGATAAATTTTTAAATATGGTTTATGGTAAAATGCCTTTGTCTATAATAAATACTATAAAAAAAATTTTTATAGTAAATACCTATTTATAATTTACGATTATGTGTTATACAAATAATTATTTATTAATAAAATTTAAAAAATATATAAGACTTTAGTGTAAAACTTCTTAAGACAAATCAAGAATTTATTAAGTTTCTTGCAATTAAAATTCATTTATATATTTTAGATTAATATCCTTTCTATTTAATTTGCTCTCTAATTTATACAAGTAATCCAGCCAGGTAATAAAATCTATTACGATAAGATCGAATCAGTTGATTAAAGCAAAAAATCTGCCAGTTCTATTTAAAATAAACTACTATCTTGATTTAATTGGATTTTTGTTTCTTACGCCTCTTGGAAGCATAGGACCTCCACTAGTTATTTCCATCGAACTGTATTGGGTGTGGTTATTTTTGAACTCTCCCAGGTTAAACGTATTGAGTTTAGTTCCATTATTATTGTTCTGCACCACGTGTTACTTGGCCGACTCCGTCTTCTAGAGCCTTGCGGCTATCTACCATTACATTGGCTATCTTTCACAGCGTCTGCTCTACATTATGTTTTTGGACTTACATGTTGTTAAATTTGGCAAATTCTACGATTAACTACGGTTTTGGTAACTCTTAGTGAAGGAGAACACATTGCATTATAATTATTTGGTGCTTTAAATTTTTGTCATTAACTATAATAGAATTGAATTTGTTAACAATTCAACAATGTTAACAAAACAATATTGGACACAGTACATTAAACCATGTTCCACTAAATTTAGCGATACTCAAATGAATTTGCATATAATCAGTTTTAAACCACCTACGAATTTTTAAGGTGAAGAAATGAGCACATGAAATTCTTAACGTAAAGGTCGATTAATTAAATTATTAAATAAATAAAATTGTCATATTTTAAAAGGGGGTCAAATTTTAATTGTCTGAAAACCTAAAATTTTCATCATCTATTTTTTAGTTTTATATCGTTAAAATAAAATTTTTAAAACATTTTGGTCTATCAGTTATTTCTTATCCTTCCCAAAAATTAATTGTAACTAATGGAAAATAATTTTGTATTATCATTTGACACCATTTTAAAATACAATTTAACGTTCTAATAAAATATTAACATAATGTTATATTCAAAATTCTGTATCTTCGTATATAATGTCTCTATTTTTATACATTTTAATTATTAAAAATAAAATTTCATATTAATTTTATTCCAAAAATAATTTTGTTTTGAATTTTTGATGGCGTCCATTGAACCTCTTTAAACATTTTCCAAATATTTATTTCGATAAAGAGTGTTTCAAAAACAAAAAACAATACAAAATTCAAATTTTAAAACACAAATAATTCCATTACCTTTATACAAATAAAGGTAAATAAAATTGAATTCATTTGTACCGTTATATTATAAAATATATATACATAAAATACGCATTTTCAAGCACTAGGATTATTTCCGCAAATAAATAAATAAAGTTGCTACACATATAGTTTCTCAACGCATGCAGTTTTTAAAAACTGCATTTACTTTTTTCATTGACTTCTAATTTTCTTTAAATTCTTTTTACACTTGACTTCAACAAAACTCTAAATAGACTCTTTTCTTTCCTATAGTTCAAAACAGATATTTTACAAAACTATGTACTCCTATATATTTTTCCCTTCTTTCAATAATGTTCTTCCGCAGAATGTGGTAGCTCTTTACCTTTTCCCTGCTGGTTTATTTAAAGAACGTATAAATCTTCTAATTTTCTTTCTTTATTAAAAGTTTGTCATTTCGCGACAATTCATAATTCTGTGTTCATTATCAACCCATTAGTTCAACTATTATTAGTCAACCCAAAAAATATTTTCATACATTGTTTGAAGAAGATTTTAAGCTTCTCCGATAGAATCGGTTACCTGAATATTGGATTAAATGTTTTAACTAACTCTATGGCATTTTTCGTTATCCGTCATATGGTAGAACAAAGTATTGTAAAAAGTTTGGTTTAACACAGGATTTCGATATTTTTCAATTTGTCCTCTAAATAACTGCAAGAATTTCTATAACAAAAGCTTTTTCATATGTTAAAATTCATTCTTCGTATCTAACTGCTCCTTTATTTAAAGTACTTATACTGATCACTTAATATATGATGTTTAATTTCATAAAGATTTCAATTTAAGATTTAATTCCAATCTAAGACACAATTCTATACTTTCACTTAAAAAATTTTATCCGATCCTGTATGTTTTAATTGTATGTATATTTAAACTTTTTTTGAAAATTTTCACTTCTAAATTTTTTAAACCATCAGAATATTTTTGAATGGTACTTGCAATAATGAACAGTTTTGTTCCCTTCTATTTATAATAAAAAATTATGAATATTAATATTTTATGTAAATTTCATCTTTATATTTTTCTTTATTTTATGGAAAACAATTATTTTTATGAAATCACTATGCTTTATTTTTATTTAACGTGATTCTTAGTCTTCATTTTATAGGAATTTGTTTGTTGTTGTTTAATAATTTTATGACAGAATATTTTGTACAATATTGTTTTAAAAAAATTTGATGGGAAAATGCAAAGTTCCAAAGTCCACCTAAATAAAATAAAAATTATTGCACAAGCAAAATTATTTTAAGTGTAATAAACTGTCTTATAGGTAGTTATATGATCAAGAAATTCAGAAATATGAATTGTTGACCGATTTTGAATACAAATGAAAAATTTTGATTTAAGATAAAAGAAGCTACGATCATCATCCCTTAAAATAAATTAAGTTAAGTTGGGACAGTTAAAAAAATCTCTGCAGTACCTAGTGTTGAGAATCCGTTATGAGTCTGATTTATGAGACTTCTTAACAGTTGTAATCATTCATAAAGTGATATCTTTTCCGCCACCCTGCCATCAAATATATTGTGAACAAAAAATATTGATGCTTGAAAGTGATTTCAACTTTGATTTTGATCGAAAACAATAACATTTTAGTCAAGACATAAACTCAAAATATAAGTGTGTTCTAACATTTAGTTTACTTATATTTTGAGTTGTCCTTTTTTGTTGATTCTTTTGAAGTTTCTATTTTCCAAAAAAAAAAATAAGTTTAAAAATTGAAATTTACAACTTTTTGAAATCATACAAAATTTTCATATCTCCTCATCATCCTGTTATATCATGTAATTATGTCCTAATTAGCAAAGCAGTTTTCCTCAACCTTAAAAAAATTTTTTTATTTCAATAATTTTAGAATAATCAATTTTTCAAATTTTTATTTTTAAATTTTTGGTTAATTATACATGGTGTCCGAAACTCAAAGGTTACGAAGAACGGAGGTGATAGAGAAGTTCATAATAAACAATAAAATATCTGGAGGGAGGGTCTCTTTCTAACGGTTTGAAAGATGAAAACCTTGTAACTCTTCAACTATGAAAGATAAATAAAATTTGGAATAATATAATATTTAAATTTGGAATAATATTGGTGTGAAAGCCCATAACTTCAGCTAAGTATCAACATTTGAACTAATATTCTATGTTATACAGGGGCAAAGATGTTGTTACTTCTTTAAAAAGTTAACAAAATTACTTGAAGGCCGTTATCTCGAAAACCGTTAGAACAATTTTGTATTTGTTATGAACTTCTCTATCACCTTCGTTCTTCGTGACCTATAAGTTTCGGACAGCCTGTATAAAAACAATATCAGTAAAAATCAAATTTTAATCTATTCAATTTATTGAGCCTATAATTTATTTTAAATATATTTATGAATTTCAGTTCAATACCATTATATTTCGAAAGAAAATATAGTTCATTAATTCAAAAAGAAGAATAAAAAATAAATATAAATATAAATTACACTTACAAACATTGCAAATATCAAATCATTGTAAGTCCATGTTAAGAAACGATAAAAATTCTTGTTACCAGATTTTCTTGCTACCAGAATTTAATAGAAAATATAATAATCCTGTACATAAAAAACTCATATTCTATATTATATAATCTATATAAGCGCTTACTTAGTTCTGATAACGTCAATATAACAATATTATTATTAAGTTTATTATTAAGTTTTATGCCTGTGGTTGTGTTTTAAAAAGGGTTAGTAATGAAAATTAAGTATAAAAATATTCAAATATTAAAAATATTAAAATACTTTAAAAAAAAGATTCTTTTCTCCATGATTTTCTGAAAATATTTCAAAAATTTCATCATACTTATTCTAGATTTTAGAAATAAATTACTAATTATTTCATTGAAAGGAAGTACCGTTATTTAAAAAAAAAAATTATTATAACATATTATTTTAACAATTATTTAAAAGTTTGTTTCTATCTAATAAAATAATGTTTGGTAATTGACAGTATCTGGTAGCTCTAATATATAGATAGGTATAGGTACATAATATTATATCTGAAGACTCAAATTATCCAAAATAGTACAAATTCAACTAAATGCATTGTAATAATCAAGAAAAGAAAACAGAAACAGTGACAAGACAACAATAACAACAAAAAAGTGATAGAAACAAATACAAAACAAAATAAAAATAGAAAAAAAAAAAAACAAATAAAAAAAAATAACAGATGGGAAAAATTTAAAAAAAAAAAATATTTTTATTTTAGATTTTTGTTTCACTTTTTGTCGTAAATTTGCAATTCAAGTAACATTTTTCACAGCTTCATCTTTAGATATATTTCATTTTTTTTTTTTTTATGATATATTATATACATTTTATTTGTATAAATAAATATAATATAAGTACACCAAAAGACAAAAAAGTTAGCAAACCTTTTCCCTTAAATTTTTTTGGAAAAGTTATACTTCTATATAATACTTGTACTTCTATATAATATTTGTAATTGTAAAATCATGGTGAAATTAATTGAAGACAGAAACCAATCTTCAATAATTTTAGAATAGACACAAACCAATCATTAAATACACAGTATTTTATTTATGTAGTTGTTTCTCAAATATACGACCTTGAAGAAAATGTAAATTAAATCAAAATTCAAAAAACAATTTAAATAAAAGAATATTAAAAAATAATCACTAAAGAATAACAAATCTACGTAGGTAATAAAAAAAAACGGGAATATATGATTTATTTTATGCATGGGATTCTAACAGATACATTAAAAAATTGAATATCATACAGATGTTAATTAGATTAAAACATGTCATTGTATATTATACTATCTCCTAATATCTTTTAAAAATTAAAAATATGCTTGAAATCCTGTTTTTCCTTTTTTTTTTTTTGACTATAAGTGTAAATAAATCCATATATTATATCAAAATGCAGATGCTTTAGGATGTTATTCTTATCCTTTAGATATCGTTAAATATTTATACATAACACTTACAGTGAATGTGGAATGCAATTGAATCCTTAAAAAAAAATGATAAGAATGTGGAAAAAAAATGTTTATAAACTTTTGTATTTAATGTTTTTCTTTTTTTTGTCTTTTATGTTTTTTTGTTTTTGTTTTTTATTTAATATTTTTTGATTTTTATGAGCAAATTTTGTGGAAAGAATATTCTAAGATCCATATTTTTACATATGAAAAATATAATTTTTATTATCATATATTTTTATACAGATATAATATAAATTATATATATATGTATATACATAAATATATTATATAAGAGTTATATTATGTTCACCTAAAGTATGACAAAAGATTTAAATATGCACCTTATTATACGTTTTATTTTTATCTAGTTTAGTCAGAGGATGAAACTTTTTCTATATTATGAATCTTCTAGGGGCAATTTTATGGAAAATTTCAATATAAAAAAAATAAAAATGAATTCTTCTTGACCATAAGATTCCGTTTGTAATTAACTTAAATTTTTTTTTTTTTTTTACTGTTTAATAATTCATATAAAAAAATCATTGAAAAAAAAGAAAATCGGATACCGGTTTACAATATTGGTAGGAATTTCAAATATTTTTACAATTTACTTGGTTTACTTGGAAAAAATCTATTACTATACCCATTTGAAGTTAGTCGATACTCTTAACATTGGAATATCCTACAGTACAAATCATGTTAGCCAATAAACAGATCATTCCATCTTCTGTCAGAATCACGAACCTCCTGTTTTTTTTTTTTGTTTTTTAAGTTATTTTTTCTGTTTTACCCTCACATTGGCAATCATATCAAATTATTTTGCATTATTTTTATTGTTTTTCGAATGTTAATTGTAATAAACAACATGGTGTTGTGGGGAGCATTTTTTTTTTTCTTTGAACATGAAAGCGTTACGAAAAACCTTAATAATTCCTTTTGATCTTTATTATACCTACCTCATCGTATAAAATTAAATTATATAGAAATATTCAACCTAAAAAAGAAAATCGAAAAGAAAAAATGAATTCTTCAATTAATTGGCCCAATTGAATTAAATTAAGAGATCTGAAACTTTATGAAGTATGGAAAAAAAAAATGGGGTTCTGCTTCTTCTTTCAAAAAATAGATATCCATAAAGGTTTTTTTTTTTATATAAAGATCACCCTTCTTAAAATACAAAATACAAAATTCTAATTTTTATTTTTAAACTTAAAATCTATATATGTATATGTATACCTACTTGAAAATATTGTGAACGATTTATGCACAGCCCCAATGTAAAATTATAACGTGGAATTTTTATGAATTGGATGGTGCCACAATTTATGTATGAAAAAAAAATAAATAAATAAGAAATATATAAATAAAAGAATTTCCAAAAATTTTTGAACTCAAATATTTTTTAAACACAGATTTGCATAAGTTGAAACAGAACAGAAGCATATTGTGGAACTTTTTGTTTTTTTTTTTTTTTTTTTTTGGTATTAAAATTCGTGACTTTAAGAGGATTGATGTCAAACTTAAAAGAGGATATAATTCTACACGAATGCATATAGTTAACTTTAATAAGGAGTAAAACACATTTTTTTTTTTGTTTTCTTTTATAGATGATGTTAGGATGAGTATTGTTTTATATTTAGGTTTTAATAAAGGATTTTTTGTGTGTCTATTGTATGCAAGTATCTTTTAAATTTATCGAATAGATACAAACCAATTTAAAAATATAAAATGTTTAGGAAAAATAATTAAGAAAAACAAAATCTGTATAATAATGTCAAAATTGTAAAGTATAATTTATTAAGTGACACAAATTGAAGCAAATAATGATTGAAATATTTTTTTGAACTGAAACAGCTAACTGAAGAGCTATAAAGTCATAAGAAGAAGAATTTCTTAATCATTTATAATCTTTCAAAGAAATTCATGTGTAAATTTAATTTCATGGTTATTTTTTTGGTTTTTTTTTGCATCCTAATTACAATAACACAATCAACCATTATCACTGACGCTATAGTGATCAGCCATTATCACTGACACAAGACGTTAAAGTAATGTTTTTAATTCAACACAACGTGAAATGTCGAATCGTGTCTGGTCGTGTATGATAACGCTTATGACTTTTCCTACGAAACGATTTTCTATCATGTCAAAATTATTCAGTGATACGTATCACAGAGATGATATTCGCAGTTATTTCAGTTGTTTTTTGAAATAATTTTTTTAGTTATTAGTAAAAATAAAAAATAATTAATAGAGTAGAAAAGTAAGTGAACATTAAAAAAACGTATAGATAGTATTTAGTATTAAAAAATAACAAAGGAGGACAATTCAGACATTGCCTTTAATTTATTTTGTTGTTTTTGTTTAAGTCCAAATCCTTTTTTTAATGAACATTATTTTAAGTTCTTTTCAAATTAAAGTTTATTATAAGTTCTCCAAATTTGTAATTTATCACTAATTAATTGTTTTCATTTTATTTTTAAAATTCACACAAAAATATTATTCATAAAACGAAAATGGAAAAACATATAAATATGAAAAATTTTCATTTGACAGAACTCAAATGTTTAAAGTACTACCAATATAACAAAAATGCATTTTTAACTAGATAAATGACGTGGTACATTTTTTCATTAGCTCAGTAGTTAGCAAACCAATTTGTCATATATTGTAAAAGAATAAATAACAAAATCAAATTATAACTGAATGTTATATTGCTTATATTGGACTATTGAATGTCCTTGACCACAGTTTTAAAAGTTATATGTTTAATTAAGTTAAAGTTTTACCATTTCTTGACGTTTCATAATTATAATTTTTTTTTTGTCACTTTTCTATTTTTTCTTCCAGAATATAATAATTTTATATACATACATGTGGGAATTATAATAAAACGCAGATATTACAATTCAATTTAATATAATTTAATAATAGTAATAGTTTTAATAATAATATGTTTAATTTAGTAACAATAATAGTTTAATTTAGTTATTTTAATATAATTATAATAAAGCAAAGTTTAATACAAAACTAATTAATTAAAAGTATTTAAGTAATTTAATCTTAGTGATGTTTTACGTTCACGTTCTGATATCAATGAGGAAGTTTTTCTTTTTGGATTTAATGATGTAAGCTTATACAGCTGAGTGATGGTTGCGACTTCTATCGGGAGATATTACATATATTGGTGTTGCCGTCAATGATCCCATTTACATATGCAATTTTATCTTTAAGTTTTGTCAGTAATCCATCATTTTTATTTAGTCAAGAAATTATCAAAACCTCACTTATTTTAAATTAAGAAACATTATGTAATATTTAAATGCATTATCAACATGCATTTAAATTTTAAAATAAATAGTGTAAATCGTTGAGCGAATGTACCAAAGGTTCGATATTTTGTAAAACCTATTTAATGTTATTTATTTTAAATATCAGTTATCAGCCACTCTTTACTAGAAAAATTATCTGAATAATAATTATCTGATTCATTGTGAATTGGTTAAGTTGCTTTTCCATCTGGGGGTTTTTGGTTCAAACTCCGATCAGATCATATAAAAAAAAGTTGTAATTTTATATCGTAATATGTAATAATAAAATATTTATAATATCAACAATACAATAATAGCTGCTATAGTGAAGCTGCCTTTGGTTACCTCATGGTCTATATACTACTATATGTTGTAATTGACTAATAACCTTGACTGTGTAATATCAATAATAATAATACTTAAGCAAATAGTAATACTAATAATAATTAATCCTAATACTAATACTACTAAATAATAAATGATTCATTTAAGAAGGTGTTAATCACCTCATTCAAGAAGGTGTTATATACTACTGTATGTTGTAACTGCTGATATCTTCATCTGATAACAAACTAATAATAACAATATGCATATTAATTGTATCTTTACAGTTTCACCCCCCAATTCAAAATTTGTTAAATGTCCAATCCTAACTATTGAAGTTTTCCATCGAAAAACAAAACAAAACAAAAAAAAAAAATTTTCGAAAAACAAAAAACATCGAAAAACAAAACAAAAGATTAAAAAGGAATATCTCTGAAATATTTATATAGCTATTGTGTGAAATCAAACAAAACTAAACTTAACAAACAAACTAAACTAACAAAAATAAACAATTTTAATTCATGTATTATAACTCACTATAAAAACTAACTGAATTAATAAAAGGTAAAATAAAGTTAAGTAACCTAGAATTTATATGATTAATCTTTGAAAGAAAGTTATTTTAAGCGCAATATTAATTCTAGTTTCGCTGTCTGGCATGGAAAAAAAAAATTAACAAGTAGTGGAACAAACCGAGGGTTTTCAAAAAAGCACATTTCTAAAATTAAAAAATATGCCATAAAAAGTAGACGCATAATTAGTTTTTGTTTGATATTTTTTTTGTTGCGAAAAAATTGATACTGTCTTTTATGTTCAAAATATTCACTGTGTTTCGTTAATTACAAGGTAATTCTATATAATTAAGAAAAATTATTAACACAAACAAAAATATAATATTGGAGCTTTAATTTTTGTATATTATTTCAACAAAATGTGGACCGTTGCCCAAGTTACAGGTGTTTAAAAATAGAGAATTTTCAGTTTTCGACGCCTTACACCTCCTAAATGGGAGGCGACACAAAATTTTCAGAAATAACTCATAGTGATTTCAAGTATGACTCTAGATCTAACTTCTCTCAAACATTCTAAGCTTCAAATCAAGCTTCTAAGTTAAACCGTTTGAAAAATAGAAGAAGTCCAAATGTTTCCAAAAATGCAGTTTCACATAACGGTATATTAAAATACCGCAAGACAAAACCACATACTTATGTTATATACATATATTTATAAAGTTATATAATATATTTATAAAACCAACTATCGTTTGGCGTTTTCAGATTGAAAATGTGCCTTATAGTATTATAACCTGTATTATAACAATTTAAAGATAGGGCTTTTTCGAATTTTGTAGAACTGTAGCTCCGTAACGGATGAGGCTACCGAAAAAAGTTGTTACACAAAATTAGTTTTTAGGCGATGCGTGTCCGTAGTTAAAATTTAATTGCTTTATTTCAAACGATGTAGAAGTTTCGTAAACACCCAGACGGACGAATGCACGGACGGACAAACGGACAGAGTGAAATAAGCACATTTTTTCAAAAGTTTTTTGTAAAAATCAAATGTTAATATATGAAATATTTTTAATATTAGACAGATAAAAAATAAAAAAATAAATAATTGGTTTAATCTTTAAAACTTATAATCTTTAGTATGATATTATCCTTTTACGTTGTAAAAGGGTTGTAATGCTTTAAATAATTTTCCTTTTTTTTTCTTTTTTTTTCAATTAACCCCACATAAAAATCTTGTTTGTAATCAATTAAAATTTTATTATTGTAATTAAACTAATATATTGTAAATTTTTTTTTTTTTTAATAATTTTAATCCGCTTTTCATTAAAATAATTAATTTCTAAATGAATTAATGTATAATTATCTGACTAATTAATATTATTGCGTTATTATTTTATAAATTTTCGTAATAGGCAGACAATAATTTTTAGTTTTTTTTTATTTATTTATTTATTTAAAGATTTTAATTTTGCTAACTTTTAATTATTTTTTTAAGCACCATATTTTTTTTTTTTTTCAAATAAAAATTTATTTAATTATTTAATTATGAAATTAATTATTGTGTATTAAATGTTAAATGTTAAATGAACATAAATAATCTTTAATGAATTGGAAATGAATAAGCTAAACAAAATTTTCTTTCAATATATAAAAAAAAACATTATGTATAATATGCACTTTAAAAATTAAAAAAAAAAGTATCTGATGAGCAGTGTATAAGTTATTCACATTTAAATTATTATGC
This sequence comes from Poecilobothrus nobilitatus, assembly GCA_947095535.1. Lineage (NCBI taxonomy): Eukaryota > Metazoa > Arthropoda > Insecta > Diptera > Dolichopodidae > Poecilobothrus > Poecilobothrus nobilitatus. The sequence continues at coordinate 238,330,761 of OX352773.1, read as the reverse complement.
AAAGAAATTATAAATGGTATTATATGTGAAAGTAACTGACTCATGGCGCAGTGGTTAAGTCACCAACCTTTCAATCGAATGGTCTTGGGTTCAAACCCCGGTCAGGTCATAAATAAAAAATATGTAGTACTTTTATATCGTAATAATGTATATCGTATAATTAATATTAGTAATAATAACAATAATAATAACAATAATAATAATAGTAATAATAATAATAATAATAATTATAATAATAATAATAATAATAATTAATAATAAATAATAGCTGCTACAGTGGAGCCATCTTTGGTTATATCATGCAAGTAAGGTGTTATATACTGTTGCATGTTGTAATTCACGGATGGCGCTGACTGTGTAGTAAAATAACAATAATAATAATAGTAATAATAATAATAGCAGATAATAGTAATAATAATAATAATAATAATAATAGTAATAGTAAAACAAATTATAATAATAATAATAATAATAATAGCTGCTACAGTAGAGCCATCTTTGGTTATATCATGCAAGTAAGGTGTTATATACTGCTGCACGTTGTAATCCACTGATGGTGTTGACTCTGTGGTAAAAATAATAATAATAATAATAAAAATACTAATACCAATAATAACAGCCGCTACAGTGACAGTGGGGGTTGCCTTCAATAGTTGCCTCATATAGTTAATATATACTACTACTACAAGTTGTAACTGTTGTGACGGTTTTAGTCACTGTTAGCAAAATAATAATAATAGGCGGATTCATTGTTTCCTTACAGTCCCACTCCCAATTCAATGTTTCCGTATCCATTTTCCTATCCTTTCCTATCCCTACTCCCTAGCCAATATGCTGCGTTCGCAGGTAAGGGTTTCATCCCACTATATTGGCTTGGCTAAAGGGGGAGGTGGGTTTAGTCAGTAAGAATCTGACACTACCAAGGGGAAATTCTTGGTGTCTTTGGAAGATTCCCACCTCCCTTAGGAAAAAAAAAAAAAGTAGTTAGATACTTTCAAGTTTTCTATAATTTAGTTATTATTAGGTGATTTAAGCTTAAAAACCTGTACCAAAATACCTTGTAATTTAAAAAAACTTTAAAAAGATGTTAATATATCGTTTCTGTAAGCAAAACTTTCGAGGGTAGAAACGTCAACTTTAAATAGTAATCATTAAAGAGAAAAAATAGCGCAACAAACTAAGCTGAATAAAATGATTGTTTTAAAATTTAGTCATAAAACATAATAGATATTATATATATTAATTGAATACTGTTTTTGTTTTTTCCTAAGGTGGGTTTCTTACGACACCAAGATTACGCCATTGATAGTGTAAGGCTTTTACTAACTAAACCGACCTCCCTCTATATCTACAATAATCAGATGAAATCCACAGCTGTTATAGGAGAGGATAGAATAAAGATCCAAAAACATTGAATTGTGGAGTGGAACTTTAAGGAAACAATGAATCTGCCTATCATTATTACTATTTTGTTATCAGTGACCATAATCATCAACATGCAATTACAAAACAAAGTAGTATATTATAACAACTTTTCCATGAGATATTAATTGAATTGAGCTATCACTATAGCATTAGCTATTATTATTAGTATTAATTTTTATTTTTATTTCGTTTTACTACAGAGTCAAGACTATCAGAGGATATTACAACAAACATAGTATATAAGACATTCCATCACCTTTCCACTTTTAGGGCTGTATGTTCAGATACTTGTAAGTATTAGCTTTGACCTGTATCAACTTTATGTTCACATCGGTATTAAAACAAATTTTTAATACGAGTTTTGAAACCATAAGTAAGTGGTCGTTATACCGCTTCAGTTTTATTTTAATTCAAATTCAAATTTAAATTTTTTATTGAATAATTCGTTTGTTTATAAATTTAAAAAATGTAGTATATATAACATTTTAAATTTATAAACTGCATTAGTTATTAAAATTAATAAAAAGGTAAAGTTAAAAGATGGTTAGATTAGTAGTAAACGAAAATATTTTGATATGATTTGATTTGAACTGAAAAACAAGTAGTACAAAAATCATAAAATGGCTACGTTCAATATGGTTTTCCACTAGTTTTACATTCAATTTTATCTCAATGTCAACATACGTCAACATATCACAAGTTTAAACCTGATCAAATCTCAAATGCTATTGAGACCGATCTGGTATTACCCGCGGTATTATACGTGTGTTAACATATGGGCCTTAGAGATTCTTATGGAATTCATTTGCCAAAATGTTTCAAAAATATTTTTTTAAATTAGTTATTACCTGAATGAATTTATAATCATCTTCAACTATCCTTTATGTGACAATTTTTTTTAAACAAAAACAAAATATTAACACTAAGAAAAATCCATTTTTCATTTAGTTTTTTTTTTTAATACTCTTTTTAATACATTTAAAAATTGTTTCATATTATGATAAAAGATGTATTCAATTACAAACAGACATTTTTTATAACGCAATAATTTTTAAGATCCTTGGAAAATTATGGTAGTATGTTTAATGTATATTAAACACCATCATCCATAAAACTAATACCATATAACAAATCAACCAGAATAAACTTTAAATTTCTTCTTTTGTTTTCCATTTTTGCATTATTATCTGTCTCGCATAACTTAAGAATCTGAATTGAATTCATCTTGAATTTCATTTGCATTTTACATATTATTATGTTTTATTTTTTCTTACCCAAATACAAAACAAACAAATAAAAAAACAAAACAAGAAGCATATGTTTACTGCGACATTTTAACCCATTTTATCATCATTAGAAAAACAAAAAATTGAAAAAAAACAAAAACAGAAAAAAAAATAAAACAACAATATTATAATAAAATGAAATTAAAGTAAAAATGGAATTTAAAATGAAAACAACATACAAAAAGCAAAAAAAAAAAAGGACACAAAATGTCAAACCTCATATTCAATTTGTAAAATCCGTGGAAAACACCTTCTACCGGTATAATCAATTTCCATATTTCTTTCTCTTTCCTTTTTCTCAAATTTTTTTTTTTTGTTTTAGTTTTTTTTTTTTATTCTTCAGGTAATTTTATTTTTATGAGCACTTTTCTTATGTTAGAAACAATAACAACAACTAGAAATCCAAACTAAAACAAAACTGAATTTCTTAGTTTTTTTTTCTTTACTTTCAAAATTATTCAAATCATATCTATACCCAAATGTAGTAAAATTACTCCTGGGTAAGGCATAAGGTATGAGTAACAGGAAAAGAAAAGAAATAATATCGTTATCATAGTTGTTGAAAATTTAATATGTGAAAGTGTTATATAAAATGAAAATTTACAATACATTTCTAGATATCCTAAAAGTATGCTATTCAAGTACATAATGATACATAATATAATAATAGCTATTTGTAGGGGCTTCGGTAGCCTAGTGTATAGGCGTGTGGCGTATTAACGTATTTATAGGCGTATTGGCGTATTTATGTATGTAATATTAATATAAATAAATAAATAAAAGCTATTTGTATAGTTCAATCTTTTTAACCAATGTACGATGATCGTAGCTTTTTTTTTGCGAGGGTTGATGGGAATCATTAAAAGCCACTATAGAGGAGTGGATATAAATGAAGAAACATAAAATTACCAAATTCGTATTATTTAAATGTCGCAATTTCTTATATTTTATAATGCAATCAAAGTACTTTACAACTTATATATTTTAATTTGGTATGAATTAACAATGTATTACGCAAGTAATATCTTAGCATTTTTTAATAAAGGATTCACAAATAATATGTGAATTGCAATTTAAAAAAGTAAGAAACATTTCATTCTTAAAAAGTAAGAAACACTTCATATCCAAAATATTTAGGTAATATTTGAGCCATCTTCGATTATTCTTACTTTATTAATTCTACTTTTTATTTTTTTTTCAATTAAATAGTTGATTTGAGGTCATCAAAGATAGTTTTTTAAGTATCATAAGCTTAAACCAAATAAAATTGATTTGTTGAATATGTTCTCACAGAATATGTCCTATGTTCTCACAGAATTAACTTTGAACATCTAATTTATCTGTTTAATGTTATAGGATCCAGTAACTACAAGACTCTCTTAGTAGAGATACTAATAAAATAAGAAATTTTCTATATTTTTAATATCAGGATAGTGTTTTTTATATATGCCGAAATTAAAAGTAACTGCTGCCGAATAAATTATTATTTTATCCATGAACGGTCAGTCAAACAGTTAAAATTAATACAAATTTAATAGTAAAAAAAAATATATTACTTATAAAATAAAAAGTGCTATTACATTTTACTTTTCTAAAAAAAATAATTTCATTATATTTTTGTATCTTAAAATTATCAACCATTTCCAAAACAAAACAAAAAAAAATATCTAAAATTTTGGTTTTTATGGAGCGCAATCAATTTTCCTTTAGAGATGAAAATGTCGCATGTCGGATACCCTGGAAGATTGTACACATTATTGTAAATAACAATGTCCTTTTTTTCACTCTTATATTTATCTTTTTGTAACTATTTTGTTGTTTTCCTTTTTTTTTTATTTTTTTTTTGCATCCTATTATTTTTATTTACTGTTCTTATCCTTGATAAAAAATAATGTTAATTTCATTTCTGACATTTGTCTTTGTTTTACATGGCATAAATTTACAAATTGCCTTAAAAAAAAAATTAAAATTGGATTGGTCTTCGAAATTTGATACACATGATATACATGAAGTAAAAAAAAAAAAAAAAATTATAAGGATAGATTTTTTTTATGATAACCAGTACAATTTGCCCACTCAAAATAGTTGAGTTTTTTTAATATTCCCTATGAAATTTCTCCTAAAAATTAATAAAGTTTTTTTAGAAAATATATTGCATATATGCCTTACTTCTAAACTTTAATTTAAAAAATTGCAATTGTAGTTTAGTAACTTTCATTTTAAATCTGTAAACAACTTTACATCTTTTATAGTAATTCTAATTAAAATATTTTAGGATGTAATAGTTGAGTACTATTAAGTTATAGCAGGCTTAAGAAAAATTAGCTTTTTGACAATTTACAATCTTTATTCAACACTCTTTTCTTTACACTAAAATATAAGACTACTAAAATCGCTTTGCATAAACATACCTTAAATGAATTAGTATTAGCTAGCTCAAACTTCAATTTAGTTTTTCAATTCTTTTATTAAAATGTATGCTGCGAAATGACGCACATTAGATCCCTATGAATCAAAAAGAGGGAGTACCTATATATACTCTGTGCAACTAATAAATTAATTGTATAAGATTATTAAAAAAGTTTTTGGAATAATTTAATGTAATTCTAAAAGCAATGATCCAGCACTGATAATTACATTAAACAATATTGCGACACGACAGCAAAGAGTTATTCACTAATTCGATTATAATAAATTAGCCTACAATAAATTTGCACTCATGATAACTCTTTAAATTTACTTTTTCTTTATTCAAAAATTTAATAAAATTTACGGTAATAATATCTTCAAATTAAATCTACATCTAGTTGTCTGCCCTCAAAGTCAACTATTTTGTTCTACTGTTTCCATAAAAAAGCGATCCATAATGGATTCAGTGTATTAAATAAAATATAAAACAGGGGTGAATCTATAGATTAGCGAATAAGTTTTGTATATTTTATTTATTTTTAATAACAAAAACTATAATAATATTTTAGGGACTGATAACAATGTTTTTTAAAACCTAAGAAAAGAAAAGAAATTTAGTTTTTAATAAATTTGCTGAAAATAAAACTAAGGCAGAAAGTATATTAAGACTCAGACAAAAAAGAAAATAATTATTATCCTGAGGACATTCTGGCAATCGAATTGGACAAAAAAAATCCCTTAATAAAATTATATTGGTATAACTAAAAATATACTTAAATTTTTGGATTTTTGTATGGCTTCCAAAATTTCGTCAGAAATCCTTGATATTTAAAAATAGTAAATTAGGTCGAACATATTTTATATCGCACATATTTGGGATGTAGTGAAAAAACAGTTTTTGATTATCTCGATAAAGTGTAAATACAACAGAGCCTCTTCACTTAATGGAGGATTAATAGGGTTAATTGATTGTCAAGCCATTATATCTTATGTGTATGATGTCTCGAAATTTAAGAAGAACAACAGAAACTCCCTTCAATATATTGCGCCCAATTTTCAACAAGTATCCTTTTCACATCCTTATCTCTAAAAGGAAACTATACACTTATGATTCCATTTGTTGGGTTTTAAAGAGGATTTTGGTTGATTAAAGCGAAAAGCCTAACACCATTGAGAGGAATCTGGTATTGCTCCTTTTGATAACTTCCTATATTTTCAACTAACCCTTAATCAAAAAAACTAAATTAAAAATAAAAATAAATTAAAACTGATATTAAGTCCCATACATGTAACATGTAATAAACTGAAATTTTTCAACACATAAAACTCTCACTCTGAAACACGCAAAGTAATCCATTTGTTAAGTTAATTTAAGTACTTTTTGACTTATAAAAATCATTTTTTTGGTTTAGAATAGAACAACCGTTCATCGAAAACTTACATAAGTTGGAGAAATGAAATTTTCAGAGAAATTTAATCTCAAACAGTACAAGGACAATCGGACATTTTGCCTATCTAACAAATTAATTTCGTCACTGATATTCAATCTAATTTTTTTTTTTTTTCGGTTTTAATGCCCCCAAGAAAAGAAAATGAAAAATAATAATGTTGATGGAACCTTATTTGTTATATGTATTATATAATATTATAATATACCTCTTTCCATTTATAAATTCTTTCTACTTTTTTTTTTTTTTTTTATTTTATAATAAAAGTAGACAGAATGGATTTGCATACATTACACAGAAAAACTTTACGTAAAGAATGAAGAAAATCGACTAAAGAAAAAAAAATTTCTAAAAAAAAAAAAAAAAAAAAAAATAAAAACAAAAACAATATTACTTAATGTAAGTACTACGTACTATCTTAAAAAACAAAAAAAAAAAAAAACTAAAATAAAAGGACGATAAAACGAGATAAAAAAATAAACAAAATGAAAAAATTAAATAAATTTTGTTTTTGTTGATACCGTTATTATAATATGCTGTACTGTTATACTGGTTTGTTTTTTTTTTTTTTTTCTTTTTTTTTGAAGAAAAAATCCACAAAATCAACTCTAAATCCCTAATCTTTTAGAAGAAAAGATAAAAGATTCATTTTTTGTTTTTTTTTTTTTTTTTGTGACATGATTGCATTGCAACGTTAGTTTTTTTTTTTTTTAATTTAGTTGAAAATGCAACCAACATAATTGAAAAAACTTGAAAAAACAACAAGGAAAAGATAAAAGAATATTAAATATAAATAAAGTTTAAAATGTTGCAAAGCGCAACAAATAATATTACTGTATCAGTTTTTAGTCTTTTTAAGGACGCAAATAAGATTAACATGATTTTCTTAAATCAAAATGAAGTTAAAACATATTTGAAATAAAGTACACTAAATAACAAATTAATCATTGGTACTGCGATCATAATTTAAATCATTGGTTGTCAAAAAATGAGAATGCGCAAAAAACAAACTTCCTTGGTATAGTACCTTATAATATGCAATATTCATTGAAAGTTGAACATCTACTATAAAAAAATGAAAAACCAAATGCCTTCATTAAACGTTAATTATATCCTTAATTACAAATTTCTCTGACAATCTACTTCTTAATTTTGTCATGTAGCTTCTCTACTTTACTCTAAGTTACAACATAACAATTATATTAAGCGTTTTAATAATATAGGCTAGGGCTTGGTTTAAGAGGAAAGTTGGTTTTATTATTTAGAAACTAAAACAACAGAGAAGAAAATGTTTATAGTTTGTATATCGTCCTTCCTTTAAGATTTTGAACGCACTTTTCCAAAAAAGAATTACCTTAAATTTTTATAATTTCTTTTTATAATTTTCTTTTGACAATCTTTACAATGAAGCCAACTTTAGCAATCGCAAAGCGGACTCAAAGAAGAAGTACCTAAGTTCAACTGTTGAAAACGGTTCCACAAAATCTTTACTTTAAACCTAAAAAAAATATATTTTTATCCATTTGAAAAAATCCTTACACTGTATTATATTCATCGCATTACCCTTTAATGAAAATTTAAATTGAATAAAAAACATTCGCTTTAATTTTTTTGTTTTTCTTCCACTCTACGCAACCAACCAATCCAACTAGGAAAGGATTCATTTATATAAAGTTATTGTACGATTGGTTACTGGGGCAAGAAATTCGAGGGAAATATGATAATAAGAGAGAGTGGGAAAATAAATTAGAAGCAGGTACAAGTTCAAAGTTCTTTTTGAAAATTTATATATGTAATAAACCAAATGTATTAGACAAGAACATATTGAATAGAAGTATGTTCCAAATTTTAACGGTTCTCACAATATTGAGTTTTCAATAACCAATTATAAGTAATTTTAAAAAATTTGACCTGTGATGTGTATAATCGATGCAGTAGTAGACTTAGGACACTAAGACCTGTACAACTGGGTGTCAATCGTATTAGAACCTATATTATGTATGTATATAACAATTTATAGTCATCTCATAATACAAGTAAATCATCTTCTCTAAACATAATTTTAATCTTCAAATTATTAATCTTAACATTCTTTTGCTAATATAAATTAAATTGCAAATTTTTTTTTTTTAAATTGAATTTTCTTTCTTAATTTAAATCTTCAATGCGTCAGGTTGTATATCTGCTACAAAACGGAAATGATCCTTATAAAAAAGAAAATAATCCTTATATATTATATCTTAAACTTCTTTTATATAATTTAGTTTTTATATAAATTTTGAATATTTTCAATCAAAGTAAAATATAAGTACCCAATTCAATATTTACGTTATTTTGTTTAAAAAAATAAAACTTTACCAGTGCAAATTTTTAGTTAGTTGTGTAAAAAATAAAAGTCAATAGTGTGTGTATTGTAAATTTCTTTAACTTAGTTTCTTTAACTGAGTTTCCCTCCTTCATTCTATTCCTCAAACCATTATACTATTTTGGAATTATGGTGATTATACAATTATTATACTGGCTGAGGAAAGGTGGTTTTAGTGGATAAAAAACTCACACTACCAAGAGGGTTAAAAATATATTCGGTAAAAATATATGAAGGTCTACATCTTCCAATGGGAAAAAAAAGTTTTTACATAAGTCAAGATGATTTAAATATTTCTGATGAAGGAAGTTGAAATAATTATGCAATTATTGATAAAGAACAGCTTTCAGATATAGAAAATGTGCGCATTAACATAATTGAAAATGAAAATGAATTGGCAACTTCGAACCAAAAATTTATTATGAAAGAAATGAAGATGACATATTAAAAATATAAGTTAAACTATTGCATCTATTGCATAAGTTAAACTATTGAAAGCTTTCAATATAAAAAATATATACTTCAAGAGACATAACTTAATAATGAAGAAAGAAATATATTTCTTTTTGTAAATATGGTTCTTCCCGATAACGTTAAGCAATTATTATCTCTGCCAGATTTTTTCCTACACATTTTTTCTAATCATTTCTTAGATTATATAGAGCAGAATACAGATTTACATATATATGTATTCTATAAAATAGAAATATTAAATATTTGCTCATCTAACTCATATCCTCTTAAAGCATTTTATTGGTACATTATGCCTCTATTCATTAATAATCGGTATATCTAATGTAAGAAATTATTGGAACGATTGGAATACAATAAAGTTAGATATACTAAGTATCAGAAATATTTTGCAAATGCCAAAGCTAGGATATTGGTTTAAAGCATTAAACTTACTTACCTTAAAAATAAGTGTCTTACACACTAATATAGAACTTTAGATTTTTTTTTAGACACATGAAAATAATTCCACTCCTTGAGGGGTATATCGTGTTTCAAAATATAATCCGTATTCATAATCAACTCTTTGATAATTTGTGATTATTTCACACTTAAAATTATATTAAGTTATTATTTCTACAAAAAAAAAACAACAAACACTTTTAAATAAAATAAAAATAATGACTCAGGTCTGTAATTCTAAAACAAAAAATTCAAACGAAGTGAAACTAAAAGAAATTCTAAAAGATACAATGAATAAAAAGCAAAAGAATTTTAAATATAAATACAAAAGAATGAAAAGTACTTGTATTACAATAATTCATGCCTTTGAATTGAGACATTATCATCCTTTTTTCAGAAATGAAAACAAAAATGAATCCATTCTTATTTATTTATTTAAAAACATAACACAATGTTCGTAAAAACTTCAAAAAAAAAAAAACAAAAAAAAAAAATTAAATAAAATAAAATAAAAAAGAAAAATTCAAAAGAATTATTTATATTTGCCTTAAAACCAACATATACATATATACGTACATATATATATATATGCATTGTAAGAAATAACACCAAACCAAAAAAAATATTCTCAGAATATTCATTTGAACAAAATAATAATCAGTGAAAGGCTTCAGAAAGATTTTTGTCATGTTATTTACAAAGAAAAGAAAAACTTGCTTCCGGAAATTTTTCAAAAAAATAAAAAACTGAAATAATATGTACAAAAAACAATCCTTTAGGATCATCAGGATTTATTTATTTTTTATTGTTCAGTTTTTCAAAAAAAATTCACATTCTGGAAAATTAACAATTTTTCAACTACATACTGGTTAAATTTAAATATGAAATTATTTAATAATTTTTTAGTAGAATCTTTACTGAAAAACTTTAATAGAAAGCAATGTCATATATATACTACTTTACCCTAATTTTAAAATTCAAATTTTTTCTTACGAATTATAAAAATTACTATATTTCAGGGTAATTTCGCGGTAACGTGATTATAAATGAAAAAAAAAAATTTAATACGTTGAATGATAGTATTATATTTTGGGTTATAATTGCATATATGCATACGATTACAGAACGCCACCTCACGTATACTCAAACAGAAAAATATTACAGCAAGTTTTCTTCTGAAGTTATAGTGATAAGAACACACTGTTGCTTTTGAAAAAGTTTTCATTTCAAATATTTTTACATCTAAAAATGATGAGGACAATTTTAATTTAAACCTATAAAACCGAATTTTCTGTAAGACTATATAACATCATAATAACACTCCCAAAAAATAGAACACAAATTACAACCAACCAATAAAATGTTTGATTCTAAGCAATTCTTATTGTAACAAAACTGTTTAAATCAAAGAAGCTTCTTTGGAAAGAAGCAACGAAGCTTTAACTAAATCATTCGATTTCGAACGAATTCCAACTCGTTAATTTCAATTCAATCGGCCAAAACCATTAAATTAGACAATCTTTTAGATTAGGCCAAACCAATTAGATCTAAATTCAAACCCATTAGATTAGATCAAAAAAAAAAAAACATGTCCTGGATTTGAATCAATTAAAATATGATTTTTAAATATTAATCATTTATTTAATTTATTAATTTTTTTTTATATAAAAGAATGCATTTTTATTTAGTATCATTCAATTAGAATCATCTCAATTTTTTTATATAATACTTTAGTTCCATTGATCCTAACTGACATTATACCATAATATACCTAAAATTCTTTATAAACTGATTAACCATAGCTGGTTCAAAAACAAAACAAAACCATAAAAGTATTTTCAAAATAGAGAACATATTATTATCTGCAAAACTTCATTTTAATTTCTCATTGTTTTAAGTCATTTTTGTTTTTTATTTTATAGTTGACACAATTCAAAAAAAAAAAAACACCATAAAGATATGATAAACAGAATATTTTATAAAAATGTAGTGTCACTTTGATTTGCATGATTAAAGGGAGATTCGTTCAAAGATATCCTTTTATTCTTAATGTAAATCAATCTTTTTTTTTTTTTCTATTTTCTTTTAAGGAGTACATACTCGTGTTGTAAAGGAGTTGAAAAGTAAAAGAACTAAGTTAAGTGATTATAATATCTTTCTTTTTGGTTTTTACATTACATTTTTACAAAAAAAAAAAAAAAACAATACAAAATTTTATGTTATTGAACTTTCTTTAATAAATTAAATGAATATATTATGTACTTGTATAAAATAAATAAGTTCACACAGGAGAAAGTTTTCATGTATGATTATTAATTGGATTTTATTTTTGGTATAAGCGTCTTAATAATAAATTGTCTTAATCCTGGTTAACCTAATTTGTTATTTAAAGTAAATTTTTTACTTAATTGCGATTTTATTACATAATGCTGCCCCTCCGCTTTACTTATACACTCACTTGAAATCAATTTTAATTCCCTAAACAAAACTTCCCTTGACCAGACACTGGTATGAGTACTAAAGATCATATTATTAGCTAATGTTTGGTCAAAAAAGAGAAGTGTTAATTAGTGGTGGGTTAAAGAACCATACATTCATATAGAACTTATCCTTGTTCCACAGCTGTAGAGTGATTTTCAATGATTCATAACTATTGTCAAAAAAACAAAAAAAAAAAAATTGAACAAGCGAAAATAATGCTTCAGTTTAAATGTTTTACCCTTAATTTAGACCTTATTCAAAAGCCGTACATATTTAAAATATCCTTTGTTGTAAATAACTAAAAATCACGTTAAAAATTTATTTAAATCTCTAATAAAAATAAACTAAGGTATTTCGAAAAATGGTAAATTTATTAATTTCGAAAGTTATTTTAAATAAAATTTATATAAGGAGGGAATTTCTATTATAGCTTTGTTTTTTAACATATAAATATTTATTTTACAATTAGCTTTATTTGAACTAAAGTTGATGAAATTTCCAATATAACTTTTGACCGAATCTTCTATAAGACGATAGGTACCTCCAATAAATTGCAGCACAAAATATTTTAAAAGATTGACGTTTTGCATCGTCATAGCTGGAAAAAATATGATAAACAGATATATTATACTCGTTTTAGGTTTAAGTTCAATATCATTGCAAAATTTTAAAACAATCAGTTGTCTGATAAACAAAAAATAATAGGTTCTTCATTTCCAAATAAGATATGCATAGTATAAACTATTTCTGTAATTAAAATTTTATTTCTCGAAAGTGATTACGATGGTATAAACCTGATATCAAGTGATCAATTTTATTAGACAATACATTGAACTTTTATTTTGATTTAAAATAATTTTCATAGATAATAATTTTTGAAAAAGAAAATTCTTCTCCATAAATTCGACCAAACAATGGATCATAAAATACAAATTAAATTAGTAATAAAGTGAATACCTATTTTTGTGGTTGTTTTATTGAAGTCATAATTATCAAGTAATATATTTGAATACTAAAGAGACAGGACGTATTAATTTATTTCAAAGAAATTAATTTTAATTTTAATTAGAAAAGGAATTATTTTTTTAATTTTTTTAGTTCATTCCCCTGTTACAAAAATGTGACAAGGGAATTGCATACCCTTTCTTATTCAGGCAATAAATGTCGTAAAGGAGAACTATTCCTACAACGTGTGTGGGATTCAAACCCACACTCCCTCGGTGTTTAGCTCATATTTCATACGCTCTTACCCAATAGGCCACCAAGGCCTAAAATGAGAATTTTATATTATTTTTAATAAAAAGAAGAAACTGGACTTTTCCAATCACCTCTATAAAACAATATCTAAATTATGCAATATTTTGTAATTTACTATTTAAATTTAAGGTTATGTGAAAACCAAATTTCATGATATTTCTCTTTTCATAACTCCGGTATGCTTTTAGATGTGAACTTGAAATTTTTAGACAACAAAGAACTTTTAGCATTTGTATAAGTTTCCTAAGAAAATTTTTTTTGTACCATCCCCTGTTTAAGAGCTATGGTTTGGCTCAAAAATTGAAAATTTGCTATTTTTAGACACCTGTACAAAATTTTTTTCGACAAGACATAAAAATTAAAGGTACAATAATATATTTTTACATGTGTTAACGGTTTTTCTTAGTTATATAGGGTTCTCGACCGACGCGTCCTCAAAATAGCACAAAAGTCCTATTTTCACATTTTTTCTTACATTAAATTTTAAAATTTTGATGCAAGTTTGTGCAATCTTTTGGAAATGTGCGCTTTTAAAAACCGTTGGTTTATATTCTGCCTTGTTTTAATTACATAGGATTTTCTTAAAACTGAAGATAGTATCACTTTATTTTTGTCCATTTTTCTTATATATAAAATTCTAAGAATATTCACAAATATTGACAGAAATCTCAGTATTCTAAACCGTTGTTACTATCTTTTAGAAAATGTTCTCCATTAAAAACCTTTGGTTTCACTCTGCCTTATTTCATTATCTGCCGATCTAAAATTATATTAAATTATTCTACATAATTTAAATTATATTTTTTTTTAAATTGAAAAAAATATTTTGTATTTAAATTACTTTAATTTAAAGTACATAAATTTTAAATGTATTTTATTTCTTATTATTAGATTTTTTACTCTTTTATCAAACTAATTAATTTAAAAATTTTAATATACGGACTATAATATACAATATTAATTTATATTATGCTTTTGTTAAATTTATATACCCTGTTAGTATATAATATACAAACGTATATATATTTAATTTAATTTATAGTACTGCCGTATACCATCATAATAAATCCTGTATCTTAAATTCATCATTAATAATTAAATAGTCAAAAAGTACTTTGCGGTAATCTATTCACAAAAGAATTTTACCATAGCCTAGGATGAAACAGGAAATGCATTCTTATATAATGTTAAGAACAAAGATCGAAAGTTTTTAAATCTTTAATATTAAAAAAAAAAACAATTATATGCAATAAACTTATCTCTTCCCATTCGTAGATCCATTAAACTTTATTCTATTTTAATTTAAAAGTTTTATTATACTTGGGACAATGGAAAATATCGAAAATCACTCAAAGGAATTGCACAAGATTCTCTGAGTAGTGTTGAATTTTAACTAACCAAAACCATCACCTTTTAAACAAAACTTTAGGTTAGGTTCTTTAAAACATAGTGAGATAATGTAAAGTTTAATCTTGAGCATTAGGATGTGGAAAGAATAAGTGAGAAATTGGATTCGGCATAATTGGATTTGAGAAAGACGAAAAAAACAAAATTTTATTAATTAACAAGTAAAACCCTAAAAGTGGAAAAATTTACCGATTAAAAGTCATTAATATAAATTGGTTTTACTGTTCAAAAAACAGAAGTATAATATAATAACTCACAACTATTTGGGGCTACAGCCTCATAACTGTTGGGGGCTATTTCCTTTGCAGCCTAATATACGTTTTATAGATATTGAGAAGGTCGGTTGATAAAAAGAAAGTCTTACAGCGTAAGAAAAAAAAACAAACATTTAGCAGCGTCTTTAGGTATACCAAATATATGATTTGATTAAATAAAACTTTTATTTAAAACCATTCCTTATAGATTGCTTAAATCTGTTGCGGACTGCGAAGCTCTCCCTGAAAGTACTTGCTATTTCCTGGAACGTCAAACAGCATATAGTTTTTCTGGTGGTGAAATTTATTCTATTGACTTTGCTACATTATTTGGAAATCATTATTTAGCCTACTGATGGTGAAATTTATTGGATTAATCTAGTGATTGATGTTAGAACGACTTTGAATTCATAAGAAGCATAGGGGTTCTGTAATTCGTTAAACTATAGATTAGATTGGAGGTTATTAAGAGTAATTCGTTGATGAATATTAGGATGAGAAGAGGAGATAAGACAGCTCTTCAAGGAACACCAGCATTTATTTTAAATTTGTCGGATGAATATCCACAGACAAGAATTTGAATCATACGATTCAGAAGGAACTCGCCAATTCATTTTAAAATATCTTACCTAAACCTAATGCTTTGCATTTTGCCAATAAAGCATCATACCAGACTTTGTCATAAGTTTTAGAAATATCCAGCGCCACAAGTTTAGACACATTAGAATGGTGAAGGCTAATGTTCAATTTTCACAAAGATGATCCGGATGATCACAAAAGATCACTGGTTGAAATACGACCTCTGAACCAATTTTTCCGATCATGAAGTAAACTCCTACAATTCATATATTTCAGAAGCTTTTGGTTTACTATTTTTTCCATTTTCCATTAAAAGACAGTTGATAAAGGGATCACTTTTGTTACCTTGTTTTGGAATTCGGAAAACATTCGCAGCCTTTCATTGGTTAGTATAAAGACCCGAGGTGAAATAAATGAAGAAAAGGTTACGTAGAAGTTTTAAAATACTATAGTAGATATTTTTGAGAACCATGATAGTAATACCATATGGACCAGCGGATTTTTTTCAATCGAGATTTTTCAAGATCTCCATCACTGCTCTCGTCCTAAAGTAGATTTTTCCGAAGGTGTTCGAAGAACTTCTGAAACAGATGGTGACTTTAGAGTTTACTAAGGCAGTGTCCAGTTAAAAGAGAAGTGCTTGCCAAACAAACTTTGTTCTCTTTCGAATTTAAAACAATTTTGTCGTTTAAATAGCGAAGGAGTATAAAATCTGCTAAATCCTCTTCTAAACTTTTTGAAAATATCCAAAACTTTTTGCAAATATCCAATATTTGCTATTCTTTAACATAAGTTTACGCCTCATATTTTGGTTTATATTTCGAAACACTATGTAGCAGACCTTAAGAGCCTACGATCAATTGTCCTGATACTGTTCAAAAGTCTCTTCTTTTTTGAGAATTACTTTCTTGCAGATACAAATAAAACATGATTTGAATTTCCAAATAAAATTGCTTCACTAATCATATTTGCAGCTAAGATTGACATACTTCGACCCAATGATCAATCGAAAGATTTAAAAAAGTCGTAAAGACGTGATTAAAGTGGTTTCGTTCAAATTTTTAGGTGGTGTCTTTCAATTGGAGATTGAAAGTTGCTTTAACCGAACAATGGTCGAACCCAGAGGGCGAGAACTAACTGAAACTACATATTTTTCAGAACGTGCCGTCAGGAACAGATGCAAAAAGTGACTCCGATGATCAGCATGTTCTGAAATTTTGGACAAGTTGAGAAAAATGGAACAGAAATGGTAATAATTCAACTTACGAATTGAGTTTTATGTTATAGAAGTATTATTGAAGAAATGAAAATAGTTGCTTAAAAAACATTTCTTTTTTTTTTTTGCGAATGCACCTGAAAGTTTTCTCATTGACCATAACAAATAGCAAAAATTTTAAAAATTAAAAGCAATATATAATAGACCTTATGGTTTGACTTCTCTTTAATATGGACAAACACATGCTACTTATGTATAATAAAATTCGAGATAATTAAAATAGTACCTGATATATTTATATTAAATGCACTTAAAGAACAAAAAGGTTTTTACTAGAATTTTATACAAAATAAATATCTACTTCTGTTTCTGTTTTTATCAAATGTTGGTACCCAATTTGTGACCAATCAATATATCCTATGTATGATCATAATATAATAGGTATTCATTATACCTTTACATTACAATAAAATAATAATTTTGATTGTAATACTTTGGAAATAAATATTTAAGTTATTTGAAATTTTATAATTTAATAGACCAAGACATTTTATTAAGATATTTTAATAGAGAAATTTCTGTTTCTTGTGAAACACTAAAATATTCAAACTAATGGCAAAATATTTCAAACACTGCAAAATTTTATTTTGTTACTGAATATAATATCCATTTTAAAATAAATCAACAACAGGTTACGATGAAGTTAAATTTAAATAGAAAGGTCGCTGAACCAATGCTTTCGATAAAGTTAAAAATTTAATTTTCTTAAGTACGGATAATATCTTTACATTCTCTAGTTAAATCCTATTTTTAACACAACTGTATTTTTTTTTATTCATTAAAATAAATACAGTTAAAAATAGGATAAAATTAATTAATATGAAAAAAGGTTAAAACCCTAAGGATACTTTATATTTAAAATAAGAAAAAATAAAGTGCTCAACAGGTATTTAACAACATTCCTTTTTTATTTCTAAAAAATTAAAAGTAAAAGTAATAAAATTATATAAGCCTACTTAAAAACAAAGTCAAAGTCAATTTGAAGGTCAAATGAGTATTTTTAAAAATTTTAACTTCCAATATTATTCTTAAATCAATTTTAACCCAGAATTTAGGAATTAATTTTTTCTTTTATAATTTAATTCAAATTTTAAAAAGAAAATATATTTGATTTATTGTCAACAATATTAAACAACATTCAAAATTTCGCTTAAGTTCATTGAACTTTGAATCTTACTAGAATGTAATAAAGGTATTTTTCCTATTCTTTTAATAAATTTCTTAATTTGTTTCCATGTTTTCTAGGTTTTTCCATTTTCAAATTTTTTTTCAATTTCTCTGTTAGATTGACTGATTGACGAGCAACTTCTTCATTTATTTTGAGTACACAATGAAAACTTTTAAAAAAATGTGTTACCCTTCTTGCAAAATTTCAAGATTCCACCTTGAAGTGTTGCAAGTTTCTGAAAATTTCAATCCTAAATTGCAAAATATTGTATTATTTTGTTTTTGATAAAACTAAAAATACGCTCTTTCGTAGCAAAAATATTAGATAAGCAGAATGTGGGATATCAAAACAGGGCAAAATTTGAAATTTTTAAACTTTGAGATATTACAAGTTCGTAATGGATAGAGTTACACAAAAAAAGTTTTACAACATTAATTATTTTTATAAGACTTACCTATGGTTAAAATTTCATTGTTCTAGCTTTAACGGTGGGGAGTTTTGTAAACAGACAGATAGTAAAACAATAACAGTTAAGCTAATAAACAAATTATTTTTAAGAAATGTGCTAAAAACTCAAATGATTTCTTCTTGAACTGAAAAATTCAAATTGTTTTATAAAATGTTTGGACTTAAAAAAGTCAGTTACATATTTGAGTGCTATTCGAATTTTTGAACAATTTCCATATACCGAACACTATTGTACGAAAAGAAGAGAAGAGCAAACAAACCTTCATTAAGTGCACGGTTTAAACAAGAACTACAATGGATTGTTGCGAGAAGATAATTTAAAGAAATCTGAATAAAATCTGAAAAAACTTAGAAGGATTGATTGTTAACAAAATCATATTATATACCTAACATTATTACAATTTTTTAACATTTTTTTAACATTATTAGTTTTTAATTAAAAACAAAATATCTTAAATTTTAATAATATTCTACTTACACAGATTAGAATGTTTACCTACACATATTAGGAATAATCCATCGAAAAATAGGAATAAAAGTCCGAATCTAAGAGTAATCTAATGAGTCAAAGTGGAGAGTAATATAATGAGTCAAATTTTTGTTAAGAGTCAATGAGTCAATATTTTGGGTCAAAAAAAAAATACATTTGAAGCTAATAAATTAGTATGACAATGAAGTTAAGATTCGTTGCAAAATTTTTTTTTTGATTTTTTTGGCAAATTAAATTAATTTGTAAGCGGTCAGTAATCATCCTACTGGAACTTACTTTGAAAAACCGATTCAAGATCTCTTAAACTTTTTAACTGAGGTTGAAGGTTTGGATGATTCCCAAAATTTCTACACCTAAGCTGATAACTATATGTCCATATCGGATTGACTTATTTTTGATCAACAATTTTAATTTGTGACTAATGAATCAGAACATTTCAGAAAATTTCAATGACAAAACTGCTAGTTATAAGCATGTGATGTAAGATAGTATTATAAAAGTGTATACGAAATACCTTAAATTTAATATTTTTCCAAAAATTTTAAAAATTCACCTGTAATCCGTTTGATGATCCTCAAAATAAAGTCATAACTAATTATTATACTAATTTCGTGTATATATATACAACTTAATAATGTTCCCAAATTCTTCAATTACCATTGTCGCTTTATCTATTTAAATCTATTTAAATAAATTTTTCTAAATATTTTATTTTTAAGCTAGGTATAATCGGTATAATGTATTTTTTCAAGTTATAATATGTATTTCAATTCTTAAAAAAAAATTATTTTAAATGAAATTAATTTATTTTAAGGATTGTTTTTCATATAAATTTTAAAATTTTTAAAAATTCATCTGTACTTTGTAATACAATGTAGATAGGTTTAGATACCTATCTATTTAAAATTGAAGATCATTGCTTATATTTTAATGTTAAATCCAAACTGTAAAAAAATGTAAAAAATGTCAAGTAAAAATTCCTAAAGTGACAAATAATTCCTTAGCTCAATTCACAGTTAATATATATATTTTTTTTTTCTCCTTTTATATTTTTTTTTAATAGCTATATTCTATCTACTAAAAAACAAACTGATATAGAAATTCATTCTTAAAGAAAAGAGACAACAACAACAAGAAGAAAAAAAAACAAAAATAAAAATACCTTCTAAACATTTAAAATGTGACAGGAATTGAAAAGAAAGAAAGTCTTGTTGTAATCCGTATGCAATGCAATCGTATAAGAATACCAAAGAGAATTATTAAAGTCAAGAACAAAACCAAACAAATCCGTTCTATTCAAACTGTTTATTATATTAGTATATTTATATATAATATTATGTAAGTGTACAATATATATTATATATATTGCAGAATGAAAAGTTGAACATAAATTCCTGACACAATTCAAATTCAATCCATTTTATACAAATGGTGGAGAAAACAGGGAATAAAAAGCGATTTGCTATCACTGTTTTGAAATGTCTTTTTCATTTCTTTTTATTTTTATTTTTGTTCTTTTAGACGTATATTTTGATCTTTAATAATACTACTTTTTTTTTTTTGTTTTAATTTTTTTTTTTTTTTTTGCTGATTCAAACTTTGAAAAGATGCATTCATTTTTAGTGTTTTTCTGACTTTGCGTGTTGCTCATGACATTAAAAATCCATTCCGTGAAATGATTTTTTTTTTCCTTTATTTTTATTTTTTATTTTTTGTTATTTTACCTGAAAACATATTCCTATCTTTTAAATTTATTTTTTAAATTTAGTCAGGTTTTTCAATGCTTTGCCATTCACAATAAAAAGTAACGAAAAAGAATTCAAAAAAAAAAAAGAAAACGAATTATATTAGATCCCACAAAAATCTCTAATAAATATTTTGGTATAAAATAATTTCCCAGATAAGTTTAACAATCATTTTAAACAACAGAATGGTTAAAAATTCATTATGAATGAACTTTTAACATTTTTATTTTTTGCACAATTTTTTTATTTTTTTTTTTTAAAAATTTTAATTATACTTTTAATAAAACATCTTTAAGAGACAGATGATTTCTGAATGAATATATTTAATTGAACTAAAGAAAAAGAACTTTTAAAACACCACATTTTTACCGACCGCATACATTAATGTATAAGGTAGGTATTGTTTTCATACTAAAAATTTGTACCCCAGATTTTGGCAAAAATGCACTACTCCGGTGTGGAGAAGGCTGTAAAAAATTTTTTAGCATGATGTGCGTCTGTGCGTGTGTGCGTGTGTGCGTGTGTGGGTATGTCTGTAAAGCTTAAACGACTGAGCGGAATTTTTTGAAATTTCATATTTAAGGTTTTGACGTAAATATCTCGGATTGATAAGTTTTTGGAGCAAATCGGACAACCGCAAGTGGTAGTTTACTAGCGTACTTTTTAAGTTTTTTACGAATATTTCGTAACAGAAAAATTTTATGAGAAAAATTTTTAAGAAAAAGTTGTTACCCAAGTAAAGAGGAACAACTTTGCCATAGAACATTTTTTGATTCGACCAATTTTAACTTTTATTTAATTTTTTTTTAAGTCCAAATTTCATGCAAACACTCCATATGAATTTATATGAACAATTTTTTTTGTTTTTTTTTATAATCTAAAAATTTATATGTATACAATATGTACTTATATCTATGCATATTATTCTTTTGTTGATGACATACCTATAATTAAAACGGTAAAATTTTTGTTAGCAGATTAATCTTATGTTTGTTTTGTATTTGTTTTTATTAATTTTTACTTCTAATATTTTTAAATGAAAAAAAAATCATATACCTGAAAAAAAAATCATATAATGTAAATGGATGTATGAATGAATGCACATATATTTTTACGATTTCATTGCTTATTATTGTTATTGAATAAAACAAAATGTTGTTAAATTATTAGAAGTTATTTTGCTTTTATATAAATTATTATGTAAATAAAAAATCTATAAATTTTGGCATTGTACTTTTCATATAGTGGCGGTCGGTCCTGTGGTGGAGACAGCTCATTTTTTTAAAAGGTGGCATGACTTAAAAGAAAAAAAAGGCAAAAAAAAATAAATCCAATAAAAATGTATATTACGGATCAGAATGATAGATGGGTACCAATCCAAATCAGATCAAATATATTATATTAGATACCATAGTTTATAGGAATAAACAGCATTCAAATTACTGCTAAATTTTACATTTTAAATTAGAATGACAGAATAAAAGAATTATTAAAATAAGAAATAATTTTGTATTAATACTTTTTATTTTAACATTAATTTTTGCCAGAACAAAAATGTATTTCGTGTATTTTAACCCATTAATTCATTTGTTTATTATTATTTATTCTTCGTCAGAGAAGAATGCAATATATCAATTTAAAGATCAGTCAGTAGATTAATTTTTTTTCGGGTTAAATTTTTTATTTATTCAAATAAATTCAAAAAATCTAAAGAAGTTTTAGCATCGCAAACTCTTTAAGGACACTTTTTACAACATGAGGATTTCAGCAGCAGAAATTAAAAACAGCCATTCTTTGAAATCTGCAAAAACCGTTGGTAGATGCAGGGTATAATGGGAAAACATAACTTAAAAGATTTAATAAATGTTAAGGCAATGGAGCCCGATTATTAAAGTTTTGCGTAAGGTAAAGAGTGTTGAATGAATGTTAAATAATGGCATGGAGATATTCGAGATTTAGGAGTCGATTATTCTGTCTAAAATACTTAAAATTCAAAAAATAGGAAAGAAAAAAACTTGATAAAAATAAATAGATCGAATAACAACCACTGCAAGTTAAAGATGTTTACAAATAGAAGTACCTAAATAATTTCGTTTCTCAACTGTATGATAATTGGTAAATTTTACAAGACATGTGTTAAAAAAATACTCTTTTATTGTTGCGAATTATACTGTTTTCAAAAAAATATGTTGGTTGAATTTAGAAACAAAGCATCACAAAATCTGATCTAATACACGTTATACTTACTATTTAGAACAAAGTTTTGTGGAGAAGCTTACTTGAGGCGATTTATTACCGAGTAAAAAATGAACAGATCATCACTATACAAGCAAATAATTAAAATATTCACTATCATTAAATTGAGATTCTTTTTAGCTTTTATTTTTTTTGGTTTCTGTTTCGGTGCTTTAGATAGATAGGGCATCATTAATATTAGACTTAGATTTAGCTTCTAGTATCATTATATTCATACTCGGTAGCAGCTATTATATAAGATGCAAGTTTTGCAAGTATACTATACTACTATACAAGTTTTTTAAATTTAGAATTTAAATTTAGCGTTATGTGAAAATCAAATGCTTTTATTTCAAAAATTGAAAATTTGTTATTTTTGAACACCTGTAACTTAAGCACCTGCACACATTTTACTTCGGCAAGATATAAAAATTAAAGCTCCAGTAACATATATTTTTACGTGTTAACGTTTTCTTTTAGTTGTATAGGGTTCCAGAGTTACAGTCCCTTAAAATTGCAAAAAGCTCCATTTTCAGATGTGTATATCTCAGGCTCTGCGTAATAGTTTTACAATCTAAAACCGCTAGAAGACCGAAAATTTTGTTAGTTCTGTAAAAAAAATATCAAAATTATGCAATATTTTGTAATTTACTATTTAAATTTACCGTTATGTGAAAACCACAGTTTGCATGAAATTTCTTTTTTCATAACTCCGGCACGCCTTTAGATACGAATCTGAAATTTTGAGATAAGAAAGAACTTTTAGAATTAGTATAAGTTTGCTCAGATAATTTTTTTGAACTACCCTTGTTTATGAGATATTAGGGCTCAATAATTGAAAATTTGCTATTTTTAGGCACCTATAACTTAACTATAACTTGCACCTGTGCAAGTTTTTCTTCGACAAGACATAAAAATTAAAGCTCAAGAAATATATTTTTACTGTATTACCTAAAAATTATATGAAATTTTTAAATTTTGGTACAAGTCACAATTCTGCACGGTCTGTATTGTCTTTTGGAAATATGCGCTTTTAAAAACCGTTGGTTTACATTCTACCTTATTTTTATTTAAAATGTTTGTCTTCATTAGTTTCCTTTTTCTTTATCATCTCTTTCTACGCGTTCTATAGACCTATTGGAATAAAATGAATAATGTAGATTTTAGAAGTTAAATAAAATACATCAAAGTATAAGCAGAAACTCCTACGATCTTGGATTATTAAAGAAACATAAATACCTATTTAATACAAATATATGTTTGAAATATTTCAAAATAAGCATTAATATAACTCTAACTTTAAAAACGTAAAAAGAATAAACATTAATTCAAAGTATTTTTTTTTACAATCATTTCTTCTGTTTACGAAACAACACCCATTACCTGAAATAAAAATTTTGAACTTTGGGATCGTAAATTGAAAGCCATTTAAGATTACCATCTAATATGGTATTTTGAATAAACATTAGAGAATATTAAAGGTATAAGCTCAAGGGGAAAAAAAAATATAAAATATAACAAGAAAACAACAAAAAATAATCAGACATCATACCGCTGTACAGGTGAATTTAAAATATTTTCAGTTCAAAAAAAAAGAAAAATAAAATTCGAAAGCAAAAAAATAAAAAAACAAAATTAAAATTGCGTTATTGTATTGGTTAAATTTATACACTGAAAATTCACTGCCATTTTCTCTGATGCCATTTCATGATGATGATGCTGTTGGGTAAAATAATATCAAAGATTCGATTGTATTTCTTTCTCATTCTTATTCTTTTACTTTTATTGTCTTTGGTTTTTTTTTTATGTTGTTTGTATTTTTGTTTTGTGTGCTTTTTTTTTGATTGTTGTCTTATTTTTGTATCAACTGTTTCATTTTTTCTTTTGATTTTGCTTTGTTATGATTATGGCTTCTGTTTTTTAGCACATTTCTAAAAAAAATTTGAGAAAATGTGCCTATTAGTTTCACTCTGTCTGTCCGTGATCTGTTTACAAAAGAAAGATTTTTTTTCAAAGATTTTTTCAATCTGAAAACGCCATTCGATAGAAATTTTTTGTAAGTCAATATCAAAATTGTAAAAATTTTTTAACTTAGTATAAATTTAATTTACTGTTATATGAAAACAAAATTTTGCCTAATTTTTCTACCTTCATAACTCGGGCAGGTGTTTAGATATAGATTTGAAATTTTGACGGAATAAACAACTTTTAAAATTAGTATAAATTTTCTTAGAAAATGTTTTTGTACCATCCCCTGTTTAAGAGCTATTAGGGCTCAAAAACTGAAAATTAGCTATTTTGAGACACCTGTAACTTAGGCATCTGTACAAATTTCTTCGGCAAGACATAAATATTAAAGCTTCAGTAATATATTTTTACGCGTGCTAACTATTTTTCTTAGTTATATATGGTTCCGGACTTACAGCCCTTAAAAATTGCAAAAAAGTGATATTTTCACATATTTTGTTATTATATATGACATTTTAAAATTTTGGTGCAAGTCACAATTCTAAACGGTTAGTATTATCTTTTGGAAATGTGCGCTTCTAAACACCGTTGGATTACACTCTGCCTTTTTTTATTATATCTGTTTTTCTTGTTATTTTTTCATTTTATTGTTATACTCGTCGTATTTTTTTTTTACTTCTTTCATTTGGTTTTTTTTTTCAATTTAAGTCGTTTAATTTTTTTTTCTTTTTTTAAATAAGAAAAAATAAAATGGTGTACACGATTGTGTAAAATAAAATGGTGTATTCTTTTTGAGCTTAAAAATATTTATTTAATATATAATATGCATAACATTCTTAAAAACATTTAACGTCAATTCTCATTTTTAACTTCATCAATAATAGATATTTAAAAATTAAATTATCAATGACAGGAGACTAAACATTTCTTGTTTCAACTGAAAGCGAACAGCTTACATTTAAATAGAAATATTATTGAATTGGTTTGATTCAAAATAAACCGGACAGCATAAATTTCCCAATCTGTTATTATTAGTTAATTTATTTGTAATTATTTTGCTGACGTAAAGCCTTATTAATAATGATCATTGATCTGATCTTTAATTTACATAACTTTGTTTATAAATTATAACAGTTAACCGACAACATTATAAAAGTTAAACTCTTAGATATCGTATTGTCTTTATTTTTAAGCGGTTCCGATTCCTTTTCTGGTAAGAGAATAATTTAATTACTTTATTTTATTAATAATATAAACAAATAATTTTCATTTATAGCTTATAACTCACAATATTGACTGATGAAATTTTTTGGTTATATTAATTTTTTCTAAGTTTCAAAAGTGAGCATTTCCTTACTATAACAGAAGTAATGGTAAAAACTATGCTAGATCATAGTAAACGAACACACAGTGAAAGAATGTATAACTTTAAGACAACCGAACTTAATAACATTTATAACAATATTTTATATTTTGGTTCCCATTCAGAATAACTATAAGATATTACATGGAATCTTTGCGAATAAATCCTATAATTCTTTGGGCCAAATCATTTTTAAAACGATAAGCAATTTTTTCGAAATTGATTTCGATTATGGATTTAGTCAGTTTGATATTTTTGTATTTTTATTAAGAAATGAGTATACAAATATATACGTAGGTACATAATACTTCAATGTTCATACAAATTTCGTTTTTTTTTTTCTTATAAATATCTCACCTGTAATAGGTATTGCATTTTATAAAACAGAAAAAAAAGAAAAAAAATGATGAACCTTGAAAATGAGATAATCATGAAGAGGAAATTTTTTCGAGTGTAAAATTTGATTATAGGTTAATGTGTTGACTTAACGTTTAAATTCAAATTTTGAAATTGAGACTTTATAATGAGTATCTACCTATACATATATAATAAATGCTTGATTGTATATAAATGGCACAATATTTTTACCTTTTTTATTATTTTTTTGTTACATTTTTTTTTTTCTTCAAATGTCTTCTTTTTCAATTGAATTTCTGTTTTGTTTTGCATATTTAAAAGATTAAGGAATAATGAAAATAATTTTTAATTTATCCTCCTTAGTGTCTTACTTTAGAATTAAAATATTATAGTAGGTACATCATGTAAGTGCTGAGAATACTTATTTTTTTTAATTAATTAAATTAAACATAAAACAAAAATAAAAATGAGGTAAAATTAATTAAATTAAAAAACAATAACGATTATACCTACTTAATAATGTTATGTGTAGGTTTACTTTTAATAATATGGAAAATATAAATGTGAGTTCAAAGTTTTTCATTGCATTTTTTAATTTTTTTCAACTAAAATTTAAAGGAAAACGTCGAAGAGTGCAGTAGAGTAAACTGTGCCCACTCTGAGATACCCGTTTGAACAAAATATGATGTTTCGATAAAACCTGATCTTTACAAAATTTCAGTTATTTTACTTAAATAAGTACCAAGATATATTTAGAGTTGAATGATAGCTACTCGAACATGTTGCCTCGAACCAACCATAATTCACAGAAGTTATTGTCATAAAACTTGATCATCTTTAACAATATTTCAGATTTCTAACTACATTAAGTTCCAAGCAGTGCAAGTTGCCTCTCTAGCATAACCAAATTTTACAAAAGTTGTTGGCATGCAACTTAACATCTTTTTAGAAAACTTAAGTTACCTAACTTCAATAGACACTAAGTTATTTTCTTATATAAAGAGAAGTGGTGTATGGTAGCTAGCCGAACCGGATGCACCAACATAACCGAATTTTACAGAAGTTGTTGGCATCTAACTGGACTAAATTTTAGATGCCTAGCTTCAATACATATACCGAGTTATTTTCATATAAAAAATAACTCAAACTCGCCTGTCGAACTTGTTGGATTTAAAGAGTGAAACTAACAATTTTTCAAAAGTGACGTGGTAAAAATTTCAAAATTCTAGTTTCTTTATTTTATGAGTTATTGATTCTGATTCGATCAATACACCTGACTCCTTTAAGGTGTTGCAAATGTAATGGCAAATTTATTATACCCTTGAACATCAGTGCATACGGGTATAATAATAAAATGTACATTCAAAATTAAAACTCCATACTGTTTAAAGTATTCACTTTGAATTAAACTCCTTTATTTTTTAATTACTTGCATTCATATTTTACATTTAAAATCCGAAATTAATTAAAGATTAAAATTATCCTGGAGGCTAGAATATTATTTCTTGCTATGCAGAACATTGCAAAACTCAATATTATAATTACTGCGCGTTAAAATAAAAATAAAAATAAAAAAAAATATTTAAAATAAAATTTCAATTCACCAGCCCCTGGATATAACTAAAATAAACGTACCTACGTAGAACAAAATCTGCTAGAATAATAGTATTTTCCACATTAAAATTTGGATATAAAACAAGAAAAATAAAATTTAATAGAAAAACCATTCGGGACACATATTTCAACATTTTGGAATGTAATGAAAAGATGAATACCCCGAAGAGATCTTCGAAAAAGTGAAATTTTAAATATCGGTAATTCCATTATCGTGTATACGAGGAATAGTTTATTTTTGACTGGGTGAATTAAGATATCGGAACGAGCATAAGATATACTTTTACCATAAAATTTAGTTATGGTAACTCTTTTACAAAATGTTAGATATATAACTTAAATAAATACCAAGATATATTTGTATAAATTTTGGGGTTATGGTTATAAAACTTGATCATCATTTAAAAAATTTCAAATATGTAACTTAATTAACTGCCAAGATATGAAAGCTACACGAAAACGTTGACCCAAAACAATCCTATTTCACAGAAGCTATTGCCACATTTTAGAAAATATCTAACTCTGGATGTCTTTAACTTTGGATGTCTAACTAACTTCAATATGTACCGAGATAATATGAATATATAAATTTCGCAGCTATATCCGAGTCTCTTACATTAGCTTAACCAAATTTTAAATTTTACAGAAGTTGTTAGCATAAGATTTAACAGATACCTATAGCTTGATTATTTTTTGAGTTATCATGTGGACGGATTGACGTATAAATCGATTTAGAATTCGATCTTTTATAGGTATATAACTTAACATATATAATCCATATTGTCTCCTTTAAGGTGTCACAAAGGTATTAGCAAAATTATTATGCCCTTCAACTTTGTTCATAGGGGTATAAAAATATAACTAGACCGATAATATCGCAAAAAATCAGACTAAGCGATTCATTAATCAATTATATAACAATTTGAGTCTGGAAAATAGAAATTAATCACAAATAATAATATGGACAATAAAGGCGTATTTTAAGGAAGAAGATAAATAATTTTTTTACTACTCAAACTATTCAAAATTATAAAAATTTACTGGAAATATATTTATTCTATACACTATAGTTTAAATATATATATACTATTATAGTGTGCCAAAACGGTCCTTTAATAGAAATATTTTAACTAACCTATGCATCACCATTTAAATAAATTAGAAAAAGGAAGAAAAATGTATCAAATTTTGAATATTCCTTATTTTAACATTAATGTTATTTTCACGGTCTCGGTAGCCTAGTGGGTAAGAGCGTATAAAATACTCTGTAAACACCGAGGTAGTGTGGGTTCGAATCCCGCACGCGTCGTAAGAATTATTCTCCCTTACGACATTTACAGCCACGTCTGAGCAGGAAGAGCTGTGTAATTTCCTGTCCACATTTATGTGGCACAGAAATGCATTAAAAAAAATATATATTATTTTCAAGGGCTACTTAAGACTATTAGATACATTTTTTATGTTTCCTAATAAATTTAAATTTTGTTTTTTCTATGGGGTGTTTAATTTTCTATTATAAGATTTTAATGTATGTGTATACATATTGTATTAATAAAAAATATAATTTCGTAACTATTTATAGAAAATTCAAATATTATGTATTCCTATTTAAGTTCTTTATATGATCCTTTCAATATATGAAAAACGTAGTACTTTTCCTTTTTTTTTGTTGTGAAGTAAACATTTTAAATCCTAAACTTTAATATTTTATTCTTCAATTTAATAATTTATCCTTAAGGATTTGGTGATTTTCAAAAAAAAGGTATTTTTTGAATTAATTTGTCGAAATAATATAAAAAAAATTTTATGGAAAAGAATTTTTTTTTTTGTTAATTTTTCTGAAACATTGAAGCAATTTAATAAAAAATTATAAGAAAAAAAGGAAAATAAGTTTTTATTGTTGGTTCATTTTTAAAATAAAATGCAATTTATTTGATCATAAATCTTTAAAGTTTTTTTAACTTAAAGAACTGCCTAAATGTGGATTTAGATATTCTTTACTGAATATATACAAATATTTAAAACAAAAGTTTTACATAATAGTAAAAATTCAAGGTTAAGATATGCTTAAGAAATTTAAATTCATCAATTGTTTCCTTTCTTCTTCTTCTCCTCCTCCGACCGTTTTTTTAGTGGACATTAGCTGTTTTCTAACATATTTTTACAGTTCATTCTATTCGTCACGAAGTTCATTAAGTCATCTATATTAATAACAGTTCACTTTCATAAATTTCTCAACCATAACAATTGTCGTATCTTAACAAGAATCAAAATTTTGAAAACAAATCTCACAAAGTTTTACAAAAATTCAATTAATAATTGATGAAATTTTTAAAAGTAATTTTTTTTGTACAAATTCATAAATAATAAATCAAAAAATAATTAGCAGATACAGATGTATTTGCATTAGGTGAGATGAATTTGCATTATTATACGGTGACCTGAATTAAGGCCCTGTGAAATAAAGCCCCCAGGGTGTTATTTTCCATTTAATGAGAAATAACGCTCTGGGGTTTTATTTCTCATAGTAATTAAGAAATAAGAAGATAATAACTATAATTATAATTTAGTAGTTTTCAGCCACACCCCACTTACAAAATCTATATTAACATAATAACATACATACATATGTATGTTTAGAACCATAATTTTTTTTTGTTTTCTTTGGGAATCAAGAAATTTTGTATCCCATACGAATTTTTTGCTTTTTAGATGTCAAGGTAAAATATACTTACACACCAGCTACAGCCTACAGGGCCCCTAGTATTTTTATAATTAGTTATTAATATTATGCTCTATGTTTATCACAGTATGAATTGACTCAATTTCTAAAGATAACTCGGGGCTTTATTTCTCAAGAAGTCGAAGATTAAATTGAAAGAGAAACAACACCCCGGGGCTTTATTTCTCACAGAAGTCGTAGTTCAACTCAAAAGAGAAATAAAACCCCGGTGTTTTATGTCTCAATTACTATGAGAAATAAGAACCCAGGGCGTTATTTCTCATTAAACGGGAAATAATACCCCGGGGCTTTATTTCACAGGGCCTTAATTCAGGTTACCGTATTATACATATTTTAAACACGTTGTGAGAATTACTATAATATTAAACATGCTTCTATCAAATGTAATCCTATGATGTCTATGATGTTCCTTTCTATAATTTGCAATTACAATTCAAAAAGAACAATTTTAGGTTGAATCTTCCTCAAATCATCCATTTAACCTCCAATTGATTTTTCTTTATTAAAGAAATCTGAGTTAACACATCAACAATCACTAAATCTTACATCCATAGTGCATATTGAGACGTAGGTGAGATCAACAAAACATGTACCTTTGTGGGATTTAAACTCGCACACTCTTGGATATTAAATCGTGAACTAAACGACTCGATCACCGAGACTTTTTAATAAGGGAGATTAGTTTTTAAAAATGTCATTATGGGAAGTTTGAACTGCTTTCAAGAATGCTCCGTGAAGTAAATATTATCGTCTCGTCATTTTGTGTCGATGAGAATAAATTTCCTTTCAAAAGTGAATTGTGTGATAATATTGTAATTGGTTGATTTATGAAGATACAACTATCTATAATTATAATTTAGTAGTTTTCAGCCACACCCCACTTACAAAATCTATATTAACATAATAACATACATATGGTTTAGAACCATAATTTTTTTTTGTTTTCTTTGGGAATCAAGAAATTTTGTATCCCATACGAATTTTTTGCTTTTTAGATATCAAGGTGAAATATACTTACACACCAGCTACAGTCTGCAGGGCCCCTAGTATTTTTATAATTAGTTATTAATATTATGCTCTATGTTTATCACAGTATGAATTGACTCAATTTCTAAAGATATTTTTAAAAAATATTTTTCTAATTCTTTTAATAACATCTAATAAAATATACGTGTGATTATTTTATGCAAAAACATTAATTAGTTTTCTTCTTCTTTATTTCCCCACTAAACAATGTTCTCCTTTATGGTAATCATCCGGTTGCATGCTGGGCTATGCTGTTTTTTTTCTCGTTTGTAAATCATATGTTTTAACATAGAACTTAGAGATTACTTTGTAAATGTGATATTTAAAAAATAATAATAAGAAAATGAGAAAAGAAGCCTCCGCGTGGGTCAGTGAATGAAACTGCTCGTGCTAATTATTATTATTAATAAAATACATTGAAGTAAGAGTTAATTTCTAATTTAACCTCTAAGACTCTAAGCTAAAACACACACATTTTCTTTTTCAATTATACTCAATTTTATTAAAACCATTTCTCCTTAGTTTCCACTATGTACTTAGAAACAAAGGGATTGATTTTTTGTTTTTATTTTTCCATTTTCCATAAATCCTCTAAAATCAATTAAACATTTTGAATTTAACTGGCACTTTCTTTTATGCTAATCATGTAAATGATGGGATTCTTTATTTTAAATTATATATAATATATATATAATATATAAATTATATATAATATATATATAATGATTAATGAATGATTATATATATATTCAAAGATTGATATATATATATGTATATATATCAATCATTATAATACAAAATCTTACCTGATCCGGGCAATATTTTATCCTTGACAAATCCTTTAGCGTGGACATTTCTTTTTAATTTTCTCATACCTTGGAAATTTCTATTTTTTAAAAATAGAATAAAAATTAAATTTTGTAGAATATCATTAAGTTATTTGATAAGTTCATTGTTCTTTCTTCGATTAAATACAATTTATACGTTTTCTCTCTTTCCATTTCATTTTCATTAGATAGTTAAAGAATTTTAAAATTTCAAAAAAATAAAAATATATACATATAAAAAGAAAAATACTGTCTTATTATAGAAATTATCATTTCTCACCTGTCTTAATTTATTTGACTTGTTGTTGTTGTTTTTTTTTTTGGGGTAGAAAAAATATTTTTAATATTAAATATCAGGATCTAAAAAAAATTCCCAAAAAAAAAAAAAAACAAACACAACAAAAATTAAACAAATATTTATTCGTCCGTTCACTTCTTCATGGATGAATTTCTATTCCTAGAGCAATTTTTCTTTTATTTCAATACATCCGAACGAGAAATAATTACAATGAATATTAATTTTTTGTATAAATAAAACAACCCTTTTACCGTTTTTAATATTTTTTGAATTTAAAATAAATATTCATTTTTCAAAGACTGTTTAGAATTTCGGACCTAAGCAATACATGTGCAATCTAATTTGATTTTTGCAATTTTTCGATTGATTGTACACTATAGAACTTCCTGCTTTTTATTTTTGTCTCTGTTTTCAAATATAATTTTCTGTTTCTATTTGAATTACTTTATTTTAGATACTCATTACAGATAGTCATTTAATTGATTTGTTTCGGTTTCAAAGGTTTAAATCTAGTTAGAGATAAAAACAAAATCTAGGCACGCAAATGAAAATCTGATCCTTGTAGTTTGATTCGACTAAAGAACGATTCAATCCATTAATTTGATATTTTTTAACCGATAGCCTTTTAATCATTCCAGTTTGTGTTATTAAATTAAAAATTACTTCATAAACAATTAATTTTTAAAGAAAAATATTTTAGTGATTTTTAGTAAAATAAACATTTTAAATCATTCTCAATTAGATTTTAGTGGTTAAATAGATTCCAATGATCCGAATGCTCCTAATGTACTTAAATCTTAAATGATTGCGAATTGAATACGTTCTAAATTTGAATATCTTCTAAAATAATGCATCAGCAAATTATAATATAAAGTCTTATCTAATGTGCTACCTGCTTAAATTTTATACTACCATACTTTTCACTCAAAAAAAAAAAACAAAATACTCAAATGAAAAATTTGTCATCGATTGTAAAACGGATGTACTACAAAAACCCGTTTATCATAGTCCTGTTTTATTAAAATCCTGTTTTTTTTAATCCTGATTTTTTTTTTAAATTCTGAAAAAAGTGTATAAATCTTATTTTGACCCTAATTTTAAAATCCCTCCTAATTCAGAATCGCAGATATATATATATATATGCATACATACATATATTCTAGAAAAAGCGTATATAACTCGCTGATTTTGAATATAACTCTAAAATTCCTCCTAATTCAGAATCGCAGATATACATATATAAGCAAACATACATATATTCTAGAAAAAGCGTATATAACTCTGATTTTGAATATAACTCTAAAATCTCTCCTATAACAAATCTCTCTATAACAAATATACTAGAAAAAGTGTATAACCCTGATTTTGAACCCAATTCTAAAATCCAATCCAATTATTTGTTTATACATAGATAACCGACGGATTGTAAGAAAAACACAGAATTAAAAAAAAATAGTATTTTTAAAAACAGGATTTCAAAAAACAGGATTATAAAAAAGAGCATTTTAATAAAACAAGGTTTTGAAAAAACAGGATTGTGATAAACCGACTTTCGGCACGATCTCTTGTGCAAAAAATTAAAAGCTATGGAAACATTTTAAAATTAAAATGAAAATACAAAAAAAAAAAAAAACAAATAAAAGATGAATTCCTCTAATATACAAGACCAACCTAAATATTCGTCTCTTACCATTTTCAAAATGTTTTTCTTAGTTAGACTTAAGATACATTGGCACACATACTATCATATAAACAATATTAATGCTGCACCCAACTTTGTTTTTTTTTTTAAAAAAAGTTTAAAAATAGTAAAAAAAAAAACCTTGATATGATTTATTGCCTATATGCTGGCAGGCAGTCGGGTCCATGAATGAAAATATAAAAGTGTAAGAAGAAATGAATAAAAATAAAAAAAAAAATAACAAAAATAAAATAGAAAAAAAAAAGATTGGTAGAAAAAATTTAAATTTGCATAATCTAATTCTTTTTAATATTTTTATTTTCATTTTTCGTCTTGTTGTTTTTTTATTTTTTCTTTTTACAGTTAAGGGATATTATTAGCTCAGATTTCAGATTTTTTTTTTGCCATTTAATCCAAAACGAAGCAACAATAACAACAGTTAAAAACGGTAAAAAGAAAAACCTAGGATAGATCTGGAATTTTAAATATCAGGAAAAATCGAATAGAATCATATAGATTATTTTCTCTGCATTAAAGATAATTTTCCAGTTTTCCTTTTTTTTTTTGTAAATTTGGTTTTTTTTCGTGATTTTTTTTTTTTTTTTGAGGGAAAAAGGAAAAGTTTTTGCTCTCTTTTTTTCATTTTTTTTTGTTGTGCAAAATTATGCAAAAATATGCTGACGAATATGATTCACATATTGAGAAAAAAAAAAAAAAATTTTTTTTTAGATCAGATTTCTAGGAAAAATATTTTTACATTTTTCGAATTCTACATTGTTGTTATTGTTTTTTTCGGTTTGGTTTTTTCTTTTTAGGATATAAATCGTTCTAATCTGTGCACTGATTTCTGACATATTAAATGAAGCCCATATTAAAAGATATTTTAGTTTTAATATTAGTCTATTATATAATAAATTGTATATCTATATATATGTAATATGGATATATATATGTATTTACAAATAAGTATTAAAATGTCAATAATTTAAATGTTATTAGTAAATTAAATTTTAATAAGGAAATCAATTTTTTCTTTTATTTTTTAAATATGTGTGTTAAAATTTTATATATAACTATTTAATATATGTCATATACGGTGGCGTTTCATACTCCCACAGGTCAGAACCCCACAATGGGGTTATGTCCCACTATGGTGGGTCATAAGTCCACAGGAAATTTTAGGGGGGATATGACCCACTAAAATTCGTATAAAATTTGTCCCAGTGCTAGTGAGTCATAATCCCATAAAATATTGGGTTATAATACCATAAATTTTCTGAAAAAGGCTGCAGGCTTTTTATAAACTTTTGGTCTTTCAGAATATGTTTAACATTTACATTTAGATTTAATATTCTGGCGGTCGGCGTGCTTTGCAATCACGCGCATCGTCTCACCGTATCCGCGCCGCAATAAAGCCCGTCGAAGATCCGCGGGGCTGGCTACAAAATAAAGAAAATATATATGTACTTTTTGGAAATATTCGGATTTTATAGTCGATTATCATAATTTGTTGATAATATTTTTATAAGTTATAATCTTTTTCAAAAATGTATGTATAAACCATTCTATTTGACCATTCATACATCCCCTTGATACGTCACTGATGGTAATATTAAAACAATTTAATTCAATGCAATAATAAAAACAATATTCACAAAATTATTCAAAAAGTGCATTAATTCATAAAAAACAAATTAATTGTTACGTTTTATATTTTACTCAAATGAGTTAAAATCCGTTCGATTACCGGTAAATCTCTCTTTGTTTTAATCATCATACATGTGGTCAGTTTTGAAGTTTAAATGTAACATATTTAAAAATCTTTATTATCAATTGAAATTTAATTTTAGTTCCGTATTACAATTTAATGAGAGCGTTTCTTCTATTCTTTATAAAAACAAATAGCAAAAATTAAATTTAAAATTCTACCTAATTAAAATTTTATTAAAAAAAAAAATTAATTCAAATGAAAGTGATAATTTTGGTAATGTTGAAGAAGAAAAGTTTGAATACGTGACTGGCTTAAGAGTAAATAGTCATTTAATATATATTCCATCTCAAAAGCAATTGTATTCTTACTTAGCAATTGTATCATTAACAAGAATTGGTAACTTATTTAAGTTTGTAAATGTTCTAATAGAAGAAGAATTTTCTTATGCAACTGATTTTTGTATGGCTGCCAGAGAAGGAAGAACCTTTAGAAATGTATGAGCCACCAAGAAAAAAACAATTTGACCGCGAAAAATTCATAAACACTTTAACAGACAAATTACACAATAAATATATTTTAATTCCAGAATTTCTCAATCAAATTATCAATATATATTTCAAACCTAATTTAAAAAAGATGAAAGAAAAAAGATTTATTGTACTGCTATTTTTTAATAGACGACACTAATGTTGATGAAGAAAGTGTGGATTTCCAATCAGAAAAAGATGATATCTCTCTAGCGAAATGTGAAATTTGTTTCGTAAAACCACTTGATGTTATGCTCCAACCATGCAATCATTTGAAAATGTGCTTAATTTGCTTTGAAACCTTAAAAGAAAAATCACACAAAAATCATTCTGATTTTTGTGCCCATTTTGCAAAAGTTTCATAACGAGCTCTTTAAAAACTTTTTGCTAAAAAACTGTATATTTAAATTTTTTTATACTATGATAATTAAAAATTTATTAAAATAAAAATAACGAAAAATATTTTTTTTTTTAGGTTTTTTTAAATGGGTCAAAATGCCATCAAAATAACGTGTGGTGTTATAACTCACTGCTGATGAAACACAGCACCATACAAAAATTATGGTGTTATGACCCACTATAAAGAGTTATAAAGCCATAAATTTTGAAAAATATTATGGGATTATGACTCAAAAATTTATGGGGTTATGACCCACCATAGTGGGACATAACCCCATTACGGGGTTCTGGCCTGTGGGAATATGACACGTCATATACAATACAAATAATTGTAAGAAAAATCCAATTTAAAATGTTTAAAATTGAAAATTAATAGTTATAATGAGAACATATTTGTTATTACTTATTGATTTTATTAAAACATTTATTCAATTTTTATTCAATTATTTAAATTTAATGATTTCAAAAAGATTATGAATTTAATACAAAAAAATCTTAATAAGGTTCTTCTTTAATATATATATATATGGTTTTTAATAAGAATTAAATTATTGCTCGAGAATTGAAAGAATTGTCACAATAATCGAGACTCGAGAGAACACCTCTTCATTATTACTTCTCTTGTTTTTGACTTAGATTAAGTCAAATTATAAGACACAAACTATCAATAAATTTGCAATGTTATTTCTTTACCGTTTTGTATAACTGCCTGTTAATTCTCAATAATAATATATTTTATTATTTTTAGTTAATTAGATTTTAATTTGTTTTTTTTCACAAGTCTGTTTATTCATTCAGTAAGAATGTATTTTGTAGGCCTCGGTAGCCTATTATGTAATGAGCGTATGAGCGTAACGAGAGAATGTGGATTAGGACCCCACACACATTGTAAGAATAATTCCTCCTTATACGACATTTAGACGCACATTTAAAAAAGAAAGGTTATGAAATTGCCTTGTCACATTTATGCGCCATGAAATAAACTTTACAAGGGCATATTTGGTATCATATTAGTTTATTGACCAATATTATGCACTGCTTCAGATAAACTCAGAATTACAGCCAAAGTTCTCTTTATATTCTCTTATAAGTTTTTGAAAAACCGTGTCAATTCAAACTCAAAAAATGGATCACATTTTTATTATTATGTTCTT
The DNA here is from genome assembly GCA_947095535.1 of Poecilobothrus nobilitatus. Taxonomy (NCBI): domain Eukaryota; kingdom Metazoa; phylum Arthropoda; class Insecta; order Diptera; family Dolichopodidae; genus Poecilobothrus; species Poecilobothrus nobilitatus. The sequence goes on along the minus strand of OX352773.1, from coordinate 238,291,888 downwards.
TAATTTTTAGCTATCATAAAAGATTGTATTTTCATTAATATATTATGATTTTAGTTATTTATACCCAATATTTATTATAAAAATGGACAAAATTGTATTGTATTTTTTTCTTTATTCAAGTTTATCACAAGTTTATTTAAAAGTGACTTCGAATCTCGACTTTAACTTCAACATTTCATTTATTGTATATGGAAATTAACATACAGTCAAAACTTGATTTGTTTTTTGGATTTTTGCATATTTTATTTTCTTTTTATTATATTCTTATGAATAGTTCCTATATCTGGTTGTCACACATCAAAATTTAACAAAGCACTTCACCTGAATTTTAATATTATTTTAAGTTTTTTAAGCTACGTACATATCATGTTTCCTGTAATACATATATGATAATATTTAACAAAAAATGTAATTTTGTTGAACACTAAATTAGAATAGCATATATTACAAAAATAGAAAATGTGACTCGAAAATATTAAAGTTCAATAAAACAAATTTTTAACCATATTTTTCAAAAAGAAAATATTTACCAATTAGTTTTTATTTGTCTGTCGATTCATTCGTCCGTCCGTTTATTTATAAAACTTCTGTACCGTTAAAGATAGATCAATGAAATTGTAATGATGGATAGGTTTAATAAAAAAATTAATTCGGATACCTTTTTTATATAACCCCATCCATTATGTATCAGTAGCCCCTTAAATTTGGAAAAAATCCATATTTTCAAATGTTTATATCTTAAGTACTGTCTAAAAACACCACACGATATTTACCTTGAATATCAAATAAAATATCACCATAAAAAACCAAAGTTATAAAATTTTTTGCAATTTATTATTTAAATTTACCGTTATGTCGAAACAAAATTTTATAACATTTTGCTTTCATAATTTTAAACTGTTTTAGTTGTCTTTTTTCAAAATGTGCTCCTTTAAAAACCTTTGCTTTTTGCATTTTACCTTAGTTATTTTCCTTTTTCCTTATTCCATATTTTCAGTTGTTTTTTTTTCATTTTTAGCACATTTCACAACGTTAAAGTGAATCTGATAAATACATCAAACATATTTGTGCACAATGTTTTTGAAAGGATCATGAGTTTTATCGTTTTCTTGAATCCAGAATATTTGGAACCAAAACACATTACATTAATTTTAAATATTATTTTAATGTTATACCAGTATGTCTACAATTATTTAACTCATCATTAATATTGTGCAATAATATGTCCAAATAATAATTTAAACAAAGATATTTGACATATTTTTTAAATGTATCTAATAATTTAGTTTTTTTTTTTTATATTATCAAGGTTTTTTTTTTTAATATTAACGGTAATTTCAAAAAAATAATCTTCATATTTGTAATACACTCTTATCGTTTTTAAGTAAAAGTCTAAAAACAATTTTTAAAAGCAAAAAAAAAAACAAAAATAATTTTATTTTATTTTCTCTAAGGTTTTTTTTTTTTTTGGTAAATAAAAGAAATAAAATAAAAAGTTTAGGTCTTGAAATAAGTAAATCCTTCCATTTTATTAGTCTACATAGTTTATGCACTTATTGCAAAAGCACTTTAAAAGCATTTTAGGTACTTTCTTTTTTTCTAACCAACTAAAAACAAATAACAACAAAAAACTTCCAAGTCTGAATATTTAGAATCTTTTAGATACTTTCTTAAAAAAAAAAAAAAAAACTTTTTTATCATTTTTTTTTATTATGCATTCTGAATTTTTAAATTTAAAATGCAAACGATATCAAAATTCTATTTTATTTTATTTTATTTTATTCGAAATTCAATTTAAAAGTAAATAAAAACTTAGAGGTCCTCTCATTTTTTATATCTTTATCTATCTTTTTTATTCATAAAATTAAATGTTAATGTTTTATTTTACTTAAAAGCATATAAAACTTAAACATAAGTATAATCAGTAGCATATTTGTATTTTATAAAAGGAAATTCTTCAATTCAAAAGCGACATAACTCATAAAATTCAGATTTAAAAAAAAAGTTTAAATTCGATTTCAAATAAAACAGCATATACAAACCACTAAATTATCTAAACTACATCACTTTTGCAAAACAAAAGAGTATGGGGCACCAAAATCAACATTTGAAGGAGGAGGTAATAATATAATCAGAATGTTTTTAATTGTTTCCAAGTACCAGTACTGAAAGCAAAGAAGTGCACTAATTTTATATTTTTTTTTTTTCTTTATCCTGTTTTACCACCTGGGAGAGCATAGGGCTTCCACAAAGCTTCTATATCGCACTTGATTGTGGGTCAAATGTTTGATTTCTGCCCATGTTTTACCGCTATTATCAATTTCCTTAGCCACAGACCTTCTCCATGTTATTTTAGGTCTACCCACACTTCTTTTTCCCTGTGGATTCCAGTCGAGCGCCTGGCTTGCAATGTTCTCTGGCGCTTTCCGAAGTGTGTGACCTATCCATCTCCATTTCTTTTTCTTGATTTGGCAGAGTATGGTTTCTTGTCTAGAGATAGTTAGTAGGTCCTCATTTGATATTCTTCTAGGCCATCTTATATTTTGAATTGTTCGGAGGCATTTATTTTCAAATACTTGTAATTTATTTGTTGAAGAGTTTTTGATTAACCAGGTTTCATTGCCTTAGAGTAAAATCGATTTCACACAGGCTTCATATTACTAATTTCATATAGCTGATAAAATTTATTTTTAGCCTTGGTTATTCTTAGTCCTTATATTGATTTCATGATTTGTCGACCATTGAAAGATTTATCTACATCAATTAGAAAGAATTGATTCCCTTTTTTATAGCATAACATTTAATTTGAATCTCTTAAGGAAAGTTTCTGAAGTAGGTAAATATTTTTTGTAAATAAATTACTAAAGTCTTACACCGCAAACTTTTTAAATATTAAAGGAGGGAGTATATTCCTTTATTCTATTCTGACATTTCAATTGATTTTTGGTGTACTAGATCCAATAATAAAACTAGTTACTTTCATTTTCGAATTGAATTTTTAATAGAATTATTGTAAGATTTCTTCTTAGAAAATCTATAACTAGTCCATTTAAAAAATCAATTCGAATATTACAATAACTGGTTTTATAATCTAAATCTTTAAAAAGATTTTTTAACTTACTGTTTGGAAAATTAGATCAAACCTATATCTAGCTTTTTTTATTTTCACTTAGTTTTTTGTATTCAATCTTGTTTTTTTTTTTCTTATTGCTTTATCTCTGCTATTTTAAAAATCTCTACTTTTTTCATAATACCATTTATGTATGTAATATAGACGTGTGCATTTTTAGCAAATCCTTTTTACCTGATTTTAAAGAAATTCACCTTAACCAAAACAAAAAAAAAAAACGGCAATAAAAACAACTAAGCAACAACCAATTTTTGTTTGGTCAAGTTTATTTTTGTCCTTCTAGGTTACTACGTTTTACAAGCTAAATCAATTTCCATTTGAATATTGCTGTTATTTCTTAAAAAATTCAAATAAAACAAGATTGAAAATAAAAAGTATACTAGTAAACCTTAAAATTATTAGATAATTTTCAGGAATCTATAACTAATAGGCATATTTAAATTCTTATAATTAAATATGATTGTCATAAAATCATTTTCTTTCACATTTAGCTTCTTTTAAATGCGATATTTAAGGAATAAATAATATTATGCATCTATTCCAATTAATACTTCATGAAAAAGATAAAATTGCATATTTTTAGGCGAAATTATTAACAATATCAATTAATATTATTTTCTTATAGAAATTTTTTAAGAAACTGGTAGTAGGTGGTAGAATTGGTAGTAGAACTGAAAATACAAACAAGGACACTATATTCATAATAACGGTAAAATAACTGATCTACTTATTTGATTTTTAAAATATAAGAATCTGATATTCATTTTTTTTCTAAAAGTTTTTCATTTAATAATATTTGTTGTTGTTTTAAATTATTTAAAATAAAAGCTATTTTAAAATGAAATTTTCATTAATTTGTTTTTAAAATTTATCAATTTTTGTTTTTTTTTTTTATTTACTTTATGATTTTTATTATACGACAACCAAAATATACCATTTACCTTTTTAAATCTATGATTATATTCTGAGATATTGCAAAGTAAGTAGAAAACATATACATGTATATATATATTTTAAATTTAAATACATAGATAATATAAAGAAAATGTACCGGATATTTGTATGTAGTTATATATGTTTAGATTGATTTTGTTATTTTTATCAAAAAGCTAATATTTAAAAAATAAAATTTAAAATATTTTTGTTAGTAATTATAAGGTTTTTGATAAAATGTATTTCTGTTTTACGCTCAATGCAATCAAAAGTTCATTTAACTTTAATTTATTTTTTGTACATTTTTTTTTTGCATAATTCTTCAATTTCTTTTACGGGCTCGTGAAAGTTAATTTTGTTTTAAGTGAACTTAACAAATCAAGAAAGCTTTGAATTTTGTGATACTTTCTTTTTCAGACATGATACAGACACGATTCGTCATTGCATTAAACTAGCTTTAAATGCATAATTAATATATACAAAATTTTAATTCACATCTTATAACTCACAATCTAAAATTATATGAAATAAATAATATACATATTAAATAGTATTAATATAATTTTATCAATTCAATTGTGATATCAAAGTCGACTCAATGTGCTTCTCTTTCCACTCATTTAATTTTACTTATTCATCATACTTATCTCTACTGATCATAACAAATAATATTATCCGACTCAAATCATAAATTTTGTTGTCCTTTACATTTTATACATAAAAACTAGGACTTCAAAAATAAATTAAATTACACAGACACATAAACATTTTCTTTCGAAGTTTTGATTTCTTGCCATATGTATTTGATACTAATATATTCCTATAACAAACATCCAGAGTATTTCAGCTCCGAAGATAAATTATTCTCTTATTGAATTTTTTTTATATTTTTTTTCTTTTTTTGCAAAACCACTAAAAAAAATACAAAAATAAAAATACCAGAAAACGTCAACCTTAATCCACTAAAAAAACATATTTTGGAAAATGTTTGTGAAATGGAAAACCATCATTTTTTCATCTTTTATCATACCATCTCTTCATATCAGGTTAATAATCATTCAAAACTTTTTTTTTTTTTTTTTGAATATTTAATTCAAGGTAATAGGATCTTTAGCTTTTAGATAAATTTTAGAACAGAATTTTGAGTTTAAAATGTTGTTTTTACATTTAAAACAAAAACAAAAATTAATAAAAAATATAGAAATATATATTATTTCTTTTTTTTTTATTTCATTTTTAAATTTTCTTCATTTTCAAAATAATAACATACATTCTATAGATACATCTTCCAAACTTTTTTATATATATTTTTTTTTATTATGATGTGAGGTTTAATTTATTTTAAAATGTTAAAAATAACTAAAATTTTCTAAACAGAATTTTTAAAATCATTATATGTTTTAAAAATGCTTTTATTCAAATTATTTTTAACATTAATTTAATTTCAGCAGTTCTACAGTTTTAAAAATAATTGGTTGCTCTATAACTAATGAAGGAGATATACTTTTTATGATACAGTAATAAATTGTATCTAATATTATGTAAAATTTAATTTTCCGTATTGAGAAACTGATTAATACTAAAACTAACGAGGAAGAAAACAGTTGCCTTTGTCAACTCTGAGATACCCGTACGAACCGTTAGTATATTCATAGACTGTCACTCTGCTTATAATATTATTTTTTTAATTTAATTAAATAAAAAACAAATAAATAATAAAAAATGTGAAAACAGGACTTTTCTAGAATTTTGAGGGGCTGTATGTCCGGAACCTTATATAACTAAGAAGAACCGTTAACACACGTAAAAATATATTACTGGAGCTTTAATTTTTATGTCTTGTCGAAGAAAAATTTGTACAGGTGCTTAAGTTACATATGCCTAAAAATAACAAATTTTCAATTTTTCAGACCTAATAGCTCTTAAACAGGGGGTGGTACAAAAAAAATTTTCGGAGCAAACTTATACTAATTCTAAAAGTTTTTTCTTGTCCCAAAATTTTGATATTGTTTTATGCAGATAATAATTTTTTCGGCCTTTTGGCGGTTTTAGATTGTAAAACTATTACGTAGAGCCTGAGATATATACATCTGAAAATTAGGCTTTTTCGCAATTTTGAAGAGCTGTAACTCTGGAACTCAATACAACTTAAATAAACCTTTAACGCACGTAAAAATATATTAAAAATAGGGCTTTTTCAAAGTTTGAGGGGCTGTAGCTCCGTAATGGGAGGGGCTACATGAAAAAGTTGTTCCAGAAAATTATTTTTTTTATGAGACCTACCCAAGGTTAAAATTTTTTTTCTCTATCTTTAACGGTGTAGAAGTTTTGTAAACATACGGACGGACGGACGGACAGAGTGAAACAAATAAGCACATTTTTTCAAAATTTTTTTGGAAATGTGCTAAAAAGAATAAATAGAATAATAACACATTTTTCATCATGGATTCATTTTCTATTAATAACTTTCATATTTATTTTATAAAATTTATTAAATACAATAAAAAAACAATCAAAATTATGCCTACAAATCAAAAATCTTTTTTGCTTAAAATGGTCCTAAAGGTGAAAATTTTTATTTATTTTTTTTTCTTTTGTGTTTATTGAACTCTTCAAGCTGTTTTCGAAATCCTCTACTCCAAAAAAAAAAAAAACCAAAAAATTTTAATATGAGGAAAAAGTAGATAAAAAATTTTATATAAAATATAATTGTATAATGTAAATACAAAATTTTTGTAGTTGTATTTACATATACATGTATGTATTAAATATATAAAAAGAACATAAAAACCTTTTGTCAAAAAGTTAAAAAGAGTTTATTACTTCATTTATTTTACTGTTACAAGAACAAGTTGATAATAATACTAAGGTATCAATGTACCGTAAAGCCTTTTATTTTCGTGTTACTCACTTTATGATGTTTTTCAAAAAAAAAAGATAAATAAAAACACATCCTTTTTTTGTGACCGTTATTTTTGTACTAGAGATATACATATAGATACTTAATGAAGTTGTATATCTTTGACTGATTATATAATACATAAATACATAATGAAAAGTGTGGAAAAGTGTGGAATTATTGTCAAAAAAACTGATAAAAAAAAAACATATTTAAAATTTTAGATATTTGGCAAATCGGTAAAAAAATTTTTTCTCTAAATCTTATCCTGAAGAGTTTTAAAAATTTTTCAAATGAAATGATTTGCTACTTCTATTTCTAACGTTATAGTTTTACCATATCATTTGTTTTCGTCAATTTCTATTTTGAAAACTGAAAATTACTTGGTCACCTTTTATATATGACTAAATACAAGATCATAATCTATAATACCTTATTTGTCATTGTTTATTTATTTTAAGGATAATGACGTAGCCGAAGTTGAGGCGAAAGAAGCAGTGATTTTACTTTAACAACTTTCTTGTATTTAATTCCTCTACTGGTTTTTACAACACTGTTACATCTTACATGTTAAGAACTCGTATCAAAATCGTTGATAACACAATTCGTTCATAGCGGATCTTTTTTTTTCATATATGTTTCTTATTTGTTAAAGTCGTAGTGAAATTGATTGGAAACATAACCCATAGAGATTTGATGTTTCTATATTCACGATTAAAATCTTAAGAAAACTATATATGTATGTCTAAGGACCTAAGGATATGTTGAGATATATTTAATAAAAATTCAAAAAGCAAAAGATATGTTTAAAAAATAAATTAAATTTTTTCTTAAATCCGGAATTAAACATTCTAGTGGAAGAAAAAAATTAGAATTAATTTAAGTTCCGTCATTTATGACCGGTTACAGGGCTAGATTTGTTATAGTTTACTTATAGTTGCAATATTTAAATAGCAAAAAAATGTCACCATTAATACAATTATTTAATAATACAATACTGAAGATAGTTAGGGTTTTTTATTTAAATTTTGTGACAGGACAGTAATACTATTCATCCATATGTCGCTAAATCGTCACCTATATAAAAGCAATAAGCAAAAAAAAGGTCATAAAATAAAAATTTCAACAATAAAACAAACTGTGCATATAATCAACAAAAATAAAATTTAGAAAAGGAGAAATAAAAGAAAATACATTTAATATGAAACATAAAATAACATATTTTATTTATTGTTACCAATTTTAATACAAACCAACTTTTATTTATAATTTTCAGTGTTTTCAAAATATTTTTCTTTAACATATTTAGTTAAAAATACCCTTCCTCTTACTTCGATTACTGCTGGTATATTTTTGTACTTCCTACGACATTTTTGATTATTTACCTGTCTTTTGATTGTTATACTTGTTATCACCATTTTTTTTTTTATTATATTTTATTTCCGTTATTTTTGTTTTAATTTAAAACATAAAACAAATAAAAACCATAATACGACAAAAAAAAAAAAAAATTATAAAATAAAAATAAAATGACAAAAATGTTTTTTTTATTTCGGTATTAAAACTTAACCTTAAAAATTAGTTATAAAAAAATGTTCAATATTTTAATGACTACTCTAAGGTATTGTAATTTATGAATGAATAGAAATAGTTATTTTGTAATCATTCTGAAAGTATTAGTTATTTTTTTTATAACTAGTGATTTTTAATTCAACAGTCAATTAAAGAGTGTTTGTTTTTTGCTTTATGCATAGCATAAGATTATATCTGAACTTAATGCAGTAAGGTTCAGATTAGTTCAGTAAAGTTCAGATTCAGTTTAAAAGTATTTTTTCCATAAGTTTTTCTTTTATGGCAACTCAAAAACTTTTAAATAAAATAAAATTCTTTAGAGATTCGAAATTCGAAAGATATAGATTCTGAACCTAGTAACGGTCTAAAAATAAATAAATTACAAGAAGCAAGACAAGAAAAAAAACATTTAATTTCAAGTTCATAATTATAAATAATAATAAATTAAAAAGAAAACTTTTATTTCTTTTCCTACATCTACTTCGCCACTTTTCTCAATTCTAACATATATACAATTTTCTGTTGAATCCTTTGGTCATAATCATATCAAACTTGATATGTAGACAGCTTAGAGATAACAAAATTATCTAAGCCAAATATAGATAAAAATATTTTGATACAAAAAAAAAAAATTGAACTACCTTAAATAGATGGAAAAGAAAACAACCATAAAATCCTGTTCACTACTTTCAAGTGCTCTTCATATTTTTACTGTTTTAGATAATAATACGGCAACTCCTTTGTTTTCAGAGATCTTATGATGAGTAAAAATGAATCACAAAGCAACAATAAATATTTTTTTTACAGGTTACCAACATATCTTGTTTGTCAGTGATTCAATTGGTAACCTCACTTGCATGTGGATTGGACATACAGTTTTAATGACAATATTATTATTAATTAATTCTATAATATTATTTAATAATTAAATCATTAAAAACTAATTCTATAATAAACAAAATAACATTAAGAAAGAGTGGTTCAAAAGAAAATCATTACACATAAAAACCTATATATTGGTAACTAAATTATTATAAGCTTCAAAAAGATTTTCTAGAAAATTTAAATCTGATTACTAAATCCACTTCTATAACAGTAATGCCGAATTAAACAACTACAAAAATTTTTTTTATATATTTTAAATAATATGTGACTTGCCTACGGTTATCATTTAATTCCTACTAATTTGCGCAATTTAAGGAAAATGGATCCTTTTGTTTTATAAAAAAAAGTTTAAAATAACAAAATAAAAAACAAATTGAATCCGTTTTAATTTTCCCGTGATGATAATAACAGTCAAAACCTATTTAAATATTTTAGTTAATCATAAAAACTACGAAGACTGTATTACAGAACCAATTCCTAGCAGAACTTTTATTTACTTACTGTCAAAATAATTAGCGATATCAATAGCTTGTACTTAAATTTCAATTTTTTAAGCAAAAGCTCGTTCTCACTTGCAATTTTCATTGGAAAATTACAGAAAAAATGAGTTTCTCACTTTTTCAAGCAAAAACTACACTTGATACTTTATTTTGTTTGAAAAGTAACTTTTGGTTTAAATTGTGAGTTATAAGGTATGAATGAAAATATCTCTTTATTTTGTTTTTTTTCATTTAAAATCAATTACATATAAAAGTTTAATCAGGTCACTAGTAAAAAAAAAATTAAAATTATGAGCGGCGAAAAATTTTGAATCTTATAAATCTAGTCATGATAATTCATTCTTATGCTGAAAAAAAGCCAAGATTTCAACAAACAGTTATATTTAATAACTACAGAAAGACGAAAGTAAAATATTAGTAAAAAAAAAAATCTTAGATATATATAAAATTATAATAAAGGCTAAAAGTTCTCTGAACTGTTAAGACCAAAGATAATAATGATGAGTAAAAAAAAAAAAATAAAATAAAATAATACTCATGAAATAATTTTTATAATAGAATTTTTGAGAAAAGTTTTTTGAATTTTGACACAAAAATGAAAGTAATACTTTTTTTTTTGGTTTTCTTTTTTACCTTTTAGGCATACAACAAGAACCGTATTATTATTTTATTTGAAAAAGTAATAAAAAAAAATTTATTTTTAATTTTATTTCAGTTTTTTTTTTTTTGTTTAAATTAAAGGCGTAAAATATTTCATATCATTTTCTCCTGTTATGCTTCAATTTTTCTTTTTATTTGTTTCTGGTTTGTTTTGTTTCTTATTTTATTTTATTTTTTTTTTTTAAGGTTAAAAATATGTCATAATAATGACATTACTTAAATTAATTGCTTTTTTGATTGACATTTTCATTATAATTATTTTGTACAGGTCGAGCGGGTAAATAAATTTCTAAACTCATAAGAATTATTATTAGTTTGTTATTTTTATATAATTAAAATTTTTTAAGAATATAAAAAATAAAATAACCAAAAACCAAAATTACCGCATCAGCAAAAAACAATAAAAACTAACAAAGAAATATAAAATAGAAACAACAGAAAAAAAAACATTAAAATAAAATGAATAGAAAATAAATCAAATAAATTTTATAGAAAATTATTGTGAAAAGTTTAATTTCCGGAACAAAAGAATATTTAACAAAAAAAAAAAAAAATCGCCAAAAAAAACGATAGCAAATGTAGAGAAAAACAAAAAGATATTAAAATGCTTATGAAAGAATGATTAGGTGGTTATTAAGAAAAAAACCTTGATTTGAAGACGATTTCATTTGTCATAAAAATAAGTACCTATAGTATCTTAAATAATTGAATAATATGTTTTTTGTTCAATGATAAGACAGTTCAAATGATATTACACTCAATTTTAGCGAGGGTATGTTGGAATTTCAAAAGACACCAATGAGATCAATCCTTTGGTACTATTGAACTCTCACCAACTAAACGCCACCGTCTTTTTAAACCAAATATCAGATTAGAACCTATGGTACAATGTACTGTTTAGTTTGTGTTTTAAAAAATAGGAATAATAGAAATTGTATAATATGAGAAGATTCTGGATGGTGGGAGGATTCTTTAGAAGAAAGATGTTGATGTTCTTCTTAAACTTCATTGATATCATGCACGTTATGATTTTCAATTTTATGGGAATACTTTCGGCCGTAAACTATCGTGCTGTACGTATTACAAACGCATTTCGTTGTGCGGAGCATTACAAAAGTAATTCCATAAACAAATTTTTACGAATTAAAATAAAACAATAAACTCTATCTGACAATAAACTCTATCTCTCTGATATCATCCCTATATTTCCAGTAATCTCTTAGTTCTCAGTTGAAAATAAAAAATTTTACGAAATATTTAAATTAAAACAAATATAAATTGTATATTGATTAATTATTAAAACTCATAGATCTGGGTAATTTTTTGTGTATTCCACCACTAAAAACTAAAAACCACTTTTTGCAAAATTTAAAGTTCATCCGGTTTTTACATTAACACTTCCATTAACAAAATATAATACCTTCAAATGAACATTCAGTGCCTTTAGAGTAATTTCACACTTCAAAACACAATATTTTCAAAAAAAAAAAACTGTTTTTGTCTAACAAAAATATTAAAATTAGATTCAAGGTTTTTAAATAAAAATTGAACTTCCTTGTTTTCTCTATTATGCATTTGTTATTTAATTTGCAAATTTTAAAATTTTAAAACTGAACTTTTTTTAATAAATTTAAACTTCTTACAGTCACGCCGTCTAGTGGCTGATATCATATTTTTTGAGAAAGTTGCTCGCGATGATATCAATCCATCTGTTATTCCCGAACAGATAAGGTATAAAGAAATTCAAACAATTTCAGATCGATCGAGCTTTTTAATGTGTCATACCAGTCTGTGTAGACTACAGTAGCTTCAAGCAAAAAAGGTTGGTTTTTAGTTTTTTTCATGATTGCTCTCTAAAATAGCACAGAAGAGGGACTATTCTAATACTATTTTTTGATAAACTAGGTTGACTTTAATTTAGGATTTTATCTTTTATTTAACTATCCAATAACTGATATATGTCTATTTAAATTAGAGGATCCCCATAATATCAGTCTTACCAGCGTGTATGTTCACAGAAAAAATAATGAAGTATTTATTTCATTTCTGCCGCTTTACAATTACAATTTACAATAGTAATTTTTGCACTATTTGTTGTAACAAATACCCACTCTGCCTGTACGAGTTCCCACTAACCAGCCTGTCGTATTATCACTACCAGAACGAGCATTCGCAGGAATGCAGGTTAGAAGTTCTTCCGTTCTCCCTTCTTTAAAAATAGCCAGACATCTTTCTTCGTGTTTTTAATTTCTTGGACTACCCCCTTGATTTTGCAATTGATAGAAAGTGTAAGGAAATGTACCTTTTGACAGTTTTTTGAGAATTGTATTTATTTTTATATCCGTAACTATGTTCAAAGGTATAATAAATTTGCCACCTTAAAGGAGCCGAGCTAGGAGTCAAAGGTATGGATCGGCTCAGAATCGAATTCTGAGTCAATTAAGCTATGTACAACCGTTCACCCGTCCGCACGATAATTCAAAAAATAAAAGAGCTAAGAGGCTGAAATTTTTTTTATGTCACTTTTGCAATTGTTAGTTTTGCTAGGGTTCGAGTAGCTGCCATACAACTTCTTTCTTTAAATGGAAATAACTCAGCGTCTATTCAAGCTAGGTATCTGAAATTTAGTGAAAAGATGTCGAGTTACATGCCAACAATTTTTGTAAAATTTGGTTGGTCTAAAGAAGCCGATTCAGGCTTCTTGCACCTCCTGGAACTTAATGAAGCTAGGGGCCTGAAATCTTACAAATGATGATCAAGTTTTATGGCCACAACTTCTGTAAAATTTGATTGTGCTTGTGCAATAGATTCGGGTAGCTGTCATACAACTCCACAATTTACATAAATATATCTCCGAAGTTAAAGTCGGTACTAAAACATCTGAATGTTTTTAAAAAATTATCAAGTTTTATAGAAACAGGATATATTACGTTCATACGGGTATCCTAGAGTTGACACAGTCTACTCTACTGCACTCTTCCTCGTTTATTTTATAATCTCATATTCAACCCATAGTACTCAATATTTTTTTTAAGGGTCGAATGTTCTCAAATTTTTTTCTCTTATTTTATTTGAAAATTAAATTCGCGTATGTTGGGAAAGACTAACTCTGGGTAAGTAAATTATATAAAATTCCGAATCCTCAAAGTTATGTTAACTATATTATCATATCTACGTCATCATACAAAAATAAAATTAAATTTGGGTTTTTAGATAAATTTTGATACAATTACTTAGATTTTATATGAATTTGTTACATAAATTAATTTTCTTTGTACTTAATCTATTTTTAGCACATTTCCAAAAAAATTTTGAAAAAATGTGCTTATTAGTTTCACTCTGTCCGTCCGTCCGTCCTTCCGTCCGTCTGTTTACAAAACTTCTACACCGTTAAAGATAGAGAAAAAAGGTCTCATAAAAAAAATAATTTTGTGGAACAACTTTTTCATGTAGCCCCACCCATTACGGAGCTACAGCCCCTCAAACTTTGAAAAAGCCCTATTTTTAAATGCATATATCTTATGTTCTGATTAAGATTTTTTCAATCTGAAAACGTCATTCGACAGGTATTTCTTTTATCTTTGTAAATTAATATCAAAATTATACAATTTTTTTTAATTTAGTATTTAAATTTACCGTTATGTGAAAACCAAATTTTGCATGATTTTTCTACTTTCATAACTCCGGCACGCTTCTAGATAGAAACTTGAAATTTTGAGGCAAGAAAGAACTTTTAGAATTAGTATAAGTTTGCTCAGAAAATTTTTTCGTACCACCCCCTGTTTATGAGCTATTAGGGCTTAAAAATTGAAAATTTGCTATTTTTAAACACCTGTAACTTAGGAATCTGTACACATTTTACTTCTGCAAGATATAAAAATTAAAGCTACAATAATATATTTTTACATGTGTTAAAGGTTTATTTTAATTGTAAAGGGTTCCAAAGTTGCAGCTCTTCAAAATTGCGAAAAAGCCCCATTTTCAGATGTATATATCTCGGGCTCTGCGTAATAATTTTGCAATCTAAAACCGCCAGAAGATCGAAAATTTTATTATCTATATAAAACAATATCAAAATTATGTAATATTTTGTAATTTACTATTTAAATTTACCGTTATGTGAAAACCACATTTTGCATGAAATTTCTTTTTTCATAACTCCGGCACCCCTTTAGATAGGAACCTGAAATTTTGAGACAAGAAAGAACTTTTAGAATTAGTATAAGTTTCCTCAGACAATTTTTTGGTAACACCCCTTCTTTAAGAGTTATTACGCCTCAAAAATTGAAAATTTGCTATTTTTAGACACCTGTAACTTAGGCACCTGTACAAAGTTTTCTTCGGCAAGACTTGAAAATTAAAGGTTTAATAATATATTTTTACGTGTGTTAACGGCTTTTCTTAGTTATATAGGATTCCGGACTTATAGCCCCTCAAAATTTCAAAAATGTCCTATTTTCACATTTTTTCTTATTACATGAAATTTTCAAATTTTTGTGTATG
Source organism: Poecilobothrus nobilitatus (assembly GCA_947095535.1). Taxonomy (NCBI): domain Eukaryota; kingdom Metazoa; phylum Arthropoda; class Insecta; order Diptera; family Dolichopodidae; genus Poecilobothrus; species Poecilobothrus nobilitatus. Next base: position 238,276,806 of record OX352773.1, on the reverse strand, counting down.
TCACACTTCTAAACAGTTTGTATTGAGTTTTGGAAATGTGCGCTTTTAAAAACCGTTGGTTTACATTCTACCTTGTTTTTTTTTCTTTTCCTTAAATAATTAATTATTCTAGTTGTATCATTTTAAAAATATACTAAAATTTGGATTTTTTTTTATTATTTTATATATTATTTTCAAAAATAAGTTTTAACATCTTAAATTTATATTTGATATTACATTTTAGCTAATATATTTTAAAAATTCCACAAACAGATTTTAAAATAAAAATTAAAGGGAAATCCCTACCAATACTCTTTGTTTCAAAAAAAAAAAAAAAAAGATTTGGTTAGGTTTAGTTTGTTTCTTTTTATTTAGAATGTTTATAAAAATGGTTTTTTAACTGTACTATATTTCTGCAAAATATAAATAAAAGTTTCATATAAATTATATTTAAACATTTCTAGTAAAACAAAATGTACCAACAATTTAAACAAAATAGATGTCCTACAATTTTTAAAGCCAATTAAATAATTTTACTGATTAGAATTAAAAACATTTATATATATGTATACCCTATACATATATATATACAAAAATTCTTAAAATTATTTTCAACTCTATGTTTCAACAACAATAATCAAAAAAAAAAAAAAAAAAAGAAAAACCAAAGAAAATAAAATGTAATAAATTAATTTCGAACATTAAAATATCCTTTTTCAAAAAATAAAAAAAAAATTTTTCTTCAAAATAAATCCATCTTACAAAACAATATTACAGTAAAATAATCCAGACATTATAATGGACTTTCCAAAAAAAAATAATTACAACATTTTTTCTCTAAAATATTTTATTTTGCTTTTTTTCTTTGTTTGTTTTTTTTTTTTTTTTTCATTTTTTGGAACTATCCTCACGTATCCTTCTAAGAACACCATATCTCAACTTCAAAATATTCACAATTTCCTTTTTACAATTTAAATTGTATAAAATGTAATTACATAAATAAATTTCTTATAATGAGCATTAATTTTACAAATCCTGAAGGATACAAAATTAATACAAAAAAAAAAAAAAAAAATACAACAAAAAGCATAAAATATTGAGAAAAATGTTAATAAAATTCTAACAGAATGAATTCCTATCCTGTAAAATTTATTAAATACATTTTTACTAAGAAATTTCGTTTTTCTTAAAACAAAAAAACGAAAAAAAAAAAATTATTTTATTTTTATTATCATAAATTCAGTCCCTCTATAAACCCAGACCCTATTATTGAAGATTATCCTTGAACTTTTTTTTTTTTTTTTTTGCAAAACATGACTTCTTTTAAACATTTGCATTTTAATTTCCTCAATTTTTTTTTTTTATTTTTAATTTCTTTTTTTTTTGCTTTTTTAAGAGTAATTTTTGGATAGTAGCCATTAGCTTTTTTTTTTTTAATAAAATTGAATATTAAATGAATTTAAGAAAATCCAATCTAAAATAATATGCAAGTAGTCTTCCTTTTTGACTTACCGAATTTTATCACATAATTGTCAGAATAATACCTATTTACTAGTTCTTTTTTTTATACTGCCTTAGAAAATATTTTAAAACTAAAAACAAGAATCAAAACAAAAAGAAAAAGAAGAAAAGAAAATTATAGGTTTTTGGGTTTTAAATAAAAAATAGATAAAGAGTACAGTGAAAGCTAAATAAGTGACAGGCAATTAGTATAATAATATCCATTGTAGTTAACTGTTAAATAAATAGTTTTAACTGTTGATTACAAACACAAAGATCTCTGTCAGAGCTTAAGACTGATCAATAAACGAAATAAAATGACTTTAATGACTTTAAAAATGGGAAACATGTGAATTATTAAAAGCACCTTTGTGTTCTATTACATTTTGTAGATATCATTCTGTTTTCATCCAGAAAAATGTTATATTTTCTTATACGCATTATGCATTTTTAATGAATATTTGCTTCCAACTTTTTCTTAATTAAATATTTTACGAAGCGTTTATATCTCTTCATTAAATTCTTAAAGAGGTGTTCTTAAATTCTTTAATAAACAGAATAATCAATTGAAAAAAAATATTTTTCGATTAATTTCCTTCTTGTAAGTAACATCACAATATTTTTATTTATTTAAAAAAAAACATCCAATTCAATCAAGCTAACAATTATATTAACTTAATGAGGTTTTACCGTTATAATTTCATATCTTTAGTAAACTCTTCGGCAGTAAACTCTTCAATGCATCGAAGTCTTCTTAAAAGGACAACAATATAAAAAAATTTATGAACTTCTTTTTTTTTTTAGTGCATTTCTCTGCCACATAAATGTGAACAGGAAATTACACAGCCTTTCCTTTTCGGACGTCGTTGAAATAAATATCGTAAGGGGGAATAAGTCTTACGACGTGTGTGGGATTCGAATCCACACTCCCTCGGTGTTTACAGCGTATTTTATACGTTCTTACCCACTAGGCCACGGAGGCCGCCTTTTATGAACTTTTAATAATTATTTTTGAAAAAGGAGAGAAATTGCCTGTCTTTTTCAATCAGTACAATCACTAGTTCAGTACAATTACTCTTCTCGATAATTTGAATATTCGGTTACTATTATATTAATTAATTATTCGATGTTATCATGTGGCTTATCATATAAGTTAAAGTTAAAGTTCAAATAATTTTTCTTCTCTCAAATCTAAACATACATTTATAATGCATTAGAATAAAATGATAATACAATATTATTTAATTATCCTAAAATTTATATTAGAATATTTGTATCCGAAATAACTTTAGGACCATTTTATTGTTTTTAAATAAACATATTTTTTTTTATGACAAAAATCATAAAAATTTTATGTTAATACTTTTCTTTCTGAAATTATCAAAAAAATTAAAATTATCTCAATATTAGTAATTTTCATTTATTTTGATTTCATTCCAAAAAACAATAAACATGAGAAACCCCATACCTACCAATAAAAAAAATTTAAAATTCTAAAATAAAAAATACATACATACATATTATATTATATACTTGTACATATTTTTCTTATACAACGTAATTAGAACAATATTTTGTCTATCTCTTTTACTCATACGTATATAAAGATAGCCTTTGGCTACTATTTCTTATACTCGTATATATATATCTAATCTGTACCCAAGTAAAATTTTAATATTTTACTTCTGTAAATTTTTAATGAAAAGAATTTTAAATTTACTCAAAGTTATTTTTTATTTTTCTTTTTTTTTTTACTAATTTTAAGTAATTTTTGTTTTTGTTTTTTAATGTAATTACCAAAAAAATAAAAGAAAAAATATTTTCTTACAGCAATTTATTCAGTTTTTTTTTTCGAAAAAAATTCATAAAAGAAAAATAAAACTGTGCAAATTTATTTATACTTAAATATATACAGAATGATGAAAGGGGAAGAAAAGAATTTGATGCATTTTTGACTTGTAGTAAAAATATGTTTTCTTCATTTCAAAAAATTTTCTATAATTTTTTTTTTTTTTTTCGAGGCATCAAAAAGCCAATTATTTTATAATTGAAAAAAAAAAAAAAAACTTAAATGATATGCAAATTAAGATTTTTGAAACGACAGAAAACAATTATTGAACAAAAATAAAATGAAAATTAATTAACTTTTAAATAAAAATTATTATACGAAATAAATGCATATGCATAGGGCATCTTCCAACGAAAGGTACTTAAAACACAAAGAGAAATTAAAACTAGAAGAAATGAATTTATACATTGAATGAATTTTTCAAGTATTCTGAGCCAAATTTTTTAAATCTTCATTAGAGAACAAGTAACGTTTACTGAAAATCCGTTTTCTTAAAATCCCATTTACTCAAAATCTCGTTTTTTCCAAAAAAACCTAAACAGATAATTTAAAAACCGGAAAAATTTTAGTAACACAATTAATGTTTTAACAATTTGTTAAACTGGAATTTGGATGAACGGCAACATCTACTAATAAAAGTTTTATTTAGAAACAATATTACATTATATGAATTATGCCAAAAACTCATTAAATGACATATAATGTTAATTATCAATAAATGTAGTATAACGAAGGCGAGTGATCTTTGACGTTTTCTGACGTTTCACAAAATGAGTGATGTTTTTTATAAAAGATCTGAAAAAGGTTGTATTTTCTCCATTTCTAAAATTTACACGGGATTTTTAATAAATGAGATTTTCGTAAATAGTGATGTTAGAAAAACGGGAATTAGATGAGGTGGGCTTTCTTATGTCGTACGCTCCATTTCGAAATAACTAGTTAGGATTATAAGATTATAACAGCTAAATTACGTCCTTTTTTCCTATGTTCTTTTTGTTCTTGCTGGTCTAGTTTTGATCTAGCTGAAGATCGTCTTAACCCCACTAAATAAAAATGTAAAAACATGATAGAAAATAAGTAATGTTAAGTAGGTGGTGTTTATGATTTAAATAAAATTTTTTGTATAGCTATAAATTCTTTTAAAGCTAACCAAAACTCAAGTATTTAATTTTAGCAGCTATATTTAAAGATCTCGATACAATCAAAACGTTATTTCTTTTTTAATATAGGAACCATTCTTAATATTGGCATTTTTAAAAAATTATCTTCTGATCTAAAATCACCTTATATTGTAAAGGTTATATGAATAAATATAATTAAAATCCATACCTTCCTATTACAAACTATTCTAAATAGATTTTTACTAGAGATATGTATTTTGTTTTTTTTTTTTTTACTAAATGCATCTCTTTTTCTCTTCAAAATTTTGCCTTGAAAATTGACATCAAAATACATCTCTTTTTCTCTTCAAAATCTTGCCAATACTTTTTAACATACAAAAAAAAAAAGGCAATATTTTATTTAAGTCTTTCATCTATGGACATTTAAGATTGTACAAGTTCAATATAGAATATTTTTATCATACTTACAAATTAATTGTTACTTCTTTTGAAAGAAGATGAAATCTATATGTAAATTTGATGACTATTATATATGTACTGTAAAAGTAACATTTGGCAATAACTTCTATTTAAAATGCCAAATATCTTTAAAATAGCTAGATACCGATCAAAACAAAAACAACAATATTTACATTCATAAGTATTAAAGTTTAAACATTAATTTTAAGCCGACTCTGTATAATAAAATTCAATTCATTATACCCGTATGAACTATATTCAAGAGTATAATAAATTTGCCATTACGTTTGTGACACCTTAAAGGAGTCGAGCTAGATATAGTGTCAAAGGTATGGATCGGCTCAGAATCGAATTCAGAGTCGATTAAGCCATGTACGTCCGTCCGTCCGCACGATAACTCAAAAAATAAAAGAGATAGGAGGCTGAATTTTTTTTATGTCACTTTTGCAAAATTGTTAGTTTTGCTATTTATTTAGCTTTTTCGGCCGCGGGGTTCGAGTAGCTGCCGCACAACTTATTTCTTTATATGATAATAAAACAGTATCTATTGAAGCTAGATGTCTCAAATATTGCAAAATCGTGTCGAGTTACAAAGGCCAACAGCACCTGTAAAATTTGGTTGAGCTGGGGCGACAGGTTCGAGTAGCTACCATACAACTACTCTTTCTAAATGTAAATAACTCAGTGTCTATTAAAGCTAGGTATCTGGAATTTAGTGACCAGGTGTCGAGTAACATGCCAACAAATTTTGTAAAATTTTATTTGGTCTACAGCAGCCCGTTCAGGCTTCTTGCACCTTTTGCAACTTAATGAAGGTAGGTGTCTGCAATCTTGCAATCTACAAATAAAGATAAAGTTTTATGGCAACAACTTCTGTAAAATTTGGTTGTGCTGGTGCAATAGATTTGGGTAGCTGTTATGCAACTTCACAATTTACATAAATATATGTCGGTAATTATAACGTCAGTATGCTAAAACATCTGAAATTGTTTAAAAGATGATCAAGTTATATAGAAACAGGATATATTACTTTCATACGGGTATCCCAGAGTTGACACAGTCTTCTATCTACTGCACTTTTTCTCGTTTTTATTTTTATTTAATTTCAAGAATAAAATTTTTTATCCAAAAACAAAAAATATTGAAAATTAATTAAAATTTTGTTTTTTTGTTCAATCAAAAAAAAAAAAACATTTTAGAACTTGAATGAACTAGAATGTTTTATTTGACTCACAAGTTTTTAACAAAATTATTATTTTTTATGCAAAATTAGAAAATTTGAAAAGTCCTTAAAATAAAAATTCATTATCATGTTAAAAAATTTATTTTAAATTTATTAAATGCTAAAAGCTTGTGAGATTTTTAAGACTTGATTCTTTAAAATATATTTTAAACTTTTAAGGATATATACATATATCCATATACCCCTTTAAATTAAAATAGAAATCCTTCACCGTGTGTAGATACATATACGGAATTTTGAAGCACCGTATATATTAAAATCTTTAATTTTTTTGTTAAAATGTTGCAATTAAATTATATATTCTTAAATATTATTATTTAACAAAATATAGCCTTTCGAGAGGCCTAAAAGAATTTCTGAATTATGAAAAACTCATTCAGACTAAAATAAGTACCGAACACATATTTCATCAGAGTTTTTTTTATGTTTATTTAAACGTTATTGAGCCAAAAAAAATTAAGAAATTTTCAAAATAAAGTAAAATTGTTTTTTTAAGTTACCTAGGTGTACCTCTTAATGTCAGTTCAAGTACTTGATATAAACATGTACCTATACCATATCTATATTATGCTTGAAAAAAAAGTGTTTGTTTTTGTTGAAGTTCAAAACATTTAAACAAAAAGTATTTGGTTAAATACAATCAGTCAAGTGAATTTCACTTTTCTTTCTTTGTTTATTTTTTTTTTTTTTTTGTTTTTTGTTCTGTCAAAAAATTTCAAGTGTAATGTCAAAAAATATATTTTTTAATAAAAAATTGTGAAAAAAGAAGAAAGATTTCATATTACTTATTTTATTTTTGCTTTTTTTCGTTTTTTTCAATTTTTCGTAGTTGAAAAAATCTTTTCTTAATTTGCACACTACAAAATTTTTATTTTTTTTTTTTTTGTTTGAACAAAAGACACGTGATTATTCTTGCATTAAAATCTCTTCAAAAGAATGAATTTTTATACCAAGTGGAAAAATGTTTTTACCCATCTAAAAAATTTAAAAATAATGAAAATTAAAGAATGGTACTGCCAGACTTAGACATCAAAAGAGTAAATTCTCAAAACAATTAAAAGATTTTCTCAAAAAAAAATTTTTTTTTTTGTTATTTAAATCATTATAACATGTACTGGTATTTACTTTATACGAGTACTTGGCATTAAAATTCTTGATCAGTTCATTGACTTTACTTGAATTCATAATTGAATATGGATATGTTAGATTTAATGTACAAGGGATCCACTGTAATTTTTCTCATTTTGAAGCTGATTTTACAATATGGAAATGGCTTAATGATTCTTATTGATTTTACTTAAGAAAAAAAAAATTGATTAAAAGACATCATAATGATTTTATGATACCGTTTCTTATATTTTACGAATTTCTTTAAATAAATGACTACTAATAACTTCGGTTCGTAAATAACTAACTAAACAATTTTATAAAAAAGAAAAGCATAAGACGTCAGTACTAATAATTATTGTTCTTTAATATTTTATTTTTTATTTTTTAGTAAATAATGTTTTATTGTTTGTGTTTCTTAAATGGCAAAATCCTTGTAACATCCTTACCTTAAATAAAATAATAAATAAGGATTTATTTGTTGATGCACATGATGGTACAAAGTTTATTGATATTACTGCAATTATCAAAAGGCTTGCCAGTAGCAAAATATTTTGTATCTTACGAGAGTTAGATACATATTTTTAAACCATGCCTGGGTGAAATACATTTTCAATTTCGTTTAGAAATGTTAAATTTAAAAACAAATTGTCAGCATATTGCTTATATACAAAAATAGTTATAAGATCACTTAGTATATTACTAATTGACAAAGATTATTACGGTACTAATGCCATGCATCAATGCAAAATAATATGACATTAGATTACAATAAGTTTTGCCCTTTTATAAATAAAATACTACAGAAGTTACCTTGGTTACTTCATGTAGAAAGATGCTATTTAGTGCTGCATGTTATAATCCACTGCTCCATGTTGTAATCTTTAGACTCTGAAGCAAATATCAAAAATAGTAACAATTAATACTGACACTAATAATAATAGTTGCTACAGTGGCAATGGAGTTGCCTTGATGGTTCGTCACTAATAACAAAATAAAAATAATAATAGGTATGATTCATTATTGCCTTCCTGTCTTAAACCCCAATTTAATCTTTACGAATTCTTATTCTATCCTATCCTATTCCTACTTTCTAGCCAATATTATACATTAACAGTTGGAAATTGCATATCATTATATTGGCTAAAGGTGGTGGAGTTGGGTTTTTTTAGTAAGAATCTGAGACTATTAAGGCAGCATTCTTGGTATCTTTGGAAAATAGAAAATCTTTCGGACATAAAAACAGAAAATTCCAGTGAGCATCACTAATACTGAATTCTAAACTTACAACACAAGAAAAATACCTACAGCTTAACAAAAATATTAAATATCAGATGTTTCCATCTCGAAATTAGTTGATTCAACTTAAAATATTATATGAAGACATTTATATATTACCGCATTTTTCTCATTTTTTTATGTATTTCTAATATTTGCCTTTAATTTGTCAAGTTTTCATTCTAGAAATGACAACTTAACAATTATTTAAACAACTAAGCTGAAGCATTGATTTTCTTTCCACTTTAAAATAAAAATATTTGCTTTTATTTTTTCTTTATTATTTTGAATTTTTGTAAATTTGTTAAAAAAAATCTTCTAGTTAGAGAGAAATATTCTTCTAAACAAATTTTGCATGCATTGTAAATTTACTTACAAAAGGTATAAATGAGGAAAAAAATCTTAGAATTAATATTATCCTAGGAATATTCATACAATTTAGTGGTTTGAGTCTTGAATTTTTTTTTTTTTTAATATGTAGGTGTGATTTAAAAAGGTGGATGATTGTTGATTTTTCGTTTCCTTGACGGTTTAACAATTACTTTTTTTTTTTGTTTTTATAAATTGCGCGGAAATATGTCTAGGCATTAAAGTATAATCAAGTCGGAGAGATTTTTACTGTAATATTACACTGTTGATTTAAAATAAAATTTTATAGAAAATGAGAGAAGGGAATCAGCTTACTGTAGGTTTTTCTTTATTTTGTTTAATTTAAAAATATCCAAAATCTAAAAATGTCATCAGAAAATACTAGAATAGAGCTTTGTTAAAATAATAAAATGAAGGTTTGAGAATTCTAGTTGTTTTAAAAAGAGCACTCAGACTAAATGATAGACGAAAATAAAATAAAAACAAAAAAAAATGTTTGCTTTAAAATTTAGCAGTAAATAGAAATCTTTTGTAAAATAAAAATCTCTTGGATTTCTGTTTACATTTTGACAAAATATATTTACTTTGTTTTTATGTATCCAATACATACAAATACTAAATATTATATAAGTAACAATTTACTTTTTTATTTTATACATAGTAAAATTTTTATAAATCAGATGAAATATTTCCACTTATTCAATATAAATGCACAATTTTAATTCATGTCAATTTCATAATATGAAATAAAATTTGTAGCAAGTTGATGGATTATGTGATTGGGACAAGTGAACGTAGTCCGTCCTTATTAAACAATACTTATCTTAAAATAGGTATACTTATCTTAATTTTATTAATTTGATTCAATCTAGGAGCTATTAGTAAACCTATCCGGAAAACAAAAAATCATTTAAAAAGGAGCTTTGAAAATATTACCTTTATTGGTTTACGTCAAACTGACATTTTATATTAAATTGAATCATATGAAAATATAAATACTTTGAAATTTTGTTAATATTTGAATATCTTTCAAAAACAGATTTTTAAACGACATTTCTAAGAAAATGAGATTTATTCTTAGAAATATATTATTTTTAAAATTGTTGTACCTACTGATGGTAGTCAATAAACATTGAGATTAGCTTCCATTTTAGATGAAAAAAATTTAAAATTGAGGATCCATTTTAAAATCAATTTAAAAATTGTAAAGTATATTTTTTTTAATAATTATTACACTGAATGTTTCACTCATTGTATGTTTTCCAGCTTCCATAGGAAGTTTTTCTCATATATTATTAATCAAATATATACTAAAATTTTCAATCAATATATGTAATCTATAATATAATACACAAGATGTTGGCGAGACCTTGCCAACATGTAAAAAAATATATTTTATATGTATAATAAAACACTCACACTGAATGTAAACTGGCAATGATGATATTTCTGTATATTTATTTAATACATAATTTAAAATTTTATTACCAGAGACACGAATCTTTAACTCAAAGTATTATCAAGAGACACAAACCGTTCATTAAAAATATAAATAAATTTAGTTACCAAATTTAGAGACCAAATTTTCCACTAGAAGTATTACCAGAGACACAAACCGTTCATTAAAAGTGAGTACAGTCAAAAAAGGAAAACTACATACTAAAAAAAAATAAATTCAGCAAATTTTTAATTTTTAAATTTGACCGCCACGTCCGTTATGAACTGGTCGCAGCGGTAAATTAAAAATAAATTATTAATCTTCTGTTGGCATTTTCAATCTTTATTTTATAAAAAAAAAATAAAAATAAGTACTCTTAATAAAATTAAAACGCCTGAAAGTGAAAAGAGCAAAGTTTATAGTAAGCCTCATATTTATAAGAAAAAAATAATAGGCCGATTTTATTCTTGATTTTGTTTTCATTAATATAAATGCTGGTAAAAGCTTCGTAACATACTTTAAAATAGTTTTGTTTATTTAGGTGAAATTTAGATTTTTAAACTAAATTTTCGGTAGAACTGGTATAACATAAAATATTCGAAATTTTTTTATTAATATAAAATTCGGCAGACTTAAATAATTATATTTCATAACAGAAATCAGAAACTTACTAAATATTATAAAAACGGATATTTTTCTTAAAAAAAAAAGAAAATAATAACATAGAAAATATCATTTTAGAAGCCTTCGTTCGCAAAAGATTCATAATTTTGTACTAATTTATTATTAGACCATTAATAATATTGTTAGCCATGGAAAAAAATAAGATTTATTAATCAGATCAGATATAATACCTGAAATTAATGATTGAATTTCTGATAATATGCACAATATAATGATAATACCAATACCAATACACACAAGATGTTGGCGAGACCTTGCTTACATGTAAAAGAAAAATATTTTATTTCTATAATAAACCACTCACACTGAATGTAAACTAAACTGGCAATGATGATATTTCTGCATATTTATTTAATAATTTAAAATTTTATTATCAGAGACACAAATCTTCGACTAAAAGTCTTATCAGAGACACAAACTTTTACTTTTTAAAAAGTACTTTCGACACATAATTTAAAGAAAATTTTTAATTTTTAAATTTGACCGTCACATCCATAATGAACTGGGCGCAGCGGTAAATTAAAAATAAATTATTTTATTAATCTTCTGTTGACAGTTTTCAAATGACTCTTTGTTTTGAAAAAAATAAAAATACTCTTAATAAAATTAAAAGACCTGAAAGTGAAAAGAGCAAAGTTTGTAGTAAGCCTTATATTTATAAGAAAAAAATAATTGGGCGATTTTATTCTTGATTTTGTTTTCACTATTATAAAAGCTGGTAAAAGCTTCGCAACAGACTTTAAAGTAGTTTTGTTTATTTAGGTTGGAATTTTGATTTTTTAAGCTGAATTTTTGATATAACATAAAATATTCGAATTTTTTTTATTAATATAAAATTCGGCAGACTTAGCTAATTATATTTCATAACAGAAATCAGAAACTTACCAAATATTATAGAAATGGACATTTTTCTTAAAAAAAAAAGAAAAAAATAACATAGAAAATATCATTTTAAAAGCCTTCCCTCACAATAGATTCATAATTTTGTACTAATTTATTATTAGACCATTAAATTAAAAAGCTGTCGAAAACGACCGTCACAAAAAAAAAGGCCCCGAAAATTTATGAAATTACATTATCAGAGACATGAATCTTTTTTTAAATATACCAAAGACTTCTTCCAAAGTACATTTAAATAAAATAAATTTAGCAAATTTTTTTCAAGCAAAAAAAAAATAAACGCAAAAGACCTGAAAGTAGTTTTGGTAATTAAAGTAATTTCGCGGCGAAAACAGCTGTTTTTCATCGACATAAAAATTTTATTTTAAAACTAAAAAAAAATATAGAGTCTGGTAAAATTTTAACAAATATTAAAATTATTTCGATTATTGGTATTGTTTTAAATGTAACAAAAAAAAAAAAAATGTCGTAGCGGTTGGTGTTGGTTGGTTTTTCGCCGGTTTTTATTGTGCACTTTATACATGTGTTTCAAACAATTTTTGAGATGACGGCACGAACTTTTACCCAGAATGTTTTTTTAGCTTGGACCATTTTTTCTCAATGATTAAAAAACTGTCAAAAATTACCGCCACGAAAAAACGGCGAGAAAAAATTAATAAACTGTACCTAACATTTTTAATTTTATGTGTTTAGATTTGTTTTATGTTTTTTTTCTATTACAAGTAAGTAAGTGATTTAAACATTTTTTTAATGGTGCTGATGTAAAAATGAAATTTTTAGGTAGTTTATTAAGGGAGTCAGTATGATACCGTAAATGTTTTTGAATCTATAGAAATTGTGCAATTGCACAGGGGATTTTCTAGTCTATAATATAATACACAAGATGTTGGCGAGACCTTGCCAACATGTAAAGAAATATATTTTATATCTATAATAAAACTCTCACACTGAATGTAAACTGAACTGGCAATGATGATATTTCTGTATATTTATTTAATAATTTAAAATTTTATTACCAGAGCCACAAATCTTTGACTCAAACTATTATCAGAGACAAAAACCGTTCATTAAAAGTTAGTACAGTCAAAAAAGGAGAAGTACATACTTAAAAAACACATTTTCAATAAAAATAAATTCAGCAAATTTTTAAATTTGACCGCCAACATCCATTATGAACTGGTCGCAGCGGTAAATTAAAAATAAATTATTAATCTTCTGTTGGCGTTTTCAATCTTTGTTAAGATAAAATAATAATAATAAGATAAAATATAATAAAAATAAATAAAAATAGGTACTCTTAATAAAATTAAAACGCCTGAAAGTGAAAAGAGCAAAGTTTATAGTAAGTCTCATATTTATAAGAAACAAATAATATGCCGATTTTATTCTTGATTTTGTTTTCACTATTATAAAATCTGGTAAAAAATTCGCAGCAGACTTTAAAGTTTATTTAGGTTGGAATTTTAATTTTTTAAGCTGCATTTTTGATATAACATAAAATATTCGAATTTTTTTTATTAATATAAAATTCGGCAGACTTAGCTAATTATATATCATAACAGAAATCAGAAACTTACTAAATATTATAGAAATTGATATTTTTCTTAAAAAAAAAAGAAAAAATAACATATAAAATATCATTTTAGAAGCCTTCTCTCACAAAAGTTTCATAATTTTGTACTAATTTATTATTAGACCATTAAATTAAAAAGCTGTCGCAAACGACCGTCACAAAAAAAGCCCCCGAAAATTTATGAAATTTCATTATCAGAGACATGAATCTTTTATTAAATATACCAAAGACCTCTTTCAAAGTACATTTAAATAAAATAAATTCAGCAAATTTTTTTCAAGCAAAAAAAAAACAAGTAAAAGTAACAGTAGATCGATGCAACCGACTTATTTATACCCTACACCTAAAAAATTCAAATTAAATTAAAAATTCATAAGTTATTTTAGTTAGGGACTTAATATACCTAAGCTAAAAAAATACATGTAATAATCCCTCCCTTAATACAGGTAGTAAGGAAGTCAGTATGATAACGTAAATGTTTTCGAATCTATAGAAATTGTGCAATTGCACAGGGGATTTTCTAGTTATTTTATATTTTCATATTTTAAAAATATATTTTCACAGTGAGTGAGTGAGTGTGAGTTATAAGATATGAATTAAAATTGTGTAGGTACATATTTAAAATGAATAGGTAGATATGCTTAGAATAAATTCAGGTGATTCTCCAAATTTTTGAAGAACTAATAATTATGATAAATTTTTTACCATACTAAGCGATGAGTTTAAAAAAAAGTACTTGATAACTGTAAATTGGTTAACATATACATTATCTATATCTATACTACTAGATAATTTGAAAATGTGTGTTTTGGTTATTCCAGAATAATAATAAATATTTTCTCTATTTAACATCTTTAAGGCTATTCAGGTACTACGATATGACAATTTAGAGACAGCTCTCAATGTGATTTAAAAAAAATTTTCTAAAAGCTTTAAATAAATAGAGGAGAAAACTATTTTTACAAAACCCAAAACAGAAATTACAAAATCAAAATTTTTTAATACTTTTTTCTCTTACGATGCGTTCCACCTTTAATTAAAAAAAAATTTTTTTTTTTTTTTTTGAACTTACAAACAATTACAATATTATTTTTTATATCCCTCATTCTTATTCATTTCAGTTTTATCATCTTATTTTTTTTTTTTGTTGTAGTATTCGTTTAAGTTGTTGGGCGCACTTAAAATTGAAAAACAAAAACAATACGAAACATATTGAAAACAAAAAAAGTTATAATGTTAAAGAATACTACAACAACTATTACAAAAACATAAAGTTGAAAAAATAAAAACAAAAAAAAAATTAATGGACTTCTGTTCTTTTAATGTTTATGTGAATGTAATAATAATTGTAAAGGATAAGAATGATTAAAGAGGTGGAGATAAAGTACTCAGCCAGCCAGCCAGTCAAATCAGCCAGTAGTTAACATCTGGTGATTGTTTAATTTAAGTGTAGGTGAAATACGATTTACACAACTCAGTCAGACAACAAAACAAAACAAAATAAAAAATGAAAATACATAAAAATAAATAAACGTTTATTTATTTTTTAATTTTTTTTATTTTATTATTTCTTTTTTTAAATATAGTCAACATCTGTAAAGTAAATTGAATGGGAAGTTCTTCAAATAAAACATACCGACGACATGAGTAAATACCTAATTAAATTCTGTTTGTTCACTTTGTTTTTTATAATTTTTTATATTTTTTCCCCTTTTTTTTTTTTTTTTTGTTCTTATTATTTTATTTTCTTGTATACTTCTGTTTTCTTTTAATGAATAACAAAAAAACAAAAACATAAGAGGGAGACAAATATATTAAAAAAAAAAAAAATGTTTTTAAAAAGAAAAAAAGTTAACTCTATAACTAATTGTTAATGATTTTGTTGAAAAGTGAAAGAAAAAAAAACTAAGATATTTTTATTTTAGATTAAAAATAATAGACGTCAGAATTGATATAAATTGAAATAATAATTGAAAATCTTGAAAAATAAATAAATCAAAGTTTTTATATTAATGTCAGAGAAAAAAGACTAAAATTAAATTGATTTTTATTAGTTAGTTTATTAGTCAGTGACAATCTATGAACATACTAACGGTTCGTACGGGTACCTAAGAGTTGAGAAAGGCAACTGTATTCTTCCTCTTTATACCCGTATGAACTATGTTCAAGGGTATAATAAATTTGCCATTACGTTTGTGACACCTTAAAGGAGTCGAGCTAGATATAGTGTCAAAGGTATGGATCGGCTCAGAATCGAATTCTGAGTCGATTAAGCCATGTACGTCCGTCCGTCCGTCCGTCCGCACGATAACTCAAAAAATAAAGGAGCTAGGGGGCTGAAATTTTTTTTACGTCACTTTTGCAAAATTGTTAGTTTTGCTATTTAAATCCAACATTTTCGGTCAGCGGGTTCGAGTAGCTGCCATACAACTTCTATCTTTATATAGAAATAACTCAGTATCTATTCAAGCTAGGTTTCTGAAATTTTGCAAATGATTATCAAGTTTTATGGCAACAACTTCTGTAAAATTTGGTTGTGCTGGTGCAGCGGGTTCGGGTAGCTGCCATACAACTTCTCCGTTTAAATGAGAATAACTCAGTGTTTATTGAAGCTAGGAATCTGAAATTTAGTAAAGAGGTGTCGAGTTACATGCCAACAACTTTTGTAAAATTTGGTTGGTCTAGAGCAGCCGGTTCAGACTTCTTGCACCTCTTGGAACCTAATGAAGCTAGGCGTCTGAAATTTTGCAAATGATGATCAAGTTTTATGGCAACAACTTTTGTAAATTTTGGTTGCGGTGGTGCGGCGGGTTCGGGTAGCTGCCATACAACTTATCCGGTTAAATGAGAATAACTCAGTGTTTATTGAAGCTAGGAATCTGAAATTTAGTACAGAAGTGTCGAGTTATATGCCAACAACTTTTGTAAAATTTGTTCGGCCTAGAACGGCCGGTTCAGGCTTCTTGCACCTCTTGGAAGTTAATAAAGCTAGGCGTCTGAAATCTTGCAAACGATGATCAAGTTTTATGGCAACAACTTCTACAAAATTTGGTTGTGGTGGTGCGACGGGTTCGGGTAGCTGCCATACAAAATCTCTTTTTAAATGAAAAGAACTCAGTGTCCGTCCGCACGATAACTCAAAAAATAAAGGAGCTAGGAGGCTGAAATTTTTTTTACGTCACTTTTGCAAAATTGTTAGTTTTGCTATTTAACTCCAGCATTTTCGGCCGCCGGGTTCGAGTAGCTGCCATACAACTTCTTTCTTTAAATAGAAATAACCCAGTGTCTGTTCAATCTAGGTATCTGAAATTTTGCAAATGATGATCAAGTTTTATGGCAACAACTTCTACAAAATTTGGTTGTGCTGGTGCGACGGGTTCGGGTAGCTGCCATACAAAATCTCTTTTTAAATGAAAAGAACTCAGTGTCCGTCCGCACGATAACTCAAAAAATAAAGGAGTTAGGAGGCTGAAATTTTTTTTACGTCACTTTTACAAAATTGTTAGTTTTGCTATTTAACTCCAGCATTTTCGGCCGCCGGGTTCGAGTAGCTGCCATACAACTTCTTTCTTTAAATGGAAATAACCCAGTGTCTATTCAATCTAGGTATCTGAAATTTTGCAAATAATGATCGAGTTTTATGGCAACAACTTCTGTAAAATTTTGTTGTGATGATATGACAGGTTCGGATAGTTGCCATACAACTTCTCTTTTTAAATGAAAATAACTCAGTGTCTATTGAAGCTAGCTATCTGAAATTTAGTAAAGAAGTGTCGAGTTATATGCCAACAACTTTTGTAAAATTTGTTTGGCCTAGAACAGCCGGTTCAGGCTTCTTGCACCTCTTGGAAGTTAATAAAGCTAGGCGTCTGAAATTTTGCAAATGATGATCAAGTTTTATGGCAACAACTTCTGCAAAATTTGGTTGTGGTGGTGTGACGGGTTCGGGTAGCTGCCATACAAAATCTCTTTTTAAATGAAAGAACTCAGTGTCCGTCCGCACTATAACTCAAAAAATAGAGGAGCTAGGAGGCTGAAATTTTTTTTACGTCACTTTTGCAAAATTGTTAGTTTTGCTATTTAACTCCAGCATTTTCGGCCGCCGGGTTCGAGTAGCTGCCATACAACTTCTTTCTTTAAATAGAAATAACCCAGTGTCTGTTCAATCTAGGTATCTGAAATTTTGCAAATGATGATCAAGTTTTATGGCAACAACTTCTACAAAATTTGGTTGTGCTGGTGCGACGGGTTCGGGTAGCTGCCATACAACTTCTCTTTTTAAATGAAAATAACTCAGTGTCCGTCCGCACGATAACTCAAAAAATAAAGGAGTTAGGAGGCTGCAATTTTTTTTACGTCACTTTTACAAAATTGTTAGTTTTGCTATTTAACTCCAGCATTTTCGGCCGCCGGGTTCGAGTAGCTGCCATACAACTTCTTTCTTTAAATGGAAATAACCCAGTGTCTATTCAATCTAGGTATCTGCAATTTTGCAAATGATGATCGAGTTTTATGGCAACAACTTCTGTAAAATTTTGTTGTGATGATATGACAGGTTCGGATAGTTGCCATACAACTTCTCTTTTTAAATGAAAATAACTCAGTGTCTATTGAAGCTAGCTATCTGAAATTTAGTGAAAAAGTGTCGAGTTGCATGCCAAAAACTTTTGTAAAATTTGAATAGTCTAAAGCAGCCGGTTCAGGCTTTTTGCATTTCTTGGAACTTAATGAAGCTAGGCGCAATAGATTCGGGTAGCTATCATACAACTCCACAATTTACATAAATATATCTCTGTAGTTCGGTACTAAAACTCTGAATGTTTTTAAAAGATGATCAAGTTTTATAGAAACAGGATATATTACGTTCATACGGGTATCCCAGAGTTGACACAGTCTACTCTACTGCACTCTTCCTCGTTTTTTTTATATAAATATATATAAATTTTAAATAGCAAAAGAGTGCAACTTTTTATTTAGATCATGTTTTAGACTATTTTTTTGTAGATTATAGATGTTCATTTCTTTTTAACCTTTATCAAAAACTAAATTAACATATATCCTAACAAAATGATGTGACGCATTACATTGACTAAACGAAATGATCTAAAGCAATAATCCAGTTTTAGGTAAATCTTCTCGTACCAGAGGGTAATAATTTTTTATGTATGATTGCAAGAAAAAGTTTTGTAAAATTTTATTGTATTCGGTTTTTTAAGATACACAAGCTCGCAAAACACTATTTGAAAATTAAGATGAAAATGAAGATGAGCATCTGTACACCTTTTTATTACTTTTATGAAAGTTATTAAGTGTGGAAAGCGTAATTTTATATTAATAGAACAAAGATCATCAGTCATCACCTTTAAATTATCTCTATTATCTATATCTATATTAAATGAGATTGATCCAACATTTATCAAGAGGAGATAATTTATGTGTTAAAATTAGGTAGCCTGTCATGTGGACTACTCGATCTACTCTAACAGATTTAGAAATAAACGCTTTAATTAGAAAATAAATGGAATCAAAGAAAAACGTAAGTTTCTGGCGTTTAATAGCGGCATAATCCATTATAAAAATCAGGTGATATAAAAATTCCGATACCCCGGAATTTCCAGTTGCTTTACAATTTTTTGTAAACGTGGTTAATTTATGTGGCTTCTTAATCTTGTTAAAGTAATTTAATGCATTTGACGATCCACCCTCTCACGTGTAAAAATAAACTGGTTGGGGTGAATATAAACTGGTTTGTGAATTGCTATTTAGTTTATGTATCTTTAGTTATACTTAAATTTATTTAAAACAAACTCTTAAAAGAAATTATTATAAATGAAATAATTCTTCTATTATTACGAAATTAATAACAACATCCTTCAAAAAAATAATACTTATGAAAAAATTATTGAAATATTTTTGACATGTGTCACACATTAAAATAAAAACAGAATATTTTTTATTCATTAAGCATAAAAACTTCAAATACATTATCTTAAGCGAAATTATAAAGAAAAATTAAATGAAAATTTTGTTTTTTCTTTCAAAAAACAAAAAAAAAAAATAAAAAAATTAAGATAAGATTTAAATATGTATTTAGATTATATGTAGCTAAATTTTCATTAAAACGATAACAACTTTTTCTAAGCAATTTATTAGCTAAGTTCATTTTATATTCTACATTCATTTGAATTCATTCATTTATTTTAATAAGATACAAAAACAAAAAAGGTCAAAGAAATTCTTTAGTTAGTTTTTGATTTCAATAAAAATGAAATAAAATAAAATAAGAGCATTTTAGTATTAAATTTAATTATAATTTTTATTAAATACATAACAACAATAAAAGAAAATAACATAAGAATATACAATGTTAAAGTAAATATGTGTAATACATGTGTTTTTACTTAAAAATTAATGTACCGCATTACGACTTTCTAATACTTATTCCATTTCATATAATATCATCTCTTTCTGTGTTAAAAAGCAAAAAACCAAAAAAAAAAAAATAAAATAAAATAAAAAAAAACAAATTTTCAATTTAATATGAAAATAATCACCATTTCTTTTTTTTTATCCTTACTATCACTAAACATATTTTTTTTTTCATTCACTTGAAATGAAAAGAAAAATGTTACGTACATTTGTGTTAAGCTTTTCTTTAGAACATAAAAAGGAATTAAATCTAATTCCTATTACTAAAATGAAAAAAAAAAAGAAAAATCCTATCTACCATATCTTCTTCTTTTAGAAATATAAAACAGAAAAAAAAAAAGGATTCGTTAAGTTCTCTGTACTTAAAAACACACACAAAAAAATATTGTCACACAAACATTTGTACGCACTTAAATACAATGTAATAACATATCTTATAAAAATGTCCTTATACTGACCTAGAAATTAAAAGAAAATGCTATTAGAAAACGCAAAACAAGAAATAAAACTAAAATTGAAAAAAATTAAAATTTAAGGCAAGATGAAATGAAATCATGAAACAGAATTCTTATAATAAATATATATTAAGTTCAAATAAAATTATAAAGTGACCAGGTTTATATCATAAAGGGTAATTTTCATTACACCGATATATTGGCAATATTGTTCGAGCATAAGTAGAAGATACAAAAATAATATTTGTGAAATAAAGAAAAAAAAATAAAATATCGAGAGAACTATCTATAAATATCGGGAGAAATATTGGGAGATTAACCATAAATAGTGGTTAAAAGATAATAATTATGGCCGATATTTTTACTACACACAAAAAAATATGTATTCTATACAAAAAACTTTCGAACACTATTCTAAATTTTTATGAATACCTGACATTTGTATTTTGAAGTTTGTAACTTTGGTCATTTGAAATTTAAAATAATTTGTTTACATTTGTTTTCTGTGAAAAATTAAAATTTTGTGTGGAATATTTTAAATATAATAAATTATAATCCATAGTAATATAATACAGTTATATTAATAATCTATATAAATTCCTTAATCCTCTCTTTCCAAAATTCAGAATATCGACTGAAATTATCTCATGAAAACCAACCTTAATACAGTAGTTAATGCTTTCGAATATTACATACACGTAGTTTCGGTTGTTCAAAATTTCATTATTGAGCATAATAAACATTGATAATATGTTAAAAGATTTTCGAATAATACATACGTACTATTAGTAAGTTAAAATTTCATAATTATTCAGAATAAACGTTTATGTTGTATTAAGGGACATTAAAAAGCAGTAGAACTTCTACTCACTGTTAAAAGATATCTCATTAAAAAGAGAATAGTTAAATAAAATTGGACTAAAGTCCGTAATAAAGTAGAAAATAATTCTCCTGGTTGCAGAATATCAGAATTAAATAGGGCTGAATAATATCTCTAAATTAATCGAACTGCTGCAAACCAAATACAATATAAATTATCATCGCCTATAAAATTAACAGTTAAATTTGTAACATTTAATTAACTTAAGCAAATATATAAGCATACAAAAGAAAGTATTTCTAAAGAACAAATCATGATTTAATAGGTTAATTCTCAAAAATCAGATTCAATGTATATATTATAGTTTCGGAACCGGTTAGAAAATGTCCTCATGGGAATAACTTTAAAAAGTGTTGTAAAAAGCGTAGATAGAAAGTTGTCTAAAAAGTTGTCCGGAATCGAAACTCTAAAATAATTTCTGACAATGTCAGTTATCGTTTTTCAAAAAAAGTTGATTTGTTATATAATTGATTTATCGGAACAGATGAATGTATTGAAAGTGGTTCAGAAAGTCAATTTTGTGTGAACATTTGAATTTTACAATTTCTCTTTACATGTTTGAATCTAAGTTTTTGCCTAAGTCCAAGTGTCGAAATCTAAGTTTTTGTATTTTTAAATACATATAGCAAAAAAATAAAGAAAAATTACACCAGTTAAAATGAAAAGATGGACAAAATTTTTGACGGGGTTATATGTCGGATCGCATTCACTAAATAAATTAACAAGAGACGTTAAAAAACAATTTTATAAATTACAGCAGACAAAAAAATTTGATATTGAACCAAAAAATTCCATTTGTCTGTAGAAAAAATTTCTATAAAATTTTAACTCATATACTTTACAGTTGCAGCAAGAAAGAAAAAAGGCAACAACTATTTAAAGAGCAGGGATGATGTGAAAGATTGACAAACCTTCTTTGTACTATTATATTAGATAAATTCTTTTTTTTTTTGTTCTTATTGGAACCTGATCAGTAACATGTTTCTTGTTCACTATTAAGACCAATGGTCATTTGATTTTTTATCAAAACATAATATTATCCACACAAACACATAAAAAAAAGTATATGTATTTAAAAAATTGATTTTAGATTTTCTTTTACTTATTATATATTTGTTTAACAATTTAAGTAAATCTTACTTATTTTTTTTTTATTTTACTGGCTGTCCTTAATTTTTTTATTTTCCTTTTTTGTTTTTGTGGTTTTAATTTTCTAAGCAAGATGCAAAAAAAAAAATAACGAAAAAGAAAAATATATCACTTTATTCTGTCAAAAAACTACTCATACCGGACAAAACAACAAATAAAAGTACACATATGTATTCCACATTGCATTGAATGCACATGTAATAGAAATCTAAAGTCAAATTGAAATCTTTAAATAAATTTTAATGTTTAGAGTGTGTATGGTACTTCAAATGAAAAAATGTAAAATAAGAAGAAGATAAAAATTTTCACAAAAAAAAAAAAACAACAAATAACTAAATAAAATATATTTTTAAGTTTGTTTTCTTGGGGTAATTGTGCACTAACATAAACATACAACTTTACTTTTGTATATTATATTCAATTTTAAATCATTTCATTTCTATTTTTTTATATTTTCTTTTTTTTTTTTTTAGTTTTAGATTTTATTCATTCTTTACAATAAAAGATTCTTAAAAATTTAATTCAAAACCACACCACATAAGCTTATTGGCTTTCAAATGAAATAAAAAAAGAAAGAAAAACTTAAGCCAAATAAAAAACATTTAATTTTTTTTTTTCATTCACAATCCATTGGAAGCCAATGAACGTATTTAGACTTAAAAAATACAATATACTCGTATATATGTTTAAATATTAAAAAAAAAAAAATATATGAATATACATATAATACTCGTATATGTATTAATATTAAACTTTATATTATAATCATTAAATTAAAAAAAAAAAAAAACAAAACTTAAATTGTATAATCTGACATGATGAACTAGAAGAATGTGAGTTGAGTTTAATAAAAATGTTCGAGAAATAAAAGTCCAATGAAAATTTAACCAAATTGAAAATTTGACGATAAATAAGTAAATTAAATTATGGTTGTAAAAGTAGAATAAACATATAAATTCTCCGAAAAAAAGACGAAGCTTGTGGTTCCTATAAATTGGTCTCTAATTTAGATGCTAATTAATTATTTTAAAGTGGAGTAGCACTAAATGGTTTTGAAAGTTTTGCCCATCAATGATTAACAGCTGTATACCTTCGACTACTTTTCCCTTAGATATCCAGCAGTTAAATTCATTTAATAAACTATTGACAAAATATTCTGTTACCTATATAATAATATTATATAACATTATATATTTGCACTATATTTTGTATAGCAAGGAGGATTAGTTAAGTAATTTTCCTTACAATTAACAACACTTCCCTAATGCTTCTCTTATCCTATTCCACAAAATCTTGTTGTACATAAGACAAACACTATGTATTAAAGGACATATCCTAAAGTTTGGTTTTAAGAGGAATGGTTTTGGTTGATTAATGTCCAACACTACCCAGAGAAAGCTCGTACAGTTCCTTTGAGTGGCTTTCGATGTGTGACATTTGTGTTACACTGTGCCTCGTAAAATAAAAAAAAAACATGTAGTGGAAAAAACCAAGGACTTTCAAAAAAGCATATTTCTAAAATTAAAAAATATTCCATAAAAAGCCTAGAGTAAAGGGCAGATATATTGAAAAATAAATTTGTTTGATTTTTTTTTTTTTTTGTAAAAAGAAATTGACTTTTTTTGTAAAAATCAAATGACATTTTCGTCAATTATAAGGTAACCTTACACTATTAAGAAACCTTACATTATTAACACAAACAAAATATAATGGTTGGAGCTTTAATTTTTGTATATTACATAGGTTTACAGGTGTTCGTTTGGCGTTTCCAGATTTAAAATATGCCTTAAGTATAACAGATGTTATAAAAATTTAAAAATAGGGCTTTTTCGAACTTTGTAGGGCTGTAACTTTATAATGGGTGGGACTAAAAAAAAAGTTGTTCCACAAAATTAGTTTATTGGCGATGACTATCCTTAGTTAAAATTTCATGGCGTTGTTTCAAACGGTGTAGAAGTTTTTCAAACACCCAGATGGACCGACAAACGAACGGATGAAACTAATAAACATATTTTTTCAAAATTTTTTAAAAATGTGCAAAAAAAACTGGTACCTGTGCAGGGTTTAAACCCGCACTCCCTCGGTTAATAAACCAAGTACTTAACGACCCCTGTTCCTGTCGGTTATTTTATTTTCTTAAGCCCCATTGACTAATTCAATAAGAAATTGCTTACTTTTAGTTTAATCCAAAAAAAACAAAATTTTTTTTTTATTAAATACATTTTGTATTTTATGCAAATGTCAAGCACCCACAATATGACAGCATAAAAATAATGAAAATTTAAAGTAAATAATATGGTAGCAGTTTACCATTAAATAAACTTAAAATGAAAATATCAAACATTTGAATTTATTATGCAATTTACTCTTCTGCATATACGAGTATACAAAAAACAAAAAAAAAAAAAACAATAAAACCACATTTAAAAGAAAATATCCCTACTATATCCCGAAATTATTCCTAAATATAAAGCCATTTTTAAAGAAAAAAAAATAATATAATCATATATGGACTGTATTTATGAGAATGAAATGTACAAATATTACTTGAGTGAATTAATGGTATTATCTTAATAAATTTTGGTCAGGACTTTTTACTCTTAAGAATTTGAATATATTATATAATATGTATATTTTTATTTTGTTTTTATTTTGAAGAATTCAAGAAGAAAATAAAAGAAAATTGAATTTTCTTTTCTTTTTTTTTTAGATCCTATGAAACAAAACTAAATAATAATTTCATATAATATAAAGTATATTAAGAATGGAGTACTAGAAAATTAATGATAAAGATTTTATTATATTTTTTTTTTTTGGTTTATTTTTATAGTTAATTCTTCTGCTTATCTGAACTTAATAAATTATTAGTTTTATTTTATTTCTTAGGATTTTTATTTCAATCATTTAGAACTATTTTAATTTGCCCATCTTTTTCGGTGAATAATCCATAAAAAGTGACATTTTAAAGGAGAATTTTCATGTTTTGCTAAATTTTGCTAAGTTTTTATATGGGGCTAATCTGGGAAAAAAAATAAAGTTCGAACCGGAAAAATTCCAAACTTGATCCTCAATATAGATTGAACTTCCCATATGAAACAACTTTGTGACTCATTAATTGAATCATATATTTTTAAATAATAACTGGAGATCATAAAAGCTACTTTTTACTTAAGCTTCTAAAATTTTTTCAGAAAAAAGGACCACATGACTCCACATATTCATATGATTATTTAATTAAAAATACATAAGAATATGTGTTCTTTTAATCAAATTCATTCAAAATTTGAATGATTTTGATTAAAAGAACGAAATGAACAAAAATCTACACTTTATAAATTGTAAATTTCAAGTCCCTTTTTCTTCTTAATCCTTCTTAATCGTTCTAACCTTAATATTTTTTTTATCGAAAGTGCATTATTGAATTTAAGATTTTTAGCATTTTTAGCTTAAAGATGATAGTAAACTTTAGTAGTTTAAAGTCTTCACACTTTGAGAAATATTTTGTTTTATAAAGAGCTCCTTTCAACGATTCACTTTAACTTTCGCTATTTTTTGGCATCAAAAATAAATTTGTAATGTAAAAAAAGATCAAGAAGTCGATTATATAGTTCTAAAGGTAATATAATATATTGTTTGATCATAAAATGGAGATGGTTTTTACTCATTCCACTATCCGCTATAGTGTCTTTTGATAATTCTCATCTACCCTCTTACTAATTAGCACAGAAAATTCAAGCTTAAATAAATATAAAAACCAAAGACTATAATATGTACTTCAATATCTTTTATGTTCAAAACTGATATTTTATTTTTAGTCAAATGTTGTCAAAATCAGACTAGACTACTCTTAACATACGGAAATTATTTAAAAACTCTACTATATTTTTTTCTTTTAATATCATATCATCCATAATATAATTTTCATTTATATTAGGGTACTTTAATGTAATGACAGTCAATTCATTAAGAAAAAAAAGAAATTTTTTTTTTTTTGGTATTTCTTCAATAAATATTTTGTTTGTTAAACTCTAGAACAACTTAACTTTCGATGACATTATTAAAATAAGGATGAATACTAAAGAAGGACACAAAAAGAATGAAACGACAACAATATTTTTTATAATATCCTTTTAGCTTTACTCAATTAGCCATCATTATTGTATTACAACAGATTCAAATTAACTCAAATGTTTTTATTTTCGCTGTTTTTTTTTTATTTTTTTTTTTTTTTTGCTTCTATCTTTCTATTGTCCATTGTTTTTTTCTTGTTATTTTATAAGTTTAATCTTAAGGAAATTTTTCATTCTAAGTCAATAATCATGAAATGGAAAATTGTAACTATCAGAATATATCCAAGGACATTATTATGATTACTCCTATTGTTTTGAGTGTTTTTGTTATTTTTTTTTTTTTTGTTTTTTTTTTTTTCACAACAAATGCAAGAAAATAAAATTTAACATTCTCCTATATGTTCATTTATTAGTCTAAATTATAGTAAAATACAAGAACTCATCTATACAATTTTTTTTTTTTTTTTTATTGCTGAGCCTTACATTTATTTAAAGGTCGTCATTTATTGTCGTAGGATTATTGGTGTATAAGAGGATTACTAGACATATAAGTACATATAGAATATAAAATAATAATATAAGATCTATAATATTATCTATAACATTATAATAACTATACACATAATTTAATATTTTATATAAAATGTAAAAAAATAATATCTCTCTCGTATAATACACTGCAATTAATTATAATGCATGTATTTTGGACAAACATTCATGTTATTCAAAAAATACCAATCTTGTTACAAAAATTGAAAAAACTTAAAAAAAAAAACTTGAAGAACATTTATTAGCTTTTGGCAATATGGTAAAATGTTAATATATCAGAAGATATTGATTCAGTGTTCAGTTAACTTCGGTAAGAGGAATAGTTTTCTAACAAGACTACTATCATCTACTGCATTATTAGTCATTCAGCTTATCTTAAATTTTCTATATTTAAGATTCTTTGAACCGATTCTTAGATGCCTGAATATAGTACTCACTGGACAGTCCTATTTGTTAGGATACGAACAGATTTCCCATCAGAACTTAATAGTTTCATCATTCTTCTTCTTTCGTACTTTCGACACAGATCACGAAACATGATATTCCTTTCACATTCCTGTTCACATTCGTCAGTTTTCAGTGATTATTTGTTAGTCTGAGATGTTAATCCATAAATGGTTAGACTTCACTTTTGAAGTGCAATGTTCATTTAGTTTTCAATGATTACTCATTAGTCAAAGATATTAACCCACAAATGGTTTATCTTCCCCACCTTCCAGATAGTTTACATAATATTTGTGACTTAAATAAAACTTTGATTTTATTCGAGTTGCATCAAAATTGTGGAAAATTACTTTAAATTGAAGAAAGATGAGCTTGATGAATTATGAAGAATATTAGAAAAATAAAGAATTGTTTAATTAAAATAACGAATACGAACAATAGAAATTATAGGAAAAAGAAGATAAATATGTATAATTTTTAATAGTCGATAGGACCAATGAAAATTTATTACATTATGATACATTTTACAATTAACATTTTTTTTTTTTTATAAAACATGTACAGTTTATGGTTTATAAAACACGAGACCTACTTGTGTAATCCTATTGTATTATTTAAGTTTATTCTAATAGAAATCTTCTTTAGAAATTCAATTAAGCGAAAAAGAATGAATTTATTTAAACATTTTTTTCTTATTTCTATTATAATATTAATCCTTCTAATTGAGTAAATATGAATAATCCAATGGATTTTCATTCAAATTCAATTAATTTTCTGTTGTAAGCCATTTTCTTATTTAATGATTTAAAAAAAAAAACACAAAAAAAAAGACAAAAATGGATTGATAGAAATAATAATTTGATTTTTTTTTTTTTTAAAGACAATGCCTGGATTTTAAATGATGATGGTAAAATTAATTTGGATTACAAAGAACTCAGTTAAAAAATAAAAAAATCAAAACTTGAGTAGCTTTCATTTAAATTAAAAGTAATTGAAAGTAAATAAATGCAATAGTAATGATAAGATAAAGTTCTTCATGGTTCCCTCGAAAAATCCTAGACATTTCAAAGATGTGTAGAAAAAAAGCCCATACACAAAAATTTCGTCAAACTATATAATATGAAACATAACAGATGACGCAACAGATATAAATGAACAATGATAATTTTAGGAAATAACTTATACTAAGTTTTAGATTTAAAACGTCTTCATTTATAACATAAAAATTAAAAACGACAACCGGCTCGTTTCCTTATGGATATAGTTCATTATTATATGAAGTATAATGATACATTTAATAAATTTAATTAGGAAACAATTTGTAGGTATTGTAAGTATTGTTTTTATTTTGCTTAATGAACCAAAAATTCAAGTAGCTCTGGAACAACTAACTTTTTTATATAAAAATCTAAATTTTCCAGCAGAAAAAAAATTATTTGAGTTCAATTTTCATACATTGCGTTTGTATATAGATATATCTCCATAAATGTAATATGCAGTATGATGATCTTATCTAACATAACGCTTATAAAAGTAAGTAAAAAGTGGCTTCACTTACACACTAAAACCAGTTTAAACCCGCTGCGATATACTGGATCAATTTTCGTTCTAACTAAACCATTGGGAGCTTATTGCGAATCTCTGTAAATCGTTAAAAACCACTTCCGACAGATCAAAAAGGTTATTTAAGAAGAATTTTCCTGAGATTTTTTTCTTTTTAAAATAAGAGCCAAACATTCACATAATACGTAAAATATTGATACTTCTTCCTTTTCAACTTTCAGTTTCTGCAAAATTCGCTTGAAGGAAATACTAACCCTCTGCCATGTCCGGTGATAGGATCGAGTTCTGTTCATCGATTTCCATTACATTATTGATATTGCGGCAATATAGGAATAATAGGCATAAAAGTCCAGTATATCGATTAGGTATATCAATAAGCAATACAAAAAAACAGAAATAAATGACAGTATAAGGGTGAGCGAGAAACTTATTTATAATGGGTTGTATTATATGTGAATCTTGCATAATGTATGCTACTTTATTTTTGTATATTGTATATATTTTATGATAATATTTGCAATTAAATTATTAATTATATGTATATATTGTATATTATTGTAAGTTTAAAGTATACATTTGCAACTTAATATTAAATTATTTTACAGTTAACCTACTTGGTAAACATTTGGATTGATAATCGTTAGTCCGTAGATTCTTTTTTTTTGTTATATAGGTTTCCTTTTTTTTTTTTTTATTTATTTTTAGTTTCAGATAATTTACATAAAAAAATTGTGTATAAGATATTAAATTCTAAATCTAAACTAATACTAAAAACTAAAAGTTTATAAAACACATTACAATTTTTTTTTCTCTTGATCAATAGTTAATTTCTAAAGCTTTTTAAATATTTCTTAAGTCTATGTTTAAATTCATGTAAGTTTTGGCTGTGTTGGATAGTTAGAGTGTTAAACATCTTTATTGCACTACATTTTAATCATTGTAGCTTCTTAGTTGTAGTTGCTTTAAGTACCAAAAGATTTCCTCTATATCTAGTGTTGTTATTGTACCTCTATCTCTTGCTATAATTGTTAATGAGGATTTCATTTTCTGGTTTATCATTTTATACACATATTTACTTTTTTCGAAGTATATTAACTAGTTTATGTCGTTACTAGTTAATTAATAAAGATAGAAACTTCAAATTTGGTACAAGGGTGTTGTTTCCTGAATCCGTGATTTGTACAAAATTTGAGATGAATTGGAGGAGCTGTTCGGTTACCTCCCACACAACTCCCACAATTGAACAAACATATCTTCGAAATTAATAAAGATAAAAACTTCAAATTTGATACGAGGGTGTTTGCTGAATCCCTGATTTGCCTAAAATTTAAGATGAATTGGAGTGGTTGGTCGGGTACCTCGCATACAACTCCCAAAACCGAACAAGCATATCTTCGAAATTAATAAAGATAGAAACTTGAAATTTTTTACAAGGATGTCAAGCATAACCCAAGAGGATGCCTCTTTTACGTTCCTGAAATTCGAGTTGAATAAGACAGAAAAGGGAAGAAGTTCAAGCAGCTGCCAAAAAACTTATGGATTTTTAATTTAATTAGAATTATTCAGGTGTAGGGTATTAATAAGTCGGTTGCATCGACTTACTGTTACATTTACTTGTTTTTTTTTACTAAAATTGAGCCACATCTTCGGAGAGCTGCACCCCAGTTTACATATTTTTTAAAAGTAATAAGATTAAAGAACATAGCTTGAAATGATTGAACCAAGGCTTGAGGTAGCTTCAACCCATTTTTTATTTTGTTTCAAAAAAAATAAAAAGTTAAAAAAAAGAACAAATATTATAATCAAAATGATGGAATATTGCATTTGGAAAACTATAATCTTATTTTAGAATTAACTGAGCTTGAATTCTATTCTCACTTTTTTAAACCAACCAAAGAACGAGTTTCAACGTTTTTTTTTTTGTTTAAAAAAAATTTGAGTTTAAGCTCAGTTTTATGCATCCGGTTTATAATGTCATTTTAGAGTTGACCAGATCAACTATTTTCTTCTTCGTTTCTCTTAAATCAGTGGACAAACTCTCCGATATATATAAATAACAAAAAGGTAATTCCGGCAGAAACATATAACAATTCGAAATTTTATTATAGAATCGTTTCGTTTTACAACAAATCTGATTATTTACAAAATATGTAAAGTTTTTTTTTTACACATGGACAAAACTTAAAAAAATCATTTGATGTCTTTAAAATTTTTTTCTTTCGAAATTCATAAAAAATTAAGAACAAAAAAAAAATTTTTTTTAAAGTTATAATCAATATTTAATCTTGTTACATTTTTCATTACATCAGCATGGAAATAAAAGAAAATAATAAATGATGTAAACTTTAAAACCACCTTTTTAAATTTATCTTCCAAAATTTACCACGTTTAATTTTTTATCAAAAATTTTTTAATAAAATGAATCAAAAAAAAAAAAAAGAAAAAATAGAATAAAAAAGAAAATTACGAAACATTTTTTTTTTTTTCACATTATATCTTTTTGCTTCTTTTTGTTCATCCAGAACATGTTAAGGTGATTAATGGGCGTAATAAAGCGTTTCTATTACAATTTCAATGTTAGTACAAAATGTGGGCTGAAAATGTAATTTTTCTTTTTATATTTTTCCTTTTTTTTTTTTTGCTTTATTTTTCATTGATTTGAAAAACGAATCGAATACATGTACCTATTTCATGTATATATGATTTTTATCATCATCCTCAGGGATTTGAATGTTAAATTCAAATGAAAAATTGGGATATAACATGGAAATCAAATATAACAACATGAATTTAAACAACGAGTTAAAGTGAATTTTGAGTATTTTTAAATTTTTTTTTTTTTTTGCTTATGAAAAAAATGAAATTCGAGTTTTCACAAAGTTCGCAGTTATTTTTATTCATTTTATGAAAAATGTGTGAAATTTTAATTTAGGTATAATAGGTATTATATTTCAATTTATATATAAATTAATTTTAAATCATTTATGTAAAAAACAACTAATCTTCATCTTCTTTTACTTATAATAGGTTGATTATCTTCTTGATGAACAAGGGGACAAGTTAACATTTACATAGTCCTTCAAAAAAAAAGTTGAATTTCAAATTTATTATTTAATGTTTCACTATATTGGCGCTGTATATAGCAGATATTTTTTGTATTTATATTTTATTTAAAAATTTAAGTTAACGCATCATATTATATTTTTATGGATCACCCCCAATATCTGAAATCAATTGAAAACTTAAACATTGAAAGTCAAACTCTTTAAAAATTCAAAGTCAAAATTCTTTGTTTTGTAAGCCAAAATACAAAATTTAAAAAAAAAAAATTCTTTTGGCATAAAATCAAATTTTGAAAATTTGAATTGAATTTTTTGTTTATAAAATTTATTTCAAGATTAATATTATCTACGATTAATATTATCTATTATTATTATCTATTATCGAGATTAATATTATCTAGTGCGAGAGATTCACATTGTTAATCCGTTTTTTAAGATTCCGCTAAAACGAGGAAGAGTGCAGTAGAGTAGACTGTGTTAATTTTGAGATACCCGTATGAACGTAATATATTCTGTTTCTATAAAACTTGATCATCTTTTTAAAAATATTCAGATGTTTTAGTATCGACGTTAACTGCGGAGAGATATATTTATGTAAATTGTGGAGTTATATGACAGCAACCCGAACCTGTTGCACCAGCACAACCACTTTTACAGAAGTTGTGGCCATAAAACTTGATCATCATTTGTAAGATTTCAGACGCCTAGCTTCATTAAGTTCCAAGAGGTGCAAGAAGCCTGAACCGGCTGCTGTAGATGAACCAAATTTTCCAAAAATTGTTGGCATGTAGTTCGACACCTCCTTACTAAATTTTAGGTTCCTACCTTCAATAGACACTGAGTTATCTTAATTTAAAAAGAAAAGTTGTATGGCAGCTACCCGAACCTGTTGCACCAGCAAAACCAAATTTTAAAGAAGTTGTGGCCATAAAACTTGATTATCATTTGCAAGATTTCAGATACTTAGCTTGAATAGACACTGAGTTATTTCCTTATAAAGAAAGAAGTTGTATGGCAGCTACTCGAACCCGGTGGCCGAAAATGCTGGATTTAAATTGCAAAACTAACAATTTTTCAAAAGTGACGTAAAAAAAATGTCAGCCTTCTAGCTCCTTTATTTTTTTGAGTTATCGTGCAGACGGACGGACGTACATGGCTTAATCGACTCAGAATTCGATCTGAGCCGATTCAGATTCTGAGCCGATCCATACCTTTGACACTATATCTAGCCCGACTCCTTTAAGGTGTCACAAATAAATTTGTAATGGCAAATTTATTATACCCTTCAACATAGTTCATATGGGTATAAACATTTGTTTTGTAACCTTTAAAAATCATTCCTAATAATTTTGTGTACATATATATTTAAACAACAGAGAAATGTTGAAATAGTTGGGACTGCTGCCCCTACAAAAGCTTGCTCCTACTAAATTATTTAAACGCAAACAATTACATTTTTCTTTTCTTTAGATTTTTTCAACCTTTTCTTAACCTTTTTCATATTAATTAGGTTTAAAACACATAGTCCCAATTTTTAAAAACTCTTGAAAGAAATATTTAAAATTCCAGATTTTTTTCAATATATTCGTCTCAAAAAAATATTGGTACAAAAAGATTTTCAAAAAAAAAATTCAAGGTTTTGACATTCAAGATTCTTTTTTTCAAGATAACATCATCCTCTCTATTTTTATATATAAAAAAATCTTTAGTAAATAACTCAAAAGGATTTCTTAATAATCTAATTAATAAAGGATTTCTTCATAATTTTGGTAAAATTTAGGTTTATCGATGTTGTGATATCTACATGAAAGGCTACAAACAGATAAATGTAGTCACGCATCTTATAAAAATAAAGGCAGAAAAGAAAGGCTTCAAAACTTTAAATATTAAAATTGAGTTTTTCAAGAAGTGTTGAAATAAAAATTTAAGGATAAGGAAAATGAAGCTTAAGAAGAAAAAAATATTATATACTTATAAAAAGTGTTGAAGCGAAAATCAATCAAAACGTTTTACAGGGTCTTTCAAATTGAGTTTTCAAAAGTAGGCGACTGTGTAACACACTTCAAACATTGAACTCACCTATATTATATGTTATTTTAACAGTTGAAGGTTTGCCATTTATAAAAATGGAGTCGTATACATTACAACAACGTGTTGAAATTATTGAATTATTTTATGAAAATGGTCGTTCTGTGTGAAATGTATTTCGAGAATTACGCGATGTTTATGGTTGACCTAATCGTTCAACTGAGCAAAAAATGGCTATATTATGCGGAAATTTCAAGAAACTGGTACAGTACAAGATCGAGAAAGACATCAGTGTGCTCGTGCCGGTGATAGTGAAAGAAAAATTGGTACTGTGAGTGATAGTGTTACAGCTGACACCACCATGTCGATTTCTCGACGTTCAGAAAAATTGGAACTTTCTGAGTCAACTGTTTGGCTAATTATGCACAAAGATTTAGCGTTGAAGGCCTACAAAGTTCAATTGACAAAAGAATTGCTGTCACAAGATCATTCCATGCATCGGGACTTTGCCTATTGAATACTGGAACAAAACGACGATTTTTCAAAAAAAATCATCTTTTTGGACGAGGTACATTTCGAGATCGGCGGCTACATTAATTATCAAAACTGCCGTATTTGCAATCCAATTTTTGTATATTGATCTATTGATTTCAAAAGGGGTTGAAATATTTTTAATCAAATTATATTATGCATCTTCTCAAGATCGTACTTTATACATTCATTTGTCTTGAAAATTCTTATATATAACCGTTTCCTTTGTAAAAACGATTATTTATTCAAAAAAATTATCATAAAATCTATTTATAATAACATATTTTCTTTAATAATTCCAGTTTTCTGTTGCGTTCATAATACCAAAATTTATCATACACATATATTAATAGTTTTTTTTTTGCATATAAAATATCTTTGTTTTGTCTTCTACTTCTTTAGTAAGAACTTTCCAGACATATTAGGGTCGCATCGCTCTCTATCTATGATAAGTTATCAAATTTTTTTTTGTAAATTAATTACTACCGTAAAATATTCGTTTTCGAAAAAAGAGACATTTTACAAAAATTGAAACATGAATTAAATAGTTCAGTAGTAGACAAGTCGTTAATATTCCTATCTAAGAATTATCCGGCTAAAAATTTTATATATTATTGTTAAGTTAAATAAAAACTTTTTTTTTTAGTTAAAGTCTGTATTTTTACATTTTTATTTTTTTTCTTTTTGTTTTTTCTTTTTATTTGAATTTTTAACCAACAAACATACTCAAGAGAATAATTTATTAGTTGATTCATGAGATGTAACGGCATTTCCTTAAACAACGTACATACAAAAATAAATATTTACACTAGTAAATATAAAGCTGTATTTATTTCTATAGTATAAAAAAAAAACCATGAAGTTCATGAGTTCTTCTATATTTGGGAGATTAAAGCCAACAGTAAAGAATTTTTCTTATTTTTTAATTTGAAAACAATATAAGGGGAAAAGAAAAACTAAATCAAAAGAATAGGGAATCAACCATTTAACTTCCGCAATTTTTTTTTCTTATAATCTTTGCAAAATATTTTCTTTTTTCTTTGTGTTATTAGGAAAACAATTGGAAAAGTAAATAATGTACACAAACTATACTATAATAAGGACACACCACCATAGAAAGCAATCAGTCTAATTGAATTCAGATCCAAATGAATGTTTTCTTGATTTTAAGATGATTTATTACAGAAGATTTTTACAAAGTTTAACTTATAAGTACTTTTCATAAAAGATTTTCTAAAACAAAATACTCTCTAACATCTTTGAAACCAGAGTCAAAACCGTCTCAAATATCTTTTTGTTTTTATTGATATTAAATGTTCAAGTATATCTACGGTTTAAGATTATTTAACGACGTTTCGTTGATCAAATAATCAAATTTATTATTAGCACATGAAATCCTATAATATCTGATTAAAATATAAAACTACATGATTTGATCAAATATTTGGTCGATAAATGGAAAGATAGCTGTATAGTGACAGATGAAGACACAATGGTGAAATAAACAATTTTATATTCAGAATGTGCTTTGGTTTAATATAAACGCAACCATCAATTAAATTTTTAATTTAATTTAAATGGCTCTTTATTTATTATCTTCTATGCAAAATTATTTCATTATGCAACGAACAAGCTTTTAGACCAAATGATTTTTGACTTAAATATTTAAGCAAAAAATATGGAATACCCTAATAAAATAATAAAAAAATAAAAAAATAAAAAAAAAGCAAATCAAATTATAAGAAAAATTCATAAGTATATATATAAAAATAAAAGAAGAAGAAAAGATCTTGATCCTGATCCTTTATGTTTATCCCCGAACTTAAACATATATAAGATAAATTTATACCGTTCAGAATGAACATATACATATAGCTGGATAGATATATTATATTGATTGCATTAATTTCTTCAATTTTTCTTAAGAGGATGCCCTGTCGTCAATCATAGACATTTATATATCTATATACTACACAATATATAATAATTATACATGTACATAAAAAGTAAATAATATGGTATATAATAATGTAATTTTTTTTATATGAATATATCATAAATACATAAGAACATTAAACAGTCTATCGGGATTGAATTAAAGGAAAATTAATGTTCAATATGAGAAAGAACAAAATCAAATAAAACTTATATTGAATAAAAACATTGGAAAATTTCATGAATAAACAAAAACAATTTCTATGAATGGTAAAACAAAAATGAGGAAATTATAAAAACTGTTAAATTTATATATATTACAATGTATGGTATATGTGTTCCAATACTCATACATTAATACACATATAGAAACCGATTGTTATAATATTCTTAGCTTTTCTATTCGAATTCTTTATTCTCGAAGGTGCAATACAAAGATTTATACATTGATTACCATTCAGATTGATGCCATTAAAACTGAACTGATGTAAGTAATAAAACAAAAAAAAAAACAAAAAAAAAAATTAAAGATAAATAAATTAAAGACAATACCGTTTGTGCCATATCAATAAAACTCTCCCACTAACAAATATTTGATTTTAAATCAAATTTTTTTATAAGAATTTAAAGTGAAGAATTCCTCTTTTCTAAAATTCGATCAAAATCTAAATTTTATGGAGTTGAAACTTAAAATAATAATTGAGATTAAAATTAGATGATATGAAATCCCATTTTCATGGCAAATATTTTTTTAAATTCTTTTGTCATGTTTTTGTCACTTAAAAAGTATAGGTAAAATCTAAAAATATACACTAAATAATAAGATCCTAAAAAGTTTAGAAGGGTACATAAATGCAAAAGCTTCAAATCTCCTATAATCCGCAAATGCTAATAGAAGGCATAAAAGAACTAGTTCGCTAGATTTAGCGGTAAATGCAGATGACCTTCACGAAGGTGTGCAATTCCAATAGATCTACAAGAATTAACTGAAAATTAAGTCTTTAGGACAAGTTTTAATATTTAAAAGCAGGGATGGTGTGTTTAGTGAGTTAAAGTCTCACATCACTGTTTTGCGTACAGTATCACATTTACATTAAGTCGTGTTTGTATGACAATCAGAATACAATTCACTGCGCATCATACTTTTATATTTGAAAAATTTAAATTATTTTTTACAGTACCACGTATGATGCATTTTCATCTTATGGAAAAAAAAAAAAATTTTATATTTTTAAGTGGATTTAGATAAAGTATTAATAATTCTAAACTTCTTTGATTTAATTTTTATTGTGAAAAATAATTAAGAATTTATGAATTATGAAATGAATGACAAAATAAATGTTTTAGTATAGTTTTCTAATTTCAATAACTTTATATTTGAAAGCTTCAAATCCTCATATTATAGAATAGTAGGAAGTGAGTTATTGTTTCGCTTCAACAAATTCAACTAACCTTAAAAAAAAAAGAAGATAAACGAACTAAAATTTTTGACTACTGCATGGTAGATACAAAATTAAAGAATATGTAAGAAAATGTATGAATGGTATATGAAACTTTGAAAATTCCCAGTAGTTCTTTCTCAGAATTATTTAAAAGTTTCTAAAGTTTCTGAAATGTTATATCTTAATTATTATATGCCCTAATTAATCACAGTCGGTTAGAGTATAGTATATTCTTTACGAATGAGTAGATTACGTACATCGTTTTCTGACGTAAGATTTATGAACTTAAATAATGAACTTTTTATAATTTATCCTTGGAAATACCAAAAACTTGTTCAATGAAAGTAGAGAATTTTCCATGTATTGTGGTAACTTACTTTAAAAACGAGGAAGAATACAGTTGACTTTGTCAACTCTTAGATACCCGTACGAACCGTTAGTATGTTCACAGCCTGTCACTCTGCTTACAATATTATTTTTTTAATATTTTAGTATTTTAAAATAATTTGGGTGAATTTTATAATTTCTAGAACTATGGGTTGTACATATATTCAAACTACATGTTTATATGTACATTCTTCAAAAGCAGATTCTAACCTTCCACATAACGATTATCAATCCAAAACTTTTTCAAATATTCTATAGTACCATTTAATACTAAGCGGTAAATGTATATTAAATTTACTAAGTACAAAACAGTAAATATAATTTTAAATATTATATTATATTATATTTAAATATTCCATTGACAGAATAATTTCTTATAAGTACAATAAAATACATATATGTATGTAAATACGGCGCTATATAATATACATCTATACTCTTATCATTCATGCACTAGTGACATATACGATATGTAAATAAACATGATATTATATAAGTATGTATATATATCAATATCATATAAATAAAAATTCTTCAAGCAACCGTTATGTTGTTTATTTAATTACATTTTTTTGTACTACGCATTATATCCTCAACAATTTCAAATTATCGAGTAAAACAATATGCAAAAAAAATTCGTTAAAGAAATTTGTTAGAAAATTTGAAAAAATCAAGTAACACTTTCGTCAATTATAAAGTAACCCTATATTATTAAAAAAAGTTGTTAACAGAAATAAAAGTATAATATTGGAGCTTTAATTTTTGTGTATTACTTCAAAAAAATTTTAACAGGTGTTCAAGTTACAAGTGTTTAAAAATAGGACATTTTCAGTTTTTGACCCCTTACAGCTCCTAAACGGGGGGTGATACAAAAAAAATTTCTGAAATGACTCATACTAATTTTCATTTTTTGACAGATCTAACTTCTGTCAAAATTTCAAGTTTCCAACTTTAACCGTTTAGAAGATGGAAGGGTTAAAGAATTTTGCAAAATTTGAGTTTCGCATAACGGTAAATTAAGACACCGTATGCCAAAAATATATATTTATTGTATATATACTTTTAAAGCTAATGAAAGTAGTAATCGTTTGGCGTTTTCAAAATGAAGATATACCTTATACAACTTGTGCTATAACAATTTAAATATAGAGCTTTTTTGAACCTTTGGGGAGCTGTAGCTCCGTAACGGGTGGGGCTACAAAAAAAAGTTATTAAAAATAAAATTAATATTTTTGTAAGATCTATCAGCAGTTAAAATTTCATAGCTCTATTGCAAAAAAAATGTGGGGATCTAAAAGTTAGGTGTTCGAGAGCTACCCTAAGGGTTGGTCCAAACTCAACCAAAAAAAATAGGGAACCTACAAATTACTCCCAAAATATTTTGTGTAAATTTCAAGATTCTAGCTTTCTTAGTTTTTGAGTTAGCGTGCTGACGGACGGACGGACGGACGGACGGACGGACGGACATGGCTCAAAAGTCTTAGAATTTTTTTCTGATCCGATCCATACCTTTGAAGGTATATCTAGCTCGCTTATTTCGAGGGGTTACAAACGGAGGAGTAATTTTATTATACCCGATCCTATCGTACGGGTATAACAAACATCTAATAACTTCAGTCTCTAATCATGTTACATATCATTAACGGTTATATTGTATATTCAGGTACAAGTTCAGATGAATTATAAGGGAGCGTGTCATATGCCTGTTTGTCATTTGCCCTTAGTATCATTTGCCTGTATGAACATTTGACTGTATTTCATTCTAAATTAGGAGAGATTTTAGAGTTGCATTCAAAAGCAGGACTTTACGCTTTTTCCAGAATATTTATATATCTGTATATGTGAGAATCTGAATTAGGAGAGACTTTAGTGAATTCACGTCTTTTACAAAATATTTATATAATATATTTTTGTAAAATATGAAATACAAACAAATGAAAGTACAGGCTTGTGATAGTAACCCATATAAGTAACCCATACAGTAACCCAAGATTATACTTTGTCTTACTTTTGAAAATTTCTATAAAGTAAAGATACATTTGCTTCATAAAGAAACAATTATTAATAAAATAATTTCTTCATATCAGGTCTGGCCAAATTAGTTGCCGAAAGGTCACAAGTAGTTTGAATCCATCAGTAATTTATTTGGTATAGGAGTCTCAGGCATTTATCGTATTTTGTTCATTGGAATTCTGAGATTTACGGAGAGTATTTATTATTTATTTTATTTTTTTTTTTTTTTTGCTTTCATTTAATTTTTAAGGTTTAGAATTAATTTTTTAATGTTATTTTCTGAGTAACATAATACGCAGGACAAAACATTATAACAACAATTTACTAATTTCTATTATTGAGCTTTTGGCACACGAGTTCAAAATTGATAATAGCCTAACTTTATCCTTTTCCATTTTTTTCACATTTAAAATTGCATTACCAACTACTACAGGTTTTCTTTCCGACTTCAAATTTTTACACCAAATTTTCATTTAATCGTCCTTTTTATTTTTGTCATTTATTGCATCCTTTTTATTGAGTGTTATATTCCTATAGAATATCTTTAAATTTTTTTATAAAAAGTTATTTAAAATTAAATTCATTACAGATTAAGAACATATTATTTAAATATCATGGATCTCTTAAAGATTTTCGTATATTTAAATAAGTTTAGCTTTTATTAAATTCAAAAATTTAATCAATTCAAAAAAAAATAATAATAATAATAATCATGGTTCCATTAATTATTGTAAATCAAGTAAATTTCAATAAAATATAGAAGATATTGATAACTAACTATGTAATTTACTTTTTATTTTTGACTTTAAAAAACGATTTTAATATAATTCCTTGAAATTTGTTTCTTTTTTTAGGTCACTAACTTTTCAATCACAAAACTTGATTAATGTTATTGAAAGAAAATGATGAAAAATATTAAAAAAAAAAAAATAAATTTACCTTTACAATGAATTTTAATTTTAATAAAAATTCATAAGAAATTTTTAATTTCTTTTTATACAAAGACAACTCAAAGAAGGAATAGCAGAAATAATCAAAAAAAAAGGAATTATTAAAATTTTGTTTTTATTATACGCAAAAAACAAATTAAAATTAAAACAAGTCCGTCTATGAAAAATCATAAAAAACTGGGAAGTGACAAAGGAATGAAGGTATAGGAAATCACATTTTTCAGTGATTCCTTAGTTTTTTAATGGTCTTTCACGAGAATATTTCAAGCTTAAAAATTTTTCAAACTTAATATATTGTAAATTTTTTTTCTTCTTCCCACTACCATAAGGATGATAGAGTATCAACTACATCATTTATTATTCATATTAGACGAAACTTTAATTAATTTGAATCATTATTTTCACTAAACCGTTGATTACAAGTTATTTTACAAGTATTACGAAAATCTACAAATTACTTTATATAAAGTCTCTTAATGTGGCCCACCTGCAACAAAAATATGGACATACACAATAGTCGGAATGTGCAAAAATAATTTAAATTTTCATAAAGCGTTTCATTTATTATTAAATATTTCTTCAAGCTTTTAAATCATGAATATTTTTAACCTTGTTCGTCATTTTCTCTTTTCCAATGCAAATTTTTATTTGTTTTTCCTATATTCTAATAAAAAAAACTTAACCTTAATTTCTTCTATTTATTATCTACTTTCATCATAAACTTTTACAGTTCAATATTCTTTATAAAAAGTCAGAACAAAATATAAAATTAAATTTTTTCAATATGTAGGTAATATGTAGGTAAAAGACTAAATAAAAACTAATTTTACTAATATCAACTAATTTTCCTATTTTTTCAACAAATTTATCTCTGGCTAATGGCATAATGTCGTATTGGTTAAATCGCTGGAATTTCAATCGTTCAAACCTCGATCAATTCCTATACAATATCGTAATAATTAATAATCGTAATATAAAATAAATAAAAATTAAATAATTCTTGTATAAGATAATAGATGTCGCACAAATATAATGAATATGTGTTTCAGACTATTGAACATTAGTGCCAAGTAATCAACGGCTTAGTGAAATTAATTAATTATTAAAAAGAAAGTGAATTTTGATCAAATATGAATAATAAGTGGATTAATGGAGGTGGCCTTTTGTTTTTTTTTTTTTTTTAATGCATTTCTCTGCCACATAAATGTGGACAGGAAATTACACAACCTTTCCTGTTCAGGCGTGGTTGTAAATGTCGTAAGGGGGAATAACTCTTACGACGTGTGTGGGATTTGAACCCACACTCCCTCGGTATTTACAGCGTATTTTATACACTCTTACCCACTAAGCCACCGAGGCCCCTGGAGGTGGCCTATGCTCCTCATTGAAGTGGAAAGGAAAAAAAAATTTCAACTTTGCTCATTTTCAATTCAATCAAAAATGTTTGCTTTTAATGTTTAATTAAACTTCAACATAATTACCTAATTAAAGGATTGCCTATCCAAATGCTTTTAAGCCGACAAATTAACAACAATTTTAAAATTTTAAGCGAACTGAAGTTTATTTGGAATTGTAGTCAAAAAAAAGATTAAAACAATTGTAACCTCAAACATATTTACCAGAAAAAAATGTTTTAATAACTAAAAAAAAAATAATTGTGCATAAGAACTATAGGTATATGATAATCGGAATTTATAGTTCCAATTTAAAGAAATCTAATAATAAACATAGTAATCTAATAATCACTTTATATTCAGTGACTGAATTATTTAATATTAACTTATTTCGAAAAATAAAACTTAAGCCTTCTAAATTAGAACTGACGATGCAATTTTTCGTATAATCCAACTTAAGCCAAAATTAACTTTATAAATTCGTGATATAATTAAGAGTAATAATTTGAAACTACATTAAAGCAATTTCTATAGATAAACTTAATATATTCTGTTAAAAAAAAAAATAATCGCAACATTTTACGCATTGCATCTATCTAATACAGGATCTACAACATCTACAACTTTGAAAAAGAAAATAATTTATTATTTTAATATGAAAAAATTACTTTATCAATCTGCAATATATTTAAATATAAATTCAATCTTATCAATCTTTAATAAATCTTCATTTTTTTTTTTTTTCCTTTTCTTAAAATACAACTCGTAATACAAAATAAAATCAGATTAACTTTCTAATATGCCCTCAATCACATCAAAAAAAAAAAAAAAAGAATTCAACAATGTTTTAAACAAAAGGCTTACAAAGATTTCCATTTTTTTTCATTTTCCATTATTTTTCATTGTTATTATTTTTTTTTTTTCATTTCCACATTCAATAAATTTGAAAACAAACAAAAAAAAAAAAAAAAGAAATTCCCTTACTCAATCCAAGATAGAATCCTTTTTCTTCCACGGAAAACTTCAATTTATTTATGATGTCAGAATAAATACACTATCAACACTAACGTTACAATAACATTAAATTTAATTCTGTTTTTCTTTGTAAAACAGAATAAATAAACTGTTGTTTTTTTTTTTTTTTGTGTCTCTTTTTCTCTTTCTTTATTTTTAACTGCATTATATTCATTCTCTATAAATTTTAATACAAAAGTAAAGAATAAAAAAAAAAAGGAAAAATTTAAAAAGGATCTTCATATTGTCCGTGTTATAAATCTGCTTGAATACTTTTGATTGACTAACACTGACTAACTATCAAGACTAACAAAACATAATACTGTTAGGTCCTGCAATCCTCTTTTTTTTCAGTTATATTATTTAAAGCCTGCTTTTATTTAATATTTGAGTGATTGTTTGCATTAATTTTTATTTTCATAACTTTTAAAAATGTCATTGTTTCAAAAGCGTATCAAAAAATTGATATTCCACTAATGGTTCATCATAATTTCCAGATTTTTTCAAATTTTTTCTATACGTATGTCAATTCGACTTTATTTATTCTATAGATTCGATTGATGTTAAAAGAAACTTTAATTATATAGACTACATTTTTTACTGCTGATTAATATTATAAATTATAAATTTTAGCGGTAATACAATCCAACAAACTAAACTGTTCAATTTTTATTGAATAAACTATAGCTTACAAATTTAACCTAACTAAAAAATATGAAAGAAAATATCGACTAAGAAAGCACTGACTTATATCTAGAGCGTTCAGCCGTTAGATGCTACTTTTCAGTTGTCAATTAGGAATTTACAGGTAATCATTAATTGTATATACAATTTTCTAGCATTGCATATGAGAATTAAAATAAAAATATTCGGAATTCTTATTTAATTTTTATATCAAAATA
This sequence comes from Poecilobothrus nobilitatus, assembly GCA_947095535.1. Classification (NCBI taxonomy): domain Eukaryota; kingdom Metazoa; phylum Arthropoda; class Insecta; order Diptera; family Dolichopodidae; genus Poecilobothrus; species Poecilobothrus nobilitatus. The sequence continues at coordinate 238,232,109 of OX352773.1, read as the reverse complement.
TATTTAGTTATTTTCGAAAGTTTCAGAGAGTTTAGTATAAGTGAAAATAAGTTTAATCTCATATCAAAGTTTTGCTGAGATCAAATTTGTTGTCTATTTGTCGAAGTAACTAGCTTCAATTAAATGCAACTAGCAACAATTAATTTCTGATTATTAAGATATCTAATCATCTTACGAATTTTTTATTAGAAAGTTGTTCTTTTTTTTTGTGTTAACTCCTCTGTCACATGAAAATGATAAAGAAATTACACAGCCTTTTCTTTTCAGGGGAGGTTGTAAATGTCGTAAGGGGAAATTATTCGTTCGACGTTTATGGGATTTGATTCGCACTCCCTCGGTGTCTACAGCGTATTCTATACGCTCTTACCCACTAGGCCACTGAGCCCCCATTAGAAAACTAATCAATGCCCTTTAATTTATATGCCCTATCCCATAATATTTTGTAATGCTTTTTTCCTCAAACTAATGACAAAATACACTTGATTCTTTTTGGAAGCATCTATTGACCTAAACTTTAGTTTGACCTTTTACCTTTCAATTTAAGGAACTTTTATATTCAGTTTAGATTCGTACTTTTTAATATTTCGTATATTTCTTTCTTTTTAGCACAAAAAACTTTGAAAAAATGTTTCTATTAGTTTCATTCTGTTCATCCGTCCGTCCGTTTGTCCGTCTCTCTTCAAAACTTCTGTCTGTTTACTAAACTTCTACATCGTTAAAGATAGAGAAAAAAAATGTCAACCATGGCAAGATGTTATAAAAAAATATTGTTGTAGAACAACTTTTTTATATAGCCCTATCCATTGCAGAGCTGCAGCCCCTGAATTGTGAAAAAGCCCTATTTTCCAAATTCAGGGAAAGCATGTTGTATTTAACATTTTTTCAATTTTAAAAAGATATTCGTCAGGAATTTTTGTACCTTTGTAAATCAATATCAAAATTAAATATATTTTTTAAATTTAGTATTTAATTTACCGTAATGTGAAACCCAAATTTTGCCTGATTTTTCTAACACCGGGACACTTTTAGATAGCAACTTGAAATTTTAAGGTAAAAACGAATTTTTAGAATTAGTATAAGTTTCCTCAGACTAACTATTAAGGCTCAAGAATTTAAAATTTGCTTTTTTGAGACACCTGCAACTTAAACCCATCTGTAACTTAGACACCTGCGCAAAATTTTTCGTCGGCAAGACATAAAAATTAAAGCTTCAATAATATATTTTACGTGTGTTAAAGGTTTTCTTAGTTATAAAGGGCTCCGGACTTACAACCCTTCAAAATTACAAAAAAGTCTTATTTTCACATTTTTACTTATATGAAATTTTCAAAATTTGGTGCAAGTTACAATTCTAAACAGTTTGTATTATCTTTTGTAAATGTGCGCTTTTAAAAACTATTGGTTTGCATTCTGTCTTATTTTTTTTTAGTTTTCATGCAAAAATAAATTTGAAATTCTGTTTATAAAGAATGCAAGCGATTGTCTTGTTTACAAAATTTCGTGTCATACAATACTTCATTTAATCATCACTCCTAACATATTATTATAGTTGACTTATATGTGACAAGTTCGAATAAAAGCAAAGACAATATATTAAAAAAAAAATAAAATAAAATGATATGGCAATAACAATATGAGAATTTTCCAGTAAAAGTTTACAAAAATGAACCAATAATAATATTTTGTTTCAATTCAAGTATTGATGCAAGCAGCAACGTTAAAGATAACAAAATATTAAACATGCAACCAAAGCAGAAAATTCAATCAAAAAGATAAAAGGAAAGAAAAAGCAATAAAAATAAAATATAAAAAAAAAAGGAAAATAGAAATATTCATATTTTTCATGTAAATATGTGCATTATATACACATATAAAAGAAAAAAAAATTTCTTGTCTCCACAGTTTTTCTTTTGTATCTTTAGTTAAAAGACAAAAAAAATAAAAAATTATTTTGAGAAAAATTACAAAAAAAACAATAAAATTTCAAAAAAATATATATATTTTTTATTATAATTGACAACTATAATAAGATAGAGAAGAAAACAACTTAGGAAAATAACTTAAGATCTTAACAGTTTAAGATCCTTTACTGTTGGTGTAATATTTTTAATAGCCATCCCATCACCATTATTTAAATTGAAGCGCTCTTAATTTGGAATTTTTTCAGATGCTTTATTCCAATAATAAAATAAATTAATAAATCCTTCCTTTAATAAATTGAAAAAACTAATTCCAGGATAATCCCAACTCTTATGATCAGTCTAATTAAATTTTAGGGCTAAAAACTTATTAATACTCTAAAAGAAATTTCTAAATAATTTAAACTTACAACAATGTAAAATGCTAATAAAAATAAGCCTCATTTTGTTAAGTCTCATTATTACGCTAAATAATAATTTTTTTTTTAGTGTATAACCATCAAAATATGACAAGACTTACTTTAAATCAATTTTATTTGCTAATGGAGAGGTGGAAATCTTGAATAAAATATTTCTTTTTGTTTTTAAATCAAATTATTTGTCTGTGACTTATAAACCAAATTTCAATTCAATCATACTCATCAAAACTAAATATGTAAAAAAATTTATAAAAAAAAAAAAAATTAAGTAAATATGACATGAAAAGAGTATCTTTTGTATTAAAAAAGATTATTATGATCTTAAGAGATGAAAATTATGCTATTACGCTGAATATTGTATCACTTGTGTTGCTCTTATGTCGCTTATGTCAGTTATTGTACATAGTATTGTATTTCTTTTTATTATATTTCTTAATTCCATTTTACTTTATGTCATTTAAATGTCATTGTAAATGTGATTCAATTTAAGATAATGTAATATTACATATTATAATATTTACAAATGAAATGAAAAAAAAGAGATAGAATATAAACCAAAAAAAAATAAAACAAAAATTAAGAGGTTAGAATATTGATTTGCAATTTTAACAAAGAAATTCATATTGCTTTTTTTTTTTTTTTGTAGTTATCTCTCTTAAAATATTATATTCAATTCTAAATAGGATTAAAATCCAAGGAAACATCATTTCTAAGGATTTTCAACTCATTCGGGTTTCAATTTAATTTGAAAATTAAGAATTATTTATTGAATTATCTTTTATTAAAAATAAATTTCACTTTGTTAAATTGAATTAAACGATTTAAAAAAAAATAAGACACTTTCTAAAGCTTTAAAGTTTTTAAAGGTGATAATTTTACAAAAAAAAAAAAACAAAATAAAACCAGTTTAGAATATTGTGACTTGCATCAAAATTTGTAAATTCTCTTGGAATTTTAATATAAAAGAAACAAGGTAGAATGTAAACCATCAGTTTTTGAAAACGCACATTTCCAAAAGACAATACAAACTGTTTAGAATTGTGACTTGCACAAAAATTTGAAAATTTAAGAAATAAAATATTAGAAATTTTTTACTTTCTTATATATAGTATGTGAAAATAGGACTTTTCTGGAATTTTGAAGGGCTGTAAGTCCGGAACCCTATATAAGTAAGAAAAACCTTTAACACACGTAAAAATATATTACTTTAGCTTTAATTTTTATATCTTGCCGAAGTAAAATGTGTACAGGTGCCTAAGTTACAGGTGTTCAAAAATAGCAAAATTTTAATTTTTTAGCTCTAATAGCTCATAAACAGGGGGTGATCCAAAAAAAATTTGTGAGCAAACTTATACTTAAAGTTCTTTCTGCTCTCAAAATTTGAAGTCACTATTTAAAAGCGTTCCCGAGTTATAAGGTAGAAAAATTATGAAAAATTTGCTAAATTTAAACATAACGGTAAATTTAAATACTAACTTTAAAAAAATTGTGAAATTTTGATATTAATTTACAAAGTTAAAAAAAAATATCTGTCGAATGACGGTTCCGGATTGAAAAAACCTTAAGCAGAACATGTGATATATGCATTTAAAAATAGGGCTTTTCAAAGTTTGAGGGACTGTAGCTCCGTAATGGATCGGCCTACATGAAAAAGTTGTTCCACAAAATTAATTTTTTTATAAGACCTACCCATGTTTAAAATTTGTTTTTTCTATATTTAACGGTGTAGAAGTTTGGAAACAGACGGACGGACGGACGGGGAGTACGGACGGACAGAGTAAAACTAATAAGCACAAATTATGCAGAAGTTGTTGCCATAAAACTTGATCATCATTTATAAGATTTTAGACGCCATTAATCAATCAAATTTTACAACAGTTTTTGGCATGCAACTCTACACCTTTTCACTAAATTTCAGATTCCTAGGTTCAGTAGATACTGAGTTATTTTGATTTAAAAAGAGAAGTTGTATGGCAGCTATCCGAACCTGTCGTACACTATCACAACCAAATTTTACAGAAATTGTTGCCATAAAACTTGATCATCATTTGCAAAATTTCAGATACCTAGCTTGAATAGATACTGAGTTATTTCCATATAAAGAAAGAAGTTGTATGGCAGCTACTCGAACCCGGCGGTTCGAAATTAACGAAATAACGAAATAAACAATTTTGCAAAAATAACGTAAAAGAAATTTATCCTTCTAGCTCTTTTATTTTTTTGAGTTATCGTGCGGACGGACAGACGAACGGAGGTACATGGCTTAATCGACTCAGAATTCGATTCTGAGCCGATCCATATCTTTGACACTATATCTAGCCCGACTCCTTTAAGATGTCACAAACGGAATGGCAAATTTATTATACCCTTGAACATAGTTCATGCGGGTATAAAAATGAACTAAAATCTAAATTTAAAATGTAATCATTGCATGAAGGTTTTGAAACCTTTCTTGTCTTTGCAAAATATCGCATAATAAATTATAAAATTTTAGTATGTACATTTTTAATAACGGGTGTTTTTTTTAGAATGATAGAATTTAAATTGAAATAAAATACATTTAAATTAAAATTGAAGACAAATTTTTTTTTTTATTTCAGTAAGCATTGGCAAATTATCATGGAAAGCCTCACGCCGCAACAACAACAGTTATTTTTAGAATACTTTTTGATTTCTCTACAAGAAAAGTTTACTTCTTCGAGGATAGTTAAGCTATTTATAAGTTCTTCAAGTCCTACTGGATGAGATCAGAGGTTGTCAAAACAACTGCCTTTTAATCTTAAATGAACAAGGTGAAGATTTCAGTATCTATTTTGTCTGGGTACCCAGGCATAGTATCGTTTAAGGCAATTGGGATTCTTATTGCAACCTATAAAGATTGGTTTCAGCTGCAAACCAATTTATTCAACCGTAATTAGTTTTTATTACTACTTGCTCTGTGGCTAAACAGATCTGGCTTATATTAAATCTTAACATATAAACCAGAGTTTTATCCCTGAATTCCTAAAAATATCGATAATGTAATACTGGTTTTAATCGGCCACTGTCCAACACTGGCACGAACATGCCAGAAAGTTAGTATTTCCCTCCTATGACTTTTGCAGAAGTTGTAAAGATGAAAAGGAATCAAGCTCTCACTTTTTGTGTTAAGCTGAGCTCTTGCTCTAAAAAGAAGAAAGTTTCTGGAGAAATTCTTCTTACATAACGTTTTCGATCTTAATTAACATCAGTGCACTTAATCGATTTACAGCACTTTATAATAAGCTCTTAATGGTTTAAGTAGGAGAAAATCTGATACAGAATACCACAATGGTCATAAACACTACAAAGTGAGTATCTGCAGCACCTTTCTACCTACCTACCTAACTTTTGATTTAAATATGCATATAAGTAATGTTAAAAAAATATTCAAACAGATAATCGTATGGCATATCCCAGGTGGGAGTGGGAAGTCTCTGTGGCCTAATGGGTAAGAGCGTATGATATATGCTGCAAACACGTACCGAGGGAGTGTGGGTTTGAATCCTATACACGACGTAAGAATTATGCTCCCTTCCAACATATACAGCCACGCCTGAAAAAGAAAGGCTGTGTAATTCCCTTATCACATTTACGTGGCAGGGGAATGTATCTACTAAAAATAAAAAAACAAATATCCCAGATCCGACATATTTTATGAAATTCGCCTACAAAACTGAATGGCTTAATTTTTAATCATATATTGATAGCTATTAATTTAAAGAAGGTGACTATACTTTATCATAGATTGTTTTGATTTTGCGTACTGTTTCCTCAAAACACTATCTTTTACATTCACGAATTCTTACATACAAAAATTTCATTAATTTGTACACAAAAAAAAAAAGTTAAAATAATAATAATAAAAAAAAATAAGGAAAAGTTTTCCTATATACTATACCAATTTGAAAAACTATGTCTAAAATGTTGTATAAATTTTAGTTTTTGTTATAAATTTATAATATATTAATTGTAAAAAATTTAATTTAATGATTCACTAAAATTTATTAGTACCTATATAATTAAATATTAAAACTTTATATTACTGACTAGTAAATAAACCAAATCCAATGAACATAATTTAATGCTTGTTTGAATACAAAACAAAAAAAAAAAACTAAATTCAGGAAATCCTTTTTTCAAATATGTACAAAATAAATTCTGAAGTATTAACTAAGTATAAATTATTATTCCCATCAATCCAATTAAAATTTTCTTTTAAATTAAAGGTTATTAAACTTAGTTAATCATCCATAAAACATTTACAATACAATATAAATCATATATAATTACTATACATAAACTAATATTGACTAATTTAACATAAAATTTTATCCTCACTCAATTTTAAAATGATCATAGTCTGCACTTATTTCTTCATTTTACATATAATTATTCAAATTGTTTAAATTTTGTTTGACATAAATTTTTTAGTGGAAATTTTTCCACATTAGCTGATTTAATTTATAAGTGCTAAAAAAAAAAACTTGAACAGAATTACTTAAATTAAAAATGGTAAAGAACGAGGAAGAATACAGTTGCCTTTGTCAACTCTTAGATACCCGTACGAACCGTTAGTATGTTCACAGCCTGTCACTCTGCTCACAATATTATTTTTTTAATATTTTAGTATTTTAAAATAATTCGGGTGAATTTTATAATTTCTAGAACTATGGGTTGTACATATATTCAAACTATATGGTGATATGTACATTCTTCGAAAGCAGATTCTAACCTTTCACATAACGATTATCAATCCAAAACTTTTTCAAATATTCTATAGTACCATTTAATACTAAGAGGTAAATGTATATTAAATTTACTTAGTACAAAATAGTAAATATAATTTTAAATATTATATTATATTATATTTAAATATTCCATTAACAGAATAATTTCTTATAAGTACAATAAAATACATATATGTAAGTAAATACGGCGCTTTATAATATACATATATACTCTTATCATTCATTCACTAGTGACATATACGATATGTAAATAAACATGATATTATATAAGTATGTATATATATTAATATCATATAAATAAAAATTCTTCAAGCAACCGTTATGTTGTATATTTATTTACATTTTTATGTACTACGCATTATATCCTCAACAATTTCAAATTATCGAGTAAAACAAAATGCAAAAAATTCGTTTTAAAGAAATTTGTTAGAAAATTTGAAAAAATCAAGTAACACTTTCGTCAATTATAAAGTAACCCTATATTATTAAAAAAAGGTTTTAACAGAAATAAGAATATAATGTTGAAGCTTTAATTTTTATGTATTACTTTAAAAAAATTCTAACAGGTGTTCAAGTTACAGGTGTTTAAAAATAGAAAATTTTCAGTTTTTGACCCCTTACAGCTCCTAAACGGGGGATGATACATAAAAAATTTCTGAAATGACTCATACTTATTTTCAAAGATCTAACTTCTGTCAAAATTTGAAGTTTCCAACTTAAACCGTTTAGAAGATAGAAGGGTTAAAGAATTTTGCAAAATTTTAGTTTCGCATAACGGTAAATTAAGACACCGTATGCCACAAATATATATTTATTGTATATATACTTTTAAAGCTAATAAAAGTAGTAATCGTTTGGCGTTTTCAAAATGAAGATATACCTTACACAACTTGTGCTATAACAATTTAGATATAGAGCTTTGTTGAACCTTTGGGGAGCTGTAGCTCCGTAACGGGTAGGGCTACAAAAAAAAGTTATTAAAAATAAAATTAATATTTTTGTGAGATCTATCAGCAGCTAAAATTTCATAGCTCTATTGCAAAAAAAATGTGGGGATCTAAAAGTTAGGTGTTCGAGAGCTACCCTAAGGCTTGGTCCAAACTCAACCAAAAAAAATAGGGAACCTACAAATTACTCCCAAAAAATTTTGTGTAAATTTCAAGATTCTAGCTTTCTTAGTTTTTGAGTTAGCGTGCTGACGGACGGACGGACATGGCTCAAAAGTCTTAGAATTTTTTTCTGATCCGATCCATACCTTTGAAGGTATATCTAGCTCGCTTATTTCGAGGTGTTACAAACGGAGGAGTAATTTTATTATACCCGATCCTATCGTACGGGTATAAAAAAAAAAAAAATAAAGAATAAAGTAAAACAAAAAATATTTTATAATTAAAGAAGGTGGTATATTTACAATTTTTATCCGTTTTTCTTTTATTTAGGAAATAGTTTTATGTATTTCAAATCATATAATTTACAACCTAACACCTATTGACTTCTATTAAAAAAAAAAAAAAAAAAACTAAAAAATAACTTAATCATTAAAAAAAACTGTTTTTTTTTTTTTTAATTATATGTTATTTTTACAGTAAATGGTTTAGTAATAGTTTCATATTATAAAGCTGAACCATATTTTATCTCACAGTTTTCGTTTATAACTACAAAAAAAAAAAAAAACAATTTTAAAAATGTGTAATTAAATAGGGTCGGGGGATTTTATATTGTTTTTCAAAATTTCAATTCGAAAAAGTTCATTTACCTAATGTAGAGTTGTAGGTTACCTAATGATGATGATACCTAATGATGACGATAGGTTATTTACCTACTGATGACGATAGGTTATTTATTGAAACTATTATATTAGTTAAATTATTGAAACAGAATAAAAACTTTTTTAAGAGCTTTAATTAAGATATATATAACAATTTCGATTTTCGGCTCGTACTATAACTATGAGTTCATTCTTATTTTATAAATCCATATAAAAATTAAACAAGGTAGAATGTAAACCAACGGTTTTTAAAGGCGCATATTTCCAAAAGGCAATACAAACTGTTTATAATTGTGACTTGCACAGAAATTTGAATATTTCATGTAATAAGAAACGTGAAAATAGGACTTTTCTGGAATTTTGAGGGGCTGTAAATCAGAAGCCCTATATGACTAAAAAAAATTTTGTTTGTCTTGCCGAAGAAAAATTTGTACAGCTGCTTAAGTTACAGGTCAATTTTTGAGCCCTAGTAGCTCTTAAACCGACGCTGGTACGAACATTTTTCCAAGGAAACGTATATTAATTCTAGAAGTTCATTTTTGTCTCAAAATTTCAGGTTCCTATCTCAAAGCGTGTTGGAGTAATGAAAAAAGAAATATCATGCAAAATTTGGTTTTCACTTAACGGTAAATTTAAATACTAAATTTGGAAAATATATATAATTTTGATATTGATTTTGATAAAGGTAAAAAAAATTTCTGTCAAATGGCGTTTTCAGATTGAAAAAATGTTAAATGGAACATCAAATATACGCTTTTAAAAATAGGGCTTTTTCAAAGTTTGAGGGGCTGTAGTTCCCTGATTGATGGGGCTACATGAAAAAGTTCTTCCACAAAATTCATTTTTTTATGAGACCTACCCATGATTAAAATTTTTTTTCTGTATCTTTAACGGTGTAGAAGTTTTGTAAACAGACGGACAGACGGACGGACGAACAGAGTGAAACTAATAGGCACATTTTTTCAAAATTTATTTTGAAATGTGCTAAAAACACAATTTTTACATAAAATTAAAAAATTGTTTTTAATTCGTAACATTTTTTCAATAGACATTTTTTTAGTCGACATTTTCAAAATCGATATAATGTCAGAATCGCAATAAAAGAATGTAAACAAAAGCTGTTAATGTGAAACTGCACATTTTTCTTCGATATCCTTTAAAAGCATTTTTTTTAACGGTATCCTGATTTGTATTTTTCTGTTATGTCAATTTTAATATTGTCCTTTGATTTATCAATAGAATTACTTTATTTTTAATTTTAAATTTATAATTTTTTAATATAGAGTTTATCAACTATCCGATTGTAAAGAAATATATCAATATTTTAATTTTTATTTTAATGGCACACCAAAATTTAAAATCCTAATACTAAATATAAATACTAAAATCCTATTGTCACAGTTAATAAGAATATTTAAAAAAAAAAAAGTTAAATATATTATATGACTTTAAAGTTAATGACGTTTAAGATTGTTAAAGTAAATTGCATTTTTATATTATGTTTTATTTCACATATATCTTATGTGACGGAAAATGCCCACCGTATATTATATATATAAAAAGTCTGCATGTATTAAAAACCATAAGTAAAAGACAAGTGGATCTTAAATGAGTTCACTATGAGAGCAATAATTTTAGAAAGAAAAGCAAACTTTTAACTATATTTGCCATATTTATTACTATATAACCTCTATATATATATGTATATTATGTTTAAAGGTAAAAACTAAAAGGATTAAATTATATAAAAATCTATATATAATTTACATATATTATTACCTACATATAAAAATTTTACTTATTATAATTTTCACTACCTTTTAAAATGTTTGTTTTTGTTGTTCAGATAATTTGCACCTTTACTTGCAAAAGATACCATACAGTTTTATTAAAATTTCAAAAATTTTAAATTTTTTTATCGAATTCTTATGTTTACGATTAGAGGTTTACTAGGATATAAGAAAGAGCCTTATACTTAAAATTTTGGCAAAAAATAAATTTGATAAAAAATAATGTAAGAATGGCTTCGAGTAAAATATAAAAACTTTCATATAAATTTCAGAATTATCACGAATTTCTGAAGTAACAAAACCCGAAAAGAACGCACAAGCTATCAAATTATAATCCGAATAGTACAAAAACCGCAAAATTGACAAAAAATATACCTATTATATTTTTCCAACATTTAAAGTTTAATTAATCATTTTAGCACAATTTCGTCAGTAACTGTAAATCCTTTTACGAAAATATAAGTTTGTTTAAGGATAATGTTTAAATATTGTATTTTTAGAGTTGTAGGTATATAAAAACAGCACAAAGCACAAATTTTATTATATAAAAACTGCCACAAAAGCATTGTTGTATGCGGCATCTCCCATTCGTTTTATACCCGTATGAAATATGTTCAAGGGTATAATAAATTTGCCATTACGTTTGTGACACCTTAAAGGAGTCGAGCTAGATGTAGTGTCAAAGGTATGGATCGGCTCAGAATCGAATTCTCTTCGCTTTTTAAATGAAAATAACTCAGTGTCCGTCCGCACGATAACTCAAAAAATAAAGGAGCTAGGAGGCTGAAATTTTGTTTACGTCACTTTTAAAAAATTGTTAGTTTTGCTATTTAACTCCAGCATTTTCGGCCGCCGGGTTCGAGTAGCTGCCATACAACTTCTTTCTTTAAATGGAAATAACCCAATGTCTATTCAATATAGGTATCTGAAATTTTGCAAATGATGATCAAATTTTATGGCAACAACTTCCGTAAAATTTGGTTGTGATGATATGACAGGTTCGGATAGTTGCCATACATCTTCTCTTTTTAAATGAAAATAACTCAGTGTCTATTAAAGCTAGCTATCTGAAATTTAGTGAAAAAGTGTCGAGTTGCATGCCAAAAACTTTTGTAAAATTTGATTGGTCTAAAGCAGCCGGTTCAGGCTTTTTGCATTTCTTGGAACGTAATGAAGCTAGGCGCAATAGATTCGGCTAGCTGGCATACCACTCCACAATTTACATAAATATATCTCTGTAGTTCGGTACTAAAACATCTGAATGTTTTTAAAAGATGATCAAGTTTTATAGAAACAGGATATATTACGTTCATACGGGTATCCCAGAGTTGACACAGTCTACTCTACTGCACTCTTCCTCGTTTTTTTTTGAAAGATATTTACTGTTTAATTTTATTAAAGTTTATTTGGTGAAATTATGAAAAATCTTTATCCAATGAGAACAATCCATATTACAACAAATTATTCTTTCGTATTTTGAAGATTATGCACTTAAAGATTTCCTATTTTCAGTATTATACCCCACAAATAAGTTTAGTGCACGCTATTGTAACTTTTTTGAAAAAAAAAACAATACATTGCGGTGACAATACGAGAAAACCCAAATTTCTTTTCTAAATCTTTGCACTATTTGTAACCATAGTTTGCCTAAGGTAAGTACATCTAAGTAAGTTTGGTAAGTACATCTGTTTTTTCCGGAAAGTTTACAAAACTAAATTTCTTTTCCAAATTTTTTCCTATGCGTAGCCCGAGTAAAAATTTCCGTTAGTAGTTAATTCCAAATTTTTTTAGAATTAAGATCCAATCTAATTTTGATTTTAATTTGTAAATCAAAACTGACGAGAAAAGGAATGAAAGTTAACGAGTTTTAAATCCATAAATATTATTTCACTACACCAAAATTTTTCTAATCTTAATTCATGGGTCTTAATTCCAAAAATTTTCATATTGCGCATTAATTAATATCAGATACCAATACACTCATTTTATTAATTAACTTAAAAAATACTGTAACCGACATTTTAAAAAGGTGACAATGCCATTAGAATTATTTATACTATTATTTGTACTATTATGGGACACAACACTGTACCAAAAGGAGCAAAGAGATGTGTTTATAACCAATAATATGTGAATTATTCAGTAATTAAAAATATTTTCAGATTATATCTTCACATATTTATGGGTATATATTATGTTCCACCGTTATTGTACATAATTTACTTAAGGGCTTATGACGTGTCGGGCTATGATACGGTACTTTTATTTTGCTTAGTTCAATATCTTACACAAAACTATATGTATATGGTAATTTTATTTTAAAATATAAAATTTACAAAAATACGCCTAAAATTCCTAAATTCATCTAAAAAAAATGGCGTACACTGTACAGGTATATTTAAATAAATATTATAAATATGGTGTGAATTTTTTTAATCCTATGTAAGAGACGTTAATTATGAATAGGTATATGGAAATAGGTATGTTTGAAAAATAAGACGGAACAAAAAGTGTAATATTAAATTTATTTCAGAAAAGAAAAAAAAGAAATTGCCATAAATTGAGGTGTAAGTACGTATAATTTTATAGGTTACCACGAGTGATAATTAAGCCACTTTATCTTAAGGAATAGAAAAAAATTCTCACGTTTACTCAATTTTAAAGTGTAGAAGAAAACGTACTATAATAAATTTTATGTGCTTCTTATTTTTTTTTTTTTTGTTTTTTTGTAGCTCTTGATACAATATTTTAGGATTTGTCTTTTTTTTTTGTTTTTTCTTTTGAGTGATTTCTTTGGTTGGCTGAGTGTAAGTTATTTTAATGCTAAAGTATCTCATTAATCTAATAAGAATAAAGAAAATAAAATGTGTGGGTATCAGTATATATATATATATAATTTATAATATATATGTAGGTGCAATTTAAAATTAAACAATCATAAATGTGTTTATGTGCCTATAAGTATATATTTATATATATATGTAGATGTAATTCCTTACTTTATTGAATCAAATACATCATACTCTAATATAAATTGCGTATATCATTCATGTAAAACATTTAAGGTAAATATCAAAGGCTTCAACATTGTGTGTCTTGTTGTTAAAAAATATATGAAATGAAAAAACGATGAAGGCGATGGCGATACCATGTTCTGCGTAATTTGTTTATTACAAAATTTATGTGATTTAATTTTAAAATGCTTAGAATTTGTGGTTATTGTAAATGTTATTGAGGTAACATCAAAATAAAAAGTATGAAATTATTTTCAAATTATAAAATTATTTATTTTTATTAATTATATACCAATATGATGCAGTATGGTATTAATTTACTAATACATAACAATTTTAAAAAAGAAAAGAGCAAACGTGGTATTCTTTTATCAAATTAGCCAATCAAACTAAACAAAAAATGTCGGTGCCCTGAAATAATATTACTATAAATAAGGTCGGATCGAATTTATATCCCTCACTAAATGGAAATTCAGCCTTACTACCGTTTTGCAACTTAAATAATCTCCAAATTGAAGAGGAAATAAAGTCAAACTTTATTTCTACTATAAAAAATTTTTTTTTTGTTTGTAATTCAACAAATTGTATTGTAATGCCCAATAACAAATTATTTTTAAACTTAAAAGTATTAAAGGAGTATGATTTTTACTATAATACCTGCATATGGTTATTTCGATATAAATGTATTCTTAAAACAGTGGCAGATAATTTGTTGCAAATAAAACACATCCCCTAAACATATTATTGAAAGCCTATTTATATAACCAACTATAAAATCAATCCATGGAATCAAAATAAAGTTTTTTTTCTTGGGGATTTATTGCAGAGCACCATAATGTCTTTGATTGAGACAATGAAATTGTAAATTGATCAGCGTAAAAATATATGAAAAATATTTGGTATGCAAGAGACGAAAGTGATAATATTTGTAGAGAGTTGTGAGAGTTATAGAGTTGTGTTTCTATATAACGAACAATGGGTACCAAGGCAACTAGCAATTGTGTAGTGGAAGTTCTACAATTCTGACTTGTTTCAAGTAATCCTTTATTATGTCCTTATAGTATAGTTGACACATTTGTATTAAATATATATTATGTATAATTCAAAGAGTTAACATTCGGTTATTTTAAATCGTCATTTGTGGCTAATCGTTAATAGTTTTTAAAACCTTGTATTTCTCAACTGCACTATTAAAAAATAATAATATAAGAATTTTTTGATTTTCAGTTTAAAATCTATACACTATAAAAATTCATTTCACAATCAATCATACCAAACTTCATGTAACACAAGAAAATAGCTATCTGATTCTGAATTTTTATGTTTATTATTATTTATTATAAACAGATATATTATGTAAGATATATAAATCTACTTATGAGATACATTTTCTAATATGTTAAACATTATTATGAAAATTTTCATATAATTTTTTGTTTTGATTATTGTGTATGGTAATATATGTAAGTTTTTGTTAACTTGCCTAGTTGCCTCGTGGATAATTTTTTCTTATTTTCCCCAATTGGCTTAATTTGATAATATTAAAGATTTATAAATACATTTCTGGTTGGTTAGGACTCTGATGTACCATTAAATAATATAGTTGTTATTTATTCTATTTAATAGTAATTCCCAATTGATTACAAAGTGTGAAGATTGCTATAACATTGCGTCTTTTTTTTTTCGTTTGGTGTTTCAACAAAAGTCATCAACAAAACTTTAAATGATCTCATTTTTATTCATTTCTTAAGTAAATATTTTATAAAAGTTAAATTAGACATAGATAATAATATAAATTAAGAATTATTATAAGATATATATTATAATTTTAAAATATTACAAAAACTTTTTATCTTGGAATTTATTCAAACAAGACATATTAAAAAAAAAACAAGGCAAGACATTTTATTACGAACTACTAAATCAAATTAGATTATTTATTTAAGAACTAAAATAATTAAAACAAGTAAAGGTAACAGTAAGTCGATGCAACTGACCTATTAATCCTATTATCCTACACCTGAATAATTCCAATTAAATTAAAAATCCATAAGTTTTTTGGCAGCTGCTTGAATTTCTTCCCTTTTTTTCCTTATTCAACTTGAATTTCATGAACTTAAAAGAGGCATCCTTTAACACCCAAGTACAAAATTTCAAGTTTCTATCTTTATTAATTTCGAAGATATGCTTGTTAGCCCTTGAGAGGCGTGGGTCAGGTACCCGAATTTCCACTCCAATTCATCGAATCCATCTCAGGAACATAAAGAAAACATGTCAGAACATCATTGTACTAAATTTAAACGTTCTACTTTTGGTGGTTTTGGAGATACACACGTTCGCAATTGTGCTCGTTCGGAAGCTTCCAAAATACAAACCCATGGTTCAAATTCTCTCAAATGTCAGTTTCCAATTTTACAGAAAAGGAAACATAACACCTATCTATTTTCTGTTAGTTCTATCTTTGTTGGTTTTGGAAATAATCTCGTATGCTGTGGGGCACGCATGGACTAAATCCTCTCAAATTTCAGAGACATAAAGAAAACATAAAAGAACACCATTGTAGCAAATTTAAAGGTTCTATCTTTGTTCATTTTGGAGATATACTGGTTTGCTCTGGGGCTCGTTCGGAAGCTTCCAAAATCCGAACCCATGGTCCAAATCCTTTCAAATTTCAGAGACTTTAATCAAACACGAAGGAACACTATTGTACCAAATTTAAAGGTTTTATCTTTGTTGGTTTTGGTGATAATCCGAACCCATGGACCGATTTTGTCCATATTCGAACTTAGCCTTCCTTTCTTAATTAGTAACCTACAGTATAAATTCATCGAAATAGTTTTACTAGTTTTTGAGTTATCATGCGAATGGACGGACAGATGATGGACATAGTTAAATCGATCCAAATTAAAGAAGAATGAAAATCAAAAAAAGTGTATAAAAATAAAAAAAAGTTGTCCCTAGTCCTATTGATAGCTTAAGGATTAATTTATCCAAAAGTTTTAAAATTATAGATTAATTTTTATTGATTCGACAGTACCTTTTCAGCATATTTCTTAAAAAACTTTAGAACAATTTGTCTCTTAGTTTCAATCTGTTCGTTCGTCTGTTTACAAACTTCTGTACCTCGATTTAAGACAAAATAATGAAATTTTAACCATGGATTGATTTCTTAAAAAGTTAATGTTGTAAAACAACTTTTCACCCTTTACAATATCAATCAATTTTTAAATGTGTATATCTATGGTTCTACTCTACTTAACATTTTATCAATCTAAAAAAACCAAACGACATGAAGTTTTCTTGTCTCGATAAATTCATATCAAAATTGTACATGAAAATAAAATATTTGCTTCCTTCATATCTCCGTAACGCTTTTAGATAGAACCTTAAAATTTTGAGAGATATCTACCCTACTGCAGAAAATTTTTTGTATTTTCCTCTCTTTGAGAGCTTTTAGGAGTCAAAAATTGATTTTGAGACACCTATAAATTAGGCAACGGTACGTATATTGATGTATGTATACCGATATGAGCATTACATTTGTGACACCTGACATTACAAATTATATATTATCTTGCTTAGGATCGACTTCTTAGTCGATTTAGATATGTGGGTGTTTCTGTCCGTCAGTCCATCGGCACAATAACTCAAATCTCAAATCTGAAAGAATAGAATTCTGAAATTTTTATTATTTCCTTTTTTTTTAATGTTAGTTTCGCTATTGAAATTCAACAAGTTAAACTGTCGGTTTCGAGCAGCTGCCTTACAATTTTTTTCTTTATATGTGCATAACTCAGTGTCTATATAAGCCATATATGTATTTAACAACAGCAAAAGACTTCTATTAAATTTCGTTAGTCTAACAAAACAGAGCTGCGAAATTTATGGCTGCGAACATAGCTGCGAACATAGCTGCGAAATTTATATGCAATTTTTTTTTTTTATAAATTTTTACTAGGCACTTTAGGTTCTTTAAGAAACTAGATACCTGAAATTTTGTAAAAGATTATCAAGATATATAGCAAAAACTTCTCTAAAATTTGATTTGTTTGGCGAAATGGGGCCGATTAATTGACATACAACTCCGAAATTTACAAAAATGTATATATATATTTCATTAAGTTAGATATCATAAATTTTCAATAAGATATTTAAATTTTATGAAAACAGTACGAATTGTGTTCGTGCTGCTATTACTGCTATTGTGTTCGTGCTGCTACAGAGTTAACACATAGTATCTAGGATAACAGTTCTAAACTCATTCCTCGTTTTTAAAAATTGTAATATTATTAAATCTTAAAAATATTATCAAATGCGAATAAATTTAAATTACGATAAAAATTATCTACCACCACTGTAACAAATAAGAATAGTAACAAATTCAAATTTGATAAAAAAACCATGTTAAAAAACAAAAAAAAAATTAACATTTTAGAATGTAATATCCAAGAATATTAAATTCTAATTTTAACTACAACATAAATACTAATTTTTATTTTTAAAAGAAAATTTTATATTACATTTTTCTCCACCTAATTTTCTGAATACATTCTAACATTACTTTTTTTTTAAATTAAAAAAAAAAAACATATAATTTAACATTAAAACTTCATTTACATGATAAAAGAAGTAATGCATTTTCTTTTATCCTGTTAATTTAGTATGTAGGTAATGTAGATTATAAAGTATTGTAAAAAAAATATATTTGCGCGGTTTAATATTAATTTAGCTAAGGGAAAACTTATTTTTTATGGTAAATGCAAACATACTAATATTTAAAAATGCTTCAAGTTTTCTTTTTTCATCTGAAAGTGTCAAGCTTAAACGTTTAGTTGTTAAAATAATCAAACTTTAATTTGAAACTACTAGTCAAAGGAAACGCTTAAGATGATCTACAATATAGAAATATAGCGAACTCCCACCACAAAAATCAAATATGGGGTTCGTCAAAGCTGTATTCTGCCCAAAAGTTATTTAATAAATATCCGGAATTTATATTAAAAGAAGCTCTGAAGAATACAACAGTAGGGTTCTTTTAGCAAAAATCTTTTGAGAAATATTATATCTCTAAGAATCGGTGGCTTTAACATGCTATGAATATGGATTAAAGTTACGCACAACCAAACGAAATATATAATTGTTAATAAAGATTAAATATCTGGTACGAATTTAAAGGTTTGAAATATAGAATTAGAAAAAGCCCATATCTACATATATTTAGGATCTTAAACCTAAATTTACAGAGGAAAAGAAATTAGTCTAAAATTAGTCTATTAGTCACTCAAAAGAAATTAGTCTAAAAGGAATATTTTAGCTTAAAAACTTACGTCAATACCCAATGGTTTCAGATCAGTATTTAGATGAGCAGTAGACAAGGTTAAAATTGGGGTCTTTTTGGAAAACGTCTAAAGCGGAAAGTTAATCCCCTATAGCTCATTGAAACTTTTATACTCAGCAATTGTTTGAAAAATTTTAATTGCGATCAAAAAATTTTCGAAATTAGTGATTTATATAAAGTTGTGAGCATTTTTTTTTATTTTAAATCGACATCTTTACTTTTTTTAAAGGCTACACATATTTTTCATTAATTTTATCTTCAAGGCTATAAAAAACTAAAAATATGTAAATTGAATAATTATTATTATAATACCTACCTATATTTGTCGAAATTTAATTGTTATTTCGTATTTTCTTTTCTTCATGAAATTTTCAATTTAAAGTTTAGGAATATCACATTTTAATTCTGTTTTTTTTTTGTTCTTAAATTTAATATTTCGATAAATTGTTTAACTCTTCTTTAGGAGTAGCAAATAAATTCTTATAATTGAATAATTTAAACACCTCCAGTTTTTTATGCAATCATTGTTCGAGCATGTCAAAAGTCCTTTAAAACCTCTTTATTTAACTTCAAACTTCGGATGTCATTTCAAATAAATCACTTGCGATTTACTACATTTTAGATTATGCTTTATAAAAATTATTTCAATGAATTTTGAACTTTAAAATTCAATGCAAATTCAATGCAAATTACAGAACCGAATATATATTTCGATTATTACATTTAACAATATTTTACTGACTCTTACTGCACATTCTTTTACTAAAAATTAACTTTATTAAAAACCAAATGGAAATTCATACATCCTTGTTGTTTATGTATTATTAAAACGCGTTGGAATTTAATTGTGTTGTGAGTTGACTTTTAGCACATTTTCCAAAAAATTTTGAGAAAATTTTGTTTTCTTATGTTGCCTCACCTACTACGGATTTACAGTTCCTCAAAGAAAAAGGTCTATTTTCAAATGTTTATATCTCAAGTTCTGTTTAAGATTTTTTCAGTCTCTGCAACTTCTTTCAGTCAGAATATTCAATTTTTGTGAAGTGAAATAAATTCTCCTCTTGTCCTCCTGATATTTTTGGATGGTAAGAGTTTCCTCAAAATTAAAGAAAGTGTACTTTAATTTTTCACAATTTTTTCTTTACATAAAAAATTCTATGAAATTCCAGTCACAATATTGCAGAAGGAAGTTTCGTTTCGAAAATGTGCACCTTTAAAAACCTTTGATTTTATTTAGGTGATTTTTTTTTTTATATTTTCTACTTTAATTCAGAATCAACTATTTTTAGCACATTTCAAAAAAAATTTAAAAATTGTATCTATAAGTTTCACTCTAATCGTCCGTCTGTTCGTCTGTTTACAAAACTTCTACACCGTTAAAGATAGAGAAAAAAAATTAACCATGGATAGATCCAGTTGTTTAATTGTACAGGCTTACGAAGTTACAGCTTCACAAAATTTCAAAAAAAGCCCTATTTTCAGATATATATATATCTCTGGCTCTGCGTAGTAATTTTGCAATTTAAAAACGTTGAAAGACCGGAAATTTTCTTACGTCTATAAAACAATATGAAAATTTTGCAATAGTTTATAATTTACTATTTAAATTTACCGTTATATTAAAACTAAATTTAGGATGGTATTTTTTTTTCAGAAATCCGGCATGCTTTTAGATAGGAACTTGAAATTTTGAAACAAGAAAGAACTATTAGAATTAGTATAAGTTTCTTCACAAATTTTTCCTGTCCCACCCCGTGTTTAAGAGCTATTAAGACTTTAAAAATTGGAAATTTACAATTTTTAGACACCTATAACGTAGGCACCCGTACAAATTTTTCTTCGGCAACACATAAAAATTAAAACTTCAGTAATATATGTATGTGTGTTAACGGTTTTTCTTAGTTATATAGGGTTTCAGGCTTACAGCCTTTCAAAATTGTAAAAAAATTCTATTTTCACATATTTTCTTATATGAAATTTTTAAATTTTGGTGCAAGTCACAATTCTAAACAGTTTGTATTGTCTTTTGGACATGTGCGCTTTTAAAACCGTTCGTTTACATTCTGCCTTGTTTTTTTCTAAACGGCATAAAAATTATGTTATTAAAACAACAAAAACTAAATTTTCTAATGCATTTTGATTTTACTTTTATGCTGCTACAATTTTAAAAAATTACATTAATTTGCAAGGTTTTTATGCAGTAGAAAAGGAAAAGAAAAAATATTTAAATTAAATATAAAAATATGGAATGAAATCATAATAAAATGAAATTGTCGACATTTTGAATTTACTCGTAGTATGTAATAATACTAAACGTTAAGTCACAGATTAAGTACACAAGTAAAAACTATAAAATGCGGTGAAAAGAATAAATATTTTTAAAGTAAACGATCGCTGCCAGTTTAGAATTTTGAAGCTTAAAATATTACACTTTCCAACACTTTTTTAATATGTATTAGATGGTAGTAATTATTAATTAATATGGTTCTGATAATTACCTCTATTTAATCATGAATTAATCTAATCTTATAATCAAATCTTATTTATGACTAGATATGACCAGACTTCTTCAAGTTGAGGCATAAAAACACCAACATAAAATGAGAAATTATCAAAGTAAGCTAAACTATAAGCTTTATAAGAGCGTTAAATAACTAATAAAAATTACAAACTACGAATCATTTATCATTTCGTTCACATAACATCATTTCGTTTGTTTCGAGCTATCCTATAAAATTGAAAAATTAATGATTCTAGTGAGATTGGAAATAAGATATTGTGTAGTATAGCTATAAATGTAATAACAGTTGGGCTCAAATTTCATTTAACCACTAGATTTACTAGAACTTAGAACTCTATTCATTTACAAAATTTCTAAATATCAAAACGAAATTGGAAACTCATAACCAGAAAGGGGTTAGAATTGAAGTGGTATAAGTGTTTCATGGTAAGTTTTGAGATATTCGCTCTCAAAGTTTTTTGATATAAAAAAATTACGTGGAAAAGGAGCGAATTGAAAGTTTATTCAAATGCATTCAAAATAGAATGAATATTTCGACTGCATTTTAGAGAAACAACTGAATTTAAGTGTAAATTAGGTGTTTTACATACTTATGTAACTTTTGCATAAATCGAAGTACTCGTATAGTATCTAATATTATTATTTTAAGAGACAAAATATGGTAAATATTTTTATAACATTATTGTATTTTTATATTCCATTAACTTTAATAATATTATTAACTCCAAAACATGAACATAACGAATAAAAACTAAATTAACATAACTTCAAAAATAGAAATAAATTTTTTTTCGATTCATAATCTGATAATATTAATATACTCATATCTTGGTCGTTCATATTTTCCGGCTCCCTCCACTCTGCATCATACTTTTTCATATTTTCTTGCAATGAGCTATATTTTGTTTTTCTCTTGAACCTTTTCCTATTCCTATTAAACAAAATACAAAATGACCTTATATCGACTATACACTAATAAAATAGACATTTAACTTTCGAAATCTGCACTTTTCTCTGAAAATTAACTAATGTCACTTGTACCACTTTAATTCTAAGTCCTACAATTTATATTGTATTAGAATATATATCGTAATAATATATATCGTAACAACATATATCCTAATACTAAATAAATAAATAACAAAAAATTATTCAAAAAGCTTCAACTAAATTTAATATGGGGCTTCGGTGGCCTAGTGGGTAAGAGCGTATAAATGCTGTAAACACCGAAGGAGTGTGGATTCGAATCTCACACACGTCGTAAAAGTTGAGAAGGGAATAAATCTTACTCCTTCTTACGACATTTACAGCCACGCCTGAACAGGAAAGGCTGTGTAATTTCCAGTCCACATTTATGTAGCAGAGAAATGCAATAAAAAAAAAAATTTATAAACGACTTAGCGGTTGTTTTATGCACCTTAAAAGAGTGGAAGAGAAAAAAAGTTTTGCTTATTTTCAGAGTATTAAAAAATATTAAAACCTTTACAAAAATCTTAAAATTAATGTTATTCCTTTATCGTTCTTCACAATTTTTCCCAAAAAAAAGTTAGTAATTAGCTTGGTCACGTTTCTTCAATAAACTCTTAATATTTACATTTAGCTTATTTTTAAAAAATCCTCAGCTTTTTTTTTTTTTTTGAGAAAACCAAAATTATTGAAATACACCCTGAAATTCCTTTTCAAATTATTAAAATTTTATGTATTATTTAGTTATTCTAATTAAAATCCATTTTTTCTATAAATACTATTTTCACACATTTCCCATTCAATTTTCATTTTTGTCATCATTATAACATTATGTACATAATTAACTTTAAGAGGACATAATCTAGAACTTAATTGAGTTCTTCAATCAAATAGTTTCTAAATTAAAAAACTTTGTTAATTTTTGATAAGCCCCACTAACATAATTACTTTCTAATACTTGCATATTAAACTAAATCTCGTAAACTTCATCTTTATATGATTCGATTAAAAAACATTATTTTTTTCCATTAAACTATAATAATAGTTAACTAATTTTCCATCTTTTAGATTTCAATATTGAAAATTTTTAGTGTCAAAGATAACAAAACCCAAAAAAAAGCAAAATAAAAAAAAAGGACCAGTAACTATTTAACACACGATCATGACATGAAGTTTAGAGTGCAAAAAAGTGGAAAATAATTTTTTTTTTTTAGTACATGCATAAACCTGAAAAAATAGTTTTAAAAATAAAATTTTTTTTTCGTTTTTTTATGTTCCGTACAAAATATATTAAAAGACTCCCTGCAGTTTTTGAAACATATATTAGAAAATGTTTCTATTTTAGTCTTTACCTCTGTTCTTTTTATTAAATTAGAATATATTCATAAATCAGGAACGTAACGTGAAATAAAACAATTATTGTTATTGAAAAAATTAAATAGCAGCATATAAACTTTATTGTTTTATGATGTTCTGTAGGATGGTTCCAAATTTATTAACCCGCAAAAAGTTATTGAATTTATTCTATTTTATAAACGTTTTTTTTTGTAAGATTTTAGTCTTGAATTTGAAAAATTTTACAATATGAAAGCGTAATCTGCAAAGTTACAATCATTACGGTTTGTGTCTCGAATTTATATGGTTTGTGTCTTTATGAAAAATTGCTGTATTATAGCGGAATACACAGAAGTGAAAACAGATATATATATATGTAATCAAAATTATGTATTTTAGATACAATAATATACACTCGGACCCCGATTTACACCTTTTCAATTTCAAACTTTTCGATTTACATCTTATTTTTCACTTTAAGCTAATTTTTCGTTTTACGTTAATTTTTTTTTGCAATCAATGAAATGAAAATTATTAACATGACGTTGAAGACTACCTTTATGAATATTCATTTCAATTTAAATCTCTTTTTTTACACCCATCATTTCAGGAACGTATACTGGTTGTAAATCAGGGTCAGAGACCAGAATGTACCCACACATACATAAATATAGATTGACTGAATGAATTCTAATAGTGAAAAGAAAAAATGATATTTGCAAGTCTTTGAGTAGGTACACAAACTTATAAACTAGTTAGAAATTAAGAATATATACTTTAATTTTACAAGTGATAAGTGGTTTAATATTTGTAACCGTTTTTCATAATTATTTCCCTATTTACAAAAATTTTAATTTGCATTACAACTTCACTGCTTTTATCGGGATTATTCCGTTATAAAATTGTTATTAAAGCCATTGGCAAATATTGTACAAGAAAAAAAAAAAAAAAATTAAAAAAATGACTTTTAAACACTTTCAGTATATTTCAGTATCTAGGTCTGTACAAAAAGAAAAATATTAAACTTTTTTTTTTATAAATATTTTTAATAACTTTTACATAAAATAAAAAAAAATGTTAAAAATAATACGCTGTTGTTAGAGAAAGATACAAAAATTTATTTGACTATTAATTTCATGTATGCACTCTGATGTAACATACATGCTGTATGCTACACAATATACACATTTAACTTATTCTAACATAAACCCAACATCTATTATTGAATTTTAAAGTAACTTTTTATTACGGGGTTTTTTTTTTTTTGTGTTTGAAAAATTATGGTTTTTTTATAAAAATATTTTGCCAAGGGAAAAAAAAATAGACAACACACGAAGATGAGAAATAGAATAAATAATGAGATAAAAAAAAAAATTAACAAAGTTCATTGAGTCCAAAAAAAAAAACAAAAACACATTTTTTTAAGTGCTAAAGCAAAATTTAGGTAGTGCAAATTTTCTTTACGGATTCTGTTTTCAGATTTCAGAAAGAGTACGGCAATATTTACGCTTATTTTTAAGCAGTTCTCTAATTTGATTTTTTTAAGAAATCAAAAAAAAAAACCATTTCTATTATATCCAAGTATTTTAAATGAATAAAATAATAATATATTTGCAAATACCACCATATGTTTAAAAGAACTAAAAGTAGAAGTCCTGAAATACCGTTAAGTCAAGTATTTAAAAATATTGATAATAAGATACTTTCTGTATTAGGCACCTAGATTTTTAATAATATTACTGACTTTTTAGACATAGCTTATTGCAGTTGGACTATGATAACATATATCCTTAATTGAATTGTTCAATTTTAATTTATCCTCAATTATTACTTTTAGAATTCCTTCATTTACAATCAATACATTTGCTTATATTATGTTATAATTTTATATTTAAGTTATATGAGATGAAATAAAAATAATTATTTCTTTACATTTAGATTTTTGTATATTATGAGATATAAGATGTATTAATTATTGTTTACTAATGCCATTATATGTCCTGAATAGGATGTTAAAAAAAAAATTTAAGAAGTAAATTGACCCCAATGCTAAAAATTAAATAGATCAATTGAAAACGAGATAAAAAAAAAAATTTCATTTTAAATAAAATTTTAAACCTGGACACTAAAAATTAATGGACAACATTTATATTAATGTGTCATTTATTTCTAGCTAATCTTTAAATATTTGTAAGCTATATTTTGTTAACTAAAAACAGAATATTTACATTTATTCCGGTTATCCCGATTTAAAAGAACAAAGATAATAAAGGTAAATTTAAAGAAATTCGATAACATTGCTGAAAACTTTTGACATAACTGTTAATTTACAAGTCCATCGGTTTCATAAAATAATTCCATATTATTTTTTCTTAAATTCCTTTAAATCTCTAGTGTGTCACATAATGAAATTTCAGAAAATCTTTTAAAAACATTATTATACCTACGAAAAGCATTTATACTGACACATACACATACACGTGCACGAATTTATATTACCTATATATTGAATGTAATTATAAAATAATACTTAAAAGTAGGAAAGGTGTAAAAGTTTTAATCAAAAAACTTTATTCACTTTTTTGTGTCCTTGTTTTTTTTTTTCGTTTTTCTTTTTTTTTTTTTTTTGGTTTTAATATTTCACTTTCGATTCCTTAATGATAATATCGTCATCTATTTCTTTTTATTTTTTGGTTTAATCTTAAAAAAAAAAAAACTTACCTTTCCCTATATATTTATTCTTATTCTTTAAAAAATGTTTGAGGATTTTTTTCTGGTTTTTATTTTTTATATGATCAAGTTTATTTCCCTAAAAATATAAAATTTCAAAATCTCACAGTATATAAAATTTCGTTTCATTTTAAATGCTTATTCTTAGGATATTGTTTTTTTTTTTTTTTTGGTTTTTGTTTGTTCTTAGTTCGATTTTGAAATTACGGTTCAACAAGAGAAGAGACGAAATATAAGAAGAAAGAAAAGAACTTTGTCTTGAAAAGTGACAGAAAACAAAATATCTTCAGTTATTCCCTAAAATTAAAAAAAAAAAAAAAACTTTTCTTTATTTTTTTTTTCCTTGTTTCTAATTAAAAAAATTGCAAAAAAGAAAAAAAAAAAATTACTAGAATTAATAAAACAAAAAAAGTAAAAAAAAAATAAAAAAAAAAAAAATAAAACTTCTTTTTAATGAGTTTTTATGTATATTTAATATTAAAATTTTAATATAGATGGCATTATAATTTAATGCCTCAAAAGCAACTAAGACTAATGTAATAATATAGACATAAATTATTCTGCTTAAGACATTTAATAGAAAGTTAAGTTTAAAATTGAATTTTGTAATGATTTAATTTTTTTTTTTTTTTGAAAATTAACTTATTATTAGGATAATTTTACGATTTATTGTAAAATATTAAATTTTCTAAAATTAAAAAGTAATATTTAATAAAAAATTTTAGAAATTGTTTTTTGAAACTTATATAAATATTTAAATATCTAAACAAAACTTTCGGTATCGATTTGCAAAAAACTACTTAACCAATTTTAGTGAAATAACAGCCAAAAAAAAAAAGCTTTTCTTATTCTTCTGGTAACCAGGTTTTTTTTTTTTTTTATATTCTCGCGATATTTCAGGTGAAAATAAGATAAAACATTTTCGGTTGCGGCTCAATTTTTTTTTTACCAGAAACTTATATAAAATGCAATTCATTTACAAATTAGCCGCGGTTCAACAAATTAGCCGATTCGCATGAAACTAAATTGAATTGTAAAGAAAAAATTTTTTTATTTTTTTTTGATTTTCTTTTTATTATCTGTATTTCTGAGTCGACTAAACTTTTATTTTGTTCAACAATGATTTGAGTTTGCTTCGGAATTCACACTCTCTCTCTCTCTCTCTCTTTGTTTTCAACTTTTATTTTCTCAACATGCCAATTTGAAATTATTAAACAAAGTGATCTTACTATGATGTTAATTGGTTGTTTATTCTTTTGTTGTTCTTTTTGTAAAACAAAAATTCACATACATACATATTATAATAAAATCATTATAGATGCAATTCAATTCAATATTCATTGGCCTATATTTCACGTAGTCTAGAAAGAACGACTAAAAATGTTTTCACGTGGACTCATTCAACCGCCTTACTTATTTATGTGTGTGTAATAAAAATTGATTTAAAAAACAAATTTTGATGCGGACATACCTCTCTTTGATGCGGTCATATAAGAAAGTTTCTTTTGGTTTTTAAAAAGAAAAAAGAAAAGAAAATATTGTTGTAGAACAACTTTTTTATGTAACTCCTTCACTATTACAGAGCTATGACCAGGTTTTCAAAGTTTAAAAAACGCCAATTTTTAGAATTAGTGTTTATATCTCAGGTTCTCTTTAATATTTGTTCAATATAAAAACGTCAAAAGACAAAACATTATTTTAGTTTTATAAATTAGTATATCACAGTTATACAATTTTTTTGTAATTAAGTGTTTACATTCAGCGTTATGTGAAGACAAAATTTTGTAAAATTTTGGTTGCTTCATAAGTACAGGACGCTTTTAAGTAAACTCGAAATTTTGAGAAAGTTATCTCAGAAACCTTTTTTGTACCTCCCACTGTTTATTAAAATTTGTTATTTTTAGAGACCTGTAACTTCTGTACAAATTTTACCAAAGAAAAAGTTAAAACTTCAACATGATAATATTAGATTGTGTTGATGCCTTTTCCTAAAATAAATTATTTCTCGATTTTTTCTTTTCTTTAGTTTTTTAGCGATTTTTTGTTTTCTTCAGTTTTTCTTCAGTTTTTATTTTATTTAAAATTCTAATAAAATTTATAAATTTTGAAGCAGGTATTCTAAACTATTCTTATTTTATCTTTTGGAAACGGTGCCCATTCTGCCATATTTTATATTATTTTGTACAGTTTTACTTATATATAAAATGTTATGTTTATTCTTAATCTTTATTCTAACTCCTTTCAAAATAATTATAATTAATAAATTTGAGTATTATTAATATTTTGTAAACTGAAGTTTAACCCTTTCAGTAACTTGGTCTACAATTGTGCACATTTAATCACGTGAATAATGCAATTTTACATTACTGAATCATACAACATTCAGTGAAAGTATTTTTTTATTCGAAGCATTTCTTTTTTAATCGGTAATTTAAGAAGTTAAAATCTTCTATAAAATAATAAAATACAGGAACATAAAACCTTCAGGAATATAAAACCTTATACATCATTTTCGTACGAGAGATGACAAATTATGAAGTTATTCATTACACTACTACTCTTTGAATATAGTTGCGAATTATTCGTATTATAAAGTTGTCAATTTTAAAAATTTTTGCCCAATTCTAAAAAGTTTATTTGAGAAGAATTTTTTATAATTTTATTTTGAGGTTTTATTCATTTTAATACACAATACACTATAAATCTTCTTTTAATCAACTTGAGTTTTTCGATGACTGAGGCATTGATATTAAATCAAAAGCTAATAATGGGCAAATAAAATATTTGTAGCACAATGTATAGTTGTATAGTTTTACTTTAGACCATAGATAAAGAATTTTCATTCAAAAGGATAAATTTTATTATCAATACGATATAAAATGAATTTATAAATATACCTATCAATTTTATTTTTTTTTTATTTTCTCTTATATACAATTAAAAATAAAATTAAAACGATTTTTTTTGTTAAATTAGTAATAGAATAGCTATTAAAATGAGCATAGCTGTAACAATTATCAGCAGTATCATAATAATTATACGTTTTTATTTAAGTATTATTAGCTATCCTATATTTTCTAAAATTCTATTCTATTCTAAATTCCATAGAAGTGTGAAGTGTGAAAACAAAAATTACTGTATATTTTACTTTAGGCGCCAGTTATAGCTATCATTGAAATGCTTCCGGAAAAAACGTTTCATTGAAAACTTATACTTTTTTTCGTATAGGCGATTATAGCAATCAGAGAAAACTGTCAGTTAAATTATCTGTCAAATGGCAAATGACAATAATGAAGAGAAAATGTAAAATAAATGTAATTTAAATTGTTGTGAGCATTATTTCGATGTTTGCAAAATAAAGTTTTATTATTTTAATTTATTTAATTATTATTGGTAGAAAATGGTACTAAAGAATAATAAAAGATTTGTTTATTTAATAATGACATTGCCTGAATTGAGAAGAATAAAGTATAGGGTGTTCAAAATTGAGGTATCATTTTCATTTTGCCGCCATTTTTTTTCTACCTGGAATTTTTATACGACGTTTCTTTAGGTGTATTCTAAATACATTCCGATTAGTTAATATGGAACGTTACACGAAGGAACAACGTGGTTTTGTTATTACAACATTTTTTGAAAATGGTAAAAGTTTTCAAGATGTAATTAGAAAATTTCGAACAAAATTTGGTAGAGAAAATGCTCCAACAAATCGTGCCATTAAGCTGATGGTTGATAAATTTCTAGAAACTGGATCTGTTCTTGATAACAGAGGCAACATTTATCAACGTAGTGGCCGTGTTCAACCGAGAATGTAGCAGCTGTGAGCAGAAGTGTTGAAGAAGATCCAAAAACTTCCATTCGTCATCGTTCGCAGCAATTAAACATTCAACCATCCACATTATTCAACATTTTGCATCGTCATCTCCATTTAAAGGCTTATAAGATCCAGCTGACGCAAGAATTAAAACCAACTGACCATGCATTACGTCGGCAATTCGTTTCTTGGGCAATCGAAAAACAAGAAGAAAATGAGAATTTTTTTAACAAAATAATCTTCACCGACGAAGCTCATTTTCAGTTCAATGGCTACGTCAATAAACAGAATTGCCACATTTGGGGTGAAGAGAATCCAAGGGTTATCTTAGAGCAACCAGTACATCCACAAAAAGTTACGGTTTGGTGTGGTTTGTGGTCAGCAGGAATCATCGGACCATATTTTTTGAAAACGCAAATGGAAATGCGATTACGGTCAATAGAAATCGCTACAGGGAGATGATCCGAAGCTTTTTGTGGCGGGAAATTGATGATTTGGACGTAGAGAATATGCGGTTTCAACAGGACGGTGCCACTTGCCACACTGCAAGAGAAACAATGGATCTTTTGAAGTAAAAGTTGGAAGATCGCATTATTTCTCGTAGAGGAGGAGTGATGTGGCCACCAAGATCGTCCGATTTGACACTGTTGGATTTTTTTTTGTGGGGTTTTGTGAAATCGAAAGTGTACAGCAATAATCCAACAACAATTCAAGAGCTTAAAAACAACATTATCGAGCAGATTTCAACCATTGAGAACAGTTTATTGAACAACGTGATTCAGAATTTTGGTAAAAGATTGGAAGCCTGCCGAAGTTGTAGAGGGGGCCACTTGGCCGACATAATTTTTCATTATTAACCGGAACCTATTTGTAATAAATTAAAATAAAAATATATTTAATATTTCAAAAAAAAAGTCTTTTTTTTATTAAAATTAAAATGATACCTCAATTTTGAACACCCTTTATAAATTTTCTAGAATTTTTTTTTTTTTTTTACTTTTTTTGAAATTTTCATTTTAAAACAAAAAATTTTAAAACTAAATTTTAAAATAAAAATAAAAAAGAAACAAATTTTAAGTCTATACTCATTAAAATACAAAATCATAATGAAATATATCAAGAATTGCATCAGAATTTTTTTCAATGACAAACTGAAATTGGTAGATGTGAAACATATGACATTGGAACAAATTTGTTTCATTAGCAAAATTACTGATCAGTTTGTTCGGGAAAAAAATTACCAATCCGGAAAATGATAAAATTGATTTTTTTTTAAATATTTAACTTAAAATTTGAAAATTCGTAGCAGAATTTGTTCTTTTGAAATTATTTAACCATTAAATCAGCACTTTTGTTAAATTTTATATGTCTTTGCTGCAAAAAAATTGAAAAAAAAACATTTTCCGGAAGCATTTCAATGATAACTATAACTGGCGTCTTATAATAAAATTAATAGCTATTTTTTATTTATTTATTTATTTATATTAATATTACATATATAAATGTAATGCAATATTATTGAACCATCGGCTACTAAAGGCCATTATAGGTTTTTATACTATTATTAAATTATATACTAATATTATTTATTTTGTTTATATTATATACTATATATTTACATTATATTTGGTCGTAAGAAGGGTATATAAAGAAAAAAACACTTACGACCTGTGTAGGGATCGAACCCACACTCCTTCGGTTAATACGCTACACGCCTACCAACTAGGCTACTGACGCCCCAAATTCAATAATAAATTTATAAATCTTTACAAAATTAAATACAAATTTGTTTTTTAAAATAATAAAAAAACATTTATAAACAATTATTTCTTATCAAAATACGATTATTTTATTAAAAATTGTGTGTTTTTATGAATTTAAAAATCAAAATTACGATTTTAAATTAAATTTTAACATACGTCACAATTTTACATAAAACACATAATAAATTTTAAACTGTTTTTAAAAAAAAATATTTTACATTTTTTTATATTATGATTCAAATGCTTGTAATGTACTCAAAAATTTCATCTTAATGTATGTGCATTATAAAAAAGAAAATCAAATGAAATTGAAAATAAAAAAAAAAAAACAAAAAAAAAGGATTCTTTAAGAATTCCATGTATGTACTTACTTAGATGCATCAATTATTTTTATATTTGGTATTAAATCTCTCTTTTCTTGTATGGTGCTTTATAAATGTTTCTATTTTGCTGTCCATTTCATCCCTCTAAAATAGCAAACATATTTTTAGTTGAATTTTTCAACATTACACTATTACTAATAATATTTTTTAGTTTTTTTTTAAAAAAAAATTAGTATATAAGTATTGCTTTGTAAATATAAATATTTATATATTGCAGGAAAAATATATAATATGGTAGTTATGTATAATGACCAACGGAGGTTTATCGGCTAATTTTTACATTATATATATATATATATATATAAGTTTTAATAATTTTAATTCAATTAAAAAAAAATTATTTTATTTATAACCATTCTTAAAAAGGCCGTCTAACAAAGGTTGAAAAGGCCCTCAAATTCAAACCATTTTACACAAAACAATGAACGGATAAAAAAATCTTAAAAGAACAATGCATGAGCTTGGTTTATTTAAACTAAATAAAAGTTTTTTCGCGTTTTCTTAAATGTAATAGAAGTGTCCTACAAAAATTTTACACAATTAGTTTAAAAACTGTTTGATGGATCGTTGTCTCGAATCACATTAACGTATATTAACCAAGATGATCCAGTATAGATGACATTTTTAGTAAACAAAATAATGCTACTATAGGACTTCAATGTAATTAGTTAAACAAATTAGTCAAAATATCGATTAGCCTTTTAACAACCACGTATAGCGCAAAGGGTGAGAAAAATTAAATGCAAGGTAGCCTACTATTTTCTACTGGTTTTACGGAACATTTATATAAAATTTATTTCCTTTTGTTTTATGATTTTGAAGTGATATATTGGAAAAGAAATTATATGTTTTCATATTAGGAAATGAAAGAACATTATGTACAACAACCGTATTATATAATTTATCCCCAGCATTATAAGTGAACATGAAGATTACATTTATGGTTAATAAAAGTATAACATTTATGATTAAAATCCAATAGTGAGACATTTTCAATTTGTCTGTATATAACAGAATACATTATACATTTTGAGGAACAACTATAAATATCCTTTTATACTCGTACATTTTCAGGAAGTTTTTTTCAGACTCTGTGTCGATTAAGAAAATATCACTTTTATTATTGGAAGAGTTTAAGTAAACAACATTTGACTTAATATTAAAAAGGAAATTCATCTGAGCAGAGTTAAAGTTATCTGGGCAGAACTAAAAAAAATTAGAAGTATAAAAACATTTGATTTGACCATAACTGTATATTAGTAAATTTTTATAATAATATATTTTGTACTTACAAGTTAAATCATCTTCCGTTCTTATTATTCTTACTCACATGTTTTTTTATTATTACATTTTAATTTTTTTTTTTATTTTAAATTGTTTGTATGTTGTGCAATGTTCACATGTAAGTAAATGACTTGACATGTACAAAGTGAAGGTTTTTGCAATTTTCTTTATGAAAAAAAATTAAAAAAAAGAAGAAAAATTAAGATGAAAATCTCAAAAAAATAACAAAAAAAAACAAAAAATAGCAAAAAAACTGAAAGCAAATAGAAAAATATAATATCTATTTTATTCTTTCCTTCCTAACTTTCCTTCCTATTATTTTGATTTTTATTATTTTTAGTTTTATTTCGCTTGTCTTTTATTCCTATATTACAAGTATAAAACCATCTTTAAAATTTCAACATTATTTATTTAAAAAGTTAAGAATATCCATCCTCTATACAAGAAAAAACGAATCCGATTCGTAATTTTAAATTGAAGTGATCCATCAAGGAAAATTGCAAGCAAAGAATTTGATACAAGCAAAAAAAAAAAAAAAAAAAAAATCTTATAATAAGGGGAAACAAAGTTGTTACCACCAACTATAATCATAATCAACCTATACCAATCTAGGTAAGCAGATAGTTAAATAGGTTTGCGAAAGTACAAACGCCAGTTTAAGTGATTCAGATCTGTGTTCTTCCAATTAAGCCTTTGTCAGTTTTTTATAAAGCAATGTATTTCGACTATGGTAACATTCGATAGATATAGAGAAGATTCAAAAAAGTTTGCCCCAAAGATTTTATCTTTTGAGTACGAGAGCTGAACATTTACCCAAAACGGTTAGACTATACGAATGAAAATATACAAATAATTAGGGAATAATTGCAGCTTTTTGAATACAAACAAATTTAGATTTTAAACTGCGTCTGGATAATTAAGGTGTCCACTTCCCTAAGAAGTTGTAAAAACATTTTCAATTGAAGTAAAATTCACACATTAGTTGTGTTTTCAATAACATCTAAGCTACTGAAGCTACCTTTCTTTTAAATCCCTGTATAATTTTAGAGAAATAGTTATGATGAAAGATAGTTTTAGGGATATAATTTTGAAAAAAAAAAAAAAATGTTTCCAAAAATTAAATGAAAGTACAATCATATATAGGTTTTATTGGTTTAGTTATGTTTTTGTTATATTAGGGATGTTTCGAGCGTTTTTATACTTCATCGATGATTTTTATAAAATTTCATTTAAGTATAAAACTAATCGAAAGTTTAAACAAGGAGTTATTCAAACAATTTATTACTGCAATGAAACTGAAGAGTCTAGTAGTGTTGAAGGACGAAACTAAATGCTTAAATTATCTAATATTTATATTCTTATTTTAATATATCCCTTATTTTATACTACTGCATGTTCTAACTATTGTAACTGTTATTGTCACTGTTAGCAAAATAATAATAATAATAGACGGATACATATTTTTCCTTACAATCCTACTCCCAATTCAATGTATCCGCATTTTCCGCAATTATTATTTTGTATGTAACAGAAAATATTATTAGAAAATTTATTAAATGAAATAAAAATCAAAACAATCATATAAATAGTAAATAGAATTTTATAATACACTTCCAAATTTTTATTTTTTATTCATAACTATTTAAAATGAAAACAAAATAACGACTAAATATTGAAGAAAATTCCTGTAGATAACAAGGAAGAAAGGAACAAAGAACTTGGTAAAGAAATATAACGTTAAATTTACTGTTACTTATTTTTTTTTTTTCTCCAAATATTATTTTCCTTTTTATATGTACCTACATAATATACCATATATCTATATACATACATATATAAAAAAAACAAAACAGTTTTAACATAATGTTGTATTGAAGAATAAAATTGCCCGTTATATTTTGTACTTTTACATTTATAAATTTTATTTTTTTATTCTTTTCTTTTTCTTTTTTTTATTTTGTATATTTTTCCTGTTAAAAAATTCTATATTTTGTATCTTTACTACAAAATTCTGTCATTGACAAATTGTCTGAGGACAAAGTCTAATGGGTTTGTTGACTAAAATGAACTGAAAACATATATACATACACGTAAAGGACGACTTAAATGAATAAAATGTAATGTAAACATAAAAAATTAAATATATAGAAAGAGACAGATATATATAGAGATTTTTTATAGTATCATATTATTATATAGGAATAAAAAAAAAAATTGTCAATGTAAAACAAACCATGCAGAGATAAAAAAAAAATAAAAAGACAGATGTGGTATAAAGAACAGATTTAGTATCTAAATTATAAATTTTTAAAAATGAAAAAGAATAAAATTAAGTACATTTTTACACACATGTACCTACATATTATGTTCAATCAAAAAAAAAAAAATTCAATAAAAAAATATAATAAGAAAAAATATAAATAAAAAAACAATCTTATAAATACAATATTAAAATACTTATATACAATAGGTAGAATAATATAAAAATACATAATAATAAAAATTAAAAAATATTTCCTTTAATATTTATGTATGTATATGGTTATATGTACATCAATAAATCTTAATCTATCTCAAGATTATAAATTCAAGTGACTGCCTTACAAAAAAAAATATTGTCATAACAATTTAATAAAATTACAAAACAGGAAAACAGGACTAGAATTCGGTAAAAAAGATTTAATATTGTAAGCTTATAACAAGGTAAATAATAGAACATAAACAAATTTTGTTCTTTTTGT
Source organism: Poecilobothrus nobilitatus (assembly GCA_947095535.1). Lineage (NCBI taxonomy): Eukaryota > Metazoa > Arthropoda > Insecta > Diptera > Dolichopodidae > Poecilobothrus > Poecilobothrus nobilitatus. Next base: position 238,195,555 of record OX352773.1, on the reverse strand, counting down.
TGTTTTTTTTATTTTTATTAAGACTTTCACTTGTTTTTTTTCTCATTTTGTTTGATTGTATTTTTACTTGATCCTGCAGTCCTTTAAATTTAAATTTTATTACTTAATTTAAAAAAAAAAGAAAATAAATAGTTTGAAACTTCTTAGGACTTACGACATTTAAAAAAAAAAAAAACACTATTTATTTCTTATAATTTAACAGTTACGAATACGAAACTGTCTGTAGAGGAATTCATATAAAAAGACACATTTATATTTTTGTCATTGAAGAAAAGTAAACCGTCATTTCAACATGTGCTCTAATATGAGAACAATCATCATCAAATATTTTTTTTTTTTTAGTTTATTTCCCTGCCACATAAATGTGACAAAGAAATTAGACAGCGTTTCCTTTTCAGATGTGGCTGTAAATGTCAAAAAAGGTAATTATTGTTAAGACGTGTGTATTACAGTGTATTACTCCCTCGATGCTTACAGCGTATTTTATACACTCTTACCCATTAGGCCCGAGACCCCTATTTTAATATTTCAAAATACTTAAATTATTCAATGAGAAAAACATTACTAAAACTATTTTATATTATTGAAAACAATTATGATTTTATTTTTCGTTCATTAATTTTCTACTTTTCCTTTGACTCAACACCATGCATGACACTATACGCTTTTAGTTTTTTAATTCCACATTATCACACATCATACTCCACTCCACTTCAGTTATAATAGCTTTTTCTTAACTCGAAAACATGCATCAGACTACGATCCAGTTAAAATTTTTATATAAATTTGATAAAATATACACATATAAAACTCTATTTCAGCTATAATAAAATTTCTTATTGTTTCGGCATCACCGCACAGACTATGAGTAATCTAAAATTATTCTTTATTTGACTCGATAACAGACATCAGATTACGACTTAATTAAAATAAGGTTTCCTTTGACTCGACAACACATATGAGACACCGCTACAGTTTCAATAAATTTTCCTTTGAATCGACATCACGCATCCGACTCCCACTCAGTTACAATAACTCTCTTTCATTGATTCGAGTACATACATAAGGCTCTGTTTCAATTACAATAAATTTTTCTTTGACTCAACAGTACGTATCAAACTATAATTCCGTTAAAAGATCTAAGATTTTACTTACCAGATGAACAGTCAATTTTAAACTATTACAAATAAAACGGTAAGCACTTTTTTACAGAACAGATAAAAAAATAGAATATTTAATTTTGTTTTTTATTTTTGTCATATCACGCGCTTTTTTAAAAAATCAAAAAAAAAAATGGACAGACATCTGATGAGCAAATAACGTAGTAATTCCGGTATTTAAGTACCCCCATTAAAAAAAAAATTAAAATTATACAAAATTAAAAAAGGAAAAAAAAATTAACAAGGTAGTAAGTATCCGAGTCAATGAAAATGAAGAGATTTAAATGTGAACATTTACTATACTATTTACAACAAAGATAAAGATAAAAAAAAAATACAAAAATAGAACGTCACAAAAAAATTAAGACACAAGGTAACAAAAAAGAAAACAAAACAAAAAATATAAAAATAAAAGGACATTAATGGTATCAGAACAAGGACAGCAGAAACAAAAAAAATAAACACTACGTTGACAACTCAAGTGAAATGGATTATTTTAGATGATAATCAAAATGATTTCAATGATAATGATTATGATAATGATAATGTTTTAACTATGGATTAAAAAATAATTGAAGATTACTGATTGGTTTAAGTTATTTATTGTCGATTTCTTTACACATTATTTTTTGTTTTTTCTTTTTTTTTTGTTTTAAATTAAAATAAATTTATCCAAATTTAATGGATTAAGTGATTTTTAAATGTAATTTTTTATTTGATGTTAATTGAAAATTGAAAGAAAAATTTAGAAATGAAAATATTAATGTAGGTATAGGTATACATTTCTTTAATTTATGTATTTATAAAAGTAACTCTATATATATATATATATATTTTTTTTTTTTTTTTTGGAATTCTATAAGTGCATTTAAGTAACATTTATAGAACAGATATATTTAATTATCCTATTTTACTCTTTTGTTTCTTAATCTCATTCTTATTATATGCCCTTAAAATCTATAAAAAACTGAATTTGTAAATTTAGAGATCTAATAAATTATTCGAATATGTCTACCTCTTCTTTTATTGAAATATGTTTTGAATAAATTGAATTGATATGATATTATCTACATAAAAATAGAGTAACAAATTCAAGAATTATTTTTGGTGGGGTTTCTTGAAGGAAAGGATTTACGTCAACAAAACACAAAACATTCAGGAAATAAAGCAGATATTCGCAGAGAAATTTCAAACTTGGAGCCAGAAACATTGCGCAACGTAATGCAAAATGATGTCATTTTTCACACTTATCTTAAAAAAAATTCAATAATTTATACTTTCATTTAAAAAAAAAAATAAAACAAAAAAATTTTAAGCATTTCAAATCAGTCAGTCCAAGTTGGCCTACCTTTTATTAACAAATAGCCTAAAAGTATGCAATAGATAAAACTTTTATAGTAGCCGATGGTTTTGTAATATAAAAAAAGGAAAAGGGCTTCGGTGGCCTAGCGGGTAGGCGTGTGGCGTATTAACCGAAGAAGTGTGGGTTCGATCCCTGCACAGGTCGTAAGTGTTTTTTCTTTACATACCCCCCTTACGACCAAATATAATGTAAATATATAGTATATAATATAAACAAAATAAATAATATTAGTATATAATTTAATAATAGTATAAAAACCTATAATGGCCTTTAGTAGCCGATGGTTCATAATATTGCATTACATTTATGTATGCAATATTAATATAAATAAAATAAATAAATAAAAAAAGGAAAAATAGAAAAGAAATAATATCGTTATCATAGTTGTTGAAAATTTAATAAATGAAAATGTTATATAAAATGAAAATTTGCAATACATTTCTAGATATCCTAAAAATATGCTATTTAAGTACATAATGATACATAATATAATAATAGCTATTTGTATGGGCTTCGGTAGCCTAGTGTATAGGCGTGTGGCGTATTAACCGAAGTAGTGTGGGTTCGATCCCTGCACAGGTCGTAAGTGTTTTTTTCTTTACATACCCCCTTACAACCAAATATAATGTAAAAATATAGTATATAAATAAACAAAATAAATAATATTAGTATATAATTTAATAATAGTGCAAAAAAACCTATAATGGCCTTGCTAGCCGATGGTTCAATAATATTGCATTACATTTATGTATGTAATATTAATATAAATAAATAAAATAATTAAATAATATTGGAATTAAGTGATTTGTAATATTAATATGAATAAATAAATAAACAAATTATATTATATTTTGTGGTATGTAATATGTTTTTGATAATATGGTACATTAACCGAAAGAGTGCGGATTCAAATGCAACACCAACACAATTTAATATTGAAACAGAGTCCTCATCTAAACACATAACATTGCACGTTTGATGGAAATTAATTTAGTGCTTGCAATAAAAATAATTTATAAAAGTTCAAAGCATTAATACCTAGTATGATTTTATTAACTCTTATGTATATTTATAAAGGTTTTATTTTGAATGCTTTTTAGAGTTATGTAAAGCCTATAAGTTTTCAAGTTATATTATGCAAAATTTTCAAACTTAGTGTAATTTGAATAAAAAAGTGGATGATCTTAAAAAAAGTTTAATTTTCGAATTAATCGAAGAAAAAGCCTTTTAAATCTTCTGAGTCAATAAATTACAATTAAACGACAAGAAACAACCACCAAAAATAAGGATTCAATCCTCTTTACTCTAGTGATGCAATATTAAGAATATGGTGAAGAATTTTCACTACCAAGTAGTAGTATTAGTAGTATTATATCTTTTCGCACATTTTTCTTAATAATACCCTTCAAAAAAGGACTTGTGACGTATATAAAAAATCACTTAATGGATGTCCTATGATCCGGATAGGAGTGAAAAGGTGCAAAAAAAAAAACTTCAAATATGATCAACTATAAAAGCAAAATTTAAAAGAAACCAGGAAGACTGTATGGTAGACTGTGTCACCTCTATGATACCGACGCGAACACGATATTCTTTATCTATAAAATGTAATTACTAATTATTCACATTCGTTCAATTTCAATAGCGATTGTAAAAAGCCTAGTTTCATTATTGACAAAATTAATAGCAAGGATGCGAATAACTAAATTGTGTCTGAAGTAAATTTGATCTAATTTCTGGATGGAACAACATTTAAATTATGAAATTATTTATGAAATTATGATATTATGAAATGGTTCAATTTATTTACAACCATTTAAGTAAAAAAAAAAAATCAAAATTCATAAAACATTTCCTTATTAGGCAATCCCAATTCATCAATATCTTAAGTATAATTTTGTCATGAATTTAGAGATTGAGTATGATAGTATAAGCTTTCTAAGACACATATTTACGATTCTATTTTGTTGTCATTTAATTCATTTTACTGTTAATTACTCGAAGATTAGGAAAGAAAAATGTTTCCCTTAGAAATATTATTCGTAATTTCATTCACTAAAGAATTCCTGTTCCATTCCTGTTCTTTCTATGAATACATTTATATATATGATATAGTATAGATATGATAAATACATATTATACATATTTAACTGTCTAAAAGGCACAAAGGATCCAAAGGAATAAATTTCAAGAAATATATGTATTTAAAAGATTTTTCGAGTAGAAACAAAATATATGCCTCAAACTCCTTAGAAAAGCAACAAAAAATGAAATAAATTTCCATTGAATTTTCTTAGAAAAATTATAAAAATGTAAATATATAATAATAATTTCTAAATTTTAAAAAACGTAATACATCTAAAAAGAGATTAGTGCTTGATAGGTAAAATAAAAAATTTTATTTTTTTTTTTAACGAAACAAAAAAGAAATGATTTTTTTTTTTTCATTTTTGACTTTAATTTAAAAAACAAAAAATTAAACTTTTATAAAAATTTCAAGAATCATAAATAAAAGCTAGATAGCCTGTAAAGTACAATAATAACCTATAACAAAAAAAAAAAAAAAAAAAAGAAAAAGAAACCAATAATCAATATAAAAGATTCGAAAAGAAAATATTATTACATAACCTACAAAGGAAAAAAGTAATCAAAAACAAATGAATTTTACCATTATCATTTTTCTTTTTTTTTTTTTTTTTGTTTTTCAAAATAAACCAATATATTGCCTTTTTGCAAGTTTTGTTTTTTTTTTTTGTTCCTTAAAGGATAATAATAATAACAAAATAAAAATTTCTTTCTATAATTTTTCTCTGATTTTGATTTTTTACATTGCATTCACATAATATACGTATATAGATAAAATGAAAATATCGACAATTTTCTCTTTTCCTTTAGAAAATTATTTATAAATTTTGTAGTGTAGTTAAAAATTTTTAATATATCTTAAGAAAAATTTAAAATTTTAAAAAAAAAATCCATTTTATAATGAAAATAAATATTGAAATAAAATAAGTACTTTAAAAATATCAAATAAATAATAGAAGTCGAAATCATGTCTGTCAAGTAAAATCAAGACTTTTTATACATCTGTCAATTTATTATAGTTTAAACTTAATTCAACCAATAATTGACGGTTAAATATTTTTCCTTAAAACACAAAAATAATTTTATGTTATCAAAATTTGCGATAAGTTTGCATTTTCGAAAACAGCAGGGGTTTATTAAAAATGCATAATAAGTACTGTACAGTACAATAGGCATATCAATGATTTTTAAGTGGTAGGGTAGATACATTATTAATAGACAATTCCCAAATTTAAATATTTGAATACTAGTACTAATGAAAATATTTTAATACAGTCTTCATCTTTCTTCATCTGCACATAGTTAGGTAGCTTGCGACTATGATCGAGGCGACAGATAAGCACATAAGTTATTTAATATAAACAGAAAATTTTATTTAGTATCTTATAATTGACAGTATAAACTTAAATAATTAAAAAATATAAATTGAATTACTTATATTGATTGAAATTTCAGCAATTTTACACTAATTTATATCAATAAAACCTGTCTTCTAATATAGTAATTAAATGTAAAGTTCTTTCGACATATCGACAAAATGTAAAGTTCTAACTCAACATGTCTAAAATATCTGTATTTCCTCAACATACTCTGTCTTTCGTTTTATTGTGGTTACTAATCATAGGGGGAAGGAATTTAATACTGCATAGTCTTGTATGGTTTATAATTTTAAATGGCATTTCAAATTTTTTTATCTGTGACTGTATTTAAAATGCAACTAAGCCAAGAAAACCTAAAAATAAAAATAATAAAACACAAAACTATTCTTTATAAGTATCAAAGGAATTATAAAATTTCATATTTATAGTTTTTGTACAGGAAAATGGAATTCACATGATGAAAATTTTTTTATTAAATGGAGGTTTCCAATATTTTTTTTTTTTTTTATTTGTATTCTTAAAAAAGTTTTTCATTTTTTGTTGTGAATAAATCCTTTTCTTCTTCTCTCAAGTAGAACAATAATTTAATGTTCTTCCAGAGTTTAGAAATATTTAATACAATTTAAAAACAATGTTAATTTTTTTTTTTTTTTTTTGTTTTAGAATCGAATATTTTTCTTTTTTAAAAGAAAAACTTAATATGTATCATGAACAAAAAAAAACTTTCTATCAATCCAATATTGTTTTATCCTTGTACAACTTTTTCAAATATTTTTGTAAAAAGGAGGAAGAAAAAAATAATGTTATCTTTTATAAAAAAAAAAAAAAATATACCTTTGAAAATATTTTGTTGATAACCTTTTCATAATAATTTATAGTAGGTTTAACATAAAACATTCTCTTAAATATTGGATAACAACTATACATCTAAACTGCAATGCAGTGATTTTAGATGTGTGATAATACTATAGAAACGTTTTCTGCAATATGAAAAAGTGTGAAATGATTTTTTAAATTGGCTAACATATATAATCTTTAAAGTTCTTTATTATATATTTTATTATATTTTATATGTGACTAATGGCGAAGTGATTAAGTCATCGGTCTTCAATAATATAAATATCTTGATTTTAAATCTCCGTCTCCATTCAATATTAATAATTTTTATCTCATTAGTTTATATTTCATAAAAACTGATGAATTAATAATTATTGTACCAGTTAATAGATGGCGGACAAATGTAGTATTAATTTTCATTATCTTGAACAATAGCTGCAGTCGAATAATTATGGGCTTAGTGAAATTAATCATAAAGAAACTGAAGCTTAGTAGCTTCAACTGAAACTGAAGGTCAGTAGCTCGGAAGATGTGAATCATAAGCGAGTGGATGCCTAATTCTACTCATAGAAGTGGAAAGCAAAAAAAAAATTATCTACTTTATATCTATTTTATTTTAATTGTAATGGCTACATGTTTTTCAAACATTGAACTTTAAAAGAAGCTTTACCTTAATTAAAAAATAAATTTCCTAACATAAAAAAGTTGGAAACATGTAAAGCGAGTTGTAGAGTTGTATTTGCAAGTCGATTCGCAGGTACCCAGTATAAGATTGCTTACACTTCAGTTTAGAATATATACAGTTCTGAATATTGAGTTCCTGGCCCTTTTACTCCAGAGCCGGTTTCTTCTGATGTTGAACCATCAGTAAACCATTTTATTTTCAGGAGGATATTTCGCAGAGCCATTATTCCACTTACTTTTTTGTTACACAGCTTTATGGAGAAATTTATTATAAAACTGAATTTCGTAGTCATTTCAACTTGAGGAACTTGAATGAGGGGTGTACATTTTAAGAATTCCTTTTATCTTCAACATAAATTTTCTAGATATAAGTCATATTTTGTGAATAACAAATCTAATCTAAGCCAAGATATTGAACATTTTAATTAGAATATAAGAATAATAAAGTAAATGAGTAAAATACTAATTGTAGTTTTGTTAATATTATAAGATCTGTCGATACTATCTATCATGAATCTAATCACTGGCAAGCGATTTTAATAAAATTAATCTGATTAACTTAAAAATTATATTAACTTTTTTAATCGGAATCTTTATATTTGATTTCTGTTTATTTAATATCAAATATCATGCAATATTCTCCATTTATATTTGTATATCCTTACACCTCTTGGAAGTGTATTGATGCTATACTAAACATCTCCTTCTTACATTATTCAATACGGTTATTTTGTCACAGATAATGTTACACTGTCCCAGATAATGTTCTTTATGCTTCATTCCAGACATGTTGCTCTGTACAAGATGTTTCTTAAACGATCACGACCATTTAGGATAAAACATTGAGAAGGATTAATTACATTAGGTAAATAATTAGATTTGTGCTCTAAAAAGAATGTTGTCCGACCAGTTAATTGCATTATAGTACCGCCTTAAAGTTCCATATTAAAATGGCTATAAATTAAATTCCAGTTCAAATATTTTTTTAATCTGAAAAAATCAAAAAACAGAAAATATTCTATTTATATTTATAACTATTAATACAGATTTTTCTTACCTTAGAAGATTTTCCATGAATTTTATTAAGAATAAATCATTCTAGATGGTTAGCTTTCTCTGTAAAAAATAAAATAATGAAATCTATCAAGTCAGTAGTATTCTATGCCACCAACTTTATATTTCGTAATTAAAAATTATCGATTTTTGTTAAACATCCGAAAGGCTGAAAAATAGAATGAAAATTAATAGAATTTTGTGAGTTGAATACAAAAAAACTAGATTAGATTTTAAAAATTCAGATGTTTTTGATCTTATTATATTCGAAAGCTCTCCTATTATCAGACACTCTTATTATTTCTTATGAATAGTATATAGATAAGAGATTAATAGATAAAAACTTAAAGCACACCATTAAGTATATAATCATAAAATAAATAAAATCAAATTGTAATAATGTTGAATAGAATATATTATTATCTTATCACACTTAACTGACCAACTTTAAAACACATCAAATGGTTTACATGTTATATATACGTAACAAATTTTAAAAAGAAACATAATAAAATTGTAATCTTAAGGAATTAATTTTCAATTCAATTTTTTATTTCACACCCAAAATCCATTCTATATGCTCAAAATATAATTCTCAACCTTAATCCTTATATAACATTACACCAATGACAATAACAAAAGGTCATTAAACTTAACTATATTAATAAAATAATAAAAAAAAAAAAAAAATGAAAAGTAATTTCTAACCCTTTTGGACATTGAACATTGAAAATTTTAACTAAACCATAATAAGATCTATAATAAAATCCAAAAAAAAAACAAAAATAAAAAAAAAGTTAATTCGATTAAAGATTTTTTTTTTTAATATTATCTGCATGCAGCATGATTTTAATTCAAAAGGATTTGTATTTTTCCGGAGAAAATCTCAATTTAAATTTAAATAATAAAAAAAAAATTAAATGATTTTTTGATTAGAAAAATTGTATGTGGACTGAATGATATTAGACATTTCGTACTTTTACAAATATATTTCTTGTCTTTTATTCTTTTTATTTATCCACACATTCTAAATTTAAGAAATACAACAAAAAAAAAAAATTTCCAACTATAATCTAGGTTATCAAATAAAAAACAAATTTATAGATACAAGTAAGTATTTATTAAATTTATGACGAACCTTAAACGTAAAGTATAAAAAAAAACAAAAATGTTCATTATAATATATCTGAAGATATAAATTGAGTCCCTAAGTTTTTTTTTCTTTCTTTTTTTTTTTATTTTAAATTTTAAATGTATCACAAAAAGACAGTGGCACTTATTTGTTTCTGAAAAAAAAAAAACAAGTAAATGTAACAGTAAGTCGATGCAACCGACTTATTAATACCCTACACCTGAATAATTCGAATTAAATTAAAAATCCATAAGTGTTTTTGGCAGCTGCTTGAACTTCTTCCCTTTTCTGTCTTATTCAACTCGAATTTCAAGAACGTAAAAGAGGCATCCGCTTGGGATATGCTTGACACCCTTGTATAAAATTTTAAGTTTCTATCTTAATTAGTTTCGAAGATTGGTAGTCCTTGGGAGGTTTGTGTCAGCTACCCGAATTGCCACTCCAATTCATCGAATCCATCTCAGGAACATAAAGAAAACTTGCCAGAACACCATTCTATTAAATTTAAAGGTTCTACTTTTGTTGGTTTTGGAGATATGGTCGTTGCTCTTGTGCTCGTCCGGAAGTTTCCAAAATACGAACCCATGGTTCAAATTCTTTCAAATGTCAGTTTCCAATTTTACAGAAAAGGAAACATAACAGAACACCTTTGTACTAAAAATAAAAGTTCTATCTTTGTTGGTTGTGGAGATATACTCGTTTGCTCTGGGGCTCGTCCGGAAGCTTCCAAGATTTGAACCCATGGACCAAATCCTCACAAATTTCAGAAACATAAATCAAACATGAAGGAACACCATTCTGCCTAATTTAAAGGTTATATCTTTGTTGCATTTGGAAATAATATCATTTGCTCTGAGGCTCGTTCGGAAGCTTTCAAAATACGAACCCAAGGACCAAATCCTCTCAAATTTCAGAGGCCTAAATCATACATGAAAGAACACCATTGTGCCAAAAGTAAAGGTTATATCTTTATTGGCTTTGGAGATAATCTCATTTGCTCTGGGGCTCGTTCGGAAGCTTCCAAAACCAAACCCATGGACCAAATCCTCTTAAATTTCAGAGACATAAATCAAACACGAAAGAACACCATTGTACCAAATTCAAAGGTTCTACATTTGTTCGTATTGGATATAATCTCATTTGCTCTGCGGCTCGTTCGGAAGCTTCCAAAATTCGAATCCACGGTTCAAATTCTTTCAAATTTAAACCCATGGCCAAATCCTCTCAAATTTCAGAGACCTAAATCAAACATGAAAAAACATCATTCGGCCAAATTTAAAGGTTATATATTTGTTGTTTTAGGAGATAATCTCATTTGCTCTGGGGCTCGTTCGGAAGCTTCCAAAATCCAAACCCATGGACCACATCCTCTTAAATTTTAGAGACATAAATCAAACTGGAAGAAACATCATTATAAAAAATTTAAAGGTTCTATCTTTATTGGTTTTGGAGATAATCTCGTTTGCTCTGGGGCTCGTTCGGAAGCTTCCAAAACCCGAACCCATGGACCAAATCTTCTCACATTTCAGAGACTTAAATAAAACATGAAAGAACACCACCCTGCCAAATTTAAAGGTTATATCTTTGTTGGTTTTGGAGATAATCTCATTTGCTCTGTTGCTCGTTCGGAAGCTTCCAAATCCAAACCCATGGACCAAATCCTCTTAAATTTCAGAGGCCTAAATCATACATGAAAGAACACCATTCTGCCAAAAGTAAAGGTTATATCTTTATTGGTTTTGGAGATAATCTCATTTGCTCTGGGGCTCGTTCGGAAGCTTCCAAATCCAAACCCATGGACCAAATCCTCTTAAATTTCAGAGACATAAATCGAACAGGAAGGAACATCATTGTACAAAATTTAAAGGTTCTATCTTTGTTGGTTTTGGAGATAATCTCATTTGCTCTGGTGCTCGTTCGGAAGCTTCCAAAACCCAAACCCATGGACCAAATCCTCTTAAATTTCAGAGACATAAATCGAACGGGAAGAAACATCATTGTACAAAATTTGAAGGTTCTATCTTTGTTGCTTTTGGAGATAATCTCGTTTGCTCCGGAATCATTCGGAAGCTTCCAGAATCCGAACCCATGAACGGATTTTGTCCAGATTCGAACTTAGCCTTTCTTTCGTAATTAGTAACCTACTATATAAATTTCATCAAGATAGCATCATTATTTTTTGAGTTATCGTGCGTACGGACGGACGGACGGACGGACATCGCTAAATCGACTCCGACGGTGATCCTGATTCAGAATATATATACATGTCTATACCTAACTCGCTTCCTTTTGGTGGTTACAAACACCATACCAAAGTTAATATACCCTATACTTTAGGTGTAGGGTATAAAAAAATACAAACTGTTAAAAGTCCAAAATATGAACAATATCTTCTTTCATTTCGAAATGAAAAAAATCTATTTCTAAATTTTTATAAATCTATAAGACGTCTAAATCATTAATTTCATTCAGACAATACCCTAATTCCCTAATTCCAGCTCTTACACTACTAGCAATATTATACAATACTCAATATTAGAAATTATACGGGGTGTCCGACATAAGAACTACATCCATTCTAGAACAAACAGATAGTTAAGTAAGAACAGATAAGAAATCAGCAAAAGATTGTATGAAAGGGGGGTCTATTTTGTACCATTTTCAAGATATGCAGCTTTAAAGATTTTTAATGATTTTTCAAAAAAAAATCTATAACTTTTGAACGACTTGCTTTAGAGAGATACAACAAAATGCATTTTGTTTCAAAAACTGTTCAGAATAGATTCATCTCACATTCCATACAATCTTTTACAAGCTTCTACATCCTCTACCTACTCTAGGGTAAGGTTCTTATGCGTCTTATGCGTCTCATACATCCTATATATAATATCTTTGAATTTTTTTGTAAAATATAACGATTTTTCTTTTTATTTAGTTTTAAAATGTAACATTTTCTTTCATTTATTAATTTCTATGAATTTATTTTGAATGAACTTTGACAGATCCTGATTCTTTCGAAATAACTAAGATAGTCTTTTACATTCTTTTTACTATGAAACAACTAAAGGATCACTGTATGTAAATATATACTGGACGAAAACACAATCAATTTATGATAGTTTTTTTTTAATAAAATTTAGGATAAGAAAAAAAAAACATAAAAATAAATGACGAAATCGAAATTTGCTAATATTAACCCCATCATTGAAAAAGTCTTTATTTTCGAAAACGAATTTTACGTCATAAAAATGATGGGAAACATAAAAAAAATCATACAACTTTGTATGATATAAAAAATTTCAAAATAAAAAGTATATTTTAAAATAAGAAAACTATTTTGTATAAAATCTCTAAGATACATTATGTATTTTAAGTTTCATGTAATTTTTTGTTTTTTATAAAAGAAAAAAAATACGAAAAGGCTCGCTTTTTTTGTGAACTTGAAATATTTGCCTTACTATGATGATAAAATAAGAATTAATAAAATATGTAATCGAAGAATTTAGAAAGAAAATAGTCACTTATTTGCCCAAAAGATAAAAAAAAAAAAAAAAATTCAATTTAAGATTTAATTGAAATTACAAACATATGCAAAAATCAATTTGAAATTTTTTTAAAATATTGCACCACAATTAAAGAAAGGAAAACAAAATCAAGTTGTATGTATAATGTACATACATAATATATGAATTTATAAAATCCGCTATTGCCATGTAAACGTAACAGATTCATTTTTTTTTATCTTTATCCTATATGCTTTTGTTTTTGTTTTAATAATTCTGATGCATACATATTACATACATATATATGTATGTGGTAGATATTTCTTTTACATAAAAGTAAGATTTACCTTTGAGCTGTTTCTTTTTAGCATATTTCCGAAAAAATTTCGAAAAAATGTGCCTATTAGTTTTAATCTGTCCGTTCGTCCGACTGTCCGCCCGTCTGTCTATCTATCCGTCTGTCTGTCTGTTTACAAAACTTCTACAACGTTAAAGATAGAGAAAAACAATTTTAACCATGGGTAGGTTTTATAAAAAAAGTAAGGTTGTAGAACAACTTTTTCGTGTAGCCTTATCCATTACGAAACTGCATCCCTTCAAACTTTGAAAAAGCCCTATTTTTAAATGCGTATATCTCCTTTTTCTACTTAACATTTTTTCAATCTGAAAACACCATTCGACAAAAATTTTGTTTTACCTTTATAAATTAATATCAAAATTATACAAGTGTTTTTAATTTAGAATTTAAATTTACTGTTATGTGAAAACAAAATTTTACATGATATTTCTCTTTTCATAACTCCGGCACAATTTTAGATAGGAACTAGAAATTTTAAGACAAGAAAGAACTTTTAGAATTAGTATAAGTTTCCTTAGAAAATTGTACCAGTCTCTGTTTAAGAGCTATTAGGGCACAAAGGTTCAAAATTTGCTATTTTTAGGGATCTGCAACTTAACCACCTGTACAAATTTTTCTTCGGCAAGACATAAAAATTAAAACTTCAGTAATACATTTTTACGTGTGTTAACGGTTTTTTTTAGTTATATAGGGTTTCCGACTTACAGCCCCTCAATTTTGGTGCATAAGTCATAATTCTAAATAGTTTGTATTATATTTTGGAAGTATGCGCTTTTAAAAACCGTTGGTTTACATTCTACCTTGTTTTTTTTTTTTTGAGTTCCGATTTCGGATATTTTCTTTATCCAATACAAAACCAAAATAAAATGGAAGAAAATAAACAGAAAGACAAAAAAGAAAATAAATAAAAAATAGATAGAAATACACACATATGTGTGTTAAGAAAAAAATATAGCTTTGAATTTTTTTTGAAGACATGCAATGATGATGATGAAATATTGCATGCATATTGTTTGTTTCTAAAATAAAATTTACTATACTTAAATTCATCTTTATCTAGGGATATTTGTAAAGGATAAAATTATACAATTTTGTTACTATTATATTATGATTTTGATGTCAGAACTTCAAACTGAAAAATGCATAAACATAAAACTTTTTCTTCTTTGGTACATTTTAATTAATTCTCATTTTCTCTACAATGTGTTTTGAATCCAAGCTATTCTTTAGGTATTGCGATTTATCAAACAACAGTCAACATCATTAAAATGTATTAGGTGATTAGAATGAAATTTTTTAATACATAGTATTCAAAGTCTATAAGTGGTATATTACCCAAAATTACCATCGAAATACACTAATAGGAGCACTACTTAATAGTGAGTCATACATGAGTGATATAAATTTTTTGTAATAAAATAACGCCTTTTTTCAGTTTTAATGTATAACGGTTTGACATATTTATTAAATTTCGTTTTATTTTTCATTATGAACACTGAAATCTTTGCAAAAGATGAAACACATTTAAAAGGAAAGTTTTTAGAACAACATTTAAGTTATTTGAATTCTATCACACGAATAAGAATTGTCATAATCACAGAAGTACGTTAGATTTATCTGGACGAATTAACATAAGTGCTCTGATAATAACAAACAAAATGAATGAATAAACTGATGTAGAAGGACCATCTTCCACCTGTCCCACATAAAAACTGAACACAAGAGAACTTATTATATTTGTAGAAACTGGTTTAAAATAAAAGGTAAATAATTTTAAAACATCAAACGTCAAAAAAAAAATGGTACGTCATATAAACAAACATGCATACATCAATACATACATAAATAGATATATACATAAAACATACATACATACATATATCAATACATTCATCCATACATATATTCATACATACATAGATTTTTAAGAAATTATCTTAATGCTTTCATATTTGAAGACCTACATGGATCTCATCTCTTAACGGATGAAAATACTATGAAACTGAAGTAGGAACTTTTGAAAATAAAATAAAATTTGATTTGAATCTCTGTTTATTCTCTTATGGTATCTGCTATTATTTGCTATTGTTATATATACCAGTATGAAAGAAATTATAAGGGTATATAATAAATTTGTTGTTACATTTGTAACACGTTAAAGAAATCGATATAGTTATAGTGATATATAAGTTCTAGATATGAGAAAAGTAGAGATGCTTAAAATCGAATTCTGAGTAAATTTTGCTATGTCCGTTTGCATGATAACTCAAAAATTAGGTATCTGAATTTTTTTCAAAAAAAATTAAGCTTAATACTAACAATTATTTTACAAAATTTGCTTAGTCTAACGCAGCAGTTTCGGATAGGTGTAATACATAAAACTTCTTTTTTATAACTCAGAATATACAGGGTATTTCCGACTCGATGGTCTTCCTTGAAATGGGTGATCGGGCATACCGAGAAGAATAAAAAATTGTATTGGAGGAGGGCATCTATTCTGGACCCTTTTCGATATATTAGGGGTTAAAAATTTTTTAGAGACTTTTCATAAAAAAAATCTACAACTTTTGAACGGCTTACTATAGGGAGATAAAAAAAATTTTGTATTGTATAAAAAATTGTATTTTATAGAATAAGTTGTTAGCTTTAATTTTTATGCCCTAATGATTCCATAGCCCCAACAGTTACAAAGTTATGAAGGTTTAAATACAATACAATTTTTTGTTCGTCTCGGTATGCCCGATTACCCATTTAAAGAAAAACCATCGATGCGGAACCACCCTGTATATAATAAAAGAGTTTTTAAAATGTTGTTCAAAGAGACTACGTTTAATGACAATAATTTTTGAAAAATTCAATTAGTCAACCACAACAGGTTCGGATAACTGCTTGTAATTTTATATGCTCATAATCTAGGTACTTTAAAAAGATAGACATCTGCAATTTTGTAAAAAAAATTATCAAGTTTTATGACAAGAATTTACGTAAAATTTCGTTGATTTTGTGTAACATAGTAGAGTAGCTGTTATACAACTCCGAAATTTACCATAGAGAATATAATATTATAATATATTATGTTCGTTAGGGTATCCTATAGTCAACACAGTCAACTCTAAAATTCACCTCGTTTTCATTCTACATCTTATGTGTATTTTATTTTACGACAGCAATAAATGTATGTCTTACGTTATTTCAAACATAACATAAAAAAAAATGTAAAGACCTT
Source organism: Poecilobothrus nobilitatus (assembly GCA_947095535.1). Classification (NCBI taxonomy): domain Eukaryota; kingdom Metazoa; phylum Arthropoda; class Insecta; order Diptera; family Dolichopodidae; genus Poecilobothrus; species Poecilobothrus nobilitatus. The sequence continues at coordinate 238,178,775 of OX352773.1, read as the reverse complement.
AACAAGGACAAATCCAATCCTTTTTTTTTACCATAGTACCATTTAGTACCATAGTAATATTGGTTGTCATATCACTTATTGAGAAAGAAAATATATATTGTAGAACACAGGGAAAAGATATATTTCTTTTACTTTAACAAAACAAACTAAAAAAAAAATATTTATAGATATTTTTTGAAATTCATAAATATTTTTTTATTTTCAGTAATGTTTGTATTATAAGATTTTCTAATTGTATATTTAAATATTATTGGGCCTGTTGAAATAAATTGTAAAAAATATTGGAATGATATTAAAAAAAATTTCAAATAGTTTAATTATTGGTTCTAATAATGACCAACCTTTGAACACTATTTGAGAACTCATTTTTATAAAGGTTTGTTAATCTGACCTTCTCTTACAACCTATAGAAATAAATTCCATTAAATAGTATGAACTTTAATCAAAAATGACATATATATGTCAAAAAGTAGGTTTATGAAAGGGTTTATGAGTAGGTTTATTAGGTTTATTGATTAGGTTTATAACACATTCTACATAAATAGAAATATTTTAATGTATATTTTTTAAAAAATACTCCGAAAATTTTTATTCCTTTTTTACTCCCCATAAGAAATGAATTTTTGAAGCATTTTTGATTTTTTACTTCAATTACATAACATGTAAGTCACGGCAAGCTTAAAACGATTTATTTCGAACGGGGCAAAGTTGAATTAGTTTTTATCTTAAAATCTCAAAGTTTTAATCTAATATTCAATTCTTTCATCTAATCATACACATATTCATCTAATCGTTACATATTTACTAAAATCGTATAAATGAAAAATAAAAACTAAAAGTTCGAATAAATGAATGGTTTAACTTAGCCCCCAATCGATTTCTTCTTGTTAAAGCTTTAATAAATTTAATTTCTATCATCTGGTTTATAAATTTAATTTCTATCATATAGCATCCTTCCACATAGATTCCTTGATATCAGGATTATACTGTTATACTGAAACGGATCATATTGTGTTATTACTTTTATATCTAAACATCAGAATCTTTGATGACAAGAAAGGAAATAAATTTCTTAAAAACAAATCTAATATTCAATACTATGAAGAAATCTCTGATTTTATAAAAATTGATTTGGCTATCTGATATATATGATATCTTTTAGAAAATCCATATTTAGAGTTACGTAATTTAGATTTTTCGGTACAAATGATTTCAAATCATAAAAAAAAAAGTCCTTTTTCTTTTTTATTTTTGTAATAGTTTTTCCTTTTCTAAAGAAAATTTTTTTTCATCTTGTGATTTAATGAACAAAATATTATTCCAAAATAGGAGAAAAAAAAATTAGATTTTCATTTCATTTAGATCGTTTCGAATAATTTTTGAAAAACTATTTTTGATTCGCATCAATAAAATTTTTAGATTTATTTTATTTTAATAATTCTTGAAAAAGATCAAAGAATGAAAAAATCTGATTTTCTTTTTCTTAATTTTCCTTTTTTGGCTTTTTGTTTTTTTTTTTGCCAAAAAAAAACAAAAATTTTGGAAGGATTGTAATATTGGTTGTTCAATTGAAAGAGAAGGCAGATAAAAGGAATTGTTGGATTTTTCTTTTATAAGCTATAGTAATTTAATCATATCAATCTTTTAAATTTTGCAGTGTATGTATACATAAAAATTTAGGCTACTCAGTGCGGTTCAACGGGACTATTCTAAAATATTTTCAAAAATGAATTAGTATAATATTTTGTAGCATACATTTATTTAACCTCATAGTACCTTAAGCGTCATTTAATGCTACTACTCTTACTTTAAATTCTTCCCCTTGTTACTATGTTGTGCCACTCGTAGACTCAGTAAGCTCTTGTTTACGAAATAGTTTCTGGCTATAGGCATATTGATTCAATGGATAAAATTATATAGAAGTATTACTGCTTCCATTATTCTTATGGACCCTTCCTAGCTTAACTAGCTGTAATTCCGTATATTTTAAATCGTGGATTAAAAAAGGATTAGTTCTTCATATTTAGTAATACCAGTAAGTGCAGTGAAAGAAAATCCATGGGATTTAATTCTGTGGCCGCTTTGTCACCATACCATACCAGTAATATATACATAGCTATTAAAAGTATTAAAAGTGTTGTGTCTTATTATTCAAAATATTTCTTAAGGTTGTTTCTTTTTAATTTACATCATCTTCAGTTGTAAAATTAAAATATAATTATATTATTTATTTTAAGATATAGGATGATTAAGAGTATGATATGATTTTCTAAATAGAATATCATTCTTCGATCTCTATATACTTCGGTTTCTATAACTTATAATAATTACTTAATAAAATTCTTAACCAAAAATATTTTTACTTTATCCCTCTGTGATTATTCAAGCTTAAATTTCTTTAATACCGTTTTACTTCATCTTTTCGAAACAGAAGATTCTTTTTATAAAAGAATAACTGCACACAATTTAGTATTTTTTAATACATAGATTAACAAAATTATAGAACAAAAAAAGAAGGGAGAGCAAAGGAAAAAGATAAAAGATAGATAAAGAAAAAAAGGGATTCAAAATGCGTTGTTGAAAGAATTTATGATTTATGAATAAATCCCATTTTTGCAGATGATGCACAAAAAAAAAACTTTGATTAGAATTTATAAATAATAAAGTATCTATATTACTAATATTAAAACATTTTTTTTTTTTTTTTTTGGAAATATAATATATATTTGTATAAATATACAAATATAATAGAAAAAACATTAAAATTATAGTTTATAGATTGAAGGTATGTACCTATACAAAGACAAAATTTTAATTTTCTGTATTTAATATTGTTGCTAAGAAGCATTGAAGTATAATGTTATTAAAAAGGTTTAGATTTATTTTCAGTCACCCAACGACTTTGAATTGACTTAAAGGTAAATTATTAATAAAAAAATTGAAAGGAAAAAACTAATCTTTTTTTTTTTCTTTTTTTTTTGTTTTTGTGTAATATGGTCAACTAATTAAAAATACAAACAGAATATTTTAGATGAATGGAATATTTAAGATTTTTTTTTTTTGATATAGATTTTTTATTAAATCATAAGACGGGATAAATTGGTTTAGTTTAAGAGACAGCTATACTGAATGATCTGAACTTTGAAAATAGTGAATTTTCCCTTTTATGAAATAAAGATATTTACTAAGGATAAGGGAAAACTGACTCATAGTTTAAAAGATATGGTTTGCAAAAATGTTTATTTATTATTTATCTTGCCAATCTTTGCAAGATGATAAAATGGCAAAGAAATTAGTACAACTACATAATCAGTATAGGTAATACCAGGTAATACATAATAATATGTTAAACAATAATAATAAATATACATATAAATATTTTTAAAGCTATCTTTAGTGACATGTGACATGTTGTCAAATATAATTGTCAATTGACAACAATTTAAATTATTAAAATAAACAAAATTTGTCAAAAATTAACATAGACTGGCAAGACGTTTTCATATATATTTAGATACAATAAAATATAGATAGGCAGCTTCTTTTTCTCTTTAATGTGTTTCCTATTCAACCATTTAAAGCTAAAAAAAAAAACAATATGTTTTGGTCTAATGTAAAGTCAGCTGTTTTGTACAATTTGTTCATTAAAGCTTTTAGAACAGTTTATTTCTTCTGAAATCAAATATATCTGACCGTACTCAGACTAATAGCAGAAGCAGCAATAAAAGTAATGATAACAAAAAGTCACAAAAATAAACGTAAAGATCAGAATAATAAATCAAAATAATACATTAGAGAATTTTCGAAAAAGTATTCCATTTTATTGTAATGTATGTAAATATAGAAATTTATGCTTTATTAATTTTAAAATTAAAAATTTTTGATTCAAATTAAATATTAATTGAATATTATTGAATATTAAATATTTTTGATTTCCGAAAAAAAAATATAGTAAAATAGCGCGAAATTTTCTTTTTTAGGAAATATTTGCGTGAAACTAAATAATGAAAAAAACAGCTGTTACTCAAAAAATGGTTAAATTTTTTTTGTTATGTTGCTTATCTAGTTAATACTATATCTATGTTTTCATATAAAATAAGAGTGAAACAAAGGATAAAAATTTTTTGTTGGAAACATGTGTAGTGATTGTAAACAAAAGAAGTGATGAAAAATACTGACAATAAAGATGATAGCGAAATAATTCTGGTTTGATACAGATTTTCTTGAAATCTTGCAATATCCACAGTCATATAGAAATTTTTTGAAAATTCCTCAAAAGTAACTTTTCTTCTCAATTTTTTTTTTATAATAATGGTAATATAAAAGACAACTCTTAAGAAATAACGATTTACTTGCATAATCAACAAACAAAAAAAATTAAAAAATAAAACAAAAATACTTACATTTCTATTACAATTTATAAGTATTACCAGATAAATTAAGATATAGGTGTTGTAAATTAAAATAATTATGAAAACTTGTACAACTTGTAACTTTTTCTCATTTAAGTTTAATAGGTATATAAAAATAAATATAAAATTAGAAACTTACGTAACCCGGGGTTTACATAGAATAGTTACTAGCATGCTTGTTTAATTTTTTTTTTTTTGCTAAGGGAGGTGGGAATCTTCCAAAGACACCAAGAATTTCCCCTTGGTAGTATCAGATTCTTACTGACTAAACCCACCTCCCCCTTTAGCCAATATAGTGGGATGAAAGCCTTACCTGCGAACGCAGTATATTGGCTAGGGAGTAGGGATAGGAAAGGATAGGAAAATGGATACGGAAACATTGAATTGGGAGTGGGACTGTAAGGAAACAATGAATCCGCCTATTATTATTATTTTGCTAACAGTGACCAAAGCCGTCACAACAGTTACAACATGCAGTAGTAGTATATATATTACTACATGAGGTAATTATTGAAGGCAACCCCCACTGTCACTGAAGCGGCTGTTATTATTGGTATTAATATTCTTATTAATATTATTACTATTTTACTGCAGAGTCAGCGCCATCCGTGGATTACAACATGCAGCAGTATATAACACCTTACTTGCATGATATAACCAAAGATGGCTCTACTGTAGCAGCTATTATTATTATTATTATTATTATTATTATTATTATTATTATTATTATTATTATTATTATTATTATTATTATTATTATTATTATTATTATTATTATTATTATTGTTATATTGTTATTATTTTACTACAGAGTCAGCGCCATCCGTGGATTACAACGTGCAGCAGTTATAACACCTTACTTGCATGATATAACCAAAGTTGGCTCCACTGTAGCAACCATCCACTGTAGCAGCCAGCCATGTAATTATTATTATTATAATTATTGTTATTATTATTACTATTATTATTATTATTATTACTAATATTAATTATACGATATACATTATTACGATATAAAAGTACTACATATTTTTTATTTATGACCTGACGGGGGTTTGAACCCAAGACCCTTCGATTGAAAGGTTGGCGACTTAACCACTGCGCCATAATTGTATTTGTACTTTATTTTATTTGTAAGAGGAGAGTTCGACTAGTGACTTTTACGCTATTTTACTTACTTTTATATTATCTTACCCACTATCTTGTTTACTATCTCGAAATATTTGTCAAAAAACAAATAATAGCATATTTTTGAAACTTTTGAAGTATTTTGAAAAGAAAAAATCGGAAAAGTAAATAATTAAGCAAATAATAAAGTTAACAAATAATAATCCAGCAAATGGTGTAGTGGTTAGACATCCACCTTTTATATGAAAAGTGTCGGGTTCAAACCCCGGCTGGATCATATAGATTAAAAATAATATAGATTTTTTTTTATAACAAATAATTAAAATATAATTAAATATCATATCAGACCATATTGTAATTATTATATATAACAAAATAATAATAAAAAATAATTCTTGTATCAGATAAAAGATGGCGTAGAAATAAAGAAGAAACATCTCATACTTTTGTACAATAGCTACAGCTGAGGAATCAATAGCTTAGTGCGATTCACGAAACTAAAGCTTAGTCAAATAAAAATAATAAATGATAGTGGATGGCCCAATGATCTTTATAGAAGTCGCAAGGAAAAAAAAATAAAGTAAATAATAAAAATACTAGCAATAATTTGTATCGTGTTTATTTTGAAAATTGTAAATGACATTTAATGTACGAGTAATTTTTTTTTTCTAAAAACACATTCAAAATTCGATCAACTTGCATGCTAGTTACTATTCAACATAAACTCCGAGTAATATTTATAAATATTAACATAAAATAAATACAATTATTATTTTAGTAAACTTTATTTCAAATTATTACTCGTACTTCTATTCAAATTGTTTGAATTCCAACATTTTTTTTTTTTGTAACACATAATACATAAATATTAAAACGCTGTAATCAAAGTTTTCAACAAAATATTGACATTTTTTTTTTGTTTTAAAATCAAATAAAAAATATAAAGAAAAAAAAACCAATTATAATTACTATAGAAACTTAAGAACTCCTTAATTTACATACATAAATATGAAATCTATTTACAGAATCATATGTAAATTCCTTTTAATCCTTTCAAAAATAGAAAACATAAATATTGTTAGAGGTTTGACCTGAATCATGTTACTATATTTTATTATACTACAGTAACTTTCATCCTTTTTCATGTTACAAAAATAATTTTTTTTTTTTTTTTTAGTAAAACTTAACAAATCACTAAAAAACAAATAGAAAAAAAAAACAAAATAAAAAAATTGTAATTTTAGCGAAACTGACTATAAATAATTTATATTGCAATATTCATGAGGTCGATTCATCTCTAGCAAAACAGTTTAAATCACTGAAATGAATATAAGTATTGAAAATTGTAAAAGTATATTATATATTTGTATGTTTAAAATTGCATCTATCACTTTGTTGAAAAATGTAAAAAGCAAAAATTGAAATTCATTTCACGTAAATACAATAAAAGAAATATTTTTTATACCATAATAATTATATTATCAAAACAAACAATTACTCCTTTAAGTATGCAACTATTTTTAAAATTAATTGGTAATATTTTTTCTGGGTTCTTGGTACTCAATTTGTTAAGCAGATATGGTGTATTAAACGGAGTTGAATGTCAATTCAAATTCTGTACTGAGTTAAACAGAATTGAAATTACTGAAAAGTAAATTTATTATTGAATTTCCCTGTAGTTTAAATATATGTATAATATTATCAATAAAATAAATAACGTTATTACTTTATATGTAATAATATAGTATATAACCTTATTACTTTATATGTAATAATATATGTATAATATTATCAATAAAATAAATAACATTATTACTTTATAAATTAATAAAAGTATTTAATTGAGAAAACCGATCGATTTAGAAATAATATATAATCCAAAGCGGCTTGTAGTAAAGAAACTTCTAAATCTTTTTTTTGTAATTTATCACTGTCTTTTTTCAACTTTACAAAAATTTGCATTCAACTTATTTAAAATTCAAGTGGAAAATTTTGGTGATTCATTTCATTGCCATAATTGTGGTGATTGATGGTGATGGGCAGATGTGGTGATTCGAGAATCATAATTGATTTAGTTTTAACAAACCGATCTGATTTATTTAAAATTCGTTAACGTATTCTTCAGTGTTTGATATGAAGCCTTTCCTATTTTATCACTGTAACATTAGCTTTCGGAAGAATATCCCAAATTGTCAGTCAAAATCTTTAAGTACAAGAGGCAGACCTGAATAGTTTTTTTTTTAAAAAATCCTACTCTTGTCGACTGTTTGTTTTAATTTTTTAAACAAAGTTTGCTTTAGTAAAAATCTTCACTTTTGTTGCTTGCTTAAGTAACAATCTTCCCTTTTTAATTAAAGTGAAAATATCATAAGAAATTCGAGAATCAAAATTGATTTAATTTTAATAAATGGATCTGATTCTAAAACGATATTTCAATTGACAGTTGCTTCAAAACGTATGCTTGCTACCAAAATTTTTAACAACTTAGTAAAATTTTAGACTTTTAATAAGATATTGCGGAAATTAATGAATACTGTTACTTTTTTTGAGTTATTATAGATGGTAAAAAATGGTAAAAGCTATTCGTTTTTTTTTTTTTTTTTGATATGCACACATAACATATGCACATACATATTTATTTTAAATATTCATAAAATTGAGGACACAATTTCTAATATGTTTACATAATGCATGTCTAAAATTTGAAATATTGGATTTTACAGAAACAAAAACCTTCTTCTATTATTTATTATTACAAAATGAAGATGAAAAACTTACATTATAACAATATTATACATTCATTTTACATTTTTGAAATTATTTTATATTATAGGTACATTAAAAATATGTCAATTATAATCTAACAAATATATATATGTATATGTGTATTTTTATTTTCTGTTTAAAGCATATAGGTATAAATGCATTATTTCAATTTAAATGATTAGAAAAAGAAAATTTTATACTTGACACTTTACAGATTATTATTAGTAAAACACTTTATAAATGTCAACTTTAGAAAAATATTAACGGTTGTAATGTTTTAGGTTTAGATGTTAGAAAAAAGAGAAACAAAAAATATTATATTATTATTAATGTTCTTTTTCTTGTTTTTTTTTTTTTGTTTTTTGAATTTATAATTTATTTAACTAAAAACAGCACTAAGTAGAAAGAAGCGCTATATTTTGATGACTAAAAATTATTTTGAAGAAATCTGAGACCTGAATAAAGTAAAAGAATGGTTATGTTTCTCTTTATATTTGGATAAAGTATTCTAGGTCGAAACTTTACATTGCTAATAAAATAAAAAAAATATATAATATAAGAAAATAATTAAGGTTTTTTGAAATGTATACCAAACAATAATATAGGGTTATGTCAAAATTTTCAGAGCATTTAATTTTTCAAAATAAAATGGTAAGTGTTCTCCCGTTTTGAATTGTGATTTAAATACGTATCTAAAAACTTGTTTAATTTCAATCTAGTTGTAAGTAAGGTAGTAAAGAATATTAAATTATAAATATTTTTTTTTTAATGCATTTCTCTGCCACATAAATGTGGACAGGAAATTACACAGCCTTTCCTGTTCAGGCGTGGCTGTAAATGTCGTAAGGGGGAATAACTCTTAAGACGTGTGTGGGATTCAAACCCACACTCCCTCGGTGTTTACAACGTGTTTTATACGCTCTTACCTACTAGGCCACCGAGGCCCGTTAAATTATAAATAATACCAATATAGAAGAGTAGATTATCATTGTAAAAACATAACAACTTTAACATTCGCAAAATTTTTATAGCCATTTTAAAAGAACAAGGACTTTAGAATTAGAGAAGAATAACTTAATAGAAAGCTTTAAATAACTAGATTAGAAAAAACAACCTCACATTAGATTTCCATTTCTATAGCAGGTTAATAAAAACAAAATTAATGGTTAATATTTTAAACTAATTTTAATCTTAGAAAATGGGATTGTTGTTTTTAGTTAGTCGAAATCTCCCATAAATCTGTTACAAAGAGTATACATTTCGACGATAAATATATTTTGTTAGATAATCTTTTATCTTTTATAATTTCGAACTGTATATTTTGATTAATATTAATCTATCTTAATTAATTTTCATAAATAATTTTTCAAACTGCAATTTAATAGAAGCAAATATTGAAAAAAAACAACCCATAAGTGAATGTTTTCCTTATTAATTGTTGTAATTCAGTTATGTGTGTAACACTGCCCAGCAACAGATAAACAAATGGACAGTGCAAAAAAGATCAATTTCAGAATTTGTAAAAATATACACCGATATTTAAAATAATTTAAAAAAAAAATTTTCGCCTTCAGTTCCGAACAGTTTTAAGACTTTTCAGGTGCCAGCCCCCATAGTTTTTCAAAAACCTAACATTGCAGAAAATTGTAGATAAATCTTAGATAGACATGAATCGTACATGATTATAGTTAAAAGTAAAGATCTATTAATACCGAAGAAATACGAAACAGACCCAAATAAAAGTTTAGAATTTATAAAATAATTATGGAAATTGTAAGAATTGGAATGTCGTTGGAAGACGAATTAAAAAAAATCAATTCAAATTTAATATTCGAGTACAATAACAATAAAATTTGATTATTGCATTAAACCTAAAAAAAAAAATTTTAATTTTAAAGTTTAAATTTTAAATTTTTTTTTGTTTTTAAATTCAACTTAACGCTGCGGATTTTTGTTGTCCTTGATAAAAAAAATATTTAGCTTAATTTTTTTGAAAAAGTTTATCTCTTTTAAAAGCTAAATCAGACTTTAACAATCTAAAATAAATTTATAACCATAGAAAGATAAGTTAAAAATTCATTGAGTCAAAATAACTTTCATATATAAATATGATAATATAAACGTTTAGATATTTTCTAAAAATATAATATCTTTTATTATAAGGAATCAATATTAAGAATTTACCCCCCAAAAAAAAAAAAAAAACATACCTAACTGGAAAGTTAATATGGAACAGTTTTGTACATAGTCAAAATCATTTTAATTTGAAATTTCTTTTATTTTTTTTTTTTTTTATGTTTTATTAAAGGATTATACAAAAATCTTTCAAAGTTTAGATAATATTGTTTGTCTATATCTATAAGATACAGATTCTTAAATAAAATATTTCAAGCTGTTAAAATAATAACATTTTTTTTTTTTAAATGAACAAACTTTATTACTGAGAAAATATTAATTTAAGCAAAAAAAAAAGAAAAAAAAAATATTTAGAATTTAATAAGATTCAAAATCACATACTATCGTTATCGTGAACTTTAAAATATATCTAACGAAAAATAGTTAATTTGGTTTTATTTAACAATAATTCATCTTTAACCTACCAAAAAAATATTAACCTTAGTTATTAACTGGTGCATATATTATTTATATTATACCCTTTTGTCTAATACGATTTAACACCTTGAATTTATCATCTAATAATACCTAACAAAAATTATAAATTTTCTGGAAGGATTTTTTTTTTTGAAAATAAATATTTAAAAAAAAATTACGTTATTCAAAAATTCTTTATTCAGTTTAATTTTGTCAATAATTGGAGTCTACAAAAAAACAAACAAGAACAATGGACAAAATATTTCCATACGTCATAATATTATGTTTGTGGTGATACGTCAAATATCGTTTTTAATAAAATACGTCTTTTTATAATTTAAATTTACCGTTATGTGAAAACCAAATTTTGCATGATTTTTCTATCTTCATAACTCCGGCACGCTTTTAGATAGAGGCTTGAAATTTTGAGGCAAGAAAGAACTTTTAGAATTCGTATAAGTTTGCTCAGAAAATTTTTTTGGACCACCCTCTGTTTATGAGCTATTTATTAGGGCCCAAAAATTGAAAATTTGCTATTTTTAAACACCTGTAACTTAGGAACCTGTACACATTTTACTTCGACAAGATATAAAAATTACAGTAACAATAATATAGTTTTACGTGTGTTAAAGGTTTTTTTAGTTTTATAGGGTTCCAGAGTTACAGCTCTTCAAAATTGCAAAAAAGCCCCATTTTCAGATGTATATATCTCAGGCTCTTCGTAATGATTTAGCAATCTAAAACCGCCAGAAGACCGAAAATTTTATTATCTACATAAAATAATATCAAAATTTTGCAATATTTTGTAATTTACTATTTAAATTTACCGTTATGGGAAAACCACATTTTGCATGAAATTTCTTTTTTCATAACTCCGGCACACCTTTAGATACGAACCTGAAATTTTGAGACAATAAAGAACTTTTAAAATTATAATTAAAGTATAAGTTATAGTTAAATTATAATTTTTTTTGAATCACCCCCTATTTAAGAGCTATTAGGACTGAAAAATTGAAAATTTGCTATTTTTAGGCACCTGTACAAATTTTTCTTCGGCAAGACATAAAAATTAAAGCTCTAGTAATATGTTTTTACGTGTGTTAACGGTTTTTCTTAGTTATATAGGGTTCCGGACTTACTGTCCCTAAAAATTTCAGGAAAGTGTTATTTTCACATATTTTCTTATTACAAAAACTTTCTTAAATTTAATTTTTTAAATTTTCAAATTTTTGTGCAAGTCACAGTTCTAAACAGTTTGTATTGTGTTTTGGAAATGTGCGCTTTTAAAAACCGTTGGTTTACATTCTACCTTGTTTTTGTATAGATTTAAAATTTTATCATACTAAAAATAATAATTACTTTACATTAATTTTATAAGAGATCTCATTTGACTTTATATCAAAAGTTAAAATTTGGTACCAACGTATTATTTTAGGTTTATTTTTTGAATTCAATATAATATATTTTTGTTTTTTAGAATTTATATTCGAATTAGTCAAGTATTTCTAAACAAAATCACTTTATTTTATAAATACTTAGTTTCATAATTTTATATTAGATGTTCTTACTCTAATAATTTTTTTTATTTCTCAATCACTTTCGTTTTTTTAGCATTTCTTCAACTGACACCAACTGATTATTTCTTGAACTAATGCTCTTTGAAGTTGGAAATAATCCTTTTAATGCTTTAATGCTTCCTTCAAATGCTTATATCTCAGGCTAAATTTTTTTTGAAATCGGTTAATTTTTCTTCAATCTAAAAGCATTAAACAACAGGAACTATTTCTAAACGTTTATATATGTATCAATAAAAAAGTTTTGTAATTTAGTATGTATGTAACAATAATATTGTTATATAAAAAAAAAATTTTACATAATTTTGATTTATACCGTATCTTAGGAAGTATTTTTGTTGCAACCTTATAATTTTGAGAGGAAGAAAAATTAAGTTGAAAATAAACATAAGTTTATACCTAATACTTTAGAAAAATTTTGTACCAGATTCCCACTGTTTAAGAACTATTATAGATGTAATGTTTAGTTTGCGGCTTCTGTATATTTATTTTGAACTATTTAAAAAAACAAAAACAAAAATTATCTCAACAACGATTCACCGCTTCAGAACAATTTTTCGGCATAAGAAAAGAATTTAAATAGCTGAAATTTGAAAGTGACATTTAAATTATTTTAAATTTTTGTTTATTTGATGACAAAATGACAGATGAAAAAGTGTTCCGCATAAAAAGTTAATGTTAAATCAACTATATTCCCAGACAGTAAAAATAAAACTTCCGAACTAAATGTGAAAAATGGGAGAATTCAATTTTACATATAAAAAACATGCGCACGAATTTTGTGTAGCTAAAATATTCGAAACGATGAATGCAGCATTAATTTTAAAAATTCACTATTTTTAGACACTTGCAACTTACACATTTCTGCAAATAAAATAAAACATACAAACATTACTCTTACTTTAAAATAAGACACACAAAAATTACTGCAACAACCGCATTCAATACACGTTTACATGTTTGCTAACGGTTTTTCTTAATTTTATATAGGGTTTTGTTAAAATCGTAAAAAGAAAAGTTTTGTCTTGATGTCTTGATAATTACAGTTGCAAAATGGTTTTATTGCCGATTATTTCAAAAATTTTCACCTTTAAAAACTTACTTATTTTTTTCTGAAAATAGGGGCACATTATTTTAATTTTCTAAATACCGTAAATTATGGATTTCTACTCAGTTTTATGCTATTCTTAAAATTAGAGCTTCATTCAAAATTGCAGATAATTAATAAAATTCTTTTTTTTTTTTTTTAAACAATATTAAATAGAAAAAAAATGCAAAAATAAATAAAAAAAAAAACAAATTTAATTAATTAAATTCAATTTAATTTAATTTAAATATTTTTAAAAAAAGATATAAAAAAAAAAGTCATTTTTTTTTTTTATTAAATACTTTAATTTTCATTTCGAACATAAGCTTTTAATGACAGTTCATTCTTATAAAGTTTTACTGAGTGTTCTTGAATTTTATTAGAAAAAGTTTTATGTTTTCTGTTTTTTGTTTTTTTTTTTTTTCTGTTCATTCTTTTATTCTACTTTTTTTCTTGTTTTTGTTTTTTTTTTTTTTTGTTCAAACATTAACATGACATCCGGTGCCAAACAATTTAACTTTTTATTCAAGATGATAAAAATTTATATAATTTTTTTAATTTTTTTTTTATTTTTACTGTTCTTTGTATTCTTTACTTTTCTTATTATTAAAATAATTCACGGCACCAACTGAAAATAATCTTATCACTTTGTCAAATAAATTATATATAATATATTGTGTTATATATACATAAGTATTAGGTATGTAATTATGTATACGAAAATTTATATGAAATAATGCAAATTATTTCTAGCGTTTTATAAATTGTCATCACAAGATATTATCAAATGAAACACAAATTAAGATTGCTAATAATTTTTTTTTTTTGCTTCAATGAGAGGATATACCGTAAGAAATTTGAATTAATTAAGAAATATTCAAATTGAAAAAGTATAAAATTGATTTTATAATTTTATGGAATTGATTTATGTAACACAAAATAAAAAGAATTATTTATAAGTCCAATATTTCATAAAGTAACATACAGCTTCCATATCAACGCGTAAATATGCCGACTTATTCAAAGATACCCTAACTTTTTAATGAATGCAAAATTTTTTGTATACTCTGATACGAAAAACGAATAAAGTTCAAAGATAAGGACGTAACTATGTAAACATACGAAAAATAATAAAATTAGTTTTAATTAGATTAGTAATTAGATGACTATTAATATATTTTTAATAAAAGATACATTCAGGCATAATCTGGTAAAAGTTTTGAAGAGATTTTTTTTGGAGCACCCCCTAATCAAATCCTCAACTTAACATTATTTCACTTTTGTTTACTTTAAAGTTTTAAGTGTCAATCGCACACAAAACATTAAAATATTAAATTTCAAAAATTTAAACTGCCCGCCCAAAAAGATCTGTAAATGCATTTTTATGCATCTTCTATTATTTTTTCCTTTCATTTCTAAAATAAAGTTTAAAAAACTTATTTCGAAAGTTTTTTAACAAAAGTTTTCAAAAAAAAAAAAAACTCTTAAAATAAGTAATAGTCACAATCTTTTTAGGACTGACTGGCGAAAAATATAAGATTTCATTGAAAACAAAAAACCAAAACTTTATATTTATAATCAAGGATATTCATCACTTTAATAAAAGGATTTACAGAAAAAAAATTAATATTAGTCATTGTAAGATTTCAGTTTTCTTTAAGTTTTTTTTTTTTTTCATATTTTGCGAATTATAGAAAAAATTTATTATAGAAAGGCATATTTTTTTTCTATTAACCACAGTATCGAGTTCCTTTAAAAAAAACAATTATTTTATTGTTTTTCTTTCCTCTTAAATTATTTAAAAAAATCTTTTAAAGAAATTACTTAAGATGTATTAACCGCTATTTATATTTAAATCAAATTTTATATGGCTTTGTAAATACATTTCTTATAAAATACCTTTTAATGGAGACATAGACTAGCAGTATAGACACAGAAAACTCAAAATTTCTTTTTTATCATCGTGTAGATTTCAAAAAAAAAATTTCGAGCTTCCCCCTTTGCTTGATGATATAAAAAAGGTTTAAAAAACTTTATGGGCATAAAAAAAAAACAATAAAAAGTATCTTATATAAGATGAAAAATATTTATTCTACTTATTATGGATTTCTATATATAATCTCTCTCTATATTTTTGTAGTTCACTGTTACAAAACAGAAAGTTAATCTTAAGATATTTTACAAAAATTTTCACTTTAATATAACAGAATCCATTTTTAAAGTTTACTGGATAAATCTGTTTAAAACTTCTAATTGTCAGTTTTGCGCTTTAGATTTTATAGTACAATGAATTCTTTATAAGTTATCCTTGCTTTAGTATTCATCACTGTTATGTCATTTAAATTGAACAATTATTCATATTTCTTATATTTATGTATTCGGTTTTCTTTATTATGAATAAGTGAACATTTTGCATTAGTGTCATCTATTGCAATTTCAATTTTAACAAAGTTTTTATATAGATAGTTGCAAAAACAACTTAAGAAAATTTTTGACTTTTTAAAGTTTTTGATTCTAATTTTGTAGTGCTTCCTTTGGAAAAAAAAAACATAACTTTACTCACAAATTTATTTATCTAAACTCCTAGGAAAAAAATAGTGGACAAAAACAAGCTGAGTGATATTTTTAATAACGTTAAAGCTTTGATTTTTCCGTTTTACTTTAAAAAAAATATGTACAGGTGCCTAAATTTAAAATAAGTAATGAAAAAATTAAGGATTTTCAAGAAAGCACATTTTCAAAATTAGTTTTTGGTTAAGAATACATAAATATTAAGTTAAGTATATTGAATAAAATAAATTTATAATAATATAAAAATTGAAACAAATCGTTAAAATAATTTGTTAGAGAAACTGGGAAAAATCAAGTCACACTTTTGTCAATTTTAAGGTAACCCTATAGTATTTAGAAAGATTATTAACACAAACAAAAATATAATATTGGAGCTTTAATTTTTGTATATTACTTCAAAAAAATTTGGACTGGTGCTCAAATTACAGGTGTTTAAAATAGAGAATTTTGAGTTTTTGACCCCTTACAGCTCCTAAACGAGGGCTGACACAAAAATATTTCCTGAGATGACTCATACTGGTTTCCAAAGATTTAATTCTTCTCAAAATTTCCAAACCTTCTAAGTTAAACCGTTTGAAAGATAGAATAAGTCTAAATTTTAGCAAAAATCTAGTTTCACATAACGGTATATTAAAAAACCGCAGTCACATATTTATTTTATACATATTTCTAAAGCTTATAAAACTAGCTATTGTTTGGCGTTTACAATATTATGCCTTATAGAATTGACGTTGAAAATATGCGTAGATATGCCCTTGTAGAACCTGTGTTGTAACAATTTAAAGATAGGGCTTTTCTGAACTTTGTAGAGCTGTAGCTCCGTAACGGGTGGGGCTACAGAAAAAAGTTCTTCCACAAAATTAATTTTTTTTTGCGATGCCTATCCGTAGTTAAAATTTGTGTAGTTGTAAACACCCAGACGGACGGACAAACGGATGGACGAACAGAATGAAACTAATAAGCATATTTATTCAAATTTTTTTGAAAATGTACTAAAAAAAATGAAAATTTTAATATTTGACCCACACACCTATTAAAGAAGAGGAAGTAAAAAAAAAATTTCTGAGTCTTTCCTCTATCAAAGTTGTAAGGTTCTGTCTAAAAGCGTTTCGAAAATATAAAAGAAGTAAAATTTTGCAAAATTTTGTTTTGAGATTAGGGAACGGTAATTTTAAATGTCAAATTGCAAAAACTTGCACAATAAATGTATTGTTATTAATCATTTTCAGATTGAAAAAATGTTAAGCGGAGATATGCATATTTGTATATAAGGCTTTTTAAAACTTTGAGTGCTACTTTTTGAAACTGTAGCTGCTAATAGATGACGCTTCATAAAAAAAATATTAACAATCAACAACATTAATTATTTTAAGAGACTTTTCCATCATTAAAATTTCATTGTTCAATCTTAAACAGTGTAGTAGTTTTGTAAAGGAGAGAACGGACAGACTGAGTGAAAAAAGTGCGCATATTTTTAAAAACGGTTTTGGGAAAATGTACTAATATATTTATTTATTTTATTTATATTAATATTACATACATAAATGTAATGCAATATTATTGAACCATCGGCTACCAAGGCCATTATAGGTTTTTTATACTATTATTAAATTATATACTAATATTATTTATTTTGTTTGTATTATATACTATATATTTACATTATATTTGGTCGTAAGGCGGTTATGTAAAGAAAAAAACACTTACAACCTGTGCAGGGATCGAACCCAAACTCCTTCGGTTAATACGCCACACGCCTACCCACTAGGCTACCGAAGCCCCGAGTACTAATGTACTAAATCAAAAATAAATATAATAAGTAAAGAGAAAAAAAAAATTTAGTATGATCTTACTTTAAAAAAAAAACAAAACCATTTAATAAAATACAAAGCTCCAGAAAAGTGGTTGTTCCATTTTTTATATTAAAATCACTTATAATAATGACAGCCAACTTTAATTAATTTTCAGCACAAATTATACTTACATATTACATAAATTATTTACAATCGAACATGGATAGTTTTATATAACTTTGATAGATATTTAAAGTTTTTAACATATATGCATGTATACATATATTCTTATATACAATGCAGTTTACTTTAACTCTTTTTCAATCAATTATTTATTTCTAAATACTCTCACTATTTACATTCGATACATAAAGTACATGATTGATTTATTTTCCTTTAGAATTTTCATTAATGTCCGATGTATTTAGTCATATAATTAATAACACTTATTTTAGACATAAATCATAAACATCTGGGATTATTTTATACTTTTTTTTTTTCATTTTTTATTATTTTCTAAATATCAAATGCCATAATATAAAAAATATTTACCATTCCTGAACAAAAATTTATAAAACTTAATATTCAATGAACAAAAATTTGACAAAGAGTTCATAAAATTTACCAGATAATGCAATGTATTGCAACATTATTGACAATTTTAAAAATATTTTCTTTGTATAGGAAGTAAATCAAAATCTATAAAACTTAAATTCTTTGAATTAACTAGTAAATATATTTAATAAAACATTTCAATTTGAATTATAAATCAATATAATATAAGTACAGGGTGTGGCGAAATAAATAGGAATCATCACTGCAGGTAATAGTAGAAAATTCAAATAAGTAAAAAGTTCAGACCTAACTTAAATTAGGAACTAAGAAAATTTCGAAATTATAATGTGAATTATACGTTTATCAAAGTTCTTACAATAAAATAATTACCGTTATTTATAAAGAATATTTAAATACATATTTAATATTATAGACAAAACATTTTTTACAACATATTCAATCATAGAACACATATATACATATAAATGTCAAATAAAACTTTCTAAAATGTACAGATTACAAAAATTATATCTTATTGAAACTCGTCCTAGTGGTTATGTAATAAGAAGTAACCAATGACAATCTTTAAATTTAAATATATCGAATATTACCTCCCACTCTAAATTTTTTTATTTTACTTTACCGCATCTTTAATCTGTTCAAGAATTATGTCCTATCTCAAGATTCTTACTCCTACAGTCTCTTACACTCTAAAAAATATCCGCAACATTAAAGCTTTAAAGGTATCGAAATGTTTGGTTTATCAAAAGGTTTGTAAAATAAATTGAAAAATTTATATTAAGATTAAATAGCAACTTGACACATGTTTATTATGTAGGTGCCTATATTGATATGCACGATTTTAAAATATCAAATTAATTCCTTCAGGATTAAGGCAATAAAATATAAGTAAAACGAGGAAAAGTTACACTTGTCAACTATGAAATTTCTGAACGTACTTCTTATGGTATTTAAACTTCGTAACCTTTTTTGTTTCCAAAAATATATAATCTGGGTTGAGAAATTTGTGTGATGGATGACTAATCAAAAATAAAGTCCTAAGAATGTAATGATGGCTCACTTTAAATTTCAACATTAAGTTTTGAAAATATGCAAATTGGATCCAGAAATTTGTATAGCAACTATACGAAGATGTTATTCGATCTCAACCAAAAACAATCAGGATTATACAAAAATATTAGATGAATTTCATTTCTGCTTACATTTTTTTGTGTTATTGAAGTAACAGACAAAAATTATATAAGTGAACGGACTCAGTTTTTGATTATATTTCAATACCGTTCCGATTCATAAATTTAAGTTTATATCATATTTATCCATAAATTATAAATGGTGAACGAGTTTTAATATACCCGTGACTATCGTTCGTTTCGTACTAGTATTGACAGTAAAATTAAAACACTTCAACAAAAAATTTTATATCAAAAATATTACATATGCCTTTTGAAAAATTTAATACTTATTTGAATTTCTGACAACCTACAGAAGACAACAAATAGTAAAACAACATTCATATATTGAAACAAATGAAAATCCCACACTCATTTTTTGGAACAAAAAAAAAGCCCTTATAACCAGGCAATACCAAAAAAAGGTTAAACCGACAATAAAATTTGATATTAAAAAAAAAAGGATAATGTTTATCGTATTTCGTAGATTTTTTCAACAAGTAATTAATAAATAGAGTACTTTTTACAAAAAGTTCTTCATAACAAAATGTTTCTGATCATGTCGAGTCACAGAAGGGAGGAGATCGAAATTCCAAAAATATGGCACCATACGAAAATAATACAAAGTCCCAAATTAAAAAATTCAAAATCCCAAAAAGTATTTCAAAGCCATTATAGAAATTATCTGTAAATAAAATAATTAGGAGGGATATTAGAGTTGGTTACAAAATCAGATTTTCAATAATTTGTATTACCCTGTTTTGGGGTTGCAGTCCCAATTTGAAATATTTTGTTATTGAAATATATGTGCACAAAAATAATTAGAAGAGATTTTTTAAAAATGGTTTCAAAATCAGGTTTCCTTTTCAGGGTTTAAATAAATTTTTTTTGCGAAGGTTTGAGGAGCCCACGTCAAATATTTTAATGTTTAAAAAAAAAATGTGTTTAAAAATAATTACAAGGGATTTTATAGCTGGTCAACGAAATTTTCAATTACCCGAGGGATTCAAGATTTAGTTTCTCAGAATTATTTTTCAAAATCTTTTATGATTCCAATTTTCTTTGTTTCAGATTAATTTTTTTCAATTATTATACACATTATTCTCTTAACTTCATTTAACCAATTGCAGTCACACCCAGAAGGCAAAGACTGCCACAGTTTCCTTAACCTATTGTATATGGTATAGGGAAACTTTTAAATGAATAAATAATCTAGCTAATTATGCAGTTCTGATAAGTGGTTTCCAGACTTTCGAACGAAAGTTCAGCTTTTCAGTCTAATATATTGACATTAAAGTGTTGCAAAATAAATAAATTAATAAAATATGTTTTTTAACATTTGAATTAAAGCTGGATAATTCATCAGCGAGGAGTACCAATTTCATGATTATATTAAAAAAAAATAGAACAAACTTCAATATTTAAAGCTACGTAAAGAGGAAGTGCAACCTTTGCTTATTATATAATTAAGAAAATCAAAATAAAAAGATTCTTTTATCTGCTAGATCTCGTGATTCTTCTATATACAAATTTTCCTTAAAATTTTGCTTAAATTAAACATCAATTTTTGTTTTTTTTTTAATTTAATATGAAAAAGTTTCTTAGAAAACATTAAATCATTTATTCAACTGATACAATAATGTGTCCATATATCCTTTCCTTATTATTGCCTAAAGAAAAAGAATCAGTAAAAAGATATTCCCATGTTCAAAGAATTGACGCCTTCATGTTATTTTTCTTATTTTTTACTTTGCATTCTTTCATTTTTATTTTTATTTTTTTAACCATTTCCTTTTCCTCATAAATTTATTGTTACAACTTACATATATATATAATATATCCATTCTCATATAAATACAAAAAATTAAATATATATTTTCAGATCATAAAACATAATTCAGGCTGATTGTGGTCGAAGTTCAAACAAGAATATAACGTCAATAAGGTAGAACTAAAACTTGAACTAAAAAAAAAAAATTATATAAAATTGAATACGTATAATAATTTATGGTAGTTTGCTCAAATGGTGTATAAATGACTTAATAAAAAATATTTAACCCTGCTGAGCATGAAATTTAATTTAACTTAAAAAAATTTTAAATGAAATTCTTCCGATCATTAAATACTAATAAAAAATTCACTGGAGGTCACTTTTGCTAAGTGATAAAGTTAAGCTTACTTTATAACTTTAGATACGTTAGAATAAAACATGAAACAAGGTAGAATGTAAACCAACGGTTTTTAAAAGCGCACATTTCCAAAACTCAATACAAACTGTTTAAAAGTGTGACTTGCACAAAAATTTGAAAATTTACGAAATTTTTTGTAATAAGAAAATATGTGAAAATAAGATTTCTGGAATTTTGAGGGGCTGTAAGTCCGGAATCCTATATAACTAAGAAAAGCCGTTAACACACATAAAAGTATATTATTGAACCTTTAATTTTCATGTCTTGCCGAAGAAAAATTTTTACAGGTGGCTAAGTTACAGGTGTCTAAAAATAGCAAATTTTCAATTTTTGTGGCGTAATATTTGTCTCAAAATTTCAGGTTCCTATCTGAAAGCGTGCCGGAATTATGAAAAAAGAAATTTCATGCAAAATGTGGTTTTCACATAACGGTAAATTTAAATAGTAAATTACAAAATATTACATAATTTTGATATTGTTTTATATAGATAATAAAATTTTCGATCTTCTGGCAGTTTTAGATTGCAAAACTATTACACAGAGCCTGAGATATATACATCTGAAAATTAGGCTTTTTCGCAATTTTGAAGAGCTGCAACTTTGGAACGCTTTATAACTAAAATAAACCTTTAACACACGTTAAAATATATTACTGTAGCTTTAATTTTTATATCTTGCAGAAGTGAAATGTGTACAGGTTCCTAAGTTGCAGGTGTTTAAAAATAGCAAATTTTCAATTTTTAAGCCCTAATAGCTCATAAACAGGGGGTGGTCCAAAAAAATTTTCTGAGCAAACTTCTTTCTAATACTAATTCTAAAAGTTCTTTCTTGCCTCAAAATTTTAAGCCTCTATCTGAAAGCGTGCCGGAGTTATGAAAGTAGAAAAATCATGCAAAATTTGGTTTTCACATAATGGTAAATTTAAATACTAAATTTAAAAAAATTGTATAATTTTGATATTAATTTATAAAGTTAAAAAAAATACCTGTTGAATGACTTTTTCAGATTGAAACAATCCTAAGCAAAACATAAGATATATGCATTTAAAAATAGGGCTTTTTCAAAGTTTGTGGGGCTGTAGCTCCGCAATGGAGGGGCCTACATGAAAAAGTTGCTCCACAAAATTATTTTTTTATGAGATCTATCCATGGTTAAAATTTTTTTTCTCTATCTTTAACGGTGTAGAAGTTTTATAAACAGACGGACGGACGGACGGACGGACAGAGTCAAAATTTTTTTGGAAATGTGCTAAAAACTAAACTACCAGAGCATTATAAATTAAAATAATAGTTCTAACGAAAATATGCTATTCTATTTAAATAATTTTTGATATTTTTGTTGACAGACAATTTATATATTTCAAAAAAGTAGTAATAGAGTAGGGAAGCTGAAGAATCTAATATATTATTACATTAATATAATATTACATTATACTCTAACATCAACATTAAAATAAAAAAAAAAACTGAAAATAAGAAATAAGTATTCCTAACAATTATGAAAAGTATTACAACTTTCCACCATTCTTTTCTTAGTTATTAGACTTATCCTAAACACTCGACAAAAGATTTTAGATTTATTGTATTTTTAATTTAAGTACATAGACAAACCTTATTTCGGAGTGCCTAATCTATGCTACGTATACTAAGCAGTAACATTACTGTTATTTATAACTAAAAAACATCATATTGGCAAATTTAAGTTTTTTAAATTGTAATATTATATTCGTAATATAATGCTTTTGTGATATAAAGTTTTTTGCCCTGTGTCCTGCCCAAGTCAGTGTTGGTATTTTACAGACTAAAAGGCCAACCAAAATACACAATTATTTTCCTATCAGCTAGAGCCAATCCAGGAAGTGCACTGTCCAAGTCCTTTTAAAAAAAAAAAAAACAATTTAATTCCTTTTTTGTTCTGATCTTGATTGTTAATCCAGATCGATTTTAGAACTGATTTTTATTTAATGATTTTCATGTTATTTATGCAAAAATTTTTACAATTAACTTTAGTAATTTGTTGTTGTATTGATTTTTAAATCTACAATAATTAAAATTGTGAAAGTGTCAATATGACATTTTCCAAGAATAATTGAATTTATTTTTAAAACGTGTTTTCTTTTCTGTATATAATATAAATTAGTTTTACTTAGTAATAATGTTCTACATTTGATTTATTTACTTTTATGCTAAAAAGAAATATTAAGTATTGTTAAGGTATTTTATTATTTAAATTTATCATACAAAAAAATTTATTAACAAAAAAAATTCGAGTATGACATAATTAAAATTGTTTACGTTAAGTATTTGTATGTTAGAAAATAAAATTAAACTGAGTTATTGAATTACTGTTGAATATGGTTTAGGATTGTAAACGGAAAAAAGTATTGTAGTGTGATCACTACAAAATATTAGAAATAACGGGTTTGTAAGTGGCTTGTTTTGCCCTTTTTGAGATAATAAAAATAATTATTTTCAATTTTTTTTAAGGAAAAATTTTGAAAGTAGCGGTCATTTTAGAAAAATTAAAAGTAAATGAAAATAAATTGTTCGCATGTTTTTAGAATATTTCCTACTGATGATTGTGTAATGATCCGTAGGCTCAGCTCAGAGTAAAGATAACCCTGATAAAGGCGATTTTATTTGTGGACCACTGAATGTTCAAGCAAAAGTTGTAGTTGGAGTGAACAACTTTGATTGTTTAGATGATGCACTGCACAATTAAGAAAAAAACAATGAACTAGCACAGTATAGAGACGTTGATATCAACAACCTTAAAATAAAGTTTAATTTCACCTTTTTTCTATGGATAAAAGAACTACAAGGTCTAGGGTCTAGAACTATAGGGCCTACAACACTTTGGAACTATCCATTTTATTTTTCCGATTTTGAAACCATTGCATATCATATTACTTCAAACTACTTTTAAAAAAAAATTTCCTCGTTGTTAGTCGTGGGTTTAAAACGGTTAACAAACAACATACATTTTTTAAAAAAATTCATAAAAAATTGTTTATTTTGAATAATATTAAAAAAAACCCTTAAAAAACACATGAGTTAAATTATAAAATTTTGTAAATTAAAATTGCAAAAGGAATAATTTTTGCTTTCAATAAAATAATTATAAAACCTTACATAAAGGGGTTAAAGAACCGAAAATCCAAAAAAAAAATATAAAACAATTACACTCACTGCCTTTTTCCGCTCTACAATCTGTTGTTCTCCTTTTTTTTTTATTTTTTCATTCACAAACAATTTAATAAAATAAAATATATAGTAGGAGATGATATAATGACTTCATATAAAATAAAAATGTATATATATGTATAATATAAAATATATAAAAAAAAATGAACAACATAAAAGAAGAGCATAGCAAATTAGAGAACATAAGAAAAAAAAAACAAGGATAACAAAAAAAAAAATACTGTAAAATATTGTAGAGAAAAAATTATGCCATTTTCTTGAATTTCATTAATAGATTTTCACCATTTTCTTCAAGTCCAACTCTTAATTTTCATTTTTTTGGCAGATAAAAAAGAAAAAAGGAAAAAATAAAAAGAAAAATAACAAATTTTCCCATTTACTTAAATGTAAAACTGAAAAACTACATAATATAAATTGCAATAAATGTAAATTCTTTAGATTCCCTGCTGGCTGAAAATAGCAGAGGCCATGCTAAAATTACAACAAAAAAAAAAAAAATTAGAGCCAAAAATTTTACACAAAATGAACTTTGAATTTTTCAGTTAAAAGAATACCAGCAATACATTTTCAATATATATGTATATGTATATTCGTACACATAAATATATATACAGTATTTATATAACTAAATAGCCATAGATGAATTTTGTTTTTTTGTTTTTTTGCTTTATTAGAGCAAATATGGGTGTTAAATTCTTTTCCTCCCAATTTTCTTCAACAAAATATAAATGTTATATTCTATTTGTTTTTTTTTTTTTTTTTTATAAAGTAATAGAATATTTTTCATTTTATATTTTTTAAATGGAAATGTATACAATTATTAAATAAAATTATGACTATCTGTAATGGAAAGGCAAAAAAAAAGAAATTTGAAAAAGCGTTATTTGAATTTTATAAAATACTTTAATTTATTTTCATATTCTATTTATCTTTGAATGAATATAAGATACTTACAGTTACAAAAATAAAATATTCAGAACTTAAATTCAAAGCTCAATACTTTCAATTTAAAATAAAATATTCGATAAATATAGAAAAAAAATATTTTTTAAGTACTAAATCATTTGAAAACTATATCTACTGCATTAAATTAAGGTTGATAACCACTATAACGGTGCGTGACGAACCCGTGACGACGATGGGACAGGATTTTTTTATTTATATTAGCATTTATACTAGCATTCTGAAAGATATTTTAATTTTGTCATTAAATCACGTAATCGTAGTCGTTGGCGGAATAATATGAATATATTCTTATGAAATGCTAATTCTAATTACAAAATTAAAATTAAAAGAAAATCAAAATCTTCCTGTCGTTAGGTATTTGTAAAAGACGTCAATATGACGACAACGTGAATTTAAAATTATTTAATAACTAGTTAGTCAACAAATTTTTGAAGAAAAAATTCGTCATGTCTGAACTCAGTGTGGTATTGTCGTACATTGATATTGTGGTACATATACTCTATACTGTTATACACCTGTACTGTCAAACATCTGTAATCACTTAAAAACAGAACCTTCAAAAATGAAAATAGGGTCAAAATTAATGGGTCAAAAATAGGGTCAATTAATGGGTCAAAAAATTATTAATCATTTCTGGCGATTTTTCATTATAAAATAATACCCAAAATATTAAAAATCAAAAAAGATACTTATTAATTAATCATTAATTATAAAAATAATAGTTTTTTTAAATAAACATTTTTAGTGCTGAGAAATGCTTTACGAAACGTGGAAAAATTAGTAGAACGCATTTCCAGAAATTTTTCAAATATTAAACTTGTTGATGAAAAATTCCGAGACGTATAATACATCTTAATATAACAAAAGACAATCTCCTGCTGCTGCTGTTACTATTCGCGTGCTCTTTTTTCAAATTTTAGAGCACACACAATCATAATATTTCTTACTAAATAATAATACTAACAAGAAAAGCGGCAAAAGAGGTAAAACAATATGGTTTACTTTTTATATTTTTTTGTTTTTTTTTTTTAGTATTTACTGTTTAGTAATTAATATTGTACTACTATTTGCTAATAGTAGAATATCGTATGTAGATGTGCATTGTATTGTATTGTAATTTGTTCATTATAATATTGTAGGTAGTTGGTATTGGTTGGCATGTATGTAAGTATTAGTTGACTTGACATGACATTGACATTTCTTTTTATGAGCAAAGAGAATTCATTAATTTGTTTGTGCAATCAAATTAATGAATTCTCTTTGTTAAATGCAATCTCTTAGAATGCTAAAATTATGTACAAGTATGTAAAAGTATGTACATATATTACTCTCTACAATGTCAATAAGTAGTTGCAATAACCACGTGACTACAAAATTTTCTTGCTAGTCCGCCAATATATGTATACCTTAACAAAAATTTACTTAAATTGTAAAAAGTGGATAGTAATTAGAATTTATCATGCAGCATGCTCGAAAAAAAACAAAAAATTAAAAACAAAACGATTTGAAATGGAGGCATACTATAATTCAACTAAATTGTATATTCATTTGGGTACCCGTATTATATATGTAAACATACAATTTCAGTGGTCCCTCCTTATACTTAATATATGATACTTGCACACAAACGGATTCATTTTCCTAACTATCATAACCCAAAAAACATTACATTATAAAAATATATATATAGAGTTGAATTTTTTTCGTATATGTTTGCCCTATATACACAGTGAATGTGAAACTAAGAAAAATATATTATGTACCTACTTTTGTAAATAAAATTTTTTGTTGCAGAAAAATGCATTAGTATTAGTAAAACGGAGTGCAACTCAAAAATGTAGTTTAATAATGTGAATTGAATTGGCGATAATTAACCATTATTTAACTGCATTTTAATATCCATACATATATATTATAGATTAATAAAAAGATAGAAGGGGGCCTCGGTGGCCTAGTGGGTAAGAGCGTATAAAATACGCTGTAAACACCGAGGGAGTGAGTCGAATCCCACACACGTCGCAAGAGTTATTCCCCCTTACGACATTTACAGCCAGGCGCGCCTGAACAGAAAGGCTGTGTAATTTTCTGGCAGAGAAATGCATTAAAAAAAAAGGATGATAATTTGACATTTTTATGTAAATATGTATAAGAGAATAAAGAAAATACGTATAAGAGAACAGCCAAAAATTTTTTAAAAGCTCGCAATACGCACATTTTAATATTTCCATCAATATCTATTACAAGAAGACGAGTCACTCCTAGCATGCGACCAAATTTTTATTTTGTTACTCGCAAAAAGAAAAAAGAAAAAAACAAAATTATAAATTTTATTATTTAAAAATTATTGGGTCCGGATTAACAATACCATACAGTATTTAAAAAAAAAATTTTTATTCACCGTGCGCCCATCATGTGATGGGTCTTATCACTGGTATATCATATTTGCGTAAGTGTTGCGAAACGACCAATCAGCTAAAACCGTGCACATCGCCCAATTAAATAGACTTCCCGGACGCGAAATTCGTTTTAATAAAATTGAACGATTTCGCTATGAAAAATAACCCAGTATGTATTTTGAAGGAAATTATTTTTTTCATTATTACTTTTGACATTTACCATTTCATTTTGCGTTATTGCTTTTTATGCATGCAGTCACTGTTCTGTACCCATAAAAACTTTTTAACACTCCCGATCTTTTTTTTATGGCAACTTTAAACTAGATAAGTGAGTGGGCTTCATTTCTAAAGGATTCTAACTTTGAAACTTTTACAACAAGTTCTTAGCATAAGTTTTTATCACATAATCAAGTTACCAGAGACTTAAACGTGATAAAATGTTAGAACATATTCAGAATTTTAACTGTTAAATATCTCGATAAACATTATATGTATCAGATAATATCATTTGAAACTCAAAATTTTTGTTATCAAACTTATAATCAAACTTTTTTTCTGTGACTGTACAATGTACATAAACATACACATATTTATATATAAGTTTGAATACATAATAAAATGCTTTTAAAATACCTAGGTAATTTTTATTTTCTTTTAACATAAATTTAGGCAAATTTATTTTTTGTGAAATATCAGAAAAAAAAAATTTTTTTTTTTAAATTTGTAAATTAAAAGTTGCA
Source organism: Poecilobothrus nobilitatus (assembly GCA_947095535.1). Taxonomy (NCBI): domain Eukaryota; kingdom Metazoa; phylum Arthropoda; class Insecta; order Diptera; family Dolichopodidae; genus Poecilobothrus; species Poecilobothrus nobilitatus. The sequence goes on along the minus strand of OX352773.1, from coordinate 238,149,613 downwards.
ATATTTTTTTTTTTTGCTTTATTTTCTTTCTATTTTTATTATTTTCAATCCAATAAAATTAATAGAAATGAATTTTAAATTTATTTTTTACTTTTACTAAATTGCAAGTTAATAATAAAATAATTTTTTTTAAATAATTGAACTTTTAAAATAATTTGACGGTGAATTGCTAAACGAATACTAGGCACAAATTTTGAGTAATACAAAATTTCAAAAGTGTCTAATTTATTAAAACTAATAAAAATTTTATTTTAGAATAACGAATATGTTATCTACACATAAAAACTTAAAATAGACTTAAAAATTTATTGGCATTTTTATAAGATAAGATAAGAGTGGTGGGATTTTTATAAGATAAGAGTGGTGGGAATCTTCTAAAGATAGCAAAAATACCATCTTCTCAATTCATTATTTTTAAAATTTCCTCAACTTATTGCAATAACTTATAATCTCATATAGCATTATTTTATTTTATTATTACACACAATTAGGTATATTGCAAATCGATTCTATTTGTTTTTATATAAGGTAACATTTTTTTGAACTCTAGTACTTAACATTAGCTATGAGAAGCTTTGAATAGCTTAGGAAAGGTTATTTCTGCCGTTTGAACCAGCAACATTGAGGCTGCCAGACTTTTGTCTCGAGGGCGAGAAATCGTCTCTAAAGGCGGATGAACTACCCAGATATGGTCAACGGCATACAAACAGACAGACAAGGAGAACTATTACATTAAATTTCCCGAGAGTGCATCATGAAAATGAGTAAAATAATGTCACTGCACCATGAATTGGATGTTGGAAGGAGAAAAAAATTGTCAATTATTTTAAATTGTCAGCTTTGATAATATGCGAATTTAAAAAATTTAGTTTTTAAAATTCAAATTGTATTAATTTACTTTTGTTAATTTTAAGTTATAATAGCAAGAAGCCAACTTGAATCAATATATGTTGCTGTAAAGCTAGCTCGAACTCAGTTTTATTATGCTTTATAACTTTTCTATACATAAGTACAGTTATCTAAAATACCTTTCAAATACATAACTCTAAATTCCTTAATAAATGCCCTCGTAATAAAGCAACTTTAATACCCTTATGTATACAAATTTATAGAACGTTATATTAAAGACTGCCTAAGAATTAGAAAGCGAGCAAAGTTGTGTATCTTTTAACTTTTAACTTTTCCAAAAAGAATAATCTAGAACTAGTTAAATATTTTAAAAATTTCTTTTAAAAAAGTCAACAAAATTTATTATTCAAAGCCAGTTGTTTGACTGGAAATCAAGAGGAGTTCAATGTAACATGAATTTCCACAACATGTGTTCGTCCGTCCTCAATGCTCTTTATTGATCAGGAAACTTTTCTTAATTAAGTTCTTGATTTTCCTTTTAAAATTTTAAACTAATTTTTAATTCAAAATTATAATATTATGTCTGTGGGTTGCCTGTTTAAAAATCAGGTTGGTTACCTGTTTAAAAATTTCAAGGAATTCGCAACATATAAAATCAACAAATTGATTTCATATTTCAACTCCTTGGGTTGGGTAGAACTAAATTATAGCAATATGGTTTATATAATTTAGTGTTATCAAAATGCCACAACCTAGCGCTAATGGACGCTTTTGTATAGAACCGTTTTGGCCACCATCAAATATTATCTACCTATACCTGTTTATATCTTTGAACATTGTTAAGTTTAAAAATAACTAAAGTTTTATTTTAATCTAATTTTTATCCAGATATACTTTAATTTATAAATATTTATGTAGGTACATATTAAATTGAAAATCAATTTCACATTTCCTTTTTTTCAATTTACAAAGTATGTACTCATCTATTTTTTATATCTAAGCATTACACTTCTTAATAAAGCTTAGAAATAAATTGACTTAAATGCATAAATGCATAAAAAATTATATATATATATATATATATATATATATATATATATATATGTACATATATGTGTTCATATACTTGTTTATTTTTAGCACATTTTTCAAAAAAAAATTTGAAAAGTTTGCTTATTAGTTTCACCATGTCCGTTGGTTCGATCGTCTGTTTACAGAACTTCTATATAGTTTAAGATATTCTAATTAAGATATAGTTTAAGATATATGAACTTCTATATAGTTTTATATATAGAACTTCTATAGTTTTTTTGTTATAGAATAACTTTTTTATCTAACCGGACCACTACGGATCTACAGCCTAACAAAGGTTGAAATCCCCATTTTCAAATATGCATATCTGCGGTTAAAATTTTTTCAATCTTAAAACGGCAGTACATTTTTTTAGGTTTATAAATCAAAATAATACAATTTTTTAAAATTTAGTTTTTAAATTTTCCGTTATGTGAAAGCAAAATTTTGTTTCCTTCAAATTTTTTAAATTCTTTTAGATAAAAGCTCGAAATTTTAAGAGAATCTTTTAGAAAATATCCGCTTTTCAAAATTTTTGGTTTTAAAATCTGTCTATTTTTTTTTTTTTTGCAAATTATTATTTTATTATTATTTTTCTTTTTTTTATCGTTTTGTTTTTGTCTCAAATTTTAAAAATATATTTTTTAAACGAGTTTTTCAAGGTTATTTAAAAAATATTGAATTTTTTAGCCAAAAGAGACATTGTAAAAAAATTCTACTATTCAACTTTTTTAACTGGTAGAATTCTTTAACAAACAACGCAGAATCCAAAAGCGCACATCCAAGAGATAATACAAATCGTTTCGAATTGTGACTTACACCAAAATTTGAAAATTTCATATAAGAGAAAATGTGGAAATAAGAGGAGGGAAAATAGGAAAAACCGTTAATAAACGTAAAAATATATTACTGTAGCTTTAATTTTTATATCTTACGGACGAAAAATTTATACGGGTGCCTAAGTCACAGGTATCTAAAAATAACCTATTTTAAAGTTTTGAGTCTTAACAGGGAGTGGTACAAAAAAAATTGTAAACGGATCGGATCAATTCTAAATGTTCTTTCTTGTCTCAAAATTTCAAGTTCTTATCTAAAAACGTGCAGGAAAAATCAGGTTATAAAAGTAAAGATCAGGTGCAGGTTATAAAGGTAAAAAAATCATGCAAAATTTGGTTTTCACATAACGATAAATTTAAATACTAAATTTTAAAAAAATGTATAATTTTATATTAATTTACAAAGGTGAAAAGAGGTACAAAGGTATTTCCGTCGAATGGCGTTTTCAGATTGAAAAAATGTTAAGCCGAACATGAGATATAAGCATTTAATAATAGTACTTTTTCAAAGTTTGAGGGGCTATAGCTCCGTAATGGATGGGGCTACTTGAAAAAGTTGTTCTACAACATTATGTTCTATACATTATTTTATGACACCCATGGTTAAAATTTCTTTTCTGTATCTTTAACGGTGTAAACGTTTTGTAAACAGACGGACAGACGGAATGACAGAGTTATACTAATAGGTGGATTTTTTTAATTTTTTTTTGAAATGTTGAAATGTAAAAATTAAAGGGGTAATCGAAGAAGAATATTTTAGATCTGATCAACATTATTGAAATAACAGTTTAAATTTGGGACAATAAAGTTTTCTAAAATTCAACTCTTTAAAAATGTAGAAAGAAAAAAATTACTAGTGAATCTTTATTTTTTTGTTAGGTATGACGTTTTTTTCTAGTCAAGTATTGAATATAGGGACTGTTAGAAAAGTGATATTTTAAAAATCTAATTCCATTTGAATTAATTTCATTTTAAAAATTGAACAAAAAATGTAAAATGATCATATTTTATATATAATTTGTATATTTGTTTTAAATTGGCAAAATAATTACCATTTAATTTCTATCTTATTGTCCGTCTTTCAGAATAAAATAAATTTGATACTTCCTACACTAAACAATGTATAAAACCAAAGTTTAAAAAAAAATCATAAAATCCATTTGGTATTTAACAACTTTTGCTCCAAATTTTTTTTTATGCTACAGTTTTAAGGAAACCCTAGATAGAAAAACCGTTGACACGTGAAATCTACGACAAATTTGAACAGGTATTTTTGTCAATTTCTGGTGTCTAAAACGAATTAGCTTTTAAACAGTCGAAATGTAGTTCCTCCTCTCAAAATTTCAAGGTTTTACTTCAAAATTTCAAGGTTCCGGAGATAAGGGAGAACCAAAAGTTTACAAAATTTTGTGTTCATATAACTGTAAAAATACTAAAATTCAAAAAATCATATATATCTTAATAAATTTCCTGCCGTTTCACGTTTTTAGATTTAGGCTGTAATTTTGTAAAGAGTGTAAACACAAAAAAAGGGTTAATTTACAAAATTAATTTTGTAATGACACCTATCCATGGTTAAAATACAATTGCTCTATCTTTAACGACGTAAAAGTTTTGTAAAAGTTTTAAAATTTTTTTTTTTTAAATGTGCTAAAAATATGAACAGGTAAAAAATTAACTGATTTAGATTTTTTTTAAATTTTAGTTTTTTTATTGTTATTAAAAAAATTAAAATGCAATTTTTAAAAAAATTTCTGTAAAATAAAAAAATGTTTAAATTACAGAAACAAAAACAAACTGTTATTTTCATATATAACAATTTTTTTTACATTAACATAGAAATAAAAATTCTGTTTTTCTTTTAGGTATCGCTTCACTTTTAGATACATAGATACATACAAAGTACAAATTATACATTAAATATTCTATTTTGTATCCTATGCATCGAATTTTATGTGACGCAAAATATATATTAAAAGCATATCATTGCCATATCACTAATGGACAATTTTATTGCCTAAGTAAAAAAAAAAAAAAAACGAACAGATTTTTTTATTTTTTGCTATAAATTGAATAATGTTAGTTTCAACCTACTAAATTAATGTTCCATAGAATCATGAACATTGTACAATATTTACATTATTTTGTTTTCATTTTTGTATCGTACAGTGAGTTACTGTAGGTGGTTTTAGTTTAATATAAATATGTTTGAATATCAGTGTAGATATATATTTGTGTTTGTTTTAATTTTGATTGAATATTTAAATTGCTTTTCATTTGTTCATAATTTATTTTGCTATTATAAGGATTTCGTCAGGATACCGTTATTTTTTCATAAGAATATATTAAATACTCTAATATAATAATGTATTTATATCGTTCCTAGCTATCGTTTTTAAGTATAGATGACTGTTATAGTCAAACCGGTATTTGTTTACCGTTTCAATATATATATTTACCGTTTCAATATTTACCGTTTGAATATATGAGATGAAATTACACCTACTGACATTTGAAACGAGACTTCAAATAAAGTTAATTAATATAAACATTTAAAGTAAAGATGAGCTCTTAAATGCGAAAACATCAGCAGATGAGCTTTTAAATGCTCCAAAATTTTATTCTAAGCCAATTGGTTACAATTTTATAAGCGAAAACTTTACTATATGATTTTGAATATAAAAAAAACTTTAAGTTCCAATATCTCGGAAACGGATGAAAATAAACTCTGAAATATTTTATATTTATTTTAATCTCGTAAATTATCTCTTGAAGTTATTCCCTGGACACCCTGTACAAAAAATATTTGTGAAACTAGTCACCACAACATATAATTTACAATTGAATTTCATTAATATTGCCTATACTATATATAGAAAAAGAAATATAAAATAACTAATCGTTTGAATATATATTTACAGAGTGTATAAAAATTTAACATACGGTTTTACAATATCTCAACTCTCTGTATATTCGAAAAAAAAGTTTAACAACAGTAAAAAAAAAAAAACTTTTAAAATTAAAGAAAATGCTTTTTTGTTGTGTAAAACTATACCAGCCAAGGGATAAACCATTCATTTAGTATGGTGTATAACTTTTTAACGAAAGAAAAATTTTTAACAAAATAAAAATGTCGCGTTTATCCCATGACTATCGTTTTAAGAAATAAAATGGCCGGTCTGGTACTTTCTTGGGTTTCTTTTTTTTTTTTTTGAATTTTTGAAATAATTTCATTTTTTTAACCTATACAAATACATAATAATATTTTATATTATAGAAATACAAATAGGTATAAATGTTACACTTAAAGTTAGGAAAGTTTAATTCATTTTCTGCTAAATGAAACTGTATTTGTTAAATAAATATTTTTTTATTAAGTTTTACACGATTTTAGAGATAGTATTCAAACCATTTTTTTATTAGTGATTTTTTTATACTGGTTCTATATCTATTAGTTATATCTTTAAAATATGTATATTCCTAAGTATTGTTTCCTCTTTCCACTCCTATAAGAAGCTCAGGTCACCCACTAAGTATTTTATTATTTATATTCGACTAAACTTCAGTTTCTGGAATCATTAAATTCACTGAGCCGTTCATTGTTCGGCTGCAGCTATTGTACAAATTTTTATTAAAAGTAAATTATACTTATATAGCAAAATACCCTTACCACTGTTATATAATAACTGTTACCACTGTTATATAATAAAACACTTACGACAGAATCTCCGTGTAATACGAGAGAATCTAGTTTGAATTCTAACACTTTATAAATCGATCAAGATGAATTATTATCTTATAAAAGCATAATTGTGAATATTATGTTAAACCATAATGTACTTGAATTTTCTCATGTTTCAAATTAACCATAACAATCAAATTATAAAATTTCGAACTTTAACAGTAACATAACAGATTAATAAAATAAAAAATTATCCTTAATCTAAAGCTGCTAAGCAATTAGACCAAGAAAAAAATAAAAAAAAATAAAAAAACATAGAAAAAGTAGACAAACAAAAAAAATTATATTACTAACGGGAGTTTTTAATTAACAAGGACAATGAAAATGAAGGACAATTAAGAAAGGATTTTTGTCGTAAAAGATTTTCATATGCTTGAATTTTAATTTCATTTATTTTTTCCCCGTTTTTATATATTTAATTTTTTTTTTTTGTCTTTTCTTTTCTCTTTTAGGTTAGTTTTAAAAATTTGAAATAAAATAAAAAATGTTCTTTTTATATTTTTTTTTTACTTTTTATTAATTTGTAATAAAAGAAAATGTACATGATTTCTATTTAAAATAATAAAATAAAAAAATTTGAGTTAAAAATTTATTTAATTTTAAATTTAAATTTAAGAACTGTAAATTTAAATTGTCATTTAAAATAAATTTATATGAGGTATTATAAATTTTAAAATATAATAATTTTAAAAAGTACATTAAAATAAAAGAATTTAAAGAAAAAAAAAATTATTATCTAATCTAATTAACTTCAAAATCGATCGTAAAATTTTATTTAATTTCTCAAAATATAAAAAATCTGTAGATTTCAATTATTCTCAAAAATTATTATTATGAAATTAGTATCATAAATGTTAGTATTAATTATAAGTCTAATTTTAAGTCAAATTTAGATTACATTATAAATCTAATTTGGTCAGAGTCACAGTCAAAACTTACATCAGCTCTAAATTTCCACAGTTTCAACAAACACACATATGATTATACAAATACACGCTTTTCTTTTCTAAATATTAGTGTTTAAAGTAAATTCTTAGACATTAAAGTTTTAGATTTAGATTCAAATATAAAATAATCCTCTTTTCATTCTCTACTAAGTTTAAAAAAAAAATCATAAAATAATGGTTTGATATATTAACTTGAGTTTCAAATGTACAGGATCAAAAGTCAAGGAGAACAAAACTGTAACCTATACTAGTTATTTTACAATAATGTAGACTTTTATAAGACTTTTTAATTATATAAGAGATTTTGTTTAATAAGATCAACAGAATTATCAACTCACAGCTATGATAATATGCGCTAACTTTTAAATTCATTATTTTTCTTTATGCTAACAATTATAATATTTTTTTTTTTTTAATGTATTTCTCTGCCACATAAATGTGGCAGGAAATTACACAGCCTTTCCTTTACACAGTTCAGGCGTGGCGGTAAATTTCGTAAAAGGAAATAACTCTTACGACGTGTGTGGGATTCTCCCTCGGTGTTTACAGCTGATTTTATACGCTCTTACCCATTAGGCCACCGAGGCCCCCAATTATAATATTTTTATCTTTAAAATTCTCTTCAATTATATCGAAAAATCTCATTACTTTAAATAAAATTTACAGTTTCGGTATTGCATGAAATTACAGAATAAACTGAAGCCTTGTCTTAAATTCCGTTTCTGTTCAGAAATGTTGAAAATCTAGCTCTTTTACTATTCAGGTCTTTTCATTTATTTTAATAACAGTTTCTTTATTTATTAAATTTTCCTTAAGATCACTTGTTCTTTTTTTTAGGTTTTACAATACCTAAAATCGTTTTTATCAATTTGGTTTAATGTTCAGTTTTTTAAACTACATAAGAAGTTTTCGTTAATTCCATGAACTTTTTTTTCCGGGGATAGGTCGAAATCTTGAAAGACATACCATTGAGATCAACGTGCAAATTCTCTTTGGTATAGTATTGGACTTTAACCAATTAAATGCAACCTTCCTTTAACATGAAATATTTGGTTGAAACCTATGGTACAATATACTATTTGGTTTGGTGATTGGGAAAATAGGAATAAAGGAAATTGAGAAATATAAGAGGTTATTGGATATTGAGATGATTATTTAGAACAAAGATGTTGATGTTAACTTAAAATCAAATTTTAATAATAGAGAATGAGTTCTGTTATATAATTAGAGTATGGTTTCCAAAAATATTTTAACTTCATTTTTTTCACTTTTATATCTACCTCCTGTTCTAACAATTTAACATTTCATTTTAATTACTCAATTAATTTTCAAATAATCGCATCTATGAAAAAATCAAAATAATTTTAGATACATTTCTATTACATTTTTTTATACATATAAATAAAATTTCATTGAAATATATAAACATTTATTATTAAAACAGCATATTACAGGTAAAAAATAAAAGATAAACTTCTTTTTTCACAGATAAAAAAAAATCTTGAAAAAAACTTAAAAGAAATTACTTAAAAGTTACTTTACAATCAAAATATACAATTTACTTTACTATCTATCTGGGTACCAAAAAAACAAACAACACAATAATTTTTACACTATTCACAAAAAACATCGGTAATATAAAACAAAATAAAATAGAATAAAAAAAAAACATAAACTCTCTTTTTTTTATATATAAAAATAAATTTCCTCTTAAAAGCATTATAAAGCATTTCCTCTTTTCAAAAAAAAAAAAAAAAAAATAGAAAAATATACATAAAGTTACTATTACTAACAAGAAAAAAAAAATTATAAAATGAGCACTTTAATAAAAAATGAATTTTCTATAAAAAACAAAAAAAAAAAAAAAAAAAAGAACCATATCTAAAGCTTATATAGAATAATTTCATTTCAACAACTTAAAACTTCTTTGAAACTTTAAATCTGCTTTTCGCTCTACCCTATACAATATTATCCTTTACATCTTTTTTTCCATATTAACATTCCTATTACATCCCTCAAAATTTCGACTGATAAAATTGTAATAAAATTATAATATCACCTTTTCCTCATCATCAATATTATCTACATCTAACTATTATATATTTGGTTATAGTATCTGAAAAATCGTATCTTATCATATCTATATCATAAAATATAAAGAACAACCAATAATACAAGTTATATCTTGTTTGTTCTTTTCATTATCATATACAAGTACCTACATTTGATTATTGAATACTACATATTTAACTTCATTCTTGTTTTGTAGGATTTACATTTATTGAACTCTTAAACTATAAACCTAACATCAATTCTCATACTCTTTTTATTCAATCCCCTCACCATACTTTATAGATAGAAAAATTTTCTTTTTAAATATTTTATTATAATAGCAAAAAAACAAAGTTTGACTACAAAGAATTCTATTAAAAATTAAACTTGAAATAAAGTGACCATTTGTTGCAATATACTACATACAGAGGAGTTTCAGCTATGACTGATTTCCAAAAAGTAATTTAAACTTTAAGTATAGTAAATTTATTTTTATAGTAATAATTGAACCCAGATATATAACTCAGAGAATAATTGAACATACTACTGCATGTTGTAACCCAAAGATGTCCCTAACTTTGATGCAGAGTAATTACCTTAACCTTGATTAGTAATAAAATAATAATCAATAATAATATTAATAATAGCATATCTTCCTGTTTTAAGTAATAATAATTAATTCTAATACAAATAATAATAGTTGCTATAGTGACAATGAAGTTGTCTTCAATTGTTACCTCATATAATACTTGATGTTGTAACTATCTATATCTTCTCACTGATAGCAAAAGATTACTTATAATACTTAACGGTACACATATTTATCTTCTCACTTCCTATGCTTACTACCTATAGGCTATAGCTAATATACTGTCCTAGCAGTTAAAGGTTTCAACCCATAATATTGGCTAAAGGGGAAGATTAGTTTTGTCAGTAAGAATCTGACACTACTAGGGGGATAATTTTGGTATCTTTGGCAGATTTCCATCACACTTAGAAAAAAGAAATTTAATTATTTTAGAATTTTTTTTTTAATAATAATTTTGTATTTTCCACAAAACAGATGGCAACTAATGCCTTAAACACAGTTCGGATGGATAACGGATTTTCCGTTGTCAAAATATAAAAAATACATGTATTTCAAGAGTTGTGTATTGTGAGAATTTAAATTTAGCAGCAACTGACGGAAAACGGTAAACATACTGATAAAAATATAGATCTATTTCTAGTCAGCAAATTTGCCATAATAAAAGTATTTTCTACATCAATTCCACTGATCGTCGCCGCTGGACATTCGAATTGTATACGACACGATGGTTTTCAAGTTCATTTTCGCCAGCAGTTGCCGTCGCTCACCGCAATTATATTTCCGCCATAAATATCATAAAATAATTCTAACTCTATCATTTATTTGTACAATTGTTAATAATTAATTTAAGAAAATTCTTCCAAATTTCAATTTTGCTACATAACAAAAACTAATGAGCGACTTGGGTTTCGGGAAGTTTTTTTTCTCTATCTGTCATAGAAAAAAAGAATATTTGAGTGAAACTCTGCTCTTTGTAATATTTGCGTCGCTCAAGAAAGTTTATTTTAGGACTTTCTCTTCACAAAACATAATATGTAAAGTATTACTGAATAATTTTAGTTAACAACAACTGATCACTTTAATTTAGAAGAAAATTTTTATTTTTTTTCTTTGTAATTTTTCTTTTTACTCAAGTTTTTTATTTATTAGCAGCCCATATGCACGTTCTTTCACGAAAAAGAAAAAAAGCGAAGACATATTCAATCCCTACAACAACAAAGCAAATATAAAAGTTACTTTTCAATACTTTATCTACGAGTAAGTTGTATTCAAAGAGTTTTTCGTTTCTTTAATATTATCATGATATTAGTTAAATACTAGTACTCGTATACCCACTATATACATAATGTGATAATAAAAAAACATATATTATATAAAAACACAGTTTAGGTTGTAGCAGTTATGAAATAAAGATAAGATAAAATTCTTTTATAGATTCTATTATAGCAATATTTGTATATCGGCACAAACATTTATACCTAAATATTTGTGTATGATAAAGAAGGACGAGATCAGTATCTTGATAATATCTGCATGCTTTTCATTGCCATTCCTATATTCTTATACATATATTACAATATATAGTAACTCATTTCTTAATTTCCGTTTATCAGCACTATTCTAAGAATGAAAAATAAAAAATTTTTATAATGAACAATTTAATTCATAACACCCAAAATCATTATAATCCTTATTCTACCACCATTACCATTACATCTAAAAAAAAATGTTCGCAGTCAACTCCATTTTCTCTATAATAGTTTGCTATTTTTAAGAAATTAAACAAAAAATTAGGGAGAGTGTAGAGTTGACTATGTAAACACTAGGATAGTCGTATACGAACATAACATAAACTGTTTCCATAAAATTTAATCATCTTTTAGAAAATTTAAGATATTTAACTGAATTAATTACTGTGCTTAACTTAATTAATAGCATTGCACCAAAATATCTAAATTTTACAGAAGTTGTCACCGTAGAACTTAATTTTTAGCACATTTCCACAAAAATTTTGAAAAAATGTGCTTATTAGTTTCACTCTGTCCGTCCGTCTGTTTACAAAACTTCTACACCATTAAAGATAGAAAAACAACATTTTAAAAAAATTAATTTTGTGGAACAACTCCATCCATCCATTTCGGAGCTACAGCCCCTCAAATTTTAAAAAAGCCCTATTTTTAAATGCGTATATCTCATGTTCTGCTTAGCAGATTTTCAAACTGAAAACGTCATTCGACAGTTTTTTTTTTTATCTTTGTAAATTAATATCAAAATTACACAATTTTTTTAATTTAGTATTTAAATTTACCGTTATGTGAAAACCACATTTTGCATGAAATTTAGTTTTTATAACTCCGGCACTCCTTTAGATAAGAACCTTAAATTGAGACAAGAAAGAACTTTTAGAATTAGTATATTAAGTTCTCTTAGAAAATTTTTTGTCCCACCCCCTGTTTAGGAGCTATTATATAAGAGGGCAGAAAAATTGAAAAATTGCTATTTTTAGGCACCTGTAACTTAAACACGTGTACAAATTTTTCTTCGGCAAGACATAAAAATGAAAGCTTCAGTAATACATTTTTATGTGTGTTAACAGTTTTTCTTAGTTATATAGAGTTCCGTACTTACAGTCCCTCAAAATTCTAGAAAAGTGATATTTTCATATTTTTTCTTATTATTTACATGAAATTTTCAAATTTTTGTGCAAGTCACAATTCTAAACAGTTTGTATAAACTTTTAGAAATCAGCACTTTTAAAAAACCGTTGGTTTACATTCTACCTTTTTTTTTCAAAATTTCAAATGTCTGTAGCATTATTAAGTACCAATATATATATATGAGAATATAAATCTCGCAGTTATTCGAACTTGTTGGACCAAACAAATTCTGCAAAGGTACTGGTACTCGCCAGTCGAACTTTTTTAAATTCAATCGTAAATTGGCATTTATATTAAAATAAAATTTTCCGAATCCTTCATTATTTTTTTGAGTTTTCGTGCGAGCGGATAAACTGCAAAGCAGGAATATTATACATATACTTTTTCATATCTATCTAGTCTCTTTTACAGTAACACAAACGTAATCACAAATTTATTATACCATTAACACTATGTTGGTAAGAACATAAAAATTGATAAATTTGTCTTCTAATTTATTGAAGGCAAGCGAAAACTTCGAAAAAAATCTTGAAAATATGTGTGAGAGCTTGTAATTATAGGTTCAGAAAAGTAAAGAAGTAACAAAAACAAATTCACAAAAACTAAAATCTAATTTTATTTCTAAGTAAGGGTTCCATTTAGAAAGAAAACAAATTTCTTATCATTAACTTTTTCTTTGAGTTCTAGGAAAAATTATCATAGTGAACATTGCCGAATCAGCTTCAAATGATACACAATTCAAATGATATTATAGTAACAAAAAGTAAATCTCCGTAAGTAATATTCTTCCTAACTTCAAACAAACACCAAAAGTTTAGAATTACAAAACCTGTACAGAACATTCGAATATATGTTATAACGTTCAGTTTTATAACAAAATTTAAAATGATAAAAAAATAAGAAAAAAAAATTTTCGTTTTTTGTTAAATCTGTTTTATTATATATTCTTTCTTTATCTACCTTTATATTACCTCTGAATTTATTTTTAATATTCCAATTCTGAACTGAATAAAACTGAGTTGAATCTTAAATAAAAAAAAATTTTATTATTTTTTTTTTTTTCTATCTTTATCTAATCATGCATTGTATACATTCATACACAAAGTATCTGCATCATACGCACGTAAATGTATACAGCAAAAAATACTTTCTTTGAAAGATATTTTTTTATTTTTCTTTTTTTTTTTTTTATAATAAAATTCAATACAAAATGGGAAAATACTTAAAATAATATAAAAATTTTTAAAATTATAAATATTGAACGATTTGTATAATAATTGAAGAATTAAAAAAATTTCATTATTATGTACATATATATTTTATACACCAATTCGAAGAGTATAAGAAGTATTTTTTTGTTATTTACTGAACTAAAACATAGTATATAAGATATAATAAGACACTGTATTCTATATTTAGATATTTAATAATAAATTTAAGGTATAATGACCACTTGAAAAAAGTATAATTACACCATTTTATTAAATTTTAAAATTATTGGCTAAGATTCAAATCAAATTGAAAGATGATTTCGTTTAAAACCTTCCGTCCTTCCTGTAGACTTTGTAATCCAGCAATCTAGACTGAGTTATTTTCATTTAAAAAGAGAAGTTGTATGGTAGCTACCCGAACCTGTTGCTCCAGCATAACAAAATTTTACAGATGTTGTTGGCCTGTAACTCGACACGATGTTGCAAAACTTCAGATACTTAACTTAAATAGATATTGAGTTATTTCCATATAAAGAAAGAACTTGTATAGTAGGCTACTCGAACCGGGCGGCCGAAAAAGCTGGATTTAAATAACGAAACTAACAATTTTGCAAAAGTGACGTAAACAAATTTTAGTTTCCTTTCCTTTATTTTTTCAGTTATCGGGCGGACGGATGGACGGATGGACGTACATGGCTTAATCCACTCCGATCTATACCTTTGACACTATATCTAGCTCGACTCCTTTAAGGTGTCACAAACGTAATGGCAAATGTATTATACTCTTTAACATAGTTCATATGAGTATAATAAAATTATATTCCAAATCAAAAATTATACTAAGTTGTTCGCAAATAAATTCTGACAAAACTACCTTCAAAAGATGTATTAAAAATTAAAACATAAATATAAGACTTCTTTCTGGTTATCAAACAAAAATATCTTTTCCCTTGCCCATCCTTTTTAGCACATTTCCAAAAAAAAATTGAAAAAGTGTGCGTATTAGTTTCACTCTGTCCGTCTGTCCGTCCGTCTGTTTACAAAACTTCTACACCGTTAAAGATACAAAAAACAAATGGGTAGGTCTCATAAAAAAATGAATTTTGTGGAACAACTTTTTCATATAACCCCATTCATTACGGAGCTCCAGCCCCTCAAACTTTGGAAAATTAAATGCATATATCCTATTTTTAAATGCATATATCTCATGTTTTGCTTAAGATTTTTTCAATCTGAAAACGTCATTCGACAGGTATTTTTTTTAACATTTTAAATCAATATCAAAATTATATATGGTTTTTAAATTTAGTATTTAAATTTACCGTTATGTGGAAACCAAATATTGCATGATTTTTCTACCTTCATAACTCCGGAACGCTTTTAAATAGAGGCTTCAAATTTTGACAGCAGAAAGAACTTTTAGAATTAGTATAAGTTTCCTCAGAAAACTTTTTCGGACCAGCCCTGTTTATCAGCTATTAGGTCTCAAAAATTGAAAATTTGCTATTTTTAAACACCTGTAACTTAGGCACATTTCACTTCAGCAAGATATAAAAATTAAAACTACAGTAATATATTTTTAGTTGTGTTAAAGGTTTTTTTTAGTTGTATAGGGTTCCAGAGTTACAGCCCCTCAAAATTGGAAAAAAGCCCCATTTTCAGATGTACATATCTCTGGCTCTGTATAATAATTTTACAACCTAAAACAGCTATTTTTAGGCACCTGTACACATTTTTTTCCTGTAGACAAAGCGCCAGTAATATAATTTTACATGTGTTAACTGTTTTTCTTAGTTATATAGAGTTCCGGACTTACAGCCTCTCAAAATTCCAGAAAAGTGTTATTTTCACATTTTTTCTTATTACAAAAATTTCGTAAATTTTATTTCTTAAATTTTCAAATTTTTGTGCAAGTCACAGTTCTAAACAGTTTGTATTGTGTTTTGGAAATGTGTGCTTTTAAAAACCGTTGGTTTACATTCTACCTTATTTATTTAAAATATTCAATAACAATTTTTTTTTTTTTTTTATTCATTTCTCTGCCACATAAATGTGGACAGGAAATTAAATAACAATTTTTTTTGTATAAAACTAAAATTAAATGACGATAATTGAGAAGTTTATTTCCTTTTTTCATTTTTTCATTACAGGAACATTCTTTTTCATTACAGGACCTCTCTAATAAAAACTGAACTAACTTATTAAATTTAAAAAAGATTTTTGTTTAGTTCGACGAAGATTTTCAATGCTTCCTTTTTAGGAAAGGGAAAAATTTACTTATAATTTTCAGTCTATCCGTCCGTCCGTTCACCCCAGCTATCTGTTTTCAAAACTTCTACACCGTTGTATCTTTCTGTCAGTTAAGATATAGAATTGCAATTTTTTACTTTATTTAAGTACATATGTGTTAAATATTTTTTTAATCTAAAAACGTCAAACGACGGAAAGGTTAAAATCAATATAAAAATTGTATATTTTTTTATAATCTAATATTTGAATTATTACAATGGGTATATGTGAAACGAAAACTTTGTTTTTGTTCCTTCGTATCTCTCTAATTAAATTTGTTTTATTATACCCGTACGATAGGATCGGGTATAATAAAATTACTCCTCCGTTTGTAACACCTCGAAATAAGCGAGCTAGATATACCTTCAAAGGTATGGATCGGATCAGAAAAAAATTCTAAGACTTTTGAGCCATGTCCGCCCGTCCGTCAGCACGCTAACTCAAAAACTAAGAAAGCTAGAATCTTGAAATTTACACAAAATATTTTGGGAGTAATTTGTAGGTTCCCTGTTTTTTTTGGTTGAGTTTGGACCAAGCCTTAGGGTAGCTCTCGAACACCTAACTTTTAGATCTCCACATTTTTTTTGCAATAGAGCTATGAAATTTTAACTACTGATAGATCTCATAAAAATATTAATTTTATTTTTAATAACTTTTTTTTGTAGCCCCACCTGTTACGGAGCTACAGCTCCCCAAAGGTTCAAAAAAGCTCTATATTTAAATTGTTATAGCACAAGTTCTATAAGGTATATCTTCATTTTGAACGCCAAACGATTACTACTTCCATTAGCTTTAAAAGTATATATACAATAAATATATATTTTTGGCATACGGTGTCTTAATTTACCGTTATGCGAAACTCAAATTTTGCAAAATTCTTTAACTCTTCCATCTTCTAAACGGTTAAAGTTGGAAACTTGATTTGAAATTTTGACAGAAGTTAGATCTTTGAAAATTAGTATGAGTCATTTCAGAAATTTTTTTTGTATCACCCCCCGTTTAGGAGCTGTAAGGGGTCAAAAACTGAAAATTTCCTATTTTTAAACACCTGTAACTTGAACACCTGTTAAAATTTTTTTGAAGTAATACACAAAAATTAAAGCTCCAACATTATATTTTTATTTCTGTTAACAACTTTTTTTAATAATATAGGGTTACTTTATAATTGACGAAAGTGTTACTTGATTTTTTCAAATTTTCTAACAAATTTCATTAACGAATTTTTTCCATTTTGTTTTACTCGATAATTTGAAATTGTTGAGGATATAATGCGTAGTACAAAAAAATGTAATTAAATAAACAACATAACGGTTGCTTGAAGAATTTTTATTTATATGATATTGATATATATACATACTTATATAATATCATGTTTATTTACATATCGTATATGTCACTAGTGAATGAATGATAAGAGTATATATGTATATTATATAGCGCCGTATGTACTTATAAGAAATTATTCTGTCAATGGAATATTTAAATATAATATAATATAATATTTAAAATTATATTTACTGTTTTGTACTTAGTAAATTTAATATACATTTACCGCTTAGTATTAAATGGTACTATAGAATATTTGAAAAAGTTTTGGATTATCGTTATGTGGAAGGTTAGAATCTGCTTTTGAAGAATGTACATATAAACATATAGTTTGAATATGTATATGTACAACCCATAGTTCTAGAAATTATAAAATTCACCCAAATTATTTTAAAATACTAAAATATTAAAAAAATAATATTGTAAGCAGAGTGACAGGCTGTGAACATACTAACGGTTCGTACGGGTATCTAAGAGTTGACAAAGTCAACTGTATTCTTCCTCGTTTTATATAAAAACAAATATCAAATACTGTATTATATTTAAAAATTTAAACCTAATAAAATATAATGTTATTTTTAAAATTAAAATATGTTTGTACTAATTTTTGGATATCCAATTATCAAACAAAAATGTTTAATGTTAAAATATGTCAGTACAACAAAATTTTAAATCAAATTACACTTTTTCAATAAAATTACCCTGTTTTCCAATAAAAAAAAATATATGTATATATTATACAATTATTATATCTTTTTAGAAAAGCATAAGTTTCATTACAAATTTTTATTTAAAATATGATATGCATAATTAATTTTATAATATTTACAAAAAAATAATGTAAAAATTTAGTAAAATGATAAAAATTACAATTGTTTCTAAGTTAACACATCCAAACATAAATATTATAATTCAAATTGCATATTTAGCATTGCAGCTATTTTATATATGTCAGAATTTACCAAATAAATTACAAACCAATTAAAGTTAACCACATAGAAAAAAGAGCCATATTTATATCTACATATAAGTATAATATTTATATATCCTATATAAAGGTCGGGCAAAATTCTCTTTCTGTTTATTAAAAACACAAGTAAATGTAACAGTAAGTTGATGTAACCGACTTATTTATACCTTTCAGCTAAAAAATTCAAATTAAATTAAAAATCCATAAGTTATTTTAGTTAGGTATTTAATATAAGCTAAAAAAATAAATGCTTTTACAACCTTTGTACAAAATTTCAGGTTTCTATCTTTATTAATTTCGAAGATATGCTTGTTGGGTCTTGGAAAGTATGTGAAGACACCCGGACCACCTCCCCAATTCATCTCAAATTTTTGAGACATTAGTAGAACAGGATTGAATACTGTTATATCAAATTTCAAGTTTTTATATTTATTAATTTCGAAGATATGCTTGTTCGGTCTTGGGAGTTATGTGGGAGACACCCGAACAACCATTCCAATTCATCTGAAATTTTAGGCAAATCAGGGTTGGTTTGTTGATTTACGTGGCTGGTCCTGTCAACCATGACAAGACCACAATTAGCGCGTTAGCACCGTTTTGCTACCACTTCCGTGACCACAAGGCTTATGTTTAGGCTATAACGGATTTAATTTCAGATCCATTTTGCGGCATTCAGGAACCTTACCATTTCTGCAGGTTGCTTAGACGCTAGATAGCTAAGATCGTTAAATTCATGGCTACCCAGTGGTGCTCTTCTGGCTCTGGCTAGAGCTGGGCATTTACACGTGAAGTGTATAATGGTTTCTTTCTCATTCTGTTCACCACAACTGCGGCATGATGTATTGAATGGAATACCTAATCTGGCCGCATGTTCGCCAATTGGCCAGTGTCCCGTGAACACACCTATTGCTCTGGCTATGTCTCGCCGAGATAGCTTCAACAGATTGTGCGTTCTTTTGTTGTCGTACGCCGGCCATATTTTCTTGGTCGTACGGCATGAGGTTAATTCTTTCCACCTTCTTTCCGCTATGAATAAAATGTGTAGAAAGATATCCCTTTTAACGCTGTTTAGTGGTGGATCCACCTGTTCTTCCAGGGAAGTATTCAGATTGGAACCCCTCCTTGCTAATTCATCAGCATGTTCATTTCCTGTGATGTTCCTATGTCCCGGAACCCACAGTAATGTAACATTGTATTGATGGCTTATATTCTTAAGCTCGTCAGAGTATTTCCTGAAAAGCTTGGATGTTATCATCGCAAAGTTAAGATCCGCGATTGCTGCTTGGCTATCAGTGACAATGGCAATGCTTTCCCCCAGAGAAGTATTGCTCCTAAGTATTTGGCATGCTTTCCAGATTCCTAGCATTTCAGCTTGAAATACACTGGATTTATTGGGAAGTCTGAAAGCATGTTTTATTTTGAGTTTTTCTGAGTAGACACCAGCGCCGACACCGCAGTCCATTTTTGACCCATCAGTGAAGAGTGTGATGTCTACTTCGCCCAAGGGGTTTCCTTGTCTCCATTCTCTTCTTGATGGAATCTTTACTTTGAAATTCTTAACAATTTCCAAACTTGGAATAGTGTAGTCTGTGGAATTTGGCAGATCCCAAGCTGTCGAGCTTAGAATACTGCTATGACCATAAGGTTTTGTGCGCCAGTGCCCATTTTCTCTGAGTCTGACCGCACTACAACAGGCTAGAAATTTTATATGGAGGTCAACGGGGAGGAGATAAAGAAGTGCATCTAGTGCATTACTTGGTGTCGATCTCAACGCACCCGTAATGCCTAGACATGCGCCTCTCTATACCTTACCAAGTTTGGTTCGGATATACTCTTTCTCCAGCGCTGGCCACCAGACTAATGTTCCGTAAGTAAGAATGGGGCGTACTATAGCTGTGTACATCCATAAAGCCATTCTTGGCTTTAAACCCCATTTTTTACCTAACATTTTCTTACAAGAATACAGGGCTACACAGGCCTTTTTGGCTCTTTCTTCACTATTAAGTCTCCATTTCAGTTTCGTATCAAGAACCACTCCTAGGTATTTGACATTGGGGGTTAAATTCATATATACACTATCCAGTCTAGGCTTGGTGAATTCCGGTGTCTTTGTTCTGTTTCTGGCAAATCAGGGATTCAGGAAACAGCACCCTCGTGTCAAATTTGAAGCTTTTGTCTTTATTAATTTCAAAGATATGTTTGTTCGGTTTTGGGAGTTGTGTGGGAGGTAACCGAAAAGCTCCTCCATTTCATCTCAAATTTTGGACAAATCAGGGATTCACGAAACAACACCCTCGTATCAAATTTGCAGTATCTATCTTTATTAATTTCAAAGATATGCTTGTTGGGTTTTGGGAGTTGTATGCGAGGGACCAACCACTCCAATTCATCTCAAATTTTAGGCAAATCAGAGATTCAGGAAACAGCACCCTCGTGTCAAATTTGAAGCTTTTATCTTTATTAATTTCGAAGATATGTTTGTTCGGTTTTGGGAGTTGTGTGGGAGGTACCCGAGCAACCCCTCCAATTCATTTCAAATTTTAGGGATATCAGGGATTCAGTAAAACACATCCTCGTACAAAATTTTAAGTTTCTATCTTTATTAATTTCGAAGATATGCGTATTCGGTTTTGGGAGTTGTATGGAAGGTACCCGAACCCATGGACCGATTTTGTCCAGATTCGAGCTTAGTCTTCCTTTCGTAATTAGTAACCTACTATATAAATTTCATCAAGATAGCTTCACTGGTTTTTGAGTTATCGTGCGAGCGGACGGACGGACATCGCTAAATCGACTCAGGAGGTGATCCTGATTCAGAATATATATACATGTCCATATCTAACTCGCTTCCTTTTGGTGGTTACAAACACCATACCAAAGTTAATATACCCTATAGTTAATGTGTAGGGTATAAAAGCGCAATATTATATAAGATAAATTTTTTTTTTATTTTCAGTTGAGTTAAGTTTTATTAAGTTTTAGTTGAAACAAGATTTTGTCATTAAATTTTAAAATTATATTTTTCGGTACGGTGATTTCCACCATACCTTATTGGAAAAAAATAAATTATTTTATAAGCTCTATTAATACTTTTATCATTACTGACACCAATGCTAATGTTACTTCTATTTCTACTCTACTGATTTTATTTTAAATGTTGTAAAGCTTGCGACTTATTTATAAAATATCTCTGTTTAAATTAATCCAAAGAAAACAGTCAAAATAAAGAACAAAAATTTTCTTTATTTATGTTTCAAAATTACTGCTTTGACTTTTGTATTAATTGGCAATTTTTTAATTTTTTTTTTGGTTATTTCCCTGCGACATAAATGTAACAAGGAAATTACACCAGCCTTTCATTTTCAGGCGTGGCTGTAAATATCGTAAAGAAGAATTATTCTTATGACGTGTGTGGAATTCGAACCGACTCTCTCTCTGTGTTTACAACGTATTTTAAACACTCTTTCCACCAGGCCATCGCAGTCCCTTACTACAATTTAAAAACAAATTAATTATAATCATTAGATATTAAAAACAATATGAATTAATTTTAGTAGAAAATAATTTTTGACCCACCCTGCATATATGCATAAAATAAACTAAACGCATTTTTCTAATTTTCTAACAAAGCTATTTAACATTCTAAAAATTAAATTATATTTGAATATCAATAGAAAAACAAATTGATACATCTGTCAAATGTAATTTGATATTTTTCATTTGATTTCAAAATAATTTTGAGTTTAAGGGGAAAAATATTCAAGGATGAAATTAAGATTTTTTTTTATTATTATTTTTTTTTATCTTAAGAATACAGAATTAATTGAAATAATAAAATTACAGTTTTTTTCTAAATTAACACACCCAAACATACATATTATAATTACAAATATTATTACAATTTTACAATTACAATTACAATATTAACACACCCAAACATATATATTATAATTACAAACATACATATTATAATTAAAATTACATATTTATCATTGCTGCTATTTTGCAAATGTCACAATTTACCAAATAAATCACAAAAACTTTTAATCCACAATTTTAATTTTAATTTTAATCATTAAAGCATTATTAAAGCATATATATTAGAAGTTAATCCTTCGGAAACGAAAAATGTCTAAACATTAGACATGTCGGTGTATATAGCTTTTGTTACCAAATGTAATGGAAATTGTTTAGCTTTTATGTTATTCATACCCCATTCCACTAGTATTCATTTAGAAAGCCCTATGTATAATATAATATGTAGTTAAAGAGAAGAAAAATCATTAACAACAATGATTAGTTAAAAATGCAACATTAGAGAGGTTTCAAACAAGAGTATTTGACACAATAACAAACATAAAATGAGCTACCTATACTAAAACGTGCAGAAAAAATGTGCCATAATGTGTAGAAGCGGCCTAATTGATCGGAATCAAATTAAAATCAGTGGGATCTTTACAATATTTTGATAAGACGTCTGAACTCAATTAGTTTAACGATTTAACTGAGACAACAAAAAAAAGCGGAACCAAATAAAACAAAAGGCGACATCTGAACTGTTGAACAGTAATCATTTAAATTTGGATATAGGTGTTTTAAAGATCCTGCAAACGAAATGAATTGCAATTTAGACATCCTCGAGTTATAGATAAAACAAAAAGATATGCCATAAAACATAAAGCTCATATAAAAGGGCATATAAATGTAGAATCTATAGAAAAACAAATTACTACAGCGAGGCTTAAAAAATGAAACCTTTAGATATACCGAAAAGTACAGATTTCCTTTGGGAAATTACATACGTAAGAACACTAAAAGAACATGTTAGCAGGAAATTAATGGCTAGTCATAGTTGGACTATAGTTTTAATAGAGGACGGGTATGGTTTAATTATGGTAGAAATCAGATTGTACTACGGGGCACATTTTATCTTTGAAGATTTTCACCAACCCAATAGAAAAAAAAATTTAATTATCAAAATTTTATTTTAATGTAGAATAAATCTTACAAAAAAATGTTTTTGCTTCAATGTCAGCGCTGTGTTACCATATAAAAATTTACAAACTTACAATCTTACAAAGCTTTTTGCCCAATTTTGTTAAAAAGTATTCTTAATTTATTAAGATTTATTAGTTTATTTATACTGCAAAAAAAATGCTGTCTACTGTTAAAATTTAGCAAAATTTAAAATTAACTATAAACCTATCTCCAGAATGATATTTATTTTTTTCCGAATGCAGCATTTAATCACCAGTCGTATTTTCTGATTTATGTTTCATTATATTCGTTATATATACGTATTTTAAATAATTTTCATTAATGTTGTCGGGATTCTCGTTTAGGTTTTTAATACAATGCTTCTATTATGGTGAAATTATATTTAGACACATGATTGCTGTTTACAACGGTTAACGGTTTACAAAAATGGTTAATTTTTATCTATAATAAAAAAATTGGTCAGAAACTAGAAAGCCCTTGAGCTACTATGTATAATGTAACAACAACAACAGATATACAATATTATAGAAGCATCATAAGAAAAATAAAATAAACCGTCTAATATGAACAAATAAAGTGCATTTACAGTAATATTTATGCATTTTCTTACTTCATTTATAACCTTAAACTTTTAGTTTTATTAAAAAGGTTGTCATCAAAATAATTTAATACCATAACCAAAACAAAAAAACGAAAACCATACTTTATATACGTCATATATGTATATACAAATAAATATTATAATTTAATGTTAGCGTCAAGTCACGTAAATATAAGAATTTAACCTTATTTAAGTCCATTAAAAAACATGTAAAGTGTATTTACTTCTTCCACAGACAACTTTAGACAACTGCACATTTTATTTATGTATTTATTATAAGTACACTAGGGAGATCAGTTATTTTTTTTTTTTTTTGTTTTTTTTTTTTAATTTTATCTCTAACGCTTGTCTAAAAACAAAATTTCATTAGTTAACATATGCCACCAATAACAAATATTAAAAATAATAGTAACAAAATATTCACTTACAAAAACATCCATCTATGATTTTGAATCAAAACAAAACATCAAACCTCAATTGCCTTCTTCTTAGTATTATTATAACAGATATACCTGTACGAAATTTTGAATTATTTTTTTGTTCCTTAATATATAAATAAGAAAAGATTGTACAGTAAATGTTAGTCATATCTTTTCCAGCTACATTTTCCATAGTTTCCGAAGAAATTAATATATTATGAAAAGCTATATACAAAAACAAAACTAAAATATTATTTATTAAAGTCTCCGAAGACACGGATCAGACTTTTAGCTAAGTATTGAGTCTATTGAGAATATCATCAGAAGAAATTATTTGAGTTATCCAAAGATGACGGTGACTTGCAGATACAACTTGTAGTACAACCAGTAGCATGTTGCTGGATTTGAGTTTTAAAAGATCGAAATATATACTCTGACCAACAGTTTATTGATGTTATTACTGACGATTGTCTTATCTGCAGATTTTGTACAGGAATTGACGTCGAGCACTTTCTCTGCATCTTTCTCGGCCTGCCAAGATAAAAGCAAAAATATCTTAGTATTTTCCTTCTCCAAAATTTAAGTGGACCATCTAAAATAGATCTCTGAAGAACTCAAAGCTTCTTCAACCAAAATGGTATCATTGTGTCATAAATCTAACGAAAATTAACACCAACTCTTGTCGAATAGGTTCTCCTACGTATTGAAAGTACACTACAGACCTATAGTCTAGTGATTACTGATACGTTAACTCACCTTTGATCAATAAAGTTATTATATAGAGAAGGCTTAGAAGGTTAAGTAGTTAAGTATATAGCGAATCAACAGAGTAAGGAAATGATGGTCCAAAATTTACACAGATCGTATTTTGTTTAATTTCAGCCATTAAAAATGTCATTTTCTATTTGTAGTATCAATCCGGTTACATATTAACTAAAGTTCCTTATTATATTATTGCGTTTTAAGAAATAAAATCCAAGATATCTAAAAAAAATTAAGCAAAACGATTAAATTCATAGTACAGCTCAATTTAACGACAGATAGTCAGAAAACTGAAATATAACTGAAAATTGAAATATAAAAAATAAAAATAAAATAAAACGCAGTGAAAATTATTAAAAACTTTTTTAAATTAAATATACACAGCGTAATATTATGTGTGAAAAAAAGATTTTAAAGTGCATTTTACTGTAAATCCCTTATACGTTTTTTTTTTTTTTGAATCCCCACTAGTTTTCATCTTCTAAGTTTTTCAATATTTTTTTTTTTTTTTTTGTTGTTATTTTAGTTTTTATTTTTTAATTTAAAATATAATAATGTTAACCTAGTGTTATTTTTGTGTACGTTTAGTTACACTTTAGTCTAATAAGCTGTCTGCTGTTATATTCCAGGTTCTCTACTCTCCTTTTATAACATATGAAATTTCTTTTTCACTTATTTTATCAATTTTCTTTATTTTGTTCTTTTTTTTTTTTAATATTGTTGTTATTTTTATTATGTTTGTGTAAATATTATTTTAACTACTTTTAATAGTTATCCCATTGCATTAGGGTAGTATTAGTGTAATTTGTTGGGATGAATATATTTAATACAGTATTATATTATAATATAAAGGTTTACATTTTTTAAATGAAAAACAAGTAAATGTAACAGTAAGTCGATGCAACCGACTTATTAATACCCTACACCTGAATAATTCGAATTAAATTAACAATTCATAAGTGTTTTTGGCAGCTGCTTGAACTTCTTCCCTTTTCTGTCTTATTCAACTCGAATTTCAAGAACGTAAAAGAGGCATCCGCTTGGGATATGCTTGACACCCTTGTATAAAATTTTAAGTTTCTATCTTAATTATTTTCGGAGATTGGTAGTCCTTGGGATGTTTGTGTCAGCTACCCGAATTGCCACTCCAATTCATCGAATCCATCTCAGGAACATAAAGAAAACTTGCCAGAACACCATTCTATTAAATTTAAAGGTTCTACTTTTGTTGGTTTTGGAGATATGCTCGTTGCTCTTGTGCTCGTCCGGAAGTTTCCAAAATACGAACCCATGGTTCAAATTCTTTCAAATGTCAGTTTCCAATGTTACAGAAAAGGAAACATAACAGAACACCTTTGTACTAAAAATAAAAGTTCTATCTTTGTTGGTTGTGGAGATATACTCGTTTGCTCTGGGGCTCGTCCGGAAGCTTCCAAGATTTGAACCCATGGACCAAATCCTTACAAATTTCAGAAACATAAATCAAACATGAAGGAACACCATTCTGCCTAATTTAAAGGTTATATCTTTGTTGCATTTGGAGATAATATCATTTGCTCTGAGGCTCGTTCGGAAGCTTTCAAAATCCGAACCCAAGGACCAAATCCTCTCAAATTTCAGAGGCCTAAATCATACATGAAAGAACACCATTATGCCAAAAGTAAAGGTTATATATTTGTTGTTTTTGGAGATAATCTCATTTGCTCTGGGGCTCGTTCGGAAGCTTCCAAAATCCAAACCCATGGACCACATCCTCTTAAATTTTAGAGACATAAATCAAACTGGAAGAAACATCATTATAAAAAATTTAAAGGTTCTATCTTTATTGGTTTTGTAGATAATCTCGTTTGCTCTGGGGCTCGTTCGGAAGTTTCCAAAACCCGAACCCATGGACCAAATCTTCTCACATTTCAGAGACTTAAATAAAACATGAAAGAACACCACCCTGCCAAATTTAAAGGTTATATCTTTGTTGGTTTTGGAGATAATCTCATTTGCTCTGGTGCTCGTTCGGAAGCTTCCAAAACCAAACCCATGGACCAAATCCTCTTAAATTTCAGAGACATAAATCAAACACGAAAGAACACCATTGTACCAAATTCAAAGGTTCTACCTTTGTTCGTATTCGATATAATCTCATTTGCTCTGCGGCTCGTTCGGAAGCTTCCAAAATTCGAATCCACGGTTCAAATTCTTTCAAATTTAAACCCATGGCCAAATCCTCTCAAATTTCAGAGACTTAAATCAAACATGAAAAAACACCATTCGGCCAAATTTAAAGATTATATATATTTGTTGTTTTTGGAGATAATCTCATTTGCTCTGGGGCTCGTTGGGAAGCTTCCAAAATCCAAACCCATGGACCACATCCTCTTAAATTTTAGAGACATAAATCAAACTGGAAGAAACATCATTATAAAAAATTTAAAGGTTCTATCTTTATTGGTTTTGGAGATAATCTCGTTTGCTCTGGGGCTCGTTCGGAAGTTTCCAAAACCCGAACCCATGGACCAAATCTTCTCACATTTCAGAGACTTAAATAAAACATGAAAGAACACCACCCTGCCAAATTTAAAGGTTATATCTTTGTTGGTTTTGGAGATAATCTCATTTGCTCTGGTGCTCGTTCGGAAGCTTCCAAATCCAAAACCCATGGACCAAATCCTCTTAAATTTCAGAGACATAAATCGAACGGGAAGGAACATCATTGTACAAAATTTAAAGGTTCTATCTTTGTTGGTTTTGGAAATAATCTCATTTGCTCTGGTGCTCGTTCGGAAGCTTCCAAAACCCAAACCCATGGACCAAATCCTCTTAAATTTCAGAGACATAAATCGAACGGGAAGAAACATCATTGTACAAAATTTGAAGGTTCTATCTTTGTTGCTTTTGGAGATAATCTCGTTTGCGGAGATTATCTCCAAAAGCCGGAATCATTCGGAAGCTTCCAGAATCCGAACCCATGGACGGATTTTGTCCAGATTCGAACTTAGCCTTTCTTTCGTAATTAGTAACCTACTATATAAATTTCATCAAGATAGCATCATTATTTTTTGAGTTATCGTGCGTACGGACGGACGGACGGACGGACGGACATCGCTAAATCGACTCCGGCGGTGATCCTGATTCAGAATATATATACATGTCTATACCTAACTCGCTTCCTTTTGGTGGTTACAAACACCATACCAAAGTTAATATACCCTATACTTTAGGTGTAGGGTATAAAAAAAAATCTTTGTATTGTTAAAAGGACTTTTACATTGAAAAAAAAAAAAAACTAACGTCTACCTCACACACTTAGATATAGGTACCTAAACAAATACTTATCCTTATAGAAACACATCCTTATATAATAACTATATAGAATATACAAAAGCTTAAATGAACGGTATATTAACTGATACAACACTGATACATTAAAAAAGAAAAACAAAACAATATTATAAAACAAAAATAATAATCCGCCATCATTAAATTTTAAAATGTTATAAAACTAGAAAATTTATTGTATATATCGTTAGTGCAAAATATCTCAATAAAAATTCTTTTAACATTTTACAGTTAGTTGTTAGTTGTTAAATACATTTTTCTTTTTTGTTGTTTTCGTTTAGTTGATTAGTGCATCCTAAAAATATTTAGTTTATTTGTTGTTTGTTAGTGTTGTGTTTTCGCGGTTTAAAATTATGTTTTGAATTACATTTATTATATAAATTAAAAATTATAATATTTAAAAAAAATATACAGTAGCTGAGAACAAGAATTGAGGCAGATCTTAATAAAAAAAATTAAATAAAAAATGCTAATGAGAACCCAATCTAAAACAGAAGATAATGGCGGTTATACATCCAAGCAAGATTGACCCTAAATAACCAAATTCATGTCCTGCTATCTTAAACTGTATTTAGTAAACTGTTTTAACCATTAGGATTCAATGTTTTATACCATGATAAAATACCATATTTATTAACATCTATTTTCTGTAGCGAGTCAGTTGTCAAATTTTGCAAATCATCTATTTTGTAAACTTCTCTTTCGCCAAAAACTTTTTTTATCAACCTTCCAATATCCAAAAATAATGTTGAACGATTTTTTGGCAAAAGTTAAATTTCAATGACAAAATCTTTACCTAATAATATGAACTCAATAAACTGCTATTGATATGCATTTTGGAATACATATTGTCTAATAAAAGAAGGTTTTGTATATTTATTAAATTTAATTATTTTCTTATTCGTTTGTAAAGCAAGCTTTTAATATCTACTCTGAAATTACTAATCGTAGTTCAGATTGTTTGGATAAAAAGGCAGGAAGAAATACAAAAACATGTTCTGCTAACATTTGCGTTTTACATGCCCTACTCGTAATTTTAATTACTATATTTTAACTTAGAAAAAAAAAAACAATACGTACTCTTTGGTGCAAAGATTGTTACTTTCTTTAGCTTTTTGGAAACTTTGGGAATAATTATAATAGAAATCTGCGATTGATCGAAGTCTTGTAAAAGGAAGAAGAGGTCAAAGAGCAACCATAACGATATACATTTTTCACTAACTCCCGCAACGAATATTTGGCTATCTCTTAACTTTTTCTTACTTTTTAAAGAGGACCCCAAACTATGCTTAATTATATGCTTTTATATTAACTCGTCGCTGTCGGTTTATTTATTTATTTATTTATTTATTTATTTATTTATTTATTTATTTATTTATTTATTTATTTATTTATTTGTCATTCTGTCACGCTTTTTATTATCTTCGTAATCTGTTAGCAACATTTGTAAGTGTAGTATGGTGCAGAGGATAGTGTACAGGTTTCAAAAGTGGGGATCGTGTTGTTCAAATCCAGTCCGCGTGCAACATTTTTTTTTTTTAACTATCTATTCATCAACATTTTTTGAATAAAATATGTATACTTTTTTGTATATATCAATTTAAAACTTACATTTTTATCTTTTATTCATGCATACAAACATACACATTATATTTTTGATCTTTCCTGGTGTTTTGTATTAGCATAATTAGCAAAACACAATCCATACATACAATATTTTTATGTATGTTGCTAGTTATTTTGTTTACAACATTTGTTTAGTATTTAAATCAAAATATTTGCTGTCAACATTCTTTAATGCATATTGAATTAATGCATATATGGTGCAGAGGAAAGTGTACAGGTCTTGAAAGTGAGTGTTAATGTGTGGACTGTGGTTCGAATCCAATTCGTATATGTATATAATTTTTTTTTTTTTTTAACTCTATTCATCAATATTTTTTAAATAAAATTTTATGTATAATAGATTCAAAACTTTATTTTTCTTCTTATTCATAATTCATGCATACAATACACATATATTTGATCTTTCCTGCTATAATAATTTAGTTCAATCAATCTTGATGTGCGCATGGGTTTTGTATTAGGGTTTAGCAAAACACAATATACATATATAGGTACATATAATATTTTTATTTTGCTAAATTATTTTGATTTAAAACATTTGTTTAGGATTTAAATAAGAATATTTGTTGTCAACATTTTTTATTGCATATTGAATATGCATCGCGTTAAAAATTAAGGTTTTATGTGTTTTATTTAGCAACATTATTATGTATATTGTGTATATATAGATATACATATAAAACTTTATTCAAAATAATTCCAATTGCCAAATTCAAACTACATACATACATAATATTATTTTTGTACATAGTAAAGAATGTAAAAAGTAAAGATCATTACAAAATTATGCTTTTGCGCAAAATTTTGTCAACACAAAAAATTAAAACTACGTATGTAAATATGTACGTACGTATGTACATAATATTTATTTATTTATTTATATTCAGGTACCGTGGTACATAAATGTGCCAGGTAGCTATACCCTTGTTTCCTGGTAGGAATGTGTACGTGATATAATGATATATTATAAAGTATTTACATATTGCGATATATGAATATTTTTTTTTTTTATATTATAATTATTGTACCCAGCCGGGAATCGAACCCGAGACCTCTCATTCTCTTATGAATGAGAAGCGGTGCGTCAACCACTGCACCAATGGCTGGATACACATAATATTATATTAAACTAATTTCCCAAATTATTTTGTTCCGCTCCATTTGTTTACAATTTAAATCAAGATATTTGTCAACATTTTTTACTGCATGATCTTATTAAGCGATTAGGTAGGTAGGTCTTCAAGGTTAGATGTTTGTTTGGATATACGATATACTACTAATATTATACTATAGAAATATACAGTAAAGTACATTTATGTATATCATTTTCATTCGAGTTATGTTGTTGGATTGTAATATTTATATAATCACAGTATTTTGGTACATATTTTACCCTTCGAGGTACTTTCATTATTTATGAATTACATACTGGAATAAAAAATTTTGCTGTAATGGAATCGATTTAACATCTCTTAATTTACTTAAACATTTGGTATAAAATTATAAAACGTATTTTATATCAGAAACAATAATTAATGTATGTATGAATAAAAAATATCCCATATTTTTAAATTCAAATTATGTGTTTCATTTAAAACTAAAAAGTATAAAATAAAATAATATGTGAAAAAAATATTTTTTAAAATATGCTTTTATCGAAACCAAATTCGCCCCCTAAAAAGTAGAAAATAAAATTGATTGCAAAACTTTAGCGTTTTTGACTGTTATAATATAAAAGTGAATTGCTAGTGCAAGCATTTTGGACTGTTATAATATAAAAGTAAATTGCTGGAATAAAAAAGAAACACGAACCCCAAATTTCTCAGATTTTTATTTAACCTTATTCCAGCAATTTACTTTTATATTATAACAGTAAAAAATGCTTGCACTAGCAATTCACTTTTATATTATAACAGTCAAAAAAGCTAAAGTTTTGCAATCAATTTTATTTTCTACTTTTTAGGGGGCGAATTTGGTTTCGATAAAAGCATATTTTAAAAAATATTTTTTTCACATATTATTTTATTTCAATTAAGTTATTCACATCACCCATTTGAATATAATTCCTTAAATGTATTTTAGCAATAAGTTGCCAAACGTTTGCTTTTTTAAATTTCTACATTTATATGATTTACATTTAATTTTTAATCAAATTTCGTTTGGTCTCAACTCTATTCAAATTTTTTTATTCGAGATTAAGTTTCCTTATTTATCTGTGAAAACAATTTAAAAAAAATTAGACCTATATCTGTTTTCCCCTGAAGTAGCTACTGGCTAACACTTCAAAATTTACTTTATGATTTATAAATAAAACACAATTTTAAATATGAAATATACAACACATACTATCTATATGTACATAAGAATATATGTTCCACCGAACACGCAAGAGCACCCCCATACATAAACAAATGTATTAAAATAAAATTTCTTGCTATTTTATTCATTTGACATCAAACTAACATTTGAATTTAAAGTAAGACATTTGCAAACTTTAAAATACCTTATTTTTTCTTTTCACTCTACCGACGTCGCTAAGAATCACTGCTATCATGTGAAGATTGATAATACCATAAAACTGCTAAAAGAGTTTAAAAGTTTATTATTGCTCTTTGAATCTCTTGAATCTATTTCTTAGATTATAAGCCTCTTAATGTCTTCTATCTTTTAATAAAATATTTCTTCTAATCTTTTTTGAAATACATACCTAACTTAATTTTCCCATTCTTTCCCTCTTATAATAAATTCCTTTCATATGTTAATATTTTTAATAATCAATATATTATAACTCCTATAATTCTGCTGTACAACTTTTAAGTTTATAGTTGGAAGTAATTTTTTTGGCTTTTTATTTTTTTTTTTATATCTTTTTATTAATTTTAAAATGCTTTCACACAAGTCTTAAGTGTATACTAACTACTATAACTATTACCACCATCACTACTATTAAAAATAATAAAAATTATAACGCGAAAAAGTAAAAGTAAAATAAAAAAAATCCATCAGAGGTCGCTAAGGTTGTAAATGTATAAATGACAGCCGCAATACCTTTACTATTATAACCTAATGGATTTTTAAGTTAAGAGTATGTGCTCATATTTAATGGAACTGAATTTTAATGTTGGTTCATTTCAGAAAACTTCAACTTTTTTTTTATATTTTTTTTTTATTTTTGTTTTTTTTTTTTTTTTCTTTTTTTAATGATCGTATATCTTTAAAGTTTCCCCAAAAGTTTTAACAGAGAGTGAAAAAAAAAAAAAGTATTAAGTTTATTAATTTGTTGGTTTTTTTCTCTTTTTATTATTTCAGTTTCTATTAATGAATGTCCCACAGTGTATTTTTATTAGTTCATTAAAGATGATTTCTATTAGTTTTTGTATGACACATCTATGAGTAAGTATAGCAATAAAAAAATATTCCATGAATAGTTGAAATATTCCAAGTTGACATATGTGCGAAATAACAAAAAAGAACAGAAATTAAATTTAATGAATTGAGTTTTATGAATTAATATAAATAGAGTTTTTCCTAATGATTGTAATTAAATTTTATTAAATATATCATAATATAATATGTAAGTATGCGTTTGACAGAATTGGGACTCGTAAATCCTTGACACTCATTTTGGACTTTTATTATTAAATTTAGGTATGAAAATAAATAAATATAAAAAGGTTCAATGGACCATTAAATCATTTTATATCATAATAATAATGATTAGAAGTATTTGAAGAAATAAAAGATGATTTCTTTTATAATCGTAAATATATTTTATTTAAATAGAAAAGAGAACAAATTTAGTAGTTTTTTAGATTAGTAGATAGTTTAAAATATTTAAAAAAAATGTTGTGTTTTCTTATAGGCACATTTTCGTAATGTGTTCTTTCACTTTAAATGATATTTCACTACAACTTTCCTACATTTAAAATAACAAAATAAATTTCTTGGTGAAACGGTGTTCTACCTCAATTTTTGTTTGAAAAATTCTTTTATGATTTTATCATCTTAACATTTTCTTATTCTTAAGATGACATCTTAACTTATTCTTAAAAAAAATTATAGTTTTTTTGTATTTGTCAATATTTCCAATCCTTTTTCTTTTATTCCTTAGTTACTATTTGACCCATTTTAAAAATCCTTTATTTCTTAAACTTAATGCTTTCTAAAAATTTTAAATATAATTTTTGTATGATTTTCAGAGCTTATCACATCCCACATTAAATATTATATTTGATATTATATAAATTAAAATTCAAAACATCTTTTCTATAGTATGTACTAATAAAATTTTAGTAAATTTTTTTGTTTTATAATAAAATTTTAGTCCATGTTTTATTAATGTAAATTATCTAAAGTAAATGTCAAAGTTGATGTTAGATTTTTGACAATATTTGCAAATGTAAAAATAAGAAACCCTTTTGATAAACAATATTTTGAGAAAATATAAATTAATAATATATCAGGGGAGCTCGGTGGCCTAGTGAGTAAAAGTGTATAAAATACGCTATAAACACTGAGAGAGTGTGGGTTCGAATCCCATACACTCCGTAAGAGTTACTCCCCCTTATGACATTTACAACCACGCCTGAACAGGAAAGGCTGTCCTGAAAAAATAATAATAATTCAATTGTTACTGAAAGTTCGAAACATGAGTAAAATGCACCTCTATTATACATATTTATTAATTTATTACAAACAATGTTTCTCAACAATCAATGCTTACAAAAAATGGGGTACCATTTCCAAAATACAATAATATGTTAATTTTTGTAAAATATGAATATTGTTTAAAACAATTTCTTTAGCTTTGAAATAAATAAATATAAATTTTTATAACCTATAAGCTAATTAATTAAATAAATACATATTACTAAATCAAGAAGAAGATAATAGATGGCGTAAAAATAAAGTAGAAGTCCCATAGTCTTGTATAATAGCTACAGCCGAGTAATCAACGGCTTAGTGAAATTAATGATTCCTGAAACTGAAGCTTAGTCAAATATGAATAATAATGACTTAGTGGATGCCTGATGCTCCTTATAGGAGTCACAAGGCAAAAAAAAATCAAGAATATAAGGAAATGTTAATACTAAACCAAACCATTTGGTTAAGTTGAGAAGTATAAATATCTGTAACAATTAAAGAAATTTGGTATTAATTTGGTACAATTTAAAAAGAAAAATATAATTCTTTTATTTTTTTTATATTTTTTTTTAATTAAATTCTTAAAAGGTGAACTAAATATATAGAATTCATAATACATTGACTAAAATGATGTAAAAATATTTCTAATGATCCAATGGCAAACATCGAATTTCTGATATATACGATTATACATTAATCTTATACTGATTATAGTATTACAAGTCTAATACTGATTATAGACTTAGAAAACAATACATTTTTAAAAATTAACTAATTCATCTTCAAATATATTTTGAAATTATGGTTTTGACAAGACTTTCGCCGTTATTGAGTTGCCATTAAATAAAAGGAAGAAGAAAATTTGTATATTTAAAGAATCTATATTAATAATCCAGGTGCCTTACTGCGTAGTGCTACTTTCGCTAAACCAAAATCGCATTCGGCAATTTGACTCTTTCAAAATGGATACTCACAGCATTGCGAATACGAAATTAAATTTTATATACTGGTTCCTAACTGTGTAAGCGTTATACAGTATCAACATTTTAATTTTACATTCGCCACTTTCCAATTTCCGTTTTTCAAAGTATAAAATTTTTCAATGCGGCTTTTGTTTAGCGAAAGTAACAGTACGCGGCAAGGACCCTAATTATCTTCAGTAATATTATTATTACTTTTCCATTTCAAAATTATAATTTATATTTCAATCTTCGTTTTTTGTCCTTCAAGAGAAACGTCATATTTCGCACATGGTAAAGTATTTCTCAAATTTTACCAATTTCATTAATTTCTTTACGTCAACGTTTGATGTTAAAAAAAATGTTGTAAATTTTTCTATTTCTAAATATATTTTAAATAACAATAATACCAAATTTCAACAACCGATCGGTCAGTCAATTTTCCACCCATGCAAATTTTACGTTCTAATGAATAATGTTTATACATTTTCAATTATAAATGAATGAACAAAAAATAAAATCATTAAATAACTTTTAAATAATATTCATAATATAACAATTCCTTGAAAATGAACTTCCTGTTTTACAAAAAAAAAAGGAGAAACAAAACTAAAAATAGAATATTTAAATAAGGAAGTATTTGCACGTTATTACATTTCTAAGAAAACTGTAATACTTACAAATAAAAACTCGTTAAATCACCTAAAAAATAAGAATAATTTCAGAATATGTATATAATCAATCCCTACATAATATTTTTACTTCAATATTAAGAATCAGGAAATAAATTGTTGAACTTGAATATTTTTTTTAATTTTTTAAAACATTTTTTGAATATTATCTAAGAAGCAATTCTGGTACTTATTTTACTTTCTGGTACTTTTTTTACTTTGTACGTATTTTTGGGTTCTTGTTCTAATGAGATTAAAAGTTTGATACCTCCTTTCAAAGCATTGCCAAGAAAAACAAGGAGAGCCTCTACTGCCCACCCCTATGTAATTCAAATTCCCAGATGGCATAATTCGGCTTATGGAAATTCGTTTGTAGTACGAAAATCGCGAATGTGGAACAATTGGAATTGGTGATGATTACTTTTACAACGTGCAAAGATTCAAGGTGAATATTAACAACTTTGTTCACAATATTTGCCTGCCAATTTGAAATCTATTTTCATTCCCTAACTCAACTTCCTCTGACCAGGCAGTACATTAGTACTAAATATCGTATAACCTCTGGTTAGGTCAAAAAAGGAAGGTAGTGTTTAGTGGGTCAACGTTTTACACACTCATAGAGGACTCGTGCTCGTTTTCACTTCTCTATAGTGTCTTTCGATGATTCCCACCTACCCTCGTAAAAAAAAAAAATATACTCTAAAAGCCTCAACAAAAAAGAGTAATCTTCAACGATGAGTAATAAAAAAAAAGTAAAGAATATAACCACAAGGAACCTTTAAACTTTAAAATCAAAAAAATTATTTCCCAACATTTATAAATATTAAAGTGTCATTTTAAAATAGCTGACAATGGTATAGGCTTCGTCAAGGTAAGCGAATCCACTGGACTACAATATGTGAAAGGTAATTATTAAAATGTTTTCTACTGATCGGTATAGGCGTATATGTCGGCATTAAGTATATACTAAATTTTTAGAAGACAGCACCAACAGAAGTTCTTTAAAATCATAGTTAAGAAATACAGTTCTAAAAGATAACCTTTTTACAATTATACTTACTCAAAATAAACACTAATTTAAATTTAATTTAAAAAAAAAAAAATACCCTATGTTTCTTTCCATATATTATATCCAATCAACATATCAAAATTGAATCCATTGAATTTTGTAAAGAATTTTAACTTTCATCATCAAAAACCACTTTTACTTGGTACCTGTTTAATGTTATATACTTTTATAAAATTCATGAACATTATACCCATATCTTCAATAATAAATATAGATGGAATTTTATTTTTACGATGTTAAATTAAATTGATTTTATTCGAATGTTAACTCATGTTGATAAAATTGAAATGGACTTTAATGCAGACATTTTTTAAGAAAATCAAGAGAAAAAAAAATAAAAAATAAAAAAACATATATCTTTTAAAGGATATATATGTGCCGTATATTTTACTGTATAATTCTTCCTTGATTCTCATGAATTTGATACCTTTTGATACAAAATATTAAAACATTTTTTTTTTTTTTTGTATATTTGAAACCTCATTCCCAGAGTGTTAGGTTTTCACTTGAAATTCTAAAAAATCCCATTGGGTATACAACGTATAAAAAGAAAATGATGGTTATATGCGTTATGAAAATAAATATATATCATATACCTACAGAAGTTTTTTTTAAAAGTAGTATGATTTTTAGTAAACGTTTTAAATAACCCTTTTAATAGTTTTATTTGATTGTATGACTTGATGGTCATGCAATGACTGCATTCACTGTGTTAATTGTACTGCATTCATTGCATGACACGGCTTACAAAAATTCTCATTTGTAATCCGAGATTTATAAATCAGGATAACACAAATTTAATTAAATTCTTGCAGAACATCTACAAACAACAGACAGATCATCAGCTTAAAAATACCTAATTTAAGCTTGATACTCAGCAAATTGTGCAAGTAATTATAAAAGCTTCAATATATTATCATATTGTCTGTGTGGTCCATTTGATTATAATGTATAA
Organism: Poecilobothrus nobilitatus; assembly: GCA_947095535.1. Classification (NCBI taxonomy): domain Eukaryota; kingdom Metazoa; phylum Arthropoda; class Insecta; order Diptera; family Dolichopodidae; genus Poecilobothrus; species Poecilobothrus nobilitatus. The sequence goes on along the minus strand of OX352773.1, from coordinate 238,111,037 downwards.
GCAACATTTTAATAAAACTCATATAAGGCAAAAAAAAATAAACTTATATTTTAATAGTCAATAGTCGACCAAATTCTATAACAATAATGTAAAATGATATTCCAATATTACTAATCCAAATACTCAAAACTAAAGGTAATGTCCTGAAAATTTTAATATAGTAAACTGATCGTTAGTTAGAAACTTAAATCCCAACCCAAAAAAAAAAACAAACAGAGCGTATAAAAATATATATAGGGTTCTTTTAACAAAAATATTCCAACCAAATCATGTTTTATTAGTTTCATTTTATCAAAACTCAATATTGATTTTGACCAAATTTACAACTTATTCTTTTATAAAAACTATAAAACAAAAAACAAAACAAGGAAAAATCAAAATATTTATAAAAATCTTAATGATCAAAATTTGACTTTAACCCAACAAAATAATTTTCAAATTTTACCATATTAATATATATTTTCTTTTCTTAGTTTTTTTTTTTTTTTTCACCACAAAAATCTTTTCCAACTTTTAAACTTTTCGTTTGAAACTTTTTTCATATATTGGTTATTTTTTTGACTTTTATATCCTGTAGTAACCGTTAATAACCGAAACAAAACAAAAATCTTTTTTATTCGCTTTCAAAATAATTTTTTTTCTTTTTACTTTCTTGTCTCTCTCTGTCTCTATTTTTATTTAATCTTACTCTTTCTTTCATAATATTTTTGTAAAAGAAAATCTTATGTAACTTTTTAATAAAAATATACATTTTTTTTTTTTTTCATATTGAGGATATACCGTTACTTCTTTAGTTCTTTTTTGTTTTTATTTCAACTTTATAACAAATAATATAAACTAGTTATACGTATTTATGCAACATACATATTACATATATATACTTATGTTGTTCTATATTTATTCGAAGTATGTATATATAAAAATATGGATATGAAAAAAAAAAGAGGATACGGAAATCAAATCAGTTCAAAAAAATTTATGAAGGAAAATCAAATCAAAATTGATTGCATGGGATATGTACGGGTTTTTTCTTGTATTTTTATTGTTATTATTTTTTATTTTCATTAATTTTTTTGTTTTATTTTTTTTTCTTTTTCTTTTTAGAAATAATCCTTAAAAAATTCTTCTTTCTAGTTAAAGTTTTTGTTGTAGATAATATACGAACTTTTCTACAGCATTATGTTGTAACGGTAAAGAATAAAAATAGAAAAAAAACATAGATAGGAATATAACGGTTAATGTAATGTGGTTTGACCATCATTTAATTTTTTTAAGATAAGTCAAAAAAAATATATATATAAAAAAAATTTTAAAATTCAGTATTTTTTTCTTTTTAATATACAAAATCTGGTAAAATTTTATTTATTTTTTATGTATTGCACAAGAAATGTCAATTTAGTTTATATTTTTAAAATATCCTTGATTTAAATAAATATAATAAATGAAAAAAAAATATATAAAATGTAATAGTATCTAGTTTTAAAATATATTATAAATTTGAAATTTATTAGTAATTAAATTATGGTATCTATATTTATATTTTCATAATTTTTGTCGTTTTAAGCATAATTTCTTTTTAGTTAAAATTTAAAAGTAAAATTGGTCATGTCAGAAAAAAAATAACAGCAATTTACGTCAATATCAACTTATTGGTTAGCTCTGAACGTAAACTGAATGACATCATTTCATGTTAACACAAGAACACAAATGACAGTTTTAGAACACAAATGACTGTCATGCACATAATATAGATTTCAATTTGAAGCTCTAGCAGTGGAATATAATTAGAGCCCGGTTTGATAACACGCTTTTTAAAAAACCTTAAAAGGGTAAGAGAAAAGCGTTAAGGGTAAGAGATAACAACAAATAATATCATACTTTTCTAACATAATCCTAATAATTAAAATAGTGGAATCCTTTTTGCCCGACAATACATTTGATTCGAGGTGTAGATAGGAAAATCCTATATTACAAGCGTCGTAACCCGTAATAAATTACGAATGGAAAATAAATTCAAGTTCTTTTATTTTTTTTATAATATCATATTTTCTTTCATTAGACAATTTCAGAACGATTTCAAAAATTAGTAATTTTTAAAAAAAAATGCAGGCTCTGTTTTTGGCTTGTGATGTGGTTATTTTATTTGGTATCAGCTTATAGAGTAAACGTGTTGGAAAGCTAATGGTATTATTAAAAAAAATAAGCACTTTAAAATAAAAGCACTTCTTCATTACTTTATCCGACCACATCATTACAGTACTGAAATTAAAAACATAATGACTAAATAATGAATTATAGATTATGATGTTGTATTTAGGCGTATCTAAAAGCTGACCAACAATTTTACAGTCTTCAAAAAATGTCTTGATGGAAAGAAAATATATGACAGATTGACTACAGCGTTATATACCGAAAGATAACTGTTTTATGGAAATTATAGATGTGTAAAACAGAGAACTGTAAAAAGATAACCAAGAATAACAATTAACATATATTCTATCCATCCATCAATACACACAAAAAAATTAAGAACCCACACTCCTTTGGATACAATTAAAAAAACTTTGTAATTTTTGTCTTCTTTCAATGCTTACAGGAGGCTCTTTTGCTCTTTTCACTTTAACTTTATTAATTTTATTAATTTCTAGAATTTAAATAAATTGCTCCATCAATAATATAAGATATGTACCTATATTAAAAAAATTATAAAAGAATTCAAAAAAAATTGGGGCTTCGGCAGCCTAGTAGGTAGGCGTGTGGGTTATTAACCGAAGAAGTGTGGGTTCGATCCCTGCACAGGTCGTAAGTGTTTTTTTCTTTACATACCTCCCTTACGACCAAATATAATGTAAATATATAGTATATAATATAAACAAAATAAATAATATTAGTATATAATTTAATAATAGTATAAAAATCTATAATGGCCTTGGTAGCCGATGGTTCAATAATATTGCATTACATTTATGTATGTAAAATTAATATAAATAAATAAAATAAATAAATAAAAAATATTGAATGACTGGTTTATATATAGACTATACCGTTAGCAAAATTATGAAGATAGGTTTGTGTCTCCAATTAATTTGTATAGAAATTTTCAGAAATAAGTATTTCTTAATAACATAATGTAGAAAGAAATTGCAAGAAAATTAAAATAGGATATAATATGATGTATTGAAAAGCAAAAATTGACGAAAAGAAAAACTATAAAATCTAGTGGTAAACTATAAAATCATGACCAATAATAAGAATTAGCACCTGTTGATCATATATATATATACATACAAAAATATTGAAAAAGTTTAAAAATTTACATTTCCTTCAAAATTTTCTTGTGTTTTTATTTGTTTTTATACCCGTTTGAACTATGTTTAAAAATTAATTCTAAAATTAATTCTCGGTTATTAAAGTTATTCTCGTTAGTTAACGTCGGTACTAAAGCATCTGAATTTTTTTCAAAATATGATCAAGTTTTATAGAAACAGGATATATTACGTTTATACGAGTATCCCAGAGTTGATCTACTCTACTGCACTTTTCCTAGTTTTTTTATGTTTTTATTAAAAATTTCTATTGCAATTTCAGATTTCAACCCGATATTTTAAATATATTTTCAATTTTCTTTTTAGATTTCATATGAAAAAGAAGACATTTTAACATTCTCAAAAAACGATAAGAAGAGAATCCTAATTTATTGTAAATTTACTAAATGATATAAAAAACATGAAATAGATGTCCTCAAACTAAACCTCCAGTAAAAAAACTATGAATGACAACAGTGTTGTCTGTTGTAAATTGTGTCAACTAACAAATTTTTCATTGTTAATCGAAGAAGAATTGAAATAATTAAAGTATATTTTATGCCTTTAACTACAATATTTTTCTTTCGGTTTTTTTTTTTTCACTTTAAATCTTTTTTCACGTATATAGCAAAATTTTTTTTTTAACATAGCAAGGGTTCAATTGGATCTGAACCAAAAAAAAAATTTTTACTTTTGTTCTTTCAAATCATGTTCTTTTTTTTTTTTTATTTTGCTTAAATTATATTTTTTACATATATGTACATCTATATTATATATGATTATTTTACATTAGATGTTATATATCTATAAAATTATATAAAATGAAAAGGATTTATTTTTCCCAAGAGTGTTGTAAATTGTAATCAGTCCAGGATGAATTTCTATACAAAATAATTCAGAATACAAAATTGTAATCAAGGTTCTGGATGCTTTAACGAAAATGATAATCATGACTTGTACCTATAACTTTTACCCATTTGTAAAATGTTCAGAAATATGTCGTTTAATGAAATAAAAATAAGCTGATACTATAGCTACTGATTGGGTAAAAATAAGCGGATACTATAGCTACTGGGCTGGAACAAGTTTCTAGCTTTCAATTTTTTAAATGGTTAATTAAAGTTGCTTTAAGGGCTCTATATTATTAAATTATCATTCGAAATTAACGAGTCTGGGATATAATAGAAATCGAAAATCAAAAAGCTCAATTTAGCACGACTATATTCACTTTGAATTAAAATATTGATGAATAAATGATTAACGATCCGAGTGATCCTTAATTGATTATCAACATTTAACTGGTATTCTTAGAATCTAATGGTACCTTTGTAGGTCCATAGTCAATAAAAATTACACAAATATTTATATTTTTTTTTTTCATACAAATAACGTCTAATTAAATTGAATATACTTTTTAATTTTTGATAAAGTGTCCTTGTCCCCAATAAGTTTTTATTTATTAATGTATATCTTTATTGCGAACGACTATATTATATTTTGGAACAAAACGAACTTGACTACTGACAAAAGGGTTGGTTGTTTTTGTTTATATTTTGTCCATTTTTTTTTTTTTTTTTTTGTTTTTGTTTACTTCCTTAAAAATATACAAATATCCTGTAGGAATTTTTTTTTTTTCAGAGGAAGAAATAACTTAATATTCTGTGTATTGTTTATATATGTAATACATATGTGTGTACAAATTTTCTTTTTATGTAATAAAGGCTATACTTTAAAAATCTTTTTTTTTTTTATTTTAAATGTATATACGCACTCCGATCATATATGAAGACATAATGATATATACACAAGCAGTTCTATAGATATAATATTAAAGATTGTGCAGACATATTAGAATGTAACAAATGATTGAAGAATAACAAAAAAAAAAAAAAATAAGTAAAAATGAAAGTATGGTAGATATTTAATCTCTATAGACAAAGTTTATATGTTGAATTAACCTATTGAATATAATAAACTATCAATTTATCAATAAAAACAAGTAACTTTTAATGTAAATATAAAATATTTATAAAAATATATATAAAAAATAGGTATATACAGTTGAATTTAAATATATAAAACTAATATATCAAAAAATCTAGTCTTAGTCCCTTTTTTTCCTCCTTTATTCAAACAAGATTCTACATTATTTTTGTTGCTATCACAGGAGGAACACATGAAGACGACACATATAAAGTAAACTCTAACTATCTAAAACTAATTCTAACTATTAAAAATGACAGTAGATGCAATTAAAGCTACCAGAAACAAATAGGGATGTTCTAAAAAATAACCTAAAATATTATTTTTTTATTATCTAAAGTAAATGGAAAATAGTTTCAGAAATAGAAATGTTCGAATGTAATTGAATATACTTGATATAGTAATTGGAGAATAGTCATTATTTATTTAAAACGTTTAGTAACGTTTATATAAAAGTTCTATTTTGAAATTTATTAATGATAAGAAATTTACGTTTTCGTAATTTTAATTAGGAGAACTAATTTTTTAAACATTAACATTAAATTTCACATAAATCTTGATTAAAACAGGATTTTTCTTCAACTTTTGGCAAATGCTAAAATGAATTGTACTAAAACTAACTAAAATTAAAAATTATTGGAATTTAATTTCCTTACCTACTTCTTAAATTTTGTTTCTTTGAAAAAGGATGGTAAGAATCATCGAAAGATCCTGTATCCAATGCAGTTATCGCAGATTTTAATTCACTAAAACCATTACCTCCGAATTAAAAAATTAAAACAAGTTCTAGAGAGTAACCATCAATTTTGTGCTAAATCTTACAGCTACAAATCTCGTTGAAGGTGGTCTGCGTTTATAACTAAATTTAGAGGCCTATACAGCTCTCAAATAAAAATAAAAAGTGTCAATTAATTTAAATTAGAAGATTAAACGAATCTGAAAAGCCAAGCAACTAAAAAAAAATAAGGAATAACTTTCATAGAATAACTGCAGTTTTAACATATACATTTTTAGTTAAATTTTGAAATGATCTTCTACTGTAAACAGATATATAATATTATTATGTTGTATGTGTGATACATACAAAATTGTTTTGTATTTTTATATCCGTACGAACATAATTCAAGAATATATAATAAATTTACCATTACGTTCGTGACACCTTAAATTAAATTACACACCTTAGATTAAACTTTTTTCTTTATATGAGCCATTTCTTTCTTTATAGTTTTTTTTTTTTTTTATATTATATAATTAGTGTCTCATTAAGCTAGATATCTAAGTTTTATGGCAACAACATCTACAAAAATTTATTGGTCAAGATTTCTAGAGTAGCAAGATCGGGTAACTGTCACACAACTTCTTTTTTTAAATGAGCACACTTCAGTGTCTATATATAAGCTAAGTATCTAAGATTTTGTTAAAAGAACTTAAATTTAATGCAACAGCTTCGGATAGCTGAGAAATTTATTTTTTCATATCTTAGCATCTAATTAAACTAGACATTTTAAATTTTGCAAAAGATTATCAACTTTTTATTGCAACAACTTCTGTGAAATTTCGGTTTGGTTTGGCGAAACGAAGTCAAGCAGATGTCATACAATTCCGAAATTTACGTAAATATATCTTGATTCTTCATTAAGTAAGATATTTAAAATTTTCTAAAAATAATTAAATTTAATGGAAACAGCATATTAATATGTATATTGTGTTCATGTGCCCTAGAATAGAAAAAAATCAACCCTACACTCTTCCTGATTTTCTTTGAATCAGACTATCAGTTTATTTGAGCCAATTTATGTGCAGTGGGATTGATAAAATAAAATTATCTTTAGAATAATGAATTCAAACCAAACATGTGTACATATTGGTAATTGTTTAAAATATATAAAAAAAAAAACTAAAACAAAAAATACAATATTTAGAGATTTACTAAGTTTGAAAGAGATTTCATAATATAATTTCATAAAATATAAAAAAAATATAAAGAAAAAAGGGTGAATCATAACATAACAATAGGCATATCAATAGAAAAAAAATTAAATTAAGGTTAACCAAACTCTATTTATTCAAGATTATAATCTAAGATTTTTTTTTTTTGAATTTAATATATACATATGTACAAATTTAAAGTTATTCCAAACCTTGTAATCAAAGTTAAATATTTGTAGATTTTTTGTTATACATATATACAAATATATGTTTTTATGCATCTCTTTACAAAACAAGAAAATGTTTTTTTAATATTTGATAAATCCATTCAAATTACAAAATTATTTTATTCTCAAATAATACCAACTGAAAATCTCAAGGAAAATGCCAACAAACTAACCTGCCTAGATAATAAAATTTACTACTTATTTATGCATGATATATGGCTTACTAAATCTTAGAACAGCTTTTGTCATACCTTAGAGCTGAAGTTCTTAAAGTGTGGATCCAAATTCTTAAAGATTTTAAGGTCACGAAAATTTTGAACTTATATTATGTTCATATACATTTTTTTAAATTTTGATGGTAAAACGGTTTGCGCATCCCCAAATAGAATCCGTAAAAAAAATTCAGATCAAATAATTTTATGATTTCAATACTTTTCTTTTAATTCGAATATTATAAGAAATTTATAATTCATATAAAGCAAAATTCACTGTTTTTTGGTAATATTTTAAAACAATGAATAAAATAAAATATTGGGACCTCGGAGGCCTAGTGGGTAAGAACGTATAAAATACAATGTAAACACCGAGGAAGTGTGGGTTCGAATCCCACACACGTCGTAAGAGTTATTTCCCCTTACGACATTTACAGCCACGCCTGAACAAAAAAGGTCCACAAGGTCCTGTCCACATTTATGCATTAAAAACAAAAACAAAATATATTGAAAAAAATTTTTATTAGGTATAAGTGTTAAAGTGGCAACAATGATATAATGCAAAAACAAATGACAATAAAGCATAAAAGAAAGTTATATTAAGGTGGCAACGTGGAACTCCCATAATAAAAGAAAACAGCTGATAATAAATAATAATATTTATTTCTTATTACACGTAAATATTGGTAACAACATTATTGCCAGAAACAAAAACAGAAATGTGAAGGAGAAATACAAATAACAGCAGTTTTCCCATTTTTATTATTTTAGTATTAGCATATTTTCAAAAAAAAATTTCAAATGCATCTATTAGTTTCACTATGTCTGTCCGTCCGTCTAGGTGTTTACAAAACTTCTACACCGTTTAAAATATAGTAAGGAAATTTTAACTGTACGGCTAAATATCGCAAAATATTAATTTTGTGGAACAACTTTTGTTTTATAGCCCCATCCGTTAAGGAAGCTAGAGCCCACCAAAAGTTCAAAAGAGCTCTATATTTAAATTATTATAAAAGAAGTTCTACAAGTTATATCTTTAATCTAGAAACGCCAAATAGTTTCTTTTATAAACTTTCTAAATACATATAAAATGAATAAATAGTTTTTTACCGTTATGGCCCCTTCTATCATTCAAACGGTTTATTTTTGACCCCTTCTTCTTCCAAACTGTTTAAGTTAGAAATTTTAAATTGTGAGAAGCGTTAAATTTTTGGAAATAATTATGAGTTAATTATTTTTGTGTCGCCCCCCATCTCCTCGTTTAGCAGTTGTAAGGGGTCCAAAAACTGAAAATTCCCTATTTCTAAACACCTGTAACTTGAACAACTATGTCAAAATTTTTTTGAAGTAATGTACAAAAATTAAAGCTCCAACATTATATCTTTATTTCGGTTAACAACTATTTATAATATAGGCTTAAGTTAAAATATACGGTCTCACTTGATTTTTTGCATTATTTTTTTTTTAAATGTTTTCAATGTTTTTCAATTTTTATATTATTACTAGAAAATCCCCTGTGCAATTGCACAATTTCTATAGATTCAAAAACATTTGCGGTATCATACTGACTCCCTTAATAACTACCTAAAAATTTTATTTTTACATCAGCACCATTAAAAAAATGTTGAAATCACTTACTGACTTGTATATAGAAACATATAACAAATCTAAACACATAAAATTAAAAATGTTAGGTACAGTTTATTAATTTTTCTCGCCGTTTTTTCGTGGCGGTAATTTTTGACAGTTTTTTAATCATTGAGCTAAAAACACATTCAGGGTAAAACTTCGTGCCGATTAATTTTTCTCGCCGTTTTTTCGTGGCGGTAATTTTTGACAGTTTTTTAATCATTGAGCTAAAAACACATTCAGGGTAAAACTTCGTGCCGATATCTCAAAAATTGTTTGAAACACATGTATAAAGTGCACAATAAAAACCGGCGAAAAACCAACCAACACCAACCGCTACGACATTTTTTTTTTTGTTACATTTAAAACAATACCAATAATCGAAATAATTTAAATATTTGTTAAAATTTTACCAGACTCTCTATTTTTCTTTAGTTTTAAAAAAAAATTTTTATGACGATGAAAAACAGTTGTTTTCGCCGCGAAATTACTTTAATTACCAAAACTACTTTCAAGTCTTTTGCGTTTACTTTTTTTTTGCTTGAAAAAAATTTGCTGAATTTATTTTATTTAAATGTACTTTAGAAGAGGTCTTTGGTATATTTAATAAAAGATTCATGTCTCTGATAATGTAATTTCATAAATTTTCGGGGCCTTTTTTTTTGTGACGGTCGTTTTCGACAGCTTTTTAATTTAATGGTCTAATAATAAATTAGTACAAAATTATGAGTCTTTTGTGAGAGAAGGCTTCTAAAATGATATTTTCTACGCTATTTTTTATTATCCGTTTCTATAATATTTAGTAAGTTTCTGACTTCTGTTATGAAATATAATTATTTAAGTCTGCCGAATTTTATATTAATAAAAAAAATTCGAATATTTTATGTTATACCAGTTCTACCGAAAATTTAGCTTAAAAATCTAAATTTCAACCTAAATAAACAAAACTATTTTAAAGTATGTTACGAAGCTTTTACCAGCTTTTATACTAATGAAAACAAAATCAAGAATAAAATCGGCCTATTATTTTTTTCTTATAAATATGAGATTTACTATAAACTTTGCTCACTCTCACTTTTTCACTTTCAGGCGTTTTAATTTTATTAAGAGTACCTATTTTTATTTTTTTTTTCCAAAACAAAGATTGAAAACGCCAACAGAAGATTAATAATTTATTTTTAATTTACCGCTGCGACCAGTTCTTAATGGACGTGGCGGTCAAATTTAAAAATTAAAAATTTGCTGAATTTATTTTTTTTTAAGTATGTACTTTTCCTTTTTTGACTGTACTCACTTTTAATGAACGGTTTGTGTCTCTTGATAATACTTTGAGTCAAAGATTTGTGTCTCTGGTAATAAAATTTTAAATTATTAAATAAATATACAGAAATATCATCATTGCCAGTTTAGTTTACATTCAGTGTGGGTGTTTTATTATAGATATAAAATATATTTTTTTATATGTTGGCAAGGTCTCGCCAACATGTTGTGTATTATATTATAGATAATTTTATTTTTCAATATACCTATGTACTCTTTACCCAAAACTTATTATGCAATTTTTTAATTTTTGAAATATTATTTTTTGAAAAGCCTTGCTTTTTTCATTACTTGTTTATTTTTATCTTCCCTTAGGAAACCCTGTATATAATGTACATATTATAATATAGATATATTTAATTACACGTATTTTTAACTATTTTAAAAAATTAGATACATTTTTATAAATAAAAATCTTTAAGAGCTGCTATGTATATTACATAAGTATCTTACATGTTGTTTATTTATTTATTTATAATTGAATTAAGAATAAGTTATTTTCTTTATTAAATTTAAATTTTTGGTTTTTTTAAACTTTTGTATTTTATTTTTCTTTAAAGTTTGTATGTTTTTGAATTTTTCTTTATTTCATAATTTTTTTTGTTATTCAAAAGAAATTTTTACTTCTAATTTTAAATAGTAACTTAAATAATATCGATACCTATAAGGATAAAAACAAAAATTATTAAGATTGCAATATAATATAGACTAAGTTTGAATTTGACTCTAAACTTTATTTTAGCTAGTAATTTATTAAACCCTATTATTGTGATTTTAATATGTATATACAGAACTCTTTTATTTAAAATTGTTTACCTCATTCCAAAGGCGGTATAGTTGCTATTTAAAATAAAATATAGTAGCAGCAGCTAATTCTCGAACTTTTTAATCTACATTCTTTAAAAACCGTACCATAAATTTGTTAAATGTTTTCTGATTTTGATGACATTAAAAATCAAGGAACAGATTTCTCTAATATTTTTACCATCTAAATATTGTGTGCTTCGATCTCCGATTTACCTCCCACAAGAATGAATTTAATAATTACATCAAATTTTTCTTTTCTCATTACAAAAAAAAAACACAATCTACTTTGAATGACTGATAAACCAAAAAATAACATTTTGCTATAGCAACATTTGGTTATGGCAATTAAATCATAAACATAAAATCGAAAATTTGCTGGTTCTCACCTTCGTTAATTTTATCATCCTATTTATATGGGCTAAAGAGATACTTTATCTTACTTTTAATCAGTGAGAATCTGACACAACCAAAGATATCTTGGTATCTTTGTAAAATTCCCATTCCTCTTAGCAAAAAATCAAATTATGGGTACTCTATTCAAATGGTACTCAAGCAAATAGCCTCAATTATTCTTTTTAGTCGAAATATATTTGGAACGGTATTTAAAGTATCTTGTCTTATATAGAGACATCTGTTACCTTTTTTTCATTTGACGAAAATAAGATTCAAACAATCGCAATTGCTTTACTTTTACGTATAACAGACAAAATACGTATTAAAAGGATTAAAATATATAAATCGTATTTATTGCGGGTAAATTCCCAAAAAAAAAAATTAAAAATGAAAAAGAATAATAAAAAAATGGATCGTAGTCCCACTAATAACAATAACAGTAGATAAAGGTCCCTAAAGGTCCCTAAGGTACAGCATTCGAGTATGAATATATTTAATATTTTAAAATAAATCTTAAAAATATTTTAATTTTTTTTTGCACTATCCTTTGTTTTATGTTACCAATTGTACGAGTATATAATGATCTATTCGTATAATATATGAATATTCAATATGTATTACAATATAACATATTAATATGTGTTTTATATATATTATATATGTATATATTTATAACTTCTGGTTAATTAAGAAATTTAAAAGAAAAGTGCCAAGTTGAATTGTTTGGAAAAGTTTAAAGAAAAAATTTTTTTTTTCCTTTTTATGAAAAGTTCTTAAAGAATATCCGAGTACAAATAATTTAACTTTTGAATAAATTTTAATTTTTTTAATTTGTTTGTTTTTTTTTTTTTTTTTTATTGGTTAGAATATTAAGTTCTATAGCATACAAGGAAATTAAAATGAAATCTGTTTTTCTTTTTGGTTTTGGAACAAGAAGAATAATTTAAAACTAATTTGCATACATGTATTTAAGAAAAACAAATTTTTTAAGTAAAATTTAACTTTTTTAAAGATACTAAAAATTTTTTGAAAAGTGATTGAATTTTTTTTTTTGTTTTCTCTAATAAATGACGTGTTGTACGAATCCTTTTAATAAATCAATAATTATAAAATTGCAAAGTTATGACATTTTTATTAAAGGAGCCTTGGTGGCCTATAGTGAGTAAGAGAAAACGCTATATAAAATACGCTATAAACACCAAAAGAGTGTGTGTTCGAATCCCACACATGTCGTAAGAATTTTTCCCCCTTACGACATTTACAGCCACGCCTGAACAGGAAAGGCTATGTGATTTCCTCTCTACATTTATGTTGCAGAGAAATGAAAAAAAAATTTTATTTTTATTATCTTCTAAATAAATTTCAATACTTTGCGAAAATATTAAGAATGGCTCCATAAAATAATTCCGAATCAAATTGCGGAATTTATTTCATAATGAATTTATTTTTCATTTCTTATTTATTAATTTATGATAATTTATATGAAATAACTCGGCACAAAACAAAATAAGTTTGCAAAATAAAAATGATATGAATTTTCATTTTAATTTTTATTGGAATTGCTCCGGGAGTTATTCAAAAATTAAATATATGCCCAATTTCAAATAAATTCGTAAATTTGAATTGAATTTTTTATCTATTTGGATAAATTGAGAAAATCTGCAAACGTATCTATATTTGCAGAAATAAATAGGAGGGATAAGCCGAGAGCCCTGATCCGGATGTTATCCAGCTATATAATATTTAGATAGAAATATGTATCTACTGAAAACAACGAATTTCTTGATTTTGTTCTTAAAGAACCTTTTAAACAAGTAAAAGTAACAGTAAGTCGATGCAACCGACTTATTTATACCCTACACCAAAAAAATTCAAATTAAATTAAAAATCCATAAGTTATTTTAGTTAGGTATTTAATATGTATAACTAAGCTAAAAAAATAAATGCTTTTACAACCTTTGTACAAAATTTCAGATTTCTATCTTTATTAAATTTGAAAATATGCTTGTTAGGTCTTGGGAAGTGTGTGAAGGCACGCGGACCACCACCCTAATTCATCTCAAATTGTAGAGACATCAACAGAGTAGAACATTCTTATATCAAATTTCAAGTTTATATATTTATTAATTTCGAAGATATGCTAGTTAGGTCTTGGGAGTTGTGTGGCAGATACCCGAACAACCATTCTAATTCATCTTAAATTTTGGACAAATCAGGGATTCAAACAACACCCTAGTACAAACACCCTAGTACCAAAACAACACCCTAGTACCAAATTTGAAGTTTCTATCTTTATTAATTTCGAAGATATGCTTGTTCGGTTTTGGGAGTTGTATGGGAGGTACCCGAAAGACCACTTCATCTCAAATTTTAGCCAAATTAAGGATTTAGGAAACAGCACCCTCGTATCAAATTTGAAGTTCCTATCTTTATTAATTTCGAAGATATGCTTGTTCAGTTTTGGGAGTTGTATGGGAGGTACCCGAACACTCCTCCAATTCATCTTAAATTTTGGACAAATTAGGGATTCAGGAAACAACACCCTAGTACCAAATTTGAAGTTTTTATCTTTATTAATTTCGAAGATATGCTTGTTCGATTTTGAGAGTTGTATGGGAGGTACCCGAAGGACTACACCAATTCATCTCAAATTTTAGCCAAATCAGTGATTTAGGAAACAGCACCCTCGTATCAAATTTGAAGTTCCTATATTTATTAATTTCGAAGATATGCTTGTTCGGTTTTGGGAGTTGTATGGGAGGTACCCGAACAGCTCCTCCAATTCATCTCAAATTTTCGACAAATAAGGGATTCAGGAAACAACAACCTAGCACCAAATTTGAAGTTTCTATCTTTATTAATTTCGAATATATGCTTATTCGATTTTGTGATTTGTATGGGAGGTACTCGAACAACCACTCCAATTCATCTCAAATTTTAGGGATATCAGGGATTCAGGAAAACACACACTTGTACAAAGTTTTAAGTTTCTATCTTTATTAATTTCGAAGGTATGCGTATTCGGTTTTGGGAGTTGTATGGGAGGTACTAGAACGCATGGTCCGATTTCGCCCATTTACAATCCACGCCTTACCTTAGTCATTGTTAACCTACAGTATAAATTTCATCAAGATAGCATCATTAGTTTTTGAGTTATCGTGCGTACGGACGGACGGACATCGCTAAATTGACTCAGGAGGTGATCGTGATTCAGAATATATATACATGTCTATACGTAACTCGCTTCCTTTTGGTGGTTACAAACACCATAGCAAAGTTAATATACCTTATACTTAATGTGTAGGGTATAAAAGCTAGAAACTCTGCTTTTATAAAAACTTTTATAAAGAGAATCTTGCAATACTTTTAAAAAAAAAACGGAAAGAGAATTGTAAATTGTTTTCCTTAATTTAAAATTTTCTAGAAGACAAATAATATTTGAAATTATTTTTTAAACAAACGAACAGTTTACTTTATGACGCTTTTAAAATCAGACATTACAAGAATTGACTTTATGTCTGGTTCAGGAGTCATAATAAGGAAAATAAAGTCAAAATCGACGTTATAAATATTCTTGACGTCATGGCATCTCATCTTCCCTGAAGATAAATAATAAAACATTTAAAATCTTCTTCTTCTGTTATACATAATTTAAAATGTAATACCCGTACGATAGGATCGGGTATAATAAAATTACTCCTCCGTTTGTAACACCTCGAAATAATGGAGCTAGATATAGCTTCAAAGGTATGGATCGGATCAGAAAAAAATTCTAAGACTTTTGAGCCACGTCCGTCCGTCCGTCCGTCCGTCAGCACGCTAACTCAAAAACTAAGAAAGCTAGAATCTTGAAATTTACACAAAATATTCTGGGAGTAATTTGTAGGTTCCCTATTTTTTTTGGTTGAGTTTGGACCAAAACTTAGGGTAGCTCTCGAACACCTAACTTATAGATCCCCACATTTTTTTTGCAATAGAGCTATGCAATTTTAACTGCTGATAGATCTCACAAAAATATTAATTTTATTTTTAATAACTTTTTTCTGTAGCCCCACCCGTTACGGAGCTACAGCTCACCAAAGGTTCAAAAAAGCTCTATATTTAAATTGTTATAGCACAAGTTGTATAAGGTATAGCTTCATTTTGAAAACGCCAAACGATTACTACTTTTATTAGCTTTAAAAGTATATATACAATAAATATATACTTTTGGCATACGGTGTCTTAATTTACCGTTATGCGAAACTCAAATTTTGCAAAATCCTTTAACCCTTCTATCTTCTAAACGGTTAAAGTTGGAAACTTGAAATTTTGACAGAAGTTAGATCTTTGAAAATAAGTATGAGTCATTTCAGAAATTTTTTTGTATCACTCTCCGTTTAGGAGCTGTAAAGGGTCAAAAACTGAAAATTTCCTATTTTTAAACACCTGTAACTTGAACACCTGTTAAAATTTTTTTAAAGTAATACATAAAAATTAAAGCTTCAACATTATACTCTTATTTCTGTTAACAACTTTTTTTAATAATGTAGGGTTACTTTATAATTGACGAAAGTGTTACTTGATTTTTTCAAATTTTCTAACAAATTTCTTTAACGAATTTTTTCCATTTTGTTTTACTCGATAATTTGAAATTGTTGAGGATATAATGCGTAGTACAAAAAAATGTAAATAAATAAACAACATAACGGTTGCTTGAAGATTTTTTATTTATATGATATTGATATATATACATACTTATATAATATCATGTTTATTTACATATCGTATATGTCACTAGTGAATGAATGATAAGAGTATATATGTATATTATATAGTGCCGTATTTACATACATATATGTATTTTATTGTACTTATAAGAAATTATTCTGTCAATGGAATATTTAAATATAATATAATTTAATATTTAAAATTATATTTACTATTTTGTACTAAGTAAATTTAATATACATTTACCGCTTAGTATTAAATGGTACTATAGAATATTTGAAAAAGTTTTGGATTGATAATCGTTATGTGAAAGGTTAGAATCTGCTTTTGAAGAATGTACATATAAACATATAGTTTGAATATATGTATAACCCATAGTTCTAGAAATTATAAAATTCACCCAAATTATTTTAAAATACTAAAATATTAAAAAAATAATATTTTAAGCAGAGTAACAGGCTGTGAACATACTAACGGTTCGTACGGGTATCTAAGAGTTGACAAAGGCAACTGTATTCTTCCTCGTTTAATTGTGGGTTTCTGTCATGAGGCCATATTAAAACAAAATATTTAAATAAAATTTTTTTTTGTAAATAAAATAAATGACTTTCAGCACATTTTTTCTCTATCTTCCATTTCTCTTTTTCTGTTACCTGCTATGATCAAACGATTTAATTGATCTTTTCTTCATAATTTAAAAAGCTTATAAATAAAAATAAATTACATGAAAAATGTCAAAAGAAAATATTTAAACAGCCTTTACTCCTTGACTATAACATTGCATGTTGTAGTCAAGTGTTTTTAAATAAATAAATGAATAAGAAAATATTTTCTCTTCGGTAATTATTTTATCAGAGATTTTTTTTGCAGAATTAACACGAGTTGGTTTTATGTTGTCAAACTTCTATAAATCTGAAAATGTCCATATTTTAATGGAAAAGATGTTTAAAATTTTCGGTACTTTTTCAGTTTTTATTTTCAACTATCTCTTAACAGAATATGATTGTTTATTAAATTCTTTAGAAGAACTTTCTAAGCTTTTAACTAAAGTTATTCATTTCGCAGCTTTTGTTGTTGATTACATATATATTTTTAAGAAGTTGATTATATATTTTTAATTTATGTAATTGTTATATAAGATCAGACAACGATTGACTAAAGGTCGAAAAATTTTATTTATTTTTTTTAATTAATATGACACTACTTACCTTACACAATAAAGAGAAAAAAAAAAGAAAATATAAGATTTCTTAATTTAATTAAAATTAAATTTAAATAAAGAATAATTTAAAATCAGAATAAAATAGTAGTACATAAAAAAAAATTAAATAAATTATTGAAACCCGATTTCAACCGTGCTAAATATATTATTAAAACCTTAATTTTGTAAGAAACTTTAAAATGTCTCCTTATATTTTTTTGTACATATATGTACATATTTAAACAACAAAATATTTAAAATAGTGGGGTCTTCCACCTCCAAACTGCCAATACACAAAGTATTTTAATGATGCTTTTGTAACCAACTGTAAAATCTCTCCCAATTATTTTATGTATATATACATTTTATTGTTTTCGTTTTCCTCCTATATGGAACATATAGGGCGTCCGTATATTAATCATATTAGACTTAGCTTCAGTTTCTTGAACCATTATTTTCACTAAACTATTGATTACTTAGCTGTTATACAAGATTATGAGCAGTAACTGTTATATATATTATTTTTGGGCGCTAACTGTTATCTTATGCATACATATATTTCAATAAAAAGACTGTATTTCTATAAATACATACATATGCCATATGCCATACATATATATATGGATCACAAAAAAAAAATTACTGATGCTTATGTCATAGTTCTTATATGTAGCTTTTTGTCATATGTAGCTTTTTGTTTTATAAATTTCGCGGAAAGAGCGAGAGAAAATTTAGAGTAAACAAGAAAAGTTAACAAGAAAAGTTAAAGTAAAAGAAATTTTGTCAAAGATGATTTTAACAAAAAAAAATTTAATTTAAAATTTTTAAGATTTCATTCAACTCCCAACATTTTTTTCCAGTTTCTTTAATAGTACGGTTGTATAATTTAAAATAAAACGATAAACAAAAATACAAATTTAACCATTAATTTAAACCTCATGACGAATAAAAGCATCGAATCAAAATAAAAAAAAAAGTTAAAATTGTATAAGGATTAAAAAAAATTATGATAAAATTTTATTTTTGCATTCTACTTTTACTTTTATTATTACAATTCAGTTAAATTTAACTTATAGAGACTTTTAAACTATATTAAATAAAATTTTCTGAAATCTCCAGAGAAGAAATATATAATATGTATATACTATATACGTACATATGCATATATGATACATAATGCGTAAATTAATTAAGTCAGTTCCACCTTGTTTATATAATTAAATTTCATTAAACAAAAAGAAATGTCCACCCTCCCCCCACCCCCTTTACCATCCCTTTAAAGTGAAAGAGAAAAACCAAATTATTTTTGTATTGAAATCTCATATTCCCAACTTAAGAAACAACAATAACAAAAAAAAAAAACCAATAAATCATTCCAGAAAAAAAAAAAAAAATATGCATATTTAAAAACCTACTGAACAGATACCAAACAAAAAAAAAAAAAAAGATAAGAATAATAAAAAATTATTAAATTTTCAAATTAAAAATCCAATTATACCTTTTTATATTATATATTTTTATCCTGCTTAATTCCTTCTTTTTTTTTTTTTTTTGTTTAATACAGGACATCAGGTCCTGTGTGCAAAAATAAACAAACAATAGATATATGAACATATATATGCATACAATCATTAAAGTGTACAAATTTATACAAATACAACACTATAAAAATATAGCAATAAAACTTACAAGACACTTATTTTGAAGTTAATTAAGAGGGAATTTGGTCTGTAATTAAAATTAAATTTTTTTGTGTCCTTATTTTATCCTTTTTTTTTTTTTTGTTTTTGGTTTTTAATTAAACTGCATATTGATGATGACCAATAAAGCAAACAGAATACAAAGAAAGAATAACATTATCTCTGCTATCGAATCGAAACGAGTATATAAAAAAAATTAGGAATTTCAAAAAGCAAAAAAATTAAAAAAACAAAAATACAATATTAAATACCATAAAGGTACAAACTTTCGTCAACAGATGCCGTTCAATTAAGAAAAAATTAAAAAAAAATATATAGTATTTATTTTTATGTATGTGAAAAGGAAAACAATACTTGAAACTTGGTATTTTATTCAGATTTTACTTAAAATTGACGTATAGTATAAGTGGTAGATGTTAATATTGAATATGTATATTAATATGTATTGTATAATATTATATTATTAAATTTATAAATTATTTTTTATTTTATTTTATTTTATTTTATATCTCTTTCTTTTTAGTGTTTCTTTTTTCTTTTATTGATTCATTAAATATTCTACTCAAATATGAAAGTTTTCGATGTTTTATCTTTTATGTTTTGTTTTTATTCGTTGCTTTTTTTGTTTCTTTGCTTTTTTGCATTTTTATTTTATTTTTATACTTTTTTAATTAAATAAAAATCAATTTTTACACCATTACTTGTATTCAAATATTTTAATATTTTTTTTTTTTTTTGTTTTTTATTAAATTATTTTTTGTATAATATATTTAAAAATAAGAAATAAAAGGTATGTATGAGTGTGTGTATGTGTACATTCTTATGCATATATAAAAATAAAATAATAATAATTATTTTAATATTTAATTTACTTGATTGTTTTTATTTTCATTTTGTTCATTAAGAAACGTAAATAATAAGTATTACTTTTATTTTATTATTTTTTATTTTTTGTATCTTTATTTTGTCCATCGTTATTTTATGAAATTATTATTTTATTTTTTTTTTTTTTTTTGTTTTATATAATTTTTTTTGTTATATCATTTCTTTTTGTTATAATTATTAAGTGAATTGAGATTTTTATCGTTTATATAATATAATATAATAACAGTAACATATTTTTCTTTTAATTAAAAATATTTTTTTTAATAAATTATCATTTTATTTAAAAATTAAACTAGAATTTATATTTTATTTATAGTTTAAATAGTTACAGTTATTTGTTTAGATTTGAAATTTTCGATTATACTAGAATCGAGATCTAAGCAAATTTTCATTTAATTTCATTTGATAGAATCGAAAAATATTTTGTTTTGAATAACATATTATCGAGAAATGGTTATCTGAACTGTTTAGTCTAACGATATCAATCAAATTAATGGGACGTTGATCTATCGGCAGTATAAATTCGCTCAAATGAATTTAACAGAAATTCGAAAAATTAAAAGGAATAAATTGTTCATTTTGTCGTTGATCTTGTACTTAAAAGAAGATATTATCTAGGCGGTTCGGCCGATGTAGACATAATCGATTATATAATCGATTATTTTGGTAAGCTGGCACAGTACTTTAGTTATGAGAAAATAAAGTTGCTGTATTATAACGGAAATAAAATTGGAATAAAGTATATTTCGGGAGCTTTTTCTATCTACTAGATGTTATACTTATATAATAATTAAGCCGTATTAGTTATAAGAATTAATATATAACGTTGTACAAAATAAATAAAATATTAAGTAAGTATATTAAAACAAAGGATTGATGCATGTTTGTAATTTAAATATTTCTTTATTTATTCTTAAAGTAATTTCAAAAACACAAAATATGATCGCTTTAAAAATAATTTATATATATATATATATAAATTTTTAAATTCTTTTAAATCCATCATATCATACTTTAACACATCATATAACAATATTAAAAGTTAGGACAGAATTAATAGTTACTATTTTGTAGATTAGTTTTAATTTTTTAAGTTAGTATTGGTATATAATATATACTTAATTTTGATTTCAAAATCAAAATGTATCATTTTACCGCATCAACATCCAGTCCATGAAAATTTTGGTTTTTACTACATTTTTCAGTTATTGTACTCGATTATATGTCGATAAATTTAAATAAAAACGAGGAAGAATACAATTGTCTTTGTCAACTCTTAGATACCCGTACGACCCGTTAGTATGCCTACCACTCTGCTTATAATATTATTTTTTTAATTTTTTAGTATTTTAAAATAATTTTGGTGAAATTTTATAATTTCTAGAACTGTGGGTTGTACATATATTCAAACTATATGTTTATACATTCTTCAAAAGCAGATTCTAACCTTCCGAATAACGATTATCTATCTAACTTTTCCAAATATGCTATAGTACCATTTAATACTAAGCGGCAAATGTATAATGCCTAAGTTTAATAATTTATACTATACATATGTATAAATTATTTACCGTACGGTATAAAAAATGTGAAGAATTGATTTTTCTGGAATTTTGAGGGGCTGTAAGTCCGGAACCCTATATAATTAAAAAAAACCCGTTAACAAAGGTAAAAATATATTATTAAACCTTTAATTTTCATGTCTTGCCGAGGAAAAATTTTTACAGGTGCCTAAGTTACAGGTGCCTGAAAATAGCAAATTTTCAATTTTTGAGGAGTAATAACTCTTAAAGAAGTGGCGCTACCAAAAACTTTTCTGAGAAAACTTATACTAATTCTAAAAGTTCTTTCTTGTCTCAAAATTTCAGGTTCCTATCTCAAAACGTGTCGGAGTTATGAAAAAAGAAATATCATGCAAAATTTGGTTTTAACATAACGGTAAATTTAAATAGTAAATTACAAACTATTGCATAATTTTGATATTTTCTTATGGAGATAACAAAAATTCCGGTCTTCTAGTCTTTTTAGATTGTAAAACTACTACACAGAACCTGAGATATATATATCTGAAAATAAGGGGTTTTTGAAATTTTGGGGGGCTGTAACTTAGGAACCCTATACAATTAAAAGAAACCATTAACACACGTACAAATTAACACACGTATATTACTGGATCTTTAATTTTTTTGTCTTGCCGAAGAAAAATGTGCCTAAGTTAAAGGTGTTTAAAAATAGCAAATTTTCAATTTTTGAGCCCTAATACCTCATAAACAGAGGGTGGTCCAAAAAAAATTTCTGGGCAAACTTATACTAATTCTAAGAGTTCTTTCTGCTCTCAAAATTGCAAGTCCCTATTTGAAAGCGTTCCGGAGTTATGAGGGTAGAAAAATCATGCAATATTTGGTTTTAAATTTAAAAAAATTGTACAATTTTGATACTAATTTATAAATTTAAAAATAATGCCTGTCGAATGACGTTTTCTGATTGAAAAAATCTTAAGTAGAACATGAGACATATGCATTTAAAAATAGGGCTTTTTAAAAGTTTGAGGAGCTGTAGCTCCGTAACGGATGGGGCTACAAAAAAAAGTTGTAAATTATAAAATTAATATTTTTATGTTATCTATCAGCAGTTAAAATTTCATGTCTCCATTTCAAAAAAAATGTGAGGATCTAAAAGTTAGGTGTTCGAGACCTAACCGAAGTTGTGTTCGGATCTCAACCAAAAAAAATGGGGAACCTACAAATTGTTGTAAGAATATTTTGTGTTAATTTCAAGACTCTAGCTTTCTTAGTTTTTGAGTTATCTTGCTGACGGACAGACGGACGGACGGACAAAGCTCAATCGTCTTAGAATTTTTTTCTGATCCGACCCATACCTTTGAAGGTATATCTAGCTAGCTTATTTCGAGGTGTTACAAACGGAGGAGCAATTTTAATATACCCGATCCTTATCGTACGGTTATAATGAATTTTCTGAACTCTTAGAATTCTTAGATTAGAACTCTTTGATTATAAATCATTTCTTTTGTTGTAATAATATCCATAGAAATAACTCTTAGAACTCTTAAATTAGACTTCTTAGATTGTAGAACATCGTCATAATGTAACAATATCCTTAGAAATAACTTAAGTTAATGTATTTAAATAATATAATTAAACAGGGGATCTCGGTGGCCTAGTACGAAAAAGAGTATAAAATACGCTGTAAACACCGAGTGAGTGTGGGTTCGAATTCCACACACGTCGTAAGAATAAATCCCTCTTACGATATTTACAGCAACACTTGAAAAGGAAAAGCCGTGTAATTTCCTTGTCACATTATGTGGCAGGAGAATAAAAAAAATTAAAAAACAAAAAAAAATAAAAAATAGTTCTTAAATAAGATAATAGATGACACAAAAACAAAAATATTTTCGTTTCAATCTTGAACAATAGCTACAGCCGAGTAATCAACGGCTTAGTGGAATTAGTAATTTTCAAATATGAATAATAAATGACTTAGTAGATGCCAAATGCTATTCATAAGGATAGAAAGGAACAAAATAAAAAATAAATAACTATTACATTCCACTTAAATTGAAATTAATTTATGAATGATTGATTGTTCAAATTGTGCTATTCGGAAGTTTCTATAAGTTTCGAAAGTTTCAGAAAATTTAACTGTTTACATGATCGAGAAAACTTTTCTTTTGATTTATATTAGAAAAATTAACCTATGATAATGTTATTGCGTATTAACATTATCCTATGTTTAGCTCATATTCTAGCAAAAGCACTGTGCCACAAAAATGTTCTAACAAAGTTTCGTAATATATTTTAATTTCATCTATTTTTATTTGAAATTTTATTTTACAATATTTTGACTTTTATTAATTGTATCTGAGTATGCAAATAAAAACAAAAGAGAGAATATTTTAGTTAAATTTTATTAAAAATACTGAATATATTAATTTCATTACTTTGAACTCATGACAATTACACCACTTATTTAAAATTTAAAATACTTTTCAATAATTTATAATGAATTTAATGACTATTTTAATATTATTATTTAAAATAGATGATAACCTTAATATTTATGATAATGTTTTTAAAATATAACTGAATCTTTTTAAAAACTTAATTTATATATAGGTAAAAATTATGCACATATGTAAGAAATATTAGTATATATTGTAGATATTTTTGTTCTTTTTTGTTTTTTTTTTAATACAAATTATATATGTATATAATTTATATTACCAAAAGATGTATATATATATATATATATAACGATTAACGTTTATATATTAAAGTTCTTTTTTTTTCATGGCCCAGATGGTCTTAATGTTCGTTATAACTAAAATCAATTTTAATTCAAAAATATTTTCCTTTTTAACATCATAAACGAGAATTATTTATTTTTTTTTTTTTTTATTATTTTATTCTATTAGATTTTATCTATAAGATATTTTCTGTGCATCACCCATCACAAATTATATTTAACTTTCAACCCACAATATAATATATATTTATTTTCAAATATAGAAGATACATCAAATTACATATACAGTTACAGATGGATAGATAAATCTATGATATTATTATTGTATCTTATTAGAATTATATTTTTACTTTTTGTTTTTTTTTTTTTTTTTTTTTTTTTTGTGTGCAAAGTAATATCTTTTATTGCTAAAAATTATCGACAGATTCTTTCATCACCATCAAAAAACAAAAAAAAAAAAAAGTAATATTATATACCACAAATATACAAGCATATAAACATGTATGTATATATGGTATTATAAAATGTTGATAAAATATAGTGGAAAAATCGAAATAAAAACAAGTGTTACACCATCAAATAATGTTCCGAAAGCAGCATATATCATATATTAAATTGGTCAATATAACAGTAATTTTAAAACTGTAATGTATATTATTAAAATTAGTCAATCGAGCATATTAGTTTTTCAAGGAAAACTCTCCGCTTGAATAGCACTATGAGTGTTAAGGAACTTAGGTAATGCATAATATCAATAATCATTATAATATAAACAAACAATTTTAATTTATTAATTTATATTTCATAATATAAAATAATCACAAAATCTCCAATTAACTGAAAAATATTTTATAAAAATTTAGAATTTTATTAATTTTAATTTAAACGAGGAAGAATGCATTGTCGACTGTGTCAACTCTATGATATTCGTAAGAATATAAATGCCGTACTCTATATACCCGTATGAACATTATTCTATTACCATAAAATTTAATAGTATTTTAAGACTTAATTAACCACCGTATCGAGATATATTTTTATACATTTTGAAGATGTATGAGTGCTACTCGAACGCGTTTGCCCGAACTAATCAAATTTCATAGAAGTTAAAATCATAAAATTTGTTTGTCCTTTAGAAATTTTCATATGTTTCGCTATGTTAAATACCTAGATATGAAGATATAAATTTCGTTGCTTTTCGAAACTGCTGCTTTAGACGAATAAAATTTTACAGAAGCCCTTGGTATAAAACTTACCTTTTTTTCATAAAATTTGAAATAACCAACATTGACACTAAGTTATTTTCATATAAAAAATGAAATTGTATGACAGCTACTCAAACCTGTCAGTCTAACTAGCTTAATTCAATAGCAAAACTTGAATCATCGTGCAGACGTATTTAAATAGCTAAATTGATTAATGAGATTTGATTATGAGATGGAATATTTATATTTCTATCTTGTCTGGTTTGAATTGTAACAAATGTAATGACAATTGTATTATACTCTGAGAACTAATAAATCGAATTTCATCAGATCAACTCTATGAAAAAGATTTCTACATATTTCGACAGTTTCAACATATTCATCAGATTCTTATTTTTTCTTTATGTCGTCCGATCGTTTTCAAATTAGACATACAAAACCGGACAATAGAACACAACCAAACGATTATGGGAACAACAATCTGTCTTTACAATTATATTTAATAAAAAATTTAACACATAATAAAAAATTACAATTAAATCTTTTACGACAAAAAAAAATAAAACTTTTCTATAGTTTACTTTTTCTATTTGCTAGCTTTTATTCTAAGTCGGTTGTCAGTCAATTTATACAAAACAATTTTTATTATTGTTGAGTTTATTTAGAGAATTTGATCAATAATAATAAATTTCTTTAAGAAAATGTTTCCTGTTTCACTCAAATTCTCACATTATCATTTTTTGACAATCTCTTCCTAAAGTTTATAAATTTTCAATTAGAATATTCTTAATGATTTATCATCATTTTTTAAAATAGATAAATCTAGCCTACATACTTAAAATAATTAATAAGAAATGCACCAAAACATAATATATTGGAGCTTATTTTTGAATCTTTATCCTCATCACATAAATGCACCTAAATAATTTTTCAAAAAAAAAAACAACAAAAGAATAAATTAATATATTATAGTTATATTTCTTGGAATATTCTATAATTTTATTTGAAAAACTCTGATTTAATACACCAATGAAAAACATTAGATAAAAATTAAACAACAAAAAAACACGTCCTGCCACTCACATCACTATTAGACGTATTCCCAGCAAATACAAGTATTAAGTTTCTAATATTAAACTGTATAGTCATTTAATAAAAATGGTTTTGAGCAATATTCCATTACCGTTATTGATACTCTTTTTTTTTCACATTTTTCTCTTTTTTTTTTTTCACTTTTCTTTTTCTCAATATATGAGTATTTTATATTGTCCTGATGTTAATTTTTTTTTTTTTTTTTTTTGTTTTTGGGTAACCAGTCGTCGAACCAATAAACGATATTTCCAGTTCCACCACAACGAAATCACATGAACAATACAACAAAAAAAATATATAAGAAAGAAAAAAAAAATTGTCATTTAGAAAATAGAAAAAGAAAAAAATATAAAAATGAAGAAAAAAAAAAAACTTTTTGATAAAATGTAATTTGGGTCAAAACTTTGGTTTAGATATTTAACACGGTACTGTGCTAAAAACCAATAATGAAAGAAAATAAGAAGAAATGCACAAACATACGCACTCATACACGTTATACAAAAAAAAAAAAAAAAACACTATAATAAAAAAAACTTTTCACTTTTTTATTACAACCATTGAAAAGAGAAGAAAAAAAAAAATGAAATTGTAAAAAGGAAATACGAAAAAAGAAAATATAAAATAAAAAAATTAAAAACAAAACATAAATGACATTTTGAGAAGATTTTCTTAAGAATTTTCTTTTAAAGATGAATATACAATATATAACTTTGTATCTACATACATATATTGTATATGTATATAAAATTATTAATACAACAATTACATAGAAAATCTTTGCAACAAAATTATGAAGAAAAAAAAAATGAAAATATAAAAAAGAAATTGTCACAATTTAAGTGCTTTAAGCAAAATTACACTTTTAATTACAATTATTGTATAATGTCACACATATGACACAATAATGATACATATTAATATAGTTATATAATATTTTTATACATATACATAATATATGTATATATATATACATATATAGCTAAATTAAGCACAGTATAAGGAAACAATATAAACGTTTTTTTTTCTTTTTATTTTGTTTTATAATCTATTCTTTTACTTTTATTTATTTTGTTGCTTTATGAGTTTTTTTTTGAAAAATCTGCTATCTGTCATTTAATATTTTTCGAAATATTTAAAAATCTAATGTCATTATAATTTTAAAATTATAAATGTATTTTATACTAGTATAATATACTAGTATTAATCCTCTTAAGTACTAGTTCTGTGATATATACAGACAAATTACATTTTTATATTTATTTTTTATTTTAGGAGTTTTTCGTGGAATTTTCAGAAGGCTTGTAGTACTGACTTTCCTAAACATCTCTTAGTGTAAACTTTCGTTTAGTCTTACATTTATATACTTACAATTTTTTATAAATCATCTGTGTAGTATAAGACTAATCGAAAAAATTGTTTCGTTATATTTAACATTTAACAACAACATAAAATATTTTCAAAAGTTGTCACAATTTAAATCACCACCTATAATGGTAGTTACCTTAATTAAAAAGAAAACTCATACATATAGGCATGAATATACACCAAAAGTTGTATCACATAAAATTATTTTTTTTAGGAGTATTTCGTCTTTCAACAATGCTGGACTTTTCAGCAGGTTGGTACTCTAAATATTAGTTTAAATACATATATAATATTTTTTTTTGTAGTGCATTTCTCTGCCACATAAATATGGACAGGAAATTACACAGTCTTTCCTGTTCAGGTGTAACTGTAAATTTCGTAAGGGGGAATTACTCTTACGACGTGTGTGGTATTCGAACCCACACTCTCTCGGTGTTTACAGCGTATTTTTTATACGCTCTTACCCACTAGGCCACCGAGGCCCCCAAAAATACATAATATTGCGCATTAAATAATTTGTAACCAAAATTTCGACTTATTTATATTTTTTTTGTGACAAATTTATATGATTTAAACTACACCTAATTATTTAGTTTATTAATAAAAATGATCGACATAATTTTTTTTTTTCACATGAATGTGGACAGAAAATTAAACAGCTTTTCCTGTTCAGGCGTGGCTGTAAATGTCGTAAGGGGGCGCATAATTCTTGCGATATGTGTGGGATTCGAACCAAGACTCTCTCTCGTATTTTATACGTTCTTACCCACTAGGCCACCGATGCCCCTTCGACTTGATGACAATTGTAATTTCGACCGTCGACTCCTAAAGTAATAAAAATAACTCAAAAAATTTCAAAAATAAATTCGAGGATATTTGTAAAAAATCGTTAAAGGAAAAAAGTACTTATTTGATCTTTTTAATTTGAAAATATAACTTACACGGTGACAAAGGTTACTTCACCTTAATTACATATAATATATAGTACTAAGACCACAAATTTGTTTTTTTTTCCTGAAGAATTTATAGTAGGCGATTATTGTGTTCCGATGACAGTATAAGTATGAATTTAAAATATTTAATGAACACAAATAAAAGAAAAAAAAACACATCAAACATGTTATTATAATAACGATACAATTTTTAACATAAATTTTTTCTTTTGTTTTTTTTTTTTTTTCAAATTCATATGATATGAAAAATTTTTTTATCACTTTGTTAAGAATATTTCTAAATAAATACTGAAAGAATCAAATATGGTACAAAAAATATAAATTTAGTATCACTTATAAAAATTATAAACATCAGTTACTATTTTACACATCTACCTATATATCAACATACACTCACATATTATAATAGTTTTGAACAAAAAGAATAGAAAAAAAAACAAAAAATAAAAAATTAAAACGATAAGTTTTTCACAAATTTGTTTTATTATTTTTATACCATTTCATATCTATGCAATTATCATTTTTGTGGTAATTAACCTCAATGTATGGAAGCAAAAACTGTTGATGTTACCTAGGCTTTTTAAAAAATATTATTTTTAATATGAATATTACGTAAATAGAAAATGTTATATAGTTATAGTTTTTTTTACCAAATTATTAAAATATTTTCATACACTAAAATATTATGATTTTGTTTATTTTTTTGTTTTTTTTTTTTACACTTAACTGTTTACTACAATACAAATTACTGTTATTAAAAGTTTTTTTCTCTTGTTTTTTAATACATATATTTACAAACGTTTGAATTTAAATACAATAATAATGAAACAAATATTAATAATGATTATAATTATATATGTATATATATATACATATATGTACATATATAAATACAAACTGTTTTTGTTTTTATATATTCATTCAGAATATTTAATAGTAATTGAATATAATAATAAAAATTGCATAATTTCAGGATATATTTAAGTATGTAAATGGCTAATTAAATGAATAGAATATAATATCTATAAAAGAATAACAAAGTGAAAAATAATAAAGTGATTCAAAAAAAGGATTTTATAAGAATTGTACAAATTAAAATTATTAAAAAAATTTGGATATTTCTTTTTATTTAAATGTGTAATATTAGTAGTAGTAATTTAGGATACGGTTATTTTTTACATGTACACATTAATATTATTTTTACACAAATAATTACACAGGGGCCTCGGTGGCCTAGTGGGTAAGAGCGTATAAAATACGCTGTAAACACCGAGGGAGTGTGGGTTCGAATCCCACACACGTCGTAAGAGTTATTGCCCTTTTACGACACTTACAGCCATGCCTATACAGGAAAGGCTGTGCAATTTCCTGTCCACATTTATGTGGCAGAGAAATGCATTTAAAAAAAAATAATTATACAATACTTTTATAATTTAATTTCTTTTACTTTTACTTTTTCATTCGAGCTTGATTTGTATATATGTATGATGATTTGTGATATTAGAGATTGATATTAGATAATTAGAAACAAACGTCAGCGCAAATCACAAGCGTTAAATATCACAGTCACAATTTATATAGGGTGTTTCCGACTCGATGGTCTTTGTTTCAAAAGAAAATTGTTTTTCCGACTCGATGGACGTGTTTCACAAGAAAATTGAGTTTGAAACATATTTTTTTCATTTTAAATCATTTTCAACCTTCATAATTTTCAATTTTCAAAGTTCTCTTGGCAACTTTAATTTTAAGGTTTTTCTTGACTTATGTTATTTGGAAGGACTTAAATTATCATTACTTTGAAATTTTCTTAAATTATCATTCTTCTGAAATTAATCATTTAGAATTCTCTAAACATATCAGTTTAGATTTTTGTACTGAATTCTAAATGATTAATTTCACTTTACTTCGCAGCGCTATCTTGAAATTATTAATTTTTATAATTTTTATTGATTTAATGATATTTAAAAGGGTTCTTTAAATAATCGAAACAAGCATTAAATTTTTTTATTAAAATTGTATTTATAACTTAATTTTGAAGAAAACTCACAATACTTGGTTTAGCAATTATCAGAGCTAGCAAAACTCCGGTATTTTGGTACTTAAGTAAACTAACTAGTACCAGTACTATTACTAGAAAAAATATTCAATAAAATGTAAATACCCGTTACTCGTATGACTTAAAAAAACACATGTACTAGTAACAATACTGGTACTGGAAGCTACCAGTACTTCATCAGTCCTTTGCTAGTACTTACCAGTCTAACCAGTACTTTACCAGTACTACCAATACCAACCAGTACCAACCATCACTTATCAGTATCTACCAGTACTTCCAGTACCTACCTGTACCACCAGTACCTACCAGTATCAACCAGTACTTATCAGTACCAACCAGTATTTACCAGCAATTTATCAGTAATTTTTTTTATAATATTTTATCAGTTGATTTGATAATATGATAGTTGAAGTAATTTGTTTTAAATATTGTAGTTTTAAATAATGGATTTTAACTATTTGCTTATTATAAAAATTTAATAAAAAGTTAAAATATTTAAAATATACCTAGTTCTTAATTAATTCTTATTAAATTCCCTTAATAACAAAATATTACTAAAAAATTTTACTGATAATTATTGGTACTGTAATGTAAGTACTAAAAAAATGTTTGAAAATGAAATGTAAGTACTGAAAATGTTTTAAAACTACAGAAAGAAAATCCTGTATCTATAAAAAAAAATGCAATTACTTTAGAAATTTTTTTTTGATTTTTCAGCGAAATTTTTTTTTTTAACATGTTTTGTTTCATATAGAGTTTTTTTTATCATGAGTCCTCAATATTAAATCCTTATAAAAAAGAAAAACTTTTATACCGCAAGAGTTTTCACTGTAAGACAATATTAAATTTACATTTAAAAAAAAACTATGTTTTTCCTAAGGTAGGTGGGAATCGTCCAAAAACATCAAGAATACTGCTGTGGTAGTGACAGATTCTTACCGGCTAAACTCACCTCTCTCTTTATCCAACACAATGCGATAAACCCATTAACTGCTAACGCATTACCTAAGGAGTAGGATTAGAAAAGCATAGGTCAACGAAACAAAAACTTTAAATTGTGAAGGGGGAATCTTTCTAAGGGAATAATAAATCCACCTATTATTCTTAACCAAACTTACCCATAATACGCCATGCGGTAGATATAATTGATTTGATTTCGAATTTTTGAGAAGAATTTTGAAGAGAATTTTATTTTTTAAAAGTTCGACTAGACAGACGATTTTTTTTTTGTATTGTCAAAATCTTAAAAAAAACAAATTTTAATAGCAAAAAATTAAAATTAATATTAATTGAATATGCATCATTGTTATTATTACATAAAAATAGTTATTTTCAATACATTTTCTACATATAGTTACTAAATAGTTATACATATATATATTAATATTATATTTGAGAAAATTAAAATTAATATTTAATTCAAATAATGTAACAAAGACCATATGTTATTTTATTTTTATTATGTAATATTAATTTTTAGAACACAGGCAACCATATTCAGTTTCATATGAAATTTTAATTTTTAATTTTTGGGATTGTTTTAAGAATTAAAAGTAATTTTTATCTTTTGTTTCGCAATTACAAATTATATTAATTGAAATAGTTCTAATTATTTTTTATTTTTTATGTATCTTTAAATAAGTATCGTTAATTTAATAAAATTTTATATTTTATATGAAAATTATATTACAACTTACAAATTAAATATTAGGAGGATATTTATTTTAAACAGCTAAGAATTTTTACTTATCTTTAAGATAATGTTTTATGGTTTTGATAAAGAGGTGGTATAGAAGAGATTAAATTAAGCGAAACGAAGACAGTTCTTAAAATAAAAACGAATATAAAAATCAACAATGTAATCATCTCAAAGTTAATTTTTTTTTTCCTTCTTTGACGCCCATTCCACCATAAGAAACGTACAAACCCTTTCATATCTAACCTGTAATGAAAAAAACATATATAGTCGCACTTGTTATAATTTGACAAAAAACTTTGTAAGTTTGATTTTGTAAACTAGAATTTTTAATATTTCTTTATCAGAACCATATGAACATAGTTCTATAACTACCATTTTTATATGAGCATAAATAATTCAATGTCTAATTAAGTTGAGAATCTGAAATTTGTCAATAGAATTTTTATTTTATACCAGTGACATCTGAAGAATTTAGTAGGTCTAACAGGTTCAGGTAGCTATCATATAACTGCGAAATTTAGATCCTCATGTCTCGGTACTTATTTATAGATCAACTCACTCTCATAAGAAGCATATGGTAACAACTAATTTTTTAATATAATTAACTAAATCATTCATTATTCATATTTGACTAAGAATCAGTTTCTGAAATTATCAGCTTCATTAAGCCGTTGAATAGTCGCCTGTAAGTTCCATTATAATCTACTTTTATACAAGTATCTATAATAAATATTTAAATGCTAGTCACATTCATCTGTAAAATGAAGTTTCGTCTAGGTCTGAGAAAAAAGGACCTCAACTTGGCTGTATTTTTATAAGATGCGGTCAAGTAATATCAACAAAGAACAAACAAACAATCGTTCAACAATCGTTAAATAAAAACACCTTTACCTAAAATAAGAAAATTACTTCTCAAAAAATTGTATAAATAAACCTTTTTAGCACATTTCCAAACAAATTTTGAAAAATGTGCCTATTAGTTTTATTCTGTCCGTCTGTCCGTTTGTCCATCTGTTTAGAAAACTTCCATTAAAGATAGAGAAAAAAATTTAACCATGGGTACGTCTCATAAAAAAATTAATGTTGTAGAACAATCTTCTTATGCAGCCCCTTTATTACGGAGCTAGAGTCCTACAAACTATGAAAAAGCCCTATTTTTAAATGCGTATATCTCATGTTCTACTTAACATTTTTGCATTCTGAAAATACTATTCGACTGGGTTTTTTTACTCTTATAAATCATTATCAAAATTATATAAGTTTTTTAAATTTAATATTTAAATTTACCGTTATATCAAAACCAAATTTTGCATGATTTTTCTATCTTCATAACTCCGGCACGCTTTTAGATAGGGATTTGAAATTTTAAAGTAAGAAAGAAATTTTAGAATTAGTATAAATTAGTAAGGGCTATTACGGCTCAAAAATTGTAGATTTGCTATTTTTAGACACCTGTAACTTAGGCATCTGTACACATTTTTCTTCGGTAAGACATATAAGTTTCAGTAATATATTTTTAGGTGTGTCAACGGTTTTCTTAGTTATATAGGGTTTCGGATTTACAGCCTCTCAAAATTGCAAAAAAGTCCTATTTCACATTTTTTCTTATATGAAATTTTCAAATTTTGGCGCAAGTCACAATTCTAAACAGCTTGTATAATCTTTTGAAAATAAGCGCTTTTAAAAACCGTTGGTTTACATTCTGCCTTGTTTGAATATATTTTGACTGGTGATAAGAAGTTATTAGAGCTTTTCCCCATTTAGAAGTTTTTGTAGTAAATCTCGCCTTTGAACAAATTTATAAACAAGAACATTACACTTTTGCATAAACTCATTTTGGATATTTTACATATGTTAAAAAGAAGGACTAATTCAACTTATATAATATTATAAGAATTTTATACGAGTGGCCACTTTTTAATTTAAATTTTAAAAATATATTTTATAAAATCAATACTTTTTACTTCAACTTTTAACAGTTCAATGATATTTTAAGTGTTGTCTGTACTAAAATTAGTAATATTATTTTGTAATGCACTTGTGGTTTCTCTCTCTGTAATTTAAAGAAAATTAAAATTCTTTTTAGATAAAATTAAAAATTTCATCTCAATTAAATATAAAAATAAAAATAAAATTCAAAAGTTAATTATAATAAAAGTTAAATTAAATTTTGTAAATTACACATTTACTTCAAAACCATAATTTCACAATCAATTACAAAAGAAATATTTAAAAGTTAAAGTAATTAAATTTAATTAAATTTTATTTTATATAAAATTTTTTTTTGAATTAGGTCTATATTTTTTTTTTTTTGACTTCTAAAGGATAAATAATCTAAAAATGTTTACTATGTGATTGAGTTTTTGCCTGAGTAATCAATTAAAGTTTTGCTCTGAATAAATATCATTTCAAAATCCATTACATAAATATCGCATATAATTTTATTCAGAATCATATTTCCTTCTTGCTTTCCTTCTTTCTTCCTTCTTCTTTTCTATATTTACTTATCGGGCAGACACACTTATCAACCTATAATAATTGAACAAATAGCAGACAAAAAACAATATCTTAGACAATTTTTTGACTGTATTATTTTCTATCAGTACTTCTTTTAAAATTAGTTTTCAACTCAGTATTCAGTTTGAATATGCTAAAAATATCTTATCTTGACAACAAAAACATATACTTAAAATACAAAAATGGATATCTCACCTACATGTCTTTTGTTACAGAATATAGTATGTCCAGAGAAGTTGTCAATACAAATATAGGTATTGTCCATTTATCGGGTCTGAATTACAAACTTAATCAGAATTTTTATAAAATTTTTGAAAAAAGTGTATATGCGTTTAGAATAAATGGTGTGATAAGCAATTCAATAAGCAATAGCCCATTCAACCCTGCATAATCGTATATATTTGCACTTGTAACAATTTTATAAAAATTCTGAATTTTATAACTTAGAATTGTGATACCATACCTTTATCATGCCCGTACGAACATAGAGCATAATAAATTTAAAATTGAAATGGAAGAAGTTTGAAATACGATATGAGTATAAACATTCTATATGAGTATAAACATTCTAAATGAGTATAAAAAAACTCACCGTCTAATTTAGTTAGTCTAACTATACGCATCCTGTTCAGGCATCTGTCATATACAACTGCGAAATTTATATGCTCATACTCCAGTACTCAATTATATTAGAAATCGGAAATTTTTTAAAAGTTTAAATTTTCTGACAACAGCTTCCGTAAAATTTTGTTAGTTTTGGCGCTACGGGTTTGGATAAACAGTCATACATCTGCGAAATTTACATAAATAGCTATCAGTACTCAATTAAATCAGGTTTCTTAAATTTTTTAAAAGATGATTACATTTTTTGGAAACAACTCCTTTTAGTTGTTTGATTATTTTTTAATTTTTGTTCCATTTATTGAAAATGATATTAAATTTACCATTTTAAAAATATTTTTTTGTTAATTTTTTTTTTTTTTTATTATAAAATAACAACCCTTTCAAATTGATTAGAATAATAATATTATATATAGAGTAAAATAACTAAATTATTTTATATCGTTTAATTACATATGTACAGTAAAAGTTTAATATAAAAATCAAAGTTTCTAAAATAAAATGAATTTGACTTATTTTTTTAACTTAATCTGAAAATAACATATTGTTAAACTATAACATGTTCTTAACTTTATTATATTCCATTAAAATTTTCTATTTTTATATTTCACTTGATAAAATTCCAAATTCACTCAAATTTTCCTTTTCTCATTCTTCCTTTTATATAGTATAATACGGTGCAGTTACAGAACGCCCGAGGAAATAAAGCCCGCTTTAATTCCTTTTCAATTGCAATTAAGATCCACACTATTTTTTGTTATTAAAAGAAGAGAGTAATAGAATATGTTGGAATTTTAGATTTTTGGATAAATATTGGTGTATCCCCTTTTTCCAGAAAATTTATTAATATGTATATGTGCGAAATTCTGAATTAGTAGATATTTTTAGAGTTGGTTACAAAATCAGAGTTATATGCTTTTTCCAAAACAAGTATATAAGTAATACTCCTATATTGTAAGGAATTATGAGGAAATCTCTGAGGCCTTAACAATGAGACAAAAGCCCCATGGTACTTCCGGCTCATTGAAGTAAGTCAAAAGTCTCAATGGAACTTCTGACCATGGGACTTCCGACATGTCACCAAATAAAATCCAGCCAAATGAAATACAGACTCATAAGAGTAACCTTTGTGTTATTCAGTGGGCTTTAATTCTTTTTCAAAATTTGCACACGGGTCCTAATTCCACTAGATTGTCGGCTTTAAGTCCATTTCAACTCCAAAAGTTTTGGAATTAAAGCCCGTGGGCTTTATTTCCTCGTCGGGCGTTCTGTCACTGCACCGTATAATACACTAGTCTTTATCATCATGATATAATATAATAACAATAAAATAAATTATCTTCAATTTTAAAACAATTATTTTAAAATAAATCCTTATACTTTATATTTTCTCCATCACTACTTTTATATTACGTTTTTTTTTTTATTAAAAACTGATTTAAACTTTTTTAAAATTCTTTAAAAAGGATCATCAATAAAATGAAAATTCCAATAAACAATTTTTGAAAATTTATAATAAGAACAAAAATTTCAATAACTTTTTTATTTAATCTCATAAAAGTTGAAATTTATTATATATACATACTTTAGTTCTTTTAATTTACTTATCTACAAAAAAAATAACAAATACATATATACACTAATAAATATCAATATGTTAATGAATATATTTTGCTATAATTAAAGAATTATCCTTAATTAAAATCCATGACAATCTATATATAGTATATATAAGAGCTTCTTAAAATTGATTAATAATCATTTTTTATACACCTATACATATGTACATTTATTTATTATGTACATGTATAGGTATTTATTTTAAGTGCATTAGTGCGTTCAAGGATGCCAATCTGATTATAATTTATTTGATTTGATTAATTCATTCAGAGTAGATTAATTAAGTAGTCATTAAAAGTAGCAAACAAATACATTTTTATTTCAAAACGAATTTAATCGATTCAAAATATATATCGATTTGCAGTCAATTTAGTAGTTTAATCGACACCAGCATTTATATAACATTGTTCTGATGTAAACGACTTTGACGTGTAATAATATATTTGTTCTGATGTAAACGACGTGTATGAAAATATCAAATAAGTTAGTTTATTTTAAAAATATGAGCAACAAGGGTTAATTTGAAAATTAATTTAATATACTTGATATAATCGAATAGTTTCGAATAAGACTATATGATAATTTTCTTAATATTAAAAAAAAAAACAAGACAGAATGGTGACTTGCACCAAAATTTCTAATTTTTCTGACAGTTTTATATAGAAGAAAAACTGTGCAAAATAAAGAGACATTTTCTTTGATTTGAAGAAAAATCACTATATAATTAAGGATGACTATTAACATGTGGAAAGATAACTATTACCATTAGAAGATGCAGAGCCTAAAATCAAGAAAGCTAAAGCGGTGTTTGCAAGACTATGGAAAGTATGGCGATCAGCACAAACCAATAAAGCCACAAAATTAACAATATTCGATACATGTGTTAAATCGGTCTTGCTACACGGCAGTGAAACATGGCTAGTCACAGAAAAAATAATCCACAAATTACAAGTATTGCTCAACAGATGTTTGCGAATTATATGCAGAATATTTTGGGCACAAATAATATCAAACACTGACCTGTGGTACATGACCAATCAGAAACCTATAAACTTGATCATCAGGGAGAGGAAATACAAGTGGATTGGCTCTGCACTTAGAAACAATTCCTCGGTAGCCAAACAGGCCCTTGATTGGAACCCTCAAGGAAAGAGAAAAGTGGGAAGACCCAGAATTACGTGGAGAAGGACAGTAATGTAGTTTTGTATTATTTTCACAATATTGATATAGCTATTTAAAAATGGCTTTAACTCTAATAGCTCTCAAACGGGAGGTAATACAAAAACATTTAGGCAACTAATGCTCATTCTAAAAGATTTTTTTCTATTAAAATTTCAAGATTCTATTTAAAACATTACGAAGATATGAATGAAAGTGAAATTTAGTTTTCAAATAACGGTAATTTAAATACTAAATTTTAAAAAATTGTGTAATTTTGATTTTGATTTATAAAGAAAAAGAAGTGTCCTATTGTTTGACAAAACCTGGGATATATGTATATACAAATGTAAATAGAGAATGTAAAATAGGGCTTTTTCAAATTTGCAGGATCTGTAGCTCCGCAACGGATGGTACTACAAAAAATAAATGTTCTATAACATAAATTTTACAACATTTTTTAATAGACGTATTCATGGTTAAAATTTCATTAGTCTAACTGAAACAGTGTACAAGCTGGTACAAGTTTTGTAAACAAACGGAAACACGCACGACTAGAGTGAAACTAACTCGAAGTCAAAAATAACTAACTAGAGTCAAAAATTTTTGATAAATATATTAAAAACCAAAATTTTTAAAAGTTTTAAAATATGCAAATAAGTAGTTACAAAATTAAATGAAAGAATAAATTTTTCAAATAAAATTAAATGGAGACAAAAAATATTTTACCCACATCATTATGAAAACAAGACGAACTAAGAAATTTCAGCTGTATGTGAATTAATTAGAAAATGAAAATAGGGAACTTTTATTAAATGCAACATACTCGTAAATACAACGTTGAAAACAAAATATTTATTATTTTTAATAATATAGTAATAAACTGTGTAATTCAAAGCTATCTGGCAATACTAATAAATTAATATATAAAAAAAAAAAAAACCTATTCAGTTTGAAAAGAAAAAAAAAAAAATAATTATGAGAAAAATTAACAGAAAATTTATATTCATTTTTTTTTTCTACTAAAATATAAATGGAATCTACAACTTTATTTTGTATACAAATATTTTTTTTTTATTTGATATTTATTTGTTTTTTCATTTTTCTTTTGTTTGAAATTTAATAATCTTTAAAAAAAATTTTAACAACTTTTTTTTTACACAAAAATGAACTTCTAAAAATATAACAGAAAATCACAGTATGGATTTCATATTAAATTTTATTTTTAAAAATACAAAAAAAAAAACAAAAACAAAACAAAACAAAAAATTTAATAAAATTTTATTATATTCAATAGAAAATAATAACAGTAACAAAAAAAAAAAAAATTTATTTTTAATCCTGTATCGATTACTCTTCGTATTTTTAATTTTTCTACCAAAATTTTATAATTTTTGTTTTATTTGTTTTTTTTTTTTTTTTTTAATGTATCACTGACTTCTTTATAAATTGTATATGTATAGGTATTTTTTTTTTTTTTTGTCTAAAACACAGGCATCAATAATTTCTTTTTAAAGAGTAAATAATTTAACTTTTTTTTTTGTATTTTTACTTCAATCACACTGAATTTTATATTAATCACAAAGGACAATAAATACTGACAAGAATCAGGACATACAAAAAAAAAGCAAAAAAATATTAAAATAATATCGATAAAAAATAAATGAGACATGACGTAATGAAAGAATATAAAATGATGAAACAAAGTTTTAGATTAAATTGTATAAAATCAACTTAAATTTTAAATTTGAATTAGATTTCAAAATACAAATTACATTGCAATTAAATTTTTTAAAAGAGTTTTACACGAAATTCCAAAAAAAAAAATTCCAAAAAAAAAAATTCCAGGAAAAAAAATTCCAAACACTTTAAATAGGGGGTCCTACTGCGATCACCTATTTAACAAATTATTAAAACCCTGATTTTGTAACTAACTATTAAATTTCTCCAAATTCAGAATCTCACATATACATACACATATATACAAATATATTGTTAAAAGCGTATAATTCTGATTTTGAATTCAACTTTAAAATTGCTTCTAATTCAAAATCTCAGCTACACATGGAAAAGAGGAATACTGATTTTTAACCATCTGATTTATCACTTGATCACCTGACCTGATTTACTTTATATAAGTTAAATCTTCACTCTCTTAATAATGAAATTAATATAATAAATTCCTTAAAAATTTTTAATTAAATTAAGAAATTACTCGATTTCAAAAATAGCTGTAAAAAATTATGATTTTTAATAAAAAAAAATTTTAAATACTTTTATGTCTATATTTATTGAATGTTCAACTTAAAGTAAATATAAAAATTACAATTATAATGTTTTTATTAATTGGCTCTACCTGTTGTTGCCACGTGAGACCTAATTTCGTGGGAACGCAAATAAACTTTATTTCGCAATATAAAATTCCTGATTATATTTTTTTGGTAAAAAAATTGTGAAATATTGAAATGAAATATGATCCTTATATGTAATTATTATACCCGTACGATAGGATCGGGTATAATAAAATTACTCCTCCGTTTGTAACACCTCGAAATAAGCGAGCTAGATATACCTTCAAAGGTATGGATCGGATCAGAAAAAAATTTTAAGACTTTTGAGCCATGTCCGTCCGTCCGTCCGTCCGTCCGTCAGCACGCTAACTCAAAAACTAAGAAAGCTAGAATCTTGAAATTTACACAAAATATTTTTGGAGTAATTTGTAGGTTCCCTATTTTTTTTGGTTGAGTTTGAACCAAACCTTAGGGTAGCTCTCGAACACCTAACTTTTAGATCCCCACATTTTTTTTGAAATAAAGCTATGAAATTTTAACTGCTGATAGATCTCACAAAAATATTAATTTTATTTTTAATAACTTTTTTTTGTAGCCCCACCCGTTATGGAGCTACAGCTCCCCAAAGGTTCAAAAAAGCTCTATATTTAAATTGTTATAGCACAAGTTGTATAAGGTATATCTTCATTTTGAAAACGCCAAACGATTACTACTTTTATTAGCTTTAAAAGTATATATACAATAAATATATATTTGTGGAATACGGTGTCTTAATTTACCGTTATGTGAAACTCAAATTTTGCAAAATCCTTCAACCCTTCTATCTTCTAAACGGTTAAAGTTGGAAACTTGAAATTTTGACAGAAGTTAGATCTTTAAAAATAAGTATGAGTCATTTCAGAAATTTTTTTTGTATCACCCCCCGTTTAGGAGCTGTAAGGGGTCAAAAACTGAAAATTTCCTATTTTTAAACACCTGTAACTTGAATACCTGTTAAAATTTTTTGCAGTAATACACAAAAATTAAAGCTTTAATATTATACTCTTATTTCTGTTAATAACTTTTTTCAATAATATAGGGTTACTTTATAATTGACGAAAGTGTTACTTGATATTTTTCAAATTTTCTAACAAATTTCTTCAACAAATTTTTTCCATTTTGTTTTACTCGATAATTTGAAATTGTTGAGGATATAATGCGTAGTACATAAAAATGTAAATAAATAAACAACATAACGGTTGCTTGAAGAATTTTTATTTATATGATATTAATATATATACATACTTATATAAAATCATGTTTATTTACATATCGTATATGTCACTAGTGAATGAATGATAAGAGTATATATGTATATTATATAGCGCCGTATTTACTTACATATATGTATTTTATTGTACTTATAAGAAATTATTCTGTTAATGGAATATTTAAATATAATATAATATAATATTTAAAATTATATTTACTATTTTGTACTAAGTAAATTTAATATACATTTACCGCTTAGTATTAAATGGTACTATAGAATATTTGAAAAAGTTTTGGATTTATAATCGTTATGTGAAAGGTCAGAATCTGCTTTTGAAGAATGTACATATAAACATATAGTTTGAATATATGTACAACCCATAGTTCTAGAAATTATAAAATTCACCCAAATTATTTTAAAATACTAAAATATTAAAAAAATAATATTGTGAGCAGAGTGACAGGCTGTGAACATACTAACGGTTCGTACGGGTATCTAAGAGTTGACAAAGGCAACTGTATTCTTCCTCGTTTTTTAATAAATTGCATTGCTTGTGTTAACTTATATAATAGAAGATTTATTTATATAGATTTTGTTTTGTGGAATTATTTTTGAATTATGATACCATTCCAATTTAAATATATGCCAAATGTCATTTTTTAGACAAAACGAAATGCAAACACAATAATTTAACAAAAATTTAGAAAAAAAATTCATAAATTATTGTGTTTTCTAAAATAATGAAGTTACGAAAGTTGAATATTTTAAATTTCTAAGATCAATCATAAATTCATGTAATTCTAAAAGATGATTTCATAACTAGAATCAATACATAGTTTTTAGGTTTAATGACAGTTTTTAGCAATAAAATATATATGCATATGGCATTCTAGTAGCAACAGCTGGTAAAAGTGAAAAAAAAAAAGAAATACGCAACATTTCCAGTATAGACGAAACACAAATTTCTAGATTTTTACAAAATATTGTGTAAAATTAATTTTTGGTAAAGAATTTTTTTTGATTTCCTTATTGGTGTAATTTTTATACATTTAATATATTTCAACTTCATAACAATATTATGATATTATGATATTTTAAGATTTTATTGATTTTATTTTTACTCAAAAATTAGATCTAAAATTTAATAAAAATTCTTTTCATACACTATATATATGAATAGAACTAAAAAATTCTATAACTTAAAAAATCTCATTTTAATTTTCTTAAATCTGAATTGAGAGTAGGTATATTTAAATCCACGTTCAATATTACTGTTGTATCGGCGATAACTGTTATTACTGTTATTATTATAATAATGAGTAATCGATTTTTATTTGAAAAATATGAAAGATAATAATTACATTAAAAATTAATTAAAATAACATGTAAATAAGTATATTAAATGTAAAAGATAAAAAGTAAAAAAATATTAAAATAAATGTAATTTTAATTTAGATTATGACCAAAAAAGTTAATATTTATTAAGGGCCGCTACAGACTAAATGTATTTTATATCTGACACGCTTAATATCAGAATTAAGCGTGAACATAATAAAGATGAACTTTTGACATGTCGATGACATTACATAATATGTAATTTTATTGCTTCTAATATCATCTGACTTTTTTGATATTTTTCATACATTCGGATGCAGTTGAAGTGTTTCATGACCAGGGTTATCAACTAGGGTATTTTTACCCGGAGACTCCGGGGTTTCGTACCCTTCTCCGGTTTTCGGGTTTTTCATAAATTTCTCCGGTTTTTTCCTTTTAAGGTACATTTTTGTTGTTATGAATATTCTGCAATTCACACAGAGCACTGCGCTGTATGCAGAATTGCATGAAAATTTTGGCAACATAACAAACGCAGCCTAATTCCATTTAAAATATATCACGTCAATTTTTATTAGTAATAGTATGTGTTTTTATTATTTATCAGTCATTTATATTTTACTAATTCTTATAATATTTTTGTAATCATTTGTACTTTAAATTCATCTTCCTTTTCTTAGTAAGTATAAAGTAAAGTAATTATTATTAAATATTTCTTTTATAAATAAACGTGAAGTGAAATTTATATTCTAATGTAGTAGTTATTATAAAAACTTCATTTATTTCAGTCCTTGTTAAATGATAATTGATTCGATATTATGGAAACAATTAATAAAAAGAATAGAGCAAAAACAATATATTTTACGTCCTTCAAATCTGTTTGGTTAACATACGAAAATTAAAAAAATGGATATTAAAAGAAAATGAATATACAGCAAAATGTAAGTTGTGCCAAGTAGTTTTCACCATAAAACACGATGGAGAGAAAGCTGCTACATGTCATTTAAAAACATTGTGGCATCAAAATAATATTAATAGGGGGCCTCGGTGGCCTAGTGGGTAAGAGTGTATAAAATACACTGTAAACACCGAGGGATGTGGGTTCGAATCCCACACACTTCGTAAGA
This sequence comes from Poecilobothrus nobilitatus, assembly GCA_947095535.1. NCBI lineage: Eukaryota > Metazoa > Arthropoda > Insecta > Diptera > Dolichopodidae > Poecilobothrus > Poecilobothrus nobilitatus. The sequence goes on along the minus strand of OX352773.1, from coordinate 238,066,179 downwards.
GTTATTCCCCCTTACAACCCTATACAGACACGCCTGAACACGAAAGACTGTGTAATTTCCTGTCTACATTTATGTGGCAGAAAAATGCTTTAAAAAAAAAATAATAATATAAATGCACAAACTTCTAGTCAATTGATAACTTCATTATACCCGTACGATAGGATCGGGTATAATAAAATTACTCCTCCGTTTGTAACACCTCGAAATAAGCGAGCTAGATATACCTTCAAAGGTATGGATCGGATCAGAAAAAAATTCTAAGACGTTTGAGCCATGTCCGTCCGTCCGTCCGTCCGTCAGCACGCTAACTCAAAAACTAAGAAAGCTAGAATCTTGAAATTTACACAAAATATTTTGGGAGTAATTTGTAGGTTCCCTATTTTTTTTGGTTGAGTTTGGACCAAGCCTTAGGGTAGCTCTCGAACACCTAACTTTTAGATCCCCACATTTTTTTTGCAATAGAGCTATGAAATTTTAACTACTGATAGATCTCACAAAAATATTAATTTTATTTTTAATAACTTTTTTTTGTAGCCCCACCCGTTACGGAGCTACAGCTCCCCAAAGGTTCAAAAAAGCTCTATATTTAAATTGTTATAGAACAAGTTGTATAAGGTATATCTTCATTTTGAAAACGCCAAATGATTACCACTTTCATTAGCTTTAAAAGTATATATACAATAAATATATAATTTTGGCATACGGTGTCTTAATTTACCGTTATGCGAAACTGAAATTTTGCAAAATTCTTTAACCCTTCCATCTTCTAAACGGTTAAAGTTGGAAACTTGAAATTTTGACAGAAGTTAGATCTTTGAAAATTAGTATGAGTCATTTCAGAAATTTTTTTTGTATCACCCCCCGTTTAGGAGCTGTAAGGGGTCAAAAACTGAAAATTTCTTATTTTGAAACACCTGTAACTTGAACACCTGTTAAAATTTTTTTGAAGTAATACACAAAAATTAAAGCTTCAACATTATACTTTTATTTCTGTTAACAACTTTTTTTAATAATATAGGGTTACTTTATAATTGACGAAAGTGTTACTTGATTTTTTCAAATTTTCTAACAAATTTCTTTCACGAATTTTTTCCATTTTGTTTTACTCGATAATTTGAAATTGTTGAGGATATAATGCGTAGTACAAAAAATGTAATTAAATAAACAACATAACGGTTGCTTGAAGAATTTTTATTTATATGATATTGATATATATACATACTTATATAATATCATGTTTACTTACATATCGTATATGTCACTAGTGAATGAATGATAAGAGTATAGATGTATATTATATAGCGCCGTATTTACATACATATATGTATTTTATTGTACTTATAAGAAATTATTCTGTCAATGGAATATTTAAATATAATATAATATAATATTTAAAATTATATTTACTGTTTTGTACTTAGTAAATTTAATATACATTTACCGCTTAGTATTAAATGGTACTATAGAATATTTGAAAAAGTTTTGGATTGATAATCGTTATGTGGAAGGTTAGAACCTGCTTTTGAAGAATGTACATATAAACATATAGTTTGAATATATGTACAACCCATAGTTCTAGAAATTATAAAATTCACCCAAATTATTTTAAAATACTAAAATATTAAAAAAATAATATTGTAAGCAGAGTGACAGGCTGTGAACATACTAACGGTTCGTACGGGTATCTAAGAGTTGACAAAGTCAACTGTATTCTTCCTCGTTTTACTGAGACTTGAATTAAATATAATATAAATAATATGTATTATTATTTTTTTTTAATTATTTTACTCCTAAAAATAAAGTTAACCTTTTCCGATGAGCTTTTAAAATGTATAGGGTAAGGTCGTCTTTTATGTTTTTTCTCCGGGTACAGTAAGATTAAAAAATCGTAACCCTGTTGATGGCAGTGGTATAAAGTAAAGAAATTTTAAAGAATGGAGGTTAAAATGATTTATTTTTAAAAAAATTTCTAAAATAAATTTTGACAAAACTAAAAAAATTTTTTTTTGATTATAAAACACTGTTAAAAACTGTGAAATTGTCTACATTTGTCTAATTAGCTGTTTTTTTTTTCTGTTTATTATTCAGCCATATCAAATTTAAAATGCATATAGTGTGGAACAACCTAAGTAATAATGGTGTGTAAAAAAGCATTAAATCTAAAATAAATATTGAAAAAAAAATATTTTAAAATTACTTTTTGTTATGTTTTTTATTAAAGAAAAATATATAAATATTGATTTGATTTGTTTTATCAACATACGAAAATTTTAAATTTTAAGTGTTAAGAGAAAATTTCAGTCTATTATTTCAATACACAGTACACCTTCTTTTTTTTTGTTGTGTTACCTAATTTATTGTAAATGTTCCAATATATCTCCCAAGATACTGAATAGCTCAAATTTATATCATCAGATTAAATGATATTTTAACCATATATTTTATGGCCTTCTTTGATTGTTTCTTTTAAATAATCGAAGAAAAGGTTTTACTTGTGATATTGACTAAGGTTTTACACATTGTGACAGTTAATTTACTTAATTAATTTTTTTAAATGTTCAAAGCGTTAATTAATTTTTTTATATATAGAAAAGATTAATTATATTAGGTAATACTGTAGTGGAATCCACCTAAATCCCAAAATTCAAAATTCGAATACAAAATTCCAAATATGAAAAATCCCAAAACAAAAAATTGCAACTGTACAAAATTCCAAAAAAAAATATTTGCTTCATAAAATGTCCCTTGTTCCCAAACCCCCTTTAAACAACTTATTGAAGCTTTTAATCAACTGTAAAATACCTCTTTATTTAAATTCTAGCTCATATATATATATATCTGAATGTATATATAAATATACAAATATACATGTTCTGAAAAAAACGTATAAGTCTGATTTTGTAACCAACTCTAAAATTTTTAATTTTAAAATGCATAAAAAGCCATTATTTTGTTACTTGGGATCTTGTAACATTGGCATTTTTTTTTTTTGGGATTTTATAACTTGGAGTTACTTTTTCCTTTTTACTGGTAAAAAAATCGGAATGATACAAAACCCCAAAAAAAGATTTTTCCATTTCCAGATTATCGTAATTTTTCTAAATTTTTCTAGCAAATTTTTTTAACGATTTTTTTACATTTTTTTATATTTTTTTACTCGATAATTTGAAATTATTGAGGTTGATGCATAATACAAAAAAAATTAAATAAATAAAAATTATAACGGTTGCTTGAAGAATTTATATTTATATGATATTGGTATACATACTTATATAACTCATGTTTATTTACATATCGTATGTGTCACAGATGAATGAATGATATATTATTATTATTATTATTTTTTATTGAATATAATTCAAATTATATACAATAGTGATTTAAAAGCACTAGCTGCCAGGGCTATCGGCTTTATGAATGATATAATAATACATATGTATAGTATAAATTATTATACATTTGCCCCTTAGTATTAAATGGTACTATAGCATATTTGGAAAAGTTTTGGATTGATATAACGATTATCGTGGAAGGTTAAAATCTGCTTTTGAAGAATGTGTAAACATATAGTTTGAATATATGTACAACCCATAGTTCTAGAAATTATAAAATTGACCCAAATTAATTTATAATACTAAAAAATTAAAAAATATTATTATAAGCAAAGTGACAGGCTATGAACATACTAACGAGTATCTAAGAGTTGACAAAGACAACTGTATTTTTCCTCGTTTTAAATAAAATTGCTTAAGAAATAATAAATTAAACTTAAATATTAATTTATCTGTAATATTAACATATAACAAATTACCTTATCTAAAAACCAAAATTAATAAAAAAGTACAAATAAAAAAGTACAAAAACTTTTAATGAATAACTATATCAGTATCTGAAGTAACCCTTCAAAATGCAGTAAAAAAAAAAAAAAGATACATTCTATAAAAATTTATACATAACAAATGCCCGAGAGAAATTTATTTTACTTATTTTAAACTTACCAACAAAGAAAAAAACCAAAAAATAAAACTTGGCTTGACTTGTCTCAAATTATTTTTCATAATCAAAAAAAAATATTAAACTACACGATTCTATAAACTTGCACCTCCCTATACGTGAGATACCAAACCAAAAGTAAATGTTTGAAAAAGATAAAATTACCTGTACAAAAATACACATTCACATTATAAAACTCTTGATAATAATAATAATAATAGTAATATAATATTTAAAAATAAATGCCATAACAAAAAACCTACAAAAAACTATTTTTATTTTGGGAAAAAAAAAACTATACACACTTACTTGATTATTCCAAAACAAAAATATAAAAGTTCAAGGTTGAACGTGACTTCAATATATTTTCAATTTTGGTGTAAATCTTTAATTACAGTTTTTTTTAAAGGTAAAAATCAAAAAACAGGAGAAAAAAACAGCATAAGTTGAATACATGCATTATTATTTGTCTGTCTTTATATAGAAAAAAGTAACTGTGACATATCTGTAGCGGAACTTATAAAGGTATAGAAAACTAAATGTCGAAAATAACGATAGTCTCTATTATTTTTATAGCATTTTCTATACCTTTATCTCTAGTACCCTTCAAGAGTTACTTATTTATATTGGTACAACAAATATTAATTCTTAACATTTTCTTGTAAAATTTTTTGACTTTATCAGATATTTAGTTTAAAACTTTAATTTTAGACCACTACCCCTGAAACATTTGAAATGACAACCTACATAACAATTTGGATGTATGGTTCACAACGTAATTAAAAAGTATGCCCAAAGTCATAAACAACGACAACAACAAGATATCAATGTTAAGATTCGTTGGCTCCTGGATAACCATGGCTGTATCGGCTAATTAGAGAAATGATGCGAAAGAATCTGTTATGATGATCATAATTATATAATATATCAATATCATAGATTTAAAGAGACTTTCCTAGGATAAGTACTTTGTATAATTTTAAAACTTATTTTAAAGTTTGTTTTTCGGTGTTTAAAAGCCCCATTCGGTGTTTAAAAAAGAAAAATTTTCCAATATTCATAGTGAGTCCAATTTTTAATATACAAGCTTATTAATTACCAGCCCTCAATATTATAACATTTAGCGTTTATTACAGATTTAATCACACACAGAACTGTTTTTTTTTTTTTTAAATATAGTATTTAGATGATAATTATATAGACTTTCAAAACTTAGTCCGGTTTATCAAATAATGCATCTTAAGAATTTTATTGACGAATAAAATAACTAAAAAGAATTTACAACTCTTGGATACTTTTCTTTTCACCCTTCTTTACCTCTTTTATGGTTATATAAAACCTTAAAACTTATTATTCAAAGGCCTTGTACCATAATAATATTGACGTTTTATACTGTTATAGGTTTTAATACTATTTTATATACAGTAATTCCTATTCTTGTTATATTATGTAAGATATATTTACACTATATTTTGGTACCAAGGGGAATTTGTTAAGACAAATTTCTTTTTCTTTACTTAATTTTTTCCTATAAGACGTAATTTTACTTCTAATTAAAAAAAAAAAAAAAACTTGTTACCTGTACAGAATTTCAACTCATTTTCCCTCAGTTAATACGACCTCTGATTAACCACTCGCCCACAGAGACCCCGTTCCTAAATTATTTTAAAAGAAAATATCCTTTTCAAAGATAAATATAATAAATTCATTAAAAATTTTACCTTAGACAATTTGCTACGATGTAAATTCTTTTGATCTGTTTATTATTTTTATTAGATTGTAAAATTATAATTTTTTTGTATTGTTGTATTGTATATATAATTGTATATTTTTGTCATATTTTGTGCACCTTTAGGGAATCGCTTATTTCTTTTTTCACATGTTTTTTTTTTTTTTGTTTTTTTAATTTTCTTTTCATTCTCTGTAAAATGAAAACACAGTTATACTAAAATAATAAAAGATGATTTTTAGTACATTTAACTATACTATAGGTAGTACCAAACTTAACTCTATCATCTCTAAAACATTTATTTATATAAATATATTATGGAGGTATATCTACGTTACCTCCGATATAAAGAAAGACTTAAAAAAGAAAAAAACGAAAAAAAAACAAAAAAAAAAACGTAAATAGAGAAATTATATTTTAACTTCCATGTTGGATACCTTAAATATTAAATGCTATAAAATATTTAAGTTAATATAGAAAAAGAAAAGTTAAAATTACATTTTTTAAAAGCTTTTGGCTATTAAAATGCACCATAATAACAACAGCAGCACCAAGATAATTTTCTTACATCTTCATTTCCTCTACTTTTTTTTACATACATACATATATGCATTGAATTAAAATTTTCATCAAAAAACCCACTTGTTCCTATATAGTATTACTAAAAATGAAATGTTTTTTTAACAATGTGCTATAAAATTTGAATATGTCAGTATGTGTAGGTTCTGTTGATATTTTTTTTTTTTTCTGTTTTAAGAATGCCAGTAATGTTAAAACTTAAGTCAATCAAAGCAATTGAAAGACTTCATCGTCAGCTACTACCTTATTAATACCTCCATCTTTATACTTTGATCTACTTAGCACAGAATCTCCAAACAAAAGATGCATTAAACTTTTGAAAATTCCCAAAAAAAAATAATTTGTTTGACAAAAGAATTTGAGATTAAATCTCAAATACATCTAGAATTCAGTAACAATTTGCTTATATAAAGTAAAGTAAGGTTTAAGTGCGAAAAGAAAACAATTGCAAAAACTAAAAATTGAGCTTGAGCTATAATTGCATACAATTTGTTGCACTTATAATTGCATTTACATCAAATCGAATCTGGTTTTGATAACTTTTAAACAATATTCAAATTATGGTTAAAAGACGAAGATAATGCATCTTTTAGTGGTCGACAGTTTAATGTTAGAAGTCTGACTTCTTTAAATTTAACTTATCTAGAGTCAAAATAACTATAACCTAAAAATTATGTTACTGTTATAAATATAACGTTAAGAAAATAAATTCATTTTAAAATTAACACATATAAAATTTAAATATATAAATACAACGAATTTTGCTTTTACCGATGACTGCGTGTAAAAAAAATTTCGTGTAAAAAATCTAATATTGTTTTCGTTCCTTTTATACGAAAAAAGTAATTGAGAGTAGTTGGTAAATGGAACGCTAATTTAAGATAATCTTATTTACTTCTATCTAGTTTTTCTCAAAGGCTGATATCATTGGGAATAGAAAAGAGTAGTTTACTTACTTTGTAAAAGGAACGCAATGACTACATCCATGCGAAAAATAAAAGATTGGTGCCAACTACCAGATCTTAAAACCCAACAAAAAAAAAACTAATGAAAATTATACAAAAAACCATATACAAATTTTTAGTTCCATAAAGATTTAACTTGTAATCAAAAAAACATAAAGTATAAATATCTGAGTTACATATTACATAACACGACTTGATTTTTCATCATTTTTTTGAACCAAATACTAATAACAGGTGGGTATTGGCCTAATGTTTTAGTAATTTTAAGTATAAAAAATAATTTATCGTTCTTTATGATCTAATTATTACAGCTAGACTTTCATAAATATCCTTTAAAACGCCATTACTCCATTTAAACATTCTAACTTTATCCTCATTAGTGCCATGTTTGATAAAATAATAACCCATTTTATTGGCCACAGTTATAGTTATTAGAAGCAATACATTTTTCTTATCGTCTTGTCGACTATGGTAAATAAAAATCACCTCGTGTTAAATGAAAATCGCGTAACAAGTTCGTGTACAAAATGAATTTAGCGTATTTATAGATATTTAAGTGATATATATACATATATATATATTTATATAAGCATATAATAAAATAGAATAAAATAGTTCTTAAAATTGCATTAAAAGTCATTTTTACTTATTTGTTTTAAATGAAAAACCTCAAAATAACCCAAAAAAAATAACACTTTAATATTAAAGGATCTTCATTCCACATCAACTCTATACATTTATAGGTATGTTTGAAAATATTATATAAATGTATATAATATATGAAATAAAAGAATTTTTCATATAATTTCTTTAACTGGGTTATTAAAGGGATTTCTTGTTATTAATTTTGTTCTTTTCATGGTTTATTTTTCTTTATATTTTGCTTTTCTTATTAAGAAAATATTTTTACACATTCATATACACTTATATAATATGGGAACATATCAGTTTACTTAAATCAGTTTTTGAAAAAGACATTTTCCCTTTACTCTAAATTTTTTTAACAAAACTGACTTATAGTAAAATGTCACTTCACAAAAAAAAAGTTTTAACGAAAAGAAAATTTCAAAAAAAGATATTTAACAAAATACTGTTTAAAAAACCAAATTATGTATGTATGTGTTAATTATATGAATTATGTATATGTCAAAATATAATCAAATAGTAAAGATTTTCAAGTTGTTTCTAGAATAAATTAGTATCCTAGTGTAGTAACCACTTATCACTAATCAAATAAACAGTTTTTGTTGCTCCCAAACCATATTTTGTGACACAATAAAATTTTGATTAGTAAAAAGCGATCACTTATTAAAAAAATGATTATTTGATTAATGATAAGTGAATAGTGCAATAGAACCTAGACTTCTTAAATATCCAAATTAAAATTATAAAATGTCCCTTATTATAACAAAAGATATTAGATAAAATGGCGTTTTACGATTTAGAATTCGAATAAATGTACATAAACTATATGTATATAAAATATATCTATATATATATATATATATATATATATATGTATTATAAATATTTACAATGTACGAAAAATCCTATTTTCTTTTATGACTTTGTTTATAAAGTCATGATGGTTATCCTTTTATTATTTTGGCATTGAATTTAATGAAATTTCGTTACTTGGCTTGGTGGTGGTTTTATTATTTTTATTTTTGTTATTATTGTTTTTTTTCCTTTTTATTTTTTTTTTTTTTGTAATTTTAAAGAAAAAAAAACAACAAAACGGAAATTGAAATGAAAACTTTACAAAAAAAAATTTCTTTGGAAAATTACATGTTAATCAAAAGTTTAGTTTTTAAGAAACTGTGAAAGAAAAAGAAACAAAAATATTCGCTTTAGAAATTATTAAAATGGAATAAAATTTCATTAAAATAGTATATGATTATGGATATGTATATGTATGTCCTTTTTAAAGTTTCCTTAATTTTTTGACAAAAAAAAACATTTTGTCATTTTCTTAATACAATCAAATATTTTTGTGAGATTATTTCTAAAAACGAGGAACAATGTAGAGTAGACTGTGTCAACTATAAGATACCAGCGTATGAACGTAATATATGCTGTTTCCATACAAGTAGATTTTAGTAGATTTTTTTACAAAATTTCAGATGTTTTAGTACCGATGCTAAGTACCAAGATATATTTAAATAAATTTTGAAGTTGAATGACAACTACTCGAACCAAATGTTACAGAAGTTATTGCCATAAAACTTGATCATCTTTTACAAGATTTCAGATTCCTATAACTTAATTAAGTTCGAAAATATACAAGCTATTTGTACCAGATGCTTTAGTAATTGTTGGCATTCAACTTGACAACTTTTCACAACAATTTAGTTACCCAGCTTCAATAGACATTTTGTTATTTTCTAGAAATCAGAAGTTGTATGACAGCTATCACAACCTGTTACACCAGCATAACTAAATTTTACAAAAGTTATTACTATAATATTATACTAACTTAGATTTCAATAATACCTACCTTAATTAAGTTTCAAGATATGCAAGCTACCCGAAGCTGTTGGGTTAGAAAACCAAACTACATAGAAGTTATTGCGATTAAACTTGATAATTTTTTAGAAAATTTTAAAAGTCTAGCTTTATTAAATATACCAAGTTATAAGGATATAAATTATGCTTATATAGAAGAAGAGTTGTATAGCAGCTACTCGAACTCGCCGACCGAACTTGCTAAATTTTAGTAAACAAAACTAACTTTTACAAAAGTGACATGATAAAAATTTCAGATTTCTAGCCTCTTAATTTTTTTAGTTCTCGGGCGGATGACACTAACGGATGTACATCACTTAATCAAAATTACTCAGAATTCGATCCTGATCCAATCCATACACTTGAATCTATGTCTAGTTCGTTTTTTTTAAGATTACAAATGTAATGTCAAAATTATTATACCCGTGAATGTATGAACGTATCATACGGTTATAAAAAATGAAATTTTATTTATTCATTGCATTTTAATCAGAAAAGGGGAAAAATCAGACAAGAATAATTATTTAAACATATATTTTAATTTTTTTATTACAATTTTTCTGAGGAAACTTAGTATATGTTAGGGTATATGTAATTTAAAAATCTAGTTCAATTCAAAATAACATTTTATAATAATTTTTTTTGCAAATTTCGTTAAATCTAGTGTTTTTTTTTTTAAACTATTTGTTAAGTTGTCAACTCCATTTTTAATTGTATTCTTCATTAAGTACTGGCTTTAAGAACTTTTTGATCACTAAATTTACTAATTAAATTTATTTCAATTTTCTTATAAATTTCTCTTCTTATAACTATTAAACAAATATTAATTAAATTTAATTAAATTAATTTTCAACCAAATAAAAGCATTGCAATTAAAAAAGTAAATAACCAAATAAGTAATTTCAAAGAAAATGCATCTTTTCTTCTAAACAATATTTCCAGACTCTTTTCAAAAAATAGTTCTTTATTTTTCTGCATTTAATTTATTCCTTGGCATTTGAGGATTTTGGGAATCTTGAAACTTGAAGATGAAGAAATAGTTGAATAATTATGTGTATCATTTTTATTTCTTCCTTTTTAGCACATTAGTTTCACTCTGTCCATCCGTTCGTCTGTTTACAAAACTTCTACACCGTTAAAGATAGAGAAAAAAAATGTTAACCCTGAGTAGGTCTCATAACATTAATTTTGTGAAACAAATTTTTCATTTAGCCCCATCCATCAGGGAACTACAGTCCCTCAAACTTTGAAAAAGCACTATTTTTAAATGCGTATATTTCATGTTCCGCTTAATATTTTTTCTATCTGAAAACGCCATTCGACAGGATTTTTTTTTACCTTTATATCAATATCAAAATAATACAATTTTTTGAAATTTAGTATTTAAATTAACCGTTATGTGAAAACCAAATTTTGCATGAATTTTCTACCTTCATAACTCCGGCAGACTTTTAGATAGGGGCTTGAAATTTTGAGGCAAGAAAGAACTTTTAAAATTAGTATAAGTTTCATAGGAAAATTTTTTGGATCACCTGTTTATTAGTTATTAAAGCTCAAAAATAGAAAATTTGCTATTTTTAAACACCTGTAACTTAGGCACTTGTACACATTTTTCTTCGGCAAGACAAAAATATTAAAGCTTAAAAAATAAATTTTCCGTGTGTTATAGGTTTCTTTTAATTGTATAGGGTTCCAGAGTTATAGCCCTCTAAAATTGCAAAAAAGCCCTATTCTGTGATATATATATATCTCAGGCTCTGCGTTGTAGTTTAACAATCTAAAAACACAAGAAAGCCGGAAATTTTCTTGCCTCTATAAAACAATATCAAAATTATACAATATTATGTAATTTACTATTTAAAGTTACCGTTATGTGAAAACCAAATTTTGTATGATATTTCTTTTTTCATAACTGCGGCACGCTTTGAGATAGGAACATCAAATTTTGAGACAAGAACTTTTAGAATTAGTATAAGTTTGCTCAGAAAATTTGTTTGTACCACCCCTTGTGTAGAGCCTATTAGGGCTCAAAAATTTAAAAAATATACTATTTTTAGACACCTGAACCTAGGCACTGGTACAAATTTTTCTTGGGCAAGATAAAAAAATTAAAGCTCCAGTAACATATTTTTACATGTATTAACGGTTTTTCTTAGTTAGGGTTTCGGATTTAGAGCCGCTCAAAATTGCAAAGAAAACCTATTTTCACATTTTTTCTTATATAAAAACTTTTCAAATTATGGTGCAAGTCATAATTCTAAACAGTTTGTATTATCTTTTGGTAATATGCACTTTTAAAAACCGTTGGTTTACATTCTGCCTTGTTTTACTTAATTTTTTCTTTCAATTTTGCTGAAGAGACAAGTACAATTCTTGATATTTCTTCTTACTTGCACACAATTACATCTTTGACAATTTTAGTCATTTTGTCTTCTTCGAGACCGATTTTTTTCGATCTTTCAATATTTAAAAATTTCTCTCCCAATATAAAAATATAAACGGTAATAATACCATTTTAATTCGATCATAAATTTATACTATAAAGATTTTCTTTAATAGATACATTATATGCAAATATAATTAATAAATTTATAAATTTTCTATCTTACAATCAACTACTTTAAATACAATCAATTATTTAATTATAATCTAATCTTATTTTACATCACAATATCGTAATTATTTTATCAATAAAAGTCATTGTACTAACAGTTACCACTAATTTAACAAAATATATTCACCATACCATACAATATCCAAAAATTAAAATTTTAATATCATCACTTTTTACTTAGAGAAAAAAAAAAAAAACAAAAATAGAAAATAATAACGTCCCATTCAGCTAAAGTCTCCCACTTAATTAAAATAACAAATTTCATTATTTTCAATTGAAAATTTTAAATTATTTATGTGTTTTAATTTTACCGCTGTTTAATCCTTTTTTATGTTTTTATTTTCTTTAAAATTAAATTTTATTTTTATATTACTTTCTCTTTTTTTTTCTGTTTCTGTTTTTGTATTTTTTTTTTTTTTTTTTGTTTTTTATAAAGAAAATTTAATAAACTAAAACCAAACTCAAGGACTAATTGATGAAGTTGAATATCCTTTGTAAATTATCATTTTGCATGTTTTCTATTATATTCAACAATAATTTAAATAAATGCATACATTTGTATACGTATATTTACATAAATATCTTATTAATGCATACATATATCTATATATATATATATAATATAATATAAATACAAATATATATATGTAAAAACGATTATGGTCAAAATAATACGTACAATTATTTTTTTAAATAAATTCAACGATAATAATTTTAATGTAATGTTAAATGCAATTTAATAAATTTCTAAATCATTAGCTAATGTGAATATAAATAACTTTAAAAAAATAATTGTAACAAAGTGTAGCCATTAAAGAATAATGACATTCAGAATGTTTAAAGGACAGTGTGTTTAATGAATGGTGTGAAAATTTATAGAATCCAAATTTTTTGGACAATTTTTATCTATTTTAATTTCAATTCATTATTTTATTTTATACAAAATTTCTTGCCTTTCTTATCCTAAAATTTTTCCTCATTCTGAAATTTTCATACCCATCTATTTAAAAAAAAAAAAAATTGGTCACATTTTAAAAAATATTAATTGACAATTTTTTATCATTCTAAAGTTAACATTTGAATTTCAATCTTATAATTTTTATGAATACCTACTCTAAGTCTTAATCTAGTTTTACTTAATACCTCATCTAATTATTTTTTTGAAAAAGTTTTTACATTAAATTTCACTTCTTTCAAAATATTTTGTCATGGTACAGGTTCCACTCATTCTATAAATAAAACATTTTCTGATGTTCTTAAAATTTCCTTTCCTATATATGTTAAATTTTCTTTCATTTAAGACTACCAGAGGTTGTCATCCGACTGAAAAGGTTCTCTAATATTTTTAACAACAATTAATGGGCATCAATAACATGTTTATGTTTATCATGACAAGACAGGGTATATTCAAATGTCACTTACTTGTAATTTATTTCTTTGTAAATTTTTTCTCCATTTAATAGTATTAATTTAATATAAGCATAACATATGTCAATTTAAGTATGACTGATAAAAATCAAATAATAATTTATAGATTTACAATACTTTGAATACTGCAGTTTCTTATAAAAATTAATTATTTATTATTTGTATCACATCTCTTTTTATACATAACAAAACAAAAATATATCTTTCCAATTAATGAAAAAAAAAAAATATTTAATGTACAAATTTTTTAGCTCCTAACTGTATTATTCATAAAATAAGAAAAATCAGTAAAATCCATTTAAAACTAACTAAGTTCGGTTACTTTCGTAATTGTAATGATACCAATTTTAAAAGTTACCTTTTATATTAACGTACATTAAAATGTTGGTATTGTACATAATATATTCAATTATATATTATGTATAGGTATAGGTATACACATATATTATTATTGTATTATGTACATATATGTTATTTTATCCCTATATATTTTCTTCAAAGTAAGTTATGCTAGAGTAGAATATTGAAAAAAAAAAGAAATAATGCATAAAAATATGTGAAGCATAAAAGAAAAATTAATAAAATGTAACAACAAATTTTAATTTTATTAATTTTATCTATAACTGTTTTATGAACAGTAAAATCTCATTAAATGTCACTCATAATAAATTTTATTTTATTTTCTAAACTTTTCAATAAAATTTATTTACTTAAAATGTTATATTTAATAAAACTTAATAGAATATTAAGAAATAATAATAATTTTATTAAACGTTACTCAAGTTCGCCAGAGTAAAACATTACTTTATTTAAGACTTCAAATTGACAAAACTAAATTTGAAATAATAATCAAAATATTAAATTAATTTTTTTAACAAAATGAATTTAAAAAAATAAATTAAAGACGGATTTTTTGTTATTATATTTGTATCTTTTAAAAAACAATGTTAATAAATATAATTAGGTACTTATATAAAATGTATAGATCAGTTTAAGAAATATTAATAATCTTCAAGTTGTACTGGGAGGTTGGGAAGGATCTGTTTATATATACAGATAAGACACAGATATAATTTCTATAAAAATTAATTGAAAAATATATTTCCATTTGAAAAGCTTATAATATAACTGTACGCAACAATGATATAACTAGAAAAATGTAAAGGTGATGGCCCAATGCTTACTTTGCTTCCTTTACTTTGAATACTTTTTCAAAGTATCAGAACGAAGCAAAGTTAACAAAGTAAATAGTGACCCAATGAATTACTTTGCATTTTTTGCTTTGACTTTTGTTGAATTTAGTTTTTCTGAAATGGATTTAAAAAAAATTTTACAAATTTTATATACATATAATAATTATCTTATATGAAACGTACAAAAGTTTGTATTCAGTACCAAATAGGAGAAGATTTTAGCTTCGGGACATTTATAGAAATTATCAAATTCATGGATTGTACGAAATCAATCAAAATTTTCCCATCTATTCAAAATTTTTTAATGTTTGTGTAAAAAAATGCAAATATCAAATTTCAAAGTATTCAACGCAAAGTACCGAATTGAAAATTTTCCAATTCGGTACTTTGCTTCGTTTGCTTACTCTGAATACTTTGTGCATTTGGCCAAGTGTAATTCACTTCAGCTGTCAAAATTTTTGAAGGAAGTAAAGGAAGCAAAGTAAGCATTGGGCCATCACCTTAAGATATTCAGCTGTACATCGAAATGTTGTAATATCTATGTTGTACCGAGACTAAGATAATAATATGTTTTAAAATCTTATTAAAAATAGTCTGAATGCCATTATGTCGAAAATCGTTAAGAATAAACCTTCTCTTTGTTTCAAGTTTCATACCTTAAAATATATCATAGGGTAGCAGTAATTAAATATTTTATAAGTACATAAGTGTTAAAAATTATTTGCCTAATATACCAGAGTTCGAATTGGGTCCAATTTTAAAATACTGAAAGTAATAATATTATGTTCTGCGCAGCATACAATGTAAATAACGTGCATGTAGAAAATATATTTATGTACATTAATTATGTAAATACATACATACATACATAAATTTTTTTTTGTAATACAGTATTCCTTTTTTTTCATTTTTTAAAATGTAGCATATGCTTTTGAAATAATTCTTTTTTTTTTTTAGTGTATTTCTCTGCCACAAGTGTAAAGAGGAAATTACACAGACTTTCCTTTTCAGGCGTGGCTGTAAATGTCGTAAGGTGGAATAACTCTTACGACGTGTGTGGGATTCATGCCCACACTCTCTCGGTGTTTACAGCGTATTTTATACGTTCTTACCCACTAAGCCACCGAGGCCCCATTTTTCTTTTTAAATGCAATGCAATGCAACTTTTCCATGAACTGTATTGACTTCTATACACAAAAAATTTCGATTCTATAGTTTTGTTCATATCCTTATATTATAATTTTGTTTTGAATAAATTTATATTAGTACTTAATCTTATAATTAAGTAGATAAGTACTAATTTTTAGTACTAATTGTAATATTATTATATAATAATAACTTCTATAATATAAAACCCTCACTATAAATCATTTTTGGAACATAGAATAACATATGTATGTACGCTAAATATTACATTAATGAGCACTGTACAATGCAAATCAAAATGAAAAAAAAAAATTAAAATGAAATAATTTAACAATAATGTATTATTTATTAATTATAAATTAATTTTAATAATATATTATAACAGATAATAATATTTATTTATTTAAAAAAATATACATAAAATAATTATATGAAATATGTTAACAAAAAATATTTTTTATCAATTAATATTGAAACTATAAACAACTTCCATCAAAATATATAAATATATTTAATATAATTTTTTTTTAACACCATACCCAAACTTTAGGAAGAATTTCTTTTAATATAAAATTATTGTAGGTTATTTTATTTATTCTTTTTAATCTACTGTGTAATTACCCTTACACATTTTGCTTAGGTTATGCTAAAAGAAATTGGAGGGAAATGGGATAATTAGAGAGAGTTGAAAGATAAATTGGAAGCGTATAGATTCTTTTTTAAAAAGTTGGACATTAATAAATTTCATAATGAAGTCTGTCTATCAGACGAGAACAGATTGGGATGAAAACATGTTCCACACGGTTCTCACTTCTCATAATGAAAGAGTTTCCATAATCAGTTTTGATTATAAACTAAATTAAGAAATTAACAAAAAAAATTAATAAATATTATACAAAAAAATTTTTTTTTGTGAGGGTAGGTGGAAATCTCGAAAGATCCCAATGAGATCAACACGCAAATTCCCTTTGGTAGTGTTGTACTTTAACTAACTAAACGTCACCTCCCTTTTAAATCAAACTTTAGTTTAGAACCTATGATTATATAATGTAATGTTATTTGAGAAATGTGCTTTTTGGTTGAAAATATTAAAAATAAGCATGGTTTACATTCTAACCAACGGTTTTTAAAAGCGCACAATTCCAAAAGACAATACAAACTGTTTAGAATTGTGACTTGCACAAAAATTTCACGTAATAAGCAAAAATGTGAAAATAGGACTTTTTTTAAATTTTGAGGGGCTGTATAGGTCCAGAACCTTATATAACTAAGAAAAACCGTTAACACACGTAAAAAGATATTACTGGAGCTTTAACTTTCGTGTCTTGCCGAAGAAAAATATAGGTACTTAAGTTACAGGTGTCTAAAAGTAGCAAATTTTCAAATTTTAAGTCGTAATAGGTCTTAAATAGGGGGTGGTACAAAAAAAAATTCTAAGAAAACTTATACTAATTCTAAAAGTTCTTTCTTGTCTCAGAATTTCAGGTTCCTATCTAAAGGCGTGCCGGAGTTATGAAAAAAGAAATTTATTGCAAAATGTGGTTTTCTCATAACGGTAAATTTAAATACTAAATTTCAAAAAATATATATAGGATAATTGTGATATTATACAAAGGTAAGAATAATACCTGTCGAATGGCGTTTTCAGATTGAAAAAATGTTAAGCACAACATGAGATATACGCATTTAAAAATAGGGTCCTTTCAAATTTGAGGGGCTATAGCCCCGTAATGGGTTTACATCAAAAAGTTGTACTACAACATTAATTTTTTTCTGAGACCTACCCATGGTTAACTTTTTTTTTCTCTCTCTTTAACGGTGTAGAAGTTTTAAACGGACGTAAATAAACGGACGGACAGAGTGAAACCAATAAACTAATCTAAAAAATTTTTTAGAAATGTGCTAAAAACTATTTAAAATGAGGAAATGAATATTTCTTGATGTAGTAGTATAATACTTAAAATTACATTTTATTACAATTTATTATTAAAATCTTTTATATACTAAAGTAACTTAAAACGAGGGATTAATGTAAAATATCTTACAATGAAAAGCATTATTTCTAAACAAACCATTGTAATTTTCTAAATACATTAATACATATTATATATACTTATATATACCTATACCTAGATATAAATACAAAAATTAATGCAATTTCTATATTATTTGTAAATTAAATTGCAATTTGTTCAAGTATAAAATATCAATTTCAATACTAATTATAATGTATTTTCTAAGTTAAAATTTTCTTACATTCCTTTATATGAAATATGTATGTATGTACATATATTCAATGTTAATTCAAAAATATATACATATAAATATAATAAAATGTAAAATATTTACATATACATACATATTTATATATTATATCTTATTTAAAAGTGGTTTTAAGAATGTGTTATATAGCAGTTTTAATATTGACCGGTAACACTCAAAATTAACCACAATTGTTTTAATTGGGTGAATCGACCGCAAACTTTATTATCACATATTATGTACATACATATATACAATTATACATACCTATTATATAGGATATATAATAAAACGATAGAAATTACATTTTAAAATTTAATAATTACAGGCATATTTAGTTATATATGTATATGGATAAATATATTTATAAATCTATTTTGGTATAAAAACTGATTATTAAAGGTATAAAATCAGGTAAAACTAAATATTAATACGAGTCCCATATCAATAAAATTTGTCGTAAATTTCAGTTTTTTTAATTTATTATCAAAGGCATTTCACAATATAAAAAAAAAAAGTTTTGGAAAAACTAAAAGATTCTATATTTTGCCATTTTTGAGCCTTTGATTATCTCGCTTATAGATTATACTGTTGATGCAAAATATAAAGATTCAATATAGCTTACATATCTTTTATGTTTTAAGTGGGGCCTCGGTGGTCTAGTGGGTAAGAGCATATAAAATACGCTGTAAACACCGAGGGAGTATGGGTTCGAATCAAACACACGTCGTAAGAACTATTTTCTCTTACGACATTTACATCCAAGCTTGAACAGAAAAAGCTGTGTAATTTTCTGTCCACATTTATGTGGCAGAGAAATGCATTAAAAAAATATATATATATTTTAAGAAAAAGTATTTCTTAAGGTCAAGTTTTTTTTTTTAAATGCACAATTTTATTTTTAATTTCAAGTTTTTTTAGTTTAGTTTAGTAGAGCAATTAATCCTTTTTAAGTTCAAGAAATTATTGTTAACAGAATTTTATTTTAATAAAAGTTTTCTCTAAATTCTAATTGAATTCATTATATTGTTTCAAATTCTATAATTATATAAAACTTATGTATTATATAAAACTTATGCATTATGTAAACTTATTATAGAAAATCGATTGAAATAATCAAGAATGGAATTTGGTATATTATGGTCAATATGTTGATCTTTATATCTGACTAGAGACACCAAAATAAGGATATTCAGTTCCTGTGTGAAATCAGTCCTACTACATGGCAGCGAAACTTGATTCGTAAAGCAGTCAACTATACTAAACAATCTATAAACATTAATAAATAAATGCTCAAGAACCATATTTAAGATCTTCTGGCCTAGACTAATTTCTAATATAGATATGTGGTCTCTCACGAAATAAAAACTGATAGCAGTTCAAATAAAGAAGAGAAATGGAAGTGGGTAGGAATTTCATACAGACTGCAAAAAGTACCAAACACCATCGTTAAGCATTAAAGTGGAATCCACAAAGAAAGAGAAAAATAGGAACACCACACATGTTATGAAGAAGAGCCACTACACGAAAAGTACAATGCCAAAATTTATAGACATTTTACATAATAATTTATATCAAAGCAAAATAACTTCTAATAATTTAACAGCATTTTGTTTTATTCAATAACAATAATAAGCAATGAAATCGTAAAAATATACATATGTGCATTCATTCATGCATCCATTTACATTATTATGTAATGTACCTTACATGATTTTTTTATACCCGTATGAACTATGTTCAAGGGTATAATAAATTTGCCATTACGTTTGTGACACCTTAAAGGAGTCGAGCTAGATATAGTGTCAAAGGTATGGATCGGCTCAGAATCGAATTCTGAGTCGATTAAGCCATGTACGTCCGTCCGTCCGTCCGCACGATAACTCAAAAAATAAAGGAGCTAGGGGGCTGAAATTTTTTTTACGTCACTTTTGCAAAATTGTTAGTTTTGCTATTTAAATCCAACATTTTCGGTCGGCGGGTTCGAATAGCTGCCATACAACTTCTATCTTTATATAGAAATAACTCTGTATCTATTCAAGCTAGGTTTCTGAAATTTTGCAAATGATGATCAAGTTTTATGGCAACAACTTCTGTAAAATTTGGTTGTGCTGGTGCAGCGGGTTCGGGTAGCTGCCATACAACTTCTCCGTTTAAATGAGAATAACTCAGTGTTTATTGAAGCTAGGAATCTGAAATTTAGTAAAGAGGTGTCGAGTTACATGCCAACAACTTTTGTAAAATTTGGTTGGTCTAGAGTAGCCGGTTCAGACTTCTTGCACCTCTTGGAACCTAATGAAGCTAGGCGTCTAAAATTTTGCAAATGATGATCAAGTTTTATGGCAACAACTTCTACAAAATTTGGTTGTGCTGGTGCGACGGGTTCGGGTAGCTGCCATACAAAATCTCTTTTTAAATGAAAAGAACTCAGTGTCCGTCCGCACGATAACTCAAAAAATAGAGGAGCTAGGAGCCTGAAAATTTTTTTACGTCACTTTTGTAAAATTGTTAGTTTTGCTATTTAACTCCAGCATTTTCTGTCCCCGGGTTCGGGTAGCTGTCATACAACTTCTTTCTTTAAATAGAAATAACCCAGTGTCTGTTCAATCTAGGTATCTGAAATTTTGCGAATGATGATCAAGTTTTATGGCAACAACTTCTACAAAATTTGGTTGTGGTGGTGTGACGGGTTCGGGTAGCTGCCATACAAAATCTCTTTTTAAATGAAAAGAACTCAGTGTCCGTCCGCACGATAACTCAAAAAATAAAGGAGCTAGGAGGCTGAAATTTTTTTTACGTCACTCTTGCAAAATTGTTAGTTTTGCTATTTAACTCCAGCATTTTCGGCCGCCGGGTTCGAGTAGCTGCCATACAACGTCTTTCTTTAAATAGAAATAACCCAGTGTCTGTTCAATCTAGGTATCTGAAATTTTGCGAATGATGATCAAGTTTTATGGCAACAACTTCTGCAAAATTTGGTTGTGGTGGTGTGACGGGTTCGGGTAGCTGCCATACAAAATCTCTTTTTAAATGAAAGAACTCAGTGTCCGTCCGCACGATAACTCAAAAAATAAAGGAGTTAGGAGGCTGCAATTTTTTTTACGTCACTTTTACAAAATTGTTAGTTTTGCTATTTAACTCCAGCATTTTCTGTCCACGGGTTCGGGTAGCTGCCATACAACTTCTTTCCTTAAATGGAAATAACCCAGTGTCTATTCAATCTAGGTATCTGAAATTTTGCAAATGATGATCGAGTTTTATGGCAACAACTTCTGTAAAATTTTGTTGTGATGATATGACAGGTTCGGATAGTTGCCATACAACTTCTCTTTTTAAATGAAAATAACTCAGTGTCTATTGAAGCTAGCTATCTGAAATTTAGTGAAAAAGTGTCGAGGTGCATGCCAAAAACTTTTGTAAAATTTGAATGGTCTAAAGCAGCCGGTTCAGGCTTTTTGCATTTCTTGGAACTTAATGAAGCTAGGCGCAATAGATTCGGGTAGCTATCATACAACTCCACAATTTACATAAATATATCTCTGTAGTTCGGTACTAAAACTCTGAATGTTTTTAAAAGATGATCAAGTTTTATAGAAACAGGATATATTACGTTCATACGGGTATCCCAGAGTTGACACTGTCTACTCTACTGCACTCTTCCTCGTTTTTATTCAAAAATATTAAAAGTAAAAAATAATAAAAACTGTAAACAAATACAAAACAAACATAAGATTAATATTGAATCTGCTAACAAAAATTTACCGTTTTAATTTTATGTCATCAACAAAAGAATAATATGCATAGATATAAGTATGTATGTATATAAATTTTTAGAGATACATATAAAAAAAAAAACAAAAAAATTTTTCATATAAAATTCATATATTATGTATGAAATTTGGACTTAGAAAAAATTAAGGAAAAGTTAAAATTAGTCGGATCAGAAAATGTTCTATGGCAAAGTGTGTAACAACTTTTCCTTAATATTTTTCTCATAAAATTTTTCTGTTACGAAATATTCGTAAAAAACTTAAAAAGTACACTAGTAAACTACCACTTGTGGGATTTGCTCCAAAAGCTTATCAATCCGAGATATTTACGTCAAAACCTTAAATATGAAATTGCAAAAAATTCCGCTCAGCCGTTTAATTTGTACACGTACATACGCCCACAGACATACCCACACGCACAGACGGACATCATGCTAAAAAAAAAATTACAGCCTTCTCCACACCAGAGTAGTACATTTTTGCCAAAATCTCGGGTACAAATTTTTAGTATGAAAGCAATACCTACCTTACACATAATTGTATGCGGTCGGTAAAAAGAAAAACAGCGGTAAGACATTTGCAGAAATAAAACAAATGGTTCAAAACAAATGCCGTTGAGAGGGCTATGTGGAAGTCCTATGTTTCCCAAGAAAGCAAAAGGTAAAAAATTAAATATCTTGTAACCTGTTTGAAAAAATTTTAAAAAATTATATTCGTATAACTACATAATATAGAGCTACAATTAATTATAATTATAGTTATATAACGCATAATATAACATATACAAAAACTGGTGTTTGAAAAGGTATTTCTTGCACTTAAAAAGAAATAATTTTACTTAAAATGAAATTACTTCAATATAACGTATTAGTTGTTAAAAGTTTTATCTATTGGTTGGCTTAA
The DNA here is from genome assembly GCA_947095535.1 of Poecilobothrus nobilitatus. Classification (NCBI taxonomy): domain Eukaryota; kingdom Metazoa; phylum Arthropoda; class Insecta; order Diptera; family Dolichopodidae; genus Poecilobothrus; species Poecilobothrus nobilitatus. The sequence continues at coordinate 238,043,092 of OX352773.1, read as the reverse complement.
AAAGCTGATTTGGTTTTAACATTTATAAAACTAAATAGAAAGTTTTTAAAAGTAAAAACTAAACTTTTGATCATCTGAGCAAGAAATCAGGAAAGTTCAAAGGGGAAGAAGTATATTTTCAAAACAATTTTTGAAATAAATCCTCTTTTTTTATACCGACTGATTATCATATCATATAGAACTGGTCACAATAGATATCTACATCAAAAGGTTTTACAAAATACTGCATTATCGAGAAATTTATCTACTTTGTTAAAGAAGTACAGCTATAAGCTATAATTTTTAAATAGAGAAAAATAAAAGATGAAAGTTAGATACTACATATATTCAAAATAAAAAAAGCGAGTAAGTATTTAATTTTTTTTTTTTTTTTTTTGTTAAGTAGCTCGTATTAATATTCAATTTTTTAGCATAATTAAATAGTTGTAATGCGGTATGATATTTAAAATATTTTACTATATTTACCTATAAAATTTCATATTTACATATGCATAATAATATGTACACATTTATTTTTAAGTATATATATAATATTTATTTATACATCTATTATATATTCAATTTATTTATCTGTATTTAAATGAATTTACTTAGAATTAAATTAGCATTTATCATCATAAGTTTATCCTGATGATATAAAATAGATTTTATCCATTATAACCTAAAAACAAAATTTATATTATAAATATGTATATGTATATGTATATGTATATATGGATAATACGTACGATGTCATTATATTATTGTTATATCGATTATGGAAATTAAAATACATAAATTATTTTAAAAGTATTATACATTTTTAATGTTGAATTTTTGGCTTATCAAGTTCTTAAATAGAAAAATTTTATATAATATTTTACATTTTATTCAATTTAATTGAATTTAATTTTTATAGTTTTGTTTAAACAGATCATTTTTTTTTTTGGTTTTTTTTTTGGGTAAAGTGAAAATAAAAATTTTTAGAAAATATAACTTTCGATTTGAGGTTGTAATGTAAAAATTTTGTTGCACATATATTTTAATATAATTAAGAATTGAAAATGAGAAATTTTGTAATAAATGTCTGCTTAAGTCATAATCTTTAATCTAATTAAATAGTTAAATTATATAGTTGCAGTCCCACTACCCAATTAAAACTTTCCACATCCAATTGTCCTATCCTCTGCTATCCCTACTCCGTAGTCAATATACTGCGTTCAGCAGTTAAGGGTTTCATCCAATTATATTTGGTAAAGCTGCAGGTGGCTTTAGCAAGTAAGAATCTAACACTACCAAGAGAATATTTTATACATTCCAACCTTCCTTAGGAAAAAAATATAATCATTACCCGCATAACAATTTTTAAATACTGATTTTCAGTATTGAAATTCTGTATTCTATCTGAATTGCAATTTTGAAAACTTTCAGTATAAGTGACGTTAATATAAATTCGATTTATTTCCACAATTAGATACTTATAAGGAACATAAAATCGAAATTTGTTTTTTGATTTTTGTTTTGTTATTGCAAGTATTGCAGCAGAATCGTTTCAGTATTACTTATAAAATTAAATATTTTTTAAAACATTTTTGTGTTTTACTACTAATACAGAACTGAAATTCAGAATTCAATGCTCATCTCCACAATTAGATACTGATCAGACACTTATAAGAAACTTAAAATCTCAATTTGTTTTTCGATTTTTGTTTTGTTATTGAAAAAATTGTAGCAGATTTCAGTATTCGTATTCAGGAATTTGTTTACAATTTATTAAAATAATGAGTGGGCGAGTGTATTAAGATGTCAGTTCAATTTGTACGATGTAAAACGTAGCCGGTTCGAATCTCAATGAAAATGTAGTTAGTTTATTCAACAAAGAGGTTATAAATTAGAGTATATTAAGGAAATAAGTTTAATTTATAATTAAAAAATATTGAAGATACAATTAAAAAATTACTATGAATGAATGAAATAAGTTTAAAAAATAAATAAAATAATTATTTTTTAATTAAAAAAATTTATTTATTTGCTTATTGAATAAATTTTTTATTCAATAATTATTGAATTACAATTATATTACAAAATAATAAAAAAAATTAATTTATTTGCTTGGTTATTCATTCAGTAACTTTTCGCAGTACTAAATCAATATTGACAAATCAGTTCCGGTATGATACTACTTTACTGAACTCATACAGTACTCAAAATGTTCCTTTGGAATTCTGCATCTGCGCTATAGTAAGTGAGTATCGCTTGAGTTCCGGAGGAGAACTTTTTGTTATGCGGGTAACTTTGTGAATCTTGCTTAGCTTCTCCTGTAAACAAGCTTCTTAATGAATTTTGTATCAACAGAAAAAGAAACAAATAATATCTGCAATTTTATCTGATTGCTATATTATCTGATTGTTTTGAAATTTTGTACTAACGCAATTCAATAAAAATAATTAACTTCTGCGATGCTCTCGATTAGTGTCGGAGTCATTAAGGAATTAATATCGCCTTTTAAAAATATCGATACCAAATTCATCTTACGTAAATATCTGTTGAATCATTTAGAGCATAATTTCGGTTGATACTTTAAAAAAATGTGTTGATATGCGATTTTAAATGATTTATCTAACATCGTTATGTGATTATTATAGTTTAAAAAAAGAGAGTGGTTTTAGAGGAAAACAAAAATATTAATATTCAATCTTTATTAATTATAATAATAATAATAATAATAGCTGCTACAGTGGAGCTATCTTTGGTTATATCATGCAAGTAAGGTGTTATATACTGCTGCACGTTGTAATCCACTGATGACTCTGACTCTGTAGTAAAATTAATAATAATATTAATAAGAATACTAATACCAATAATAACAGCCGCTACAGTGACAGTGGGGATTGCCTTCAATAATTACCTCATGTAGTAAAGTGTTATATATGTTGTAACTGTTGAAAAGGGTATAGTCACTGTTAGCAAAATAGTAATAATAATAGACGGATTCATTGTTTCCTTACAGTCCCACTCCCAATTCAATGTTTTCGTATCCATTTCCTGCCCTTTTCTATCCCTACTCCCTAGCCAATATACCGCGTTCGCAGGTAAGGGTTTCATCTCATTATATTGGCTAAAGGAGGTGAGTTTAGTCAGTAAAAATCTGACACTACCAAGAGGGAAATTCTTGGTGTCTTTGAAAGATTCCCTTCGTTAAGAAAAAAAAAAAAAATTATTTAAAAATTTTCTACATAACGGTAGATTTTACTTTATTTACTTTTAAGTTTCTTTTTTCTACCTTTCAAAAATGGATTAATATGTTTTTTTCTATATTTTTCTACTAGTTCCTGAATTATAGCTTTTCTTTAAATTCATCATTTGAAATTAAATATTTCTTTAAAGTAATAAACAACTAACTGTTTATTATACAACATTTGAAAACGCATCTTAACACCTTTTTTTTTAAGTGTTCAAGAGATATTTATACATAGTAGGTAATATGAATTTGATATTAATATTTTCATAAGACGATATTAACTTCTCTTAATCGTTCTGATGAAAATTGGAACCATAACAGAAATTCATTATTTTTTATTAAATTCTCTTTCTGCAAAGTTAGAATAAAACCGGGCATGGTAATAAATCTAAAAAATAACCATTTTATTTATATTCATATTTGAAATAAATTTTTATTTCTCTTTAAATCCAAATAAATTTCTTGACCAAAAGTTAAAATTACTGAAAAAAAAATCAAATTAAAAAACTTTCATATTTAATAAAAGTTAAATTTCTCTAAATTTCAAATTATTTCATAACTTTTATTAATTTTCCTTTCCCTCAACTCAACAAATTTTAAAATTTTTAGAATTCCTCAACAACAAACAATTTTCTAATATTATGTTAAGTAAAAATTTGTTTAATCCTGTAGCATATTTTATAAAACGTACGTCAGTATATTCTCTACCCTCGTACAATTATTATATATAAATCCTACATTTTAAAACTAAAAGTGAACTGTAAGTTTTTCATTTTAAATTGTTATTTAAATTTACATCTTTACTTAAACTTTTTAGTGATTCATAATTAAATTTTTAAAGATAACAATAAAATATACCTTTTGATAAGAATAAAATAAGTAAAAATAAAGTTTATAGATACACCGCCCCCCTCTTCATATGATATGTAATTCTTTTAGCTGAGAATGTGAGATTAATAAGGAATCAATTTAAAAACACTTCATCATTTTTTAAATCACACACTCAGATTTAGATCGTAATAGAACAACTAACGGTAAAATACTCGTGTTATTTTAATCATTCCCAAAAAATAAAAATATTTAAATTTAACTCTGATTAAATTTTATAGAAGCATTCAATATTTATTTAGTAACAAGAATATATGATCTGCGTTTCATTACAAATTTTAGTATCATTTTGAACAAAAAAAAAATTTGAGTTGAATTTAATACCTTCAAAAAAGTCAAAGAACTTTTTATTTTTTAAAGGTATTTTAGGACAAACAGAGATTATATTATATCATATACTGAAGTATATCCATAAGTCAGTTACATTTTTATTACATTTAACATAAATAATGCACAGGTTTAAAAAGAAAAACACACATATAAAAAACTCTTATCCTATATGTATTGGTATATTTATTATAATATTATAGAACTCAAATGATTATACATATGTACATATATATACAAATTCATACATATTATACCTTAATATTCTTTGATGATAATGACAATAATTTAAACATTTTCTATTTTTATTTTTTTTTTTTTTTAAAGACGTGATCTCAAAAAATTCTTCTATTAACTAAATCTATGTTTTATTTTTGATTATAATAAGCTAACATATGAATAACCTATTCAGGTATCAGAATATCTTTATAAAATTACAATACCGAGTGCTTTCAAGTGTTTTGTAAGCAATATTTTGTTTGGTTGGTTTTTTGGTTCGTCTATACTGTATGTTCTAAAAAAAATTCACTGTTCTTGATGTTTTGCGGTGGCTTATAGACTGCCACATTTAGATTTTACTATGAGTAAAAATTGTAAGGGTAAAAAGTATATGAATAAAATATGTATCTCCACAACTTTCAAAGGAGTATATATACTATTTTTGTTCAAGAGTTTTGCTCGGCCTCTTGTATTGCTAATAAGTCTGTACGTTCTTTTGTTTCAATATTTATATGTCATGACTGCCATATAGAAGCATAATTTTAGATTGACGACTTAAACGAAAGAGCTATTATACGTAACACTCTTTTACTGTTTTGAATATAGTTGTGACCGATCAATAACTTTGATGGATGGGCTTAATTTAACGCTTAAATTTTTATGTAATCTTTAAGCATCTTAGTAACATTTAAATTTTTAAATTATCATTAAATTCTTAAGCAGCGTTTTATTCCCTGGCTTTAATTGTTAAATAGAGGTTAAATACTAACGTAGGCTAGACTGTAATAGTCATCAGTCATCAAATATTTATATTCTAATATTAGGAGCAAAAAAACTTTTTATATAATCTCTTTTTTATTTTTAATTTATTTTGGTTACCCCCACCACATACAATATGTTGAGGAAATAAATCAACTTTTCAATTCAATTCAATCATTCAAATCAAGTATTCAATTATAATTATATTATTTATTATTTTAACAATTATTATATATTGTTTTGTTCTGATCGGAATTTAAACCAGAGACCTTTCGTTTGGAAAATCGGCGACTGATTCACTACACAATTGGTCAGATAAATGAACATTTTTATACGTATTATTTCTTTGTTTAATATTTTATTCTAATAAATTAAAAGTTGAACTAAAACTAAACGATTAAAATATTGCATAGGTAATAACTACCTAAAAACCTAATCTACAAAAATCTAAACAGATCCATAACCTCTTCGTAAACTACTTTTTTTTTGTTTTTCAACAATATCGTTTTTGCCTTTAATTTTTTTCATAATAGATTTTAGTAAAATCAAATACGCACGTCTCCAATGAAGCACTGTATCAACTCAATATACTCATACTTACAGAAAAAAAAACAAAAACTTAAATTTAATACAGGATATCATATAACACTTTAAGTTTTTAGTTAAATATTTTAATATATATTTTATGAAAGTTCAAATTTTTATATATATATTCACACATACATAAACACACACAAGTATGGAATAGGTATAATAATATATTATTACATAGATCTTTTAGTATGTAATGGGTGACACAATACTATCAAAAAAAAAAAAAAAAATTTTTCTTTTTTTTTCTACTTTTTTTTTTAAATCCACTGTGGACGTGTGATATTTTTAAATGAACTATCTTCATTTTAACTTTTTTCATTTTTCTTTAGTTTAGCTTTTAGCTAGCGTTTTTCTTTCTTTATATTTTCTATAATATATCCTTTTTTTTTTTTTTTTGATTTTATTACATATTTTTTTTTATAGAACAAAAAAAAAAAATTTTTTTTTTACTGAAAACTTATTTTTATCACAGGAAGAACAACAGTATAATATAATGTCATTCCTGAATACAAAAAAAAAAAATATGTTTTACATACAAAGCTATCAAAAAATATAAAGGAAAATAGACAAAAAAGAAAAAAAGACAGCAATATTTTAACACTTTTTTTCTTAGTAAACTAGATGGTACCAAAACCTCTAACCACCTATCACAAAAATTACTATTTATTTTGATCATATTTTAGACTTTAAAATATCTATTCATTGTATAGTTCTTTATGAAAAGGTAATACATATATGTATGTGAAAATGTATATAAACAAACATGAAGAAAATAAAACAGGAGCAGAATAGACCTAATTTACCTATTGCTGTTATACTTAAGTTAATGTATTTAAAAATTAATATCACAATAACTGTTAAAATGCAATGTTAAGTAAAACATCTGTTTTCCTATTCATCTTACATACATCCTTATTTCCAAAATTAAACAGTACATTCATATTAGAAGTTATGTTGTAATGTTTGGTTTAAAAATGAGTAGTTAGTAAACATAAAGTAGCAACTTGGCATTCCTATGTCATTCCGCAATTTCTTTTCTTCGATCCTACAGTCAAAACAAAACAAATCTCTAAGATTAACTATCCTCTTTCTGTGTGTGCCATTTATTTAAACTTCTAATAATTTTTTAGACTTTTATTCTTAAAGACAAAATCTTTTTTCATGTGCCATATAATATGTTATATATATTTTCATAAAGTTTTCTTTTGTGAAATTCATATCAAAAAGTTGGACGATCCTATATATACCTTCGTGCGACACTGTATATTATAAAAGTGATACATGAAATAAATATAAGAGATGATGAACATAATTCAACTTTAACAACATATAGTGTAGTAATCGGAGCGTATCGCATTCATGCAAGTTGTGTAATAAAGCGAGCAAAAATAAAAAAAAAAAACAAAAAAACCAAATAAGAAAGAAAATGAATGAAAGGCAAATGAGTACAAGAAGAAAAACAAAAAATTTAAAGAAAAACTTTTTCTTACAGCAAAACTAACACATAAACAAAACAAAAAAATGAGCAAAAACACAGGAAGAAGATTATGATAAAAAGATGAGAAGCTATAGGAAATAGAACATAGAAGAATAGGAAGAAGAAGATGTTTTATTTCCCTTTAAACCTCAAATTTAAAGGTTATAGGTACTTTATTTTGGTCCTTATGCAGTTTTTCTTTTAGAGAATAACAACAATAACATCAACCTTTTCAAATAAGTAGCAAATATTTAACTCAGCTCACTCAAAATTTAAGTTTTTTAGTATTTATGTAAATGAATATGTGATGTGAACAATTGTTTTAATCATTTATATAAATGATATATTGAATATATATGAAAATAGATTATATATATAAAATTTATGTATATATTATTTACATATATTTAATATATTAAATTTTGTAAACTAAATAAAGCTTTTTAAGACTATAAAGTAACAAACGAAAAAATGAATAAAAAAAATTTTTTTTTTCATATTTTGAATTTAAAAAAAAACACGTACTCATGACTTTATGTAAAATATTCAAAATAATGGTAAAAAAATATAACTTAGCACTGTCATGCGGAATGACTTCTATCAATAGTAATATCTTATCTTAGACATAGTAAAGCTTAATTTTAAAATAACCACTTTATCGTCTTTACTGTCATCAAAGCTAACTTGAGTCTAAAATAAAAGATTTTCTGCAGATCACTCACTTGAAAACAAATTAGAGTATAAGAAAGAATAAGGTACATATGTTACAAAACAAACTCTAATATTTTTAAAAAAAAAATTTTTGTTATAAAAAAATAACAAAAACGGTCAGTAAAAAAAGTTACACAAAACAAAGATTAGAACTAAGAAAAAATTTGTTCCATTTTTACTATTTTCCTTATTAGTATACAATACAAAAGGTGGCTTTTTGACTCAACTGCTACATATATGGACAAGGTATTATTGGTGATTTTGCTTTTATCTTGTCTAAAAATTTTATGGATAATTTCAAAAATTATACAACTCATTAGTTATTTATAAATTAAAGCAATATTTTTTGTGTAAACATTAATTTAAATTTTTTTATATTTATTTATTTATTTTTAATGATTCCGGGCAAATAAAAAAGTTCGGAAATTATACGGAGTAACAAAATAATATAGAGATCATATCTTAATGGAAAAATTAAATTAAAAGAAAAAAAAGAAAAGTAAAAAAAGATAATTAAAAATTGTAACTGCCCAAAATGTAACGGCAAAAATGTCGCAAACAAAAATGTCACGACAAAAATATCGCCTATAACCTAAATATCCTGATTTTGAATCCAACTGTAAAACCCCTAAAAATATTCTGTAAAAAGCGTATAATCCTAATTTATCGTTTGTGATATTTTTGCCTCTATATATATTTGAGGCTGTTACCATTTTAAATTCTTTTGAACTTTTCATTTTCTTTTCTTTCTTTTAATTGAATTCTTCCCCTAACATATGATCTCTAGATTCTGTTACTCTGTAGGGCCTACTAGATTTTGTTATTCAGTTTATTATTCTCGATTTTAAGTAGCTATGGGAAATAAATTAATTTAAATGAATAAAATAATCTGAAGTAGTACAACACATGACTTTCTTAAATAGCATTAAGATATGAGATAATTAAAAGAAAATTATAATATGGATAGTTGAAATTTTTTATTTGAAATGAGTTTTCAAAAAAATGACAAAAGACTTTATTATATCTTTCTTTTTACCTATGATATACATAATACATATACGTCTATATAATATGTATGATGTATTAATGTTAAACCTCGTTCATAACTTAGTCTTAAGTATCAAAAACATTTAACATTATAATCACAACCTTGTAAATATAATTCATAATTTTTGTAAACACATTTTTTTCGAATGGCGTTTTTATATATTTTTAAGCAAAAAATACAAAAAAAAAAAAAAAAAATAATTATAAATTATTAATTGTAAAATTTCTTGGAAACTCATAAACGGAAATGAAAATCTTGTCATCAATTAAAACAAATATGTTTTTTTTTTTTTTCTTTTTTCTTTTTTATTTATTTGCATATTTAACTAACTTCAATATCCATTATGCTTCTTTTTTTTTTAATACTAGACCTATTGTCTACTATTTACTATATAATATATAGGGTTTTGCAATTTGAGTGATATGATTTCTAAGTGATGTTTCGGCCATTTGTAGTATGTCATGATCTGTCATTTTTTTTTTTCATTGTATTCAGTAATATTTACAATTTCATGATGGACCACCGTAAACGTCGTGAATTTGCTGATTTTGTCTTGGAACAACTTGAAAACGATAATGATGTTTTTAAGAAAATCATTTTCTTCGATGAGGCTCACTTTCATCTGAGTGGTGCGGTAAATAAACAAAACTGTCGATTCTGGTGCGAAGAAAATCTACAAATTATTCATGAACAACCATTATATTCACCAAAATTGACAGTTTGGTGGAATCATCGGTCAGCTGGTAAATCGGTTTCTGTCAATGGAGAGCGGTATAGAGTGATGAAAAACCAACTTTTTATGGCCGAAATTGGAAGAAGTTGATCTTGACAACATCTGGTTCCAACAAGACAGGGCTACGTACCACACAGCACGTGCAACAACCGAATTATTACGAGAAAAGTTTGGAGATTCGATTATTTCAAGAAATTGTGACATTGAAGTGACATTGTGACATTGCCTCCAAGAAATTGTGATTTAACACCATTAGACTATTTCTTGTAGGCTTATTTGAATGGTATTTAGCAATAAACCATATTCTCTTCAAGCTTTAGATGTCAATATTGAACGTGCTATTCATGACATACAACTTGATTTAGTGGAAAAAGTGCTCGAAAATTGGGGTCATCGAATTCGTTCCTGCAAAAGAAGTCGTGGAGGCCATTTGAATGATGTTTTATTCAGAACTTAATTGTATTGATTGTACTTCATATTAAATAAAAAACATTTGAATTTCCTTAACAATTAGTGTGTTTTTTTTTTAAAAGAAATCATATCACTCAAATTGGAAAACCCTGTATAATACAAAACATATTTATCATCCTACTTTTGATTATCAAAAAAAAAAAAAAACTTTCATAATTAATTATATATATGTTTGTATGTATGTACATAAATTGGTTTCTAATATATATTTTATTCTTTTCATCAAAAAAAAATTCTGAATTAATAACTCATCAGTTGTTACCTCTAAAACATGTTAATTTATTACAAAACATTATTCTTTTATTTATATAATATTTTATTTATTTTTTTTCTTCATATTTTCACTGTTTTGTTTTTCATTATAATTTTCTTTTTAATATTTAATTTCCCGAACGAAAAAAAAAATTCTGGAAAAAATTAATTATATTATTATGATGATTTTTAGTTTATTGATAGAAAGAATTATTTTTTTTATGTTTTTGTTTTTATTGTTCAAAAATTAATTAATTTCTTACCACATTCATTTATTATAATTTTGTTTTTTTTTTAAATAATTATTAAAGAAAAATCTAGAAATTCTTCAAATTTAATTTTATTATTTAATTTTTTTTTTTCTGTCATTTTTTTGATATAATCAGTAGTTCGATTTAAACTTATCACTCATGATTTATTAGTCCAAAGTTAAGTATAGATTAATTTAGTAAAATGTACTAAAGGATTTTTATTTAAAATTAATATAATAAACAGTATGACCAGTAATAGATTAAACATATCATCAAAGTAATTATAAGAAGCAAAAAAAAAAAAACATGTATAACAGAAGGAAACCTTTTCTAATACCACTGATATAATAGTTAAATCCAAAAATTTCAAAGAAATTAAAATGAAACGAGGAAGATTGTAGAGTAGACTGGATCAACTATAGGATATTCATATGAACATAATATATGCTGTTTCCATAAAACTTGATCATCTTTTACAAAATTTAAGATATTTAACTTTATTAAGTACCAAAATATGAGAATATATATTACGCGTTCCTATATATATATATAAAAAAAAAAGAAGTTGTATGGCAGCTGCTATTCCTACCTTCTACCGAAGAAGTTGTTGACATGCAATTTGATAGCTTTAACAGAGACTGAGTTATTTTATTGCCGAAGGACGTACATGCGGCTAAATTGAATTCGATTCTGAGCAAAAATGTATATACTTTGTCATATCTAGCTCGACTCCGCTTAATGTCTCACAAACTAATAATCATATAAAAACGAATGGCTACTTTCATAGTTTTTATATGATCTCATATAGTTTTTATATCTCATATCGAATAAACAATTTAAATTTAGACATAGACAGAAAGTAGACAGTTAATATTTAGTTATAAAACTCTTTTATTGATCTTTAAGTCCAACAAGTCTTTTGGGGCAGCTTCCCTCATCGATATTAATTTAGACTTTGTGTGAATGCCTTTTTCACTTTTGATCATTCAAATCATTTTTTATATCCCTCATCTTGTTGAAGAGCAATTATAGCAGTCAAAAATTAAAAATGTTCTATTTTTAGACACTTGTAACTTAAGCACCATAGCATATATATTCTATCTATATATGTAAAACCAAAGGTTTTTAAAGGTGCACAAAAGGTTTCTTAAAAATTGAAGGATTCACTATTCAAAGTCTGTATTCTCTTTTCACAGTTTTTTCTTATAATATAAAGTTTTAACAAAACTGCAAAATTACAAAGTTACAAATCAAATTTTTAAAATTTTTTTATTGTCCTTTAGAAAGTGTGCGTCTTTAAAAGCAATTGATTTTATATTGTGCCCGGGTCTTCGGTGGCCTAGTGGGTAAGAGGCTATAAAATACGCTGTAAACCCATACACGTCGTAAGAGTTATTCCCCCTTACAACCTTTACAGACACACCTGAACAGGAAAGGCTGTGTAATTTCTTGTCCACATTTATGTGGCAGAGAAATGCATTAAAAATAAAAAACAGTTTTGGTAACAGGTAAGTTGATATCTTTAAATTTTTTTCTAATTAGATAATATTTCGATAACCATTTTCAGTTTTATGAAAAGGCATAAAAATTTTGAAAATAATTAAAATAAAAATTATATTTTTGCATAATTTTTAAATAACTCTTAACACACTATTAACTATTTCAAACACACCTTAATTAATTTAAACAGTAAAATTTAAATAAAAGAAATTAAATGATTCATTTTATAAATTGCACTCCATTGAATTTTTATGTAATTTAAAAATCAAACGATATACCTACATAAATCCTTGAACAGAAAATTATTTTCGAATGATCCTTAAAAAAAAATATAAAACAATTCTTTGTCATTATTAAATTATATGTATTTTTTTTTTTATTCAAATGAAATCTTATATTTAAAACCTCAAAAAAAAATCAATTAACCCACAGCATATTATGCCCATGCGAATAAAGATGTTAAGAGAAAATTCGTAACTGTATAATCAAAAGGTGAAAGTTCGCAATTGAAGCTTAAACATAGTTTCTTTTTTTGTACGAATGAAACTAAAAAACATCAGCAATAACTTTTTTTCTGTAATTTTCTTTTATCTTTTTGTAACGGATAAAACATTAAAAACCCATTCACAACGACACATCATCATACTGTATTTTTAATAAAAACACCGCATCCCTATCAATTTCATTTTATTTAAGTAAAGTACATTTAAGATGCATATCATGTATTTTGAAAGAAAAATAAAAAATTATAAAAAAAAAAAACAGTTTTTTTCTTTTTACTTTTTTTTTGATATTGGGAAAACTAAAAATATTGAAAATATAAATAATTTTTCATTTTTTTACAAGGACATTTGGTCTAATAACATTTTGATAATACATTTTAGCACTATAAAAATGAATTAAAATTATAAATATAACTATTGTTGTTTGATATATGACGCATCCAGGAATAAGAGACACAAATCTAGAAGGATCAAATCAATGAAAAAATGAAGAAAATTTTTTCAAATATGTCTGAACCAATAAAAGAAAAACTTTTGGGAATAACTAATCAAAAATAACATTGTCTTTTTATTCAACTTAGGAATAACTAATAAGAAATAACATTATATAATATTATTTTGTACTGAAGAAGGTTTTTTGTTTGTTTTTCCTAAACAAGGTGAAAATCTTCTAAAAACAACAAGTTAATCCCTAAGAGTCAGATAAATAAATGTGACCATAAAAAACAAGTATGATAATGATAATAAGACTTTCCAGAATGCATTTTTTTTTTAAATTTAAACAAAATCCAAATAATTTTTAATGCAATGCAATAAAATTTATAAGACTATATACTTTTGTTAAAAAACAATTTCTTTTTTCAGATTAAAGTAAAAACTACGAACAATAATTGTTACAGTGAAGCTGCCTTCAAGTATTACCTAATGAAATAAATATTGTGACTGTTGATGATTTCGTCATTGATAGCAAAATAATAATAAAAATAATAGGCGGATTCATTCTTCCCTTACAGTCCCACTCCTAATTCAATGTTTCCGCATCCTTGTTCCATCCTTTTCTATTCCTAAATCGGGAGGTGGGTTTAGTCAGTAAAAATCTGACAGTAAATCAAGGGGGAATTCTTATTTCTGCCTTAGGAAAAATATTTACCTTTGCTCTATCCTTTTTTCTAATTTAATATACAAAATATACAAATTAATGTGTAATTAAAATTACTAGAGATAATGACTATCATTCCAATATACACCGTTTTATCTTCCTGAAGTTCTGATAAATGCTAATCTCAAAACATTCTCAAAAGTAAGAGTATTTTTATGAACAAATTTGGACAACTTTAACATAATAAATATCTTCTTTCTGTTAACACCCATGTCTGGTAAACGGCATCTAGTACACAAAATCGCTAATAAAAAAAAGGAATAAAATAGTTGAAGTTATGGAAAATGTTAAAAAGGCATTAATGGATATTGTAATTTTTATAATTGTAATAAAATGACACTAGATGAAAAATAGTTAGTTAAAGTATAATAATATGTATAATACCTTATAACTATAATATGAAAGGATATACAATAAATAAATTTTTATTTTTTATTTTGTTTTGTTTTTTTGAATATTCCTTATATGTCCTTTAGGTATATAAATGGTGCATAAGAAAAAACAGGATATAGTCATTTTCCAAAAGGAGAAACAAAAATTGCAAAAATAAAAATTGAAAGAGAAACTTTTCATCCGACTTTTTTAAAGTTTTTTTTAAAAAAATAAGAAAAAAAAAAATTTTACTGTTCCTGTATGTTTTTTTTGTTTTTGCTTTTTTTTTTTATATTTACAACCGAATTTACTATCAAAATCCTGTCTTATTTTCTTCATTGTACTTTTTTACCAAATACATTACACGGAAGCCTTTGTAACAGGATGTAATTGGATATATGTACGTATGTATCTATCTAATAAATAAGGAAGAAATTCTGTTTGTTTGTTTGTTTGTTTGTTTGTTTGTTTGTTTGTTTGTTTGTGCCCTTTTCACGTAAAAACTACCAGTCCGATTGCAACCAAATTTTGCAGGAACGTTCCTACGACCCCGGAAAGTGTTATAGGCTATATTGCGTTTCGGTTCATTAACCCATTGCGGCCCGAGAGCCATTTAAAGCCGTTTCGTTTTTTCGTTGTCCTGCCTAAACGGTTTGATCGATTGAGTTGAAAATTTGTACAAATGTTCTTCCTAGCATTGGACGGGTGCCAAAGAAATTTGGATTCAATATGTTATCCGGATTCGACCCGGCGGGCTTCCAAAAAATTTTTTGTTTCCGATTTTTGTCCAATTTTGTATGGTGGTTTTATGGTCTGAAAAAAAGCCTGTGACAAATTTTTATGAAGATCCGGTAACCCGTTTGGGCACGAGAGCCGAACAAAGTTCATTAAATTTTTCTGTTGTTCTGCTAAAACGGTTTGACCAATTGAGTTGAAATTTTACAATAGTGTAGCTCTTTACCACAGGAGCTCACTGAGTTGATTTGGTTTCGATCCATTAACCCGTTTCGGCACCAGAGGTCAGTGGAATTTTGTACTTTACTTAGTTGTCGCACTTAAACTGTTTGGCCAATTGAGCTAAAAATTTATCAAAGTGTAGCTCTTTACCGCAGGAGCTCACTTAGTAGATTTGGTTACGATCCATTAACCCGTTTCGGCACCAGGACTCAATGAAGTTTTTCAGTTTCTTTGTTGTCGCGCTTAAACGGTTTTGTCAATTGATTTGAAAATTTACAAAAGTGTAGGTCTTTATAACAAAAGCTTTCTGAGTTGATTTGGTTACGATACATTAACCCATCAGGCTTCAGGCCATAAAGTGTCTCATTTTTTGTTGTTGTGCTTAAACGATTTGACCAATTGAAAATTTGCACAAGTATTGCAGTTTGGCACACAAACTCATTCAATAAATTTTGTTGTGATACGTTAACACAATTCGGCAGGATAAACCGTCAAAAAAAATTCTAATTTGTGTCTAATTTGGCAGGATGAAGTTATGGTTCCAAATAAAGCCTATGACAAAATGTTTGTTAACATTTTGTTTGTTGTTAGCCCATTTCCGCACGAGCACCTATTAAAAGTATTGTGCCTAATTTTTTGTATTATTATTATTATTATTATTAAAAAGATATTTTCAACACTCTTTACTTTTATCTATACTGTTTTTAATATTCCATAAAAACCTTTTAATGCAAATTTCTAATATAGAACAGTAATTAAAGTAACCTTATTAAGTATCTTAAGAATACTGTGTTTAAGTCTTAACAACATAACATTTTCCGCCGTTGTTAAAAAGCAGAAACAATCTCCTATATTAAACAATCATGATGTCATCATTCAGAAATGCATTACTTACATGTGGTCTTTACATGTGGTCTACCTATATAAGATGCATGTGTATAACATATTTCCCATAAAATATCATTGAAATATGTACATATAGTATGTATAATTGCGTAAATTTAAAAATACTTTAGACATAATCAATTAAATTAGAAAACATTTTCACATTTCTGTATAGTATTTAATCAAAAATGAGTACATACATATTTAAAGAACTGAAAACCTTACATTCTTATCCATACACAATTTTTACACATATTTTTAACCAATCAATTTGAAAACATAATTAGAAAAAGTAACCGTAAAAAAATCCCGGTTGATTTATAAAGGTAAAAAACAATCATGTATTTTTTATATTGAAAATATGTTAAACAGAACCTGAAATGTACGCATTTAAAAAGAAGTTTTTTCAAAATTTGAAGAGCTGTCGGTGCTGTAGGATCTCCAACGGTGAGGGTATATAAAAACGTTGTTCTACAAGATTACTCTTTTAAGAGACCTATGCATAGTTAATATTTCATTGCTCTTTATTAAACAGTATATGAGTTTTAACAGACGGAGGGACAGAACGAACTTAATAACAAATTTTTCAAAATGTGCTTAAAAAGATAATTCACCAAAACATGAAGTGACATTACTTACAAAAAAAAATTGATTACATTATGGTCTTTTATAATTTAAATACGATTTTATGTTTCGGTATTAACGCATATTAACGAATATATAAGTTTGGAAAACAGACGGAGGGACAGAGCGAACCTAATAACAAATTTTGCAAAATGTGCTTAAAAGGATAATTCACAAAAACATGAAGTGACATTACTTACGAAAACAAATGTACTACATTATGGTCATAATTGAAATTCACTTCGCCGTCATTGTGTACTCAATAGATTATTGATTCCTTTAAAAAATTTGAAGAATTGTCTCTAATTCTTGGCTCTGTTTATTCAATTTAACTAAATCTAATAAAAATAGAATATAAACTACCAGCATCTGTAAATGCATAGTAATAAGTTAACTATATTAATTAAATTATATTAACGCAGAAACAAAAGTTAATAATTTTTATTTCATAAAGCCAATAAAGTACTCCGGGCAACGCCGGGTACTCTGCTAGTATATAAATAAATATAAAGGAAGATTATAATGTGGAAAGCATAAAATATCAACCACTAATTTTTAAGATAGGTTAAAATAAAGATCATTAAGAAAAGTATATGGTTCCCTTTAAAATCGATTGTTCTATGCAAAAAGATCTAACAAAATATAATTCCTTATTATTAGAAACTAAGTCTTTTACGAATATAAAGTTAGATAAAAATAATAAAATTCATCCAAAAAATGTTGTAGATATTCTCAAGAAACTTCAGAACAATAAACGGAAATCATATTAAGGATGCTATACTTTTAAAATTCAAAAGATTAATTCGAAGTCTTATGCAATCTGTTGTAATAATTATCCCATAATCCTACAAAAATTTCGTTTTTAATGTGATAAATTTAACACACAAAAAACTCCTTTTAATTTTAAGCAAATTTTATTTTTAAAATAAGAAAAATATTTAAGAAGTTATTTTATGCCTACTGTTGTATTTCTGTACTGAAAGGATTGAGGAAATGAAAATCTTAACAAAAAAGTTTTTTAGCTTCTCTATAATTCTTTCTGACGATAAAAAAAAAATAAAGCCATTTTATTTTCTCTTTTTTTTTTTGGTTTTGCGGTATTTCATTTGCTACTAAAAAAAACAGCCAAATTCAAAAACTTCATTATGTTATTTACGACTTCAAGATAGTGTAACATCCAAAATAGCATAGTATAATATAAGAGGCTTTACTTTCTTTACTACACTTTTAACTCATTTATCTAAAAATCAAAATCAAAAATTCTCATGATTACACCACATCATTGCCACTCCTTAGTGGTGATAAGTGTTATAGCTATAACACACAATAAAATTATTACAAAATTATTTATAAACTTTTTTACTAAATTTTTTATTGGCATTTTTGGTTTTTGAAATTTTTGTCGTAATATTATTCATGTGCTGTTGAATTTGCTATTTCCAAGGTAACATAACTCCTATAATAAACAAATATCTTATTTGCTTTTCAAATAGTTACCGAAATGAAACAAAAAAAAAATGTATAATTTATATCTAGGATAAATTCTACGGATATCCTTTTACATATTTAGGTATATTGTCCGATTGCCTTGAAATTTTACAAAACGGTACCTAGTGAACGGCACCTATATTTCATAGAACATGACTTTTGGCGCGAAGGTTGATTATTTTGAAATTTTCCTAACATTTTGTAGTATTTTACTTAAACCGTTATATTTTCATCTACGATAATATATACAGGAACCAATGTTTTACAACATTTATGTAGCCCACTATTGTCTTTAATAAATATCTTGTTTCATCTTAATCAGTGCTACCGTTTTTTGAGATACTGCATTCTTTTTGAGATAGGCATTCTAGAAACCACTATACTTTATAAATTTTCAAAGACACCCTACATTGTTTTGTTTTATACTGTTAGAAAGGCCGGTTCACACCCTTTCCAACGGTATATAATAAGTGTGGTACGGCTTGGTAAATAGTCCTATCAGAGGTTAGAAATTCGAAGTTGAAACAACAATTTTATACTTTTATACATGCTTAAATAACGAAAAATATCGCAAAAAATGTTATCGCAAAAATTATTGTATCCCCAAAACATAGGTCTATAAACAACCCTTAAGATGATGATATACTTAAAATTAGTACAGGTTGTCTCATTTGAGTACAGAGTGCTTAAAACAAAAAAAAACATTTTTTTAATATGCACTTTTTCCAATTTCATTTTGAAATTAAATATAACGGTACCTTTTTTGTGAACAAATTTTTTTCTTCCTTTTTTCCTCTTTGTAGGAAGCGCTTATTGGTTACTCTGGTCCTTTTTTTTTGAGTAGAAGGCTGTTCTGTAGAATAATAAAAAAAGTCAATTTTCCATATAAAAATGTGAATTAAAATCTTATTTTTTCATAGTTATTATGCCTTTTTCCAGAATATTTATATATATACGTATATGTGAGATTCTGAGTTAGGAGGTTACGAGGGAATCAATTTGACCTTTAAATGACTTTTGCATGAAAAATAGGTGACGTCACTAGGTACCGTTATGTAAAATATCAAGGCAATCGGACAATGTACCTAAAGTAAAGTATATCCCTTCCTTTCCACTAGAAGCATTGAACATCCTTTTGTCGCTGATTATGCATATTTGACTAAGCTTCAGATTCTTTATTTTCACTATTCATTATTTTACTAAATCGTTGTTTGCTCAACTCTAGCTATTGTACAAAATTATGAAACACAAATTTTATATTTGTGCGCCATCTATTATCTAGGAATTATTTATTTATTAATTATTTTTAAATAAAGATATTGTATTACGATATAAATTACTAATTATTACAGTATATAAATTACTAATTGTACTGTTACGATTTACGATCAGAAATCTTTAGATTAGAAGGCTAATGACTTAATTACCACGTCATTATTAGATAATAATAAAAAGCCTATTAAATATCGCACCACACATAATGAAATTGTTTCATTTAAATTTTCAAAGACCTTTTAAACGTTGGAATGCTGCACTTAATGCATATATAATCCTTAAAGGCTTGGGAAAGAGTTAGTAGTACAACATAATGTGGACTTTTAAACATCTGGCAACCTTTTATATTATTATCTATTATCTTTTATATTATTAAAAAGAAAGTAAATTAAAATTTTACCATCAGAAAATTACTCATGCGGTCAGTAATTATAAATTAATTGTGCAAATGTTTTTTAATTTTGTTGAATTTACGTTTCTGGCTAACTTACATTAATTTTTTACTCTGACTGTAAGTTAAAATTCTCCTATATCTCTGAATCTGATTATATGAATAAAATCTACCAAAAAAGATGACAAACTATTGTGGAGCAAAATATATTCTAAATATATTGAAAAAATCATTACCTATATTGATGAATTGATCTATTTTGCGAAAAAAATGATAAACGGACAAATAAGCTAGTGGAACTTAATAAAACCTTGAAATAAAAATGATATCACCCTATAATGATTTGATTACAAATCAATATAAGTTTAAGGAGCCTTGGCGGCCTATTGAGTAAGAGCGCATAAAATACGCTGTAAACACCGAGGGAGTGTGGGTTCGATTCCCGCACACGTCGTAAGAGTTATTCCTCCTTACGACATTTACTGCCATTCCTGAAAAGGAAAGGTTGTATAATTTCCTGTTCACATTCATGTGGCAGAGAAATGGACTAAAAAAAATATATATATATTTATAAGATTACCATATATTATAATTAAATCTCTAATTTTATAAATTTTGATTATTCAAATACAGAGTGACTAATATATAAAAAGCATAATGCAGGGTATAATAAAAAAAATCACTTAAAATAGAAAGTGACAGTATATCACTGATTTTTTAACTTAAAAGATCCAGATTTTAAATCCAAAGAAGAACAGCGAAAAGCTTGTTGGAAAAAGCAAATTATTGCTTATTTATTAAAAATTAATTTATTTATTCCCTTTTATTATTCCTCAGAATTTTTCTGTTAAAAATAAAAACTATTAACACCCTGTATAATATACACATATGTATATGTAGGACACCTTTTTCATAGCACTGACTAATAAACATTAAGACCATATGTGGTTCATTGACTGCAGGAGATATCTAATAGTAAAAAAACGAAAAAAAATATATATATATAATATATAAATTTATATATTATAGCATATTTATATTATTATTTATGCAACAAAATGTATATATATATATATATATATATATATACGTAACAAGTAATGATACATATATAGACTATAAATATTCATACGTATTTAATGATTTTTTTATTAAAAAATTGATTGATTTCTGCAGGAAAGTTTTTTTATGGTCATACAAAACTGTGAATTAAAAGTATTCAGATATAAATATTATATATATTTGAATACATAAAAAGTATGAAAGAATATATGAATATCCATATACATATATGTATATTTATCTTATGAATTGTAAAATGAATGATAAAAATTTTAAAATGGAAGCAAAATAAAACAGAAAATTCAATAAAAATTATTATAAATTATTATGAATTTTTTTACCATAATTTTTTATATTTGTTTGTATTTTTTGTATATTTTGTAAATTTTTTTAAATTTAGTTTTAGAAAATCAATATCTAAATTTTATTCTTTTTTATTTAATCTAAAAAAAATAAATGGAAAACATGAAGTTTGTATAGTTTTTGTAAACATTAGCATTTATGTATTGCGCCTGAAATTATGCAAAATATATAAGAGTTTATATTTTTTTTTTTTAATTCATTTCTCTGCCACATAAATATGGACAGGAAATTACACAGTCTTTCCTGTTCAGATGTTCTTACCAACTAGGCCACCGAGGCCCCTAATAAAATTGATTATTTGATAGAAGACCGAGAAGGGGAATTAGTAGTTAAGAATATATAGAGAACTCAATTAATTCTGTATGTGTTTAACTATACTAAGCCTCTTTCTCGTCTTCTATCAAATAATAAATTCTATGTAGATCAAAAATATTTTTAATTCAAAAAAGAAATGAATAATTACCTTAGTAGCCAATAGTTTTAATAATACCATTGCATAATCCTCCCTGTGATAAATAGAGGTAGTGTAAAATTATATCTAGTACTTTCAATAATAAATGAACGAGGAAAAATTATTTTCAATTACCAACCTGGTATTTGAAGATAAAGTTTTTAACCCTCAACAGCCCTAAACATTCTGGGTACCGAGTTAAATCAAAAACTGAATTGATTAAATCATATTTTTCGTATAGTTAAAGATGTAGCTAAATGTTTTGGGTTATTATAAATGTTATTTATTTTTTATATGATGTATATAATAAATGTTATTAGATGTTTTATATGATCTTCTTAATATCTATTAACCAAAACTGAAGCCTCTCAAATCTTTAGAATATTTCGATAATATGCAAAACAAAACTATTCGTCTTTTTGACAATTTCAGTGCTATATCAACAGATCACTTTACTCAGTTGAGGTTCTGACCTTGTTTAGCTAAAATTCTAACCTTGTTTTATAGATAACTGGTACAGATAAGCAGCTGACAAGGATTGATACATCCGAACTCAAAATGTTTGTCATGAAACTATTTACCATCTAACGTGTTCTCTAAAGATTGTAATTCAAATCCGTAATATATAACGAAGTTTAAAATGAACATGACCATCTTTTTAGAAAATATCACATGAAATTTTCCACTTCATCCTTCACTTTATCGCTTCATTATTCCTAAATGTTCTCAAACCCCTTTCTGCAAACCCATTCCCAATACCGAACCTTATATCCCGTACCTCCTTCATATATTTTTATTCCTTACGCCAAACTTGAGACTAATTTTAAAAATCCACCCTAAAGTTTGGTTATAATATGGTTGGTTATAAGGTCCAACATTACTTAGAGGACTGCTTGGCTTTCTAAGTGACTTTCGACTTTTTTTCGACTAAAACAAATATTTTTTTGAAAGACAGTTACTAGCTTAAATTTTTGAAGCAACTTAATTATATTCAATGCTAAAGGTTATAATAATTTTATTGTTAGTATTTAATTATCTTATATCACAATTTTCTTTCTTGATCATCATCACCATAGTTATGAAAATTAATCATCACACTTGACTATGGAAAATTTTTATAAAAATTCCCTCTACTTGTTTAATTAAATATTTTTACTAATTTTCTTCCGAAATAATGTATACATTATAACCAAAGAATTAATTGACTAAGAAACATTGTCAATTATTATTAAAATTATCGTTTAAAACCACATAATATCTTTAAGATATTTTTCTTTTAATTGTAATTTTATTTTAAATGTAAAATCTCTTAAATTTAATATATTAAATTATTAAATTAAATTTAAATTAACATTCATTTTTTATACGATATTTTTTTAAAAAAGAATTTCCAAAAAAAAAAAAAATAAATAAATTAAGCATTTTTTTTTTTAAAGATAATTTTAAATATTCTCTTAAACTGCTTGAAAATTTCATTGTAATTCTTAAACCTCATACTGTTTTAATTTTATTTAAAACAGGTAAAAACCAATTAGTTCAAGATTCTGGTTTCATTTTAATTATTGACTATTATGTCTACATCATACAGATTATATCCATTTTGCCTGATTTTCTTTATTGCTTCTAATCGAATGCTTTAAAAACTCTAAAAACGTTTCTCTTCAATTTTTTTAATACTTATTGTATTTAATTTTAAAGTAACACTTAATAAAAAATTACAATTTTTTTTTAAGTTCTAAAATAACATAAAAATAAAACACTCTACTTACTCTAAATAAACTAAAGTAAAAGTTTTTTTTTTATTCACATCCTACACCTTTTTCACACAATAACGGTAAAACTTAAAAGAAAAACACTTAAAAAAAAACTTAAAAACTAAACAAACCTGAGGGGTTGTAAGAATAAAATTCTATAATATTTAGAAAATAAAAAATTCAAACTAAACATTTCTTAAATAGTTTTTTTTGTTTTGTTTTTTACTCTTCTTTTATTTCTTTCGTCTTTTTTTAAAACTAACTGTATGATAATATTTAAGTAAATATCTTTGAGATGTATCTTCAGTTTTATTAAGTTTTATAACTTAGTTTTATATATCTATCTTTTTTTTTTTTTATATAAAATCAATTTAATATACAATTATTGAAATATTATATAAAAATTATTTCACAATTTTTTAATCAATCTTGAAAAATACAAAGTTGTTATGGAATTGAAAAAGTTATCAAACACCGAAAATTCATCAAGTTTTCAAATACAGAAAAAGTGATCAAACATATAATCAAATGCATAGGGCGTCTAAGGACCCACGGAAATTTTATTGAGCAAAAAGGCTAGGGAATGGTTTATACTCATTGGGTACAAAACTATGGAAGCCATGTAGACTCATACAAGTTTAAGAAAAAAACTTCCAAATTTTTTAATTTTATAAGAAATCAAAGCGAATCAATAGCGAATCAAATAAGGCAAAATGTCAAGCAAAATGTTTTCAAAGCCGCACATTATCAAAAAGGCAATAAAAACAGCTTATTATTGTGTATTGTGATTTGGACTAAAATTTTGTATTTTTTCTTTAAATTTTATAATAAGTAAAAATTATGAAAAATCAGATCACACTTTCTTTCCCTACCTAACTAAAAAATAAAAAGTTAACATGAAGGATGCAAAATTCTTCTTTTCACTTATCGAAAAATTTAACCACTAAATTGCAAAAAAAAATAATTTAATTTTGTATATATTTATAAAGCTAGAAAAATACCCCACCGTTTGATGTTTTTAGATTGAAAATTTGTTAAGCAGAACTTGATGTAAAGATATTAAAAGATATGAGCTTTTTCAAATTTTAAGAGGCTGCATCTCCGTAAAGGATGGGGCTATTTTAATATTTTACTTTTAACG
This sequence comes from Poecilobothrus nobilitatus, assembly GCA_947095535.1. Classification (NCBI taxonomy): domain Eukaryota; kingdom Metazoa; phylum Arthropoda; class Insecta; order Diptera; family Dolichopodidae; genus Poecilobothrus; species Poecilobothrus nobilitatus. The sequence continues at coordinate 238,018,217 of OX352773.1, read as the reverse complement.
GTGTAGAAATTTTGTAAATAGGCGAACGGACAGTGTGAAACTAATTGCAAAATTTTCAAAGGTTTTTTTTGATTGTTTAACGAAAGTTAGGGGGCGCTATGAAAACCAATTTACCATAATCCTTTTTTTTTAGCAAAGTTGGAATTTTGAATACACTGGATTTTGAAAAACATATTTTTTAAAAACAGGATTACAAAAAAACTGAATTTTTAAAAAACTGTTTTTTTTAAGAACTGATTTTTTAAAAACCGGATTTTAATAAAAATGAATGACGGTAGACCGACTTTTGCAGCAGATCCCGAAAATTGTTTGTTTATATGAGGCTTTAAAATACATTCTTAAAGCTGTAGACAGTAGAGTGTAGACTATCAATTAGTGTAATAAAATAAAATAAATGCTGTAAAAGCGAAACTGAAAATCTTTTCTCTTAAAGTACTTTTGAAAATATAAATACGAAAAACTTTATCTTGACAATTTATTCTTCAAATTGTGTCTATATTCTGTTATGTCTACATTTTTTTGCCATGCATTCGTAATGCTTCAACTAAAAGTAAGTAATATTACATCTTTGGAATCTATTTAAGTTTTTTTATAGTATTATAGATACATGTTTTAAAAGTGATACTTTTTAGAATAAATGTTCGAAAATGTAACATATATTCTATCCATAAAACTTAAATTTTATAAAAATATGAAATAAAAAAATATCTTTACAAATTTATAAAAATAAATCAAAATAATTTTCTCCACTTAAAAAAAAAATAGAAAATATTTTTAGTGAAAAAATTTTAAAAAATTGTATTGATGGAATTTCTATTTCATTTTCTTTTATTTTTTCTATTATAAAAAATTAACAACAAAATTAAATAAATCCATTTTAAAGACTTTTGAATTAAAGTGCAAAATGGTATCTCCTTCTCTTTTCAAGCTCTTCCGTGTCTTTTTATTATATTTATTCAACAATTTCGATTTTATTTCTTTAAAAAAAAATAAAAAGAAAACCATTAAAAAGTGATTTTCTTCCAATAAAAATTATTTGTTTTTAAAATCTTATTGTTTTTTTTTTCAACTATACTCAGACTTTAAATTGATTTAAAAGAGGACGAAAAAGAAGGACACAACTATTTATTTTCCATTAAATAAATTGAGTTTTGTACTCAATAATTTTTAATAATGTTATTTATATAAGGGGAAAACTTTGATGAAGAAATTGTATTTAAAAAATTTGGGTCAAACTGTATTAAAATTTTATAATACTAATCAAAATTAATTATTTATTTAAATTATCATCACATCTAAATGCTGATTAGATCAGGTCAGTATTATATAAGGTTATAGCTGGGAATGAATCTGAACTCCTCCATAATTCATATTAATTGAAGTTGTTTTCCAATTTGATAGCTCTCATTTTGTTATACCATGTTTTTATTTCTAATTTTTTCATAAGGAATTTTCGGGACTAAATTAAACTTCAGTTTCGCGGAATATTCACTAAACCGTTAATTACTCATCTATAGCTATATTGTACAAGACTATGAGGCGTTAAGATTTCTTTTATTTCTACGTCATCGATTATTTTATACAAGAAATAATTTTTTATTATTATTTTAAATTTAATAATATATTAATGATATTTTACTAATTTTTTTATTAATCCATATAACTCAGCTGGGGCTTGAATCCGAGACCTTTCGAATCTGTGATCTTTTTATCTGTGAATTCTAAGATATGAATTAAAAATAATTTATTCACATTTGATATTTGTTATGTATTTATCATTTATATTTTTCTATTATTGTTATAATACACTATTAATTATTGTTTTGCTATTAATTTTTAAACCAGCAATGAATGGTCTTTGAATTACAACAAAAACCAGATAAAAAAGTTTTAATTTTTATTGGGATATGTAACTGAGTCTCCCTTACGGTTTATTAGAAATAAACATAAAATATAAAATATGTATTAAATAAAAAATTAAAGTTTCTAAAAATGCATTTTGTAATTTGTAACTTTAACTAAAAATATTTTTTTTAAACAAATATAGTTAACTATTTGAGATCTTAACTATAAGTATAAATAACTTGGTTAACAAAACTTGTTTCCTTCTATTTGATTCTCTGCAATAATATATCTCGAACTTGGATCATTATTCAGCAGTTAATTTTGTCATGTTGTTAATTTTTCCCAGGTCTTTTATTCTTTTCCATTCAGTTATCATGACTGTTACAAAACAAATATTTCCACCGTATATCGTAATATGGTCTATTCAGTTTCACCGGTTTTCTTAAAAAGAGAAACAAGTAAAGCTTCGGTTATTCAGTTTTAAGTAGTTGAAATTTTCAGATGGCATAATTCCACTTACGAAAATTCGTTTGGGGGTAAGAACATCACGAATGTGGAACTATCTGTCACCTCATGTGTTCTCTAGAATTGGTGAGAATTACATATATCACATTCAAAGATTCAAAGTAAACATAAAGAACCGCGTACTCGTTCAACTGCTCTATAGTGTCTTCAATCCAATCTCTATAGTGTAATTCAATCAATTAATGATTCAATCCCACCTAACCTCGAAAGAAAAAACAAAAATCGTTTTTTGTCAATCTTGGTTATAAAAATATGTCTTATATACCTTAATATATAATATAAATAACATATTTTTATCTGATCTTAGATCAAAGCTTGGAAAATGTGTTTTTTTTTTAATTTGTAAAAAACAAATTGTTTCGGTCGCAATTAAAGAAATTCATCATGTTAAATGACTTATATTAAAGGAATCCATCTCGAAATTATTTTTTTTTTAATTTTTTTCAAATTTTATTTTTTCAATCTTTTATTTTTAAAATCGGTTCTTTGACAAATGGTAAATATGGTTATAATGTCTATAATAAAGGACTTAATTATTTAGACTAAATATTCTTCTTAATTAAGTAATTTTTAATAGATATAGATACTAAATACATAATGATTCATTTGAAATAATCCAATTATCATTTATTTGTACAGACATATGTTGAGATTTTTTCAAGTTCTTCTAAGTGAAGAAAAACCAAAAGCCTTTTTGAAAGAAAAATACAAAAAGAAATTTAAAAGAAGATAAAACTTTATTTTCAATTGAAAAAACAAAAAGGCATACAATTTAAAAATTATTTAAAAAACAAAAAAACCGCAATAAAGGTTCATAAAAAATTTTAAATATTTTTATTTAAATAAAATTTTGAGACGACAGATTGATTATATTAAAAAGGTAAAATAGAGAATCCACAAAACGAAAAAATAAAATGCCAACCGTAATTTAAGTTTCAAATCATTTAAATAACTAAAGTATTCTACTGTTGACTTTCTCGAATACTAATATACAAAGGTTTGTTAGTATTTGTATTATGAATATTATGTACTATATTTATTAATTAAAGTATAAATGAGAAAGAGTGCATAATTGACTGCGTCAACTCTAAGATACCATTATGAACATAAGTTATGTTCTCACCATAAAATTTAATCATCTTTTAGAAAATTTGAGTTGTCTATTTTTAAGACATTGTGGGATTCGAGCCTACTGCACTCCCTCGCTGTTTGCAGCTTGAGGCCACCAGACACTGAGTTATTTTGACATAAACAAAAAGTATGAGGCCCGCAAACACTGAGTTATTTTGATATAAACAAAAAGTTGTATGGCAGCTGCTTCAAACGCTGGTCGAACTTGCTAAACTTTTATAAAATTTTTAGTGAAATGGTAAGATTTCAGATTCCTAACTCCTTTATTTTCTGAATCATAGATTGAACGCACGTACATGGCTAAATTGATTCATAATTCGATTCTAAGCAAGAGTATATATATTATATATATCTACTATAACTCGTCTCCAGTAAAGTGTGTAAAAATAACAGTAAATTTTATTACATATTAACGTTCTTAACGTTCCATATACGAAACATTACATACGTTTAAAACAGGTGATTCAAATGTGATTCATAGGGTTTATTTATTCATCATTTTATTCATAGGGCCTATTCAAACTAACCACTTCTAATTCTCTTTAATATTTATATGTTAAGCATAACATTTTTATCTTTTCGTTTAGTAATCCGAAAGTCAATGGTATGATTATTAAATAATTGCTCCTATATTTCTTATGCGTATTTTTAAAGAAAACTAAGTTTTTGATGCAAAAGCAGTATTACATAATGCCATTTACATAAGTTATAGCGGTCTCCAAAAATAATTTGTATATACAGACATGTAGTTACGAAATATTCTGTAAAGGTCGTAATTCATTGCAATTACAATACTTTTCTTAGTCTGCATATAAAGTGTGGTGGAGTGATTCTGATGGATATAATGTGGATTAATAGTGTTAGATATAAATAATAAAATAAGACACCTAATGACTTTGATATCGGGTTAATTTTCCTTTGTTATCTAATCTATATACTATATATCAAATTAATGTAAATTTTTTATTTAATTCTATGATATGTAATCGACCTACACAAAAGGTTTCTTATTAAAATTTATTTATCTACATATATATACAAACTTGTATATTAAAAACAAACAAATTTAAACAAAATATTCTATGAAAAAATTATTTAAATTGTAAATAAAGAAGACAATGGCACTAAAATTAATTAATTTTCGCGATACATAATTTAAATATAATAAAAAATATTATATTTTCTTAGAAATAGGGTTATTTTGTTAAGTTTGCAGTTGGGATTTTCGAAAGGATTGAAATTCTGTTTAAGAAAGAGCACAAAACGAAGCACAAAATGAAACAAATCCTTATCACTGCAAAAAACTTTCCAAAAATTTAAAAAAAAAATATGGATGCCATATTCAATACCTTATCCTGGTGCCCAATCTTGAATTGAATTCTGAACGAATTTATATACTTCAATTTATTCTTTAAGAGAAACTCCAAAAACTAAAACACTTGCTCTACATTCCAAAGAGAAACGCAAAGAACTTCTGCTGTCCACTTTCCAGATGATTCGGTTTACGAAAACTCGAAAATTATTACAATGCGAAACTATTTTCTATCTCATCTGTCATCTAGAAATGGTGATGATTACATATACAACGTGCAAAACATTAACAACTTTGTTCACAGTATGCCTGTCAATTTTCATTCTGTAACTTTATTCCCTTTAAACAGATGATTTCCTTTGAGTAAGAAAGGTCATATATTCTATTTTTTGGTCAAAAAGCGTGGTGGTGTTTAATGAGTTACAGTCTCACACACTTATAGAGGATTCATGAACATTCAATTTCTCTATAATATCTTTCGACCACCCTATACCCTCGTAAAAAACAGTAAAGAAAAAGCAAAAATAAGCTGTCATACCAAATAAATACCACCTTTTTATAGTCACAATAACATTTTGTAGCTTAAAATATTGGAACAAACAAATTCTTCTTCAAAAAAGAGTACCAGTATCGCCTAGTGACAAATATTATTAATTGAATTGAGTCTTTAATTATAAAGTGCATAAACTTAAATTATTCTAAATACTTCAGCCTTCCTATGGAAAAGAAATAATAATTATTTATCTTTATTACTGTTTGAAATTTCTATAAGAAACTGTTAGATTAGGATTATTTTCTTGAAGTGCTTTCACTTATAATACTTCTGTTAGTCTAACTGACTTTAAAAAAGTAAAGATTTATATAGAGTTTATTGGTAGTTCATCTTTGGCAAAGCAATATGCTTCTAGATGCACACGCTCGGAGGTTTTTAATATATTGTGTCCAGGAGTCTCTTCTTCTTCTTGGCAGAATCTACACGTATGATGTTATGTTCTATTTCAATTTTCTTTAGCCGACAGTGTCTCGATAAGAATCCTGTTACAATTATTAGTTTATTTTTACTTGATCCAATGATTCTTTCATATATTTTCTGGTTATATAGTTCTCCAGAAATTTCTTAGATTATCTGAGCCCGAGTTTTTCACTCCTGTTATATAGTTTTCTTCTTCGGTTTTAGTTTCGGTTACTATTACAAAACAAAAAAAAAAAATATTTTATAAAATCGATTGAATATTTTTTAGTCCAAATAACATGAGAGAAAAAAACCAAAAATAAATAATATAATACATATATATACATATGTATTTCTTAAAACCAATTAAATTAATATTAAAATACTTAAATATACTTGTATATACTAATCCTAATTTACAATTTGTATACAAATACATTAACTAAATATAATAAATACAATTAAAACGCTCTTAAATATATTATTTGTCATATGTTACATATATACATATATATATATATATAGACTATGTATTCTTATAGAATAAAAAAATTCTATTAAAATTTCAATTCAGTTTTTAAAAAAACCACTAACTAAATAATAAATATAAAGACACCAATCGTTTATATTTATACTTATATTATAATCCATAACCACAAAATAATGGTTACGTTAGAGTATAACAACAAAAGATATCTTACATAAAGCCTCCAACAATCTGGCACTAACGAATGTATATATTATTATACTATATTATATATACATATATATATATATATATATACATTAAATCACTTTCTTTCACATTATTTCTGTAAGGATTTTATTAATAATAATATAAGAATGCAACAACAACAACAAATTGCAATTATTTAATCCTTTTACAAAATGACCATATACAATATACATTATATGTACCTACATATAAATACATATATATTATATATATGTATATAAAAACCATAAAACGATTACACTTGTCACCTTTTATTATTATAATCACTTAAATTTAAAATTTTTTTTTTCTTTTTTATTTGCTCTTCTGCAAACTCTTTTATAGCATTTAGTATAGAATAAAAAAAATAATTAACGGAATTACCCCCATAATATCATAGGATATATATGTATATATATATATATATATGTATTTATATATATGTATTTATTTATTATAGAAATTGGTTATTAAAATTAAATATCCTAGAGATTATTATAACCAAAATGTATACAAAATATATTATGAATTGTTTATAAATAAATAATTTGTACCTGTATACATATATGTACTTACGTATGTAATAAATATTCATAAATATAATTATATCTGATAATATGATTATGGTTAAAAACAAAAAAAAAAAAAAGAACAATTAATAAGTATTCTTTAACAGACCACATAATATTAAAACATATATCTCATAGGGTATTAATATTACACCAAAGGGAAATTTTTTTATTAAATGCAGCTGCAATTTTGAAAAAGGATCAAAAAAAAATATATTAAATGGTTATTTCTTTGTTTTTATATAAAAAAAAAAAAAAATCTAAATGTATTAAAAAGTTTTTTATTAAGATTTTTTTAAAATAAATCAAAATTTTAATTAAATAATGCTTATAGAATAAAGAAAATGTATTCAATTTTAGATGTAAGATGCACAACAAATAAATACTAATCTTCTATATTCAATTTAATAGAACTGAGAATATTTCAATAGTAATTAGTCAAAAGATTTAATCCTTATATTTCTAAATTATTTTTATTATTTATTAAAAGATTTTTTAAACTATGTAATTTATATTTTCATCAAAAATAAAATCTAAAAGTGATTTTCTAAAATTTCTAAATATAACAAAGCACATATTATACCTTATCCAGAGAATGGATAAGACTGGTAATAAATAGAGTACCCTACTCTAAATGATCTTCTTTGAACTAGATGATCGAGGATGTCGAGACAAAAAGAGTAGTTCCGATGGGAGAGGGTAAATTTTTAATGATTTTTGCGATAACGGTATAGAGTTTTTTCCATATGTTTTTAAAAAGAAAACCGGATCTTTTTTCTTTTTTTTTTTTTTTTTTAATATAGATTTATTTTTTTTTCTTAAACGTTACAAAAATTTTTTACATGTTTGGAAACTAATGTATATAACACCAAATTAAGTATATTTCTTATTAATATATTGCCCCCCATTCGAGGACTCTATATTATGATTTTTTTTTTTTTGTTAATTTTATACTAATTGGAAAATTTAAAAAACCAATTATAATTTTTTCATATTGATAAAAATTAACCTAAACTTACTTCTAAGCTTAAAACTAATCCCTAACCTACCTTACAACTAATTAATCCACAAGCTGCTTTTTTTTAGACTACTATAGAAGCCACCAAAAATTTCGTTCTATTTTTTTTCTGTCTTTATCCGCCAATGACTTATTAAATTTTTGCGGTATCATATTTAATAGTAATCAATCTGGTGGTATTTTAGTATCTGTGGCCCTTCTCTCAAAGTGGTAGAAGAGAGGAACTTTTTCGGCATTTTGTATAAAATTATGTTGGTCCAAATAAATGAACCCTTCTGGAGGGATAAATCCTTTTTCCATAGCATGTTGGATGTACAGGTCATTGCAATAAGCTGAGTTTTTAATTGTCTTGTTGTTGTAGAAAAAATATTTTCTGCTCCAGAATTTTTTTATAATAGAAACTATGAAGTTGTCAATTCTGATAGTCTGTGCTTTATTGTAAATATTTTTATTTTAAATGTAGTGGAGATATTGCGTTTCGGCTTTTCGAGCCTCATTAAACCATGCCGTGCAACCATAGCTCAGAATAGATCTTATAATCGCTTGGTAAGCTACGATTTTGACCCTAGGTTGTCTGATTTTTTAATAGAATAATTTTTTAGCTATAAACGTATCTTTTTTCTTGTGTATAACATAACAAATTAATTTAAGATATTTAAGCTTAAGATTATCTCATTTCATATCTAAAATGAGTTAAAAAAATTCTCTTTATCTCAGTTGCAAAATTATAATTTTTTTAGGGGCTTCAGTAGCCTAGTGGGTAAGAGCGTATAAAATACGTTGTTTTTTTTTTAGAATTTTATTGTTAGAATATTGAAAAAAAAATAAAATATATATTGTGGTTTAGTTTTAAAAACACTTTTAATTTCGACTTTCATTTCATATTTAAAATTAAAAATTTAATTATTAGAACATTTGAATCTACTTTTTATTTCATAATTTTAAATAAAATCGAATATTACTATAAATTTTGGAATAATGATAAATTTGGTTATAAAATTATATTTTTATATTTTTCATTAAAATGTTTAGACCTTATTTTATTAGATGTTATGTCGCTGAGCTATTTTAATGAGATTTGTTTTAAATTTTATATATTAATTTTTATATACCTAGTTTTAATTTAAAACTCTTTTGGCTTAGAAAGTAGTTGAAGTTATTTAAAATGAATGGCAAAAAAATCTACTTTTCAAACTTTGTAGTGAATTGACTCATGTCAAAGATAAAATCGAATCTATATGAAAAGATTACAGCCCAATTCGACTAAAACAATTCAACTAAAAACAATTTGACTAAAGTATTTCAACCAGAAGAATTCGACTAAAACTCAATTCGATTAAGACAATATTAACTTACTAATTACATTTTGACTAAAGTTAACTTTTGTATAGATGAACCTTCTTGGATAGTAGCTGGAATTCAATGTTTTAATTCTAGTCTTAATTATTACATCTTTCTTAATTATTTTTTTAGATACACATATTACAAGCCTAAAAGAATTTAAAATAAATATAACTACAGACTCAAATCCTTTTCTTAAGATTCCAACTGTAAAACCTTTCCTAATTTAGAAACTTGCGTATAAATAAATCTACAGGAATATCCTTTTTTTGCATACAACCCTAAAAATCTCTCTGGTTAACAAAATATTTAAACCCTGATTTTGTAGCCAAAAGTGTTCCTAATTATTATTTTTACAAACATATTTTAACAATTTAAAGGTTTGATGGCTATCTAGTTGAATTGTTTTAGTTGAATGGGTTATAGGTAACGACATGAAAGTGAATATGATTTGTTAAAAATTGACCATTTACGTTTTTTAATTTTAAATAAACAAATTTTCTTTTTTTATTTTGAACATATCATATTATTCTAATTTCTATTTTCTCTAATTAAAAGTAATTTCTATAAGCTTCAGTACAGTGAGATAAGTTTTTTTTTTTTATGGTCTGAAATATAATTTTAAGTTTCTTTTTCTTTTTTGGCGAAATATGCACTTATAGATATAATCTTTTTCGCTTACACATTTCAATTAATTTTTAAACAAAATTTTTTAAATATTAAAGAAAATAAAAAACATATACTTAAATTAAATAAAATATTTTTTTATTACATATTCTCCTACACATAAATTCATTTATATATGTACATGTATATATGTACACCCATAAATTTTTAATACATTAAAACCAATAACTTCACCACATATTTAATTTTTATTTTTTATATTATATAATTTTTTTTTTTTTTTCATTTTAAAAAGGTTTTCAAATAAAATCTAAAATTTATTTCGAAAAAAAAAAACAAAAACAAAAAAAATCTGTGGTCCTAACTTAAAGTAAAAAAAAAATTTCCTCTAGACTAAGTTATCATGGAATTTTCTGGGAATTTCACAAAGTTAAGTATTTTTTTTTTTTTTAATTTCACAGCAGTGCAAAATAAAATAGAAAATTTACTCTAATTTTTTTTTCATCCCCTTGTAACTTTCTGAAGACTGTCTATTCTTCCTACACATTTCTACTTTATACACTATATATGGGTCTATTGAAAGTTTATTTCTTGAATTACCTACAGGAAATTCTTAATTCACAAAAAATAAAAAATTGTGTATTACAATCAAATAAAAAACAACAAAAAAACTTATAATAGAAGATTTTTTATATACTACTATAAATGTCCAAAACCTAAACGTTGAATTGAACGTTAAATTTCTAGTCTAATTCTTATGACTCAAGTTAATTTCATAATCATTAGACAAACATCATTTCAAGCAATTTAGTTGTACACATTCAAGTAAATAAGTATGAGTAAGTAACTTAAAATAAAAACAAACTATATATTACGATATAATAAATTTTCATTCTCCAAGTTAACTTCCTTTGAGCAGATAATAATTTTGTGGTCAAAAAATGGAGGTGGTATTTAGTGCGTTAAAGTCTCACACACTCTTTCGTTTTGTCTCCACTTCTCTATATAACAAAAACAAAAAGGCCGTTAAGTATGCAATTTATAACAGTTCAATAAAAACTTATTCTTAACAAAAATCAAATATAGAAATTAATATTGTGGAACTTATATTTTCTTTTCACCAATAGATCTGTCTTTAACGAGCTCTAATTTACCTCAGACAAAACAGTAGCACTTTGTACAGCGTAGATATAAATTATTCAATTATTTTCTATTAATATCTGATCGATGGTGTAATATTTAAGCCACCGATATTTCGGACTCCAACCTCGATTAGGTCATTTCTAATAATAGTTTATATCGTAAAAGGACTATATCGTAATATAATATAAATATATAAATAATTCTAATATAAAAGAATAGATGGCAGAAGTATTTGTGTTTCATAATCTTATACAAAATGTACCGTATAATATTTAATGGTTAGTGTTTCAAGAAATTGTCAGTTTAATTTTTGTGATTTTGTCCTTATAAGAGTGAAAAGGAAAATTTAGTATTACTCAATTATTGAAAAAAAAATTCTCAACAATAACTTGCCACTTACGATATACCATTAGCTCTTTTGGGGTTATCTTTTTATTTTAATATTCTAAAATATGTGACGTCAGTAAATGTATTTGGAAAATAATTAGCCAGTGTTGATAAATATTAATTATTATACTTGATTTAACTGCAAAATAAAAATTTTCTTAAATTGACACTTAAAGACATCTTTCGAACATTCATTGTAACAAATATACTTAAAAATTAAGAATAATAAACAAATAAAAACTTAATAGAAAAAGACATTTAAAAGAAAATTTTCTATTCGTTGTTTTCCTTCCTGAGTGAAATCACCTGTCAACCCTACTCAAAATTTAACATTTTAATAAATGTGATATTATATTATATTATACCTATATACTTATATATGTATGACCTATACATAATATTTGAAAGTAAAAAATTGGCTTAAAAAGTCTATTTTGTTTTTTTTTAAATATGAAATTCTATTTTCTTATCTATACTTGAAACCTCTTTTATACATATAATATATTTTAAAAAGGTATATTCCTCTCACCTGGTGCAAAATATAAAATAAGATATTTAAGATTGGTTCTATATATGCTTAAAACTTACCTATGACAACTCTATATATATTTTACTAATAAAAATTAAAAAGTAAAAAAAAAAAAAAATACAAGTAAGTTAGAGAAAATTTGTTAAGACATTTTAAAACCACTTTTTGAATTTAATTTTTTTATTATCTCTCTCTCTCTCTCTATGTTTTTCAAAAAACTGCTATATTATCTATATGGATATAAAATATTTCCATAGATATTTGAATGTCCATTTATGTTATCTGAAGATATTTATATACAAATCTACTGATTTAATTTAATATTGCGGTTAAGTCAAAAAACTATAAAGTAAAATTTTTTTTTATTTTTATTCATTTATTTTTTATAAAATTTTTTTTTTTTGTTTTGTTTAATATTTTCTTACATTATCTTGATTTTATTTTACTTTCAAACATTTAATAAATATATAATTTAATAGAAAAGTTATATTTATTTATAAAACAAAATCAATTTTATGAAATTTCAAAGTAAAAAAGGTATGGAAAACTCTTAGTTAATTTAGGAGTAAATGTATAGAATTATCTTTGAAGATAATATAATATGAAACAAAAGAAGTGTTCTGTATTCTCTTTCCTCGCTAAAGTTAGTGTTCTTAGTAAAGTATTTTTCGTAATTTTTTGATATGTATTTTGAGACTAGACTTGCTCTCTTGTCGATTTTCAAAAGTATAGACTAGAGGGTAGTAAAAAATGATAAGCTTTCAGAACGTCTACATGTCTGCTCATAGAAGTTTTGTAAGTGATTTTGACTATAAAAAGTTTTCTAATTGAAAGAGTTTGAAAACTTCCAACAAATAAAAATAAAGTTCGAAATGTCCAAATACATCTTAATCACTTAATTTAATGTTTGTAAATATGTCATGTCATAACATCAAATTGAATGACTTAAACCATATTTTTGAGCTCCATTATTCTGGTTTAAATGGTCTATTGTGAAAGTAAATTTCTTTATCAAATAAATTGTTAATCTGTCTTATATTTTTATTGGTGTAAGATAAATAATTTTCTTCTCAATTTTAACATAATGCGTACTTATGACTTTTTCTCATCAAATTAGTAATATTATTAATTTTACATATTCTATTAACAATTTAAATCTCATTAAAAACTAACTCAATAAGAAATCTAGAAATTCTTTTCGATAGTAGTATTAAATTTCAAAGCCCATTATGAAAGCATTATTCACAAATCAAACTCATTACTTGGTTTCGTTAAACGGTGGTCAAAAGAATTTACGGATCCTTACACACTTAAATCCTTATATACATATATTTTGTTAGACTCAATTTGAAATACGCTAGTCAGTTATGGTTTCCTTCGTTTTGCAATACACCTAAAAACTTAGAAGAGTGGTACCTGAAGTCATTTTTCTAATTGAAATAATTAATGGAAATTTTATATCTCCTTTCTACTATTTCACAAATAATGAATACCTACTTTAATTGTTATCTAAGATCTATTAACATGTTCATTTAAAATTAAATCATTTTCTTTGATATTAAGACAACTTTCCAAATAGTTTTCTATTGAATATTCTGGAGCACTCAGATCACTTTTTAATATCCAATGGGCATTTAAGTTTATATATCATATTGTTTCAACGTGCTCCCTGAGCGTGCTCCCTGCACGCCAAAATCAACCTGCGACAAAATCTTGCTTTGTTTTTTATCTTGCATATCTTGCATTGTGGCTTTGTTTTTAAAGTATATATAAGCAAATAGAATAGGAATTTTAGAGTTGGATTCAAAAGCAGGGTTATACGCTTTTTCCAGAATATTTATATATATGTATATGTGAAATTCTGAATTACATGTGCAAGATTTTGCCATTTTGAAAAAAATGCAAGATTTACATGTGCAAGATTTTGCTAGAAGATTTTGGAAAAATGATTTAGTTTTAAAAGATTTTCGACAGCAAAATTTTGTATGCAAGATTTTGTCGAATTAGATTTTGACGTAAAAGATGATGTAGCAAACTCTGTTTTTTATACCCGTACGATAGGATCGGGTATAATAAAATTACTCCTCCGTTTGTAACACCTCGAAATAAGCGAGCTAGATATACCTTCAAAGGTATGGATCGGATCAGAAAAAAATTCTAAGACTTTTGAGCCATGTCCGTCCGTCCGTCCGTCCGTCAGTCCGTCAGCAAGCTAACTCAAAAACTAAGAAAGCTAGAATCTTGAAATTTACACAAAATATTCTGGGAGTAATTTGTAGGTTCCCTATTTTTTTGGTTGAGTTTGGACCAAAACTTAGGGTAGCTCTCGAACACCTAACTTTTAGATCCCCACATTTTTTTTGAAATAGAGCTATGAAATTTGAATTGCTGATAGATCTCACAAAAATATTAATTTTATTTTAATAACTTTTTTTTGTAGCCCCACCCGTTACGGAGCTACAGCTCCCCAAAGGTTCAAAAAAGCTCTATATTTAAATTGTTATAGCACAAGTTGTATAAGGTATATCTTCATTTTGAAAACGCCAAACGATTACTAATTTTATTAGCTTTAAAAGTATATATACAATAAATATATATTTGTAGCATACAGTGTCTTAATTTACCGTTATGCGAAACTCAAATTTTGTAAAATCCTTTAACCCTTCTATCTTCTAAACGGTTTAAGTTGGAAACTTGAAATTTTGACAAAAGTTAGATCTTTGAAAATAAGTATGAGTCATTTCAGAAATTTTTTTTGTATCACCCCCCGTTTAGGAGCTGTAAGGGGTCAAAAACTGAAAAATGCTTATTTTTAAACACCTGTAACTTGAACACCTGTTAAAATTTTTTTGAAGTAATACACAAAAATTAAAGCTTCAACATTATACTTTTATTTCTGTTAACAACTTTTTTTAATAATATAGGGTTACTTTATAATTGACGAAAGTGTTACTTGATTTTTTCAAATTTTCTAACAAATTTCTTCAACAAATTTTTTGCATTTGTTTTACTCGATAATTTGAAATTGTTGAGTATTATATCCTTATCGTAGTACAAAATATTATATCGTAGTACAAAAAAATGTAAATAAATAAACAACATAACGGTTGCTTGAAGAATTTTTATTTATATGATATTGATATACATATTTATATAATATCATGTTTATTTACATATCGTATATGCCACTAGTGAGTGAATGATAAGAGTATATATGTATATTATATAGTGCCGTATTTACATACATATATGTATTTTATTGTACTTATAAGAAATTATTCTGTCAATGGAATATTTAAATATAATATAATATAATATTTAAAATTATATTTACTGTTTTGTACTTAGTAAATTTAATATACATTTACCGCTTAGTATTAAATGGTACTATAGAATATTTGAAAAAGTTTTGGATTGATAATCGTTATGTGGAAGGTTTGAATCTGCTTTTGAAGAATGTACATATAAACATATAGTTTGAATATATGTACAACCCATAGTACTAGAAATTATAAAATTCACCCAAATTATTTTAATATTAAAATATTAAAAAAATAATATTGTAAGCAGAGTGACAGGCTGTGAACATACTAACGGTTCGTACGGGTATCTAAGAGTTGACAAAGTCAACTGTATTCTTCCTCGTTTTTTATCAATTTTGTTTTTAATAAATACTTCTAAATTTTATAACTATAAATAATTTAATTTATAGATTTTATATCTATGAATTTTATTGCTGAATTAAAAAAATCAAAAATAAAAAAGTTTTTTTTAAAAAAAATGTTCAAAAAATTTTTTATTTAAATTCCACATTTTTGATCTTCCACTTTTCTTAAAATAAATAAATAGCTTTATTCTACTTATTTATTCAAAAACTTTAACATCTAGATCTAATTACATACCAACAAATATTGTTCATAATTAAAATTACCTGGTTAATCTTCAACTAGTTCTATTAATCCCAGCTATGAGTTCTTGCCTACCGATGAGTTCAGTTTAGTGTTGATGAACGAAATATCTCCTAATTTTCATTTTATGTTATAGATTTTGTTTTTTAAAAATAATTTTTCTTACCATTTCGAAACTAACATTTAAAAATCACATTTATAGGTACATTGAAAATAAGATACAAAAATGTTTTGAAACTCTGCTCCTTATAAAAGAGTATCTTCTTAGACTTTTTGTTCCACATTTGTTGTTTACGTTAGGTTACGTTTGAAAATAAGTATTTTGTTAATAAAAATCCTAAAACTCATCTCAATTTCTGTTCAATAACACCTTATTTATCTTATGTTCGAAATGTATTTATTTATTATATACTTCTTCTATCTAAAATTAGATCGAAAATCCAGATACAGGATGTGTTCTTCTAATAAAGCCATCTAGCTTTTAATAAAGCATCAATTACATAGGGGTCATTATGTTGAAAAAAAAATATGGAATGGACAATATTTTTGATACTTTTTTGAAAGAAAGTTTAGTTTGATCACAGTTTTATCTATAGTTTTTGTTGAAACAAACGTATTGCCTACAAAAAATAATTAGGTAAGATTTTTTATTTTTTTTTATATTAAATATAATTTTATTAAAATTAAGAAACCTTGTGTTTACAACACAAAGAAACAGCTTTTTTTTCCAAAATAATTGAAATAAAAGATTATAATACTAAACATAATTATTATTGTAATAAGTAATAACATAAGTATATAAATATATAAAATAAATGTTCATCATTTTTTCCATACATTTTTTTTTTTTTCAAAAATTTTCAATTTCTACATCCGAGAAATCGTTAAAATTATTTAAGAATAATTACCTCAGATGAATCGTAATAAAAAATTTTCATATTTAATAAAAAAAAAATGCAATTAAATAAACCTTTAGATTATTTATTTTAAAGATTTTGATTAAAAATTTAAAAAAAAAAAAAACTATAATTACAATATTGTTTTAATCCCTTTATTATCTAATTACCATTCTCTTTCTTAACGTCTTTAAATAAATTTTAACAGTTTACTTTAAATTTCTTCCAAAAACATTTATTTTGTTTATATTTTTATCATTCATTATACATGAATACTTACAAAAAAAAAACAAAAAGTAATAGAAAATTTTTTTTTTAATGTAAACATTTTAAACAACAGCAACAGCATAAAAAATTCAATTGCTCTTCAATTCAAACTTCATTTAAACTTCATCAGAGATCCTTTCAACGAAACAAAATTCATTAAAAGTTTCACCAAAGAATTTCAAATTTAATTAAAGTTATTTAGATGTTGAAGAAACAAACATTTTATATCCTTACTTTTTATCCTTTATACATATATACATAAATAAACTTATATATTTTTATATATATATATATATATACATATATTGATTCATTACACATCGCACATCAACATTGACATTTTTAAATAAATAAAAGACTTCTTTAGACTTTTTTTTTTAGCTCGGTCATAATCTATTTCCTACTTTTTAAGACAACAACATTTTCCTAATAAAAGTAAGTCTGAAGATGAACTTACATTATACAAAAAAAAAAAAAAAAAACAAGAAAAAATTAAAAGAAAATAACAAAAAATTTGAAAGTTAAGACAAAAATGCAATGTCTATTGTTTCGATGTTGCAGAATTTTATTTAAAATTCAAGAACAAATACAAAAAAATAAAATTAATTAAAATCAATTATTTATCTTTTAAATATAATATACTTTAAATATTTAAATGTTAAAAACAGGTCTTAAAATCACAACATAAAATTTTAAACTTTTAAACCAATTTAAAAGTAAATTGAAAGAATCCGTTTGTAATGTATTAAAAAATTATAATTAAATAAAGTTCCACATATAATGATGTGGACATCATCGTTAAAAGATATAATATTTCAAGTGCCTTAACTTCCAGTTTACAAGATTATACAATTTAGAATAGTATTAACTCCGGCAGTCCAACCTATTTCTAAATTTTGATGTTCTACTATAAAATTATCCACTCACTTTATAAAACCAATTTTGATTTTCTTCTGTTTCTATTATGGTATAAGTATAAAGGTATATAGTATAGTACTATATTGCAACATTTCCCATATATGCTTTTTTATACTCTTGATGATGATCCACAGTCACAGTTTCATCAATTACAATACAATAAAAACTTCTTTATTTAAATTTCTAAAATAAGCCGCCGTTTTTATTTGACTCAAATTTTAATTGACTTTTATTTTGACAAATATATTTCGAATTTGATAATGCGAACCGAGATCTTATAATCTTAGAAACAAAATCGATAATTAAATTTGAATATTTAATCTAAATATTTAAATATGTATACATATCTGGGTCTACAGATGTTTTTTGAAACTTTAATAACCGTTAATCGTATTTACATAAGAACTATGGTTGTTAGTAGTTCAACAATGGTTCCACTACTAACAGGTGTTATATTATATATATATAACGGTAAAATCAAAATTTAAATCTAAAGATGAATCGATTTTTGTATTTAATTTTGGGAATAATTTTTGAAATAAACATATATTTCTTTAATTTATATAATAATAACATAAAATTATATAATAATAACATAAAATAATAAACTACTTTGTTGATTGTATCTACAAACTGAACATCAACAATTAAATTAAATATAATCATCATCATCATCATTGGCTGGATAGCCCTGATATAGGATCTTCACTTGTTGCAGTTTTCGCCTCCGCATGTAGACCTGTAGCTTGCTGAAGTTCTTCAGTTTATTAATCCTATTGTACAGGCGTCTCTTTCAACGCCGTCAATACATTTTAATTTGGGACGTCGTCTTTTCTTTTTAAGTCACTCCTATCAAATAATAACTTTCTAGGTAGACAATTACTAGCACTTCTTTCGACGTGGCCTGCCCATCTTTATCTGTCGATTTTAATTGTCTTTATAATATCCAGATGGCCATTTATTTGGTAGAGTTTTTAATTGTATCGTTTTCGACATTTTTCATTTACGGCATCAAAAATTTTTCTTAATATCTTTCTTTCAAGTATTACTAGTTTATTTTCGTTCGCTTTACATAGCGCCCAGGTTTTACAGGCATATGTTAGGACGGATACTATGAGTATACAATATAATATTGATATTTTAGATTGTTTGTCGATATACATAGTTGCTTTTTAGATGTTTATTCAACCCATAGTAACATCTATTTGATGCTAGTATTCTCTGATTTGTTTCAGTGCTGACGTTGTTTTCAAAATCAATCAATTTCAAAATTGTGGGTACTCGCCTATTGTTAGATTTTGTCCTAGAGCACGTGCTCGTAATTCGCTTGACGTTAATATGAGCATCTTAATTTAAATATAATACCTGTTAATTATTATTAACAAAAATTAATATTAGATTTAGCAAGATGATACAATTAAAAGGAATACAAATAAAAAAAAATCACTTCACAAAAAAAATTTTTTTTTTTTGTTTTATTTTTCATTTTATATTAACTTAATACCATGCCAAAAGAAATGCAACTGTTTTAGATTTTCTCAAGATAACCATATCTTCAAAATTTAAAAGTATGGTGAAAAAATGATTTTAATTATTTTTGGAGAAAAAATTGTAAAACTTAAAAATTCTGCAAATGTACCATATAAAAAAAATTTCTTATTAATAAAAATTGTTTTTTTGTAATTTTTAGTAAATAATGTACCTTCGACTTTGACACAAATTTAATTTAATTGAAAAATAATTAAATTATAGCAGATTATGGTATAATTTTGATACAAATTTACGAAAGTTTAAAAATTAACATAAATAAATTCTGTTCTATTCTTTTCTTTTTTTTTCTTTAACTTTTTTTTTTTAAATTTAATTATTGCAACGTCTTAAAGTGAATACACAAAGATATAAAATATAAATTTTCCGACATCTATCGGAAGATAGAAAAAACTATTATGAATTTATGATAATGTAGTGAAAATTTGTATATTTTTCTAATTCACAATAAAATGAATTGTATAACAACTATTGAATACAATGACTACAAAAACTACATTTCTTATAAATTTTATTAATTAATTATTAAAATAAATTAGAAATTTCAGATATAATCAAGTGTAATTAATTTATTTCATAAAAACAGAAATTAAAATGAAATATTCTAACGTACGTGTAATTTAAATTATTTTTATGCATACAAAATGTGAATTAAAAATAAATAAAACGAATAATTTATCCAAATCTGATCAAATTGTTTCTTTTTCAACTAATAATAATTAATTTTGAAATTTTTTTTTAAATAAATAAATTTGACAATGTTACAATATAATAAATATTTGTAAAACAATTTTAAAGTAAAAAAAAAAATTACAAAATAAATTTATTTTTAGTACCTAATTTGTTCTTGTGCAAGCAAAATAAAAAAATAAAATAAAAATCAATAAATAAATAAATTTTAGAAACAAAATCAACAGCTGAGCAAATTAAAAAAATTAATAAATATATTTATGATATTTATTTGCCAAAAAACTTTTTGAAATATTTCAATCTGAATTTATTCCTTTGTATTTTAAGAAAAATAAATTTTACATGTATATATTTTAAAACACATAAGTATAAAAGTTTCATATACTTAAATATTATATACTACTATACCATTTACCAATACTATTCTGTGACCCTACCTTCTAAAACAATTTGTTTTATATGACATGTAAACACAATAAGCAAATCACGTTTACATTAGTAACTTAAATTTTTTTAATAATTATAAAATTTGATTAAATTGAAAAAATAGGGATTATGTATTAAATACCGAAAGATACCGTTATTTTTTGTAGGGATTTTTAGAATAATGACTACTCTATAGTTGTTATTAATAGTTATTAATTATTAATCTTGTTATATAAATTATGGATGTACCCTTTTATTTAAAACAAAATTTCGTTATAAAGTACATTCAAACCGAAATTAGATTAAATAGAGTTTAAATATTGCAGAGCTAATGTTGTGAAAATTACTTTGACAATTGTGGCTTGCATTTTATTACAGATTGCTACATAAGCCAAATAGAAAGTGGATAAATATAAAAAAAAATCAACATAAAGGTAAGTGGATAAATAAAATGACATATAAACCATAAATTAAAAAGAAAACAATTATACATAATATTAAAAATTTGTTCAAAATAATTGTCTTTTTATATAATTGCCATAATTTTATGAAAGGTCCTAAATAACAATTAATAAATAAGTCTTTTTTTAAATTATAAGAACATTGAGTTAAACATAGAATCAGATAGAAATTTTAAAATTTAGATTTTTTTTTTAGCGAAACAGAACATAGAGGATTTAAAGCAGATACAACTAAATAGATAGCATATTACGTACGACTCCATGCATTAAAAAAAAATTGAAATTTTAAACAAATTTGTAATTAGACTTTTATAAAATTTCAGCAGTATTATATTTCATTAGGTATAAAATCACTCCTACCACACATTATTTAAATTTGACAAAACCTTTTGTATCACTTAAATATTTAAAGTTTCGGTTTTTATATATTATATATTTTAGAAATGAAAAATATATGTATTTCTTTTTTTTCATTATAGTATTTTACTATTTCAAAAAAAAAATATTAATTCTACATTATGTGAACATAACGAAAAATTTCAATGAAAAAATCAGTTTACTGGGTAAGAAAAAAAAATAAAGAATATGAAAAGAAATTTTTGACATTTCATTGAAGAATCAGTTCTCTGTGTAGTGTAGTGTGTTTCGATAAGAATTATTTTAGAGGTCCATAGTAGGTATGTAATTAAATTTTTATATAAATATGATGTTACCTATATATCATTATATGACAAGAATAATAATTTATATAAAAAAAAAATAAAATTATGCAACATATATGCATTTCTATAAATAAAATACTGTTTTGTCCTAGTTTTTATGCGTTCGATTAACATGAATGCAGATTTAATTTTAATTTTGTAGCCATAGGAAGAGGTTATAGTTGAATAATTTTATTTTTTACCTAGTTGAAATTACATAATAAGTTTAGTTAGAAATTATTTTAATTTTTTTTTTTTTGTTTTCTAATTTCAACTATATTTAAAAAATATTTTTAATAAATAAAAAAAAAAAAATCAAACAAAAAAATAAAAATGTTTATATTCACTATTTGTATTTTTATACAAATTTTAATGCATATCCACATTTGCTGAAACTTTTAACATACACAAAATTAAATGGCATGGAATTATGGCTTTTTCAAACACATAAAAATCACCTAAACGACGATATGAAATCGCTTTTAAAAACCTTTAATCAACAAAATCACAACTAAATAATGTATCCGTCCTACCACAGCAAACTACAGTGATATAATTTAATTCATCATGCGTATCACATCAATTTTACGAGGTGCTCATTTTGGCAACTTAGCCAAAATTCATGGTATTGTAACATACAAAATTTCACCATTTGAGCAAAAAGCTTTTGCTGGTGTCATTAGTCATGGTGTCCCAAACACAATTAGAAGAATTAGAGAAAGTATTTTTCGAGTTTTACCGCGTAAGTTTAATTTTCTATAAGAAAAAAAATGTTCAACATAATTTTAATAATAATTTTGTTTTTAATAATTTTTAGCTTTTGTGATTGGATATTTAGTATTTGATCTTACTGAAAGGAGGCATGCTGCCTTAATGCGTAAAGATCCAGCAGAATTCGAAAATGATTCTTAAATTTTAGTTAAATTATATAAAAAAAAAAACAAAAAACAAAAGTCGATGTAAACGAAGTATAATCTAGTATTCATAAATCATTCACAAAATGTAACGCTTTGGCTTTACATCATTATATTGTTTGTGTTTAAAATAAAAATGCTAGTGGAACAATAGAATTTTTTTTTGTTTTAAATTTTTTAAATTAATTGATAACTTAATTGATCCGAAGTGTAATTCTAAATACAAGGTGGTCAAATATGATGCATATTTATATGCTTTTAAAATCTATTAAACAGGTTCAAAGTAATGACATCTGCAAATGAATAGCTAATATAATTAAAATCAAATTATTGGAAAACATGATCCAAATGACGCATTATGTATGACCTTTAGCAATTATATAAAACAATTATTTTTTTTAAATTTAAATTATAAATTTGCTTGCATTATCAAGGACTTCAAAATTAGGGCAAGGTCATTTTATTTAATATTTATATAATTAAAAATTTTAATGGTTTTCCCCAGTGTAAATAAAATTCAGTGATGTCAAAGCAATGATTTATATTACTCAAGGCATGCATTGCTCAAGGATGCATTGTTTTATTTGTAAATTAATTGATTGCATTGTGACTACATTTTTATTTTAGAACCTTATTTAAATCATTAGATTAAACTTGCATTTCCAGATGTTAAAAACTACTCTTTTCGTTAAGTTATAGCAATTTCGTTAAGTTATAGCATGAGGAAACATGTGTTGAAAATCTTTAAGATATAACAAGTTGGTACTATTTTCTAAGATTTTGTGCATGAACTTTCATAATAATACGTTAAGAAGTAAAAAATATCACATAAAACAAGGAATATAAAATTTTTAGATCGTTGTGTAGCTTATCGACAGTAATTGCCTTAATCCTATATATTTGCGCAATATTTTCATAAATACTCGCGCTAGGTCATATTCATCCAAACTGAAAATACATAAATGTTAATAATATCTGAATAATTTTTTTTTTTTTTTTTCAGATATAAGTTTTTTACAAATAATAAAATGTTTATTATATCTACTTAATTAAATTTATTTATCAAAAAAGTGTCGAAAAACAAAAAATTCACAAAATATTTTGTACTTATATTTTGCATTTTCAACATTTCTGTAAGTGCTGCAAACGTACACCAAAATTCATGCAACTTTAACAATTTGCAGACCTCACATTTGTTTAATACAAAGTTTATTCGTGTTTAAAACAACAAATAAGATTTTTAGAAAATTGAAAATTAACTGATCCAAACTATTTTTTACATTGCAAATATGAGTAAAGTTCGAAAGAAATCAGCGAGAAAATGAGTTATTGATTTAAAAAATATTAAAACTCATTTACTTGGAAAATGAAGAGCAATAGAATTGGATAAAAAAGATCCATACGCGAGTACTGAAGAGTTAAGCAACGTAGAAATAAAATATAAAAACAAATTGTGTTAATGAATTTTTAAAAGGATCTTTTTACGGTTTAATTCTTTTTTAATCTAATATATCGGTTTTGAAAAGGGTCTTAATTTTATAAATTTTTATAAATAAAATATTCCACATTAGGGCGCGTTTTATAATAAAATCTTATCTTACAAAGTTAAATTATCATATTTTGCTGATTATATAAATAATTCACCTGTTTTTCAGTAAGGGTTCAAATTTAAGTTTTCAAATAAAAAAGTAATTTATTTTTTTCCAACTATCATTATTTTTATTTTTAATTTAGTATAGTAATAAAAATTTATGTTCATTGTTCTTATATTTCACTATATAATTTTTGTTTTTACAACAGAAAGAAATTTCCATTTGTGGCTTTGTACATAAAATGATCAGTTTATTTTTTCTTTCTTCTCGTTTAATAAATTGGAATTAATTGATAAAAACTATTTGGTAAAATATATATATATATATAAAATACATAAAAAAAAATTTTTTTATAGGTACAAAAAGAACAAAAATTTATTGTTTTTACAATAAAAAAAAAGTTTGAAAATTTTTTAAATAAATAAAATTACTTAAAAAATAAAAAAAGAGTTTAGAATTCATTTTTTTTTTCAGACTATTTTTTATACAAATTATCACACATAATCTAATTGAATATATATTTGTTTAACTCCAACTGATTCAAAAATCATTCTGGCATGTGTTACAACATATCGTGCATCAACATTTTTTGAAACTTCTAATTTAATAGCACCAACATAAACATCTGAACATAATGTCCAAAAATGTGGTTCTTGTACTGCATAAACACCAGCTAAACCTGTTACTTTTTGATAACATTGAGGCAGTGCACGATCTAATGGAACTGGTTGTCTTTGCATTAATACCATTACTGATTCTTTTATTAAACTAAGTACACTCAATGCAATTAAAACACCAATAAATATTGAGCATATTGGATCAGCAATCATCCAACCAAACATTTGCATTAAAACAGCTGATATTATAACACCAACTGAACCTAATGTATCCGCCAATATATGTAAAAATACACCACGCATTATTTGTGAATTACCACCACTTAAATCAGGTGTCACACTATGACTATGGCCATGATGATTCATATTATTATTTTCATTATGACTATGTCCATGTCCATCATCATGATTATGATTACCATGATTTATTTCAATTAAATTTTCATGTGAGGAATGTGAATGGGAATGTCCATGACCATGGCCTCCACCACCATGTGAATGACCATGACCATGTTGAAAAGCATATATTCCAACTAAATTTACAAGTAAACCCAATACTGAAACAACAAATAATCTTTCGTGTTTGACTTCTGGTGGTTCAATTAATCTTTCTACAGCTTCCGATAATATAAAGAATGATATAAAAAGTAAAAATAAACTATTAACAAAGCCAGCTAAAACTTCAGCTCTTACATAACCATAAGAGTAGCGTTCATTTGCTTTCCATTTTGTGATGACAGATGCTGCTAGACCAGCTAATAGACCTGTACAATCGAAGAACATATGAAATGAATCCGATATTAGACCTAAAAATAAAAGTTATTAAATACAAAATACAGGATTTATGTTGGAAAATATTTTAATTAAATTATTTTTTAAATAAACTTTTTTGTCTAAATGTATGCAATAGAAATAACATTTAAAATTGGTTATTACTATTAGTCATAAGAAAACATTTTAATGCATAAAAATAATTTGCACGTATTTGAATATGTAGTCATATTTAAATTTAATTATTCTCATTACATATTCGTGGTAATTAATTTACAACAATATTAGAAAGTTTCTAAAGAATATATTAATTTTATTTGTTTAAAAACAAATAATTTTTCACATGTTTATTATGCAATTGTTATTAAAGCAAACAATAATAGTATTTATTTTCACGTTTCCTTTTTTTTATTGATTTGTAATCATTTTTTAGCCAAGGTTAGGAATTGCTTATAAAAAAAAAAAATGTCAATAACCTTGCAAATATTATTTTTGTTTTTAATATATTCATTTCAATATTAATCTTTTATTATACTTTTTAAAAATTAAAAATATAGGTATTAATATATATTTCAATTTACCTAAACTGTTTGTCCATACTCCATACGTTAATTCAACAAATGCAAAACTTAAATTAAGTAATAGAAATAGTAATAAATTCCTGGAATTTCTATCAGAAAATATTAAACGTTTCCAACCATTTAGTTTTTCTTTAATTCGGTAAACAAAATTTCTGTTATCTCTATGTGAAAGCGGTAGTGGAAGCATTTTTATTTTATTTTTATATTTTTAATAAATTTTTAATACTAATTAAAATTAAAACCAACTTATTTTTAATAAAAAAAAAAGTAAATGATGTGGAATTCCCGTCTTAAAGAATGATATTTAGTTTAGTTATAAATCTTATTGCATACGTGGTGTTGTATTGTTCTTATTCCTAATAAATTATTATCTCCTTTTATTTTAATTTCTTTTTTGTTTTATGAACTAAATTTATTCGTTTATAATTTTACATAAATTTGTATCGTTATTATTATATAAATAGAAAATTATTTTATAAAAAACAATTTAAAAGACTATATAATACGATTTTTAATAACATTTTAATAATTTTTTCTAATACATGCTTTTTTAATGAATTTTTTTCGTATTAAAAATATTACCGCATCTGTCAAAGAAAAAAAAAAAGAGAAATCGATTGTCAAATAAACATATGTCAAAATTTTTGAAGTTCCGAAGGAAAAATCTGTTCAAATATGGTTCAAATCAAAAAACATGATTACAGCGCTGTTTGTGGATAATAGAAAAAATGTTTGTGTCTTAATTGTGTTTAAATAAATATAATAAATAAAATAAATATAGTGTCTTAAAAATTATAAGTACATATATTTTTAAGTATTTCTTTTTTTTTTAGCAAATTTAAATTGTTGTTTTTATAGCAAGAAATGAATCAATTTAAATCTTTTTAATATTTAATGTAACTTTCGAAAAGATACAATTTTTAAAAATTATTTAGTAAACACGACTATTTGAAAAATACAGTTTATTGCTTTAAATCAAATAAATTATTTAATATTTCGTAAATAATTGTAGTATTAATTAAATGTATTTATATATATGAATTTTATATAGAAGAAGCAATAAATTTTAAGAAATAATAATAATAAAACATTATTATATTTTTTATATTGTATTACTAAAAATTACTATATTTACAACAAATTCGTAATTTGTACAGTTTATGAATTAAATTACTAAATTTATTTTTATATTTACTGTATTTTTATTAACTATTAAATATAAAACATCTTTCTTGAACTAAAAAAAATTTTGAAATATTCCAAATAAATCATTTCCGGCACATTTTGATTATTTTGACATTTTTCAATGACATTGACGTTTTGGATAAGGTTTGTGAAAATGACTGTTTCCTTTCTCCATCTTTTTGCATTGAAATATCGCAATGGTAAGTTGTGCTAGAATAATATTTTTTAGTATTTAATATTAATTAATAAAAGTGTATGTTAAAATATACAATTTTGAATAGAATGTTTAATATTTAACTAAAATTTCATAAATTTCTAATGATTTTTTATTATAAAAATTATTAAAATGTTTCGTTCTTAAAAACCAACACCGCATGGTGTTTTCAACCTATTATTTTATATTTCTTGTTTACTAAAACTAAAAATTTTATTTATATTTTGTAGCCACCAAAGAAGGACTCTAAATCTGCTGCTAAGCAGCCACAAAAAACCCAAAAGAAGAAGGAAGGAGGAGGTGGCGGCAAGGCCAAAAAGAAGAAGTGGTCTAAAGGAAAAGTTCGTGATAAGTTAAATAATCAAGTTCTTTTTGATAAAGCAACCTATGAAAAATTATATAAAGAAGTACCTCAATATAAATTGATTACACCTTCTGTTGTTTCCGAACGTTTAAAAATTAGAGGATCATTAGCTAAACGTGCTCTCGTAGAACTTAGAGAAAAAGGTAAATTTAATTAAAATAATACGAGATTTTGTTCTTATAACTAAAATAATTTATTTTAGGTTTGATTAAACAAGTTGTTCAACATCATTCTCAAGTTATTTATACAAGAGCGACAAAAGGCGATGATGCATAAGTATTTGCAAAAAAGTTATTATAAGATACAGAAAATAAAACTTTTTTAAAATCTAAAAAAATAGTGTTATATCTTAAAAATGTGACTTATGTGACAATTAAAAATTGAAACAATTATTTTAAGAAATGAAAAAGATTGTTTACTAATTAAAAAAATTAATACGAATTAATTGTATTAAAGCATAACTTATCAAAAATATAGGTGTTACAAAATAATGGATTAATGTGAAATTTTTTAATTAAGTTTCATGTTTAAAAAAAAAAGAACCAGAATAATGAAACAATAGGAAATTTAATTTCACTTTAGAAAAAAAGTTACATTTATTAAAGTAGTTAGATCTTATCAAGAATTTTTTGTGTAAACAAAATAATTGTTCAAAATAATTTTTTTTTTTTATGATTAATATTTAAATTTGCGAGTTCCATCATATTCATTGCTTTTAAAATACAGTTCTTATTTGCAAATTAATTTTAGATCTTTATCACATGCAATTATTTTTTTAGTGGAAGTTATTGCATTTAACAGTTTTAAATACATAGATCATAATTTAATATATTTACTTAAAATATGATTTTTATTGTCTGATTAGCATTCTTTTAGATCTTGACTTAACTTTATTTTATTTTTTATTAAGGCTTGATGTGGCATTTTACAAGTCCGTTTAAATAAAAGCAAAAATGGAAAACAACATATTGGCTATGATTGGCTAACAACATGGCTATTTGATTTATGATTAGTAGTTGAACTACAATAAAAGGGAAAATTGAAAATGACAAATATTTGAGAATGAATTTTCAGATGGCATTTTTTGATAACAAATCAGATTCCGTTATATGTGAAAGAATGTTGTTTTATTAATAAAAAAAAGATTACGCCTAAGTCAAATTTGTCAATGTAATGTAAACTGGCACTACTTTATTCTGCTTTTTTGGATTTCCTTCATTCAAATTTTAAATCTTGAATTTTGAATCTCAAGACCTCAGCAGGTAATAACTGTACATAATTATTTTGAAATATATGGGTTATTGACCTTTCAAATTAATTTTTATAAAATATGTTAACTAGGTTTTAATTTAGGTTTCCTATAGTTTTATTTTGGTATTTTAAATTGAATAATAGCTGTCGTATAATACCATCGATGCTAATTAAAAATAATCATTTCCAAATTCCATATTTAATAAAAGTAGGGGCCTCGTGTGTAAAAGCGTATAAAATACGCTGTAAACATCGAGGGAGTGTGGGTTCGAATCCCACACACGGCGTAAGTGTTATTCCCCCTTACAACATTTACGGCCACGCCTGAAAAGGAAAGGTTGTGTAATTTCCTGTTCACATTTATGTGGCAAAGAAATGCACTAAAAAAAGGAATTAGGTTTACCATTCAGCAATTACCCTTTCTTTGCGGATGACGAAGAGCGTTCAACGTTGATTAGTTATGTTGGTTCAATTTTTCAACTGAAAGTTTCTTCTAAAAACTTCGATGACAAACAAAGCTGAGCAAATGACAAAGACCGTCTAGAAAGCAATTAAAACTACGTCTATGTGCCAGTCTGCCGCATAATTTATCAGAACATCACAGTGCTCGCTGAGTGAAATCTGATGACAAGTAATGCTAAAATCTTAAAGACAAAGCAATATTAATATGTAGTACCCATAGATATTTATATTAACTACCATAACTTAGTTAATATATCTGTGGTATAGTATCTATGTATGTAGAACTATTTTTTAGTAATCTTCAAAATTCGAAACTAATGTCTGTCTCACGTTATTAAAGTTGAAAACAATACGGAATTAGACAATTAAAAATCATGAAACTATTTTAATTTTGTAATTAATTATCGAATTTCATGCAATTAAAATGTTTACACGCAAAAACTTCTATAAAAAGTTTGTAATAATTCTATTTGGAATCAGTAGAAATAGAATAATTAATTAGATAAGATGAAAATTTTCGGTATTTTAAAGCAGATCAGTATTCTTTTTACTTTGGTTATTATAACTGTAAGTATTAGAATGAATTGTTTTTTTTTTTTTGTGCTAAATTAACTTTTGTAATGTAAAAAAAAAACAAAAAGGACCAGAAAACGCCTTTATATATTAAACAGATGCTTTTAAGACGAAATTAACTTTTGTAATGTAAAAAAAAAACAAAAACGCACCAGAAAACTCTATTAAAGTGATCCTTTTAAGAGGAAATTAACTTTTGTAATGTAAAAAAAAACAAAAAAGAACCAGAAAACGCTTTTATTAAACTGATCCTTTTACGACGAAAAAGTAAAATTCTATTCAAATCTAAAATTTGAAAACTAATATATTTCACATGTTTTGTATTTATAGGATTTAGTTACATGCCAAGGTGGTGGTATGGGTTCAGATGCAGGAGCCGGTGTCGGTGCCGGTGCTAATATGGGCGGTGGAATGAATGGTGGAATGGGAGAAAGTGGTGCATTAGGCCATGGACCACCAAAGAAAATGGCACTACCAGGAAGAAATTTTCATACAGCAAATAATAACCCAAGAGGATTTATGAATATAGCATATCCTGAATACAAACAAATAAATAAAAGAAGTATTATGACAGTTGAACCAATGCAACAAAATTCTGATGATAATATCTCACAAAGAAATAAACGTTATACAGTTTTAGTAATGCCACATGAAGAAAATCATCCAAAATTCAATGAAATTCCAAATAATAATAAAGTGAGTCAACATGTTGGTGTTATGAAACAATTTGGTAGATTTGAAGAAATCTTTAATGAAAAAGTAATTTTTCAGATGAGATCAAAACGAACACCAGAACATACTTCAGAAGAAGAAAATTTAGAAAACGAAAATGATAATAGTGATGATGTAAGTGATACTAGTAGTAGTAGTAGTTCCAGTTATAGTGATAGTAATGAAGAAAATGAACAGAATTATAATAATAATATAAATAAAAGAAATCGTCGTCGTGCAATGTTGAATTACCGAAATAGTGGTATTAAAAATGATCATCAATCATTATATAAAAATGATATGCATTCAATTCCAATTATGGAAATAAATAAACAGAGTATTATTCGTAAAAGTTTCGGTAATTTTGTTCAATAAATATTAAAAATATACGAAAAAAAAATATATAATTAAACATTTCTAACAAATTTAATTTAATTCTGTAAAATAATTTAAAATTTAATATATATACACAAATTTTTAATAAACATTATCAGAATTTAGCTTGTGTTTTTCTTTTTCATTATTTATGTATATGTATAAAATTTAATAATAATGTTGTTGTTGATCAACTTGATTTGCTTCTGATGTAGCTTCAAATGCTATACGTTCAGCTTCTCTTTCGGCACCAATTTGTGCATGTTCTTGAACAATTTTATCATATAAATTTAAATGTTTATGTGTTGCTCTTATAACGGCTTCGCTATTATATGGTAATGGTGCATTAGCAACTGCATGGGCCTAAATGTTAATAACAAAAAAAAAAAAAAATAGAAGTTATTCAACAGCTCTAAAATGAAATTTATGCATTGAAAATTTAATAATTTTTTACATACATGATCTTGATGAGTATTTCCTGATTGTGCATGTGATTGTGCTATTTCATTGTAAAGTTTTAAATGTTGTGCTGTTGCTCTACGATTTGCTTCAGTATCTTGAACAGGATGACTTAATTTTGGACGAAAACCATTTTCATCAGCAATATATTGTACTGTTCTTACTTCATTCTTTGGGTCAACATATGAAAATGATCCACGAACTGTACCAGAACCATCTGATACTTCAGTATGTGTACGATCTACACTTCCTGCAAAAAAAATAAAAAAAAAATTAATTTTATTAATAAATATTGTTAATATTTTATTATTTTAAGATTTGATGCAAAATTTATTTTTGAAATATAATTTTTGAATAATTGACTAAAATTTAGTTTTCGATCCTTACAGCATTTATGAGCTTTAATGTAAAATAAAGGATGAATACAAGGAAAAAGTTTTCTAAGTTAATCTTTTTTTTTAATATACATATGTATATACAATATACATAGTTATTTATTTTTAAACTGATGCAAAACGTACAATTGATTGATAGTTAGTACTATTAACGCATTAGAAAAAGTTAAGAAGCTGTAATAGAAAATATGAAGCTTGTTGCGGTCTCCAATTTATTTCATATACATATTTCTAAAATTTCCTTAGTACTTTTTAGTGGTACTCAATATAATTAATTCTTAAAATTCAAAATAATTTTTAATAAAGTCCTTTATTGCAAATTCCTCATTAGTAGTTATTAATCGTTTTCTTTCTTTACGTACATGGCATAATCGACTCAGAATTCGATTCTGATCCGATCCATACACCAGTCCCCCCCTTTATATAACTCCTTTAGTTTCTGAGTTATTGTGAAGACGGGCGGACGTACATGGAATGAGATTCTGAGCCGATCCATACCCTTGACACTATATCTAGCTCGGCTCATTTAAGGTGTCACAAAAGTAATGGGAAATTTATGATACTTTGAACATACATACGTTCATAGAGGTAATACGGGTATAAAAATTTAAATCAAATTTTAAAAAAGAGTGATCATAAAATTAAACTTTAAATAAAAAGTGCAAAAGTGTTGTTAAGAGCTCACGCCTAAAGAATAGGTATAGCGGAGTCGAACCTATGCAGGGGATGCAAGTATGCAAGTACTTCACGTTCTGTTCCAATGTCGAAACTTGAGGGCCAAAGGCGAAGAACTTTAGGAGAAGATCAATGGGAAAACTTTTCCGAAGTTAGAATGCTCAATCAGGGAGACATTTCATGAAGGGAATAGGAGAGCACCACGGGTCGCAGGGCCTAGATACAAGGGCAGTTATATCCCCCTCCCCTCTCCTTGGAAACAACAACTAATAAAAATTCACTCTCTTTTAATGCGTGCTTCTTAGCTTGACTTTTAAAGCTCAAATTAAAAATATCACATTTAAATGCTAAAATCAATTAATAGCTTCTGATGGTATAGTCTTTGCTTCTGATCATTCATGTACATTATTAGAGTAATTAATAAAGATTTTATTACAAATATATATATATATGTAATATGTATGAGAAAAAAAATGGCAACGGTTAAGTTCATTGACCTTATGTTACTACATAATGTTTAATATATGTATATATATAATAAATATTCAACATTAATTAATAACAATCGATTATATTAGTTTTATATAATTAAATAATTACAGATTGTGCGTGTATAAGATATAAAAACTGGTGCTGCAGACGGAATAGTTTCCGAGAAGAACAAAGCAGCGTAAAGCGGAAAAAAAGAAATAAAAAAATTTATTTATCTGCTCGTCCTAAGTAGATTTTTATTTTTATTTTATTCTTCTGTATTCAATTATTTCATAATTCTCAGTATCATGATGCGTACTTTTTAGCAAATTATCAGAATAGTATTTATTTAATTACTAAAACTGATATTAAAATGCGTTTTATTATTAATTCACTATATCTTTTTTCAATTACGAAAAATTAAAACATAACTTAAAGCAACTAAGTGTTTATGATGTATGACAATATGGAAACATGACTTTATCCATCCAAGGAAAAAAATCTTGAAAAAAACTCTTATAAAAAATTTTTTGAATCTTGAACATAACAATTTTCAATTTTTATTAAAAAAAATTATATCTGATTTCTTGACTTTTTTTTATCTGATTTCTGGACTTTTTCTTTAAAATATTTTTGAAAACCGTAACAAAACTTAGATATAATAAAAGTAATAAATTTGGCATGGGCTAATAATAATTAATTTTACAATCTACAATATTTATATAAATAAGTTAATGTTATATAAGTTAAAATGATTTCTCAGAAAAAGTCAAGATTTCTACCAGCGTTTAATATAAGGATTTTACTTGAACGCAAGAAGTGCAGTACAAGTATGAGCGGTTTATTTCGTTTTTAATTGGCGATTACACATGCGATTATTAGCACATTTTAAAAAATATTTGGTTTCACTCGGTCCGACTATCCCTTCGTTCGTCTGTCTATCCGTCTGTGTATTTACAAAATTTATACCACTTAAAAAAAAAGGAATGAAATTTTAACTAGGCATAGACATCACAAAAATATTGATTTTGTGGAATAATTATTTTCTGTAGCGTCACCCGTTATGCAGGTACCAACCCTTCAAATTTAATTTGTTCGAAAACAAGTTCTATAAGGTATATCTTTAATCTGGAAATGCTGAAAGATAGCTGCTTTTATAAGCTTTACTGTTATAAGCTTTACTTAAGTTTTACTGTACGATATTTTAATTTACCGTTATGTGAAACGAACTCAATTAAGTTAGAAACTTGAAGTTTTGAGAGGAGTTAGATCTTCGAAAATAAGTATGAGTCATTTTAGAAAATAATTTTTTTTATATCACTCTCTGTTTAAGAACTATAAGGGGTCATAAACTGATAATTGCCTATTTTTAAACACCTGTAACTTGAAATAAATTTTTAAACGTGTCCAATTTTTTTTGATGCAATAAGTGTTCTAAGAGGGTAAGAGCGTATAAGATTCCCTCTAAAACACCAATGGAGTGTGGATTCGAATCCCACACAGGTCGTAAGAATATTTCCCCCGCACGACATTTATAGCCACACCTGAAAAGGAAAGGAAAATTGGAAAGGAATTGACGAAAGGGTGTGACTTGATTTTTCTTAATTTTTTCTGACAATTTTTTTTCTAACGATTTTTTTTTAATTTTTATATTACTATAAATTTATTTAATGTCATATTCATATATACATATACATACATACTTATAATAACTAGTATGACATGTAACGGTGAATTCGCAGCGTTTTTAACTGAAAAGGATTTTATCTAGTTCGAAATTTTATTTTTCTCCATTATTGTTCTATTGAAACTTTTATTTTGCGGATGAAGACAAAGATCAATCAAAACAATGTTTTACGTACACATATATTTATTTATCTTGTAGGGAAAGTAACAAGAAATTACGAAAAAATATAAATCCAATTTAATTGAAATGACAATACAACATTATGAAAATTTTTAGCTGCTTCTCGACTTAAACTATTAAAAAAACATTTTTTTAGTCATTCAGATCTATCTAGAAATATGTTTCCTGTTTTTCTATATTTTTAAAGCATTTATTTGACTTTTAAAAAGTTTATTTTATGTTTTTATTTAAAATCCGGTTACGATATTTAAAACTTCAGGTATTTTGTTTTTTTACAAAGATGCTTCTATTAATAGATTTTTGTTTTTATTAATATCTTAATATTTATTGATTTATTAATTTAAAAATATTTACGGTCAATGTGTGCATATTATTGTGCTGTTTCATTGTAAAGTTTTAACATTTGTACTAGAACCCTTTTTTTAAATGTATGTAAGTGAAAGTGATCTGTATTGTTATTACATTACATTACATGCATATATATGTACACTGACATTTTATAACTATTGGTCATAAGAACTAAGGAGAGTTGTGATTAAAAATTATTTTAAAAACAATTTGACTAATTACATGCGTCTTCAGCGAGTAAAATCCTGAACAATCTGCATCATAGAGTTTCGATATTCCAGCATAGTTTGAAGTTCTAAAAGCACAACTATGGCTCAACTAAAAACTAACTAAACTTTTGTTAGAAAGTAGGTCCATATGTATGTTTATAACAGTAAAATGGATTTCTTAACACATCAGATTTGGGTTTTAGTGAAAATAAAAAATAAAATCACTGTTATTAAACTTCTGACAGTTTCTAACTTGAAATTGCACGTTAAGAACGAAAAAAAATCTGCTGTCTCCACCACAGGACCGACCACCACTACATGAAAAGTACAATGCCAAAATTTATAGATTTTTTACATAATAATTTATATCAAAGCAAAATAACTATTCAATAACAATAATAAGCAATGAAATCGTAATAATATATGTTCATTCATTCATACATGCATTTACATTATTATGTAATGTACCTTTCTTACATGATTTTTTTTTCATTCAAAAATATAGAAGTAAAAAATAATAAAAACTGTAAACAAATACAAAACAAACATAAGATTAATATTGAATCTGCTAACAAAAATTTTACCGTTTGAATTTTATATCGTCAACAAAAGAATAATATGCATAGATATAAGTATGTATGTATATAAGTTTTTAAAAATACATATAAAAAAAAAAAACAAAAAAATTGTTCATACCTATAAATTCATATGTTATGTATGAAATTTGGACTTAGAAAAAAAATTAAATAAAAGTTAAAGTTAGTCGGATCAAAAAATATTCTATTTCAAAGTTGTTGCTCTTTACTTGTATAACAACCTTTTCTTAATAATTTTTCTCATAAAATTTTTCTGTTACGAAATATTCGTAAAAAACTTAAAAAGTACACTAGTAAACTACCACTTGCGGTTGTCCGATTTGCTCCAAAAGCTTACCAATCCGAGATATTTACGCCAAAACCTTAAATATGAAATTGTAAAAACATTTTTTTACAGCCTTCTCCACACCGGAGTAGTGCAAATTTTCCAAAATCTTCGGTATAAATTTTTAGTATGAAAACAATATCTACCTTATATACAATTGTATGCGATCGGTAAAAATGATCAAATATTGAACATGAGTATAGGCATTTATTTATTTGCAATATATATTTTCGAGCGCATATTAACACAAAATATGTTTGCATAATCTATGTACTCTATTACTCTATCCACGTTCTACCATAAAGAAACTGTACTATATATTACGACACTATGCAGTAAAAATTCATTTGAGTAAATCAAATCTTAAATTTATCGAGAACATAAATTTCTGTTTCATGAGAATTTCAAATGTAATTTTATTTATTTATTATTTTTAAAAGTTAAATGTGGTATATTTTTTATTTTTAAGCTACTAGATTAGTAAATGAGAAAGAACCAGTTACTAATTATAGACTACGGTAAAAAAACAAAAATATGTAGTTTTAAATATTTAAAAAAAAACCAAAGTTGATTTTCCGGTGTTTTTTTTTATTTTTGAAACAGTAAGCATGTAAAGACTAAAGATATAGTTTGAAAAAAATTTAGAACTGCTATTAGATAATAATATCTGATAATATGCTTAAACCACTTAAAACCTTTACTTTAATAGTGTATAAACTTTGTAGAAAATTGGCTAGAAAAAAAAAATACTGTTGCATTTATTCACGTGGTAACTCTGTTCATAAAATTTGCTAATTTAATCACGTTTTTTTAATTAACTTTATCAGAATCACTAAATTTTTATAATGTACTCGAGACTGGATCAATGAAATAAAAAATAAAATAATATTTTTGAAATAATTTAGTTTTATTTTGATTTAGTGAAAGCATCTTTAATTGTTTAACTTACACCATAATCTAAGATCATGTGAAATAGTATTGAATTGGCCAATTTATTGAGTGAAAGGATATAATTGAAAATAAAATGCAGTATTTCTTCATTTCAAAAGACCATTCGAAAAAATTTATAGAAAATTGATATTACTTGTAAAATTATATAAATATACGGAAATAAAAGGGTATATGACTAATGAATTAACAATTTTCGAAACATATCAAAAGTCGCAGAAAGCAAAAAACAAGAGTAAAATATTTTGATTATAAAGAAAATAATTTTCATATTCAGTATAAAGTCATATGCAGATAAAAAGCTGCTACAGATGCACCCTTAAATAGTTTAAGTCAGTTGTGATACTCTGGATTTTAGTTTTCCTAGCAAAACAGTATATTCATGTAACCAGATAAGAGAAGATGGATGAAAGATACATATTTATACAATTACTGTGTCTCGTTAACTTCATTTTATTTAATTTTTCGTGAAACATTAGGGGATTATTGATTAGATTGTTATTTGGCAATTATCATAGACCTTTTTTTAATTTTTTTTTTTTCTATATAAACGTAATTAACTTAATAAACAATGCTTGGTTGGCAAAATAGCAGGGTTTTTTATATATTAGCACCAAGAAGTATGCTTTATTTTATTAAATAATCTTTTTAACACGAAACCCCCTAACATTCTCGGTGACCGAAAGTGCCGG
Source organism: Poecilobothrus nobilitatus (assembly GCA_947095535.1). Classification (NCBI taxonomy): domain Eukaryota; kingdom Metazoa; phylum Arthropoda; class Insecta; order Diptera; family Dolichopodidae; genus Poecilobothrus; species Poecilobothrus nobilitatus. The sequence continues at coordinate 237,979,713 of OX352773.1, read as the reverse complement.
AAGGCTAAGCACTGGATTTTCGCGAGTTCAAATCGGGTACAGTTAGCCAAGTTTTTTTTAATTGAAAACAAATCTTTCTTGCTACCCAAATGTAGTGTAAGTAGTTATATAACATATAATATAAACAAAAATTAAAAATATAGTATTCGATTTAAAATGGCCTTAGTATCCTATGGTTTATGATATTAATATGAACCTTTAGCTGATGGTTTATCATATTAATATAAACAAATAAATAAATTCAAGTATTAGCAGGTTTAAGCATATATACTATAATTCAAATTTTAAAAGCTTAAAATATTACAAAAAGATCCTAATGTGGTTATCTTATATATAAATTAAAAAATCTAATAATAGAATGAAATATTGAAGCCTATTAAACCGTATAAAATAAATAATAAAGTTATATATAAATCTAATCTAAATGTTTAGAGCTAAGAATTGTACATCGTACTTTATTCAAATTTATTAAACAGGTTTAACAATAACAGTCGTGATACTGAATGTCTAAATAACTCAAATTTTTAAAATAATTTATGAAAATTTTCCATTAATTTTGATGTCTGTTAAGAATTCACTTTTTAATTATAATCATTTAAATATTTTTTTAATTAATTAATTATACATATTAACTATATAAATAAAGTACAACGTTCTAAATGCTTTAAAAACTTTCTAAAAGCAAAAATTTGTAGACAGCTCATCAGTTTTTTTTATTTTTTTTTTTTTGCAGCAACAACGACATAAAAATTATTTTGAAAAACATTTTGATTAAAAATACGATAAAAAAATAAATAAATTCCGTGCAAAAAAATTAAATAAATAAACAATTTCACATCACGTAAATAACTTAGAAAGTCATTATTATTAAAATGCATATGTATGTACGTACATATGTAATTTTGTATAATAATTATACTATCTTAATGTACATACAACAATTTTACTTCCTAATTTATTAGTTGCATCAATTTTTCAATTTTATTTTTATATATGTTATATATGTACATACGTACATATTATATACATAATTATTATACATTTATATACTTATTAACATATTATTAATTTAGTGCTTACCTGTTCCTCTACCAGCTGAATAACTAAACACATAAGGTCTTGGTGGTGGAGGTGGTGTTGAAGGTTCTTCTTGATATTGATGATCATGTTGTTGATGTTGTTGATTTAATATATGTGATACATCAGCTACTGCTAATGTTAAACAACAAAATAATGTAACCTTTTTTGTTTTTGCAAAACAACAATGAACAAAAAAAAAAAAACAATTAATAAAATAATTGACAAATAAATGGCGGAGGATGAAAAATAAATTTTACAATGAAATCATTAAAAAAAAAAAAAAAAATTTGCATATTATTTATCAAAAAAAAAAAATTTAAAAACAAATTATTCACTTTTTTGTTTGATATCACTTGAGATCAATATGAGTGTTAAAAAATTATTGCATCATAACTGGTTCGTTTATTTTGAACAAAAAAAAAAAAAAAATCAAAAACAAAATTCCAATCCAAACAAAGTTCACCACAATCAAAACTTTTTCACCACAACAAAAGAAATAAAAATGATTGGAATTCTTTTAATTTTTTTAATTGATAAAAAAATCATATTTTTTTAATATTTTTTTTTTTTAATCTTAATTTAAATGGAACAAGAATTGACAAGTTGGATTTTTTAATGCCATAATAAATTTTAAAAATTCCATAAATTTAAGCTTCCGTCAAAAATAATTAAATGATCATGATTAAGCCGCACAAATTTGGAATTAAATATTTATGGTGAATATAAAATAAATAAGAAATTACTATTTAAGTACTTACAGATTTTATTAAAGTCTTCATTTTTTTTTTATTTTTGTTTTTTTCAAAATATATGTATGTATGTATGTATTTTTAACCGCTTAAATTTGTCTGATTTGTTTTAATTTTCAATTATAACTAAAAATTATTTTAAATACTCTTTAGTTTTGCACTTTTAATTTTTAAAAGACTTTAACGCTGAAGATGATTAAAAAAACTTTTGCTTTCAATTGATTCAATATTGATTTATAACAAAAAAAAAAAAAAAAATGAAGAGAGAAGAAAAATCGAGATTTTATTTTTATAATTATTTTTTTGGTGGGGCGAATCTTTAACTCATGTTTTTTTTTGTTTTATAAATTCATTGGATTAAATTTGATAGGGGACAGATATTTGTTTTTTTTTTTGTCTCCAATAATTTTTTAAATTTGCAAATTACTGTTTTCTTCTCTTATCAATACTATATTATCAACTTTAGTTTTGAGTTATCTTTTTTTGCTTTTTAAAGTACAACGTTTTTTTTTACAGTTTTATAAAATGTACGTGGAAATCGAAACAATTAATAAAAATCAATGATGGCAATTTGGTATTGAGTTATAATGAAATGTTTTGTTTTGTTCTTTAGTGCATTTCTCTGCCAAACAGGAAATTACACAGCCTTTCTGTTTCAGGCGTGGCTGTAAATGTTGTAAGGGAGAATAACTCTTACGAAGTGTATGGGATTCGAACTCAACTTCCTTCGGTGTATTTACAGCGTATTTTATACGCTAATGAAAATTATTACAATTTTTTAAAATTGAAGACAAATCTTAATAACGGTTTTTCGTTAAGTCAAACTGTCATATGGCCTTTATTACTGTCAAAGAGACGTATATTTTTTATAACAGTAAATGTAGTTATTATTAAGATTTATTTATTTGTTAAAAATTAAAATATAACAAAATAAAAAAAATATATACATACATAATTGAATTTACATTTTTTTTAGGAAGATTTAGACGCAATTATTAAATTAGAAAGATTTATATTTTTTTTAAAATTTTTTATAGTCTTTCTTTTAATTTTTTAACATCTTTTATTTTTTTAAGGAAGAGGGAACTAGACTTCTTTAGATCACTTACAAGACGTAACTTCAAGACTTTACGTCTTCTAGGCTTCACAAGTCCACTTAACTTCAGTTTCATTATTTTAATTTTGGATTAGTTTTTTGATATGACAACTTCAAGTTACATATATTCAATTTTACAAATTTATAACCTTACTTTACTTTATAATTGTAATGCTTTAAATTATGAATTCTTTTGCGAAACGAAACATTAAACGAACTTGTAATCAAAAACAAAAAAATAGATAGTAAAAAGTAATAATATATTTTTTTTAAGCACCATTTGAATTCTTCTGTTATCCTTATTTTCTTGATTAAGACTTAGTTAAGATTAATTCATTAAAAAAAATCTTAAAAAGTTTCAGTTTTAATGCAGTTTAGAATATTTTACTTTAAAAGTAAAGATAAAATACTCATGGTTTATTAACATCAATATACTTATGTATATGAACACTAATCTGATATCTTCACCTTCTGTTCAGAAATGCAGACTATTCATTTTATTAAACCTTCTCAAATTGTATAATAAGTTATTGACTTAAGTTTTCTAGTAAATGTACTCATATACACTAGAAAAAAATTGAATAAAAAATAATGTGCAATTTATGAATATTAGAGTTCTTGCATTAACTTCCCATATTTCGACCCAAATTCTTATATTCCTATTCCAGAATGCCTATTTTCACAATCCCCAAACCAAACAATGCATTATATCGTATAGCTGGTTCTAACCCAATATTTGGTTTAAAACGAAGGTGGCTTTTGGTTCATAAAACTTCAATGCTGCCAAAGAAAATTCGCGCGTTGATTTCATTGGTGTCTTTCGAGTTTCCCTATTATCCTCGCAAAGAAAACAAAAAACGGTAAATTAAGAAATCAGACACTAAGCTAATATTAAACAGTTATCTTTAGCCATCAGAATCATGAAAAATGTCTAAAGTAAACTAAATGGGAAGAAAGATAAATAGAGTTTTGAACAGATCAGATCTAAAACTTTACATTAATATATAATACCCCGGGCCATCTGATATTCTAATGTTACGTATCGATTTAATGGATAAAATGGATACAAAATACAAATCTATGCAGGAACTTCGAACAACTTTTATTAAAACGTAAGATTTCAAGTGAAAGATGGAAGTACAAATCTATAGGAAATTGTTAATTTATTTAAAAAAAAAACAATTAAATTGAAAACGAAAAAAGAAAGATTTTTAAAACATTGTTTGGTTCAAAAATCAATTACATAATATGAACATTGTAACATAATTGTGATTTCGTAAAGTGGGTACCATATATGTAATCTATAAAAATGTATAAATTATAGGTTTCATAAAAATTAAAATGAAAATAATATAGATCAAAAGAGTCCAATACAAAATTATATAATACTTAATTACTTCAACATTTATATTAACCATCAGTTTCAAAACTAAATATGTATATGAACTTTAATTTAAACAATTCTTCATGTATTGATTTTAACCTTTTCTATCACGCTACGAATTGTAGCAGGTTTCCACTAAATAATTGTTCATTAATAAATTTTGTGCCGGTCTTAATTGTGAGAGTAATTGTTTTAAACTTGAAAATGTAAAAGTATTTAAATTCATGCTGTATAGTTCTGAGGTGATGGCCACTAGAGTTTACCATGCTCTCTTTTATTCGAAACTTTTGTATGGTATAATAAAATAAAGCCCTTACTCATTGCTCAAAACCACGCTTTAAGAATAATTTGTAAGAAGGATCGCCTCAGTCACTCATTTGGATTATTTATGAAATTGAATATTATCCCTATTAGAACTTTGTATTTGTATAAAACTTTTAAAATTTTTTTTTGTCAAAAGTGGTTATCTAGATATTAGAGTTATTATAAACTACAACTTAGTTCTATAATGTTACTACACCTATTTTACCATCCGATATTAGGAATATAAGGATTTTATCTCATTTTCTGAAGCATATCAAGGAGGCTTATGATCAATTTTGTACATTTTTGAAAAATTATTAAAGATTTCAATGAATGATTCTCGTTTTTTATGCATTTTTTCTTTTCTTTTGATTTTACCTTTTATTTAATTTAATATCTTGAATATATTTTTTATTTTATTATTTTTTGTTTAAATTTCATCAGTTTTTTCGTTATTTTCAAATTGTAATTTTACGTTTTTTTTATAAAGGGTTTTCCAATTTGAGTGATATGATTTCTTTTAAAAAAAAAAACACACTAATTGTTAAGGAAATTCAAATGTTTTTTATTTAATGTGAAATACAATCGATACTATTAAGTTCTGAATAAAACGTCATTCAAATAACCTCCACGACTTATTTTGCAGAAACGAATTCGATGAACCCAATTTTCGAGCACTTTTTCCACTAAATCAAGTCGTATGTCATAAATAGCACGTTCAATATTGACTTCTAAAGCTTGAAAAGAGTCTAGTTTATTGCTAAAAACCAATGACTTCAAATAATCCCACAAGAAATAGTCTAATGGTGTTAAATCATAACTTCTTGGAGGCCATTCAATGTCACAATTTCTTGAAATAATCGAATCTTCAAATTTTTCTCGCAATAATTCGGTTGTTGCACGTGCTATGTGGCACGTAGCCCCGACTTGTTGGAACCAATTGTTGTCAAGACCAACTTCTTCCAATTTCGGCCATAAAAAGTTGGTTATCATCGATCTATACCGCTCTCCATTGACAGTAACGGTGTTACCAGCTTCATTTCAAAAGAAGTATGGACTGATGATACCACCAGACCAAAAAACATACCAAACTGTCAATTTAGGTGAATGTAATGGTTGTTCATGAATAATTTGTGGATTTTCTTCGCACCAGAATCGACAGTTTTGTTTATTTACCGCACCACAGCAATGGTGCGGTAATGCGGTTTAAAATGGCAAAAGCGCACGAAAAATTGCAATTGGAGAACGATTATTTTGATAATAAAATTGAATAATTTGTAAACGTTGTTCTTGCGTATATCTTTCCATGATGAAATTGTAAATATTACTGAATACAATGAAAAAAATTAAAGATCATGACATACTGTAAATGGCCGAAACGTCACTTAGAAATCATATCACTCAAATTGGAAAACCCTATAGTAATTCAATTGTTTAATTATTTTCCCACTAATATGCAATTTAATATGTTTTTTTTGGTTTAATACTTAATTAATCTGGATACTCATTCAATTCTTGCTCAGCAACTGAATGTTTTATCATATTTTATTTCTTTCTTCTTAGCATAAGTTTTGAATTTGTTATGCTTAGAATTTTAATTTAAGTTATGAAATATTGTGAAGCTTAAGAATAAATAAATAAAATATTGAATTAAATCATAAAAAAAAATATATTTAATAAAAGTCGTTAAATCCGATTATAGTTATTTCTTATACTTCCATAATAATAACTTAAAACCAGACGTAGTTTCATTCATTTAAAATTAAATTGATTTGAAATCAAATAAAAAAAATTATAAATTAATTTTTTTTTTATTTTGGAAAAAAAAAACACAAGAAATGGTAATAAAATTTCTGATTAAATTTAAAAATAAGTCAAAATAACAATAAAAGCATGTGTTTCATAGTCCATTTTTTTTTTCAAAGTTAATGCATAAACTATTTAATATTTTCTGGAATCAGAGAGTGAATCACAATTTAAGAATTTTAATTAATTAGATAATAAATTAATATATTTTTTGAATTAATTAAAATATTTTTTATTCTAGCATTTTTTTTTTTAGATTGTGTGGGTAATCTTCTAATCATATTTTTTTTTTTGAAGTAATGATTTTTTTGGAATAACAATTATACGGAAGAGATTAATTACCACACAAGGTTTTAACTTAATTATTTTTGAATAACTATGTATTTAGTTTTTTTTAAAATAGATGTTTTCCATATACATTCAATTTTTTTATTTTTGTCAATGAAATAATTAAAGAATAAATTATTTTAATATAAAATATTAATTTAAGATTGGTTCTAAAGGGTATATGGTATTATGTTTCTTTTTTTGTTTTACTAAACACCTTTACTAATTTTGCTGTAATAAAATTGGTCGTAAAAATCAAACGAATATATAAAAACAAGATATTACAAATATGAAGAATACTTACTTCTTCAATTTTTAAATAAAACAATTAAATATTTGTTTATTCATAATGGAATATATTTATTTCGAAAATGTGCATAAAATTTTCCAAAAACTATGTTTTCATCTGTGCTTACTTGTTTTTTGTTTTTCTCTATAACAACTATAAGACGTTGAATAATGTTTCTATATTATAAAAAATGGAGGAAAACATAGTTTCGGATTATTTAATAAAATTACAAAAGGCATTAAGTATAAAAATACTTTTTAATAATATATATATGTATACTATAACTACTATAAGGTATAAAATTTTTTTTTTAAATACTTTTTAAAAATCTTAATTCTAAAATTTTGGACAATAAGTATATTATATTTGCTTTCAAAATTTCTTTTTAAAATTCTAATACATTTTTTTCTTTTTGTTTTAAATTCTCTAAAAGAGAGGCACCATTATTTTGATTTTTAGCACTTAATTTATCACTACAATACTAAAGCAACCTATTTTTTTTTTTTAACACAATCAATTAATTTGAAAAATAAAATGCAATTCATAATCACTATTAATGTAATCTAATAAAAAAAAAATTTTTAAAAATAAAAATTAAGAGTTTTATAAAAAGAAAATATTATATTTTTCAAAATTTTAATTAATAACGCTTCTAACGCAAGCTGAACTACAAAATGGCATATCTTGTTTAACACAAAAACGACCTCCAATTAAAGATTTTCCACAATTTATACCTGCACACAAAAAGCATGTACCATGCCAATGTATATTACCCCATTTAACACCTTGCTCAGTTGGGCCAATTTGATGTTGGCATCGTTTACATCTTTCAGCATAATATTGATCATAACAATTTAAACATAACGGCATATTAGTCTTTTCATCTGGAATATATTGTTGACCAGCTAATGGAATATCGCATTGATAACAACAAAAATGTTTAATATGGAATGTTGCGTTTTCAGCAGCAGTATATTCTTTTGTAAAAATTAATTCATCACAAGCATTACAACGTGGAATTTTTAAAATGATTGCTAAATCACGACCACAATAGACATTTCCAGAATGAAAGAAATATACTAAATCGGCTAAAAGTTCTTTACATGAATAACATTTAAAGCATTCTGGATGCCATGCAATTTCTTTGCCAGCCCTTTCAGCTTTAACCGCAACTTCACCTGACATAATAAAGTTTTCACAATCTTTGCATTTTAATACAGGAATTGAAGTTTTCTCTTCATGATTCAAATAATGCATTGGATCTGTTAAATTCATATGAGAAAAATCTGGTCCGATTTCATCTATGAATTTACTATTATTTGGTGGTTGAACAGTTGGATACATATTTAAATCTTCAATACCAGGTATTGATGCAAATTTACCTAATGAAGCATCTGCAAATTGATTTAAATCTGGATTACTATTCATTTGTTCTATTGCTATTCCAGGGAAATTACAATAATTTGGAGTAGATGGTTTAGATTCAAAACCAGAATCAGTACTTTTCGAGCCCGATAAAAGTGCATTTTGAGGTAAGGAATCATTTTGTAAGTAGCCAATAGACGGTAGACAGTTAGATATTGCAATTGCATGACTGTTAGGTATATTTTCAACTAAATTTTCAATGTCGTTTTTAAATTCATCGTTATTCAATAATTCTTGACGATAAAGTTTCAAGGGTTGAAGAATTTTACACTTAGAAAAATTGACTCCTCTACTTTGAAGCTGGCCCATTATTTGATCATAGTGTGGACCGTTAATCAAACCACTTACCACGCAATCTTTATCTAATCCGAAGTCCTTAATTTTATCTTTAGTTTCAGGACTTAAGTATTGTAAGTCATTTAGACCGAAATCTGGAATTAATGGTTGGCTTGCTATTATAAGTGGTTGGCATTCAAATTTCTGATGCCCAGGTTGTAATGCGTTTGCCATTTTTTCAGAACTAACAATACTGAAAAGGGTTTTATCCTTTTCAATTTTTGCATCTGCTGGTAAACCTAAATCATAAATGATATTTACACCACCAAACTTAACTTTTCTCATTGGTGTATCTTGTTTCATTAAAGCTCCCATTTTAGTTTGGGCAGGATAACGTAATGAAACCGGTGAATTAAAAACATCAGAATTAAATGGTTTAGCACTTTTTATGGGAGTTGAATACTGCTTTTCAAGTTTAATCACTTGATCAATATCATTTTTAAATGTTGGACTTTTAAGATATTCTTGTCTAAAATCTTTAATTGGTTGTAAAATCGGATCTTTGGATACATCTAAGTTATTGTTATCCAAAGTTTTCATAATTTTTTCATAAAATGGTCCATTTATTATTACACTTTCAGCAGTTGCGATATTAATTGGAATGTTTTTAAGTTTTTCTCTCGTTGTATTTAATAATCGATTCTCTAAATGCGAAGGAAATTCAGATGGATTCATTACATCTGAATGAACAATTAAATGTGTTCTGATCGGTAATGGTTGATTTAATAAAATTGCATTTGCTAATGGCTCTGAATTCAATAAATTCATAGCAATTTTATCTTTTATAATCTCAGCTGGGCTTTCGTTAACTTTTTTCAAAATATCTAATTTTTTATTAAACATTTTATCTGTAGAATTGTTCAAATGATTGATTTGTGCATGTTTAACTTCACCTATTCTAACAACATTGCCTTGTCCAACACAATTTTCACGTATTTTTTTAACATATTGTTCAAGTTGAGCAGTCTCTAAATCTGTTAAATTATCACAAAGGGTTGCATCCATATCATGTGCCGGTACTTGAAATTGCAATTGTTGTTTACGTTTAGCTGCTGCATCACTTCCAGCAACTGGGATCTTATTTGATCCCAATTTATTCATATAATCAGAAACAATATCTGGATCTGAATTTGGTGGAATCCAATCCAATTTAAGAGGTTGATCAGCTAGAGCTTTTATTTTTATATCTAAAAAAGAATTTCTATTACGTTATCTAAATTCTTATATTGTGCATAATACTTTAAAAATGGATTATGCTTAAATGTATATAAAATCACAAAAGCAAAATTCTTACACGCTGGTTTAGAACGTATTTGACCCAATATTTCGAATTGAGCCCACCCTGTAGCATCGTCATCTTGACACATATGTTGATCTTTACGACATTTACAGTTTCTACATACTTTTCTCCAAAAATGTAGGTCTAAACCTGGACATTTGTCTCCTGTAAAATAATTGTGTTTGAATTTGAAATTGTTTTGTAATATTTATACAATTTTTAAAAAATAAAATTAAAATAATACTTACCACATTCATTACATGGTGCACCGGCTCCTGATTCATGTCCTAATTTAGATTTTAATTTTTTTTCCCGGCGTTCTTCAAGTTTCACCAACCATTCTGGTGGAGGTAATGTCTCAACTTCTGACTGGCTCATTCTATAATTTTTGATGACAAAAACATGTAACAAAATCCAAGAAATAATAGATTTTTATACTTATTCTTTTGTTCTTTTTTGAGATAAATATGAAATCAATGACTCATCATTGAGAAATCAGAATAAAAATATTTTTTGATCGTCTAGCTAGTGTCTAGACGTCGGTTTTTATGAAAAACAAAAATAATATATTTACAAAATTGACTATTGCTTTTATTAACTAAATATTAAAATAAAAATTAAACTAAGATAACTTAATATAACTTTAAAACAATTTTAAACGAAATTTAATTCAATAGCAATTTTTTTATAAACAATTTTGCTTGATGTTGCAAATAAAATAAAGATAAAGACTATTTAGTTATCGCATAAAAGAGATTTATAATCGATCTTTCTATATTTTCGATTCAATATCCGTATATATTGGCAGAGTTTTTGGTTGGTTTATATAAAAAATATATTAATTTAGCAATTATTCATAAATAGTTTTTACATAAATCGTAAAAATTTAGGAAATAGCTTTTAATAATCGAATTTACTTAAATTTCAATATTTTTTAAAAAATTTTATAAGATTAATTAGTTAATGAAAATACAATAAATCACCCTTTAAAACAAGAAATATCCCTCCAGTCTAATGTAAACCTTCCTTTACATATGATTTTCTAAACGTCAATTCGAAATTTGACATCGTCATCATACAATCAATCATTTTAGTTTAGTTTTGTTATTGTTTACAAAATACAACCAGATTTTGAGATAAACCGCATTCAAAACAAAAATAATATTGTTTGTAAATTTAATAAACAAGAAAAATGTCATCAGAAGAAGAAGATTATATGTCTCCGGCATTTTTAGAAAAATGGTATAAATTTATATTTTTAATCCAAATTATTTTAATATGTATTGTAAAAACAAACCTAGTGTTCAAGATGTGCGTCCAGGCTTAGTAAAAGATCACAGTAAACGTAGAGAATATAATTTGGAAGCCAAAAAAACAAAAATCATAGAGCAACAAAAGCATAAATCAAAAACGTCAGCAGCACAACATCGTCTTAAAGAAGGTCTTAGTAATCCATTAACATCTGAAAATAAAGGTTTTGCCCTTTTAGCAAAAATGGGTTATAAACAAGGTGAATCATTAGGAAAATCTCAAACTGGTATTATAGAACCTGTAGGTATTGTTATCAAATCGGATAGAACTGGTTTAGGCCGGGAAAGTGCGTTAAAAGATTTAGAACGAAAACGACAAGAGATTCGTAAAAGAAAGTTAGCGATGAAAAATGATGATGGTGAGAAAAATTTTGAAGATTTTAGAAAAAGAATGCGATTAAAGAATGAAGAAAAATCTATATTAAAAGCATTATAGTAAGTTTGAATGAATATATGAATATTATATTGAAGTTTTAATTTAATTATTTTAATATTTTTGCAAATTTTTTAGTACATGTCAAAAAACTTGTGCAAAATTGGATCAGGAAGATAATTATATTGAACCAGTCATGAAATGGTTTTGGCCAGAAATTAAGGTAGATAAAAATGAAGAGAACACAAGTGATAATGATGATGAAGACAGTGAGGAAGGAGAAATTGAAGAAGAATATGAACCCGCGGAAAAATTAGAAATGCTAACTTCTTATTTAAGAACAACTCATACATATTGTCACTGGTGTGGCGTTAAATACAGTGATGATGCAGATTTAGAGACTAATTGTCCTGGACTTGAAAAAGATGATCATTGAACATTTAGCTTTTGATAATAATTTGAATTATTTATTTGTTTAAAAAGCTAAAAAAATATATAAACATCATAATTAAGATATAAATAAAATTAAACTTAACTATAATTTCTTATATATCCTTGGTTTTATGTTTCTTTTTCAACTCATTAATATATAACGTAACATATTTAATATTTAATTCAAGTAATTCATTAAGGTCATCTAATTTTTTATTTGAATTTTCAATATTGTATTGGTTACTATAATTTTCTATTTCTTTTTCATCTTTTTCTAAATCAAAACTAATAACATTATTATGTTTTTTCAAAAATTGAAGTTTAGTTTTAATTTTTTTACATTTTTCATTATATTCATCTTTTAAAAATTTTAAAAACTTTTGAACATTTGATTTATAATGTGCGGCTAAATCACGTTCATTTGAAAAATAAAAACATAAAACTGTTATCAGCATATTTGTTAAATATATTACAATACAAATAACTAATAATATATATAAAAATATTCCTATTAAATTTCCACCATGTGATAAATCTTCCATTTTAGCATATTCCGAAAAACCAGAACAAATTGCAATTAATATTGAAAATGCTATTTCAAATGATGAAAAAATTTTTGTATGCTGTCCATTAATAACAACAATACACATACAAAATCCAATAACAAAAATTATTAAAAAAAAATATATTGATAATAAATTATAACGTGCATTATAAATAGTTCTTGGAAATATACGAAATAATTCAGCAAATTGTAAAATTTTCCATAAACGTATTGTTGCTAAACAAACTAAAAATGCTGCAATTCCTTTTAAAAAATTTTGAAAATATTCTACCATAAAAAATCCAATAAATTGATTATTTTTTGTTTCAGTAATTTGATCAATTAATTGAACAACAATATGATTTCGATAAAAGAATAATATAAAAGATATTATTGTTAAAAAAACTATAATTACATCAATAATATTCCATAATTCTTTAAAAAAATTTTTAATTTTTGAATATCTAATATGTTTAAATAAACGATAAATAAATATTGATACCATTAAAGTGTATACAAATGATATTATAACACTAAATATATTTATATTATCCATAATTAATAATAATTTTAATGATTGAATTTCTGTTGTTATTTTAAAATTTCCAAATGGTGTACGTTCAGCAATTATTGTTACAACTATAAATATATTTGAATTTACATTATATAATGTGAATTCAATTAATATAACACCTGTACGACGATCAATCCAATTATTATCTTTTATATATTTTAAAATATGATAACTATTATTTAAATTACGACCAAGTTGTACAATATAACCACAATTTGGATATGATCTTATTTCACCATAAATTTTTGTTTCCATACCGCTACAAGTATATTTCCATGGATCAAGTATTCTCGAAAATTGTTTTTTATATTGAAAATTTTTATATTTTAAATTTATCCAACCTGGACCATAATCATTCATATCTCTATTTAATGTAGTATAATAACCAATACAATTTTTAATTTTTAAAGAATTTTCTTGACACAAAGAATTTATTGTAATTCTATGTTGTCTTAATCTAATAACACCTAAAATTTTTGATGTTACTCCTGTTATCCAACCCGAATCATTAATTTTTTTACCATTATAATAATGACCATTATTAAAATTTTCTATAAATGTTTGATTAATCCAATTATATAAATCATCTTGCCATATTATATTTTGAAATTTAATTGAATTCCATTTTGGTTTTGTTATAAAATTTTGTACAATTTTTGTACTATAATATGCATCTTGATCTAATTCAGATAACACAATTAAAAGTAATGATATGATATAAAATGTAAACATTGTTAAATCATTTAAAACTTCTTTATAATATAAATTTAATTTTTCATTATTATATTGATTAGATTTTAAATAAATATTAATATAATTATTAGCTAAAAATATTATTTGATTTTTTAAATAAAATATTTCAGAATGTTGTAATTGTTGTTGTTGTTCTATTTGTTTTTCATATTTTGAATTTATGTTATTTTCAGGAATTTCACGTTTTATACATGTTGCAATAAATGCAGATATTATTGAAAAAATAATATCAAAGAAAAGTGCTCGATTTAGGATAAGAATTATAATTGTGATTAAATAAAGTTGTCTTTTATATGTTCCATAATTAATAGTATAAATAATGGTAAATATAAAAGATATAAAAGTTATTAAAATTCCAAAAATCCAAGGTAAATATTTTATTATATTATTATTATTCATTTTTATTCTATTTCTAAACATATTTTCTTCAGTTTGTTGATTATTGAAGTTTGAAATAAAGTTTTGATTGAATTTTCAATTTTGAAGTTTAAAATTATTTTGAAGAATTTCAAATAAAATAATATAAAAATGTCTAAATACATAATTTTTATTTTATACATTTCATTTGATATTTTTAATATATTTTTTTATAATTATTATTTTTATATCATAATATGCTACATGCTTGGATCATTAAGCATGGATATCCTTTATAGATGTGCTCAAAGGATCTAGTTTTAAGAGTATAGCTAACAATTGTTGTAGAAATTAACTATAGCAGTTCCATATTAATCTACTCTAAGTGAGTGTCTTATTAATCTAAGTGAGTGTCTTATTAATATTAATCTAGACTAATTTAAGTGTCAACATTTATTGTGTGCCTTAATATAAAGATGACTGCTGATGAGTTCTATACATTTTAAGCTAAATTTTACCTAAGTATATACAATTAAAATGGAAGAAAAATTATTGGTTCCTAAATAATTTTGTAACTTTTAAAGACTTTATGTAAAAAAGTTTTAAGCAATTCTATAAATCCGGTGCGCGTTGCTTGAATTAACACAAAACCATTACACATGGTTTAAATGTTAATTCAAGAATGTGTTAAAGTCACGAGTTGTTTTAGACTAAGCTAAAAACAAAAAAAAATTGAAGCAAAAATTATCATTTTTATTATTTAAATATTTATTTCATCATTATTATTCAATATTTTAGATCTTTAAAAAGCTGTTGTGTCGCAATAGCTTAATGGAACTCGACTAAAAATTTTTAGGCAGAAGAAGGATCATGCAAAATTCAATATAATTTGCTACCAAAAATTTTTTCCAAACGTTGTGTCGATAGGGGTTAACAATTTCTAAGTTTATTGTTCCTGTCAACTCCGCTTTCAAGGATTAATACGTATAAAAAAATTTAAGTTAATCGATCAAACCGTTTCTAATTTATATAGGGAAGTAACGAAAAAATCTTTAAAAAGCTGTTGTGTCACAATACGTTAACCGAATTAATTTTTGAAACTTTCTTTTGGGTTAAAAGTACTTTCCAAAATTGGACATAATTCGCTTCCAAAGATTTTTTTTGACCAATCGTTGTGCCGTTTAATCTATATAACAAATTGCAAGTCTGTAATAGAGTCAACTCCACTGACAAAGAGCAACAAGTATACAAAAGAAAGAAAAAGTTTAAAGATTTGCACCATAGCCCAACTTCTCGGCTTCGACAGTTAGAACAAAATGGTTAGCCCAGAAACACTCTTCGAAAACTCGTACCGAAAAACTGTTATATACAAATTTTCATGATGATTGGCTAACCAGTTTAGGAGTTTATAAATCACAAACAAACAAACATTCGCTTTTATATAAGTACATAATATAGAAGAAGATATGTACAATACATATGTATTTATTTATTTATTTATTTATTTATTCTTACCATAAATAATTTCATACATTTCCATTTTATATTCTTTTGATTTATTTAAACAAAAAACAATTAAAGCACAAATAATAATACTAACAAAACAACTAAATAAAATTAATATATATTTAATTGTATTTAATTCTAAATGATGAAATTCATTATCACGTTCATTTTCATAATTATAAATTGTTGTACGACCAAAAAATATTGCATTCATCATAGCTAATACAAAAATTCCAATAATAAATATAAAAAATTTTTCTTTTTTATTTAAATGTCCTTTAAAATTTCCAAATAAATATGGAAAAAAACCACTTTCAGCTAATTTATATCTAATTTTTTCTTTAAATATATATTCAAAATTTGTTATTTCATCTTTTGTTGCTATTCGAATACGATACTGTATCTTATCATTATAATATAAAGATAACCATTTATTAACAATAAATATATATTCACGTTTTTTTATAACATCTTTAATACGAATTAAACGACAAAACCATGATGGAAATCGTCCACTATTATCATGACTTATATGAATTTCATTTAAATCACCTAAATTTTTAATTGTTTTTATTTGAAAAATATCTATAGAATATTTTTGAAATATTTTTCTTTGTTTTTCATTTAAAAATTGAATTTTTTCACTATCATTATAAATTCCATATAATTGAATTGAAATATTTGCTGTAGTACCGGAATGTGGACGACCACCAGTATATATTGTTATAATATATGGATAGTTATAATTTTCAAAATTTTCCTTTGTTAAAATTATTTTTTTTTCATTCATTTCGTTTAATCTAAATCCAAAAATTAAAATAATAAAAAAAAATATTAATAATATTATAAAAATAATTGCAATTAATGGATTTTTTTCTAATGAATCTAAAATTTTTCTTGATGTTTTTATTTCATTTGATAAATAAATGATTTGTGATGTTATAATGCTGGCATGATTGCATGAACATGTTATTTCTCCATTTAATATATCAACATTAATAGTTTCACAATATTCAGATGACCAATTTTGTTGTTTATTGTTCCATTGTACACAGATAAAATTTGTAACACGAAATTTAAAAATAATTTTTTTTAATTTTGTCCCTTCTTTGGGTAAAATTGCAATATATGATTTATTATCAGGTCCTTAGGAGAAAAAAAAAAAAAAGAAAATAATTTATAAATTTATTGAATTTTTTTATAGTTTATAGTTTTTTTTTTTTTTTTTTTTAGAAATTATATATGTACCTTTTCTTTTAGAAACATAAAATTCATTTTTTGAACCATTCTGTACAATTTTAAAATTTTGATTTTCTTCAAACATATAATGTCTTGGTTTTAAACCGATTTGTATTAAAATTTTTAAATCATCTTCAATTTCAAGAAATTCATAAAGTATTAAAGTATTCTTATGATAAATCATTTCATAAATTGGCATATCTAAACCTGAATTAACATATCCTGTAATGATATCAACTGAATTCATTTGAAAATTTTCAATTTTAAATGAAATTTGAAAATTTGTATTAAATTTAAGATTAGAATTGGTAAAACTTTTATATTTTGGTAATTCATTTGATCCAAAAATATTTAATATTAATATTTCACTTTGAAATGTTTTCATTCCAATTGGATACCACCAAAATAAATTATTTTTAATATATCCAATTTGAATTATTAAATAATTATATTGTTTCTCTTT
Organism: Poecilobothrus nobilitatus; assembly: GCA_947095535.1. Lineage (NCBI taxonomy): Eukaryota > Metazoa > Arthropoda > Insecta > Diptera > Dolichopodidae > Poecilobothrus > Poecilobothrus nobilitatus. Next base: position 237,962,088 of record OX352773.1, on the reverse strand, counting down.
AAATATATTTGTAATTGATTGTACTGTTAAATTTAAAAAGATATTACTAAATGAATTTGTAATTTCTGTAATATAATATTTATCTATAGATATTAAAAAAAATTTTATAATATCATTTTCGAATTGAAGAGGTTTTTCAAATGGATATAAAAAATTTTCAGCAACATTTCCTAAATTTTTTATAATATTTTGAATGGATTGTGTCATTAATTCTGCTTCATATACTTCACCTGAAATTACAATTTTTATTTTAGCCTTAATATAATTAATTAATTAATTATAATTAATATAACTAATGGTCTTAATGTTATCATAAACAGTTATAATCCTATATTTAAATATAAATGGATTGTCTTTACATAAGTAAATATATCTTTTTGAACTACTCAATGTTTTAAATAACTTAAAATCACTTAAAATGTTCTAAAAAATTAAATGTACTTTTGAACTGACATAAAAGCTTTTTCTGGTACTAAAAAAAAAAATGTTTTCAAAAGCTTTTTTTAAAACATTCCATTACAAATGAAAAAAAATTAGTCACCAATTAAAATTAAATTTATGGCTGAAAAGAACTTCTCAAGTATGACTCATAATTAATAGAAATTATTTGATTTTTAGTTTTTAAGAACTAGAAGGCTACGTGGTGTAGTGGTTGCATACCTGAATAATTTTAATTGAATCAGGAGGTCGTGTGTTCGAGTCACACCGTATGCCGTACTTTTTTTTTTTTTTTTTTTCTAATTTTTGGAATATTTTTATAATACTTTATTTGGAATATTTTTATAATAATATATATTATAATTTTTATAATATATTTTATAATACCTATATGTTTCATAATGTTTAATAGAAAGACTTCGTTTTGATACAAATAATAAATGTGTCGCGAATTAAATTAATTTTAAATATAAAGACGAAATCCCAGCATCTGATGGTACCAGCGAGAATTTCCGTTTTAAAAAAGGTTTGATTTCAAATTTTTCTTTCATAGTTAGAGTTTTTTCTATTTTATCCTATCTACATATTCTCTACCCCGTCTTTTTAATTCAGCCATTTTTTATTTAATTCAATTGAATTGTTGTTTACCATCACAAAATACTGGCAAAATTGTGAAAGAAATATCAGTTCTCGTTTTACACAGGTTCTTTAAAAGTTTAATGTTTCTGTTTTAAGTACAGATTTCTACAGATTAAATTTACTAAAAACATTACAGGCTTCTGCAGATTAAATTTATTTGAAAATTTACAGGAATAATCCGTGCAGAATTATTTTGTATGTTTGAGGGAAGTACAGAAAAAACATTTGTGATTTAATTAGTATTTTGTTTCTTCACAGTTTCCGTTTTCTACAGATATTGCCACTATATATACATAATATGTGTATTAGATAACTTTATAAATAAATGTGGAGAATAGAAATTTTACCAAGTATGACTCAATCAAATAGAATTCTTGATATTTATTTCAATTTAATTTTAAGGCTACGTGGTGTAGTGGTTGCATACCTGAATAATTAAATGAATTGACTCAGGAGGTCGTGTGTTCGAGTCACACCGTATGCCGTATCTTTGTTTTTTTTTTTTAATTTTTGGAATTTCATTCAAAATGCTTTAATATTTTTTTATACTTCAAATTAATTTGTATTTTAATTTTTAAATTATGTTCTAATTATTCTAAGGAATTCCCAAAGGCAGTTTATAATACCTATATGTTTCATAATGTTTAATAGAAATATTTAATTTTGATACAAATAATAAATAATTAACGAATTAAATTAAATTTAAATAAAAAGATGGAATCTAATGGCACCAGTGATCATTTTCGTTTTAAAAAAGGTTTGATTTCAAATTTTTTCATTTCATTTTTTGATTTCAAATTTCAAATAGTTAAGAGTTTTTTTTTATTTTAATCTCTCAGTCTCTCATCTTCTTTTTTATCATTTAATTTCATTTAATTCAATTGAAGTGTTATTTACCATTACAAAATACTGGCAAAATTGTGACAGAAATATCAATTTTCGGTTTACACAGCTGGTTCTAAAAGTTTGCATTCCCGTTTTAAGTACAAAGTTCTATAGATAAAATTTATTCGTAATTTTGTACTTGCAGGTATATTAGGTATATTTTTGTATGTTTGAGGGAAGTGCAAAAAAACATGTATAATTAAATCAGTATTCTGTCTCTTAACAGTTTCCGTTTTCTGCAGATATTACTATACATACATGTATTAGGTAACTTTTTAAATAAATTTGGAAATTTTACCAAGTATGACTCAATCAAATAGAATTCTTGATATTATTGATATTTATTTCAATTTAATTTCAAGGCTACGTGGTGTAGTGGTTGCATTACCTGTATAATTTTAATTGACTCAGGAGGTCGTGTGTTCGAATCACACCGTATGCCGTAAATTGTTTTTTTTTTTTAATTTAATTAATTTTTAAAATTCTTGATACATAAATTTTTATTTGGAGGACTTTTTGGATATTTAATTTTTGGAAATTCATTTCAAAATACTTTGAAGAAAAACTTCACTAAAAATTGGGTTTTTGAACAGAAAGAATGTATGTATAAAATAAATTGTTAATCACTTACTTACATTGTACTTTTAGCCTTAAAAGTACAACTGCCATTCAAAATATGCATTTTGATTGCTTTGCATTCATAAAATTTCAGAAAATAAATTTAAATTTGCATTTTCAACCTTGAATAAAACAATTTTAGGAATCAAACAAATATTTACAACATAAAAAAATACTTATACTCGTATTTATATGTGGAAAATAGGAAAAAAAAACTTTTGTTTTGTGTTTTTTCAAGAATCAAAACTTTTTTATAAAAATTGTAGACTATATAAGAAATCCGAAAATTATTAGAAGATGTAACTATTTATTGAACAAAAAAGCCTTCTTCGAATAAATTAAATTATTTGAAGCAGTTTAGAAAATCTCCTCCTTGTAATATCTTTTGGAACACATTGAAATGGCAATGGAAAAAAAACATTTATTTATTAAAGAGAATATTTTGCTTTCTTACTTAGTTAGATTTAAAATCAAATTATAATGGAGTTAGTGCGTTATGACACTATGACAGATAAATGTCGTCTCGAAATGCCGGAGTAAAGTAAAATAAACTCATAACGTCACAAATAACGTTTCGAAATAGCAAAATAGAGTTAACAGAGTTAACGTTTTTAATCCTAATCGTGAGGTTAATTAAAGAGTGTTACAAATGTCAGTCTTATGAAGTGTCATTATTGTTGTTTTTATTTTAGATTTTAATATATTATAAACTTACATATTGAAGCAATTGTAAACAAAATCGTTCAATTGAGCTTATAATACTATCTACTTAAAATTAATTTTTTTTTGAAGACTCCATTATTTATTTGTAATAAATAAATGTTACCATCGTATTTTGACAGTTCAAATTAATATTTAACTCTAGTCGTTACAAAAGATAAAGTAAAGTTAACTCTGCATACGAGTCTGGTAGTTAATCCTATAAAAGCATAAACTCTACTTGGAGTATGAAACGAAACAAACTCTTCATATTTAAGACAGAATCGTTAGGAAGGAGCTAAACTATTTGTGATCGACACAAATAGTTATTTATAAAATAAATTTCAGTTTTTAAATCATTCTGGAGAACAGTTTTAAAATCCTTATTTCAAATCAATTTGTATTAAAATATTAATGTTTGATATTGTTTAATGATACAATTAGTCACGGATAAAATTAAATTAAATATGACTTCATAAAAAAATATATGTATATCTTGAGTATAAATTCTATCAAGTATGACTCAATTAAAAAGAATATAAATGTAGAATTCTTGATATTTATTTCAATTTAATTTCAAGGCTACGTGGTGTAGTGGTTGCACACCTGAATAATTAAATGAATTGACTCAGGAGGTCGTGTGTTCGAGTCACACCGTATGCCGTAAATTTTTTTTTTAAGTTTAATCAAATGTTGAATGAGACTTTTGTTTTTTGTGGTTCTTTCGAAATTTAAAACTAGGTTATAAATATTGCAGAATATATATAAAAAATTCGAAAATAATTGGAAGTTGAACTTAACTATTTTCTTAAAAAAAAAACAACATTCTATTAAATTGAATTATCCGAATGTGTTCGGAATGATAATCCAAAAGAATTATTCGAATGTACAGTTTAGAAAATTCTTTTCTTATAATGTGTTTTGTAAGGCATAAAAATGGTGTTAGAAAAGATAAAACCATTAATTAATTAAAAATAAATGTATCCTTTCTTAAATCTTAAACATAGTTACCATTTCTAAAAATTAGTTGGAACATAAAATCAAATTAGATACGAGTATTTAAAACTGAGAATCAAGAGGCAGAAGCTATAATTTACCATTTTTGATTCAAAGAAGGTCATAATATTTAAATCATACTGATGAACAGTTTTAAAGTCTTTGCTTTAAATCAATTTGTATTAAAATATTTTTAAATCAGTTTTAAATTATCTTCTAATTATTTTAAGAATGTAAAAGAAAAAGAAATGTAAGTTAAAATCAATATATCTACATTTTTTAATTGAATTTAATTTATTAAAACTATTAGTGAACATTTAATTTTCGGAATTTCATTTGAGTTATGGATATATTTGACAATGAATAGAATTTAATGCAAAGATTTCATTTTGATACAAATTAATAAATTAGTCACGGATTAAATGGAGTAAAATTATGGGACTTCATAAATAAATGTACAGTTTAGAATAGAAATCCTATCAAGTATGAACTCAATTAAATAGAATAAAAATGTAGAATTCTTAATATTTATTTCAATGCAATTACAAGGCTACGTGGTGTAGTGGTTGCATACCTGAATAATTAAATAAATTGACCCAGGAGGTCGTGTGTTCGAATCACACCGTATGCCAGTTATTTTTTTACTTTTGTTTTAAGTAAACTTATTACTTTATTTATTTTATTTTTTAGTTTGCTTTGACATAATAGTTAATTTATAATTAGTAATTATAATTTATAGTATAATTAATATAAAAAAAATCATATTATTAAAATTATCTTGTATATAATGATTATCCTGCAACGGCTAATGCCAACTGCATATACATGTATATGCGAATATAATAATTATTGCAATCTCCCCCAGTAACAGTTACGACTTGTTCAATTACATATATACGTCTATTAAATTTAGAGAATTTGCACAATCAGCTGATAAATTGGAGCAAGAGTATATTTTGTCTGCGCAAGAAGATTATTAATTTGCTGAATTTTTTGAACCGAATGTTTTCTAAAATTAACCACACTCCTATTAATATTCATTCATTTTTTAAATATTTTTTATAAAAGTATCCGAATAAAAATAAATTTTTTATATTTATTCGGATATCATATTCGTTCAGCAGATTGTTCGCGGTGATATCAATTCCCCCTCTATTCGCGAACAAATGAGCTTTAGAAAAAATCTGAATAATTTGAGATCGGTCGAGCTTTTTAATCTGTCACACCATTCTACAGACTATGGCAAATTTGAGTCTATTTCGCCTATCTTAAGAGAGACTAACTGAAGGTCAGAGCTCTTCGATAATAGCGTTAACAAATTAACACTGAGAGCCAGACTTTACGCGTGCATGGTTAATTCTCGTAGTCTGCATGATTAGTCTGTCATTTTTAAGCTAACTTCCATTTTAGTTTAATTGTTTTTTTCTTGTTTCTTATTACCATTAACATCATTACTAACATTAATTAATAAATAATTAGTAGATACTAACAGTGGTAATGACCAATTAAGTATTAAGTTAATTTAATATCTAAGTATCATCATTTACTAACATACTAATATACTAATATACTAACCCTTGTAAATGATGACTTTTTCATTTAATTGTGATAGTGCACTAAATTAACAACATAACTGATGCTTGGTTTAAGCAAATGTCTGATACAATTGTTAATACAATTATCAAAAAAAAATATACTCCAATTATTCTAAGGAATTATATTTTATATAATATTTTATCCCCTCAGACTCTCATCTTTTTATACCCTACACCTAAAATATTGGGCATATTAACTTTGGTATGGTGTTTGTAACCACCAAAAGGAAACGAGTAAGATATGGACATGTATATATATTCTGAGTCAGGATCCCCACCTGAGTCGATTTAGCGATGTCCGTCCGTTCGTTCGTACGCACGATAACTCAAAAAATAATGATGCTGTCTTGATGAAATTTATACTGTAGATTAACAATGACTAAAGAAAGGTGGGCATTGCAAATGGGAGAAATCGGACCATGGGTTCGGGTATCTGCATTACAACTCCCAAAAACGAACACGTATATCTTCGAAATTAATAAAGATAGAAATTTAAAATTTTGCACAAAGGTTGTAAAAACATTAACTTATATTAAATAGCTAACTAAAATAACTTATAGATTTTTAATTTAATTTGAATTTTTTAGATGTAGGGTATAAAAAACTCAAGTTTCATCGACTTACTGTTACATTTACTTTTTTTTTGTCATTTAATTTCATTTAATTCAATTGAAGTGTTATTTACCATTACAAAATACTGGCAAAATTGTGACAGAAATACCAATTTTCGGTTTACACAGCTGGTTCTAAAAAATTTTGCATTCCCGTTTTAAGTACAAAGTTCTATAGATAAAATTTATTCGTAATTTTGTACTTGCAGGTATATTTTTGTATGTTTGAGGGAAGTGCAAAAAAACATGTATAATTAAATCAGTATTCTGTCTCTTAACAGTTTCCGTTTTCTGCAGATATTACTATACATACATGTATTAGGTAACTTTTTAAATAAATTTGGAAATTTTACCAAGTATGACTCAATCAAATAGAATTCTTGATATTATTGATATTTATTTCAATTTAATTTCAAGGCTACGTGGTGTAGTGGTTGCATTACCTGTATAATTTTAATTGACTCAGGAGGTCGTGTGTTCGAATCACACCGTATGCCGTAAATTGTTTTTTTTTTTAATTTAATTAATTTTTAAAATTCTTGATACATAAATTTTTATTTGGAGGACTTTTTGGATATTTAATTTTTGGAAATTCATTTCAAAATACTTTGAAGAAAAACTTCACTAAAAATTGGGTTTTTGAACAGAAAGAATGTATGTATAAAATAAATTGTTAATCACTTACTTACATTGTACTTTTAGCCTTAAAAGTACAACTGCCATTCAAAATATGCATTTTGATTGCTTTGCATTCATAAAATTTCAGAAAATAAATTTAAATTTGCATTTTCAACCTTGAATAAAACAATTTTAGGAATCAAACAAATATTTACAACATAAAAAAATACTTATACTCGTATTTATATGTAGGAAATAGGAAAAAAAAACTTTTGTTTTGTGTTTTTTCAAGAATCAAAACTTTTTTATAAAAATTGTAGACTATATAAGAAATCCGAAAATTATTAGAAGATGTAACTATTTATTGAACAAAAAAGCCTTCTTCGAATAAATTAAATTATTTGAAGCAGTTTAGAAAATCTCCTCCTTGTAATATATTTTGGAACACATTGAAATGGATATTTTGCTTTCTTACTTAGTTAGATTTAAAATCAAATTATAATGGAGTTAGTGCGTTATGACACTATGACAGATAAATGTCGTCTCGAAATGCCGGAGTAAAGTAAAATAAACTCATAACGTCACAAATAACGTTTCGAAATAGCAAAATAGAGTTAACAGAGTTAACGTTTTTAATCCTAATCGTGAGGTTAATTAAAGAGTGTTACAAATGTCAGTCTTATGAAGTGTCATTATTGTTGTTTTTATTTTAGATTTTAATATATTATAAACTTACATATTGAAGCAATTGTAAACAAAATCGTTCAATTGAGCTTATAATACTATCTACTTAAAATTAATTTTTTTTTGAAGACTCCATTATTTATTTGTAATAAATAAATGTTACCATCGTATTTTGACAGTTCAAATTAATATTTAACTCTAGTCGTTACAAAAGATAAAGTAAAGTTAACTCTGCATACGAGTCTGGTAGTTAATCCTATAAAAGCATAAACTCTACTTGGAGTATGAAACGAAACAAACTCTTCATATTTAAGACAGAATCGTTAGGAAGGAGCTAAACTATTTGTGATCGACACAAATAGTTATTTATAAAATAAATTTCAGTTTTTAAATCATTCTGGAGAACAGTTTTAAAATCCTTATTTCAAATCAATTTGTATTAAAATATTAATGTTTGATATTGTTTAATGATACAATTAGTCACGGATAAAATTAAATTAAATATGACTTCATAAAAAAATATATGTATATCTTGAGTATAAATTCTATCAAGTATGACTCAATTAAAAAGAATATAAATGTAGAATTCTTGATATTTATTTCAATTTAATTTCAAGGCTACGTGGTGTAGTGGTTGCACACCTGAATAATTAAATGAATTGACTCAGGAGGTCGTGTGTTCGAGTCACACCGTATGCCGTAAATTTTTTTTTTAAGTTTAATCAAATGTTGAATGAGACTTTTGTTTTTTGTGGTTCTTTCGAAATTTAAAACTAGGTTATAAATATTGCAGAATATATATAAAAAATTCGAAAATAATTGGAAGTTGAACTTAACTATTTTCTTAAAAAAAAAACAACATTCTATTAAATTGAATTATCCGAATGTGTTCGGAATGATAATCCAAAAGAATTATTCGAATGTACAGTTTAGAAAATTCTTTTCTTATAATGTGTTTTGTAAGGCATAAAAATGGTGTTAGAAAAGATAAAACCATTAATTAATTAAAAATAAATGTATCCTTTCTTAAATCTTAAACATAGTTACCATTTCTAAAAATTAGTTGGAACATAAAATCAAATTAGATACGAGTATTTAAAACTGAGAATCAAGAGGTAGAAGCTATAATTTACCATTTTTGATTCAAAGAAGGTCATAATATTTAAATCATCCTGATGAACAGTTTTAAAGTCTGCTTTAAATCAATTTGTATTAAAATATTTTTAAATCAGTTTTAAATTATCTTCTAATTATTTTAAGAATGTAAAAGTAAAAGAAATGTAAGTTAAAATCAATATATCTACATTTTTTAATTGAATTTAATTTATTCAAACTATTAGTGAACATTTAATTTTCGGAATTTCATTTGAGTTATGGATATATTTGACAATGAATAGAATTTAATGCAAAGATTTCATTTTGATACAAATTAATAAATTAGTCACGGATTAAATGGAGTAAAATTATGGGACTTCATAAATAAATGTACAATTTAGAATAGAAATCCTATCAAGTATGAACTCAATTAAATAGAATAAAAATGTAGAATTCTTAATATTTATTTCAATGCAATTACAAGGCTACGTGGTGTAGTGGTTGCATACCTGAATAATTAAATAAATTGACCCAGGAGGTCGTGTGTTCGAATCACACCGTATGCCAGTTATTTTTTTACTTTTGTTTTAAGTAAACTTATTATTTTATTTATTTTATTTTTTAGTTTGCTTTGACATAATAGTTAATTAATAATTAGTAATTATAATTTATATATTATAATTAATATAAAAAAAATCATATTATTAAAATTATCTTGTATATAATGATTATCCTGCAACGGCTAATGCCAACTGCATATACATGTAATGTATAAAACTGCATAAAATTTTGTATAAGGGTGTCTTTTCCTGAATCCCTCATATCCCTAAAATTTGAGCCTACCTTCGAAATTAATAAAGATAGAAATTGCAAATTTGATACGAGTGTGTTGTTTCCTGAATCTCTGATTCTCCTAAAATTTCAGATGAATTGGAATGGTTGTTCGAATTTAATAAAGATAGAAACATGAAATTTTGTACAAAGGTTGTAAAAACATTTTTTTTTAAACTTATATTAAATAGCTAACTAAAATAACTTATGGATTTTTAACTTAATTTGAATTTTTTAGATGTAGGGAAAAAAAAACTCAGTTTCATCGACTTACTGTTACATTTACTTGTTTTTTTGTCATTAAATTTCATTTAATTCAATTGAAGTGTTGTTTACCATTACAAAATACTGGCAAAATTGTGACAGAAATACCAATTTTCGGTTTACACAGCTGGTTCTTAAAAATTTTGCATTCCCGTTTCAAGAATAAATATCTACAGATTAAATTTATTCGTAATTTTGTAAGTTTGAAATTTTGTAATTGCAAAAAAACATATATAATTAAATCAGTATTTTGTCTCTTAACAGTTTCCGTTTTGTGCAGATATTACTATACATACATGTATTAGGTAACTTTTTAAATAAATTTTACCAAGTATGACTCAATCAAATAGAATTCTTGATATTTATTTCAATTTAATTTCAAGGCTACGTGGTGTAGTGGTTGCATACCTGAATAATTAAATGAATTGACTCAGGAGGTCGTGTGTTCGAATTACACCGTATGCCGTAATTTCTTTTTAAATTTAATCAGACGTTCACAAATTTTTTTTTGTGGTTTCTTCAAAATTTAAAACTGGATTACAAAAATTGCAGAATATATATAAAAAATCCGAAAATAATTGGAAGCTGAACTTAACTATTTTCTTAAAAAGAAAAAAAAACAACCTTCTTCTATTAATTGAATTATCCGAAGCAGTTTAGAAAATCCCTTCCTTACAATATGTTTCAGAAGACTTAAAATGGTGCTAGAAAAGATAAAACCATTTATTAATTAAAAAGAAATATTTACTTTCTTAAACTTAGTTACCAATTCTAAAAATTAGTTGGAACATAATATCGAGACTCACGTCAATTATCAGGCCATGAAGTGCAGAGAGTAAAAGCTTAATAGTGGGCCAACTTTTAACAAATTTAAACGTAGTCTTATGTAAAAAAATAGTGGGCCAACTATAAATCTTGAAATAACACAAAAACCATTTACTTTATTCAATTTGGTCCAAAGAGAAAATTGAAGTCGCATCTATTTTACATAATTCATTGAAGAAAAATATTTTAAAATATAATATTTTCATTCATTCATTCATAAAATTGTCTTCCTCTAAATTTTTTATTTTAAAAACTTCTTAAGATAAATTGCCTCAATATCGTAATAGTATACGTCGAGACTACTTTCATACTTTAAAATTTTGTACACGCTTATATGTGGCTATGATCGAGACTCACATCAATAATCGTATCTAATTTAATTATAAAATCGTATCTAATTTAATTATAAAATCAAATTAGATACGATTATTTAAAACTGACTACTGAGAATCAAAAGGCAGAAGCTATAATTTACCATTTTTGATTCAAAGAAGGTCATAATATTTAAATCATCCGGATGAACAATTTTAAAGTCTTTGCTTTAAATCAATTTGTATTAAAATATTTTTAAAATAGTTTTAAATTATCTTCTAATTATTTTAAGAATGAAAAGAAAAAGAAATGTAAGTTAAAATCAATATAAATTTTTTAATGAATTTAATTTATAAAAACTATTAGTGAACATTTAATTTTCGGAATTTCATTTGAGTTATGGATATATTTGACAATGTTTAATAGAATTTAATGCAAAGATTTCATTTTGATACAAATTAATAAATTAGTCACGGATTAAATGGAGTACAATTATGTGACTTCATAAATAAATGTACAGTTTAGAGTAGAAATCCTATCAAGTATGAACTCAATTAAATAGAATAAAAATGTAGAATTCTTAATATTTATTTCAATGCAATTACAAGGCTACGTGGTGTAGTGGTTGCACACCTGAATAATTAAATAAATTGACCCAGGAGGTCGTGTGTTCGAATCACACCGTATGCCAGTTATTTTTTTTATTTTTGTTTTAAGTAAACTTATTATTTTGTTTATATTGGGATTGCACTCCACATTCAACCTTTTGGAAATCAAATTCAATCTTTTAAAAAGCAAATTCAACTTTTTGCAAATCAATTTTAACCTTTTGTAATTCAAATTCATATTTTTATAGAAATTGATTAAATGATTTTATGAAGATTATAAATTTATTTACTTTAATTAACTAGAAATAAATTCAAATTATAAAATTAAATTGAATTTAAGTTTTTTATTTGGTTTGACATAAATAAGTTAATTAATAATTAGTAATTATAATTTCTACTATAATTAATATAAAAAAAATCATATTATTAAAATTATTTTGTATATAATGATTATCCTGCAACGGCTAATGTCAACTACATGTACATGTTTATGTGTATATAATAATTATTGCAATCGCTCCCGGTTGGGAGATTTGCACTGTACATATTTACGTCTATTAAATTTAGAGAATTTGCAGAATCAGCTGATAAATTGGAGCATAAAATTTGATTTTGGGGTTCAATCGTTTGAATGGGGTTCATTATTAGTCAATATGATGGCAGCAATACAAGAGTATGTTTTGTCTGCGCAAGAAGATTATTAATTTGCTGAATTTATTAAACCAAACGTTGTCTAAAATTAACCACGCTCCTATATTTATTCATTTTTTATATATTTTTTATAAAAGGTTTAAATGGATTTGTGAAAGGTTGAAATTGATTTGCAAAAGGTTGAATTTGATTTGCAAAAGGTTGAATTTGAAGTGCAAAACCTGTATAAAATGTAATATTAAAAATATATTTTGTAAGTATATAGACATAAATAAAAACTTGACTTAGAAACTTTCTGAATACATACAATTATATAGAACTAGAATATTCCATATAAATTGAAGCTCTGGATACGTTAGAACTATAAAATAAATCTACTATATATAAGATAATTTTTTTAATAAGATATAAATCTATGGTTTAATTTTATGGTTTAATTAAACCACTAGTATTCGCCCGCCCCTCGAAATTCGAGGTGTTTTAATTAGCAATTACAATACAGTATATACAGTATAGTTTCTTTATGATTTTATTTAAAATATAAAAATACAATTTTCAATAATTAATGCCTTTATGAATTTAAAATTTCTTTGCAAATGATATTTTTTGTAAAAACACGATTATTATTATCTTTTAGAAGTTGCCCTTGATTTATTGAGTATTGGAAACTCAATATATACCTATTATATATGTATATACCTATTATAAGAAGCCTAAGATGGTAAATCATTGAGTAAAAGGGTTTTAAATGTCTATCAATACAGATTAAATATTATGATGATATTATGATATGTTCTTAATTTATTTGGTTTAAAATATAAAAAAAAAAACAAAAAAAAAAAAACAGAACTGAATCGAACTTGCAAAATCAAAAAGCAACTACTAATAACCCCACACTCTACCGCTGTACTAAACACTAAATGAAAACCATAATGTTTATATTCAGTTATATTGTGAAATTTTTATTTCCTACCATACATATTTTAAAATTTTATGTATTTAGAAAAAAACAAAAAGCAAAAACAAAAAAGCAAAATTTAAAATTCAACGGAATAAAAAAGCGTCGTTTTTGAATATGTATATTATAGGTATAGACACGGGTGGTTGATTTAGAACAAATTTTTTTTTTGCCAAACATTTTAGAAAAGTCAAAGTACTTCCACCTAATGTCAAAAATATCGCCATTTTTTTTTATTACCGTCATATAAAATTTTTTAAATTGTCAAAAGTCATATGTTAGCCAATTTTGAATCCATTTTGAATCAAATATTGGTTTAACTGCAGCAGTTTAGTGTATTGTTTTGGTTTTATTAATAAATTTTAGATCAAATGCTTTAAAAATTAAAAGGTAAGTTTTGATTTAATTGAAGAGATAAAATTTTATATTTTATTTTATTTTATTTTAAATCATAGCAAGACGGCTTACATTTGTTACTGGAAATACGAAAAAATTAGAGGAACTCATTGCCATTTTAGGGTCTACCTCGTAGCTTACAATAAAAAAAGATAGATTTATCGGAATGCCAAGGTTGGACTGTGGTAATTATCCCTATAATTAATTCTCTTAACTTTGAAAAATAATTCTATTTAATTTAAAAATAAACTTTTTTTAATTTAAAGGATATAGATGAAATTTGTCAAAAAAAATGTAAAGAAGAAAACGAGTAAAGCGAACAGTTTTGTTTGAAGATACATGTTTACAGAAGGACTGTACAAAATGCTCAAAGGCTGGGAAGATAAATCAGCTGAAGCTGTTTGTACTTTAATATATTGTGAAGGTGAAAATCATAATTGTTAATTTTTATGATTGAAATAAAATTTGTTATTACAATATAATTTTTTTTTTTTTATAAATTCGAAAAATAAAATAGGAAAGAAAAATTGGTATAGAAATATAAGCGACATCTAGTGATTTTAAAAATGAAACTGTTTAGCGACATCTATTAGCCTTTTAGATGTAGTAGTTTATTGAAACTAAGAGCACTTCCAGCGATGGCGGCGCTAGTATCTAAAAATTTTAAGTAGGCTATCTATTATTACTATATATTATTAAAAATGGAAAATTATTAATGAAAATCAGAAAATTTTGGAAAAATATTGATCTTGTAAGATGGCTGTCCTGAATATTTATCATTTAAAAAGAAAAAAATTAAAGTTGGTTGGTAAATCATTGAGTAAAAGGGTTTTAAATGTCTGTCATTTACAGATTAAATATTATGATTTGAACTGTAATGATGTTTTGTAAACAGACAGATGAAAAATAATAATAAGATAATAATAATTTAACTAAAAAAATTAGGAAGTAATTATCAAAATCTACACCTTCTTTCAACATTGAAAAAGAAGATCTGATTATATTAATTACATATTTATATATATATATATATATATACATATTATATTAAATTTTTTAAAATACATACCAATTACATCATAATTCAATTCACCATAATCTGGATAATTTTCATTAAAATGATCATTTGATGGTTGTATATCAAATAAATTTGATTGTATTTGATAATAACGAAATGAAATCTCTTTTATACTATTTATTATACAATATAATGATTTATATAATTCAAATTGTATTGTATCATCATTATTTATTTCATCTTTTAATTTCATTTCATATAAATAATTTAAAGTAATATCTAATTGTTGAATAAGATATGATCCTAAATAAATATCATTATTTCCAATTATCGGACCAATTTCATTTAAAATTAAAACTAATTGTTGCATTGTTTTAAAAGAATAAATTTCATAGAATTTTCTAAATGTTTCTAAAAATATTTTAATTATTTTTAATTTTTCATTTATATCCTGAATTTTTTTTAATATTTTAATTATTTTATATGATAAACTAATTGCTGAAGTTTTATCTTCACTTATTAAAAACCATTTTAAACTTTCTTCTTTATTACCATTAATTAATTCTATTAAATTTTCTAAATTTATTGATATTTCATAATCGGTTAAGATTACTTGAATATCATTATGGATGCATGCATTTAAACTATCACATATTGAAATTTTTAATTCAGCTTCATTGTTTTTAGTTTGAAATAGACGTGTTTTAAGTTCAGAATTAGTAGAAGAATGTAACAATATATTGCCACAAAAAAAATAATATGTAATATGATGAGATTCTGGATCATTATATTCTTTACAGATTATATTAAATTCTGTTATATATTCAATACCAGTATTTGGTTCAATCGAACAATAACCATTCTCTGGTGAATTATTTTTTATTAATTTCATAATACTATAACCTAAAATTAATTTTGATTCAATTTCAATTTTTATTATTAATTCATTATCTTTTGATAATAAATCTGCAGATTCTATAACTAAATGCATTTCATTAGATATCATTTCATTATTTATGAACCATTTATAAATATTTTGTAAATTATTGATACAATTTTTACAAATAACTTTTAAATGTAATAATTTATTTTGTGAAAAATAATAACGATGACAATTTCTAATGCATATGATAATCACTTGTAATTGTAATGTTGATTTTGGTATTATTGTTTGATCAAATTGATTATTTTTATATGGACATAATGTTGATTTAACTAATAATATATAAATATATTCAATGTTTTCTTTTAATTGATTTGATGGAATTGTAATGGTTTTCTCTGCCAAAAAAAAATAAATACCAAACATTATAATTTTTACAGGTTGGTTACGAAATTTCGCGTTTTAAAATCTCATGTTTCAACATCTCGTGTTTCAAAATCTTGCATTTTAAAAACTCGCGTTTTAAAATCTCATGTTTCAACATCTTGTGTTTCAAAATCTTGTGTTTTAAAAACTAGCGTTTCAAAACCTTGCGTGCTAAAATGTTAAAATATCGTGTCTCAAAAATCTCGTGTTTTAAAACCAAATAATTTTCATTAATCAAATAGGTTTGGTGGTTCAAAAAATACAATTGAAAAAGAAATATTATAAAATATAAAATATTGAAAACTTGAGTAATCATTTCTTAAAAAGCAATATTTTTTGTATTTTTTCCATTTTTACTTTTTGGTGATATTTTCTAGGAAAAGATAGTAACGCTGATTTTGATACAAGTGGAAAATCCCATCTTTATTCAGAATACTATATATTTATACAAATATATAAATATTCTGGAAAAAGCGTGTAGCCCTTTCTTTTAAATCTAACTCTAAAATCCCTCCTATTTTTGAATCTTGCATAAATATTTTGCAAAAAGCGTCCTAATTATTTTTTTTTATTGATTTTGTAATTGATAAAAGCTGATTTAGTAACCAACTCTAAAATATACTTCAAAAAAAAAACTGTCGAAATTTTTTTTTTTTAACATAGAAATTCAAGTTTTTTTTCTTGTATTTTTTCAATTTCTACTTTTTAGTGAAATTTTTTAAAAACGAGGAAGAGTGCAGTAGAGTAGACTGTGTCAACTCTGGGATACCCGTATGAACGAAATGTATCGTGTTTCTATATAATTTGATCAACTTTTAAACAATTTCAGATGTTTTGGTACCGAAGTTATAACTGCCGAGATACTCAACTACTCGAACCCGGCGGCCGAAAAGCTGGATTTAAATAGCAAAACTAATAATTTTGCAAAAGTGAAGAAATTTAAGCTTCCTAGCTCCTTTATTTTTTGAGTTATCGTGCGGACGGACGGACGTATATGGCTTAATCGACTTAGAATTCGATTCTGAGCCGATCCATACCTTTACTGTATCTAGCTCAACTCCTTTAAGGTGTCGCAAACGTAATGGCAAATTTATTATACTCTTGAAATTAGTTCATACGGGTATAAACATCATGATAAGTCAAGATTTTGATACACGAGATTTATAAAAGTACGAGATTTTAAGGCACGAGATTTTAATTCACGAGATTTATTTAAAAAAAAAAAAATATTTTTTTAAAAATTTTACCAAATCCCATATTCTCAGTACAATATTTATTATTTGGATCATCTTTAGATATACACCGCCAATTGTATTTTAAATTTTGATTATATTTTGGATGTCTAGATAAATCACGACTATTTGATCCATCAATTATGTTTGATTGTTTTAAGTTAATAGATTTTTCTGATTCACCCAAAATTTTAGCGGCTGGTGTTTGTATATCAACTTGAATATAACACTGTATAAAAAAAATGGAAGAAAATATTATAGGTACATATTAAATTAATGGTGTGATGACAGAGCGCCCGCAGGCCTATGAACATTAAGTCTTTTTTAAATTGGAATTAAAGCCCATAATTATAAGAAATTAACATCCGTAGGCTTTAATTTCTTTTTAAATTGGAATTAAGACCCACACTATTTTTTTTTTTTATTATTAAAAGAAGAGAGTAACATAATACGTAGAGCAAATGCATATCTATATGGATGGTATAATTTATAATATTTTTTTCCTTCTGTAAAAATAATTAAAAACTGGTTTTGATTTAATTTATGAATAAGAAAATTTTTTCTAAATTGTCTTCGTTAAAAACAATTAATTATTATAATATAGTGTATAACTAATGTTTCACTATAATAATTATAATATCATTTTATGGAAAAATATAACTCTTTGTATTTGAAATGGAGTATTTATAGCGAAACTTAATTCCGCGGATGTTCTGTCACAGCACCTAATTTATAAGTAAAAATTTGATTAATTGAGAAAAAATTTCAACCCTATGAACAATAGTTCCTTTTAAATTTTGATTTATTATTTGTTCTGTAATAATTGCTTCAATTAAATACATGGCACAATAATCTGTTTTTAAATTATCAAATATTAATTGATATCGAGATATTTTTAACCATTTTTTCTTTGTTGAAAAATTTATTAAAGTTTCTGTAATACAAATTATAGTTTTTTTTTTTTTGTGAAAATTTTCATAAAATTAAAATATTACTACTTACTTTTATTTAAATAATCTTTTATTATCCATGTAACATTTATAATAGAATTAATACCACAACTTTTTTCTATAATTGGTTCTATATAATTAATTTCATTAATATTTAATATTCTTTTTTCTAAAGATGTATGTTCACAATTTGATTGTATAACTTTTGGTATACAATCAGCTTTAATTGTATATACAAAAATATCAAAAATATCTGCAAATATTATATTTCCATCATCAGTATTCGCAAGAACAATTTGAATTTCTTGATGACCAGGTATCCAAAAAATAACATTAATTATTATATAATAACCTTCATTAAATGGTAATAAATCTGAATGTTTAATTTTTAATTTTTTTCCTAAATTTTTAAGATTATTCCCCTTATGAAATAATTTTAAATTTTTTTTATTAAAATGAAATCCTTCTAGGCATAAATCTTTTGTATATATTTCAATATTAAAATTATTATTTGGTGAAAAATCTTTTAAAATAAATAAAATTTTCTCCTGACGGCCCATTCTTGTTATATGATTGTAATGTAAAATTGCCATTTTAAAAGTATTAATTGTACTGCTACAATCTTGACCATAAAATTCATTTGAACATTTACATGTGAATTTTCCTAAAGAATTTTGACATTCACCGTTATTTTTACAAGAATTTATATCACAGTGATTTATTTGTATTTGACATTGTTGACCTTCAAAAATATCCTTTACACAATTACATGTTTTTGATTCATCTTCATTTAAAATACATTCCCCTTCATAGTTACAGTAGCTAGGATTGCATTCTTTTAATTTTATTTGAGGAAAAATTGATAAGAAAAGAAATGTTTTGAATGTAAATATAAAAACATACATTTTTTTTTTTTTTTGAATGTTATTAAAATTTTATTTATTTTTTTATTTTTTTAAATAAAAAATATTTTGAAAGTAAAATATTGTAATTGAATTATTTTGACAATTAGAATTATTTTGTTGTGTCTTGTATTTAATAGAAACGGATGTATTTACTAAGCTTTTACTGTTAAAATTTATTTTTGTATAAATTTTTAAAGTTCCTGAATTAAAAAATTAAAAAAAATCCTTTAGAAGGTGATAAAGATAATGATAGGCATAGGCGGTAATCTTCAACAAGTGCTTCTCTAAGGTATTTGAAAGAATAATATGTAAATAATAAAATGCTTAAACGGTCTCGAGAACGCTATAACAAACCATAAAGTTGTAATAATCTGGAAGAGTATATGTATGCAATATCAAAATATCACGGGTAAATATAGCGATCGCTTACAAACTT
This sequence comes from Poecilobothrus nobilitatus, assembly GCA_947095535.1. NCBI lineage: Eukaryota > Metazoa > Arthropoda > Insecta > Diptera > Dolichopodidae > Poecilobothrus > Poecilobothrus nobilitatus. The sequence continues at coordinate 237,942,515 of OX352773.1, read as the reverse complement.
TCTGAAATTTATTTATCTATATCTAGTCCTAATAAATTTTAACTTTAAAAGGAGGACGCCTCGAACACAAATGAAATCTTCTGAGAATAAAACGAGTGAAATTTGAGTCGACAATAAAACGAGTAAAATTTGAGTTGAGAAATGTGCGTCTTTTGAACCTTTTCGATACAATAAATATGTACACAAGAAGAATTCCAAATAATTGCGCAAAATTCCAGTACAGTCTTCCCTAATAAAATAACATATACGACGTCTCAAAAATCATTCGAATTCCGTTTTATAAAATCCACCATTTTATTTACTTTAGCAGTTGTGTATTAAATATATGATCCCTAAAAAATAAATTTATATCGAAGTCCATAGGCAAACCCGTACTTTATTTGATCGATTAAGAACAATATTATTTAAGGAACACAGGAAAGTTTTAAAAACAGGAAATAAATTTATATGGTAGAATACGATAGTGCACTTGGAGTATAGTTCAGTTCTAAGCCATTTCTGAAGAACTAACTATAAAAATTATTTAATATCTTTTGTATATTTGCACTCAATCATTTTCATATATTTGAAAAATAATTTGGCATCATCGGCGAAACAAGAATTCTCCATAAATCTTTAAATCTGACGTACAAAGTTCAAACATAAAAGAAAATCAATTACGAAAAGATTAAAGAATTTTGAATATAAATGAGATCGATGTGGAACACCAGATTTATCTATATATGAAGCTATATGACGTAAGCTTATCGTAAGTTTCTAAATTGAATTCTATTTATCTGCATATAGTTAAAATATAAAAGTTATTACATATTCAAAAAAAAAAAAAAACTCTGAAAAAGTTAGTAAATTGGAAGAATATATTTACTTAAAGTATGGCCGTCATTTGTAATTTTTATAAATAAGTCGATGCTTAACTGCAACAAAAAGTTATCAATGGGTATCTTATTATAAACATCTCACTCTAACGTTATAATACTGTTATAGCAGAATTTAGAAGTAAAATTTTTGGTATAATAATGGAAATTTAAGAATATTCAATTGTTAATTAATTATAAAATTTCCTTTACTAGAAGAATATTGTAGAATTTTTAAATTTTTGAATAATTTAATAGTTATATAAAATTTTTAATGTAAGTTTCTAAGGCTCCGTGGTGTAATGGTTGCATACCTGAATTAATAAATAATTTGTATCAGGAGGAAGTGTGTTCGAGTCACACCGGATGCCATTTGTTTTTTTTTTTTTGTTTTTTTATACTCATATGAATAGAAACGTTTGTACACCTCCCACTAAACAAGTTATAGAAATCCTAATTTTTTAATTAATTCTAAAGTCTCTCCTATATCTATAGTTTTTGTTACAGCATCACAATTCACAACAAAGAAAAAGTAAAAATCTTGAAAGCCCAAATATGGAAAAATAAATTTTTCAAAACAAAAAGTCTATTAAAAAAAAATCTTGAAGTATAGGTTATTAGTTATTACCTATAAAACAAGGCAGAATGTAAGGAAAGATTTTTAAAGGCGTACATTTTTCAAAAGAAAATAAAAACAGTTTAGTACTGTAATTTGCACTAAATTTTCTAAGTTTTCTTTGAATTTTATAAATATAAGAAATTGTAAAAAATTAAGAGATATTTTCTTCAGTTTTAAGGAAAACCTTTATAATTAAGAAAAGCTATTAGAGAAAGCTAAGCTAAGAAAACCTTAGTCAAACCATAATGTTGGCTTGGAGTGTTAATATTAACGTTTTAATTTGAAGAAATTTCTACAGGTGCCTAAGTTACAGGTGTCTAAAAATAGTAAATTCTAAATTTTTTACCTTTAATAGTTTTTAAATAGGGGTAGTTCCAAATAAAAATTCTGTGGTAACTTAGACTAATTCAGAAAGATCTTTCAATTTTCAAAATTTTAAAGTTTTAACTAAAAGCCTATCGGAGTTGCACCAAATTTCGAAGAAATTCTTCTTAGAATTCTATTATAAGGAAAAAATTGTGAAAAACCAAGAAACAACGACGTTCCAAGAAGAAACGAAACGTTCTTTAATTTTAAGGTAACCCTAAATAATCCAGAAAAACCTTTAATTCTTGGGTATTAATTTACATAAATTTTAACAGGTGCCTAAGGTGTCATGGTTTGATGGTTTTTTGTTGTGAAATAATATTGTAAATTTTTTAATTTTTAAATAATTGAATAGTTATATAAAATTTTTAATATGAACACTTTCAAGGCTCCGTGGTGTAATGGTTGCATACCTGGATTAATAAATGATTTGTATCAGGAGGAAGTGTGTTCGAGTCACACCGGATGCCATTTTTTTTTTTTTTTTTTGTTTTTTATATGCTAAAATGAATAGAAATTTTTGTACACCTCCCACTAAACAAATTATTGAAACCCTAATTTTGTAACCAATTTTTAAGTCTGTCCTGTCTGAAAGTTTTGTTAAATATTTCAACATCAAAACATTTCAAATAATGCTCAAATATGGAAAAATTAAAAAAAAAGTTTTGAAGTAATTCAAAATAAACCTGTAGAATTATAAATTATGCCTATATAAATTGTACATCTTTTAACTATTCATATTTTACAATAATGTTTCGGCAAAGAATTAATACACACAATTTTCAACAAAAATTAAAAAAAAAATTCTAAAATTCGATGTTTTTGTTGAGATTTTGTGCAGTCAACATGGACATTTATTATAATCGACCAATTTTCATTAAAAAAGAAAATTCGACTTACGTACTACGACTGGTCTACGTTTATTTTTTCTGCGGGAGATGTGGTACATCTGGAAATGTAGATCTTCAAATGACACCAAGAAAATCTAGGCCCCTTATTATAGTGTAGGATTTTTACACACTAAAACCACCTCCCTCTATAACCAGTATAATGGACTAATCACCCTAATTGAAAAATATAATTATTGAGTAAAAAGATGAGAAATTTAACGGAATAAGGAAGAGGAATTTTGAACTTAAATTGTAGAAGTGGGGTTAAATGAGAATTTTAGTGGATGATGACAGATTGCCTGAAAATCTGTGTATTATATACGGGCAATATTCAACTTGGTATATGTAATGACTACTCTAATAAATGTTATCACTTTACTGTGATAATGTTACCATCACTCTACTATGATAGGTTAAATGGAAATCTATTAATACAAGCTTTAATATTAACTTGTCGGTGTTTGTTTATCTTTTTGTCACACACTGTTGCCAACTCGTAGATTATAAAGAATTGTGCATTCATTTATATTAACTTGTCGGTGTCCGTGTTTATTTGTTCCTGTCGGTGTCCGTGTCTATATTCTTTTGACTACCTTTTTCTTATAAAATTTTCATGTTGCAAAAGTGCTTTTAGTATTTTAATTAGCTAGACTTGTTTTGTTTTTAAAAAATTGTGATGTTAAAGTCAAAAATAAACATATATGCACTATTAATAAGTGTAAGAAATATTAGAAATTTTATTATTTAGAAAACTTTTTTTTTACACCATTTTATTTATTTATAAAATTGTTTATATTTTATTTTATTACTTTTAATTATTTTTTTTTATCATGGTTCAATTATTTTTTTTGATGATAGAATGTTTGCATTCCTTTTACAGAGATACCTATTCTTATCTACTGTTAACTACATCAGTCTTTGAGAAAGAGTGGATAGGTGTAATAATGCGGTTATGTTAAATTAACGTTCCATTTACTAACTACTCTCAAATACTCTTTTCGTATAAAAGGAAGGAACGCAAATAATATTGTTTTATTTTCAAATAATTTAATAGTTATATAAAATAACTATTTAATTATTTTGTAATATTATATAAAATTTGTAATGTTAATAATATTAAGGCTCCGTGGTGTATTGGTTGCATACCTGAATTAATTATTAAATTGCATCAGGAGGAAGTGTGTTCGAGTCACACCGGATGCCATATTTCTTTTTTTTTTTTTTTTTTTTTTGTTAAATGACATATAATAGAAATTTAAGCATATATTAATAATTATACTTTTTAATTACATAATACTTTGGAGCGGTACAAGTTTAAATAACCTTAAATCAGAATTAAATGTTATAATTACATATGTACCATATATAAGGCGCAAAACTAAGCTTATGTTAAATTGTTATGTTAAAAGAAATTAAAAGTAAGACAAAATAAAGTGATAATGATACAAAACTTGTAATGTAATTATGTCGAAAAATCATAATCATATATATTATCTCATAAATTGTAAATATCTTATAAATATAAATTCTGAAAGATAAGGTAAAGTTAGCTAGTTTTAAGTTACATTAGTTATAGATGTAAATTTTATTTTATCCTTATACATATATTCTTTTATAAGATTTGATTTTCCTATTTTTCCTCTAAAATTTAATAATAATGAATTTTGTATAGGTTTCTAAGAACTTTATATACATGCATATTATAGCAAAAAAATGAATGAATAAATAAATAAGTTAATATAATTTACTTTTATGAGATTTTTAATATAAATTTTTTAAAAGTGCCGTGATGTAATAGTTGGATACCTGATATTAATTTTTTTTGGGGATAGATGGAATTCATTAAAAGACGCTAAAGAAAATCGGTAAGAGCATAATAGATACTTTTATATACGTGTGGTACTTTAATCGATTAAACGCACCACCTCCGTTTTGGACCAAACAATTGATTAAGATATCTTTTGTATATAGTATTGTATACTGTTGGGAGAAGGAAAAATTCTGCTATACAGTATATAAATAGGTTTAAGATTTTAAGGGAATGTGATAAACGAAAAGGCTGATACGTTCTTCTTAAATTTTGTGTAATTAAAGTTTGTGTTTTGATATTAAAGTTGTTGTTAAATTAATATAAAAATTCCCGTTATCTTGGAAACTGTTAAGAATAGACCCCACTTACGAGACAATTTTTAGTTTATTTCGTTTAGCTCCTTTGCCTATCTTATTGCTATCACCTCCTTTCTTCATGTCATTCGTCTTCCGGACACCCCGTATAGAGATAAATATAACAGTTTTAATTTTTTTTTTTTAATAAATGTAAAAAAAATTATATATTTAAACAAAATTTAACTAATAATATACATATTATATATTAAAATGAAGTAAAATTTAACATTATAAAAATATTTCAAATATTTAATTATTAAAAAAATTCACATATAAAATTGTTTTAGTTATTTAATTAAAAATAAAGAAGATATTTTTCCAAATTATAATTAAAAATTTATAAAAATTCTTTTTAAATTTTTAACAAATATTTTAAAATTTTTTTTAATTATTCAACAAAAAAAAAACAAAAATTAATAAAAATATAAATAACAAAACAGGATAATTTTTCTATTTATGCATACATTAATCTCATTTATTTTTAGAACTTAGAATTTATTATAATTACTGAAAAATCTACTAGAAATTTTAGTTTTCTTATTAAAAATATCTTAAAAACAAAAAAATATTTAGTTTAATTTAAATATTTGCATAATATTTGGATGGATATAAAATCCGAAAAAAAAATTTTTTTCTATAAAACAAAATTTTTACAGTCTAAAAAAGAAAACAAGGACGATAAATTTAACAAGTTTTTCTTTTACGATTTTCATTTAAAGTAAAAAATTCTTTAGTTTAAAATTAATTAATATTTTTTCTAAGTGAAATTTCAGTTTAAAATTTTAGGAAAAAAATCTATACGTAATACGTAAAAACTTAATCTATACGTTTTGTTTTTTTTTTTTGCAATTTTATGATTTTAAATTTTAATGTTCAAAAAAAAAAAAGAAAAAAATAAAAAACCATATTGATATTGAAACCATAAACCGATTGAAAAATTTATTATAAGTTTAAAAAAAAATAAAATCGGCTGACAGATTTTTATCATATTTATAATAAATACCTTTAAATTTTTAAGTATATTGCATGCAATGCAACTGCATATGAAATAATATCACATAAAATAGCACCTTAAAAAATATTTTTTTTTTTTACACTTTATTGACATGAAATTGAATCATTTTTACATCAAACTAAAATAAAAAAATAAATAATTAAACAAATTACAAATTTTATTTAATGATACAGGATAATTCTATTTCGGTTGTGAATATACATATATGGGGTGTAATTGGGGGATAAAAAAATTGTTCTGAAGGGTGGTAGGGAAGTCTTTTTCTTTCGATTTTTGAGATAATGAAGCCTAAAGTTTATTTTAGTTTTAATTTAATTGGCTTGTATGTACCTATTTCAAAGACTAAGCGACTATAATTAATAAGTTTTGAACCACCATCAGAAGAAAGCTTGTCATTTTCAAAATGAACTTTCCAAGTAATGATTTTTCAATAACTTTCAAATACTTTTCGTTCTATATTTTAGATATCGATCGTTCAAAAGTTATGTTCACTTTTAAGTCAATTTTTAAATTTTTTTTTTTATTCTATAAATTACACAAAATTAAAGAGCTTTTTTAAAATAATGAAAAAATTTTAAAATAATAAAAAAAAATCTTAAAATTTTCAGTTTTTTTTTTTCAATTTTTTGCTTGTTTAAATACTTATAAATTTTGAACGATCGGTATTTACTTAGATATGGAAAGATTAAGTGTTACGTAATTTTATAGTTTTTGAGATAAAAGTAAATTAAATTAAAACTAAAAAACAACTTTAGGTCAAATTATCTCAAGAACTGCGATATATGCCTCCCCACTGCAGAATAATTTTTTAGTTTGTTTTAGTCTCTCAAATATAATCTATAAATATTCAAGACCGAAAGAAAATCACCTTATATATATGTACAATTTTTTTTTTTTTTTTTTGTTCATTACACTTACATCTTTATAACCATTTCCAAAATTATTTTCAAACATTACATATTGTTGTAATACACTATGAAATAATAATGAACCAGGTACTGTATCTTCACCATAAAGTTTTTCATCAGCCCAAAATTTTATACGTTTTTGTGGTATTGGATCATCATATTCTTCTTCTTTTAATTCTGGTATTATTTGAATTTTTAATGTATGCCAATCACCATCATAAATCTAAAAACGAGAATATTTTCAATATATAGCATATAGCATATATGTATAGCATAGCATATATGAATTTTTAATTATACATAATATATAACTTACATTAATTCCTTCCAATTTGGCTCTAGCATGATTAAAACATTTAAAATAATGAAAATTTTCAATCCAACATAATATTCGTCCAGAATTTATTGCAAAAATTTGTGAATTTTGTTCAAAATTATCTTTTAATAATAAAAGTATCATTTGTCCTTTTATTGGACCACGATGTCTTAATGTACATTCAAATGTTATATTTGTTATTTGATTTGATTTTGTTATAATTTCTGGTACTCTTAAATCACCATTTAATGATTTATTTATTTTATAAAAAAATTCATTCTCTTTTTCACATAATTTTAATTTTGGATCAATTTTTTTTTTTAAATCAATTTTTGATCGAACATCAGAATTTAATTCACTTAAAATTTCACAATCAACTTCTTTTAAACGATTTGTCAATTTAATTTGTTTAAGATCCAACTAAAATTAAAATTAAAAAAAAAAAAAATTAATTAAAATTAATTTTAATATAAATATTATTGATATAATATGTGTTTGTATATATGTATATTACTCCAAGAAGTTGTTTATCACATTTTCCAATACTGTACTGTTGTTCATCGTTCATTTTAAAAAAAAGTAAATTATCACGTTTATCATATGTTGGATGCATTTTATCTAATACTAAATCATAATTAAGCCAAACTTTATATACTTGTGATGTTATACAAAATGTTAGTTTATGCCATTTTCCATCCGAAATAAGCTAAAAAGAAAAAAAAGAAGGTATTATAAATTTTTAAAGGCTATAAAAATTTTTAGAAAAAGTTTATTGCTATGAGAAACTTAAGATAACTTTAATTTTATACTAAATAAAAGATAAACGTTAATATATATATACAAATATATAGTTATATATATGTAACATATATTTTGTAAAATGTATCTTAGACTCTTATTTCACATCTCACTAATATATTTTAATAGTTCTAACATATTACGAAATACCCTTTTCAAAAAAGCAGTAAATAAAATGCTTATCTGTGAGTGGTTAAATAAACTCTATCTTGTACCTTGTAAATTAATAAATAATATTTCTGTTCTAAATCTGTTGTCAACTTACTTTTTTTTTTTAAGTTTTTTACATTTTTTTTTTCAATATATTCAAATTTTTACACGGAGTTGTTAATAACGTGCTTTAATTCAATTTTTTGTATTGAATTTTATTATTTGGCAATATATGGTTAAAGATTTTTCATAAAATAAATTTTAATATAAGAAGAAGGTTAATTTTTTGAAATGTTACAGTTTAAATAAAAGTCGATCTTTTCTTAAAAAATATTATTCTAAATTTGTATATTAATGTATGTATTTGAGTAAATTTGAGACAATACTTTTAACATGATTATTCTTAGATACAATTAGTTTAGATACTTTGCTTTTCTTAAACTGTGAAATTAAAAAAACAAACATTACATTTACAACGTGCAAAGATTCAAGGTGAATATTAACAACTTTGTTCACAATATGCCTGCCAATTTTCATTCCTTAACCCAACTTCCTATGACCAGGCAGTACAGTAGTACTAAAGGTCGTATAACCTATTGTTTGGTCAAAAAAGGGAGGTGGTGTTTAGTGGGATAAAGTCTCACACACTCATAGAGGAATCGTGCTCGTTTTCACTCCTCTATAGTGTCTTTCGATGATTCCCACCTACTTTCGCAAAAAAAAAAAAAAGCAAGTCTTTTATCAACATTTTTAACCATAAAATTTAATAAAAAATTCAACATTAAGGTTTTATTTCAAAATTTTCCTCCTAAATTTTCTTAACCATTCTACATTAATTTTTAAATCTTAATAATAAAATTTTGTAAATGGAATTGTATATAAAATTGTTAAATAAAGAAAAACAAAAATTTCAAATTTTTCTTTTCTTTACTTTTTTCCAAGAATCCTTTCCACATCCCTATCTCGTAAAGCAAACTGTATACATTTGTATACAGTTTGCAAACTGTATACATTTGTATTGTATCTCAACCTAAAGTTTGGTTTAAAAAGGGGTGGTTTTGGTTGGTTAAACAGTCTAATACTATTCGTAAAAATCACTTGCAATTTTTGTAGGTGATTCTTGAGTTTTTCACTGACTCTCTTAAAAAAACAAAAAAAAAAAAAATGATGTCTGATGACATAATTATAGAATTTAAAGAATAAATCGCTATAAATTATTTAAAAAAAAATGTAATGTGGCATTATAGATAAGTACTGTTAATTTAGGTGTTTATCTTAAAATGGTGTACCCTTTACAAAAAAAAATTACATTGTAAAATAAAAATTATTATACAACACATTGTAAGTAAAAATTTAAATAATCATATATAATCTGATCCTGATGTGATTATAACGAATAGATTTACAGATGAGATTCATTACAAAATCTGAGCATTATTTATTTATTATGCCTATATGTAAGTAAATATTAAAAGGAAAGTTTTTGTCGTTTTGAATTTCTTTTGACCAATCATTTACTGTAACTACACTAATTTTAGACTATAGACAAATCAATTTCTGTGTATCAAATCACTATATACTATATGATTTGTATTGATTTATATAAAATTCTAATAAACAAATTTATTTCTAAACATGATTTTCTAGAATTTTCATAAAATAACAAAATTGTTTTTAAACTGTTTTATAAATTACTTTTGTATTTTACTTATGTATAGTAACATAAAATTTGAATATTCTTATTGTTAAAATAAAAATTCCCAAAAAAATTTCCTCTCCCAAGAAGTGTTATGTTCAATAAAATAAAATCCAATGCAAAGTATAGATATCATAAAATTTTATCTTTCATTTCTTTTACCATACCGCGTCTGGCGCCTGTTGCATTAACTGCTTATCTCAAATTTACCTTATTTCATAATTTTTTGTTTTTTGTTTTTAATAATTACGATAACTCTAATTACCTAATTCTAATATTGTTTGGGTATTTAATTTAAAAAAAAAAAATCAAATTTAATAAAAAAAAAAACAAAAAAAAAAAAAAAACTTACCGATTTACATAAACGATCACTTTCATATATTTCATATTCATCTTCTGGTATTTTTTCAGAATGTTTATGAATAATTTTTAAAAAATAATAATCATCATCAAATACTAATATTTCTATAATAAAATTTCCATCATCATTTTTTATATTAAGTAATTGAATACATGTATGATTACGATATACATTTAATCTAAATAAAAATTCAATTGTAACACCATTTGAAGAATCCATAAATTCATAATAATTTATTGATTTATTTATTTGAAATTCATTTTTTAAACGAAAATAATTTCCATCAAAATCATTTGAACATTTTTCTATAGTACATTTATCTAAATCCAGTTCAGTCATTAAATCGATGTTTTTTGCTAAAATACAAAATAAAAAAAAAAAATTTAGTTTTTATTTATTTTTATACTCTTTATTTTTTTTTGGTTATACTGATTTTGTATTTTAATAAATATTATTAATTATTACTTACACATTTTAAAATTCTTTTTTTGGAATTTTATATTTATTAAATTTTTTAAATCAACCCAATATTAAACTGGTCGTAATAACTTATTTCACTCAACTAAATTTAATACATTAAAATTCCATGAGCTGAGTATGATATCATCAATACAAGGTACGCGATCGATTCATATACAAATGGATTTTTTTTTTTTTTTTTTTTTCGAATAATAAAACTATAAACAAATTAAATCTAAAAAAGCAAAAAAGCTTTAAAATAATTTGTAAAGTACATTGGAATTTGGTATAGAGTGGTTTTAGTTACATAAGTTGAGTTTATATATGAGTTATACAATGACTATGATGATGAGTGTACATATTCAGCAATTCAGCAATAAAAAAAAATAAATTAAATGTATGCAGGTGAGCTAAACTCTCATATCTTTTTTATATCTTGTTTGACTGCCCATCATATGTTTATGTTTATTTTAATCAGAAAAAAAAAAGAGAATTTTTTTTTTTATTAAAAAAAAGCTGTAACTTATAGTTATATCTACAGATAAACAGATAGTTTTTATTAAAAAGCTTCATTTTTTATTTTTTTATTTAATTTAAATTTGACGTAAAGAATTAAATATTTTGTTTCTTTAACATTTTAAATCAGTGATTTTCAATATTTAAATTTAAAATTATATTTATTTATTTATTTATATTAATATTACATACATTAATGTAATGCAATATTATTGAACCATCGGCTACTAAAGGTCATTATAGGTTTTTATACTATTATTAAATTATATACTAATATTATTTATTTTGTTTATATTATATACTATATATTTACATAATATTTGATCGTAAGGGGGTTATGTAAAGAAAAAACCCTTACGGCATGTGCAGGAATCTAACCCACACTCCTTCGGTTAATACGCCTCACGCCTAACCACTAGGCTACCGAAACCCATTAAAATTATAATATATAATATAAAATAGCGAAATTTCAAACTTCAACTTTAAACAGAGCTCTTAAACAGGCGGCAACACAATAATATTTTCTGAAATAACTCATACTTATTTTCAAAGATCATTAAATAAAAATCTAACTCTTCTCAAAATTACAAATTTCTAACTTAAACCGTTTGGAAGATAGAAAACGGCTCAAAAGTTGTTTACAAATTGAATTTCTCATAATGGTAAATTAAAATATCGTACAGTAAAACTTATCCATTTATTTTATACATAGAAAAGCAGCTATCGTTTGGTGTTTCCAAATTGAAGATATACCCTAATAGAACTTGTGTTATAATAATGTAAATATAGGGGTTTTTTTTTTGCAATACTTGTTCCGAAGTGAAGGGTGGGGATTACAGAAAAAAGTTGTTCCAAAAAATTGATTTTTTTTTGCGATGTTTATCGGTAATTTCATTGCTTTATTTTAAATAGTGTTGAAGTTTTGTAAACACCTAGATGTACGGACGTAACGTGTAGATAAACAGATGAATGAAATGTCCAAGAATATTTTAGAATGAAATATCAATAGAACATGAAAAAGTTTTATCCATAAATCTTTTGAAAAAGTATTTTTACTTTAATGTAAAAACGTGTAATTATTGTTCGCAGTTTTTTTCAAATATTTTATTAAAGAAATGCATCACGGGTAAATTTCAATAAAGATGAAAATATTAACAAAAAATTTTAACAAAAAAATTAGTTTATTTATTAAAGAAATTTCAATACAATATGATATAAAAATTTTCTAATTTATTTCAGAAACGTTATCGTAACTATTATAACGTGAGATCCATTGACCATTTATCTATATCGTCTATTTATAAATCGAAAGATTTTTTTGTTTGTTTGTTTTCAACCCTATTGCAACCAAATTCACACAAGCATTCTATGGAACCTAGAATTTTTTATAGAGGTTTTCTATATCGTGTTCTGATGGCCTGTTTAACAAATTTTGTTTGTGTCCTATTTTTCCTAGACGGAATTTTCTAATTTTAAAGAAAACCAACAAATTGATAAATTTTTATTAAGCTCCATTGTTAACCAATTGCGGCGCGAAAAGTTATCAACAACTTTATGCTGTATTATCTTTTAATATGTTAAAAATTTGATACAAACACGTTTTTTATATAACTTCGAATTTTTACATCATCTGATGAAATTATTTAATATTGGAGTTCTAATCCTAAATTCTAAATTTAAAAATTAATTCTAAATTGAGATGACTGTTCCCACAGCAGTGATCTATTATTGTAGACGTAGATAGGCCTTTTTTACGATATTGTAGATATTTATTTTTTTTATTTATTAGGGGAAATCGAATGCATTAAATCTTATAATTAACTTATTATATATTTATATATAAAGATATAACATATGTTTTTATTACAAGCAAAATAATAGTCATGACAAAAAATCATAAGCTTTAACGATAATATATAAAAATTTATAAAAAAATTTTATAGAAATTAATCTGTAATTTTCTTACTTCTCTTCTCTTGGAATCATAGGTCGTTTACTAGACATTTCTATTGAACTCGGTTCGCATCTATTATTCTAATCTGGCGTATACATTGGATGGTAACTAGTACTACTAAGCTAGATTACCAAAATTTCAATGTATAAGTGTTTTTGTTCATATATTAATTGTCATTTTACTATCTTCAAAATAAGCAAAATAGTAAGTTATGCTAGCAGCGAAGATACTAATAAAGATAGAACATAGTGAAGAACACACAGAATACTCCGACCATACGTATTTAATTCATTTTTGTCTTTTTATACCCTACACATTAAGTATAGGGTATATTAACTTTGGTATGGTATTTGTAACCACCAAAAAGGAAGCGAGTTAGGTATAGACATGTATATATATTCTAAATCAGGATCACCTCCTGACTTGATTTAGCGATGTCCGGCCGTCCGTTCGTACGCACGATAACTCAAAAAATAATGATGCTATCTTGATAATGATGCTAATTTATACTGTAGGTTAACAATGACTAAGGTAACGCGGAGATTGTAAATGGGCGAAATCGGACTATGCGTTCGGGTACCTCCCATACAACTCCCAAACCGAACAAGCAACTCCCAGAACCGAACAAGGAAATTAATAAAGATAGGAACTTCAAATTTGATACGAGGGTGCTGTTTCCTAAATCCCTTATTAGCCTAAAATTTGAGATGAATTGGAGTGGTCGTTCGGGTATCTTCCACACAACTCCCAAGACCGAACAAGCATATCTTCGAAATTAATAAATATAAAAAGTTGAAATTTGATATAAGAGTATTCTAGCCTGTTCTGATGATGTCTCTAAAATTTGAGATGAATTGGGGTGGTGGTCCGGGTGTCTTCACACACTTCCCAAGATCTAACAAGCATATCTTCGAATTTAATAAATATAGAAACCTGAAATTTTGTACAAAGGTTGTAAAAGCATTTATTTTTTTATTAAATACCTAACTATATTAAATACCTAACTAAAATAACTTATGGATTTTTAATTTAATTTGAATTTTTTAGGTGTAGGTTATAAATAAGTCGGTTGCATCGACTTACTGTTACATTTACTAGTTTTTTATTTAATATTAAACATAAATAAATTTTTTTTTACATATACATATGCACATATGTAAATTAAATATAGTTTAAGAAAATTAAATTGAAATTCTTTAAAAACGAGGAAGAGTGCAGTAGAGTAGACTGTGTCAACTCTGGGATACCCGTATGAACGTAATATATCCTGTTTCTATAAAACTTGATCATCTTTTAAAAACATTCAGAGTTTTAGTACCGAACTACAGAGATATATTTATGTAAATTGTGGAGTTGTATGATAGCTACCCGAATCTATTGCGCCTAGCTTCATTAAGTTCCAAGAAATGCAAAAAGCCGGAACCGGCTGCTTTAGACCATTCAAATTTTACAAAAGTTTTTGGCATGCAACTCGACACTTTTTCACTAAATTTCAGATAGCTAGCTTCAATAGATACTGAGTTATTTTCATTTAAAAAGAGAAGTTGTATGGCAACTATCCGAACCTGTCATATCATCACAACAAAATTTTACAGAAGTTGTTGCCATAAAACTCGATCATCATTTGCAAAATTTCAGATACCTAGATTGAATAGACACTGGGTTATTTCCATTAAAGAAAGAAGTTGTATGGCAGCTACTCGAACCCGGCGGCCGAAAATGCTGGAGTTAAATAGCAAAACTAACAATTTTGTAAAAGTGACGTAAAAAAAATTTCAGCCTCCTAACTCCTTTATTTTTTGAGTTATCGTGCGGACGGACACTGAGTTATTTTCATTTAAAAAGAGAAGTTGTATGGCAGCTACCCGAACCCGTCGCACCACCACAACCAAATTTTGCAGAAGTTGTTGCCATAAAACTTGATCATCATTCGCAAAATTGCAGATACCTAGATTGAACAGACACTGGGTTATTTCCATTTAAAGAAAGACGTTGTATGGCAGCTACTCGAACCCGGCGGCCGAAAATGCTGGAGTTAAATAGCAAAACTAACAATTTTACAAAAGTAACGTAAAAAAATTTTCAGCCTCCTAGCTCCTCTACTTTTTGAGTTATAGTGCGGACGGACACTGAGTTCTTTCATTTAAAAAGAGATTTTGTATGGCAGCTACCCGAACCCGTCACACCACCAGAACCAAATTTTGCAGAAGTTATTGCCATAAAACTTGATCATCATTCGCAAAATTTCAGATACCTAGATTGAACAGACACTGGGTTATTTCTATTTAAAGAAAGACGTTGTATGGCAGCTACCCGAACCCGGGGACAGAAAATGCTGGAGTTAAATAGCAAAACTAACAATTTTACAAAAGTGACGTAAAAAAATTTTCAGCCTCCTAGCTCCTCTATTTTTTGAGTTATCGTGCGGACGGACACTGAGTTCTTTTAATTTAAAAAAAGATATTGTATGGCAGCTACCCGAACCCGTCACACCACCACAACCAAATTTTGCAGAAGTTGTTGCCATAAAACTTGATCATCATTCGCGAAATTGCAGATACCTAGATTGAACAGACACTGGGTTATTTCCATTTAAAGAAAGACGTTGTATGGCAGCTACTCGAACCCGGCGGCCGAAAATGCTGGAGTTAAATAGCAAAACTAACAATTTTACAAAAGTAACGTAAAAAAATTTTCAGCCTCCTAGCTCCTCTATTTTTTGAGTTATAGTGCGGACGGACACTGAGTTCTTTCATTTAAAAAGAGATTTTGTATGGCAGCTACCCGAACCCGTCACACCACCAAAACCAAATTTTGCAGAAGTTGTTGCCATAAAACTTGATCATCATTCGCAAAATTTCAGATACCTAGATTGAACAGACACTGGGTTATTTCTATTTAAAGAAAGACGTTGTATGGCAGCTACCCGAACCCGGGGACAGAAAATGCTGGAGTTAAATAGCAAAACTAACAATTTTACAAAAGTGACGTAAAAAAATTTTCAGCCTCCTAGCTCCTCTATCTTTTGAGTTATCGTGCGGACGGACACTGAGTTCTTTTCATTTAAAAAGAGATTTTGTATGGCAGCTACCCGAACCCGTCGCACCAGCACAACCAAATTTGGTAGAAGTTGTTGCCATAAAACTTGATCATCATTTGCAAGATTTCAGACGCCTAGCTTTATTAACTTCCAAGAGGTGCAAGAAGCCTGAACCGGCTGTTCTAGGCCAAACAAATTTTACAAAAGTTGTTGGCATGTAACTCGATACTTCTTTACTAAATTTCAGATTCCTAGCTTCAATAAACACTGAGTTATTCTCATTTAACCGGATAAGTTGTATGGCAGCTACCCGAACCCGCCGCACCACCACAACCAAATTTTACAAAAGTTGTTGCCATAAAACTTGATCATCATTTGCAAAATTTCAGACGCCTAGCTTCATTAGGTTCCAAGAGGTGCAAGAAGTCTGAACCGGCTGCTCTAGACCAACCAAATTTTACAAAAGTTGTTGGCATGTAACTCGACACCTCTTTACTAAATTTCAGATTCGTAGCTTCAATAAACACTGAGTTATTCTCATTTAAACGGAGAAGTTGTATGGCAGCTACCCGAACCCGCTGCACGAGCACAACCAAATTTTACAGAAGTTGTTGCCATAAAACTTGATCATCATTTGCAAAATTTCAGAAACCTAGCTTGAATAGATACTGAGTTATTTCTATATAAAGATAGAAGTTGTATGGCAGCTACTCGAACCCGCCGACCGAAAATGTTGGATTTAAATAGCAAAACTAACAATTTTGCAAAAGTGACGTAAAAAAAATTTCAGCCCCCTAGCTCCTTTATTTTTTGAGTTATCGTGCGGACGGACGGACGGACGTACATGGCTTAATCGACTCAGAATTCGATTCTGAGCCGATCCATACCTTTGACACTATATCTAGCTCGACTCCTTTAAGGTGTCACAAACGTAATGGCAAATTTATTATACCCTTGAACATAGTTCATACGGGTATAAAAAAAAAAATTTAAAATTCAGGTAATAATTATGTAGCAATTTTTTGTAGCTGACTGTACAATGAAAAAATTATTGATTATTTGTGAAATTTAGTCAAAACACTATTTTTATTATAGAAAATTAAAAAATATAGTAAACAAGGCAGAATTTAAATCAACGCTTTTTAAAAGAGCACATTTCCAAAAGATAATACGTTAAACTGTTTAGAATTGTGACTTGCACCAAAATTTTCAAATTTCATATACCTAATAAGAAAAAATGTGAAAATAGGACAATTTTAAAATTTTGAAGAGCTGTAGGTCCGGATTCCTCTATAGGTAAGAAAAACCGTTAACACACGTAAAAATACATTATTGAAGCTTTAATTTTTATTTCTTGTCGAAGAAAAATTTGTACACGTGCCTAAGTTATAGGTGTCTAAAAATTTCATATTTTCAATTTTTGAGCCCTAATAACTCATAAGCAGGGAGTGGTCCAAGAAAAATTTTTGAGAAAAGTTATACTAATTCTAAAAGTTCTTACCTCAAAATTTCAAGTCCCTATCAAAACCATGCCGGAGTTATAAAAGTAGAAAAATTATGCAAAATTGGGTTTTTACATAACAGTAAATTTAAATACTAATTTTAAAATAATTGAATAATATTTGTATTGATTTATAAAGGTACAAAAAATTCCTGTGGAATGGCGTTTTTAGATTGCAAAAATGTTAAACACAACATGAGATATATGTATTTAAAAATAGGGCTTTTCCAAAATTTCAGGGGCTGTAGCTTCGTAGCATAGGTGGGGCTACATGGAAAAGTTGTTCTACAACATTAATTTTTTTATAAGGCCTACCCATGGTTGAAAATTTTTTTCTCCATATTTAACGGTATAGAAGTTTTGTAAACAGATGGACAGATGGGCAGACGGACGGACAGATGGACGGACAGACGGACGGACAGAGTGAAACTAATAGGCACATTTTTTTAATTTTTTTTTAGAAATGTTCTAAAAAGCCACCAACTCAACTATCCTCCTACAAATACAATGATTAACTAGTTCCAATTTAATGTAAAGAGGGGGTAACATTTTGATCATTTAATTTTATTGTTTATCGCCGAGTGTTCTATTGTCTCGAGCGTCTCTAATGCGTAAAAACTCGTATGTAATAATTATTGTTAAAATAATTTGTAGTATTCTTATCTAAAATTTAATTTACTCTTAATATGATGTTATTGAGGAAATTAAAGTTATCAAATAAATGACTACTTAGAGGACGTTGTATTTGATGTCCTTGTATAATAAAATATATAGTATCAATTAACTTCTGAAAAATGATAAAAACATTTAATCAAATAAATTAATAAAATCCTTATGTTATGTTAGGTTTTATGTTTAAAGAAAGATCATTGTTATTTTTTCATTATTATTATTTACCTCTAAACAGTTTTGCCGCGCATCTTTAGATATTTCATCATATAGATATTTTCTAATCAAAGAAATATTAAATAGATTTATTTTTCTTTTTTGTTAGTTTTGTATAGATTAAAATCTTAAGAAAATTATTTTTATTGCTAAATTTAAAAGTTTTTCTTTTCAAGAGTTTTAAAAAAAATTGCAAATTTTTTTTTTTTTTTCATTTTGAAAAAGAATGAAAGAAAATAACATAAGAGAAAATGGTTCAAAATATATACTAAAATTTTGTTTTGTGGCTGTAATGATTGAAAGAAGACACTATAACTTTACTGCTCTATAAACAATAGAATAATTGAAAAAAAAGGAAAAAAAGAAAAAAACAAACCAAAAACAATTTTTTATTACCAATCGATAGAATAATACTATAATCTATTAAATTTTTTTTTTTTTTTCAGATCTAATGCAAAAAAGAAAAAAAAAAATAGGTTACTATAACAAATGAATAAGATCAGGTCTCTTTTGTGTTATTTTTTTCTTTTTCATCGTACCTTGTTAAATTAATTATAAATGTTTTTTTTTTCCGTATTAGTTTAAAAAAAAAAAAAAATTTAATATCGGGATAAATATTTTATCTATAGATTTGGTAATAAACCTATTTAAGTTTTGTGATAAACTATTATTGATAATAAAATTTGATTAAAATGAATTGATTTCGTGAATTTAAAAGATGACAAAAGAAAAAAAAAATTTTATAATTTTTAAGATGATATTAACAGGTATACGTAAAATACCTGTTACTATAAAAGTGAAAGGGAAGAATTTTTTATTTTGTTAAATTATGATACCAATTAATCTGTATATTCTTCAATTGAGTTAATTTTGAAATCTATACATTGTTCAAAAATTTTCAAATAAATAAATAATCGATCAAAAAGTTAATTTGACAAATTAATATAACAATTCAGTTTGAATGTAGAAAGGCATTATTGGTTTCTTTTTTTTTATGATAAGATAATTGCCATAAAAGGAAAAATATTATGGTTTTAAAATAAAATATTGTTATAATATATATAATACATTTTTATATTTATTTACAATCAATTAACTATACTTAAAAACGGTAAGCGATTTTTAATATTGAAATTCACATTAAAAGTGTTTAAATTTGTGAGAAGATTTTATGGTTTTATATAGATTTGCATGCAAAAATTAACTATGGTTAAAAATTTATCATATCTCATTAAATTACGGAAATAATAAGATAATTAAGGGTAAATATAAAATAACTAAGGATGTAATGGGTAAATAATAAAATAACTAAGGGTGTAACATATTATGTGCGTGGGTAATGTGAGATTTACCTAATATATTAAAAAAAGAAAATTTCCAACCCTATAAAAAATCCATTGAAAATAATTAAACATAATTATTATGGTGATAATTTTTAGTGGTAAAGAAGAAATAACATTTTTGTCCCCATACGAACATAATTCAATAGTATGTATAATAAAATTTCCATTATGTTTGTAGTTTGTATATATTATATATATTCTTACTTAGGAATGAATTCTAAATCAAATTGACTGTGTGCATCCATTTCTCTGCAAGTTAACACAATCAAAATTCTAAAATTTTCACCATTTCATTTTTATATGTCATTCCCAGTTTCACTATTGAAATACAAAAAGTTGAACTGTCTGTTCGAGTTCGAAGAAATCCCATACATAATGAGCATAACTCAGTGTCTATATAAGCTATGTATTTACGATTTGGTCACAAAATTTAAATTTTATACCAATAACTTCTGCAAAAGTTGGTTAGTCTAACGCCATAGGTTCGGGTAGTTGAAAAATTTATATACTCTTATTTTGGTATAAAAATAATAATACTCATTATTTGGTAGCTATAGATAATTTAAATGATTCTATATACTTAATCCGGTAAGTATACCAGACAAATGGGAACATAACGGATATGTTGCGCAATGTCCAAAGCTATTTAACGTCTAGGTTAATTAAGACAAATGATATAAAGAAGAATTATAAATATAAAATAGCCTGTTAAAATATACAAAAGTAAGGAGATAGGTACAAAAAAAATCTAATTAAAAATATATTTTTTCGAAATGAAAAATAGAAAATAGAAATTATTTTTTCTTTTATGTTAAACCATATATAAATGCAAAACTGTGCGCTTTTAAAGTAAATACCATGCAAACGGTGTAAATCAAGGTATAAAACTATATTTATCATAAAATAAATTTCTATATAAATTGATCTTTTGATTATAAGCAACTCAATTATATTCCATATTGTTCTTTATTTTAATTAACTCAGGCTCACAAATGACCCTGAACATTTTAACATATCTATTATATTTCCTTTTGTCCTCTATATATATACTTATATATACTTGGTTTGGTATCAATCTAGTATAACACTTTTAAAGGTTGCCAAGTAAATTAAATAATTCTGTAGTTATATTCTAGTTCATTAAGTCTTTTGTGATTTTGATTCATTAAGTTTTGTATTTTTTTTTTAATTTAAGATAAAAAAGACATTAAACTTTTTAACTTAATTGTAATGATTCTGATACCAATCATGTAATTTTAAAAACTAAAATACATTATATTACAGAATTAAACTAATGTCTTATTGTCTTAAAGACAAATAATATCTTTTGTAGTATGGATTAAAATATTAAAACAATTAAATAATAAAAATTTTGTATAATAAATTACTAGAAATAGGAGCGGTACAAAATCCCGACATTTTTAATCTCGATTTTCATAATTTAGATTTTTTTATACCTAAAATTCTTGGAATTTTTTTTATTTATTTTAATAATATTGTATTTTTCAAAATAAAGAAGACAGAACAAATAACATTTTTAAAGAATAATTTCCATTTACAACATTTTCAGCTATACCTGTAAAAGAAAGGCTGTGTAATTTCCTTGCCATATTTATGTATCAGGGGAACGAAACTACTCCTAAAAAAAAAAAAACAAAATTAAAAATATTTAAAAGTTAATACATTAATCTAAAGTATTAAATATTTTTTTTTGTGCACATCCTTGCCACATAAATGTACAGTGTTTACAGCGTATTTTATACTATACCCACCTTATACCCACTAGGCCACTCAGGCCCTTTAAATAGTTTTCTATTTCATTGTTGATAAAAATAATTAATCCTTTTTAGGTACTGCAAACACCTTATCGTAAAAAGGTCTTATTTCTCATCAGAATGTGAAACTTTAAGATACTTTTTTATCTATCAATTAATCCAAAATAATCAACCAACCAAAAAACAGTAAATATGAAACAGTAAAACGTAGGTTGAAGAAAATGGTAAAATATTACACAACTGGCCCACAACAGAGTGCAACATAGAAGTTTTGTGGAAGTTTTACATTCTGTTTCAGGGGATGAAATAACAACAAACAAAAATTAATGAACACAAAATATGAATGTGAGAGATTCTGAATTTGGAGGAATTTTATAATTAAATAAATTTATTTTTGGGAGAAATTTTAAGAGAAATTTGAAAAATGTAAGATTTGAAAAGCAAGATTTTATAAAGAGGAAAAGAAAAACCCACCCATTAGAAATGAGATGATCTTTTCAAAAAATTTTGTGTTATTTTTGTGTTAATTGTTCAAATAATTACAGACGAAAATATCCAACATTTTTATGTTGTTAATACATTAGAATTTAAAATACTTTCGTTAACAGTCAAAAAGATAATTGTTTAATTTTGAAGATGTTTTTCTATTTTTTAGATTATTTTTTAAATGAGATGGGTTAAATTAAGTAATTTGGCTAAGCAATTTGGTATTATTTTGTAATAATTAGTTTTGACCAAAATATAATTAATCTTATTTTAACAAATTGCTCACTCTAAGTATTTTGAATTTTGACTGACTACATTTTAAATATTTTTTTTTTTGGATAATCCTGTAAAAAATAGTATCGTCTTGAAAGTTAAATTAAAAAGTCGACTTTAGATTTTTTGTTCTAATCTGCACTTAATTTTTTTGTGAATGTTTGCATTTCTTTTACACAAAAAGAGTAATTGAGAGTACTTGGGAATAGTTGGTGTAAATGGAACGCTATTATCAATTCTTGGAGCTTGGAAGAAGTTGATAAATGAAATCCTATTATCTACTCTTTCTGAAAGGCTGGGAAATTTAATTCAGAGTTTGTAGAATGAAGGAAAAAATTTGAGGAGGTTATTTGGGAGGAGTAGAATGATGTCTGTTTTTATTGTTTTGCTGTAATTAGAATATTATGTTTTTTTTTTAAATTCTTTTATAAAAGTTAATTACTAAATTCATTATTAGTTATTTCAACAATGATTTTTCGTATATACACATTTATCAAAAAAAAGCATGTATTATGATTACCCCTTAAAATAAAGAAAATTACAAATATTCATTTTTTTCAACCTATTTATTCACCATTAAAAGATGTGACTTTTTCCTGATATCTTATAATAGCTATTTCTTATAGCATTTCAATTTTAGCTGTTTCTTTTATTTTGTAACTGTTTTGTTTTTGTGTTAATTCACCTCATTTTTCTATACTACACATTACTATATACATATATATATATATATATATATATATATATGTATGTATATATTTTACTGTATGTATAGAAATTAACTATATATACACTATACTATTTTCATTTCATTACGGTGGAAAATTAATGTCTTTAATATAACAATGGATTTGCAAAATATTTTGAATAAATAGATACATTACATAAAGTATCTTTAAAAATTACAATTGTATATATACAAATAGGAAACAACACTGTTATAAAAGAAACAAAAAAGAACCAAAAATATCTTAAAGATTTGTTTATCAGGTTGAGGCGCGAAATCTTCTGTTTTTATTTTTTAAACGACCTTGACCAACCAAGAAGTTAATTTTCTTTTTAGCTGATTTCGCTGATTATGTTGTTATGTTAGTTGGTGATTATTTTCAAATATAGCAATAAAATAAAAATTTATTCTTTGTTGGGTAAAATAGAAACTATTAAGATTAATGAAAATTTTTTGTTAAAAAAAAATCACCACCTATATTTTTAAGAATTTTTTTTGTTTTTTTTTTTGTAAAGTATATATCAAACGGTTTTGTGATATGAAAATTAGAATTTGATATGAAAATTGGAAAATTGTTTTTAAAACAAAAAAAAAAAAAAAAATTATTTGATATTAATTTAATATAAGATGCTAAAGATAATATTTATTAAGACGAGACAGAATGTTCAAATTCATAGTATTTGAATAATTAATTTTAGATTCATCTGATTACAGTTAGACATCTACCGATGACTTCTAAAGCAATTGTTTTAAAATGAGGTGATTTCATTTATTTTTTTTTTTATATGTAGATTTTTTTTTTATGGTTTGAAATATTTTTAAGTTTATTCTAAATTGAGGTTCAAAACAGTAACCTGAAGCTTGGATTTTTTCTTCAGCTTGTATATAGATTTAAAATTAACTATGCTTCAAAAATTATTGAAGTTTGCTGGAACAATATAGTTTGTTTGTATAGAATTAAGTATATGTATATCTAAGAATATTGTTATATTGTCGGTCCTGTACTGGAAATATAAACGCTATGAAATACTTTTATTTTATAATCTGAAAAGAAGATTGTTTCTTCTAAAACAATAAAAAGGCTTAAAAATGATGAGAAATATTTTGAGCAAAGTTAATTTTTAGTTTAAAAATAATGAATTGGAAAGATATCGGACTTTGAATTTAAAAAAAAAATTTGTTTTTTGCTAGGACCCTAAATAAGATTTTATTTTTAAGAAGATTTACTTAAAAAAAAATGTTATTGATATAATTAAAATTAAATTATTGCGTTTTAAAAGAAAATAAATTTTTTTTTTTTATTTAATTCAGAACGTACATTTTTTTACGATTTTTTTTTTTTTTATCTTAAAATTTAAATTTTACCAAGAAAATTGTTAATCATATTATGTATATTAATTAGTATTTAAGTATTTAAATAAATCTTATTATATAAATTGGATTTTTACATGGCCATAAAAAGGTTTTAAACTCTATACAAATATATTTATATTAATTATGTTATAATAAAAAAAATAAAAAATAAAAGTGATTATTATTACAGAAACTTAAAAAGTACTTGTATTAATTATTAAGTTGTTATCGAGGAGCGAGAAGATGTATACTCTAAAATACTGACTGGCAATTTTTTTGTTTATCTTTTTTTAAGCCAGTCTATTTACAAATAATAAAAAGAATCAATTTTATTTTTATTTAATACTGTACAGTCATTTTGATACGGGATAATCTTAAAAACTATAACGATGATATAACGGTATTTATTTAAAAAAAAACTTAAATTGTAAAAATTAAATTTTTTTTAAACAATAAATTGTATTTTTAATATTAATAATATACTCATGATCACTTGTGGTATTTAATACTCTTCATTATCTAATTTAAGATTCCTAATCATTTTCTGTACGTCTTCAAGTTCTTCTGGGTGGCAAATATTCTCTGTTAGGAGTTTGTGGAGTAACTGGTGAACCGCCACCGATGAAACCTGTGTCCCCTTGAATGCCTGGAAATCCACCGGCACCTGGTCTAACTGTTGAACCAAATCCTGTTGGTGGGGTAACATTTGGACCACTAGCTGTTGATGGTCCACTGGGAAATCCACCAGCTGTTGATCCAACACCGGCTCCTGGAAATCCACCGGGTGTTGGTGGTGTTGCCCCTGGACCACTTGGAAATGCTCCTGTTGAACCACTACCAGCTCCAGGGAAACCACCTGATGGGCCAGTACCAGCACCTGGGAATCCACCTGTTGAACCTACACCAGTACCTGGGAATCCTGATGGTCCTGTTGGTCCACCTGGATATCCACCAGCTGGTCCAGTTGGTGGTCTAACACCAGGACGTTGTACGGGGAATGTTGTTCCTGGTCGTTGTGTTACACCACCAATACCACCACCTGCTCCAGTTGATCCGGGTTGACCTACAAAACCACCTCCTTGAGGACCACCTTGTTGTGATTGTTGACCAGTTTGTGAATAATCATATATAAAAGCGTTATTTGGATAAAGTGCTGGTGCAGAACCACAATCGAATTGATTCCACCATACACAAACAAGTGTTTCTTGTGAGAAAATTGTACCATTTGGACAGATAAAATCAAAAGTTTTATTTAGTGCACAAATGTGAAATACTTGGCATTGTGTTTCAACATCAGCATAATAACCAGGAAATTGTTGTTGATTACAATCAAATGATGTTTGGGGTATATCAGCAAAAATTGGATAATCAACACCGGGAGTTCCAGGAATAGCTGAATAATCACCATCTGGATAAGAACCATCATCATTGGAAGAACCAGTACCACCGATAGGACCAAATTGAGATCCTGGCGCTGAACCTGGACGCTGTCCAATTGAACCTGGGAATGTTGGTGTTGGACGAATACCTGCACCTGGTCTAGAACCACCTACTCCTGCACCACTAGGGAAACCTGTTGATGGACCAGTAAATACACCACCTCCAGTTGTGTCTGATTGTATACCACCTAAATGATTAATACTTAAGTTTTATAACTAATATAAATAAATTTTCATCTAACCTGGTCTGCTTGGAAAACCACCTGAACCGGTTGGACCTACACTTGTACCAAATCCTGGTCTACCTGGTGCTGGTGATGGTCCAGACGGAAAACCTCCAAATGCTGGAGTTGTTGCAGTACCAGGATAACCTCCGGCACCAGTTCCTGGAAAACCACCTGGTCTAATTGAAGTTCCTGGTAGTATTGATGGTCGTTCATAATTGTACCCATTACTTTGACCCTATATTATATATAAAAACAAATGTTATATGCATTTCAAGTTTCCGTCATCAAAAAATTGTAAATAATAGAAAATAAAAAACAAATAATAAATTAACAAATGAATAATTTTTTTCTTTTAAAATTAATGGTTTTTTTAATAATGATGTCAAGTACTAAAGCTCATTGATCTATAAATGTAACCTTTTATAAATAATATGGGAAGATTTATAGCAAATTTAAATATTATTATAAAAAGCAACACTGTCTGAAAATGCAAATTAAAAATTTTTATATAAAACTTACCCAGCACAGATGACTGATGGAAAGAAGAATAACTGAAAGAGAGAATAAAACAAATTAAATTAAAATACGTTTATTTTAAATAAATAATTAAAGTTTTAAAGTTAATTTTACTATTCTTTGAAAATTTTAAACCTTCTAACTATTTCAGTTAGTTATTGTTTAAAAACTGATAATTATATTTGAAGTTGAACAACAAAAATATAATTAAAATAATGTAAGTATATAGGAAAATGTATGAGTGTAATTTTTTATCACATTGATAGCTTCCATAGTACCTACTCCTAAAAATTTTATAACTTTTTCTATTGTTTTTATTATTTATTCTAATCCTGATCTATAATTTTATTATATACCTATACAGTTATTTCTCACTATATGTCATCTAATTAAGAAATTAACTATATAATTCAATAGTTGATACACCATACAGTGATGAATGAATGGTTGATGAAAAATGATTGATAAATAAAGGGCGTATTTGTATTGTGAATTCTATTAAAATCTTAAGTGATTTTTTCACTCATTCGTATTTTATTTGAATATATCTATTATTATGATTTCATATCTTTTAATATTTTGCGTGATGATCTAATTTGATATGATTCATAAAATTATTTGCTCATATTTAGATTGTCAGTATATTTAGCATTTGTATGAGAAAAATACTTTAACGATTCGCAATTGAAAGATGACTCTTAAAAAATTTTAATTACAAGAATAAAATGAAAATGATAGGGAGACTATAAATCTAGTAAATTTTTGATTTTAGATTGACAAATATGGAATTATACTTTTTATTTTTTATGCGGTAGCTAAACTCTAGGAATGATGACTTTATACAACGCTTCTGTTAGTTGAATTCAATTCGAGAAAGGGGGAGGAAAATAGGATACCAGAAGGGAATTGAAAAATAAATTGGCAAAGAACTTAAAAAGGTTTATTTTCTTTAATTGCAAATCATTGAACATTACGGACAGAGGGGAATACATTAGATGGAAACAAGTTTCACATTTTAGTAGTTTTCACAACAAATGAGTTCACATAATAAGTTTCACACCACCTAGGAATTCTTACCGGGGCACTTCTTAAATGGGCACTTTTTGTTTCTTTTGTGTTACCTTGGAAATGTTTGCGAGGAGACTTTCAATATAACAAACTGTCATTACCTAAAAGATATATTTATAAAAAATAGACAGTACTATAATATTTCGATTAACTTAATGTTCAGAAACGGGAGTATATAAGAAATGGTAATGTGCTTTTGAAAATGACTATTGATAATGTTTCGAAATAATTTTGCGTGGAATATTTCGAAACAAGTTTATTTAAAGTATATTAGGAGTCATCACGTAAAAGTGTATATTGAAGGAAAAAAATCTTAATTTACGTGAACGACCCAATGCAAAATATAAATTGCAAAGTAAAAAATTACAGATGACAGATGTGTTGATTAGTTTACAGAAATGTTTCTTGGTATTTTTAAGAAATGTTAGTTGGCACCTATCCTTCATATTATATTTGAATAAATATCTAGTTTTCATTTTGAAAAATAAAATATAAGTGTTGAGTATTGATTTTGAAAATAAATAATTTTTAAATAAAAAAAATGCCAAAAATGTAATAGAGTAGTTGTTAAGACACGGGCTTTTCATATGAAAGGTTTCGCGTTCAAACCCCGGCTGGATCATATAGATAATAGACATTTTTCTTTTAATATATAATTATTAGAATACAATTAAATTAAAAATAAGTATATATGTCCTATAAATTATAAATAATATTATAATAGCTATATATAGCTATATAATAAAATAATAATAAATCATAATTCTATGATGAGATAATAGATAGAAGAAGAAAACTTCTCGTAGTCTTGTAAAATAGCTACTAGAGCCGAGTAATCAACGGCTTAGTGAATTATTCTAGAAACTGAAACTTAGTCAAATATAATTAATAAATGACTTACTGGATGCCCTATTCCCCTTATAGGAGCGGAAAGAAGAAATAAAAAATAAAATATTCAATTCAGAAGCATATTAAATTTTATGCATAAAAAATTGATAAAACATTGATAGAAAATATTGATGACAAAGCTGGATTTTTTTTTTTGAGTATCTACTCGTATATGCGCTAAAGATCATTTCATTTATTGTAGTCGTTGATGTTATTTTGAATTATTTCAAATGAATGGATATTTTTAAATAAAAGTGATTCGAAATCAATAAAAAGTTAAAAAATAAAATTTATTATCAGGAAATTATTTAAAAATGAATAGCTATAGTAACTAACTAGTTATACTAAAAATTAATTTTCAATTGTTTTTTTAATTAAATAAAATCTAAAAGAATTTTAATATTAAAGAAAAAATCTATATATTAATTTGCTTACAAATTGTTATACAATATATATATGTTTTTATCATTTTTAGAATAATGAATTAATTCTAAATTAAAATCTTTTAAACAATCAAATTTTTTTTTAATCTTAAGATTAATTAGATTTTTTTTTTATTTTTATTTTTATTAGAAACCTATTAGATTTTTATTTATAGATAATCGCAGTTATACCTTATTTATACAGATTTTTTTTTTTCTGATGATCAAAGATCAATGACTTATTTAATTATTTTTATTCATTATAGTTAAATTCATTTTATTTAAATTCCTTTAATATACAGATGATATTCTTTAGATAACATAAAATTTTATGATTTTTTTTAAAAATTGTCATAAAATTTTATCTAAAATTACAAAAAAAAATAAAAAAATGTCATTTTATTGTTATATTTAAATGATAATCAATCAATAGATAGAATATGCATATGTATATATACGATCAGTATACGAGATAAATTGTTTGAAAGTATGTAAGTATATAATTAAGTATTTAAAATAAGAAAGCTATTGTTCAAATAATAATGATATTTTATACTATTATTCTAAATTTATTATTATTATTTTGCAATTGTTTTTTTTTCTTCTAAAAAATTTTTCTTTTTATTTAATTTTAATAATTATGTTGTATTCTATTGTGATCGTTGATCACTCTGATCACGAATACTTTTTTTAATCACGAAAATGAAAGTAAATTTTTTTTTTTTACCTTTTTTGGATAAAATTTATTAGGTATTATTAAAAAACAAAAATTTGAACAATGGAATTTTGAAATTACTATACATTCTTGATTCAATTGATTCATCCAAATAATTCTAATCATGGGGCCTGGGCGGCCTATTGGGTAAGAGCGTATAAAATACGCTGTAAACACTGAGGCAGTGAATCATACACACGTCGTAAGAGTTATTCCCCCTTACGACATTTGCAGGCACGCCTGAACAGGAAAGGCTGTGTTATTTCCTGTCCTCATTTATGTGACAGAGAAATGCAATAAAAAAAAAATAATAGTAATTCTAATCTTAATACATATTATTAGAAATTCTTTTCTATTCCCTTGTATAAATTAAAATAATTTAATTTATTACAAAGTTACGGCATCCTCTATACAGTGAAATAAGAGGCAGACTTAATGTCATGAGTCTTGAAATCCTGCAAAAAGATACCTCAGCAGGAGCAAAAATCATTACAACAATATGTATATAATAAAATTTAAACGAATTTTAAATTAAAAAAAAATCTTATAATTCAAAATAATAATTTATTTGATAATCAATATTAGTATAAAAAATTAAAAGCAAAAAAAAAAACTAGGTACAAGCAAGTAAGATAATATGTTTAACTGTTATGATGTATAGAGTATGGGGCCCTGATAAAATCTTTAAGGTTAACAGACCCATTATAAATAAATTTTAATTAATTAATTAATTAAATATCGATAGAGAATGCTTCGAAAAAATTTATCAACTCTACTTAGACATTTATACATACTAAATTTTTTTTATTGTCGGGAAATTGCTTTAGGTACAACCCGAAAAGGGCTACTCAAAATTTGAATAAATAAATCGTCCCATTAAAATAATTTTTATAGCTATATGAATAATAATAATGCTATTTCCCTTTTTAAAAATTAAAAAACTATAAAAACTAACTAAGGAACAAAGACGCCTGGTCTATACTTTCCCCCTTATTTTTGTTTATGAAATTTTAAATTTGTATGAATTTTTTTTTTGTTTGTAATTCAAATGTGGTAATTCCATATAATTTTTTCTATATTCTTAAACTAACAGCACTACAAACATATAAAATTCGTAAATATATTATGCCTATATACACACAACACTGACACAGAAGATTGGATGGTTGGATGGTTTGACTTCAATTTCAAGTAAGCACACAAAACCTTTTTTACTCTTTATTTATTTCGCTTAAAATGAAAGTAGAGTAAAAAGGGCGCAAAATACCAAAAAATTCAAAAAAGGATCGCTAAATTGTTTCAAAAAAGGTAATTAGCTGGCATTGCTGCTCTCTTCTACAACTATTAAAGTTAATTATATATTATAATTTAATTTAAAATGTTTTATCTATATAATAAAGATAGTGTCAAGGGAGAAAATTTCAACCTAAATAATTATTTATGTATGCATTAGTATTCTGTTAAAAAGTTCTCTAAAAAAAAATCGACAAAATTAATAAAATTAAAAAGAAAAAAAATTTTTTTTTGTCATATTTTTCTACTTTTACAAAGGTCATCCCTTATGGAATGATTTATACCATTTAGCAAACATATCTTACAAATTACCTTTTAAACGAATAAAAACATTGGACATTACATATTATGTACATCTAATGTAGGTACTAACATTTTTTTTTTATTTTTATTTTTTTTTTTGGTAGGTATCTTGAATATAAAAATTAGCATATAGGCGTAATACTACCTATAATAACTTATCTACTTTTTTAAATTTTAAACTTAAAAGGTTGTTAGAAAACTGGTATACTAATATATTATATAGTTTATTATATTGTACATAAACATATTAAACAATGACCATGTAAATATATGATTTAAACATTATTCACAGGGTAATCTCAAGACCTCAATACATATTTTACAATGCCATTTCATCTTTAATATTGAATAAATGAAAAAAAAAAAAAAAACAAAAGAAAAAATTCAATTTAACTCTTATAGGTTAGTCTGCTGGGCATTAAATTCTATTTTCTTACTACACGTGTACTAAGTCATAAATTATTCTTTGTGTTGTGTTTTTTTTTTCTTTTAGTCTTTTTAACTTTTGTACAAATGAAAATTTTTTTTTTTTTAATTTGCAAAACTAAACAATAATAAAAACAATAAAATAAAGATGGCGGGGTCATCAAACAGAAGTACAAGAAAAACAAAAACAAAGACATTCAGCAGACTTTTCTAATTAGATTTAATTTGCAAAAATATGTCTACGCTTTTTTTTTTTTGTTTTTCAAGATCTGAATTAAATATTGAAAATATTTTTAAAGAATTTATTTTTGTTCCATTGACCAAACAACAAACAATAAATACTGTTTATTTTTTTTTTTTGGAAAATGCGAAATATAATACGATGGCAGTGTAAGTTTAGCTGTGAAGTATGTTTTATCTGTTAAATTAACTGTCAAAATATTTATAAAATATCAAAAATTTATAACAGTTTTTTTTTTGTATACTACTTTTCACAGATTTTCTTTAAAGATTGATTGAGAATATTGAGATCAAATCTTTGTTTTTTTTTTTTATCGCTTCGTTGAAGTTTAAATGTACATATTCAAATATTTTAAAATGGTTGGTGTAAAAGATGTAAAATTTCCGAAACAATAATCTAAAGTGTTAAATTTGAAAAAAATTACAAATAATTAAAATTAAGAATTTGAAGAAAGAAATAGGAAATTGCAGTAATGTTAATATGATTGCATAGATTTTTTTCTTAATTTTCTAGATTATAATTTACTTCATACGTATGATGAAGTATGATGAAGTATGTATTTTTTATGAGACTTGAGATTATTTTTCATCAATCCCGTATATTGCAGTTATTTGTGAAGCATTATAAATTTATAACGAACGAAAAAAATTTAAAAAAGTATTTTAAAAAAATTTTTTAAAACACTTTATATATAAAGTTGTAGTAAATATTTTATTTAATATTGGGATCGAATGCATAAAATTAAGCTAAAAAGAACTACGAATTTAAGCCATATTTTTCTTTGAAAAAGTGAGATTTAAGTTCAAGCTCGGATTTATGCATTCGACTTAATGGGCCCCATTATATAATTGTGAGCTTGAACTCAAATCTCCTTTTTGTTAAACAAAACTACGAGTTCATGCAAAGTTTTTGTTTGAAAAAGTCATATTTGAGAACAAGCTCAGTTTTATGAATTCAGTCCAATGAAAGGGTATATGTATAGAATATTTAAAATGTTTCTATACCAACTGCGTCTTCCTTTTTCGTCTATTCTTAGATTATGAGGTTTTGGGTACCAATACTCTATATTTAATTATAGTTGTTTGTCTTAAGGATTTAAACTACGCTTGAACTTGAAGTTCAGATTTGAATTTAAGTTCAGTTTTATGCATTCAACCAATTATTTTAGATGTTATTATACCAGATTGGATAACTTATAATATCCAACTATTAAAATTCATAAAAAAACGAATATTGAAAATTTTTTAAAAGACAAATAAAAAACAACATTTTCATAATTACTATCTAAAACTTTCCCAAACTAATAAAATATTATTAAACAAAGCAAAAAAATAATTAGGTCAAGTTCAAAATCAATAAAATTTTATTTTAATTTTCAATAATATAAATGAAAAAAAAAAAAATCTGAACTAATTTGTAATCAATAATTATATTTCAAGCCAAAAGAAGAAGATTAAGTGTTTAAGACAAAATTCACGTATTTTCGATAAAAAAAAACTCATTTATAAGAAACTCCCAAAAACATAAAAAGAAAATCGATTGCTTCCTTAGTTTTTTTTTTTTTTTTATATTTTAAATAATTTTTTTTTTGACAAATTATTAACATTTATTGTATTATAAATCAATTTGATGATAATACACACATGCATATTTATTGAAAAAAAAAAAATTTTTCGTCCGTTTAATTCACGTTCCTCAATTTGTCAAAAAAAAAAAAAAAAAACAACAAAAATAAATTTTTTTTTTACTTAAAAATTATGTCGTGAAGAAAAATTATTATTATGATACCATCCCTTACCCATCAATATGTAATATATTTATCATAAAAAAATATAAATATATTTTAACATCATTGAACTGTCACCACAATAATGAATCTTGCAGATAAATTTTCTATATTTTTTCGTAAATGATTTCCATATTATGAAATGAAGGACATTGCTAAAAGAGAAGGTATTGACAGTTTGTCCGTTAATATCCTGAAAATGTATATATCATTTAGAAGTTGGTTCAACGTTAAAAAAAAACAATTGACGCCTTAAGTCTACTTAAGTAGATCTTTGTTCCGCAAAAACGAAAAAAAAAAATATAATGATTGGCTTAAAAGAAAGCATGTAAGAAAACTTATTTTTGGAATGTATAAACGTCTAATACACGTCTAAAAAAAGGTTAAAATTTATAATATGTGCTTTGTGAAAGTTTAAAAAAAACCAGTCACTGTTAAGATTCCTTATATAAGAATAGAAGTGGCTTTGTTCGTTTTTTATGAATAAAATTCGGTTATATATCAATTTGTTAATATGTACTTCCACTATATTATAAAGAATAAAATGAGGGGGAAAATTTGTCCAAATCGAGAATTATTGTTTAAATAAAAAATTGTGAATATTATAAAAAACCTTTAACACTTGTTTGTCTAGTAGAATTTTTTTATTGTTGAAGGTTGAGCTATTGCATCATTAACCACTAAACTCTAGGTTCATAGTGTACCTTCAAACGTATTATAGTAGAAGCTATATTTAAAAAGAGTTGGTGTTAAGTTTCATTCGACTTATGTCACGATGATATTGCTCTGAACGAAGAAGTTGTGAAAGTTTCATTCTTTCATGGTTAAAAGTTCATTTAAAGCTTGAAACAAGAAACTCTACCAATATATCGAATTTAATCCAATTTATGGAATAGAAAATCATAAACAAAATACTTTTCAAGATCTTGTGTAAAAAATATAAGCTGGTATAAGTATTGTTTCGTTTTGCTTGTTTTTTTTAGGCTAGAATTAAAATAAAATTCGTTTCGATATTTATTGCAAACCGATTTTAGACTCAATTTTTTTTTTTTTGGAAACTAATTGATTCAGTAGATTGTGATATAAATGAAATGCCTTAAAAAAAATGTATATTGAAATGAAAAGTATACACGTTATATTACAAAATTATTTAAAATAGGCAACTCTTTTACTGTTACATCAATTTTTTATTCTTCGACAATGCTAAATATTGAATTGTACAATATCATTTTTTTTCTTATTTTTTTTTTTTTGCGATTTTATTAAAAAAAAAATCAATTTCATATGAAATTTTCACATATGGTATAATTTGTAATAACAATAATAATAATAATCGTTTATAATGTGCACCATGAATGAAAATAAACTGACTTAAATACGAATATGAATTGAATATTATGGTATATAACGAAAATAAACGAAAGAAAAAATATAAAAAGAGAAAAGATAACTCTAAGAAGAAAAGAATTCATGTGGAAGTCTATAATAAGTATATAATGTCGAATAAATAAAATTTATTATTTTTCTTCTTCCTTTTTATATTTGGTTTCTTTGCGATATTTGAAGAAAAATTAATATTTTTTTTTTTAGATGCAATGGATTTTCTCTTAAAAAAGAAGAAAAAAAAAAACGAAATAATAATTAATAACTGTAATAGTGTTTTACAAATAGTTAGCATATAATAGAATTTTGATCGTTATCTCAATTACAGTATTCCCTTATATTTTTTTTCTTCTTGTTCTTAAATTAATATGAAATAATATATGAATTATGTAATAATTGCCAGCTTAATATAAACTGCGTATAGTCAAGTAATAGAACTCTGAAGATTTTCTATTTTTTGAAATTTTCGGAACTGTAATTTAGTTTGTTGTTTAATGATATGAGGATGCCAAACAAAAGGCATCGTAATTTTAATTATAATATTTGTTATATAATTTTATTTTTTATATAATTTTAATTTTTGTTACAATAATGAGTTCTTCTAAAAGTTCTAATTAGCCCTTATTAAAAGTTCCAATATAATAATATTATAAATATTTAAATTTTCAACAATGAAATTTCATAGTATTTATTGGTAATGAAATGGAATTAATCATCAAGGTGAAAAACTAAATTTTAATTAGATTCTAAACCTTTTCAAACGCTTTGGATTTAATTTAATAATAATTTTTTTTTTTAAACTTTATCAAAAGAATTAATGAAATTTAAGAATGAACATCTATTCAACTGATAATATTACCAATACATTTTTTACTATAACTGAAAACATTTTTAATTTAACTAAACATATTTTTAAATTAAATGAAGAATTTTTACTTTAACTGAAGAGATTTTTACTTTAAATGAAAATTTATTTTAATTTAAGTGAAGGCATTTTATTAAATGTTTTTTAATAAAGTAAAAATATCTTCGGTTAAAGTAAAAAAATATATATTATATACATGTTATATACAAAAATACATGTTATATTATATACAAAAATATATATTATATAAATATATGAGACATAAATTATATATATATATTTAAATATGAGTATTTATATTACGTTAAATTACTGAAATAAAGAGTCTTCATTCGATATAAAAATGTCTTCCCTTAAAATAAAAAATCGTCACTTAAAATTTAAAAGCGTTCAGTTAAAATAAAAAAAGGTGTATAAAAGCTTTTACGTCTACAGTTTAGTCTATCTATAAGTTAAAAGTTTATAAACTTAATATCCTAATTCTTTACTTATGGGTGATATGAAAATTGATTAAAATTCTTATGGCAAGATGGATTTTTAACTTGTAAAATTCACAAAATCACAAAATTGACTGACTGACTGTCTAATTTTAATTTTATAAAACATTTCAATTTTCTTTTAAAAAAAAAAAAATTTTTTTAACTAAAATTTATGCAAAAAAAATTTTTTTTTAGTTTATGTTTTACCACGTTTTTCGTATATGTATTTATGCAAAAAAAAAAAAAGAATTAAATAAAGATAAATGCCATAAAATATTAAAACATAATAATTATTGTTATTTTATAATTAAGTAATAAATTTAATTGTAATTAAAAATACCAATAGTAGTAAATTTATTAAAGGTGAAATGAAAACAATTAAAGAATTAATAAATTAAAATCAAAAATTTTCATAGTTATACTAATATATATAATACCTATATACAATATATATGTAATTATTTATTATTGTTTGATGTTACGAGTATATGGTGTTGAAATAAATTTAAGAAAATTTTAACTTAATATTTTTTTATGTTTTTGATTTTTTTGTATATTTAATTGTAGTTTATTTGTTTATATGATATCATATATTATATGATTACATAAAAAAAAAATTATTACAATAATTTTCGAATGAAAATTGCCAAAACAATATCAATTATAGGATTAAGAAAATACGTTCATTCTAAAAGGATATTGAATGAAAAATTGATTTTTAATATCCTCCAAAAAAGAAAAAAAAAAAAAACATTGAGAAATAATTTAACTCTTATTTAATTTAACTCTTATTTAATTTAACTCTTATCAATGAATTTTGTTTTTTTTTTTTTAAATAATTCATTTTTGATTCGAAAAATTTAATTGAATTCTATGTGGTATTGCACTTAAACTTATGCACCTTTTATACATATATTTTTTTTTTTTTTTTGTTCATTTTAAAATGAATGTATAAAATTTTAAAATGAATGTATTGAAATTGAACTGAAATTTGGTAATTTTTAAAATAATTTTCAAAAAAATTTTAATCTAGCATTATACCACAATCACTTTTAAATTTAATATTGAAGGATATTTAAGGATATGTTAACAATTGGTAAACAAATTTATCGGTATAGTTCAAATATGAAAATATAAAGAAATTAAATATTAAATTTTTTATATATACTTAAAAATCTTTTTAAAAAAGTAGAGATACTATTAAGGATTATTAAGGATATTAATAAATTCATTTTTGATTTTTTTTAAATGAAAATTTATCAAAATAAACAAAAAAAAAAAACAAAATGATTACAATTAAATACTAAACAAAACATGTATACTGTATACTGATTTACTTTATATTGTATATAATATAAATATTTAAAATTTTCTTAGGAAACTATAAAAAATAAGTGAAATGAAAAACTTCCAAAATAATTTAAAATTTAAATCGAAATAAAAAATGTTTACATTTAAAATCAAACTTATATTTGATAGTATCTTTTTACAATTTTAATTAAAATTTTTAAATTTATCACAAAGGCTAAAGTTGTGTTTTTAATCCTTTTTTTTTTTTTAGATATTAAAGAAATTATTTAAAATTTAATATAATATTTAAATACACTTACCAGTAAAAAATGAGTATTTCATATTTAAATTATATATAGTTAATAATATCTTTATTTTTATTTTGTTTTTTTTTTTCTGATTTTAAATTCTTTTTATTTTTATAATTTAATTTAAATTGAAGATCCTTGTATTTTATGATCTGAAATTAATAAAAAATAAAAAAAAAAAAAAAATTTTTATATAATAGGTATATAATATTTTTAACAAAAATTATTTGAATTAATCCTTTATAAATAGTCCTTTTTATTTTTATTTTTTTTTATATATATTTAAATAAAACAAAATGTTTAATTTTTCACTTTAATTAATTTGATATTGAAATGAATTAAAAATGTATATATATTTAATTCAATTCACTTTTAAGAATTTATTTTTTTTTTATTTATTTATTTTTTATTATTATTAAAATGTTCTTTCATAAATTTCCTTTTATAAATTTTTTAATTTAATATTAACACTTTTTAAATTAAGATGTTTATTATCCTTACTAATCCTTAACGAAAATAAAATTAAGTTATTATGTAAAAATTATATTTATTTTAATTAAAATATAATTTGTTTTTTTTGTTTTAATTTATTTAATAACGTTTTTATGTTTTCTTTTTATTTTTTAACAAGAAATAAATAAACCAAAAATAATTCTCAATTTGAAGTTTTCTAAAGGACTGATGCTGTTTCAAATTTGTCATCTACTATTTATATGATTGAGATTTTTTATTTTTTTTTTTGTTTTTAATTCAATTATAGTTAAACACAAATTTATCCATCATTCATTTTCAAAATATACATATATTGAGTATATCTATATTATATATACATACATTTATAAAAATTCAATGCAACTTTTAATTCTACTTGTATCTATAGATAAAAAAAAATAAAATAAAATAAAAAGTACTAAAAAAACAAAAAAAAATTTAAAATTAAAACATTTTATAGTACGTGTACTTAACACCAGAGTACTTGTATCATTTAAAAAAAAAAATTTTTTTTTGTTTCTTTTCTTTTTTTATTTTTATCTATAGATACAAGACTCAAAATACCAAAAAAAAAAAAAAAAACGACAAAAAAAAAATCTCTTTAAAGGTTTACCCCTACTGGGTAGCATAAAAAAAGCTTAACTTGAAAAAAAAAAAAAAAAACACCTCTCCAACTTGGATAATTTTTTTTTTTTAAGTTTTGTATCCCAGTTAAGTTTTTCCCTCCCTATATTAAAGCATTAAAATCTGCATACATATTTTGTTATCCAAACAGTAGTGTTAAATGTTGTTCACGATTCTTTATTATAGCAACATATTATGCGATTTTTCGCGATATTTAAAAAAAAAATTACAACAAAAAGAATAGTATAAAAGAAAAATTTTTTATTTTTTTTTAACTCTCATGAAATTAGTCTTAGCTTATAATGGAAGTATAGGTACACTATATTATATTATATTGTGGTAGGTTTCATATTTTTGCATTATTCACCATACGAAAATCTAAAGATATTTAAAATAAAAAGAAATTCAAATTTTATTATTTTTTTTTGCACAAGTGTCGTATATAAAATAATACGTATACGTAACATGCATATACATAGTGTATGAATGAATATACAATTAAAAAGAAAAATTAAGATGTCCTTGCAATATTTGTTTGTATTATGAAGTTTACATGCATCACACTCACATAATTTTAATTCAACTTTAATTCAACTTTAAAGAGTTAAATTCTTAGAAAGGAAATAGATTATAAAAGAGTATATACAAAAAACAGTAACATAAGAAAAGAGAGAAATATAGAGCAATAGAGAGAAAAATATAAATTTTTCCGAAGATTTTCTCTGTTGAGTGTAGATCGTTGTAATTCGTAAGCGATTTTATTATTTTGGGTGGTGGGTGATGTGATGAGAGATGACTGATGATGGGTGCTAAAAGAAAACAGAAAAACCTGAGAAGAAAATGAAAATTATGTCATAAAATTATAACATAAGAGAATCGTATATAAATTCTCTATTATATACCTACATATAGGGTTTGGTTTTGTTTTTATATGCGTTTTAAATACAACGTGTTTTAGGGATTAAATTGTGCCTTTTGAATTTTTTAAAGAACATTTAATTTGAACATTAATAGATATATTTTTGGTGTCATCATGAGTGGTTTTTAAAAATAGTTTTTTTTTTATATTATAGATTTAATATGAAAACTAAATAAATAAAAGGAATCAAATAAATTGAAATAATTAAAACAAAATCAATGTCTTAAAATAAAAAAATCGAATCGAATTTTTTTATGTTATTTTATTTAGATCATTTTTTGTATGTTAAGTATTTTTCAAAAAATAATTTATTTTAAGAGTAAAACTTCATGTCCTACGTTTTTAACTTAAACTTTTAGACTTTTTTTATGTTAAGGCACGTAGTAAATTTTTTATCAAATTTTAAAAATTGTCACAAATGATAAAAGATTCAAATCGTGTACTTTAGTTATAATATTTTTTAGTGGTTCATACACAAATCGAAAAATTAATTTTTGAGATCAATATATTTTGTTAAATTAAATCTAGTTGATTTTAACAATTTTTTTTCAATTTTACAGTAAAAATAAGAAATAAAATAAGTTTGAAAATCGATTTCAAGAAACGTTTCGGTAGGAGTATGCGGATTCAAATTATCAGATCAAATTATACATATTTATGACCGGATAAAATTTTTTTTTTTATCTTTAGTGTGGTAAAGTATTTTAAGTAAGTTTAAGAAGTATAGGAAAATAATATTTATACTAAAATAATTAATTTTTATAAATATAGAAAATTAGTCTAAGGAAATTGCATAATAAGCCCTTAATTATATTTATAGGGAACCTGTAATACAGAAATTATTTACATAGACAGAAAAAGAAGAATATTTAAAGAAAATTAAGAAAATTATTACCAAGGTTATGCTTTTTTTTTTTAATATAAAAATAAAAAATGAGTCATTAATGTGATACATGAAAGTAATATGGTATTGTTATTGAGTTTTTCCTTATAAAGTTTTTCTTTTCAAATTTTTAATGTTAAGTCAACATTTATTAAAATTATTTTTTTATATAAAATCAGTTCAGTTGTAAAATTGAATTGACATATTAAATGTTTTTTTTTTTTTTTATACCTATAGCACGAAAAATTTTGAAACTGTTGATATTCCAGTTTTTATATTGGAAAAATGATACACCCAAAAATGATCGTGGATGCATAATAAATGCATAATTGAAAAAAGATTTAATTAATTTTAATGAAAATGGATTTTGTTAATTTTTTTTTTTAATCAACATTACAACTTTATTAATTATAAGTTTATTAATAAATAAATTAGATAAAAAAAAAAATGTTTACATACTTAATGTACATTCATTTTTAATTATATGTGTATGAGTACGAGTATACCTATAATTCTTCTTCTTACAAGTTTAATTTAAAAGTTTGTAATGTATATACAGTATAAATATGTGTATGCACATACTAGAATCAATTTTATTTTATTTTATTACTATCGAGACTGCTAATAAGATTTGGATATAAAAATTTAAGCCAATTAAATGAAATAAAATAGAATAGAAATAGGAACAAGACACTAGACAGAATGTAAAATAAAAGGTTTTGAAAGGCGCACATTTTTCAAAAGACAATAAAAACAGTTTAGAGTATTTTGTCTTGCAACAAAATTTATAATTTTTTTTTAGATTATCTAATCAAAAGACTCTTTATAATTAAGAAAAGTTGCTACATCATTTTAAAAATTTAATATTGGAACTTTATTGTTTACGTTTTCTTTTAAAACCATTTGACGTGCAGGTGCTAAGTTAAAGGTGTCTATTTACAGGTGCTAAATTACAGATGTCTAAAAGTAGGAAATTTTCAATATTTGATCGGTAATTATAGCTCTTAAATACATTGTGCAATTTTTGAAAACTTTGTTTTCAGATAACGGTAAATTTAAATACTAGATGATAAAAGAGAGTTTAATTTTGTTTTATAAAGCTAAAAAAATATCTTGTTTTTTGTAGTTTTTTAGATAAAAAAAATATTATGCAGAACTTATTAAGATATACACATTTAAAAATGTCGCTTTCTATCTGAGGTGAATTTTCATTGTTGATTTTTTAAATTCAAATTTCAAATTTTTCATTTTCAAAAGGACAAACGCATGGACGGACGGATGAACGGAATGAAATGAATTTTTATCGATAGATACTAAAGAGAATTGAGCGCAAGTTCTTTCATTATAATGGGCTTTTGGTTTTTCGGATGAGAAAGTTCAAGAAAGAAACTAGATAGGAATAGAGTGGTTTATGTATAATGAAGAAGAAAGAAATTGAGTAAAAATATTACGAATAAATATGTTAGTATTTTTTTAAAATCTCTGAACATTGTACACATATAAAAAATTTTCTTTTCTACGTATTTAACTCAACACTATTAGATTTTCAACTTTTTAATTCTTCATTATTCTTCGATATTCTCGAGGATTTTAATATAATATGTTATATTAAAGGATTATACTTTTATAATGGATTATTATCTCTTTATTTTTCAATATAAATTTTCATTATAGTATTTAAAAAAAATATGTAAAATTAACTAAGATATCTGGTTGTCTTTATAGTTCCTATTTTTATGCAGTAGTATCTAGAACTTAAAAATTCTTTTTTATGTTATGTTTAGTGCCTTTACTCATAAAATTGTTGAAAGGGCTTGTTCCTTTATTTTTTATAGCTTAAACACTATCAAGAATGATTTTCAAATGACTGAGTTTTATTTTGCGCATATAGAGGCAATTTGCTGACAGTCTAAGGTGATTTTTAAGACTTCGTTCATTGCTAAAAATTTTTACTTCCTATTTTTTTATTTTTACTTCCTACAAATTGAAAAACCCAAGAATTTTTTTTTTAAAACCAAAAAACCATATTTTATATTTAAATTATTTTTATTTTTCCTGTTCACAACTTTCGGACAAATAAGAATTTTAACATTTCTAGGAATTTTTGAGGAAAGTTTAAATGAGAAGTAAAATAATTTTAAATATGCAGTTTGGTATTGGTTTTTAACCAAGAAAAAATTTAATAAATAAATAATTAAAATAATATTTACATTCTAAATTTTATTGAAAAGTTATTTATATAAATAATATAGATTACGAAAGAAATATATATTATATATCTATTATGTAAACATTTTTCCTAATAATGTCATGTTAAAAATTATTAAATTCATTTCATACTAAATAATTTTTTTTTTTTGCATTCTTCTCAATTATCCGATATTTTTCAATATTATTTTATTACCGGAAAATTCCAAATTTGAATTTTTCTTGTTTTTTCGTTTATAAAATAATGCTTACATTTTTTTACAAATTTACATAAATATTATCATTAAAATTTTCAATTAACCATCAATTAATTTTTATGTATTTTTT
This sequence comes from Poecilobothrus nobilitatus, assembly GCA_947095535.1. Lineage (NCBI taxonomy): Eukaryota > Metazoa > Arthropoda > Insecta > Diptera > Dolichopodidae > Poecilobothrus > Poecilobothrus nobilitatus. The sequence continues at coordinate 237,898,962 of OX352773.1, read as the reverse complement.
TTTAGTATTTGGTAAATTTATAAAAAAATTTTTTTATTTTTATTTTCAATATAAAATTTTTATAAAATAACTTAAATTATACCCTAAATTTTTTTTTAAATGGGATGGTATTGTTCTTGTTGGGGCGAAACGGATAGTTGTTATGGAAAATATGGGAATTTCCGATTGTCAAAAGTTGCACTTGTAAATGCATTTAAATTTTTTTTTATGAAAAAAATTTTTCAAAATTCTAAATGCACTACCAGTTGTGAAAATGTCATTAGAACAAATAGTCCCATATCCATTTACTTACACTCGTTGTTAAATTAAAAAAGCAAAAGTAAGTTTTCGACATAAAATAAGTACATTCATTAGCAATTTCATTTATTCTATCTTAAAGCCTCACAATATTTGCCTTGTAATCCCTGAACAATGAAATTTTAACCATGTGTAGGTGTATCCAAAATTTTAATATTGTAGAACAACTTTTATATGTAGCCTTTCCAAATAACGAACAACAGCCTTTCAAAGCTGTGAATTTATTTTATCTATTTTCACCTGTGTACGCCTCTGTTTAATATTTCTTCAATCTAAAAACGCTAAACGGCAGGAATTATTTTTTTATATTTATTTTGTAATATCAAAATTATAAAATTTTTTCGTAATTTAGTATTTAAATTTACCGTTATGTGAAGATACACTTTTCTATCCTTTATATCTCAAAAACGGTTAGAAATAGAGAAAAAGTTATGAGATACTAATTATAGGGCTTGAAAAGATGTTTCGAAATATATTATAAAAAGTACCCCAAATACAGGTTGTTTCAAAAGAAAATTGAGTTTGAAACATAATTATTTCATTTTAAATCATTTTGAACCTCCATAATTTTGTAACTGTTATGATATGGGAATTAGAATACACAATGATTAAAGCTGTCAACTTACTCTACAGAACACATCTATTTTTATCTCCCTATAGCAAACTATTAAAAAGTTATAAATTTTTTTATGAAAAGTCGCTAAAACATCTTTAACCCTTCATATCTCGAAAAGGGTCCAGAATAGACTCCACAATCCAATACAATGTTTTTGTTCGGTAACACCCTGTATAAAAATAATATTACATATAAAATTCTGAGAAAAATAAAAAAATTTTGGTGTAAGTGCAAGTATTTATTCTTAACTCTTTTTATAGTCTTTGGGAAAACGTGAATCTTTTGAAATCTTTGCTTTTTTCTTTCGCTTCTACCTATCTATTTCTGGCTTGTTTAATTTTTAAATGTTGTGTCGATTATAATGTTGGCATAGATCAATATATGAAAATAAGTTTCAAAAAATCAGAATAAATGAAAATAATAATAGTTAAAAGTATATAGGAAAAATATAATGTGACCTTATAAAATAACAAATAAAATACTAAAATAATTTTAATTATTATTTAAAATAATATCTAATTTTTTTTTTTGTTTAAATTTCCATGAACTTTATTTAACATTTTCTGTTTAAGTCTATTTATTATTTAAAATTGCAAATTTGCAGTATTTTTTCTCTTTTATAATTTTAAACATTAAATATTTTACTCGTGTAAAAATTTAACTTTTTAAATAATGTAAGATTATCTACATCTTTTTGTAATTTTAAATCATTTTTGATTGACAGTCGACATTTAAAATTATTAACAAAACAAATTTTTTATTTTTGATCCAATTTTCTCAGGCAAAATTTTTCAATTTTATATTTGACAACATTTGCACCAATTTTTGTAGACAAAAATTTACATCAAATCTAATTCTTTTTAATTTAAAAATGCAAAAAAAAAAAAAAAAAAGAGGATTCAATTGAATTTTAATATATGTATTTATGTAAAAAAAAAAGTATGTTTATTTACATTTATTATACTTAAAAGTATAATCGAATGATTAATGAATTCAACAGTTAATAGATATCAAGTACAATATAATATACATATATACATACATACATACTTATAAATGTACTCAAACGAGTTGATCTGTACTGTTAATGCTGAAGTAAATCTTTTTTAACATAATAAATATTGTATTAAATTTTAATAAGTGTAAAAGTAAATCTTTCTTAAAAAATTAAATTGATTTTATAATGCCATTGATATCATTAGCACGTATGTCAAGGTCGTCTCTTCAGTTTTTTTTTTTTTTTTTTTGTACTCTTACCAAAGTATATAGTAGAGTAGTGGAGAAACACGTTCAAAATTGTATCGTTTTGTATTAAATTTTTTTTTTTTTGTACTTGTATTCACTTTAAAAACGAGTACTCTTAATAAAATGATGATACATTTATGAATTTGTTAAAAAATTGCCACTTTTAAGATTTAATTATTGAATAGTGAAACCATCACTTTTTTGTTGGTTTGAGGAATTCTCATTTGAATTGAAAATAAATTGATAATGTGTTAAGAAGATAATGAACTGTGATTTTAAAATACTTAATAAATTGAATATAAGCTGTAAGCATATCCGAAAAATTTTTGATTTTATATTTTAAAAGTTTCTAATACTTATTCAATAAAAATTTGAACTATTTTAAAATTATAAGAGTTAATATATTTTTGTATTAAGCATGATTTTCACTTTATTTGATTGAGTTTATTACGTTCAACCTAAATATAACAGATTTAAAATTTAAAAAGAACAGATTTAAAATTAGAAAATCTGAGAGTGTGGTTAGAAAAGACTAAATGTATTTAATAGTTAAATCAACTTTATTATCTTTTTATAAATTTTTTCTAGAACACTACATTTTTTTATTTTAATATCTGGATGTTTTAATTTGTATTTTCTCCAAATTTTAGTTTAACAGTACCATGTAAAAATTTCAGACTGTGTCAACTGATCGATTTACTGTAATTCTTTCTAATCATATTTTATTTATTTGTTAATTGAGTACTTGAGACATTAAACCAATGAAGATTTATAACCTTAAATGAATGTTATGTGTGCCAACTACAATATGTCAATCTTGACTCTCCTAGTGATCTTTAATTTGAATCATTATTTTTCAGATTATATCATCGTTTTAAACTAACCTAGTTGATTATTAATGATTAAGTGGATCGTTAGGACGGACGAATTAAACAGACCGTTGTGGATATTCTGTAAAATATGATATAAAATAAAATAATGTTGTATACACTCCAAATATTGTTTGGAGACCTGCGTTTTCTACTTTCGTCAGGGTTCCACTACAAGACCATGCAGCTTATGTTTTGGTTTGGTTTTTTTTTTTGAGCGTGCCAACTTCCAACAACTTCCGTCTTCATTTTTACTTGTTTTAGTAAGGGTTCTTCTCCACAGATCTGTGTTGCTTATTCCGATGGGATAGACAGCCATTAGTGAACAACTGCAGTTTTTTGATTGATGATGTTGGATATCATTCATGTTTCACAACCATACAAAAGAAACAATTTTTATACGTAAGCATTGAAGATCTGTAATTTTGTTTTTTTTCGAGTTTGGAAACATCTCAAGTTATCAAATGGTAATAATTTAATTACAAATTAATTTAGTTATTATTTTTTTGTTAAACTGTTAACAATTTGCAGCTCAGTTTTTTTTTTACACATTTTAGAAATGCGAAATAAGTATTTTTTTTTATTTTTTAGTGGGAGCAAAGAAAAAAACATCATAAAAATATCAGATCATTTTATAAACATGATCACAATTCATTACAAATGGCTGTTTTCACCTATGATAGATTAAACTCATATTAATTGAATTGCTTTTGTGGGTGTTCCTTATAATATTTTTAGTTATTTTTTTTTGCATATTATTATGATACGAAGGTCATTCAAAAAAAAAACAAATTTTGTAATTTTAATTTTAATTATTTATTTTATTTTATTAAAAATAATAATGGGATATTTTGTTAAATTAATTTAAATTCAATATATTAAAATAATGTTAACAATTTTTTTTTTTTTTTTCCTTTTTGTTTTGTTATGATGAAGATTTTTGGCATAGAAATTGGTAGGAACTGATGCTACTGAAGTATAGCAGAAAATATACAATAAAAAAAAAATATAATTATAATCTTTTTTGATGTTCTTTAGTGCATCATATAAAGAGTACCTCTTATCAATTACAAATTTATTGAAAACAGTAATTTTATGCTAATTAATACTGTCTTTTTTTTTTTCAATAATGGTTTTTTTTTTTAACAATTTTTTGGAGTTTTCAATTTTGAATAATGTTAAAGTGTTGGACTGCATAGAAATAATTAATATGTGTTTATACAAAGGTATTTTAATGTTAATTTTTGGTCTGTAATACTCTTAATACTTTAGGAATTGCTTAAAATATATATTTTTTTGTTAATGATTTTATAATAAAATCAAAGAAATACGAAAATGTTCACCATTTAGGTATGGTTTTCAAAAGGTAAGTACAAAAATTAACTAATATTATGCATTTAAGCTGAAATAGTATTAGAAGTTAGCATTGTCTTTAACAAACTAGATTAATTGACAAACTATTTTGTTTTTGATTTAGACTTTTATTTAGAATCTGTTAGGATTGAAAAGAAAAACTTTTACATTATCTATAAAAAAATTTAAATCTAAAAATTTCTTTTTACAAGGGTAGTTGTGAATCATCGAAAGACATTATAGAGAGAAACGAGCATGAGACTTCTATGACGTGTGATCTCTTTAACCCAATTTAATCCAGTAAACAACAGCTCCCTTTTATGACAAAATAATAGATTATATGACCTGTAGTATTAATATACTGTCAGGGCAAGTAAATATTAGGGAATGAAAACTGGTTTCAAATCAGCTTATGTTTTAAAATAATGCACAGTTAGTTAAGGATATACAAACGATAAGGCAAAGATTTGCATAAAATTTTAAACTAATTCTAAATACGATAAATATATTTTAAATACTTTTTTCTCAATATTTCCATTTAAATGTCTTATTCGTGACGGTCGTTGACAATCAATTAGCGAATTATGGATGCGACTTTTTTTAAAATAAGGATTTTTTTTTAAACAAAATTTTTTTAAATAAATAAAATAAAAACATAAAAATAAGTCAAAAATGCCCTATGCAGAAGAATCAGTTAGAGATGGTGGAGAAACGCTTTTCTATTGTGTGTGTGAATGAAAACTAATCATATCCAAGAAACCGTCACAGAAATGAGTGACCGAGTATCGAAACAATGATAAGACATTCACATTATAATCTATGGGTTATAACTGCAGTTCTTGTATTTTAAAGTTTTGAAAATAGGTTTAAGAAATTGACTTATTTAAACTACTATCTTATTACTTGTGCAACTTAGTTGCAGGTTGCCATTTTAATATCCTATTATTGACATGAAAATTTAATACATATTTTTATTTTTACTTACTTATTATTTAAATTAATCCAAAATTAAAGACTTTCATTAAAAAACAATTTAAGACATTTTTGATGAAAAAAAAAATAAAAATATATTTTATTTTATTTTTTTTTATATTTTATTTCTTTAAAAACCCTTATGGTTATATGTGGTAACTGGTAAATACATAGCTTGACAAGATTGTTGGAAAAAATTATAAAAAGAAATTAAAAATTAAAAATGAGAAATATAATTATTTCTTTGCATCTTCTTCATTTTTTTTTTTTTTGACAAGACTCTAATTATAAGTTCAGAATAATATGAAAATCCTATACAGATTTTGGGTGTTTTTATTATCCTGTTTGGGAATCAAACTTACCACACAATAATTGAAGAAAAAGACAATAAATTTAATTTCTTTTTAACTTAATATAAGATATTACAATGCATATGAAATTTTTTATTCCTTTATAAATTCTCCCCATTACCTGCGTTGCAATTTTTTTTTTTTTATTATATTCGGCTGAATCTTTTTAAGTGCGTTACAAGAGATTTCATCACAAATTTGTTTTTGATACCTTAATTAAAGTGCAAATTTAAATGTCCCCTGAATCTTTTGCCAAAAAAATAAAATAAAAACAACTTTGTGGTTTCTCTTACATTACATATACATGAACATACATTAGATAATAATATTACGTTTATATATTTAAATATATACGGATTTTTGAAAAGATTATTTAATATTTTTATTTTTTTTATTGCATGGTCGTATAAGGACAACCTGTATGCATAATAAATTGTATGTAATTACTAAAAATGAAACATCCTCCCATATGTAAATATATGTTAAAAGGTATATGGACAATGTTAATATAAATTACAAAAAAAAAAAAAAAAAAAAAACTTAATAGAATTATATTGTAGTCATTAAATTTAGATAATTTGTTAAAATTAAATTATTTATTTTTATATTAAGATATGAATCAAAAATATTTAAATAAAAAGTAATAGGCGGAATTTTTCTTAATTATAATATGTTTTATTATTATTGAATATTAAATTAAAATTAATGACAAGTTTATTTTATTAAGAGAAACAACGGAAATAAAAAAATTGCTAACACAATAATATTTTTAAATTAAGTTTGTAATCATATGCTTATCATATCCTTATAATTGTCAAAGGATCGCTTTAACTATAGATGAGACTAATCTATAAGATTACATTTCTAAAAAACGTCAAAAATAATGTATGTTGTAAATAATAATAATAATAATATAGCTTTTACAGTGGAATTATCTTCAGTTATTACCTAATGCCACCTTTCTGAGTGTATGTGATTGCAACTGTTGAACGCTTCGCCACTGATAACAAAATAGTTATATTAATTGGGAAATTTAACCAATTATTTACACAAAGTTTGCTTAGCGCTGTCCTATACTTTCAAATTCTTCCTTGCTATCTAATAAACTGCATAGGTATAGTTTAGAGTTTCATCCCATTATACTGGCAGACAACACTTGACACAAATCTGATATTACTAACGGAGTATTCTTGGTATTTTTTACAAGATTTCCCTCTCCCTTCAAATACTTTATTGCATAAATATAGCTGAGGATATATCTAATTATAAACTAATTATATTTATTCTTAGCAGGGAAACATTTGTGCGAGGGAACCTCTATGCGGGGAATACAGTTTTGGAATTTATCTAACATTTCATAAATTTCAAAACTGTCATAATATAATATGAAGGGTTATACTATGGTTAATTAAACAAAGCGGATCTTTTTTGAAGATTTCTCATTCAGTTATTTAATTTTTCCTTGAGCATTACTTGAGAACTTACAGGTTGTTCGTTAAGTTTATGAGCTATAATAAAAACTTCAGGAGTTAGAATCACCTAGTTTTATAGAATTACTTTTGCTTGTTCTTCGCTTTAACTAATATTTCTACAAAAATAATATATTTATCATAAAGTTTTTCTTTCCAAATGAAAATAGGTTTTTTTAAAAATTTTTTGATAAGAGAAGATAAGCTAAAGATAACTAGGTTTTATATTTCAACTGCTAGGACTTAGAGGAATCATTAATAATATTTTAAAATATAATTGTTTTTTTTTGTTTTAAGTATTTTTTTAGTGTTTTTTAAATGAAATACCAAAACAAGAAAATTTAAAAAAAAGAAATAACAACAAAATCTTATTGTTTTAGTAAATGCCTCAAACCTGAGTTACATCCTCTCTTTTTTATTAATCATAAGAGGGTATTCAATAAATTATTAATAATTGCATCTGTCAAAAAAAATTTTTTTTTTTAGGAATTTATGATATTATTTTATACTTTACGCATTAAAAAGGGTTGTTGTGTCAAAAGTTGTTTTTATTTCACTTCTAGATGTCGCATTGATAATTTTTGATTACAAGCGTAATATTAAAAATTAAAATGTCAAGTATATTTTCAACAAGTCTATTTTCCTTTTTACAATTTAAATGACCACGTTTCATTTAATTTCACGATCTGATATTGTAATTTAACACTTAAGTTAATGATATTTTAATTATATATATGTATATATGTATATATAATATATTTTATGATTTTAAATTTTCCAATAAGGTAAGTTTGTAACAGGAATTACAGAATTTTGACAATTTTGAACAAATAAATCATTCATTTTAAATTATGATATTAAAATTTTGTTTTGTTTTTTTTTTTTGTTTTTAAAATTTTTCACATTTTTGATCAGTGATCAGTGATTACAGAAAATTTACAGAAAAAGGAGATATTTCAATAAATGCTTTTGTGACGTCATTAAAGATTCCTTTTCTTTTACCGAGTATTTTGTTATTAAGAACTCTTTTTAAAATTTTAACATATTTTAAACTTTACACCTTTAACTCTAGTTGAAGGTACTGGAATTCATAAGATTCATAAAAAAAAATTGCTTAAGTTTTTAATCACGTTCCTTCCCAAAAAAAAAAGTAAACGACAAAAAAGAACGAAAAAAAACTGAAACAAAATCCCGCAGAAAAAAAAAAATTTGCTTTTAAAAAAATTTTTTTTGTTTTGTTGTTTTATTAATTTTTGATCAGAAACTTGAACAATGGGGCATCTTCTTTAGATTTAACAGATTTTAATAGCAGAAAATTTAAAATAATTATTAAATTGGCACTTTTCATAATCTTTTTATGTATATGAACACTTCCATTATTCGGCTTTTGATTATTACAAAAAAAAAGAAAAAAATACTCCATGTAAAAGAAGAGTAAATTGATACTTAAAACCTTGAACTGAAAATAAAAAAGAAGCAATTGAATTTGCAATTTTTTTTTTTTGACATCAATTATTTTCTTCATTACATAAAAAATATTTAACACTTTATTTTTTTATTATAACAGAAAATTTTAAAGCAATTTATATTGCCAAAAATCTTAGGAATTCTAAAATAAATTTCTTAAGATTTAGTAAGAAAATTTTGTTATAATATCGAACAAAATTGTAATATTGTATATAAGGTATATATGGATATATGATAGAAAATAGTTCGCTTTTATTAATAAATATAAAGGCAGAAAAATTCGAACCCTTTACTAATCAAGATAATCATTCTTCTTGAGTTCTTGAAAACTGTTCCATTAAAAATTCAGTAGTATAACAAAACACAATGAAAACACAATGACAAATGTTGACAGAGAGGGTCTAGAACATTTTAGCAATAATTATTAAAAAAACACAGGTTTCCATTAAGAACTAAACCCGGATGGGAATTGCCTCTTAAGAAGAAATAGATAAAACTTATCTTATGTTTTTTTTTTCTTATTAAGGATACATAATTTTCCCCTTAATCTTCTTAAAAAAAAACTACTTAATTTGATCTTATTTTAATTATTTATTTTCTTATCTTTTTGATACTATAAAAATGGAATAGGTATGTACTATTTGTGATTATCTATTTGTACTAGTTTTAAAAAAATACTTAATATAATTAATTTATTATTGCTCTTAAAATCACGTAATTTTTTTTTTTTTTTTTCTAAGGTCTACGGAAAACTTCAAATGTCACCCAAAAGAATTTTTCCAGAAAGTGTTCAACTTTAACCATCCAAAACCACCACCATTTAAACCAAATTTTAGGTTGTGACCATTAATATAAATGTAAAGTTTAGTTTACGGGGTAGAGATGTGGAAAGGATTCTTGGGAGAAAGGTATTTAAAAAAAATTAGATTTATGTAGGATGGGTAATAATATTCAGAGGGACATTTTGAAGAAAGTTACCAACTTTGTTGAACACATACCATGGCATGTGATTCCACAAACGTGATATGCACATGACAAACGAATTACCATAAGCCGTGTTACGCCATTTTTGAAGTTCTATATAGTGTAAGAGTGGGTATCTCACTCCTTATTTCGATTGTATAATGATTGTAAATAGTGAAATAAAATGAACAGATGTTTAGAACTTTAAATTATGCTTTTTTTTTTGATAGGACGTATACGTATATATTAATATTGAAGACTAAATACTTTTTTTTTTGTTTCTTTTCGAAAGCTTCAAATTTAAATATGTACAAATTTAAATATGTCCTTCTCAGTTAAATGATTGGTTAAATTAATTGGTTAATTTTAGTTAAAATATCAACCAAATAGAAGTAGCTAAACTGTAAAACTTTCATTAGTCCCCCTGAAAACATATTATTGAAGTGAAATTTTGTTTAAACGAAATGTTATTGATTTCAAACACTTTTCTGAATATTAAAGTGTCAGCAACAATTTTTAAAACGTCTTTATTATTTTTCTAAATTAAATTATGTTGAAATTTTCATGTTATCCAAATCTATTATTAAAAATGTTCCACAATTCTTGTTAAGTATCATATAGATTATAGAAGTATAATACTAAGATGGAAACTAAAGTCCACAATAAGCAAATATTTTTCATGACATTACCAGGTAATATCAAGTTCTCAAGTTACCTAATTTAAATATTAAACCTAATCTTTTATAAAATCTTTCTTTTTATGAAACTTCAATGTTTTTATTTCCTTTACTATAAGTATTTTATAAGAAACATATTTTAATTGACTGCATTCTCTAAGCTTGGAAGTTTTATTCGATGAATTTTGGGTGAATGATTTTTTTTTTTTGTGCAAATTTTTGATTTTATTAAAAGAATACAATTTTTTTTTTTAATTTGTCACAAATAAGAGAATAAAGCAAGAATCTAAATATTAAAGAAGTAAAAATACATCTAGTGTACATAATATGTATATCATATCATAATATTAAGTATACTCATATTAAAAACCTATATAATAAATTGAAGAAGGAAGCACTTAACAGTACATCATATATGGTTTTTTTTTTATATCATTCATGTATATAAATTTAAAACATAATTGATTTTGATATTAAATTAATTTTAAAACATTAAAAAAAAAAACAAAACTTATAAAATATATTATTATGTATATGGAGATTTCTTAAAATTTTAATTGTTTTATATTCATTTTATATGAAGAGTTCAGGAAATGGGTAAAAAAAAAAATCCGTTAAAAAAAAAAATTTAAATAATCATGATCAAAAATATTCTTCTATATTTACCTTGAAATTGATTTAAAAAAAAAAAAATTAATCTGAACATCGAGTGTACCAATAAATTATTTTACACCAAAAATTATTGTAATTAATGTTTTTTTTTTTATTTTATTTTTATTTTTATTTTGTAAAAGATGATGATGACGTCTATAATACGAATCAGATAAATTTATAGTAGAAGTAAATAAAAAATTTTATGTAAATATTTTTTTATAAAATGATCTATATGGCTGTTAGTTCATCTGTTGGATGATACAACATTATCATCGTCAGCATCTTTTGATATTACAGCACGAAATGGATTCTGACCTCCTTTATAACACTCCGTCAACTTTCTCGTTGTTCAGCTATTGAAATATATATTATATTATATAGAAAATACGTAATCCACCCATACATAATTTAAAAATATCATAAATAGAATATTATAAGATTATTAAGATTTTAAAAGCTTGAAGCAACTGAGAGCAATAATTAAGAAATTGCATCTATCCGATAATCTCTAATATTCACAAGGACAACAATTAAGAAATTGCTCCTATCCAACCATCTCTAACATCCACAAGGATCTAGTGCTTCGGGTATTTATATATCAGTGTTTTTTTTTTAAGTTAATTCTGATTATGTTTTAAGCTCTTTAAAATTTTGTGTGGACATATTTACCTTGAATTGTCTTTGTGTTATATAATTCTAAAATAGAAAAAGTTAAATCTATATAAACTACCTAATTTTTTTTTCTTAAGGGACTGGGAATCTTCCAAAGATACCAACAATTTTTTCTTGGTAGTGTTAGATTCTTACTGACTATACCCACCTCCCCTTTTAGCCAATATAATGGGGTGAACCCCTTACCTGCTAATGTAGTGTATTGGCTTGGAAGTAGGAATAGGAAAGGATAGAAAATTAATGCGGAAGCATTGAATTGGGAGTGGGACTGTAAGGAAACAATGAATTCGCCTATTATTATTACTATTTTGCTAACAGTGGTAAAATTCTCAAATATAAAGAGGATTTAAGTTTTCTTGATGTTCCTTGAAAAATACAAAAAATAATTTATAGAACAAAAGATATTTTGTTTTAGGTTTTATTTTGTTTTAGGTTTTTTCCGTCTAAATATTTGTACACCTCAATTCTTTTCAATGTTTTGATTTTAAATTCATTATTTCATCTTCAATTTATTTGTTTCTTTATTTGTTTAATTAAAATTATTTATGAAGATTTTCTTACGGTTTTTTTTTTGTTTAAATTTATTACTGGACAAATTTTAAATGCAATAAAATCACAAAAAAAATAATCGTGAAAATGACTAAAGATTTATAAAATCTTAAAAAATATAGTTATCACCCCATCTTTATAAAAAGCATTGGTGCAATTGTAAATATTAAAATTGATTACAGTTAATAATTGTAATAGACATACAGACATCCTTTTGACATGAAGGTAAAATGATATGTTCTTTTCTCATTGTTTGTGTCTTTTAAATCATTTTTAAATGGTGGATAAAAAAACAACAGCAAAAAAATATTTTGTCTTCATAACCTTGAGTTACTATCTGTTCTTTAGAAAATTTTTCAAGAATCTTTAAAGTAAAAAAATTTATATTTTGTTTTTGTTGTCTCTTTAATGGCATAAGCAATAAAAAAAAAAACTTAATAAATCCTTTATAAATGTGTTTACACATATAAACTTTTGATCCTTTTATTGTTTTGATGTTAAGGATGAATAATAAGCATGATAATCTTCTTCAATAACTTTGCATAAAAATGAAATGTTTTATTTTATGTAGACATAAGAAAATAAGATGATGGTGTTGTCTGTGGTGAATCAGAGAAAAAAAAAATTTTTTTTTCTGGATTTCTTTTTATTTAAATTTTGGGTTTTTTTTTTTTTTAAATGCATTTTTTTTTAATTCCTTCGATCTTAGGATTTCAAAACAACTTCTTCTCTTAACTATAAGTTTAGGATGTGAATAATATTTTTTATTTGTGTGGAAATTTTTTTGTATTGTACTCCTTAATAATTGTTTGAAAGTTTTTCAATATTGTTTAAATATTCTGGAAACTACAATTATAAATTTTGTTTAAAATAGGAAAAATAGCTTAAAAGGTTAAGACTACTTCACATTATGTTGCCATATGACTTGTAATGTGCATTGTATAAATTCGACAATACTAAAGGAGTCATATAGTGTGAATGTAAAAAAAGTGTCATTGGACAATGTCAAATTGACATCCTTAATTTAGATAACAATCTCGTCAAAATAAACATATACATTTTACGGATTGTTTCGAAAACGATTTGTATTGAATGTGAATTTGTATATAAATGACAAAGACAAATTGAAAAGAAAAAAAATATAAATATTCAATTATTTTTATTTAATTTATATTGTAAAATATTATAAATTTTTGTTTTTTTTTTGCCAAAACAATTAAAATAATTTCACTTTATACCTTTAACTACAGAGAAAAAAATACACGTTGACAATACAGTAACAATAAAATATAAATGACAATACAAAACAATAAACACGACTTATTGATTTTCAATACAGAAATATTTAACATTAGCAATACATTCCAAAAAGTGATATAGATACTTAAAGTTCATAGACTGAAAAGTTACATGTAAAGTATTGTAAAAATGAAACTTTAACAACTTGGTGGTAAAAAAAAAATTATTGGAGATGCCGGGGATCGAACCCGGGGCCTTTCACATGCAAAGCGAACGCTCTACCACTGAGCTACATCCCCATTGGTGTACCAGTAGATTAGCTATTATATAAAGTAATAATTATTGATGTAAAATTTATAATGTAGTAGAATATGTTTTAGAAAAAATCTTCAGAAATACATTTGACAGGATTAAATCTACTAAATAAAATGGTAAAAAAAAATAACAAAAAAGATCTCGAGTTGGTGTGCCTATACAATGCGTTTAAGATTGCTATCTCCAAATAACAATATTCCAAATATAAGATAAAATAATAACAACATTAGAGAACACTGTATCCAAGCATACAATGTATTAGAATTCGATAATGTGATAAAAAAGATCGGAACAATAGTAACGGTTGTTTCCACATATTCAAGTTCATAACTTTTATTATAACAAATACAGTTTAAGCGATGTGCGCACACTTTAAATTAAATGTTCCAATGTATTTTTAAATGAAAAAAGTTCATTTTTACAAGTGATTTGACAATATGTAATGAAAACTTTACATATTTTATATCTATTTCATTTTTCACCTATATTTTTTGGTTTAATCTAACATTATTTTATAGTACGTAAACTTGTTTGAAATTTTTTTTTTTTTTTTTAAATCTAATAATAATAAAATAAGTAATAAATAATGTAAAATTCATTGTAAAATGATAAATTGTAAAATTCATTTCAACCATGCATATTAAAAAAATAACCAACCAAATCTATATCTATATACACATATCTTATGAACATATTGATATTTACTTTTTAAATACTCAGCACAAATTTGCAAAAATTTTTTAAATTAAATACGAGTAAAAAAATTTACAAAAGCGTTTTTTTTTTCAGTTCAAAAAATTTTATTTACCTACATTTTAAAGTTAAACTTCAAAAATTGATCAGTTTTTTAAATATATAACCAGATATAACGCTAAAATATTTATAGGGGGATGTAGCTCAGTGGTAGAGCGTTCGCTTTGCATGTGAAAGGCCCCGGGTTCGATCCCCGGCATCTCCAATTATATTTTTTATTAACTTTTGAAAGGAAAATATTTTTTTTTTTTGTTTTAATTTTCTAATTTGATTTTACTAAAAGAGTAAAAAATTAAGAACACATTTTTTATTACTTTTTAAATTCTCTTTTGACAGCTGATGAATGATCATACAAATATAGTCTCTCTTAAATTTAATGTGTTAATTTCTCTGTTAGAAAATATTTTCTTGGTTTATATTTTGGGTATTTAATATGAATTAATTAAAAATTTTAAAATAAAATTTGGAAATAAAGGAATTGTTAATTTTGGGAAAGGAATTTGTTTTAAAAGATACAGAGCCACAAAATTAAGAAAGTTTTAATTTAATTTTAGAAAAGTTTTTTTTTTTCTTTGATTGAAGTATCATTGTTTTTATCAAAAAATTGTGACAGATGAGAAAAATAAATTATTCATTTTTATCCAATATAAAATAATTCAATGAAATGGGTGTAAGAAAGAGAAGGTCTAAATGTATGGTTAATATATGTACATCTATTAAATTGCTTATATTGATCTTCTTGTTCATTGTTAAATAGTGTCAAAATACTTTATACAACGTTTTTTTTATATTGTAATCTAAAGAAATATGGTTTAATATTTCCTATATTAAAAATATATTTTTGTTTTGGACTAATTCTTCATTAGGTTAACCATATTTCGAGCTTAGATATAGAAAATTAAGATATAGAAAATTTCAATAAAAAATTATAACGAATTTTGTATCATAAAAGTTGAACGGTAAAGTTTATTTTGAATAAGCTTTATGTAAAATGAAAAATTAAAAAAAATTTTTCAAGTTTTATTTGTTTTCTTTATTTTGTTTTTAAAGCTAAAAAGCTTAAGTGCAAATAAAAAAAATTATTTAATTTTTACGTGTACAAATTGTATCTTATCAGTTTATTTAAATATTTTTGGTTAAAAATAAATATGGGAAAGAGTATAAATATAATTAAAAATATAAACAAAGAAAGCTTAAACATATGTAAAAATTTGTATGGAAAAAATTTGGATTATTTAAGAGTTTCATTAGAATTTTTATTTGCAATTTTTATTTTGCCAATGTATAATTTATATAATATTTAGTTATATATAAAATAATATAGCAGATTATGATTTTTGAAATATATGTATATTGCTGTATAATATGTAAATAGAAAAAAATAAAAAGTTTAAGTATGAAAAATTAGTAGGGAAATAAAAAAAAGTTTATTTGAATGAAAAAACAAAAAAAAAAAAAATTTTAACCTTTATAAAAATTATTACAAATGTGAAAAAAATATTTGGAGACATGAATTAATTAAACAATTTATTATTTTATACTTAATAATGTGAAGTTTTTTTTTTGAATGTATAAGAGTATATTCAAAGCGAAACTACTTATATAAAATTGTGAGGGAGAACCTGCAACAAGAATTAAGCAAAACGTGGAAACATCAAACTTTAGTGTTAAAAAAATATATAATACATATCTCTATTGAAATTATATAAATGGAACTGTCTATAATGTCAGAACTGTCATAATCAGATTAGGGTTAAAAAATTTTAATTTTATGGATGTTTTTCTTTTTTAGTTCAGATTTGTGCTCTGAACAGATATCGAGTAAATATAATACGTTCTGAACAGATTAAAAATATGTTATCTCTAAACGCTCCGAAATAATTTTGAAACACAATATAGTTTCAACCTCTCAAAAGTGTCAAATCTTATAAAAATATAAAATTTTTGATATTTAAATTCAAATGCTTTACGATATCTATAAATTAAAATCGAACATTTAAATTAGAGTATGAGTTAAATTAGCGCACTCTGAATGAAAAAAGAACCACAAAAGATAAACTCTGATCATTGAGTGAAAAAAGAAATACAAATTTTTTTTTCAACAGTTCTGGCTTTGCTCTGAACTAAAAAAGAAAAACATCAAAGCTGAATAGTGAGAATTTGATTTTTAAAAATTTGTTTTTTTCACAAATAAAACAAAGCAAATAAATTTATTTACAATAAATTTTTTAACATCAATATCATAGACTACTAAACTTTAGGGCCCAAACCAACGCGTACGGCGTATAATTTCTGTCAAAATATTTTTAAACACATGTATTTAAATGAGAGCACCCTAAATACGCGACGTATACTGTACGTCAAGTTTTTAAAATTTTAAAATTGACAAATCGTATAAAATTTTTTTGTTGTTCTTTGTTATATTGTCAAGGCAATGTTTTTAAAAATGAAAATAAAAATAAAAAAATTTAAAAATGAAAGTATGTACAAATAAAAAATTGTACTCGCGTATCAATTTTGGGATACGTCGATATGTCGACGTACTGACGTATAAAAATTGTACGTCGTACGCTTTTATTTAGTTTGAGCCCTTAAACGCTGCGGTGAAAATTGAAGCATATTGCCAACAACAGCATTATTGATGTCCTTCAGAATTTTTAAACAATATTAAATAAAAATGTTAGTTAATCCCTAATACATAGTACTTAAAACTCATTTCTTTTTTTTTTCTTTGAAAGCAATCAACATTTTAAAAACTATTAGATAATTTATCTAAATTAAAAATTTCGAATTATGGTAATTATTTTGTTGAAAAGAAAATTTAATTATCTGTTAATTATATCATAGAAAACTTTCTTAGTTTTGATTGTTAATATTTAGAAATAGACTCTCTCTCTCTCTAACTGCTAGTTGTCAGCAATTTATTATTTGTCTCCACTATACCCATATAATTTACTCTCTTGTTAACGTTCAATCCCGTATTCTTTTTTCCTTTCCGACTACTATAAGAATTATAGGGCATTCACTAAGTTATTTATTATTCATATTTGACTAAGCTTTAGTTTCGTGAATTATTAATTTCACTAAGCCGTTGATTACTCGGTTGTAACATTTTCTATAGAATAGGTAAGTTTTTAAAGACTTCATAAAAATTGAGATTAATTTGAAGTTAAGTTTCTTAAAAGATTTTTTTTTTAGATAATTTCAAGTCTCCCAATTAGAAAAGTTTTACAAATTTGGAAAAATTATAATATCTATAGTATAATTTAAGATTGACTTAATTGATTTTGATTCAATAAAAAGTACGCTATTAATTTGTCAAAATTTTAATCTCTTTTTGATTTCTTAACACGTAACATATTGTAATTTTTTATATTTTATATTTGTTACCATGTATTTTGAAAATTAAATTTTTATCGCATCATTTGCTTATATATATATACCATATAATAAATAATATTTTCCAACCAATTCTTTTATATGGGGCACCAGTTTAGGGATACAATTCAAAAATGCATAATTTTAGATAGCTTAAAATAAAATTTTAAAATTAATCTACGTATAATTTTCCTTCGTTCGTTCTTTTCAATTAAACCAGGAAGAAGCAACTTAAAGTAACTTAATTTACGAAGTATGTATAGTAGTGACTTGAAGTATTAAATTTAGTATTAGTTATCTGTTATACTATAACACAGTTTTATATAAAATCTGTATAAACTATTATATAACATAGAAATGAAGAATTTAACTTTACTTAACTTATATACCACATCATTTATCCTTTTTTTTTTTTAAATTTTAACAGAAATAATAACCAGAAATGTGATACCATTTTTTTTTTTTTTTGTTATATTCTTGGAGAAAATTTTTTTACAACAATTTTTTAATAAAAATTTGTCAACATTTATACAGTTTCGTAATAAAATAACGTACAGTTCTTAAAAGGTTATAAAAGATACAAGCCTATTTGTCAATACTGTAATTAATAAATTGACCCGCCTTTACATACAATATAATGATATTTATAACATAATAATAATAATAATAAAATGTTTTGATAATGAACTTGGTTAACTTTATAATTTTTTTTCCATTCAATATTTATTTCAATTTCCACAAAATTTTAATTATTGGCGATTTTTATCAGAAGAATGCATTAAAATAAATGCGGTAGTATAAGTTTGTACAAAAAAAAAAAAAGAAAAATATTTTTTATATTAAATTTTTAGTTTGAATTGAAAATGTTAAAAAAAGAAAAAATTAAAGAGACAAAAATACATATAATTATTGGATACCAATGGATTGCACGATAATTTAAATGAAAATGCATTTCAATGCAAATAACGATAAATTTGTGAATTCATCATTTACCACCGTTTACCACCATTATGTGTTAGCAGTATTTAATTTTATAATATGTATTTTATATTTTGTCGGCATTCATTTGTTATACGGATGCTGTACTCTATGTATACTTTAAAGAGATCTACCGAATGTATTAAATAATTATACGAACATACATATGTAATTTGGATATAACAAACATAATGTAAGATTATGCATAATTGGAGGTCATTTAATGGTGGTTAAATTTAAAAGATTACAAACAAAAAAAAAATTAAAAAAAAAAAATAGAAGAGAATGGAATGGAAATAAAAACAAAAAAAAAAAAAAAGAAAATAAGCGCACTGTGCCTTTTATTTGCTTTCGGGCAATAACGAAGCAAAATATTTATTTTTGCTTTTTTTTTTTTTTTGATTTTTTTTTTGTTTTGATAATCAATTTGGAAGGTTACATTATAAAATGTGTAGAAGAAGATCACTGATCAGATATTACAATTATTATGTGAATTCACATGGGATCTTCTTTATATCATTTATTTGAATACATATAGACCGACCGCTTTAGAATACTACATCTTTATATTATTATTTGTTAGAGATTCAAATCAAAATTAACTTTAAAGATAAATTGAGAATATTTTAAACAATTCCAAGAAAATGCAAAAAAAAAAAACGGGAAAAATTAAAAAAAGAATGATTTTAATCTTAAAAGAATTATGACACAAGGATAATATATAATATATATAATTGATTTAAGAAAAATCAATTGTTATTTTTCAATTGAAGGATCTTTTATTTTATTTTTTTTTTTTTTTTAAATGAAGTCAAGGAAAATATTTATATATATAGAAGTTCTTAAACTTGGATTAATTAAAAAAACAAAAAAAAAAAAAAATTGTTTGTTTTTCTAATTAAATTTAATTGGGAATCGTTTATGATTTTTTCAATAAAAAGATTTTGATCAATTAACAAGTTCAATAATTTGTATTAAAAAATTATTTTCCATTCAAATTTAAGATAATAATATTAATTTATTTATACATGCATACGTCATATACAGGGTGTCGTGTCCCGTTAGTGTGTTGCCAAAAGTAAGTGAGTGATTGAGTGATTGTATGGGAAAGAAGAGCGGTGACGGGTTAATCGTTAACCGTTTACGAGTTACGATGGGGCTCCAAAAATTTTTTGAATTTTCTAAAGAATGTGAAAATATTTCATTTGTACATTTTTGTTTATAGAATCGTAACTGTTTTATAGAGCCCCGATATAAAAAAAACAAAAATCATAAAATTTTTTAGAGCCCCGTATTTCATGAATTATTAACGATATAGTATTCTCTTTTTTATTAAATTTTTTTTCTTGTATTGACACACCCAATAATCCATTTCCTTTTGGCAACTGGCTAATGTGACATCCTTTGTAACATTGAATATAATATCTTCAATATTAAATAGGTACTGTATTCTTCTTTATTATTTTGATTCCATTAATATTTTTTGAGTAAATTAAAATAATTTTTTTTTTCAAGAAATGTAAGGTTTTAAAAATACGTGCGAAGGTATCTGAACTAAATTTATTAATTTAAAGATATCGAAATTTTATATTTGAAAAATTCAATTAATTTTAAAGGTGCTTTAAAAGTTCATTGTAAATGGCAATGTTTTTTTTTTTTTTTGTTTGAAGGTAACCCAAACAATTAATTTAATTAATTTCTTTATTAAAAGTTATTAATTTCTTTTGAAATTTTTTCTTATTATTAAAAATTGTGCATGTTTTATTGGGCTTATCAAAATATGACAATTAAATTCACCATGTCAGTATTATTTTAGTATAAAAATTTTTTTGTAAAATATATAGGAAATGAAAACTTCAAAAGTGTAAAACATAAACGAAATCAATCAAATAGATTATATTTTAAAACTTAAGTTAAAGATGTCGTATTTTTTTTTTGTAATAATAATAATGTGATACAATTTTTAAAATTTATGAGAGCCATATATCAAAATATACAATTTGAAAGTTTGTAAGTATACGTATTATACTATACCTTTGTTTTAGTATGTCCAATGCCATATACAATAAATATGTTTTTTGTTTTTTTTTCATGAAAGCTGAGGTGATGCATTAGTAATCAATATATTTGTAGCGCATCTTTAAAATGTGGGACTGTCTATTTAACAAGAGTTGGTGTTAAGTTTCTTTTGATTGATGCTACAATGATACTTTGACGGAAGACACTTTGAAGCTTATCAGATCAATGTTAGAGAGTTCACCTAATACGTGGGAGAAGATAC
Source organism: Poecilobothrus nobilitatus (assembly GCA_947095535.1). Lineage (NCBI taxonomy): Eukaryota > Metazoa > Arthropoda > Insecta > Diptera > Dolichopodidae > Poecilobothrus > Poecilobothrus nobilitatus. The sequence goes on along the minus strand of OX352773.1, from coordinate 237,877,865 downwards.
TATCGAGATATTTTCGCTTGTTTTCAGATAAACTGTGACAGAGCAGAGAAAGTGTTCCGCGATCTTTATAGTGGCAATTGCTTTACAATTTAGATCCATATATGAACATCTTAGGACACATTTAGTATTCCTAGCAATAACAAAAACTGTGTTTGTAATATAAAGAAAGGAGATAGGACGAATATTATGAAAAGTAAGAAGCATATGTAAAAAGATCTCAAAACGATTTTCTTGAAATTTTGTAAAAGGTGTAATTTAAAAATCGTCGAAATATTGGAGCATTATCTCTGTTTTGAGGCAAAAAGAATCTTTTCAAGTTAGTATTTTAAGTATTTTAGGATGGAAATTAATTTGTGCTAAAGTTTTTGAGAACTTCATTTGCGATGGCGGTGGCCACAGGCTGGTTTAAAATAGAAAAACTTATATTATTTAAGATTTGTGTAAAACTGTTTATAAAACGACACAACATTTGTGAATTTAAACATTTTTTACACTTTTTCACCTTTTTTTAAAATAGGCTTAGTGGTTGTATACTAACTGGTCCTAATAAAATAATTTTATATAAAAAGAGTATCTTATAGTCTTTTTTCTTAATTTGTTGTCATAACTTGGAAAATTAATCGGAAGAAAAATTTCTGATCTTTCTTTTAAGTAACTGACAGTTAAAATATAAGGGATATTTTCTATGAAATAAACTTAATTCAAAAATTTATTATTTTCAAAGATAGGTCAAAATGATGTTTTCAGAAACCCCCAGTCCAAATGAATTACAATCCTAAAGTACCGTTCATGGAAATTAGACATGGGATCTTTTAAATCGGTTATATTAGAGATTCAAATTAGTTTAAAACAGAAGAATATTATATACCTATCTATATTATATCCAAAGACTTTGATGTTAGAGTATACCCATTTGAGTTTATATTCACTACATGAATAGTGTATAAATATAAAATATGAAATCAATATAAAAATATGTAAAAATTTATTGTATGTAAAATATATTTAACTATATTTTTTGAACTTGTTTATAAATGATTAATTAACTTAATGATGTAGGTGTAATCTTCAAGTATCTTAAATTGTACAATTATTTAGGAAAAAAATTTTAAAATAGTTTATTCACTGTTTTTAAAAAATTATTTGAACCTTGATTAAAATTTAAATGTTTTTCAAAAATTAATTTTATTATCAAAAAGCATTATAAATTATTCAGATCGCTTATACCTTTTTTTTTTTTGAGTTTGACAAAATTTGAATAAAATATATTATTACAAAATCATTTCATTTTACAAAATTTTACTTTACTCTTTGTCTACGAATTTCTTTCTCTGTTTGTTCATGATAGTCCACGGATTCCCTTCACTGATTGTTTTGGTTTCGGGTTTGCATTAAGGTCGACGTAGTTAATCCTATAGTAAACCAGTAACGGTATGTTAATCCTATTTCTTTGTTATGATTTCGTTATAGTGTTCCCTTTCCTAACTTATCATATAGGTAAGCTAATCAGCTAATAAGACGCCATAGGCGGTAACAAACTTGATTAAGTAACTTGTAATGAGCTAGTTTCTTATATATGTACTTGTTTTCTCAGGATCTTTAATAGAATAAGAGCAGCATAAAATGAACACTTGTAATGATTAATTTTTAAAAGTAAAGTGACTTTTATTCCATTAATAAAATGAAAACTTCAAATTAAATTTAAAAAAATAATAAAAAATATAATTTTTTATATTGTAAGTATCCTACAGTTAGTGAGAAAAACTTGTTCATCTTCAATTAAATAAACATATTAACTTTGATTTTAATTCTTCTAATAGCTTCTGGGTAAAGCTGAAAGGTAATCTAACTATCCCAAATTTTTGATAATAACCAAAACTAAAATAATATTAAATTTTTCATTTTGGAGTATAAACAAAAATTAATGTTTTTAATCTGTTATTAAAATATTAATATTTTTTAAAAGAAAATATTTTTTATGGTTGAAAACGTCATTCAATATTTCTCACCAGTTACCAGAAAAAATTATCTCATACCATAACAGTTTAATTTCATCACCAACATTCTAATTATAATCACCTCCTTCATTATAATCGTTATTATATAAATTTTGTAAGTTATAATGAAAAATAAACTTAAAATTAAATTCTACATATAGGGTGTTTCAAGATAAAATTTTACATTGAGTTATAAAAGGGATGTAGAAACAAAGAAAAAAATCTATTGAAAAGAAGTGTCTATTTGTAATGGTGTTTCAAGTTTTTTGTATATTTGGTTAAAAAGAAAATCTTAAAGCACCATGTATAACATAGGAAATTAATTTAAGGTTTTATTTTATAGATTGAAAAATTTTGGATATTTTTTATTTTTTACGAATAGTTATGATTTTTTCATAAAAAACTGTTATTTATATACAAATTTTATTTGATTTTTAAATTAAGACAACGAATGATGTTCATATGAAGAATAATATGAAATATGTATTTAAAAAACCCTTAAATCAACTTTCGATGTTTCAACATTTTCCCGTTATCTTAAAAACTGTTACAAATATTTACATCTGCAAAACTTTTACATCTACAACCCCATAGAAATTATTTTTTGTTTACTTCTAATATTACTTTCACCTCCTATAGTCTTTGTAAAATTGATCGTGATGCACCCTGTATATTTACATAAAATTAACAACGTTTGTCAACTTATATGATTTTTGTTACAACTAATAAAACCTTCCATGTATTTATTACTTTTTTGTTCTAATTTCCTAACTTTATGCTGTCATCAAGTGTAATTGAATCAAAAAAGTCAAACTTGTTAAAAATATTGTAATTAATATTGAATATATTATAGTTTTTATGTTACTGTTATGAATATAACAGGTAACACCTTCAAAAATCATTAACCAAACCCAAAAAGAAAAAAAAAAAAAAATTTCATTACCTAGGCCAAAAATCCAAATTTTATGATACCCAAGGTAGGAAAATTTTATGATTTACATATAGGAAAAATTTTTAAAAATGACATCAACATCAATTATGATCTAATTTAATTTTAATGTTTTTTTTTTTTATTTATTTTTTGGTATTTAAAAATTACAAAACGGTTTTTTTACATAAATATTGTTGTTGTTAAAATATAATTTTACAGTAAGAAATTATGTTGCGTTATACCTATTTATTATAACTAAGATAAATAAAAATCTGTAGCATACAGCACGACATCTTTAATATGTCGCTAAAATTAATCTAATAAATACTGTATTTTATTTTATATTATTGTTTGTGTTCCTTTTACACGAAAACATTAGTTAGAGTAGTTAGGAGTAGTTATTGAATGGAACGTTAATTTTTTGTTTTACTTTTATCATCTACTCTTTCTTAAAGGTTAGTATAGCTAGAAGTAGAAAAGAGTAGTGTACTCTGTAAAAGGAACGCAAATATTATTATGATTTTTCTTTTTATTTTTAAAAAAAAAAAAATGAGACATGATTATGTCGTGTCAATCAGAAAATCATTTACTGTTCATATATTGTTTATTAGTCATGTGATATTTTTATATTAAAGGTTTTATTTTACAATCTGTACTTATGTTTTTGATTTATATTTTACATAGTATAATCATATGACGTAGGTATGTATGTTATGCCCTATGTGCTGATGTTTTCGATATTTATTTTTTATGTAATATGAAACTATTAAAATCATGTTAAAGATATTTAATCAATTTTTGTAACGAAAACTGAAAAGAATAAAAATTTATAGATATACTAAAAAGGAATTTTGTAGAAACATTCCTTTCAAACATTTTTCTCTTCATTTTTGCTCTCTCTCTTTATCTTATAGACTCTAATCCAAGGGGGTTAATCCAAAGGGCTTGAACATTTAAAACAGTTCAAAAATTACAGCACTGTTTAAAAACGAAAAATTTTTTGCAATTTATTATAAATCAGATTGGTGAAGTCTTAATTAAAATAAGTTAAATTTAAGACTTAAGTTTTGAAGAATAACATTAGATTCGATTTATATAACATCATTCTAACCGCATTACAATCATTTGTTAAAACTGAAGGAAAGAACAAAAAAAAAAAAATTAATAATATGAATTGACGCAATAGCATCATCTTTATTCTTTGTGTTCCAAATAAGTAACTTAGTACATTGTAAATTTTAATCAATGCTTTTAACTAACTTTTAATTACCAAAAAATTTTTATATTTGGTCTGAATACTATAAGTTGTTCTTGTACATGTAGATAGTCATTGAACAAAAAAAAAATCGATGACTATTTTAATATCCTTCGGGCATTACAATGTTTAATTTTATTAAATAATTAATCCAAATTAAATTCTCTTTTTTATGTCTACATGTGCATATGTTTCTTGTACATGTGGGAGGTTTTTCCTCTTGAAAAACTATAACAATTTAAAAATCTAATAGTTTTTATGTCACGTTACAAATTATGGAAATAAATATTTAAATAAATTATTTAATGGATGACGCCATATTATAATGGTTTTTGTAAGAATTGAATTTTGTAAATATCTAATTATTTATTATTTATAACAGCACTACTAATAATAATGGGTTTGGTTATTATATTCTATATAAGTATATAATAAGTTAGTAATTAAATTATTGTCATAAAAATAAAATAAATTTAACACTTAATTTATGGAAAATTTTATTATTTTGTCTTATATTTTGTCTAAAGGAGGTGGGGCTCTTTTAAAGATATAGAGAATACTCCTTTGGTAGTGTGTTCTGACAAAACCATTCCTTTCTCTACTGATTTTAATGGGCAAAGACACTTAACCAACTCATTAGTATATTTGCTGTATAATTTTTACATGTTCAAATAAGACTTTGAATTGAACTAAAGACCGTCCGATTGAAAGACAGGTGTCTTGAACACTACACCATCAGTAATCGCCGCATCTATTAATGTAATAGACGCAATAGATTAGAACTTACGTAAAGTAGATTTCAGTAATATTTTTTTACATAATTGCAAATCATCCTTAAAAACCTATAGTAGATAAAACGAATAAAAAATTTTTTTCAAGATTATATTTCTATTAATATATTTTTTTATGCTGGTTATTTATATAAAGATATATTAATTAATACATACATATCTATATAAAAATAGTTACATTAATATTTTTTGTATTTATATTTGTTCCAATGCCAAAAGGAAATCTTCCATCATATTTAATGAATAATGATATATTTATACAAAACGATTTCTTACGAATTAATATCAATAAATAATTTTTTTTATTAGTTTGACACTTAATGTCAACATAATTTTTTTTTCATCATAAATATCAAAAAAAAATCCAAACAATCGAAAATTTGCAAAAATATAAAAAATTTTGAAAAAATATGCGCCTATAAATCTGCATTGAAAATCAATAATACTAAAATTATTTTTTTTTTGATTATTTTTTTTTGTTTTTTTTAATCGATTTGTAATAACAATTCAATAAATAATAATAATTTTGTTAATGACATTTTTTAAATTCCAACAAACAACAGAAAATAAAAAAAGAAACAAAAATACCAAGAAGATGGAAAAAAAAGTCAAAAAGAAAAAAAAACGAAATATTAAAATAACCCTCCAATTTTTTAATATTAAAAATGTATAAATGCATAAATTTTATCTTGTAATGTAATTAATACAGATCAAGGGATTTTGAAACTTATTAAGTAATTCAGGCTATAAATTTTAGGATCATTTCAAAATACATATTTTTATTTTTATTTTTTTAGCATGCATCTTTGGTTATATATATACATATATTATATATATATTTAAACACTTAGTATATGATTATATCCCTAAATTTAATTTTTCAAAATAAGTTATTATCAGATAAAAATTATGACATTATTTACCTTAAGTAAACAATATTTCTACTTATAATACAGAAAAAAAAAAAAATAAGAACAAAAACAAAAAAAAAAAATTCATAAATTTTATTATGTCCCTTTTTTGGTGGTTTTTGGCCATATCAGTTCAAAAATTATTTAAAAATTAAATTAATACGAAACGTTAAACGTATGAGCAATAACAGTTTTTTTTCTTTTAAATTTATTTTTTTTAAGTAAGATGGGAATCATCCAAAGACATCCAAAAAATTTGAACACCCTTCATAGTATGAGAGTTTTACTCACAAAATCTATTTTTTTTCCTTGTCAATATAATGAGATAATGCCGTAAGTATTTCCGCAGTACGGTAAGTAGGACATAAGGATATGGGATGGAATTCAATAGATATGCAGAGATTTTTTTTTTTACATATTCCTATCTTGGGTTTACAGATTATAGTAAGAAAATGTTGATTTCTATATAAATTATTTTATTGTGCAATTATGGTTATAGATCCAGACAATAATAACAATTTGTCAATATAAATAATTTAATAATTTTACATTCTAAGAAATACTGAACATGAAATAAGAAACTGAAAAATATAATAAAATTCTTTGGTACATAATATAGTCTGTTATTTACATGCGGTTCTTAATAAAAATAATTCAGTGGTATTCTGTTTAAAGATTTTCATATAAATTTTCAAAATAAATTATAAGTCCAGTATTTCACTTAAAAAAGAGAGCTATTAACAGGTAAATAATCAGTAAACAACCTGTAAAAGAAGTCAGACAAACTAAATTTATCATTGTAATCATTTCATGTGCTTTAAAAATTTAGTGAAGATTTTCAGTTTTTGAAGGACTTGAAGATTGGTAAGTATAATTTTTTTTTTTTTTGCAGAAAAAAAAAATACATATTTTATAAAGCAAAAATTTGGATATGAACTAAAATATTCATGGCAATTCCAAATACCTATTACTGGGCTCAGAAACAAAAATATTATTTATACAAATTTATAAAATATTGCGCCAAAAAAATTTAGTTCTTCTCATATTGAAAATGTCTTATCTTTGCGTTTTACTTAAATGTTAATATTTTTTTTTTTTTTTTTTGAATTAAAATCAACATCCTGTCATGTCCCAGCCGGCTATGATATATGGCCAAATGAATGTAATCTTACACATAATTTGATTATGCAATTTGATGATTACCCCCAATAACTAAAACCACAAATAAAAAGCACGCGGATAGATGTATATTTTTTTGCTTTTTAAAAAGAAGATGATTTATTTTTGTTTTTATTTTTAGGTTCTCTTATATATAGCTAAGACGTTATCAATTCAATGGAAAAATTATTATCTGTTAGCTTATATGCATGTTTTTAATTTGTGAATCTGGTTAATTTTGCGATGATAACATGATGGGAATGTTTTGGTATATGATGATAGTAGATATATGATATCAGATTTCGTATAGCGAATGAAAAATTATGTTTTAAAAATAACTTTAAATATTTTCACTTGAACTTGAAGAATTCACTTATACTTATTTTATTATATATACATATTTTGAATAAAATATGCATGTATAAATTAATATACGATTAAATATGATGTAATTGAAGAAAATTATTAGGTCATATATAAAGGTCAAAAAATATATTATTTTGTTTTGTAAATTTTATATGCAGTTTAAGAAGAGAAAAAATGAAAGTAAACAAAATTTTGATGCATCAAAATTCAACACAAATTTTAAGAATAATGACAAAAATTATTTATACAAAATTCTAATAAAATTTGGTTAGAAAAAAAAAAAAAATCATTTCAGTTATATAGAATGAAATGAAATCCATCCAAATATAAAGATTATCATAAAAAAAATATTACCTAAGATAAAAAAGATACGCTATGATTGATATATGTCTATGATAGACATATTAGTGTCATGGAAGGTTTTGATGACTTTCCAAGCTCGAAAAAATATGCTTTTATTGTTTGGGCAGTTTTGAAGTAATGTAAGGACAAAGAAACCAACTTTCTCTTTTATCTTAAAAAAAATTATCGTTCTTTCAGATTGAGAATTATCTTTAATCTAAAACATATTTTAATCAAATGCATTAGTCGCTGTTACACCAACAACAACATTTCAGCAAAATCTGAACTTTATTCGGTAAACTATTTACCCAAATAACAAACAAAAAATGCACATACTCTTGTATCAGAATGGATGATTGCACCGATTACATACTCTTATACCCGGGATTGTAAAACAAATTATATTTTTTAACAAACTTTAGTGCTTGGACAAATACTATATAACAGGTGTTACTGAACAGATTTTCGTAAAAATGTTTCTACAAAGCTTAAACTCAAAATTGGATGCAAAACTCTAATAAAAAGATTTTTATCTGTATTAACGGGTTGTAATGAGGTAAAAGGCATAACATAATTCATTAATTATATTGATAAAAAGCAAAGTTTCCGAACTCAATTTCCCAAACGTTTAAATATTAAGAAGCAAGATCAACTTGTACACATTTGGTCTTTGATTAGTTACACTAATAATTAAAAGTTTTTTAACAGGGGGCTCTTACGATAAAACATAAGTTAACTCAAAGAAATTTATAAAAAAAATTATTACAAGCTAAGTTATGGTTCGCTTACCGCTTAGCTTAGCAATTGAATACAAAATCGTAAAACAAAAAGATTCGATTAGTTTTCAAAATTTTTGAAATTTTTGTTGGCTGCTTTGACCAGCAACGATAGATCAATGTTTTATACTTCTTTATTTTGATTTTTATTGCGAGCGTAGTGATGAAGCAATCATTTTATTTTTGTGTGTAATGTAATAACTTTTAGTATCTTTTAGTATCTGTCGACAGTTTTTCTTTGATTGCTTCGTTTTTGGTTTGGGAAATTCCGAAAGATTGCTTTTGGTTTGAGAAATCTATAATATTTTCCCATATGAGACGATGATTTAATAATTTTATGAGTTTTTTTAGTTATTTTTCTTATCTTTGGACGCTTGTTATTTTGCGTTTTTTTTATCGAGCCGAAAAGTTTTTCTAAAATTTCCAATGACAAAATGAATACACATTCCACATTTATTCTCGTGTTTCAGATTCTTAATGAAAATTATTAATCTTTTTAAACGTATAATCAACATTATTATAACCAAATAGAATTGTTTCAACAACAACATTGTAGCATATCTTCATAACTTTTACATATAATATATTACTATTCATTATTTTTTTTACCGTTGATTGTAGTACCGGAAAAGAATAAAATGTTTGTATTTAAGTTAATGTATTTGATTGATTCTAAGGCTTATTTAAGTTTTATGATCCTTAAAGAAATATTGAAGCTAAGTTAAATCACAATTCATTTTTGAGTCTGTAATAAAAAAAAGTTATTTTTTAAATTGAACTTAAACTAAACATTTGAAATAATATGCTTAAGTTTTAAATATTATATTCTGGAGGTAATTTCCAAAATTAGACATATTTATCCCTTTATTTAAAAACGAAGCGATTACTTGTAATAACAACAAATATAAAATTAAAATAAATTCTTATGACCTAGTAAACTAAAATTTTTTACCTATATTTAATTTCATAGAATATTCTTATGTAATATCCATCTAAAGATAAATAAATAAAAATTTATAATAGAGATATATTTTAAGTTTCAAATTACTTCATTTCCTATCAACAAAATCATTTTGTAGATCATGAGTAGGATAAATAAGTAAATAACAAAAAAAAATAATTTGTTGAATTTTGTATGTTCTTACATGATCTTTTGAACTTTTTTCTTTATATTTTAAGTTCCTCCTTAAATTTTCCACATAGTTGTTTACATTGCGTTCTATTCGCGTTCTGCCTATAAAATTTTTTACATTACTTATAGTACTTGCAATAACACACATAATATACCAATGTACCATCAAGTTGATACATTAAAATTTTACATGCAATAATTTCGATATTTTATTGTTATTATTTTTATTTTGATGTTGTTGTTGTTGTTGTATGGATGCACGTCTAAATTGGATATAGAAACAGTTGCATGCAACATAATCGTAAATATGTTGTATTGATAAGACATTTACATGGGTTCGCGGTTTTGTTTATTCTTTATAAAAATAATTTTTTAGCTTCTGCTTTATCGTTGTAATCATCTATATCAATATATGATCATCATTATCATCATCATCAGCATCATCATGATTATCAGGTACCAATATATATATTGTATATATCCAATATCAACAAAAAAATTTTTTTTTTTGCTTAAAATTTTTTATACCTTCCTAGTAATGGGAACAAAATGAACTGAAAACAACAATAACATAGGATCAACTGATATATAAAATTATTTACAAAAAAAAAGATTACATTAAATTTTAGTTTTAATATCCTAAATTCAATAAAATGTATTTATATAGTGATTACATTGTTGTGTACAAAGTGAACTTCCTCATAATACAATTTACTTTGAAGATGCACCAAGTCATTATATTACGGGAGGGGGCAAAAACAAAAAAAAAAAATTGAAAGAGGAATATATAATGGTAAGTTTTTTTTTTTTATGGCGCTGATAAAAGGTGGGCATGTATTAAAGGATGCACAAAGAGAGTGCAAAAAAAAGATTAATGACTTTTAATTTATATCGGATTGGTGTGTAATTAAAAGAAAACACGATAACAATTATGACGCGAAAAGAAAAACATAATATTATATATGCCATAATAAAATTAAAGATTGTGAAATGAGAAAGGGAAATGAGGAGAGTGTAGAAAAATATAAGGAAAGAAAATTACGAAGGATTCACTTGCAGTGAATTTTCTTCTTTTCTTTTTTTTAATATTAAAAAGAACTGCCGTATTGCAGTTGTTTTTTAGATTTTTTTTTTATTTTTTATTTTTTTAAAGGAGGATTGTAGTGGAAGGTCGCGTACGTCTGATTTTGATATATGACATATTATATGAGAAATTGTGTGTTGTGCTAATTTTTACAGTCAATGGAATTTTATTGTTAATATTGTTGTTTTGTTTTGTTTTTTTTTTTTGTAATTGATGTTCAAAAAATTTTATTATACGTATAATATTTTCTTTTATAGTTTTATGTCCTGGAATTGATTCTCAATTTATTGTTATTTAAAATCAATTTTTGAACCATTTTATTTGGTGTTGTAAATTGTGTTTATTTGTTTTTGTTACAAGAAAAAAAACTGTAGGAGATGTTAAGGAACAATGGTTTTATACTCTGATTGTCAGTTAATTATAAACAAAATTTTAAATATTTATTCAAAGAAAAAAAACCAAAATATTTGAATTGAATAATTTTTATAGGTTTGTGGTTATTGTATACGTTGTTAAAGTAAAATGGTTGTGGCTTCGATAATGAAAATATGCGTTTTATTAGGAATTCATTTTTCAAATTTACAAGTTACATATAACAAATCCACTTTTATTAAAGCAAATTATGTTTTACTAAAAATTTTATTTAAATTTCAAAAACCTACAGGTAATTATCAGGATGAATCTGGTATATTTTGAAAACAAAAATCGTAATATTGATTTCATACATAGTACCATAATCAGAATATTCATTGAATTAAATTTTTAGTTTTTCTTTTCAATTACTTCCTGATCAAAACGTTAAAAGTGTAAAAATGGCGACCAAATAATTACCCATCTTGTTCTATCTTTTATATTTACCTGCACATCTTGTGACTCCCATTCGAAGTAGAATACGTGTACATAAATGAAAACTTAACTAATAAAACGCTTAAAGATCTAATGTCACTAAAATTAATTTCTTATTTACTCTTTAATTTAAGCATTACATTAAATGGATTATGTCCATATTTGTCTGTTGTGGAACTACTGTAACCATAGTGGATTACTTACTTTTGAAACAACAGGTCTCTATATATTTATTATTTAATACACTTATTTTTAAGTTTTTCAAAATAATTTTCAATGTAGTTATGTCAAATTTTATATACCTTTAAGAATCTCTTTTAAAAATATATGTAGGAGTCACTGTTCCCCTAATGTAGGATTATACAACATTCCATGATATTCATTTTTAATAGTAAGAATTCGTTTTATCATATATGTAAGACTGAAAATAGATCTCCTGATAAAATGTAAAAGATTGACTTCTCTTATTATATATACCCTCTAACGACATATTGCAAATTGCAATATTACAAAAATTTAAAACATTTATTCTCTTTCCAACATTAGTTAATATTTAATTCCAAAGATAAAGAAAGCATATATATGTAGAAGAATATCAATCTTTTCATTATGTTTTACTTCTAAATTTTCTACAGTTACCCAGAACAACTAAGTTATTGTTCAATCTGTTTTTTTTTATTTACTCATTGATCAAATTTCGCATTTTAACTCCTAAGGAATTAATTTTTACCCCTTAAGGAAGAAAACAAAAAAAAATAAAGAAATTGGACAGAAAACGATAAGTCTTGTTTACATGACAACCATTATTTACTAAAGAATGAAAACAAAAAAAAGAATGTAAGAAAGGAGTGTGTTTTCTTTAATAATAATTGTAATGTATTGTAGCAGGTATCGTGTTTTATGTACTCAGTCATTCAATTATTCTGTTTTTTTTTTTTTTTCATTTGTACCCATCTATATTCCGTTTTGAAAATTGACAATTCAAATTGAAGTTGTCTGCACATAATATTTCATTTTAAAAAAATTTTTGATTAGATTAATTTGTTTAATTAAAATTTAAATTTGTTTTTTATATGAATTGAATAAAAATACATAATTTAATTGAATTTAATTGGTAGTTATTAATTTTCATTTTAATTTAATTTTTTGTTTTAATTTAAGAAGGTGAATTTTATTTGTAAATCGTTTAAAGGAATTTCAATTAAAATTTAAATGCGTGTCACTATATGTATGACCTTGAACTTGATTCCTAATACAGAAGTGTAGGGATTGGAGGTGCTATTTTAAAAAGAAAAATATCAACAGCCTCATAACCGATTAACAAGATGAATGTCTATAGTTAATGGGTTTGAAAAAAATCTTTCAAACAGATATATTTTTGTTTTTCTTCCAATACCGGGCGTAGTAACATTATAATATGATGAGTTTCTCTACATGTTGCTGCTAAGTGGATCGATTTTGTGCCATACGTGTCGATTCTCTCAGGGTTTTTGCTGTGAAAAACTGTATGATCTGCTAATATGATCAACATGTAGAAGATTGGGCGCTCTCACTTGTTTTAATTCACTATCCCTTTTACTACTATTTTCTCCATGTTTCCTGATGGTCTGGCAATGTGATCGAAATATCTGAGTTAAGATTGATTTATTTCCTTCAGTAGTTTGCATTTCATTTTAAGTTCTTCTAAGATGGACATATTTGGGCGGTATTATGAACGGTGTAGGATACTCTCTGCACCCTTGGACTCTCTGATAATTATAAATTTTCTATGTAACTATTGTAGAGTTTCTATGTAAGATGTTGGCAATGTTTTTTTTTTTTTTCCACTCCATTGAGGAATATAGGGTATCCATTAAGTCATTTATTCTTCATATTTGGCTAAGCCTCAGTTTCGTGAATCATTAATTTCACTAAGCCGTTGATTACTCGGCTGGGCTGTAGTTATTGTACAAGACTAAGACGTTTCTATTATTTCTACGTCATCTATTATCTTATACAAGAATTATGGTTTATTATTATTTTATATTATATAGGCTATTACAATATGATATTTTATTATATATTTATATGACATATACTTATTTTTAATTTAATTATATTCTACTAATTAAATTATTATTAATAAATAAAATCTGTATTATTTTTTATTAATATATATGATCCAACCGGGGTTTGACCCGAGGCCTTTCGTATGAAAGACCGGTGTTCTAACAACTGCACCATTGGCTGGATGTAATTGTTGGTGATTAAAGAAATTTTCAAGAAATATTGAGGAAGTTGAAATGTTTTACTGATTCGTGATTAGCAACCAGTTGAACATTCGGTTGATTATAATTTTTTCTATCAATTAAATTGACTTTAATTTTTTTAGTGTTAATTTCAAGACCATGTCCTTTGAAGAGATATTAGGCATTCCTAAATTAGTCAATGCTACATTTTATAAATGATTTTGTTGTAATCTTTTAATTTTTTGCCATAATGTGTATAAATTTGTTCGATTTATTTATTGTTTATAGGTTCAAGGTTTTTGGCCCATTTTATATATTTTATAGTAATCGTTTTATTTGAACGTGGTAGTAAAATCTATATATCGTTCAAAAGTAATATTTATGGTCGTATGCTCCGTATAACGTTTACAAAATAATAAAACAAATAAAATTTAATTTTCCATTTCGACGAATTTTTGGTATTATTATTCCAGATAGAACTAGTAGAACATCATGATCTGAAAATTTGTTAAATTTCAGGTATATTTTATGACAGAATTATAATATACCCAATATGTTTAATTAACCTTATCTCTATAAGAAATGTTTGTGTATCTTAAAAAAGTTCAATATTTGAAATATAAGATAATATCTTTATCTGTTTTTTTATATTACAGATTACAGTCAGTTAAATGTTTGATAATCAATTTAGATATTTTTATTTTTTTATTCAATTCTCATGCTCTGTTAATCCTTAACCTCTATAATATGCTCTATAATGTCAGTTCAACGAAAAAAACTTTTCCAATTGAATAAAAACATATAAAAAAAAACAAGAAGTTAACATACATAATTTTAAACGAGGAAGAGTGTATTTTTTACTGCGCCAACTCTAAGATACCCGCTCAAATGTTTTGTATTTTCGATCAAATATAATATTCTACAAAATTTCAGATATTTGACTTAATTAAGTATTATACTGAACAAATATATTTATGTAAATTTTGCAGTTTATAACAGTTACTTGAATTCGTTTCTCCAAGCCAACCAAATTTTACAGAAGTTCAAAAGTCGTAAAGCTTTTATTTGATCATCTCTTATAAAATTTCAAAAGTCTAGCTTGATTATGTTCCGATATATATGACGATCTAAATTTCACAGTTGAGCAAATATATACTTTTCCATATCTATCTTGCCTCCTCAAATGTGTCTCCACAAACATAATGGCAAATCTATTATATTCTTATAACTATGTTTCAACGAGCATAAATAAAAGTTTAATTATATAAAAACAAGTAATGAAAAAACCAAGGGTTTTCAAAAACATATTTCCAAATTAAAATATATTCGAAAAAGAAAAGTTTGTTTAGAAAAAATTAGGAAAAATCAAGTCACACTTTCGTCAATTTTTAGGTAACCTCAAGAAAAGTATAATATTGGAACTTTAATTTTTATACCCGTACGATAGGATCGGGTATAATAAAATTACTCCTCCGTTTGTAACACCTCGAAATAAGCGAGCTAGATATACCTTCAAAGGTATGGATCGGATCAGAAAAAAATTCTAAGACTTTTGAGCCATGTCCGTCCGTCCGTCCGTCCGTCAGCTAAGAAAGCTAGAATCTTGAAATTTACACAAAATATTCTGGGAAAAATTTGTAGGTTCCCTATTTTTTTTGGTTGAGTTTGGACCAAAACTTAGGGTAGCTCTCGAACACCTAACTTTTAGATCCCGACATTTTTTTTGAAATAGAGCTATGAAATTTTAACTGCTGATAGATCTCACAAAAATATTAATTTTATTTTTAATAACTTTTTTTTGTAGCCCCACCCGTTACGTAGCTACAGCTCCCCAAAGGTTCAAAAAAGCTCTATATTTAAATTGTTATAGCACAAGTTGTATAAGGTATATCTTCATTTTGAAAACGCCAAACGATTACTACTTTTATCAGCTTTAAAAATATATATACAATAAATGTATATTTGTAGCATGCGGTGTCTTAATTTACCGTTATGCGAAACTCAAATTTTACAAAATCCTTTAACCCCTCTATCTTCTAAACGGTTTAAGTTGGAAACTTGAAATTTTGACAGAAGTTAGATCTTTAAAAATAAGTATGAGTCATTTCAGAAATTTTTTTTGTATCACTCCCCGTTTAGGATCTGTAAAGGGTCAAAAACTGAAAATTTCCTATTTTTAAACACCTGTAACTTGAACACCTGTTAAAATTTTTTTAAAGTAATACACAAAAATTAAAGCTTCAATATTATACTCTTATTTCTGTTAACAACTTTTTTTAATAATATAGGGTTACTTTATAATTGACGAAAGTGTTACTTGATTTTTTCAAATTTTCTAACAAATTGCTTTAACGAATTTTTTCCATTTTGTTTTACTCGATAATTTGAAATTGTTGAGGATATAATGCGTAGTACAAAAAAATGTAAATAAATAAACAACATAACGGTTGCTTGAAGAATTTTTATTTATATGATATTGATATACATACATACTCATGTTTATTTACATATCGTATATGTCACTGATGAATGAATGATAAGAGTATAGATGTATATTATATAGCGCCGTATTTAAATACATATATGTATTTTATTGTACTTATAAGAAATTATTCTGTCAATGAAATATTTAAATATAATATAATATAATATTTAAAATTATATTTACTGTTTTGTACTTAGTAAATTTAATATACATTTACCGCTTAGTATTAAATGGTACTATAGAATATTTGAAAAAGTTTTGGATTGATAATCGTTATGTGGAAAGTTAGAATCTGCTTTTGAAGAATGTACATATAAACATATAGTTTGAATATATGTACAACCCATAGTTCTAGAAATTATAAAATTCACCCAAATTATTTTAAAATACTAAAATATTAAAAAAATAATATTGTAAGCGGAGTGACAGGCTGTGAACATACTAACGGTTCGTACGGGTATCTAAGAGTTGACAAAGTCAACTGTATTCTTCCTCGTTTTTATTAAAAAATTAAAAATTTTTCGACAGATGTTCAAGTTACAGGTGTTTACAAATAGGGAATTTTCAGTTTTTGATGATAAAAACCGTTGGGAAGATGAAGGGGTCAAAATTTTTCCTAAAATTGAGTTTCGCATAACGGTAAATTAAAATACTATATATTTATTTTATAAATATTTAGAAAGCTTAAATATAGGCTTTTTTGAACTTTGGGGGTGTGTAGCACCGTAACGGGGGAAGCAAAAGAAAAAAATTGTCCCACAAAATTAAAAGTTTTTGTGATACGTATCCATAGTTAAAATTTCACTGCTTTATTTTCAGCGGTATAAAATTTTTTTTTTCTAAACAGCCAGACGGACAGACCCCTTATTTAAGGGGAACGAATAAAGAGACGAATAAAGTGAAACTAATAGACACATTTTTTCAAAATTTTTTTGAAAATGTACTAAAAAAGTAAAAAAAATGATTAAAAAATAATTTTTTATATTATTAGTATTTGTATTTATATCAATTAAAAGTAGGTTTCATACCAAATTTTATTATATTTGAAGATTTTCAGCGTCCATTAAAATCTAATACAATGAACCTTTAAGATTTGACAATAAGAATTTTAAAATTTTAAAATAAAGACTTGAAGTAACAAAACAAAAATAAAATTGAACATTTTTTTTTGAAACTAAAATTATATTTTAAGAACCTGATAAATTAAATTAGATTCAATTTAAAAACCCTTTTTTTACTGCTTATGAATTTTTTTTTGTTACCGTATATGACAACCATTAAATTTATTGCGACAGATGACAAGTTCATAAAATTGTTTTTTTTTTCTTCTTTATATTAAAACTTTTAAACTATTTACAAATATAATAACAATTCTATAAAGTTTCTAAAATGTTCAGTTAAATTAATTGATTAATCACTTTTCATTGAATAGTTAAAAGTTCATCTTCAGTTGATAAAATTTATTCATTCATGACACATTTTTTTTAGTACCTTTTGTTTAAATTTTGGCACGTTCTTCTTAGTTTTTTTTGAAGTAAAAATTTTTGTTAATGTTTTCATATTGCAGACTCCAAGAGACTTTTATTTTATTTTTTATTTTTGAGGTTATTTATTTAATTCTAGATTTAAACTAGGAAGAAGTTTAGAGGTGCAGTAAGGGATTTTTTTTTTTAGCTAAATTAAAAATAAAGAATTTGCAAGCTTAATTTAAATATAAAAAACAATTTGTCAGGTTTAAAGTCAGGTTTTGTGTGTATATAAGTATGTACATAGTTATTTTTTTGTTAGCACATTTAAAGAGTCATTGTGAAAAGAGTCATTCAAAAGAAGACAAAAGACTAAAGATGAATTAATATAAATAGAAAAAATTGAACCAAAATGGAGAAGATAAAAGAGAAAACTAATAAATTAATAAATAAATTAATGCATGCTTATTTATTTTAGTTGTTCTTTAGACACATTTTAAGATTTCCGTGAATGTATGTAGGTATATTTGAAATAAGAAAACCTTGTATTATATTTTAGAATTTGATTTTTTTGTTTTTTATTCTTTTAGAGCTGAATCGGATTTAATGAAGAGGTATTTGGTTTTATGGTCTGATGAAAACGTTAATCGGATTGTTATTTTTAATCTGAAATTAATTTTAGTTTATTTATTTATTATTTATTACTACATATGTATGTATATCAGTTAAGAAAACTCGTAGTTTATTAAGTGTTAATTATGAATCAAACCTATTCTTAAAAAAAAAAAATAATAAATTTGTTTTTAAATTTTTTTAATTAAAATATATTTTACTTAATTTTACGACGTGTGTTCTAAGATAACTTTGGTTTGTGATTAGTTTTTTTGTAGTTCGTTATATAAATTTTATATAAATAATTTAATGAAATCATAATATTACATTTTAAACTTATTTTGAAATTACAATTTAAATTGGAAAAATAAAATGAATAATTTAGAAAAAATATAATTCTTATAAAACAAAAACAAGACTTGAATCCTATGATTCATTTTATATGTACATATGTATGTATATGTAGATAAGTATGTATTTAGTTCTGACGGTGCTTTGGAATGTCAAATTTGATTAAAAAAAAGTTATTGTGATCGCTTTTGTTTAGTTTGTTAAATTAGTTTTTCATTTTTATGATTTATAATGAGTTTCGAAGAGAGAAACGAAAATTCTTAAATAATTTTAGGCTGTTCATAGTACACATTGCATGCCACGTCATTCAAATTTGAATGACACTTGAGTTTCATAGGGGGCCACGTCATTCAAATATGAATGACGATGTTGTTTTACTTCAGATATGTGTCGTTCGTTTATTAATGACACTGGTGGTGATAGTTCTATTTCAGTTGGTCTGATTTCTGATGATTCTATTGGAGTTTGTCGTGGATCTATTTCATTAAAAATTGGAGAATGTTTTGTTAACAAAAGACGAACGTCACGAGTATCTTTCCACTTAATAACAACGATGACATTTTTATCCTCTTTAGAAATTACTTCTCCTCTCTTTTAATTTCACAACAGAACTAACTTAAAATAGAAATTTACTATTCATTTTATATTGCAATTTTGTTGCAATATTCGAAATAACTCTTTTTGAATAAAACTCAAGATTTCTAAGTACTGAATATACTATTAATCATAATATGGCCCTATTTTCTTTTTTTTGTTTCAATACTAAAAACATTAGCAAGATTATTTTTAATTTTGTTTATTTAGGACTCATCCAAAATAAAAAATAAAACTCATAACTATTATGATTTTTTAGCTATTTTTAAACTATTTAGATTTTTTTATAGTGGAAATATCTTCTTTTGAACAGACACTCCTCAATTATTTATTTCCATGAATTTCCATGGCACTCTAAGAAAAAATATTCAAAAAAAATTAAAACTAAAGAAACGGTCATTAGATATTTATTTGAAATTTATTTATCGAAAAAACAAAAAGAATGTCATTCATATATGACAGACATGGTACTCTAAAAAAATTTTTCAAAAAACTTTCATTGCCGGCTGCGTCATTCAATATGCATGACTTCAAAAAAATTAATAATATACACTAAAATTTCTTGAAAAGCACAAGGTAAAGCACAAAACAAATTTTTTTCAGGAAAATAGTCAATATATAAAATTTAAAAAAAAAAACGCGTAGGGAGTAAAAACATAAAATATTCAAAACGTTGAGTTCACGTTGTTGACATTTCAAAGTGTCGCAGGAACGTCATCACGGTTGAGTATAATTCCAGAGTCAAATTTTGTTTAATTTTAGTTTCGACTTTCGAATGTGTTTCTATTCTATATGCGTTAAGGCTAATTTTCATGGAAAATATTTCATCCGATATCGGATATTTAGAAAGAGTAAAATATACTTAATACTACCAATAGGAAAGAGGGAGAAAAATAATGAATTCAAATGTCATGTATCCATAAGAATGTTAGTAGAGTGCCCATTTTTTTTTGTTTACATACACATTTTTTACATATGGGTTAAAAATATCGGAGATATAAAATGTAGAAAATTTAGCTTCAGCGAACTAAATTTCATCCGATATTTTCTGAACGCTTGTGCCGATATTTTTGTGTTTTTTGCCTGTCACACAAATAATGTTTTTGTATCTTCTGCCTATACTCTAACAAATATCGCCCATATTTTTCTTCATTTAAATTAGCCTTTTATTCTCATTTGAAGTACATACATTTTGTTGTTCTGTTTTAATGCATTCAATCAGTTTTAAATGTTTAATATTTTTTTCTACATTTTATTGTATGTTGCATTTAAAATAAAATTGTGTTTTATATTGCTAATTTGTAAAATTTAGTATAAAAAATGATCTAATCTGTCATATCGTTACGTTATATTATTATATTGATTATTATTTATATAATTTACTGAATTTAAATTGGAATTTTAATTAAAATATCTATAATCAAAATTTTGTGCTTCTTTCTAAATATTATTATCTGATATTCTGATATTCTGATATTATCTTTGATGGGTACTTATTTTTAAATTAATCCTAAACATATGCAATAAAAAAACATTAAAAAAAATATCGATTATAAAAAATTTTGGTTCCACAAGTGATCGTTTATTGTGATCCAAAACGTATGCAATTAGATTTTGAAAATTACAAACGTATCAGCTGGTATCAGGTATCAACAACCAACAACTTAAATAATTTTTCTGTATTAATAATTTATTTTAACAATACGACAATACCAAATAATTATAACTCTAAAAGTATGCAAATTTAAATATGAGAACGATGAATGAAAAAGAAATTTGAAGCACACGACGTCTTAACGGTAGTGTGGGTTCAAGTCCTGAACAAATTGTAAGCATATTTAATAGGAAGTAAATTCAATGAAGAAGTAGTTTTAAATTGCGGTAATATTGTAATATATTAATTCTATTATAAAAAGCGCACTTTCAACATTTTCAGACTGTTAAAAAAATTTATTTCCAAAGCATTATTGCAAATACTGGTGGTAAAAATAAATTTATTCTGAATGGGTTGCTTATTTTTAAATCAGGAACAAAAACATTTAATTAAAATAATTAAATAATGATGAACATAATTTCATTTTTTGGACGAAAAACAAATAATTTTAAATTTGAACTCGACCAATGTTGTTGTTTTAGAAAGTGCAGCGCACTGCGCAGCATACCACAATTTAAAAAAAAAGAAACGCCAACGTCGACATAGATTAAAAATAGTATTTTGATTAAGATTGGAGTATACATTTATATAAAAACAACTCCCTCTCCGTCTTTGACCAAAAATTTGTCATTTAAGTAATGTGTTAATGTTCTTCTTAAATTTCGTTATATCGTACACTTACGAATTACCAATCTTAAGGAGCACATGCGGTGTATATAGAGAAGTGCATCTGGCTTAAAAAAACTTTAAGTGAAAGTATTGGTGTCTTATTTCTTTAGAACAGATGTTAAGTCTTCCCAGGTATTTATAAACTAAGTTCATTCGGCCAACTGTATGGCGATGATTGGGTAGAATGAACGTTATGGTACCACTGGAATTGTCAATAAGACGAATAATTCTGTTTCGCTATATCTTAACGAGATATCTCAGCACCGTTTGAGGAGCTTCAGTCCAGATATGTGCATTGTACTACATTTTCGTTCTAATATGGTGATACAAAAAATTCAGACATTTAGCTATATCAAAATATGATTTGACAAGATCAGTTGAGTGTTGCAAAGTTTGAGCCTTGAATACTAGGTTGAAAAATACGAATCGCTTTTTTCGAGAGATTATGCAGTATTCGCTTATGTAGATGCTGAAATCAATTCTGTTGAGTTATTTTTAAATTTGTGCTAAATCATTATTTAGTTCGCTAACAATGAAATTGTTTGCTGTTGCATTAATTTATTGATTAATGTTACATTGGCTATGAAATTCTTAGAAAGCTTCAACAAATGTTCTATTCTCTACGAAGCTATGGAATGGTTTGGAAGTTGAAAGTAGGTCATGGATAAATATTAAGAATATAATAGAGATAACACAAACTCTTAGCGACACCAACATTTATTTTCAATTCCAGATATGTATTTATCGATTATTACACAAATCATATACGATTCGAAAGGAAATTTTCAATCTATTTTAAAAATATCTTACCTCTACTTAAACTCGGTTAAAAGCTTTACAAATATCTAGAGCCACAACATCAAACTCACTGGAGAGGTATAGGTTTATGTTAAACTTCTCGTAAAGGTAAGTCATAAACAATTCTAGTTGAACGATAGGCTCTGAAACAGTATTATTAAATCAACACCTTTACGATATAAGTATTTCAAAATCTTCTTTTGTTACAATATTCTTATTACTTTCGAAAGAACTAATGTTATAACAAAAACAAATACCAAATTTGCTAATTAAAATTCTTTGTTCAAAAGAAAATTATCAAACCATTACTTTAAAGAACAACTAAAACCAATTAACTTAGGAGGTCTACACTATTAGTTATAAAAGATGCCCAACAAGAATCGTTGCAATAATTCATCAACAATATTATAATTATACTAGGCTGGTGCTGGTATGTACGTATATTTTACTGTGACATCTAAATTACAAAAAAAATCGTATGGGATACAAAATTTCTCGATTCCAAAAGAAAACAAAAAACAAATCATGATTCTAAACATATACAAATGTATGTTTATGTTATATGTTAATGTAGATTTTGTAATAGAAAAATCGTATCCAAATATGTACTTGTATTCAAAACTTAGCGGAATGTCATAATACGTATAGTATGTGGCTGAAAACTACTAGATTATAATTATAGATGGATAAAACATTTTTAAAAACAGTCAGTCAATAAAAAAAAAATATATTTTTTTTTTTTTTTATTTATATTTAAAAAAAAAGTTTTATTTACACAGAAATATATTTTTTTAACATTTTATTTAAATTTTATTTAATTTTTTTACATACATATTTATTATATTCATTATAATTTGTTATGTTTTTAATACATTAATGTAGTGTTTGTTCTGTTTATTACATATATATAATATTGGAAACAGTGTTTCTCAAAATTAAAATAATATATGTATAATTATGTTAACGAATTGAATTTTTATACAATATTTATTTTTTAATTAAATTTTTTGTTAAAATTTTTTCTTTTTTTTTCTATACAAATGATAAAAATTTAAATTTTTTTAATAAAAATTAAAATATTACCTAATTTTCAATATTTATGATTGAAATAAAGGCAAAAAAAAAAAAAGATTTATTGTATTTTTTTTTTGTTTTTTATAATATTTGTATATTTATATGAATATTTTATATATATATGTATAAATGTAATACAAATTTGCCCTAAAACTAATTAATTATATCTAAAAATTAAAAAGTAATAATATTGTAATATAATAATAAATGTATGAAATTTAGAACTACGAATAAGGTATGATTCCGAAATGGGTATATACTTGTATATAAAAGAAAAAACAATTTTTTTTTTTTTTTTGTATTTAGACGAAAAATGTAAAAGTTTGCTTTAATCTATAAATCAATCGGTTTCAATTTTAAGAAAATAAAGAAAAAAATAAAAAAAATTAAATATAAAAAAAAAAAAAAATGCCCTTTAAAAATAAAAAAAATTAAAAAAAAAAAAAAATGATGCGAGGCGATTTAACAAGTGTGAGTAAATAAAAACAAAAAAAAAAATTAAATAAAATTCTTTTACAAATTAAAATAAAATTAAAAAAAAAAAAATAACAGAAAAAACCTAATAAATAATTTCAAAAAAATTTTTAAAAAACTTTAAATGTTTGACAAACTCTTATTAAAAATTTTCCAATTTGTTGTTTCCATTTTTAACTGTTAAATTTCAATGTAAGTAAAATTTTGATTATGACAGGTGCCAAAAATTTAACACTATTAGAAAATAAGTTTTTAAAATATAAAAACAAAAAAAAATAATAATAAAAATAATGATCCGATCGATTTAAAATATGCAATTAAAAATAAAAGCAAAATAGACAAAAGAACAAGTAAATAAACATTTAAATATGAAAGATTAGCAGTATAGAACTTAAATTATAAAATGAATTTTTATATAAAAAAAATGGCTTTAGTTTATAATACGCGTTTATATATTTATATATATATATATATATATATATATATATATAATTATACATAATAGTAATAATAGGATATTTTTCAATGAATTATTTTCTTTTATTTAAAGAAAAAAAAAATTTAATTGTATATTGTTTTTTTTTTTTTTTTTTTAAATAATATTCAAATTTTTCCTTTTATTTGTAATTTTTTTTTTTACTTTTAAAATTTTCTTTTTTTCTTTTCAAAAAATTTTAATTTAATTTAATATATTTATTTATATAACATAAAATGAATATAAATATATTTACATATTTTATATTTATATAGCATTTTGACTATAAATTAATTTAAGTAAAGTTATAGAATAAAAAAAAAAAAATATATAGTTATAATAAAAATAAAAAAAAAAAAAAATTTTAAACTAAAGAGTAAATTTTGTTTTGTTTTTATTTTATTTTTGTTTTTTTTTTATTTATTTTAATTTTACTTTTATTATTTTTAAAAATTTTGGACTTCCAAATACTAATAAGTTTCATTCTAAAAAAATAATAATAATGATAATAATAATTTTAATTAAATTTAAAATAGCGATAATTAAATTAAAAATCATCCCATTACACACTTTAAATAATTATACAATATGACATTTATTTATATAATTTGACATATGTAATATTGGAAATATGTCCAATAATTTATATTGAATGAATTTTTGGAAATGTGTTTAATTGTAATTGTCAATTAAATGTCATTGTTGCTTTGTTGTTTTTTTTTTTTTTTTAGAAAAAAATAGAATTAGTGTCAAAGTGCTAAATTTAACTTATTAATATTTATGTGAATATTTTGTTATAAATAGTGTAATGGGAAATGAAAGGTGTAGTAAAGTGAATGATAATGAATTTGAAAAAAGATAATATTTATATATATTTTAGAGAATAAAAAAAATTATATACATAGCTATATAATATTATTGTATAATAAGAATGCATGTATATATTCAGTTCGTTCATAATAAGGGTTTATTTTTTTTTTTATCATTCGAATTTTAAAATTTTTGTTGAATAATTTTTGAAAAAATAAAAACGCTTTTTTTTTTTTTTTTTGTTATCAATTTTAAATCAAAGAATCTTAATTATTTTGTTTTTGATTGAATAATAAGAAAAAATGACGTGCATATAAAATTGGTGTTTTTTGATGAAAATTTCAAATGACTTTTGAAATTAAAAAAGCGTTACCTATTTAAAGTTATCAAAATCAATATAAAAAATTCCTAATTAATCAAAAATAAAAAAAAAATAAAAAATTTATTAAATTTATTTGTTAATTTTAAGATTTTTTTTTTTTTTCACATAAATGATGGGATGCCAGTCTATCGTCTTCCAAATTTAGATGCTAATGAATATAATGATTTTAATAATTCTAAAGCACGTTCATCAGAATTTTTATGGCTATTTAAATCACTTGAATTACCAAGAGAATTTTCAACATCTTTAGCCTTTCGTTTTGATGTCTGTCTTGAATTTTTTTCAGTAACTGTAATAACTGGACCAGTATGTATTCTAAATTGGGTTTTTGAATTTCTTGAAATGTTTTTGATTGTTGTTGAAATAATAGGTAAATCTGTAGTTGTAAATGGAATTTCTGTTGTTGTTCTTAGTCTACTATTTCTATTATATATTGTTGATGTTTCTGGCATATTTGTAGTTGTTGTTTTTGTATCCCATAGATTAGGTGTTGTAGATGTTGTTAATTCATCAGGATCTTCAACACGTATTTCAAATCTTGTTGTTTCTTCAGGTTTTATTGTTGATGTAATTGATGCTGTTGTTGTTGTACTAAATAGATCTGAATTAGTTGTACTAACAGGAAGTGGTGCTACAGTAGTTGTTGTTGTTAATGTTGTAAATTTATTTGATCTTGATGAATTAATTCCTCTTCTGTATGTTGTTACAGGTACTCTATTTGTTGTTGTTTGAATTAAATTTGCTGATCTATTAACAGCATTAATACTTTTTTGACGTCTTGGTTTCAATTTTATAACTTCAACTTCATCATCAAAAGTATATTCACTATCCATTCCAATTAAAGCATTTAATAAAGCGGTACGTGATTGTTCAACAGTTTTACTATAATCTTCATCACATGTTTGAATTAATAATAAAATTAATCGTCTAGCCATTGAATTTGTTTCAGCTTTTTTCATTACATTCATTAAATGTTCAGCTGCAGTATCATTTAATCCGCCAAACATTTGAACTGCGATTTTTTGCATACCATCAGTTGGTGGTGATAATTCACTCGACAGTTCTGGAAGTTCAGAGAATGTTTTACTTGTTCGAGAAATTATTGTTGGTTCAATATCTTTAATATTTGAAAACATTGAACTTAACTCAATGTGAGTCGGATTAATATCAGTGGTTGTGGCGATTTGTGGTGTAGTACTCTTCGGTAAATATGTAAATGGACTGGATGTTGTTGTTCGAAATTTATCCATTAAACCATCATTAATAGTTAATGGATCTAAGTATACACTTTGTGTAATTTTGGTCCATGGACTTTGAGTAGTTTTTACTTCAGATGATTGTGTTGTTGTGACGCTGTTAAATTTATTTCTAGCAGATGCTGATCTATCGCGATTAATTAAAGGTTCTGAATGCAGTTTATCTCTTCCTGCTTTACCAGTACGATCTGATTTAATATTTTTAGCTAATTCATTCCGTGATGAAATAAATGATTGTGATTGTGCACGCTGAAGTGTGTCTTCGTCATCATCAGAGATTCCAGGTGGTAAAAGTTCAGCGCTGAGTGAAAGAAGATTTGGTTTTCCTAAAAAAAATAATATAGATGTTTTTAAGAAGTTTTTGCTGTTCTTGAGAAATTAACTTATATTAACAAATTAACTTACCTGTTCCCCCAATAGGACCTATAGGAAACAATAAATTGTCAGGTAACGTGGTTGAACCATCTGGTTGGCTTGTAGTACTGGCAGTATTAATTTCTGGTGCAACTAAATCAAATGATAAAGGAATTGGTCTAGTTGTCGATAATTTTAGTTCCTTGTTAATTTCAGCTGCAATGTCGTTAGGTTCAGTTGTTGTTGTTGTTGCTACTGTATTTTTATTAGTTTTCTCTTCTGAACTACTAACACCAAAACTAAATCTAGAAACTGGTTTATTCTTTACTTCATTACTAGTTATACGTCCCAAATTATATTCCGTTGTTGGTCGAAGTTTGGCACGATTTTTATTTTTTACTGTAACATCTGAAAAATCTAAAACTTCGAGTTCATCAGTAGTCATTGTTGTTGTGGTTTGTGGTGCAATTGTAGTTGTAGTTGCTTTTGGTAAATATGTAGCTCCTGTTCCACGATCAAATTCGGGTTTATTTGTTACTGACGATCTTCTATAACTAGCTGGAGCACCAGCAGCTTCTAATTCAATTGGTGGTTCAGTTGGTCTAACTTCACTTAAAACTTGTCTAAATGAATCAGGATCCTCCAAATATGCAGATAAAGCATTGGTAAATACTTGAGCAATTTTACGAGTTTCTGGTTTGCCAATAGCATCACCTAACAAGCCACTAGAATGTTGAGCTTCTAAATCATTGTTATCTCCTCTTGTTTTAAATTCAGGTGATAAAATATCAGGTAAATAAGTGGGTTCTGTAGTTTTGGCTAATCCAAATAGATTTTCATAAGTTGAAACAGTCCTGTTGCTCAAAAATCCAGAGTCAATATCAACATTTGTTTTTACATTAACAGGTTCGGTACTTGATGAACGCGAAGCTAGTGAAATATTTGCAAGTTCTTCTCCAGCAAAATAACTAGCCAATGAAACTAATGTTTCTGGTCCGGATGATGGTGGGATTTCTAATCCTGGTCTTGGTGGTGTATCCAAAAATTTATTAGCTTCTTCATTTAAAGTTTTTGTATCAACATTTAAATCATTTTTGAGAATATTTAAGGTACGGATCATATCTTTGACATGGTCAGATACAGAATCGTCAATTTTGTTCGGAACAGTTGGTAAATATGTTGCACCATTTGTTGATGGCTTAAATGTTGTTGTTGGTAAATATGTTGGACCAGAAGATGATGATGTTGGGCGATATGTTGTAACTTCTTCTTTTGGTAAATATGTGGGTCCAGAATGTATACGGAATGTTGTTGTTTCTTTAGGCAAATATGTGGGTCCATTTGTTGAAGTTGGATATGGTGTTGTAGGTAAATAAGTAGCACCATTTGTAGAAGTACGAATTGTTGTTATTTCTTTTGGAAGATATGTTGGACCGGCAGATGATGGACGACGAGTTGTTATTGTAGGTAAATAGGTTGGAGCAGAAGATGGTGGACGGAATGTTGTAGTTTCTCTTGGTAAATATGTTGGTCCTGGAGTTGATGTTTCTCTAAAATCTTCGGTGGTTGTTGTAAATTTTCCAAAGTTAGAACGACCAGCAAAAAATGTTGTAACTTCAGGATACTCTGTTGTAGTTGTAAATGTTCTACCTTTACTATTTCTTTGACCGCCTTTTCCGGAGATTTCTAGTTTTTCTGGTAAAACTTGATTTACTACTGACGGATCATTTTTATGTGTGTTACGCAATCCAATAGCAAATGTGCGAGTAGTGGATGTAATATCTGTTGTAGCATCGGTTGTTATTGGTAAATCAGTTGTTGTTTTTGATGGTAGATGGAATACGTTGTAACTCACTGGAAATAAATAGAATTTTATTTTTGGATATAACATAATATTATTTACAAATACCTGCTGGTTTTTTGGTTGTTGTTGCTGTAAATGAGAATTTTTCGGTTGTTACTTGTTGTTTTTGATTAAATGGTTTTAATGATGATTTATTGACAATTGCTGGAATGGTTGGAGTATAAAACGGTGTGGGCTTTGTTGTTGCAATTTTTCCATTGTCTGAATTTCTGTTAAACAAATTATTAACTGAGTTATTTGAAGGTGGAGTAGTTGTACGTTTATCAGCTTTATTGAGAATTGAATTTGAAGATGCTATAATTTTATTTTGTTTTTTATTTTGTTGATCTTGTTTTGGACGATTTTGGCTTGATTCTGATGAAAAACGATCTTCTTCAGATGGATTAGGGGTTGTGTTTCGGCTTTTTGATGTTCTTCTACCTTCATTTTCATATTTATTTTGATTTCTATTTCGCTGTTTATTTTCACGATCACGATCACCATTTTTACGAGATTTATTAGGATTTTCATAAACATAACCATTATCTTTTGGTTTTCCATATATGTATCCGTTATCTTTAACATCATTATGACGATTATTATTATTGGCATTATTTCTATTACCACTACCAAAGAATGTTGATTCGGCTGGTTCTTGCATTTCATCACTTGAATCATATTTAGTTACAATTTTATCACTACGATTATCATTTACACGTCTACGCTCTGGTGGTTTCTTTTTATCATTTTTAGTTGGTTTTTGTTCATAAGAAGCACTTCCACTACCAGTTGAACTAAAATGATGATTTCCATGTTCTTGTGATGCACTATTACTAGATAAATCATCAAAATCAATACTTTCTATTGATGGTATTTCATCAGAATCAAAACGTTTTGAATTACTATTTGAATGTTGTGGTCTTTTACGTTCATTATTATTAACTTTTTGTGTTTTAACTGGATATGAATTTTTATGATTGACACGTTCACGTGAATAATCACTTTCAGATGAATAAAATTCATTTTTAGTTTTTGGAACTTTTTGTTTATTACGATTTTGTGCACGAATTAACATTTCTGAACTTTCTGCATAATGTCCCGGTGAA
The DNA here is from genome assembly GCA_947095535.1 of Poecilobothrus nobilitatus. Lineage (NCBI taxonomy): Eukaryota > Metazoa > Arthropoda > Insecta > Diptera > Dolichopodidae > Poecilobothrus > Poecilobothrus nobilitatus. Next base: position 237,847,645 of record OX352773.1, on the reverse strand, counting down.
CTAGCACAATTTACTTTAAACCACCAATCACATGTTAGTTCCGATTGTTGGAAAATTGTACCATTTGGACAAAGAAATGATATTTTTCGTCCTTCTTCACAAATATGGAATACCTATTTTATTAATTTTTGATGATATTTTGTTGTAATAAAAAAAAAAAACAAATGATTATTAAATTGATTTAAAAATTTAAAAATTTTTTTTTTTTTTTACTTACTTGACAATCAGTTTCTAAATCAGCAAAATAACCATTTCCAAAGGTACGACAACTGAAAGTCGTTTGAGGTATTCTTGGTAAAATTGGGAAGTCAATTCCTGGTCGACCCACAACACCTTGATATACCTCATAATCAACATCTTCATCTGATGCTCTTTTACGTAAACGATGAGATCTTCTATCACTTGGTAAAACTCTTTCATAACGTTCTTCATAATGTGCTGCACCGGTTTGTTGTGCCAATTTATGAGCTGGAGTTCGTCTAGGTTGCTATAAATAAAATAAATATTTTTTAAATTAATATAATATTAAAATTTTTAAATTGGTACAATACATCGATTGTTCTTTCTATTTAATTGTCCTAAGTTATAGTTTTAATAGTTTATAACCTAATTTTAATCTTTTTTAGTAAATTATCGACTAAATGAAACACTTAAATTGTATTAAAAAAACATGATTTTGAATATTTTTGAAAAGAACAGCGAATAATTCTCACAATATAAAATTTAAGGTATGTAGATCTAAGGTACGGTAGATCAGCTGTATTTATATTATTTTGAAATTAAAATTTAGGTTCTTTTTTTTATTAAAAACCATAGTCTGCATAAATGTTAAAAGTTTGATAAAAAAAAAATTGTTGTTATCAAATTGTCATTTTTGATTAGGTACTGATAAATTATAAAGAAGCTTAAAAAAATATGCTCCTCTATTATTTAATGAAAATAGATTTAAGTGTGGATTTATTTTACAAAACCATACTTATAAAATAAAGAAAACTTTTAATTGTTGCATAATTTTTTGTTTACAATGAAATTGTATATATGGGGCACATTTTTTATTCATATTGTTATAATGGCATTAAAAATGGAAAAATGTATAATAAAATTTAAGAAAACAAATACATATATATATATTAATATATTGTTAGTCTTTTTTTTTTAAATCTGAAATTTTTCTTCAGGTGTTAACACCTAATAATCATTGGTTTTGTTTTTTGTATTATTCGTAATGAAAAATGAAAACAAAAAAATTCAGTATCGAAATTTATGAAAGAAAGCATTTTTTTAATATAATCATTTTCACAAAACAAAAAAAATAAAAAACAGTAGTTTTATAATTAAATTAGCATTGCTTGGATATTATTTTTGAGTTAAGGTTTTTAAGTTACATCACAGTTACCAGTGATTTTGATTATAAACACATAAAAAGTAAAGTTTAATCGGTATAACAAGTTTTTTTGGATTTATGTGATCGGCGCATTATCGACCAAAGGCTTATTTCATCTTCATTCAAGATTGAAAAAAAAAATATTCTAAATATTGAATGAGGATAAAATTGATTTTTAACTAATAAGTGGGAGGTTTGAAAAATATTAAAATAAGCAACAATATCTTAGATCTAAATTTAAGATGCCATTTAGACATCGATGTGAATAATCATTTAGAGAACCGAATGTGAAAAACATTCGATAGCTAGTGCTAAAAATAAGAAACAAAAACTATCCGAAAAAATTAAACTAATTGTTTGTTTGGAAGTAACTGTATATAGTAATTGAGAATATGCCTAATAGTCACATCAAAATGTCTTTGGGTTATAGAGAGTCAAATGGTTTACTGTTATATATTAAAAATTACAAATTTAATAATTTATTTTGAATCTTTTGTTAATACTTTAAATACTTAGCTAATGCTTCTGAATTTCAAAACAATATTTCTTCAACAAAATATAAAGATCCAATGAAAAGAAGTTTTAATAAATTAATTTTCTGATATTAGTATATTTATTTTTATTTTTTTTTACTCTAGATTACATAAAAGTTAATTTAATCATTCATTATTATAACTATTTAACCGGAAGATTATGCATGCTAAAATATGTGTAATATTTTACGAAATTACATTGTTCATATTTAAGATGATACCGTTCACTACTGATCTACATCATCATCATTTTGATCGTTTTCATATACATAACCAATTTTTAGTTTATTTTTATATAAAAAATTTTTCAAATAAAAAATAAATAACATATAGAAAATGAAGAGTTTTAATAATATGAGATAAAGATAAAATAAAAACAATAGAAGTCTTAATTTTACTTAAGTGCTTTTTCTTATATCATTTTCAATTATGAACATAAACTGATCTTTTGTTTTTTCCTATAAAACTTTTCTTTTCTTTTATCTTTTCGCGCTTCTATTTAATGATTATGTTATTTAATTTGATTGCTTTTTTATTTATATAAGTATTAGGTAAGTATTAAAAGTATATTCTTTCAATTTTCCCCTTTATTTTCATAGATATTAAATAGAGATTATTTGTTATTTATTTGTTTTTATATATGTATCTTAAACAATTATTTATGATTAATCTTTCAAGTAATTCTATAAGCTTATCAAAATATTACACTTTAATCGGATTTTTGAAGTAAATATGAAAGTATCAATATAAATTAAATCATTATAATATTAAATATTTTTTATGGTTTACAGATATGAGAATAGTTACAAAAAACTTAAGTAGTTGTTATTTATTTTATTTTTTGTGTATTCCGTAGACTAATAACTTCTCTTTATAGGTGTTTATATTTTGTCTAACACTTAATTATATAAATATTAATTGAAATTGGATAATTTTGTAGACTCAAGGATATTGAAGTAAATTTTAGAAGAGTTTTTCTATGTAAGTTGAAATAATTTTCGTTTATATTAAAATATAAAAGACTTAGACTAGAAACTTTGTTTTTTTTTTGTTTTATGATTTTTACGAATGAAATATGAAATTGTCTTGTTGAAGTATTAAGGTTTTTATATATCATAATCTAATTGAAGTTTATATAAAGAACATATAAATGAATCTGGTACCTTTAATTAAATAAAGATTAAAATATATTTGCATTTATTGTAAGAAAGTACACGTAATACTTGTATAGTAAATTTAAAGGAAACAGGTTCTTCTAATTCAGTTATTTAAAATATTTAAAAAATTGTGCACTTTATAAATATTTTACATTTTATAAATATAAAATAAATAAATTTAATGCAAAGGTAAAAATCAGTTGCAGTAAACAAAATATAAAGGATATTGGAATATTCCGAAAAATATTTTTTGACATTATCGAAATAACGCATTATGATTTTTAAATAGATCTTCTCTTAATAGGGGAGTCAAGATGGAACTAGTATAACTTTCTTTTAAGTATCATTTTTATTGACAAAAAATAATGATATCATATTTTAGAGCCTCTCAACTTTCATTTTCTTTCAAGATTAAAGGGTTAATTAATTAATCGATCAAATTAATGAAATATGCAAAAGAAAAAAAATACTTATCACATACGTGTTAAGATATGCAAGGAAATTGAATAAATTTTGTATTTTTATTAAAAACGAAATAAAAAAAAATATATATTTCACTTTTCATTTTAGTGCAAAATAAAATGTACAACATAGCAGCGTGACAAAAAAAAAACTTAAACATACAATGCACTCCAAAATATTAAAAATTATCTATAATGTGACATAAGATGCGGGCATTTTTTTTTATATACTTTTTGATAATTAGATTTTATTTTGAGTTTTTTTTTTTATATGATGATAATAAAAACATTAAAGAATTATTTTTTTTTATTTCATTTTTGTTGAATAGAAGCATCAAAATTTGCAATTTATTCATTCACAGTTTCATATATTTATTTTTATTATTTTTTTTTCTTCTTGTTTTTCCATTAATTATGAGAAATTATTATGTAAAATCAACAATGAATTGAATAAAAAGAAAAATTCCAGGTTAAAATTATTTCACATTTTATAAATTTGATAAAAAATTCTCAAAAACTTTTGCTTTTGCAATGATAAAATTCAGAGTAACCGATTAAAATTAAATTAAACCTCAAAATAACACGCAACGTAAAATAATCGCGATATTCTATAAAAAAAATAATAACAACAAAAAAATACATTGAAACGGAAACAATAAAAAAAAAGATCTGCATTTGCATTATAAAACCCCTTTTAATGAATTATAGCGTATATAGTATATTGCCTTATATAATCTGTGATAACATAAAGTAGTCGTGATAATTATATTAAGTGCTTCCACATCTTTTCATAATAAAATTTTTTTTTTTTTGTATGCAACAATGCAGTCTGTAGGTATATCTCTTACATAAAATTCGTCATTCACATTCAGTGAATTGACATGATCCATATTTCAAAACTTAGAGGTCACAAATAAGAAATTTTCGTGTGATGGAAAAAAAAAATATTGTGATTATTGAAATTTTATGACGTACTTAAAGAGTCTAGACAATTGAATGCACGTAGATTGTGTTTTGATAGGAAAAATAATATATTAAAATATTTTTGAATTGATAAAAATTTCAAAGTTTGACAAAGTTATGTTAGTAAGAGATATGTTATAAAACCACCCATGCTATCATCCGATAGAAGAACAAAATATAAAATGTTAAAAATTCTAAGATAGTCGATACTACCAATATTTTTCAGCGGATTCATTTCTTATCTTATTTTCTTAACTCCTAAAAGTTAAAAAAAAAACAATTGTTGTCAATTAATGATCTTCTGTTTTTGTCCAAAAATTTTTGCATAATGATTTCAGAATTGTTTAAACTGGTATGTTTAAACTGATATGTTATTTTTGATTTAAACTTGCCTTAAAAAATTGTAGTAATTTTTCAACCAGAAAATGCAATTTTTGACTTCTGAAGGTAATTCAATTATACGTTTCAAAGTTAGTCAAAAGATTTCTCTAATCTCTATATCACAATTTTCATTACTTATGTAAGACATAATATAATATTGTATAAGGCTTTAATATTTCATTACATTTGTAAGACCTATCCTTGATAATTCAAATTTCGTATTAACTCTCTATCGTCATATAGTCATTTCACGTATCGGATCAATCTAAAAAAACATTCTTCATTTCGTTTTACGTAACTTTACTTGAGCTTATCTGTGATACGTCTTTCTTTTTATGAAACTATAAACTTTCTTTAATAAAGGTGAACTATGCCCATTCACGCAGTCTACTGACTGATATCATATTTGTTCAGCAAGTTATTCGCAATGATATCAATTCTCCTGCTATTTTTGAATAGCAGCTATTGCTATTTTTTGAATTTTGCTTTTGGCGCTGACTCTGTAGTAAAATAATAATAATAATAAGAATACTAATACTAATACCAATAATAGTAACCGCTACAGTGACAATGGCGGTTGCCTTCAATAATTACCTCATGTAGTACTATATACTACTACTACATGTTGTAACTGTTGTGACGGCTTTAGTCACTGTTAACAAAATAGTAATAATAATAGGCGGATTCATTGTTTCCTTACAGTTCCACTCCCAATTCAATGTTTCCGTATTCATTTCCTATCTCTTCCTATCCCTACTCCCTAGCCAATATACTGCATTCGCAGGTAAGGGTTTCATCCCATTATATTAGCTAAAGGGGGAGGTGGGTTTAGTCAGTAAGAATCTGACACTACCAAGGGGGAAATTCTTGGTGTCTTTGGAAGACTCCCACCTCCCCTAGCAAAAAAGAAAAAAATAAGGTATAGAGAAACTTCAAACAATTTGAAATCGGTCAAGCTTTTTAATGTAGTGTTAAACCACTTTCAGACTACGGCAAATTCGTGCCAAACTCAAGTCAAACTTGAAAAAGACTAATTCAAGGTATTTGATACGTTATCAAATTAACATGTTTTACGCGAGCATCTTTATTTCTCGCAGTCAGTATGATTAATCTTACATTACAATTTAGCTTACATGTTTGCAATGCTAGATTTAATTTGATGCAGTAATGGTTTTTAGATTATATTAGATTAGTTAATGTATTATTTTAACATCCCTAACATTACGAAATAATAGCTAGCAATGGTAACAAATTCTAAGATTTAAACTAACCCCTGTAAATGATGATTTTTCGATTATTTTTATAGTTCACTGCAGGAATCTGTTATTATGATGCTTGAATTAAGAAAATGCTTGAATTAAGAAAATGCTTGAATTAAGAAAGTGTCTGATAGAAAATAAAAATATGTTAAAGTTCAGCAAATTTTATATAGAAAAAGAAGTTCTAAATTAAATGCTAAACAAAAAATATATACTCGTAGTAGACCACAATTAGACTCGTAGTAAATCACAATTATAGTAATTATATAATTGTGATTTACTACTTACATTTAAATTTTAAATAATTAAGGAGCAAATCACGTAAGATTTTAAAATTTGAAAATCACCATACATTATCCTGTTTAAAAATAAATTACTAAAAAATGAATATGTACGTACTGTATAGTACATACCTACCATATCATGTAGTACATAGTACATACATACATACTTTTTCTTTTTATAAAAATCAGAATGTCGACACGAAATTAAACTTCAACGTTTTTGATTATTTCTTTAAATTTTTAATAAATTGAAAACACATTTGTAAATTTCCAATATTTTATAATTAAGTATAAGTGTAATATGGTAAAAAAAGAAAGAAAAAAAAAATGGTTTCACATCATTAGATATTGAATTTCAATAACCACAATTTCTAGTTTTTTTGTTTTTTTTCTCAATTTGATTCTATTTCTCCACTGATGCAAAATAAATTTCGTACATCATTAAACAGATTCGGTTAAATTTTTTAAGGTTTGTTGTTACCTATGAATCAGTACGAACGCTCATAAGTAACTAACAGATATAACATTTCTGTTTACATGACATTTACAATAATATAGTATATATAGGAAAAATTTATTTATTTTTTACTTTTAAATAGAAAAAATTTTAAATTAGGTGTTGATTTCGGTTATAATTGGTAATTATTTTCAAGGGATTATTTATAGAAAAATTTGAGTTAAAATTTTAATGAAGCACACGAAAAGTTTAGTTTAAAAATTGAAAGTTTTTTTTATTTTTGTTTTGATTTTTTGAAATAAATAAACATTAGTTTTAACTTCAAGATATATTTTTACTTTCTGTACTGCTATATTATGAAGAGTTGCCAGATGTGAATATATTCTTGCTTAAAAATTTTTTGATAAAAAATTATAAGAATGAAGTTCTACAGAAATGGTAATAGTGTATTTAAAAAAATTCATAGTTTTTGGTGTCATTCAAAAAGAGTGCTACCCAGCAGTTAAATTTCTAGAATCACATTTATATAATAATCCATTTAATGTTTAAGAATCAGAATTTTGATTATTTTTGATAATGTTCAGTTAACATCAAGTAAATATCCGAATAATTTTTAGTGTTAGTGTAATAAATCTCCTAAGTTCTAAAAATAGTTTTCAGTCTATTTTGAATTTTGGACTAAAAAAGGTATTCTAATGACAGCATTTTCTAGACTTATTAGAAAATATGATTATAGAAATTTAAATATACTGGCTAACACTTTTTCAAATGATTCCTAAAATAATGATTTTTTTTTTCTGTATAGTTACTATACTTTTTTTAAAAATAATTTTGCAAAAGAAATTTTGTAGAAAAATCTTCTGAAAAACAAAAAAGAAAAGACAAGAAGATGAAAATTTTTAAAAATCACGATTTTTTAAATTGAAAAATCAAAAGATAAAACCATCACAAAAAAAAAAAAAACGACTTAAAGACAAAAACAAAGGTATAAATAAAGAGGGAAAAAAAATAAATACTAAAAAAAAAAAAAAATTGCAGTTGAAAATTTATTAACAAAAATTTTTTGTCATCATCTTCATTTTTACCTTGAATTTAATTTTTTTTTTCATGAACTAAAGATATGACTTAATTGGGACATCGTTAGTGAGAGAATCTCAAACTTTTATTACAAAATTTTCATTTTTCTTTTTCTTTTGGAAACAGTAATGACAAAGCTTAAAACTATTTATTTATATTAATACATTGTAATGCAGGAGCAGTCAAAGACATTCAATAATAAATCATGGGATTACTATTAAAACGTTAAGGATTGTTAATTTAGAGATTTTAAAGTGAAATTTAAAATTGATGAAAAAAAAGTAGTTTCAAAAAGAAAAACCAAAAGAAAAGAAAAAAAGAAAAAAAATAATAAATAGTTAAAAACAATTGTTAATAAGTAATAACATTAATGAAGAGTTAAATATTAGGTAATTAACAAGACGGTAATGGTTAAATTAGGACACAAGTTGGAAATACACTCACGTAGCATAGCAAGAATGGCTCTACAGAATGAAACCGATAAAGCACTAGAAGAAATGGCCAGTTAAATAATACTTCTAGAGCTGAATAAGAACAATATCTCCTGAGAAATTAAAACAAACCGTGTTCTAAATTTTTACTTAAGGTGTTATGCTTGCCAGAGTAAGGAGTAAGTATAAAAAAACAGCAATTTAGTATAAACTGTAAATGTATTTTTTTCTTTAATATCTTTGAGGTTCGTTAGGACACGCGAATTGGTTTTAGATGAAAAATTTCTATCTATAAACGCAGCCTAGGTTTTTAGAACATCGAATTGATAGCTTGATTTGGAATAAAACTAGATATGTATAACAATCACAATTTATAATATGATTCTATTTGTCTAATCTTCTATAATACGTAATTTTAGTTTAAGTCAATTTGTAATTTTCTCTGGTGCAATTTATTATTAATATCTTTATTTGGTAGGCTTTCACTTTGTGATACTTCAAAAAGTGCCAAATAGTGTTATTCTTCTTTGAAGATCTCAGTATCTAACATTATTAAGCAATTTTTCTAACGCTGTTTCACTGGTCTTTTATGCAGAAAGAAAAAAAACCACAGATGATATTATTTAAATTCAACAAAATTTATATACCTTCGCTGAGTTTTAAACCAGTATATTAAATTTTAAAACATGGATTTATAATATGTTCCTTATGATATCTTTAGATTTATTTAAATAGGTGGGTATTCAAAAAAATGTACACATTAATATTTAAGTGCAATATTGTGTAAATGCAATTGTTGTCTTTATTTATCTTTTCCCAAATTCAATTTCCCTCTTCAAGACGTATTTAACTTTACATTCCTCCTCTTTCTTTTAACATCATTATGTCTATAAAAATTTCTTTTAATGTTAATTTAGTTTTTTACTACATTTAAAAATTATTCATATGCATCCTAACGCATCCCATTTCCATATTTTTCTCAAAAAAAAAAATAGTATAAATTATTAGTTAATATGCGTGTGCGTGATGTTAACATTGTAACATTTTGTAATTAATGTATTGAAAATGTTTACATTTTACAACAATCTGTGTTGAACAGTATTTAAATTAAAAAATAATGTAATCTCAATATAATTTTTCAGTTAATACGTAAGACAGGTGTGAAAAATAATAATGATGATGTATTCATTTCACACCTGGTTTTGTACTTTGAAAAGATCTTTTGTTTTTTTTTTTGTTTCGGTTTTCTTCTATACTTTGGCACATGTGCGGTGCAGCAATTTAGCAATTTGAAGAGAGTTAGGTGTTTTTTTTTTGTTTATGTTTTTTGTTTTTTAATTTTAAATATACAGTATTGTATAATGCGGTAAAAACATAAAATAAGAATAAAATTAATAAATTGAAATACAGTTGATGATCGGTTAATTGAAATATGTAAAAAAGTGTGTTAAGATTAATTATCCGGAACATAAAAACTGTATACATATATACGTACATATACGCAATAAGAAATTACTTGTTTTTGTTTCTTTTAAAGAGCTTTTGTTTGTTTTTATATTTTTGTTCAAATAACGGAACTTGCGCAATTCATGAAAAAATAAATAAAAAAAAAAAAAAAACATAAAACGAATCATCGTTGAATCATTATGTTTAGTTATAGGTAAAATTTATTGGTTTTTTTAAATGTATTGATGGCAGTTGGAACATTAAATTTTAATATGTTTAAAGATTTTGGATTTTTGTTTAATATGGGAATAACTGATTTTAAGGTTAGTTTAAATTTTATAGTTGAGAGTAAGTTTAGAGCTGTGTAAAGTTATCTATAGAACTGGAGAAAATATATCTTTCCATAAACGTGAACCGATTCATATAAATTATTAACTACCTAAATAAAGTTTCATCTATTTTTGTGTAGTACTATGGGTTATAAATTGGCTTTGTAAAGAGTGATTTTTAAGTATTTTGAGTATTTCTAACAAGTAGATGTTTGGGTAGAAATTTAAAATCTCCACAGGCCACAGGATTTGAGTTATGATTGAGTAAAACTAAATTTGTTATAGAACGAACATAAGTGAACATTCTTTAATCGATTAATGGAAGAGAAAAATGTTACTGCGTGGTACTTATAGAATATTCATATATTATGGCATGCTTGAAAAATCTTTGCGATAATTGTTTTTTGACCAACATTTTTAATTGAGGCATACTGCTTGTACTGAATAGTTTAGTTATGATTGTTTAACCAACTGAAGAAGTTCGAGATGTTAGCAAAATATACTCCTACAAGATTTTTCATCTGTTTTATAAATAAATAACATTTTATTTATGTTTTTATATGAATTTTTTTGAAGCATCCCTGAAGTAAACCGTTTTCAATTTATCCTTTTGTAACTTTTTTTTCAATATTTATTATTAAAAACAAATAACCAATTACTAAATTTTATTAACTTCCAAATCTTAATGTAATTTAAAATATATAAAAGAATAAATAAGAAAAAAAAAAGTATTGCTCTACTTAAACAATTCATATCATTACTAATTGCTTCAGGCTCACTATTTGTTTTTTTTTTTTCAATTTCATTTTTTTTCTCTGTTTTTTTTTTTAAATGCGATTAAAACGTATTACGCATTCTTTATAATCCAGCATGCGCTGGTTTTTTTTTTTAAGTGATCGTTAAATCGCTCTATAAATTAAAAAACAAAAAAAGAAAAAAAAAAACATCAACTGTATGATTTTTATGATTTTATAAAGTTCCGTGTATTATTAGCACAATTATTATATTATCGCGTATCTTAATCAATCAAGGAGGAATTTAGATGAAAATCTATCAGAAAATAATTGGTGTTGCTTTAGGATGGATCATGTCAATAGCTTAAATACAATAGAGGTTAGGTATGTGTATCAAATGAATTTGATTTGGTATTTTAAAAACAAACCAAAAAGAAAAAAAAAATAATAATAAAATCAAATAGAAAATTAAAAAAGTAGAGCGTGCTTATTACCGATTAACAGTTGTTTATGTTAACGATTTTTTGTTTGAAAATAGTAAGATAGCGGTTAATCCTCAAGTGTATTGTGGCAGTAATTATTACTTTCAATTTTCAAATCTAATATATATGTACTTGAAAATATTTCTTGAAAGACTTTCATTACATTTTTTTGTTTTAAAATGCTTTCATTTTTATTTGTTTTAATTTATTTTTTCTTTTTGTTTCTCAAAAGATTTTTTTAAAAAAGATGAGAATACACAGGTAATCGATTATATAATAGTAAAGTAGGTGTAAACATTTTGTATTATTTGTTAATTATTCAATGATTAAAAGAAGAAAAAAATTGAAACAAAAAAGATAGGAATGTCTAATAATACTTTCTTATTATTTAATAGAAAACTAACAATTTATTTTAGTTTAATTAATAACATTGAATAGAATCGTAATTACATACATTATATAGATAATAATATTAGCCGCAAAAGAATCTCACTCTTAAAACCTGATACAGTAGACAAAAATGCTTTGGCTTGTAAAATTTTATCGAAAGGCACTAAACTCGTTATTAAATTTAACTATCTAGATCTGTTTTTTTTGTTGTAGTTTTATAGAATGAAAATGTAAAGAATCGCTTTAATTTTTATTATAATATAAAAGAATATCGGAAAAAGTAAAAAAAAAAAATTCTTTGGTCAATCACCTTTCGGAACTTAAAATTTTGTGATCCTCAAATACCTAATGTCATTTTAAATGATGCACTCAAAAATTTCATATGTTGCTTTTATGTTACAAACAAATTTAAGATGTATTTAAAGTTAACAACCCTCATTTTTGTTGAAATAAAAAGACTGATTAACGTGACATAAAGAAATTTCCATCTCGAATTTTATATCTTAAACTTTCTGTCTTAAAATTTGTATTACAAACATTTAATATAAAATTTTGAATATTAAATGAGAGAATTTGCACATTATACTATTGATCGGCTTTATAACACGGAGAACAGTATGATCCACCAAAAAATTCCAAGTTTACTTCGATATGCTTTTGCTATGGTTCTTAATAACTTCCATTTTTCATATTTACATTTTATACTAAGATTTGTTTGAGTATCAATTAACGGTCAAAGTTGTTGTTCGAATTTTTGAAGGAAATTTTTTTTCTACACGCTAACTCTCTAGAAAAAGATTTCTTTATACTACTAATGTCTGTTTAGCGAAATGGAAAGAAATAGGATAGGAAGGAAAACGGGAGAGAAATAAAACATTAAGGATGAGTTTCATGGTAAATTAGAAATGAATCTAAAAAGGTTCTTTTTGAATAGTTGAAAATTGTAAATTGGGACATTATTGTCTGAGGAAAACACACAAGCATGTTTCCAATTTTATTAAATTTTAAAAACCATATTCGATTCTCTTAAAAATTTTGAAAGATGTATTAATTATTATGAAACTTTACTTATTAGTGAACGTAAATCCCAGTCAAATTTTGAATCATAATATAATAAAAAAAAATTTATTACAAATGATATCTAATTACAATACATATTATTTATATGCATTATATTTTGACTGATATATACTTTATTGCTTTATTACAAATTATAAAATGCATCTAAGCAATAGGATCTAATAAAATAAAAAAATTTTTTATTTATTTATTCCATATAATATAAAAATTTCAATAGATTTAAAGTAGCTGGCATTTTAAAATAAAATACCAAATTCATTTCAAACCAATTCATAAGAGTCAAACATTAAAATTGAAAACTTTATTTAAAAAAAAAAATAAAGAAGATTTAAAAAAAATTTTAATCTAAAATTTAAATATTAATGTCAATCTTGTAACAAGTGATTTTTTTTTTAGTATTATGTACATACATATATGTAATGTACATATTTTTTTTTCTTTTCATCTTTTCCACAGTATCTATACATATATACATATGTACACATATATAAATGCTTGTTATTCAATTTATTATTCAAGTTTTATTTTAAATATACATATATAGTTATACCTATGAACATATATAATAAAAATCTGACATTTGACTTGACAGCGTGAAAACTTTTACAAAAATTTTTTATATTAGTTTAGTTGGTTAGTAGTGATCAGATCATTCAATGTTCATCATTGTGTCATTTTTAATCAAAAATTTATTTATTCAATTTTTTTTTTTTAGTTTTTTTTTTTTTAAAATGAACGCATACTCTTCTTTTAAAAACTAATTTTTAGATGCATTTAAAAGTAAATAACAATCAACATTTAATATATTGTATAATATTATACAATATAATAATAACAAAAACAACAACAACAACAACAACAAAATATATTGCTGTTAAAAACTGAATAATTTGAGTACAATACAACAAAAAAAAAAAAAAAAAAAAAACAGCACAATAAAAAGAGTCATAACATAACATGTAAAACAAAACTGGTAGAAAAAAAAGAAATATTTGCAAGAAAATGATGTGCAATTCAATAAATAAAGCGGAAATTATCACCCCAAAGGCGCGATGATATCACTCATGAGTGATGATATTCTTCAAAAAATGTTGTGACTTTTGCACGCGGAAATTTTTATTTTTTTCTTACAGGTTGCATTGTTGCATGTTCTTTTTATTGCACCTTATTGTTATTATTGTTTTTTGAAAATTCTCTTGATGAACTATTGGTAATTGTGAAATGTTTAATCTTGACATTACGTTTTTAATATTACGACCAAAAAAAAAAAAATTAATTTAATTTCTGATAGCATGACAATCAAGATAATAACGTTTTTAATGAATAAAAATCTTTGTAAAAATATAAAATATTAAGATTAATATTAAAGAAAATTTAAGGGTTAAGTGTTATGGTCATTAGTTGAACAAAAAAAAAATGTTCGTTTGGTTTTTTCCAGAGATATCTATTTTGGTTAAGTGATAAAATGAGTAGGTACATGCAATTTCTACACATGATAATTCCACACACGAAAATTGCGTACAAACATAAATCCGGAGACGAAAAATCTGCACACACTATATTTCACACCCAGAAATAATCGCACACAGAAAGATCCGAACACAGACAAGAAAATCTGTACGAGTTTATGTTTTTGTGGAATTGTCTGTGCTGATTTATGGTGCAGGCATTTATCCGTTCACGATTTATTTTATTTAAGTTAAAGTTATAGTAATAAGTAAATTTCTTCATTGTCAATTTGCAAAAACAATGTTTTATTCCTTACGATGTGTTCGGTTTGTCAAAAAAGGAAACCAATAAAAAAACTCATATGCATTTCACGAATAATTACTAAACAAATTTCACTTATTCAATTTACAAATCATGTATTTTTTTATGTGGAAATGAACAATTTTGAAAGTTTTAATTAAAAACATTTAAAACAGTTTTTGAAACTGAACTGAATTTTTGCCCAAATGTCTTAGAGCGACAGTTGTAGCTTTCATTGAAATGCTTCCGGAAAATGTTTATTTTCAATTTTTTTGCAGCAAAGACATATAAAATTTAACAAAAGTGTTGATTTAATGATTAAATAATTTCAAAAGAATAAATTCAGCTACGAATTTTTAAATTTTAAGTTAAATATTTAAAAAAAAAATCAATTTTATGATTTTCCGGATTGGTAATTATTTTCCTGTACAACTGATCAATAATTTTCCATAATGAAACCAAACTGTTCCAATGACATATGTTTCATTTCTTCCCATTTCAGTTTGTCATTGAAAAAAATTCTGATGCAATTCTTGACATATTTCATAATTCATTATAATTTTGTATTTCAATCAGTTTACACTTAGATTTTATTTTTTTTATTATTTTGTTTATTAAATAAAATAATATTTTTTTTATTCTTTATTAGTACGAATTTCTATCAATAATGAATAAATAAATTAAAATAAAAAAAAAATTATTTTCCAAATATCGAAATAACGTTGAGCACAATTTTAATTACTTTTATTTTTATTTTGGACCCAATATTGTCATTTGCTATTTGACAGATAATTTTACTGGCAGCTTTTTCTGATTGCTATAATCGCCTATACGAAAAAAATGTGAGTTTTCAATTAAACATTTTTTCCGTATGCATTACAATGAAAGCTATAACTGGCGGCTTAGATGAAAGTATTAAATTCTCGAAAGGTCGCTATTTTATGTATTTTTGATATACCTAAGAAAGTTATAATTGTCATGAACAATATAGTATGCAGCAGCAGCAAAGCTTTAAATTTATTGACTTTTAACTTAAGAATGGTGTCAAGTAACCTATGAGTGTACCTTCTCAATGCAATTATTTATCGACTTTTCTACCAATCTATATACAATATATAGTTAAAAACCCAATAAGATCATAAATTATTTGAAATCATCCTATAGTTTTTGACTCAACAATAAAAAAAAAAAATTAAAACAAAATAAAGTAAAGTTGATAGAAAAATTCATTTTTATCTTTATAACTATTAGGCTAACATTAATAAAGAAGATTATGTCTGACACATAGGCATTTTAATTATCATATAAGTGGCTATGCTTAAAAAAATTTTGTAATTCTTTATTTTTTTTTTTATTTTCTTTTTTTTTTTTAAGTTTTTGCCTATAATGGCTAATCATTAGTTTTTTATCAGCTTTGTTAGGTTTGTTTTTAATTGAATATAGGCTCGGTTTCCATTTATAAATTAATTTGAAAGTACATCCATATAAACATGCATGTAAGTAAAATAAATATTTTTTTAAATATTTTACTGTTATTTTCTTTACGAATATAGTATCTTAAAGATATTTTTTGTGTGAAATTGACTTAGAAAAATTAAAAAATTATGAAGATACAAAGATTTCAGACAATGTTGTAATATAGTGTTATTTTTTTTTTTGTTTTTTAATTGAATTTTATTTGTGGTTTATGTTTAAGTTAATGCTGTAGTTGTGGTTGGTCATTGAATTGTGTATCTTAATATAAACAATTGAATGTTAAAATGATTTTCTATATATAAAATTTTATATATATTAATAATATTGTTAGGGTGTTGTGGGAGTTATGGGAGTTATGAAAGCAAAATAAACGTTAAGATAATTGATTTTACCGGAATTTTTATTTTTTAAACGTGAATTTTTAAAAGTTCAAATGTAGAAAAAAAAAAAATAATAATTTTATGCAAAAGTTTTTTTTTTTTATTTTACATAAAGATGAAACCTAAAAATGTTTAAACATAAACAAAGAAGACTAATTAAATAAAATTAAATATTAAAATGAATATAAAGAATATTTTAACTAAAGAGTTTTTAAAACTAAGCCGATAATCATGGATGTATAATAACTATTCAGTATCTTTTACTTTTTGACTTTTTTAAGAAATACCTATGTAAATTCCATCAATGCATCTGTCCAAAACCAATCTGCAATGTCAAGTCTGTGTTAATGATCATTTCGTATAGAGATGCATTACAATTTCATTAAAAAAATTATTATTTAGCATCATTAATTTGATCTGCCTGTATAAGTGGGTTAACAAAATACTCTTATGAATAACCATGCCAGTAGGTAAGAACTTTTCTTGCATAAGATTTTTTTGAAATATTAAAAAAATTCTGTCAAAATGCTTAACCTTAGGTGAAATCTGTTTTAAGTATCTAAATATCTTAAAAGAAAATATCTTAAAAATATATAAAAAATAAATTATAAATAGTTGCCGGTTTAAAAATTTTAAATAATTATTAAATCAATAATAAATTGAGGGCGCCTTAAGGTAACTTTTATTATCAGAAGTACCTCTTTATTTTCTTTTTGTAATTAAAAAATTTATTTACAAATTGTAAGTGCCTATAAATTTGAATTCATAAATTGTTGTACATTTTCCAATTCTTATATTTTGATTGAATGCTTATAAAACGCTTGTTTTTTGTATCTTTTTAAATACCAATTTTTATTGTGGGAAGACATTTAATAGTTTTTTTTTTTGTTTTTGATTAAATGGTTATTTATATGTCCATATAACCACTATATTTTTTTTATAAGATTTTCAATATGTCTGGTATTATTGAAAATGAAATTTCCTGGTCACTGTAAATTAAATTTTGTCGAAAAAAATTTTTAAATTTCAAATAATTGGGGAAAAAAATAACAAATAAATATTAAAAATTCAAAATTTTTTAATAAAAACGTGAAATTTCAAAAGAAATTTTAGAAGTGGTCCCTAGTTAGTTTGCCTAAGTAAATGAATGAGGAAAAATTGAACACAATATAAAATCGATCATATAGAAATATTATTTTTTTAACAACCTAATTTTAAATCTTTTCCTAACTATTTTAAACATTTTAAAATTATCGTTTAAATTTATTAAATGAAAGTCATTAAATTCATTTTCAGAACACCAAATTGCTACCTGAACTGAACTTTTTCGGATACCAAAACTGGTCAGAGAGAAGTTCGCAATTTCAATAGTAACCAATAAGCTATAAAGTTTCAACTTCTCTTGGAATTCTTTAATCAGTTGCCTGAAATTTCCAATTGTATGGAGTGACCCTATCAGTATATTGTTTGCCGTCTATAACTAAATATGCAAAATAGAACGAAACTTGGAAATGTCGCTCCACCTAATCAGCGCAATTAATTTTAAATTTTATATTTTTGACATATCTTTACAAAAATTGAAAAATAATTTAGCTAGTTTCATTTTTCTAGTTTACCTGGCCCTATGTATGCAAACCGTTAAAACCATTTTAGATAAATTTATTTTATTTTATTCATGTCAAATTTTATATCAAAGTGTCCACTATATAAGTAATAGGATCTAAAA
Organism: Poecilobothrus nobilitatus; assembly: GCA_947095535.1. Lineage (NCBI taxonomy): Eukaryota > Metazoa > Arthropoda > Insecta > Diptera > Dolichopodidae > Poecilobothrus > Poecilobothrus nobilitatus. Next base: position 237,829,466 of record OX352773.1, on the reverse strand, counting down.
CCCTAAAAGTTGAAAATTACTCTTTATTCAAATGATGATTAAGAAGGGCAGCAAATTTTTAATATAAATTAAAATAGGTGTTTTCTGACAGATGGACTATAAAATATACCATTATAATAACAAAAATGACTGATTACATATAGACATTTCTCAAACACTTAAAACGATTACGGAATACTGGATCTAAACAAGTTTCAACTTTTAAACTAAAAATTTCAAACCTAAAATTTTAATGTTATTCTATTTACATAAAAACTGACAAATTTTGTCATTTTGGACACGGAAAGGTTCTGTTAAGGAACACAAAATTTGATTTAAATTTTATAGGATTAATGTAAACAAAGATTTTAATGTTCCCCTTAAACCTTTATAAGTTGAAGCTATCACTATCGTCAACTTTAAGAACACTTATTTGTGGACGACAGTTCAACATTTGGGATATTTTTATTTGATTATTTCTCTATCAAAAATTTTGAGCGGAGGCATCATACTTTTTATTTCTTTGGAACAAGAACCTCGTATTTTACTAGATATTTACAAAACAGAGTAAGAGAACTTACTTGGAAGAAATCCAGTGTAGAAGACTGTTAAGGTGATATTGGAAAATGTTTATTAGATGAATTTTGCTTTGTACTTTTTCGAGAAAATTTAATGCCGTTATAGAAGTTTTCTGAATATATCTATCATTATTATTTAACTACAGTAGTATATCTGTAGAATGCAGCAGTATGAATTTTTTGTTTTCTTTTTTTGTTAATTTATGCGTTTCAGTACAATGAAATAAATAAATAATAATAAATATATAATATATATTAAATAATTTTTCAAACAAAAAAAAAAAATAGAATCAATTTCAATTTCTTAAAAGATAATTGAACACAAAAAAAAAAAAAAACAATAAAATTTTACCTTAGATCCTGCATCGCATAATGTGATGATAAGTAAAATTGCTATACCTGTAAATAAAAAAAATAATACAATTAATATATTAAATATAAATAAAAAAATATACAATTAGTGAAAAAAAGAGAAGATTGTTATTTTTTTTTTACTCATTTATTCATTGCCTAGGTCTTGTCTTTTGATATTAGGTTTTAACACTTTTTTCTTAAGACTTTCTAGACTTTTTCAATTTTTTTTTCTTTTATTTTTGTTTAAAGTTAATAATATTTTAAGTATCTTATATGTTTATTTTTTGGGAGTTGTCTTATTTTATTATACCTACATATTACCATTAAGATATTAATCTCTAATCAAATTGGAAATTAAAAACAATAAAAAAAAAAATAATCAATCAATACTTTTTTTTATTCCGCGATAATAATCTGCTGGTCTGAAGATGAAGTTATGAAAAAAATACCATGAATGACGCAAAACAAAATCAAGAAGGGAAATATTTTTGCCCTAAGTAATAAATGAAAAAAAAAAAAAAGTTTCTAATAAAAAAAAATATTTTAATCTTTCCTTATTACTTATAGGTTGGTACTTATGATTTTGTTAGAGAAAGTTGATTGATTTTGAAGATGGTATCAATATCATATACAATTAAATAAAAATCAATTACACAAATATTATTATTTAGCTAAAAGCGTTGTAATTTGAGTGCAAGAAAAAAAACCAAAACAAAAAAATGTAAATATTCGTCCTACCCAATATTTATAATTTTTATAAAAAAGATTATTTTTAAAATTGAATATTTTGACTGACATCTTACTATTAATAATATATTATAAAATTTTTTAAAAGATGTTATAATTCTTTTTATTATAGATAGTTTTGAATTTTTTCTTTTACTTATACTTATTATCTTTTTGGTAAGATTTTCTTTCTATAAGTTTCTTTAACCAGATTATTTTTGAAAATTTTAAAAGTAATCGCATTTTTAATTGGGGTTTCTAACGAAAAGAAAATAAAACGCTCGTAATTAAAATTGATTATGTATGTAACAAGAGTTTTTGTGAAAAGAAATAAGTTTGCAACTTTCTGAAATAAATTATGTTTATGTATTTAATTTCATTATATTTCAAGATTGCCCTTTGCTGCCTTATAATAATGGTTTTTAACTTAACTTGTTTTTAATAACTACTGATTTTTAATAGTGCTGTGTTTACTTAGATTTTTCTCTATTCAAATGGAGAATATGTATTATAAATATTCTAATTCTAATACCAAAAGTTTTCAAAGCTCACATTTTCCAATGTGAAAATTTAAGACACACTTTTTTCAATTTTTAAAAAAAGCATGTTAACACATAAAAAAATGAAATGTGGAAGCTTTAAGTTTTGGGGTATTCAAATTTTTGAAGGACTGTAGCTCCGTAATGATTGGCATTGAGACTACATAAAAAAGTTGTTTTACATCATTAATTTTTTTAAGAGATCTATCTATGGTTTCCTTGTTTTATCTTAAATAGTGTAGAAGTTTTGTAAACAGTCGGACGAACCAACGTAAAGACAGAGTTGAACTTTTTTTTTTTTTTGAAAAATATTCTTAAAAGTAAATTTATTTTAAGGTTTTCTGAAATAATTTTTTTTTTTTTACTTTTTTAGTATTAGAATAATAGAAAAAAAAATTAAAATTAATTTCTTAGAAAATTTGTGTGTAGTTAAAACTTAAACCTTATGTATTCTAATTAAATAGAATTAGTTGTGGTTTGAAATCATAAATTGTAATCATTGTATTTTTGTTTTTTATATTTATGAATTTTTTTATACCGGTACGAAGATAATTCTCAAGGTATAATAAATTTACCATTGTATTTGTAACACCTTAAAAGAGCCGAGCTACTATATGACAAAGTATATATATTCTTGCTGCTCAGAATCGAATTTTGAATCAATTTAGCTATGTACGTTAGTTCGTCTGTACAATTACTTAAAAATTAAATGTGGTAGGATTCGAAAATTTTTCAATTTTATTTTTGTGAAATTGTTATAGTTTCACTATTTAAAGTAAGCATTTTCGGCCGGCGAGAACAACTGCCGGCCAGTACAACTTCTTTCTTTATATGAAAATAACTCAGTATCTATTAAAATAAGGTATTTGAAATTTTGTGAAGTTTTATGGCAATAACTACTGAAAATTTTCGTTAGTCTAGAGAAGCAAGTTCATATAACTTTTCTTATAATAGTATCATATATCTTGGTACATAATTAAGCTAGGCATTTCCGATTTTCTAAAAATTTAATCAAATTTTATGGCAATAACTTCTGTGAAATTTGGCTGATTCGAGGCAATCGGTTTGAGTAGCTGTCATACTGCAAAATTCACATACATATTGTATGGAAACATCATAATATATATTATATTCATGCGGATAATCTAGAGTTGACAAAGTCTACTCTACACTCGTATTTTTTTGATTTAAAAATTTCAAAATAAAATAAAACAGCAATGAAAATAAACAATTTATTATTTTTAGTAATAATAAAGATCTCTTCAAAGAAAAGAAGGTTAATTACCATTTCGTCCTTGAAAAATAAAATACATACATACATACATACATACATAAATACATTCATAAATACATATATACAAATTATAAGAATAGATAATTTCGATTTTTCAATCTTTATACGATCGGTTGTCATTTCTAGAATATAAATTACAAAATAATATTTATTATATTAGTAAAAGATCATCTCTTGCCAACTACTGTTTTAATAGTTTAATAATTTTTTTAAATTTTAAACCTAAACTCATTTTAAAAAAATACAAAGTTTTACTATAAAGTTTGAAGTTTATTTGAAATTTACACCGAATTTAGACATTTTATTTTAAAATAAAAAAAAAAATTTCTTAAATTTTTATTTTTTTTTTTTTATTTTAATGGGTGATAAAATTTTATTAGTAAAACTTTTATTAAAAACGAATATATTTTAATTTTTTATTTTTTGGATTATAATTTAAATAATAATTGAAAATATTAAGTGATAATAAAAAGTAATGAAGTACTAAATGTTATTCACAGAAGATAATAAAAATTACTTGAAATTATTTATGACTTGTATTTACCTGTTATATATTAGGATAAATATATATAATATATATATATATATATATACATATGTACAAGGTGAAAAGTTTAAATAGATATTATAAGAAAAACCATGATAAAATAATTTAAAGCTAAAGCTTATATTTCAAAATGCCTTGAAAAATAACACTTATTTTAATGGTGCCAGCTAAAGGAGCACTTAAAGACTTTATTGGAATGAGGTATAACGGTACATAGAGATTGTGTCAAGAAAAAGAAAAGTCTCTCGGACACATAATTAAAAATTGCACAGCTTTCCTACGAGCAAAATATATGAAGCATACTGCATAACCGAAGATAAATTGCCTTCAACAATAAACCTTATATACAGATCTTTAGTTTCTTAAAGGCAGTAGCATTGAGTGAAGTATTATAAGTGTAGGAAAAATTCACAAGAGGTAATAGTAGGGACAGCACAATTTAGTTGATCTACATCAAAAGGTTGCAGTGTTTCCAATACCTTTTAATAATAATTGCCTAATAATCTAATGGTTATTTATGAAAACGCAAAAAAAAATATTATTATGATCATAAATTTACATTTTAGTATTTACTAAAGGAACTTAATTATAGATATTTAAATGATATGAAAATTCCATCTTTAATGTCAAAATTTTAAAAGAACTTTTAGGATTTGCAGATAAAAAAGTTGATTATAATAAGTCCAGTTTCTTGTAAAAATAGATGCCGTTCATAACAAGCTAAATAACCCCGTGATTCAACAACATAAAATTTGCGTTGTTCATGTGAATCATTTCTACAGAAATTTACTGAAAGCGTTAAATAGAAGTTTTTCGACCGATCTTCTATATCGCATTTTGTTTTAAAATGTTCATTTCCATATATATATATATTCGAACACCCTGTAAAATTAAATTATTTGATCCCATAATAGATTTGATCTCTTAATAGGAAAACAAATCTTTTAATAGAGAACTTTTGAATTTAATTTTATTAATGTAATAAAGGGGAAATCATGTTTCTAAAGCTGTTTGTACAATTAAAACTTAAAGTTAATGTGAAATCAAAATTGTTTTCTTATAAGTAAAAAATTATTTTCGATAAAATGTTGTTAGTTGGATATTCATTAACTGAAATGTGTTAGTTTAGATGAATGATTTTGAACTAGAAAAATTATAATTTGATTTGCGCAACTGATTTAGGATAAATCATTATAAATTTAATTTTAATTATCTTCATTAATTTGGAATTAATGAAGATACTTTAAATGGAATATATATATTGCAGTAAGCCGAATTAAATTAAGAATTTTTTAATTTATGAAATTTAATAAATTTAAAACTAAAATACGTCAAGATTTGAACCATACCTCAAGACAATATTTTAAAAAACAAAAATAAATGATGGACAATTCTAGATCTGTAGTTGCTTTTACGGTTTTTGTATTCTAGACTTAAGAGTTGATTATATTTTAAAATAGTTTATTTATTTATTTATTAAAGAAAGTGCGAGAAAATCTAAAGTGAAGGCAGTTACTAATGTATAAATTCTATATCCAAAATTGATTACGAATTTATATTACCCTTAATCAACTCTTCGGTGATAAATCTTACAACAGCAACCTCACGTCTCTTAGTTAGAATGCAGAAATCAATGAATTTTAGCCTAGATTCTTCTTTTCCTTTTCCGAATATTGTTGACCCAAATTCCTTTTCTGAGTTGTTCCTATTCTTGAACTGTGCATTTTATAGAATAGTGGCCAAATTTGACTTGCATATTCAAAATGAGAGCCAAGTATAATATAAATATAAATATTTTAATAAATTTGAATCATCAAATTCTTGAGACCAATGATTTATAAATCTTGGGGATCCCAGATCTCTAATTCATTCTACTATGTATCTAAGATTTTACCATTAAAGAAGTAATTAGGTAGACTAGAATGGATTTTTAAGACGAGTATTAAATAAACCATTAACCAACATTTTTTAACGTTAAATTGAAGGTTATTCTTAAAGTACAAGCAATAAAAGTTGTAAAGATCTCTTTGGAGCTTCATAGATTCCTCCATACTGATAATTGTTTTCAAAATTTCCATGTCATCAGAATTTATTTTTATATCTCAATCAGTAATATCAGAAATCACATAATTAATTGAAATAATAAACAACAGTGGGGCCAACTATCCAGATTGAGGAATTCCTAACTTCGAAATGAATGATCATTCTAAAAAGCACGCTGAAGCTTCTGTCAATGAAATAAGACTTTATTAATGAAAAAAGTGTGATAGAATCACGGTAATAGTGAAATGGGCTAATAAGCCCAGGAAAATAACATAAAATATACTAAAAATGCAGCTAAAATTAATTAAATGTACTAAAACTGATGAACTTATTATCAATATATACTTATTGCGTAAAAAAAAATTTATTTTAAATATTTTATTATGTTATATAAAAAAGGATTTGACAGGAGCATTTTACAATATTTAAATTTTTACAAAGATAAAAAACTTGTAATAGGTACAACACAGGTTACTTGTATAAATAATCAAGGAAGTTTTAATATTATAAACAATTTAAGCGTTAAATTGCAAACTGACCATTCTTAACAAATCAAATTAACAAAACAATTAAATATATTTTTAATTTTAGTGTTATTTAAAATTATTCCACGAAATTTTTTAATTTTGAATGTAATGAATTTTTATTTTCATCGTGAAATCAATTTTTTGTTTTTATTCTATAATAAATCACGAAAATTGTGTTTAAATTTAAAAAAAAAAAAAAAACGAAAATCTTTTCCCCTTTAATCAGACATACTAATATAATATGTATACTATATATATTTATATATAAATTCAACCTTTTACCATTGTATATATCTGAAGATTAACATGTTTTTGTTTTTTTCTTTCTTTTATATCAACTCCAAGTAATTTTTCTTAAGAAAAATTTATCTATACACTCTAAGGTTAGGTTGAAAGATGAAACAATTATTCACCCCACTTTAAATTGTCGTATGATGACAATTTACAAGGACGTCGTGATGACGACAGATGGCGTAAAAAAAACAAAAAAAAAAAACATTTTTTTTTATATAATATGTATGTACATAATATATGGAATATTTTAACAATTAAAGTATATGTATTATAAAAATTAATAAAATATAAATATATAAAAAAAAAATTTAATATAACAATTTAGCTGCCATTTCTAAATTTCTTTTTCTGAAATTTTAATGATTTGAAGTTTCCTGTTGTTTTTTTTAGTGAAAATTGTGATGAGAAAAAAATAGTAATTTCCGTGTGGTAAAATGATTGAAATCTTACTCCTGTAAATCGTTACTAAATTTATATTTACATACATATTATATGTATATATTCTTGAGAAAAATTATGAAAATTTTTTGTTTTTGTAAATTATTGTGAAAGAATTAATAAAAAAAATTATTTCTTAACATTCTTTTGTCACCCACTCAACAGATGTCACCCACTGCGACATATACTACATATACTACATATATTTTATATTTTAAATTCAATCATAATATTATTAAATTTTATTTGTGTTAATGTCTTAATGAAAACTAGAAGCTTCAATATTATTAAAAAAAAAAAATTAAAATATTTTAGTTATCTGAAAAGAAATTTTATAGGGATACAAACAGGTGACACAAGCTAAGAAGAGCTTATTTTAGATGGAAACAAAATTTTAAATAAACTTCAGTTTTGTAAAATAATGAATGAAATAAAAGGGAATTATCAAAAAAATAATGTAAGTCTATCTTTTATATCAATCCAATGGTGTAGTGGTGAAGACACCTGCCTTTAATTCAATAGACTTCGGGTTTAAACTTCGGCTTCGGCTGGAAACTTCATAGATTAATAAAAAAATAATATAGATTTTCTTTATAAAATATAATTAGTCTAATATATAATTAAATAAAAATAGGTATATATATATATATACCATATAATTATATCATGACGCTATTGCACCAACAACTTATCACTAATTAAATATTCATTTTTTTGAAACCATATTTGCTTTTAACTCAATATAGCTCACCAAAACCGTATTTGCTTATAACTCAATATAGAGTTTTGGGTAATAAAAAACATTCACTTATCGAAAAAAAATGATTATTTGATAAGTGATAAATGGTTGTTGCAATAGGGTCCATATTTAATAAAATACAAATAAAATAATTCTTGTAGAAGATCATAGAAGGCGAACAAATAAGAAAATGTTTATGTTTCATAGTCTTATATAATAGCTAGAGCCGAATAATCAACGGCTTAGTTTCAACTACTAATTATTCTAGAAACTGAAATGTATAGTCAATTATGAATAATAAATGACTTTATGGACGCTCCTATGCTCTTTATAGGAAAAGGTTGGGGAAAAAAATAAATCTTTCATAAGAGACACTGTTAAAGAAGGAAAAACAAAGAAAAAGAATAGCAAAAAAATCTATGTTGTATGACCTAAAAAGTATTCTTTGACTGAATGACTGAATTTTCTTTGATAGTGTTGGACTTGAACCAACCAAACGCGACCTCCCGTTTAAACCACACACTAATTTAGAATGTATATGGTATAATGTACTGTTTCGTGTTTGGTTTAGTGATTGGGGAAAAACTTTGTTTAAGAGCCGATTTCTAACAAACCTAAATCAACATTTAACCCTTTCATCTAAATTTAAATAAACTATTCTGTATAAAAGTCTGGTTAAACAAGGACTGGTCTGATTTATTAAATCAGTAAAAATATTCTAACCAATCAGAGTTTCAAGGTACTAAGAAATCGTAATATGATGTGTCAGTTGAGTTCAATTTTTATGTATGTTGGTTGAACTACAAAATAATTTTTTTTTAAATTAATGATATAAAATTATTTACAATTTAATGTAAATAAAAACTCAATTTTTTATAAAATTTTGATATTATAACAATAACGTGAAATGAAATTTTACCAAAATATATTTTATAAAAATTGCAGAAACTCATTCTCATTTTTTGACCTTTCGTATTCACAATAATATTAATTGTGATGAATCATGATGAATTTTATCATTTATAATAGAAATTAAAGATAATGCATATATAATGCAATAAAAATAAATATTTTTTTTTCTTTTATAGGATTCATTTTAGATTTTGATTTAGGTTTTTATTGAAAAAAAAAAAAAAATGTAAAGAAGATCATCCATCGTATATCATCTCCTCTTTCATGACGAGAACAATATTACAATTGAAAAATTTAAAAGGTAAAAAAAACAAAATTTTTGAATGTCAGGATGAATGAATCGTGATAAATTATATTACAATTGCAATTGAATTTGAAGTTCATGAACTTTCTTTACCTTTTTTTTTTTTTTGTTTTGTTAATTTTAAAGTTAATAATAGAATAGAAAATTACCTTTGATTTGAATTAAAGTAAAAAAAAAAAACAAAAAAAAATTAGTAAAAGATTGTTATTTGTTAAAATATTGCAAATTTTATTAAATGACTAAAAGAAAAATTTCAATAATGTACATTAGGTAGGAAAAGTTTATTTGGTCAGTTTAAAGGTTATTTTTACCATAATATTTTCTTTTAAAAATGACCAAAAGAAAATTTAATATAATAGTCAAGATTTTTCTTCTTTTTTTTTTTTTTCTTTTGAGTATATTTATATATGTAAATAATATGTAGATATATCGTATATCTTTATATTGGAATGATTATGCAATATTTCTGCAATATCTTAAAAGTGCAATTCATTATGGCTTTTATTTAATTAAATAAAATATTGATTCAGTTGGCCATATTTGAAAAATATTAGCCATATTTGAAAAGATACAGATATTTTGATGAATCATTACTTTCTTAATTTATAGAAGGAAGCTCAAATAAAAATTGCATAAAATTACATATTTTTATCTAAATTATTTTTTACATTAATTTTAAATTTATTTAAAATTATATATTTCAAAAATATACACAATTTAATGTTTTATTTTTACAAAATATTATTTATCATCAGTTTTTCTTCAGGTTTTTTCTGTTTGTTTAAAAAAAAAAATGCTTTGTGTTGTAATACTTTATATTAAGGTCTCTTCTATTTAAAATATACATAGATTATATCTTTCATTTCAGCTTAAGGAACGAATTTCAGCTTTTCGGTGATGATGCTGTTCTCAAATATACATAGCGGACAGGAGAAGCTATATTTTCTTTCAAATATACATAGAGAATAGAAGAAGCTATATTTTCTTCTTAATATAAGGCATGATCTCATCTTAATTGAACAATGGCTGACTATTCACCGTCTTACATTAAATTTAAAATAAATGCTTGAAAATAAATTGTTCAACCTTAAATTCGTTATCCTTCTTATCCTTCAAAAATGAATCCGTTAATTGTTAAGAGTTCAACTATCTTGGCCTTATTATAGACAGAAAATCGAATTAGAATTTTTACATGTGAAAATTACGCAAATTTTTGTCAAATAATACCATCGTTACAATATACTCCACTTATATCAAATAACATATTTGTTATCTTAACTCTATTTGGAATAAAGCTCCTCAGATTTATACTACTGATATTACTAATTTATAAAAAATATATTAAAATAGCTCAGGGGCTCCCAATTCTACATCCCATAGATGAACTATACACAGATAAAAGCACGTTTGTTTAACAAATATAATTAAGTTAGAGCTACTTATAACAGCTGTATTTTGAAAATTATACACAGTTTCTTATTAAATAGAAATGTACACATCCACAATCGTAACACTAAAAATCAATCAAAATATAGATAGATATATTTATAGCTAAATCTAAATTATTCCAATCATCAACAAAATAACTGATTCGAGCCATTATACTAGAAATCAATAAAACAAATCAAATAATCAAATAATACAATCTTTTTTTTTTTTGCGAGTGTAGTTGGAAATCATCGAAGGACACTATAGAAGAATGAAACGAGCACGAATTCTCTATCAGTGTGTGGTACTTTAACCCATTAAACACCCTGCATCTTTTTGATCAAATAATAGATACAAATTTTATTACTCATGTACTGCTTGGTAAAAGGAAGTTGAGTTATAAAATGAAAATTGATTTCAAATTGGCAGGCATAAAGTTGTTAATGTTCATATTGAATCTTTTAATGTAATTATCGCTAATTCTTGTGAACACATGAAGTGATAAATGGTTCCACATTCGCGATCTTCATACCACAAACGAATTTCCATAAGCCGAATTACGCCATCTGGGTATTTGAAATGGATTAGGGTGGGCAGAAGGAGCTCTTCTTGCTTCTCTTTGATAATACATTATCTATAATTGATTTTCAAAAATATTTTTTTTTATTGAAATTCAAAATATTACAATGGCAAGTCAAAGAAAATAAAAAATTATTTAAAGATTTAATATAAATTTATTAAAAATTATAAGGCCATTCAGTGCTAGGCTCATTGAAGTAAACATATATAAATGTTAAAATTAAATATTATGTTCTATAAAGAAAAAAAAAATCATATAACTAAAATTCCGAAATGAGTTCATCATTAAACTAAAGATTTTATTGCTAAACATCTGAACGATTATACCTTGATTTGACATTATCGAAATTTTACATCTACAAATATTTGTCTTTGTACACATTTAACCTAAAACCAAACAGAACACTCATTGTGAAGTGTCTACCATATTTTTTACTTAAAAGCCTAAAATTTCGCTTTATTAACATTTCTTATTCAAGAAAAATATGTTTTCTGCTTCTTTAAACTGTCTTTATATATTTTTAAATCTTTACATTTCATTCTTACAAAAGAAACAGACCGAAGTAGATAGTTTTGACGATCTAAGAAAAACTTGACAAAAATATATGATACTAAATTTTTTTAACATTAACGTTGATTTTAAATAAGATTGAAAAGATATAGAATATATTAAGTAATAACACAATTTCAGTTTCTCTTTTTGAAGAAATAGAATTGAAAATGAAAAAAATAAACACAACTCAAAAAGAAGAATATAATAATAAAGCAACAAACATATATAATATTATAAGTATTGTAAGTGATAACAGGATCTAATGAAAATTTGCAAAAAAATTTATAAAAAAATTTTTCTTAAAATAAAATCTTTTTTTTTATACTAAATCTAAAATACAATAAAAAAAAAAATTAAAAAAATAAAAAACTTTCAATGACAAAAGACAAACCCAACTAAAAACCATAGAACTGCAAAAAAGGCACGTGCTGTACAAAACAAAAAAAAAAAAATGTAAAAACTTAACAAACTGCACAGAAAAAAAAAAAAAAAACAAAAACAAAATAAAATAAACGAAGAAAACCATCATCCTTTTTCATTTCATGTACATATATACATTCAAAAATTCTATTTACAAACAAAAACAAAAAAAAAAAAACAAAAGTTTTTATAAAACATAAAAGACAATATTTTTGTTTTTATTTTTAAACATAATAACATATAACATAATTTTTTTTCTTTTTATCCTTTTTTAATCTACGAAGGAAGTTTTATTTTAATTTTTTTTTTTGTTGTTTTATTATACAAAAAATTTCTTTTTTGCCTTCTTAAAAACGATTCGATCTCTTAGTGCCTGTTACATGAAACTTTCAAAAATTTTTTATTTTCCTATAAATATATTTAATATTTTTCTTTTTTTCATATTTATATCACTTTATATATCCTGTTTTTTTTTTTTCTTAAATAACGATATCTCTAACGATATATCCTTAGAATTAATAATAATATATATACATTATCCTTGAAAACCCTCATTTACCATCATAAATATTCCATTCTATTTTACACTTATATGCTTAATAATATTTTTCAGGTTTATACATTTTCATTTTTATCTAACATTTGAAATTCCTTAAGGACTATTCAAAACAATAACAACAAAACAAAAAAAAAAAAAAAACAAATTAAAAGAAAAAGAAAAAAAAATAAATCAAAACAAAATAATTTTTCTACTTGCATTAAAAATGTATAAAAAAATTTTTTTTTTCACTATTCGGTTTTTTCATTTCTACAATTCTCTTCCTACAATTTAAATCTGAAAACCACAGGAGAAAAAAACATTCAGTACAAACCATAAATCTGTCTTTTCATTCAGTACAAACCATAACATTCAAAACATTCAGTACAAACCATAAAAGAAGTGTTGTTGTTGTCTTAAAAAGGAAGTTTTGTTGTTTTATTTTATATAGAAGAAATAAGTAAAAAATTTCCAACCCTTTTTTTCAAACATATTTTTTATCCCTTTCATTTTATTTTCCAATAATTTTTGTATTTTATATTTTTTTCAACATTTTTCTTTCTCTTTGTGTTTGTTTTTATTCTTTCCTTTTTCGTTTTCATTTCGTTTATTATCCTTTGTTGTACTTATTTTTTTAACCCTTGGGAATATTTCAACCACTATATATCCTTTTAATACTAGGCGTTCAGAAATTCATGGAACACATTGCAACAAAAAAAACGGTTTGGTATAGTTTTAAACTAAAATATGCCTTATAAGTTACAATATAATAACAAAAACAATAACAAAAATATTAAAACAGGTAAGTATTTACTACGAAACAAAAATGTAAACCTACATATGGTTTCTTAAGAAATTTAAATGAAAGGAATAACTATAATAAAAGTCTTATGTACCCTAAACATCATTTGTGCGCACTTTTATTTAAAGTATGCATTCATTTCATTATATATTATTGTATTGAAAGGGCCAAATTTAAAAGAAAAAAAAGTAAAAGGAAAAACAAAAACTAAAACCAAAAAAAAAAAATAAACACAAAATTAAGGATACACCTGGCATTTGTTTTTTTCTTACTTTTTTATTTCACCACTTCTTCATAACTTTATCGCAATTCTCATTGATATTCATAAAAAAAAAAACAGAAAAAAAAAAGTATTGGATTGGATTTCATTTATTCGATGAACTCAAGTGAACTAAACATTAGAATGCCATCTGTTAAAATAAAATAAAGTTCATTGTTCCTTGTGTCATTAACGAATATAATATGATGATATGAAAACTACTACGTCATGACTCATGTGAGTATAACTTGTTGGTAATTCAATCAGTAGTCAATCATCAGTAATCATTATCAAGTAATCGTCATTGTCATCTGTCAAAAAAAAAAGGAAAACAAAACTTATTTTGTTTTTGAATAAAAGTAAATCATTTAGAAAATTTAACCAATTCATGTAAAGCCTTTTGGTCAAGTGTAATTTAATCTAAATGATTTGCTGTCTAAAGCAATAAAGGTGGATGTGGTATTTGTCAAAATGCTCAAGGAATTTATTTTATTTTATATCTATAAATTATGTTCCAAAAAAAAAAAATACATACACAGCGTGGTGATTGATATGTTAGTATGAAAATGTGACATACATTTTTCACATCTATCAAAAGTAATTGAAAAATTATTCGAGATAAAAGTCAAATTCGAAATTTATTAGAAGTAATGATTAAGCCAAAAAGAAAGATTTAGAATAGAATAGAATCTGATAGAAAATTAAGATTATTCAAAATAGTAAACATATGATAATAGTAACGGAGACGGGGGCAATAATAAACGTACGTATTTATTTATTTTTGAAATTGATTAGGTAGATAATTTTCAAAAGTCTTCATATAAAAATAACCGAAATACCGAAAATATTAACATTTAAAAGTTTTTTGAAGAACATATTGTCATTAGTTCAAAAATTTTTATATAAAATGGTCTCATCTCCTCTGTAAATGACTTTTTTTTAGTTAGTTCTCACTTCTCAATGTTAAATTTACTTGAAATTTTTTTATATTGTTTTTTTTTTTTATTTTTCGTAATTAACTGTCGTGTTCATATACATTTGTACAATTATAATTTATTCATGTTATATACGTAATCATCAGGTATAGATGATTATTAAAAGTTCCTGCAAAAATTTCCTGTAGTAGATTCCAGTTAAGATATTTTTGCAATTTAATGCTTAAGTTTAATTAACCTTAAATGTTTTTTATCGATAGCATAATTTAGTGTTGTCATAGTAAGAGGTACTTGTTCAATAGTATTGTAAATTTTCAATACCTGTAATACCGGTATATACCGGTGTTGATTATTGAAAAACAAAAATTTACTACAACTTCTTATGTCAACATAAATAACTTTTATACTTATATCCGAATTAAAATTGCATAACACCGCTATAAAATTTTGCATCAAATATAGTTTCTTTTTTATAGTGATATATTGATGATATATGATTTGGTGAGTGGTGATATATTGTTTTCCATTGTCATAGTAATCTTAGACAGTGTTGCAAAAATTTCAAAAAAAGGGATGATGTAAAATATTGAAATGAACATTTTGAACAAAGATAAAAAAGAAGAGTATAATACAAGAATATAAAAATTAATAAAGAATTTTCATATTTATTCTCAATTATTGAATTATTATAGATAATCTTAAATCTTCTTCTTCTGATCCGCTAAACTCTAAGAGAAACATAGGGCGACAAAAAGCTCTTTTAATCTGTGATGATCATTTGAAATTCTTTTAAGTTGTAGTCATGTTTTTCCTTGAGTCATCACTTTAATTATGACAGTTGTTTTCTGTTTTCAATTTGCATGTTGGTCTACCTATGCATCTTTGATAGCTTTCTGTCTATTTCATTCCATAGATTGTTGTAATTTTTTTTCTCAGAGTTTGAAGATGCTCTTCGTTTGTTATTAAGTTTGGTCAAACAACTTTTAAGATTTGGCAAAAAATTTATAAACACCTGCTATTTTTTAATGATAGGTATTATATTTTTGTTGTTTAACTGGGTTACAAAAGAGCTGACACAATGTTTGTTTAAAAATTCTATTATTGAATTGCCATACTTTTGAGAGAATGCCAATAGCATTGCTGATTCAGTTTTTTTTTTTTTTTTGAAAAGCATTGAGTAACAGTAATCCCTTCGAAGATATTAAAACTGATCCACGTCTTCTTTTTAAATATTAAGATTGAATTATTTGTTTTTTTAATTAATATCAAATATTTCCACTTTATAGATTGCTGCTGACTAATATATCTGTTTTAAATTTTTTGAGAGTATTTTCAGATATAGATATTCAATCGTGGAAATCAATATCCAATCGTCACATGTTTTTATTTTGCCCCAGTAAACCGAACAGCTTTTTCCTATACATAATTATTTAATATATTATTTAATTCCGTTTTCAAAGAGATCCATATTTTTGTGAGTACTTCTTTTCCAAAATAAATATAGAATTATATAAGAATTTGAAAAAAGAATTCATAATTCATAAAATATAAATTAATTTGATTAAACTTTATAACTGTGATTTTATTTTAAACTTTTGTAAATATTATGATGGTTATCTTTAAAAAACATAAATTTTACTTTTTCTAAAATTCATGCTTATTAGTCGCGGTTTTAGTTTTTTTTTTTTTCTTATTATCTCTTATATAATTTTGATTTGTTGACTTTCTGACAACTATAAATCAAAAATTTTATTCTTATAAATCCTTGACACTATATATTTTATTTAAAACGTTAGATGATCAACGGCGACAAATTCAAAAAAAAAAAAACAAAAAAAAATTAAATATAATCACGGTTTCATTTCACAATTCATCAAAAACCACAAGAATGAAAACTCCCAGACTTCTTAATTATCACTTATCAGCAGTGGTGCATTAAAATTTGGTCAACAGGTTAACATCAATTTAATTCTTCATATTTCCAACAATGAAATTGTTGTGGTTGGAATTTTAATTTTAATTTTTTTTTTCGCTTTTCGAAATGTTCACATTTTAATCATATTTTTAGTAAAGAACAAATAAAAGAAAAAAAAAAAAGAGTTCAAGAATTGAAGAATTGTTTAGTTACATTTGGTTTATAAAATTTGTGGTTTAAATTTTAAAGAGTGACCATATGTCAATTTTTATGTTTTTGAAATTTTTTTTATTTAATACACAACCATTTTGTTCAAAATACTTTTGGGTATTTTAAAAAGTATTTTGGGTAAAATACTTTTGGGTAGTATAATAAAAAACCAAAAATAAACTGTAATTTTGTTTAAATGTTTTATGAAACCGTAATATACTGGTAAAATTAAATGTGTTAAACGTCAAGAAATTAAAAATAATTTAAAAAAAAAAATAGGAACAAAAAGGTTTTCAATTAATCAGAACCAAACTTTAATAATATATTAATGTCGATTTATAAATTAAAGCTTTAAAACTGTAAAAAAGATAATAAGATTTCCAAATTGTTTGAATCTATAAGACGCACAGTTTTTGTTTCTTTATGTAGACGTATGTTTTTGATTTTGCTTTCGTCTTTTATTAAATCTACCTTTTATAATATACATATTTGATTGAAAGCGTTTTATGTTCAATATAAATAACAAATTATAAGAAAAGACGGAACCTGTCAAAAATTATTAATTAAGTTCCAAACATTTTAGATATATAACACTCTACGTTAATTTCCCTAAAATGCTATGACTTTGAGTATTCAAAAAAATTTAATTCTGTGAAAACTATGTTAACTTTTTGTTCTTTATCTTATTCAGAGGATTGCATTGTATTCTTTTCTTTTCTATTTCTTATGAGGAGAATATACTCCATCCATTAAGTTGCTTATTATTTACATTGAATTAATTTTCCGTTTCTTCAATCATTACTTTCAGTAAGCAAGTATTTTCTAATAGTACAATAGTAATAATAATAAGCGGATTAATTGTTCCCTTGTACCACATTTAAAGATTCCCCATCCTTGTCATAACTTTTTTTTATCCCTTATCCCTTTTATATAGCCGAGTTATTGCGATACCAGATTCACCAAATTATATTTTAACTAAACCACTCTCCCTGGTTTAGTTAATATACACACTATTAAGAGGGTATTTTCGCGCTTTTGAAGAATCGTATCTAGGAATTATGAAAAAAAAGGAGTTGATTACTGACCTATAGTTATTGTATTGGTGTAATCTATTATTTTTAGATTATTATACGATACGAAAAAACACTATATATTATTCTATATAAATTACTACTGGCGACTTTCGTCAAATAGGACATTATTCTTGTACCCATTATTAAATTAATAAGGTGATCATTTTTTTGTTCTTATCGGTGAACGAAATACTACAAATAAATTATTATTATCAAAACGTGAAAAAATATTGGTACATAAAAATAAATAAGCTGGTCACTTTACCAATTTTTAAATTTGATTAATTATTTATTGAATTTTAAATTTTTTTCCTATTATATTTTGCAATGATAACAAGAATGATTAGTTTGACTTTATTTAGTCATTTTATTATGGTACTTGATAATTTTTTTTTGTATTTTTTCATATTGATTTGCAGACTCAGAGTTTCACATAAAATTTATTTTTTATTTTTCTATCAAATTAGTCATAATTTAAGCGTGACCAGATTTTTTTTTGTTTTTTTTTTACAAATAGTACCATAGAAAATAAAGAAACAAAAAAAAAAAAAATGTGATTACAAATCAAATGACAGCTTTTGAATTTATTTTTGGAAATTTATTTAACTTAACATTAATTTTTTTTTTTTTTAATATTATTTGATTTATTTCTGTCCGCATTATTTGTGGTGAGAAATTATTAACGAAAATATTATTGGTCTTGATTTGATTTTGTTTTTTTGTATTTCATCAAAATTTTATTGTTAGGAAATTATTTTAAAAATGAAGATAATTACGGTTTTATAAAAATAAAATATTGCATGAAAAATCGAAAAAAATATTCTTATGTGGTAAGTATCATAATCGTTCAACAATCTGATCCAATTGCATAGTGGTTAAGTCAACAATCTTTCATTTAAATGGTCTTGGGTATGAAAATCTATCAGGTGATATTGGATGATTGATTGGTTTAGCAGAACTCAAAAATAAAATGAGCTCTCCAATTTTAATTTCGCATAAATTGTTTGTATTTGAGAAAGTGTAGGAAATCTTAAGATTTCCTATTTGAGCACAGTTAGAGTCGGACAATTATAGAGAGTCTTCTCTATCCTTTCATCTTCACAGCTTGTACACTGTGTGTGTTGTAAGAAATATTCATTCTGGCTGCATGCATTCCTATCGTTCAGAGACGTGTAATTATCGGTACAGCTTTAGCAGGTCGTATCGATACAGCAGGCATAGTATAGTATCTAATTTATATTAAATAATTTATTTCGCAATAAATAAATAAAAAAATTAATATTCATATCATAACAATAATCTAACATAATGGGTATGAGTATCATATAATGGGTATGGTGCATTTTATCAAAAGACGTTGAAAAAATAACTTTTATCAAAAGTCGTTTAAAAAAAAAAGCGATTTTAAAAGGTTGTTCTACCCAATTTTCAACTGATGTAAGTTTGTTTTTCCTAACACTGCTTTTTTATTATGAGAAATCACTTTACAAGAGCAAAAAAAAAAATACCATTGCTTTATTCATCCTTTACAAAAAAAAATGTAAATGTTTTTAATAAAAAAAATGTTTTTCTTATATTTTTTTTTTTTCTTCTTTTGTCTAAATTTTACTTTATCCTTTTTTTTTGTTCGTTACGTTTTTTTTACTTTTTTTTTGTTTTTGTTTTGTTGTATCCCCATTGCAATTTTTTTAACCTTTTGTTTATGCAAATATACAAGTCCTGTTTTGTTAGTAAAATTTTCTTGCTATTTTTATTCCTTTTTATCAACTCCCGTTAAATATGGCATATTTATCATGTTGAATTCGGTTTTGAGCGATGTGAGTTTAAGCCTTTTTTGCAGTTCTAATTGATCCAGTCTTTTTTGTAACAATATTTAACCTTTTCAGCCCTATATTATAAATTTTTGTTATGTTCATATTATTAAAGAAGAATAAATGTTATTGCATTTTGTAAAAGCACAAAATTGGTTCCGAAACTAGTATGACGCTACTCTCGCAGTAATTAGAGAGGAAACCAAAATTCTAATGGTAGGTACTACAAAATGTTTATAAAAAACATCAGTTTATGCTATTCAAACTTTTATTATAAGTGTTTAAATATTTTTGGTGCTTGTTAGCTAAGCTGCTAAGTAACTTTTACTTTGAAACACGTCAAGTAACAAAGTAAATAAAATATTCAAAGGTGTTACGTAAAAAAACTCAAGTGACATTAGGGTTAAATGAATGAACAAAAAGAAATTAAGTAAAAATAAATCAAAAGTTTTTTGAGATGGAATTTTTACTTTTTACCTATACCAAAAAAAAAATCTTTTGTTTTCAATTTTTTATTAGTTTTTTTTTATTCTGTTTCATTCTAGATAATAAAGGAAGGCGTGATAAATATCAAGGATAGAGTAGTAATGTTTGCTAGGATTTTTTTTTTTTATGTAGGAAAAAATACTTTTTGTCTTTCATTGAGTCCCAGTGCATTAAACTTTAAAAAAATTTTTATTTTTCAACCAAAGATTTTTTCCTAGTTTTGTTTTATATTTTGATCCTTTACAATTTTTATCCTTAACTTCTAAGTTATTTTTTATTTTATTTCTAACATTTATTGTTTCCTGAACAGGAACTAACTATACAAAACATTTTTGAAATTATAAAGAAAATTAAGGTTCTTCAAAATTTATATACGGGTTCTAGAATAATAAAGAACCTTGGATAAAAATTACATTATACTAAGATTAAAGTTGCCTTTAAGTTCTTCTTTTATTTTTTTGGATGGTTCTTCATTTTTATTTTTAATATTATTTTAAAGAATTCTTAAATATGACATTTAAATCATAGGCTTAGATAAAAAATGTTTTGTAATATTTACTTACTTCAAATCTAATGATAAGAAAATTTTTATATTCTGATAATCAAATCTATCTGGCTATAATGAATAACAAAAAATAAAAGCAGGGTTTTATATTAAACGAAATGAAATCAAATAATAGGGAAAAGTAATATTTATACAGTCTAGGTTGAGTCTTATAAGTTTTCTACATAAACTTAACCTTGATAATTTTTTTAATTGATGAAGACTGAACTAACCTGTCATTAATTGCAATATAGACACTAGGACCGTAAAGCACCTTCAAAACGTAGAAACATAGAAAATCTATTCGACAAGAGTTGATGTTAAGTTTCTCTATAGATTTATGATACGATAACACCATTTTGGCACAAGAAACTTTCTCAAACTTCTCAGATATATATCAGAGAATTCATCTAAATTTTAGAAAAGAAACTACCCAGATATTTTGGTATTTTTCATGACAGACTATGACAGGTGCAAAGATAGTGCTCCACGCTCTCTATAGCAACAATTCCTCTGCAAAATCTAATTTTATATCTAAGAATTAATAACTTTAAACGAATTACAATTGTTATAATTTATATTTTTATCGCGAAGTTAGATTAATATTGTTTGATTACTACCATTTATATTTTATACATAGTACCTAATTTTTTCTTTTTAATTATATAAATTCTAATTTATACCTTGTATATAAATTAAATTGTTATTTTAATATATATATTTATTATTTAACCATTTTGCAGTTAAAATTTTAACCATGAATATGAATTAAAAATATCTAAAAAAAAAAAAAAAAAATGTCCCATTTTAAACTATTCAAGTTCACTTTTTTCTTATCTGTTGTTTTTTTTTTTCTTTTTATTTTGTTTTATAATTTAACAAAAAAATCCCCTCATCATTAATAATTTAGTCCCCTTTTTCAATAACCTTAAGATACTTTATATTTTTTTTTTTTTAAAGATAAATTTAAATAATAACTAAAACACAATCTTTAAAATTATAGATATAACTAGTAAATTGTAATTACAATAATTAAAGTTCTATTAGACTTTGAATTTTGAAGGTTGACAAGAGATCACGTTGATAGCAAAAAAAAAAAAACAAAAAAAAAAAATAAATCGAAATTATTATTATTAAATTTTGACACCTACAACAACTCAAACGGTCAATCTAAAGTTCATCTATATTAAACGATTAAAGAAAAAACAATAACAAAAAAAAAAAAAAAATTGTTATGCAATTTTGACACTTTCAAATGAATTTTTTTTTTTTTTTAAACCTAAATCATTTTTTTTTTTTTTTAAGTTTTAATTTTAGGTTTCACAAAGATGTAATTTCTGACAATAACATTTTAAGTTTTTATTTTTTTTTTTAAATATAACCCTTAAGGTAAATTATTATGTTTATTTTAAATAATCAAGCGCCGGTCATTATTAATTGCAGAGAGATGTTAAACTTGTGTACACCTTAATATTATCATACATTGTATATAACTATTTTAAATTTAACTGTAATCAAATTCAAATCAATTGTAGATTTAGTATAAAAGTAATAAATAATAAAGAAATTAACTGTAAAAAAAATACCACCTACCTAATAGAAAAGACACAAAAAAAAAAGAAAAAAAGAAATGAAATCAATGTTTTGAGAACATGGTCAATCTTTAAGTCATAATATTTATTTGTATTTAATTTAAAAATTGCAAAATAAAATCTTATTATGTCGAATATTAAAAATAAAAATTAATTTTAAATTAATCAAAATGTTAACAACTGTCAATAAAATTTAAAATATTTTAAATTTAAAAACAATTAAATATCTGTTTTATGGATAATTCATACTATAAAACAGTGTTAAGAACCACTCCGTAATTTTGTTACAAATATTAATAAGTGTTGCCTATATTCATCCTGCAATAATATTTGATAACATCTAAAAATATTAGAAGAAAAAATCTCGTTTTACTTTCTAACTCTTCCTAATTACTTCTAACTCATCCTATGGACCCGAAATCTATTTGGCACAATTGAATCTTTAAATACAGAATGTTCTTTACAAGAAAAAGAAAAAACGATTTCTTTATTAACAGATCGCTTTCTAAAAATGAAGTTCACAAAAATGTTAAATGAAAAATTTTTGGATTTTTATGCAAGAAGGATACCCATCTCTATCTAAGTAGCTACGGATCCTTGCTTAATGCGGTACTGTATAATTTGTACTGAAATTTGTATCCTATATATTTGTTATATGAATTAAATATTTGTAATTTATTAGTGCATTATTGTAAAATCTCTAATTGTTTTTATAATAAATTTATTGTGCGATTCAATCCCTGGATAAATTGACACAATGGATACTTTAACACTAATACATATGTGGCATTTATTAATGGAATACTAAACATTTAAATACGCTTTGAATAAATTTAAAGAGTCTAAACGGAATATTTTTTTTAGACTGCTAGAATATATGATGAATTTGCTTA
This sequence comes from Poecilobothrus nobilitatus, assembly GCA_947095535.1. Taxonomy (NCBI): domain Eukaryota; kingdom Metazoa; phylum Arthropoda; class Insecta; order Diptera; family Dolichopodidae; genus Poecilobothrus; species Poecilobothrus nobilitatus. The sequence goes on along the minus strand of OX352773.1, from coordinate 237,806,154 downwards.
GTCTATTTTTTTTTCTTTCTTTTCTGTGTATGGGTTATCCTGCCCTATGAAAAATAAATAATTTTGAATATAGTATAATTATAATAGGTATAGTTGTTTAACACATTGAATCCTACTCTCACCAGGAAACATAAAAAAATACTTGCGTTAAGTCTCACGTATCACCGGTGAACATCACTGAAATGTTGTAAAATTCCGCTCTCACCGGTGAACATAAAATCAAACTTGCACTAAATTCTAATATATCACGGTGAACCTTTTTAAAAGTAAAAAACGGTACATTAATTTGATTCGGACTTTTGAGAATATTCAGGAATGTTCACCGGTGATACATGTGCGATTTAACGCAAGTTTATTTTTATGGTTAACTGGTGAGCACGAGATTTTGAAACATTTAAGTGATGTTCACCAGTGATACATGTGGAACTCAACGTGTTAAAATATTTGAAGTATGGTATCATTTGTCTAACAATATAATTACATTTCACTCATACTTTATTAGAATATATTCAAAATTTAATTGAAGCTTAAAACTGCATTCTACTGGGAAAAATACATGTTATTTTAAATTTAAAAATTTAAAAGTAACCAAAATTTAAAGGCAATTATGATTGTTTTTCGCTTTAGTAATTTTTGTTTTAGAATATTGAGAGTGTCACTAAATTTTGGAATTTTATGATAGGAATGAACTTTTACTAATTTTTTTTTCACTATAAGTGGTATTTCACTCATTGTTAAAATTTATTTTAATCCAAATATTACATCTTTAAGAATCCCTGTATTTATAAAATTCTATATCTTTATAGTTCTATATTTCTAGGTATCTTGATATATTTAAGCGATCGTATCCAAAACTTTTTGAAAAATGTACAAATAAAAGGCAATAAAGGCAGTATATAATACGTATGTTCAACTTAAGTATATTTGTGTTTATAAATTAACAAAATTATGTCTATTATGTATTCAGTGATTTGTGACGACGACCTTTCATATTATCTTTTTTATATTTTCATCTTTTATTTATCTTATAGGAGCACTAATAGGTGCTCTTTAAAGAGCACAACTATGCGTGTACTTTTTTGAATCCATTAGTCATATTATACGAGTATATGATTTTTGAGTTTTATTTTTATAAAGAATATTAAATAATTGTAGTGTTACTTTACGTGCTTTATATTATTTATAAATTTATATCTAAATATTAAAACTAATGTTGATTATTATTGAATTACCAAAACATTGTGTATGTTCTTGAAATCTGTTTGTTGTGGAACTGAATAAAGAAATAATGAAATTGAATTCACTTATAAATAAATTTTTGATTAATTTTAATAAAAACATTTATTTAATAAGAACTTTTGTTGTTTTGCGTATACAGTATTAAAATTTAACTTGTTGTTTTTATTGTTATTGTTCGTTCCCCCCTAGGCAAATATCCTTAAATATATGCTCTGTGACCCATTGTACACTGGAACTCCTTGAACTGCTTGTTTATCACAGAGAGTCATCGAACCCTTCAAGGCACCTAAAAAATCAGACAATAGTCGCCTGGTCATTCAGTTTCACTTAGAAGGTATCTTCCGAGTAGCTCTATCCCAAGATTCTTTGGCATTTTTTGATGGAATAGTAAAAAGATAACTTATAAATAGGTCTTATCGTTTTATTCAATCTATGTTACCATATACTAAACTTTAAAAGAATAAACTTTTATAAATTATAAGTTTATTTTCAGTTGATAGTTTCAGTTTTGCCGTTATTTGAAGAATATAATATTCTTCCAGTTTTGTTGATTTTAAACGTCTATATGAAAAGTAAGGGTTTTTTTTATCCATATATAGATTCTTAGGAATGTAACATATTGTCTATACCTTTAGTCCACAATTTTTGAATTTATTATTAAACTAATCTTAAACATAAGAAATTTCTTTTTCTGGAAAAATAAATATCATTTATTTACTTTTTAAGAAAATTGCTATTTTTTCGTTTTAAAAAAATAACTGGATAAGCTGTTTATGCATTTTTTAAGCTTGAAAACTACATTATTGCTACGCATTGTACACAAGTAATAACAGTCATATCAGTTGGAAAAAAATATATTTTAAGTTATCATCTAAAGCTGGTATATATATCTGATTCGTTTTCCGAAATAATTCCGAAATAATAAATAAAATTATTCGGATTCTAGAACACTTTATTAAACTATTTTACTACTTCCCAGTTACCACATAGTACAGTTTCAAAACATGTACGACTATAACGGTAATCGTACAAAAAATGTTTTTAATATAAATAATTTATATAACGGTAGTTCATTTTCATTTTCATTGCCATAATTATTTTCTATTATTTTCTATTTTTTTATTTTTCTTTTTTTTTGGTATTAGTTGGCATCACATTAAAAATTTATAAAAAAAAATAAAAACTGGTCACATTGATTTGAATGAATAGTGTACTGTTGATAAGCGTAAGTCTTTCAGTAAAAAATTTAACACTTGAACTAACACGCCTTTTTAGAATTAAAGAGAAATAGAAGAGTATATATAATTAAAGAGTCATAACAAATGACCGTAGAATTTGATTTGGAGTTTTGCGGTTTATTGTTATTATTATTTTGGTGCGGATTATAACTGTAAAAGTGTTAATGACATTGAAAGTAAACGGTTTTTATGGTTTTTTTTTTCTTTCATAATTTTGTAAATTTTTGGTAACTGTAGTGGAATTCTTAAGATTTTTTTTTTTTTTGAGAAGAAAGACTAATGAAGAAAATAAAATGGAAATGAGTATAATAAAAAAAAATGGTTATTTTAAATGGTTATATAGAAAAAAAGAAGACTTATTCAAAGTTTCTGGTAGTACTTTTTAAAGTTTTATATTCAAACTTTATCAAAAGTGTGTTCATCAATTTTACCTTTAGAGTTTTTTTTTTTTTTGTTTGAGTTAATAAAAAAAAATATTTTTATTATAGTTATTCAGTCAATTTATTATTTAAACAGTCGTATATCAGATTTCATTTTGATTTTATTTTGAATAAAGAAAGAGAAAGGAAGTTAATAAAAGAATAAAATAATAATAATAATAAAAAAAAAAAAAATTAAAAAAAATAAGTTGAGTTAGAAGAGCAAAAAAAGGAAAAATTAAATAAATTAATTATGTACCTTGAAATTATTATTATTCGTATATCTGCAAAAAAAATAGACATTTTTTGTTTCAAGGTATATTTGTTTTTTTATAACATAAAATAAAATGCCTATACATAATGTTAAAATACATAAAATATTCATCTATGTGTTTTAGTAAAAATAGAATTTAAATAAAAATAAAGATATTCAATTATAGAAAATTAATTTTATTTGCCTCTATAATATTCTATTCATTAATCACCCTTTCTGACCAATATTTTTGCAAAGACTAAAGTTACGTCCTTCGTTACGTCAATACTCATTGGTCCTTCATTTTTTAAATTTAAAGAAATTATGTTTTAATCCTAATTTTCATACAACCGATATACCGACGCTTTTGTTAGAGCATATGGCAGAAAATACAAAAAATATTTTATGTGAGATAAAGAGAAAATATAAAATATGGGGAGAACCATCCATCCATAAATATCAAGTCGAAAGTAATAAGGAGAGTAATCATAAATACTAGCTTAAAAGATGTTCTTTGAATTTATTTTGATGTAATTATCGCCAATATTTTTACTACATATACAAAAATATATAAAAACATTTTGGCTTTACTTTAGTTTAACATCCACGGCAGATACTTTTCAAATTTTGCACAAACACTTTTGGACACGAACAAACATGTTCCGTCCGTCCGTCCGGGTTAGCGATGAGGTCATTAACCAGATCAAATAGCCCTTCAAAGTTTAATTTTTACATTTTGATTTTTTTTTATCATATCTTCTGAACTATATAAGGTATATGGACGACATTTATATGCGGTTATGCTGAAGTCCGGTGAAATAATCATTCGAATGAAAAAGTCCATTCTGTATTCGAAAAAATTGGTATGCTGAAGTCCATTCCGATGTCAAAATCATATTTAATATTTTTTTTGTATCTTTTGTATAAAAATTATTTTGCACTAAATAACACTTCCTGAACATAACTGTTTGCTTTCAAAAGATTATTTATGTCGAAAGGAATTTCATTCATTTTAATTAATTTTCCATTTCGACAGACTTCAGCATAATCATTTTATACTTATACTTATCTGAAAGATCACAAAATTTACTTTCTAAAAATATGCTCCTTTTTGTGAAATTACAAATGTTTTAGTTACAAAATTGAAAAAAAAAGAAACAAAAAAACTCGATTTTTAGAGTTATTGTTTATTTGTCATTAAAGAATATAAGAACTGAATAGCATAGCAAGTTTTTAAAACACTAAAAAAAATGTCAATTAAAATTCTTCCTATTTTCTAATATGGGTCAATCCATTTTACTAGTTGAAGTTGTTTTCAAGTTATATTTGTGTTTCATTGTTTGAAAAGGATCGGACGCAAGAGCTAAAGAAAAGTTTAGCTAAAAGTTTCATACATTACTAAACCATATATAAATTTCTATGGTTACAAGACATTTGAAAATCTAAAAAGTAAATTTTAAAGTTAAGTGTTTTGGTCATATTGAAAATTATCTATTTAATATCAAAATAAAACGGTTTAGTGTAAAAGCTTTACACAGCTTTTCCTCTTCAGGCCTGGCTATAAATGTCGTAAGGAGGAAAACTCTTACAACGTATGAGGAAACCCACACTCCCTCGGCTCTTACCCACTAGGCCCGGAGGCCTCCGAGTTTAATCTTCTTACGGAAAGCACTAAAAAAATTAATTCCGACTATATATTGTATTTTAGGTCAATATTTAAATTAGTCGTTATTTCATATTTAGGTTATGGTTTGTTAGCCAATATATTGAATCATTTATGATGTCTGTTTAAATTTCATAATAAATAATAAATTAAAGCAATTTAATATTAGTTTTGTTTTTTTGAGTAAATTCAATTTCATATTAATAAAGTTATCCTCCCTATAAAATTATTTACAATTCTTTAACAATAAAAATAATAATAATTAAATTACACAATAAATTGTCATTACTCATTACTCAATATACAATGAAATTAAAAAAAAAAAAAACCTATTACTTTTCAATACAATATTTCTTAGATTGATCTTTAAATGGGTAAATAATAAATATAACAATGGTTATTTTATGTAAATTCATTAGAAACAAAAATTACAGAATTAAAAGGAAAAAAATTTACCTCGATATAATTTAATTTTTATTTGAAGACAAAAAATAATTGTAAGACAATAGAACCGTCGTCATCAAATAATTTCATTACATTTCACCTTATATGGATGAAATGGTCCATATTTATTGTATGTTACTTTTATTTTAACAATTTAGAAGGTACCGCCCTATATATGAAAATTAATTTTCTTGGTTATTTTTACTTTCATTTAAAAACGAAAAAACAAAAATTATTACCTATTCATTTTTTATACAAATAAAACGGGATGAATACTTTATACCATCTAAATATAATAAAAGACAAGTTGCTGCTGCTGAGTAGCGTGCCCTACTGTTATGTTAAATGTTAATTTAACAAATGTTATACTATGAAAAGAAAGAAACGTACATCTGATATTTACCCATATAACAGATAGAAAACAATAAATATTATAATGTTATGCTATGAAATGAAAGAAAAAACAAGGCAGTGTATAAATCAAAGTTTTTAGAGGGTCGTATTTTTAAGTAGAACATTATAAAATCTAAATATAATAAAAGACAAGTTGCTGCTGCTGAGTAGCGTGCCCTACTGTTATGTTAAATGTTAATTTAACAAATGTTATACTATGAAAAGAAAGAAACGTACATCTGATATTTACCCATATAACAGATAGAAAACAATAAATATTATAATGTTATGCTATGAAATGAAAGAAAAAACAAGGCAGTGTATAAATCAAAGTTTTTAGAGGGTCGTATTTTTAAGTAGAACATTATAAAATTGCAATAATATTTTTATTTAAATTTTGCTAAGTAACATTTTCTTAATATTTTAAAAATTTTGCCATAATATAGTACAATTTTAGAATCAGAAGTTTAGCCCATAATATAGATATATGAATAAAAATATGGGTATACATATATTAGATTTATTATAGATTTATTATTTTTTATATAGGCAACAGTTATTTATATGAATGAATGGACGGTAAACATAAACGAACAAAAAAAAAAATTCAGAATGTTCTATAGGTTATAATTTATATTTTTTAAATAGACTGATGTATAAATTTAATATTTAAAAAAAATAACAGAAAACAAAAAAAAAAAAGTAAAATGTAATACTGCGAAGAAAAATAAAAACGAATAGAAAAAAAAGGGAACAAAAATGTTACTTTGATTGTTTTTAAATATTTTTAAAGAAAAAAAGAACTATTAAAATGTTATGATTTTAAAAGAAAAAAACATACGTCTGATATTTACGTACCTACATAACAGATAGAAAAAGGAAAAAAAAAAATGTTATGCTATGAAAAGAACGAAAAGTCCATCTGATATTGAGGTACATAACAGATAGAAAAAAAGAAATATCAAAATGTTATGCTATGAAAAGAAAGAAAAAGCAAGGCAGTGTATAAATCAAAGTTTTTAAAGGTTTGGATTTTTAAGTAGAACATTATAAAATTGCAATAATATTTTTATTTAAATTTTGCTAAGTAACATTTTCTTAATTTTTTAAAAATTTTGGCATAATATAGTACAATTTTAGAATCAGAAGTTTAGCCCGTAATATAGAGATATATGAATAAAAATATGGGTATACATATATTAGATTTATTATAGATTTATTAATTTTTATATAGGCAACAGTTGGACGGAATGGACGGTAAACATAAACGAACAAAAAAAAAATTCAGAATGTTCTATAGGTTATAATTTATATTTTTTAAATAGACTGTATGTATAAATTTAATATTTAAAAAAAATAAAAGAAATACTTAGCGTACGTAAATAACAGAAAACAAAAAAAAAATAAATGTAATACTGCGAAGAAAAATAAAAAGGAATAGAAAAAAAAGAGAACAAAAAATGTTACTTTGACTGTTTTTAAATATTTTTAAAGAAAAAAAGAACTATTAAAATGTTATGATTTTAATTGAAAAAAACATACCTCTGATATTTACGTACATAACAGATAGAAAAAAGAAATATTAAATGTTATGCTATGAAAAGAAAGAAACGTACATCTGATATTTAGGTACATAACAGATAGAAAAAAAGAATTAAAATGTTATGCTATAAAAAGAATGAAAAACAAGGCAGTGCATAAATCAAAGTTTTTAAAGAGTTGCATTTTTAAGTAGAAATTATAAAAAAATAAAGCGGTGCGTAAAACCAAAGCTTTTAAAGGAGCGCAATTTAAATTATAGAATCACAATTTTCAATTAAATTTTGAATGTATAACATTTTCTTAATTTTATGCTTCTTTTATGATTTTTATTTTCTAAAACTTCAACATTATATGCACAGCCAATTTTTATTGTTTTACATAAAAGGTGCGTAAAACTTACAGTGTGAAGATTTTGTAGAGAAAGCGATAGATAAAGAGACAGAATATTATTACGGATAGAGTAAAAATTTGTTTGAAAAATATAACAAAGAAAGTTTTGAAGCATTTGCTATGGCAACCATAGAAAAATATAACAAGTGTACTATATATTATAATTAGGTAAATGCATCAGATCAGTGTAGTTTAGTTTCAAAATTATAAAGTTTGATACTGTATTTTTTTCGAAGCGAAAATTTTTGTTACTATTGGCAAAAATTTATTTACCATTGGTTTTTAATCCAACCTTTGGTTTTTTAATCCAAAGCTTGACAAAGAAATTTACAAGAGATGAGATTTATTAAATAATCATTTTTATTACATTTTTGAAAGAAACTACTTCACAGCATCATAGAGGTTTTTCATTATTTAAAACACTTTAGCAATAAATTTTACATTTATCAATATCTAAATATAATACATATAAGTATTTGAATAAATTTACTAAAATTAAATTGTTCATAAAACTGAGGAAACTTTCACAAAAGCTATATTTTTCTACTTATACCCGTCGTATGACGGGCTTTTTTACTAGTTATACAATATATATGTACATATACGTATATGTTTTTTGTTTTTCTTTGAATGCGTTCAATATTTTAAAACAATTAAATTTAAATGAAATAAAAACAAAAGAAATATAAAGGTTGGTCAAAGGTACCAGGTAATAATGGTGGGCGATACTTATTTATACATACTTATATAAAAATATTTAAAAAAAATACATAAATAAATGGTAATATATTTTATTTATTGGTTTAATTCAAATTTAATTATTTGTTTTTATTTTTGTTATCATTATTATATTGTATTCATTGAATTTAATTTTAAGATCGTCCCAGCTGTCATCATATGGTTTTGTTATAATGCTTATATATTTTTGATAACTTTATTGTTTAACAAAGTAAAAAAGATGCTGGACATTTCTTAGATGTTATGTGAAAATGGGGATATAAAGAAAAAAAAAAAAAAAGGGTTTTTTTTGATACAAAAATCTTTATGATTTGAGTTAGGTACCATTTTAGTAAACAAACAAAAAATCTGAGATGAATCTGAATGTTTATTTTAATACACACAAGATTTTGATGATTTATTATTGAAAGGAATAAACTAAAATATTTTGAAAAAAATATATCAATGCACAACTAAAATAGTATTCACCTCTATTTTTAATCTGACCAATGGTGCAGAGCGTAAGTAGCTAGTTTTTCGAGTCTGACAACTGATTTTACATTTTTTTTTTAGGTTAGTTTGCAATTAATCATCAATAGACCCGTTTGATCAATAGACTCACAACGGAGCAGTCTTTATAAAGTGTTCAAATTTATTTTGAAAAACATGTTTGAAATCGATAATTAATTCATTTGAAAATTTTGTTCAGTGATGAAGCACACTATGTCAATAAACAGAATTGCCGAATTTTGAGCAATGATAATCCACAAGCCTTTAATGTAACACTATTATATCCAGAAAAAGTCATGGTTTCGTGCGCTCTATGGGCCGGTGGGATCATTGGTCCATATGTCTTCAAAAATGATGATGGTTAGAACGTTACAGTCAACGGTGAGCCATACAAAGTCATGATTACTAATTTTTTCGTTCCTCATTTGGAAGGCATTAATTTTGAAGATATGTGGTTTCAGGAAGAAAGAAACATTTAACAAACAATTAATTTCACGAAATGGACCTGTTAACTTGCCACCTCGTTCGTGCGATTTGCTGCCATTAGAATATTTTCTCTGAGGATATGTAAAGGCAAATGTGTACGATAAACCGATAAACCAAAAACAATTGAGCACTTGAAAGCCAACATTTAAAGCGTTATTGCCGAAATATAGCTTAATTTACTGTGAAGAGCGCGTGAAATTGGACCTCCAAATTACCCTATGTACGCGCCAACCGCGGTGACAGATGTCCGAAATCATATTCAAGAATTATAATGCCATAAAATGATCTCTCAAATAAAGCAAATCAGACAATCAGACCAAACAATCAATTATTTTACAAGGCGGAAGCTTTGCATTAATAAGGAAATACGGAAGCGATAGCTGAAATCAAATCAAACCGAAAGTCGCCCAAGAAGGCGGGTTTATTTTAAAATTTCCAAATGGTTTTTTTTTTGAAAAGACATTCATTCATAGAAAACCATTATTAGAATTTTGAATAGGAGTATAAAAGAAAATTAAATTTTATTTTTCTAATATTACACCAAGTTTATAAAAATTATCTTAACATTAAAATTGATTAAAAAAAAAACCGAGTTTAGTTAGGTAAATGTATTTTTCTTAAATTTCCCTGCAAAATGTTACACATAATATAATGTAGTTTTCTAATTTTTACTACCTTGGCCAATTTAAGAATCATATTACACTACAGTTACCACACTACAAATTTTTCTCAATGCCTGTAAGTGCACTGCGTATATTTGGTATGTATAAGGCAATGCATTAACTTAAGAATTTATTAAATTCTAAAATAGAAAACGTTTATTTCAAATAATAAATTTTTTACTTTTTCAAAATAGATTTAAAAAGAAAAGAATAAATTAAACGATTTATTAAATGAAATCGAATGTTAACGAAATCGAAAATTTGATTGTTTAAAATCATTGGTAACGTTTTCCGGTTAAATGCTTTTCATTAAATTCATAACATTAACAATAAAATTATAAATTTAAACCCAGTTTCTTAATCTAATTTTTGTTTTATCTTAAAATTTATATTCATTAATTTATGCCATAAAATTTTTTTATGGGAAATTTTATGGTTATTTATTTTTTTTCTGATATCCAATCATGACAGCATTATTATATCAATCTATAACTTATAATCTTATCATTCATTTTTTTTTCTTTTTGCTGTAACTAAATAATATTTTTGATTGAATGTTTTTTAAATAGTTTGATCTTTTATATTATCATTTCAAAAACAAAAAACTAAAATGTTGACATTTTGTAATATCACTACAATAAAAATTTCGATAACCAAAACGAAACTGATTAGAATAACTAACTAAATATAACTAAAGAAATGATTCCTTTAGGCACATTTTGAAAAAAAAAAATTGAAAAAAATGTAGTCTGTCTGTCTTTCGGCTTTTTTAAAAAATTTCTTGTATACCGTTTGAAATAAAAGAATGTAACTAATAAATCTCACAAAAATAAATAACACTTGCAGAACTATTTCTTTATGTAAAACCAACCATTACTAAACTACAACCTCTCAAATCTCAAAGTTGAAAATAGTTCTTTTTTCAAATGCTTTATTCTCCATAAGCAAATCTTTTAAATTTTACAACACAATATTTATTAAATTTACCGTTGTGTGAATCTCCATAGCTCCATATCTCCGGAATGCTTATGTATAGTCAGAAGTTTTCAAATTTTTGAGAGGAGAAAGTTCCTTAAGATTTGTGAGGGATATGTTACAACAGAAAAATGTTTGTACTTATATTTTCACCGTTTAAGAGTTATGCTTCTGACCATGTTACCGTTAAACAAAAATTGAAATTTAAATATTATGTTTTATTGTTTCTATCAAAATGTACACGTCTTTAAAAACATTTAGTTTTACATTCTGCCTTGTTTCTTTTTTTTTGTTTTGTTTTAGTTTTGTTAAATTTACAATATATATATTTTATTTTACTACTTAATCATCATTTTTTTTAAATAAGTTTTTATAGTTTTTTTTTTAAATGTATTCATAAATTATTTATAATCTTACAAATTGCAAGCAACCAAAACATAAGTCAAATTCGAATTCACTATAGTTTTAAATAATATGAATATTATTAACATATTTTATTGACTAAATTTAATCTATAAGATATAGTGATGATTGTTTGTAAAACTATTATGCACACCATCACACTGATTGAAATTAATTTTCACATATGTATGACTTGCACTAAAACTTTAAACATCATTTGCATACATTTTGCAGTTAGAAAGTTCATTCATCTTAGTTATAACTTGTTTGATTTTAAAGGTATGTTTATATTAAGTTAAAAATATTTTTTTTATTCATCCAAAATTCTCATAAATATTTTGTTTTAAATTTTTCGATGAATGAGCAATTAGTATATGGTAAAATTAAGAATTAAGTAAGATTCTTGTTGTCCCATTGATTGTCTCATAAAGGGTTAACATTTTCATTGGGACTTAGCTTTATGACGCAAAACTTCCATCGGACTTTTATTTTAGAGCTAACGATAAAAGTTGAAATAGGATTTCTAACTTTTGAAATGAAATTTTTACTCACTTTAATGACTCATGGCATTAAAATATAAATTCAGTGCAGTGACAGAACGCCAGAGGAATTAAAGCCCATGATTAAGAGGAATTAAAAACCGCGGGCTTTTTTGGAATTGGAATTGGAATTAAGACCCACACTATGTTTTGCCATTAAAAGACTAGAGTAATAGAATAAGTAGAGCAACACAGTAGGAGGGATTACACAGTAGAGGGAGTTTTGTATAAAAATTGGGGTATCTCCTTTTTCCAGAATATTTACTAATATATATATGTGCGAGATTCTAAATTGACAGGGATTTTAAAGTTGGTTACAAAATTAGGGTTATATGCTTTTTCCAAAATATGTATATAAGAAATACTCCTATTGTAAGGTATTTTGGGAGGGTTTTAGAATTGAATTCAAAATCAGAATTATACGCCTTCTACAAAATATTTAGTTATATATATATGCGAGTTTTGAATTTGGAAGATTATATACATATTCTGGGAAAATCGTATAATTCTGATTTTCTAACTAACTCTAAAATCTCTTCTAATTCACAAACTTTCTTATGCTTATATCTAAATATTCTGTAAAAGTCGTATAATCCTGATTTTGAATTCAATTCTAAAATCACTCCCAAAATCACTGAGGCCTTAATAATGAGACAAAAGTCCCATGGGACTTTTGGCTCATTGAAGTAAGTCAAAAGTCCCAATGGGACTTCTGACATGTTACCAAATAAAATCCAGTCAAATGAAATACAGACTCATGATAGTAACCTTTGTGTTACTCAGTGGGCTTTAGTTCTTTTCCGAAATGGACTTAAAGTCCACGATCTAGTAGAATTAAGATCCGTTGGTTTTAATTCTTTTTTGAAAAGGTTTCAAAGCCCACGGACGTTATTTCCAAAAGTTTTGGAATTAAAGCTTGCGGGCTTTATTTCCTCTAGTGTTCTATCACTGCACCTACAAATTCATTAAAATAACTCAAAATGTTGTAATTTTTCTTGTATATCAATAGTTTATGCTTGAAAAGCTTAAATTATCAAATAAATTAGTACCCATATCGTTCTCAATATTCAATTTTTTTACATTTATAATATTAAAATAAAAATATTGGGGGCTATGCAGGTATAATTAGGCGTGAACCCTGATTTTGTCTTAAATTAGAATCTTGTATGCCTTGTATTCTAGAAAAAGCGGATTCATTATTTTTTTTAATACATATTTTAAGATCTTTAAATAGTACACGCAATCCTTTTTTCCTAACCACATTATTAAAACGCTGATTTTCTTTTCTATAAATACACACTGTTAAAATTTATTTGCTTTTAATTTTAATAAAAACTTTTTCTGTTGTGCATGACAAACTTCGTCTACAAAAATGAAGTTTATCATTTTTCCAGAAATTTTACGAAATTTGTTAATTCAATTAATTTTTATTTTAATAAAACAAATATAAATTGTTCAGTGTATTCGTTTTTCGCCAATAGAGGGTAGAAAAAAATACCATAATTAAATTTTGGATTTATAAATCACTTATGATCCAAAAGAGTAACCAGTATTGCCATTGAGATTTCAAATTCACATATCTAATTCACTGAAAATAATCAAAGATCAGATTATTCCGCATAAATTGATAAAAACTTGTATCTATAGGCTCAACATATCCAGTCTGACTAAATATGATAAAATTTTTGAGTAAAACTTTCAAAAAATGTAAACAGATCTTTAAAATTTTATAAAAAAAAAAAAAAAATATCAAATTGTCAAGACGAAATGGGTGTTAAAATTTAAATTTAATTATTGTATACATTATTGGTTAACAATCATGTGAAATTTTATAGGTTTCATTATTAGAAATTCTCATATATGTAAAAAATTATTCAAAATATTTTCATGCTTTAATGTTACTACAACATGTTTTTTTTACTGTATAACAAATTTTAGTTTAATAATAATAATTTTAAATTTGTATTTAAAATTTAAAATCTGTATACATGATGGCTGGGAGAATTAAAATGATTTATTGAATTTATCTAAAAAGTTTTTGTTTATCTGCTAGATATTTTATGTACCAAATTTAAATATTAATATAAAAATGTCTGAAATCTGAATATATAAACCTCTGTCAGCTTTTGTAAACGCAAAAATTTGTTATCATAACAATTGTATTCAAACAATAGCAAAAATTGTATTTGTACATAAACACATTTGTTTATATAAAAAGTATAGAGATAGGTAACTTTGCAATCGTGGATGGGTTAATTTTAAATGCTCTTATTCAGTGTTTTGAGATCTATATTGACATCAGAAGAAAGATCAATTATTGGACAATATGGAAAAAAGGATATAAGCATTTAAGACTGATTAACAAGAACATTTTAATCAAAGGACATATCGTTGTGGAGAAGAAAATCCAGAAGAGAAATCTGATTAGGGGCCTCGGTGGCCCAGTGGGTAAGAGCGTATAAAATAAGCTGTAAACACCGAGAGAGTATGTGTTCAAATCCCTCACATGTCGTAAGAGTTATTTACAACAACGCCTGAACAGGAAAGGCTGTATAATTTCCTGTTCACATTTATGTGGAAGAGAAATACATTAAAAAAAAAAAATTTGATTATGCAAAGCTTTAAGGGTTACCGTTAACCTTATTTGTTAATTTAAATAACTACTTTCCAATTACTTGAATGCTTAGTTTCAAGGATTTAAGATTAATATTTAATTTGAATTATAACTTAATTAATTAAAACTTAAAACTTTTTTAATTATATTTTAATCATTTTCATAATATTATCTATTCACTTAAATGTATAAAAGATTATTTAAAAAAAAAAGAAAAAAAATTCTTTCGCAATTTTTAGTTTATACTTTGAAATCATCACAATTAAATAATTTTAAATGAAAATTTAAGCAATAAGATCATAAGATTTTATCATTTTAAATTTTTATAACAGTATTTCAAGGTAAATCTATATAGGTGTTAATGTAACATTTTAATTAATATATGATATTTATATAATGTTTACAAAATTTAAAGGTGTCAATGTTCGTTTCATTCATGTTATAACATTACATATAATAAAAGTTAACTTTTTATTAATATAACTATTATAAAATAAGACATTAAGCTGAATTATGTTTAGGATGGAAAATAAATCCATTAAATTATCATTTTTAGTTTTTTAAAGCTTTAAAGATTATTTTTGATATTAATCAAAATATTGCATCGATTTTTTTTTTTACATATTATGACGTTATTGATTAATATAATATACCTATCTACTATCTATAGATAGTATATCTATCTAGAGGTGCTACTGCTAGCAGCTAAAATTAATATTTTTTTAATAAAACGTGAGTAGAAAAAAAAAATGTTGACAAAAAAAACAATAAAAATATGTTTTATTAATAATTGATTTTTACTGAAACTTACAATTGAAAACCGTTAATCGAAGATCTAAACAGTTATTATTATAATGTGAAGTATATTTTTCTTGGATATTTATGATTTATTCAGAAAATGAGGATTTTTGAATAAAAAATGATGGAATTCATAAAAATTTTTAAATTATTTTTTAAATATTTTCACCCGAAAATTTTTATTCTTTTTCCATATTTCATAGAGTTCAATTCTAGTTATTAGATCTGCGTTTATGTTTGACAAACAAACAACAATTTTCAAAGTAAATAGATACTCATTTATTATATTATTTATTATCCTATGTAAACATCATTCGTGGCTGTCGAACCTATTTCAAAATTTGACTGATATAAGGGGTAACTAAATTTTTAATACAAAATACCTAACACTCAATAAATATATATGTATTATGTATATATGATGCTGAGTTGATTTAAAGTTTTATTTTTATAAATCAGTGAAAGTATGCAGCCACTATACTCGTCTAGTAGTCGTATCCCAAATTTGGCAGAAAATTCAAATTTTTCACATTTAACATATATATATCTTACCAAATTTCGAAATTCGACTAAGTATATACTTATATTCTCACACATACAAGAAAATTAAATGAGGCAGAATATAAACGAAAGGTTTTTGAAAGCGCCCATTTCCAAAAGATAATACAAACTGTTAACACACGTAACACACGTTTAACACATACGTAAAAATATATTACTATGAAGCTTTAATTTCAAGTCCCTATCTAAAAGCGTGCTGGAATTATGAAGGTAGAAAAATCATGCAAAATTTGATTTTTACATAACGGTAAATTTAAATACTAAATTTAAAAACATTCTATAATTTTGATATTGATTTACAAAGATACAAAATGTTCCTGTCGAATGGCGTTTTCAGATTGAAAAAATGCTAAATAAAACATTAGATACGCCTTTAAAAATAGGACTTTTTCAAAGTTGGAGGGGCTGCAGCTCCGTAATGGATGGGGCTATATGAAAAACTTTCTCCACAACATTAATTTTTTTATGAGAGGTAAAAATTTTTTTTCTCTATCTTTAACGGTATAGAAATTTTGTAAACAGCCGGACGAAACTTAAAGACACATTTTTTCAAAATTTTTTTGGAAATCTGCTAAAACGAATTATCTGATAAATAAATTTTAATATTGAAGAGCGTTTTAAATATTTTATTATTAATTTATTTCAGGCCAGTTTTAAAATGCTTTTAAATTATTATATAAAAATTTTCTAAATATAAAAATTATTTAATTAAATTTTTTTTTTTAATTTAATCTGACAATATTTTAAATATTTTAAAGGATTTTGTTTATATTAATAATAAAATTCAAAATGTCAAAAATGTTCATAATTAATGCAAATCTGTCACCGCCAATAATTATTGTATAGGCCATAGGGTAATAAAAATTCTATAAATATTTTATTAAGAAATGGATATTCAATAAAAAAAAAAGACAAGTTTTAACCGTATCTAATTTCCAATAAACTTGAAATATTAAATAAAAATGAAAAATAATTAAGCAAAAATTATTAAATTCTTTGTTTAAGTTTTACATTTTTAATTTTATTTTGTTTTTTTTTTTTTACAAAATGTCAAATCTTGTATTGATGTTGTGACAATTTTAAAGGAGTAGTAAATGTACTACGAAACTAAATACAAATTCATATTTTTTAATAATAAAGTTTTAATTTTTGATGATGTCAATTAAAATTTAAAAATGAAAAAATATGAAATTAAAATTCTTAACCAATAATGACTAAAATTTGAAAAGAGATGTTTATTGTAAGTAAAATATTAAGTTTCAAGTTTCAAGTTTCAAGTTGAATCTGAGATTTAGTTAACCATATGATTTCAATTAAATAAATATATGTACATATGTATGATATGATGTATTAATTATTAATAAGTGTAATAATTAAAATACTAAACAATTGAAGTACATGACATTTGATTCGGTTAGAGCTTCACTCTGTAATTGATAAGCAATTAAATTATATATAGTAGAATTATAACAAAAAATATTCAAATAACAACAAATATCCAATCTACATAGATTTTTTATATAATGTAATCAAAGAACAATATTTCGTACCTTACATAAGTTGCCTAAAATTATTTTTCATTCAGTTTCTCATACATAAATCATATAACGTTATACAATAATTGCACCTGAGTAATCAACGTTTTAATGAAATCATTATTACTCAAGAAACTGACGCTTAATCTAATAAAAATTAGATAGACTTTGTTAATATCCGTATTTTCATATATCATATATGTATAATCATAGTAAAACCTTAACGAATATTCATATGACATCTTAGGGGTAATGCCATAATATTATATCATAGATAAGATTATGGCATTACCCCATAAATGGTAAATGGTAATTCTACAAAAAAATATCGATTAATAAAAAAATATCTTAATATGACTGGATTAATTCTTTTGAATTTAGAACATTCTCTTTTGAATGTTCTACAAATCATCTTAACATAACTTGGTTAATTTTCTTGAATAGACAAGAAAATTTTATCGGGCAAAAACTTTATAAATTTATAAAGTTTTTAAACGTCAAAAAATATATATTTCAACAGAGTGAGTTTCATTCTTACGCTGAGTAAAGTTTAAGCGTTTTCGTTTATAACATGTATTTATTACAAACAAATAATGGAGTCTTAAAATTTTTTTTTAATTTTAAGAAGTATATATAGTTCAATTGAACGATTTCGTTTACAATTATTTCAATATGTAAATTTATAATATAATAAACATTTGAAATAATAATATAATAATGACACTTCATAAGACTTTGACAGTTTGACCTTTGTAAATTTGTAAATAATTTAACTTAACCTTGCTCTCGAAGTGGAACTCTTCTCCGGCCATTTTGAAATGAGTAAGAAACGAAACGCACTTTAGATACTTAATGTTTTATTATTTAATGCTGAACTTATTTCGGTCTCACTACCTCTTGTTTCTCATTCTTTTTTTTTCTGCATCACTATCATGCATTTCCATTAAAATTAATTATTAAAAACACATTATATTTGCCATTTAATTAGTAATAGATCACGTTTGTTTAATACATTTTACTATTATTTCGTAAAATTTTTAAACATTCTACAAAAAATGATTGGTGCTAAAATAGCGTTAAACTTCTTTTATTCAAATGTAACAAGCATTTTTGTTTTTAAAATATTAAAAATTGCAAAAGAAATGAATTTACTACTTTTGATATTTGTTTATTCATAACAGTCATTTGTCAACACTATGAATGAATAATTCTAAATCTATAAATATTTTAATTTTTCATAATTTACCTGGAATCTTCCAAATTTATGATATGCATATTATTTTACTTCTATTCTTATTATTTTGATGTCATAATATGGCAATCAATTTAAATTATTCTTTATAAATGAACTTGACCCATCATATTGAATTACATTTTAGTGATGAATATTTTGATATTTTGTAGAGATATTTAGTAGAAATTATGTCATTAGAATTACGTTACGGTATCAATTTTATTATAGTTTATGATTATTCTTTTATTTTTTTTTTCTATTTAATTTGAAGTTTTTTTTTTTTTTTAATTTTAAGAGATTAAAAATAATAATTGAAATATATTACCATTGTTCAAATATTATTAAAAGTTAATAATGAATGGAAATAGATAATTTTTTAAATAGAAATGGAAATAATTCATTTAAAATCAAAAATCAATTATAGAATATAAAAAATTTAGTGACAAAAGAATGACAATTTGATAATGACTTTGAATTCTAAAAATAATTAATTTGATTTAATATAATTAGTTAGTTTAATTCCGGATATGGTTTTAAAATATTAACATGTTTCCAAACAAAAAAAAAAAATTAAAGAAAATGCTTTCAATATGCTTACAAAATTTCTACTCTGTTGGGGATAAAGAAATAATATTTTAACAATGATTTAGGCATTTTGTTCTAAAAAAATTAGATTGAAAAAATAATTTTTATGTGGAGCCTCACTTGTTTGCCAATACATTTCATTAAAGTAGAAAAAACCTAATCATGTACATTACATATATTTACACCATGTACCATGTATATATTTAAGATGGCTATACACGGTCAAATAAATAATACGAAATTAATGTCAAATGTTTTACAGTAAAGAAATTTAACTTTAATTTAAAAGGAAAGGAAACAGTAAGAATATGAAAAGTTTTTGTATAGTTAAACTTTGAATAACATCAGAAACTCCATGAGCCAATGCTATTAACTTCTTCTTTTCCATTTCAAAAGATCACAAATTAATTTGAAATAAATCGTCCATGTTATGCTTCCGTGTCCGCGTCCGTGTTATAATTAAATTAAAAGCTTAAATGCTTAAATTATTTATTTGTTTTATATCTCAGCAATTAACTGTCAAAAAAAAATAATATGAAGTGATTATAGAAATCTGAAATTTCTTTCGTATTATTTATATGGCCATGTCCAGTCACCTTTAATATACATATATCTAACCTTACATTGCCAATAAGTGCTATATTTTCTTGGAATTGTTTCTAAATTAAGGCTAGTGAAGATGAAATTTTGCAAAAAAAAACATTTCATTTCAAGAAGAATAAAGTTTTTAAAACTAAGTTGAATGAATTTTTTAGAATTTCTCCCCAATTAATAACAATATGAAGTCAAAATTCGAAAATTTACTATTTCTTTTGTAAAGATAAGATATTTGAAAGAAAATTAAAGTTTATATTTTAAAATAATATCTCAAAATTTGGACAATGATTTTGTAAACTAATAAGGAAAACTTAAATTAAAGTTTTGGAAACGTGTGACTTTAAAGTCTTTTGACTTTAAATTTTCACACCTCCTTACTTAATAATATTTTTATTATTTTCTGATATTTAATTTGAAAAATGAACTTAATTTACTTACCAGCTTTGAGAAATAAATATATCCACCTATGCAGATCCATGTTTAATTGGTTCTGCAAATCTGTAATAAAATATAAATAAAAATTGTTATTAAATTCAAATATAATCAATTAATTAAATTTAAATTTTTTTGAATATATGTTTAATTAAATAACTATGGTCACTTATGATTTGTAAATTGAAACCGAAAGTTTCATTATAAAAATAATTTATTAAGCCTTAAAATGAATTCAAAAGTACTAATTGACAAAAAACAAAAAAAAAAAAACAGAAAATATCATATGTTACAGTAACATATTGTCACTACAACGTAAGACATTATAATTGTAACGGTCAACAGTAAACTTAATAAAATTTAAATCGCTTTAGATTTAAAAAAAAAATCGAATTCCAAAATAATTTTTTTAATTACTTTGTGCAAAACAATAATAATTTTATTAATTATGTTAGGAAGAGGGAAGAAATAAAATTTAATTATTACTTCCCAAATCACGAAACTGTGTATATACCTAAAAAAAGGTGTACCAATTTTTTTTTACACCCACAAAAATTACACATGTTTTGCATGACAGATGTCATTATTTTTATTGTCACATTAAATTCGAAATTTTAATTTTGTTTCTTTCTTTGCAATTTTAAAAGATGTTTGTTTGCATAACATAGGTATATATGTACATAAAATTTCACAATGAAAAAGGTGTGAATAATAAAAAAATTGCAATTTATTTCCAAGAAATATATGATCATTAATACGAATTTCACTAACATGAAATGGAATCTCCAAAAACAGAAAAAAAAAAAAAATTATAATAAAGATGTTCCTATAATTGTTATTTCCGAATTGGACACACATTAACATATTAATAAGTTTATATATTATGTAGGTACGTATACATTCTTTTAAATGTAGGAAGTATTTAAAAATTATAATTTTTTTTTTAAATGAATTGAAATTTTTTAAATGAAACTTATACATGCATATGTAGATAAAAAGATATTTAAAATATAATTGTTGTCAAAAAAGTTTAAAGGAACTTAAAAAAAAAAAAATTAAAACGATTTGGTTTTTTACTGTAAAAATTTTTTTTGTTTTTTCAAATAGGTACAGTGTTCATTTAATTTAAAAAAAAAAGGCTTTATTTCCCTATAATTGAGTCATATTTTGCAATAATAAAAAAGAAACACAATTACAAATCTTTATTTAATAATCTGTCAATTTTTGTACAATTTGTGCTATAAAATATACCTCACGCACAGTACAATAAAAAATTATTTTTGACAGATATAAATTATTTGCGTTAAACAACCATTAATTTTTTTCTTCTTCAAAATTTAAAAGAGAAACAATAAATTAAAAAAATTATTTTTTTTTTTTTTAATTTCTAAAATGCCAACCTTTATAAAGTAATTAGATACATACAAGATAAAAAAGAAAAATGAAAAAAAATTCATTTAAATCATAAAATTTGACAACTTTATCATGTGCATATTTATAATACAATTTAATACGCAATCAAAGTAAAAAAAAAACAAAAAATAAAAACCGTTATATGAGGATATACCATACAGAGATTCACAAAATTTTTCATCGGAAAAAAATCCATATCGTTAAGAATTTGTACTAAAAAAAGATGACATGGAATTTTAAATGTTTATTTTTGATTCAGGAGGCTATAAAGTTAAAGCTTAGAAAAGAAATGAAATATTGTTTGGTTTTTAATTATCTTCCCCATCCATTTCTCTATTCAGGGCGTGCTGACATTATATTTTCCTTTTGTATTACTAATTTTTCTTTTTATAATCAGATGATTTCCTCTTGCCTGTCTAGTCCTAGCCGTTGATCACGGATAGTTCATCCCCCTTGGGAGACTATAGTGAATTTTTCCAAACGTTGTTCTGGGTTGATTGTTTTTTTTTCGACAACCGCTCGGTCTCCACGTTAGCCGCCATTGGAATTGTCCATCCTCTACAACGGAGAGGTGTGCATTATGATTTTCCTTTCATTGAGCTTAAAACCAAAGTGCAATTTCATAAGTTTTGCAGGGCTTTAGAGAGAACTTTTAACTTATACCATTCGTAAATATTTTTATGATAAACTTTCTATGAATAAAATTCCAATTAGCATCATATCTTATTAACATTTTCTAAAATATTTTCTCTTATATTCCAAATATAATATATGCAGGCAACATGGTACAGAACATTGCAGTTGTCGACAAATTTGTAAAAAAAAAATTGGATATTAGTTTTGTTTAAAAGAATCTGTTTTAGGAGTCTTGAGTTGAATATAATTAAAAATTTAAAATCTTATAATATAAGTA
Source organism: Poecilobothrus nobilitatus (assembly GCA_947095535.1). Classification (NCBI taxonomy): domain Eukaryota; kingdom Metazoa; phylum Arthropoda; class Insecta; order Diptera; family Dolichopodidae; genus Poecilobothrus; species Poecilobothrus nobilitatus. The sequence goes on along the minus strand of OX352773.1, from coordinate 237,783,600 downwards.
AATATTTTTATTTGATCACTGTATACAAAAGTACATATGTATATCTATTTGCATGAAAGAAATAATTTCTTCTTTTTTTTAATTGAAAAGTTTCTTCTTTAATTATAAATTTTGTATGGAAATGATATACCAATACGTATTTATGATTAATTTTTCATTTTTTCTTCTTGATTCAACCGACATTTTAAATATGATAAAAAAAAAAAACGACTATTATTAACCTTTAATGGTCATATAAAATATGTCCGGTATATTAAATTATGATGGATATATGCAGATACATATTAAGTATTATATATAAGTATGTACATATAATAAATTGTATATATACAAAATTTTATATAAAAATTTCGATAAATTGCTTAATAATAATTAATCGAATTTAGAATTGAGGAAATGTTATTCATAAATTCTAATTTTTGGTACTTCCTTGGTAGATACGTCAAATTTTTTATAATACAAGTCACAATATTGTCATTGTTTACCAATTTTTTAAAAGAAACTAAGTTTAGTTTTCTAAATCACAAATCTAGTTTAGTATTCAAAGTGATATTGATGTTTCGAAGTGATATGTATGAATATTTATGTACATATATTGCAACGTCCCACATAGGCATAGCTTCAATTTATAGCGTTATGACTTAATTAAGTAATTAACTTCTAAACTCTTTGAATTAACTTAAACTCTTGTCACTTGTGCTAATAAAACAAGTTAAGACAGAGATTTCAAATTATTTAGGTAAACATTTTTAAGAAAAATCTTAAAAGTTAAAATTTATTTAAAAATTTTTATAATCAATGATTATTTAAAATTTTTTTATCATATTTTTTTTTATTAAATTTATTAACACCTTATTTGATCATTGATATAATATTTTAGTATGTATGATTGTATGTAAATACATACTAATGTATCTTGATATCTTATTTATTTAATTATTTCACAAACTTACACCTTCAAACTTATTAAAGACGTTTCAAAAATTCCAAAAATATATAAAATTTTACTGTTTTGTATAATCAATTTGTGATGGTGCTGAAGATTAAATTAAAAAAAAAAAGCCCGGAAATCTTTTACTACTATTTTCCTTTAAATTTTGATAAAATTACGATACGACGATAAATATTATTTATTGGTTATATAGCATTATTTAATACTTTATTAGAATTTATTTCCTTTTAATATTGTTAATGAAAAAGAAAAACATATTTCAAAATAAAATTGAATAACTATAGATGCATACATACATACATCTATTTGACAAGTTAAAAATAATCTTTTAAATTTAATTTCAATTTGTCTTGGTTACTTTTTATGGGGAGTTTCCCGGATTTTTTTTTTTTTATTATACAAATATATGGGAGCAAATATTATATAATAGTTTAAATTTTTTTTTTTTTTTTCTTAATATTTTATTATTATTTATTATACTATATTGTGAATTAAAATTGTATTTTATTGTTACTATTGTGAACTGAAATTAATAAAAGTAAAGAAAAGGAAAAAAGAAAAAAATTGTATCATTTTACAATCGATAATAAATTAATATCGTGAGAGAAAATTTTAGTGTATCTATGAATTAAGCTGTTTTTGTTGGAGAACATTCTGAAAGAAATTCAATTAAAATTTTTTTGATATGTGAAAATATTTTATTTACAATAGCACTGAATATTTTCATATATTTTTTTTTTTTTTGGAGGTTATGGTTAATTAAATTTCGATTAAAATTCAATTTATACATATGGTTTTCTTTTTCTTTTACGGAAATTTAAAAGGTAAAAGGTTGTCATTACAGTTTATTGAACTTCATTAATATACTGGGAAATTATAAAAATTGGTTTTTTTTTTTCTATAAGTTAATAAGAAAAACTTCACTTTCATTTTTTATAAATACACACATACATAGCTATAAGTGATTTTTTTGGAAATTCGGTGAAAAGTTTTTAAAAGAAAGTTGATAAGTAAAATATATTGAGGCTTCAAAACGATTATACATAGGTATTAAGGTTTTATAAAAAAAAAAAAGAAGGTTACATATTAGCATTGCGTTTTTAGTAGTCTTAGCGTTTTTTTAAATTCTTAAATAAAACTTATTGACTAGAGTAGAAGAAAGTACTTCAGTTGCCTTTTGTTAAGATACTGATTTTTTTAACATAATATGTATGTAAATACTTTAAATTAAAAAATAATTCATATTGTTTAATTTTAATTTCAGAATTTTTAAGAGAGCGCTACGAATGGCCCTATTCAAAAACTCGTTTTAACAAAATCTCGTTTTTTAAAAATCTCGGTACCTAAATCGTTTTTTTTGCAGAAAATTCTGAAAAAATAAGAAATTGTAATTTTTAATTTTAATCAAATAATAATAATAATTAATAGGAGGGATTTTAGAGTTGTATTCAAAATCCGGGTTTTATGCTTTTTCCAGAATATTTACATATATAGATATTGTATGTATATATATTTGTGAGATTTTGAATTTGAAGAGATTTTAGAGTTGGATTTAAAATCATGGTTTTAATAATTGTCAAGCGAGGGTTTGGAGACGGCAGTCTCCACCTTTTTAAAAATTTTAATGTTGAAATATGAATGAAAAAATATTATTAGAAGAGAGTTTAGAGTTGGTTAAAAAATCAGAGTTTCAATAATTTGTCTAGCGAGATTTGGACGGCAGTCCACACTACTTCAAGGCTTTCATCTTGCAGTACCTATGTAAATTTAAAAGGTATTTTACAGATTAAATATCCAACCTATGATATCCATATCCATAAAAATTAAAATAAAAAAAGCAAAAAAAAAGAGATTTTTAGAAAGGAGATTTAAATAAACGAGATTGAGAAACGAGTATTTGTATACCCAACCCCATTTTTGACCTTAATAAGTACAGGACACGCGAAATCAGCATTTTTTGAAATTAGTTTTCGATAAATTCGGTCATCGAAAAGTTCTCGCAGATCTTCATTGTCTCTCTTACGGTATGATCTGAAACCATATGTCACGATTATTGAGAACTGCTGGACGTAAAAATTTTCCAACATGAACCGCTACACCGCCGCCCCACAGATGATTTCTGCATGCTCAGTTTTATTTTCGAAAAAATATGGATTGATAACCGTATTAGCCATATATCCACACCAAACAGTGCATCTGAGAGAGAATGTAATTGTCGCTGATGCACTGCTCTTGTATTCTTCGAATCCCGATTTCGGCAGTTCTGTTTATTGATATATCCATTTAAATGAAAATGTGCTACGTCTACAACGCCCATACATTGTTCAAAGAATTGATCGTCCGGAAACATAATAAAATTCAACAATTTTTACACTTTCTTGCTCTGAGTATGATGGCATTATAAAATTTTATAAAATTCTTTATTTGCAAAAACAATAAAATAAAAAACTTTAAAAATAAAAAAATTATAAGCGTTTAAAATCAGTCAGCCCAAGTTGACCCACCCTGTACCTATTCACTGTAAAAACTGTTTCTGACAATAAGAAGATGAGTACCTATATGTAAGTATGTATGTATTTATGTAATTAAAACCATTTATAAAAAATTGAACTTCAGCAAAAATGAATTAAATTTAGTTAGATCTGAAATTTTTTTTTTTTTTCAGTTTTTCTCAAGAATATTCAGAATATTCCATCTGAACTTTTAAATCATTAAAACCTTTAAGTTACGTACTTTTAGTTTAAATCGATTTAAAATATTAATTACATGTCTTTTGAAATCTATACATTAACATTTACATATTATGTACGTTTTATAATAGTTGCCTAAATTATTTTTCGAAGAATTTATACCTTACATACATATGTACATACGTAGATCAACTTTTTAATATTAAAAACAAAAAACAAAATAAAACAATTTTTTTTTTTGTCATTCATTATATCATAAAGTTTATTTTTAACTTAAATTTCGTTTGATTATAAATAATTTTCTTGAGAAAAATTAATTAAATAACGTTAAACCATTTATATCACTTTACACTTAAAAATCGCGAAATTTTTAATAATTTAATAGCTTCTGTCAAAATGATTTTTAAATGTTTAATTGAGCAAAAAGTCACATAATCGCATTTGTACTTTGTAGTTTTGTTTTTAATTATCACCTGTCAAAAATAAAAATATGTCAAACATTTCTCTTATATTATATTTTAATTTCTATAAGTACGAATAAAAACATGTTGTAATTTTAATTTAGTGTTTCTTTCTTTAAATTACGAATTAATATTAAATTTTCCGTTTTGTTTTTTAAATTTTATTTTTTTTTGCTAAAAATGAAATATGTACTGAAGCTGTGTGACAAAGTTAAAAAAAAAAAATTTGTTTAGTTTATTATGTATTATGTAAGTTAGGACGGCTTCTATTTAACACATTTATTTTTAACTTTTAATTTTTTTTTGTTTGGATGGAAAAAAATTATCGTCATTTACTTTTGCAAATATTCCGGTGTCTTTACTATAAAAAAAAAAAAAAAAAAAACAAATCAGCATTTAAAAAAATCACGTATTAAGTGGATTAAATTGAAGACGATTCACAAAAATGACATTAAAAAGAAAATAAATTTAACGTGTCATAAAAATAAATTTTATAGGCATAATAATATTGTTAAACTTTTAAAAATAAAAGTTGTTAGTTTTTTATTATTATTGTTTTTTGTTTTCTGGTAATGAAAAGTTTATCTTTTCTGATTAAATAAAAATAAAAAATAGAAAAAGTATTTTTTAGGTTTTATATTGAACTTTTTTAAAATAAATATTAGTTTTTTTTTTATTTTGTATTTTTATTCAATTTCTTTTGTACGGTTGGTGTCTTTGATCTCAGATTAGCAATTTTTACCTACATATTACAAAAATTGATAAAATTTGAAAATCAAATCGGTAAATTGATTTGATTGATCACCAAATTTGTATACAAAATTATGCAGGACCAAAAATACTATAAATTTTTAGTTAAACGTTACGTAACTTTAAAATTATACGATTAAGACCAAAATGCCTTAAGTTAAAATTTATAAATTTTGATAATACTAAGTGGGTTGAATGAATGCTGTCATAAATTTAAAATTGATTATGAATTATATAATATCATCTCTGTTAGTTTTATTATAAATATGTATAATATTATAAATAAGAATAAATAAATATAATTGCTCTTGCAGTCTCTAAAATAATTGTACGAATGCGTTATTATATTTTTTAAAACACAATATATTTTTTATCGCTCACTTTATTCTATATAAATAAAGAAAACTAAGGAAATTATTTATTTTACGGTTATCAACAGTCATACAGATATTAGAATATAAACGGTTATATTCTAATAAGATAATGAAAATTTGATGCACCTGTTCTATTAGAGTATTTGTATATTTTCAATTTTAATTTCACAGACATACCTCGGTGACTTAGTGGGTAAGAGCGTATAAAAAATGCTGGAAACACCGTGGGAGGGAGGTTTGAATCCCACTCACATCGTAAGAATAAGTCCCCCTTATGACATTTGCAGTCACGCCTTAAAAGGAAAGGTTGTGTAAAACTTTTCTTGTCACATTTATGTGGCAGGGGAATATACTAAAAAAAAACAAAACTTGACAGAGTTTTTAGTTCCAAATATATAAACCAGAGCCCTGGTTACCAAATATGATTTTGGTGCAACGAAAACTTATCAAAAAATGATTCTTTGATTATTTGCTTAGTGACAAGTGGGTGGTGGGTGAAAATATAGTTTTAAAATTTTAAACTTTGGAAAAGAGTTTGATATGTTACATCGTTGCCTATCCGTTTTAATTTGCAGCCTTCTAGTTTATTAATTTTGAAAATATGAATGTAAAAGAGGCTCAGAAGTTAGTTATTTGAAAGCTACCCGAAATTTGGTGAAATCTCAACAATACACTGTTGTCCAAAAACTTAAAATTGCTTCAAAATATTGAAAATGAAAATTTCACATCATGACTCGCTTAGTTTTTATTTTTTCTTTTTCAGTTAACACTTTAACTGACAGAGAGATGGACTTATCAAAAGATACGCATTACTTAATTCAATTTGTTTTCGATACTGATCCAATCGATTTCACTTGAATCTATATATATGGTGCCTATACAGTTCTATGATTTACAAAAAAGGAAAAGAAGCAATTTCAATATATTCGTTCGTACAGATATAAAAATTATACAGTAGATACATAATACAAAATGTCTTCCTACATTTTAATAATAGATAAATAAATTGTTAAATATATTTCATTTTAATGAAAATGTCTTATATGTACATGAATAAGTAACTTATAGGTCTTATAGGCATATACATCTTAAGTATTAAATTAAAATTTAATTATTAAAATTTAAAAATAAGTATTCCAATTTATTTTTTGAGCGAACATTTTTTGAGTGAAATTTCGAGTAAACTTCGTTAAAATTATAAAATTTAAGTGTTTATTTTAAGTGTTTTTCCGCATAAATTATTACATTTTCATTTTATAGTTTGTTTTGTTTTTATGTTATGTTAGACAAAAAAAAAACAAAATCTGTTTAATAAGTTAATGCATTTTTTATTATTTTATAAATTTTATTCACTACATATTTTGATTAATTTTTAGTGGAAAAAAAACTCATAAATTTCTTTTAGAAAAGTACAAAAAAAAAATTTTTATATCATCATTGTTACCATTAATTATTTTTTAAAAAGAAAAAGGTTAAGAGATTGTATGCTAAAATTAGAAGTATATCTCTTAGAAAAGATTTTTAACACAAATAAGTAATAAGTTTTTTAAAAAGTAAAAACTTTTTTTTATTGCTTCCTATAAGAAATGTATAAACAATTGAAATTAATTTATAAGTAAAAATTCAAGAACCTTAGTAAGAATGACTTAACTTTTATGTCAACAATCTGATTATGTTAACATTTTTGTTATAGTTTATTTCCCTTGCCACATAAATAAATATGCCAAGGAAATTGCACATAGTCTTTCCTTTTCAGATGTGGCTGTAAATTTCGTAAGGTAGAATTATACTTACGACGTGTATGAGATTCGAATCCACACTTACTCCCTCATTTCAAGAGAAGAAAAAGAGCAGAAATAGGATTAAGAAAAGCATCGGAGGAACACTAAAAGAAAAATAAATAAATCCAAAAAGAAAGATTAAAGGGACGAAGAAGGGAGTTATATAGTAGGAAGTGAAGAAAAGATACAATAATTTAAAATTTAATAACTAACGGAAAATTTTTAAATCTATCTTTAGGAATAATATTAACCTAATAATAACGAATAAAAACCATAATTAAATTACTTTTATTATGTAAAATTATATATTTATAAAAAAATAATACACAATAAATTTGTGCAATTTTGAACATGAAATATCTTACATAAATTAGTAGTGTACTAAATAACACTTTAAACGAATTATGCAATGAAAATTCGTTGATTTCAAAATATAATAAATTCTAGAAACAAACAAAATTATTATTTTTTTTTTTCCATCTATTTTGTTTTATTTTTTTTTCCTTATTTACATTTCAATTAGGCGCCTGACAATAATTTGTCTATATACTGGTATAGTACATACTTATGATTTCCCACTTTTTTATTCACCTCAAAATCAATTTTAAAATCACAAAAAAACAAATGTAATTATTTATTTATTGTATTATTTTTTACCGTTATTATTTTTATTATTATTTTATATATGTACAATTGTTATTATAATCTCATCACATTATACCATTTTTTGGTATCCAATCAAATAGTAAAAATAACAACAGCTTCTGTTAAAATTAAGCTATTCCAAATATTGATGACAGATAAACTACTATAGATAACTTCTTCAAAATACAATTAACGGTATATTTTTGATTTTGTTAGTAACTATAGTGGTATACATATATTAAAGTTAAAGGGAATATAAAACAAAAACAGTTAAAAATTTTGCGAAAAAAAAAAAGAAAAAATAAATAAACATGAGAAAAGTCAAAAAAGTCAAATCCGAAAACGAAAAAAAAAAAATTTCGGAAAAACACTCAAATCACGATTTTTTTCGTAATTTTTTCTTTTTTTTTGTTTTTTTTTTTTATAATCTTTTCCTGTTGCAATTCACCACTTTAATTGAATGTTATAATATAATTTGATGGTGTTTTTATTTTTATTTCAATTTAGTATGGTGAACTTTGATGAATAAAAGTAAATACCTTTTTTTTTTTTGTTTGTGAAGGGTTACTTTAGGCCAATAAATTTGAAATCAAAATTGGTTTTTTTTTTCTTTTTTTTTTTTTAATAAATCATTGAGTAACATTGTCAATTTTTCTTTTTTTTTTTTTTTTTTAGTTCCATTGCTCCGAAATTAATCCAGCAGATAAAAGAAAATCAAAAATAAACAAAAAAGTGTAACGTAATAGTTATCATAGATTTTCTTTTATGTAGGAAAATTGATCAATCAATATAAGAATATTGTATATATATCGAATCTAATAAATATTTTTGTTCTATTTTTAATTTTAACGAAAAAAAAAAACCAAAAAATTTAATTATATTCGAATTAAAGAAGTCAAAGGGTCAAATTGCAAACAAAACAAAAATATTGAAAAAATAATGTTTTGAAGAGTGTGAATTTAAAGATTTTTTTTCTAAATGGATATATTGAGTAATTTTAATTTATCCAGTTTAACAGATATACAAAAAGTTATATGGCAAATATTTTATAAGGAACTGCAAAACAAATTATTCAATACTGATATTTAGCATTATTATATTACTAGATGAATTAAGGTTTTTTGATTTTTTTTTTGTAAGTGTAGGTGGGAATTTCGAAAGGCTCTGTAGAAGAAGCGTGGAACGAGCAGGAGTCCTTTTTGAGTGTGTGGGACTTTAATGAATTAAATGTCACCTCCCTGTTTTGGTCAAACAATAATGGGTTATATAACCTTTAGATTTTAGTATGAATGCTATACTGCTTTGAAGGCAAGTTAAATCTAAGGAATGAAAACAATTACTACAGATTTTTTTATTGTATCAGACATTTTGTTTAGTAAAAACAACAGTTAGAGATTCATTTAGAGAACTATCAAAAAAATTATTGCATTATTAAACATTGTTATAGTATATAGGTGTGTTACAATATTATGCTTGGAGCCTGTTTTTATTAATTTAATATATAGAATTAGAACTAAAGATGAAGGCAAATTTTAAAAGCATTGAAATAAATAATACAATTTAAAAGAAAATTAATAAAATATTTAAATTATATTTGGTGCTGGACAAATTATCTTACTGAGTATTTTAAAATTTCGCAATTATCTAGAAGGAAAAACATTTTTACTCCAATATGGATCAATTAAACTTAAGTACCTAAAGGACGTACAAAATAAAGGAAAGAATTAACAACAAAAAATATTATAATGTAAAAATAAAGAAAATGCGTGCGGAAAAAAGTGCTCGGAAGAAACTCATATCGTCATAAGTACGTTGAGTAGCAAAAGAAAAGAATACAAATAAAAAAAAATATAGAAGGAATTAAAAATGTTTGTCAAAGTTTTGTTTAGTATATTTTTAAAATTATTTCAACTGGGGAACTTTTATTCCCAGTTCTAAATTAGTTAGATTTGAAAAAAATGGAAAAGGAAAATTTGTAGATGGTATGTAAAAACTTTTATACGGTTTGTAATAAAGCAATGAAATTTTTAGAGAAGTTTTTAAATTTTATTTAAAGACTATTTTTATTTTAGATTATTATTGAAACCACAATTTTCAAAAATTGATGACATCGCGTATACTCAAAAGTTTCAAGCTAAAAACTAGTAATTTTGGCAAAACCATGAGGAGTCAAAAATTTAAACATTTGGTATTTTTAATATCTGAAGTCAGCGTTTCTTAAGAAAATTGGATTCCCTTAAAATTGAAGTAAGTACTTTAAGATTGTTCCTTTCATACTTAAATAAAGAAATTCTAAAAAAACAACGACAATTTTATTGAATTATTTAAGATCAAATAAAATTGCATAAAATTATAAAATAAACATCAACATTTGATTATCAACATTTTGATAAAAAAGATATTATCCTTGAATAACAAATCCTTCAGCATATGAAATCTTGAAAAATACATCTGAGACAGAGTCAAAAGTTATAAGGCAATTAAAAATGTAAAACAAATAAAAATAAAAGTTCTAATATCTCGAAAATGACTCAGAAAAGAACCCCCCCTCTCCCGTGTCGATTTTTTTTTTAGTTTTAGCCATAGGAATCATTTCCTGAATATTTTCACTCTTATGCAAAAAATCCTGTAAACATCCATTGTGTCTATATGAAAATTGTAATAATATTATCGTATAACTGAAAATTATTATAAAATTTGATTTATTGATAATTGTCACAGCTCTATATTTAATTTTAACAATAATTTATAAAAATTTGTCCAATTTCAATAATTTTTTTCATTATAGGTATTTTCAATTAAATGCTAGGCATCCTAATTTCCTCCTATCAACTATAATACATTTAAAATAAGAATACATTAATTTTGTCGGCATAAACAAAACGTATAATTAAAATATTAGTTACATATGTATCTTTAAATATGGTATTGTTATTTGTAATTCGAAATTGTAAAAAAAAAAAAAACTGAAATAGAACTCCTACATACCTACTTATAAAAAAACTCCCCACAAAAATTAATAGAATAAATTAAAGAAATAAAAAAACGATTAGGTATACAATTTGTTCAATTAAAAAAAATCCCAAATTACATAATTTAAAAAAGCCAGAAAAAAACTATTAATTACTTAATTATTATAAAACATAAAATTTATACCCACTCAAACAATGTTGCATGTTAAAGATCATTTTTTTTTTCTTCATTATTTTCATTTTTCTATTCATTCTATACAACATGTTTTTTTTCTCTTTTCTATGCTTATGTTTTAGTATTTATAATTATGCGTAAACAATTAATGAAGGGGTACAGGGGTGTATATTAACCTGTATATAAGAAAATTTCATTGATCTATTTTTTTCTATATATTACCTGGTATATTATTTCATTACTAGCGCCACAATTAAACATACCTATACCTAATAATACCTATTAATAATTAATTTCTCACGCACCTTTTAATTTTAAAGAATTTTTTGTCTCTTTCTAACGTTCTATTATTTTTTAAGTAAATTACAATAATTATACAAAAAAAAAATATTAAACCTTGAAAAAGTACAAAATAGTGCATTTTGTAATGAAATACATGTACATAAAAGTATAATCGTATAATTTTAATAATATTTTGTATAAAAAATATTTAGTATAACAGTGAACAGTTTAAAACAGTGTGTATTAAGATGAGTGATCATAAAAAATGCGTGTTCAATGAACGAAACGCTAAAGAAAAAAATAATGCTTTTGGTTCATACATATACTCTTTTTTTCAGTTTGTGTTCAATTATTCGATTTTGCGCTCAGTTAATTTCGTGTGTGTCATGTGTTCACTATGTGTGTGTGTTTTTTTTTTATTTTAAAGTTTTCAAAGGTATGATCAATTAAAGAAATAAATTGAATCATGCACTGAAGCATTTTGATTCATTGAATAGTGAATACCCTTAGTTAAATCAACGTTAGTTTTCTTTACTCGGCTCAACTAAATTTTCAAAAACAAAAAATAAAATGGACTCACTTAAATTTATTTTTTTTTGTGTTAAAGCCTTATAAACAATGCATTTCAAGTGTTTTGACATGATGATTGATGTGTGTATTTAGAATGTATTATCATTAAAGATTAGAAAACTTTTGGATTTTAATTATACACATATATATATTTACATATTATAACAAATTCTTTTTTTAAATATTTAAAAAATAAAATATGGCAAAAATATTTTTATTAAAATCGGTTTTAATAGATAAATATGATTTAAAGAAGATGTTACTTTCAATTTGGAAAAATCGACTTCCATGATTTTTTTTATAATAATCGATTTGAACTACATTTTTTTGCCAAAATATTAATAATATTTCTAAATAGGTAAAAACTCATTATAATTGTCACATTAGATAAACAAAAATATATGTTTCCAAAATGTATAAAAAACTAAAATCAATATTTGGCCTAATTAAATTTATAAATTACAATTTTTTTTTTTTTTTATATTAAAGTCCCTGAATCACTAATTTTTTTATGCTATAGTTGAAGTGGCTGCCAACAATCGCGAATTTTTTTACACAACATCATTAATTAATGTTATTTCTTATTATTGCTTCTTATTCTCATTTTTTTTGTTTACTTTATTATTATTTGCTTCTTTTTCTTATTTAATAATAATGATGTGATAAACAATCACATTTTTTTAACTTCAATATTGGCAATAAAAAAAAATGAAAAGAAACAAGAATGATGTGACATTAATTTTGACACCAAATGTGGCGTATAAACACCAAATCGAAATGAAACGATCGATTGAATTTTATTTTTTTATTTTTATTTTATGTATTTTTGTTGCAGCGGCACCTTAGGATATCATGATAACTGTTTTTGTACATGCATGTACAGTTATTTATATAGAAATATATGAAACGAGTGCCAATAATGAAAAATGAAATCAAATTCATTCAGAGTGTGTATGTGAACGAACCCAATTTTTTATTTATTATTGATTGTGTTATATGCGGTGTTGAATTATTTTTACAAATGAGATTTTACTAGTTCAATGTCAGATCAATAATATAATATTAGAGAGCTTTTATGTTTATGTTTTACGCAGTTTTATTGTATTCTTGGAAGTTTTTTTTTTTGCATTACGCGGTGCTGCTATATTTGGAAAATATTCGCAAAATAGAAAGAAAATTATTTTACCACTTGATTTGGTTGTATATAGTATGTGCGTATATAAAAAATGGAATCAACTATTTTGCAATAATTTGGATACATATTTCCCTTTTATGTTTTGAGAATTTTGGAATTTTTATTAAAATATTTCTAAATTTTTTAAATGTTGTAGGTTTTTTTATTGTGTGGTATTTTATTAGTGTAATCATAAATGGTTATTGTGACAATATGATACTAACAGCTGTCAATTTGATTTTTTTTTTTTGCTAAGATCTCTTGTGTCAATCAATATTCTTTAAGGGTGTTTTTCTTTTGCTCATCAGACCAGAGTCAAAGCTGTCTAGCAAAAAAATTGTGTTTCATTTTATGCTCAGATTATCCATTTTGTATATCTTTTTTAACTCAGAGTGTGCTCAGAGCATAATCTGTGAGCTCGTAAAAATTTCTAAGATTTCACGTCAATAAATATAACGTCAAATTAAGAATAAAGTAATAAAAACGTCATCAAAATAAAATTTCCTTCATAGATAAACATTTTTTTAAAGTTTTTTTTTGAAATTTTATTAAATAAAATTTTACGTAAATTTATTTTATTTTATTTCTTAAATAAATTATTTTTACAACTATATTATTACATTTAAAATAATGAAATAAAATAAAAAAATACAGATTTTAGAAAATAATTTGAATAAAAATTGACAATTTGTGGACTGAGCGTTTCTTTTTTAACTCAGAGCGGTTAGAGTTCAGATAAAAGTTTGATCTTTGCTCTGATGAGAAAAAGAAAAACGCCCTTAGTTTGTACTTTGTAGTTAATATTATATTATATTAACCATCTCTCTTTCTTTCTCCCTCTCTCTCTTAAAAGATTCGTGAATAAACATATTAAAACAAAGAAGATAATTTTTTACAATATGAATAATAGTTAATGAATGATATCAAATATGGATGATATTCTAAAAGTGGAAGTAAGAAATCTGTTTAAAACATTAAAAAACTATGGTTTAATATTAAAAAACTATACATACATACATACATATATGGTTTAAAAATAATATTGGTGGAATTTAAAATAAAAGTAAGGTTCAAGATTGCTACGTTTTGGTTCTATTTTCTAAAAAAGGCAAATTTTTATTTTATAGTTATATACATTACAGTTAATTGAACACCGATAAGATCTATCTCCACTAATACATATACATACATATGTGTATTATAGTATAAGCTGGGGAATTTTCCATCTTCAGTATATACATTTTACTTTATACTTGAATACTTGCATAATGTTTCAATTTTTACATCCTCTGTAACCAATGCATTCTAATCTTTCTTTTTCTTTCAAATTTCAAAAATTCTTTTATTTATTTTAAATATATTTTATGAACTGAAAAGCGCATTGCGCATCTTACGATTTAAAAAACTTTATATATTTTCATAAGTGAAAGTTATAAGTGATGGGTTATATATTTTAATAAGTGATGAGTTATTTTACTTGGCATACGTTTGATGGTTTATGATGTTGGTCAATTTTCATATGAATTATTTATAAACAAGAACTGAATGATTTGCTAATATAGTATGTACATACATATATATAAATTTTAATTCCTGTAAATTGTAATAATTTTGATGGTCATTTAATTCTAATTCAGTTTGATGTTAGATATGATCTCTACACAATAGTATAATAAAAATTTGGGTTCATGTTACAGAAAAACTTAAAAAAAGATGTCAAATTTTTACTTTGAAAAACATTCGTGTGGCAAATTTTCAAATAACATTAAATAGCACAGCTATATAAATGAATATGTGAGATATTAATCTGTAGAAGGTATAAAACTCTGATTTTGTAACCAACTCTAAAGCCTTTACTAATTATTTTTTACATACATAATAACAACAATTAAAGCATTGACAATTGCGATGAATGACAATTTTCTCATTTATAATTTTTTTTAAAAGTTTTTGGAATTTGTAACTTTGGGATTTTCAGAAATGGTATTTCGAAATGCCCCCAATGTTATCTGATTATTAATAAAACTAAACTAACATTTCTAATTTTTCACCGTTTTCCAGGAAACTTTTTTTTTAGTTTTAAATTAAAAAACTAAATTGACAAAATTGACTGCATTTAGGATTTTACTTTAGAAGAGAAAAAAAATTTACTTCATTTAGGATTTTATTTCAGAATTGGGATAAAAAATTGGGCAATCACAAAATACTGTTATTTTTTTATCTACAATTTTATTAAGGAGACATTTTTTTTTAATTTCTTAACAAATACTTATTTGCGAATAGCGATTTCATTAAGTGAGAAGCTTGTTAATTCTTTTTTTTTCTAGTTTTTTAATAAATGAGCTTAGGCGAAATAGATTTTTATTCATGTCTATTCCACTAAACGGTGGAACGTATACGTCACGTACCTACGGAGGAAAATTATGTTCAGCTAAACGCGAAAATTTTATTTGTTCCGCGCTGAATTGCCTGAGCTAAACAACTGATTTTGACAGTTTATAAATTGGGTTATTTTTAATTCGTAAATGAAAATGGATAGTTTTGATTTTTTTTTCGCTGCAGAAAATGAAACTGCAAAAAAAAAATATAAAAAGAAAAAGAAGAATTTTGAGAGATTCCTCAAATTTAATGGAATTATCGGATGAAGAGTAAATTATAAAATTTAATTGTTTATCTTTTTTGGCTAACATTTACCTACTTTATGTAGTTTTCAAAAAACATAAAGGAGTTATTCAACTATGTTTTGGACGAAATAAAAACTGAAGTAGAGCCTGTTGTGCGCACAGATTCTGTACCTGTACCATCTTGTAAAGCCTTTTGCTATGTCCGGCAGTTTTTTCTTTCATAAAACTTAATAAATATTTATACTACTCTTGATTTCTTTTGCACCTTCAAAATTAAAATTATTTAATTTAAATATTAATTAAAAATATTTTTTTTTTAAAAAAAAGTATTTTGAACAAAAAAAATATAAGTTTTTATTAAATTTTATGCTGAACTTACATTTTATTATATTTCCCGCGACTCAACTATTGCGGAGAAATATTTCTATGAAATGTATTTAGAAAACTTGACATCGCGTTTATCAGAATACACGTATTCAGCAAAACTGCGGACACACCATCATTGTGGCGTTTAGCAAAATACCAATTTTTGACATACAGCGGAAAATTCCGATAGTAACGTTTAGTGGAATAGACATGATTATCTTAGTTTGCCCAGTGTTACGCACCTACTTTACATACATTTTTCATATATTAAAATCTCTTAAATTTGGATTTGATTAATATTTAGATTGCTTCTTAAAAATGAGCTCCCACATGGTTTTTTCTTAAATATTATTTTCTAACAACAATTTGCTTGCTTATTACAAATTTCACTAATTTTGACTTTTCATTAGAATTAGAACTATATGAGCGTAAAAAAAAAAAAATTAACCAATTGTTATAATTTTACTTAGAGTTTTGTACCTTTGACTATGTAAATATATACCAAACCATCTTTTCGGTGACATTGTTAATTAATTATTGTTTAATATGTATATGATATGTTTATTAAAATCTGTAATAAATTAATCATCAGTTTTATTTTTAAACTCAATATTATTTGCGAACGAACGAACTATTTTCTTGTTATAAATTTCAACCCGTTTCTATTTTGGTTTTGTTATGATATTGTTTAATGTAGTTAAACTGACATACTAGCCATTATTTACCAAAACAAAAAACAAAAAATAAAAAGAAAAAAAATGAAAAATGAATTATTAAAAAGTTATTTTTAAACCACTAATTAACCAAAAATTAGAAGTCCACCCAAATCATCACTTTGATTGGCATTTTCTGAAGAAAACATTTTGAATTATCATCTCTATAAAATGAGTAAGTAATTTTTTTTTTTTTTTTTTTGTTTTCCATAAATAAATTGATTTTTTCTCACATTTGCAAAATTTAGTTTTTTTTTTTTTTTTCACCTATATTAATTTATGTTCACCCATTTTTTTTTTTATTCAAAATAGACGTCCTTGAATTACTAATATTAATAATATTAAGTCATAAATGTTTTTTTTTTTCCTTTTTTTTTTTTTTTATATCCGGATAATAAACACGATTATTTGAAAAATATAATTAAATTTAGAATTTGATAAAATAGAAAGAGATGGCAATAGAAAAAAAAAAACAAATCATAATATTATAAATTATGTAATAACATAAAGATTAGAAAAAATAAAAAAGAGTATTTATAATTAAAATTTTACCTGTTCATCAGGTACAAGGTTTTCTACAATTTGCCGTGTATTTTCATACATTCGTTCATTCATGATTCATGTAAAAATTTAAAAATTCAAATTTAAAAATTCAATTTTTTTTTTTTGTATTTTGTTTTATAAATTAAAGTTTAAACGTGCGTTCATATCCGATTGAAAAAGTCATAACATAATTCCAACTTGTCATTTTTTTTTTTTTTTTTTTCGTTTTTTTCTTTTTTGATAAAAGATAATCTCACCTTTAAAAATTTATTAATGAAAATTTAAAGACATATGTATATCTACTTATTTATTTATTAGTAATAAATTTTTTAAAGAAAACATGAAATTTAATTTCAAGTTCATTGAACAAATTAGCTTGAATATTTTTAATAATGGAGATAAACTTCGGAAATAATTTGAATTAAAAAAAAAAAAAAATTGATTTTAATGAAAAGTAAAAAAATGGTAGGTAGTACTTAATTTAATTCAGTAATTGCAAATGTTAAAGCTTAAAATATGATAGAGTGATATTGAAAGATACACACTTAGGGCAGACAACTTTCTATTAAAAATACTATTTTGTTTTTTAATCTAATGAGAACATTTAATAAACAAAGGTCAGTTTTGTAAAAGAGCATTTAAATTATAAAAATTTTCTACACATTTTTAATTACTATATTGATTCCAATGTGCTTTACATATATTAGGTCTATGTTAACATTTATATGCTGAATAAATGTTTAAATCAATGTTTTTTTTTTTTTTTAAATTAATGGAAAATAAATTTTTAGGACCTACATAGAATTTTTGAAAATCTTGAAAAGATTTTGAATCAAATCATATAGAAAATAAAGTATAATACACCCTATAAGTATGCAAATAATTATGTATATAGTATGCAGTTAATTAATAACAATAAATTGTATTTTATTTCTTATAAGATAAGGGCCATTTAATTGTATATTACTTATTACAAATTGTCGTAAAAGAGGTTTTTAGTTCAATATTATTATATATACCAACCAATTTAATTTCTTTTCTCTTTAAAATGACTTGTGCCTGTGCAGGATTTGTGCAGACACATTTGAACATCTACTATACAAATTGTAAAAACTAATCGTTATTTATGAATAAAATTGAATTATTCTTTTTAATTTTAAAATATGTTATGGGTAAGTATTTTTTATAATAGGTTTTAGATAGATTGACATATATTTAACACTAGATTTGTATATATTTCCACCATAACTAATCCTACTCTATATTTTTGACATATATAATTCCACCATAACTAATGCACAATTCTAAATTTTTATTTGTACAAAGTCTAAGCGCTAAAAACTAAGCGCTAACTGATAATATTATATAACCTCCATAAAAATATGGCAATTTGTACTATATAGGATTGTAATTTTAATGAAGAATAATCGATCCAATAAAAAAATTTATTATTCTCATATTTTATTACAAAAAAAAAAATATTAATTGCACCAACTATCAACTAGTTTTTTTTTTTAATAGAGTTCTTAAAAAAAGAAAAAATTATACAAAAACAAATAATTAAAAAAAAAATTATATATATTTATCACAATTTAATTCATGACTTTTTAAATGTTACGAAATCGTGATTGTTTTTTTTTTTTTTTTGTACCTGTAAATTTTTATCTATTTAGCCGACCAATTTGTATGTAAAACTATTACAAATCATCATTTTCCATTTTTCATATTTTTTTCTTTTTGTTTTTTTGCTTTTTTATTATTATTATTATTAGTTAAATGGAATTTATCAATTAAATTATTTTGTGCGATGATTTTAATTCAAGAATAGTTTTTTTTTGTGTAATTTTTCACTTATTAAAGAATATTTCGCTTCGTACTTAACTTTAATGAAAATAATTTTTTTTATTTTTGATTAAATTAAATTGTTTTTAAAAGAACAGCATATTAATTATCGATAAAATATTTTTGAACGGTGCAAATGAGCTTTTAAACTTTTTATATTATCTTTTTTAGTTAGATCTAAGTAAGTTTAAATTTTAGATCTCCAATAATACAAAAAAAATATAAAAAAAAATATAGTTTTTCCATGGTCATCACATATTAAAGGTTTGAAGATATTCTTCGAAATTGTTATATGTATAATAAACAGCGTTAAAAAATGCCGTATATAAAAATAAAAATGTTGAATATAAAATATAAAAAAAAAATTTAATACGAATCGGATACAATATATATATACCTTATTAGATTCTTTTCTGCTTTTAAGTTCGGGATTAATGATTAATATATAAAAAAAAAAAAAACAACTAATGGTAGTTAATTACATATAATAATCACATATTGCAAGAACGCTATCATTATCAGAAATACATTAGATCAATTAGGAAAAGTTGCATAATTTTAGGGGCTTGTCAAAAAAATTTTTTTTTTTTTTTTTTTTGAATTTTAAATGTGATTTAAAATAAAAATTATATTATACTTCTAATCTTAAAACAGGGATGTCACTTTGATCAAAACTGTTTTTTTTTTTTACTTCTGTTCAATGAGGTAAAAATAATTAATATTATGTTGTATAGAACAGTTGTTCAAAATTATTATAAGTCAAATGAAAAAAATTAAGACCGATTTTTCAACCAATTAATTTTTCAGAAATATTCAGGAGATGTGATAAAATCAAAAAATTTTAATAAAAACATTGAAAAAATTAGAAATTATAGAAATACTTTGGCAAAATCCAGATTAAAATTAAATGAAACGAGGAAAATTGTATAGCTGACTGTGTCAATTCTAGGATAACTCTACAAACATAAGTCATGTTGTTACCATAAAATTTAATAATCTTTTATAAAATTTCAGATATCTGACTTAATTAAGTACCAAAATATATTATTTCTGTATATATTAATTTTGGTGTTGTATGACAGCTACACGAACGCACTGCTCTAGCTCTAAATGTTACACAAGTTTCTGGCTCGTATAAGAAAATTTTAACAAATTTTATAATAAAACTCGGCTTATATAATCACGGAGCTTATATATAGACATTTATATTCATATTAAAAAATAAGTACTCAAACTAGTTGCACTGCAAAGTAAACTGAGAACTAAGTTCGTATGGGGATAAAAATGATAAATATTTAACGATTTGTACTAATATGTAAATGGAATTTCTGTATATGTAAAAAGTATGCCTAGAATAGAACATTCCCTAAAAATATTTTTAAGAAGTTCTATACAGTTAGTTAAATCTAACACAATAAAATTCAAAAAATAACAACCTGGAAATTGAATTCTAAGATGAAAAAAGTGTCACTAGTAAAAAACAACTTAACATTTTTAAACCTGTTATTGCAATTAAAGTAAAAAAAAACCTATAAAAACTATTGTTATCTGAAAAATATTTTGTCTAAATAGAACAGCAGTATTTTTAACTATTATTATTAACTCTATACTAAAAAAAAAATACCTTTATAACTTAACTGTGGTTTTTGCGTAATTACAAAACTTTGGTATAAAAATTTAATAAGAAGATTTATAATTACAAATCTCCCCCATTGACATTAGACCTAAATTAATATTAATTTTAACAATAATAGCTAATATATATGGAAATGTGAATATGATAATTAATTATACATTTTACATAATATTTTCTTTTCATTTCTGAATTCAACTCTGTTTATATCAGCTTCAGCTTCAATAAAATATAATAGAATTTTTAATAAGCGCCCAAAACCATTTAATATCCATCTAATTATAATTAGTTGTATACATATATAATATATATATACATATATAGCTAAATTGTTTAGAGTACTTGGAATCAATATTGAATATAATAAAGTTTCTTTCATGTTGTGCATATTTAATTTATATTTTTTTGATTATGTCCCTCTAATATAATTGTTATGTTATTTTTCAAGTCAAGCCATTAATTTTTTCAATAGTTTTTCCTATACAATATTTTTTTTTTCTTGGATTTTTTAATTAATGGTTGGGTTCAAAAAAAAAAAAAAAAAATTTCCATATTTGCATTTTATTTCTTTCTTTCTTTTCTTCTTTCAATACGCAAATTTAAAGTCTATATATTATATTTTATGTTAATTTTTTATCCAACAATAATGAATTGACTGTTTATAAGTACTTTTTCAAATCAATGAATCTTCAATTATTTATTGTTTAAATTTATTGTTCTGTGTGTGTGTGTGTGTGTGAGCATACAGCATAAAGCAAAAATTAATAGACGTTTTTATAATTTGGTAAAAAGATTTTGTTATTTTTGACAAGTTTTTTTTTTTTAGTTTATTTTCCTACCAGATAAATGTGACAGGTTCCAGGTTTGGCTGTAAATGTGTAAGGGGTAATATTTCTTAAGGGGGTAATTTTCTGTTTTACAGCGTAGGTATTTTAAACGCGTTTACGCATTAGGCGACTGAGGTCCCTTAATGACAAGTTAATAATTTTAATAATATAAGTATAAAATTTGACGCTTTTAAATTTTCACATTCGAAAAACTTTCGATTATTCTTTTCTTTCGAAATTTCGATTATTAGTCTTATAAAAGTTTCAGTTTTCTCGAAATGTTTTTGTATAAAGAACAAAAAAAATTAAAACAAAAATTTTGTGAAGTATTTTTATAAATTTTAAGAAAATTATATTTAATAAACAAAAGCTTTCGCATTTTATAAAAAAAAAAATTTAAATCATATGTCAACATTGCAAATGTCAAAAATTTCTATGTAAATGTCAAAATATTAGGTTGGCTTTAAAATGTTATAAATTTTTAATTTTAACTCTTAATCTTTTAGGTAACATTTTAAGCATCTCCTAAATTTTTAGCTTTTAGCTCTTAGAATATACGAGGCAATAAAGAAGACAGAGAATCGGACAGAAAAATGGAATAAATACATTTTTTGAACTTTTTTGAAAGTAGAGTATACGTAATAAAAATTCAATAAGACAAATATTATTTCTTATAATATATGTATTTTCAAGTACCTAACTTAGTCGTTAAATTTTCTTTTCCGTCTCTCGATTATTTATTGTATCTCTTTTGCATTTTCATGTTTAAGATTTTAGAAAAATTGGTAAAAATTGGTAAAAATAGGAATTTGGGACACATATTTTTGATTAAATTATGGTTGCCTTTCTTCAACATTTTTCGACAAATTTTTCAAAATTTTTTTGCAGTTTAGAGCGCAAAGGTTTTTAGCCGGCGTTTGTAAAAAATTTTAAATTTGAATACTGTGGTAAATGTTTAAAGCACACATACATTCATATATAATGCATGATGCTGTGAGATATTTATATGTTGATAAAAAAAAAATTATTGATTATTATTGTTATATTGAATATTGTTGCAAATCTTTTTTTTTTTTCGTTTTTCCATTTTGTCTTTTGCCAACTGTTTAAAAACATCATTTTATTGCATAATTTTACAATTATTATTAATGCTTTTATTTTTTTATTTTGTAAAATTGTTTTTTTTATTTTATTTGTAAAACAAATGAACTTGTCTGGAAGATACTATAATAATAATGTACGTGTTGGTTAGTTGATTGCAAGTGTTGCGTTGCAATAATTTTGTAATATTACGTTTCAATGTTGTGATTTCAAAGTATCAAAACTACAGTTAAATATTGATGGAACTTTAATTATAAAAAAATTTTTAAATTTTTAAAATGTATTAAGAAAAAAAAAAAAAAAACAAATTCAAATTTAAATTTAAACTTCAAAACAATATTGAATAAGATTGCAGAAAATTTGCGAAAAGAAAGAGATAGAAAATATAAGGTGAAATTCGATTTGGTTTAATTATTAGATCTGAATTATTTTTCTCCTCTAAATAAGAAAAGCGATGCTTGTGTTTTTTTTTTGATTATTCAAATTGAAAAGTTGAACTTGAAAAGAATTGGAAAAATTTTGTTTGTTAAATAAAATCTTTAAATTTTGCTGTTTGTTCTAATTATTATCTAGTAAATATTGATAATCTTTTCAAAATAATTAATAAAAAAATGATTAAAACAATTGTGTGATGGTATTAACGCCCATGAAATGATGGTATTAACGCCCACGAGTTTTAATTCCTTTTTAAATTATTTTTGAATTGGTATTAAAAGCTGTAGACTTTAATTCCATTTTATCATGGGCTTTTATTATTATTATTACGTTTCGTTAAAGAAATAAAACTGAATTGAAATAAGATCTTCTTTAGTTATATTTATATGGTGACATACAGATAAGATACTGGGTGAAATGCATACAACTGAGCTTAAACTTAAATCTCGATTTTTCAAAAAAAAAAAAAAAAGGTCAAGTTTAAGCCTAGATTTGCTTTGAAAAAGTGAAATTTAAGATTAAGCTTAGTTTTGTGCATTCTGATCTACTGGATTTAACGCATAAAATTAAGCTTAAACTCTAATCTCGCTTTTTCAAATAAAAAATTGTGCATTCAAGGATAGGGTTTGTTTCAAAAAGGTTAAATTTTGAGTTCAAATTGAGTTTTCAAAAATTTAAATATAAAAAAAAGGTACAGTATTTTAAGACTTAACACCTAACAAATTCAATCACTTTTGTTATTTCAAATCGAATGATTATATTAATAACGAATATTGCATAATTTTACTGTTATATTTGCTTTTATAGGTTATACCTGGTGGTTATACTATACAAAAATTAGAAAAAACATTATGGATTTTAAATCTAAATCGAAATGCAATCAAGATCGCTAAATTTAATTCTATTTTATGATATGATTTAATATCAATTAAAAAAAAAAAAAATTATAACCTATGTTCAATAATATACCATAATTTTTAGGAAAACTTCTGTAAGTCTTAATACTATGAACGTTATATCACCGGATCATCTAAAATCAAGGATATATCAAGGATAAATCTTTTAAAACAATTAACTTAATTTAATGCGATCAATTATACGTATATATATAATTAATGGTAGAAACTGATTTATATTTTTCGTTTTTTTTTTTTTGTAAACATTATATGTCCTGGGAATTTTCCAAAAAAAAAAAAAAAAAAACTATATAAAAGAAAGAAAGTGATCAAATTTAAATTGAATGGAATTAATTATATAGACATCAAATTTAATGGTCAAAATTAATTTTCGTACGTACAGAATTAAAATAATTAATAATTGCTTATATAGTTCAAGAAATCATTAAAATTAATATTTACTTTAGTATTAAAATTTATATGAATTTTGATTTAATTTTTTTTTTTTTTTTTTTCGTTACGTGGCCAATTATATTTCGTAATCCAATGAAGCAAAATTATACAGGAGACGATAATGTAAACAACAATAATGTAATCACTTATTGTATGTAAACTATAATGGCTAATATGCAAAGCATGTTAAAATTTTAATATCTTGTTTTTGTTTTTTTTTTCTGTTTTTCTGTTTTTTTTTTTTAATTTTTTAATAAAAATATAAATAAAATTTTTGATTTATGGTGAGAGCAGAAGGATAACATTGGAATTTTTGTACACCAATTCGTGTTTTAATGAAAAAGTTGTTTTTTTTTTGAAGAAATTACAGTTATTAGGTATCATTTGTTAAGGATGTATCATTTTCTCGAGGACAATTTATGATCAAAAATGATTACTTTGAAGTCTTGACAAGTCTATGTATTATGTCTATACAAGTCTATGATTTATTTAGTATTAGTTGGAAAAATTTTTTAAATATATTTTTAAGAAAATATAGAAAATCCGTAAAAATATTAAACTATTTGTATCATTTATAAAGATTTTTTTTTAGGGTATCTTAAAATAAATTAAATAAAAGTCGAATTTACTTATAAAATTTTACAAAATAAAAATATAAATTAATAACAATTTTACTATATTTAAATCAAAATAGTCTTTGAATCACTATAGTCTGTAAAAAAAAAAGTCTTTGCATTTTATTTTGCAATTTTTAATTCTGTTATATTTGTATAATAGTTTTGTTGACTTTGATTTGATTT
This sequence comes from Poecilobothrus nobilitatus, assembly GCA_947095535.1. Taxonomy (NCBI): domain Eukaryota; kingdom Metazoa; phylum Arthropoda; class Insecta; order Diptera; family Dolichopodidae; genus Poecilobothrus; species Poecilobothrus nobilitatus. The sequence goes on along the minus strand of OX352773.1, from coordinate 237,758,541 downwards.
TTTAATGTTAAAAAAATGTATCAGATTTGTCGTAATTTATTGAATCGATATTTAAAATGATTTTCTTGTGAGTATAGAATAAGTAAATATCATTAAGACCGTAATTCTGTAATTAAGACCGTAATTATGTAATTATGACCGTAATTCTGTAATTAAAACCGTAAATATCTAATTATAGAACTGTAATTTTTAATATTTTAAAAATGTATATTGATGAATGAAAATTGAAAATTATGAAAACTGAAAATTGATAGTTAAATAATTTCTTAATAATTTAGTGTTTAAAATAACCGCCAAAAAATTATAATAAAAAATGATAAGTTCGTTAAAAATTTTTTTCTTATATAATATTCTATAATATTAGATTTTATTCATAATTTTTTTTTTGTTTTTTTTTTTTTTGTGTTTAAATTTACATTGTATATTTAAATCATATTAACATAATTAATTCTTATTTTTAAATGTCAAAAAAAAAAAAAAAAAAAAAAAAAATGTAAATTAAATTACATATACAATTTAAAAAAACTAAATGGTTTCTGGTTTTTAATTTTTATTTTACCCATTTGATAATATGGAATGAAAACGAAGATAATTTATTTCAAAAATAATATTTTCAAAAATTAAACTATAGTGTTGTGTGTACCTTACATATTATTACATAATATTTTTCTAAATTTTTTTTTTTAACTAATTTATAATTAATAAAATAAAATAATTAATATCTAAATTTTTTTAAATAATATAATTATAAGCAAAAAATTTATTATTTAATAATAAATAATAATTCAAAAAAAAAATAAAAAATATCGTACATCATATAAACATTAACTTAAATAACTAGAAAAATTTTATCTCTTTGAACATTTTTTCGAATTTCGAATTTCGAATTAATTATATTGGATAAATTTGCAATGAAAGGATACGTACATACAAAATATACATAAAGGATATATATTAATAGTAGATTTTTTTTTGTTTTTTTTTTAATTAATTTTAATTTTAATTTCATTTTAATTTAAAAAATAGTTATATTTAAATCAAACTTTTATGGATATCTTTATAATAATATAAAAAATCAATCTTGAAAGTTGTTAATTTTGGTTTTTTTTTTTTTTTTTTTCTTTTTATATAAAATATAAAGTAGCTTTAAATATGCCTTATACCTAAAAAAAAAAAAAATAAAATAAAAAAAAAAAAATTATATTAAATATATTTTAATTTTCCATATTATCTTACCATTTAATTTTATACATACATATATATATATATATATACTGTATACATATATATATATATTTAAAATTTCAGTCTATTTTTACTTTATATAATTTATAATAATATAATCTAATAATTATTTTATCATTTTACAAATTTTTATTTCAATTTAATTTTCAATATTCCATGAAAAACAGAATTTTTTTTTTTTAAATATGTTCAAAATTAAATAAAATACAAAAAAAAAAAAAAAAAAACAATAATTTTTTTTTCAAAAAAAATGGAATAAAAAAAAAAATAAATTATTAATAGCTGCCGGCTGCCTGACTATATGCATATACATTAATAAAAATTAATTAATTTTTTTTTTATTATATATATATTTTTTTTTTTTTTTTTTTTAAATTACATAATTATAACACGTATCCTTGATTCAAATAAATTTTTATCAATTTCATCATTTGGATTATTTGATATATCTAAAATTTCTAATTTTTGTACAATATCTAATAATTCATTTGAAAAATTTGTTTTATTTGTACCCTGTAATACCAATTTTTCTAATTTATGTATATCTTTTAAAGCATTTGGTAATATTGAATAATTTAAAGGATTAAATGATAAATCTAATGTTATTAATTCTCTAAATGGTTTAACAACATATTTAGCATTTTGTATTGAATTATTACGTATTTCTAAATATTTTAAATCGGGTGATTTAAAATTTTTTGGTGATATATCTTCAATTTGATTACATGTTAAATTCATTGATTCAATAGCACCATCATATTGAAATTTTTTTAATTTACATGATATTGCTTCAAATCTTTGTATACGATTAAATTTTAATATTAATTTACCATCAGTATATTGTCCAATTGGATTTTCTGATATATTTAAAAATTTTATTAATTGTATATTATCAAATATATTAATATCAATATATTTTATTTGATTATTATGAAAATCAATATATTCTAATTTTTCACATAATATAAATAAATTATTTTCCAATTGTTGTATTTTATTATTTGATAAATTAATTTTTTTTAAATTTGGTATATTATTAAATATACCCAATTTTAATTCATTTATATTATTATATTCTAAATTTAAATAATATAATTTTGTCATATTATTAAATATATTTATATTTAATAATTGTATTTGATTATTATTAATAATTAATTGTTCAATATTATAATTTTCAAGAAATATACCATTTTCTAATTTTTTAATAAAATTATATGATAAATTTAAATATTTTAATTTAATTAATGGATTTAATAAACCTAATTTTATTTCATTTAATTTATTATTTGATATTGATAATAATTCTAAATTTTCTAATTTATAAAATGGATTATTATCATATGTATATATTAAATTATTATCTAACCATAAATTTTTAAGGTTAGGTGTTTTAACAAATACAGCATTTTTTAATTCAATTAAACCATTTTGTTGTAAATATAAATTTTTTAATTTATTTGCTGTACTAAAACTAAAATTATTTAATCTTGTAACATTTTGATTAACAACATTTAATGTTTCCAATTTTAAAAATATTGTAAATAATAATCGTGGTATTATTTGTAAATTTGATTCTTCAATTTTTAATTCTGTTATATTTGTATAATAGTTTTGTTGACTTTGATTTTTTAATGTTAAAAATGTATCAGATTTATCGTTATTTATTGAATCGGCATTTAAACGACGACATATTGAATTGGCGCAAACATCTTCAACAAAATAATAACGTGCATTTGTTAATTTTAAATTATAAATTCCAAAGATTATTATTGATATTATTATAGCGCCGTTTTTCTTAATTGTTATATTATTTCGAAATATCATATTACTGATTAAAAAAAATGTCAAATTTAGAAAAAAAAACAAACAAACACCAGTAAATTTTCACGTTTTATATTTTTGAATTATGATTATTTTGTTTTATATATATATATGTATATATGTATATATACGTATATATATATATATATATATATAGAATTATTCCTTCCCCCAGACTTTTATTGTTATTATATAGTTGATGCTTTTCCCAACAGTGATTGTTGTATACTAATCTTAATGATTTTAATTACTCTAATTTTTTTTTTTTTTTTAAATTGATATGAAATATATTATGTACTTTTCTATATATATATATATATATAATATATTATAATATATAATATTATATTATGATGATTCTTTTTGTTTCTTCATTTTTTGTTTTGGAGACATACTCCGTGTCGCACTAAGTACAAGTAACTGTTAGTACTCATTTATTTAAATTTCAACATATACTGAATCGAGATTAATATTTTTAAATTAATGCTTTATACATTTTCCATCGTAAAATTAAAAAAAAAAAATAAAAAATAAAAAACAAAAATTATATAAAAAATTTTAAAATTAAATAAAAAAAAAAAAACAAATTTTTAATGATATTCTTTAGTTCATAATACAGTTATAATACAACATAATATTATTTGAAAATTGCATTTATTTTATTTAATTGTTTATATTTTCTTCTTTCTATTCATATAAGAAGTAGAGGGTATCCAATAAGTCATTTATTATTCATATTTGACTAAGCTTCAGTTTCTGGAATAAATAGTTTCTCTAAGCCGTTAATTATTTGGTACGTTGATTGTGGAAGACTATGAAACGTAAATATTTTTATTCACCTGTTATCTTACACAAAAAAAAAGAATTATTTTATTTTAATTTTATTATATATATACCTTTTTTATTTTAACCGAAGACATTTGACATTAACTGAAGATTTTTTACTTTGTGTGAAGAAATTTTTACTTTAAATGAAGATTTTTTACTTTAAGTGAAGACATTTGTAATAAAAATTAAAGTATAACATTGCATATAATATACATATATTAATATGCATAATCATAAATATCAGATATATCAATACCTTGTCCCATTATATCATTATATATTTATATATTATATACAATATGGATTACATAAATATAAAATATATATATAAAATATATATACATACATTATAAAATACATTATACAACATAAAATTACTGTAGTAAAGATTCTTTACTTAAAATAAAAATGTCTTCGCTTGAAGTAAAAAATATTCACTTGAAGTCAAAATGTCTTCACTTAAAGTAGAAAATATTCACTTAAAGTAAAAAAGTCTTCAGTTAAAGTAAAAAATGTATATTAGTATATATAAATATATTTTTATTTATTTACATATATTAAAACTAACTATATATGTAGGGTGTTTCTCACTCCAATTGCTGTGCTGCATTCACTGTTTAGGGGCATTAAAACAAGCAAAAAATTGTTTGGGAGAGGGTTTTCGATACCGTTTTTGAGATATGCGGCTTTTAAAATTTCTTAATAGCTTTTCATAAACAAATCTATAACTTTTGAACGGCTTGCTACAGAAAGATTAAAAAAGTATAACTATAAAAAATAATCCAAATACGCAGGGTGCATCAAAAGAATTCATTTTGGGCCTCGGTGGCCTTGTGGGTAAGAGCGTATAAAATACGCTGTAAACACCGAGGAAGTGTGTGTTTGAATCCCACACGCGTCGTAAGAGTTATTCCCCCTTACGACATTTACAGCCACGCCTGTAAAGGAAAAGCTTTGTAATTTCCTGTTCACATTTATGTGGCAAAGAAATGCACTAAAAAAAAGAAAAAATTCATTTTTAAATCATGGAAATCATTAGTACACAAAAATTAAAATTGGCAATTTACTTTAAAAAAATGCATTATATCTTATCTCTCCATAGCCCTCAATCACTGAGTGCTGTACGGATACTCAAATCGAAAATACCCTGTGTATGTAACATAAGAAAAATTCATATTATTTTTTTTTTATCATGTAACCCAGTCAGGGTTTGAATCCAAAGCCTTTCGAATGAAAGGTCAGTAATCAACTATTGCACCATTGGTTGAATATTTAACTGTTTATAACGAAGACCCATTTTTATTGAAATGTTTGTAATCAAATCACTAAATATTTACACACTTCATTATTTAATGTAAGTACCTCAAGTTTATTGGTAGATCAGAAAGAGAATTGTAACAAAGGGTGAAGCAAATTTGAAATCAATCAATTTGGAATAATTCTTTTTTTTTTTTATTAGAGAATCTGAACAATAATGATTCAACCAGTGTTTTGACTAATAGACTACTTTAAGGTTCAGTGATTATTTGTTTTGAAGGGATGTAAAGGATTAAATGTTGATGCTATAGCATTTTCTTTGTTGAATTTTTTATCTTTAGGATTCAAACTTCTTAAATCTGTTGTTTCGTTTTTTTTAGAAAAAACAAAATTGAATACACTCTATATAAATGTTAATTATACCGGCGGCTAACTTTGATTTAGTAATGAAATGTACAGTATCCTACAGTTTACAGGCATATATAAATATAATATTATTTTTTTTTTTTTCAAAATAAGTATAATTTTAATATATTTATTTATTTTTTATTTTTATATATATTGACAATTTTTATAATATTTTTATTGTATTTTGAAATAATTCGATTGATAAGACAAAATGATTGCTACTGTGAGGTTAAAATTAATAATATTGATATTGAAATTCAATAGGTATAGTAAAAATTTTCTTATTATTTGTATAGTATTTTTAAAATTTTATTTATTTTTAATTTTTCTTTTTTTTTTTTTTTGTCTTTAATTTTTATTTATTTTTAATTATATTTATAGATTTTTTCGTTTCTAATTTTAATTTACAGTGAACGAAAAATTTTAGAATGCAAGAAAATTTATAGTTTTAATAAGCCCAGCAAATTAAAACTATTTTAACAAAATAACTGTAATACCATTCATATTAATAAGCGTTCAATGCCCTGTCAATATTCTTCATATAGAAATTAAATTTACTAAACCGTTAGCTGTAAAATTTAACGAACAAAAAATATAACAGTTTTAAATGTTATCAAATTCAATGTATTAAGAAATTATCTAACAAAATATACTTAGACTTTTTTACATATATATATGAATATGTAGGCATATAATATGGATTATGTATTTAGTTATTAATATAAGTTAATAAAAAGAAAAAAACTTTACCTAAAAAACCAAAGCTTTCTTAAGTTATCATTTTTTCTATATTGAAACATAATCGTATACAGATTCGAAAAAAATACCCACATATAAATAAATTTATATTAATATATGTACACATTATATTCAAAATTTAAATATGAATATATAAAGGAAAATAATCAAGCAATTAGATAAGAAACAGCTTTAGTCAATTGGGCACCACAACAGAAATTTTTGTCTCTTTTAAAATTCTATGGATGAAATCTTATCTCAAAACGAGATATCTAACAAACGAATTTTATTTTTTGAAAAAATTAATGGTATTGAAATTTTTTTACCAATACAAATATGCTTAGAATATTAGGTATTCTCTTTTCTAAAGATATTTTAAAATCAGTTAGATTTTTTCTTTTTGTGAATTTTAAATCTAATAGATTGTGATTTAAATTCTTATCTATTTTATTCAGTTGCACAGTTGCTCTGTTTTATAGTAGATCTTTGGACGTGTATTATACGAAAATTAATAATGATACGTTAACTTATGCATTCAAGTTTAAAATTACTTGTTAAAAATGAATAATTGATCAGATGATGATCATTATCGGTATTGTACCAACTTTTGCACTGAAAATTTGGCAATAAGACTTAAGAATGATTTCAATGCGTTATGATCTGTAAAACATAAAAGAAAAAAAGAAATGTCTTCACTAAGAAAATTTACTAACAGGCGACTGTGTAACCATTCAAAAATTTATTTGATGCCAATTTAAAAAAAAAATATATACCTATATGTATCTACCCTCTATAAATTTAAATGTTCATAAATGTTCATTTAAATATTAGCCATTACTCTTTTAAATAAAATTTTGGCGCAATTTCTTTAACATAACAAAAATATTTTCTTTTCATAAATGCTGTACAAAATAACGATAATCTAAATTCAATTTCTTTTCAAATCTCAATAAAACGAAAAAGCGAAAAAAAAAAAAAACAAAATTTTATGTTCTATAAATGGTACTTTTATTAAATCTAAGTTTAGATTTTTAATGACCGGAAATCATGATAAACTCGACCAAATCAGTTGTTCTAGTATGCAAGTATTAGTATGTCTATGTGTATATTAATTTGTCTATATGTAAAAGGAATAAAATAATTTTGTTTGTTTTTATGCAAAAGGGTTAGGTATATATATAACAAAAAAAAAAAAACCAAAAAAAAAAAAATATAAAAATCAAATTTATGTTAAATGGGATCTAAATTTTCATTTAACTGTAAAAAAAAAAATTAATACAGTGAATAGTATTGTTTCAAAAAACAACAAAAAAAAAAAAAAGATTTTTTTGTCATGTCTACGACTTAAATTTTATATATTTTTTATTTTTTTTTTAAAAAAAGTTGTTTTTCTGTGAGAGCTATTTTTATCAATTTAATACTGATAAGTGATAACTTTAAAAAAGTTATGGATGAAAACAAAAAAAAAAATTTTTCTTTTTTTACTAGTAACCTTTTTTTTTTTTCTGATATTAAAACGTCATCTTTTACAAACATTGTCAATAAAATTATGCAGAAATTTTTTAATCAGAAAAAAAAAAACATACGAAAATAAACAAAAATATTAATAGGAAAAGGTGAACGTTCGGCATGTGATTACTTTAAATGGATGGCTAAAATAAAAATACACAATCTGGAGAAAATCCGTTGGACTGGTCAATTTTAAGGTAGTGAAGTTTTTGAATATTTTTCTAATTTTCAACTTTATTTAAACAAAAAAAAAAATTATGCAATAACGCACTGTTAATGAAGTAAATTTTAATATTTCTAGTCAGCTGCATAAAGGATACCTAGTTTTATTCTCATTTATTCATCCTTTATTCATTGCTTAAAAACTTGAAAAATTTAATTCAAGGTTTTTTTTTTTTGAAGGAAGGAAGATGAACTAAATTTAAAAGAAGGTTTTGAAGGTACCATGATTGATTTCTTATTAGAACACTAAGGAGAAAGTTTGTTAAAAAATTGTGCAATGGTTATTTTAGTTTAAGGTTTTGAATATGCTTTTGGCTGACTGAACTTTAAACTTACGAAATAGATCGCTTCGAATATGCTTATATCTATTTTCATTTTCACTCCTACAAGTAGCATATAGCATTCACTTAGATCCATATTCTTCATTTTAGACTAAGCTTCAGTTTTTTTTTCACTAAGCCATTCATTAGTCGGCTGTAGCTTTTTTGTTCTCCATTCCCCTCCCAAAAGTATTATTAATTTTAGACTATAAGCTTAATTTTTTTTAATAATTTTTTTCCTAAGACATTTTACTCGGATGTAGCTACATGAGATTATGAAAAACAAATATCTATATATTATCCTAAATAACAATTATTTATTTTATATTAATGTAAAGATAGATTATAAATTACGATATAAACTTTGGTTATATCATGGAGGAAGGTGTTATATATACTACTGCATGTTGTAACTGTTGTAACGGCTATAGTCACTGTTAGCAAAATAATAATAATAGACGGATTCATTGTTTCCTTACAGTTCCACTCCCAATTCAATGTTTCCGCATCCTATTTCTTATCCTTTCCTATCCCTACTCCATAACCAATATACTGTATTGGCAAGTAAGGGTTTCATCCCATTATATTGGCTGAAGGGGAAGCTGGGTTTATTCAGTAAGAATCTGACACTACCAAGGGGAAATACTTGGTGTCTTTGGACTATTACGATATTAATTTGTAATGTAGGATATGACCTGACCACGGTCATGACATTTTGATTAAAAGATCGGTAACTTTACATTTCTTTCTGCGTTACTTCATTATTCAGATTGTTAAGTATGAATCATGGAAAATTTTAATAAAAACTGACCAAGTACACTTTTCAGTTAGATCAGTTAAGAAAATTAAATATAGCTATGTATTATATAGTCATGGATTTAAATGAATTTAAATATTATAAACGATTACTATAAACCTATAATATCTAATAAAATTTGTTTCAGCATCTAATAGAAAAAAATAAATTGATCAATAATAAGTAAGAGATTCAACCAACCCACGTTATATCAAATGAATGTCATGCAATGATCGGTAATCGGCTAGTAAATTTAATAAAATTACGGTATTTTGATGATTTTTGTGAATTTGTGATTCACATTGTTGTTTATGTTTGTATTTTTTTTTATTTGTTTGTTTTTTTTTTTTTTTTGTTATTGGACATAAAATAGTACCATATTTGGATATCAGATGGCGCTATAATTATCAATTTAAAAATATTATAAAAGTAAATAAATATTTCAAATGAAGAAAAGTAATAGCATAGTAATATGAGTTAAAAACAAATAATTTTATTATTATTGTGTTGTCAGTTATGTTATAATCCAACTGAATGTTTTAATAATTTTTGTTTTTTTTTTTGTTGTAGCTGTAAAATAAAGAAGAAAAAGCGAAGACCCTATAATTAACTGAAGGAAAACTTAATTAATAATTATTTTGTCAAAAAAAAAAAAATATTAATAAAATTTTAAAATAAATTAGCTTTTTCCCCAATATTTGACAGTTAATGATAATTTGACAGTTAATGGTAATTTGACTATTTTTTATGTGGTGTATTTTAAAAAAAATATTATTATAACTTGGGTTCTTTATGCGGGTGTCAAATAATTGTATTTTTTTTTTTGTCAAGCATACATTTTTTTATACTTTATACTTTTACTCCCGTGAGTTAAATTTATTTTCACTTTTTCTCCAACATGCGAGAATTGAAAAAAATGTTATTTTATTATTTCATTTTCTTTGTTTATTTTCTAAAAGAAATATCCTAAACGATAAATTAAAAAATTTATGGAAACCAATTAATTATTATAAATTAAATATTTTAATTTTTTTTTAAATTTAATTACTATAAATAAATATATAAAAAATAAAAAATATTTATAATTAATATTTTTTCGACATTTTTTTTTTTACTAATCAAATTTTTGGATATAAGGAAAACGGCTGAAATATATTTTATAAAAATTAATCCATACCTAATCAAATGCTTTTTTGACAGCTTTTATCATATTGGAACAATCTTTTTGCCTAATTAATTTTGTTTTTTAAGCAAAAGAAATCGTAAATGATATTTAAGAGATCTTTGATCTGGAACACTTAATATTTATTTCGTCTTATTTAACATCAATGAGAGAAGATAAGTGAAAAGGTTAAGAGAAAAAGAATATGATTGGAATATGATTAGAACAAGATTAACAGATAAATAAAACAAATATATTTTAATATGTATAAATTTTTAAAAACTATAGCACATCACTTTTTGCTTACTATCAATTTAATATTTTTTTTTTTTTTTATTCAAAATAGATTTTATAAATTTTATTATGCTTTAAATTGACATTTTTACCCCTTTCGTTGTAAACAAATAAATAAAAAAAAAAACGAAAAGAGTTATTAATTTTTTTATCGTTAAAAGAATAATAGTAGTTTTTATTTAACACCCTTGAATTTTTGAATTTTATTTTAGGAATTTGTAGAAGTTTTGAAGTTTCGTCGATTCGTCGAAAATCGATCAAAGTGTTCATTTTATTTTTATGTCAAAAATTATATTATATTTTTGGTAGATATTGAAGAAAATTGTTAGAAATTGATAAGAAGGTGAAATTTAACTTTTGAAATCTTTGTTTATTTGAAAATATCTCAGTGGGACCCTAGTGGCCTAGTGGATAAGAGCATATAAAATACGCTGTAAACGCCGAGGTAATGTGAGTTCGAATCCCACACACGCCGTAAGAGTTATTCCCCCTCTTTACACATACGACCACACGTATGTTTACAGCCACGTCTGAACATGAAAGGCTGTGTAATTTCCTGTCCACATTTATGTGACAGAGAAATGCATTAGAAAAACAAATATATATATCACAGTAACGATATGAAAACTTAGCATTTATCTAATATCTATAGAAATAATTTCTAGGATTAAAATTTACTTTAAAAGTTATCTAGAATATAATTTTATGCCTTGTTATAAAATAATAGATTTTATTTATTAAGTAACAGATAAATAGACAACTATTTTATGACGATTAAAAAGTTAATAAAATTCTAATAATTTGTTTTTCTATTTATTTTTTTTTTAATTTAAAATGCGTTCGATTCTAGGTCAGATAATTATAATATTTATTTCAAAATTAGACTGATAAAACCTTGAAATCTATAGATTGATTAAATATGCTTTAGTAAGTCATAATAGAATTATTATATATTTGTTCTAAAATATAATACATAATAATATGTATAATTTTTTTTTAATTTTACTGATAGCATTAGGATTTTAGTTATATAGCATGGCGTTAAGTAATAAATTAATTGGAGAGAACAACACATTGTAAAAGTCATTTTATAAAATGACGATTCATCAAAAGAAAAGTAAATCAGATATTTATACTTTTTATAAAACATTTTAATTCTTCAACTGGTTTTAAAAGCAGATATGTATGTGGCTTGACATAAATTGATCCTCTTCTTCCATATTTTATTAAGCTTTAAGCTAGTTATATCACTATAATTCTAGCATACGTTTTTATACTTTTTCTCCTTTCCTCTTTTTAGAAATTACAGTTATTTTATAATATAATTTAAATCTTGTTTTTTTTTTAAATCTTACTTTTCCTAAAAATCATGCTACATCTTGTTATTTTTATGGGTTAGGCCTAATGAAAGCATAGCATTTTTGCAGTGTTACAAAATTATTTCAAATGAAGGAATTAATAGCCGGTTTTGTCTAAGGAGGACGGCGTATTTCCGTGTTTTCCTAAATATGTATTTATTATGTATAATATTTACTTTTAAGATTCTGGTTTAAGAGAGATTTTATAGTTGGTTACAAAATCAGGGCTATATACTTTTTCAAAAATATATATGTATATCTGTATATGTGTATATGTATATGCAAGATTCAAGATTAAAAGAGACTTTTATAGTTGGATATAAAATTATGTCGTAAAAATGAAATTTAAAAATAAAATAAGATTAAAATCTTAATAAAATATTAAAAAACAAAACGAAATTTATAAAAGCAAGTTTTTAAAAAACTAAATTTTGCAGAAAAAGATTAAAAAACAAGATTTCGCATGTAACTCTAATTTCAAACAGTATAATTTTACTACATTTTCTTTGATTAAATAAAAATTTGGATAAAATAAATTTTGAAAAAATATTAAATGTTTCATTTGAAAAAAAATCTTTATACGACTCTGTTTAAAAATTAAAAAAAAATTTAAATTGATACGATTTATCTTAAAACTAGTAGCAATGCATGACAAAAACCAACAATTCAAAGCGAATTTTTCATATAGGCTTAAAAAATTAAGATTAGCCAGAGATATTTGATATTAAATCAATTAAAAATTGGGTAACTTACCTAAAAAAAAAAAACTGGTTAATTAATTAAAGAATTACTTTACAACTAACCAAAAAATTTTTAATATTCAATCAATCTTTTTATTTGCATAGAATTTTCTTAAAAAAACAAACCAAATATTATACCTATTGAAAGATCAAAATTATGCATCATTTAAAAACTGTAGCAACTGTATCTATAATTTTTATACAAAAATAACAGGAAAATACCTACATAATCATTTTAAAGATTAACAAATTTTCAAGATCACTTTTATAAAATTGTTTTTTCACTAAACGAAAATAAAAATGGAAGAAAAAAATAACTAAAATAAAATCGTACCAAAATTATTTTCTGTCAACCAATTTTTCATCATTTTTATTATCTGTTATCTGATATTAACTATCTTTTTTTTTTTTTCATGTCAGTTATAAACGAATAAAATTTACATTATTTATAAATCACCTTTATTGACATTTAACATACATACTTATACTATAGACATTTAAGAAAAAAAAAATAAAAATTTGACATGTACAATCACAGTTGACCATCAATTATTCAGCAGTACAGTAATTGACATATTAATATCAAATAAGTATACGTATATGACATATCAGATAAGTATATGGTTATATTTTAGCATAATCTTAAGTCATCTATCCATTTGTATTTAAACAGATGATCTATTGCAGTACGTTTTTTTCTTTTTTTTTTTATAAAATTGATAAGTTGGATTATGTTTTTTTTTTTATTGTTAATAGGATTTGATGTTGATCACAGTATAAATAAATTATTTATTTAATAAACAATCAATTAAAAGAAGAAGAAAAAAATTACCTATAAGACTAATAAATAAATATTATATTTAATCTTAAATGGCTATATGTTTGGTACTAAATTTTGGTTAAATTTTCATTAATACTTAAATATGATAATAAAAAATATGAATTAGGAAAATTAAAATTAATTAAATTGTAAATATTATATATAGGTAGAAAACTGTTGTATAATGATGCCAAGGTAAATATTGAGATTCTATACTGAATGAAGAGTTTCCAATTTAAATCATTTAATATTAAATGAATGAACATCAACGTTTACACTGTTCACATTGCTTTGGCAATGTTAATTCATTATATATATTATTTACCTTTGAAATACTACAATGATTTAATTAAGATTTCAATACATATGTATACGTTAAAGATTTCATAATTAAGATGATGAATATACATATAATTTTAGACTTACGGATGTGTATCACTAAAATTTGTCACCAAATTCAATCTCTAACTGGAAAATTTTTCAGTTCTATTTTAGCCCAATAAGCCACTTAACATAATTATTTAATTTTTTGTGTTCAAGCAAAATTAAAAGTTTCATGGCTCGAATCTCAATTCAAGGGCAGATTTTGATGATACTCATCACCAATCTAACATGATATGGTTATTAGTAATGTCAGAAATTATATTCCTTAAAATAAATCTGCTGATTATGTTATATGTTTAACTAATATATGGTAAAAAACTTTTAACACAATTTCTTATTGTCCAATCCAATGTATCCTTCTAATATTTGCAACTCAAAACACTGGCTAACATACAAGAAACATTATACTAAAATCAGAATGGCAGGCATGCACTAATTTATAAATAAGAGCTAATCTAAAATTTGCTTCAAGTATACGCTAAACATTTATCGTCAAAATGTGGAAATCATATAATGTCTAATAATAAAAGCTTCAAATAATCGATCAGCCATGGAAGACGATTGAAAAACAACGAATAATAAATTATTAAGAAACATATTAAAAAACGAAACGGCAACAATTAAAATAAACCGATGCAAACGTTTAGTTCTTTATAGTTATCTTTAAAAAAATTTTCCACTTTTAAAAGAAGCTGTAGAAATATGAAATTTTTATAAAGAGCATAGGGCCATCCACTAAGTTATACATAATCACATTTGACTAAATTTCAGTTTTTCGAATCATTAATTTCGCTAAGCTGTTGATTACATGATTGTAGTTATTATACAAAATAGTGAGACATAAATATTTCTTTACTTCTACGCCATCTATTATCTTATACAAGAATTACTTTATTATTATTTTATTATATATTAGAATATAATCTGCGATATGATAATAACTATTAGATATATATACTTATTTTTTATTTAATTATATCTAATTAGACATTAAAAGAAAAATTTATATTATTTTTTATTAATCTATACGATCCAGCCGGGGTTCAAACCCGAGTTCTTTCGAATGAATGGCCCCGTGCTCTAAATAACTACGCTATTAACTGTCCAAATTTAAAAATTGTAACATTTTAATTTTATATAATATTGCGTTACGTACGAAAAAACTAAATTAAAGAAAATTCTTTATTGAATCATAACGCAAAATCATAATATTATGTGAAAAGGATTTATTTCAGTACAAGTTAAAACAACTAATTTGTTAAATAAGTTATATAATTAAATATCACATATTATATTATTATTTTTGTGAAAGTCATAATTAAATATTAAATTTTTTATTTAAAAAAAAATAGGGCGGTTTTTTATTAAATAAATCAAAAACTAAACGGCCTACAAAACACAAGGCCTAATACTAATAAAATATATGTATATTTAATACTTATAATTATATTTTACACGCATGAATTGTCTTAGGTATTGGCTTGCATTATCATTGATCAGTGATCACTCAAATTACTCAAATAAAAAAAAAAACAAAAAATACAGATAATCACTTGAATGAAAATAATCACTTTTATAAATATCGAATATCGTTTTTATTCGATTTTCTTTTACTTAATTTTTTTTGCACGAAACACGCAAAAATAAACTTAAAGATATTATATCTAAAGATGTACTAAAATTATTTATAGTATAACTAGTTTCTTACATATCGTAAATACATGTATGTATATATATAAAAATAAAACTATTATATTTTAACTATTTTTCATGTTTTTGTTACATTTTATAGGAATCGAATTAAAAAATAATCGAAATTTTTTATTAAGTACTTATAAAACAAGGAAATAAATTTTTATCTAATTCTTTTCTTAACACTTATTAATAACTCTTTTTTTTTTGTTGTAATATCTTTTTTTCTTTTCAAAATTAAGAATTGCATATTACATACATCACTTTAATATATCTAGTGGTTTTTCTAAAGAATATCCAACAACGGCAAAAACAATAACAATAACAAAAACAATTAGTTTTAATTCTGTGATCTCTTAACACTAGTAATAGGTTCATCAGAACACTTCAATTGCCATCACTATTGTGGATCAATTTCAATATATTTAATTCTAAAGTTAGAGTGGCATGTGAAATTTACAGGCCATTAATGTTTAATATAGAAGCAGTATTAATTCAGAATTAATTTAGAGCTTAAAGAAGCATCAATAAATCGCTAAGAATCATATACTGAGTATCCCAGAACAATAAGAAATAATATTCTGATGAATATATTAAGTGAGGGTTTGTTTCCTCCCAATGGCGAATTAGGAAACAGAAACAGCAATGGAAATGAAGATGTATAATAGGATATACTTGCTCAAAAAACAACAATCAGAAAACATAGCTTAAATGTCCCTAAAATGGAACCCGCAAGGCCCCAGAAGACGCGATAGATCGAACAACACCTTTAGATGAACAATTCTTTTGGAGCTGTATAAGATTAGCATATAATGGGAACATTCAAAACCTATAGTTATAAACTGAGTTCTAATTTGTGAAAATTTGGAGTGGAAAAGTGGAGACCGTAATTATTTATTGTAAAACATTTATAATTATTAGATAGAGATAATATTATGGATCGACATATAATTACATAGTTAGCCAGAAAAATATTATTATTATGAAACAGCAGGCAACAATCATTAGATATTCTGGGAGACGAATATTTTAAAATATAATTTTTAAACTTCTTCATTTCATTATTTTTAAATGTGGTTACAAAAAAATGTTTTTTTTTTGATGCGGAAGCAATAACAGAATATAGTCAGATTGTTATAAGTAAATGATTTATTTAAAGAAAATAATTATAATTCTAATTTTGTGGGAAATTTAATTTTCATTATTGTATAAATTGCAAAAAAAAAACTTGAAAGGTCATTTTAACTTTATTGAAACGCAATTTAAAATTTTTAAAAATCACTTTAACTTTATTATTATACCAGATAATATCAGAGACTACATAATATTATTATAATTCATTATAAATTAAAAATAATCTTTAAATATTTTAGATTGCGTTTTACAATCAAATCAAAATCGATTTGTCCTTTGTAAATTAATATGTAAAGGTTAGATCATGTTTAATCTAAATTATAAAATAAAGTGTTTTCGAACATTTATTATTGGGAATTATTTGATTTCCGTTATTTAAGTAGATCCACAATAATTTAGGGAAATTGAAAAATGATCGATAGTCAAGGATTTTAAATAAATATTGTAATATTTCATTTTTAATCGATTATTTTTCAATATATTTTTAATAATTTGAAAAAATTCAATGCATTTTTATATTATGGCCAAATTCATTAAATATTAAATGTAAATTACCGATATAATATTTAAAAACACTACTTTGACAAAATATGATCTTGAAATACAGGAAGGCTAAAAATTTCTTATATGTTACCTATAGTGAAATTAACACTTTTGTTCGATTTTTTATTACAAAATTTTCTTGAAAAATTAAACTGATTTTTGGACCTGGTCACTCGATGTAAACAATTTTTTTTTTTAATTTATTGACAATACAATAATTTATTGTTTATTTTCTATTTGACGTCTATACGAATTTTTAAATTATCAGTGTGGGCACATATGAGGATTCCGCGCGATGTCCGCACGAATCTTTTTTCGCGCCGTTGACGCAAAGAAAACGCGCCCGTCTTGCGAAGGCTTGTAACTGAAATTATATTTCATTCTCGCCATTCTTAGGATTTGAAAAATATTATTTGTTCCGTTGCGTTGAGGCTAAATTTGAGTAAGTTATTTTTTTCAGATTAAAAATAAATGTTTGCATAGGAATAATGAATCCTTGTAGCACAATGTAAATAAAAAAATTTAAAAATATATACGTACTCTGTTAATAATTAGGCCAAAATAAAATTGTGTTTGTTCTTTTAAAAATTGATTAAGAATTGATGTAAATTTGATTTACCTGTAAAAAGACAAGAAAAAAACAATTTATTAATATTTCGTGAGCATGTATTTAAAATAAATTATAAATAGGTACATAAAAAAATTTTAAATAATCAAAAAAACTGGCATTTTAAATATTTTGACAGCTTACTTCAATAATAGCATTTTATTGCTTTTATACATATGTAGATATATTATACCCATACATTGGTAATGAAGACAATATTTTCAGTAAATTTTTAGAAACAGCTAAGTGAATTGGGCTTATGTATTGTTTTTAATTTCTTCAGAAATGGTTTCCTAAAAAATGAAAATAGTCTAATTTCTAATTTTTTTAAAAATTTTTTCACTTATTTTGTTACTTTACTTTACAAGTTTGAAATTTTTAATAACTTTCATTTAATCAGAGTAATTTTAACGAGGAAGAATACAGTTGCCTTCGTCAACTCTTAGATACCCGTACGAACCGTTAGTATGTTCACAGCCACTCTGCCTACAATATTATTTTTTTAATATTTTAGTATTTTAAAATAATTTGGGTGAAATTTATAATTTCTAGAACTTATGGGTTGTACATATATTCAAACTATATGTTTATATGTACATTCTTCTAAAGCAGATTCTAACCTTCCACATAACGATTATCAATCCAAAACTTTTTCAAATATTCTATAGTAACATTTAATACTAAGCGGTAAATGTATATTAAATTTACTTAGTACAAAATAATAAATATAATTTTAAATACTATATTATATTATATTTAAATATTCCATTGACAAAATCATTTCTTATAAGTACAATAAAATACATATATGTATGTAAATACGGCGCTATATAATATACATCTATACTCTTATCATTCATTCACTAGTGACATATACGATATGTAAATATACATGATATTATATAAGTATGTATATATATCAATACCATATAAATAATAATAAAAATTCTTCAAGCAACCGTTATGTTGTATATTTATTTACATTTTTATGTACTACGCATTATATCCTCAACAATTTCAAATTATCGAGTAAAACAAAATGGAAAAAATTAGTTAAAGAAATTTGTTAGAAAATTTGAAAAAATCAAGTAACTCTTTCGTCAATTATAAAGTAACCATATATTATTAAATAAAGTTGTTAACAGAAATAAGAGTATAATATTGAAGCTTTAATTTTTGTGTATTACTTCAAAAAAATTTTAACAGGTGTTTAAAAATTGGAAATTTTCAGTTTTTGACCCCTTACAGCTCCTAAACGGGGGGTGATACAAAAAAAATTTCTGAAATGACTCATACTTATTTTTAAAGATCTAACTTCTGTCAAAATTTCAAGTTTCCAACTTAAACCGTTTAGAAGATAGAAGGGTTAAAGGATTTTGCAAAATTTGAGTTTCGCATAACGGTAAATTAAGACACCGTATGTCACAAATATATATTTATTGTATATATACTTTTAAAGCTAATAAAAGTAGTAATTGTTTGGCGTTTTCAAAATGAAGATATACCTTATACAACTTGTGCTATAACAATTTAAATATAGAGCTTTTTTGAACCTTTGGACAGCTGTAGCTCCGTAACGGGTGGGGCTACAAAAAAAAGTTATTAAAAATAAAATTAATATTTTTGTGAGGTTTCTTAGTTTTTGAGTTAGCGTGCTGACGGACGGACGGACGGACGGACATGGCTCAAAAGTCTTAGAATTTTTTTCTGATCCGATCCATACCTTTGGAGGTATATCTAGCTCGCTTATTTCGAGGTGTTACAAACGGAGGAGTAATTTTATTATACCCGATCCTATCGTACGGGTATAAAAAATATATTAATTATTAGTATTTTTTTATCTTAGTATAAATTCTAAGCGGTAGTATGAAACCCTTTGCCTGGAAAGCATGTGGGCTATTTCATTTTGTTATTTTTGATGTTGTTCTTGTTTTCTCTTATATGTAGGTTAATATTTGTTTTTAGCCTAAGTTGGTAAATGTTGTTGTTGATGGTCTTGCCATCTTAAATATTGTTCCAAACCCCGAAGTGTTGCATAAGTTGTTTTGTCCACTTTGTGTATGAATAGTCGTATATACATGGCGAGTGTTGCTAGTACCTTTGCTTGACCCTTTCTAACCAGTATTTTTCCGTTTCTGCACACTCGTTATATATGTGCTTGATTGTGAGTGGATATGAACAGAAGTTGCATAAGTCGCTATTGTCAAACAGGTGTTTATTGGTGGCCAGTGCTCAATGATTAAGTAATGTGACAACTTAAAATCTCGTAAGTTGAACTGATTATGAGAAAGTGTTTTACATTATTTTCATGAATATTAATATCTCAGTGAACGAAATGTATACATATTATAAAATGGATATGTATTTTTTTTCCTAAATACTTTAAGATAGAAAAACCGTAAGGAGAAAATGGATGATAACACCTTCCTTTCCATCTATTGTAATATATTTATATACATATATCATTGTTTTCATCAAAATAAAAGAATAAATATTCAAAATGTCTTTAAGAAATCTATAAAAGCAACTATATAAAGAAATATATGAAGAATGGTCAAATTAAGAGGGTCTTAATATCTCTTCTTGTTTTTTACATATTTCAATAATAAAGCATTTAAAACAGTGGAGACAGCGGTTCCAAACTTCTCTTAAAGACTGATTTTGTAACCAACCGCAATACATATTCAATTTTTTTGAACTATACATAATATATTCTTTTAATGCTTTTTGTAGTTGTTTGTGACTTACATTTTATACCACAGTTTATACCCACAAGTTAGCTTTCTTTTCCTTGTATATTTAACAAAATGTATGTCTTTATGTAGAAGTTGTACATTTTTATTAATTAGTAGATTTTTTATTCAATTCAAAAGTCACAAAAAAAAAAAATTACTTCATTTGCAAATTTTTGGCATTTTATGCATTTTCAGAATAATTAAATAAATTTCATTATTAACTTTTAGATCGTACTTCACTATGAAATAATATATGTATGTATATTATATGAAATAATATCTTGAATGGAACAACATATAAAAAAATATTTTTACGGCATTTTTTATATAGATCTTATTTCCTTAGGGATTATTTCGCAAGGTGTTTGTATATTAATTCCATTTTTGACATCATTGGTTACAAAGAAAAACGGTTTTCAGGTTAGCTTGGAATTTTTTAGGAGATTTCAAATATAAGAAAATGTTTCAGTCAATGAACGTATAAAATAACCTTGAAAATAAATTAAAATATTTCCAATTTTTCCACAATCAATTACAAATTCTTGACCTTGCTTAAACTAATATCCTTTAATGACATTTTAAATTTTTATTATTCTTCTCTTTTTTAGCACATTTTCGAAATTTTTTGAAAAAATGTGCTTATTAGTTTCACTCTATCTGTCTGTTCATCCGTCTGAGTGTTTACAAAACTCTTACACCGTTTGAAATAAAGCAATGAAATTTTAACTACGAATATGCATCGTCAAAAAACTAATTTTGTAGAACAACTTTTTTCTCTAGCCTCACCCGTTACGGAGTTACAGCCCTCCGAAAAAGTTACAGCCCGTTCGAAAAAGCCCTATCTATAAATTATTATAACACAGGTTCTATAAGACATATTTTTAATCTGGAAATACCAAACAATAGCTGGTTTTATAAATATATATAAATATAAATAGCTTTATAAATATATATAAGGTAAATAAGTGGCTTTGCCATACGGTATTTTAATATACCGTTTTGTGAAACTGAATTTTTGCAAAAATTTTAACCCCTTCTAACTTTCAAACGAATTAATATAGAAGCTTGAAATTTATAGAGAAGTTAGATTTTTGGAGTTTAGGATGCGGAGTCTTCTCAGAAAATCTGAATATCAGTCATAATTTCCGATTACCAGACCACCAGACCTTCCAAGCGGAAATTATGGCAATCCAAGAAACATCCATTTTATAATATCATCTTCAACAACTAATAAGCAACAATATCTCTTCAACAACCTTAGCGATCTAGCAGGTAAAAATGTGAAGAGCATTTTTCGCTTTGCAAAAAGCTCAAATTGGTTTTAACGAGTGGAATAGAAAAGTTTCTATGTGGTATCACAATGAACCAAATACGATCTAAGTGTGCCTTTTTATTGGCAGCCACCTTTAACTAACCTAACCTAGATCTTTGGAAATAAATATGAGCCATTTCAGAAAATATTTTTGGGTTGCCCCCGTTAAAAACAAAAACAAAAAAATTCAATATCTCAGATAATAAAACATTTTCCATTAATTTTTTATTATTTTTATTATTTTTTAACAATTTTCAACATAACACGCAACAAAAAAAAAAAAAATCAATAAAGACGATTATTTTAAGAAATAAATTTTATAGAGTAGAAAAAAAAAGAAAATAATTGGCAAAAATATGCGGATTCCAATTTAAATTTATTTTAAAACCAAAATCCAAAAAAAAAGAGGACATAAACAATCTGATATTAAAAACTGGTTTACAATTAACACAATAAAAAAAAAAAAATCAAAAAAAAATCAAAAAATAAATTTATGTTAAAATAAAATGTTTATAAACCAAAACATGACAAAAATGATTAAATATAAGTCACATAATTTTGGAATCTTAAGTAAAATCAAGAATATCAGTTTACAGAATACATTGTCTTTATGTGCCGATAATCATAAAGGGAAAACAAAATAATGAACTGCATCAATTTCGATCACACTTAATATCATGTTAATAAATAAGATTACAATGTACTCATAAAAAAGTGATCGACATTAAAATGTTTACCTTGTTTTTGTTTTTTTTTTTGTATACGAAATTTAAAAAATGTATTGTAATCGTGAAAACGTTTCCGACTGTCATTTTCATTAAATTTTTAATATGAAAGTTTTAGATTTCCTTCTGCCTGAAAATATAATTTTTAGAAGCATGTCTGACGCTTCCATCGTTATTTTAATTTGAGTTTGAATTAATACCTAAAATAATCGTTTTATGTCCAATTTTTAGTTTTTTTTTTTTTTAAATAGGATAAGATTGGATTACTGAGGGTTGATAACCATATAAAAGAGATGAGATATGTTAATATGAAAATGATTTGATCTATTATATGGGTATATGTGTATTAACTTTGTGTTGAACGAGTATTCTTACAAAATTTGATTTTATGGCCTGAATTGGTAGTGAAATTTTTAATTAAAAAATTTTAATTATATGCATCAACTTTTGGTACCTTATATTTTATTAACTTGCATTCAAATTTAAATTAGAAAACCAATGGGAGAACAGTTGCGTGTTCATTTATTTTCTTTTATGAAAAAGGAAGAAAAAATTTGGATTAAAAATTCGAAACGAATCATAATCCGGTAAGAAATATTTAGACGTTATAAAAAAAAAAGTAAATTAGGCTTAATGGAAAGAAACATTTAAAGGAACAAGGTTACAATAAATTAAAGTAACTATACATGTATCTTAAAATTAATAAATGATGTTTGTAGAGATTGTGTGTTCTGGATTTATATATATATATATATATATATATATATATATATTATATATATATATATTGTGGGTTTAACTTTGTTGATAACGATATATAAAATAAAAATCCAATTATATATCTAAAAAGTATTTTTTTTTTTGCCTAAATTTGATTTAATATCGATTCCGGGACAGCATCTCTGGTTGACTTCTCTCACGGCAGCTACATTTATACGGTATTGAAAGGATTAATAAATTGTTCCAAACTGATCGGAAATCATTACACTTCGATTGACTAAGATTTAAAATTTACTATATAATACCAAACTAATAACATTAATATTTTAAGGCAGGGGTTTCCAGAATCTTACGATTCGACACTCACTATTTATACCAATAAAATTTGCGACCCACTTGGGTGGAAGGCAATAAGAATAAAAATATAGAAATAAATAATTTTTAAATATACCATATTTATTTTAAACCAGATTCATGTTAATAACAATAATTGTAATATGTTTTTAATATATGTATTTATTTTATTAAAGCAGAGTGTGATGTATGAGAAGAATGTGCTTGTTTTCTATTTTTGTTAATAACAACTTTGATATGAAATTTTGATATTTGTTAATTTGAGACGAAACGAGGACTTTGCCTCTTGACAATCAGCGAACATCTGTGTGCAGAAGGAGGCATCATGTAAACTTCCCATATCTTCGCAGAGTTTTTGGAATAAATGATGGTAATGGTTTACTTTTAATAAAATTTACAATTTTTATGGCAAGAGTCAAAACATTATTAAATTGCCTAAATCGCCTAAATTCTTGAGAAAAAAAAAACAAATAAAAAAAATTTTATAAAAATTTATTTAGAGCGAACAAATCGTTTATTTTATTGTTAAATATTAAATTTTTATTTTTATTTTTGTAAATATTAAAATTTTTGGAGACCCACCTTTAGTCTACTTGCGACGCACACTTTGAGAAAGGCTGTTTTAAGGTATAACATATTACCTTTTTAATGTTGAATTTAAACTAAAAATTTCATATTTTGAATTTAAGTATTCAATTTATCAAAATTTAATCAATATTTTATAAGTTTTATTAATAACGGTAATATTTGTTAATGCACTTTAACTGTCAATGTCATTTATATATTTTGACATTTAAATCTTAAAATTGATCTTAAAACTGTAAGTGTCATTATAAAAAAATAAAAATTGTTATTTTCAATAATTTTGTTTTAACTTCAACCTAAAACAAAAAAAAAAAAACATTTTGAAAAAGTTTTTTTGACTAAATTTTGATTATATTTTGTTATAAACCAATTATTACCAATTAAAAATGACTATAATGTTTATAATGGGCTTCAAATATTTAAACTTTTATAATAATTTTATAATTAATTTAATCCATTCCGACAAACATCGAATATATAAATAAACATTTATTATAAAAATTCTTTTTTTTATTAAACCGGTTAGAGATAAACATAAATATATTTTAGGATATATAATATTCTTTTATTTATTAGGCTCATAAAAGAAATTAAATTGCGCTCAAATATAGTAAATCTTTTCCAATATTTCAAATCGACACTTCCATAATCAACACAATTTTTGTAAATAACTTCAATCTTTAAATTTTACTTTAAATTCATATCAATTTATTCTTTAGCTTAATTTTTTACCAATCTGTTTTTTATTTCATTATACATTTACATTCTTATCTATAATTAAAATATTCAAGTTTATTTCGATTTTATTCAAATCGATTTTTTAAAAATACCTTGATTAAGACCACAATTCAAGTCAATCTTTTAAAAATTACCATTTTGCAATTGAAATATGCCAATTAATGTCATAAAATGTTGATGTTTAAAATATAAAAAATAGGCCTCTTATACAAATTGTTAATATATGTAAATGATGTCTTATAAATTAATATAACGGTTTGCAAATTCATCAACAGTTAATTTAAAAAGAAGAAGAATAAAAGGAATAAGATGAAACAGAAGATGAAGTACATAACAAAAAAATAAAAAAAAAAATAATAAAAAGAATAAAGCAAAAAAATAAAAAATAATGAGAGAAGAAACAAAGAAAGAATTTTTGAAAAAAGTGAAAGGGATGACATTGAACTTGTGATTATGACGATTAATAGAGTGGAAATTTTCAATAATGAAAATGGTTTTACATTTTATGTATTTTTTTTTTATTCTTTTGATTTTTTTTTTTTTTTTTTTGATATTTTCAATAAAATGTCTTTAAGTACTAACAATAACTTTAGTTAAGTATCAATTTTTGTTGATGATACTTTTATTATATGTAACTATATATGTATGTTTGTAGATCTATAAAATATATCTATAAAATATTTATAATGTATAAATATATATAGTATTCTTCTTATATTATAGTACAAGTATATGTATATGGATTTATGCACATTAAATAATTCAAAGTATTTTTAAAACAGGTAATTTAATGCTTTAGTAAATAAAGTTTTAAAGAATTTGACTTGAATTTGGCTTGACTTTACTTGACTTGATCTCAATTTTTATTTTTATTTTTAACTTGATTTTTTTTTTTTTTTTTTTTGTTATGAGTATAGGTAATGGGTATATATCCGTTAAATGATATTATGAAGAATTAGTATTGCGTGAACCAGTTCAATTTTATATTTTTAAATATTTTTAAGTTCAAATAAAAATGAATAACAAAAAAAATAAACAAAAAAAAAAAAAAAAAACGAATCAAATTATTTTTATGCATACTTGAAATAATAACTTGAAGACGATTATGGTACATTTTGTTTCTGTTTTTTTTTTTTTGGTTTTTTTTTTTTTATTGTCATGTAAAGAATTTTTTGTGGTTGATATTGAAGAATAAAAAAAAAGTCGAGTAGATTAAATGATAGATGATATTAATGATCAATGATAATAATTGTCATGATGATGTCAAGGACAATTTTCTATTTTTGGCTTTATTTTTATTTTTAATCTTTTGTTTTATTTAAGTTTTTCTTTTTATATTTTTGTTGTTTGTTTTTTTCTTTTTTTTTATCGAGTAATCAGTATATTAATACCGGTTAATTTAAATAATTATGGAGTGTCCAGAGAACTACTTAAAAATTAAATATAAAATAAAAACATTTCATTATTGCCCATCTAATACGGTTTGTTTTTTAACCATGATATTTTTTTACTTCGAAATATATTTATTCCTTTAATTCCTGTTTCCTGTTAATAAAAGTTGAAGAAGTTTATATATCTAATTTCTTAGAATATGGATAAAAATTCCCCTTTTTTTTTGCCTTTGAATAAGTTCTTCCAAAGAATTTTAAAAATTCGCCAATACAACTCTAATTCGATATACGAGTAGATTAACATTAGGTAATGTCAATTGTTTTAATTGTTTACCCCTATTTTTCTTATAGCAATTCTTATAATCTATTTAAAATGTGAAGATACAAGATGGTGATCTCGGTGTATCACATGTTATTGATATGTATACCTATATAATTTTTATCTTGTTTTGCATATAGTTATTTGCCTCTTGATGTAAAATGATTAAGAATAAATGTTAAATAACGGGGGTGTAATGATTACATATCCCTGTTTGAAACTTCTCTTTATCATAATAATGTTTTGTTGTTGATGGAATTGAGTTTTGTATTTGTCGGTTGGGAGTGTAAGTTTGCAATTTATTTTGTAGTTTTATGATCAATATTCATATTTTTTAGAATTTTTACTTAGGAACTTATACAGAACGCTTTTTAAATATATGTAATCAATATTTAAAGAAGATATATTTTGTACTATTAAATAACTAAAAAATATGGTCACTTTATTAAAATAAAATCATTACTAGGACAGGAAATGAAAACAGGAATTTCCTTTATATAAAAAATTTTTTTTTTTTTTTTGGCGGCAAAGAATCCAGTTTATTGTGCTTCGGCATAAGAAGATGAATATTTATTTTACAATTAGTGATATATCATAAATATTTTGCAAAACTCTCGGTGTCAGATCTATTTTTATATTTTTGTAATTTTAGCATTTCTGCAAAAATAAATATAAAAAAAAATATAATTTTTTTTTTTGTAATTGTTGTAAAATATTTTGTTTCTTTTTTTTTCTTTTTTGTAATGATTTTTAATAAGTTAGTGTTAAAGAGATCGAGGTCATTTTTAACAATAAAATATATAATATATATATATATATTATATAAATATATATATTTTTTTGTTACAATAAAATTAAATGGATGTGAATTTATTTCGGTTCTTTTTTATCTTTAATTATACGATGTCAGTTTTAGAATGATGTTTATACAGTTGGATGAACAGGATATTAGTTAATTTTTCTTTTTAAATTAATTAATATCAGAATTGAATGGAAGATTGATTTTTTTATTTATTTTTTTTTTTTTTTTTGTAAATGAATTTACTCCCAAATTATTATAAATATAATGAAATTATTATTCAATTGGTTATTATTTGACAATATATAATTATATAATGATTAATTTCTGACCTTAAAGTGTTTTTAAATTTTGTAACTACATATACAATAAAAAAAAATTAATTTAATTTAATTTATAGGAATTATTAAAAAAATTAAATCAATTAAGATGTTATGAATTTTGAGTGATTTTTATTAAATACTGAGCTATTATTATAATTGAGTGATTATCTTATTAATAATTATTATATCATAGCTGCCATTGTACTGAACATTTCACATTTGGTAATGAGATGACAAATTATTATCATAAATGATTCACCTAATTTCTTTTTTGTAATATTTTACAGTAAGCATGAAAAGAGATATATATACTCAACGTTAAACTATAGTAAAATATAGATATAATAGTGGAGAAATAAAAAGCTCAATACGTTCAGTTAAATTTAATTTAATTAATTGGTGTTTTGATCAGAACACGCTAAAGTTAGAACGATATGTGAATTTTACACATCTTTAATGTTTAATATAGAAGCAGCATATAAAATATAGAAGAATATAGAAGTTTAATTAATCATTTAATATAGATTAATTCAGAAATAATTTAATGGTTATTTCCTGACCTAAATAAGAACGTACAACATATAAAACGCCATACGTCGATCCGCTGGCCACTTCTGAAATAAGACGCTGGCGTTTATCAATTTTATATGTTTTGAGAGACTCTAAAGTAAAAAAGGTTTATTTGAGTTTTATTTTTTCAAAATACACTCAACATAAAAATTGACATACAATGTAAACTTCGAAAAAGTTAACAAAAAACAAAATAAATTCTCTCAGAGTAGTAAAAATACGTCGTGTCAAAATTGGAATTTCAAATGTTCAGCGTCATAAACGTCACGTATTTTGGTTATCTTCATATAAAATGTATGTGCATAAGCAAATTTTGACAGACTTTATACGTTGTACGTTCTTATTTAGGTCAAACAGTTCAGAGAGGCATATTTTAAAATGATTTGTTTTTGCATCTGATATGCTTAAAATAATTAATGGCGTGCAGTTACTAAAGAAACCTAGAACACCATTTAAAATTAGTATTTTGAAAGCCTAGTATTAGAAAAATACATATAGTGGAATTGAATAAATTTGAAAAATAAATAACTGAAACTCTGCAATAACTGAAAATGTCCCTTGAAAAATTTTAATAAAAATTTTTATTGAATTCAATAGAGAAACATTTGATTTTATTGAAAAAATATTGAACCACCTTCAAAATTGAAAGATAGCAATGGTTCATTGTCACATTAAAGTTATCAAAAGTTAAGAAGTCTAAATTAATAAAAAAAATATGATTTTATTTGTAATTTTATAAAACATAAAATTTTCTAGAAAATTAATTCTTCTGATTCGAATTTGGGGTCATACTGAATTAAAAATTATGTTGGTTGAATCCTTCTTGAATCATATTTTCGGTATAGCTAAAAAAACAACAAACCATTTAAATTTCTGCATACACTTCAAAACTGTAAGTCATACTTTTCGTTTTTAAAAATTATTTAGAGTATATCTGATTTATGTTTCCTCTATAAATCCCTATATTTCAATTCCAAGTATAATTTTGAAATAGTATCTGTACCTTGAAATTATCGCAAATTATGTTTAGAACAGAGAAAAGTTTAAGAAGAAAATTAAGCTCTTTATTTATGTGTTTATGTATATTTAGGCAACCAATCACACTTCACACTAAACACGTCTTATGACACGTTATTAAAACTGAAAAATAAAAATAATTGAAAAACTAAGTTTTGAAAAGAAAGCCTTATAATTAATACTAGCTGAAAAACAGTGCGAAAATTAAATATTTTCTGAAACTCCAAAGTGAAATGTTAAATTGGAATTAAAGCCCATATATAAAAGACCCACACAATTTTTGTTATTAACAAACGAGAGTAATAGAATATGTGAAGCAAACGCCTTAAGAGGGAATTTTAGAGTTTTGAATAAAATTGGGATCCCCTTCCAAAATATTTACCAATATGTATATGTGCGAGATTCTGAATTGGAAGGGATTTTAGAGTTGGTTACAAAATCAGGGTTATATGTCTTTTCCAAAATATGTATATGAGTAATAGTCTTATTGTCAGTGATTTTCTAGGGATTTTAGAATCGAATTTAAATTTCGGATTATACGAAAATTGAATTAGGAGGATTATATACATTTTCTGGAAAAAGTGTATAACCCTGATTTTGTAATCAATTGTAAAATCTCTCCTAATTCAGAAACTCGCATATGCATATATCTAAATATTCTGTAAAAGGCGTATAATCTTGATTTTGAGTTCAATTCTAAAATCCCTGCCAAAATTCTCGAGGTCTTCACAATGAGACAAAAGTCCTATGGCACTTCTGGCTCATTGAAGTGAGTCAAAAGTATCAATGGGACTTCCGACCATGGGACTTCTGACATATCATCAAATAAAATCCAGCCAAATGAAATACAGACTCATGATAGTAATCTTTGTGTTATTCAGTGGGCTTTAATTCTTTTTCGAAATGGACTTAAAGCCTACGTTGTAGTAGAATTAAGATCCGTGGGCTTTAATTCTTTTTTGAAAAGGATTTAAAGCCCACGAGCGTGAATTCCAAACATTTTGATTTTAAAGCCCGCGGGCTTTATTTTCTCTGGCGTTCTGTCCCTGCATTATATGTAACACATAAAATTAACTAGTACATAGTACAATGTATTAAGTACTAAATTTTTATTAATAAAATAAAATATTAATAAACCGTCAATTCTTTCCAATCATAAAAATTTTTTTTGATAGTTTTATTAAATAATTAATGATCAAGTCACTGCAATAATATAATATAAAGTCCATGTAAATGTTTTTCTTTATCATCAGATATAGATGTAACCAAAAACAAAACATCCTCATGAAATTTTTATTTAAGAGTATTAAACTGTATAACTTGAAAAATTTTTAAGAAATTCAAGAATTTAGTACTTAAAAAATAAACATTTCAGGAAATTAATGATTATAAAAAGCTTTTAAGAGTTTTATTTTTTATTTTTAAATAACTTGATTAAAATCAATCCATAAATATTTGAAACTTTAAACCTATATGTATTATATTTAAATTAATATTGGAATTGTTTTATTTTTTTTTTTCAAATATCGGTCATAAATCAACCTGTTAACAAATTAAATGTTATTTTTTTTTTTTTTTTTGCCACCATCTGATCGACTTTTAAAGTAAATCATTAAAACATTTTTAAATGTTATGTTTTAAGCATATTTTAGTCAGTCAAATATCAGTATATCTATACTTTTACTATATAAGTGATTGCAAAATTGATTAATTCAACATGAAAAATAAAATTAATTAATCAAAAAACAAAAAAAAAAAAAAATGGAAGTTTTGCTTTTTTGAAAGATGATCCTATAATTGACTGTGATTTAAATTTTGATAGATAGATTAAAAATATAAAAGACAGTATAAAAAACAAAAAAAATACCAAACAAAAACATTTAAAACTCATTAAAAAAAAATTATTTTGAAAAAATACTTTTAGAAAGCAGATTTGCTTGAGATGAAATAGGAAACATGTGCACTTAAAGTTGTAGAATTTTAAACTTTTAAAATTATTTCTAGTTTTTTTCTAGTACTAAAATGAATTCAACGAACAAGTTAAACTTTAATATAATAATTAAAATGTTTAATTAATAAAATTTAATACGATTGTAACTGTCAGTATCTTTAAAAAAAAATAAAAAAAGTTTCTAATGAACCAGTTTTTTAATCACTCAAATAAAAGAGATTAGCAGTTTTGCCTTTAAATAGTACTAAAAATATTTACATAAATAATACCAGTGCCTATATAGTAAGTGCCTATTAAGTTAGATTTTTTTTTTTTTTTTGGTGCTTTATAAAAATATATTTTAAAAAGAATATTGTAGTCAGGGTGGAGAAAATGTGCGAAAAAAATTACCTTTAAGAGATAATTTTAATTAATGAAGTCGAATGTTTTTGTAAACAAGTTCTACAAGTTTTTGAAAGTTATTGGAACAAAGATTGTTTTTTTAACTTTACTATAAATTTCTTTTTAAATAATTTTATTCGGCCTAATTAATATTTAAAATTAATTTAAAAAAAAAAAGTTAAAAATTATTTTGATATAAAATTGAGTAATTTGATAAATAACGAGGAAGAATACAGTTGACTTTGTCAACTCTTAGATACCCGTACGAACCGTTAGTATGCTCACAGCCTGTCACTCTGCTTACAATATTATTTTTTTAATATTTTAGTATTTTAAAATAATTTGGGTGAATTTTATAATTTCTAGAATTATGGGTTGTACATATATTCAAACTATATGTTTATACATTCTTCAAAAGCAAATTCTAACCTTCCACATAACGATTATCAATCCAAAACTTTTTCAAATATTCTATAGTACCATTTAATACTAAGCAGTAAATGTATATTAAATTTACTTAGTACAAAATAGTAAATATAATTTTAAATATTATATTATATTATATTTAAATATTCCATTGACAGAATAATTTCTTATAAGTACAATAAAATACATATATGTATGTAAATACGGCGCTATATAATATACATCTATACTCTTATCATTCATTCACTAGTGACATATACGATATGTAAATAAACATGATATTATATATTATATATATATTAATATCATATAAATAAAAATTCTTCAAGCAACCGTTATGTTGTTTATTTATTTACATTTTTATGTACTACGCATTATATCGTCAACGAGCTACCCTAAGGGAACCTACAAATTACTCCCAGAATATTTTGTGTAAATTTCAAGATTCTAGTTTTCTTAGTTTTTGAGTTAGCGTGCTGACGGACGGACGGACATAGCTCAAAAGTCTTAGAATTTTTTTCTGATCCGATCCATACCTTTGAAGGTATATCTAGCTCGCTTATTTCGAGGTGTTACAAACGGAGGAGTAATTTTATTATACCCGATCCTATCGTACGGGTATAAAAACAGGTCCTTGGAGCAGGTCGGTTTTTTTTTTTCATTTAATACTTAATAATTAATGAAAATATCGATAGTGTGTGCGTAAAATTATTAAAATTATTACTAGAAGGTGCCCTGAAATAAGGCCAAATCAGCTTTATTTCATTTTCAACATGCAAATAAAGTCGTAATCACGATTTTTTTCAAATTCGAACCTTTAAAGCTGAAATAATTCCGAAATTGAATATGAAATAAACGTTGAACTTAAGTTTAATTACAAAAAAAAATTGTTTTGCTTGTGCAAAATATATAATAAGAAATTATTTTAATCCTGATTTTGTAACAACTATAAAATCAATTTTAATTTAAAATCCCTTATAAAAATATATAGTATATAAATATTCTGGAAAAGCGTCTAAACCTAGATTTTACAACCAATTATAAAATCCCTCCAAAATATTTTTCAACTAGGCATTTATAATTATTCCTCTTCAATATTTTAAAATTTTCTCTAAAATTTTCTGAGATACATCAAAATTTACCAAAAATGATTAGACTTTACTACAATTTGAGTAACTTTCTGCAATAAGCTCAACAAACAACATTCTGAATATAAATTGAAAAAAATGGGAAAAAAACATAATATTTAGAAAAGGAAAATCAGACCCATTCAAATTTCTCTTTAGAAGCGGTAATTAAGGCAGAATTAAAAGAAAACGCAATTTCGGCTTTAAAAAGGAAATAAAACCGTTTCGGACTTAGCTTCTTTAGATATTATTTTACGGCAATTAAAACTCTTTTTAGGCAATTGTGGGAATTAAAAGGTGTTGTAATAACAATGAACCTTTAAAAATTTTTTTGAAGAATTGTGGGAAATTATTTTACTTAAACATCAATTAAATCAAGTATACTTTTAATAGGAAAAATTTTTAAATTTAGCATTATTCATTTGAATTAGCTTCCGCGTTATATTGAAATTGTTATATAGAAGGGGTATCAGTAATATTATTTTAAAATAAATGTCTGTCAGAAAGTGTATATAATTTTTTTTTGCAAAAGATGTAAAAATGTTTAATTGTGACTAGTAAATTAAATTGATTGTGTTATGACTTTTCAACAAGGTCACTTATATAAAGAGTATTTATCTATTATGATTTTTCATGTTATTAAAATATCCTGATAAAGATAATCGAATCCTAGCAAGTACTCTTAGAAGTTACGTACTGAATTCTTTAAGTAAAATGTAAATATTATGAAGAAAAATAAAATATTTAAGTATTTGAGAAAAATTTGGTTATTTATACCCTTACATCGTTACAGTAATCTTAAATTTAGACATATTATATCTAAATAAAACTCTCAACAATCCATCAAAATTTAATTAAATTAAGATTTTTTTAACAATCAATAAAAAAATATTTGATTTTTTGAAAAATATTAAATTCACTCTGTCTTTTTTTTTTCATTCTCTTAACTATGTATTTTAAAAATATTTTATAATGCTACTTTTTAATAGTTAACTTCTATTAATTCTCACTGTGACGCCACATGCATATGATTTGCTAATTATAAATAGTGAACTTATTATTCAGATTAAAAATAAATTTTTCAAAATCAAATGATTAATAAATTTTTAATAAAAAATTATCAAATGATTCTAAATATTCAAAGTACATTACAAAAAAAAAAAAAAAATTTTTTTTTGAAAAGATTAAGTCATTCTTAAGTTTATTATTTACCGTTAAAATTTAATCATTATTAATTACTTTTGAATTTATCGCAGAAGTTAATATTTATCATTTTATCACTACCAAAAAAAAAAAAAAATACGTGATTCATGGACAAACAAAAGAAAAACTAAGAATACAAAATATATCAATTTTATTCAACACAATCAACAAAACACATATGTATATATATGTATGTACAGGTATATACTTTTACTTTAACGTTTGTTTTACTATATATAAATCATCAAATCAACCGCATAAAACTTGAGATAAACGTAAATCTTTCAATCCGTTATAAATTTTTTCAAATACTCTATTAATCATTTAACCAGACAATTAATTAAATAATTAACACATTGTTGTACGCCCGACTCTACAGCTGTTTTTGGAGTGCATAACAAATCAACTAAATGACCAAATCAATTTCCTATAGTTTTGGGGTTTTTTTTTTTTTCATTAAAATTTGTAGAAATTAAATAAAAAAAAAACAATTTTTCTTTTTTTTTAAATTTCAATAAAATTTTACCTAATAAGGTAAAATTATTAGCTTTATTGATTGATTATTTAGTTGCGGTAAAAAAAAAAAAAACAGAAACATAAACAAAAGTAAAAAGAAAAAGCGGGAAAAAGAAAGAACAAGTTAAAAAAAAAATGAAAAAACAAAATAATAAATTACGCGGGCTGTTTTTTTATTTTTTTTTTTTTATATTGATGCTAATTTAACAATAAAATGACGGCAATTTAAAATCAATTGGTATTAAAAAAAAAAAAAAAAAATTTTAAATATTTAAAAAATTTATTCATAGATATCAGTTTGTATATTTAGGAAAAATTTATGATATTAATTGAAAATTCAGTGTGTAAATGATATACTTAAGAAATTTGTTGACTTTTTCTTTGTTTTATTGAATTGTAAATGTGCTGGTCACATTTTAAAAGTGAGTTACATACTAAATTCTAAATGAATTATGGTAACTTGTAATAATTACTTTATACAAGTGTTTTGCAGACGGATAAACAAGACGGAATGTAAAACCAAAGATTTTGTTAAGCGTACGGCATACATTTTCCAAATATAATAAAATGGTTGACAATATTGTGACTTACATCAATATATGTAGTAATATTTCTTAAAACTTGAACGTTTAATTTTTCCTTTTTTACATTTAAAAAATTTAGACTGGTGTTTAAGTTATACAGGTGTCTAAAAATAAATAGTAAATTTCCAATCAATTTTACTATTTAACTTTTCCTAATTTTGAAAGATTATTTTTTTCTCAAAATTTGAAGATTCTATCTAGAAGAGTTACTCAGATATTAAGCAATTTTAATTTTCACATAACCGTAAATTTTAATACTAAATTGCATAAATTTAAATCATTTTGATATTGATTTTTTTTATAAAGCTAAAAGAATGTTCTGATTTATAAAGATGAAAAAATTTTAACCAAAACCTGAGATGTATACATTTGCATATAGGATTTTTTTAAACATTCAGGGGATGGTTGCTCTGTAATGAATGGAGTTACAAGAAAAATTTGTTCTACAACATTCATTTTTTTTTTTAGATCCCTATCCATGCTTACAATTAAAATTTTATTGTTCTATCTTAAACGTATGCGCAAGTTTTGTAAACAGGTGGACAGCCGGATGAGTAGAGTGATACTAATAAGTAATTTTTCAAATTTTTTTTTTTAAATGCTGGCAAAAAGTGATTGATGCTAAAGTTTTGGTAATGATTCATATAATGTTTTCATACACTGTTTTAATCCGAAAGATTTAAATCGAATTTCTTTTATATTTGTAAGATTTAATAGGAGACAAGAATGAAAGATAGTTTTATCTATTCTATTATAATATAAAAAAAGATTAACTCTGGAAATTTTAATTAAATTCATGTTATTTTTTAATCAGGTTTTAAACTAAGAGTAAATTAAGATTTTTCTGAAGTAAAAATTCAATTGAAAGTAAAGAATTTAAAAACTCAAAAAGATTATAAAGAGTGGCAGATACTTGATTAGGAAATATAGGAATGACATTAAACTGAAAAGTTAAAAGAGTAAAATGATAACTGTATACTTCACAAGATAACACATATTACCGGATCAGTACCGATTCAATACAACATTTTCACATTTATGAAAGAAATAATTAATAATATAATAGGTATCTATTTTTAGTTTTCTTTATTTCCTCATATAAAAACTGTTCTACTAATTAAATGTTAGTTTTTATTTAAAACAATATTAAATAACTTTTAACTTCCAATTTTTTATGAATGACTTACTAAAGTTATTTAAAGATAAAAATCCGTTTAACAATTTATTATGTAATAAATACCAATAATTAACATGTAATATATAGTAATTTATAACACTTTTTTCTATTTTGATATCTTTACGATCACTAAATTATATCTGTATAGTGACATGTATTTCAAATAAAACAATTAAAATTATCTTCAATTTAAAGTGCAATATAAGAAGAATCTGAATTGTTTTCTGTTTTATTTAAGATATAATTAAATATTACTCATTAATAATCATTATAGTAGATGATTCAGGATGTACAAATATTATTTATTGAGAAAAGATATTAATTATTAAGATGTGATGAGATGAGATGTTAAAATGCAAAATGTAAAAGAAAAAAAAAAAAAACCTTGAAAATTAATTTAAATTTACTTAAATTTAGTATTCTATAATAGCAATTTTTCAAAATTTATTTCACGATTCTAAAAAAAATATTCTTTTATTATTCTTTTATATTATTTTATAGTTTTTTTTTTTTTTTAAATTCAAAGTACATTTTATTGGTTGAATATAAGAGGGCATGATATAACTTCCACGGACATAAATTCCATGGAACTTATGTTCTCTTAAATGGACTTAAGTGCCATTAATGTAAAGGCAAAAATTCCATGGAACTTATGAGCAATTTACTTTGAGAAATAAGTTCCATTAAAATTATGACAATTTTATTTGAGTCATAAGTTCCATCGAACAAAATATAGTCATATTTAAATTTTGTAAAATTTCCATGTTGAATATAATATACATATTTTAAGAAAATTGGAACAATGTTTATTTTATTTGAGACATAATTTCCAACAAACAAAACTGCGAAACTTATGACCATTTTATTTGAGACTTAGTTTTCAACACAAAGTGGTCAGAACTTTCATTCAGAAACTTAACCCGATTTAGAAATGGCCATAATTTCAATGGAATTTAAGTTTATTTCAGAGCATTATAGTTCCATGGAAATTATGTCCGTGGAAGTTAAGTTCCCCCCTTTCCTCCTCCCCTCCAATCCAATATGAATGAAAAATAAAATGTCATTTAGTGGCCATTAAATAAAATAAAAATATAATTATATGACTCGTGAACGTTTAAATGAAAAACTTAACCTTTTTTTGTTTTGATTTTTTAAAAGTGCTAACATATCTCAGCTATTCTAACTGAGATCTCAAGCTGGCTCAGTTTTGATTTGAAAATTGAAAGTAAATTAAAGTGTCAACATGAAAGAAATAAAAACTTTAATAAATCTTATGATACAAGAAATTAAGTTTTTTTTGTTTGCAATGTATTAAATGTTTTGATTTGTCAGTTGTTCAAAAAAGGAATACATTTTTTGACTGAATATAAAAAAGATAGTGTTATATCTTTATTTGGTTAAATTTTAATTTCAATATTTCTATATAACTTGCTGTGTAGAAAAGCTTTTAACATTTTAATATTAAAATAGGAAAAAATATATAGTATAATTTTTTCATACTTATCATCAAGGTAATCGAATAAATTTCCAATATCTTCAAATTCAAACTCACCTATAAAGAAAAAAAAAAAATGAATTATTAGTACAAAAATTTTTTACATAAAATCAAAAGCATTTTTTTTATTGTTCTCTTTAATTATTATATACAGATAAAATGTTCTAATTAGTATGTAAATTAAATTCTAAAATGTGATCAAAACCAAAAACTTCCTAAATATTTCAACATTCCTTTCAGATAAATAAGAATGGGTCAGACAAACCGTTATAAGATTACTTTTTAGATTTTTCCTAGTTAAATTTTTATTTCCCTATATAATTGTAAAACAAGATTTATAAATAAAATCTATAAATACATATTTTACAATAATATTTAACTACCTGATTCGGTTTTAGCACTTGATCAGGTCGATGATCTAATTTAATTTTTTATTATTCTAATTAATATTAATAAATCAATAGCTTTATTGATAAAAGATCAATTACTATATTGTATTATATTAAATATTTTTTTAAACAAAACAAAAAAAAAGAAATATAACTATTGTCATCAGTTTTATTTTTAACGATTGTCTTACAAAAATATTATGATATTATCATAGATATTTTATTTAAAAACTAAAAAATAAACTTAATTATTTCAGTTTCTTATATTCGTCTATTCTGATGTTAATGACACGGGTTTTTTTTTTTTCAATTTCCTTAAAATTAAAAGAACATTATTTTTATTTTAAAGAGAAATCAATGTAACTTTTGAAAATACTTGTAATTGTAAAGCAAATAATAGAATGCTTGTTCTGAGCTCAAAGATATACTCCTTTTTATTAAAATCTTAACATTTAAAATAACAAAACTCAAGAAAAATTTTGCAGAAACTCAAGACATAACAGAACTTTATTTATTTTCATTTAAAAATGTCTTTAAAGTAACTCTGAACTAGTGAAATATAGCGAATATAAAAAAAAAATAATTGTCAAGATTGATCAGTTAATATTTGAAATATCTTTACCAGATTTTGTAGATTATTCATGCTTTAATAGCTATCAATATGAATAAATATTGACTCAAACATTTTCAATCACAGTAACTGCGTTTCAATTTCAACCATAGTAATTGTCGACATTGATACATTCTTTGAGATAGACTTTTAAAAATAATAGTAGCATAACATACTAATTATTAAAATGTCATTTATTTCAGAAAATTTAAGTTTTTCTATTGGATTAATTAAAAACAGATTCTCCTTTACTTTGCACTTATTAATAAAATTGTTTTAAGGATTGTTTTATTTAAAGATAACGTAACTTAATTCTAATTAAACTTTATGGACAATTACAACTACAATAATATTATTAAAATATTGATTTTTTTTTTTTTGTCATAGCATCATCACCTCCAGACACACCAAAGCGAGAATAAAATAAATAAATAAATTCAGGTTTCTCACTTAAGTCTTTTGTTTTCATAATTATAAATATTAATTTTAAAAAATATTATATTTATTTGTTTTGTTGTTTTTTCCACCTGCTATACGTAGGTAACTGTTTTTTAACAAAAATAAACATAGTTTTTATTTGTTATTTTATTAAATATATTTTAAATTTTAAATAGGTATTTTTTTTTTTTAAATATTATTATTGCCTTTATTCATTGTAAAATATTACTACATTATAATATAAACATAACATCATGATGTCATATATTTGTTTTCTTTTTTTAATAGACATCAACTAAATTTTTTTTTCTGATGCATGTTTTATCCTGCTTTATAAATAGTATTTAAAATTTTATTTTTTTATGTTAGTGAGACTTCGGTTTAATGCATCCACAATTAAGTAATTAGTTAGAAGGGAAAAGAAAATTAAAAGAGAATTAAAAAATTAAGAAATTCTACATAAATTTTAAAGTTTTCTATATTTTTATTTATAAAGCAGGCCTGTTCCTTTTGTTGTATTTGGTTCTTTTAATTTTTAAAGAAAGCATGAAAAGCATTTAAAAGATGGTTATATTTTTTTGTTCAATCCAACTTATATCACATGGACATGTTGGAACAATGAAGAAAAATGTGTTACGGCAATAGGATACCCGCACGTGTGAAGCTGAATGAAAGTCTCTAAAATAATTAAAAGTGTTTTGATATTGCCGCGGTGCTTAAACATGAATCTTTTGAATAATAAGTTCATTTTACTGCACCATCGAAAAGATCAATTGGGTAAACAAAGTCGCGCAACCGAAGTTTCAACTAAATTTCTTTTATGACTCATTTTATCTTCGTTCCGAAAATATGAAGCATATTTGAATATATATATTTCTTAGTGACATTGGAAAGAAAACAATAGTACAAATTTTTAATCAAATTGTAGGTGATCAATCAACCAGTTTTAATTCATTTAAATAAAAAAAAAAAATATAAAAATCCGGTAGTTTCAAATAAAAAAACACGTTTTTTATAGAATATGAATTAATCTATTAGATATTACTAGATTCTATTATTACAGTTTTTTTTTTTAAGCCTTCCTGGATTCGAATATTTGTAAAAAATAAAACTATAATATATAAATTTTACCTATTAACAAAAACATTTTTTTCCAAATTATAAGAATTCAATTAAGACACAGTTGGAAATAATTTATTATTATATTGTTCTTTTTGGATTATCGTGTTGATATTTAATAGAAATTCTTTCCTGTCGTTTAAAACAAGAAAAATAAAATGACATAAAAGAAAAAAAAAAACTTCAATCAAACTTTTTTGATTAAAAATTACAAAAAACCAAAAACAAAAAGGATTAACTTGTTTTAAAATTTTTATATATCATAGCATTTAATATGATTGATTAAATTTAAAATTAATTTTTATGTTAATTATATTATAAATTATCTTATTTAATATCTAATTTAATGAGATTAATTTGACAATAGGTAATATTTCAATTTGCTAAGAATAGATATGTGTATATGCAATATTTTGATTAATTTTAAAAATTTATAATATAAATTTTTTTTTTTTTTGTTATTGTGAATAGAAAAGAACAAGTAGTTACTTAAAGAATTATAATATAAAAAAATGTTTACATATATAAAATGTATTTTAAAAGATTTAATGATTTAATACTTTTTGTTTTTTTGTTATTTTGATTGAACATTGAGATTGAAACATTAATTTTTAATTATCTAAGCATAAATGTTAATTTAAAATATATTTTTAACTTTGAAAAGACGTGGCAGGTTTTAAACAGTATAATTTTACAGTTCTTAATAGATTTTCAATGATTTTATCAAAAATATCGACTAAATAAAATTTTAATGAAGGATTTAAAGGTGTATCTTTCAAAATAAGTATATATATTACTTGAGTTTTATATTTCATATTCCTCTGTTCCACAAATTCTAAATGCGAAAAATGGAGAACCATAATAAAAAAAATTTGACAATATTGTAAAAAAAAAAAAAAATAAAAATAATTTATTCTTCTTGATTCCGAAAATTTTGTTTTATACTATCATTTGATTTGAGCGTTTTATCTTTTAGTTTATCTGTTTAAGAGCAGTCATTTGTCACTGTCAAGTATAACAATTTTTTATGTTAGAGCTTACATTTTATTTCTAATCATTCATTTCATAAATTATAATAGGCAAGAAAACTTCACTTTGAACACAACAAATATCAGTTGACTACGATATATAAGAAAATTTAACAACTAAACATTAAGTTAGAGAAGAAAAATTAAATTAATGGTGTTTCTAATGTTAAAAAATTTAAAGATTTAAAATAACTTTAAAACAAACTATCGACTTAAATATTTTTTAAAAATTCATATTACAATCGCATGCATTTTATAAAATTATTATTCCATATCATAAATATTCTCTACGCACGTTAGTTTTAGACAAGCTCAGTGCTCAGAATTATGTATAAAGAATTATTAAATAGTTAATTATTATATATTATACTATAATTAATTCCTGTTTTAGTGTATAATTTTTAACTATAGCTTCAGTAAATGTCAAAAAAAAAGAAAAAAAGAAAAAACGTCATATTTTTCAAAAACTCATTAATATCGGCTTATCTTAACAGTCAATAATTTATAAACTTCAATACTTATTTGTGTCATAATATTGTCAGTATATTGAATAATTTTTATTAGAAGGTGTTTATTTAATAGATAAATTACAAAAAAACAAAAATAAAAAACAAAAAAAACAAAAAAAAAATGAAATTAATAATTTATATTTTTAAAATAACTGTGAGAAATAATAAATAAATATTGATATTATGAAAAGTTGAATGGCCCCTAAAAGCTTTTAGAAAATTAAAACAATTACAAATTAAATAAATCCTATGTTTTACTTTATAATTACACAAATTATCGACACGCAACTGAAAAAAAAATAAAAAATTTCACTTATGAAGAAAGAATTAATTTTCATAAAGTTTGAAAAAAAAAACGTTTGTTCACATGTGTACTGTTTTTTTCACTTATAAATATTTTTCTTTTTATGAAAAATGATTGAAATTTTAAACATTTTAATCGAATATTTTTTTAATCAGTATATACTTTTGGATAAATAGGTATTAATAATTTTGATCACAATTCAGAACACATTGCTTAAAAATATAATTTCTTAGAAGATATGAAGTTTGTAAGTTTGTTTGGGAATGGTATAATAACGAAAAACTAATGATAAAGGTGGGTGACCTCCGATATCTTAACAAAAAAAAAATTTAGGAAAAAAAAATTTTGAAAATCAAAATATCCTTTAAATCAAATTTTGAAAAAAGCTCCAAAGCCCCCGCTAATAAAATTATTGAAACCCCTATTTGTAACTGACTTTAAAGTCCTATCCAATTATTTAGTTTTTAAATAAATATTTCAATAGTAAAGCATTTAAAATTATAAGGATGCAGTCGTCAAAACCCCACTGAACAAATTATTGAAACCCCTATTTTTAACTAACTCTAAAATTCCCCCTAATTATTTTTTTTTACATATTTTTTTTTTTTTTTAAATGCATTTCTCTGCCACATAAATAAATGTGGACAGGAAATTGCACAGTCTTTCCTGTACAGGCGTGGCTGTAAGTGTCGTAAAGGGGAATAACTGTTACGACGTGTGTGGGATTCAAACCCACACTCCCTCGGTGTTTACAGCGTATTTTATACGCTCTTACCCACTAGACCACCGAGACCCCTATTTTTACATATAATTCAACAACAAAGAACATAAAATTTTAATTTCTATAAAGTTTACTTTAATCTTTTTCTATTTTAGATAAAAAACGCATTGAATCAATTTTTCAAAAATTTTAAAAGAAATATTTAAAAAGTGTAAATTTTTTTCATTAAAGATTTTTTTTTCATGATTTTGTTCCAAAAAAATTTTAAAAATAAAAAATTCAAGTATTTCTCCATTCAAAATAATGTTGTGATCCCCATAAAGGTAATGTTGTTAGTAGGCTAAAAGATATAAATATTCCATAAACTTGAAAGTTTAAAAGGAGTTTCAACTTAGTTATAACACTGAGTCATGTGTACTCAGCAATAAAATAAACAATACTTTGTCATGTGTTTAGCGTAATTTTAAGAACATATAGATCGTATTACATTTACATTTAGATTGTAATAGAAGAAGGTAAAACATTTATTTGTATTGACCAATGGGCACTATTTAAGTCATCCACTTTTCATCCGAAAAGGTGTCGATTCAAATCATTGTGAAGATCCAACTAAATAATATGACTATATAAGATAATTAATAGTAGTTGGTCACCATATGCTTAAAAGACAAACGATCTATAAAATAAATAATAGAATTATGATCATATTAAAATAGAAAGCTATAAAAATTTTACTTTACTATTATAAAATTTGCTCAGTAAATTAAATAAAAACTTTGATAGAAATAAAATTAAATATTTTTTCGTTTAATAACACGGAAATTACAAA
The DNA here is from genome assembly GCA_947095535.1 of Poecilobothrus nobilitatus. NCBI lineage: Eukaryota > Metazoa > Arthropoda > Insecta > Diptera > Dolichopodidae > Poecilobothrus > Poecilobothrus nobilitatus. The sequence continues at coordinate 237,714,265 of OX352773.1, read as the reverse complement.
AATTTCTAAATTTCCCATATTTCGTAATAAAATTTTATAATATGAATGGCTCTCTTCAATTTTCTATTAAAAAAAAAAAAAAAAAAAACAGAAAACAAAACAAACAAAATGACTATTCTTCAAATTGAACATTTTTTATAATATCTAAAGGTTAAATTTTTTTTATATAATAATGAAAATTTTTAATGAAATACAAAACTAAATTGAAAAATCTCTTTTGTTCCATAAAAGATCAAGTGCACTTTTTTTCTTCGATATGCAAATTAAAATTTAAATCTTTTGTTTGGAAAAGGGCAAGTTCAGTTCATAAAAAAAAACAAAAAAAAAAACAAAAAAAAAAATTTGAAAAAAAACCAAAACCAAAATATTGCTTTCCTTTTCTGAATTTTTGAGTCTCTGTCAAATTTTATTGAATTATTATGAAAATACTGATGAATTAATGAATTGAACAGAAAATCAAAAAAACAAAAATGATGATTTTCATTTTCATTATGTATAAGTCATCAACTCAAGTACAATAAACATTCATTCTCATCCCGATCATATTTCTTTTTTTAAATTGATGACAAAAAAAAGCGAAAAAAAAATTGAACTTAAATATTCAAAAAAAAAAAAAAAAGAAGTATATGCAAAAATCATTAAAAATTTCAACAATAAAAAAATTGTAAAATAAATTTAATGTCTATTGAAATTTTTAACTATTACTTGCAATGTTTGTTAAAAATTTTATTTCAATATATAGGTAATAAAATAAAAATAGATGAAAAGATTTAATAAACGGCACAAAAAACAAAAAATAGAGAAAAGGCATATACCTGATTTTCGATCTTATAGGGAAAAACTATTCCGACGAAAAGCCAAAAATCTTTTTTTTTTTTAAGAAAGAGGCTGGTTTAGTATAGCAGCCACGTCCCATAAAAATGCAATAAAAATAATGAATTTCTGTGATGGTCCCGATTGGTGGTGGAGGATTTAAGGATTTCTAACGATAACAAAAAAAACAAAACAAAACAAAACTAACAAAATTTTACGTACATGATTAAATAACGGTAAATATCTCATGAATCACTAGTAATCAATAGTATCATATCGGTTAATAGCTTAAAATAAGAGTTTTGAGATGTTTTTTCAAATGATATAACGGTACATTTAAGTTTACTTATTTTTATTTGTATTCTCTCCACTTTTCTAAAATGGGGTCAATTGATTTTCTAGCTGTTATAATTTTTAAGTTATAGCAAATATTTGGTGGTCACTCTTAATATATTCCTTTCCAGAAAAAGAATATAACATATACATATTTGCTTAACATCTGAGAATATATTAATTCTACATAATTAAGCTATGGAAGTTTAGAAACCAGGTGCATTGATAATACTAGTTTGCATACACTTCCAAAAATATATACCACTTATTCTAGTTAATAAGTACATAATCTCCTCGTTTGCAAACTCTTTAAGTTTTAATAAGATTCTTTACATTAACTTTAACAAGAAATTAATTAATATTCATCACATTCATGTGTGATTCATGAACTTTTCAGTTAAAGGTGATGAACACCCCTATAACTATTAATAAAGCGCTTCTTAGTTTTTAGATTAGAGGACACTTTATAAGTATAAACTTTATAAGTAGGTTCTTTTCTGCAGAATTAGGCAACAGTGGGACATTTAAAAACAAATATCTAAAATGCAATACTACTAGCTTCAGTTTTCGTCTCTGCTGCAGACTAAAATTTATAAATTAACCCAAAATTTTAAAATCAGTTTTTCCTATATAAATTTAGCTGCTTGTTGAAGCGTAGATTTCATTAATGATTTTTAATAAGGATTAAACCATATATAAACTATAATAAAAAAAAATTAATTAATTAATAATATTTCAAATAAATTCGATTTTAATTTTATACTTAAATTTATCAAAACTATCACTGATTTTTTGATGTTTTCCAAATTTTTGATTTTATTTTTTTGTTCTAAAAATTGGTTGTACTTTCAAATTAGTTGTCAAGTTATGAATAAACTAAAACTTATCAATCTCTATACTTACACAATGCATCTTTGATTTAAACTAAAATTTGTAATGTAACACTAATGCTGGATTCATTGCTTCGGATAAAAGTTCTGACCGCATGCTTGCACATATGTTTTATATGAAATTTTAAATTCCCTCATTTTTAAAAAAAAGTTTATTCGACTTCAACTTTTAGTTCGGAACTATTTTTTTTTTTTTGTGTCATTTTTATGACATTTATTTATGTCATATATATTTTATATTGGTATAAAATTTAAATAAGTTGATCCTATATTAAAATATTTAATTTAAATAGGAATAAAATTAATTCTACACAAATAAACAAAAATTTTAAAATATTGTAAATGATGGAGACTTGGTGACCTACTGGGTAAAAGCGTATGAAATATGCTGTAAAGACCGGGGGAGTGTAGGTTCGAATCCCATACACAACGTAAGAATAATTCCTCCTTACGACATTTACAGCCACTCCTGAACAGAAAAAGCTGTGTAATTTCCTTGTCTCATTTATGTGACCGGGGAATAAACTAAAACCATAAATAATTTTAATATCAATTTCAGATGTCCACTAGATGTTTACTTATTTTGTGTTCGGCTCAATTTAATAAACCGTTGAGGTATAATTTGCTTTAAAAAAAAAACTGCAGGAAAAATTTGGCGGACCTTTTATTTATTTTTGTATGTTTTGTTAATAAAAATCAGATTTTTACCAATAATAAGATTTTTTTTTACGATCAGACTGATGTCAAACTGATCTTAAAAGGTATAAATAAAAGAAGTTTGTTAATATTAATAAAGGTTGAAAAAAAGTTTGATGAAAAAAGCATTAGTATGAAAATATTTGTATTGTTTTTTTAATTTTCTTAGAAAAGTTTTAAAAATATAAAATTCAAGGTAAAAAAAAAAACGAAAAATTTCAAAAGGATTTTTTTGCGTTAAAAAAAATACAAACGAATACTTAATACAACCATTTTGTAAATTTGGGATTTTCCCATGAGAATTTCCCCATGAGGTGTGATGACATTTTTTTTTTTAATTGTTCTTACAAGTTTTGCGACTTTGTTTATGTTTAGAAATTGTGGCATTCGGATGTAGAAAATTTCAAATATTCAACCTTGAAATATATACTTGAAATGTACTTTGAGTTATTTTTGTTTACATAATTAAATTTTACATCAATCTTATAAAGCCGCTTTATGTTATTTAAGATCGTGAAACTGAAACTAAAAATTTTATAAATAATATGAAGTTGAAGATTTTGTGCATGCGGCGATTGTCATTCAAAGGATTCTAACAAACGAGAATATTTATTTAGAATATAATTTGAGGTAGAAATATACCAAATATGGGGAGATTTTGAAGAAGTTCAGTTGTAATGGCAATTTGTAATTAAGTTCCAAATTTTTAAAGTTATTATTGGAAAATACTTGGTGTGATATCATATAATCTCTGATTCTAATATAATTTTGTCCGGTCTAATATAATAATTCGTGGCTCATTGGTTCACTTGAATATATTTGAAAAATTTCGAGTGGTGGACATCTATAATAATAGCATAGGTACATTTTATTATATAGAAATTTACTTCCTCACATTAATTTTTATCCTATAGATACTATCTAAATAAGTTGTGGTTTTTTTTTTAACCTAAAATAACTTCCTACCAACCATATTTACTGTTATTGTAAATTTTTTTTAAAATCAAAAAAAAAACTTCATAAAAATAAAAATAAATAAAAATCTTTTCTATTAGTTTTTTTTTGAATTAAATTTATTGATCAAAGATAAATCATTTTTGTTTTTTTTTTTTTATTTTTTTGTTTGTTGTAATGTTAAAGTTAAAGGTATTAACTAAAATATGTATTTTTTAAAATTTATTTGAGATTTTTTTTGTATTAATATTTCCGAATAATAAAAATAATAATACAAAATGATTCATTTGCCAAAAAACAAAAAAAAAAACAGATTAAAAAAATGTTTTTTTATTGTTGAGGTTTATTCTTTCCTTATTTTTGATTCCGTAAAGTTATAAATTTATTTGTTATATATAGGTATTGATCAGTAGTTAAATTATCATTGTCTTTTATGACCAATAAATCACTTTAACCCAAAGTTTTTATTTTTCTTAACTTATAGTAATTTTAAATTGAAAAAAAAATTTTTCAAAAATCAAATTATTTGAAACATTAAAAAATTTACTTAATTTTATAATTTATCTTAGTATTTAAATGCCATCATCAATTTAAATATTGTGGTATTATGTTTAAAGCAGGAAAAAAAGAACATTAAAATGAAATAATAAATTTGACAAATAAGAGTGTTTACAAGTAATTTTATTGGCAAATTAAAGTTTTTTAACATAACTAAAATTTTGATGAAAAATTTTAAAAGATCGAAAGCTAATCAGATGTATCCTGGCATCTGAGTCTAATCAATTACTAACACTGATACTATATGAAAAACTTAACAATTGTTATTTGTTCATATGCGATCTTTTGATTGTTATTTAATCACATTCTAATGTTTCTGAAAAAACTATACATTACATTTACTTCTATATACAGAGATTCATAAGAGACTATAAGTATCAGATTCAATATATTAAACTTCACCGATAGACATAAGAATCAACCTCGGAAAACTTTCAAAATCTTTCGCACATCGACAAATTACAAATCGATTCCACATCAAAATCAGTAGATTGTTAATTTTTAAATATTTACACAAATACTTAAGAACTTTGTGTGATGTTTATCATTACTTCTTTGAAACCTTTAAATAATGCAGTCATGAATAAACTTTAAAATATAAGATTCGTAATATGTTTTGGATCTTATAACGATAGGTATTTATAAAAATGTTTTGTATTTAAGTGTTATGTAATTTGTAACAATTAATTTTCTTTACATGTCTATATAAATTTTAAACATTCTATAGCTTATTAACAAACTAATCAAATGATTATTTGTTTTAAGTTATTTTTATAAAACAGTAATATGCACTCTTTTTTTAGCACATTTTTCGTTTTAGTTTGATACTTTCCGTACTTATGTATGATGTTTATACAAAACTTCTACACTGTTTATAGAAGAAAGAACAATGAAATTTTAACAATGAATAGATCTGTTAAAAAAATTAATGTTGTAGAACAGTTTTTTAATTTAGTCCCACTTAATGCGGAGCTACAGTCCCACAAAATTTGAAAAAACCCTATTGTCAAATATGTAGACATCAGGTTCTGCTTAGCATTTTATCAATTTTATAAATCAGTATCACAATTATATATGTAAGTTTTTGCAATATAGATTTTAAATTTTCCGTTACGGAAGACAAAATTTTGCAAGATTTTGCTTCCGGTGAAGCTCGGGCACTCTTTCAGTTAGAATCTTGAAATTTTGAGAGAAGAAAAATTTTTCTAAATTAATTTACCTCAATTGTACTTGCTCCTGTTAAGAGCTATTAGGGTTTAAAAATTGACAATTTGTTATTTTCCGGTACCTGTAACTTAGGCATCTGTAAATTTTTACACCTTTACATTTTTCAAAATAAAACACAAAAATTAAAGCTTTTAAATATACTTGTGTTAACAGCTATTCTTATTATTTAGGGTTTACATAAAATTGAAGAAGGTATCTGTTAACTTTTCACAAATATTTTTCTGCCTGGTTTTTTAATTATAAACGGTCTTTTATAATTTAATTCATAATTAATTATGCTAAAAAAAACTTATCGCATCAGTAAACTTTTTTGGTTTTCTATTAGAGGATTAAATAAATTTTAAATCTATAGCAAATTTTTTACTACTTTTAAGTACACGTTTACAATAATCGCAAAAAAACAAACAATTTTATATAAGTTATTATATACAAAATAATATAACCAGTTAAAATAATTTTAATCTGATTCTTATTTTAATAAGTTTAAAGAAATAATTTAAAATAAAACATTTAACAAAATATAAAAATCATCTGTCCGTTCATTGCAAAACATTTTTATATATATATACTGATGCATTGTCGCTCAATAATTTAGTCTGTATGTATTTCTGTGATCATTCATTGTCTATGACAGAAATCAATCATTGTTCCCAGAACTCTAAAATTTAAATAAATTTGATTAAATTCATTATAAACTTCTTTTTATCCAATAATGAGTATGGTAATTTTTAAACAATATTAAATAGCTACCTAAAGTGGCACGACAAGCTCTAGAATGGAATCCCCAAGGTAGAAGAAATGTGGGAAGGCCAAAAGCAATCTGGAGAAGAACTGTGCCAAGAGAAAGTGACATATCTGGAAAAACATGGTCGGAAATAAAAAGATTAGCGCAAAACAGAAATAATTGAAAAGACTATGTGGAAGCCCTGTGTTCGCTAGGGAAATAATAAGGAGAACAAAAAAATAGCTAAAGACCATAAGAATGATGAATGATGCATGAACATTTCAGTCAATAAACTTAACTCTTTATAAAGAAAAAAATAATTAGAATCAACACCTAGATCACTTATACAGTAAGATGAAAGCAGGAAGAGATTTGAGGAAAAATAAATGGATGGAATGAATTATATTGGTGAAAAAGATGATAAGAATAGCAATGTTCATAAAAACAAAGCAAAAAAGACATATTAGCATGTGATATGCTCATATTTCATTTACCTGTAGTATCATTTGACTATGTATGTAAAACATGTAATTGGCGGACATTTTAAAGTTGGTTACAAAATCAGAGTTTCAATAACTTGTTTAACAGGGGTATGGGGATGGCAGCTCCCATTCTTTTAAATGTTTTCTTGTTGAAATATATATGTATGTAAAACTTATAAGAGAGGAATTTTAGAGTTGATTACAAATAAAATCCAGTCAAATGACAGTCGAGTGAAATACAATCAAATGAAATACGGTATTCTGATAGTAATCCCTAATGTATGTATTATACAATTTAGAGGATCTTAGCTAGGGAAATTTTTCTTATATTTTTATTAAATGGTTACAGGTTAAATGGTTAAATGGTTAAATGGTTAAATGGTTAACTGTAACCATTATTAAATGGTTACAGTTTCCATGATTGGAATAATCTGCTCTACAAGAAAATTATTACAGTTGACATGACAACTTTAATTTTACCTAAACTATATATAAAGTATTTTTTCAGAAATTATACGCTATTACCTATAGCATACACTTGAATCGCAATTACATATGAAAGTCGTAGATAATGATATGTTTCTGTTAGAATATATAAATTACAGTTTAGAATTTTTTCATGGAATTTTATATGTATGAAAAATTGTAAAAAATTAAAATGTCCTTTTTTCATTTTTAAGTAAACCCTATATAATTAAGAAAAGTTATATTAACACATGTAAAAGCATAATGTTTCAGTTTTAATATTTACTTTTTACTTTTCAAAAATTTGTACAAGTGCCTAAGTTACAGATATCTGAAGGAAAATAAAGAAATTTTAAATTTTTCACTTCTAATAGCTCTTAAACAGTTTGTGGTACAAAAAAAATTTTTGTGATAACGTCCTAAATACATGAGATCATTCTTCTTTGAAAATTTAACTAAAAGCGTTTTGCATATATATGTAAGGTCTTGTAGGTACTTAAATATGTAGGTACTAAATTCTGACATGGATTTATAAAGTTAATAAAATGTCCTGTAGTTGAGATATAAACATTTAAAAATAAGAATTTTTCAATATTTAAAGGGGTTGTAGTACCGTAATGGGTGCAGCTATGGGTGCATGTATAAAACATAAGTACTACAATATTAATTTTATTAAGAGACCTACGCAATGGTAAAAATTTCATTGTTCTATCTTTAAAAAAAGTTTTGTAAATAGACCAGACAGAAGACGGAGGATCATATAAAGAGTGAAACTAATAAGAAAATTTTTAAAATTTTTTTTGAAAAATATACTAAAATATTTTTATTAGTAGATATGTATATAGAAAATTTTAATAAAAACCCCAAAACAAAAAAAAAAATACTTTTCGGTAGATAGATATTTTTGACAATTCTTATATTAATTTCAGTTTTATTTTATTTCATTCACAATATCATTCTTCTTTAACATTTATTTTTTCAAGCATTTGATTTTTTTTGTTTTTGATTAATTTTTAATTCCTTCTTATTAAAAAAAATCCAACTCTAATATTTCATGTTTTTGATTTTTGTTTTTTTTTTTATTAATGTCGAGGCGGGAAATACAAAAAAAAAAAAACAGAAAAAGGTGTCAAATTAATTTTATTTTTTTTATGTGTTTTTAAATTTATTAATTTAAAGTCAATCATAAAAATTATACATTATAATCATTAAATTTTATTTATTTATTCTCAACTTGATTTAAACATAATATTTTATGGTGAATATATCTGATTCTCAACATAACAAGTTGAGATTTAAATAAAACCAAAAATTTAACAATTTATTTACATAAATGAATGCAATTTTTATATATATAAAAACATATATATTTATCATTTTAATATGATTTTTTATTTAACTTTTTTTTATGTGTTATTATTATTTTTATCTTTTAGCACATTTTCAAAAAAATTTAAAAAAACTCCTTCCATGTTAATGTCTGTCAGGGTGTTTAAAAAATTTGTACACAGTTTAAAATAACGATATTTTAACTACGGATAGGAGCCTCCGTGGCCTAAAGAGTAAGAGCGTATAAAATATACGCTGTATATATCCTACCACATTTTCATCCACGCCTGAAAAGTATAAGCTGTGTAATTTCCATGTTACATTTATTTGACAGGAGAATGAACTAAACAAAAACTACGGATAGACATCGAAAAAAAATTAATTTTGTGGAATAACTTTTTTTTTTGTAGCCCCACACGTTACGGAGCTACAGCCCTCCAATGTTTAACCATATTTAAATTGTTATAACACAGATTCTATAAGATATATTTTCAATCTGGAAAAGCTAAACCATAGCTGTTTTTATTAGATTTTTAAATATATATATTTTTGCATTACGGTATTTTAATTTACTGTTATATAAAACTCAATTTTTGCAAAATTTTTGGCCTCTTCTACATCTTTCAAAACGTTTAAGTTGAAAACATGAAATTTTGAAGGAGTTAGATATTTGCAAATAAGTATGAGTGATGTCAGAAAAAAAATTTGACACTTAATCTTTATTCAAAACTTATTATGGAATATTATTTAATTTTGGAAATGTACTTTTTTTCAAAACCTGTGATGTTTTTCATTACTTGTTTTACATTAACCTTCTAAATTGAATTAGTAGATTTTTTTTTTTAGAAATTGTATAAAAAATATATTTTTTGAAGGTTTTTTTGTTTGTTTTGATTTTCTTTCTCTTTCTCTATGGGATCATCTGTGCTTTTTTCTATATGAGTTTATTGTTATAAAAATTTTATGATTCGGAAAAATAAACGATGGGGTTTTTAGATTTTTAAAAATTAGAATTTTAAGAATTTTTTCCTAAACAATTCAAATTTAATTAAGAAACTTTATAATTTCCTTATATAAATCATAATAATATACATATATTACACACATATATATTGTAGAAAAAAATATAATTCACAATAGAAAAAAATGAAAGATTTTATTTTTCAATGAGAAAGTTTGAATTAAGAATTTTTTTTAGCTATACCTCTTCATTTTCAAGGCTTTTAATATTTAAATTTTTTTTTTTTTTTCGTAAATGTTTTTCATAAATTTTCATCAAAATTTGTAATAATTGAAATACATATTTTCATAAATATTTTTATGAAATTTTATTTTTTTTAAAATTTATGTTAAAAGCTTCCGGTGATTAAATGTTAATAAAAATGGAATACATTTTATGAATTAATGATTAAATTAAGAGGTTTACAAAGATTTGTTTATTTTTTTTTTTTTTGTAATTTGGTATTTGCAAATTTAAAGCAAATTTAAAAACTATATTAAATTATTTAACGACTAAATGCACTCTCAAAGTCGGGTTTATAAACTAACAAGACAGGATGTATACAATAAGAATTTTTAAAAACGTAAATTTTCTATAATTTGACGGACGAATCCCTTCTTTTTAATTAAATTCATAAGTACCTATAAATAATATAAATGATATATTATATTTTAAAATGTATTGATATTTTATTATACCTTAATTTCCTTATATTTTATACCTTAATCTCTATGCTGTAGTATCGTTACTAAAAAAATCAAGTTTAACATTTAAAAAAACTTCCTTCAAAACAAATAAATATAGAGTAAGAATTAATTACTACAGTACAAGGTTTTAAAATTCTATTAAATGAGTATATAAAATAATTATTTAAATTTATCATGCATTTAACCTATCCTTATCCCATCCCAAATAGCCATAACTACTTTTGGTACAAACGTATACCTAAATTGGTACTTTTGGTACAAACATATTCCTAAATTGTGATTTATGAAAAAAAAAAGTGTAAGAGTTTCTTAAAAAAATTTTCAAAAGCTCAGATTTTTTAAACCTTATTTCCTTAATATTACAGTGAACGAGCTCAATATATCTTAATTGGTATATTAATTATAACGTATACATTTTATTAATCATGTGTATCTGAAATCTTTAATTTTTATCCTCTTGTTTAGAAGAAATTTGTAGCTGTTTAGAGACATTTTAAATAAAGATTTTTGAACACTAGATAAAATTAAATAAACAAATGATTCCTTGATTAAGTAAAAATATTTAGTAAAAAATTTGCCAATTGTAAATATCTGTAATGGTGAAATTCTGATATAATTAAATTAATTTTAAAACGCAAAATTTTTTAAGTGAAAGAAAGTGTTTTATTCTTCGACAGCTTATTATGAAAGAAATATGTATATAAAAGTACTCTAAAAACGATGTTTAAGTAATTTAAATTAAATTTTTGAAAAATTTGATTAAAACACTATAGTGATGTTATTGTTGACTACCTTTACACTTAAGAGACACGTTGTAGTACGAATCTTCATAAGACGTGTTTTTATATTATATTATAGATTCAATTAATTAATAATAGAAATCATTCAATTTTTTCAAACACTACTAAAAATGTAATCAACTACTATAAAAGTAATCAATCAATTAGTAATCAAAAATATAATCAATTAACCAATCAATATGTATTTTAATTTAAGTAAAGAGTAAAATTTTGATTTTGTAAACATTCTTGAACTCAATATTATAAGCATGCAAAATAAAACTGTCAAAAAAAAAAAAAACAAAAAAAACTGTTAATTATTTATTTATATGAAATTAATGAATCAAAAAAGAGAAAAAAACAAATCAATTAGGAGATACATAACAACATAACCTAATTTTGGTTCATTTACAAAGTTTTTCATTTCTGTAATTTTTCATTGCGCTGTTCAGTTTTTTGTTTCAATTTGTTTTTTTGTTTTTTTTTTTTTTTGAAAATGTCACCTAAAGTTTTTTTTACTAGAAATTATTTAATTTTTTAATATTTTATTTTTGATATAATATAAATAGATTTTCTTTTTTGTTTTCTGTCTGTGGTTATCATAATTATTAAATAATATTGCTTCTCATTATTACTATGTATATACAATTATACCATTATTTTATGTTACGTTTTTTGTTGTTGTTTTTAGTATTATTATGCACAATATGATTCCATCTTCTTTGGCCTTTTCCTGACACTATAAGCCAAAAAATAAAAAAAAAACTACTTCATTTTCATATAATTACACTGAAAATTACAAAATATCTGACTATGAAAAGTATGTACCTATGTATATATACTAAGTATGTATTATTATTACATGCAGTTAAATATTGATTATGAGATTGTGAACGGCAGAAAATGGTGAATATAATATAACTATGTAATTCAATTTTCATAACTTTTGTTTTGTTTAATTTTCAACTTTTATATTTTTAAATTTTTTTTTGTTTTGTTTTTTTTTTTTTTTTAATTACTCATCTATTCAGGCAAACTTTGGGGTATGTGATGCTTAATCAAATCACTTAGTAACACCTTAATTGAATTAAAGGTAACCCACCAACTAGTAAACAGTTACTATAAAATGAATAAAATTACAAAAAAAAAAAAAAAAATACAATATACAAATTAAATGAATGAGTGCGAGTGAAATAGAAAATAATTTAGTGAATTGTTATTATGATTTCCGGAAGCACTACTAAATAAATATCCATGTTTACTATTTGAAATGAAATCATTTTTTCATGATAGACATAATAATTATTTAATCATTCATTTTCATTTTCATCTTCATTTTTATTATTTCTTTTTCTTCATCTTTTTAAATTTATTTTATATTTATTTTTATTCAATTATATACATTTTAAATTTAATTAAAAAAAAAAATTGTTGCAAATATCTATAGAATAGCTAATAGAAAATAATTTTGTTAAAGTTTTTATAATCAATTTAACAATATTTTATTTTTAAGAAAAATTCTTTTATAGATATAAAGCCCAGTTTTTTTGGGAATTTAAAAAGAAAAAAAATTGTTTAAAAAAAAAAAAAAGTGATTGTATAGGAAGGTGGTAAATTTTTATTATTGAATCCATTGTTACAAGAAATATTCGGAAAATATGAATGAATCTTCCATTTTAAGTATATATATATATATGTATATATACAAATAAAACCTATATAAGACGAAATTATTGCAAAAAAAAAAAAAAATACTTTAATTGAAAAAATTTAAAACATATTTTAAAGTTTTATTTTTCTTCTGGTTTTCTTTGTTGAAATTTTTTTTATAGATTTTTATTATAAAAGTGACTCCAATTAAATAAATAATAGGTACCTACTACCTATTTATAAAGTAATTATAAAGATTTAAATTGGGAGCATTACGAGTATTTTAGATTGAAATCATATTAAGGAAAAATTAAAAAAAAAAAAAAAACTTTCAGGGTCAGACAATTATAATGATGAACCGATCTACAACAAAATTATTAAGAAATTTGCAAAACTATTCCAAAAAAAATTTATATCTGACCCAGAAGTAAAATAGTATAGCAGTAGCTGGTAGCAGTATATGGTAATATTATAGTAGTAGCTGGTATAGCAGTATATGGTAGTATTGTCTTATTGTATTAATGAACATAGGGAATTCGTAGGTATACTTAATTATAAATGTAATATAAATTTTGTAATAAAAGATTTTTTTTTTTTGTTTTTTATAATATTTAATAAATATTTTATAGATATTAAATTTTGTAATTGAAATTATAATTGTTTATTATTATTTGTAATATTTTAAATTGGGGTACATTATATTTTGGTTAAAAAAAGAAGGAAAAATGTTAATTAAAGTTTACTTTGTGGGAAATTTAAAAATTTTTAACAGTAGTCACAATTCACAAATAGGTTTTATATTTAAATTACCTATAAGGGGCCTCGGTGAGCTAGTAGATAAGAGCGTATCAAATACGCTGTACATACTGAGGGAGTGTGGGCTCGAATTCCACACACGTCGTAAGAGTTATTCCCCCTTTCGACATTTACAGCCTCGCCTGAAAAAGAAAGGCTGTGTAATTTCCTGTCACATAAATGAGAAATGCACTAAAAAAATTAAAAAAATAATTATCTATAAGACAACCCTAATGGATGTGTATATAATATCCTTTAAGCTTATTTTTATTATAGGAACTTTTAGATGATTGACAATACAGAGGAAAATAGAAATTCGATTAGAAAAATGATATAAAACAAGATTTAAGATTAAGTTGTATATGTTAGATACTTTCGTTATGATAAAAATATTAAAAAAATCATAGAATCTATAGTAAAAATAAACAGGCAATTTGAACAGGGTCCAGAAGAAAACATATGAAATGTTCAGCGTATGGCCGTTTATACGTCGTACGTCGTACGTCCTACTTTCTTATTTAGGTCAGACACTAGGTGCACTTAAAGAAAATTGAAATAGAAAATGATGGTATATGTTAAGAAGAAGAAGAGTCTTCTGAACACAAACTCAAAAGTACAAATATATGCCGAACAAGATATATGTAACTTTAGAAGAATATTGCTTTAAAAAAGATGATCTGGCAACAGTAAATCCTCTAAAAAATTTGATTTTCTTAAATACGGTATAGGGCTGATAGAAAAATTATAAATGGATACAAAATCTACAACACAATTAGGTGAGAATAATAGATCTACACCGAAAGAGTGCAGTGTTATTCATACCCCTTAAATAATAATAATCTTATAGTTTCATTTTCGGTCAGATTGTAAAAGTAATCCTACATTTTAAAGTAGAAAACATTGTTATTGCATCATCAGAAAATAGATATTCAAGTTAAATCAATTAATTGATCAATTAAATCGCTGATATCGAAAAGTTTAAGTTGTTATTTCAAATTATATATATCTTAAGTGTAAATTTCATTGAAGGTTGACTTTAATTAAACATAATAGAGTTAATAGTCTGAATGGAAAGGTAAAGGTATAATTATAGTTAAAAGAGTATAAATTAAAGAGTTAAATGATCAGTAAAAAAATGAAAATATAATGAAAATAAAGAGAATTAATGAGACAAAATTCAAAATATAGAAAATCGAAAGGAATTTTTATTAAAATAAATTAAATATATTAAAATTTTTTAAAGAATATTAACATTTGTTCTGGTTAGTATATTATACATGAAATTCAAATTTTTGAGAGATCCCTAACTAAATTAAAGTGTAAATTCCTAAAAAAATGCACTTTAAAAAAAAAACTCATAATATTAAATATTAAATGGAAACCAAACAAATCAGGAATTTTTATTGTTCGTTGGTTTTTGTAACTATACAATAATAAAATTTCCATTACTTCATAAAGACAATATTGCTTTTTTTTTTTTCTAAAATAAAAAAAAGATTGTAAAATCTGTAATATATCGTTAATTTATTTCTTTCGGATTAATCAACTTCAGACTTAAAAGCTCATACATAAAATTCAGCTAAATCTTTAAATTTAATTTAAATTAAAAATCAAAAAAATTTAATTGTAATATCATTTTTTCATTAATTAAAAACTATTATTATTAAAATTTAAAATTTATATATTCAATTTGAAGTAAAACTGGAACTGTAGAATGTTAAGAATAAAAAAGACAAAAAAATAGACAAATTTTTAATGAAATTATTCATAATCTATAAAAGTTTTTTTTTTTTTTTTCTTCTGTAAAATTCCGGAAATTTGTGGTTTTTTTTTAAATCTTACAATCATTTACAATTCAATTTAAAATTTTTTTTTTTTTTTAATTCTAAAAAATTAAATAATATCTGGTTTCAGATAAACATCAAACATAAAAACTTTTTGTACTTTAAGGTTATATCAGATATTTATGTAAATCTTTTGTTATCAAATTTAAAAAATCTTTCAATTAGCAATTTTTTACACTTCAAAAATGCCGATTAATCCTATATTTTGTTTTTTAAACATTGGAAATTTTTTTATCAAAAACCCACCATTAGAACTCAATTTAATACAGAAAATTAGGCTCATTCCATTAAAAAATCTTTTTTTCTAGGTGAATCGATGTCATTTTAAAATCAAAACATTAAGAGATAAACACCTTTGTGATGGTGTTTCTTTTCCGTACCAGTTTATACAGTACTCCTTTCTTATATCAGTACTCCAGAAATCTATATTGGAAAACTTTTAGTGTATAGTTAGTATACCTTAAAACAATTATAATTTTTATTAAATTGCCTTCATTAAAATTAGATTTTATTCCGTGCTTAGTTTTTATTTGAAGCACATACATTTTAGGAGAGTTATAAATATAAGGTATAAACAATGGAAGCTGAAATTTATAATCTATTTTAGCACATACGAAAATTTTATGCCGTTTAAGAATAAAGTAATGGAATTGTAAAAATGAATGTGACTTTTTATAAAAATTTAATTTTGTGAAATAACTGTTTTTTTTTTTGTAGCCCCAATCATTTGGCAGCTGGAGTTATCAAAGTTGAAAAATGCCTTATTTTCAAGTACTTTTACTTGTTAAAAAACTATTTAGAAAGTTCGAAATTTTCATTTTGAGACAACTGTTTACTGTCAAACACAAAATTTAAAGTTCCAACAATAGATTTTTGCATGCGTTAACGGATTTTTTAATTCTATCATTTTTTTAAAACTAAAGAAAGAATTAAAAGATGTAATTGTTTTCTTAAAATTGAAGAAAGTGTCTTTTGACTTTTTCTGACAAGATTTTTATGCAAATTTAGTCATAATTCTAAAATATTTTTAATGTCTTTTTCAAAATGTGGCCATTTTATTCAATTACAATCTATATGGATCATAATATCAGCCTATATATATTAAGTTCGAATCTATTCTTAAAACAAATTTTAAAATTTAGCTAAGAAATTAAATTTCTATTAAATGAACCCCTTCTTTGTGAGAGTCCAAGAAAACTTAATAGAAATAAGTAAAAGTAACAATAAGTCGATGCAACCGACTTATTTATACCCTACACTGACCTAAAAAATTCAAATTAAATTAAAAATCCATAAGTTATTTTAGTTAGGTATTTAATATGTATAACTAAACTAAAAAAATAAATGCTTTTACAACCTTTGTACAAAATTTCAGATTTTTATCTTTATTAAATTCGAAAATATCCTTGTTAGGTCTTGGGAAGTGTGTGAAGGCACGCAGACCACCACCCCAATTCATCTCAAATTTTAGAGACATCAACAGGGTAGAACATTCTTATATCAAATTTTAAGTTTATATATTTATTAATTTCGAAGATATGCTTGTTCGGTTTTGGGAGTTGTATGGGAGATACCCGAACAGCTCCTCCAATTCATCTCAAATTTTCGACAAATAAGGATTCAGGAAACAACACCTTAGTACCAAATTTGAAGTTTCTATCTTTATTAATTTCGAATATATGCTTGTTCGGTTTTGGGATTTGTATGGGAGGTACCCGAACAACCACTCCAATTCATCTCAAATTTTCGACAAATAAGGATTCAGGAAACAACACCCTCGTACAAAATTTGAAGTTTTTATCTTTATTAATTTCGAAGATATGCGTATTCGGTTTTGGGAGTTGTATGGGAGGTACAACTTCCAAAACCGAATACCGAGTATGGGAGGTACTCGAACGCATGGTCCGATTTCGCCCATTTACAATCCCCGCCTTACCTTAGTCATTGTTAACCTACAGTATAAATTACATCAAAATAGCATCATTATTTTTTGAGTTATCGTGCGTACGGACGAACAGACGGACGGACATCGCTAAATAGATTCAAACACCATACCAAAGTTAATATACCCTATAGTTAATGTGTAGGGTATAAAAACACTAGTCATATTGTCAAAACAAAAAATAATCTTATTAAAAACTATTAAATTATTGATTTAATATTAAATGAAAACTAAAAAAAAATTCTTTTTATTTTATAAAATATTTTAAATTAAGTTTTTTTTTATTCTTTAGAAATTTTCTATACCTATGTATCTATAGCTATAATTTTTTTTTTTTTTTTTATAAACAAGTGGTTGAAATATTTGAAAAAGTGGCAAAAAACAACACCATCATATACAACAATTTTATATTATGCAATTTCATAGTTAAAATTTAAAAAAAAAAAAAAAAAATCTCGTTTATGTTTTAATGAATTGAATTTAAAGTTGAGATATAGGGGAGGATTTATAAATTAATCATATAAATACAATAAAGATATTTTTTGTTCTTTATTTTAAAATTAGAATTTATTTTCTAATTTTAGTAATAAAAAAAAAAAAAAAATTATTTTTTTTGAATAAATTGAATGGAATAATAAGTTTCTAGTATTTAGAAGCTGTTAACAAACAAATTAATTAAAATAATAAAAAAAAAAAAATAATAAAAAAATAAATAAATAAATAAAAAGAAAAAATAGTATAATTAGTAACAGCTTCTGTTACTTGTTTAAATATTTATTTAATGACATACCGGTATAACATCTAAATTTAAAGATTTTAAGAAGATAGAATTGTTAAGAATATTAAGTAAAAAATTAAAAAAAAAAAATCTTTAGTATATTGTAATGGAATAGTTATGTCATAATTTTAATATTCAACGCTAATTTTAATGGTGTTATTTTTAGTTAATTAAATTCATGTCAAAAACATTTAATCAAAAACAAGAAAAATATTAGTTTTTTTATTATTTGTTAGTATATTTGTTGGTATAATTTGAAATTTTATTTATTTTACTGTAAGAGCTCTTTATTATTTTCTTAAATATTTTTTTTTTTATAAAAAACAATTAAATAACAGTTTAATAATAATCATAAATTAATAGGGATTATGAAATATTTTTCATTTAATTACAATAATAATTAATGATGATATAATTATATAAATATTTGATAGTAAAAATAATACTTAAAATATTTTCATTATAGAATTATGTTTTTGTAAAGATATATCATAAAAAATGTGCCTTATACATCCAACTATTCTTAGAGAACATAAAATTAATCTCCACTTAATGAGTAACATTTTAACTATAGGTTAATAGGGACTTAACTTTCTTGGTGTCTTTTAAAAATTTCTATCTTTCTTACGAAAAAAAAAAGAAAAGAATTTTAACTATGATATGCCGGTAATAATCTCATATGACTGTCTAATTTAATATCGCTGTATGGTTACAAAATTTACTAAAGCTATAGATTTTACAGTGTTACATTTGTCTGGTGCATTGGTTAATACTTTACTTTATAGTCAAATCATAAAGTGTTTGAGTTTCTTTGTTTGATCATAATAAAAATTTGTATACCTATTTCTTTAATTATTGAAGAAAAAAAACGTCCATATGTATTTTTAAAAAGGCAATAAAATTCATTTTAGAATTGTATAAATACTTTTACATAAAAATTTATAAGAAAAAACACTTTCTTAAGTTTTAAGGAAATCTCAAATAATTAAGAAAAGTTAATTCTCATCATCTAAAAATTCAGCGTTACTTCTAAATAAAGCTGTTCGGGAAATACAAAAGAACAAAAATCTTGCAAAATTTTATTTTAACATAATGGAAAATTTGAATATTAAATTGGAAAAACTTATTTAATTTTTATTTAAATCTTAAAAAATGTCCACAAATAATATGAAATATAAACAGTTGAAAAATGGACTTTAGCTCAATGGTTATCCATAATTATAGCTTAAAATTTCATTCTATATCAATTCCATCACTCTATCAATTTCTCTTCATCTTAAACGATTTAGAAATTTTGTAAACAGATAACCAAAGGGACGAATGAACAGACATTCAGAGTGAATAACATATAAATTATTTATTTATTTATTTATATTAATATTACATACATAAATGTAAGGCAATATTATTGAACCATCGGCTACTAAGGCCATTATAGGTTTTTTATACTATTATTAAATTGTATACTATATTATTTATTTTGTTTATATTATATACTGTATATTTACATTATATTTGGTCGTAAGGGGGGTATGTAAAGAAAAAAACACTTACGATCTGTGCAGGGATCGAACCCACACTCCTTCGGTTAATACGCCACACGCCTACCCACTAGGCTACCGAAGCCCCAACATATAAATTAATTTTTCAACATTTTTTTTTCGAAAATATACTAAAAAAAAACGTGTCATAAAATTTAATTAATATATACTATATTTTCATATATTATGTGGATTCTTAATTATTTGCTCATCCGTATAATACAAATAGTTTCATGTTAAAAACATACAATAAAAAATTTTTTCAATTAATAAAAATATTTTACAATAATTATAAAAATCTAAAAAAAATTGCACAAAAACAAATTATATTTTTTTCTGTTAAAGTTTTATAATACCATAGTGATGATCAACTTTTAAACCATCCAAACTAAAGATTAAAATTTTTAATTAAAATGTAATGTAATGTAATGTAATGTAGTATGTGTACATGGTAGGACTAAAACTAATCAACATTTTTCCAATTAAATCTTATAAATGAATAAAGGTTTTTCTGTCTGGTACCACAAACCAAGAATTAATAATCTTTTAATAATATTTTAATTTGTTAAAAATTTATTAAATATTTACTTTTATATTAGTTGTAATTTTAATTTTTTTTTTTTTTTTTAATTCATTTACACACACACACAAACATTCTAGTTTTTTAGCTTGGCTTGTCCTTACATAAATTTGAAGTTTGAACGTCATAAATGTTTCTTAAATTATTTTATTACAATTTAAATTTCATAACTAAGTAACGTATATTAATAAATTATAATAAATATAATATTTTATAACTAAAAATTATTTATTTATTTATTTATGTATTAATTTAAATACAATTCGACATAACAAGAAAAAAATTACAATAATTTCTTTTATTTAGAGCTTAGAGATAATAAAAATAAACTTATACAAAAATAAAAAAATAAAATATTTAAAATAATAAAACCCTTATGATCAAGAGGATAAATTTATTAATACATTAACGACCATTTTCATTTTAAAAATAATTTAATAATATTAAATTTTTATATTTATTTAAAAAAAATAAAATAAAATTACCATTTCAAAATTTTTCAAATTAATACATCGCAATCGATAGATTACTACAATAAAAAAAAAAATGACAGTAGCGTAATGATTTTTTTTTTTTTGTTTGTTTTTTTATCTTTTTTAAATAATCGTTTAATATACATTATAAGTTTATTTAGTAATACATAAATTTTGATAGATTGTTTTTTGTAATTGATTTTGTCTTTATTACCAATTTTAATAAATCGTTTATTATGAAAATGACTAATTGAAAAAAAAAAAAAAAAAAACAAAAGTAAATCGATTTTAATTTTTATTAATCGATTATATCATAGAAATGCTTGTCAAAGAATGGGAGTGGCTTATTATTTAAATTCAATATTGTACGAAAACAACTTAATAGAATAATAGTTCAGTAGTTCAGTTCAGATCATATTTGTAGACAATTAAAATTATTTTGTTTCAATAGACTAAATTTTTTTTTATTTATTTACCTATTTATATTATTAAAATTTTTTTTTTTAACCTAATCCTAACTATTGAAGTTTTAAGACAGAAATATTTTAATTTAAATTTTATTAAGCATTCATTGAGACGATATTATAGAAATGTTATATTTATTATACCTATGTATAAGTTTATAAATTATTTTAAGATGTTATATCATTTTTAAAATTTCAAAAAAATTATTATTAGGTAAATATACTATAAACAATTGAATAAAAATCAACCTTAGTGACTTTTCTTTAAATAAAAAAATTGCAATATAAAAATTAATATTTAATATATGTATATGTAATAAATATCGACCATTACTTTTTGATATAAATTAATTATATGTATAAATTATAACTTTAATAGTCCACAAATTTGTATTCTAAAGGAATTCATTAAAAAACTAATTAACTATGAAATGTTTTTTTTTTTGTATTCATTAAAATAAATATTAAAGAATGAATGTAAAGAAGTTTTACTTTTATAATTGATTCAATTTTACATATAGATTTTTATTAAATCTTAATTTTTAAAAAAAATATAAAATATTATCATAAAATTGTAATGATTATTGAACAATGGGATTTTTTCAGATCATTACCAAATTGATGGAATTAAAAATTGTTTTAAGTGGAATTAGATTTTGGATTTGATATACATTTGAATTTTGAAGTTGCATGTACGAAATATGGATACTTTTGTTTAACACCTAACACTACGAGATGTACAATGGCATGGATCTATATAGTTAAAAAAATTAAGCTCACGCGACTTCACTATCTAGATTACGTAAAGAGTAGTGAACCATAATGTTCCAGCAAAGAAAATCTTTGAAACTCTTTGAGATTAAAATGAAAATAAGTATAGATAAATAAATGGTGTAAGACATCGAGGATGGTTGAAACATCGGCTTCAGATTTCCAACTGAAGAGAAACTCTCTCCCCGAAACGTAAAAAATAAAAGAATGTGTTAAATCAGACCCGCGAACATTCAAGCACTCATTAAGCTCTCATTAAGTAAATTTTATTTAATAAGTATAAAATATAAATTAAAGATTTTTTTAGAGATTTTAAAATTTTTTTTATCCAGCCATGGGAGCAGTGGTTGACGCACCGCTTTTTCATTCATAAGGGATTGAGAGGTTTCGGGTTCGATTCCCGGCTGGGTACAATAATTATAATAAAAAAAAAAAAATATTCAAATATATCACAATATATAAATACTTTATATATCATAATATCTCGTACACCCCACATTCCTACCAGGAAACAGGGGTTATAGCTACCTGGCACATTTATGTACCACGGTACCTGGATAAATAAATAAATAAATAAAAAATTTTTTTAAATTATACTTAATTATAAACTCTTGTAGAAACAAAAGATTTTATTTGGAATTTATTTGTCGCAGTCAGCAAAAAGAGAAAAATATATTGGGAAGAATTGTTAACAATTATACCTACTGGAAATATCTGATTCGAATAAACAAACGCAGCTGATTTCAAATAAATAAATTTCTCACCTATGAAGTATAGATATACAACATATTAAGCTTAAGTACATTTTTATAGACGCCTTTTTAACTAATTCATTCAGTTACTTCCGTCACTGCGGCTTTCCACAGCTTTTAACTCTCTAATTATCAGATTTTAAATATTTTAGAAATTTTAATAATATAGTCCAACGCTTCTCTTCCTTTCAGCTTTATCCAAGATAATGTTAATTTTTCCACTAAAGTAATAATTATAAAATAACAAATTATTGACTAACAACTTAAAATCCATCATATACATAGATAGATATTGAACATAATTTTTATTAATTCTAAATTATTATGGGTAGTTCCCAAAAATATTTATTAATATTTCTACATTTTTTTTTTTTACTTATCATTTTTTATTGGTAAATTAAAATTTTGTAACCAATTAACTTTTAAATTGTTAAGTACAAGTACAACAAAATGTAATATTAGAAGTAGGATTCATTTGAAAGGAAAAGAATAATTTTTTATAAAAAAAAATGAAGTAAATCAGATAATTTTGAATTTTTATTGGCCTTTATCGTTTGTTGTTAATTTTTCATAATAATAATGTGAATGTATGTATATTATTTTTTCTTTTTGCGACATAGTTTGATTACAATAAAAGTTTAAATTTTTTTTTTATGTTGTTGTTTAAAAGCAATAAAAATTTCGTAAAATTTCAAAATCCTTTTCTGAAAATTTTTTTTTGTGTATAATTTATTTTTATTTAAATTATTTTTTTCGCTTTTTATTTTTTGTAAATTACCACCAACATATTTTTATAATTTTTATGAAAAGATTTTTGCCATTAGATGACCATAATAGACAGAGAGTAGACACAATGATGTGCGCACCTTAAAAATAAAATTTTTATATTATATTGTTTTATTATTATATTATTATTATTTGTTCTGCAACATACTCCTTAACCATCTCAAAAAAAACTTAACCACAACAAATTTTTTAATAGAACACAAAAAAAATGTTTTTGAAATATTTTTATAAAATCAAAAAAAAAAAAAAAGCAATATGAAACAAATAGAAAATAAAGTTATGTAACTGTAACTGATTCTTGTGCCTTTTTTCTTTTTTTGCTTTTTATTTGTTGCAAAGAGACCATTCTTTTTACTTTTAAAACATAAAGTAGTCAATAATATTTTTAAAGATTTTGTAGCTATACATTGTTTATATACATAAAAAATCTTATTATTATTGAATATAGTGTACAGTGGAGATACACCGATCTTATATGTAGGTACATACATATTTATTTACTTTTATTTCGGTTTTTTTGTTTCAATTATAAAAAATAAAACAACAAAAAACAAAAAAAATTAAAAATAATTTTTTTAAATGGTACAAAATAAATTTTATGGTTAGTCCAATATTATTATAAACTCTCTGTCGTCACAACTTAATTATATTTTTCATCTTTATATCCGGGCGGGAACAAAATTGTTTATTAAAAATGTTTTGTGTGTTATTATTAATGTGTTACATTGTTTACGATGTTGTTATACATTTTATTTTATGCATTTTATAATATTATTTATTATAGTTTATTTAAATGGATTGAAAATAATAAAATTAGAAAATTTGTTATGTATTTTTAATTCTATCGTGTCTTTCAGTTACCAGAAAATGAAAAATATATTTTTGTTTATTTTCAGTATAATATATGTTTATATTATGTACAACATTTAAATGGTACCTATACTTATTTCGGTAACCATTTAATAACTGTTTAAAAGTTATTAAATGAAGTTTAAAGTTTTCCCAAATCATTTTCCATTGTCTTTTCTTAATTCAACTTCTTTAGAAATATGACATATTTATATCAAAAAGTCATTTTTATTGAATTTATTTTTTTTTTTATTTTAGTTACACTAAAGTTCAATTTCATTCATTATTAATTTGACTAAACCATTGACTACTCGAATGAAACTTTTTTACTTGGTCCGAGATAATTTTACCCCATCTATTTATCTATTGCAAGAATTATTCTATTAATGTATTAATTTTTATTTATAAAATTTTAGTTTCCAATTACAACATATATTTAATATTTTGTGATCCAAATTTGATACAATGTGACTTAAAGTCGAAAAATCGAAAAATTCACCACATTATAGCACAAATTCACCACATTATAGTAAAATAAAATTCGAGAAATCTACTTTGATTACAAATTCACCACATAGAAAGTAAAATATTCACATTTACACCATAAAATTTATGTTTTTAATATGTTATGCTGTTTTACGTAGGGGTAATATTATGTGTAATTGGTAAAAGTAGAGAATCTCACTATTTAAACATATACATAAAATTATTTTGTGCTGTTTTACTACTGCGAATACTTATGACGAATAACTATCATATTCCTAAATTTAATTTTCTATGTTACTTAATTAATGGTTGCATGTGGCAACTGTTAAAAGATTTGCAGCTAATGGAATTTATATTTTTGATTAGGATTCTGCAACTGCAGCTGAATAGGGTCACTTCTGTTAAAATAAAAACTGTATTTTTCCCAAATTAATTAATATGTCGTTTAAACGAATATGATTTTGCAGGTGTCTTAATTCTTAAGTGTTCTTCTATTAAGTTCTTAAAAGTTCGATTGTCGTTAAAAGTTCGACATAATGACTAATGAAATATTTGAACTGATAAAAATAACTTGCCTTTGTATGAATTTTTTAATTTTAAATTATGTTTTTTTTTTATGTTACAATATTGAAAATTAAAGTGAACAAATGACATTCATTTGGAGTGAGTGTGTTTGGATTACTTAACACTATATTCACTCTATACGTTTTAACATCTGTAAATACTAAGATGAAAATCAAAGGAAACTATAAGTGGGATAGGAGAAAATGTACAAAAACGTAGCTAAATAAATACGATTTTTATCTTAATTGAAACGAAACATTTTTAATGTTAATCTTATTGATAACATTTTTAAATTTTTTTTCTTTTAAATTAATTCTTTTAAATTATATTTTAATCTATAAAAACTAAAAATATCTACCATGTATCTTAAAGTTGTTCTGTTTAATTTATACATTATCATCTTTAGGATTTAATAATATCAAATACCACAATATGTATACGTTTCTCTATGTCTTCTCTTCTTAAGTTAAAATTAATTTTTGTTAAATACATTTGACCTCATTTTACACAAAACAAAATTAAAAAATCTTAAAAATAAAATCCAAAAAGTGTTAAGAAAACTTTAAAAGCTAACAAAATAACTTAAAAGTAAAGAAAGAAAAAAGAAAAAAAAAAATAACAAGAGCCCTAAACTTAACTTTTATGGAAAAACAATTTGTAATGGATTTTGATTTTTAACGCTCTTCAAATTGTTTCTGGCATTTTTTTCGCTTTTCATCGCTTGTTTATTACATTTTTTTTTTGTTTTTTTTTCTTTATATAATTATTGTTGTTTTTGTTGCAGTTGTTGTAATAAGAACGAAACTAAATATAAAACAGAATTAGCGACGACTAGTTGAAAGTTAAAAATGTTGCTAGTTAAAAAAAAAACAAAAAAAAAAAAAAACAAAAACTGAATAAGTAAAGGTAAAGGTTTCTTTCAAAAATAAATTTTAAATGTTTGTGCGATTATTGTAACGGTAATGCTAATGATGATACTGATGATAATGATGTTGATATCTTTTATTAAGAAAAAGAAAAATAAATAAAAAAAATCGCGCAACCACAAAAGTGTTACTGAAATTTTTTTAAATTTTATTTTCATTCTTTTTTTGTTTTTTTCTTTTTCATTTTTATTTACGAAATCTTTAAAGATTTCCATAGTCTGATAGTCAAAATAATGCGAGAAATTGCTTTTAAAATGGTTTTTAAGACGAATCGAACTGAAGTCATTGAGACTAAAAAACTAAAAAAAAAAAACAAAAAACAAAAAAAAAAATAAAAAAAAATGAAGGTAGAAAGAATTGTGCAAAATTTCAAAATCTTAAGATAATTAATCAGATCACCAAATAAATTATAATGTTCTTGCAATAACAAAAACTACACTTGTAAGACAAAGATAGATATATATTAATTAGAAGGAAAAATTTATTAAGATAAAAGAGTTGGTAAGTAATAGTTAAATTGTATCTTTATATGTGTAGATATGGTAAAGTAGAATTTGAAGGTGAATCTTATTTTTAAAATTCAATGCAATTTAATATAAAAATATTTTGAATGCAATATTTAGTGAAGGGTTTTTTTTTTTTTTTTTCTTTTACTTTTATTTTTAATAAAATCTTATTTTTTCTGAAATATTTTTATAATATTTTTTTTTGGTGTTGTTTTCAGAAAATTTAATAAGCGGAAAATTATAGAGTTCGTTAACACTATACTATTTAAACAATTAAAATAATTTTAATTGTATATTGAGAAGAGATATATTAAATGATATGAATTTATATACAAGCTGTTATTAAAGAGTTTCGTTTATTAAAAAAAGAAAAAAATTTAACAAATATTAAGTAAAGTATACTAAATTAATAATCTGATTCATTTTATTTTTGCAAATTTTTGAGCAGAACAAAATGAAGGACTAAAATTAAATAGAAATTAAATGATATGTATTTGAAAATATTAATTTTTGTTTTCCTAATGGAGGTGAAAATCTTCCAAAGACATCAAAATTTTCCCTTGATCTTACTACCTACACCCACCTCCCCCTTGAGCCAATATAATGAGATAAAACCTTTACCTGCTAACGCAGTATATTGGCTAGGGAATAGGGATAGGAAAGGACAAGGATGAGGAAACATTGAACTGGGAGTGGGACTATAAGGGAACAATAAATCCGCCTATTATTATTACTCTTTTGCTAGCTACTAGCTAGTGACTATATCATCAACAGTTGCACCATGCAGTATAGTATATAACAGCTTGCTGCATGACTTAATGTTGAAGGCAATCCCACTGTTACTGTAGCAACACATATTACTGGTATTAGTATTAGTAAAATTAATATTATTATTTACTACAGAGTCAGAGCCATCAGCGGATTACAACGTGCAATGTTATATAACACCTTCCTGTATGATGTAAGCAAAGATAGCTCCACTGTAGCAGCTATTATTATTATTATTGTTATTATTATTTTAATTTTTTATTATCATTGTTATCATTAAAAGTGTTTTCAGAACTATATACGTTAAAGTTTTGAATATTAGAGTTTTTACAATGCGTCTAAGGAAAAATTCCCATATGATGCCAATATCCCTTAAAATTTTCTTTTGATTGTATATGTTTGAATCTTGTTAATGTTTTATTGAAAATTGTATTGAAAATTGAGATTAAAGTAAATATTTCATCAAGTTGATATTATAAGAATTTAATAATTAGAAGTATGACATAATCGAAAATTTCGAAAATAACAACAGTTCCTTAGATGACTATTTTCTTTCAAAACTTCTATTGAATATTTTTTTTCACATCATCTTTAATTGTTAATGTACTAATTCTAATTACCCTCTAAATCCATTTTTCCAAACTTCTTTATTGAAAACGAACCCAAAAAAGAATATTTGTGTTATAACTAGTCTATACTATATAGAGAAATTTTAAATAAATAATGATTTAATTCGTTAAAGCGCAATGAAAATTTTTGCATGTAGCTTTACTTCTTGGAATCTTTTTTATAACTTCCGCTTATTCTCACAAAACCAAAAAAAATAACCTTAAGTAAACTTGAAATTAATGTAAATTTGTATTGTACACTTTCGAAAAATAGAAAACAGTTCAAACAAATTTTAAGAAGACTAAGGTACTGCAATGATGCTTCTAAGTTCTAATGCCATAACTACTAAATTATAAAGATTAAAATTGTATTGTGTTATCTAACTTATGAATCATTCATAAATAACAAATTTGTTTCCCTATGACAACACCTAACTTTATTAATACCCCCTTTTGGTATACTTTATTGATTTGAAATTTTAAGTGCGAAAGTTTTTTTTCTTATTTTAAAAGAAAGTATGTTTCAATTTGGATTATTCTCTTAACATTCCATTCCATTCCAATATTATATCCAAGTATTATTTCAATTTAAAACCTTATCACAATTTTCCATAAATAAAAATTGTACATTATTTAATAGATACTTTTTTTATTGAATTTCAAATAAAAAAAAAAAAAACAAAAATAATTTTAATATTCAACCTAATGCACTTCCTGAAAAAAAAAACAAAAAACAAATAATAATAATCAAGATTCATTAATATCAATAATACAATTTATAATGAAACACCTTACTTATTATGGTTAGCATAACAATTTTTTTGTTTTGTTAAACAGATTTTATTAATTGATATAAATAACATGCAAATTTTACATTCAATTAAACAGGAAACCTTTGACTTTTTTTTTTTTTTTTCGAACTACGTGACGGATAACTACAAAAGGAGTGTTGATGATAGTTTTTAATCCCAAAAAAAAACCAAAAAAAAAGAAATTTCTCTTTTCTTTTCAATTTACTTTTTTAAAATTTTTTTAACTTTTTATTTATAACTCAAACTTTTACTGTAAATATCAAAAGTATTTTTATTTTTGTTTTATTTGGTGACATACTAAAAAAAATATTTTGTTATTTATTATAAAATCTAAAATTAAATACACAATCCATTCTTATTAAAAAAAGTATCAATAGAAAAGTTAAAATTCCTGTTCCGTAATACCATATTAAAAGACAAAAACAAAAAATGTAATTGTGACATTTCAAAGGTCAGACAGTACTAACTATTTTTATAAAATGCAAAAAAAAAAAATCCTTCAGAGGAGGGACCTATAAAGAAAAATGTATTCTGTTATCTTTGTATACAGTCAAGTGGCGTTGCAGTAAAACACTTATTTTTGATTATCCTTAATTAGCAATCATTCATCTTTATAGTAATTCATAACATTAAAATTAATAATAAGATGCACAGGTCTTATTGTTAAGGATTTTCTTTCTCTAACCAACTTGTCTAATTCACCTTTCGTAAAATATATTTTTAATTATTTTCCATTTGATCTACTTGAAATTTTTCTTCTAACTTATTTTCTTATTCGAAATCTTTCGCTATTAAAGACATTTTTTATTTTACGAATTGTTTGTGTTATTAAGAAAAAAATTTTTTTTTTTTGCCGATAAAGTGTGTTTGATAAATTAGCAAGCACAGTGATTAATCAATTTCTGACAGTTTGGTGATTTTAAAGTTCATTAAAACTTAAGTTCCAATAAGTTAAGTGATATTTTTAAGATTTTTTGGTTTGTGGCTTGTTATAGCATATTATTCGGTTCTAAACTGAGTGTACAATTTAACAATTTAAAAAAAAAATAAGCTGGTAGTGCTACTTGTACTACAATAAATTATAACATATTTGCTACAAAATTGATGACAACAATAGATAGATTGAGAAAATAGATGACACAGAAGTATAAAAATTTGCTTTTAACTCATGTACAATATATTTACAGTCGGCTTAGTGAAACTAATTATTATTCCATTAACTGGAGCTTAGTAAATTTGAATTAGTATTAGAGAATGCTTAGTTTCGCTTATTTGAATAATCACAGAATGCCTTTTTTATAGGAGTGGAAAGGACAATAATAAAAATAAAAAAAATGCTTACTACAAAATTGAATTTTCAAATTGATATCTCTTATTTTCCATAATATTTTTTTTAAAGTTTTTCACTTGATATTTATTTTAGCTCTTCTTCATTTTTGTTCACTTGTTTAAATTTTCTTATAGACACATATATACATACGATATCTTTTTTGCAGAAAATTATAAAAGTTTAAATGTCAGATTAAAAAGAAAGAGTAGATGAGAATTTTTAATCATTCCTTTAAAATCTACTTTTTTTTTTATACTTTTTGTATAATTTTTGGGCATTAACAGATACTTTATGCATCGGTTTATTATCTGTTACACAGCTTTGGTGGAAAACAAAAAATGATCTATTATATGTGTACAAAAAAAAATTGCAATTAATTTTAATGATTACTTTAAATAGAGTGGAATTAAGAATCTTTCAACACATAAATGTCATTAGTTGCAAAACATTTGGGATGCTAAAAAATATCTTTCTTACTTTATATACATATATTGAATGACGTTTATAATCTAATAAGTAATTTAGTTTTTAAGTTCAATCTGTTTGTAGCGAACAAAAGTGCTAATTATAGTCTTATAACTATAAAATATTGATATGTTCAGCAAATTTTGTGATGCAAATAGTGTTGTTATTAAAAGTGAATTAGATTTCAGCCTTTTGATAATCTCAATAAGAAAACAACACACATATTGTGTTAAATTATTCCCTTTTAATACCGTACCTTTGATGTAGATACTTTTCTAAAACGTCGACAATTTGACGCTCTTGCGTTGATGATAATTATATTTGATTTAGCGTCACTGATTTTAGCAATTATTTGCATTTGTCACTGATGTTTTAGAAATTTGAAATGATTGACGCTTAATTAATAATTTCAACTGGGCATTGATTGCTCCATGCCTGATTCTCAGTACTAAAATTTAAAAAAAAATAAGTTTTAAATGTTCACTAAATAATATAAAAACAATATTTTATACCTTAATTCTATTTCAGCCATTTTAACTAAGGACACTAACAATTAACAAACACGAATGGTGAAAATATTTGACATAGCAGTAGCAGTAGCAGTAAAATAATTGCTTGATTGTGTTGATTTATTGAAATATTGCCGATCAAAATAGTTTTAGAATTTTTGACGACGACTTCAAAAATGTTTATGAAATTTTTTTTTGATCGACGTCGTGTTTTTGACGTTTTAGAAAATTACCGTAATGTGACTTATAGTGTAATGGTTATGTTGCCGACCTTTCAATTGAACCACAGTAAGATCGTACCTAATAGTAATAATTTACATTGTAATATAGTTAATAATCGTAATATAAAAATATTTCTTGCATAAGATAATATATGGCGCTTAAAAATAATATATGTGTCTCATTATTTTATACAATAGCTAAAGCCGAGTAATCAACGGCTTAACTAAATGACTAATTATTCAAAAACGTGAGCTTAAGTGTAAAATCAATAATAACCGAATTAATTAGTGATTGTCCTATGCTCCTTTCAAGATTGAATGGAACAAAAAAAATTAGACTGATTACCCTTAGATCTTGTTATATAAAAGACTAGCAACGAATCTATTAAATCATTTGTAAATATTTTTTCAATCCTAATGCAAAATATGTTTTATTTTTTTACTTAAGTACATAATTTTATTTTGGTTTTTTGTTGTTTTTAAAATTGAGTGAAAGTAAATAAAATGTGTTAAAAAAATATAAATTTAAACTTGTAAATAAAAACATTTAAAATCTTAAGTATCTATTTATACAATATTAGTACCTACTAATCTAATTTTAAGGTGGGTGTAAGATGTAATACAAAATTTGAAAAACAATTAAATACACTAATTATTAACACTTTCGAACAAGATATTTTTATTAAAGGTACACTTAGCTATTACAAGAGAATTTTTACCGACAATTTTAATTACATCCTTTTATAATAGTGTTAAAATAAAATTGAAAAAAGTAAAAAAAAACACACAAATATAATTATTTCTCCAAAAAATAAAAACGATAACTTTATTAAAATAAATTGATATGTATTATATATATATATATATATATATATATATATATAGATATATATATATATGTATTATTATATTTATTTAAACCTTAGTACATGTATTTAATGAATTTGTTTACTTTGCGGTAAAAAAAAAAAAACCGAAGCTATAAATTACAATTTTTAAATTTCAAGGATTAAATTATACTTCTTTTTTTTTATATTTTTGCGCCGTTGCTTTCGTTTTTAAAATATATTAATAATATTTTTTCTGTAAGATATAATTATTCATAATCATATCCAATAAATATATATATATTTTTCGACCTAATTATTTTATATTCAGGTTTTTATTTTTTTCTTTATTGAAATAATCTTCAATTTTGGGAGTGTGCATGAATGACGGATGAAAACTAATAAACGCTGTGTGAAAATTGTTGTGTGTTATTTTAAAAGTTTTACTCATCAGTCATAACACATATTGAACTTTTAATAATTTTCTACTGTTTATCAATGAAATTCTACTTTTTTTTTGTATTTGCTTTATAAATCTAAAAATTTAATTATAAGGTCATCAGCGGTTTTATTTTTAAAATACAGTACATAAATATAACACATTTCATTTACCTATATTATCAAATATTTGATAGTGCTTGGGAGTGGAGTCAGTTATATTTAGTATACCTTGATAATTTAAATTCTTGATTATAGATATTTTACTATGGATCAAGACAAATTGTACAAATTTATGAAAAAATGCTTCTCTTTAAATTTTATTTTCGACATGAATTACCTCAAGAGTCATCTTTAAATAATTGTTTAAGTTGTTTAAGTTTGTCACTTCTGAAACCTTGTACTTTGCCATTCAAAAGTAAACAGAAACATATTAAAGTGGTAAAAAATATTCTTATTATTGATTTTATAGAATTAAAATTCACATAATTTAATACTTCCAAATATTTTTTTATAAATGGTCACCTCACTACGCTTTCTTTGCAATACTTTGTTTCCAATGTTAATTTATCTTATTCTGTCATCGTCATATGTATGTATGTATGAATGAAATCTAGCAATTATAGAAAACCTATTTACACACTTATAAATGCATTCATGCATGTGTATAATGGACTGTGATTTTTTAACATTTTTCACATTTTTTAATACAATTAAAAATTAAATTTAAATAAAACAAATTGATAAAAAAAAAACTGTTTCTATTATTGTCTAATGTCTACCTGTTTATTACAAAAACAAAAAAAAAAATTAAAATCACTTGTTTTCAATCAGTGCCACATGCCGAGCAAAAAACTATTTTTTTTTTTTAGAAAGTCTTTAAGACAAAAAATTTTGAACACACATCATAAGCAAAAAATAAGATTTTTAGTTGCCAGTGCTAACAGTTATAATTAAAAAAAATTTTTTTTTACATGTCAAAAGAAATTAAAATTAAAGTTTTAACATTTAAAATGATTTAAAACAAATAAAGCAATCTAAAATACATACATATATTAAAATTTATACACGTAGTATTTACAAAAAAAAATGATCTAAAAATTTAAATGTAACCACATAAAAAATTGTCAAAAGTTTCAAATTTCCCATAAAGAAAGAAAAAAAATTTTGTTTTATAATTTGACATTAAATTACTCAAATTAACTCATGCATCTGTCAATATTAATTTCATAGCATATTTTAACATAATATGTATGATTTTTTCAAAAATACACAAAATACCGTACACTCAATTGTAAACGTCACTCTCACTGTCATTCTTTTAATTTATATTTTTTTTTTTGTATTTCTTTTATTTTTGTTTTGATAATAATTATAACAGTTTGTTGAAAATCAAATCACAGTCATTTAGGTGAAAATAAAAAAATAAAAAAAAAAACACAAAAAGAAATTTAATAATAAAATATACGTTATAATTTTATAAATGGTTTGTTTTTTATATCAAAAAAAAAAGCAAATGTGTAAAAATGATTCATGTATGCGTCATTTAACAGTTTACCTTGTCTGTCTTCAAGCAAATTAAGAAAAGACGTTTTCAATTAAAATAATCGATATATTTGTATTTTGTAAGTTGTCATTTCAGTATGTTATTCAAGAAATGTTTTTAAATATTTTAAAAATAATATTTAAATAAATTAATAAAAATTCGTAATATCTGAAGAAGCTATAAAAAAGGTTAGTATACGAGTAGGAAGATTTTTATTTTATTGCTTTGGCTTTTAAATTTTTATATAAAAAATAACTTACATTATGTAGAATAAACGTGTTTTTTTTTCTTGAGCTTTTTATAATGCAGTTGTATAAGAATGATTTTACGGTTTTAACTCTGAAGCAAGATTTTTAAACTTCTATACTTAGCACTTTTAATAAATAAATTTAAAAATGCTTCGTTTAAAAATTGAAGTTGAATTTCGATAAGAAATCTTTAGTTTCAATTCTATTCTTATACTTTTAGATATATAATTTAAATTTGTATAACTCTTAATTAATTGGAATTGGATTGTGAGTATATATACCACATCCTATCTATAGTGAGTTTCTGATGTTAATTTGTGGTAAGCAATGAATAATAAAGCAATAAACTCATTTCTTGAATATAAACTTGAAATTTCTTATCGTTATTTATGACACTAGTATATGTCATACTGTTATCACATATATATGCTGCACAATATCGTCGGTTGAAGGCTCCTAAATTTTGTAGTTTTATATAACTTGATAAAATAATATAATTATTATTTAAATTATAGAAGGTACTTTTGAAATAGCTATAAGTTTAATGTAAATACCTAAGATTTTTAGTACTTACCTATGCATGTCATCTCATGTACTTCACTAAAAAAATGATATGATCGATCATATCATCCAAGTAGAATTATTTGATTAAGTAAGTGAGTAGAATTAATCATTCATTGACATTTTCTTTAAAAATTTGAATTTTCTATGACATTTGGTTTTATTTCTATTTTTTTTTATTAATTTTATAAAATTTATAATTTTAATGTAAATCATTACAAGTTTCCACTTTGATGCAGTATAAATATTTTTTTCATTTATTGTTTTTTTTTGTGCTTTATAAAAAAAAATTTTTTTTTTTTATTATCTATTTTTATGAAGTCTTTTATAGTTCCCTCTAGTGATAATCAAAGAAAATAAAATACAAAAAAAAGTGAATGGATTTATGACTTTATAAAGAAAAAAAAACAAGCAACAATCCAAGAAAAAATCTAATTTTGAAGGAAAAATTTATCTTTATTTTGATTTTATTAATCATGGGTAAAATAATTCTTAATTCAAAACAAAACATTCATTTATATAAGAGTACAGTTGAAGTAAAAAACTTAATTGAATTAAGAAATTGTTCAAAAGCGAAGACAATTGAAATTTGAGCGAAGAATCGAAAAAAATTACTTATTTATGAACAAATTCTCTCACTTAAAAAAATACTCTAACTGTTTTATTTACAAACATTTGAAAGATATTAATAAATATCATTAATGTCTAGCTTTTTTCAAAAAACAAAACAAATTTAAAATACTTAAAGAAATAATCTTTTTAAAATTTCTGGTAAATAAGAGCGTATAAAATACGCTATAAAACACCGAGAGATTGTAGGTACGAATCCCATACTTGCCCTAAGAATAGTTACTCTTCACGATATTTACAGCCACACCTGCGGAAAGGAAAATACTGTATAGCAGGAGAATAAACTGAAAAAAATCTTTTTAATCTTTAAAGAAATTTATTTAACCTTTAAAAAAAATCATATCCAAACGCTTCTAAATTAAAAATTAGTTTTAGTTTAAGTTTAAAATTTGACAAATGACAGCAAAAACAAAAAACAGTAAATGGTGCATAGATCAGAAATATCTAATGTGACTAAATATAATATTTTGTAAATGAAAGTTAGAAAAAAAAATTAACTCATTTTGTCATTTTTTTTTTTGAAATAAACTGAAAGACTGACAGTAAGAGTGACGTTATTGCAGTTGAGTATATGGTATTTTATGTATTATCTTCATTCAAAAGTACATTAGACACTTTTTTTTTGTAACGATATTTTTTACCATGACTGTTGTTTATTCTGAGTACAATGAAATATTACAAGTAATAATACTATAGGTACTCATTGTTGCATCAAAAATTCTTAAACTTTATTTAATGATTAAAGCTACAAATGTAATTGGTTAATTTTCCAATGGTTATTTTTCTTACATGAAAATAAAATATTATTTATTTATTTATTGCATGTATTTTATATATGTACATATATATATGCTAGTTTGTAAAACCGTAATATACAATTTTGTTCTTTTTTCTTTTTTCTTTTTTTTTCAATTTAATTTAATATTTACATTGTTAATTTGGTACATTGTCTTATTAAAATTAAACATAAAACTAGATAACCTCGTCACTATTCCATTCTAATAAAATAATTAGTCATGTATGGTTAGTGGATGGTTATTCATCTTCACCACATTAAAAAGATTTTTTTTTTCTTTTTGTGTTAAATAGATTGATGGTAAAGATCTTTTTTGAAAAGTAAATATGTATGCATATATGTATAGTACATCTAGGTACATGTTTTATGTACATATGCATTTTGTCAACATAATTTACGAAGTAATCATATAGTGAAAGATTGATGACATCCGGGCGCATTATTCAATATAAATATATTTTAATCATTTTTATTTTCATCTTCTTAAATCTATAAATTGCTGATGGTATAATTTGTGTTTTTAATTGATTTTTAATAAAATAGCTGTGAGACTCCTATAATATGATGGT
Source organism: Poecilobothrus nobilitatus (assembly GCA_947095535.1). NCBI lineage: Eukaryota > Metazoa > Arthropoda > Insecta > Diptera > Dolichopodidae > Poecilobothrus > Poecilobothrus nobilitatus. The sequence continues at coordinate 237,677,273 of OX352773.1, read as the reverse complement.
TTTAATTTAATGAAAAAGATAACTAGATTTAATTGCTGGAGGATAAAATACATGTATGCTGTTATTGAATTTTGAAATTAAATTTTAATTTTCAATAATATAAAATAATATAAAAAAAAAATGTCAAGGTTTAAGAATAAAAAATTATGAGTGTAAGTCATTATCAATTTGTTCCAATAATCTGTACAATTTCCGCCATTAAAAAAAATGTAGATAATTAAATAGTTTTTTTCTAAATCTTCTTTTTACTGAAAATTTCTTTACTAATTTAACATAATTAAAATTGATTTTTTTTTAGAATTTAAAAGTTACAAAGTTACAAATGACGCACGAATATGTTAGTAAATTAAACAACCCTGAGTAACGTTTTTTTAAAACTGAATTAGACGAAACATGACGAAATATGAACTATGAAGAAATAACTAGAACAACAATAATCTAAATTTTTGACTCCTGCGTGAAACTTGGCAACGAACGCCATATAAACAAGCTACAGTTTTTCCATAAACAAATGTCTTCACATTATATGAAAGATATTTTGGTCACAAAAAATAACAAATGAAGAATTGTGGCTAGTAACACAACAAGAACCTATCCGCATACATATACAAGAAAAAAGAAATACATGTGGATAGGACACATATTGAGAAAAAACTCCATTGCTAAACAGGCTTTAGACTGCAACCCGTAGCGAAGAAGAAAGTAGGCAGACTCAAAAATTCATGAAGAAGAACAATTAAAAAAAAATATATAAATAGAAGGAAAAACATGGCCAAAAGTCTAATTAAAAGCCCAAAATATAGAATTAGATGACAAGGCTTTGTGAAAGCGCTATACTTCTAAAGGCAGTACAAAAGTAAAAAAAAAAAATTGAGACGCAGATACAGAATTATTGAATGTTAAAAAGAGACGAACCCCTCTATAAAAAATTTTCCAAATATTAAATAAAAGAAAATTTACATTTCACATTTAACATTTCAGAAATTAATGAAAGAAAACAATTAAAGATCCTAGAGAAAAAAAAATATTTGATAGCCATAATTGTTATAACTGTATATAGAAAAAGAATTGGAATACATTTTCTTTAAAAAAGAATTCTTTTCTCAAATTGTTAAAAACTTTAATAGAAAAATTTTTTTTTGTTGTACACCAATTCTCAAATTGATACAAAATTATATTACATATATTTGCTTTTGTAATAAGTAACATTTTTCAATATTCCATTTATCTTTTTCTATTTTTACAAATTTATTATGTAATCGATCTAAACTTTTTTTTTTTTATATTCTATTAACAATTACCTATTTTCTTTTCATATCAGAAATATTAGACTCTGTCTCACACAAAAATCACCATAAATATAAATTTTAATTTTTTTTAAAAATACATGAAGTTTTTTTTTTTTTTTTATTATACATTGTATGTACCTACAACCAACCTATGTATATAATTTTTAATTTTTTTCATACAAAAATAAAATCCCTTAAATTGCTCTTTAAGAAAATTCATGTAATTAAATCGATTATAGTCTCCACAGGCAAAAAAAAAAAAAAATTTGCATAAAATTATTGCTTTCTTTCTATATAATTGTAAAATGAAATAAAATTTTTTTTTTTATCCTAAAATAACTCTAATTTTTTTTTTATTATATGCAAAAATTTCTGAAATTTTTCTTTTAATTTTCCTGAAACATTTTTGTTTTTTGTTGCACAATTTTTCAATTATTCAATCAGTAAAGTAAACAAAAAAAATAAACAAAAACAAAATGAATGAAACAAAATATGGAATATGAAAGACCAACCAAGACAAGACAATATCAATTTTCTATAATTAATAAAATTGATACCTTCAACACCGCGTGATCATAGTTTGCATAGTTAAATATATCGTGATAAAGTAATAATTATAGTGAATCTTCATATTTTGTTTTTTTTTTTATATATTTCTCAAAAAAATTAACTTTTATTTTTTTACTAAATTAGAATTATAAAAAAAAAAAAAAACTTGAATATATTTTGTTGTGGGTTTTAAATGTGTCGACAGTTTTTTTTTTTTAAATTAAATAATGTAAACAATTTTTTTTTCGTGATAATATGTATAAGAAATATGTTTTTGAAAAATTATATAAGACCCTTCATATTATTACAAAATTAAAAAAAAAAAAAATTTAACTGTTTAATTCAAGTCCTGAAAAGTTAAACCAAATTATTTTTTTATTTGTTGTCCGAAGAATCGTTACTAACGTAAATTTAATGCGGCAACAATATCTTTGACATTTTGACATTTATCTTTGACATTTTAGAATTTTCGACTAACTTTTTTCTGTACAAAAATTAAAAACAAAACTTTAAAAACTGTGTTCTAAAACAGTTGTCAAACAGTAATACTTTTTTTACATTTTGCAAATTAGCCTTTTCTAATTAAGATATAAAGATGGAAAAAATTTTTTTTCTCTCTCAGTTTGGTTTTAAAATAAGTTAGTTTTGATTTTTTAAAAGGTGATCAGAAAAACTAAATACTAACGACTAAGTTTATATAGTTAGTAATTAATAACTATTGACCGTCTACAATGGCAATTAGATACAATAATAGACGTAACAATGTAGTAACTTTTAATATTTAAATAGGTTATTATTCTGAGAAAAAGTATGATTTTTTACTTAATAGTTAAAAATAATACATTTTAATTTTGAAAAATTCAAAAATATTTATTTATTAATAAACTTATAAATATGATATAGCTGGCCACCCTCTATTTAAGGCTAATGCCAAAGTAGAACGTACATTTTTTAATATATACCTAATAAAAATTAAGTATGGTTATTCATTCATATTCATTTGAAATAATATTATTATGTATGTATTTTGTTACGAATAATGTCCTAATTTTCAAAATGTACTAAAAACTGTCAAAAAGTCAAAAATTAAAATTTTTTTTTTTCAAAAAATTTCTTAGGATTTGTTAATATTTTTGGGCAAGTTGAAATTATTTAAAACTGACCATTCTAGTGAAATTAAAATGTCTCTTTTCAAATCTTCAAAAATTTCAATTCTCTCTACTTGCTTTACAGTTGGCTCTCAATTCTCAAATGAAGTTACATATTTCAATAAAAAATTAACGAATAGCGAATTTTGAATGAAAAACTAGCGTATTTTTGACAATCAAACTCATGTTTCAACTTATACATAATATCAAGGTAGTAAATTTTTAGCACATTTCCAAAAAATCAACATATTAGTTTCACTCTGTCCATTTGTCCGTCCGTCTGTTTACAAAACTTCTACACCGTTAAATATAAAGCATATAAGCATATTTTTAAATGCATATACATATGTTCTGCTTAACATTTTTCAATCTGAAAACACCGTTCGACAGGATTTTACCTTTATAAATCAATATGAAAATTATGCAATATTTTCTAATTTACTATTTAAATTTACCGTTATGTGAAAACTAATTTTGCATGATATTTCTGTTTTCATAACTCCGAAACGCTTTTAGACAGGAACTTGAAATTTTGAGACAAGAAAGAATTTTTAACATCTGTAACTTAGGCACCTGTACAAATTTTTCTTCGACAAACCATAAAAATTAAACTTTCAATAATATATGTATATTTACGTGTGTTAACGGTTTTTCTTAGTTATATAAGGTTCCGCACTTACAGCACACCTCAAAATTGCAAAAAATTCCTATTTTCACATTTTTTCTTATTATATAAAATTTTCAACTTTTGGTGCAGAGTCACAATTCCAAATAGTTTCTATTGTTTTTTGGAAATGTGCGCTTTTAAAAACCGTTGCTTTTCATTCTGCCTTGTTTCTATGTAATTTTAAATAAAAAAAACAAAATTTTATATCAAATTTTGAAAGTTAAGCTTTTATTTCATTTTAATTTAAGTTACATTTTAATATAATCTATTTCACTGTCTGTTACTTATTAGCATGTAAAAAATCCATTTAACTATAATTTTGTGACAATATAATTAAATTTTTGAACATATTTATTATTTTTATTTAACTTCATGAAAAAAAAAAAAAAAAACAGTTCCACTAAAATTTAATATTCGAAAATGTAACAAGAAATTCGCGGTAATTTATTTAGAAAAAAAACAAGGTAGAATGTAAACCAACGGTTTTTAAAAGCGCACATTTCCAAAACTCAATACAAACTGTTTAGAAGTGTGACTTACACAAAAATTTGAAAATTTCATGTAATAAGAAAAAATGTGAAAATAGGACATTTTTGAAATTTTGAGGGGCTATAAGTCCGGAATCCTATATAACTAAGAAAAGCCGTTAACACACGTAAAAATATATTATTGAAGCTTTAATTTTTATGTCTTGCCGAAGAAAAATTTGTACAGGTGCCTAAGTTACAGGTGTCTAAAAATATGAAATTTTCAATTTTTGAGGCGTAATAACTCTTAAAGAGGGGGTGTTACCAAAAAATTTTCTGAGGAAACTTATACTAATTCTAAAAGTTCTTTCTTGTCTCAAGATTTCAGGTTCCTATCTAAAGGGGTGCCGGAGTTATGAAAAAAGAAATTTCATGCAAAATGTGGTTTTCACATAACGGTAAATTTAAATAGTAAATTACAAAATATCACATAATTTTGATATTGTTTTATATAGATAATAAAATTTCCGATCTTCTGGCGGTTTTAGATTGCAAAATTATTACGCAGAGCCCGAGATATATACATCTGAAAATGGGGCTTTTTCGCAATTTTGAAGAGCGGCAACTTTGGAACCCTTTACAATTAAAATAAACCTTTAACACACGTAAAAATATATTATGTCTTGCAGAAGTAAAATGTGTACAGGTTCCTAAGTTACAGGTGTTTAAAAATAGCAAATTTTCAATTTTTAAGCCCTAATAGCTCATAAACAGGGGGTGGTCCGAAAAAATTTTCTGAGCAAACTTATACTAATTCTAAAAGTTCTTTCTTGCCTCAAAATTTCAAGCTTCTATCTAGAAGCGTGCCGGAGTTATGAAAGTAGAAAAATCATGCAAAATTTGGTTTTCACATAACGGTAAATTTAAATACTAAATTTAAAAAAATTGTATAATTTTGGTATTAATTTACAAAGATAAAAGAAATACCTGTCGAATGACGTTTTCAGATTGAAAAAATCTTAAGTAGAACATAAGATATATGCATTTAAAAATAAGGCTTTTTCAAAGTTTGAGGGGCTGTAGCTCCGTAATGGGGGGGGCTACATGAAAAAGTTGTTCCACAAAATTATTTTTTTTATGAGACCTACCTATGGTTAAAATTTTTTTTCTCTATCTTTAACGGTGTAGAAGTTTTGTAAACAGACGGACGGACGGACGGACAGAGTGAAACTAATAAGCACATTTTTTCAAAATTTTTTTGGAAATGTGCTAAAAACTGACACTTTTAATAAATGTCATTTTATACATACATACATAAATATACATATATTATTATCATATTATTTACCATCAATAAAAAATTGGTTCTATTTGTCGCATCATAATTCATAGCATATTTTATTTGGACACATAAAAGTAATAATAATAAAAAAAAAAAAAAACTATAACGGTATAGGATAATATTATATATATTGAAACAATCAATTATATACAAGTACCAACCACAACATAACAAATATTAATTTTATACTCAAAGTATACATATCATAAATATTACATAATTTAAATTTTCTTCTTTTTGTTTTTTTTAAGAATTAAAAAAGAAACACAAAATAGAAGTTGTTAAAAAAAAATATTATGATATAATGACAGTACTTTATCTAACCGAATAAATTTTGACATATTTGACAGTTGAAATGGTCATATTAAATAGGTATGTATGAATTAGATTTTATTCTATTAACTATTACTGTCCAAATTCTACTGTTCATTTTACTTCAAGCGAAAATAATTTTCTATTTTCCGGCTATTAAAGAAAAAAAGAAGTAAAAAGAATTTTTTTTTTCCTCAGATTATAGATTATATAACATATACCTTAAATATTAGAATAGACACCTTTAAATATAAAATAAATCATAATTAAAATATTGCTTAATAAAATAATAATAAAAATAATTTAATGGATTTTTTAATGCTTTGATCAAAATGGCATGTAAAGAAATAAAAATCAATTATTAGGGAATGTTGTTAGAGAAAAAAAAATTGTTCTTTGCTTTACCTTATTTGAAAATCAAAAGGGAGATAAAAAAATCAGATTCTATTTGAATGTGGAATATTTATTATTTATTTTCGTAAAATATTATGAAATTCTATTTAATATTTAATGATCTTTCTGCTTTAAATAGATGTGTAATTTTTGGAAAAACAAAAATATATATTTTTTTTTTGTTATTTATTTTAGAATCGAATTTAACTATTATATATCATATTTTTATAATTTTTTTGTCTGATTGGTAATTCTTTTTGAAAATGAACGGTTTTTCGGGATTCAGATTACTTTTGATAATACCTTATTTGTTATACATATATGTATACTTATTTGGAGTGGTACTCATTTTTTGCTGTAGCTTTTTTTTAATTAACCGCCTGAAATATTGGTATTATTTACAAGGCTAATCCGACTGATAAAAATGTGACTCGTTTATTTTTATATTTTTGACATAAAATTTAAAAAATATGCGTTTGACGTTTATAAATCAAAATATTTTTGAATGTTATTGTTCAGTTATTAATTTAAAAAAATGTGTATGTACAACAGGGTTGAAAAATTATATTTTAGTGATGGTGAATGGTGATTTCTCTGAAGAGGCATAACTTTTTTGAAATCAAACTTTTTTGAATCTAATCAGTTGAATTTGGGAAAATTAAAAGAAAAAAAAAAATTATTCTATTACTTGGATAAGTATATCAAATTAATTTGCATATTTTAGTTTTGTTAAATATTTTTAAATATGAAGCTATATTTATTTACATATTCGAAAAAATTAAAAAGGCAAATTCGTTAATATAAAAGATTTAAATATAGAGGTTGTTTAAAAAACTAACTTCTTTGTTACTTTTTTTTTTTTTTAGTCAATTTCTGAATGTTATAAATTAGGACAGCACCTTAACATCCTCAATCGGGTAGAAAAGGTATATATACGACCAAAGATAGAGTACAATGCAATTGTTTGAGCGGGAGTCCGAGCATTGGGCATTGGGATTTCTCGGTAAGTGGAAAACAGATCAATTTATCTAATAATAAACATACCCAATACCATCTGAACGCAGTTTCATTTTGGCTTTTGCCCCCTACTAGGAACTCTCCTGTTTTATAGATACCTTTGTAGAAATTGATTTTTGTTCTGACGAGATTAAAATGTTGATGATTTCGCACTCAGAGCATTTCAAAGAGAAACCAAAAGAGCTTCTGCGGTCCACCCTATGTAGTTCAATTTGCCAGATGGTATAATTCGGCTTACGGGAATTCGTTTTGTTTAATTTGTTTACGTCAAACAGATTTAAAGTCTTTAATTTCTCATTCATCTGTAGCTGATTTGGTACGACATCGCGAATGCGTCAAAACAAAAATGATTTGTTACTCTTTTTCTATTTTCTTACTTATAGTATAGTTCTACTATAATCTAATAAAATAAATTTACTACTATTTGAAACTTAAAAATGTTATTTATAATAAAATACAAAATTACTAATAATACAATTATTTAAATACAATTATACAAAAAAAAATCAATCCACTTAAAAAATTTATATAAATTTAATTACCGAAAGGTATTTGAAAAATTCCAATGATTTTATATGTTAATTTTACCTGTAAGAAAAGAAAGAAATAAATTAGACAAAAATTACATAATATATTTTTAATAAAAATATATGTATAACAAAATAGAATAATATAATATACAATCAAGCACAGTTAAATGGAAACTGTCAGTGCAACACAAAGTTTTCCCCTTATCCATCATAAGACATATTGACTATACATAAATAACAACCAAGATAAATATAACATTTTAAATTTAATTAACTTGTCTTTAAAATGAAAATATGTAAATTTACATTACATACATGTATATAAATAATTTTTTTTTTTAATATTTTTATCAAAAATTTCTTGTATTTTTTGGAAAATTTTCAAAATTTTCTCGTACAAAAAAATACAAGATTTTGAATAATAATTAAACAATTAAAAATAAAAAAAAAAAACAAAAGAAAATGTATTTAATTCAAAATTTCAAAAACCTCAACCTAACGACAAACATAACAATGCAACAAAAAAAAAAAAAAAAACAAAAATAAGGTTGCCAGAAAAAAAATGCTGAAGTCTGTCTGCATATGTATACATACAGATTTCTGAAATCACTTTTCCAAATATTATGCAATAGTAAAAGTAATCAGTATAAATTAAGAAAAAATCTTTAAGTATGTATTAATAATGTTTGGAAGTAATCACTATAGGATATTTGAATCGAGAAAATTTATACTGTTATTATAACCAAAATCAAAAGAAACGGCATAAATAATTTTAAACTTGACGTGTATTGATAGGCGTAAGATATCCAAAGATACTGGAAAATTTTACATACGATACCCAAGCATATTATAAACTTCAATTTAAAAGAACCGCATAATAAATTCTTACTGAATGAGTATATTATATTAACTTAGTCTTAAGAATTACTTGAGATTTTTGGTTTTATAACTAATCCTTGATCCTTTAACCCTTAATATAGATAAAATCTTTGCATTTTTCTTAAGAAATATTCAAAATGCAAAAAAGTCGTGTCAATTTCTTATGTAAAATTTTATTTTCTTTTCTTTTTTTTTTTAAACAAATATTATAAAAGTTTACACTTAAATAATATTTATAAAACAATAAATATTGCAATGTTTTGAAAAATTTTTTTGAATGAATCATAAAAAAAATAAATTGTAAATTGTAAAAACAAAAAAAAAGAAACAATCAAAAAATAAAAATTTAGTACAAATATAATAATTCAAAAATAATAGAAAAAATTTACATATTTTCGAACATTTAATGTAACAACAACGTACATCACATTTAAGCAGCTTTACAGCATAATTAAAACAATTAAATTATTTCAAAATAAATATAATTAAAATGGGGTAAAAAAAAAAAAAAAAAATCTCAAAATATCCATAGATATTATGACACATTTTCATTTGGGAAAATTTAGAAAAGTTTGTGAAATTTTTTGTATAAAATTCAATTAAAAATATCATTATACTCGTAATGTTATTGTAATGGCATCATTATCCTAAAACCATAATAAAAAATCTGAAAAATAATTAAGTATATATAGGCTAATTTCTTGTGTTGCATTTAGTGTAAGATAATGATTATCGAACATCGATCTAATATCGATTTAATGCAACTTGTTTCCGTTATCCTATGTAATTTCTGTACATACAACACCAATCTATCTCCAAAATATTTGATTAATAATACAGTTTTTTTGACTTTTAATATTTGACAACCATATGTTTGTTGTTGGCGATATCATTTTTCGATTCTATTCTTCCAATTCATTTTTCTACATATATATATAACTTTCTTTTCTTATGATATATGACAAATCAAAACTACATTAGTATAGTGGAAATTAAATTATATTAACCCTAGATTACTCACGTAAAATTTTTGTTTCATATGTAATCGCATTGGGTTACATTTACCGAACATTGACCCAAATTTAAAAAATTTTTTTACATTGTAAATATGGGTAAAGTTTTTAAAAAATCAATAAGAAAATTACAGTTATTGTTTCAGAAAATATTAAAACTCAGCCACAAAGAAAATAAAGTGTGCAATGATTAAACAAAAAAAAAATATGTATAGGTTTTTAAAATCGATTCCGGTCGAAGAGCCGTACGCGAGTACTGAAGGCGTGAGAGATAAAGAGTGAAAAATGTATTTGTTTGTAAACACGCTTAATATTCGATTTAAAATATATGGGACGAGTTTTACAGAATCGGTTTGCCGTTTAAAACATACTTTTGTTTAGTGGACCAAAAGAATCGAAATATTGATTGTTAAAATGTTATGTTTTGCGAGTAAAGATGAATAGATTTAGATAGTTTGAAATCAGAACAGTTTCTGTATTTTTTTTCTAAATAAATTCTAATAAAGAGCATTTTTCATTCAGATTGATAGAAAATAATTTAAAATTTTAATACAAATCCCTTGTCAAAGTATTGTAAAAGATTTGTAGTCATTAGTCTTAAATTTATTTTATAAAATTTTAAATTAAATATTTGAAATATTGAAAATTTGCCAGGAAAACTTTTTATTTTTTCAATTCATATCGGATTTTCACGCATTTTCTTATATGTGTCGAAAGATATAAGTTTTTAATCCTTCAGTAATATAAAAAACTTTTATTAATTTTTGCATTATTAAAATTAGACAAACAAATATAGGCTCGTTTAAAAATGTAGAAGGTGCTCTACTTATACAAAATCAGATTGCTGCAGGAAAGTTTTAAAGAATGAGATCTGTATCTAATAGTGCAAATTTCCTTACGGAAAAATGCATAAGATATACAATAAAATAAACCGTTAACAAAAAATTAATGATTAGTCAGTTCAACTAGTTTTAATAGAGAATGGTTGAGGTTTAATCGGTAAAAATTCGTCATACATTGTGCTGTGTGGTGCATTGTATCTTTTAAAGATTCCTATACCAATCCACAAGAAAAAAGAAATCAAACTAAAAATACTTTTACTTTATAACTACTGATAAATGTTATATCAATTAAAAAAAAAAAAATTTCATTTATTAAATTTTCTTTTTTTTTTTTTTGAGACAAAATCATTAAATTTTTCAAAATTACAATTTTTCATTTTAATTACAAGGAACTTAAAAATGTCCAAAATCTTTTGATGAATTAATTTATTAATAATTAAAAAAAAAAAAAAACTGAAAAATCCACATACACATACATAATATATTTTTAAAATATTAATTAAGATTGCAATCTTTAAAAATTAAAAATTTAATATTGCTGGTGCTCTAATGACTTACTGACTGAACATCAACAACTGATGAATGATAATAAATAAATCGAATGTATACACGATTGATGAACAAAAATATTAAGGGTCAATTTGTAAAAAAAAAAAATAAAAAATAGTGGTTCAAAGTTTTAATCTTTATAATCTGTTCATTTTATAAATAACTAATTAAAAAATGCAGTAGCTGACCAAAAATTAATGGATTTTATACATAGTAAATGAACAAATATTGTTTTTGTTTTTTGTTTTTCCTCTTAATGTCTTGATTACTTATAATCTTTATTGAGATTGACTACTGTTTTTATTTAACAAATTTCGTGTCCACTTAATCATATTTATGATTTTGTTATTTTAAAATAAGGTTTGATAAAAAAAAATTTCCATCAATTTATCGAATCGGGAACAAATTGAAAGTTATTATTTCAAGATATTGTAGAAACGGTGCTTTTCTGAGGTCAACAAGGTGATGTTTTTTTCTCAATATAGAAATTTACGATAGTGCAATAAAGTACAATGCAACATAACATAACATAAAGTACAACATAAAATGAATTATGTTGCCTGATTAATATTAAATATACACAACATTGTAAAACTGTTTGAAAATATTCATATAAATTCTTCCTTATTTTTTATACCCCCTTATGAACGAAGTACTCAGGGTATAATAAATTTTCTATTACGTTTGTTACACCTTAAGGAAGACAAGATAGATATAGCCAAGTATATAATAATATATTCTTGCTCAAAATCGATTCTAAATCGATTTAGCCATATGTACGTTCGTCTATCCGGACGATAACTTAAAAAATAATGAAATTTCGTTTTTGAAACCGACAGGTTAGCTTAGCCGATATGTTAACTAATATACAACTTCGCTTTTTATATAGTATAACTCAGTATTTATATAAGCCAGCTATTTAAAATTTTTGTCAAAAAAATTTAAATTTTATGCGTCAATGATTAATAAATTTGGTTATTCTAAACGCAACAGGTTCATATAGCTGCAAAATTTAATCCTCTTATCTTGGTATTTAATTAAGGTGGATATCTCAATTTTTGTAAAAGATGATGAAAGTTTTTGGCAACAGTATAATTTATTTTCGTAAGGATATCCTAAGGTTAAGACAGTCAACTATACACTGTTACTTGTTTCTTTTTTTTAGAGTTTGCTTTACTTTTTCTTAGATTAATTTATTAAGTGAGATTTTTCATACTTTTTGTTTAAATCATAATTAATTTATTTACATAGTTTTTTTTTTTAAACATATTATAATGTCTGGTTAATACTTTTGAAATATAATTGCTTTTATTTTACTTTTAAAAATAATTAGAGTAATTTCAAGAAAAACAACAGCAAAAACTATTAACGGGAAAAAAATCCGGCCCGGCCTTATAGTAAAATTTTATTTAATAATGTTAAATTATTAAATAAAATTCCTCCGGCCTCCTTACTATAAGTTCCTCCGGCCTTATAGTAAAATTTTATTTAATAATGTTAAATTATGTTTTAATACCACTTAAATTAGTTAATTTAATTTGGTAAATAAATAATGAGTGTATATAATGATGTGGTATAATGTTGAACTTCAGCAATTGTATATTATACAAGACCCAAAACAATACCTTAAATACTGTCATTTTTTACATAGCTCAAATACTGTCATACCACTGTTATTGTTTATGCACCTGTCAAATCTATTTTTAAGTTTCAGTTGTTTAGCATTTATGTAATATATTATAGTAAAACTGTTACAGTAGTCTGAGAGAAGTGGTTAAACCATTTTACTAATTTTTTTTCAGTGAATTTTACATTGTGTTTATTATCACCTTTTAGAGAGATAACCTATAAAATTCAATGAGTCTATTTCCACTTTTAAATATTTAATCTTAAAATAATTTTTGAAATTATTTTCAATAATTTGCAGAGTTATATCAAAAACTGAAAATATCAATTATACTCTTATATTATTCATATTTTTCTTAATTATTCATTAATCTCTTTTTATTCTGTCTTTTCTTAAATGTCATTTCTTCGTGAATACAAAGGTGATTGTAAGTATAACTAATGCTACTGGTACACTAAGTGACATATTATCAATTTGAGTTAACACAATTGCAGTTAATATCCGATTTGACATAAATTGACATAAATTTAAATGTTTTACACTTAAATTGAGAAATTATTGACAACATATAATTGACAACAAGTGTCATTTAGGGTAAATAAAGCATTACTAAACAAAGATAAAATATCAATCAATCAAAATTCGAAAATATAAATTAATTGTTGTGAATGGAAGAAATCTTATTTAGTAAAAAGAAAGTATAGTTTAATAAGAAAGTATTTGATCATTCTTTAGATAAATGTCGTACACGAGACAACAGATAATTTTTTTAAATTGTTAGTTACCGCGGAAATGCATATGTCATAATATGACAAACAAAACTTAAATTATAATATCAAAAATTTCCGCTTGTGTGTGAATGAAAGGAAAACAAGCAAGACAGCACTGTATTAATGAAAGCAAGACAAAACTTCAGATCTCAAAACTACAAAAAATATCAAAAATATTAATTTTTCATTTCTGTTTAGAACAATCAAGTAAATTAATTTGTACACTTTGCTTACATAGTTCGTTGTACAGAAACGTTCTCATAAAACGTTAATTTTATAAGACTAGTGACGAATTTAATACTTTGAGAATATTTCAGTAGTCAATAGAGTTATTACTAAATAGGTTCCTCAAAAATACAATATTTACAGTGTGTTCATTTTGGAGCTATGATAAATAGTAGAACTAATAGAAATACAACTTATTGCTTTATCTTATTATTGACAGTTATCTCAAAATTTTTCATAATGTTGATTAGAATTTCCCAAATGGTTATCTTTCTCTATTAATATAATGCGTACAAAATTCTAACAAGAAAAGTTGTTACCACATACGTAAAAACGTAATGTTGGAGTTTTAATACTTTGGAAAAATTTATACAGGTGCCCAAGTTACAGGTATATGAAAATAGCATATTTCCAATTTTTGACCGCTAATTGCTCGCAGGAGTAAATTCAAAAAAAAAATCCCGATACAGCTTATGCTAATTCTGAAAAATTTTTCTTTCCTTAAAATTTCAATGTTGCAACTAAAAGCGTTCCGCACATATGGTCGAAGCAAAATTGTCCAAAATTTTGTTTCCACATAACGGTAAATTTAAATACTAAATAGTAAAACATTGTTCAATTTTGATATTTATAAAGATTTATAAAGTTAAAACCCTGTCGTTGAGTTTGAGATCTACATATTTGAAAATGCGATGTTTTCAAAATTTGACGGACTGTCAGTAGCTCCGTAATCGGTGGAGTTATATAAAAAAAATTTGATCTGTAACAATCGTGTTTTTAAGAAAGCCACCAATGGTTAAAATTGTATTGCTCTATTTTTAACGATCTGGAAGTTTTGTAAACCCAGATGGATGGCTGGACTGAGGACGGAGTGAAATTAATAAGCAAATTTTTAAATTTTTTTTTGGAAAGTTAGTAAAAAGGAGTATTATTGGTATTAGGTGTTCAACTAAGTTAGTATTTTAAAACTAAAACTGTGTAGGTATAAATCGTATATTATTGTTCCAAATTAGATAATTTAAATCTAATCATAATATTAAATTTGTAAATAAACAGACAAACAACAATAATAACAAAATATATAAATGATATTAAATACTTAAAATTGTAATTATAGGAAATTTTAAAACATTTTTTTGTTATGAAAATTTACCTAAAATCAGTAAATATATATATGTAGGTATATTATGTAAATATATTTTTTTATTATTATTTATAATATTATTCAATTGTTTTGACAATTGTGAAGATTTAAAAAAAAAAATGTTTTTTTTGAAGGCTTTTACTTTTAACTTTCCTAATTTTAAGCAATCTATAGAATAAGCAAAAATAAAATACAAAATATGATAAAAGCTTTTATAATAAAAAAAAAAAAACATAATCAAAAAATTTTGTTAATTAATCTGTTGATTAATTACGGAAGCTTAAGTAGGTATTTGAAGAATTATATAAAAAAACAAAAAAAAAAAAAATTAAAAAGTCATTGAAATTTTTCTTTCATAACAAAATTAATAATAATAATGATAATAAAAATAATAGTTAAAGAATTATCCAAATTTATTAGATAATTGCATCAAATAAATGTCATTTTCCATCACTTCCATTCAAAGTAATTTCACTTCATATCTTGTCACAAAATTTTACTATGTAATTTGTTTTTTTTTTTTTTTTTTTTTGTCAATTTTGTCTTAAATATATAATATGTATGTATGTATGTATGTGACATGACAAGATTGAAATATTGAAATGTTTTAATCTTAATAACCAAAACAAAACAAAATAATCACAAATGAAAATAATTTTTTATGTAAATATTTATTTTTTAATCAAAAAAAAAACAAAAAGAAAAACTAAAAACCCCACTTCCCATAATTGAATTTTTATATTGAAATAAGGAAAAAAAAAAAAGTGCTAACAGTTCCTGTAGCGCAGCACTTACAAAAAAAAAAAAAACCTACTTGAGTTATCTGATCGCACCATCTTATGGCTAAGAAGTGAATTAATTTTTTGTTTAAGAATAACATACCATAATGTTATGCTGGTTATGCACTGTATTTGTAGATTATAAACCATAAATGGAATACTCAGTGTAGGATACTTTTTAAAAGTATCTATTTTTGGTAATTTTTTTTTTATAATATTTTTATTTTTTTTACCTTAGTTACAAATTTCATATACAATATTTTTCTGACCTTATTTTCATGAAGTGTTTTATTTCCGGTTCCACTTATTATTAATTATTGTCTTTCATTATTACTTTTTATTAAATATTGAATATACTATAATAATAATAATATTTTTGTTTTTAATTCATTTTTATTATAATATAAGTTTTCATTTGATTACATCTTTTAATTTCTATAGTCAAAAAACAAAAAAAGTAAACTTAAGTACTAAAATTATAAGCTAATAAAACAGTATGATTTTATATGCGTTTGAATGTAGATAAATTCTTTTGATTGAATTTATCTTTCATACAATCTAGTAGTTAGTATAAGGCTTCTTTTTTAAGTTTTTTTATTTTTCTTAAGTATAGGATATAATAGTTATAACCATATTATAGCGAAATAGGCGAAAATCACACACACACAGGTAAGCATAAAAGAAAATTTTTCATTCATTCATTTCATTCGTCATTTGTTGAATTGCTGAAATTGATTTATCAATTGATTGATGTATTCATGTATGTTTTTATATAATATTTGATAAATTTATACCATGTGAATTATATTAAATAAATTGAAATATTTTTTGTATTAATTTTTAAAAGATTACTTATAATTTTTTTGTTTTTTTTTTTTCAGAACTGTTATGATGGTTGAATCCATATCAATTTGATGTTTTTCTTTTTTTACTTAAACAGTGCTGCAGTTGGGTATTTTTGTCGATTTTATGGGTCTATAGTCTTATATAGAAATTAATCAAATTTTACCAAATTCAAGGGATGTTTCTTAAAATTAAAAAAAAAAAAAACACAAATATAGAATAAAATTTTTTAAATTTGATATTTCAGTTTATCCTTATGTCAGTGTAATCAATTTCTTTGCTAATTTTCAATTTCCTTTTGCGATAAACTCTTAAAACTAAAAAATTGTAATTTTAGAAGAAGAAACTTCCTTATAGCAAAGCTTCCATAAAAAAATATTATGTAAGCCACTTTTAACCAAATTTTTTTGTTTGCCCCATTTAATAGCTATATACAAAAGCTTAAAAATTTCAAATTTTTTTCCTTTTTGTGGAACTTTGAAAGATGTGCAAATTTTTTAAGGATGAAATGGAAAAGTTAAAGGTAAAAAACTTAACTCTTAAACTCTTTATTTTTAAAAGTTTATATGCACATAAAGTATTTTATTGCATATACTGCATATTTTAAGTTAAAAATCACTTTTAAGTTAGAAAATGTGCGAGCTATTATCCTAATAATAATATAAAAATAAAAACTGTTAATAATTAAAAAAATTATCACATATTTTATGAAAAGTCGTCTTTTTATTTATTTTAATATCTTAATAAATTTTTGTAAAATCTGTTTAAAATATCGCTAAATTATTTAAAAAATAATTTGTTAATATTAAATCATATATTTTAGTTTGATCTGAAAAAGAATTTAAGAGTATTGAAGGATTCATGTTGTTAAATATGATACAGGGTGTTTGAAAAATAGCTATACATTCAGATTGGACATAAAGTAATGGTTAATATAGGAATCAAATTGACAAATATGAATTAATTTTTTGTTTTTTAATAAGTATGAATAGGTTGAGTTGGTTTCGTCTTTATCGCAGCAATTTTTTGTTTTGAATCACACTCTGACAAAAGTTCAGTTCATTTTGGCTATTAATAATAGCAATGCGTTATTTGTTATACTGTATAAATATTTTAAATTAAATATTTATTCTTAAATATAAAACAATTTATATATTAATGTTTCCAAAAATTAAGTTATACAATTTATAGTTATATTCTTCTTCAAACCTCATCTTTCAAAACATTTTCTTTTTTTCTTGCACATTCTAATAATTATAAATAAGTTATAATTGTTATAACATTGATTAAATAAGTTATTAAGTCATATGTTATCTCATAAAGAAGTAAACAAAAAAAATATTTTATTTAAAAAACATTTATTAATAGTTTGCGTGCTGCGTGCATTACAAAAAAAAAAATTGTATAAACTTTTTGGTCAACTTATTTTTTTTTTTTTTTTTGCTGTAAAAACAAATTGAGGTTTTGAAATCAATAGTTAGTAAAAAATTGACATGACGTGTATATGTTTATGTGTCATCCTTCACTTTATACATTTCCTGGTTTATTACAAATATTTAAAAAATTTTTTTCGTTTAAACCTGATGGTTTACTGACATATTTTAAAATATTTATTAAATATACGAGTATTAACTGCATATCATATATGTATGTTATAAGGCAGGTTGATAATTTTTTAGATTCCATCATCATTATAAATTCAATAAATGTTTACTTTTAAAATTTAACAAAATATTATTAAGAAGAAATTATTTTATAGATTAAATGAAATAAAATTCTTTGACAATGTACAGAAAAAGACTCTTATTTCAGCAAAAAGATTTTTTGAACGTTGTAATTTTTAGCACCGCAAAATAATTCTCCAAAACCAAACCGGAAAATTCAAATTTCATACGTAAAAAATGTCCAAAACATAATTTAGTACCCAAAATAAAGAAATAAAGTCCTCAATTTTGGGGATACATGCCCAAAACGTCTCCAAAGTTTCATAAAATTTTTGGGGACTTTTTGCGTTTTTGGTTATGGGCCAAATTTTATTCAAATTTAAATAGGTACTTAGCTTACTATTTTTCCTAGAGAAATGTAAAAATTTAATACTTTTGTAGGGAAATCTGTAAGCATATTGATATACTATTATAAGATCTATTTTAGTGTTGGATTAAAAATCAGGATTGCCCCCTTTTTCAGAATATTTGTAGATATTTACAAATATATGTAAATACATGTATTCAAATTCATATCACGTATACATATGTGAGATTTTGAATTAGAAGGAATTTTAGAGTTTAATTAAAAATCAGGATTGCCGCTTTTCCAGAATATGTATATAGGTATGTATATGCCGATTTCTTAATTAAGCGAGGGATTTTATTAACAATAAGAATATTTAAATATATGAGAATATAATGCGGAATACTGAAAATGATTTTTTTTTTGGAAATTCGTACCGAACCCCAGAAAAATATTTTTGATTGGGGACTTGCAAAAAGTACTGACTTTATCGAAAGATTTTTGAAACGTGATAATTTATGACTCAGGCGAAAAAACTGCCTACAACTTAAACGAAAAGAGTTCTCAATTTTGAGCATAAATAAGGAAAAAAATTCCCAAATTTGCATACAAATTTCGGACATTTTTTCGGTTTTGGTTTTAGGGACTCTTCTCTTGAAGCTACAATTTATCTTTAAATTCAACTAACAGTTTTTTTTTTTTTACTAATAACAGAAGTTTGCTAGTTTACCTATGATTTTTGAAGATTTAATTAAATATATCAAATAACAAAAAAAAAAAGCATGCCTTTAGATAAAGTACAGAAATAAAATTTTATAAATATTCTTCAATTAATTAATTTTTTTTTTGGATGGTTTGGCATCGTTGGTTTAAATTTTCAATTAAAAAAAAAAAAAAAATAACTTAATTCGATTTCATCTTAATAGATATCGATTAATTTTTAAATGGCGAAATATTACCCAAAAAAAAAAAAAATATTTGTAATTAATTCACTAAAATTTTTACAACCAAATTAAAAATAAAAACAAAAAACCAAATGGATTAATTTAGATCATATAATATAATATGTAGATATTAATTATCAATTATGTTGGGAAATTTTGTTACTCTGAAAAAAACATAACAACTTTACTAACTTACAATCTATGAACATATATGTACATACATTTTATACTAGATTTAATTAAATTATTAAGCCTCTAGTGGAAATTTTCTGAACATTAAAAAGAAGAAACCTAATAAAAAAAAAACTGCGTGTTCTTCATTTTTTAAATTGCTCCAATTAAGTCAAATTCAATTAGCCATAACATTTAATTATCTTTAAAAAATATATATATATTTATGTTTTTTATCTAATTTTTTATATACGTATATCTACTCGTATTATAATATGTGTGTTTTTTAATAATCAAAAATATTTTTATTTGTTTTAATTTTTTTGTTGTTACTAAATTTATCAGAAACTTATCAAATGTCAGTGTTTTTTTTTTTTCAAATCAACAAAATTAATAGAAGCCTAATATTTTTTTTTTTTTGTTAATTAAAATTTTGTTTAGCCTTAAGTCGATACATATGTATTTTAAGAGAGAAAAAGAAGACTCACAAGACTTACAAGTATAATATGCTATTAAAATATCAAAAAAAAAAAAACAAAAAAATTATGAAACTAAACAATGAAGATGAATTTTTTTTTATATAAAAAAAATAATTTTGATAGTATCTTTATGCCTATAATACATATTACATTTTAACAAAAGAAAAAATACAAAAAAAAAACAAAATTTCAAAATACTATGTACGTACACCTCTATTGTTTAGTTTAGTGCATCATCTCTACTAATTTCTTATATCTTTCTCTTTCTCTTTCTTTTTTAGCACATTTCCAAAAAAAATTTGAAAAAATGTGCTTATTAGTTTCACTCTGTTCTTTCAGATAGAGACTTGAAATTTTGAGGCAAGAAAGAACTTTTAGAATTAGTATAAGTTTGCTCAGAAAATATTTTTGGACCACCCCCTGTTTATGAGCTATTAGGGCTTAAAAATTGAAAATTTGCTATTTTTAAACACCTGTAACTTAGGAACCTGTACACATTTCACTTCTGCAAGGTATAAAAATTAAAGCTACAGTAATATATTTTAACGTGTGTTAAAGGTTTATTTTAGTTGTAAAGGGTTCCAAAGTTGCAGCTCTTCAAAATTGCGAAAAAGCCTAATTTTCAGATGTATATATCTCAGGCTTTGCGTAATAGTTTTGCAATCTAAAACTGCCAGAAGATCGAAAATTTTATTATCTATATAAGACAATATCAAAACTATGTAATATTTTGTAATTTACTATTTAAATTTACCGTTATGTAAAAACCACATTTTGCATGAAATTTCTTTTTTCATAACTCCGGTACGCCTTCAGATAGGAAAGGAATTTTGATGAAATTTTGAGACAAGAAAGAACTTTTAGAATTAGTATAAGTTTTCTAAGAAAATTTTTGGGTAGCTCCCCCTCTTTTAGAGTTATTACGCCACAAAAATTGAAAATTTGCTATTTTTAGACACCTGTAACTTAGGCACCTGTAAAAATTTTTCTTCGGCAAGACATGAAAATTAAAGGTTCAATAATATACTTTTATGTGTGTTAAACATAAAATTTTACTTTTATGTGTGTTACGGCCCCTCAAAATTTCAAAAATGTCCTATTTTCACGTTTTTTCTTATTACATGAAATTTTCAAATTTTTGTGCAAGTCACACTTTTAAACAGTTTGTATTGAGTTTTGGAAATGTGCGCTTTTAAAAACCGTTGGTTTACATTCTACCTTGTTTTATTTTCTTTTGAATAAAAATAATAAAAATTGAATACAAAATTAAAATAATTTTTTATCGTGATTATTTAATATATATATATATATATACGTAAGTACATAATGTGTAATCAGAAATATTGCACTACAGTCGATTCAAGTTAATTTGAACATACTAAATAAGTAAAAAATTTTAAAGTACGAAAGCCGATTATCTTTTAGTTATTTTTGTATTTTTTAAAAGATGATGTCTTACACCTATGTTTATCGCTGGTGCAAACTAAAGTGACTAAAGTGACATTATCACTTATGATTGTAGTAAATATATATCACACAATTTTCTATTTAATTACAGATGTCACAGTATAAATACAGTCTATGCATATTTTACAAGATTATAATCAAAAAATATTAATTTTATATTGTGTTTCATAAACTTATTTTGTAAATTAAAAACTGTAAAATAAAATGGGTGAAAATTTAAATGTAAACGAAAATTTAAAATTTTTTATTTGCTGTTCATTCAATTTGTTTACTCACTGTATTTCTTTTTTAATTAATCCTTAAAAAAGAAATTAGGAATTATTATTCAGCAATGTAGTCTAAACCATATCTACCTATTATAAAAATTTAAGATATATTGACCCTTAATAGACAGTGCACTATTGTGTACTATTAACAACTCTTCAAAGTTGTACACAGTTTGTCAGTATATATATATAGTAACTTTTGTGGATGCGTTAGGTACATTATCTTCATTGGTATTGTTACGTCCTTATAGTGTGCAAATCGTTCAAATTTTGGTTTTCAAAAATTTTTAGAAAAATTTGCTTATTAGCTTTGCTATACTATTCGTTGCTATTCTGTCAAAGTCGTATATTTTCAAATTTTATATCTCAAGTTTTGGTCAATATTTGAATCTAAGAACGTCATATGTTCCGTCGTGAAACATCAAATAAACGTTGCAGGAAATGTTTGAAATATTATATTTACGTCAATAAAAGAATTATATAATTTTTTGTAACTTAATATTTAAATTTACGATTATGAGAAATAAAAATTATGATCGTTTTAGGTGACTTTTTAGTCATAAATATTTCACTTAAATTCATTGTTTTTAAACACCTGTAAACAGGACACCTATACAACTTTCTGTAAAGTGAGATACAAAAATTAAAGCTTAATTAAAATATTTTTATGTGATAATGGTTTGTGTTTTATATTTTCTTTCTTACAGTTTTTTTTTTTTAACTTAAAATATCCTTTTTAATCTTTTTTCACAATATGTTTTTGAAGAATTTCTAAAACAAAAATTTTAATAAGAAGTTACAAATTTTCTTGTAAAAGTTGTCAAACTTCTAAATTACAAAAATTATAACTGTCAATTTAAAAAGTTAAAAAAACAAATACATGTTTTATAACTCGTTAAAAAGGGGGGATAAGAAAGAAAACAAAAAATACTTAATTGGTTTGTAAGCAAACAATTAAATTAAATATAGATTTTATTTATTAAAGCCTTAATACATATTATGTTTGAAATATAAATTTTCTAAAATATACATTTGAAAATTTTGACAGATGTCAAGTTTATAGAATTGTAAAAATTTCAAATTATCATTTTAACATTTAACATTTATTAACATTTTATTAATAATAAAAATTGAATAGCTCTTAAACGGGACTCTGTCACTTACAACTGACAGCTAAACCTAAGCGCGTTTTTCTTTTTCTCATCAGAGCAGAGTCAGAGCTGTCAAGCAAAAAAATTGTGTTTCTTTTTATGCTCAGATTATCCAGATTATCCATTTTGTGTTTTTTTTTTATCTCGGAGTGTGATCAGAGCGCGATCTGTGAGCTCGTAAAAATTTCTCAGATTTCACAGAGTTTTAAAAATATAACGTCAAATTAAGAATAAAATAATAAAAATGTTATCAAAATAAAATTTCGTGCATAGATAAACATTTTTTTTAAGTTTTTTTTTTAAATTTTATTAAATGAAATTTTACGTAAAATAACTTTGTTTTATTTTATTTTTTAAATAAATCCTTTTATAACTAACTATATTATTACATTTAAAATAATAAAATAAAAAAAATACTGACGTTAAAAAATAATTTGGATAAAAATTAACAATTTGTGCTCTGAACGTTTCTTTTTTAACTCAGAGCGGTCAGAGTTCAGACAAAAGTTTGATCTGAGCATTATTTGCTCTGAGCGCTCGACATCTGCTCTGAGCATTGATCTGATGAGAAAAAAATTGACAAAATATTAACAAAATAATTGACAACATAGATATGTATATATATCATTAAGTGATAAATTTAAGTCAATGAATTTCATATTAAAAGAAGAATAATAATACTCATTTTATTCTGTAAAATCTCAACACCGATCAAGCAGAATTTATTAAATTTTCATCTATTTAATGATATTTTTTTTTATTAAATTTAATTCTTTATTTCTTTAAATATCAAATTTATTACCTTTATGGTAAAGACATTATCAATACTAATCCGAATATAATCATCTCTATACCAATACTTATTTATATAAAATTGTCATTATTTAATTGAATCCTTCGCATGCAAAAAAAAATTTTTATTTTTTGCCATAAATTTTAATCTTTCAATTATAAATAAATCACTTAATATTCTCATTTTATTTAAATTAATGTAATTTATGCCACTGCTGTACTGTATACTATAAATATTAAGTAGGTAAGTAAAATGATGTCAATAGTGTCATTCTGGTTAAATAATGTTTAAACATTACGGAAACTTTTGTTTCTATTATATATATTAAAAATGTTTTTTAAAATTTAAAAAAAATTTTTTTTTTGTTTTAATATTATTCAAACAGTTATTTATAATGACTCTTTGGAGACACATGTTTTAAAAGCATTTGACACTTGTTGAATTGAACATTTATTTACATACGCAGACGTACGATACAAGTATTTACATGCATACGTATACATTTTCCAGTTGTGATTATTGGATGCAAGAGTTTTTTTGGCACACAAAACGATTAAGTCATAAATGTAATTTAATTTTTATTCTGTTTTTTTTTTTTTTGTTTTTTTTTTGCCATTTTTTTGGTTCCTATTTATGAAAAAGTCAATAAAAGTTGAGCACATTAAGAAGAAAATTAAAATAAAGATAAAAACGAGGAAGAATACAGTTGACTTTGTCAACTCTTAGATACCCGTACGAACCGTTAGTATGTTCACAGCCTGTCACTCTGCTTACAATATTATTTTTTTAATATTTTAGTATTTTAAAATAATTTGGGTGAATTTTATAATTTCTAGAACTATGGGTTGTACATATATTCAAACTATATGTTTATATGTACATTCTTCAAAAGCAGATTCTAACCTTCCACATAACGATTATCAATCCAAAACTTTTTCAAATATTCTATAGTACCATTTAATACTAAGCGGTAAATGTATATTAAATTTACTAAGTACAAAACAGTAAATATAATTTTAAATATTATATTATATTATATTTAAATATTCCATTGATAGAATAATTTCTTATAAGTACAATAAAATACATATATGTATGTAAATACGGCGCTATATAATATACATCTATACTCTTATCATTCATTCACTAGAGACATATACGATATGTAAATAAACATGATATTATATAAGTATGTATATATATCAATATCATATAAATAAAAATTCATCAAGCAACCATTATGTTGTTTATTTAATTACATTTTTTTGTACTACGCATTATATCCTCAACAAATTCAAATTATCGAGTAAAACAAAATGGAAAAAATTCGTTAAAGAAATTTGTTAGAAAATTTGAAAAAATCAAGTAACACTTTCGTCAATTATAAAGTAACCCTATATTATTAAAAAAAGTTGTTAACAGAAATAAAAGTATAATGTTGGAGCTTTAATTTTTGTGTATTACTTCAAAAAAATTTTAACAGGTGTTCAAGTTACAGGTGTTTAAAAATAGGAAATTTTCAGTTTTTGACCCCTTACAGCTCCTAAACGGGGGGTGATACAAAAAAAATTTCTGAAATGACTCATACTAATTTTCAAAGATCTAACTTCTGTCAAAATTTCAGTTTTCAACTTTAACCGTTTAGAAGATGGAAGGGTTAAAGAATTTTGCAAAATTTGGGTTTCGCATAACGGTAAATTAAGACACCGTATGCCAAAATTATATATTTATTGTATATATACTTTTAAAGCTAATGAAAGTAGTAATCGTTTGGCGTTTTCAAAATGAAGATATATTTTATACAACTTGTGCTATAACAATTTAAATATAGAGCTTTTTTGAACCTTTGGGGAGCTGTAGCTCGGTAACGGGTGGGGCTACAAAAAAAAGTTATTAAAAATAAAATTAATATTTTTGTGAGATCTATCAGTAGTTAAAATTTCATAGCTCTATTGCAAAAAAAATGTGGGGATCTAAAAGTTAGGTGTTCGAGAGCTACCCTAAGGCTTGGTCCAAACTCAACCAAAAAAAATAGGGAACCTACAAATTACTCCCAAAATATTTTGTGTAAATTCCAAGATTCTAGCTTTCTTAGTTTTTGAGTTAGCGTGCTGACGGACGGACGGACGGACGGACGGACGGACATGGCTCAAAAGTCTTAGAATTTTTTTCTGATCCGATCCATACCTTTGAAGGTATATCTAGCTCGCTTATTTCGAGGTGTTACAAACGGAGGAGTAATTTTATTATACCCGATCCTATCGTACGGGTATAAAAAAAACGAGGAAGAATACAGTTGACTTTGTCAACTCTTAGATACCCGTACGAACCGTTAGTATGTTCACAGCCTGTCACTCTGCTTACAATATTATTTTTTTAATATTTTAGTATTTTAAAATAATTTGGGTGAATTTTATAATTTCTAGAACTATGGGTTGTACATATATTCAAACTATATGTTTATATGTACATTCTTCAAAAGCAGATTCTAACCTTCCACATAACGATTATCAATCCAAAACTTTTTCAAATATTCTATAGTACCATTTAATACTAAGCGGTAAATGTATATTAAATTTACTAAGTACAAAACAGTAAATATAATTTTAAATATTATATGATATTATATTTAAATATTCCATTGACAGAATAATTTCTTATAAGTACAATAAAATACATATATGTATGTAAATACGGCGCTATATAATATACATCTATACTCTTATCATTCATTCACTAGTGACATATACGATATGTAAATAAACATTATATTATATAAGTATGTATGTATATCAATATCATATAAATAAAAATTCTTCAAGCAACCGTTATGTTGTATATTTATTTACATTTTTATGTACTGCGCATTATATCCTCAACAATTTCAAATTATCGAGTAAAACAAAATGGAAAAAATTCGTTTTAAAGAAATTTGTTAGAAAATTTGAAAAAATCAAGTAACACTTTCGTCAATTATAAAGTAACCCTATATTATTAAAAAAAGTTGTTAACAGAAATAAAAATATAATGTTGGAGCTTTAATTTTTGTGTATTACTTCAAAAAAATTTTAACAGGTGTTAAAGTTACAGGTGTTTAAAAATAGGAAATTTTCAGTTTTTGACCCCTTACAGCTCCTAAACGGGGGGTGATACAAAAAAAATTTCTGAAATGACTCATACTAATTTTCAAAGATCTAACTTCTGTCAAAATTTCAAGTTTCCAACTTTAACCGTTTAGAAGATGGAAGGGTTAAAGAATTTTGCAAAATTTGAGTTTCGCATAACGGTAAATTAAGACACCGTATGCCAAAAATATATATTTATGTTATATATACTTTTAAAGCTAATGAAAGTAGTAATCGTTTGGCGTTTTCAAAATGAAAATATATTTTATACAACTTGTGCTATAACAATTTAAATATAGAGCTTTTTTGAACCTTTGGGGAGCTGTAGCTCCGTAACGGGTGGGACTACAAAAAAAAGTTATTAAAAATAAAATTAATATTTTTGTGAGATCTATCAGCAGTTAAAATTTCATAGCTCTATTGCAAAAAAAATGTGGAGATCTAAAAGTTAGGTGTTCGAGAGCTGCCCTAAGGCTTGCTCCAAACTCAACCAAAAAAAATAGGGAACCTACAAATTACTCCAAAAATATTTTGTGTAAATTTCAAGATTCTAGCTTTCTTAGTTTTTGAGTTAGCGTGCTGACGGACGGACGGACGGACGGACATGGCTCAAAAGTCTTAGAATTTTTTTCTGATCCGATCCATACCTTTGAAGGTATATCTAGCTCGCTTATTTCGAGGTGTTACAAACGGAGGAGTAATTTTATTATACCCGATCCTATCGTACGGGTATAATGAGAGTACATAATTGAAAAATACTTTCGGTTCTGTTTAAGCTTATCTTTTTTTTTTTATTTTGTTTATAGTGATTGATTTGTATATGAAAAGAAAAATGTTGCAAAGATTTTCGGTTACTACTAGATCATCAAAATTTCTGGTTTATTATCTTTTTTCTTTCTGTTTTCTTTCAAATATTCTTTCTTTTTCTATATTGAAAATAAAAAAAAAACAAAAAAATATTTTAAAAGTTAAAAATGGAACCACTATAATATTGAATGCATCTTTTCAAATTTTAAATGATTATGAAAAGATAAAAAAAAATATATATATATGTATATAATAAAGAAGAAGAAATGCAAGCATCCTAAAAAATAAATTATGATGATGATCATCATCAATATCAGGTTCGGTTCGGTTATTTTGGATTTGATTATATACTTGCGGTAGTTGTCTTAAAAGTATTTGTTGCTGTTCTTGTTATTTCATCACAAAACATAAAAAAAGAAGACACAAAATCATTGTGGTTTTTTCTTCATTTAAAAAAAAAATTTTTCTTTCTTTTTTTTTTTGAATAGCCATCAAATCATCGAGTTGATACTAAAGTGACCATCAATTATAATGAGTAGCTTTTAGCGCTTAAGGAATCTCTTTTTTTTTTTTTCGTTTTTCTTGTTGTTTTTTTTAATTTTTGTTCGCTTTTATTATTAGAAAACGTGCCAGTATTCCAAAGTTTATATTATTTTCTGGTCTTATTTAACAATTTAAAAACAAAAAAACAAAAATATAAAAAGAAAAAAAAAGTTGGTAGCAAAAATATTTAAAAATCTGTGAAAAATTGTTGTATAAATATTATAATTGTTGCGTAATATTCGTGCAAATGCTTTAAGGGGTTAAAAAACAAAAAGTGTATTATTATGTAGGCAAAAGAAAGATGGAAATTATAGTTTTGTGTTATGACTTGATATTATATTGAATTGATCAATGGATTTACTTACAATAAAATACAATAAAATTTATCGATTTTTATAGGAAAGTAAAAAAAAAAAGTTCTATGTTGTTGTTAGTGTGGTGATATTGATCATATAGCACTGAATATTTTATCAAAGAAAAATTGTATAAAACAATTAAATTGTAGGTGCAAAAATATTAATTTTGTTGTACAATAAAAAATTTAATATATAAGGAAATCAATGATTTTATTAGATATTCGAAGATCAGTATCTTACAATGTACATAATATGTATGTACTATGTATGAATGTATATACTATGCACAATAGATAAAATAAAGTGATTATTTTTTATTAAATTTTTATTATTTTTTATCAAATGTTTTAAATTTTTGTAAGAAAATGTTTGCTCTTTGGAATTCTATGATTATTATTATTATAGGTTAGTCAGTTAGTGATCTAACTAATCCTAGCAATGCATTTATTGATAATTTAAAAGAAAATTATCGGTTTTCTAACAAAAATTTGTAAGATTTTAAAAAGATATTATGATCTTAAAAAGATACGAATTTAGAAAATATAATTGATAAATTTTTTTATTATAACAGACGGAATCACTATTAAAAATATGGTTTTTTAGCGTATTTTTAATATATTTTAAAAACATGTGCCTATTAGTTTCGCTCTGTCTGTCGGTCTGTCTGATCGGGTGCTTACAAAAATTCTACACCGTTTCAAACAGAGTAATGATATTTTAATTACGGGTAGAGAAAAAAAATAAATTAATATGAGCAAGTTTTTTCTGTAGTCCCGTTATGAAGTTACAGTTGGCCAAAGTTCGAAAAAATCCTATATTTAAAAAGTTATAACACAAGTTCTATAAGCTATGTCTTCAATATGAAAACACCCAATTTTACCTACTTTTATTAGCTTTACAAATATAATAAATACATACCATACGATATTTTAATTTACCGTTATGTGAAACTCAATTTTTCCAAAATTTTTAGCCCTTCTATCTTCAAAATGGTTTAAGTTAGAACTTGAAATTTTGAGGGGAGTTAGATCTTTGGAAATAGGTAAGTGTTATTCCAGAAAATATTTTTGTGTCGTTCGTAGCTAAAGCTATAAGGGATCAAAAGGGGTTGAAATTGACGAAAGTGTGTGATTTGATTTCCCCCCCAATGTTTTTTAACAAATTTTCTAACGAATTTTTTTAATTTTTTATATTATTATAATTTTATTTTATTCAATATTTCTATTGATATGCTCTTTACCCAAAACGTACTATGGAATATTTTTTCATTTTGGAAATGCGCTTTTTTGAAATCCTTGTGTTTTTCATTACTTATTTTTTTTTTTTAAACTGATGAATCTTAATTAAATAGTTAATTATTTTATATAACAATCTGGTTAAGTTGATGTTTCTAATTTTCGTATAAGAAATTTATCTGCAGATTCCATGATATTTAGTAGTAAGAAAAGATACTCTTAAAAAAGTCGATATTAAAAAACCAAAAAACTTTTTAAGAAATTATAAAAACATTTGAATTTTTGAATTAAAAGGAATATTTTTTTTTTAAATTGCAAATCTCATATTATGTCGTTCGTAAATAGAATTCTGCTAAACGTTGTATAAAAATGGAATTCAAAACTTTTATAAATGAACGATGATGAAGATATTTTAAATATTACATTAAATATTTTAATCAGATGAAACCATGTCATATTTATTGCAATAAATAACTTATAAAAAGAATCATAAGCAAAGCATATAATTTTCAGCAGAATAACCAGTGGTAAGAAGTGAAAGACACGCTTCTCTGTCCTTCTCATCTTTTTTGTATTTTTTTAGATTTTACTTTAAAAAAAAAAAAAAAAAACTCTTCGTTTTTTGAATCCAATGCGTATATTTAAAAATTTGCCACACAAAAATATTGCACCTGCTTTGATTCTTCCTTTTTTATTTCATGCAAAACAAAAAAAAAAAAAAACAGAAACCCTACTCTATACCTGAGAAATGTGAGAAAATTTTTGTAATGTGATCTTATTTCAACCCTAAACGATCCTTTTGATATTAGGTATTCAGAAAATATAGAAAGTAAATATTGGTATAAAACAGGACTTTACAAGTAAATCATATATAAAGCTAAAAAGAATATTAAAACGTACTGTGGTAAAATGGTAGTACAAAAGTATTTTATAAATGTTATGTGCTCGTTGTTTATTGAATATGTATTATACGGGCGCTACATAAAGGGATATGATCTTTTAGTTTTTATTTTGTATGAAGTCTGGTAGTAGTTGTTTGTATAGGATAAACATTATGTTTGTTGGTTTAAACACATAGGAAATTATTCATTTATATTTTGCGTTAATCTTATAAGCATTTTCATTTTTAAAATAAAAAACTATCACTTCAACATTAACTATGCTTTATTTCCAAAATATATTTGGAAATAATGAAACTAATGTTATCAACTTATCATATTGTTATTGGAATTACAGGAAGCTTCTATACTTTTAAACAATCTAATATTAAGTAATATATTAAGTGAAATAATTAATTTCACACTATTACAAAACCAATACAATCCCACATCCTTTGCAATAAATCTTCAATTTACGTATAATGAGTTGTGTATTTTTAGATTTAAATGCTTTCTAATAGGATATCATTTTGTATAAAGAGGGTATATCATTATCTACTTTTATACCTTTTTTACTTTATACCTTATTTTATACCATACTTTAACTGAAGATATTTTTACTTTAAGTGCATTTTTTTTTACTTTTAGTGAATATATTTTTTTACTTTAAAGAAAGTCATTTTATATTATAAACAGAATCTTTACTTCAGTAATTTATGTTATATAAATATTTAATATGAATATATTTAATTTATACGTAATACATATATATTTGGATATGATATATATTTAAATACATATTACTTATATATATGTACATATATGTGTATTATATGTATTATTATGTTATTACTTACTTTTGTTTTTTATTAAAATAATGTAAAAAATCTTTACTTTAAGTAGAAAATCTTCAACTAAAATAAAAATGTCTTCACAATTGATATTCAAAAGTAAAAAATGTACATTAATTTAAGTTTTAAATTTAATAGAAACAAACTGAAATCTTTGAAGCAACTAAAATTTAAAATTTTTAAGTCGGTATTTAGATGGCTTTATGAAGGTAATGTAAAATATTATTCAAGGCAAATAAGGTAAGCCAATATGACATAATATACCAAAAATTAGTGAATATATATAGAGGATTTCGATGAACCACTGAGCACTGGACACCCTGTCCCTATTGTACGTTTTAGTATATTTAGCCTATTAGTTTCACTCTGTCCGTTCGTCCGTCTATCCGTCTGTTTACAAAACTTCTACACCGTTATAGATAGAGAAAAACAAAATTTAACCTATAATTAATTATTTCAATTTTTATGGACAGGTTTTATAAAAAACTTAATGTTGTAGAACAACTTTTTCATGTAGCCTTATCCATTATAGAGCTACAGCCCCTCCAACTTTTAAACGCGTATATCTCATTTTCTGCTTAACATTTTTTCAATTTGAAAACGCCATATCATTAACTGTCAAAATGTTGATACATGCTAGATTGCAAAATTTCTTTTGTAAGACTAGTTTACATCGACCCGTTAATATCCCTATTGTGTTTTCTTACACAAAAATAATTCCTTAAGGAACTCAAAAAATTTCATAAGTATATTTTTTATTTAACATTTTTGAAAACTTATTTAAAATATTGTTTTTAAAAGTTTATTTAAATTTAAATATATAACATAAATCACCTTAACTGTATGTGTATGCAAGAGGTATCATTGCCTTTACGTTACTTAAATTTCGACAAATAAATAGTCTTTTTTTTCATAAAAAACAAAAATCAGACAATTTTTTTTAACTTCAAATAAATTTTAAAAATGACCTAATAAAATTTAATTGTAATCATAATTATTTTTTACATCATAAATATAAAAGTACACCTACTTTTGCCCTCTTTTAAATTATACAATATTTGTATAGTAATTACAATGGGAAAACCAAATTTTGCATGTTTTTTCTACCATTATAACTCCTCCTGTTTATGAGCTATTAGGGTTCAAAAATTGAAAATTGTACGCACTTGTACACATTTTCTTCGGCAAGACATAAAAGTTAAAGCTCCAGTAATATATTTTTAAATTTGTTAATGGTTTCTCTTAGTTGTATAGGGTTACAGAGTTATAGCCCCTCAAGATTGCAAAAAAAAATCCTATTTTTACATTTTTTCTTATTATATGAAATTTTCAAACTTTGGTGCAGAGTCACAATTCTAAATAGTTTCCATTATCTTTTGGAGATGTGCGCTTTTTTCATATGCAGTTATAATGTAATAGCAAAATGAAATTTAATGAGTTAAAGACTGATCATCATTATAATTCATTACATAATAATAGTGTGTAGTAAATAGTATAAGTATAAATGTAATAAATAAAAATGTTCTAAACTATTTTTAGTTTTAAATTATTATTTTAAGTTTATTTTAAATATTTCAACTTTCTAAGATATAATTTCAGACTTAGAGCCATCGACTCAAACTTTTGTTCAGCCACTTAACAAAAAACTATAACGTATTGCTTAATAAAGTATAAATATATGTATTTAATCTACATATGTACATATGTATGTAATATGTATATATATGCATACTTATAAATATTTAACATTCATTCACTTAAATTGAAAATAAAACCGTATCAAAGATTTTATTATTTATTAAAGGAAATAAAAATTCTTTTTTTTTATTGTTTTTTAATTTTCCAAAAATAAAATTAACCTAAAATAATTAAAAACATAGAAAAATAAAGAAAAAAAAAAAACAGTAAAATTATAGTTAATTCAAAATTAATATTTCAAGTTCAAAAACCGGAAAATCATTTTTTTATCATCATAAATGAAATAGAATCAAAAAAATTTATGAATAAATGTAAAATAATAAACTTTTG
This sequence comes from Poecilobothrus nobilitatus, assembly GCA_947095535.1. Lineage (NCBI taxonomy): Eukaryota > Metazoa > Arthropoda > Insecta > Diptera > Dolichopodidae > Poecilobothrus > Poecilobothrus nobilitatus. The sequence goes on along the minus strand of OX352773.1, from coordinate 237,643,784 downwards.
TTTTTTTTTTTTTGTTTTAATTTCAAAAGAAAATATTTCAAGATCAATTTCAATCAATCAAAAATAACTTTTTTTTTTGCATACTATTATTCTTTAACTCTACAATTAAAACTCTAACTTAAATCATTTGTATATGGATCTTTAAATAAAAATAAAATTTTCCATTTCTTAAAACGTTTTTAACCATTAAATTTTTTGACTGCCATTAATTATTGTTTTTTCCTTTTTGTTTTTGTATAGTATAGTAAAAAAAAATATTTATTCATTATTTTATTTCTATTAAATTCACTCTTTATTTAAGAATCAAAAAAAAATATATCTGTATATTACATATAACAAAAGTTTTTTTTTTTATTGTTTTTGACATTTAAAAAAAATTACCACAATTAATGCCGCTAGAATGCAGTCCAACACCTTCATAAAAAGATAAAAATAAAAAACAACAAAAAAAAAAAAAAAGTGATTGGTGGGATGATTTAAATTAAACACCCATTATCTTTGACAATTCATTTAAAATAGGTATAGAAAATTAAAATAAGAAAAGTAAAAGTAAAGAGTTTAATTAAGTGAATTGTTTTTTGTTTTTTTTTTTTAAATAAGAATAGATAATAGATATGTTGGTGAAAATAAAGTGAATTTTAAGTTTAACAATTATTTTGCTAAGCGTTTAAAACATTTCACTTTCATTTTCATTATAATAAAAAGTGTTGAAAATTTTTAGAAATAAATTTAAAAAAAAAAATACTTATATTATAAAGATAATTACTTTTGGAAGAAAATCATCAACGTTTCATAAAAGCTTTAAGAAAAGGGAAACCATTAAAGAAAATGTTTAACTGTCAAAAGAATGTTAGTTTAAGTCATTTTGATGGACAGAAATATGAAAAAAAAATTTGAATATTAAGAATTTCCTAAAATGAACATTCTATTACGTTATAATGGAAATAATGTGCAAATTGAAAGAGGAGATATATATTGCTAGACCACACTTTAAAATGACCGATGACAATATGATGTAATTTTACAGGAAAGTTTCAGACCATAAGATCTCACTCAGAAAATATTGCGGGTGGTATTCCTTTAACTTTTACTTGCACCGAAGTTTGTTAAAAACTTTCAGTAGTAAATGTTTTGGAGATATGTACTTCACTTTCGGTGCATTGGTGGATCCATTTTAAATTCTAGAGATAGATACCTTAGACCACGTGATGACACGATTTATGGGTTTGACTAACATGATGGGAACAATAAGGGCTTCAGAAAGACCTTTGAACATTTATGGGACCAACTTACTTAAAGAGCTGTAGCATTTATATTTGTAGAACTACGAACGCCTACCAAGGTTTAAAAAGCCCTAAAAATTTACTTTTCAAAAACGTGTATAGTATTACAGGATATTCAACGTACAGGATTTTTAAGAAAAAAAAATAAATAAAACAAGGTAGAATGTAAACCAACGGTTTTTAAAAGCGCACATTTCCAAAACTCAATATAAACTGTTTAGAATTGTGACTTGCACAAAATTTTGAAAATTTCATGTAATAAGAAAAAATGTGAAAATAGGACATTTTTCAAATTTTGAGGGGCAGTAATTCTGGAATCCTATATAACTAAGAAAAGCCATTAACACACGTAAAAATATATTATTGAACCTTAATTAATTTTCATGTCTTGCCGAAGAAAAATTTGTACAGGTGTCTAAAAATAGCAAATTTTAAATTTTTGAGGCGTAATGACTCTTAAAGAGGGGGTGCTACCAAAAAATTTTCTGAAGAAATTTATACTAATTCTAAAAGTTCTTTCTTGTCTTAACAACATAACATTTTCGGTCGTTGTTAAAAAACAGAAACAATCTCCTACATTAGACAATCATCATGTCATCATTCAGAAATGTATTACTTAAATGTGGTCTTTAGATGTGGTCCACCTATATAAGATGCATGTGTATAACATATTTCGCATAAAATATCATTGAAATATGTACATATAGTATGTATAATATCCGTATATTTAAAAATACTATAAACTTAATCAATTAAATTAGAAAACATATTCACATTTCTGTACAGCATTTAATCAAAAATGAGTACATACATATTTAAAGAACAGAAAACCTTACATTCTTATCCATATACAATTTTTACACATATTTTTAGCCAATCAATTTGGAAACATAATTAGAAAAACTAAACGTAAAAAAATTCTGGTTGATTTATAAAGGTAAAAAACAATCATGTATTTTTTATATTGAAAATATGTTAAACAGAACCTGAAATGTACGCATTTAAAAAGAAGTTTTTTCAAAATTTGAAGAGCTGTCGGTGCTATAGGATCTCCAACGGTGAGGGTACATAAAAAAGTTGTTCTACAACATTACTCTTTTAAGAGACCTATGCATAGTTAATATTTCATTGCTCTTTATTAAACAGTATATAAGTTTTGTAAACAGAAGGATTGACAGAGCGAAACTAATAGCAAATTTTTCAAAATGTGCTTAAAAGGATAATTCACAAAAACATGAAGTGACATTACTTAGGAAAAAAAATTATTACATTATGGTCTTTTATAATTGAAATGCAATTTTATGTTTCGGTATTAACGAATATATTGTGGAGATTCACTTCGCCGTAATTGTGTACTCAATAGATTATTGATTCCTTTAAAGATTTTTTGTAGACAAATTATCTCTAAATCTTCGCTCTGTTTATTCAATGTAACTAAATCTAATAAAAAATAGAATATAAACTACCAGCATCTGTAAATGCATAGTAATAAGTTAACTATATTATTTAAATCATATTATTTCAAAAACAAAAGTTAATAATTTTTATTTCATAAAGCCGATCAAATACTCCAGGCAACGCCGGGTACTCTGCTAGTGTACATATATAATAATGTTTATTATATACATATTTATATATAAGATAAATTTTATAAATAAAATTTTTATTATTTTATATAAAGAACGTCAGTTTTTGTATGCTATCTTTTTATATTTTATAGATTTTTAGGTGCAGAAAGTCTTTCTTTACATTTTAAAATATATTTAAAGCATTTATAATTTCTTAAGAAAAAATCTCTTTAATTAGATATCCTATATTTCATCTTCAAAATTTTAATCTAAAAAAAAATTTAATTTTATGAGAAAACAGAACCTAATAAGTTCAAACCAATTTAAAATATGTATATGTATGTACATGTAACCTTGTCATTAACTTTTTTATTACAAAATTTAATTACTTGTTAAATATTAACAAATTTTTTAATTATTTTTATTTTTGTCTCGGTAATAAAAACAATTTCAATTTTTCTCATCCCAATTTATTATTAGTATTAAAAATTACAATAAATCTCTTGAAATCATTGAATAAATCAATTTTTAAAAATTTTATCAATACAAAATTATATTATGAACTTGACCGTAAATTAAATTTTAAATGAAAAAGAGAAAAAAAAAAACAATAACATAATAAAACAAGTCTTATTATTTCAAATAATTACCAAAGAAAATTTTAAAAAAATTATTGAAAACTATTAAAATCTTAACAAAAAAGAAAAAAAAAATCAATTAAATTCATTCAAAAATACTGTAATTGTTGTTAAATGTTGAAATTAAAATCCCTAAGAGTTAATAGAAAATTTGACAGTAATAAACTTAATAAAAGATTAATTGTTTTCAAAAAAAATTGTTAAATTATTAAAAAAGAAAAATAAACACTTTAAATTATAATGTAATTTGATTTTATTTAATTAATTTTATTAATTGTTGATTTGACATTTAAAATAGTAAGTTTTGCAAACAAATTTCACACTCATAATATGTTTTTTAAGTTTATTTTGCAAATCAATTTTATTTTGCTGACACATACATATGTTTTATCATTCTTTTTGGCATAATTTTGCTTTTACAAGTAGAAAGTACCTATATAGCACAAATTTTAATTAATTTTAGTTTTTTTTTTAAGTTCATTCCTCTGCCACATAAATTTGACAAGAAAATTATTCAGCCATTTATTTCTAGATCTGATTGTAAAGGCGAAATAATTCTTATGACATGTGTGGAATTCGAACCAACAGTCCCTCGGTATTTGCAGCGTTTTTCATACCATATTATTGACTAAGCCACGGAGGCCTAAAATTTTAATTTAAGTGAGTAAATTTTAAAAAAAAATATAAATATTTAATTGCTATAAACAAAACTAAATTTGAAGATTCACTTTAGACGGAAAAAAATAAATGTCAAGTTTACACTTTAATTGACTGTAATATTAAATTTAAATATTATAGTACATATTATTTAAAAAATAAAAGTTAATAATAAAGGAATAAAACATTAATTTTAATATATTTATGTATATTCTTTAAATTAAAAAAAAATTTTGAAAAAGTTTTTATTTTTTAAGTATAAATTTATATAAAAAAGATTGGAACATGCAACTTTGTTTTAATGATTTTGACGTTGAAAGTACTTAATACATATGAAGATTAATTTTTTTTATATTATATTGTTACATTAATTTTATAACAACAACCCAATTTAACTATATCAAACATCCTACATCCTAACCTAACCCTACATCCTAAAATTATTCTTTTTGTAACTTCAACTACCATTAATTTACGGGAGCGTGTCTTATGCGCATATTTCATTTGCCCCTAGGATCATTTGCCCGTAGCATCATTTGCCTGTATTTCATTCTAAATTAGGAGAGATTTTAGAGAAAGCAGGACTGTATTCTTTTTCCAGAATATTTATATAGTACAGGGTGTCCATGACTCAAGTACACGCACTGCACTCAGTGTTTGGGGGCATTAAAACAAACAAAAAATTGTACTGAAGGGGAGGGTCTATTGTGCACCCTATTCGAGATATGAGGGATTAAAGATTTTTAGAGACTGATAAAAAAATCTATAACTTTTGAACGTCTTGCTGATAGAGAGATAAAAAATCTATTTTGTAGAGTATTTTGTCAGGTTTAATTTTTGTGTAATAATGATCCCCATATACCCAAAAGTTACAAAGTTATGAAGGTTCGCTCAATCACAATAGAAAAGTGTGTTATTTTCATAAGTGTGTTATAACACGTTTTGTGTGTTATAACAACCTTTTAAACTTTTCCAGCAAATATTTTTTACGTTTTCAAGTGTTGATTTCATTTTTTTCCATTTTGACGTAAAATTGACAGCCAATTGAATTTATATATTAAAAATTCGTTATATAAAAAAAATAAAATTAATAAAATTACAAAAAGCAAAATATAAATATTTACCAATAATTTTCAAAAATTTTAAATGTATTTTACCTGAAAGAAAAAAAAAAAAAATTATATTAAAATGTTTTTAATTTAAATTTAAAGTATATAATAATTATATTAAATAAAACGAGGAAATAGAGTAGAGTAGAGTGCAGTAGAGTAGACTGTTTGACTCTGACTATATGGGATACCCGTATGAACGTAATATATGCTGTTTCTGTTTCGTAATATATGCTGTAAAATTTGATCATGTTTTACAAAATTTCAGATGTTTAAGTACCGATGTTAAGTACCGATATATATTTATCTAAATTTTGGAGTTGAATGACAGCTACACGGATCGGAAATATCTTAAACACTATCTCTTACACTTGTAGTTTCTCGTAATGCTTTTAAGAATAAATAGAATGTTGTGAATATAATATTTAACTCCGATTTAGTTTAGTAGGAGATTAATATGTCGCAAAAAACCCTAAACCACAAAATTATTGAACTAATAAGAAATTATTTTTAAAAAATTTACTAAAATAACAAACACAATAATAGAAAAGAACGTACCTATTAAATATGACTTGAACTGGTCAAAATAAGTCGCAAAATTTTAAGGGTCATTCACATTTAAATTTTATTTAAAATATTTTTATTTATATATCTAAAATTGTTTTGATTAGTTTTTGTTACAATTTACTTTTAAAGTTCGTGATAATCATAAAAATTAATATTTAAGGTGACTTTATTTTGTCTTGTCTGTGATCTTGACTGTGAAATAAACTTGTTCTAGGATATATTTTGAAATTTTTTTGTTATTTTTTGTTTTTACTCAATTTATTTATAATTTATGATATAAAGAAATTTTTTCTTTTGATTTTAAAACTTTTTAAATTTAATTAACTTAAACAAAGAAATTTAGTTTTTGTTATTAGTTTATAAATATTTTGAATCAAATATTATATTTGTTATAGAGACATCAGTTTTTGTAAGTAATACGCAAATGGATATTAAAATTATGATATGAACATAAATTATAAGACTTAAATTGTTATTGACATGATTTTGAATTTGTTGTTAAATTTTGTTATTCTAAATTTATATAAATATAAAAGAATTATAAATATAATATAATGGATATTAATTTAGCAAATACAATAATGATAATGAGTTTTTTTTACTTTTGGAAATAAATATTTTTATTTGTGCGCCATCTATTATTTTATGCAAACATTATTATATCTTTATTTTTTTGTTATATTTCGATATGATAATAATTATATATGTACTTATTTTTTTTATTTAATTATGTAATCCAGTCGAAGTTTGCAGCCAAAGTCTTTTGAATGAAATGTCAGTATTTGAACCGCTACATTATTGGCTGAATATTTCTTTTTACATAAGGATCCATAAAATAATACCATAAACCATAAACATTTAACAAACATTATTATTTATTACCATTGTGCTTTTTTCAAAGCCACCTTATAAACATATGGTTCATATGGAAAAATAAGTTTGATAGGTTAACAGAACTTTAATTTTTGACTTTAAAATAAAAATAAATTTACTTAAGAATAATTTGAATTTAGAGCAAATCCAATTAGAACTGAATTTTTTGATTAAAAAAATTAAAATAGGGACACATTTTCTAAAGTTTGAAACAAAAACCTCATTTAGGTAAAAAAATAACGTTATTAAGCGTTTTAAATTTATGAAATGTTAAACATATGCAATAAGCGTTTAAACGGTAAGCAGTACTAAAATTGGTTCTAAAAATTATTTCAAACATTTTAATTATATCATTAATTAAATCTATCTTTAAGCATAAGCATTATAGGAATATTCTATATACTTGCTAATATTTTATTTTTTTTGTTCTTCACGTATTCAGATTCAGAAAACATTGAGTATAGATCTTAAAATATAATTATTTGAAAAATGTATGTTTTTCTCAAATTCTCAAAAGAAGTCAGTTAACAAATCGGATGAGATTTCATAAGGTTTATAACTAAAATACATTGCTTTATTTCAAGTGATGTATATATATTTTATTTGTAAACAAATAAACATTAGATTAGATTAGATTTTTGGGGTGTAAATGACACTGCGATATTTTGATATAGATTTATTGTGCTACCAATGTTATTATATGTCGTGGATTTTGGCTCTACTGATATTTTTATCAGCCCTACTACCTGTACAGTGATTTGCTATTCCAACTTTGTTTAAGTGTCCCTTTAGTCGGCAGTGTCCCGAGACGAATTCGGTTAGAATTCTAAGTTTATTTTTAATGAATCATATGATTTTCTTATTTCTTTTCTGGTTATGGTTTCCCAGAAGCTCCTTAGAATGTAAACAAAATTGTAAAACTTTGAATATTTATAAGATCTATACTCAATGTTTTCTGAATCTGAAAATGTGAAGAACAAATAAAATAAAATATATATTCTATATATGCAAGTATATAGAATATTCCTATAATGCTTATGCTTAAAGATAGATTTAATTAATGAATATTTCTGTATCTTTGTTTTTTATAAATTAAAGGGATATAAACATTTATAATTAAAGTATTAATACCCTAACCTTAAAAAAAGAATTATACACGACAATATTCTAATTCTAAATAGCCAAAACATTTATAAATATATAATATACAAAAATCCAGTGAATGGTTTAGTAGTTAAGACAACAACCTTTTATACGAAAGGTCTGGGGTTTAAACCCCGGCTAGATTATTAATAAAAAATAATATGGATTTTTTTTTATAATACATACATATATAATTAGTAGAATATAATTAAGTTAAAAAGAAGCATATATCTGTTATAAATTATAATTAATAACATATTGTAATAGTAATTGTTATATAATAAAATAATTAAGGGGCTTCGCTGGCCTAATGGGTAAGAGCGTATAAAATACGCTGTAAACACCGAGAGAGTGTGGGTTGGAATCCCATACACGTCGTAAGAGTTATTCCCCCTTACGGCATTTACAGCCACGTTTGAATAGGAAAGGCTGTGTGATTTCCTGCCCACATTTATGTGGCAGAGAAATGCATTAAAAAAAAAAATAACAGCCTAGCCTAGTAATTAACGGCGTCGTGAAATTAATGATTCCCTAAACTGAAGCTTAGTGACATATGAATATGATAATACAAATTATTTTCATAAAAAAAAAAAAAAACAAATAGGAAATAAATAGCATCACAAATTCCGTATCATAAAACGTAATACTTCATCTTAAAAGATCAAATCTTCAGTATAAGTTCAATTTAATGCAGTTTTATTTGAATTTAAAATTAAAAATAATCAAATTTAATACATTTTATATTTAAATTTAAAATTAAAAATTTCATCTTTAAATATAATATTTTAAAGGCATTAAATTAAAAAATATATATATATATATACATATATATATAATAATAAAAAAGTAAAAGGTTAAAAATTAATTGATATGAAATGAAAAATTATAATTAAAAAAAAAAAAAAACTTTTTTTTAGTATATAATATAATATATAATTATTATTATTAAAAATATAGTATTGAATCTAATTGCTACCATATTATAATGAATTATTTTAATATTCCATATTAAATTTTTATTACAAAGTAATGACTATACAGTTAAACTAACTTTAATATACCGTAAACCTAATCATCAAAAAATTATATTTCCTTTTATATATAATTAATCTAAAGATATATTATTAGATACAAGTAAAGTTTATTAAGTTTTATATAATAAATTCACGTATGTTGTAGAAGTAATAGTTATATAGATAGGACTTTAAATCTATATATATATATATAATCAGATTTCGGTCAGATATAAAGAAAAATATTCATTTAATTATAAAGGATTTGATCCATAGGTTATTTATATAGTACTTATTCCTATATATTATATTAATGAAAATAATCCACAAAAAGAAATTTAAATGAAATCGTTAAAATAAAATTAGTTCACACTAAATTTATGTTTAAATATTAAAATATGGGAAGTAGAACAATTATAACAGTACATAAACTAAACTACAAAAAAAAAAAAACTAAGACTATCATGTTACAAATGTAAGAAAATTATAACTGTTAATTTTTTATTTATTTCAAATTACAATTTCAATGTAATTACAATTTCAATGTAATTTAATTACATATTTATATTATATTTAAGTACTAAATCTATAGGTTATATTTAAATACTAAGGACCTTTTCGAACCATTACATATAGTACTTGACACTAGCACTTTGCACTTGCATTTTTCGAAAATACATAATTATTGCACTAAATATCTCGTTAAATTTCTGTCCGGATTTCAACTTTATGTCATTTAAAAAATTTTTAGGAATAGAATCAGTCTTACCTTAATGCATATTTTTATAGCATTTTTATGTCAAATTTATTTTGACAGGTGTAAAAAAGCATTTTATTCTAGCATTAATTAACTATATTTAGAATTATTTATTATCACTATGGCAATATTGAGTAAATTTTGAATGCACATAATATCATTAATTGTCAGTTGTTATTATTTTAATTTGTTAAATTTTTTGTCAAAAGAATAAATATGGAAGCTGTATTATATAACATAGCTAGGTAGCTATAAATTTTCTTACATTAGTTAAGGTATTACAATAAGCAAAAGTTAACTTACAATTCTATTATTTTCCAAAAAAGTTGTATCATTTAATAATAAAGAAATATATTATTTTGTAGAATAATATTTATTATCTGCCTTCTTCTTTTACTTTTTGCATTATTATGTTTTTATATTCACTAGATATGCTTTTAACAAAATCAAAAAAGAATTATTTTTAGTGTAAGTGCGATCATCTAGTGTGATTTTTAAAACACTAATTTTTGACAGATAATCAAGTGTTAAGTGCAATGAATTCCGGGCAGCATTTGGTACTATTCGGAGTTTTCGGATAAAAAAATAGTGCGATAAAATAATATTTAGTGTGAAGTGCGATGTTTAGTGTGATAATTCGAAAAGGCCCTAATTCTATCTCAAAACTTCATATTAGAGCAAAAGAATGTTATCCGACTACATATGTATGAATATGTAATCAAAAACGTTGTAACTGCAAAAATTTACTATTATCAAGAATAACGGAAAATTTTTGGCGAAATTTCGCTTCTTGTTTTGCGTTTTCTTGCTTTTTCTTGTAAAATTAAAATTAGCTATATTTGATTCTGTAGAGTTTGGATTTTGGATTATGAAACCGTACATTGTGATTTTTTTTTTTGATAGACTGACAGTTAATTATATTCTGTTGAAATTATGAGCAATGTAATCCCATTCGACTATATTTTTATGTTATTCCCTCAATATTATAATTGTCATATGCCGATCAAATTGAAAACCAGAGAAAAATAGGGCTAACTCCTAAAATGTGTTGCGATCTTTTACTGCTTACTCTATCAGACTTTAAAAATATGAAATTCAATATTTAGTAAGAATCAACAATAAAATAAAAAATTAATAGTTTCAAAACGAAGAAAGTTTATTAGAGAATTCAGAAATAGTTATATAGTTTCAGAAGTTTGAAGATTCGCGACACCTAATTATTTTCAAATATAAAGAGTCGTCTTGTTCCTCAATGTAATTTTTTTAATAAAAAAAATCAACATGTTCATCATACATTCAACTTCCAATTAAAAATAATTTTTCAATTAAAATTATGTTATTTTTTTTGCTTTTTGCATAAATTTTGGACTTAGAAAAATAAAGAAACAATTTTCCGTTAAACAATTGAAAAATTACATCAAAAAGCACGTGTTTAATGTTTTTTTTTTTCTATTTAATTTTATTACTCTATCACAAAAAAAAAACAATAATTTTTAATTAGCATCAATTTTATAAGAAAAAAAAAATTTAAATAGCATCTTTTAAGCACAAAAATATAATTAAAAAAAAAACATAGTAAAAATAAAGCTAAAAAATTAACTTGCATCTTCAAAAACCTGTCAAATTTTCTAGCAAAAAACACCAAAATGAAACAAACTGGTTTATTTTTTATTTTTTGCAATTTTTTTTTTTTTTCTAATTATCATTATAAAATCAGTTCATTTTCAAAATTCATGATTCTGTCTTAGTGATTCCATTTTCATGTTTTACACAACAATAAATACCTTCTGGTAGGTAAGTTATTTCAAATTCAACATATGTTGTGTTTTTTTTTGTTGAACACTTTCAATGGTGAATAATTCTTTTTGACTTTTTTTCTGAATGAAATTCTTAGTTAAATTTTTGTGTTTTTTTTTTTTTTTTAAATAATTTCAGAACCGAAAAAAAACGCCAAAAATTAAAATTTTAATTAATTCAATTTTCAGGTATTTCTATTAGTGTTTGTTTTTTTTTTTTTTTGATTTGTTGTGGTTGTTTTAGTTTTGGTTTGTAAAATTTTTAGTTGCTTCAAGACTTAAAGAAGTTGAATTGAATTTTAACTAAATCTTTATACGACCTTTATTGTTACTTTAGTTTTTTATTTTTTATTTTTATAATGTTGTATTTTGTTTTTCTGTTTTGCTGAAAGTTCTTTTTTTTTCGAATACTGTCGTTGCTTTGTTGCATGTATCATTACATCACAAGTACATATAGTTTCAAGATTTAATTTTTGTTTTGTCTGTTACACTTTTTCCCTAAAAAAGTTTCAAATAAGAAAAAAACCTAAATTTTGTATGTTACAAGTTTTAAAAAGAATTAATTTTAAAGAAATAAAGCAGTGACGATCATTTTTTTTAATTTAGAGGATATGCATTTTAAGAAAAAGACGGCAGGGAGAGCAATACTGTAGCAGCAACCTCCAAATAATTAAATAAGTTAAATATATTTTAGTTTTATATAATATGTTGTATCTACTACTACTACTACTATCGTAGACTAGATTCGTATAATATGCAAAAATTTAATCAATCAAGGAAAATATATTGTATCCAACTGCACACTGAAAAATTTTCTCTTTTCTTTGCTGTGAGTTCCTGTGAGTCATTATGCAATGGGAGCAGTTATTGTGTTTATACCATTTTATTACCAGTTATTGTATTTTATACCATTTAATGATATCTTTTGAAGATTATTATCTTCCTTAAGAAAAAGAGGTTTCAAAAATATTCGTGAAGAACACAATCAAAAGAACAATAAACTATATTCATAAAAAAGATAAGTTTGTAGTAGAAAACGTGCTATATTGACTATTGTGTCATTTTATATTCAATGATTTTTTTTCATTTAACATTTTATAATTTTTAATAATATAAATTGCTAACTCTTTAATTAATTACTTTCACATCACTGATCTATTAAATTAACTTATTATACAATAAAATATCTTAAATCCACCCACTAATCTATCTTTGATGAACAGGCATTTGTAATTTTTTCTTTCTTGATATCATTTTTCGTCTCTTTTCCAATGCACAAAAAACTTTTTTATAACTTTTGTATTAAAAATTTTCGTGTATTTTACCTCCTCTTAATTAATAAAGGTAAAAAAAAAAAGTACTCAAAATATTCATTACCTATCTTAATAACTAAAAGTACCAAAAACCACAAAAACAAATTTTTTTTTTATTTTAATTTTTAGAATTTTGGTACTAACAACAATTTAATGCACATGTAAGTACTAAATGTTAAACAACTATAAATTGCTGAAAATATGAGATCAGATTATTTAAGATTTTCCAAACAAAGTGGAATACAGTGGAATCAAAGGGTAATGAAAGAGAAGGAACTACAAAATAAAAATAAAACAGAAAAAAAAAAAAAATTGACTATAGTTTTTTTGTGTTTTTTTTTATTTTTTTTTTTTTTTTTGTTAACTTAGTCTACTGTAAAGCTCTAGGGCATTGTTTTTGGTCCGTTAAATTTTGGTGTCTCGTCGACACTATATATAAACTTATGTATACGGATTTAGTTGCGCACACAGACACACTCATATGCACACCACAAATAAAATATTAATTTTGGGAATTGAAAAGTTGGATATTTCGTTTTTTGTTAAGTTTCAAATTTTTGAATTTTTGTACTATACAACATTTTCATTAAGCAGAGAATATTATGGATTGGCAATGAAAGCTTTGCTTTAAATATTTAAGAGTGTAATTTATATTTTGTATATTATATATACTATATATGTGCAAGAAATTGCATTATACATATATGTTATACACGATATACGAGTACCGCATATATACAAGTATAATTATTGTGTTATATGAGTATATGACTTGTTTTATATCATACTTTTTGTAATACAATGCATTTTCCGACATTACAATTTAATAACAAAGGTGTAAAATAAAAAAATAAAAAAAAAACAAATTAATTGAAAACAAAAAAAAACAATTTCTAAAAGAATTTCAATTGAGTTGAGTTACAAATGCCTTTGAAAGTTACAGTAATTTTTTATGTTTTTCATGTAAAAATAAAACACCTAAGCCCTCCAGAAAAAAAAAAAAAAAACAATATACAAATTTAATTTAGTAGGTACTTTATTAATATTTGTTTTTTTTTTGATTTAAGAAAAATAAAAACATACTGAATTCCTACAAATTACAATCGACTAAATTTATATAACCGCTTATTGTGCCTTCTTTGGTTTAGTAAAGTTTTTGTTGTCTTTATTCATAATTACTGGAATACAATTCTCTAGTATTGTTTTTTACAGTTGATTTGATTTAATAATTATATATTATATAATTAATAATATTTTATGAATGGATGTGATGTTTAAAAAATTCAATTAAGTCTGAGAATTTTAACAAAAAGTTTAAAGTGACGGAATGGTTCCATGTATAACACCAAAAACCTGAAAATGATTTCTTAAAAAAATTGTTAAACATTTTTGACAGGTTTTTATTTAATAATATTTTTGAACTATTTTCCACTATTAGTTATTATTAATTTTTAAACTATTAGTTTTTTCTTTTTTTTTTTGAGAGGAGCTGCATCAGCGTAAAATATCTCTGGGTCATTTTGAGCTTTTACTGATCAAAAACACCTCCTTTAAAAGCAAACTTTAAGATCTGATCTTTAATACAAATGACAGTTTCGAAAATTAAAATGTTCGGAGGAAACATCTAAGAGTAAGATGTTTGGAGGAAACGATGTCTGTGGAATTTAATTTGAAAAACTTTCATTAAAAACGAATCATTATTACATTAATCATTAATTTCACTAAGCCATTGAATACTCAGCTGTAGCTATTGTACAAGACTTTGACAAGTAAACATTTCTTTTATTTCTACGCCATCTATTATCTTATACAATAATTATTTTTTTATTTTATTATTTATATTACAATATGATGATTATATATACTACAATATATATATACTTATTGTTTATTTAATTATATTTTACTAATTATATATTATAAGAAAAATCTATATTATTTTTTATTAATCTATATGATTCAGACGGGGTTTGAAGCCGAGACCTTTCGAATGAAAGTCCAGTGTCTTAACAAATTAGTTAGATGGCATGGCATAATACGGTTTCATAAACGGTATATGCGTAAGAAAAACGCTGCTCAATGAGTTGTGTTAGGCCATTATAAAAGTACTTCGGTATAGAGAAGAGAATATGACGGACTTCTTATTTCTTATTGACAAACTTTCAGTGGAGATGCTAATTGTTTTCTTTCTTTAGAAAACAAGGTATTTACCCATGTAAGCTATCTATAAAATCAAGTTAACTGACCCAAATGTTTGACGATAGCTCAGTGAAGTAACCGTAAAAGTAAAGCTTAAAATTAAATTAAATTCTTAATAAGACGAATAATAAGATTTTGAATTTTATTGAGATAACCCGGCGATTTTTCAGTAGTTGTGATGCCTAAATATGAACGTTATACTCCATTTCCGACGTATAATACATTCTATAGATATTAAGAAGAATTGATGAAGAAAAGTAAGCAGTACAATACAAAAAAGCTAAACATAAAGCTGCATTTTTAGTTATAGCAACAATATGATTTGATCAAGTATATTGAGTAAAACTCCTTCCTGTAATAATATATTACCAATAATGGTTGCTATAGCTTTATAAAAGTACACTTTTTATTAGATCAAATATAGCATTAGGTTTATTTTACAAAAATTTTCAAGTTCCGGATTTGAAAGTTTTATTTTCAGAAACAAAATACGTCTTTTGACGATAAGAACTTATACAACAAGTATATAGGTAAATAATATCAATTTTTTACTACAACTGTTCCTTTTAGAATGAAAAGAACTCTTAGATACATTTTAACTTTAAATGATTTTATGTTTTTACATATATAGATGAAAACATAATCAGGAAAAAAATATAACAATTCCAGTTTGTTCTTATAAACTATGTAGGCCCATATGTACCTGTACTTTGAAGCAAAAAAAAAACTTGTAAAAAAGTGTGAAGGCATCAGTAAAACAATTTTTAAAAAATCGCATATTAATTGACCGCAAGCAATATATTATCAAATAAAAAAATTAAAGCTATGAACATTAATTTTGTATCTTCCGTTAGAGAATTCAAAATAACGAAAGTACAATATATACATACATCTGCTATATATATTTCCAAATTTATAATTTTTTTTTTTTCAACATTCCCGGCCTATACTTTATTAACTTTATTTCAAATCCATCCTCTAATCTATTTTTAGTGCGCAAACATTTGTATTTTTTGCTATAGGTATAGGTATAATTTGTTGATGAGCAAAATTTTTTTTTTTTTTTATTTACTTTTGGGATTTAAAAGAGTTTTTATATTTTCCACCACCTTTAAATCTACAAACATATAAAAGTACCAAAAATTTTTTTACTAGAATTGTGTTACCAGCTGAAATTTAATAGACAAAATGAAATATTCAACAACACTTCTAAAAAAAAATATCATATACGATTGTAAGTAAATATTTCCAAGTACATACAATGGAAGAGGAGCTAATCGGAAATACAAGAGAAAGGATTGAAAATAGAAAAAACAAAAACAAACTAAAATAAAAACAAAAGAAAATTTACTTTTTTTTATCAATTTTTTTTTAAAGTCTTAACTCAATCTAATGTAAAAGCTCTAGGGCATTGTTTTTGGTCCGTTAAATTTTGGTGTCTTGTCTCGACTCTATAAATTAATGGATATATTATAATATGTATATTATATACATTGTATATGTAGTCTTATTGCCATCTGGTATAATACCAAATTATTATAGTCTATTTATTAGTACTATACAGAAACATAACATAATTTTTTAGATTATATGGAAGATATTTTAGTTGTTGTATTTTTTAAAGTTTTTGTTTTTTTTTTATTTTACTACAATTCAACCCAATTTATTACATTATAGCGAATATTGAATTGGTAATGAAAGCTTTACTAATAGGAGTATATAGAGAGTATTTTTGTATATGCAAAAAATTGCATTATAATTATTGTTATAAATTATATACATACATAATATATAAGACGTGTTGGTGCTATATGACGCGTTTTATATCACATTGTTTTTAATAAAATTCACTTTCTGACACTATAACTTAATCACAAAGGTGTAAAATAACAGAAATTAAATTCAAAAAATAAAAAATAAAATGAACATGAAAGTTACTGTAATTAGTTATGTTTGAAGGGATTATTTTCTTATACATATACGTATATTACATGTACAACATAAAGAAAAATATCATGTACCTAAATTAAATTGAGTGTTTTTTTTTTTTTCTAATTTTTCTTTTTTTTTTCAATTTTAAAACAAATTAAATTAGTGTATAAGTTACTTGTGTATATACTTTATTTGCTCCAGTATATACAATTTTCTTGTCTTATAATTATTATTATATAATATAATATTCTATAGTACTATTGACTAACTCAGAATTGATTTTTCTAAGCCTAAACTTCCAGATCATTGCCTCAATAGTTTGTAGATGACGTCTTTTCAATTAACTGTTACTCCTCCCAACAACCCAATAACTTACTATATTTCCTTAATTCCCCTTTATTCCTATTTTCTCCAATTCCAAACCAAACCGTATAGGTACAATAATATCATATAGACTCAACATAATGTTTGGTTTAAAAGGCAGTTTTTTGTTG
Organism: Poecilobothrus nobilitatus; assembly: GCA_947095535.1. NCBI lineage: Eukaryota > Metazoa > Arthropoda > Insecta > Diptera > Dolichopodidae > Poecilobothrus > Poecilobothrus nobilitatus. The sequence goes on along the minus strand of OX352773.1, from coordinate 237,626,442 downwards.
ATTCTAGTTTAACACTATCAATGAAAATTCTTGCGTTGATCTCATTGCGTTTTTTGGTGATTCCCATCTACTACCGCAAAAAAATAATGCGATGGTAGGTGCGATTCGCTATAGGTTTAAAAAGAGAGTGTATTATTGAATCTAATAATCTAGAACTCTAACCATTAATTGATGTTATACTAAGCCTATAAGATTGAGTTCTTCTTCATATATCTATATGCAGAAGTAATTTAATCCCACAACATGATGCAGCTCAAAGTTGAATAAAAAATTAATCATTCTATACATACAGATTATTAAAATTATACATAAAAAAAAACAAAAGGATGAATATTTTTTTTCTTTTTAATTTTCAGTGCATTAATCCAGTCTATGATCAAAAAAAAAAAATCTTCCTATATAATTTTTGATTTGTCGAATTAGTGATATTAAAAAAAATTTTATGATGGTAATGTACAAGACAAAATCAAGGTACAACGAATAAGTAAAAGTGAAAAATTAAATAAGAAATGCATTTTTCCCACAAAAAAAAAAATTATATTTTATGAGAATTTTCATTGTATACCAGTATACACTCTACAAATCCTGATGTTAACTTTATTTTTATCTATAGAAAAAAAATTATGTATACGTATGTTATTTTCTTACAATTTTTTAAACATACCTAAATTTTATGCTATTGTTTGAGTCATACAAAATTTTAAAAATTTGATTTTTAACAGAAAAAAAAAATTGAACCTATTGAAAAAAAAAAACTTTTGAAATGGAAATTCATAGATATAATGATGATTTTCACCTATTGTATGTGTAGTGTAGCAGTCTACCTTTTGATTTATCAATCAAATTATAATATAATCAAGTACTATTAATAGTAAACAAAATATTTAATATATGTATATGATAATTAAAAAATATTTTTTTCACTATATAGAATCTAAAGATAAATTGGCATAAATATTTGTAAAAAAATTATTTGTTTAAGGTGAATATTTTAATATTAAATTGAAATCAACTCTGACCTGAGTTGCAAATGAATTATATTTGAATTGGGGAATGAAATTTTGAATATTTATTGATAAATTTTATTTCGTCCCTTATAATTTCATATTTAGAGCTCACCACTAACAGAGTAAATTATATTATGTTACGTTTTGGACTTACTATTTCTCAGAAACAAAATATTTTTTTATCACCTTGGTTATATCAAAAATCTTGGTATAAATTTACTTTAAGGGGCCTCGGTGGCCTAGTGCGTAAGTCGGTGGCCTAGTGGGTTCAAATCCCACACACGTCGTAAGAGTTATTCTCCCTTACGACACTTACAGCCACGTCTGAACAGGAAAGGCTGTGTAATTTCCTATCCACATTTATGCGGCAGAGAAAAGCATTTAAAAAGAAAAAAAAAACTTACTTTATTATTACATATACCATAAAATGGTATACCATCATACCATAAAATTAAAATAAAAAGAAAAGCTATGTAATCTTCTAGGTAGGCGCTAAAACATTTAAATAAAAAATTCTATCATGTACAGGCAATTAATTCTAGATCAAATCATCAACATACATATCTTCTATGCATATATATAAAAGTGAATGTTTGTCTGCTATTTCTGATTTATAGACTCGAAAACTACTAGATAGATTCCGAAGAAATTTTCAATGTGCCATATTGAAATAGAGAGAAAGGTTTAAGGCTTGACTACTTTTTAAAATTGTGACTGGTTTTGGTAACTCAACTTCCAGCGTTCAAAACTTCGTATTTCAAAAATCAAACGCGTTAGCGACCTGAAAATTGCTACGCAGATATTCGCCCAAAAATTAACAAACACATTTTTACAGTTTTCAAAAATTCTGAGTGATTTGGCTAGCTGCCATGAAACTCCCAGCGTCCATAATTTCAGAATATTTCAAAAGCCAAAGGTGTTACCGACCTGAACATTTATAAGCAGGTATACTCTCTTGAAAATTAACAAACACGTATTTTACCATTTTCCGAAATTATGAATGGTTTTTATAATTTTATTTACAAGATGAGTTACATAATATACCGGAATTGTACTGTCAAGCAAATAATATTTTTGTTTAATTATCATTTAAATTTTTAAAATTGTTTTAAAGTTGTATAACAATAAATAAAAATTTTAAATAATTAAAATCAATAAACATTGTTACTTAAAATAATAAAGAAGGGGCCTCGGTGGCATAGTGGGTAAGAGCGTATAAAATACCAAGGGAGTGTCGGTTCGAATCACACACACGTCGTAAGAGTTATTTCCCCTTACGACATTTACAGCCACACCTGAACAGAAAAGGCTGTGTAATTTCCTGTTCACATTTATGTGGCAGAGAAATGCATTAAAAAAAAAAATAAAAGAATTATTAAAATTATCAGGATCAAACTTATAGCCTGGTAAATTTTTTTATGTACCTAACTATGTATTCGGAATGGGCTAGCAACGTAGACTGGGTCCACCTAATTTGATATATAAATTATATTCTTTATTTTTCTTTTTGTAACAATGTCTTATTTTAATACCTGTTCAAACATGGTTAAAACGTTCCTGTATAAATGTAATTTTTTTTTTATTATATTCCCTCTAATTGAACTTGGATTTATAATACTAACCTAGTTTTAAATATTACCTAAGTTTGCTATGGATTTAAATTATTTCATATACTTTTTATTATATTTTATTATTTATAAACATTTTTTAACTGATTTTTTCTCATTCCACGTGGAAAAATAAATTCCTCATTATTAAATAAATATACATATACATATATATTATAGAAATATAAATGTACGCATAAGAGTAAGATCACAATATACTGCCTCAATATGATTATTATGTTAATGTGACGTCCTATATTTTCTTCTACTTCTTTGAATTACTTAAATTACACAATTTTTTTTTTTTTTACACAATTAGAGCATAAATTTTTCAAATCTTTTAATTATGTATTTTAAATTTTAAATGACACACATTTTGTTTTCATTTTTCACTCAAAATCCCTTACAAAAAAAAAATAATGGAAAAAAAAAAGAAATGGGTATATTTTAAAAAATTCGGAAGTTAAATGTTTGTTTTGTTGTCACTACTATATACTAATTCATTAGTTATTGTTGTTTGAGAGTCAGAAAAAAAAGAGTAAGAAAAACAAAAAAAAAAAAACGAAAATGAAAACAAAAGGTGAGTAAATTGTCACGGAAATTTTCAGTTTTTCGTCAATTTTTTTTTTGTTGTTTTTCATATTTTTAAATTAAAAGAGTTAGCGGCGCTACTGCTTACCACTGTGACTCGTGTTTTTATGTGTTATTTTTTTTTTTTTTGTTTTGACGAGGAATTACAGTTAAAATGATTTTTTTTTGTTTTTTTTTTGTTTTATTAAGTATAAGTAAATATTTGAGACCTCTATTATCTAAAATGTGTAACAAATAAAAAAAAATAAACAAATGAATTTATGTACATACATATGTACATAAAAACAAAAAAGAAGGTAACTTTATCAAACAACAAATGAATATTAAATTATGGGAACTCGTTCCAAAAAAAAAAAAAAACAAAAAACAAAAACAAAACAAACAAAGAAATTAAATAAACAAATAAAAATATGGAGAAAGAATTACGGTACAAAAATCATATATGTATGTATTAATTTACAAAAGAAATACGTAAAATACAAATAAATTGAATGTAAATAAATAAAATAAAAAGAAAACTGCGAAAATAAAACCAAAATGTTTAGGTATAAATATACAAACATATACATTATTTATTATTAAGAATTACAACTATACTATGATGATGCATTTAACACCTTTAACGAAAAGATGAAGTTTTTAAAATTATTGAAATTTTTTAAAAACTTTCATTTTTCTTTTTTTTTTTTTTATTTATACGTAATTTGTTTTTTTTTTTTGTTTTTTTCTTTTCTTTTTTTTTGCAATGATTACCTCATAATAAATATGATAATATTAAAATAAAATCATTATAATATTACATAAATGTTTATTTAAGTTGGTAAAATTTGATAGTAAGTTGTATATGTATATGTACATATTTGTTTTTGCACTAAAACTAATTTAAATGGTTATTAATTAATATTTAGATGTGGGGTTCAAAATTTAGATTGTTTATTTTTTGATTTTGCATTTTAAAATACAAATCGTTTTAAAATTGTTTATTTTTGTTTTATTAATTTATTTATTTTTCAATTTTTTTTTTTTTTGTTTATTTTCTTATTTTCTTAATTTTGTGATTTTGATTTTTTTTTATATTTGATTAGTTTATAGTGCCAATTTTGTTTTTTTGTTTTTGGTTTTAGGTTTTTTTTTTGTTATTAATTTATGTAATTGAAAAATTTTTATTAATAATATCCTAATAATAATAATAAATTAAAAAAAAATAAAATGATTATTAAATATTAAAAAAAAAGGTTTATAATGTCTAAATTATAATATTTTTAAAAATTCCCACGATAGAAAAAAATATTAATTAAAGCTAAATCTTGAATTTCCGGATAAAATAATTGTAGATACAAATAGTAAAGTTTTCTAACAAATTTAATATTTTGGTATTTAAATGTATAATAAATAAAAATAATAGGGTACCTATTTGAATATCATATTAATTTTTGAAAAATATTTATTTTTTATCTTCTTGATATAGAAAAGATTTTCTGATATAAATAGACAACCTATTTTATGATAGTTTTCGTAACGTGTTTGTAAAAAAAATATCGCTTTGAAGATTTACCATCTTATCTTTTAGACAGCAGTGCACTGACAGATGATATTTAAAAATTTTAATAGAATTTTGACGTATATTAAAAAGAAACAAATATAATATGAAATTGTAGCTAAACATAAAATATGATCGTAAAATGGATCTACATATTGTATATACATATATGCAACTTTGTGCAATTTAATAAACCAATAGAATAAAACGCCAATGTCGATTAATAGGTACCGAAAAAATTTTTCCATATCACCATATAATAGGATTTCAAATATTTACATTAAAGATAAATTTATGAAACATTTTTTTTGCCTACGTGAATTTACGCTCCAAGAATTATTGCCTTAAAAAAAAAAAGAAAAACAGACCACAAAAATTCATTAAGAATTATGACCCCAAAATTGAAAATGAAAAAAGATCCCATTTTTAATATTTTAATTTCAGTAATTCGAGTTAGTTAGACAATCTTTTAATATATTTCAATAAAATACATATTTTTTATATTAAAATTTAAAATCTCTCATTTTTTAAATTTAGTTCGGAAGTTTTCTTTCTCAAAAACAAAGTTGATTTAATTTTAATATTTTGTGCGGAGATCGTTTTTCATCTGTCATCTTTTGACATTAATCAACATAATTCAAAAGCATTTTTAAAGAGAACAACGCGAGTGAATTTAAAAAAAAAATTTAATAATAAAAATAAACGTTAAATAAGTGTTATACTAAAAATATTATATTTTGAGTAATTTTCAGTAATTATCTGACTATTGCGCCATGGCGTAGTGGTTAAATCGCCAACCTTTCAATCGGTTTAGTCAGTAAGAATTTGACACTATACCAAGGGGAAATTCTTGGTGACTTTGGAAGATTCCCACCTCCTTTACGAAAAAAAAATTACATTTAAATAAACAAATAAAAAGATGGAAAATCTTTTTTTTTTATATGTATTTTTTTTAAAAAAACATAAATTTTAAATAATTTAAATGTCATTATCAAATTTAAGCTGTCTAAATTTTTTTCTTCTGCAGAAAAATTGTTCTGAAGCGGTGAATGGTTGTTCTTGTAATTCTCTTTTTTTTTTTTTAAATAGTTGAAAAGAAATATGCCGAAGTGGTGAACTAAAGCATTAAATATAGATAAAATGGTTTCGCATATAACAAAATATACGTATGTACATTAAAAAAAAAAAATAAGTTTTCGAAAATGAAAAAAAAACTGGATAACTTGAACCAAAGTAAAAATTATACAAAAAATTTCAAATATGTTGAAAATTGCGAAACTTTTTCCTTAACCTTATGAAAAATCTCAACAAATTCATTAATCCCTTATCGCTCTAAATGCAAAATTTTCTTGAAAGTGTACATTCATATGGACACCATTTTATTTATTTATTTAAATAATCATCCAAGCTTTTTACCGGAATATCTTATTAAATGCATACATAGGTACTTAATTTAAAATCTTTATCTATGAAATATAAATTTTAAGGAAATGTTTTCTGCAAAAGTTTATAAACATATAAAAATTTAATTTAAAAAAATGAATGTAAATATTTAATAAATTTTCAAATTAATTTTTTATGTATTGTAATTAAAATTAAAAAATTTAATTTTTATTATTTAAGGTGATACATTCTCTATCTGTACATATACGAGTATATAAATATTCGTATATTAATTTTATCAAAATTTATATGTTATTTTTAAATTTGATTTTTTAAAGATTTATTACTGTTTATTTATTATAAAAGATAATTTAATTAAATTTTTTATTTTTAAAAAAAAGGTCAAATTAAAATAACATTTTATCATTCCCTTTCAATATTTAATAAATAAAAGCGGCATTTTTTCTTAAATATTTAAAAATTTAATCAATAAAAATATAAAAAAAATGTTAATAATAAAATTTTATAAATATAAACTAAATGACAAATTTACTGCTTTTAAATAATCTTTTTTGTGAAAAAATACAGTTTTAAAATGCAATTAAAAAAAAAATATCTAAAATTTATTACAAAAGTCTTGTAATAATGTTAAAAAAAAAAATAAATAAAAAATTAAAAGAAAAATTAGTTAGTGTCAACGACCATCTTCAACTGCTTCAGCTGATTTGTTTTTTCTTCTCTTTTTTTTGTTTTTTTTTTGTTTTTTTGATTTTTATTTGAATCTTAAGTAGCGTATCTATAGATCAATATATGGTCAATTGATTAGTATAATACATAATACATAAATTTTTCTTATGGGGATTGAAAAAAAAAAATAAAAATAAATTTATAAAAATATGTGTATAATATAAATTTAATAAAATTTAAATTTATATATTCAAAATGTAACTGACCATATTGATTTGATATCTTGTTATCGAAATTTTGTAATTTAAAATAAATTTTTAACTTTTTTGAACTACATATTAAGAATCATATTAATATTTTTAATATTTTATAATTTAAATTTTCTATACATGTATTTTACGAATCGATTTATTTTCATAAATTTCGATTACATTATGATTATATGACATTTTTCAAAAATTATATGGATAGATATTTTTTTTATTTTTATTTTTCATTTTTGGTAATTCAATTAAATTGCATAGAAATATTGACTTAAACTTATGACACAGAAATTTGATCTTTTCTTGAAGATGATTACGTACATAATATATACATATACGAGTATATTATATAAAATTATGAATCTGTCATCGTTTTCGATTTTGCAATATTTTTTCGATTATTTTAATGTTAATAGAATGCAGAATTAATTTTTAATATACAGAGCCATTTAATAATTATGTATTTCAGAAAAGTGAAGTGAAAATGATGTTTGTGGATTAAAAAAAAAAAAAAAAAAACGAAAAGAGTTTTAAAGCACAGTTATTAATGTATGAAGTTTTTTTATTTGTTTTTGGATAAGTGGAAAAAAAAAACACACAAACAAAATGTAATAAATATTTGATATAGACTTTATGTATTAACAGCTGAGTGTATATTAAAAATAATTGATGGAACATTTTTTTATTCGATTCATATTCAAATCATAACATCGAATATATTAATGGTTAAATAATATAGTTTTTATCTAGAATTTACATTTACTATAGCAATTATAATGAGGTTACAATACAATATGGTAGGGTATAGATTTACTTAATGTTATATAAGTAACTGTTATATAATCATAATTTTAAATATATGTATGTATATTAAATTAGAAATTTATGAAGATTATATATTTAGTTATTTTTAATTAAAAATAGAATAAATAATTTTTAATTAAAAAATATAATCAAATCAATCTGCAAAAAAAAAACAAAACTCAATTTATATTCATTAGCATTTTATTTTAATAAAATCAAGATCCTTTTTTTTTTTTTTTTTGTATTCAACTGTAAATTTTGTACCTATTCAAAATTCCTTTTTAATGAAATCAGATGAATATAAATTTTGAAAATTTTTTGTTGATTTTTAAAGCTCCGGAGTTTTTTTCTTTTCTTAAAGACAAATGAAAAAATAAAAAAATTTTATACATTTTAAAATTGAGATCAATATTTTAATTTAAAAAAGGCTATAAATTATGAGATCACGATTTAATAAAAAAAAAAAAAATAAAAAACAACAAAAAATAAATAAATATTGTAAAAACTCTTTGTATGATAACGAATTTTTATTTTTGTTTTATTCTTAAATCTTTTGCCAATTTTTAATATATTATGGTAACTTGTGAATGTTCGAAATTAAGATCAAAATTACATAATGCGATGTTAGACTAAATTCCAAGAATTTTAAAGCAAAAAAAGAATTAATTAAAAATAAAAGAAACAAAACTAAAAAAAAATTTTTTTTTAAATAAATCAAACCTTTTTTCTTGATATTAAAAGTTCTTAATAGTTATATATTAAAGGTCTATTTCTGAAAACTGATTTATTTGATTAAATTCGAAATATAAATCACAATGGACTTATTAAACTAATATATAGAATAAATTGTATGCCCACTTGTCATACACAAATCAATAATTTATCTTCAAATTAGATAGTCAGCCCAGACCAATATAATGAAATATGATTAGATAGTGATACCTCTTAAGAACTACTTTATAAGTCGGTCTGTTAGTGAAGAATTACTATATTGAAAAAAACAAGAATAGCTTTGGTTAACACTTGAGTGCTCATGAAATTATTAGTTTATTAATTCGTTTCAACTTTTCCGGATAACCTATCTATACTGTAAAAGATCTTTATTTGCAAATTAAAACAAAAGATGGCTGCCTGTTATAGCCCATAAGTTTTTCTTATATTTGATCTTCTTTATAAGTCTAAACTTTTAATATCCTATGATATTCCTATGATATTACCAATAATGGTAGTATGTATTATATACTTTTAGATTTTCTCTTATAAATCTTAACTATAGGTATACTTAGGTAACTATACCTTATTTTAGTTTTAGCAGTGATTTTACAGTGTGTATACAGTGTTCTATTAAATACTATAAATTGAATATCGGGAATGTCAATTCGAAATATAAAATGTACTATTATAAATTTGAAGAGAAGCGGAAACTACCAAGACTCAAACTAATAACAAAATCAAAGTAAAAAACACAATTATTTTTTTAATATATAAATGATAATAACTTAATGATTATAATGATACAATCTAAATTATTACAACACTTCACCTGATATATTTTATCACACTGAAATGAAAATCGCATTTACATTGAAAGCGTTATGAAATCATTATTATCGTCTATCTTAAGTGCACATCTTATTATAAAAGTTTTATATTATTATTTAATATCAAAAAAAATATATATATATTGTATATGTTACTAACAATCATACAACAATTTATTAGTATTTAATTATTCAACTCTTGTAAAACCGGTAGAATCAATTCTTTTTGCTGTAATATGGATATAGGTGCAATACTGTATAGCTATACAGCAAAAAAAAAAAATTTATTACATAAAATCAAATCGTGAAAAAAAAAAAATGTTGTTTTTCTTCATCAGGAATTGAAATAAAAATTGAATTCTATAATACTTATATACAAAATTAAATGTTTATATACCTGTAATAATTTAATATTGTATTTTTTTTTTTTTTTTATTCCATTAGAATTACTGACCAATATCTTAGTTTAAAACAAAAGTAAAGATATGAATCTTCAAAATGTTACCATAGGAAAAAAAACAAAAATCAAAGATTCATCTTTAACAAGTGTAAATATATATGTATGTTTATTTAAGATTTAAGTCAAAAAAAAAAACAAACACTTGTTAAAACCTGTTTTATCGTTTTTCCCAGTACTCTATATTATATATATATAATATATATGTACATACATCCATTTAAATATATAAATGCGCTGAGATGCATATATGTATATTGTAGGTATATATTTAGAATATCTTAATTTTAACTCGAACTCATCTCATCATCATAATAATTTCAATTGTATATTGCATAACACCGGTAATTCTAATGCCAGAGAGCGCATGCATAACTTCTTCTTTGTTTTAACAAAATAAAAAAATTTAAAAAAAAAAAAAAAAATATTTCGTTTTATAATAAAAATTCTTCTTCCCATCATCATAATCATCATCATAATAATCATTATAAACTCTTCTACCACTTCTTCTTCCACATTTTATTCTTCCATCATTTGTTAATTTTTTAAATATTTTTCCATATTATATACTGTACATATAGCATCTTCTTTTAAAAAATATATAAATATTTTAACAGTTATTTATTTTTATACATATATAATTTACCGTTATATATGAATATAAATATATGAATGTAGTATGTGTGTGTAAGTAAATTAACTGTTACTTTTATTTTGTTGTTTTTATTAAAGAAACTCCTTGAGAAGTTGAAAATAATGCTTACAAAAGTTATTAACATCAAAAGGTGGAGTATAAAAAGTATTCGCATAAATGGAAAAAAAAAAAAAAAACAAAAAACAAATGGGAAAAATAAAAACAACAACAACAGAAATAAAAAATGAATTGAAGAAAAATTGGTTGAATAACTTTCAAGGTAGCATTTTATTACCAATCAAACTAATATTATATTTAGATATATGTATACTGTATAGTGTATACATAATAATAATACATATGTATGTATAGGTATATTTATTTATATACTCATGTAATCTAATTTAAGATACAGTGAATGTCGTTTATTTATATGCAAATTAAAAATTTCTTAAGAATTATTTCTTGTTGCAAAGTTCTTATATTATATGGTTATATAGGTATAAAGATCTTCAATTATTTTAAAAGTGCAGTTATCGGTGCAACAATACAATTTACAAATTAATGAAACAATACTAAAAAATAAAAAAATTTGCACATTCTACAAACTAATATCAATTAAAGAGTTAAAAATTAAACGTATATGATTGGATTGGACTATCAATAGTTAGCTAGATTCTTTTATTTATCGACTTTCATTGGAACTTTGTGATATTTAGATAACGCGATATTGTTTTAATGACATGGAAACTGGAATTAAAAATCATTTTAGGATGTATTATAATATATATATTGCCACATCTCTAAATATATAACTTTACCAATAACAGGTAACATATACTATATATATGTATGTACATTATATAAATGAATATAAAAATTGAAATCAAATCATCTTTAAACAATACATATGTATATATGTATATATGTTGCTAAAAGTCTTAATCGGTTATCTCAAAAATTAAATTTTAATTTCAATTAAGTTGATATCCTACCATTGCTTTGAAATTTATACAATACTTAAATTTACAGAATTTTATATTAAATAATACATATTTAATATAATTAATACTTAAGATACTACTGTATATAGGTATTATAGCTATTAATTTTTACAAGGACTTTGTATTCTTAGCAGAAAAGAAATATTTTTATTAGCAAACATTCTACATTCATACATATATACCGTAATACTCAGCTATCACAATTTATAAGCAAAAGCAATCACAATATTCAAGAAAAAAAAACCTAATTTTCACCATTTTCTAAATTCAAGTTGTGTCTAGAAATTTCAGTTGCAATTAGCATCATTATTTTTATTTTTTATTTATGTATTTATGTCATATCAAAAAATTCTTTTAAAATTTATTGTTATAAAGTATGCATACATATATACATGTGTTGTATGCATATACATGTTATATGTGTTGAGATATTCTAAAATGTTTAAATCCTAACATCTGTTATTTTGAAAAAAGAAAAAATATGAAAATTAAATATTTATTTATTTATTTATATTAATATAACATACATAAATGTAATGCAATATTATTGAACCATCGACTACTAAGGCCATTATAGGTTTTTATATTATTATTAAATTATATACTAATATTATTTATTTTGTTTATATTATATACTATATATTTACATTATATTTGGTCGTAAGGGGGGTATGTAAAGAAAAAAACACTTACGACCTGTGCAGGGATCGAACCCACACTCCTTCGGTTAATACGCCACACGCTTACCCACTAGGCAACCGAAGCCCCATATTATTATCTGTATCATATTTTTGTGTAAATATTAATATGATACTTACTGTATTCAAAAAATATAAGCAAATCAAAAAAAAAAAATCAAATTTTATAAAATAGTTGTAAATAAAAAGGTATAAAATACCATATTAAAAAAATGATTTAAAAAAGAACAGTACCTATACAAAAAAAATAACAACAATAAAAAAAATAAAATAAAATGTTGCAACGTCATTTGGTATTCTGTGGTAAAAAAAAATAAAAATCAACAAAAAAGAAAAGTAAAAAAAAAACATCACAAATGCTTTACACTGTACACATCACTCCAGATTAATAAACTTAAGATGTCAATAATGTAATGAATAAGATGATGATAATTAATGGAAGTGGTGGCTTCAACACAATTTATAGGTATGAAAAATAAACAATACAAGAAGAATATAAGTATTAAAGAAAAAAAGAGATAGAAATAACTTTATAGATTAAAAAAAAATAAAACCAACAATTAACATATTTTTTTTTTTTGTTTTCTTTTTTTTTTGTTTTATATTTTCAATTTCAATTTTCTTCAAAATTTTTTTGTTGTAGTTTTTATTATTTTTTTTTAGCTTAAAGTGCATTGCATTAAAAATTATGTTGCGTGATAATAAGTCATTCAAAATAATTTGACAGATGTAATAATAAATGTATTAGTAATGTTTTTTTTTTTTTCTTTTGTTACATTCTTTTTTTTTCTATTTTTATTTACATTTGAATTAAAAATTTGTCATTTCAATATTGCATTCAACAAAGCGGTTGCAATGCAATAATAATTATAATATAGTTATGTAGTAAAGTGTGAAGAATAACAAAAATAACAATATGAAAATAAAATATAATATGTTATCATAATTACCAATCTTTTAATTTTATTATACTTTTAAATAAAGTAAATTGTACACTGATGTATAATTATTTATGTGGATTTTTATTATAAAAATGACATTTTATTTACGCTTTTACTTGTAATGACAGTGTAAAAATAGACGGGTGACAAAATTATTTTGATTTTGTGAATTACTGTTTATCGGAAATAAAAGATGAATTTCACCACAGAAAAAAAATTATTATGTTTTTGATAATCTTTTACTTTTTTTTTTGTTTCAGATTAGGTTTTTTGAAAGATTAATTTATTAAATTTTATACTAATTAATTTATTAAATATTAGAAGAAAAATTTCTGTGGGAAAACTTTTTATTTAAATTAACATAAAACCATAAAAAATTGAATTGATTAAATGTCACCCCTATTATAATATAGTGGCTAATTCCTGTAATAGTGATCATTTTCATTATTATGTGTTTTTTGAATTGATTTATAGCCATATTACCTATACCATTTGTCACTTTGATTCTGTAGAATTTAAATAAACTAATAGGAAGTTTTGTCTATAAATATTTTTATTTTTACGTTGCTACAATTGTCAATTGAATATAACAGCTATGAGTGTCAAAATTTTGTCGGTTTTTTGATTAGTAAAACTTTCATAGCAAAAACAAAAATATCAGCTGTTATCAAAAAAATTTTAAATTAAATTGACGATTGCAATAAAAATATGGTGATATATTTTTTTTTTCACTAAAATTTAATTAAAAAAATTATTTTAAGAAAAATTTTGTTTTGCTTAGGACTAATACATTACATAACAAGGATCTTAGAACTTTCATTATTTTAAATTACATTTTTTTACTTATTATGTTCTCATAAGTTACAGACGTTAATTTGAAGTCGTCATAATCTATTTAATAAATTTGTGTTTTTGAATCACATCATTGAATCACATGAACAGTTCAATTATATATTGCTGAATCACGTGGTTATTCAGTATGCAGTGAAAGGGTTAGTGAAGGATTCTAAATTTAATGAAAAATAGAAATAAAAGAAACATGTAAGTATGTGTTTTTTAATTTTCAGTTATGGGTTTAACTTTCATTTATGGTTTTAAGTATTAATTAAAAAATAAAAGAATGAAGATTAAAATCGTCTTTATAGAAATATAAAAGTTATATATTGACATGTGACAGAATAAGAATGAAACTAAACAAAATTCATATTTCTAAAGTTATCATCACTTAAAAATCACATACCTAAAACCAAAAATAATATAAAAGTTAAAAAAAAAACTTAAATCTCGAACTTTTTAATTTTATATAATTTTTTACAATATTATTTTCAAACACGGGGCTATCCGCTATCATATTGACAAAAAAAAACTAATTATACATATATTAAAATACTTTTGAAATCTTATAATTTTAAACTAAATAGTGATTAATTTTAAATAAAATTAAGAATATAATAAAATCATATTCAAAAAAATTTTAATTTTTTTTAACTATAATACAATACACCTCAATATTTTGATGAAATTTAAGAAGAAAAGAATATAATTTTTAGGAATATCAAAAAAAAAATTTAAATTAAAATCTATATAGAAAATTGGTTGGACGTGAATTCAAAAAAAAGAAAAAAAAAAGTTGTTTTGATGACTGATCAAATCAAAATTCGTGAATATGAATTTGTTCTGGTGTATTGAGTAAATTTTTGCAATGAATTAAATAGAAAATGAGTGAATAAAGGGGGGTTATTATTTTACATTATACGTGATTTTATAAAAAAGATATCTACCGAGTACCGACATAATTTAATTGTAATCTAAATTTTACAAATGTAGCAATCAATCAGTTAGACTTTCTAAATTTATTTAGAAATAAGAATTTAAAAAAATTTTTTTTTTTTTTTTGTATAAAAATTAAAATTTTAAAGATATTTTTTTCATTTATAAATTATTCATTTAATTTCTAAACTGTTTGATTTTTAACAGTATTTAATATATCTTAAGATACATGAATTAATACTGGAAATTCTTGAAATAAGAGAGGTTCATTGATAATTGAATTGATTGAGGTTAATTAATAAATGTTTATATGGGTATATATATTATAAATTTGGTTCGTAGATTTAAAAAAAAACTTCTGGATTATCTGATTCCATATTTTTGAAAAAAAAAACCAATTAATCACAAAAATAAAAATGTGTATTCTTTAAATTTGGGGTCTATTGTGAAATACATTATTTTATACATTATTAAACAAATTATTTCTTAATGTGAAGGAAAAACGGAGAAATGAAAATTGAAAGAAAATAAAGAAAATGATGCTTATCCAGCAAGGTGGTTAAACGAATTATATAGCTACAATTGGCAAAAATTGTTACAGTTTAGAAAAATCTGGGGTAGCATAGATAAAGGAAAATCTAGTGTAATAAAAGTAAATTAAAAGAAAAAAATGAAAATTTTCATAGGTTAATTTCCAAAAGAGGGCTTAAAACAAACGAAAAAATTCAAATTTATTTGAAGCAATTCATAAAAATCCAACTCCATAAAAAAAAAAGTAAGTAACTCACAGAGTTTAAATCTTTTTCACATTAAAATTTGATTCTACAGAATATACATAATACTTAATAAAATCTTTTGTTAACTTTTTTAATACTTTATAGCTTAACCTAATTCACTTTATATATTCTTCCTTATTATTACGAGTATATTCAGATTATGATGTTCATAAAAAAAAACAACATTCAAAAAATTTTCAGTAATTACTTGTTTAACTAAATAAAAAAAAAAAAAAAAAAACTCTTAGGTAAATCTTCTCAGATATAATTAAAAATTTCATAATAATTATTGCTATATATATAATTACTACATTACTACATGTAAACAAGATGAATAATTAACATAATATTATTTACTTCCTCTTCTATATAGTCATATTAATTTCTTATATTTTGAAAAATGAAGTCAAAACTCATAATTTACAACCCAATTACATAAAAATTGCTATACTGAAATTTTGTGTAAAATATTAAAAAACAAGAAAAAAAGATAAAATTAAAAAAAAAAAATTAACATTACAATTTTAATATAGGAAATAAAAATGAATCTGTTAATAATTCTGTTATCTGTAATTATGAAAAAATCATATATTTCATGTTTAAATCTTAAGTATTTTTAATTGTAATAAAGTTTTTGTTTTTTTTTTTTTTTTTTGTTAAACATCGAATATTTTTATTTAATTAAACAATTAAAGATTAAAAATATTTATGTTCTTTTCCATATAGTCGTCATGTTAAAAAAGTGTTGAAGGAAATACAGAAAAGATTTATTGATTAAAAGTCTTAAGATTAAGAGAGTTACAGTGTGACATTCTACAGATATTTATCTATAGTAATGCCTATTTAAAAAGAAAAACTGTTGCTCTAACTTTTAACTTATGTAGAAAATAACTATTCAAAAATAGTTTTAGTGATTTTTGTAAACCTGTTGTAAGTTAGAAGATGTGAACATTTAAATAAATAATCAGATACGACCTAACGTTCAACCATATAGTTATTGTTTCAACCTCATTATTTATGAGGAATTAGAAAAACAGGAAATGTTATTCAAATAGAATCAAATAGAGTAAAAAAAAACCCTTAAATCACTTAAGAGCATTTATTTATATTGGATATTATGACTTTCGACATAATAGTAAAAGAACATAAACATGACGACAACTACATTCAGAAGCTAATATAAGCGATTTGTATAATATGTATCAATGTAAAACCAAATATGGTTGTAAAATGAAATTTATTTTAGTGGAATTAGAGTTAAAAATATTCAAAAATATCGACTATATTTTATTATTTTCACAAAACGCAAATTATATTTGTTACTTTTGAACGCCTTACTCTTCCCTAAATGATGCTGCAGTTTCTTTTACACAAAACGATAAATTAATTTACCAAATTTCAAGAAAATATTTTGTATTTAATTTAATTTAATTAATTTCCCACCATTTTATCATTTCATATTTCAAAAAAAAAATATTCATTAAAACTTTCATTATAACATTATGACTATATTATAAAACTTTGGCAAACTTTGGGCAACTTCAACCTTTTGATAAAGTCCTAAAAGAAATTTCTGCTAAAAAACAGATTTTTCAATCTTTTATCTAAATTAAATCTATGCATCTTTAGTCATATTCGAAAAAGTAGAAGAAAAACAGGTTTAAGAATAACGTTCAAATGAAAGAAATTGTTTAAAATTGGTAGTTTAAAATTACCATCATTCTGATCTTTCAAAATTATAATCATACGTATAAAAGCTATGAATTTACTTAAAAATACGTTATTGTCAGAATATAAATTAATCTATCAATAATTAAAGATCTAAATGTATCTGAAATTTAAATAATTCTAGATTAATTAAAAGTTATTAAGTTCCACTATATCTTAGAATGGTACAAATGAATACAAAGTCAAGGCAAAATATAGTTTTAATAAAGTAATGTCACCTATAGTTTTCCTCCATATGTGTGTTGTGGTCAATAAAAAATAGTTAATTATTTTAAACCATTTTTATAAAATCAACTATCACCATTATTATACTACAGCAATATTGATATTATTATATAACAAAATGTGATATTTTAAGATAAACTTTATCTTAAAAACAAGACGAGGGGAAGAACCGTTATCAACTGAAGAAACATAATATATTTAATAAAAATTTTAACGCTTTAATATCCATATCTTTATAACCATTATTATTATTAAATAAAAATTATATAAAGTATGAATAAAGTTTTACTTACATAAGCATTGTTTTTTTTTTGTTTTTTTTTTTTTTTGGTTTACCAACACATCGAAAAAACCGACTATATTTTTGTTTTTATTTATTGTTACTGTAATTTTATTACTAGCTACATTGAAAACTGTTAATAAATATTATATTAATAAAATATTTGACTTTGAATATTTCCTCAATTCTTTACATTTGATATTAATATTGAGGAAACTTCCGAATTATGATGAGCTAATTAAAGCATTTAAATTTTTTTTTTGTTAACTTTTTTCATAGGTTTGAAAGTATGTAATATGTATTTATTTTTTTTGCCATATTTTGGGTTTTTTCGCACAAAAAAAATTTTTTTTTATTTTTGTTATATTTTTTTTTTTTTAAATTTTAAATTAACATTTAACGCCTAATAAACATCTTTAAGTGTTTTTTGTTTAAATTCATCCAACGCTTTTTGTTTATAAAGTTTCAAAGTTTCAGTATTAGTTATGTTTTTTTTTTTTTTTGTTTCTCCTCTTCACTAATTTTAATTTATAATTTTTAATTTAAAGATTAATTTTGTTCATTTTTCTTCTTCGTTAATTTTTTTTTGTTTTTTTTTTTTATTTTTTGTTTGAACTTTATTGTTTTGATGCAGTGTTTTTTTGTTTTAGTTTTAAGTTAACAGATCGCACGAGGTGAGCGTCAAATTACTTATAAAAGAAAAAAAAATTAATAAAAAAAAAAAAACTATAAAAAAAAAAAAAGTTTAAAATAAACATTGTCAGTTTTAATCTGTCTAATCTTACTGTCGTTTACTGATTGAATATCCCTCAAATATTTTTGTTAGTTTGTTTTGCACGGTTTGAGCTCAAATTTTTGAGCGGGAAAACAAAATTTAAGATTAAAAAATAAATTAAAATAAAATTTATATCTGTATTTTATTGAACGCATAAAACAAAAAAATAAAAACTAACAAAAAGAAAATTTAAAATAAAATGTTATTATAATACTTTTTTGTTTTAAACCAACAACACGACATAACCGTGGTTACTCATCAAAATGATTTTATTTTATTTTTTTCAGGCATTATGAGACTTGAGTTAATGCTTTAACATGAATAACATGCAGTTGTATACGTACAGTAATGATTTAAATTGAAGAATACCAGTGTCAAACTGTACTAAATAATTTTATCAATTTAATTAATAAAAAACTTAAAACAGCATGATTAATTTTATTGAAATAAGTAACATGCTGCCGTCAGTAGAGGCAATTGATATCATATATATTTCGAACATACTTTTAAAGAAAGATATTTTCAAACTGTTTAATTCTGGAAAAAGTATAAATGTGTACAAATTTACGAATTAAGATCAATGAAATGAAATCTTTTAGGGTGTATTGTTACTCTTTTGTACAATTGTATCTGTTGTACCACTTATGGACCTCTGTTAGTGTATAAAATTACTCTTTTGCACGTAGTTGTATATTGTAATGGCTTGGTAAATTGTGCAGCAGTCAATGGAATAGTCAATTAATATCATATTGATTTATTTCTAATTTCTTATACACAGGGCGTTTGAGGAGCTAACAGCATAACTTCAGGGAGTAATAGGTCAAACCATCAGAAAAAAACATTCGATTATTGAGCGATCTATTTTTAATCGTTACTGAGATAATGGGATCTAAAGATTTTCTCTTGTCTAAAAAAACTAAATAGGTGGAAATAAGACCTCTTTCCAAGTAAATCCACTAACACTCTCTGAATAAATGGTTTTTACTTCTCAAACACCCAATACTTATGGATTCAAAGAGAATAATTGATTTAAAGAGCATCGAAAACAAACCGAATAATATAGTTTGATTCATCTACAATAGTTTCAAGTTTCAAGTAATAAATAAAGGAAGCCAAAAGAATTTTCTAAAATAAATATCATATATATAGGTAAGGCATATATCGTGACCCAGCGTGAAGTGGGAGTTTTCAATGGTTTAACAGGAGATTTTAATTGAAAAATCAAATATTGAATCTAATTTAATATAAAGAAGTTAAAAGTATAAATTATATCAAAGTAGGTATATAATTAATATTTTTAATTTTTTTTATTAAATTAATTCCAATTAACTAATTTTAATTAATTAGATTTAATTTATTAACCGCTTTCAAACTTATTTATTAATTAAAAATTCGCATAATTCAGAATACAATTTAAAATAAAAAAAAAAACAAATTACAAATTAAAACACAATATTATTAAAAAACATTTCAAAGTTTTTTTTATTAATATAATCAGTAAGGTTTAGAGAGCAATTGGACATCAATGTTATTTATTTTTTGTAATTTTTTTTTTTTATGAATAGGAATAGAAATTGTAAAAACTGATAACTATGAATTTTATTTTTAGATTTTCATATTAAATAAATATTGTTTGTTTCTTTAGTGGGATGAGATAGTATTCATTTTTTAGATATACCCCTGGATTCTAATCTAATCCATAAATTATGAATAAAATGGTGGGAAAACATTGATAAAAAACATTGATGTCTAAGTTTAATTGACGTTTAGTTAGTTGTAACTTAACTTGTAATGGTTTGAGTTGTTATATTATAAAGTCTATTGGGTTCTCGAACAATATAGTGTAACAATAAAATAATCTTTGATTTCTTAAAATTTTGTCTTTTTAATACTTCGTACTTAATTATTACAACAAAAAAAGAAAAGCGTTTCTGTGAGAAATTAACCTCAAACTGAAATTATAACAAAAAGTCAAAACTACTTATCCATTTTGACATTTTATTATTTTTAGGTGTCATTCAAAGAATTTTTGTTTATGAAATTTTGTACATATAAAGGGCTTCCTAAATGAAGTAATATATTCATGTTAGAGTTTAGAATTTAGACAAAATATCGAATTTTCGAAAATTTCAAATTTATTTAAAATTTTTACCAATAAATTACGGCGACAATAATAAAACAATTTTATAACTTTTATTAAGTAAATGTTTTGTTTTTTGTTGTTTCAACTTAACTTTTTAAAAAATAAAATTTAAGTTTTTTTATTTGTTTGTGTGTTTGTTAAAAAAACTACCATTTAAAACTTATTTTGTTACTTTATTTTATCTTTTTCAAAAATTAATTGGTTTTGATTGCAATTGACATTGGCTAATTCATTGACATTGATTTGTGAATCATCGAATACCCAAAAAAAAATCGTAGGCAATTTTACAAGTACTTTTGACCTATGCATTTTTTTTCTAGTACTTTAACTCTTAAGATTTTCTAATAATAAAAATAAACCCAAAAACAAAAAATATTAAGTTTTTGATGCCAAAAATGGAAAAATTAAAATTAAAAATTGTTGAAATTCAAATGTACATGCATACATATATATTAAAGAAGAATAAAATCCACTTTCAAATTACAAATGAATGACACTACATTTTATAACTGTTTGTAAACAAATAAATTTCATTTATTTCAATGTATGCATGCAAAATGTTGACATTTGTTTTATTTTGGAATAATTTCAATTAAATTTCGAAATGGAATAGAACATGGGTTTGTCATTTGGTGTAAGTACAAGTTTTCGTGACAGAATTACTTAAAATAAAATTGTTAACATAAAAATGTCATGTGTTTTTTTTATATACGAAAAATTAGAATATAAATTATAATACATATTTATATATTCCATTTTACTTTGTATTTGTTACAAATTGTTCTTTTAATCAGAAATAAATTGTTTCATAATAAAAACCAAACCCTATAATATGTTATGACAACATAACCTCATTTCAATTTAAAAATATAAATCTAGGTTGTATTATTTTGTAGTATAATTTTTTTAAGAATTTATTGCAAATGAGATTTTCTGATATAAATTTTGAAACCCAAAAAAATTTTTATTTAAACATAATTTTTATTCCTTTTAAATAATTTTTTGATGCTAATGATCGATTTGTTAACATAATTTTTTTTTTTTTTGGTCTTAATTTTTAAGTAATTTGTTCTGAATGGTTTGATAATCGACAAAATCGATCAGCAATAGAAATCGATTGACCGATAAAAAAAACTAAAATCAGTGATGATTATATCAAAAAAGTACTGTTGTACTATAATACAAATCCATTAAATAGATGTTCGAATTTTTCACTATTTAACTATAGAGATAAATCAAAAAAATAAAACAGTTATTAAAAAAAATTTTTTTTTTGTAGAATATTTTGTAGATATCGCGTAAAACTTTATGGTCCAAGATATGTAAAAATCCAAGTATTTTATAACTAGGTATAGTATATATTTATTAAAGCTCTAAGAAAAAGATATTTCGAAATGGCAATCCAAAATTTTAAACAAATAGAGTTTTATACCAGTTTTATACCAATTATACTGATGTTTTAGTATTTTTCTTATATTTTCTTTCATATTAAAAGAAATACATAATAGAAAAATATAAAAATGGTTATATATTATATCATACATATATCACGTACCTATTTTTTTAAAATTTAAAGCATGAAAATAAAACAATATGTGTAATAATAAATCTAGAAGAAAAATTCCTATAACTCGTAAACAATATGTATATTATAAAATTCTCCAAATAGACAAAAGTGTAAAGTATAGATTAATAGACAACCAGATTGAATGACATCATTGGCAAACAAAAACACCCTTATATACAGCACAAGTAATCCTTAAAAATCGGATTATGTAAAGAAATTGAAAAGAACAAAAAAAAAATTATATGAAAAATAATAAAATAATATGTACTCAAAAAAATAATTTTTAACAAACAGTTGTCATAAGAAAACACCAATAGCTGACTAGGGATTATTATTTTTTGTTTTTGATATATTGACATCCCATATTATGCAGATTAACTTGATTTTGAAAGTTTGTTTTGACATTTGTTAACATAATTATGAAAATAAAAAATAGAATAGAATTAATTAAGGATGGAAAAATAGATTGATGGATTAAATGATGTAAATCGATTAAAGATAATTCGATCGATTTAAAGATTTGGTATTTTCAAAATATATTTTCAGTCAAAAAAATTTAGCTATGAATTTCGAATTTCGCTTTTATATTTAGAAATATTGTCTCTCTATACACAAAAACTTCAAATTCTGTTTATGTTCTTTGATTATCAAAATATCATTTTAAAGCTTGTCAAAAACAACGATTGTTACAAGATCTCTATAGCGTTCTTTATAAAAAAAAAAAAGCTGGATCAACGATTTGATATGTCATAAAAGCTTCGTAATTCGATCAACAAAACATCCCAGCTATAATATAAGTATTAGTTCTTAAAAAAAAATAACTTGTTTACGTCAGAAAAGGTTAAAATTTGATATACCTGAGGTTATCATAACTACTATCAAAATAAAAAATAAATAATTTATAAGAAACTTATCTAATTATGTCACATTTTAAAAGTAAATTTTATATACAAACATAATATAATAACAAATTAATTAAGATATACTTAAAACTTATTGTTTACATTATTTTATTAGTATATTTAAAAAAATAAAGAAAAGAAAAATAGGTACATTACTACTTTCTATTTTTGTTTTTTTTTTTTCAATTCAAACAATTAATCAAATACTGATTTTGAATCTCTATAACAAACAAAATACCAACAATAACGTAATAATGAAAATATAAATCATTTAATTTTTTTTAAACATTATTTGTATTTTTTTTATGTTAAAATAAAACGAAAAAAATACTTAATGTTAGTTATTAATGAACAATTTCTTTTCTTTTTCTGGTTTTTTTCTTTTTTATTTATGAACTAATTTAATGTTGGTACCAAATTATTGAAAAAAGTATAAAATCGTATTGATTTGAACTGAAATAAAAAACAAAAAAAAAAAAAAAATAACAACAAAAATCGATTCTATTGATGTTAAGGGATCAACAATAATAACAAATAATAATCGAATATTTGATTTTGATTTAATCATACATCACGCGCTCATTTCAGACAAGTAAAAAAAAAAACCATAGGAAACCGCGTGAAAGTTACATTTTTCTTTTCTTTCTTTCTCTTTCTTACATTTCGATTTTTTTATAACTTGGTTTTTTTTTTGTTTTTGGTTTTTCCCGAAAAATTAGAGTTATTATTTATTGTATGGGAGTTACAATTATAAAAAAATCGGAAAAAAAAAAAAAAAAATTGTTAAAAAGATGAATGGTGATGGGTAAACATCTAGATCTAATTGTAACTTAATTTAAGAAAAACATTAAAAGAAATTGTACTTTATTTTAGTATTTTCTTTTTGCATTGTTTTTTTTCTTGATTATTTTCTGATTTTCTACTGTTCCATTTGATATTTATAGTTAATTTTTTATTGATTGAAGTGTAACAGTAATTCCTTTAGGGCTACAAAAATCTTTTCGATTGGAATTATTACGATTTTCACCCGATGAGTTCATTAATCTAATAAATTATATTGAATAAATGTTTTATATTTTGTTTTTGATTTTATGTTTTTTTTTGTTTTTTGTTTTTTTGGGTTCGGTTTAGTTTAATTATGTTTTTTTTTTTTTCTTTTTAAGTATTTTTTTTTTCCATCATTATTGTATTTAAATTATAATGATTATATTGGATTTTTATAACATGTTTTATATTTTTTTTTTCAAACAATTGGCACTGTTCACGTGGAAATTACCAATGTGAACCATTTAAAAGAAAAATAAAATATCATCCATAAAAGATTAAATGAACACAAATATTATATTATTATGTTAAAAATGGACGCAGTGTTAAAAAAAAAAAAATAAAATAAAAAATTCTGACCAAATCATTATTATCGATTTTAATTTTTTTGTTAAAAAACAAAAAAAAAACAATTAAAATGAAATGCAAATTGAAACAATTTGTTAAAAATTTGTTTATATATATATATAATATCGATTTTATACGTATTTTTTTTAGATCATTTGTATTTAAAATCGATTTTATCTTTGATCAATGATTTTGATCCAATATATACAATAGAAAAAAAAAAAAAAAAAGAAATTTTTAAAAGATTAAAAAATGAAAGAAAAGAAAAAAAAATCTTTTAAAAGTGAAATTTATTTGAAAAAAAAAATTTTTTTTTTCTTTTGAAACATATTTAAGAAAAAATAGTGTAAATTTGTTTTTTTTTTTTTTGAAATTAGATATATGTATGTAATATAATTGACCAATCAAATAAAATTTAAATAAAAATTGATAACAATTAATACAAATTTTGATACAAAATATAATTTTTTTCTTTTTAAAAATTTAATCAAGATTAATTGGACTTAATTGATTATAAATTTAGTGACTTAATATAATATTAAATATTTTATAAAAAAAAAAAAAAAATTTAGTTCAATTTAAATATATATTTTTATTTTTTTTTTATTTTATATGTAACATTTATGACAAAAATTTATAATACCTTCTATTATACGATTATTTTATTTTGAATGGAATTTAATTTTTATTTTCGGTAGCATTAAATTATTATTAATTGAGAGAGTAGCGTTTTATTTTAAAAGCTTTTCAAAAAAATATTTTCACAAGATTATTTAATTTTAAAATATACATATATGTATATATATATATATATATATTATATAATAAATTTATAATGAATTGGATAGGGATGGGAGTTTATTTTTTATTTTTTTTTTTTTTTTTTGCTAAATTTCACAGTTAATTTGTTGAATTCATTTGAAAATATAGACTTTATGTTAATAATTAGCCATTTTGTTATAAAAAGCAAAGAAGAAAGTTTAACTTTTAAAAATGTTTGTAGATACCTAATTATTAATTAGAGAGTAAATTTTTGCAAATTTAAATTTTTGCAAATCTGATAAATTAATAATTTTTTAACCAAAATTTAAAATAGATTGGGTTGATTAAAATTTATAAATATGTAAAAATTTTTCTTTTTTTTCTCATCGAAATTAAATTATTTAAAAGTTCGAATACTTTTACTTTTTGATTTCTTTTATAAAATTGGCAAATTTTAAAGACGGTTTGTGCCAAATTACAAAAAAAAAAAAAAAAAAACAAATTTTTAATTACAGTCATTATTAAATTTGTTTTTTTTTTTTTGCGATTTCTTACCAGAAATTTAATTAATAAAAATGATTTTTTGTAAAGAATGTATTGTAATTTACTTAAAAATGTTTGTAACAATTGATTTTTTTTTTTTAAATTTATGATAAATAAAATTTAATTTGAAGTATAATTAAAATTTAAAGAGTTAACTTCGATTTAGTGTCAAAAGATATTTTCTGCAAATTTTAATCCTAAAATAAATGTATTGTTTTTTTTTTGTTTAATATAACTTATAAGTACTTTTTTCTGGTGTCAAATTTGGTATAAGTAATATAAAGAAAGTAAATTTTTAAAATAATTTTATGAGGACCAACTCCTAATGAATTTCATATATTTATCTATTTAATATTCTTAAAAAATTAAAAAAATATAATAAATGACACTTTATTATTGTACTAAAACGATTGTATATTCCATTCAGTCATTTGTGTATGGATTAAGATATCGGATATTTCATATGATAGACCACGGGTTTAAATCGCAATGGGATCATATAGATTAATGAAAAATAGTTTAAATATTTTATGTAACATATAATTGGTATATTAAATCTAATTAAATAAAAAATATGTATATATATAATTAATAACATATCGAAAAGTATGATATAATAGTAGTACTTATATTAACAAAATCTGACAAGTTCACATAGAACGATTTGGCGGAATTTACAAAAAACTAATTACAACCGTTTTAACCGATGGATTTTTATAATTTTTCGATTTTAAAATAAAGCTTTATTTATTTAAGCTTTCTGTAATGTCTTAGAAATATAATACTTAAAACAATGAATTGTGTTTATTTTTAAAAATTGAGGATGTCAGATTTTGATACTTAATAAAAATATAATTCTTGTATAAGATAACAGATGTCACACATATAAAAATATTTAATTGCATTCAATAGTCTTCTACAATTATAACTATACAAACAAGTAAGCAACGCGGTTTAGTAAAATTAATGATTTCGGTAACTAAAACTCAGTCAAATATATTGACGTAGCGGATTCCTTTTGCTCCTTTTAGAAATGGGAAGGAGAAAACAAATGTAAATTGTGTTAAGTATAAATATATTCCTAAATATAAATGTCGAGCCGAATATTTTACAGAGTAAACGTTATGGATTTATGTTTTATCCAAAAAAAAAAAAAAAATAATAAATTAAATATTTAAATCTAATTTTCTTTTATTTTTATAAAAATTAATGAAACATTATCAATTTTATACCAAACCTAATAAAGTTTTATATGACATCAATTTGTCAAATCAATCAAAAATTTATTCTTATTCTTTCTTATTAATTTATTTATTCAAATTTTAGAATTTGTTTGAATTTTTATTAAATATCTAAAGTTCTTTATTTTTAAACCTACGATTTTAATAAAAAAAAAAAAAAAACAAAATCAATTTCACGTTCTTAAAATATCTAATGAGATTAATTATATCCTCCTACAATAATTAATTGTATATATAGTAAATACTTAATCAATTATTAATTTTTTTTTTTAAGCCAAACCTTTTAAGAAAAACTTGGCCTTAATTTTTTGATTTAAATTCATAATTCGCACCTTCAATTTAAAAAAAAAAAAACTTGAATAAATTTTGTGACAATTTTATTTTCAGTAGATAAATTGTACATTTATAAAATCAATTGATTTTTATTTTACATATCTATATGAATGTCATGTATTTTGTTATTCTTAATAGTTTAATCTTTAACATTCGAATCTTTGAAATTAATTCAATATTATCGGTAAAAGAAACCTTTTCAATTTTTTTTTTTTGTATTATTCTCCCTAAAGATATTTATTATTTTAATAGTGTCTGTATTATCAACATCTATATAATATTAACCGTGCTAATTTTTCCTTTTTTTTTTTTTTTCTTAAATTCTAATTCTTTAAAAACCCTCCCATTTCATTAATAATTAATATTTATTATTGTATTTTGTTATTTTTATTTTTAATTTTTGAATCATTTTCTAAAAACAGAATAAATGATTCACCGATAAATTTCAGCCTTTTCAAGTTTTTTAAATAAATGTTGTGATGATATGTTTTTTTTTCTTATGTAAATTCAAAATCATTTATCAACTTAACTAATAACATTGAAGTTAACTCGGGCAATTGAAATTTTGAAATCGGTAAAACATTATACATCAGCATATTTTTTGGTTCATAATAAGGTATAGGTTTTTGTTGTAAAAATTCACACAACTGGGAGAACTTTAATGTAATTTTTGTTGAAGTCTTTTGATATTATCGCAAATTATTGATCGTCAACAGTATACAAAGGAATTTATTGGTAAGATATAGATTTTAAAAGAATATTTTATAATATTAAAAAAACATTAAATTGATGCAAGGACAATAAATCAGATAGAAGAAGCGCAAGAACAAGAGCAAGGATAGAAATCAAATTCAATATAAAAATAATAAAAGAAAATAATAGGAAAATATTTTTAAATTTAAAATTATTTAGAATTAGTGGAATCCCATTAGATGTCCTGATAATTTCATAACATAAAAACCAGTACCCACTTTATATTTTCTTGCACTTTAATGTTCTTGTAATTATAATTTAATCTTAAGTATACAAAATTTCAAAATGTAGACAATACAGAAATCTTATTGAAATATCAATAATCCAAAAAAAAAAAAAAAAACTTTAATATTGAAACATATTTAAATTATAGAGAATATTAATATCAAGTTTCCTGCTGCACCTTTTTCAAAAAAAATCGTGTTTGTTTTGTACTATAACTCTTTAAGTATCGATTACTTAATGAAAAATAAACTCACTCATTTATACGCTCACTTTTTTGTTTTGGTATTTTTTTTTTTTTTAAATGAAATGAAATGAAAAAACTCTAAATGCATATTTTTTTTTGCTGAAAAATTTCAAAAATCTTAACCAGATTTTTGTACTTTTAGTAAATGAATGCATTAATCAAAAACAAAAAAAAAGTTAACTAAAAAATTACCTTTTACAGTAAAGATATTCATTTTTCTTTTTTGTAAATTTTTTTGTTACCAAAATAACTAAAATCTATAATCCAATATATTAGAACCAATCCTATCGTCTTAAAAATTTGTCAAAATTTTCAAAAGATTTTGTTCCTGTAGACTAAAGACTAAATTACATCTGTAACAAAGTTTAAAATATTTACTCTCTTTTTCTAAAATGTTTGTACTGTATTCTCTTGAACTATAACAGAGTTGTGTTGGAAGAGATTTGTTTTGAAAGACTGACTGATTTTTAAAATAAAAAAGTAAATTGCTTTAAAAGCATTTTTTTGAATGTGTTTGAGGATACTTTAGATACAATGAAATATTTTACGGATTTTCTCACAAATAAATCTTATTAGAAATCTTGTTTTGTATATTCAAGTAGAATTTTCATATTTAAAGAATTATCATTTATCATTAACAAATGATTATAAAATACATTTTCTAAATTACAAATCTCTGCCATAAATGAATGTATATTAAATTGCGTATGACATACATACAAAGATGAAATCTGCAAAAGAAAAAAAATTGATCAAAATTTCAGCATCCATAAATGAAAAATGATTTTTGTTAACATGATGACTTTTGGAATTTATTTTTTTTTTCTTCTCGTATTTGCAAAAAAAAAAAAAAACAGTCATCATCATTGTTACTCCCAATTTATTTGATTGGAATTGAAATTGTAATGACCTTTAGAATATTTGATTTTTCAGTTTTAATAAACTTAATTCAAATCAAATGATTGATGATTATCTGATTTAGTTAAAATGGCGATAATAAAATAATTTTTTTTTTATTTTTATTATTTTTTTAAATAAAATTATTGTTACAAATAAATAGATGCAACAAATCTAAAGATTTTAATAACTAATAAATATATATGTAAAAATGTTAAACAGTATTTGATTGAATGCTGAGAATCATTAAAATATCTTTAAGAATTCGTGAACTTCAAAAAAAAAAAAAATAGCAAGATTACAATTAAAATAATTACCAGTGGCATACTATAGAAAATAAAAAAATTTAATAGTATAGTTTATAATAACTGTTTTGAAAAGGTTAAATTGATTGAAATTGTATTAAAATTGTTAACAGAATTAGAGAGATCAAAAAAAAAATTGCATTTAATTGATTACTTATTGAAATTCGATCATTTTTTTTTTTTTTGAAGCTCAGTTATTGATTTCTAAATTACATTTTTGATTATTTTTTTTTTTTTTTTTTAATATAATTAAAATAATTTAAAAATAGTTATATATAATCAAGGTAAAATATTTAATTCAACAATTGAAAGATATTACTTATACAAGATTTAAAAGAAGAATATTTTGATTATTTAAAGATAGATGGATTTGAATTTAACTAAAATGTAACTAAATAATGTAATTAATGGATAACAAAATTTAGTATTATATTTTAATTAAGTATTAAAAATTACTTTCTATTAAAATATAATTATTTAAAGAATACTACAATATTAATCTCACAATAAATAAATCATAAAACTATAAAGCAATATTTAATCAAATAAAAATTTTATTAATAATTTCAAATATTTATTAAAACCGAAATTTGACAAAAATCCTCGATGTAGACGCTATACAATTGTACAAATACTAATGCTGAGGAACACTTTTTTTTATGCAATCTTAAGCAATATGATTGAAGCAATAGAGAATCAATTTGAACTTATTTTATTCCACAATAATGAGATGAGAATTTGAGAAAAAAATGGGTGGATATCAAAAATTGTTTAAGTGAGGATGATCAAAGGGTCATATTGTGGATTTAATTTGCTTGCTGAAGTGAAGTTTTTAAATTTGATCATTTAAATTGTGTGAATGTTGATCATTTAAATTTTTCTGTCAATAATACACTATATATTTTTGAGGTTATTGCAGCAAAGTTTTGATCGCACAACAATGATATAGAAGAGATTGAACGGTTTGCTACAACTACAATTGAACGGGATAGTATATAAAATCGAGATATAGAAAATTGAATGAAGAAATTTGCTTCAATGAAGGCACAGAAAAAAAATATTAATTTTAAAATTGTTATCGTCCTAAATTTAATAATAAAATAAATACATATTTTTTATTTTTTTTTGCAAATATAATAATGCTCATGCAAGATCAAATTTTATCTTTTTTACTCTTTATTCATTTTAATTAAAACAAAAAGCAAAAAAGCAAAAGTAACTTGCTTAAAAAAAGGTCTTGAACCGGCACTGTATAAATATATATAATATGTACATATATGTACATACATATTCTGCAAAAAGGATATTATTCTGATTTTGAACCTCCAAAAATCCCTCCCTTTAAAATCCCTCCAAATTTTTTTTTTGTTAAATACATATTTCGATTTGGATACGAATAGTCGTATCTCCGAATCATGTATTTTATTTTATTGGAACTTACAACAAGCAAAACGAGATTTTAAGAAATGAGCATTCGTAGTGCTCTCGGAATAAACCCATATGTTCTATAAAGTAATAAACGACAATTTCTGAATTTGTCCAATTAAATGTTGATGCAAATACATATTAGGAAGTCAAATTGAAGAAGAAGATGATGAATTTATTGAATAAATTATCTATTCTATCCAATTATTTATATTGCTCCCCATAAAAAATTACAATCCACCGATTTATCTTTTAAAAATATACAAATTCTACAAAATCCTTAATATTATTATTATTAATAAATTTAAATAACAATGTTTTCCACAGTTGTAAAATTTAACTATTTTTAACATTAAATAAAACCTAATTAAGACTAATTAAATAATTGGGTAAATTTAATGAAAAATAAAGAATTAAATAAAATCTGTATCCGCATGGCACATATCCAAAACGAAAAGGGCCCATTCTTTATGTATGTATTTATATACTTAATAAAACCTTTAAAAAAAAAAAATCGGTATAACATAAAAATACATATTATGTATATATGTATATCCATTCAAAAATGTAAAACTATATTTTTAAAATATAAAATCAAATATTTATTTAAAAATTTAAAATAAAATAAAATACAAAAATAAAAATTTAATTACCTTTAGTGTCAAAATGTTGTATTTTATTTTAAAGTTTTGAAAAATTACTCCAAATTAATAAATAACTTCCAAGAACAATATCAATCAGAAAAAAAAAAAAGAAAAATCAAAATATAACAGTAATTAATTCACAATTCTTTTTCACAACAAAATTACTCAAATATTTTTTTTTTTTTTTTCTCTTAATAAACTCACAATTTTTTTTAAAATAACCAACAAAAAAAAATTCTTATTTATAATTTTTACTGTAAATATCCTTGCACAATATAAAATCAGTTATTTGAAAATAAAAAAAAAAAATTTTTTAAATAAGAACAGAAAAAAAAAACAAAAAAATTAAAATTCACCTTAAAAAAGTTCAAAGAAATACAAAACAATATAAATAAACAATTAACAATATATAAAAAATGCATAAAAAAAAAAAAATGTTCTGCAACTTTTTATTGTTAACAAAATTATATTATTCTTCAATGTATACAATGAAAAAGTACATTATAACATAAATGTATATATACATTTTATATTATATTGCAGTTTTTGTTTATATACAAAAACAAAATTTTTTATGCATTTAATAAAATAGAATTTAAAGGTAATTATTTTTATTATATTATATTCTTTTGTTAATTAAATTTAATTAATTAATTAAATTAAAATAAATAATAAATAAAAGACAATTGTATTATTTTAATTATTATTATTAGTGTTGTAAATTATACTAGTTTTTTTGTTTCATTTTTGTTTTGGTTTTTAACGTTCTAATTAAGGCATTAAATAATGATCGTATTTATTTTTTTTTTGTTTTTTATTAATTAGTTAATTAATAATACTTGATATATTTTTTTTTTTTTTTTTTTTAGAATAAGTAAATAATATTATTCTTGTGATTTTAAATCAGTTATACTATACAGTATAATATTTGTTATATTTTTATTATTATTACAAAATAATATTAATTATATAAAAAAGTTCAGAGAAAATTTTAGGTGATTAATTAAAAAAGAAAAAAAAAAAAAAAAACAACAAAAACGTTGTTTGAAAATCTAATTTCATATCAAAAATTACAAAATATTTTTTTATAAGTTTTAGTTCTGATATATAAAAACGAATATACGAATATTTACTATTATTAATATTAATTTCAAACTACTTATTTTATTACTAACTATATATAGTATATATATATTTACATTACAATTTATTCATACATATTTAATTTTGAAAAATCTCAGAAGAATTAAAACAAAAATTGTTCAATATCTAAAAACTCACGAACTTTGAAGA
Organism: Poecilobothrus nobilitatus; assembly: GCA_947095535.1. Lineage (NCBI taxonomy): Eukaryota > Metazoa > Arthropoda > Insecta > Diptera > Dolichopodidae > Poecilobothrus > Poecilobothrus nobilitatus. The sequence continues at coordinate 237,593,062 of OX352773.1, read as the reverse complement.
TTTTGACCTTATTTTTAAAAAAATTGCAATTTAAGAATACAGAGTGTTATAGACTATGCAGTACTCAGGTGGAATAATTTTTATTTTTATTTTGATGTTTTTTTTTTGGTTTTTTTCTTAAGGAATATTTTTAAAAACTCTAATTACATTAATGTTTTTTTTTTTTTTTTTTGCTACCCACTTTTATTTTATTTTTGTTGTTGTTGCAAATTTCTGTTGTTTTAAATTTTCAAGACTGATTTTGATGATTTAGATTAAAGAGTTTTAAATTAAATAAATTAGTTCAGTGTATAATTATTTTTTGTGGTGACATAATTGCAATGATTTTATGATGGAAATCTTATGATATTTTAAAAGCATCAAAAATAAAGAAAAATTAAAACAAAAAAAAAAAATCTTCTTTTGTTTAAATTTAGTATTAAAATTATTTAAAAATTTTAATCAAAAAACTGATTTTTAAGAATCGTCACATATTTTTAGTAGTAACAACAACATAACAACAAACAATTACAATTACTGAATAATTTTAATGGGAAAATTTAACCTTTGAAAAGTAATAAGTAGAAAAAAAAAAACTACAATAACTAAAAGTAAAATGGTAATAATGGTTATTTTTTTTTGGATACATTTAGTAGATTTCAGTTAAAAAAAAAAATAAAATAATTGTTGTAATTACTTTTATAGTTTATATAGAATGCAAAAACAAAAATTATCATTTTGAAATGTTTCTTTTTCAAGGTCGAATTGATGGGAAAATATTTTTTTTTTTGTTTGTAGCTTTTTTATTCAATGAAACTGAACAAATTTGTCCTATTCATATAAGAGTTCGTAAATAAGTAAATAATATTAATAAAAGTAGTAATAATAGTAATAAAAATAATAATAATAGTAAAAAAAAGATAAAAAAAATGAAGTAGTTAAATATAAGTATTAAAAACATTTAACTATTTTAGTTAGATTTCTTGTTTTTTTTTTTCTTTCGTCAAAAATTCTATGAAAATATTAAAAATATGATAAAAAAAAAATAAAAAAAGATTGATTACTTTTTTCTTGTTTTTGCAGCTACTGCCAAAATTTTTAATTAAAGTTTGATATGAAAAATCATATTAAAAGTTGTTTTATTGCAAATTTTTGGCTTTGACTCAAGGTAATCAAAATAAGTGTTAATAAAGAAAATTGAATTTTAATTATTTAATTGGAGCTCTTTAATGCAAATTTATAGATATATAGCATTTACGACATTAGGTATATTTAAAACAAAAGACTCAAGTGAGAAACTTTGTATTGATATTACAATCATGTGATATATAAATATGATTATTTTAACGGATTTAAAATATAAATTTTTAACATAATTAAAATAACAATTCCAGAATTTTTTGAAATAATTTATGTTTTTTACTACTAAATATTATAAAATTACTAAATTTTGATCTATTTGTTTTTTAATATATCATATCTTACTTATGAATCGGTTTTGTTAAATTACGCTTCTAAAAATTTATAGCAATTTAAGTTAATATAATTCTAAATTAAATAGCTTCAAATCTAAATTAATCTATTAAACATTTATAAAGGATATTAAATTATTTATTTTACCAAAAAAAAAAAAATAAAATGTTCAAAAAAATTTATTTGAAACCAAAAATTTTAATATTTTAGTTTTTAAAATTTTTAGAATCTTTTTCTATATATCCCAGAATGGAAATAAATTTTTGAGATGTATGATATTTAAAAGTACAGAAAGATTTAACCTTGAACGTATATAAAGACTGTTAAAGTCAAAAATAAACTTTTAATTTTATTAGAGATATTAAACATATTTCTAAAAAGGGTGAATTAAATTTTAAAATAATTGCATAAAAAATTGTTTTATTTTTGTATAAATTAAATAAAAATTAACAACTCAAAAGAAAAATATCATTTACACTTTATAATTAACTTTAACTTTTATAATTAACTATAGTTGGTTGGTAATAGACTTATAACAAATATTTAATATATCAAGTAAAAACTTTTTGTATTTTAAAGTATTCAATAGTTAATGTTTAAGAGTCCTTTATAGAGACCACAAATACTTTCAAAAAAATGTACTTATATAATACTTAAAAACTAGATATTTTTTTTAAATTATTATCTTATAAATATTGAAATAATAATCCTGAGATTCGTTTATAATAAAAATAATTTTATATTTTTCAATAATTTGTACTTGTTCAATTTTTTAACTATATTTCAATTATTGTTATATAAGTTAGCACTTCGTTTTTATTTTAATTTCTTTTATTGCCACTTTACTAATATTATTTTTTTAATATTTTTTGAATTATATTCAAATAAAATAAACTTTTAATTAAAATCAAAATTTTGTTCAATTGTAGTTAAATTAAAATTTAAAATGTAGATATAAATTAAAATTTAATTTATTAATTTATTTTTATTAACAATTTTATATATCCTTTCTTTATACCCTTTTTTTAAATTAATATCACTTTAATTCATTTCACCTTCTTATATAAATATCCTTCTTTTAAATAATGGCGAATTTTAAAACGAAAAATCTAAAGGATTTATAAATTTTTTTTTTTTTTGGATTATTTAATAAAAATCGAAATTTATTTATATAAAAAACTATTAAAAAACGAAGAAGACACGTCTTCACGCTGCCGTTACCAACTTTTGAATGCTGGTATAACTAAAATTGCATGTAATCAAGTAGTAAAAAACTTTAATAAAAAAAAAAGCTTAAATTTTAAAGAAAATAAAAAACAATCAAAAAATCTTCACAGACAAAAAACTAAATTGTTAAAAAAAAAAAACTTGCAAATATCCATAACCAACAACATATAAGAAGCCTAGCTTCAAATTTACAGCAAGAAAAAAGTAACAACAACGGTAACAATAAAAAAAAATTTTTAAATCTTCCAAATAACTTCAGACTACACTAGAAGTCGCGCTTTACAAAGCACCAAAGCACAAAAAAATATATCAACAATAATATAAGATGAAGATGAAGCTTAATATCCAACACCAACACTAACAACAAAAACATCAATAACAATAACAATAATAAAATACTACAGACCTATGATAGCAACAAAAAATGAAACTTTATAATTTGCAAAAAAAAAAAGAAAAAAAAAACAAAATTCAAAGTTAAAAGTTAAAAAAAACTGACAAAAAAGAACAACATAAAACAAAATAATAACGACAACATTAACAACCGCAGCAACAAAAAAAACATGCAACACAATAGCGCAAAAAAAAAAAAAAATATGAGAAGAAGAAGAGAAGAGTACCGCTCACCTCATCATCTTTAACTTTAAAATAATAACAATTGGCATCAATGATGATCATCATCAATATCACTACAATCATATTTATTATGATTATCATAATCATCATTATCTAGTAATGATTAAGATGAGCAAAAAAATTGTAAACTTCGAATAAAAACAACAGCAAAACAAAATATAAAAAGCTAACAACTACAATTTTATGCTCAGCCGATCGGTTGATTGTTGGGAAGATCTAAGCTTTTTGTTATTTTATTATACTATTTTTTTTTTAAAATGTTTTGTTAAATCATTTCCATTTCCATTCTCTTCCATTTAATTTTCTTTCTCTTTCTAAATCGGAAATAGGAAAATAACAAAAAATACAACGAAAAAAAAATATACATATAGAATTTATCTTCACTGGAATATGATAAGACACGATTAATAGCATTATTTGGAAATTCCAGTTTAAATATGAAGATGATTTTAGTCTGATATTAGAGAGTAAATTTTGGAAAAGGGATTGGAAAGAAACAGAAATAATTTAGTTATTTTGGTAATAACTGAATTTTAGGAGATATTTATTTTTATTTTCTCGTTTTCGAATCAAAAATGTGAGAGGTAAATAGATAGAGAGAAAGATGAGATGAAGTATACAAATTTTAATATTGGTAGGGACTTAGGGAGTTTTCGAATAATTTTTTTTAAGAGATTCAAAACATATTGTACAAAATTTTTATCAGTTGACTGTTTAATTTTAAACTATGAGGTACTTTTGGATTGGAATATTATAGAAAATATTAATAAAAAAGGCAGTTTTTAGATGATTAAATTTTTTAATTCCTAAAATTGTTCTAAAAATTTTTTGATAATTTATTTGATATGATAAATAAAAGCATCAAATGCCTTATTTTAGAGACCAAGTAACAAATTTTTTTAGAAATTTTATTTGTTGCGATTTAATTTATCAAATTAAAACTCGAAAATTATTTAAACCAATAATAAAAAATTATTTTATTTAAATATTTCATAAATTGGACAGTTTTGTTTTACTTTGAGTTTTAAAATTTGATACATATTTACACTATTAACGTAAAATATGGTTATATAAAGCATACTTCTTTACCATCGATCCATCTTTGTTAATATTGCTATTAAAATTTTTGCTGAAATTTCATTTTATGAGCAACTTTGTCAACTAATTATATATATCAGAGACAGTGAGAACGTATAAAATCCATTTCAATCCAGTGTTATAATAATACCACTAAGAAAGTTTTATGTCTAATTATAAATAGATAATAAACAATTTTCAAATACTTAGTTGGAAAACCTAATGATGTACATTCGAGTATTTCCGCGGGTGATCTGTCATCACACAATCTAACTCCACTCAAAATTTCAAGTTTCTAACTTAAACCGTTTAGAAATATAAGGGTTAAAGATTTTGCTTTTAATGTAAGAACTCTCTAGTCTAAACAATAATGATATGGGATACAGAAATCTTATTAAAAGAATTCTAAATAAAAAAAATTTGCAACATTCAAATTTTTTAATATAATTATTTATAAATTCTGTTATAAAAATTTGTTTATCATATTCAGATACATATTATTAATTCATATGTAAATAAACTGATAAGTTCAAAAAAAATGTACGTGCTTTACACCTATAGAATACTAATTTTAGATGATTCGACTAACACGAAGAAATTTTTTTTTCTTCCACTCTGATTTTCAAATATATCGTTCTGACTTTTTTATACCCTACACATTAAGTATAGGGTATATTAACTTTTGTATGGTGTTTGTAACCACCAAAAGGAAGCGAGTTAGGTATAGACATGTATATATATTCTGAATCAGGATCACCTCCTGAGTCGATTTAGCGATGTCCGTCCGTCCGTACGCACGATAACTCAAAAAATAATGATGCTATCTTGATGAAATTTATACTGTAGGTTAACAATGACTAAGGTAAGGCGCGGATTGTAAATGGCCGAAATCGGACCATGCGTTCGCGTACCTCCCATACAACTCCCAAAACCGAATACGCATATCTTCGAAATTAATAAAGATAGAAACTTAAAGTTTTGTACGAGGCTGTATTTTCCTGAATCCCTGATATCCCTAAAATTTGAGATGAATTGGAGTGGTTGTTCGGGTAGTTCCCATACAACTTTCAAAACCGAACAAGCATATCTTCGAAATTAATAAAGATAGAAACTTCAAATTTAGTACTAGGGTGTTGTTTCCTGAATAAAATAGTACTAGGGTATTTGTTCAAAATTCGAGATGAATTGGAGGAGCTGTTTGGGTACCTCCCATACAACTCCCAAAACCGACCAAGCATATCTTCGAAATTAATAAAGATAAGAACTTCAAATTTGTTACGAGAGTGCTGTTTTCTAAATCCCTGATTTGCCTAAAATTTGAGATGAATTGGAGTGACCGTTCGGGTACCTCCCATACAACTTCCAAAACCGAACAAGCATATCTTCGAAATTAATAGAGATAGAAACTGCAAATTTCATACCAGGGTGTTGTTTCCTGAATCTCTGATTTGCTTAAAATTTCAGATGAATTGGAATGGTTGTTCGCGTATCTCCCACACAACTCCCAAGACCGAACAAGCATATCTTCGAAATTAATAAATATAAAAACTTGAAATTTGATATAAGAGTATTCCACCCTGTTCTGATGATGTCTCTAAAATTTGAGATGAATTGGGGTGGTGGTCCGGGTGCCTTCACACACTTCCCAAGACCTTACAAGCATATCTTCGAATTTAATAAAGATAGAAACTTGAAATTTTGTACAAAGGTTGTAAAAGCATTTATTTTTTTTAGCTTATATTAAATACATAACTAAAATAACTTATGGATCTTTAATTTAATTTGAATTTTTTAGGTGTAGGATATAAATAAGTCGGTTGCATCGACTTACTGTTACGTTTACTTGTTTTTTTGTCAATTCAGTATTCACCTGTATCTTTTGTAAATATATTTTCGATTTATGAGTGGGATCATAGTTTTTTGTTCGATTTATGAGTGGGATCATAGTGGGATCATTAATTTTTCTAGTGATAAATAAGACTGAAATGCAAGTCTGTAATGAAAAAATTCCGATTTATAAGAATATGTTTAATATCTCATTTTTTTCCTTTTTATGTTCTCAATAATGTCTTCTTAGAGTTTTAAAGAACAAAATCAAATTTACTCTGTCAAACACGGATTTTTTGACTACTATTTAATATTAAAATCTGACAAAAAAGATCAATATTCTAGAGTTAAAATGAGTCTATAGTGAATATAATAAAGGTGAAAGTCGTTAATAAAAATAAAAATGTTTATTTATTTTCAAAAGTTATTCACAAGCAACAGCCAATTTTATTCAAATTGGTAAATAAAAATTCTATTATAAACAATACTTTTCTTTTTATTTTATTATTTTAAAAACTATTATTTTGTTTATTATGATTCTTTTTATTTTCCTCAGTTATAAATAACTGACTAGGCAGTATATAAGTATAAGGTCGTATAACCTATACTGTTTGGTCAAAAAAGGAGGTGGTGTTTAGTGGATTAAAGTCCCACGCACTTATTGAGGCCTCGTGCTCGTTTCACATTTCTATAGTATCTTTTGATGATTCCCATCCACCCCTTGGAAAAGAAAAAAAAACTAGCAAACATTTTGAGATATGTTCTGCTGGCTACATCAGGATGAGGTCATAATACTATATTGTTGGTAGTTTTGTTAGTTAGTTTAATAAAGTACATATATATATTTTATTTGGATCTAGGGTCGGATTAAGGTTTGAATACCCTAGATTTAAATTTTTTTTTTATAATTTTATTTGTGACATCCATTGTAATTTACAATTTTCCAAATTTACAAAAAAATATTTAAAAAGAATTTTGATATAAAAAATTTACTCACTACCAATAAAGAATGTGATTTTCTTTCCTATATCTTTTAAAGGAATATAAGTATCATACATGTATCTGCTTATGTTATTGTTTTTATGATCTACATTTTCTACATTATGGTATCCAGCCTGTTAAGAATGTTATTACCGACCGCATACATTAATGTATAAGGTAGGTATTGCTTTCATACTAAAAATGTGTACCCGAGATTTTGGCAAAAATGCACTACTCCGGTGTGGAGAAGGCTGTAAAAAAATTTTCAGCTTGATGTCCATCTGTGTGCGTGTGTGTATGTGTGTGTGGGTGCGTGTGTGTGTCTGTGGACACGTGTACAGCTTAAACGACTGAGCGGAATTTTTTCAAATTTCATATTTAAGGTTTTGACGTAAATATCTCGGATTGATAAGCTTTTGGAGTAAATCGGACAACTGCAAGTGGTAGTTTACTAGTGTACTTTTTAAATTTTTTACGAATATTTCGTAACAGAAAAATTTGGTGAGAAAAATTATTAAGAAAAAGTTGTTACACAAGTAAAGAGGAACAACTTTGCCATAGAACATTTTTTGATCCGACTAACTTTAACTTTTATTTAATTTTTTTTTAAGTCCAAATTTCATACATAACATTCCATATGAATTTATATGAACAATTTTTTTTTTGTTTTTTTTTTTTATATCTCTAAAAATTTATATACATACATATGTATGTACTTATATCTATGCCAATGCATATTATTTATTCATTTGTTGATTGATAACATAAAATTAAAACGGTAAAATTTTTGTTAGCAAATTTAATATTAATCTTATGTTTGTTTTGTATTTGTTTACAGTTTTTATTATTTTTTACTTCTAATATTATTTTTTGAATGAAAAAAAAATCATGTATCTACATTACAATAATAATAATAATAATAAATGGATGTATGAATGAATATACATATATTTTTACGATTTCATTGCTTATAATTATTTTTATTGAATAAAACAAAATGTTATTAAATTATTAGAAGTTATTTTGCTTTGATATAAATTATTATGTAAAAAATCCTCTAAATTTTGGCATTGTACTTTTTGTGTAGTGGCGGTCGGTCCTGTGGTGGAGATAGCTGATTTTTTTTTATAATATCTACATATATATTCATCTGCTGGTAATAGGGAATGGTATATACATATATTCGTGTTGCTTTTAATTTTAATCGCTATATCAAAGTGTTTTTGTATTCATTTTATTATAACTTTATCTATATCTTTTTTATCTATAACTTTATTCATTCTATTATAACTTAATTATTTATTTGACTTTTTTCATATATAATTTTTTTTGAGCTATAAATACATATGTATACTCATGTTCCTGATTTTCTATTAATGTTAGTATAGTACCTTAAACATTTCCTATCATACTTTTGTTATAATTCCATTACCAATGCACTTATATTTAACGATATGTCACCCCCCCCCCCCCCCCCCCCCCCCCCCCCCACGCCTCCTCCTCCATCATATCTTAGAATTAGTCTTATTAAAGCTTCGAACGTAATTTTTTGGTCAAATAATTGTATTTTGCTATAAGGAACAATGTATAGATAAATAAATAATATTTAAATTGAAAAATTTCTTCAACAATGTTGCTAGGAATAATAAATTCTAATATTGTACTTTTTTTTTTTAATATACATTCTTTCTTTTTCAATTTTTAATCTGTATTTTATATATGTATGTATGTATATACATACATATATAGATTTGAAAAGAGAAATACTTTTTTTTTTTTTTTGAAGACTTAAAAACAAAAGTAGATAATCAATTTTTGTTTTTTTTTTTCTTTTAAATTATAAACATTTTTTTTTTATTGCTATACCGAAACTTAAGTTACATCTATGACATCAAATATTGCTGGTATATTTTTGAACACAAATTGTAAAATAATGGAAAAAAAAAACAAATAATATAAAAGAACAAAATAGAAAAAAAAAACAAAAAAAAATTGCATATTGGGTCAAGTGAGGGTGGTCCTAGTTTTTTATTTTTTTTTATTTTACATAATCCGTTTTAGTTTTTGTACCTGAACTACTATTGTAAATAAATGCATACTATTTTAGTATTGAAAGTAAAGTTTTTTTTTTTTTTTTTTGTAATAATTTGAAATTTTTACAGATTAATTTTTTTTACAACAATTTTGTTTTTTTTATTTTTTTATTGTTTATTTTTATTTTTTAGTTATTGTTACCATATATGATTATTTTCAATATAATATAATATAATATAACAGTAAAATCTAATATATTATGTATATATATATATATATATTTTTTTTGTTTCCATTCAAAAGTGAGTACTTTGAGTACTTATGTATGTGAATAATCAATTTTAACTCATCCCAAATATTAAAGATACATCATCATGAAGAACAATAACTTTAAAAACATTTTTTTTTTTTTTTTTGAACCAGCTTTATACCAATAATAGTAAGGCTTTGTTCATAATTCTTTTACCATATTTGTTTATTAAAAAATATGTACCTATATTATAAGACTGTTATTAAAAAGTGCTTTAAATAAAAATAAAAAAAAACCGACTGAAACTTATGACATTATTAGAAGTAATTTAAATATAAAAAAAAAAAAAAAAAAAACTGTATTTGTTATTTACAATTAAAGGAGAAAAAAAAATGAATTTTTTTTTTTTTTCGAAAAACAAAATTATTTCAAAATCATCCCATTTATTGTTCTTCATCTCATCATAATCATAATCATCTTTATTATTATTATTTTATTATTATTATCTGTTTATTTATATGTTAGTATGTTTATTTATATATGTATGTTATAATAATAATCGTTTGGACCGTTATATTGTTGTTTAAGTTATATATTATTTAGTCTGATGATTGTTTTAAAGTATTGTCCTATTTTTTTTTTTTTTAGTTTTTTTGGTTTTTATGTGCGGTATTTAATTTTTTATGCATCATAATGTTGACCAAAATTTGAGTAATTTGAGTTAAGAAAAAATTGTTGAATGAGTCACACATAAAATTGTTTAACTATTGATGAGAGATTATTTTAAATAGTGTTCGGATTTGGAGGAGGGGACAAATGAATTAGAAATTTAGAAGGAAAGTATGGGGTATGTAAATTATATAATATATTTAATCTTTTCTTTTCTGTATCTTATCCGTTTCGTAGTTTAGTTAACATGGCGGAAATTTTGTTGAACCATTTTTTTTTTGTTACGAGGATTGGTGGAAAACTTGAAAGTCACCAAGAGGAAGTGCACGTGCTTCCTGAGGTAGTGTTGAACTTTAACCAACCAAAACCACCGCCCTTTTAAAACCAAACTTTAGGATGGAACCTTTAATATAAATGTACAGTTTAGTTCTACCGATAGGGATGTGAGAAGGATGATTGGGGAAATTGGAATTAGGAAATTTGGGTTATGGGTGATAGGTAGGATAATTTGGAGGGATATTTTGAATTTTGAAGAAAGATGTTAATGTTCTTCTTAAACTTAAGTAAAACGTACCCATATGAATTACCAACTTTAGGGAAAACATGCCATGGTATATGGTTCCACAAACGGGACATGTACATGACAAACGAATTTCCATAAATTTATGGAAGAACAACATTTTTAAGACAACATTATGCTTCAATTTTGTCTTCCAGGATAATTTTTAGAAGACTCTGAATGCCTCAAAATGTAATTTAGTTTCTTAGTTTTAATTTTGGTTTACATTTCCGTTTTTACCGATCCCTTTCATATAATGCACAAGGTAATTTGTTATGACACCGAAATTTTCGAATCTCTAATTTTTGCATAAATACATTTCTCCGGTACGAAGAAATCTAAATTAAGTGTTTTTGGGGAGATATCTGTTTTTCTGTAGGCACGTGCACAGGACAAATGGCTGAACGGAAATTAATAAAATTTCATATTTAAGATTTTGATGTTATTCGACTCAACTTATTTTAAACATTTTTCTATAACGCTGCATTTTAAAAGCTTCAACTCATTCAGATATACCACAGTTCAGGTGCTCAGATTCTGACTCCATACAGAATATATAAAGTTCGAATTATCGACCTTAACTTTTCGAAACCCTTTCGTAAATTTTAGTTGAAAATATTTTTAATTATTGAAGATTATTGAAATAAGGAAATGTCACATAATGACGACATAGGCATCGAGGGAGAGAAAGAAGTTTAAATGATTAATAGTTTTAGATTTTTTTTTTTTAAACATTTTAGATTATCATTGTTTTCTCATATGTGATATGTGTATTTTCATTTTGAACTTGGATTTTCCTAACCTATCAATTTTTGATACGAATTCCGAAACGGATCTATGAAATTCTTGCATTAAAACATTCCTAATGTTATCTTAGAATGCCTTTTAAATTTTATTAACAATTTTGCTAATTTGTTTTTCTTTTGTATAATTTCAGAGTTTTCAAATTCAATTTGTATTAAAGAAAGTCTTTTTGGTTGATGATGGTCTTATGTATATAACATTTGACAAAATTGATGATTTGTTTTAAGCAGAATAAATTTTTATTTCGAAAATTATTTAATCGGCGGATTAAATAACAGCTTGGATTGTTCTCAATAATAAATGAACAGAAGAATTTAATGAAATAAATTATTTAGGTATTTCATATTTAACTGTTATACATATTATGTAAAAATAATGTAAAGCACATTTGTTTTTTAGTTTGAAGAAATATTACAATAGAATGTACAATAATTTGTATGTTTATATTTATACAATTTTCATGTTAGATACATTCAAATTATTAAATTTAAAACAAAGAGTATTAATAACCCAGCTAATCTTAGTTTTTAAAATTAATCATAATATTACTTTTTTTTTTCCTAAGGGAGGTGGGAATCTTCCAAAGACACCAAGATTTCAAAAAAAACTAAATCTAGAATCTGCAGATATTAAAAATGATTACATGTATATTAAATAAAATTCTGAGGAAATTTTTGACTGAATTTTATAATATTAGATTATTATTATATTATATTTATTGATTCTATCACTTCAGCAGACTGAATATTTCAAAAATCCTATATAACGACTTATAATAATAAATTCAACGTTTTAAAAAATTTTATAATAAAGCCTCATGCACTATGGGCTGTTAATTGACTAATGAAAATTGAAAATAATCAAGATAGAAATACCATCATACCCAGTTAAAATTGACTTAATTTTGTTACTGAAACATTTTTCTTTTCTACTCTTTTTTAACCCAAAATCTCAAATTTTTTTTATTTAAAAGTAAACTTTTTTATTCCCAAAATTTGATACAACTGTGTTATAACAGATGCTATTGAGAGATGTACTCAATTAAATTTTGAAGAAAATATAAAAAAGAAATTTAGCAGTTATGACAGATGGTTAAATATTCAGAAAAGGACATCATCATCATTTAATGATATAGCAGGTTTGTAATTTCACTTCAAGACTGTAAAGAAAAAATAAACTAAGGTCAGAAAAAGCACTCATTTCTAAGGGGTAATAACTTTGTAGATGATTTAAATAATTAATTAAATCAACCGAAAATTACTTTATTAATTCAGCATTCGATATATGAGTTCTAAAAATTCTCTTAACTGAAAATCGTAAAGTCAGTAAGAATTTTATTTATAGGTACAGCGTTAGATCGAAGTAGTACAGTATTAACTTTTATCACCCTAATTACAGATCAAATTCGATACTTTCTAAGTCGATACTTTCTAATACTTTCTAAGTCGAGTTAACTTCAAAATTTAAGATTTCAATTTTTTTAGATTTTCTACTAGTAACTTTTCATTCAGTAACTTAACATGTATTCTCAAACTCTCTCAAAATATATTAAACCTTTGGAATGTAATAGAGAGTTAAAAAAAATTAAAAAATTTGCAAAACTTCTATAAATTTTCTGTCAACAAGAAAAGTCTACCTCGATTAATTTTTTTAATTCCCCTTGGTGGTGTCAGATTCTTACTGACTGAACACATCTCCCCCTTTAGGCAATATAATGGGTTGGAACCCTTACCTGCTAACGCATTATATTAGCTAGGGAGTAGGGATAGGAAATAGAATGCACAAACATTGAATTGGGAGGGGGACTGTAATGAAACCAAGAATCCGCCTATAATTATTACTATTTTGCTAACAGTAATTATAGCCGTTACAACATGCAGTAGTATATAACACCTTACTGCATGAGGTAATTATTGAAGGCAACCCCACTGTTACTGTAGCAGCCTGCTATTATTATTGGTATTAGTATTAATTATTAATATTATTATTATTTACTACAGAGTCAGGGATTATAACGTGAATTAATATATAACACCTTGCTGCATTAAATAACAAAAGATAGCTCCACCAGCACCTATTATTATTATTATTATTATTACTATTATTATCACCAATGTAATATTACCAAGTCAGAGAAATTCATATGTAAATTAAGTTTTTATGATTAATTTTAGACAAAATATAATGAGAAATAAAAAAAATCCTTTTTTTTAATGGTTTAAAAATTTACAACTATTTAAAAAATTAAATGAAATAGAATCGAAATTAGTATAGTTTACATAAGAAATTAATTATTAACTTTATAAAAGAACTAATAACCATATCTAATTAGACTTGGAAAAGTACAGTAAACGAACAACTGAAAATATCGATGCTGTGACACAAAGTGTGCACGAAAATCGAGAACAATTAATTAAACGTCGTTCTCAAGAATTTGGACTTTCTTATTTCACCATATACATATATCGAATATTCTTCATAAAGATTTACATTTCAAGGTGTATAAAATTCAGTTGACCCAAGAAATTAAACCAAATTTCACCATAAAACAAATTTATTGAAAGAAAAGTTTAATCTCCAGTAAATGTGAATGTAAACTGGCCAGGAAGATCATGCGATATAACTCCTTTATAGTTTTTCTTTGTTTTTACGCGTTATTTTGCCATCTTTCACCTAAAATATTTTCTCAATTTATCTGTTGCTTATCCAACACTCTTTTTTATATTAATAAATTCTTTGTTGAAAATCTTTTATCTAAAATAAAAATTGTGCTCTAAAAAAAAATTTTTTGCTAGAAGCTCAAATGATTGTATAGTTAAAAAAAATATAAATTCATAAACAATAATTAAAGTAACATTTAAAATTAAATTTGAAACATCTAAGCTTGGCTATAAACATATATATATATATATATATATGTGTGATCGATTTCAAATGAACGTGTGGTTAAAATAAAAAATAAATTAAAATAAAAAATGCTAGTAGCTAGTAACTTAACTACCCATTTATTATCAAATTTATATAAAAAAAAAAGAATATCTGTTTAAATGGTGTTAAAATATTTAGTGGTAAATTTGGGACAAGGTGAGATATTTAGGTTTAGTGTACTAAATTTTCCAATATAATTTTTATTTTTTCTATTTTTATAAATAATAGAATTAAAGAGTTAAAAATGATTTTTAATTGCGTGGAGTATTCAAACAATATTGTGTAAATTTGTAAATGATTTTAATAATTTGTGAATTTAAATTTTTAGATTTTTGGAATTTTCTTTTCTTAATTTTTACTTTTAAATAATTATTTATAAAAAAAAAAAAATTTTCTTGTAAAATATTTGACCACAAAAATGAAAAAAACTCCAGCACCAAAAGTCATAGTAATAAAAATGAAAAAACTGACATTTACAACTGAACATTAAATATTGGGTAAATGTGTGGTTTTCAATGCAAATTGTTTTCAAATTAAGTGAAACTCTAATTTAATTTTTTTTTTTAATAAGACCTTTTAGAAAAAAAAAATTGGGAAGAGTTTTTTTTTGTTTTGAGAGGTGAAACATAAAAATGTAAAACGAAATGATGTTTTGTGTGAGCTAAAGTGAACAAAAGAAAATATTTTTTAAAAGTACATCTTGTGCTGAGTACTGTAAAACTTAAATTGAAAGTAAATTCAAAATTATTTTTATACAAGAAAAGTAAAATTTAATATTTTTTTAATTTTCCAATTTAAAATTACTTCAGTCCATTTATTCAATTTTATGATATTAAAAGATTAGATTTAAACGAAAACCAGTCAGGTCAAATATTTTAAAAAGAATATATAGGTATACTCTTAAAATTAATTGTTGAATCTTTGTTCGGCATATTAAATTTGTCTAATTTTAACGTTGATGATCAAGTGTTATCCCGTTTTAACTTCATTATTTGTAGTTGAAAATTAAATTCTTGGATTAATAAAGTAAAAAACTGTTTTTTTTTTAGAGATGAAAATTTTATATTACCATTCTTCAACTTTTAAAACTTAAAGCTTATACAACTGGAGAAAATACAGTGGTTTCATTGACAAACTCTCATTCGGATATGCCAAGTTTTTAATCCCATTAAAAAAGAAAACTTTTTTTTTTATTTACCTTTCGATCGATCTGCTTGAGATACTATTTGGTTATTGGGTTTAAAGCAATGGGAAGTAATATATATATATATAAATAAGTACATAAGAACATATTTTAATATATCAATAATAGAATAATACAAAAAAAAATGTAATTAACAAAAGAAATGTCAAAAATAAACAAACAATTTAAATTGATACCTTATAACTCACAAGTATCTAATAATAAAGAATTTTTAATTAGTTCTATTGTATTGATTACACTTTAAACAATCCTACATATAATAGAACCTATTAATTACTATTTCATGTAATAATTTATAATACAAAAAAAAATATGTTACCAACATATCCCTATTTCTTTTAATCATAATATCCATATTTTCCTTGCATAAGTTCAATATTGCCCCAATATGTATTTGCGATACAGAGAGCATCTTATCAACCTAATAATGAAATAGATATACAATCAAAAAATAAAATTTAAACATGTCCCCATTCAAAAGATAGAACAAAAAATAAAAGCTCAAAAACTTCTAACCGAAAAATTTTATTTAAATTTCAGAAAAAAAACTGTAGCTATACCTACATTTTAACTCGCATATTCTGTCATGTTGATGAAATTTACCACTCTTACCTACCGTTTATACATTCTCTAGACTTAAAAATTGCCTTATATATAATAGCATTATTCTGAGAATAATAATATACTAGAAAAATCATTTACAACTAAAAATCAATTTTTACCAGTTACCAGTTTCATTTTTTTTTTATTCCACCACAATTTTTATCTTTAAATTTTTGACCACACATAAAATCGAAATAAAAAATCATATAAAAAATAAGTCACAAAAAAAAAAAACAAAAAAAAACTATTGTGAAATGCAAATTTTTGTTATAATTAGTTACTAATTTTATTATGATTTCATTTAAAGTATCATAATATTAATAATTTATTTTAAAAATTCATAATTCTACGATTAATTAAAAAAAAAAAAATAATAAAAATCTTTAAAATTTAAATAATGTTATAAAAATAATGTTATAAAATTTAAATAATGTTATTAAAATATGAATTTAAAAAATTCCAAAAAAAAAATAATTTTCATATTAGTAATTTTGTATTGTATTTTAAAATAATAAAATTTTTTATTAGGCCTAGTTAACCTTATAAGTCTAGGTCTAGAAAATAAATTAATAGCAAAAATATAATAATATATGAAATATTGGTTTATCTAAATATCTCGCATCATTATCTCCGTTCGTACATATAATTCTAAGAGTATAATAAATTTGCCATTACGCTAGTGACACATTACAGCAGACAATGTATATGTGAAAAAAGTATATATCTATATTCTTGTTGACGATTAAATTCTGAGTCGATTTAGCTATGTGCGTTCATCCCTTCGTTGTAGTTTATACATCCATCACATTATATTATCCCCACATGATAACTCAAAAAATAATGAAGATATTTATATAAACGTCAGTTTTACGAGTATAGCTATCATACAACTGTCAAATTTATATCCTCATATCTTGGTACTTAATTAAACTAAATTTTATAACAGTTATTCAGATGGCTAATAACTGTTATAAAATTTAGTTAGTTTAGCAGAGCGGATTCTAATAGGTAGCTAATATTTACCTAAATATATCTCGGATTTGTCTTTACCTCCCAACAACTCTTAGCTTTAGCTTAGGGCTTACTAAGTTATTTATTATTCATATTTAACTAAGCTTCACTTTCTGACATTTTTTTTAGTTTCACTAAGCTCATCTATTATCTTATACAAGAACCTTTCAAATTAACACTGCACCATTATACCATTTGCTCAATATCTAGATATTTAATTAAGTCAAATATCTGAGATTTTGCAAAAGATTATTAAATGTTATCAAATTAATAGTATAGCATATATTACGTTCTTGCAATTATCCTACAGTTGACGTTGTATAATAGTGAACTGTCTATACACTTATTCTCGTTTTTAGTTAAAATAACAAAAAATAAACTACAACAAACAAAATATTTAATAAAATTGTTTTGTAATAGACATTTTCAAGGAAATAAAAAAAAAATATAAAAAAAAAAAAAAATCTAGAATCTGCAGATATTAAAAATGATGTATATACAAGTACATGTGTATATTAAATAAAATTCTGAGGAAATTTTTGACTGAATTTTATAATATTAGATTATTATTATATTATATTTATTGATTCTATCACTTCAGCAGCCTAAATATTTCA
This sequence comes from Poecilobothrus nobilitatus, assembly GCA_947095535.1. Lineage (NCBI taxonomy): Eukaryota > Metazoa > Arthropoda > Insecta > Diptera > Dolichopodidae > Poecilobothrus > Poecilobothrus nobilitatus. Next base: position 237,575,183 of record OX352773.1, on the reverse strand, counting down.
AAAATCCTATATAACGACTTATAATAATAAATTCAACGTTTTAAAAAATTTTATAATAAAGCCTCATGCACTATGGGCTGTTAATTGACTAATGAAAATTGAAAATAATCAAAATAGAAATACCATCATACCCAGTTAAAATTGACTTAATTTTGTTACTGAAACATTTTTCTTTTCTACTCTTTTTTAACCGAAAATCTCAAATTTTTTTTATTTAAAAGTAAACTTTTTTATTCCCAAAATTTGATACAACTGTGTTATAACAGATGCTATTGAGAGATGTACTCAATTAAATTTTGAAGAAAATATAAAAAAGAAATTTAGCAGTTATGACAGATGGTTAAACATTCAGAAAAAGAGTAAACTTCTAGATTGCTTCCTTAAAGTTAGGTGAAAAAAATTAAGAGAACTTGTACAATTTCTTCTTTTGAATATGAGGAGAATCATTTAATGATATAGCGGGTTGGTAATTTCACTTCAAGACTGTAAAAAAGAAAAAACTTAATAAACTAAGGTCAGAAAAAGCACTCATTTCTAAGGGGCAATAACTTTGTAGATGATTTAAATTATTAATTAAATCAACCGAAAATTACTTTATTAATTCAGCATTCGATATATGAGTTCTAAAAATTCTCTTAACTGAAAATCGTAAAGTCAGTAAGAATCTTATTTATAGGTGCAGCGTTAGATCGAATTAGAATAGCATTATCTTTTATAACCCTAATTACAGATCAAATTCGATACTTTCTAAGTCGATACTTTCTAAGTCGAGTTAACTTCAAAATTTAAGTGTTCAATTTTTTTAGATTTTCTACTAGTAACTTTTCAACTTAACATGTACTCTCAAACTCTCTCAAAATATATTAAACCTTTGGAATGTAATAGACAGTTAAAAAATATTAAAAAATTTGCAAAACTTCTATAAATTTTCTGTCAACAAGAAAAGTCTACCTCGATTAATTTTTTTAAATTGAAAACTGACAGCTAATCAGATGTAATATTCAAAAGTGATGACTCTTCAATTGATCCTGAAAGATAAATAAACAAGGTAGAATGTAAACCAACGGTTTTTAAAATCGCACATTTCCAAAACACAACACAAACTGTTTAGAATTGTGACTTGCACAAAAATTTGAAAAGTTAAAAATTAAAATTTAAGAAATTTTTAGTAATAAGAAAATATATAAAAATAGGACTTTTCTGGAATTTTGAGGGGCTGTAAGCCCGGAACCCTTTATAACTAAGAAAAACCGTTAACACCCGTAAAAACATATTACTGGAGCTTTAGTTTTTATGTCTTGCCTAAGAAAAATTTGTACAGGTGCTTAAGTTACAGGTGCCTAAAAATAGCAAATTTTCAATTTTTCAGCCCTAATACCTCTTAAACAGGGGGTGGTGTGAAAAAATGTTCTAAGGAAACTTATATTAATTCTAAAAGTTCTTTCTTGCCTCAAAATTTCAAGTCTCTATCTAAAAGCGTGCCGGAGTTATGAAAGTAGAAAAATCATGCAAAATTTGGGTTTCACATAACGGTAAATTTAAATACTAAATTTAAAAAAATTGTATAATTTTGATACTAACTTACAAAATTAAAAAAAATACCTGTTGAATGACGTTTTCAGATTGAAAAAACCTTAAGCAGTACATAACATATATAAATTTAAAAATAGGGCTTTTTCAAAGTTTGAGGGACTGTAGCTCCGTAATGCATTGGGCTACTTTTTTCTCTATTTTTAACGGTGTAGAAGTTTTGTAAACAGACGGACGGACGGACGAACAAAGTGAAACTAATAAGCACATTTTTTCAAAATTTTTTTTAGAAATGTGCTAAAAATGATCTGACCAATGGTGCAGTACGTAAGTGACCGAGCTTTCAGGCGAAAAGCCGCCGGTTCAAACCTCGGTCAGGTCACAAATAATATATAAAATATAATAAAATAATGTAAACGAAATATTAAATATAATTATAATTGAATACTTGTATCGAGATGGCCTACATGCTAAAGGCAAAAGGGTCCTAAAAATATCGGCAGATATTTATATCTAGACAATATAATATAAAAAAATAAGAAAAAATTAAAAATGCGAAGAAAACACTGATTGAAGAACGGAAGACTTATAAGCAAATATGAGGACAATATAAAAATCATTAACAAATCATTGATCTTCATCATTTTTCCTAAACATACAATATAAGAAAAAAAAAACTATAAAAACTCCAACGAACTCAAATCTTTTCATAATTAAGTTTTAACAATTAAAACTTTTAAATATAACGTAAACGAAATTTTATGAATGAAATTTAAAATTTTAGTTTTTTCTTCCATCCGTATATTCTATATCTGTATCTTTTCCAACAAATTAAACTCTCACTAAAAATTATAGTTATATAACACCCATATTAAAAAAAAAAAAGTTAAAAAAATTATTGAATATTTACTCTAATATTCAAAAAGTTTCAATCACCGAAAACCACTGAAATAATGACAAACAATAAGCAATTAAGACAGATCGTTTGATAACGATTAAAATTTACATATTTACCATCTTTCTATTAAAGTATAATAATATATTTGTGTGTTTATAACACCTTTAGTCTAAATTTATAATGTCTAACGCTTAATGGACAGCTAAAAAACAAAGATATGTTTATTTTTTTTTTGCTTCTTTTGTGTTAAAAAAAAAAACTGAAAAGCGTTAATATGCTGTAAACGACGAAGCATACCAGTCGCAGCAGTAGAAATACTTTAAAACATAAGCATCATAAAAAGATTTGCATAAAGCGACATCTTTTATGCTAATAAGAGTATTAAAACAGATTTGATGAGTTCAAGTTAAAAAAAAAATTAAACATTAAAACAAAACAAAGCAAAACATAAGATAGTTCACTTCAATCAACACCTTTCACTCTTTTAATGTCTTAAAATATAATAATAACAGTCATGAAGACAGTGATGTTTAAAAATTGTACGGCAAACATTTTTTTTTTAATATGGGTGCATCTTTTAAAATACAGCAAACTATATAAATTATATATAACATTTATGATTCCAGATGTGAAACACTTTATTTTGAAGTATGTAATATAAGCAACATATAAAGTAGTGAGTTTGAAAAGGTAAAGGAAAAGGTAAGAAAGTACAAGGGCAGTACCGTTAAGATAACTCATTTTTTTCCCCATCTTTGATGTAATAATTATCGAATAATTAATAAAATTTTTAAATGTTATGCATAATTTTTTTTAAGGTATTGATAAGGTTTTATTGTTAGGAATCTAATTTCCACTTTATTGAAGTACTGGAAAATGCATCAATGGCATTTGAATCAACCTTTAGTTCAATCAATAACCAACTAACATCAACTTTTAGATTCACAGAAAATTTATGTAACGGCGAGAATGATCCAATAAATTTTTATCAATGTGCCTTTAATAGTTAGCATATTTTATGAATCATTCATTTAACTCATTTTGTCATATTTTAAATAGTGTGACTATCAGAAGGTGTGTCTATGAAGTTTTTTTTTTTTGGTATATTCCTCTGCCATATAAATAGGACAAAAAGACGTGGCTGTAAATGTCATAAGGGGAAATAATTCTTATGACGTGTGTAGGATTCGAACATATACTCCCTCGGTGTTTACAACAACAAATTTGATACGGTCTTACGCACTAGGCCACCGAAGCTCTTCTGTGAAGTTAAACCCACAAAAATATACCACACATTTTAAATTTTAGTTTAAATTTTTAAAGTTTTATAATTTTATTTAAGGTAGTCAATCCAATTTTTAATATATTATGATTTCTCTTCTAATCTTCAATTTGAAGTTCTTCAAATTTGAATTATTTCCTTTAAATAAATTTCGAGGTTCTTTGAAGAAAGGTTGTTCCCCTATGTTTATATTTTGAAAAGCAAATTTTTTATTAAAAACCATGAACAATAAAAAAGGAAAAAAGGCATGTTTTTAATTTCTTTGTCTGTTGTTTTTAATGTTAACAAAGTAACACTTCTTTTTCTATTGATCTACCACTAAATAAATAAACAAATCTTAGCTATACTTCTTTTTCTGTTGTTTTTTTTTTACATTATCCAAAGCTAATTTAAATATTAAAAGATCAGTTTCCAGAAAGTTAAAATGCGGGAAACTTAATGATTTATGATCATTTGTATTTTTTCTTTTTTTTAAACGATGACGTAAAATTATAAACTACAGTATACTAATGCTGATTAGGATGAATTTGTTCGACTAAAAGTTTTTCACGTCATTTGCGTATAAAATAAAATGCTAAAAATTTGTTTCGTATATTTTCAGCAATAGCAAATTTTCATTAAATAAAATTTAGTTTACCTTTAGGATAAATTTTATTAATATGCTCAAGTATGTATTTAAATAAAAAAACAAAATTTGACTACACAAAATTATAAAAGATTGTATTCCATTTCGTATGAGTTTTCTATTTGAGAGTTCACCATTTATTTAATATATCCTTCTTTACTGGATACTCTAAAAAACTGTTCTCCTTTACTTAACGTAAACACCAACTCCAGCCTCAGTGATTACTGAAACAGACGGAAATTGTTAATACTCTTTGATTTTGTATTAAATGGATATCAGGAGGGGTAAATTCTAACAATAAATTCTAATAATAAATTGGGAACGTAGTCTAAGGGAGAAGCTATCTTTGATACTTAACTGACTGAACATATTTATAAAAGATGTTTTATTATTTTTAATTTACTAAACAGACGAAGGCTTTAAAGACGACTTTCAAGAGTCACTAAATGGAGAATATGATATGGTGAACAATATCAGAGAAATATGTTTACTTTAGGTACATTGTCCGATTTTGAGAGATCACTTCAGATCACGTGATAAAAACTATATGGGTTCGACTATGCGATGTAGGCACTAACGGCTTCAGAAAGCCCTTTGAACATTTAAGGAGGGCTACTTTAAAGGGGTTACTACTTACTTTAAGAGCTGCAGCACCTTATTTATAGAACTAGGAACCTCCGACAAGACTAAAACGAAAATATTAAAAATTGCCTTTCTAAAGACATGTACAATGTTACATTACGTGCACATTTCATCACATCAAGGTATCCCTTAGTAAAGTTTGAAAAAGATCCAACAATGTACCTAAAGTAAAGTACATGCTTAAACTATTCCCATTTTATATAGAAAACTTAAAATTTTGCCCTTTTGTTTTGAAATTTTATTAGACATAGTGTTACCATCGTTATATCAAATTAATAACATAATTTCCATATTATAGAAATATTATAAAATTAATAACTAATTTTATTGAAAAAAATTAATTTTTTTTTTTTTATTTTTCTTTTCCTAATGAATGAATAGACTAAAATAATCGTTACGCTCATTTATCTAAATATATATATGTTAAAATTTTAACAGGTTGAGAAAAAAAAAAAAAAACAACATTTGTGGTCTGATATGGCAACGATTGTCTGATTAAATTTATTTATACAATAAAAAATCAAATTGAAATACGCGATCATTTTAATAGCGATAAGAATTTTTATTTTTCTTTTCAAAAAAATTTTGTTTTTTCCTTACTGATGATATAAAAACTATGAATGTTTTGAATATATTAAAGAAACGGAACGTGTTCAGTTTTTTAGGATACATTTTTTTCAATTATGTAATAATTTTTTAACAAATCGTAATGATAACTTTAAATTACGGAAATTTTATTAAGAATTTCACGTTGTTTACATAATTTTCAAAAAAAAAAATAATAAGGTAAGTTTTTAGGCAAAATTTGAAGTAATACAGTATTTTTTTTTAGGGCAACATGTTACAAAGTGTATATTAAGAGTAAAGAGAGTTTTCAAATATATATAAATTGTAACAACTTATTACTTAATTCATTTTCCCTAAAGGTTTTTTTTAGGTATTATTTAACATAATTGAAGATTTTAACAATTTTTTTTTTTGTTCAAATGTATCTTAAGTTACATTTATGTTAAATAATATATGAAGAAAATTGAACGCTTTAATTAGAACATTAAATTTTTCAAAATTTTTATTTATATAGTGATGAAAATTAGGCCAAAAAGAATTGTTTAAATTGTAAAAATTTTTTTTTTTTGTTTTTATGTGTGAAATTTTTTGCAATTTATTTACGCGAGTTTTCCTTTAAAATAATTACCTTATATGTATTATATGGACATGATATTTTGATAAAATATTCTTTTAATTTGCAATAAAATTTAACTGGAAGTTGAAAATTTGTTTGCAATATAATTAAAAAGAAGATGAATTAATTAAGATTAAAAATTTATTTAATTGTGAAATTAAACATGGATAGAATAAGAAAATGTGTAAATAAACGTATGATTTTAATTGATGAAAATTCAATAATCAAAAAATTAGATAGATTTTTATTAGTACTTTATAATACCATTTTTTTTTTTTTTTTGGTTTCCCCACCCTATACAATGTGATGAGGAAATCAAGTTAATTTTTCTTTTCAGGTGTAGTTTGCAATGCAAGGAATAAATTTTATTTATATTATTTATTTTGTTTATATTGTAATATTATGTTTTTTTATAATATTTCAACCGGACCGGAATTTGAATCCGAGAACTCTCCATTGAAAGACAGGCGGTTTACGCACTGCACCATTGATCAGATGACATTATAATAGTTTAGTGTAACGAGTATAAAAATTAAGTAGCTTTCAAATTTATTTAAAAACATTTTTATTTTGCGATTCTAATTGTTAGTCCATTGTAGAGTTCACCTCTACATTTTGCATCACATGCTGTATTAACAATTTTTATAATTTCAAGTATTAATTTTATATATATGATCGGCAATGCAGTCATAAGTTAACACATGTTACACATTGTATAGATTTCTTTAATTTCATATTAGCAAAATAAATACCAAGATTTAGTATGACAGTTTGCATTAAAATCGTTTTTTAAAAGATCAAAAGGCAATTGGTATAAAGTCAATAAACAAAAAAGACTTTTAGATAATTAATGTGTAAATGAACGTAAAATGTATTAAACTTAAACTTTAAAATGTTTTTTTTTCACAAAAATGACACTTTGCAAAAATTCTTTTGATAAAAAATCTTTTTAACAAATTTGACAATTGGTATGATATTATTGAAAACCGTCTTTATATTATATATGTAGTAGTATTTATTGGTTTAGTCATGATAATGATCATGAATCTCTATTTTATAACCAAGTAAAAAATTCATCTTAATTCAGAATTTCGCATATACATTCACATCTTCAAAAAAACTGTATACAACCGTGATTTTGGAATGAACAATATCTTCTAATTAGTTTTTTTTCATAAATATTTCAGTAGCAAGTTAATCAATCGGACAATTTTGTTGTTGACATTTTCAATAACCAAAATATATTTCGTTTTGGGGCCTCGGTGGTATAGTCGGGTACGAGCGTATAAAATATGCTGTAAACAACAAGGGAGTGTAGGTTCGAATCCAACACACGTCGTAAGAGTTGTTCCCTCTTACAGCCAAGGCTGAACAGGAAAGACTGTGTAATTTCCTGTCCACATTTATGTGGCAGAGAAATGCATTAAAAAAAAAAAAAAATTTCGTTTTCTTCATCCATCTAAGACCTAAGTTAAACCATCTTACTAAAACATCATATTTTCCCCAACAACATCGTTCAAATTACCCAATAACATTCACCACACCATTTAAATTTAATGCTGAATTAATGTCTGTTCATAAGAACAAAGTGTTAACTTATCAAAAAATAGTAACGAATTTATAAGGTTGCTCTTGAATTTGATATGAATTTTTAGAACAAGTTTATATTATGTCATAAAATTTAATTCGTTTTGTCGTTTTCGTTTAGAATTTTTATTTAGTACTAATTTATTTACAGAAATGAGTAACTATAGTAGCACATATTTAATAATTAGGTAGTAGTATAGGTATAGGTACTATGAATAAACTAATGAATCGTTATTTTATTTACATGATTATAATTTATTTTTAAAATATAATTAAAATAACATATTGATTGACTTAAAGTAAATTATTAGCAAAAGTTTATCTGTATATATAAAATATTGTTTAAAATTATAATTAATAAAAATTAATAGTTAATTAATGTCAAATAAATTACAATAAAATATTATTATGTTATAAGAATTTACTGTGACAAATTTGTTTTTTTTTTTTTTTTATTAATTTGTAATTTGACATCTTTATTTAATCACTTTAATTTGTTAAAAATGTTTTTTTTTTTTCATTTTTTTTTTGTTTTCAGATAATTTTTACTCATTCAATTTTATATGCTTGATAATATTAAATTTTTTATTGATTACTTATTTTTTCATAGTCATCGTTAAATAAAATTGTGATTTAAAAAAAAATATGTTTTAATACTTAATTCAATTAAACAAAATATTAAAAAAATAAAAAAAAAAAAATTAGATATTTGAAAAATTAGTAAAATATCAAATGAAAATTGTTTATGCGATGAACTGAACAAAAAAGACTTAAGAGACAATCCTATATGTATTGTAATTTAATATTCAAAATAATTTTTTTTTTTGTTTTTTTAATTAATTAATAATTGTTGATTCAATTTTTATAACTTTATTTTTAAAAGTGTAGAAAAACGAGGAAGAATACAGTTGCCTTTGTCAACTCTTAGATAGCCGTACGAACCGTTAGTATGTTAACAGCCTGTCACTCTGCTCACAATATTATTTTTTTAATATTTTAGTATTTTAAAATAATTTGGGTGAATTTTATAATTTCTAGAACTATGGGTTGTACATATATTCAAACTATATGGTGATATGTACATTCTTCGAAAGATGATTCTAACCTTTCACATAACGATTATCAATCCAAAACTTTTTCAAATATTCTATAGTACCATTTAATACTAAGAGGTAAATGTATATTAAATTTACTTAGTATAAAATAGTAAATATAATTTTAAATATTATATTATATTATATTTAAATATTCCATTGACAGAATAATTTCTTATAAGTACAATAAAATACATATATGTATGTAAATACGGCGCTATATAATATACATCTATACTCTTATCATTCATTCACTAGTGACGTAAATAAATAAACATGATATTATATAAGTATGTATATATATTAATATCATATAAATAAAAATTCTTCAAGCAACCGTTATGTTGTATATTTATTTACATTTTTATGTACTACGCATTATATCCTCAACAATTTCAAATTATCGAGTAAAACAAAATGCAAAAAATTTGTTGAAGAATTTTGTTAGAAAATTTGAAAAAATCAAGTAACACTTTCGTCAATTATAAAGTAACCCTATATTATTAAAAAAAGTTGTTAACAGAAATAAGAATATAATGTTGAAGCTTTAATTTTTGTGTATTACTTTAAAAAAATTCTAACAGGTGTTAAAGTTACAGGTGTTTAAAAATAGAAAATTTTCAGTTTTTGACCCCTTACAGCTCCTAAACGGGGGGTCATACAAAAAAAATTTCTGAAATGACTCATACTTATTTTCAAAGATCTAACTTCTGTCAAAATTTCAAGTTTCCAACTTATTTTAGTTTCCAACTTATAAAGTTTAAGTTTCCAACAAAATTTTAGTTTCGCATAACGGTAAATTAAGACACCGTATGCCACAAATATATATATATTGTATATATAGTTTTAAAGCTAATAAAAGTAGTAATCGTTTGGCGTTTTCAAAATGAAGATATACCTTACACAACTTGTGCTATAACAATTTAAATATAGAGCTTTTTTGAACCTTTGGGGAGCTGTAGCTCCGTAACGGGTGGGGCTACAAAAAAAAGTTATTAAAAATAAAATTAATATTTTTGTGAGATTTATCAGCGCCTAAAATTTCATAGCTCTATTGCAAAAAAAATGTGGGGATCTAAAAGTTAGGTGTTCGAGAGCTACCCTAAGGCTTGGTCCAAACTCAACCAAAAAAAATAGGGAACCTACAAATTACTCCCAAAAAATTTTGTGTAAATTTCAAGATACTAGCTTTCTTAGTTTTTGAGTTAGCGTGCTGACGGACGGACGGACGGACATGGCTCAAAAGTCTTAGAATTTTTTTCTGATCCGATCCATACCTTTGAAGGTATATCTAGCTCGCTTATTTCGAGGTGTTACAAACGGAGGAGTAATTTTATTATACCCGATCCTATCGTACGGGTATAAAAATTTGTAAACATTCTAACGAAAAAATTGAATAAAATCTGTTAAGTATAAATTTCTTCAAAAATTTTTTTTTGTAAAATGCACTAAAAATGAAATGTACTAAAAAATTACATTTTGACATAAACGTAACAGTAATAGTCATTTACATATGATATCATATGATATCATGTAATTTTGTATACGTTTGCATATAACTTCATATTTTGATTTTTTCATGCCACTCCTATGAGTAAGTAGTATAGGGCATCCACTAAGTTAATTATTATTCATATTTTGATTAAGCTTCAGTTTCGTGAATCATTAATTTCACTAAGCCGTCGATTACTTGGCAGTAGTTATTGTAGAAAACTAAGACGTTTCTTTTTTATTTGTACGCCATCTATTATCTTATAGAAGAATTATGGTTTATTATTATTTTATTATATAGCTATTACAATATGATATTAATTATAATTTATAGGGCATATATATTTATTTTTAATTTACTTATATTATACTAAGTATTATATATGTATTATAGGAAAACTTCATATTATTTTTTTTATTAATCTATATAACCCAGCTGGAGTTTGAACCCGACATCTTAGGCCGGTGTCTTAACCATTTTACACCATTGGCTGGATATATAACTTGATATAAATTAATATAAAATAGTCATCATAATAATCATTGGTTGTCACTTGTCATTTAAAAAACATTCCTCACGTATTTTAGTTTACAAGATATAATGTACAAATCATTATATACTCATTAGTAATTTGATGTTTTTCGAATGATTTGTTGTGACTGTTATAGTTAGGGTTGTTGATTTTGTATATCATATTATTTTTTTTTTTTTTTTAGTGCATATCCTTCCCACATAAATGTAACAAGCAAATTACACAGCTTTTTCTTTTCAGGAGTGGCTATACATGTTGTAATAGGGAATTACACTTACAGCGTGTGTGGGATTCGAACCCACACTCCCTCGGTGTTTACAGCGACTAGGCCATCGAAACCCCTTATATCATATTATATAATCATATAGAAAACTTATCGAATATTCATATGATAGCTAAGCTAACGACTATATTATAGTTAAAGGGTATTATCGATATGTTAAGGTTAAAATTTTAAATAAAAATACTGTATTTATTGTAAAACAAAGGTTTCAAGTCCGTACATTTAAAAAAAAAAACACAATTATAACATTTTAAAATTGTGACTAAATTTTTCGCACCCAGATTTAGCAATTTTTCTTAAACTATTTTCTCTAAAGAATAATATGAATATTTAAAAGACATTTTCTTTAGTTTTATGCAACAATTTAGATAAATTGTTAATGTACAAATATGTATGTGCAAATATAATATTTGGTTTTTTTTTTGTATGTTAACTTTCAAATATTAATCAAAATTGGCCAGGTTATATATACAGGTGTTATATGATACAGGTGTTTGCTGTATCAAAAGATTAAAATTAGTAAATGTTCGATTTCAATCTCAAAATATTGTCTAGACAAATATCCTTTTTTAAATAAATTTTTTCATTGTGAATTTCATTTCAATTCCTTTCTCCTCATTCTTAAAGACCTTACGTCTCTCAAAATTTCAAGTTTAATTTGACTTTAAGCATTTAATAAATAAAAATAAAATATTAGTTTCACATAATATTAAATTTAAGTGTTTAACTCCAAAAAATTATATTAATTAATATTTGATGCTTATTTTTAGTATCTGATTTATATCAACACAAAAGTATTTTTTAAGTAAAATATAAGTTTCATAACAGCAAGAAGAATTTACCTATTGTTTGACTTTTTTAGATTGATAAAAAATATTCAGTACAATTTGAATTGTAACAATTCAATTATATATAATATATATATATATAGTATATTTCAACTTTGCAGAGCTGGGGCTACATAAAAAAGTTGTTCTACAACTCTGTTACTTATCGTCTATCATTAATAGATACTTCTAATATTCTTTAATAACAATTTTTATATAATCAAATAAATCTACTATCATTCTCTCTCTTCTAGGTTCATTTTTAAACATATTTTAAAAATAGAATAACTATTATTTAGAATATAATTGTAATATACGAGTACTATAAATATATATCTGTAACACCTGGTAATAATTTGGTCATATGTCAAAATACCCATAAAGAAAAAGATATTATATTGGTTGATTGATTATTAAGAAAATGTTGAATGTAAAATTTTCCTATATTTTCAGGCACACAAAACAGAAAATCTTGACAACAACGTCACAACATGTCACGTTGTAAGAATTAGAACAAAAAAAAAAATTAATTAAATTTTGAGTTTTTTATGTTTTTAGCACATGTTCAAAAAATTTTGAAAAAATGTCCTTATTAGTTTCACTCTGTTCGTCTGTCCGTCCGTCAATCCGTCTGGGTGTTTACAAAACTTCTACATCATTTGATATAAACCAATGAAATTTTAACTACGGATAAAAATCGCCAAAAAATTAATTTTGTGGAATAACTTTTTTCTGTAGCCCTATCCGTTACAGAGCTACAGCCCTGTAAAGTTCGAAAAAGTACTATCTTTAAATTGTTGTAACACAGGTTCTATAGGGTATATTTTTAATCTGGAAACGCCAAACGATAGCTCGTTTTATAAACTTTGTAAATATGTGGCTTTGCCATGCCGTATTTTAATATACCGCTATGTGAAACTAAATTTTTGCAAAAATTTGTACGCCTTCTATCTTTCGAACACTTTACCTTAGAACCTTGAAATTTTTAGGGGAATTAGATCTTTGAAAATAAGTATGAGTCATTTCAGGAAATATTTTTGTGTCGCCCCCCCGTTTAGGAGCTGTAAGGGGTCAAAACCTGAAAATTCTCTATTTCTAAACACCTGTAACTTGGGCGCCTGTACAAATTTTTTGAAGTAATATACAAAAATTAAAGCTCCAACATTTTATTTTTGTTTGTGTTAATAATTTTTATTAATAATATAGGGTTACTTTAAAATTTGCCAAAAGTGCGATGTGATTTTATTCTAACGATTTCTTTCAATTTTTATATTATTATAAATTTATTTTATTCAATATACATACCTTCTTTATATTTATTTACTCTTTACCAAAAACTAATTTTGTAAATGTGCTTTTTTTGAAACCCTTAGTTTTTTCATTACTTGTTTCTTTTTAGTTGTTTTTAAATTTGCTAAAAAAATAATTTTGCTAAAAAAAAAAACATGCTAAAAAAAAAAACTAATTTATCAACAAATTAATTAATAACGATAAAATTATAGAAATTTTTAAAAAAATAAGCTATTAAAATATTTTTTTTTATGTTTCCAATTAAATTTCCATATTATAGATCTAACGCATATTGTGACTTATTAAATTTAGAAAACAAAAGCGAATGAATGATTTTAAAAATGAAAATACATATAAAAATAGATTTAATGTCATTTTAGCACATTATTAAACAGAAAAGATAAATTTAAACCAGTTCTCTTTGATGAGTGACCAGAGTGATATGATGATGATCATATACTAAAGATTGTTTTTTTTTTTTTTAATGTAATTTAGGTGTCAAAAAAATAAACATCATAAAACTATTGTTAGTCAAATAAAACAAAAAAAAAAAGATTTGTTTTTCTTGATTCTATTTTTAAATAAAAATGCTGTCATTTAGTTTTTAAAACTTTTCTTGCGTCTTTATTAAAATTAATTGACAAAAGTATAAAAAGGTATATATACAATTTAACAAAAAAAAAAAAAATATTACAAAAATCAAAATGTATCACATAGCCTACAAAAAAAAAAAAAGTCAACAATGTATAAATTATACATGGGTTTGTGCACAAAAAAAAAGTGCTAAATTTATATCGGCACTCATATTTTGAACCGGTTCTTTAAGGTGACCTAACAAAAAATATTTTTTAAATAAATTTTTTTTTTTGTTTTTTAATACTAAAACAAAATATAAATGCTGCTAAATATCCTAATATATGGGGCAATGTCCTTTCTTCAATTTATTACTATAGATTTATTTGATCATCGAAATTAATAGGTTTTTTATTCTAATTAGAATTTTATTAGATTTATCGAGAATTGAAGCAAAAAAAAAAAAAACATATTTGGGTATATAAAATAAGTTCTGTATTAAGATTCATTTGTTTTTTTTTTTTAATTAAAGCTTTTTAAAATTATTTTTAAGCCTTTATTTAATTAGAAAACCAATGATTTTAATTTATCATTTATAATCTTAAATGGATATGAAGTAATTCGTAACGGAGCAAACAAAAAAATTTAGTTAATGAAAATTAAATCTATAAAGCAGTTTTTTTTTTGGGTTAGGGCTGATATCCCAAAATGAATATGCCAAATTCAAAATCCTAAAAAACAAAAAAACCTAAAATGCAAAATTCCAAAAATAATATCCCTTGTTTCCAAACTTCAAACAAATTATTAAAACACTCATTTTGCAAGCAACGGTAAAATACCTCTTAATACAAGGCCCCTCACTTTTCTTAAACGAAAATCGCATTCAAAAATTTGCCACTTTGAAATTTGAAAATCGCAGGGTTGAGAATGAATAATTAAAATTTTGATACTATAATAATAATGCTAAAACAGTTTGGTACCAGTATTAAAATTTTCACAATCGAAACCCAACATTTTTCGATTTTTAAAGTGGTAAATTTTTGAATGCGATTTTCGTTTAGCAAAAATAGCACTACATGGCAAGGCACGAGAATCTCGCAATATATACTTTATATATTTAGAGCAGGGATTTTATAGTTATTTACTTATTGCACTACTGATGTCAAACTGATTAAGTATATGTATTAAACATATACTCAAGTTAAATATATTAAAAATTCATTAACAAAACAATGATTATAATGTCATCCGTTATTTATTATAAAAAATTTTAAATGCATATAAAAACATTATTTTATAACTTGGGATTTTGTAACATTGGGTTTTTTTTTTTGGAATAACTTGGCACTTTAAACTTTAAGTTTCTTTTTACTAGAATTTTTTTTTGGGATTTTGTATCATAAGGATTTTTTTTTTTTGGGATTTAGATGCACTCCCGATGTTTTAATTCACAGTTTTTCTTAGCAAAGTCAAAAAAATATAAATTAAATGAGCTAAAAAATGTTAATTAAGTGTATGTAAAACAGGTACAGGTAAAAAAAAAATTAGATGAGGCATCAATTAGTCAAGAATTTAAAATGATCAATTGGATATACTACTGTATATTAATTTTATAGTTTGTTATTATATGAATTTAGATTTTAGACTAAGATAGAGTAAGCAAAATATTGCATAGGTTTGAAAAATTAATTTTTTTGTGGTTTTAAATCAAATTAATAGTCGAATTTTAAAATCAATTAACTACAGATTTAAGATTATTGTGTTGACAGAAATACAATGGTGGACAATATTCTAGAATCTAGACTAAAAATATTTCGCAAAATAATATTTAAAAAGAAAATAATTAAAATTTTATGGCCAATAGTTTTAGTGGATTTGAGTATATTCATTTCTTTTATTCTCCCTCAAAAAGATTGTTTAATCTACTCGTTTCAGTTTATTTGTACTTTATTCAAGTAAACCCTATAGTGAAATTCATAATACTTATTTTAGATGTAAAAATGCAATTCTGTTCCTCACATATCTTTATCGATTATACAACTCTTATAGCTCTTTCTTCTTGCAAATTTTTCGTTCCGTCTGCACCAAAACAATGTCAATATGTTGACATAAGAGCGAAGATATGGTAGAAAAAAATGTATGATAAATAATGTTGGGGACTAAAAAACATCTAGGGTATAATAAATAGTATTGGGGACGAAAAACATGTCCAAAATATATTTTAGAATTTATATCAATTATTTTACACTCAATTACAAGGTGGAACTGAACCATATCATACATATCATACTGTTTAAATTGCAAGCAAAGCATTTGTTTTTTTTTTATATATTTTATTATAATTTTATATATTCTGAGTTATAATGTGTAAATTAAAATTATTTAACATTTGGGAACTTAAATATTATAAGGTATTAGATAGGTACACATTAAAAGTACTATTTATTGTCGCAGATTAATCGAAAACAATTTGAAGGTAAAGAAATAACGCTGAACTCTACAAACTATGTACAATAACTTGAATCTATACTAAAAACAAATAGGCTGAGGCGACTTCACTGGCTAGACCACGTATAACGTATAATAGTGAAAATTCTCCAACAATCTTTGAATTCAAATCTTATAACGTAAGACGCCGAGGACGGCTGGACTTTTGTTGGAGTAAGAAAACATCGGCGGACCTTACGAAATTTCAGATACTCAATTGGAGAAAAACTGCCGTGAATCGTAAAAAAATAATTTATATTTTTCTTTTATTGATATAAGAATATTAAATAATTGTTTACCATTAATTTTATTGTAACGACGAATGCTAATTGAATGAGATCCTACCTAAACCAGTAAAGAAAAGTTTTCATTTTTATTGGAACCCGAACCTAAACCTACAGAATGAAAGGATGATGCATTCTAACCCATCTAATTATATTAATTTTCATTAATATTATATACTTAAGTTAATTACATATCAAAAAAAAATTGAGAAAATGTTGTTGTAATTTAACTGCGAAATACTGAATTTCTAAAAATTTTTACAATAATAAAGACAATTAATTTTTATCTCATGGTTTCTTATAAAAGTTCTTACATAAAATTTGTTATAAAATTCTTCAATTTAACAAAAGATGAAATTGAACAATAAGTCTGTTTTTTACAAGGTATTCAACAATAGTACAATTTTTACTAATAAAAAATTTTAAATCAAAAAACTTCAGGGGCCTCGATGGCCTAGTGGGTAAGAGCGTATAAAAGAGCGCTGTAAACACCGAGGGAGTGTGGGTTAGAATCCCACACACGTCGTAAGAGTTATTTTTCCCCTTACGACATTTACAGCCACGCCTGTAAAGGAAAGGTTGTGTAATTTCCTGATCACATTTAGAGAAATGCACTAACAAAAAAAAACCTCACTTTAGGACTGACATTTCTTTTTCATCAAACTTTCTGCTAAATTTTTAATGTATTAATGTTTTAAAATAAATATTGCTTTTTTTTTTTTGGAAATTTATACGTATACTTTTTTTTTTCAATTAAACAATCAAATCAAAAGAAAAATTTACGTATTTTTTTTTTTTTTTAAATTAAAACAAATTTAAAATCTTTCAATCATTTCTAACAAAAAAGTGAAATTTCACTTTAAAATTTTATAGATTAATAATTATATCAAAATAATACCGCCTTATTATATTCAAAAATAAAATTTCATTTAATATAGATAATATTTAAATAATTGATACTTTAATAAAAAAAATAAAAAAAAAAAAAATGCAAATCATTAATAAAATTATTTCCCACCCAAATCAAAAAGAATTTCAGATACAAAGAAAAACTTAACGAAAGAAATTTTGTTATAATCCAATATCAAGAATTTCACTTTCTTTTTGTTTTAATAAATCATTCTTTTCATTCTCTTTGGACTATGATCAGTTCAGTCAGTCATTTGAATCTTAAAATAATAGACTACAAAAAAAAAAAAACATTAAAAAACAACAAATAATTTCTTTTTTATACCTATAATAGATCACCACATTTCAAAATTTTGTTCTTTCTAAAAATTTTCAATTAAAATTCAATTAACAAATTTTCTATTTTGTTTTTTTTTTTTTATTAATTGTAAAGTTTTGATTTTCTCTTAAAAAAAAAATGTTTGACATATAAAAAAAAATTGAATTGAATAAATTGTTCTTCATTTTCATATTCATCATCACAATTTAAACCTCGATCAACGCTTGGACACGTTCGAACGAATTTAAAAAAAAAAAAAAAAGTACTTAAGGTTTTTTTTTTATTTATTTTCATCGAAGATGCTTTCATTACTTTTCACTTCTAGGTTATAGATACACCACCCACTTAAGGAATTATACATATAACAGTGTTGGGAAAAAAATTTTAATTCATTTTTTTTTTTTTATATTTTGTATTCTTAGCATTAATTCAAAGTTAAATTTGATATTTTTATATTTAGTTTAAGATATTTTTATATCGGCTTTGTTAAAATCATCTTTTCTTTAATGTCTTCGTTGCGAATATTGTTATAGACCCATGTAGAACTTGTATTAGAATTTCTTAGCCAGAATTAACAGGATATATACGTCATATAAGTTTAACAGACATATGCACGAAGTAATAAGATATGGAAAACGTTGAGTATGAAAATTACAAAATTGAATAACAATTAAGAACTAAAATAAGATTAAATACTAAACTAAATACTAAATACTAAAAGAGTGCGAAATACTAAAAGAGTGCGAATCACTCAAAGCATTAGGAAACTCCCAACAATTTCAAAATACATATTTTATTTTTATTTGTTTAATTTATTGTCATGCCACATAAATGGCAAGGAAATTACACAATCTTTTCTTTCCTGGTATGGTTACAAATGTCGTAAGGGAGAATTATTCTTACGACATGTGTTGGATTCGAACCCATATTCCTTCGACGTACACTCCATTTTATACCCTACACCCTTAATGCCCATCGACACCCCATTTTTTATTGATTTTGTAAATTTTTGGGTCGGTAATTTTAATTATGAGAAAATGGCCTTATAATCTTCTTTGTATTTTGTAACATATCTCCGCTTGTATTATAAATGTAAGCAAACATGCTAAAAGATGCTAAAAGGAACAAATGCTAAAAGATGCAAAAAATGCTAAAAGGAACCAAAATAACAAAAAAATATATTTTAAACATTCTTTGGCCGCCACTGTATTTTGGTACAGAAATTGTCCAGTACGATTAAATTATCATACTTTATAATAATTATATAAAAAGGAAAAGAAATTTACATGCCAGAAAAAAAGAAAAAAAAATTCACATGTCATAATTGCCACGATGTAAAGAATTTTAATAAAAATAGGGGGAGTGATAAATGTATTAAACAAAAACAATAAATGGCAAAACAAAAATTTCTATTATTAGTTTTTTTTTTTTTGATTTCCCTAAATTAAACGATTTTTTTTTTCTTTAAATGCACGTTCAATTAAAAACCATACTGAGAGATATAAATCTGAACATTTAAATTTTTATAAAGAACCTGAAATTATCTCACGTATTTGTTTTAGAAAAAGACACCTGTATATCTAATAATATTTTCTACTATGCATATATCAATTTATCTTTTATATTATTTTTAATTTAATGATAAATTATTCAGTTTCTACTTATATGGTACTCAAGTACTTGATAAACCGAAAAAAAAAATAGTTCATGCTGCTGTTTTTGTTTATTATTAATATTTTCTCTAATGTAGATATGTGAAATTTTATACAAATTTGTCCCAACAAAATTGGAAAAAACCACTGAAGAGGTGTTATATATAAAAATTAAAAAAAATTAAGGAAGTATGTAATTAAAAATATTATAAATCATACAACAATAAGGCATTTGTATTAAAAGAGAGGATACATATAGTATATAAGTGATGAAAGAAAAAATGCAAAACTGCAATTGAGAAATTTTCACAAAATTTCCGATACTGTCATCTTTTTTTCAATCCTTCTTTTATGCTGCTTTTGCTCCTTATTGCATGTTCATGGCTTGAATTCATAAAATTAAGGTTGAACTTTAATCGCGCATTTTCAAACAAAAATAAAAGTTCAAGCGTGGTTTTTGTTGGCAAAAGCGCGATTTAAGTTAAAGTTCAGTTTTATGCATTTTACGCATTAAATCGCGCTTAGTTATTCATTTTATGACTATAAACTCCAATTTCTTCAATCTTGTACCGTATTTATACAAAATTATGAAGCACAAATATTATTATTGGACGTCATATATTTATCTTATACCTATACAATAATTATTTATTTCATTTAATTTTATATTACGATATTTTTTTTTACGATATATATTATTACGATATAAAATATTAATATTGGATAGAACTTGAACGGAGTTTGAGTGCAAAACTTTTCGATTGAAAGGACGATAACTTATTAAATATTACATCATAAAGAGGTTTTTTTTTTTTTTTAACTTATTGTCCCTTTATTATTCATATACTAACAAATTGCAACTCATTTTGATTTTCATTTCATTTTTGATTCTCATATGTTTATTAAAATTAAAATTTTTATTCTATGAATTATCCAAAAAGAAATAAAATAACTAAAAGCCGTAAGCCGTAAATTTAATGAATATAAATTGTGATAACGGCAATTATTTAAAGGTATTATAAACGAAACAAAAAATATATTTTACACTTGAAAGTATTCTAAACAATTTTTGTGCTACATCTTAATTCAAAACAAACATTTTTAATACAAAAAAAAAAAAAAAAAAATTAACGGAGTTGGTTTAAAAAAAAACCACCCAATGAAAGTAAAAATGATGAATAAGAAAATTACAAAATTTCAAATTTTTATTAATGCTGCCACTCTTTAAATGTAACGAAAAACAGTACGTCATATATACTAATTATATTTTAGACGCTTTGGTTAAATGTATACTTCGTCATTTTAATTAAAACGCTCTTGTATATCTTTATATTCTTTTTATAATAATTAATGTGTTAATTCATGATTGTAATATTCTATTCTAAGCATTTGCATAAATTTTCAAAACCTTTGGTTTCTGCTATTTGTTAAACAAGAATACGATACAATATTTAAATATACATATATAGGTACATTTTTTTCATTGGAAACTCCTCTCTAATATTTAAAATTATTTACATTCGATGTGCATGTACAAACTGGGTTGAATATGAAATCCCAAATCACAAAATCCCAATCACAAAATCCAAAACACAAAATCCCAAATTATAAAATCCCAAATTGCAAAATCCCAAAAAATTTTCAACTTATTACAAAATCTTAAATCACAAAATCCCAAATTACAAAATCACAAATTGCGAAATGTTATTCGGGTTGGGTACGAAATTCCAAAAAATAATTCTAAAAACAAAAATTCCACAAAAAAATCAGGTGGACTCACGCGGTAAAATATCAGGTAAACAAGATCAAAACAAATATCTTTCTTCACTTTCCGTCCGTGGCGGTTCTATCAAAGGTGGAAAGACTTAAACTGATGGGTTCTGCTAGAAAATCCAAATTTTAAAATCCAAACTTTCAAAATCCAAATATTTAAATCAAAACTTTCAAAATCAAAATGCATCAAAATTTAAACTTTCAAAATCCTAACATGTACAATCAAAATAATAGACAATATGATGTAAAAATCCGGATATACCTATATATATCAATAATGCGGAAAAGGGGCCAACCGTGATTTTTTAACCAACTCTAAAATCCTTCCTAAATCAGAATTTGGCATACACTAATATATAAATTTTCTGGAAAAAGCGCCAACTTTCTGATTTTAAAACCAACTCTAAAATCCTTCTTAATTCAGAATCTTGGGTACACGAGTTTATAAATACTCCGTAAAAGAGGGCAACCCTGATTTTAAATCCTACTTTAAAATCAATACTTATAGTATGTATGCCCATAAGTATACCAATTTCATAAAAAATTAAATTTTTTCATTTTCATATATGAAATATAATAAATTTGGAATTGGAATGGGGGCTGCACCCCCTGATAAAATTATTAGAACCCTGATTTAGAATCCAACTCTAAAATCAATACTAAAGTATGCAGAAGCATTTAGGTTTTCATACAAAAATATTAAATTTTGACATTTCTCTATGAAAAATAATAAATTTTTTAAAAATTTTGACGTTTGTATATAACGTATATATATTTGTATATAAAGAAGAAGAGAATGCCTTTGTAAACAGCAAAGTAAATTTTTAAAATAACCCCTAAAGTAACACCTATAGTATTTTAGATTTAAACGATTTAAACAATTTTTCATAATATGATATAAAAATAACATAGTTTCCTGCCATGACCCTACAAGAAGAGAGTCGTCAAGAAGATGAATCCTATGTGCTGTATCTTTAACTCTGTATTGTCATTGATGAGATATCAATTGAATATTATATTAATTAAAACAGTCAAAACAGAAATCAAATTAATTAAATATGAAAGTTCAGCATTAGGAAATCTAAAAATAGATTTAATTTCTGAACGAAGCTGAATATGTGGGCCGTGGAAAACATTTGTGAACCCTAACTAATGAAGAGAATGTACATATTAATATTTAAGAAAATAGTTTCATATAAACTAATTTTTAAACAATTTAAATAATATATTAGAAAGGGATGGAAGATCTTTAAAAAATACTCCATTTATCTTATTTAAAACAGAAGAGTAAAATGTGGCTTGTGGGCATTGATTTTAATGTTTCAATTGATCCAATTTTAATGATTTAATTTTTTTTTTTTGATTCACATATATTTGGTTTTCCTTTAGGTTAGAAAAGGTTTGGTAATAATCACCACTTATCGCTAACAAATTTATTATTATTTTTGTTAATTATTAAACATGAAATATTTTTAATTTTTTTTAATTTCTTATTACTCTTCATCATGTACAGGCTAAAAAATTTGTAATTATTTTTAAAAAATTAACAGAGAAAACAAAAACATTTAGTAAAGTTGTCAGAAGTGGCTAAGAAATATCTAAATTTAAAAAAAAAATCTATAAAGAAAGTGTGTAATTAAAGTTGTGGATCTGTAGTAAAATTAAGATGAAAAACTTATGTAAGATAAGGAAAAAATAATGTTGGTAAGTTTTGGTTAGTTTATTGGTTAATGAAGAAGTAACCATTTTAATGTTTTAATACCTTATTAGGTAATAACTAAAAATGTTTTTATTTCTTTTTTTTTTTTGTTCCTTTTGGAATCGTGGTAAAATAAAAGTTAAGAGAGTGATGATTTTAAAAATTTATAAAGAAATTTTAGCACATTTTCAAAAAAAAATAAATTCAATCAAATTAATGTAATATTTATGTACCACCCCTCTTCAAAATCAAACTTTAGGGAATCTTTAATAAAAATTTACAGTTTTAGGGATTAGGATGCGGGAAGGAAGCTTTTGGTGTGTAATTTGAGAAATTTGGTATTATGGTTAATAGAAGCGAAACTTTAGGAAACACATGACTTAATGGTAAATAAAATATCACGTCATCTTAACAATTATATGGGGTAGAAATGAGCGCCACCACTTGATGAGTTGCACCCCTTGTTTCACATTGGGAAACTTTGAGTAGGAGGATTATAAATATAGTAGTTGTTTCATACTTCAACACTCCTAAACTTTTTAATAGTCATTATACATATGTTTTATTTTTTTGCTACAGATTTATGTTCCTTTGAAAAATCCTTTTGAAAATATGATTTAAAAAAGCTTTTTAATATTGTCAATATTCATACGAAGTTTTCAGTTTTAGATTCGTTAACAACTCACAACATCTATGCACCAAAAATTGAGTATATTCGAAAATTTTGACCAATTTTTGTTTTATATGTTAACGTAATGGACATGGAGTACCTCATAGTTTCTAAAATAAGTACTATTATATATACGGCCTAGCAAAAATTTTATGTCTCCAACTGGCGTATTTGTAACAACATCAGTTACTGCTATATGTATACAAGTTGATTCAGTTTACAAATAAATAAACTGTTTTATTTTAAATTTACATTTGATCTCTGTATTTTGAAAGAAAGTGATCTTAAATCTCGTGAAAGTATGTTTGTTATACTCATATATATGTATATATATAATTATAAATCAGAAGATGTGAGTATAGGGATCTGTTTACTTTATACAACTTACCATTAAGCTTGTAAGCAATTCTATTTTTTATTACCCTAATAAAGAACATTTACTTTTAATTTAATCTGTAGTAAATTTTACTTACGTAGCTTAAAAAACCTTACATGCAACCATTTTGTAACATTTTTAAGAGTGATTGTATTAAAATATATCACACTTCTATTTAATAATACAGACAATGGACACAATAATCCTATTCTTTAAAAATGACGATTCCTAGCGCGTGTCCAGTATTTAAACTGTATCGAAAAATATTTTATTTCAATTTTTCTAAAGTAAAGGATTATTATTGTTTTTTTTTGAATTAAAAAAATTGGTACACATGGTATTTACATCACACGGTATTTATAATATGATTTTCTTCGACATAAAAAGAAATTTCCGAACTTTTAATATAAATATAAAAATATGAAAGACTCTTTTATATTAAAATTATATTAAATTTCAAAAAAAATATCTCAGAGGTCCTTTTTATATTCTCATCTTTTCCTATTGCCAAATTTTTAATATTATAAATAAAAAAAATGTGCTTTCATCGACATGATGAATTTTTTTTCTAACTTCTCTTCTTTTCTTTTTTTTTTTTTTAAATATTTTTAAGGAAATTGAATTTTTTTTTTTCTTTTCGATTTTTGAAATTGATATAGGGAATGTGGATAAAGATCATTTAAAATCTGTCAAAATATCATAATATTTAATAAAAAACAATAAAAAAAAAAGAAAAAGATATGAGAATGGGTAATAATGATATCAAGTAATCTATAAATATATATATTTTTAATGTTTCATTTTTGGTTTTGGGTACTGGATATTTTATGATGATCATAAGTTTTTTTTTTTTTTTTAATTTTACCAATATTCTTTTAATGGTTTGTTTTGGTTAATTTTGAAAAAAAAAAAAAAATGTAAATAGTTCCCGCATTTCGTATAATTAAAAAATAAATATTTCAAATAGTAAAAGTTAAACTGAAAATTGGTTTTATAGGAAATTTTTTTTTTTTTTAGATTGTTTTAAGTAAATATATACCCATTAATTCAATTTGATAATTATTTGTAACATTACGTGAATAACGAATTGATTATAAACTGTTTTGTGGTTTCAAAAAAATTTCAGATAATCGAAAGTAATCCAAAATAAAATATTAATACATCATTTTTTAAATTTAATTTTTGATATAGTATTTATTCTTTATAGGGGAATAGAAATTTTGATAAAATTTTAATTATAGAGTAATTAATAATTTTAATTTTATATCTAAACAAAATATCTTTAAAGAATGATCCAATCAAGATATAATTTACTTGAAACTTAAATTCAATTTAAAAATTTCATATAAGAAAAAATGTGAAAATATCATATTTTTGCAATTTTGAGGGGCTGTAAGTGCAGAATCCTATATAACTAAAAAAAAAACCGTTAACACACATAAAAAATATATTATTGAACCTTTAATTTTTATGTCTTGCCGAAGAAAAATTTTTACAGGTGCCTAAGTTACAAGTATCCAAGCTCATAAACAGGGAGTGGTCTAAAAAAGATTTCTGAAGGAACTTATACTCATTCTGAAAGTCCTTTCTTACCTTAAAATTCCAAGTTCCTATCTAAACGCATGCTGGAGTTATGAAAAGAGAAATAACATGCAAAATTTGGTTTTCACATAACGGTAAATTTAAATACTAAATTTAAAGAACTTGTATACTATTGATATTAATTTATAAAGGTAAAAAAAATAAGGTAAAATCCAGTCGAATGTTGTGTTCAGATTGAAAAAATGTTATGTAGAAAATGAGATATATCCATTTAAAAATAAGGATTTTTCAAAGTTTGAGGTGCTGTAGTTTCTTGATGGATGGGGCTAAATGAAAAAGTTATTCTATAACATTAATATTTTTGTGAGATATACCCATGGTTAAAATTTTTTTTCTCTATTTTTAACGGTGTAGATTGTAGAAGTTTTGTAAACAGACTAACGGACGGATGGACGGACAGAGTGAAAGTAATAGACACATTTTTTCAAAACTTTTTGAAAAATGTACTAAAAACATAGATTTTGGTAAACTTTGATTATTATGGTAGTTTTCATTATAATTAAAGCCCAAATATTTTTAAGGTTACCATTATCGGTTTTACCTCAAAATTTATGGCATACTGAATTTATTTTACATATATATGTTGAAGTATTCTCAGATCTCAAGTTAATATTTTTATGAATAGTAACTACAAATAAAGCACATAATGTATATAAAGGGTGTCTGGCTCTTTCTTTAAATTATTTGGTTCTAATTTTGTGGAAATAAGACTAAGAATTGGCTACAAAATTTCGCGTTTTAAAACTAAATAATTTTAATATTTTTTAATTAAATAGGTTGGATGAGTATGAAAATCCAAAAAATAAAATTTATAAATACAAATTCCACAAAAAAATCTGAAATTGAAATTAATGTTGTTTATACATAATAATACAAAAGCGAATTCTCTGATTTTAAATACAACTCTAAAATCCCCAGTAATTATATTGTTAACTTATATATATTTCATGATTGATAAAAGTTGGTTTAACCAGCTCTTTTTTAAACATAGAAATTCGGCAGTTTTTTTTAAACTTCTTTGACTATTGGACTTTTTTGATTGATACAGCATTTTTGTTTTCAAAAAAAAGACTGGATCCTAATAATTCTTGTATTTTTCCTTTTTCTGCTTTTTCCCGTGATTTTTTTAAATTATTTTGAGACACACGATTTTGAGACAATATTTCATATTTTAATTCGCAACATTTCGATACGCTCCCTAAAACTAAATTATAAATGAAAAATAGTTAGTTCCCATAACTTCTAAAGCATTGAATAACTTCTAAATAAATGTTTGTTTCGATATACCCGATTCGATCACCCATTTGAAGGAAGATCATCGAGAGGTCAACACATTTGTAATTATTTGTTATTTAAGCAACATTTGATATATAACAAATGATAGCAACATTTTTCGTGACTCCAATACCTTTCTTTAACTATGTTTCTTACCATATTTCAAAAAAGAGCTTCCCATTTGACTTATAAAGTATAAATTAATTTAAAAATATTTTTATTTGATAAACAAATAATTTTCACTGAATTGCACCAAAAATATAATTATATTGTTATTATTTATATTTAAAAAATATTACAATATGTTAACTTATAAGAGCCTTCATTTTTTTTTTTTTTAATTAATTTTGACAGGTTTTCAAAAACTAACAGTTAATAAAAAACAATTTTCGAAAAAACAAACTTAATTAATGAAAAATTGGAACAGAATCAATTAATAGACAATAAATTTTATTTGTTTTTTTTTTTTGTTTTACTTTTATAATAATTCTTCTTATTATTGTATATATTTTGTTGATTTAATAAATAACTTATAATGGAAATGAAAAAAAAAAATGCCACAATACGTCATATTATAAAGAAAATTCCATATTATTTTCAATTATCATTCAAACTGACTGATAAACTCTTAAGATAATAATTAAAATTAATAAATTATACTTTATGTCAACTTTATATTCATCATAAAAATTTTTTTTTTTTATTTTATTAAGTTATATAAAACTTAACTTCATTTTTTTTTTTTGTTTTTTTTTTTGATTTAACAAACATAATAATAATATCTACTCCATATTTTATTTTATTTATTTAATCTAAATATAAAGAAAAGGCCTATATACCTATTAAAAATTTATAGTTAAAAAATCTTAGTTCAAAAGAAAAAGATTTTTTTTTGTTTTTTGTTAACTGGATGCGAAGAAAAACTCAACCAATATTGGAATAATTTTTCATTATAGAATCATCCGATTATTGTAAACTGACCTTGCACTACATCTCAATTATGAGTACATTAAAAAAAAAAAATTTTTTTTTTTGTTTAAATTTTATTAACTCTTCTATTTTTCTTTTAATTATTTTTGCCCCCTATTAGTTCATTGTTAATTTTTTTTTATTTTTGTTGTTTTTTTTTTTTGAATGTCAAATTTTGACAGATTGAACTGCCACCTAACAAACACAGTATATTCAATAACTTTAAGAAGAAAAAAAATCACTGCACATAAATATATGTATAACTTTAATTCATTCAAATTCAAATAGTTAGTCAAAATGTTATCAACATCGGCTAATTGTTATTAATGATCATCGACAATGATGATGATAATTATTTACATCACTGATATACAATAATTTTTAATGATCATTACTGATTATGATACTCCTGAAGATCATCATAATAGTATATAATAATTATAAATATGAACGACCTCATATTCATAAAATCGAAAAGAATTTGATCGTCTGGGAAAAAAATATAATAATAACAAACAAAAAAAAAAAAAAAAAATATTATAAAAATAAGTATGTATTACAAATAATAAAATAACTGTTAACAAAAAAGAAAAAAAGAAGAAAAAAAACATTAAAATGACAACCAAAATATTAAAAAAATGTGCAAATAATTGTTACAAAAAAAAAAAATTACTAGTGTTCTTTTTTTTTTAAGAGCATCTAATCGATCTGTCTATTGTGAACCTTTTAATGATGAAAATAATAACCAAATCATAATCTGTTAAAAAAAAAAAAAAACAAAAAATAAAATGCAATAATATATTAGCACGTATCATTGTGCTTAAAGCATTTTAATAAAATATTTTTAAATTTATTTATTTTTTTTTTTATTATTTTCTATTTTTTTTTTTTTTTTGAGAATGTGATTATATTTAACCTATTTATTTATTTTTAGTATTTAATATTCTTTTATTATCAATTTAATTGCACAATAACAGTTAGTTAACAGTTTTATTAATCGATTCCAATTAGATGCCAATTAAAAGAATAATCAGAAATCAGAAATCGATGGTAGTGTTGCCAGAGGTAATACAGTTTTTTGTTATTTTTCTGTTATATAATGGGTATATACATATATAATTTTAAATTATAAGAGAATTTTATAAAATTAACAGTAAATTAAAGTACATTTCATTGGAAAATACAATTTAATTGGTTGAAATTAGTTCAAATATTGATTAGCTTAAAAAAAAAAAAATTGCATTTTAGTTAATAGTCAGTTGTAAGTCGGTCGGTTTTTTGTTTTTTGTTATTTTTTCTATTTATATTTTTATCTTTCCTTTTTCAGCAATAGCCTTTATTAATTTATCTTCAGGTAATGTTAAATATTATTTTGAAATTTTGTTTTCCATTTTCTTACATCATATTTAGTTTGATTTACTTAAACATATTTAGTACGTTCTGATTTAATTTTAAAAGAGATGATTTTTAACCTTTAACTTGCTAGGCAGTTAAAGTTGAATAAGTTAAAATATATATGATATGATTTCGAGTTAATAAATTCGATATTAATAACATTAAAATAAAATTAATAGTTGTATCAGACTCAAATTTGTAAAAATATTAATAAAATCCGTATAAATGAGATATGCTACAAGTATAAGGATGTTTTAATTTGTATTCAACTTTTTAACTTTTTTTTTAAATAATTTAAAAATTTTTTTAGGATGAAATATATTCTTAATCTACACAACTCGTTAATTTTTACTCCATAGCAGAATCTTTCCTTACCGAAACAGTACAATATTGTACTAAACCTATTGTTTTGTGAAAATTGAGGATGCTTTTCAGTAGAATAAAATCTTCTACGTTTATAAAGAAATTATCTTCTTATCGCTTCACTTTAGCGTCTTTGCCACCTACCTCCGTTAAAAAAAAAAAAATCACCTCAAATCCTTTAATTTTTCTTCTCTTTTAATTTTTGAAATTGATAAGAAAGATTTTAGAAAACACTGTTCCTATTAAATTTTCCAGACTGTGTATGTACATAATATGGGATATTAATTATAAAATGCACAAACATATAATACTATAAATCGGTTCTTTTAAAGAATTGTTTCCAATTTAATTTTTTTTGTCCTATAAAAATATCGAAATATCTATATAAAAAAAACGTGAATCAATATATTATATATACATATATATAAACAACTATAATAATGTTATAAGATAGTCCATATATGTATATTAAATAATTCGCTTTCCTGACTGAATTTTAAAGTTTATAAACCATTACTTTTATTGCAACATTTTTTAATTTTCACATTCTAATGAATCATCATCATCCTAAACAGAAAATAAATAAAAATATTCACATTGACCATTAAACTTCAAAAAAAAAAAACATGATATTCCTAAAATACCATTCAAAAAATTAATGTGATCTTATCACCATGAGAAAATTTCTTAGAACATTGAATCAATTCATTTGATAGTTTTCCAAAAAAAAAAAATTATTAATTGCATGCATTGAATAAAACATGTAAGTATCATAAGAATCCTTAACCCAGACTATTACCATCCATAAACATGATAGTTTAATTCATTCAATTGAAAGGGTCAAAACTGATGAACTTTATGCTCATCGTTTTTATTTGAGAACAAATAAACAAAAGAAAATTATTTATTATAAAGAAAAACAAAAGGCTGTCCAACATTGAATTGTGTGCTGTGCAGCATTAAATGAGTATTACAGAAACTATTATTATAAAATGTGGTTAAGTACGAAATTCCAGAAAAAAAAATTCCGAAAAATTACGAAAAAAATTTTTAACTTAAAATAAATTCCAAAATTCAAAATTTAAAGGGAAGCTTTTTATATAGTAATAAAACACTTGCTAACCAAATTATTGGCAGTCTGATTTTGTAGCCCACAATAAAATCGCTTTTAACATTTTTTTAAATACATATTTCAACAACAAGACATTTAAAATAGTGGGGATTACCACCAACAAACTTCCATAAATAAATTATTGGGACCCCGATTTTAAAACCAACTATAAAATCTCTCCTAATTCTGAATCTCACATAAGCATAAATACATAAATATTCAGGAAAAAGAGTATAACTCGCAATTGGAATTCAACTTTAAAATTTTTCCTAATTCAGAATCTCACATATATGTACATATTTATACATATTCTGTAAAAGGTGTGTAATCCTGATTTTGTAACCTGGATTGTAAACTGTAAAATGTATCCTAATTATTTTTTTACCAACATATTTTAATACCAAATTATTACAGATGATTGGGGGGCTATCGCCCTCAAATCCGCGAATTTATTTTCGAAAAGTAGAGACTTTTTCTCTCACTAATCTGACTCATAGCGTAGTGGTTAAGTCTCCAACCTTTCAATCGGAGGGTCTTGGTTTCGAACCCCGATGAGATCATATAAATAAAAAAATATGTAGTAATTTCATATCGTAATAAATAATGTATATCGTATAATTAATAGTAATAATAATAATAATAATAGCTGCTACAGTGGAGCTATCTTTGGTTATATCATGCAGGAAGGTGTTATATATTACTGTACGTTGTAATCCACTGATGGCCCTGACGCTTTAGTAAAGTAATAATAATATTAATAAGTAATACTAATACCAATAATAATAGCTGCTACAGTACAGTGACAGTGGGGTTGCCTTCAATAATTACCTCATGCAATAAGGTGTTATATACTACTGCTTGTTGTAAAAATTGTAACGGCTATAGTCACTGTTACCAAAATAGCGGATTCATGGTTTCCTTACAGTTCCACTACCAATTCAATGTTTCCGCATTTATTTTTTATCCTCTCCCATTCATACTTCCTAGCCAATATACTGCCTTAGCAAGTAAAAATTTAATCCCATTATATTGGTCGAAATCCTCAGTTTAGTCAGTAAGAATCTGACACTACCAAGGGGAAAATTCTTATGTCTGGTCTCTTTGCAAGATTGCCACCTACCTTAGGAAAAAAAATCAAAATCAGTTTTGTTTGAAAGGTTGCTAAAAAACTTTATCATCAATCCCAAAGAATATATTTCATTTTGTGGACTGTTTTCCATATTTTGGAATTTTGAATCTTTAAATTTTTTTTTTTCATTTTTTAGAATTTTGAATTTTTTTTTTTTTGGAGTTATGATATCATCCCTATAAAATGTTGACGTATATTAATTTATAGAAGACTAACTGAATAATTTGCTATATAAATTTATACAAATTTTTATTCAATGATCCCACATATATACATATATAATAAATTTAAATTGATTGTCTATCAAATTTGCAAATTTTTCATGTCATGTCATTAAAGTCAAATGCAGTTCACCATAAGTGTCAATTTTCTTTTATAATTTATGAAATTATGACGGATTAAATAGTTAGAAAATTTGAACTTCAGCATATGAAAGTACATATCATAATTATCAATTTATAATACCATTTTTATTATAAAGATGTTATTAAAGAATGATGATAGCAACTGGCTTTGTGTTATTCTTTGTGTTATTTCTTTGTACAATATTGATCATTACCACTATTATGAATTTTAACCAAAATAGGATAAAATTGTCTAATTTATTTTCAATATATGTATAGTCATATTTTATGTGATTACATTAAAATATTGCAAAAGTTTTGTTTTATAGTTAATATCATATTTTCTATCGGATATTATTGTGATTCTCTATTTTTATTATGTTATATGTATGTGTGTATGTATATATGTATAATTAAAAAATAATATTTTGATCGTTTTAATTTTAGCGTTTTTTAAATCGGAAATTTTGAAATAAAAAAATTTTGCAATAAAATGAAAAACCACAAAAAAAAAAATTTAAAAATAAACATATATACATATATATATATATATACTTTTATTGAATTTTATGAGGATCAATAAATAAGGCTAAGGGGCTTAAAAAAAACCATTTATTTTTTAAATTGAAACGCACGAAAATTGTGCCAAAAAAAGAAAAAAAAACAATAATCAATATAAATTAAATTCATCATTAATTGATCAGAGCAGCTTTTAGTTAAATTTTTATTTTGGTGTTTTTTGAATTTTACTTGCAATTCTGAAACTTCAAGTTGGTTTCTTTTTTTTATTTATTTGCTATTTTTGATATGTGATATTTTCATTCAATGATAATTTATTAAATTTACATGTGAGAAGCTGTATAAAATTATCAAATTTTATTTTACCGAAAATACAAGCAAAATATTGTATAAGGTTTTGTTTCTTATAATTTCTGAATCCTATATGTTCATAACAATATGGCAGTGCTTTTGTCGCTGGTTTTTTAGTCGAAAGGTTCAAATAATGATATTCAAATAAATAATACATCTCTATATAAAATTAAAAATAAGTATATATTATGTCTTATAAATTATAATTAATATCATATTCTAATAGCTATATAATGAAATAATAATAAACCATGATTCTTGTATAAGATAATAGATGGCGAAGGAATAAAAGAAATGTCTTTATAGTCTTGTACAATGGCTACAGCTGAGTAATCAACGGCTTAGTGAAATTAATGATTTCAGAAACTGAAACTTAGTCAAATATGAATAATAAATGGCTTAGTGGATGTCCTATGCTTCTTCGAAGAGTGGCAAGAGAAAAAAAAACTATAAAATTAATAATATATGTACTATTATGACCGAATTTCTTACGGAGCCCGGCTAAAAATGTTGTCAACTTTTTCTGCCCCGCATATAAGGAACATAAGGAACGTCTTTTTCTCAAATCTTATAGACTTTTAAGTGTCCAATGTTCCAAGTCTAAAATATTTAATATAATGTTGTTTACTGACAATTAAGTTGTAACATCATCTAGCCAATAGTGTATGATGTTTAAGACAGCGATTTTTCATTCGAAAAGTATCGCGCTCAAAATAATAGAATAAAAATATTTGAAAAAATATTTATATGTAGTCTTGTACAATAACTGCAGGCGAATAGTCTGTAGTAGAGTTAGTAGTAGAGCTACAATAGATTAGTAAAACTAATGGTTCTAGAAACTGAAGCTTTGTCTAATAATAATAATAAAGTTGTTGATGTTCCTTATAGAGGAAAAGGAAAGGAGCAAAAATATTGTAAGATCACTTGGTCCTACTTTTAAAAAATTGCTCACAAAAGCCTCAAAATTTAAACCAAAATAGCTTCACCAAGTTCATAGTACCTTTAGTTTTAAGGTACTATCATCCAAAAACATCCCTAACAATTCATAAAATTCTTTAGCTGAATCGTCAAATACCATATTCATTATTTCGACCAAATATAGATATATTGGGAACACTCTTCCTTCTTCTTATCTTGGTTTCTGTATAGATAATTCAGATATAATTTGAAAGTCATTCCCAATTTATTTAGTTAGTTATTTAGTTTTAACATAATTCACCTTTAACAATAAATTCGAATATTTAAATTTCGAAAAAAAAAATTGTTGTTTTTCTATTCATATTGCTAATTAGAAAAAAAAAATGGTGATATATATAGAGAAAATAAATGAACGCCATTTTGAAGTGAAATATTTATAATTAAGAGTTTAAAATAAAAATAGGTTATTGTTTTTTTTTTCTGTTTTGCTATACGTTGCGGGTGAAAAATAATCATAACTTTGATATGTAAAACAAAAAATTAATAATAAAAATAATGATTGGCGCTAAGTGTTCATCATATCATAACAATAATTATTACCATCAATCTAATATTATTTATATACTGATATGTACAATAACTCGAATATATTGATGTAATATGTGACCTGAAATGTGGTTAAACTGATTATTATTTATAATTATGCAATAAAATTATTGATCTTCATTTAAATAATAAATGTTTTGGTTTTTAGTTTAATGAATTTCATAAAATTGAAAAGAAAAAATTACAATTTTTTTTTTTTATTTAAATTTGACTTTTTCGAAATTTGGTCTGGCCGTTTGTCAAGCAAAAAAAAATTGATTGTAATTTTATTATCATATTATATGTATACATATTTTAATTTGATAGTACATATATTAGATTAGTACCTGTAGTATCCTTTGTAAAATTAATCGATTACGTCATCAATCAGTAGCAGATTTCTGCACAATATCAATGAAAACTATCTTAAAACACTTTAAAGCTCAGTGTGTTACTTATGTTATTTAGATTCTTGTTAGGGGGGTGTAAAAAAATGCAACAATGTCTTCAGTTTAAGTAGTGCTAATCAATCGTTTAATATAGATTCTGGAATAAAGCAGTAGTAGAGTTAAAAAATTTGTAGTTTTGAGATCGATTTTATTTGATTTGAGTTGATGAAACTGTTACCAAAAAGAAGTTGAGGAGAAATTTGTTACAGTAAACCAGTATATCCTAAATCGAATAATCTAATCTAATTATATCTAAACTATTGAATCTCAAATATTCAATTAAGTATTAGAATGTTTCAAAAGATTTCATATATATATATATTAATTAAACTGTATTTTCTCATAAAAAAGATGAGATCGGCTTGTATCTATGAAAGTAACTTGTCTAATGCTGAACAATATGAAGAAAGACAATCGCAGAAAGTGATACTATTGCGCTACTTGCTACTTGCACTTGCACTACACTAAGTTTTAAGACGAAAATTTAATAAAGACTTGAAACCCAAGAAAAATAAAATTCTATTACATTAACGTTTCAAATTTTATAACTAATCCCTTATTATAATTTAATTTTTTTTTTTCATTTATTTGTTGTGGTTTCTTAAATTTTTACACCACATGCACTCCTAGCTTTAGTAATAACAATTAAATTCAGTTTGAAATAAGAAAGTTTTTGGGTCTGTTTTTACAAACTAAATTTTAAAAAATTAAATTGACAGATTTTGTTATTTTTTACACACTTTTTTTTTTTTTTTGTATAATGATGTTTTTGTTTTGATATTTTTGATCATTTTTTTTTTTTAATGTAGGTGGTGTAATATGACAGATTTTGTCAAATAATATCTCACGTATTAGTCTATGTATGAATATAATGAGAGTGATGATCGGCGCGCGGTAAGACATTACGATATCATGTGGTAATATTAAATTGACTACTCAATTATTGGTAACCAATAATAATTATATAGAAATGGTTTATATATGTTGCAAACTTCAAAAGAGGAGCGTTTATAATTAATTTTTTTTGTTTTGTTTTTTTTGGAATTTTTTGGAAAAAATTAATTAAATATTTTGAAATAGTTTCAAATTGCATATATAAGTATCAATTCGCAACACATTCCTATTTCTACTATTAAAGGAATATTAAGAATTTTTTTTTTTTTGCAACATTTATAAGATTTGCCAATTTGTTAATGAATTGTGAATCATATTTAAAGATATTACAAAATTTTAGATAGTTTTTATATAGTTTTTGTAAATGTTCATATAGTTTTTAAAAATGAAGTTATGAATTATTAATATATGTATGTAAAACGACTTGACACTTTTAATTACAGAAATAATATGAGAAAAATTGACGCAAATGTCTGGTCGACGTATGTGGAAAAGCTCCACGTAAAAAATGTTTTCTTTTGGTTATAATATCTTTGTTTAAAAATCAAAATAGCTAAACTATAACAACCATTCACTTAACTGAACTTAACTGCTTGGGTGAATAGAATATAAATCACAACAATAGCACGGAAACTTCTAGAAAGATAATTATAGATGATCTAAAACCTAATGGCGTATACAAAAGAATCTAGATGCAATGATTTCATGGCCTGCACTTTTCCAAACCAACTAACTATTAAAAAGGAAAATTTTGATGGATTTGTTTTCTAACTTTGAACTAAGGCGTTTTTTGACATTAATTTTCTTCTAATGTATTGTAAATTAATAAATGCTCACATCTTATTTGAAAATATAGTGTTGCGTACAACATTAGACCTAGAACGGCGTATAAATGTAGAAGCTGCTCTACATATAAAAAACGAGATTTCTCTAAGAAGGCTTAAAAGGATCTTTAGATATAATGATTTTTTAGATATACAGATTAACATAATGAAAATCTGTACTTTTAAAAATAATGTAAATAATGAAAATCTGTACACAAAGTACCAGATTTATATACAGAAAGTAATAAAAGAAATCGTTAGCAAAAAATTAATGGTTAGTTAGTAAGATTAGTTTTAATAAAGGTTGTGTGAGTTTATTCGGTAAAAATCCGGTATACATACTGTACCCACCAACCCACGAGATAAAAAAAGGCCTAAAGATTTCGTGTTTTATTTATGTTTCTGAAATTTGGGAAGCTTTGATTTATGGGTTCGGATCTTGGAAGCTTCCGAACGAGAGCTAGAGCAAACGAGTATATCTTTACAACCGACAAAAATAGAACCTTTATTTTTAGTACAAGGGTTTTCTTTTATGTTTCCTTTTCTGTAAAATTGGAAGCTGACATTTTAAAGAATTTGAACCGTGGGTTCGTATTTTGGAAACTTCCGGGCGAGCACAAGAGCAAACGAGCATATCTCCAAAACCAACAAAAGTGGAACCTTTAAATTTAGTACAATGGTGTTCTGGCATGTTTTATTTATGTCCGTGAGATGGATTTGATGAATTGGAGTGGCAATTGGGGTACCTGACACACGCCTACCAAGAACTAACAAGCATATCTCCGAAATTAATAAAGATAGAAACTTGAAATTTTTTACAAGGGTGTCAAGCATATCCCAAGAGGATGACTCTTTTACGTTCCTGAAATTCGAGTTGAATAAGACAGAAAAGGGAAGAAGTTCAAGCAGCTGCCAAAAAACTTATTGATTTTTAATTTAATTCGAATTATTCAGGTGTAAGGTATTAATAAGTCGATTGCATCAACTTACTGTTACATTTACTTGTTTTTAATATGGTTTTGCTAGTACTGAACAGTTAAATGTCATATAACCATATAGGCGTAATTATTTGATTGGAAATTAACACATTTTTAATATATCGTTAACTTACGACCTAAAAGATTTAGACTTACGATCTAGGAGGATCCTACAGCTCAAATAATTAAATTTTTTAAGTAGTAAATTATATATTTTACGAAGAATTTTAAAATACACTAGTGTACTTAATAGTTTGTGTTAGTAGAGTTTAAACACATTTAACTAGATGTCTCTTATACAACTTAAGAGCCTGCCTTATCTTTGCTAAAATATATATAACGTTGTAAAAAATCAGAAGATACCACATAGAAATGCACTGTATTTCTAAAAGAATCAAAAATTAAATTATCTATAGATTTATTTATCATTTGATATCTAAGGTTTATTTTTTCATTTGATATGCAATCAAATCAAAACAACTTCAATTCAAGAACTTTATAAAAAAATAAAAATCGAAAGTAAATAAAATATAAATAAATACAAAAAAAAATGTGTAAAATTATATTGCATAATAAACATTAAAATTATTTATATCCAAAGGTCAAAACATCATTAAAAGTTATTTTATAACAAAAAAAAAAAATGTGGAAGGTATTTTAATTTTTACTTTTTCTTTTTTTTTTTTGTTGAATTGAATTTAAATTATATTTAAAATTTACAAGTACCATTAAATTTACCATTAATTACCTTCTACGGTTGATATTAATATTATTATATTTAAATATCAAATTAATCTATATTTTATTTCCTTAAATTTAAATACAATACACAAAGATAATAATTAGTATTATTTAATACGAAAATTTTTATGTATACATTACAAATTTGTTTTCATTTTTCCAATTAAATTTCCATCAAAAGCAACAGAAAAACGTTTTTTTTTTATTTTTATAATTTTCTCATGATATTTGAAACGTCTTCTATATATAAAATTTACTTCCGTTCTTTCCATTTTTATTTTACCTAAATAAATTATTTGATTCCTATTATTACAACTAATTATTTAATTATTCAAAAGAAAAAAACAATTTTATCTGATCTTTAAACGTTAGATCAGATTTAAAATAAAAAAAAAAAATAACATTGGTTCGTTTTTTTACAAAGTGAACATAAAAAAAAAAAAAAATCAAAACCAAAACCAAAATTGCACGAACCACTATCGATAATGCCACAATTCTTTGAGAAATAAAATAAAAAATTGTTTTTTTCGATCTAATATGAGAAAATTGAACAACAAAACATTTTACAACAGAGGTCATATTTAAAAAATGTTTACAGACAATAATGTCTTAATTTGTCATTTGTCCTTTAAAATTGTTTTTATATTTAGAAAATGTCATTCAAAATATTAGAATTTAAAAATACAAAAAAAAAAAAAACAAATATGATCGCACCACGCGAATAATCGGTTAATGTTAGAAAAAAAAAAAAATAGGAAACAAAAATATAAAAAAAATTTTAATTTCTCTATTTCTATTTCACTACCAGGATAAGTTTTAGAGATTAATTAGATTTTTTGAATAAAAAAAACCTTTTAAAACTTTCACACATAATCCTTTGAAATTTAAGTGCGTGCTGCTTTTTAGATATATATCTCTCCTAATGTCAGTTCTTTGAAAGATCAATAGTTTTCACGGATTCTTTGTTAATTGAAATGTCTTAACTAAACTGAGATCCTTATTTTGTATGTACCATATATGTTTCTTTTTCCTAAGCCTAAATCTTTTCTTAATAAATATTTCCCACAGTTAATGATGACATTTGTTCTAATGTAATAAAATCAATAATGCCTTCTTATAAACAAAATTAACGCAGCACTAGTTCGGCTTTAAGTATGCTCAACAAATAATTTGCGCCCGATGAGACGCATATGCCCGAAATTTGAAGTTAAGCAGAATTTTAAATTCGAACAACATGGTAACAATTCGAACCATATGGTAACTCATTTATTGTGAGAAGTGCTAAAATGTAGGGTATGTTTGCATCCAATGTATTCCCTTATGATCGAAGGCTCCATTTTATATAAATTGCAATTTTCCAAAAATAAATTATAATAGTTCGTCTTCCATCTTTTACCTTCAAACTCTCCCTAATAATCCTATTTCCCTCAAGTTTTTCTCCTCCTTACTTAAATCTACAATAATTTTGTACAAAAGAATCCTTTTGAAAAGAAAGAATTTTGTACAAAAAGAAGAAACAGTGACAAAATCTTCAAAAGACACTAAAAAATCGATTTCAATGGGTAACTAAACTCACCTTCCCCCTGTAGCTAGAATATTTAGATAAATATCCTATGTGGCTTGTGTATAGTATTATGATTGAAGAGTAAGAAGAAGAAAGGGACGGGAAGAACAATTATTGGTTAAGGAGTAGGAATAAATATTGAGATGAGAAAGATGAAGCTGATTTTTATTCCGGTTTGACAACCTTGTATTTTCGTCTTGACATAGTTTGCTTCCTAATTTATTTTACAAAAGTTTGTACGTACCTTGGAACATAATAATTTTCCTTCCTTCTTCTCTATGGAATATGATAATTGAATCACTACAAAGCAAATTTTTATTGATAATAACATCTAAGAATTTAGAGATGAAATAGTTCTGATCTTCATTTATTTGATTCGTTAACTAATATTCATTTTAGATATTCAAGTACTGTATTGTACAAGTTTCTTTATTTTCCCGACACTAAGTTCTTGTTTGTCACCAACCTGATAGATCAATTCAAATACGTAACTTATAAATTATTGTAACTAAGTATAACAAGATAGTAAATTTCATAATAAAATGTTAAATTTAACGTAATTATAGTATTATTAAAAATATATACTAATTTCTTAAAAAAAAAAAAGATGTGTATTAATTCAAAAAAGCAAATTACAACTCTTTAGAATCGTGTGAGCTGTCAAACGCTAACATATTTTTAGTATAGGTTCCATTAATATGGAATGGAATAAAAAACAAGGCAGAATGTAAAGCACCGGCATTTAAAATCGCACATTTCCAAAAGATAATACAAACTGTTTAGAATTGTGACATGCACCAATTTTGCGGGACTGTAAATGCGGAACCCTATCTAACTAAAAAAAACGTTAACACACATAAAAACATATTACAGGAGCTTTAATTTTTATATGTTGCGGAAGAAAAATTTATAAAGGTGCCTAAGTTACAGATGTCTAAAAAAAGCAAATTTTCAATTTTTGAGAACTAATATTTCTTAAGTAGAGGGTGGTACAGAGTTCAGAGCAAACTTATATTGCAAAGCAAACTTGCCTCAAAATCTCAAGTTTCAATCTAAAAGGGTGTCGGAGTTATGAAAAAAAAATGTCAAGCAAAATTTGGTTTTCACATAACGGTAAATTTAAATACTAAATTTAAAAAAAATGTATAATTTTGATAATGATTTATAAAGGTAAAAATAATTCTGTCGAATGGCGTTTTCAAATTGAAAAATGTTAAGTAGAACATGAGATAACGGATTTAAAAATAGGACTTTTTCAAAGTTTCAGGGGCTGTAGCTCCGGAATGGATGGGGCTACATGAAAAAGTTGTTCTACAAAATTAATCTTTTTATGAGACGTACCCATGGTTAAAAATTATTTTCTCTATCTTTAACTGTGTAGAACTTTTGTAAACAGATGGGCAGACAGATGGAAAGACAGACAAACAGACGGACGGACGGACAGAGAGAAAATAATAGGCACATTTTTTCAAAATTTTGTTGGAAATGTGCTAAAAACCGATATTTCAATGATTTCTGTTGTTTTTACCTGCCTGGACAAAATTCTTATGAATTTTTATGTTTCTTGATGCTAACAATATGAAGTTCATTAATTAAGAAGCAATACCTAGCATCCGTTTTTTTTTTATTAATTAATCACAATTTAGAATTAATAAAATTGGATCCAGAGGGTTGTGGTTATAAAGGGTGTTCAAAATTGAGGTATTATTTTAATTTTAATAAAAAAAGACTTTTTTTTTGAAATATTAAATATATTTTTATTTTAATTTATTACAAATAGGTTCCGGTTAATAATGAAAAATTATGTCGGCCAAGTGGTCCCCTCTACTACTTCGGCAGGCTTCCAATCTTTTACCAAAATTCTGAATTCTGACGTAGAGGGTTGTGTTTATAGTATATAGATATATGGTGGGACGAGAATGGAAATATGAAAATAAAAGTAACTTAGAAGGTTAATAGATGATAAATATATTGAAATTCATCTTGAATATCGACAAATTGTTAATCAAAAGGTGGGCAACTTTTGCAAAAATATTGAATGGTTTTAAGTTCCACATTTGATGGCCCTAGTTATTAGTATGGTCGAATTGTTTCAGAAGTAGCACTTTCTGTGTAAGTAAGTCTCATTTCAACTGAGTAAGTCTCATTATCTTTAATTTTATTTAAATAGTTTTCGTACCCAATGAAGATAAAGTTGTTTAATGAGAAAACTAAAAAAAAGTTTGAATTTTTCTCGAGAAACAAATTTTTACCGATTTACATAAATTACAATAATTTTACAAATTTACATAAACAAATTTTTACAACAATACATAATTTTATAGTTACATAATTTAATTTAATATTTCATACAAAATATTCGAATTACCAAAAAACTTTTAATTTCGTCTTCCACTTTCATTTATATCTTCATTATAGCTACCCAGCTACAAACAGAAATTTTACTAAAATATTAATTTTTTTTTTTCTTTTAGAAAACGGTAGGTCATTCAAAAGTTCAACCTAAGAACACTCACATTTATATTAACTGACCATGAACCTGACAGTAGACATGTTTAAATGAAAATTAATAAAAAATTAAATTTATTAAATTAAAAAAAAAAAAAAATGATAAAATGTTAAAATCGTGATGATTTTTATTGTTTTTTGCTACTGCACATGAACTGGTAGTAGTGATGCGTAGTTCATTGTTGATATACATGAATTAATTATAATTTTGTTTTGATTTATTTATCTTTGACACATATAACATATGTATGTATATAATTTAGCGGATTAGATTAAAGGTTAATGTCAATAATGATTGACAAGTGCGTACAAATAATTATAACTGTATGTTTATTACAATATTTTATTAAATAACAATATTTTCAAGTGTAAGATTTTTAACATTTAACCCATAAGATAAATTAAATTTTTTCAATGAAATAATTTAATTTTAATCAATTAAATTAAGTTTTTAATGCACAATGCCCTAAATTTAATTTAAGTGAAAAAAAAAAAAAATACCTTCAACAGTTATTACAAAACTTTAATTTTCTTATAAAATATTTTATTATATTCTCATTAAATATTATATTGACAAAATGTGTCCTTACATATTTTTTTATACTCAGTATTTATAATTGTTTCTTAATTGACTTGTAATTATACTACTTGTATTTGTACATATACTTACTACCTAAATTAATTCTAACAGTTATTATCTAACCAGATGCTAAAATTAACTATAATCACTGCTCATACGAAAATTCTCTTGAGCCTATTATATGCAAATGACATATTATTTGCTGTTGACTTTTTAGTTCATTTTTTCTCACTTAAATCATAAAGTAACATATAATAGGTGTATAACATGCAAAATAGGTATAAGTAGGGAAAATAGTCATTCAGATATAGAAAATTTTAGTATGAACATTTAATAAATTTGAAATTTAATTTGAATCAAAAATGGTTAATTTCGATTGAAAACCGGTTTTAATTGATAATAAAAAAGCCTAATATTTAATATACTTTACATAATAGAAAACTTATAGCTTATACTACTTTTAAAAACTTGTTATAGCTTATACCTATGTAGTCATTGTAAAAACTTTATAGTTTTGCGTACTTACATGTAAACTTATGTTTCTTTATTTCTTAAAAATATACAAAATATATTTATAATTTTTTCCCAAAAAAAGTGCTTTATTACTACTTTCAAATTTTAATAATATTCGTCAAACTTTACTTTATGCACTTTAGAAATAAATGCACTTGTTGTAAATAGCAAACATATAAGAACAAAAAATACATAATAAAAAATAAGTCCGCTAAAATAAATAGAAAAAAATCATAACATAAGGACAAAAAATATTCAAAATAAAAAAAATCAGCCACATAAGTAAAACGAAATTCATTTTTCTATTCATTAATCTATGTCCACTTCATAAAAATATGTATGTATATGTATGTATGTTAATTATCTGATTATACTGATTATATATTAATTATACTGATTTATACACATCTTGTCATAAAGTGTATTATCATACACATAATATTATACACATTATACTTTTATACATAAAACAATCACAATTACCAAACTAACAAGAATAAGCTATATCTATGCTATATAATAACACATATATTTACATAGATTTGATATGCATACAGACAACTTTTATATGGTTGACATTAATAGAACTCAAAACAAAAAAAAAAAAATTCTAGGAATTTTATTTAAAATATGAGTTTCAAAAAATTTTACTCAATTTTAGAGTAAATAGAATGAGAAATTATTTTTTGAGTAAAATTGGACCTGATTATTGAGTGAATGGGACGTGATCTATTAAAAGAATTTGCTAACAAACTTTACTCTGCATAAATACTCTATATTATATGTTACTTTATGCTTAAATGCCTAAAAAAAAAAACTTGGACTTTACCTCGATTTTTACAACATACATTCTTTGTTCTAATCGAATATTTTGTTATGTTTTGAAATTTTCATAAAATGTGGTGAAAATCTACTAATGTTTTTTTAAATAATGAGCAGCACCATAACTCAGACAAAGTTAAAATTTTACAGACGAGATATTAGAACGAATCCATAAAACTGGGCTTGAACTCAAATCTAATTTTTTCAAACAAAAATAGGAGTATAAGTGTAGTTTTTGTTTGAAAAAGCGAGAATTGAGTGCAAGCTCAGTTTTATGCATTTCACCCATTGTTGGATTATCATTGGACCAAATGCATAAAATGAAGCTTGTTCTCATAATTACGAACAAAATCTCCGAGTTCGC
The DNA here is from genome assembly GCA_947095535.1 of Poecilobothrus nobilitatus. NCBI lineage: Eukaryota > Metazoa > Arthropoda > Insecta > Diptera > Dolichopodidae > Poecilobothrus > Poecilobothrus nobilitatus. The sequence goes on along the minus strand of OX352773.1, from coordinate 237,530,379 downwards.
TGTACATTTTATTAATAAATGTAAGATTTAAGTTCGAGCTCAGTTTTATGCATTCGATCCATTATTTCATATGGTTAGTTAGAAGTATTCATTTAAATTAAATTAAAATGAAGTAAAAAATTTGAATAAAGTTTGAATATATACCTCATGAACATAGCAGCAATAAATTAATTTTAACTTTCATTCAATTAAATAAAAATACTTTAATATGATGACAAAACTGATTTGTTCTCAACAAAAAAAGGACGAAATTTAAGAATTAGAAGTAAAATCTTCTATATTCTAATATTGAGTAATTAAAAAAAATCAAAAACTTACTTATTAGTTTCATTTTAGTCGCCCATTCGTCAGTCTCTTTATAAAACTTTTACATCGGCAAATGATAAATAAAATTATTATTCTGGAGCATCTTTTTCATGTAATCTCATCCAGAGCAGAGCTACAGCCCCTTAAATTTGGGAAATATTCTTACTTTCGAATATATTGATATATTAGATTCTGCTTAATATGTTTTCAATCTAAGAACGGCAAACGACAAGACATTTCTTTAGATTTATAAATTAGTATTAAAATTCTACAATTTTTTACGATTTAGTATATAAATTTACCGTTATGTAAAAACAAAATTTTGCAACATTTTGTTTCTTTTATATGTAATATCTTGAGAACACTTTTAGATAAAATCTTGAAATTGACCCTTGAGAGAAGGAAAATCTTTAAGAATTAGCATAAGTTATATCAGAATATTTTTTTCTTCTCCTTTCTCCGTTTAAAAGCTATTGGGGATCAAACATTGAAAATTTATAAATTTAATTAATAAATTTAAAATTTAATATAAAATATAATTTTCTATATTTATCTACTCTATACCAGACAATAATTCAGAACAGCAGTTCGATCTTAATCAAAAAATGTGGAGGAGTAAAAAAAAACCATCTAAGCATCTTTTTAACAAATTTTTCATTATTAAATTGTTTACATTCACATTGATTCTAAATTACCATATTTTGAAAGTATACACAGGTAACTACCCATAATTTAAATCATAATGCTATTTTATTTTAACAGTTAAATAATATTTCATTGAAATTCCATTTCTTATAAAAGATTATAATTAATTAACATAATCTTATGCAGTTATGCTTCTATAAATAAAAAGAATATATGTAAAAAAAAAAAAAAACTACATTTTATGAATAGAACAATAAAATTTCAAAAACAATTATTTTAAAATATAAAATTTACTTTTAATTTTACATAATAGAATAAAATAAAAAAGAATATTATTTTTCCCATTAATTTTTAAAGGTGTTAGAATTCAAACATACTTAAGTAAAATTTATTTTAACTATTTATGACACTTTATGAGTTACTTTGAAGTGCTATTAAAATATTTTGTATTTATAAGTGTAGCTATAATATGACATAATTAGTGAGCGTTAAATATAAAAAATAAAATATAAATATATGTATATATGTATGTAAATATTAACATAAAAAAATATTATAAAAACTATGATTGCAAAAAAAAAAAAAAAAACCTGTGAATAGGTAGGAATAAATTTAAAATCTTTAAGAAATCTTTGAATTTCCATTTCAAGCAGATGATAAAATTTTTATATTCTTTAGTTTCTGTAATTCTTACAAGGGAGGTGTAGATCTACAAAAGGCATAAAGAAAACTTAAATTTCCTTTAGTGTGAGATTTTACCCACCAAAACCATTTTCCATTAGCTAGTATAATGCGGACTAATCACCCTAACTTCAAAACAGTATATTGGCTGCAAAATTGGATGAGAAAAGTGAAAAGGAAAAGAATTTTGAACTTAAATTGTAGCAATGGAATTAAATGGGAATTTTAGTAAATGTAAGTTTACCGATTTCTTAAACTTTTATGTATAATACAAACCGAAGAACACCTGTGTTGCTAATGTGTTCCACAATGTCGACGTACCAGCTAAAAATGAATTCCTACATTTAGTTTTAGTTTTAATAGGCTAATCTACACTATTATTAGAGAGGGAAAGAAAGAGAAGTACTCTATGTGTATTACGTTGGATTGTTTTGAATTTGGTCATATGATACTTTTAATTTGGCGAAACTTCTATATAGTACATTTCGGCGATGTCTTAAAAACTTTACATTTTTTGTAATTTCAAAATCATTAATAATTTTAATAGCTCTTTTTTGTACCTTGTCCAAATACTGTAGAGCAGTGCTAGGCGTGTCAACAAAAATTTGTGAGTTATATTCAAGTTTTGCCAAGTAATGTACGTTTTTTATATCAGGAGGAAATCGAATTTTGAAAACAATATTTCTTACTATACTAAAAAATGTAAGATATAATTAGCTGTATGGCCGAAAATATGTGGCAATTCCCTAGGTTCTTGAGATAAAGAGACCTAAAGATTTGTTTTAAATTTAAAACTTTACACTTATTTTTAATATACATAATTAGTTTTTGTTTGTAATAATTTGTCGGAGTAATTGAATTTTTTAAACTTGCATAGAACAAAATCCTACATTTCCGTTTCTTAGCTTAATTTGGTTAATTATTTATCAAACAAATAATAAATTTTTACGGTTGCAAGTTCTTCGAAACAGAAACTGATGTACTCTTTTTATAACTTCCTTATTATTTTTCCTAATCCTAACCATTCAAAGAAATCATTTCTTTATTTTTTACTCTTTTAATTGCATATAGGCCTACCGTCTAATGAAACTTCTATGCTACTAATAAGTTGTCTTAACATTGTCTAACTTAATTAACATCTCAAGCGCAAAAAAAAATATATATGTATCTTTGTATACAAAACAAAGTCTAAAATATTCTCATCTATTCTTAATTTTTTTGGTTATTTATATCGAATAAACTTTATGTACATTTGAATATCAGTATGTACATTATATATGTACGTATATTTATATAATATAATGTACATATATCTGAAAGCAATAAAAATATATTATATATATATATATATATACACCTTTATCTCCTTCCGTGATATCTATAAGTTTAAATCACAATTTATTTTATAAAAATTAACAAAAAAAAAAAAAAAAAACGTTACTATATAGAAAATAATATTATAAAATTTTGTATATATGTAAGTACGTCCATTAACTTTTGCGCCAGCTGCAGTTTATTAGATATTTTATCTTTTGTTTTGTTTTTTTTTTTTTGGTATTTTTGTTGTTTTCTTAAAGCGTTTTGGTTTTTTTTTTTTTCTTTTTTTTAAACAAAAGTTTTGACACGAATTATTATGGTCAAGGTAAGATAGCGCATATTATATTATACAAAACTTCTTTTTGATACTTAAAACTTATTAGAATACTTCCATTCCATTGCATTGTAAAACTATATAAGCGTTTTTTTTTTGTTTTTTTTTTCTCTTTCCTTTTGGTTTTTTTTTTTTTTTTTTTATTTCTTATTTTGTTGACCCTACATTCATTGCTTTATAACCCATTTGTATATTGTTTAGTTAGATTCAACAAATTTGTATTTATAAATATTTTCAGTGAAAAAAAAAAACAAAAACAACAGCATTTAAATTAAGTTTAGGTGATTTTTTAAGGGCGCTTATATTTAATTCACGCTAAACAAAATATTTAATACAATAATTTGTGTTTTATAAAAAAAATGTTTTTATTTTGAATTTAACGAACTTAAAATTATTAACAATAATTATGTAGCAGTAAAAATTTTGTTGTTTTTTTTTGCTTTTGTTTTTGTTATTAAAGCAGTCAGTCACCTTTATTATGACCCCAACACTATCAATTTGCATATACAATGAAACTGCACACTATCTCTATCATTATTACATATTTATATACAAGATGGGTAAATAAAATATATGTATTTTGTGATTTGGTTTGCAATTTTTAATTCGTAACTATAGAATCAATTTGCTCTTAACTTCTGACTTTTATTTTTTTTTTTGTTTTCATTTTTTACATTTAAAATTTTTCCGTTTTTCTTTTTTTCCAATTGTCTTTTCCTTTTCAAAAAAAATAAAAATAAAAAAATTAATGTTCAATGTTGGGTCGATTTTGGGTACACTTTTCATATCTTAAGTAAATATATTATACAAATGGTTAAAGCAGCAACCAACAGTAGTTTGTTAAACAAATGAAAAACTGAACAGCCTCAAAAAGGTCGTTTGTTCAGAAATTGTGCAAAATAATTTAATTTGTTTTTTTTTATTGTTTTTTTTTGTTTTATGTTCATGAAATGCCGCACAGCTGATATTAATTTGCATTTTGTTTTTGTTTTAATAAAGACAAAATTTGAAGTTTTTTTAATTTTTTGTTTTTGTTTTTTTTTTTTTTCTTGTGGAAAACATTTTTAAATGAATGGGTATAAATATTCTTAAAATTTATCCGAACTTGAGTTGATTTGATTATAGAAATTTTTTTTTTTTGTTTTATTTGGCACACTTTTATGCGTATGTTTTACAAAATTATTTAATACATGATTATTTAAATGATGTTTAATTATTATTGTACTTATTAAAACAAAAAAACGGGAAAAAAAACAAAATGGTTTTTTTTTTTAAAACAACGGAATTCATTAAAAATTGTTTAAAGCAAATTAAACATTTCAATTAACATTAACAAGGTAGAATATAAATGGTACCTAACTACCTACTTATATTTTTGTTTTTTTTTTTTTTTAATTTTTTGATAAAAATCTTGACTATATATTTTTGTTTTTAAATAAAGAGTGTAACCTTTAGCTATAGAGGATAAATAACAAAGATGTCAATGACTCTAGATTTTTTCCAAAGCCTCTACGATTTAAAAATAATCTCAGAGAATCTAACCGTATAAAAAAAAGAAATTAAATTTAATTTTAATAAAAAAAAAATATTTGAAAGAAAAGAAATCAGAAAACAAAAAGGACCATATTTGGGTTGTCACACATAAGAGTTCCTAGTTACATAATGGATAATAGCTTAAATTTTATCACAATGTGTGATTAACTTTATATGTGAGGGTCAGAGAATATTAGTTTTACAATTTGAAATATAAAACCTAGTTATAAGATAATACATATCTAAATCCCCTATCACTTTTTCAATTGTATCCTGCAAGTTGCAACTTATAGTTCTAGACCTAAAATAAGATGATTGGTATTTAGATTATTGATAAAAATCAAGAAAAGAATGGTTGCTTAGGCGGAGCCTTGTAAAACGTTATAGCATTTATTTTGTAAGTATCGGACATAAAACTGTTGACAAGGACACGAGTGTTATTAAGGGCCATAGTCTTATCGGACGGTAGAAAATTATGTATGCATTTTGATTTTAACTGTAGATTTTGCAGAGGAATTGACGCTATATATAGCGTGGAACACCTGTCTTAGTTTGGTAAGTAAAAGGTGGAAATATCTCGGTACAGTTTCTTTTTCAAAAATTTAAGTGAACTCTCTGTTATGTATCATAGAAGCTTACAAAGCTTCGTCCGTCACAGTGATATTATTGTGGCATAAATCTAAGGAAACTTAACATTCACTGTTGTTGAATTGGTTCTCATACGTCTAGCCAATTAAAGGTCTAGCGCTCATCAATAAAAATAAAAAAAAAATTGTTTCAGCTTAGATATTGTGGACAATGGGCATGATTTTGGGTACTAAGCTATTTTTTGCGAACAATCTTTAAAACTACGATTTTTAATTTGCTTTTCATTTTAAATTAACTGACTAAAAATTCTGAAATTTGTTAAAATTATTATTTTCAGTGTAATTTTTTAAAATATTTAACATAATTCTGAATTGAAATTCAATAAAACAGCAGTTACTTATATTAGTGACTTCATACTTTAGTGACAACTACTTTTTTTTTTTCATTTTATATATTCATACCAAAAGGAACATGTTTCAACTTCAAAAAAGATATAGTATTAGTTAATCATCAGAATCAAATGGTCAATCAAATTCTAAAAATCAAAGTAATCGGATTAAATCGCTTTGTATTACAATTTAGATTTCGTTTCTTTAGCCATTGCTTTAATTAATTTAATTGAGATCTTTTCGAGTAAAATTATTTAATTACAAATGCAACGCCAGAGGTGTATGTTAACGTTATCATAATATGAGATATGATGTTATAAATACAGTACAGTTATACAGTAAACACTAACACAGTTCCTCAAGCATAATTTAAGTAGACACAATCACAGTTCTCACTCATTTATTTGTCAACAACTAATCATAGTGAAGTCAAATCATTTAATAAATTAAGACTTAAATTATGCTACTGGGATAGTTCCCTAGTAGAATTTCCCGAACCTGTTGAAAGAAATCTGTTGGTTACGAATATTTCAGAAAAATCATCAGTTTTATATAAAATTAGAATGTGATTTGAACTTTAATTTTTATGCGTACTTAGTAAATCTGTACTTCTGCAAATATGTACATATAAATGACTTGTAACAGTGGTAAAAATAACAAGTGTTTATTTCCTTTGTTTTCTTTATCATTGTTTTTATTTTTTTTTTTTTTTAATTGATTCATTCTAATGAATAAAATTAAAAGAAAAAATTCCCTTAATATAAAGTTCCAAAAACAAACTACTACAAAGTTTTGTATACCTAATTCGAAAAAATTAACTAAACAATTTAACTATTATATAAAATGCAAAATTATAAATTCAAATTATTTAATAATGCTTGTTAAAATCAACACAAAATAAACAAAAATAAAATAAAATTCAAAAAATAACACGGTTAACACTGAGTACAAATTAAATAAAACTGCTTTTCTATATACCTTGCTAATTATGAGATATTCATCATAATACGATAGGTATTAACTTATATATCTTAAAAGACTTTTCGTTTCATTATTTTTGTTTTATTTTTTGTAAACCATTTCTAATCTAATATTATCTTTTTTAAACAGTTCACCTGGCAGTTTTTTTTTTTTTCGTCTTTTTTCAGCCAACTTATGGTACCTCTTGTTTGGGTTTATTTTCCTTTACCTTTCATTCATTACTTGGCGTGCATCTAGCATTTCTGGTTTAAAACGTTATTGAATCTTCTATTATTGCTTTTATATATTTTAAATTTGTTCATTTGGGTTATCTTTATAGCTTGAATTCAGAATGAAAAAAATTAGAGTTATTACATAGATGTCATCTCGTGTTTATTAGCTATTATAATTTATGCATAATTTCCGAGAAATAAAGACTAATTCGTTTTCTTCATCATCGTTTAATTTTTTGCGAACAATTTCTAAAAATATATCTTTTAAAAGGTTTACTTTAGTAACATTTAGCACGAAATCTCCTCAGTAATATTTGGGAAACCTGCAGTTTAATTACTAATTGACATTTCTCTATTAATCTAATCAACGTCAATTTTAGGATCACCTAGTTTTTTTAAGAAGTTATATCTTCAAAATACTAATTCTATTTTAAATTTTCCACTAAGAACTTGAAAAAACCGTAGGTGGGTTAAAAAATGATAATTATTCAATGGGGCTTATGATTGAAAACGCATGGAAAACACGTCGCCTGAAAAAAGAATATTCACCTTCACTCTATGTTGGTATGATTGAAAACGCGTGATTAATTTTTCATTTGAAATTAAATGACAGTTGTCAAAAATATTTTTTTTAGAATTCAAAAAAAAAAAATATTTTTTTTCTTGATAAAAAGTTGTAATAAATAATTTGTATTTTGTTGATTTTAAGTTAACAAATTTATAATGAACAAGTTTTTTTTCATGTGCAATTGATTTTAAAACGTGATTAATTTTTCCAAAAAAAAGTTTCATTTAAAGGGTTAGAAGTAAAATTTCCGATACCAAATTATTTTCTATTATACCTTTCGTACCAATTCACCGTATTTATCCCGTTTTGTTATTTTTCTCCTAATCCAAAACGGTTAAAGATTGGAAAAGTCAAATTAAAAAACTTAAATTTTTCATTTTGTTTACTTAAAAGATTTAAAATAAATGAAAAACGTACAGAAATGTTTTTTTTAATTTTTTTAAAACGCGAACATATCTACGCGTTTTACTTATACAAAACAAAGTAACGCCGTACGTTTTCAATTATACAAATAAATTAACTTCGAAAAAAACGTTTTTCGTGCGTTTTCAATCATACGATATTAGTTAATTTGACATTTCGGTAATATTTACGTTTTCCGTACGTTTTCAATCATAAGGCCCCAGTGTATTTTGTAAAAATACAAAAACTAAAAGGTAATCATATTTAACGGTAAATCCCCAATGGCGTTTTTTTTTTTAAATTTTTCATAACAAACAAAAACTGACATTTCTAATACCTTAATTAACTGACGTATTGATTCGATTATGCGTTATTTAATTTTTTGTCTTTAAAAAAAAAAACAACAAAATAAAATAATTACTGTCATAAATACAATATTATTATCATAATATATTCAAAATTTTTTATTAATGGCAAACAATATGAATACAATAAAATTGTAGTAGGTATATAAATTAAAATTAATGAGAATATGTGAAGAATTTTAATTATAATTATGGTGTTATTAACTGCATATTATGTTTTTTTTTTTGAATAATTCATACTATTGAGTATAACGCATAAGTACACGAGGAAAATATGTATAGTTACATTAAATTGTTTATTATGAATTTCCCTAAAACAAAAAAAAAAGTACTCATTGAACATTACATGGCTACCAATTATCATATACAAGATATAAGATATTCAGAATTTACTATAACAAAATAAGACGTTAGAGTAAAACTTTTCATATTGTATTTATTTATTTAGTCACAAATATTTACGATTAATGTTTAATTTATTATAAGAAACTTTTTTTTTATGTATGAATATGGGTGATATGATAGATGAATATGGGATGAATGACAAACGCCCCCTTGTTATAAGTTATTAATATAATTTAAGTTATAATATTTTTTCTTACTAAAGATGTGGCAATCTATGATAGGTATTGCTCTTTTTATTCTTTACTAAGGCTACTGAGGCTCTTAAAAATCTGGTCATAGAAGCTCTATTTCTTCTTATACTTTTCTTAATTTCTCAATATCTTAATATTACTTTTTATTTGTTTTTATATTTTAATAAATTTTGTTTATCAAATTCATCTCTTATTAATATTAAACAAAGCTTCAGTTTAATTAATCATTTGGTTTCATTAAACCCTTGTTTACTTGGCTGTAGCTATTGTACAAAATAATGAACCAGAAATTCTTTTAACGTTTTTGTGCAACAATAAAATCTGGTACAAACTCTTTATGTGTGTACAATTATCTGATGCTAAACTTATTTTATTTATTTTTAAAATAGGAGGCACTTGTTTTATCTTCAAATGAATTTGTTAGATATTAAATCTGAGCAGAGAAAGACTACATTTTAAAAGATCAATTCGAATTAAATTGTATGTTAACAAAAGTTCAAGAAATTTTTGTTCCAACAAGTTATTAAAATTTTTCATGACGTAGTGAATAGTTATTTGAAAAGGATAGTCTAAACATCAAAACCACTTCTGGTGAGCCTGGACCACTGCATATACCATTAAAAAAAATTTATTAAATTATGTTTCAATAATAATTTTCAGACCTTTAGCTTCATTAAGTTCCAAGAGGTGCAATAATAATTCAAAATTTTCCAAGTCAGTCAGCAAATAATGTACTTCAATATTAGTCAAAAATAATCAAAGTAAATTTTTGTAGTTTGTTTTACATATAACAGTAATTAATATACAGTATTACTTAGTATAGGTTAACCTACTTTAAGGTTCCGTATCACATTTCTTTCTAACTTTACTCGCAGATACTTTAACTTAATTGATGAATTTTTGTCTAAATACGAGTTCACGAAAATATCATTAAGTAACTACTTATAAAGTCTAGGGTGTATTTGGACTGCCTTTACCTTTAACACTTCCAAGCTTAACGATTTAAACGAAGAGTCTTTTTAGTCTTAGGATTATTTTCATAAAATTATGATTCATTTAAAATGATAACGTGTAGTACAACAAACTGCCTTATAAGTCTTAAATTAATCTCATACTTAATTTCAGTTTTAATATTGTTTATTCCAACGATATTATATCGATATTATATATCAAAGGGTGGGCATATTCGAATAAGCTTGTTTCAATTCACAAAAGTATCTGCTTTTCAACAATTAACATTTGATCAAATTTTATTAAATAATATTATTATACAGAAGTTAAAAGTAACAAAAACGGGAATAAATGTCGACTATTTAGGACGACGAAATTTTTGATGGCCCCTTTGACGTCGTTTTAAACGGTTTTAATGTTACTTCACTTTTTTCTACCCGTATGAACTATGTTCAAGGGTATAATAAATTTACCATTACGTTTGTGACACTTTAAAGAAGTCGAGCTAGATATAGTGTCAAAGATATGGATCGGCTCAGAATCGAATTCTGAGTCGATTAAGCCATGTACGTCCGTCCGTCCGTCTGCACGATAACTCAAAAAATAAAGAAGCTATTAGGTTGAAATTTTTTTTACGTCACTTTTGCAAAATTTTTAGTTTTGCTATTTAAATCCAACATTTTCGGTCGGCGCGTTCGAGTAGCTGCCATACAACTTCTTTCTTTATATAGAAATAACTCTAAGTTTCTGAAATTTTGCAAATGATGATCAAGTTTTATGGCAACAACATCTGTAAAATTTGGTTGTGGTGGTGCGGCGGGTTCGGGAAGCTGCCATACAACTTCTCCGTTTAAATGAAAATAACTCAGTGTTTATTGAAGCTAGGAATCTGAAATTTAGTAAAGGGGTGTCGAGTTATATGCCAACAACTTTTGTAAAATTTGGTTCACCTAAAGCAGCCGGTTCAGGCTTCTTGCACCTCTTGGAACTTAATGAAGCTAGGGGTCTGAAATTTTAGAAATGATGATCCAGATTTATGGCAACAACATCTGTAAAATTAGGTTCTGCTGGTGCAACAACTTCGGGTAGCTGCCATAAAACTTCTCTTTTTAAATGAAAATAACTCAGTGTCTATTGAAACTAGCTATCTGAAATTTAGTGAAAAAATGTCGAGTTACATGCCAAAAACTTTTATAAAATTTGATTGGTCTAAAGCAGCCGGTTCAGGCTTCTTGCTTTTCTTGGAACTTAATGAAGCTAGGCGCAATAGATTCGGGTAGCTGTCATACAACTCCACAATTTACATAAATATATCTCTGTAGTTAACGTCGGTACAAAAACATCTGAATGTTTTTAAAAGATAATCAAGTTTTATAGAAACAGGATATATTACGTTCATACGGGTATACCAGAGTTGACACAGTCTACTCGACTGCACTCTTCCTCGTTTTTATCTTAAAGTTTTTATTAAAGGAAGTACAATTATATTTCTCCGTATTAATAACCTAAAACGTCTTGTTTTAGGTCATTCATTTTTATTAAATACTTATTATTATGTATTAATAATTAATACATTCCTAATTGTATTAACACAAAACCACCAACAAAGTGAAGAGAATAGAATTTCACACTCTCAATTAAAAAGTAATTAACTAAATATACCTTAAAATGTATATAGTATATACCATTTAATTTTAAATTTTTAATTAATTTTAAATTTTTTAATTTAAATTTTTTATTATAGTACCATTTAATATAACAATGCAATAAACATTAAGGTTTTGTTTTATTTTGGCTATTTAACTCCAATTAATATATGCAACTTTTTTTTTTGTTTTAATCATTAAATTTAAGTTTAGCTTTAAAAATCTATAGTGTAATATCTAAAGAATTCAAAAATTTTTTTTTTTTATTAATAAATATTAAGAAATTGTAATATGTATAACAAAATTCTTATATACATATTTAATTTTATATACATAAGAGGGAAAAAAATGTTCTAAAATATTTCCTTTTGGCTAAAATAACAAAAGAAAATTAAAAAATAAAAATTAAAAAAAAAAAAAAAATTTAAAACAATTAAAATTTATGCAATAATTTAATTAAAACAATATAAAAAATTCATTTCTTAAAAACAAAAAAATCAAAACTCCTCTTAAAATAACTTAAATTCAATTATAATCTTATGTAATAAAATTTTTTTTTTCTGTTTTTTGTTAAGATTAAATAAAACTCGAATAAAATAATTGGTAATAATGTATCTATAGTTTCTAAGTCAATAATAAAATGCAAAATCAAAAAAAAAAAAAAAATTAAAAAATACTAAATTACCAAAAAAATATAACCAATAACCAAAATCCAGATGTAACACTTCTTTTAATTCATTTTAATATTCGATTTATAACATTAACTAGAATAATAGTTACTTAACTTAGTTAGGTTACCTAACCAAAAAACCAAAACCAAAAAAACAAAAACAGAAAAAATATAAGTAAACTTCAATTTTGCTACTGGGCAATAAAAGTAGAATTTACCTAAAATTTATAGAATAAAAAAAAAAAACAAAATAAAGTTTTAAAACATACCATCTTTCGATCTCTTCAACAATTTAATATTTTTCAATAAGTATTTATAATAAGTATTTTGATATTGTAGCTGATATTAAGGCCGATTAAATATATAGTTGAGTGAGCCTTACATAATTTTTTAAGAATCTTAAATTCTAATTTTTTTCTTTCCCAGTTAAATTAATAAGTTTATCAATTTTCAAGAGATATTCCGCAAGAATCGGATCATAATATTATAATTAATGTTATACAGTTTTATATAGTTTAGATCCCGAGATCGGCGTTTGATCCCGACACAGACGTTTGATCCCGAGACGGACGTTTGACCCTGAGATGGGCGTTTGATCCAGAGACGAACGTTTGATCCCCAGATAATTAAAGTAAAATGTTTGCTAGTTAGGAACGCCGTTATTGATCAGATTCAAAAAAAAATTTCTTAATAGAAACACTGAATCATTTACTCAATCACAGTTAATAGGCGATATCCATTTTGATATTATTATTGTAATGTCTTAAAATTCTTGAGATAAAACAAAATCTTTCGAAAATGTTTAAAGTTTTTTGAATACGCTTTTAGGAATACTGTAAAATCGATTTTTTAAATTATCTGCCTAGTTTGTAGTACAAACATTATTTTAATTTCTAAAATACATCTCGAATTTCAATCAACAGTTTCATCACTTGAAATTATAATCTTATTTAATCTGGTAAAAGATTTAGTTATCATATCGACTTTCTCTATATAAACTTCAATATCTGGAAGCTGAGTTTAAAATATAAATTTTCATCCATTTTAAATTTAGAAGCACTTTAGAAAATTTGAACAATAACCTATAAAAAAAGAAATAAAAAAAATATAAAAAAAAATAACTGTACATTTATTACATTATTAGAATAATATTTAAAATATAACTACTATACTGTTATTATTATAACGGTAAAACTTTGAATTTTTTTTTTTAGCATATAAATTTGGTATTTTGTTTAGTTTGAGTTATGGTAATTATTACAATCACCAAGAAATTGATAACCTCAGTTAACTTTTGAAACTGATATTTTTGTAAATTATAATAAAGAATTTATTTAAAATTAATTCATTATGTAATAACAGTTAACATTATCTATTATTTTTTTTTTTTTTTTTGTGTTTTAATATTAAAATCAATTTGTTATTTATATTGGTTTCAAGGCAATAAAATTTTAATTTTATGAAATTAAAATTATCTATTAGCATTTAATCTAGAACTTAAAATTTATTAATAAAACTAATATAATTATTTTAAAGTAGCATAGAGTAAACAGAAAAAGAAAAATAAAGAAAAAACAAAAAAAATTTTCTATATAAAAGAATAAGTGACATATTGAAAGAATTGCGAAAGAAATGTATAAAAAATATAAAAATTTAATTTAAATCTCGAAGAAGATTCGGTTGGACAATATGTTATTTTAGATATATTATTTCGGTAAAATAGGTAATCTATTAGTGAACAGAATTTGTCAATGGATTAGATATAACATGCCACCATGTGTAAAAATAACAATAATATAGTGTAGTACCAGTGGTAAAATCAATCCTGCCACCTATAAAATGTAAAGAGCAAAGTTAAAAAAAAGAATCAACACTATAACATAATCGAACTGCTAAAATATACAATAAGTAATTAAAACAAACTCTCAAACAGTTTTAGTTTAAATTGGACGATCCCTAAAACGCTTTAAGTACATAATGGGTCTCTAAATAATTGAATTAAATTATTGACGACATTAGCCATTTTTTGTCATACGAGGGTAGGTGATAATCTTCCAAAGACACTATAGTGAAATAGTAGGAGCACAAGACTTCTACAAAGTGTGTGGCATTTTAATTGACTAAACACCACCTCCCTTTTATGTTCAAACAATAGGTTTATAACCTTAAGTACTAATATACTCTTTGGTCAATGATGAAGATAAATATTAGGGAATGAAAATTAGTTTCAAATTAACGGGAATATTATGAACACAGTTGTTAATATTCATCTTGAATTTTTGAATGTCTAATTCTAGGGACCACGTGACATGAAGATGGTTCAACATTCGCGATGTTCGTACTACAAATGAATTTCTATGTAAGCCGAATTATACCATTTGCGAATTTAAGCTATATTGGAATGCAGAACAAGTATCAAATTCCTCTAAGGCCAAGTTAACAGAGTGTTGAGGTGAAATTGAAATTGTTTATTAGACAAATTACTTTGTTTTGAACTCTATCAAGAAATTCGATTATCGTTTTGGAGTTCTCACCCAAATATGTACATTGTATCATTGTATTGTATTATTGTATCATCTATGATCTTACATATAGATCTTACATGTTTTATAAATGTTTTGAACATCAACTGATTAAAAAAAGACTTTGGAACGGTGAAAAAAACCAAAAACCTAGCTGCTTCTTTAGGTCTTCTAAAAATATGGCCGAGCTAACTAAACTTTTTATTTAGCTCTAAGCCCAAAATATAATATAAAATTAAAACTGATAACATCTAAAATTAAATACATATTAAAAGCGACACTTTCATTGAAGTATTTACTTTTTGAGTAAGAGTTAAACCCACTAAGGCGATAAAATTTCAAAAATTAAGAATATATAAGTCTATATAGGCAAAATGATTATTATTAGATATTATATAATTACTGCCAAGTATTATATATTTTCTTTATTACCCTATTATTTAAATTCCTCAAATTTGTAATTATAATTTCTTTAACAAACAAGATAAGTAATAATTTTTTGTTCAACTATATAATTCAAATTATAGTATAAAACAATAAAGGAAAACTAATTCATTATTATTCCATTTTTTAACCGAAAAAAATCCTAGTAAATAAAAACTTCAATAATAATTAGTAAATTAAAAAATATATATATAACTTTTTATTTTCTTTAACCAGATTAAAGATTAATTTCCTTGAAAAACTAACAATTTAATTCAATTTTCCTGGTATTAATTTTTTTTTTCTACTTATCATAAGGGAATCCTTTTTTCTAACTTTATTATACAGAAGCTAAAGGTCATCTAACATAAATACTAGTAGGATTGGAATTATAATATTAGTGAAAGAAAAATAAAATTTTGCAAGATTCACGTTTTTTTTTTTTATGAAAAAATTATATTCACATAACTTTTTTGCTTCTTTAAGACGTCCTCATTGTTCAGAATTAACGAATTAAAAAAATTTTTTTTTAAAATTCATCGTCACGATATCTCTTCCGGTCAATTTTTTTTTTTTTTTAAACTTTTATTTATTTTATGAAATGAAAAAACAGTTGACACAAGGAATTTTAAGATTTTCATCGAAAAATTGAGAAATTTATTATTTAATTTTTAAAAATCCTCATAGTAAAGAATTGTAACCATGATCAGAAGACTAAATTTAGTTGAAATGAAACCATATTTTGAGAAGTATGACAAAAGCAAAAGATTATTTATTTTCTGAATCGATACCAGCCATGCTTAAAGCAAATCGCTAAATAATTTTCTCAAATTAGGAGCTAAATAAACAGCAAAGCTGAGGCCAAAACATTGGTAGCCACAAGTTTACTATACCTTTAAAACGAAAGGTAAGGTTTTTTTTCCTTTTTTCCTTCAGGAAAGGATAAAAATAAAAGGAAAAAGAACCCAACAAACCATAAGAGATGTTTTTAATATTAAAGCATCCTTCCCGATATGTATTCCAATTTTTTTGCTCCAGCTTCGTTAACTCTAATATCCTTTCAAAGTTTTATCTTTAACAGCACAGTAATCATTAAATCTACCTAAATTTCTCAAACCTGTTCATAATTTTCAACCAAATACTGTACATATATAAAATGTGGCAACCTATTTTTTGGTTTAAATTAGGTTTTAAATGGCTAAGATCTAAAATTTTTGAAAAGAACTACCACTAGTCGTTTTTGATTCTTCCAAGATTCTTACCTGTTTCTCTCACAAAAAATAACGTACCATCAACCACCGCGACTATAGTAAGTAAAGTAGGTTTCTTTAGTATCAAAATATTTAATTTCTCATAAAATTTTTTATTAAAGAAAAATTTGTGAGAAACCCAAGAGGCGTTTTCTTTAATTTTAAGGTAACTCTATATAATTGACAAAAACTTTTAAAACATGTAAAAATATAATACTAGAGCTTTGATTTTCGTGTACCCTTAACAATTTTGTATACAAATTATCCATTTTTAACACCTAATATAGCTCTTAAACAGAAAGAAACACAATTTTATTTTCTCATGAAATTTATACTGAATATCATCATTCCTTCCAACAGATTTCTTTTCTAAAAATTTCTAACTAAAAGCGTCCCTCAAATACCGAGCAGCCAAAATTTTGCAAAGTTTAACTTTCACATAACGGTAAATTTAAACACTAAATTTCGAAAATATGCAACTTTATATTAATTTATAAAACTTAAGAAATTTTCTGTGGTTTGATGCTTTTAGATTGAAAAAATATTCAGTAGAACTTGAGATATAAGCATTTTAAAATCCAATTTTAAATGTTAATTAGCTACGGGTGAGGCTTTAAATAAAAAAGTTTTCTACAAAACAAATTTTTTTTTAAATCCTCATGCATGGTTAAAATTTTATTGTTGCATCTTAAACGATGTAGAAGTTTTGTAAGCAGACGGACGAAGCTATAGAATCATTTATACAACATACAATCATTTTATTGCTTTCCACCAAAATCAATTTTAATTTAAATGATATTAATATTATGACCGACCGATGACTCTTAATTTTAAAATTGAACCATAATTTTTTTCAAAATTTAGAGAAATAATGAATACAATTTTTTTTTTTTTTGTCTTTTTTATTGATGAAAGTTAATGTTACACCTTCAAATTTATTATATAGCCTGTAGTTAAAAGAATTTTTGTTGTATTTCTTTAGAATTTATGGCAAGATGACACTAGTCTGACGGAAGAAGATTTCGAAAATTTTTATTTGTAAAAGTTATGATCGAAATCTCTCTGAAAAAAGAAACATACGAAATATTTTCAGAAAGTTTTAAAAGAGGTGAAGAGATAACCTCAACATTTGGCTTAAGTTATGATACGTGCATTGCTAATTCACCAGTAGATTTGTTACCTCTGGTTCTAACGTGTTACCTGATATGCAAATCAATTTTATATATTATGTACTGAAAGTATATAAAAGCAGAAGATAATAGCGAACAGAAGACTAAATTAAATCTAAAATATTTTATACCTCAATTTTGTTAGTGTTTTAAATTTAATACTGAATTTGCAATATATTTATGTTAGTCACATGAAAATCATAATCTGAGGTCATTTTTTTTTTTTCCTTTTCTTTTACTACAAAAATCTCATAAATTAAAAAAATAGTCATATATACTAAATTTTATTACTATTATTATTATATTATAAATATAGTTTTTTATATTTCATAGATGTTTTATACTTCAGATTTATACTTCAGATGTCGCGTCTTTTGTTTTCTTTAAGTTAACAAATTCAATATTTTCTGAAAGAAAAACATTTTATTTTGATATGACATAAAATATCAATAAATTTTGGTGATTTTTATGGATAATAACTGTTTATGATCAAGATATTGACTTTATAATATTTTAATTTTATTTAAAAAATTCGTTGATTTGATTGAAATTAGTAAAATTACTATACAAGAAAACATGAAAAAAAAAAAATGAAAAGTTGATAACAACTAAATATTTCAACTATAGAATAAAGATTGATTAACAATAAATTTTATTTTATTTTTATTATAAAATTAATTTTTTGTCGAATTGGATTTAACTAATATATAATCTGATCATTGATATTTAATTTAAATTACTTGGTATATTATTTAATTATATGGAAATAAGGAAGTTTTAAAAACAAATTGAATAACAATGAAGCGTAGGAGAATTAAACAAGGCCAGAATGCAAAACCAGAAATTTTTAAAGGAATACATTTTGCAAAATGCAATAAAAACAGTATAGAATTGAAATTCTCGCTAAAATTTGCAATTTTTTTTCAAAATTTTCAGAAAATAACGACACACTTTTTTACACAGATACTTAACTTAGGTTAAAAGTAGCAAGTTTTCTATTTTGACTGCTATTAGCTTATAAATATCGGGAGGTACAAAAATATTTTTGGGCTAATTCTTGATGATTTTTCCTTTTTTAAAATTTCTAAAATTCGCTATGGATGGAGCCACGTAAAAAAGTTGTTTGACAATATTAATTGTTTTAAGAGACTTATCCAAGCTTACAACACTATTGTAACATCTTAAACGATAAAGCATTTTGTAAAAAGACTGACGGACGGACAAAGTAAAACTAATAACTATGCGTTCTCCACAGCCTCAATCCCTGTACAAAAGCTACAGTTAAGATATTTTATAATGAAAAGTATCGCAGGAATTGGCTTGCATACATTCTCCAACAAGCTCTGAAACTCAAAAACGCAATGAACTTTTTGCGGCTGAGCAACACGCAAATAAGTCTAAAGACTGTAAATACAAAATAGCTTCTTAAGTCTATAAGCTTGCAGTAGGGGTTATTATAGTAGTGGGAAATCTAACACATCCTACAATATACAATAAGTTTATCAACTTACTATATATAGCTTAAAGTAAATTAACTATAAGCACGTAATTCAATTGACTTAATAAATTATTATGAAAGAGAAAAGTTCACCAAATAGTAAAACTTACAAGTGTGCCAGAAAACGTTTAATATCATTTTTGCTTCAAAATAGAGTTTTTTCGTAGGCGATGATATTTCTAAATATAAAAACGAAATCCGAAACTCATACCTAATTTATATCACCTGAAAATGGATTTTGTAAAGATCGAATCTTTAAATCAATTTTTCTACCATTTCCTTTTGTTTTTTTACGATTTGATGCTTATTTCTATATCAATTTTGCTTTTTCAGTAAAAACTGAATATTTTCCTTCAAAATAGGAATTTTAACCAAAAAATATAGTTTTTGTATAAGGAACGATATATATAAATATAAAAACGAAATCCGAAACTCATAACTATTTTTTATCGTTTGAAAATTAATTTTATGCTTAGGCTATATAAATTGCAAATGTCAAACAAATGTCAAATTCTTACCTTAAATGTATAAAACAAAAAGGTTAGATTAATAGAAAGGGACCTGAAAAAAAATGAATTTTAACTTAATAGTGAATTTCCCAAAGAAGAAAAATCAGAAAACAAAGAGCCTTAAGACTGATCAATATGGCTGATGTAAATGTTCCTAACTACATGATCCACATTTTCTAAACTAATTAAAACTAAGTCAGTTATTTTAGAGGGGTTGACCCCTCTATAAGGTTGATGAAGTTTTATAATTTTTTTTTGTTCACTTCAAGTTCTGGAAATCTTTTTAATTATTATTTACGATTTTACAATGTAACAAAAGTGATCATCTTCTTAACAAAACGAAGATAATTAAATCACCAAAAATTTTGCTTTGATTTCTGTGTTATTGTACATTAAAAATATTAAAGATTAAAGATCTAGGTGCTAAATGGAGACTCCATAAAATAGTATCGCAAAATAATTTTTCGCATTACAAAAATATAATAAATTTGCACAAATATCCGTTTCTCTTGGAATCCCGCTTTATCTCAAAGTTTTATAAAAAATTATTGTAATTTATTTTTTAAACTTGTATAAGAGTGAACTCCGTAAGTATACTTTATAGCGTCCACTCCGAACGCGTCTTTCCCCTCTTGTGTTTCGGAAATTTGATATTATGTCCAATTCATAATGTAATAATATTTTCAATTTTTTTTTTATTTAAAAGAATTAAAAATTGGATTTTAAATTTGCGAAATCATTTACTTTTTGATATTGCAGACATATTCCATTATATCCGAAATGTCAAATATTGCTATGTCAAAAAAACCTCTCACAATTTAAAAACTTTATTTTTTGAGCACATGAGCACACTTTGGCTGAATTAACTTTACAAATATTTTTCACTAAAAAATATCTCTGAAGTCGATGGGAAATTTTTTCATTATTTAGTGCCTCAATTGCGCCAACTGTTAGAGAAAATTTTTCTAGTGACATATTGATGATAAGATGTCTATGACCCAGTTGATTCAATTTTAAATCAAGTTATAAGTATTAAGTAAACGGTTAAGAAAAAAAATATTTAAAAAAAATATATATCATATTACAAAAATTAATTGACAGATAAAATTCCCCCTTATCAAAACCAATAAAAATTTACTTAACGGTATAAAACTTTAATTAAGTTTAATGAAAAAGGGGTTAATTATTCTGAACAAGATAAATGGATATGTTATATCATTTTAATTTAAATTTTTCTTCAAAAAATTTTATAATAATTCACTTAATTTAGATATGATCATCAACGGATTCTTTACTGTATCCGAATCCGATCTAAATTTTTTCCGGTTTCCGAAAAGAAATTTTTTCACATAACTATCATAAATCACTACTATTATTGTCCTATTATTATTTTATTATTAATAGATAATATTAAAGAGGAAATTGGATTATACAATTAAAAATTTTCATATTTTTTTTTGTTTTTTTTTTTATTAAGTGACATTTAAAACAATTGCAAAATATTGTAAAAGAGGAAAAACTACGTAACAATTGGATACGAGTAGTACATCAAATTACAAATTTCCTTTTGATAATATTGAAATTTTTTTTTTAATTAATTTTTTACACCATCCAAAAAAAAAAATGATGTAAAATTAAAATAACACAAGCTTTAATTACAATGATTATTACCATTTATTATTAAATTCGAAAACTTCCAAAAGAGTCCAGGAAATTTAAATATAAATATATATTTTTTTTAATTTCTAATTTTTTTTTTTTTGTTTACAATTTGAAAATTTTATGTACCAATGGTATTTTACTGTGCAGCTTAAACCACAGTTTTTTAAACTTTAATAAATATTCTTTAATTTTTTTTTTTCTTTTATACAATAGTAGAGTTTTTGTGCATATTATTATTGTTATACAATAGGATTATGTTGAGACAATAGAGAATTAGATGTTATGATTTCTTCATATAGAATTTATTTTAAGAATTTTAGATTCAGCAGATGGAGACTATTATATATCTAGTAGTAAAATGTAGACTATTCCTAATGTTTGCAGTTTTAGTCCAAAATAATTACATATCGATTTTCTTTTGTATTTTTAGTTAAAACATAATTTTTAGCACATTTCCAAAATATTTTGAAAATATGTGCCTATTAATTTCACTCTGTCCGTCCGTTCGTCCGTCCATCTGTTTACAAAACTTTTACACTGTTAAGAATAGAGAAAAACAATTTTAAGCAAGGGTAGGTATGATAAAAAAAATTAATGTTGGAGAACAACTTTTTCATATAGCCCCATCCATTATGGAGCTGCAGCCCCTCCAACTTTGAAAAGCCTTATTTTTAAATATTTATATCTCATGTTATACTTAACATTTTTCAACTTGAAAACGTCCTTCGACAGGTATTTTTTTTTTATTAAAGTAATATATTTTTACGTGTGTAATCGGGTTTTCTTATTTATATAGGGTTTTCCGCACTTACAACCAGTACAAAAATTTCTATTTAAAATTACAAAAAAGTCCTATTTTCACGTTTTTCCTTATTACATGAAATTTTCAAATTTTTGTGCAAGTCACAATTCTAAACAATTTGTATTGAGTTTTGGAAATGTGCGCTTTTAAAAACCGTTGGTTTACATTCTACCTTGTTTTTATTAATTTTTATTAATTTTTTCACCTTGTATAATTTATACTAAAAAGAATTTTATTTCAATTAAATAACGTTCAATTTTTATTTATTGCTACCCTCAAAAGTTTATGAAACTCTGATATATATTATAACCACTAATATTCATATTACTTATTTCAAAATAATTATTTTTTTTTTTTAATTTACCATTACCTATGAAATTAGTTATACTATATTAGTTATACCACCCATCTTTTTTGGCCTATACTAAATATAATTATTATCAGGCGAAAAAAGAAAGAGATAGAAATAAAAAAAAAACAGACAAAAAAAAAAATAAATATTAGAAGAAAATTTTATTATTAAAAGTGATAAAAATAAAAAAACAAATTTACAAAATTTTTGAACTATGACATAATTTATTTTAATTTTCCGAACTATTCCATAATAATATGATTGAAGTGTAAGTAGGGGTGTGTATATTCAAAAAAAAAAAAAAAAACAAATTTAACCATTTTTTTATTACAACAGATTAATTAATTCTGTAAGAAAACAAAAAAAAAAAAAAATGTAAATTGTTTTGTTCGTTCAATTTACTAATAATTTTTCATGTAAATTTTTTTTTTTTGTTATGTTCGGTGTAGACAGAAAATACAACATGTATTTATTTAATAATTTCTTTATTTTAATTTTTTTTTTTTTATTTTGTTCTTATTTTTGTTTATTCCCTAATTATGCAAAATTTCCTCGCTTAAATTTTATTTAATTGAAAAACTTTTTCATCATATTGAAAATATTATTTTGTTTATTTTTGTTGTTGTCGTCGTCGTTGTTGTTGACTGCGCTTATACATTTAGTGCATATAATTTCGTTAATGTTTTTTATTATATTGTATTTTGAAAGTTTTATTTTTATTTTTATTTTTTTTTTTTTGTTAATAATTACATCTTTGCCAAAAATTTCTTAAGTGAAATAACTTTTGGTGCAATATTAACATAAAACATCTTTTAGTGCTGATTTTGAGCACAGATTTAATATTTCATAGTTTTCTTCAATAATATTTTGAAATATTTCGCATATTGACTCAAATATAAAGAAAAATATAAGAAATGATTTTCTGTATCTTTTTAAAAAAAAAAAGCATAAAAAATTGTTTTTGTATCAAAATATTGTATAAGCACAATATGTTTAAAAATGAAAACTATATTGATGATTAAATATAGTTAAAACTTTTTTTGTATTGTTTTGAAACTGTTATAGCGATAAAATTAAATCAGACTTTCGGTCAGTTTTTTTCACGTGTACCTATATATTATTTGTCTTTATAAGTTTTTTTTAGAATAGTCATTAGATAATATTTTATCTTTTTTTTTTTTTAATTTAAATAATTCAAAGTAAAAGTGTAGTACTTTTTCTAAATTATGGTTTTATTTTCAATGTACTTTAAAAGTCTAAAGGTTTAAAAGTTTAAAAGGTTTAAAAGTTTTTTAACATTTTACATATTTACATTTTAGCTGCACATCCTTTTTTATCATAGGTGAGGTGAGTAGGACTGCAAATATAAACTTAGCCAGTTTAAGCCCGTTGTGGTACCATATATCAGTGTTTCCTCCTAATTAAAACTATTTTAAGAGTTTCTTACAAAGCGCTGTAAATCGATTAAGTACATCTCCTTTTACCATAATTTTTTTAAGAAAGGAGAAATTTTAAATGTAACTTCAGTTTAAGATGCAATAACAATTAAAATCAATTCAAAAAATTATTAAATCAAAGCAGAGATTGAGAGTTAAAGAAAATTTCAAAATAAATGTATTTAGTAAAATGTGTCCATGCTAAAAATAATCTGAGTTGAGTAGATCATTTTAAGATAAATCATATAATGATATAATTATAGAACATTGAAATAGTAATCTGTAATTTAACTGTCCTGAAAAATTGATAAAAAACGCTAATAATTTCAAGAACTGATTTAGTACTTTGGAACTTACTTGGTTTCATGCATAGCTAAAATAATGCGGTTGTCCAAAAAATTCAATAAAAGAAATTTTTTACTATAGATATATAAATATAAATAAAAGATTTCTACGATCATATTATTAACAAATTAATAGTGACACATGTGATTAAAAAATAACACACATTTTTAAAATTTATAATATTTAGTAGTTTATCATATTTAACATATTTAGTTAATTTATTAAAAAAGTTTCTTCACATTTTTTAAAATCAGGACTCTTTCTTTCTATAAATAAATAAATATTTTTTGCAAAATTTTGTTAAATCCGGTTTGTTTTGAGTTTATCCACCTTTTTCTTCTTTTTTCAATACCCTATTTAGAGCGTAGTATTATTATCCACCTACATAATTCAAAAATCTTCAATACTTACTTAACTTATTCTAAAATCATAATATACGAATGAGCATAGTTCAAGTGTATAATGAATTTGTTATCGCGTTTGTTACTCCTTAAAGAACATGAGGTATAAATCTGGAAAAGTATATATATATCTATATTCTTGCCCATGATTGAATTCTGCATCGATTTATCAAAGTGCGTCCGTCAGTCTGTCCGTCCACATGACCTTCTTCTTCTTCTACTTCTTCATGACCATTTCCCTTATTTGGATCGTCCCTCCTTGATCTGAGGCGCCAAGAACATCTATCATGCGTTCTCATAGCGTTCAATTCTGCTTTCTTCATAACTTTGTTGACTGCTTCAAGCCATGTTGCTGATGGTCTCCCAGGTCCTTTTCTAGGTATTGGTATGTTAAGAGCTTTTTGAACAGTATTTTCTTCGTCTCTTCGCATGTCATGCCCGTACCATCTTAGACGCTTTTCTGCTAATTTCTCTTTGATGTCTGCAACCTTTAAAGCGCCTCTGATGTGTTGGTTTCGCACTTGGTTTACTTGGTTGGTTTGGTTTACTGTATTTGTTGAGCCTATAAATTGTTCGTTCGCAAATGGTAAGTGCATATGCTCCGTTTTGGTCCGACTTATTTTTAGACCATTGTTTTCTAAAATGTCAGCCCACTTGTTCATTTTTATTTGCAACCCTTCTAAAGAATCCGTCCACCCGATAACTCAAAAAATAATGGAGATGGTACAATTCTTACCATTTCATTCTTATATAAAAGCCAGTTTCGCTATTGCAATTAAACATGTTCGACCAACGCGTTCTAGCAGATGCCAGACAACTTATTTTTTTATATGAGTATAACTAAGTGTTTATATAAGATGTTATTTAAAATTTTGTCAAAAGAAGTAATGTTTTATGGGAATGACTTCCAGCCCTGCATTTACCCTTAGACTGACAAGGCTGAAACCTGATGGCCCCTTCATTTTCATTATTTTCTCGCACGTTGTAATAATAAGTACTAGGAGTTTAAAAAAATATATAATATATATTATGTGCCTACCTTTATACTTTATTTTAGAGATAAAAATGTATGTATTTATTTTCAAACATTTTGCCCACCGACTAGCTGGGGCCCTCTGTTCTTAAATGAACTAAATTATGTGTATGTATCAACTTTTTGTAATTATGTATTTTATTTGAAAGTTTAAATCATAATAACAATGCTTGTATTTAATTTTTTATATGTTAGGTATATATGTATATGTATTAGTTCTGTTTAATTTTTTTACCGCTTTCGATAGACATTTATTAAATAAATTGTAATTTTCTGTATGTCTTATGTGTATATGTATATGTATATGTATATGTGCAATGAGAATTAATGTTATATTATTTTCAAATGTAAACTATTATTTTAATTATATAGTAGTAATAAGAAGCAAATTAACCTTGTTATTTTACAAAAAAAATTAATAAAAGGGCCCCATAAAATTTTCAGCATTGGGCCTTCTTAAGTGTAACTCCAGCCCTGATAACTTCTGTTAAATTTATGTTTTAACGCAAGTGGGTTAGTTCCAAAATTTATATGTTCATATCTTGGAACTTAAAAAACCTAAAAATTTTGAATTTTATACATAATTATAAAGTTTTATGGAAACTCCTTCTGTAAAATTTTGTAAGTTTGGCACAACGTCTTCAAGTAAGTGTCATACAATTTCAAATTTTCATAAATATATCATTAAAATTTTCTGAAAAGATGTTTTGTTTTATGTCTATGACCTCTGCAAAATTTTAGGTAGCCTAACGAAAATAGTTTGGGTAACTCCAAAATTTACATTTTCTTATCTTAGTACTTAAAAAGCTAAGCATCTGAAATTTTATTAAAGATTATCAAATTTTATGGTCACAACTTCTGTAAAATTTTATAGATTTTTCGTAACGGGGTTGAGTAAATGTCATACAACTTCAAAATTTGAATTTCTCTGTACTGTACTTAATTACATATTACATTATTATGTTGATGCGGGTATCTTAGAATTGACATAGTCAATTCTACACTCTTCCTTGTTTTTGTTTTTTTCTGTATTACTTAATCCATCTTTAATGGCGTACCACAATTTACATTTAAAAGCTCAACTCATCTTTAATTTGCAAACAAGAAGCAATAATTTAGTTACCAGAGATTTATAAGTATAGCTATATTGAAAATAATTTACTGAGGGCACAATGCAACACAAAAACAAAAAAAAAAATTTAGTATAAATTTTCCCTTTTTATGCATAATAATTTTTTTTATTTATATTTTAGTTTTATTTTATTTTTTTTTTTTAAGATTTCAGCAGATTTCTCACGAGCACGACTATATGTCCAAATGTTATTTTGTTTTTCGTTATGTTATATGTTTCTTAAATTATAGTGGCAAAAAGAGAAGAATGGAGTCAAATCAGAAGAAATGCTTTTGTTAAAATAACTTTTATTCCTTTGCCTTTCTCTTAATAAAAAATCTTAACTATTGTAATAGTTTATCTGCCATTCTATGAAAAATTGATAAAAATATTCAAAAACAAAAAAATTTTAAATTCAAATTTTTTTTTTTTAATTTAAAAAAAAATTTTTTTTTTATAATGGAATTTTTCTCAGCTATGAATGAATTACAAAAACTTTAATATGTCCAAAAAGATTAAAAAATAAAAAAAAAAAAAATCCGGAAAATCTGTTTTTTTGCTTCTACTTATGATTTAAAAGACTTTTGAACTACAATAAAAAAGCAAAAAAAAAATATATATATATTCTGTTTTTCTTCAAATGATAATCGAGGTTGAAGGTTTATTTTTAATTTTCGATTATTCTATAATAATATTTAATAGTTGACATTGTTAATTATAGGAAGCCAATATTAACTATAATATTATCTTAAAGTCAGGCCTAACATTTATTCAAATTACTGAAGTTTGAAAATTATTTTATAAGCATAACTGGTTTAAAAAGAATGTTCTCTTGAAGTAATCATAAGAGTCATAAGAGTATAAGAAAATTTTAGGTAGATAGATTTGATTAAAAGCTTACTACAGTGTAATCAGAAACTACATTAAAATGTCTTCAAGTCTGATGTCGTTAAAGAACACTATCAATGCACTTTCCAAACATACACTTCAAAGGGAACTAAACTTCAAAATACTTATTTTATTTTTTTAAGATTTTCTATTTCCAGGCATAAATTCTATATTGTTATTTTGAGACTAAATTATTTTAGTAAATAGTAGACGTCTTCAAAATAGCTCTGGTGATTTTCTGAAATATTCATTGTGATATCTATTCAATAAAACCATAATGTTTAAAAATGAAAAATAAAAATGAGGAGTATTAATTGTATAAAGTATAAAAAAAAAACAAGAAGAAAGAAACTACAAATTTAGCAGTAAGAGATTACAAAAATCTGAAATGTTGTTTAAAGTAGCTATAGAATAGGAAATAAATTTTTAAAAAGCATTCAAAATAAACAGCTTTGGTTAAATACGTATACAAATTATATTATATGTATAAGTTATAACTAAAGCCTTAAAATATGATTTTTAACAGTAGTTGATAAAAAAGTTTTAAACCCTGTCTGATCCTATGCCGTTGACCAAGTCTGGATATTTCATCTGTCAGAACAAGAGAATGCCTGTCCTAGCGTTGATGATTTGGGTGCTTTTTTCGGCAATCGCTTTTTCACCATATACGTTAGTTAATATTCACAACGGTTTATCACGGCCAACCGCTTGGTTGTTATACATGTTAGTTATCGCCCATACATTTTAGTTATTATTGTCACCGTTTGTCCTCTATCACATTGAGGTATGTATTGGATTTTCATTTCTTTGATCTAAAGATCAAAATTACTTCTTAAGTTCTCGAGTACTACAATATTCAAGTCTAGGTTGCAAATATATAACGAACATTCAGAAATATGATTATTTTATGAAGATATGCATTATAAAAAAGTACAAATTTTATTCAGAACTGTAATATCAAGTTATCAAACCATACCAAACCATGTCAAACCATAAAGAAAAATATTCTTCGTTCTTCTACAAATTATATCCTCAAAATCATGCTAAACTAAATAATGTACTATGATGATGCAAAAAAAAAACTTAAACACTCGTACATATGTGCAGTTACAATCGGTCCTCTATCATTAAGAAATTTGCGGTAAAAGCTGAAAAAAAAAAAAAGCATTTCCTTTAGCAATAAATAATGACAGTTTATTTAAAAATTTTACCACAAGTCAAAACTATGTAAATTGCACTTTTTAAATAAAAACGAAAAAAATTTGTTTAAACGATTTTCAAAATATTCTGTAGTATATGATCTGAATTACATGATTACAGCTTCTTCTTCTTCTTGTTATCTTTTCACTTATTTCGTTATTAGTTGCTGCTGCTATACTTGCCACTTTTGATCGTGTTA
The DNA here is from genome assembly GCA_947095535.1 of Poecilobothrus nobilitatus. Classification (NCBI taxonomy): domain Eukaryota; kingdom Metazoa; phylum Arthropoda; class Insecta; order Diptera; family Dolichopodidae; genus Poecilobothrus; species Poecilobothrus nobilitatus. The sequence goes on along the minus strand of OX352773.1, from coordinate 237,501,395 downwards.
TTTTTTAAAACATTGTTAACTTAATTTGAATTTAAGCTTTTTTTTTTGTGTTTTGGTTAAAAAAAAAAAAAATCATTTTTTTTAATTATTTTAAATGTTTTTTTTATTTACTTACAAATAAATTTTTCAGTTTTATTTGTTTTATTTGTTTCAAAAAAAAAAAAAAGAAAAAGCAACCATTTTAGATTTTAGCTGAAGGCATTAGATATGTTAAGATGATCGTTATTTCATGTACAAAATGAAAAAAAAATAAATAAATAAAAACAAAAAGAAAAAACAAATACTTTTCTAACACCATGGGAAAATTATTGAAAATATCATTTGTAAACCATAATTTCTGGGAAGTAGAATTTATAATATGTAATTTACAAAAGAGAATCAAATAATCGGTTTTTTCGTAAATCGGATTCGAATTTTGTAAAATTTTCAAATATACAACGAGAAAAAAAAAAAACAATTATTGTTATTTTTTGCAAAATTAAAAATATACAAAAAAAAAAACAATTTTTACTTCTAAGTTTTAGTGTTTGTAATTTACACCAATGTCTGTCTGCATCTAAAAAAAAAAAACCTTAAAATTATGTAATAATAAATTGTGAATTACAACAATTTTCTTTGGTTATTTTTTTTTTTCATTCATTTAGTCAAAACTTGTCGACATTTTTATTTAATTATTTACTTATGTATAGAATTTTTATTATATGTTTTTGCATAAATAAACAGTTAACCAACAACCTTGACATATTTATTTATTAAAGAAAAATTTTTATTAAAAAATCATGAAAATTTATTTATGGAAAAACTATTAAAATCGTAAAATACATAATATACGAGTAGTTGTTAAGAATCAATAGAATTGTTAAAGATATACATATTGGATTTAAATGGCTTCTCTTTTCTTCCAAAAGCGGGTAATAATAAACCTTTAGATAGTCTGTCCATAGGAAATCTCTCTCTCTCTGTCCCTTTGTCTCTCTTAAGTTTTCTGACATATGGATCAAAAAAACTTTCAACATTTCTTCCTTCAGAACAATATTATCGTGGTATAAATGTAGGTAGTGGTTTGTGGTAGCTTCTTTTATATTTGAAAGTTTACTATGGATCTAAAGTCTAGTAATTGCTGACGCGTCTCAGCCTTCATAAATAATCTTTAGATTGTTTTAAAATTTGTTTAAAATCGCGTATACTAATACATAAAAAATCTTCTAATTGAAATACATATATATGTATGTACATACGAAATCTTTTTTTTTTTTTTTTTTTTAATGCATTTCTCTGCCACATAAATGTGGACAGGAAATTACACAGCCTTTCCTATTCAGGTGTGGCTGTAAATGTTGTAAGGGGGAATAACTCTTATGTGGGATTCGAACCCACACTGCCTCGGTGTTTACAGAGTATTTTATACGCTCTTACCAACTAGGCCGTCGAGGCCCCATATACAACATCTTTTGACAACTTCAGAAAAACTAACCAAAAAACTTTCTTAACAATATGTATATAAACTATAAAAGTGATATTAAAATGGTTGAACTAAATGAAACAGATAATATTTTTCCAATCAATCATCAAACTTTTAAGGATTTTAAAGTAGAAAGAAAGAATTTTAAATATGATGTGAATATTATATTGCTTCTTTGACTGGTTCAATGTTTAAATAAATACTACTAAATTTAAGTGTACTAAATCAAAAAAATAAATAATTATTGTTGTAATTTTAAGGTCAAGATATGCATAAGTAATATAGTACATAATTTATACACTTCTTATTATATAGGTACACTTGTACACTATTCTATATGTCCCAAAATTCAATGGATTGAAAACAATCAATCTGAAGTGAAAATCCTTAAAACACTATGATATCCTAATCTTCTTTATTGTGTGACGTTTTTACTCACTAAACTCACCTCCATCCGTAGCCAGAATAGTTGGATAACCATATTTGACATTACTTACCTGTGCAGTATATAAAAGCAGGGGTGTAAGAAGAGAAAACTTTGAGAAGGAACATGTTAACTATAGTTAAAGACTTAGTATTAAATGTCCAATTGCGGGAAGGAAGGAAGAAGTTGATTCTCTTTTGAATTTTTCAAAATTATAAGAATTAGGAAACACATATATACAATTGCATTTTATGTGTTACAAAAGAGTTTTGAACATTTCAGAGGTCTTGTTTTACCGTAAATAAATGGATAATGAAGACTCCTGAACAATTGTTATGAAGCGAAGATTTGGCATATTCCTGAGAAGAAAAAATTTTTACATGTTTTTCTATATAAAAAAAATCTTAAAACGGTTGAACAAGAACATATATTAAGTATACGTCTACAAGTTTATTATTTAAATAATAACTAAACACTATAACTAAAAACTAATACATTTTATGTTTTTTTTTTTTTTGAAAACTATATAAGATAACTAGTTCGGGTAGTTGCCAAACTTTTTTTGGTGAAAGCATAACTTATGCTTGTACAAATAACTCAAACTTGTTACAGTCAACTATATACTGTTCCTTGTTTTTTTTTTTGTTTTGGAAATGGTTTTAATTAACTATAGTAAGCTTTGTTTAAAACTAATTTTCATTGAAATCTCATCTTATATACTCAATCACATCTGGTATACTAATCCAGAAAATTAAAGAGCTTTCTTAGACTATGTAAACAAAAAATATCATTACCAAGTTCATCATCTAAACCTATAACAACAATGTAATACCTAGAATAATCTAATATTTAAAAGTAAATCTAATATGTCTTCCCCTCTAAAAAAAAAAAAACTTAATTGCACAAGATTCATTATATTATATCAATTAAAACTCAATAAGTAAATTTTCGATAATTAAAAAAACATCTTAAATTACAATAACTTTGAGAACAGTATAAGTAACAAATTAATAATATATAATCATATATTTGAAAAAATTTAAAACTTAACAATTTTATAATTGTGATAACCACTCAATCTAAAGATTTTTTTCTTTTTAATTCGATTAAAGCATATGCATAATAAGTAGTCAATAAAACATTATGCCTTTTAATTATTCAATTAATTAATTTAGTAATAGTATTATTAAGATTTTTTTTTTTCTAATAATGTCTTTTAATATACCGTTTAAAAAGACGATTTTAAATTTACTATAGGTTTTATACTAAATCACTTGATATCTTATGTTTTTATTTGAAGAGTGAAGCTTGAAATAAGATTAGTCATCATATTCTATAGATAGATAGTTGTCAAGATAATTTAAACAAAAAAAAAAACAAAAAATTACTTTACAAAAAACAAAAGTTTTATGTTTTATGAATGTTTTTTAAAAGAAATATGTAAGTATATAAATTTAAAAAATATTAAGAAAAAATAAATAAATTTCAAGTAAATTATATAAGAAAGAAAAATTAAACAGATTGAATTTAGTACATCAAATGAGTAAATCAGAACTAAAAAATAAATACCGGGTTATTTCGAAATATTGCTTTAAAGTTTAGTTTGAAATTTAACTTATCTTTCATCAAAATACCTACACATTCGTCTATTTTTTGGTTCAAGTTTCAGGTCTATTTTTTGACAATATTTTTCGATTTGTTTCATTTATTATTCGTAAATAAGCTTTGTTTTCATTTATGCATCGTTGCAAGCCTTTAAGACGACGCTGCAGGTTTTTAGTAATTTTCACAAATTTATTTGTCAATATTATTTTCTTGATCCAATGATTACCCATTAATTTTATGATTTTGCTATTTAAGTATACATTATGTTTATTGTATATCCAGATTCTTCGGTTTCATTCCTATAGAACTAAATTCATTTTTTGTTTTTATTTCTTTAAAATGTTATTATTCGCCTTTATAGCAAAAGGTTTATATTTGTAGCATAAGCTGACACTATAGTTTAATTAAAAACAAAAACAATATATTTATTCATTCATTTGTCAAACGTCAGTCGTCAATAAAACTGAACTATAGGTTAGGTAGGTGTTAGGTAGGTTACAGGTTTGAAGAAAAGAGTTTTTGAATAAACTTATTTTAATAGTAACTTGTTGTACCTGCAAAAGTGATGAAATTTAATATGTATGCCATAAATTGTAATATGGTTATCTATAGCTTGATAATCTGCTGCCTATATACACCATAACAATCGCAGTCCCCACCATAATCATACTTTAAAAAATCTTTTTAATCCTTGGTGTAAAACAAAACAAATATTTTTTTCCTTTCACTACTATAAAGATCACTAAGGGCGTCTACCTAGTCTCTATTCATAATAGACTAAGATTCAGTTTCTTCAATAATTATTATTAGTAAGCCGTTGATTACATATCTGCTGCTATTGTAAAAGAATATCAGACACACACAATAACATAGTATTATCTAGTATTATATTTCTACGACATCTATTGTCTTATACAAGAATTATTTATTTATTTATTTTTTATAACACAATATAAACTATATATGTATAACGATATATTTTACTATTATTATTTATTAAATAAAACCTAACCGAAGTTTGAAGTCAAGATCGATCGAATAAAATCGATTTTTTGCTGAAAATGCTTGAATCGAAATAATTTGGAATTTGAGTTTAGCTTCAAGTTACACTTAAATGCATATAAGCAAATGGCTAAATTATACATTTTAATTTTTTTTTTTTTTAGAAATGGACACTGCAAACTAAAAATGTAGATATGAATTTAATAATTGATATCCAAAGTAAAAACAAACCAAAATATTTAAATATATACAAATTGTATTAAATCGTAATGTAAATTTAAAAATATACGATAATTATTATTAACTTAATTATTAACAAATCATAAAAATTCAATTACAATAATAATTAAATACATATATAATTATTTAAAACAGATTTTTTCATTTTCAATTATATTAATTAAAAAAACACTTAAAATTATGCTAATAAAAAGATGAAGTTAATGACCAAAAACTAATAAAAAATTTTATTTTATTTCTTATAATGTCTTTTATATAAATAAAAGTTAATTTTATTTTTTTTTTTAGTTCCAAGTTAATGATATTTAATAATATTTGATTTAAACTAAAAATAACTGATTTAATAAAATAAATAACTAATATTTGCAGTAGAGTTGTAAAAAAATCTGCTGTCTCCACCACAGGACCGACCGCCACTACACGAAAAGTACAATGCCAAAATTTATAGATTTTTTACATAATAATTTACATAGGTATATCAAAGCAAAATAACTTCTAATAATTTAACAACATTTTGTTTTATTCAATAACAATAATAAGCAACGAAATCGGAAAAATATACATATGTATGTGCATTCATTCATATATCCATTTAAATTATTATGTAATGCACATGATTTCAATCAAAAATATTAGAAGTAAAAAATAATAAAAACTGTAAACAAATACAAAACAAACATAAGATTAATATTGAATCTGCTAACAAAAATTTTACCGTTTTAATTTTATGTCATCAACAAAAGAATAATATGCATAGATATGAGTATGTAATATGTATATAAATTTTTAGAGATACAAAAAAAAAAACAAAAAAATTATTCATATAGATTTATATGGAGTGTTAAGGTGGATTTACGCTAGCCCGATAAAATGTTTTATCGGATTTAAAGAGGGAGATAGTATATTGAATTTTTACTTAAGGAAAAAAATAGACGGCTGCAATTAATTTCCTAAATTTCTATTTGGGAAATTTATGTTTTTAACATGGAAACATTGTTTGTAATGTCAAAATTAATGGTTTTAAAGTTTTAAAAAAAATAAATTCCTCCAAACTATCTTCTTCAATCATTTGTTTTGATTTAAAAATTTATTTTTTTTTTGGATTTGGAAAAAAAATTTTGATTGTCAATCAATTAAATTTTTTATTACTCTTGAATGTTGCCGTTCGAAAAAACAAAATGTACAATGGTAACACTTTAAGAATTTAAGCTGAAAAATGTGTTACCGATATAAACGAAATAACCTCAATTTTTAAAATTATACTTCATTGAAGTATGATAAAATAAAATATCCCCAATTTTTTAAATATCGGCGATAAATATCCCAAATTTTTTTAATATCGGCGATGAATATCCCCAATAAATAATGTTTACTGTTCTTGTCATACAAATTGAATTCTCATAAAACTTAAAATCATTTCATGCTGTCTCCTTCTTTAAACCCGATAAAAAATTTTATCGGCTCGGCTATGTAAATCCACCTTTATGTATGAAATTTAGACTTAGAAAAAGAATTAAATAAAAGTTAAAGTTAGTCAGATCAAAAAATGTTCTATAACAAAGTTGTTCCTCTTTAAGTGTGTAACAACTTTTTCTTAATAATTTTTCTCATAAAATTTTTCTGTTACGAAATACTCGTAAAAAACTTAAAAAGTACACTAGTAAACTACCACTTGCGGTTGTCCGATTTGCTCCACGAGCTTATCAATCCGATATATTTATGTCAAAACTTTAAATATGAAGTTGCAAAAAAATCCGCTCAGTCGTTTAAGCTGTACCCCACAGACATTACAGCCTTCTCCACACCGGAGTAGTGCATATTTGCCAAAATCTCGGGTACAAATTTTTAGTATGAAAACAATACCTACCTTATATATAATTGTGTGGGGTCTGTAAAAAATAGTTGGCTTGTAATATTTAAACAATCTTAAAATACCTACATACTTTGCATTTTTTTTTTTTGATTTTAATTAATAAATAATTAAACGCTTGTAATGCTTTTTTTTATATTTTTATTCCGTAGCTTTTATAATAATATTGGCCTGTTTCTTTAAAAAAAGGATCAAAACTTGAAAATATGCTACCTTGTTTTTTTTAAACTCGACAGGAAATTTGCTACATATTATAATTTTCCATTCCTAGTAAATGTTGAACTTCAAATTTATATTTTGATAATTTTCTTAACATCTTTGACTTTACTTGCAAACAATTTTTTTTTAAATAAATAAAACAATTGTTTTTAATTAAATAGCATTTCGATATTTATTTTATCAAGGTCTGCATAATTTGAGACTAGTTGTCTAAATATCTATAATGAATATAGGCTTTAAATATCTTTGAATCCAATGTATATTTTTAAAAGAATTAAAAATATAAAATAATAAAAACTAATTGAAATTTTTAGTGAAATTGTGTTAATTGATTTTAAAATTTTAGTAACTCAGCTAACAGTTGCTACCCTCATATTCACTAATGATTTAAAAAAATATCTACTAGTTTTTTTGGCTCTAGCTAAAAAGCATTTTTTTTTTTTAAATATTAAAATAAAATCTTTACCCTGTGCGCTGGCCGGCTTGAACTCGTTTTCGGACTTCTCATACATATGTGAGTATATACTAAAAATAATTATCATTTTTAAAAACTCATATTGAGCAGTATTTTTTTTTATATTGTTTTTTTTTTTTTTGTCGTTTTCGTAGTTTAAATCCTATAAGCAGCTTAACGTATTGCATCAACTAAATCGCATGTTATTCATATATTCGTAAATCTCATACTAAAATTACAGTTTCTTGAATCATTTGCTTTAAGTTTGATTGCTATAATAGTATCTATTATGTATTTGATTACTGGCAGTAACTATTGTACTGTAAGGTCAGCGACTTAATTCCTGCCATACAGCCTATTTCGTAATGACTATGTTAAAATACAAATGATATTTAAACTTATAGGATTTTAAATAAAAGTATTTTTTCTAAATGTAAAATATTTTTTAAAAGAAATTCATCCCTTAACACATACAGCAAAACAATCAGGAGAATTTATAGTTTTGGTGTCATATTAATTATATGGCAAAGAATATGTTAATTATCTAAAATTTCTACCCAAATGAAAAATAGGTTGAAATATGAATAACATTTTCCCAATTTCCCAACCGAACAAATTATTTGAACTTAATAAAAACGTCGAAATGGGTATATGTATATAAAAGGCAAATTATGACATGTTACACTGCAGCTGCGTTTTATATATAATTTTAAAAATAAAAAATTCTATCATTTTTTTTAATATTTATATGTTTCTTTATTTTTTTTAATGCATTTCTGTCACATGGACAGGAAATTAAACAGCCTTTCCTGTTCAGGAGTGGCTGTAAATGTCGTAAGAGGGAATAACTCTTTCATAATATAATAATTTCAGTGTATTTTTTGTTCCGAAAAGTGTATCTTAGTGACTACTATAAGTTGTATCGTGTAAAAATATAGTTAACATATAGAAACTTTAACTAAATCCTACTAGATCAGTTTTAAAAAACTTTCAATCATCCTATTATAGATATCGAAACCTCAAAAAAACTGCACCCTGTTCAAAAAAAAATAAGTTTATTTTTGTTTTTTTTTTTTTTTGCATTTTAGATAAATAACTTTAATACTACATTTTACAATGATCATAAAATATTTTTTAACTACTACTTTTATTTATTTTTTTATTATTATTATTACTATCATTTTGTGGGAGTTTTATTCTTTTTCTACTTCTGTTCGCTTTTCAATTTAACAATTTTAACAATTGTAAATTAACAAAAATTTTATTGTCGTTAACACAGAAATTTTTTCATAAAAAAAATTTTTTTTATTTTTTTGGATTAAAAATGATTTAAAAATATCATAAATCTGCCCAAAAATTAAATCTTTCAGGAAGAAATGATGAATATATGAAAAGAAGAAAAAAAATAAAAAGATTAGATACAAAACTGCATTCATTCATTTTGTGCAATTATTTTGAATTTTTAGATATGCTGAGGAGTCCTCCATTTCGAATGAAATTTTAATACAATAAATTATTTTATTTTTGTTTTTTTTTTTTTTCGTTTTTTAAAAAAATTCAAATAAAAAATAAAATAAAAAAAATGATTTTAAGATGATTTCATATTATTTTGGTTCTTAAGTTATGTTTATGATACTTTTGACTTTTTTCAAATTTTACTGAAAAATACTTTAAAGTTTTCATCATCAAGAAATACTCGAAGACTTTTTTATACCCTACACTTTAAGTACAGGGTATATTAACTTTGGTATGGTGTTTGTAACCACCAAAAAGAAGCGAGTTAGGTATAGACATGTATATATATTCTGAATCAGAATAACCTCCTGAGTCGATTTAGCGATGTCCATCCGTCCGTACGCACGATAACTGAAAAAATAATGATGCTATCTTGATGAAATTTATACTGTAGGTTAACAATGACTAAGATAAGGCGGGGATTGTAAATGAGTGAAATCGGACCATGCGTTCGGGTACCTCCCATAAAACTCCCAAAACCGAATATGCATATTTTCGAAATTAATAAAGATAGAAACTTAAAATTTTGAACGAGGGTGTGTTTTCCTGAATCTCTGATATCTCTAAAATTTGAGATGAATTGGAGTGGTTATTCGGGTACCTCCCATACAAATCCCAAAACCGAACAAGCATATCTTCGAATTTAATAAAGATAGAAACCTGAACTTTTGTACAAAGGTTGTAAAAGCATTTATTTTTTTTAGCTTATATTAAATACCTAACTAAAATAACTTATGGATTTTTAATTTAATTTGAATTTTTTAAGTGTAGGGTATAAATAAGCCAGTTGCATCGACTTACTGTTACATTTACTTGTTTTAAAAAACCATTTCAATAGGATTAAATTTTACTAAAGGCTTTAAGTTTAAATTTAAGTTTTAAATTTTATAATATCTGTTATTTATATATAGTTTAGTCTCATGAACATTAAAAACCCTACTTTTGAAAAAAAAAAAAAACATATTTAGTAATTCACTCAAGGTGAAGGCATTGAGTCAATAAATTTATATCACCAATTATGCAATGATTAAGTCATCGGTCAATCAGTCGAAGAGTCTCGTATTCAAAATCATGGCAACTCAAATCCAAATAAATGTTAATTGTATATATAAATAACACATAATGTCCTCATACGTCCTCAATAGGGAAGGAGAAGAAGACAAATATAAAATGATTAATACAAGAGCTGGTTTACATATACCTAACACGTAAATGTTCCATAAAATACAGAAAATAAAGAAACAAATTTTTTAGACGTTTTGATGAATTTTCAAATTTTGACTTATCTTTTATTACTTTTCTGCTATGTTTTACAGTTATAAAAAGAAAATCTGTTGATTTTTCAAAATGTAAAATTCTATTAAATGATTGAATTGAAATGATGGAATGATTGAAAGGTAATAAGTTAAAATGTATGTAAAAGGATTTCGTTTAACAACTAAACGGGTCACACGATTGCTAAAACTACTTTAAGTACATCTTTTCAATTTTGTCTTACAGGATTTTTCAGTTAAAAATAAAGCATTAAAAATTTATCAATTGTGATAAATATTGTAATAATAACTCTTGGTTTCAGTGTCTTTAGATAAATATTATGGGGCATTGATTTGTTATTTTAGAAGCCAATCTCATTTTTCGCCTTTTTTTTTTATATTTTTTTTATTTTTTGTTATTTAATGTTTTCTATCGAATTCCTATCAAGTTTCCTATCAAATTTTTTACATATATCGCATATATGAAAATTTATCTCAAGATGACTTATAATCGTGTTAAACAACTCAATAATACAAATGAAACATATTTTTTTAGAAATACCAAGACACATTATTATATTAATTTTATAAAATACATTAAGTTTTCCATTTGAAATCTTAACTATATTTTAGATCTTTTACTTTCAAACAGTACCTATCAAAAAAAACAGAATTAAACAATCAGAAGCCAATCTATATATTATGTACATATACAACTATACTTGAATTATTTGAACTTTATTTATGTAAAAAAAATATTTTGTGGATGAAATGAAATTTTAAATAATAAGATATTTCTTATATTTTTTACTTATTTTGACTCAAATTTAACTTTTTTTTTTATTATTTTATTGCCCTTTTCCTTTTTTTTCTTTAAAATGAACTTAGAAATAAAAGAGTTTTATTTTTTATTTACTTAGAAATGGAAATTTATATGAGAAATGGGCTACTGTGAAAATAATCAAAATCAAATACACTTTAATCAAATTTCCTTTAATTTTTTATTCGGTTAAGCAATAGCCATTTTATTTTATATAGGTAGTAAATATTGTAGAAAATATTTTGTTAAAATTGACTGTCAGTTTTTCACATTATAAAATTTGCTTTTTTATTTCACTTAAGTCCAACGACCTCTTTGAGAATATAGAATTCTAATAGTTGTTACTTTATACTTTGTTAGTTATAGATGAATGAAAACGGGCTAATAAACCTCTCTTAGCTTATAATTGAAACTAGGGCTTTGTAAGTAAAGGACAAAATTATAACTTTCTGGCCTTTTTGACTAATTAACTAGCACTATGTATATGTAATAAAAATTTAATACAAGGCAGACGCATTTTTTTTTTCGAATTTTCATTTACAAAGCCTAATAACATAAACATAACAAGAATAATGATATTAATATTGTAAACCCTTCTGTAATATAAAACATTGAAGTTAAAATTGAGGGGAATAGTTGAAGGTTTAAGACATTTTTTTTTTTTTGTTCATTTTAACTCTACCAGTGAGCATACGACCTCAATGCGACATATTTATATCTCACGCAGTTTTTTACTGCTCTGTTTTTGTATTCTCTCACGTAATGTGCTACGTTTTGAACACCTACTTCTTCTACTTCCTTGGAGTTTCCACTACAAGAGCATGCGGATTATATTTTAATGATTTTTACTTAGCCTATAACTAATCCAACTACATGTTTTCTTTCTTCGTTATCTCAGAGTTAGGAATGTATCTCAGAGTTCGGAATATACCTCAGAGTTAGGAATATATCGCTAATTATTGACTTTGAATAATAAACAAGAACAGAAACATTCTCTATATTTTAAAGTACAAAAATTATTTGAGAATTTCAATCCATTAATTCTTAACTAAGTTGTGGAACAAATAATTTCAGCCTTTTAATTTTAAATGTTATACTTTTAAATTTTATTGTAAATATTTTACATTCAGACGGACAAACTGACTATTTTAAAATTGAATTGAATACATTGTGTATTTTCTTTAAAAGTAATCAAAGTATAAAGGAATCAATTCGTGTATACTTTAGTTTTAAAAAGCATCTAACCTATCTTTATATTTTTGATTATGGTGAAGATTAGATCACATGGATTGAAACAACAAACAAAACAAGGTACTTTTATTTAATGGTACTACCTTATTTTTTGTTATTATATTAAGTTACGTAAAAGAAAAACCAATTTGTACAATTAATAATTTTCAATTAATAATTATTTTAAAACATAAAATTAAATAAAAATGTTAGAGTTTAGAATTATTGAAGTTGTAATTTATAAATTTTGTCATTTACAATTTTATTTTTTTTTTATTTAATTATTAATTATTTTTTGCAATATTTAATAATTTTTATTTGTACATTTTCCATAATTAAGAAAAGGAAATTTAGAAAGAGTTAAAGAGTTAAAAAATAATAACTTTAATTTTCCTTCAACAAGTGAAATTAAAATAATATCTGGTAATATGTTCTACAAATACACGAAATTTTGTTTAAGAATTTCTGAAAGCATTTATTAAATAAATTTTTTTGGAGAAAACTTCAAAAATAAATGAAACTCAATAATTAAATAATTATAAAAATTTAATGTAATTAAAAATTGATTAAAGCTCCTGAATATGCGATCTGAATTAACAGAATAACAATTCGTTGATTAACTTAAGCCTCCTGTATATTTCTGTCAATCATTTGACAACTATGACAAGTGTTTGTACTTAAATTGACAAAGATTGAAAATATAATTCCTAACTTGTCATTTAGTGTAAATGACGCATTAATTTAATTGTTGAATAATTAATAATAATCTTCTCTGAGAATAGACGTGATTTAAAACATTTTATGGTAAATTCTGTTCATTAATGGCGCAAAAAAAAAACATATATTGTTAAGCACCTACAATATGACATATGTTTTGAAAATATTTGGATAACACATACAATTTCTAACAAAAAATTAAACTCATTTCATAAGTAAAATATAGGTTATGTTATTACGACATCCAAAGAATAATAAAAAAGAATTGACACAAGGTTGCGGGTTTTCTTTTACTTTCTGCTAACTCTTAAATAAAAGAATATATATTATATTCCATAGATCATAGATTACTTCTTGTGTTTTATTGACTGAGATTCAATTAATCGGCGTTAAATCTGAAAGGTAACGATAAACTTCAGGAAGCAAAATTGTTTAGTCTCTCAACTAAAAGATAACTTATTAAAAGGCTAAGTGCAGGTTCAAGTTCGCAAGTATTCTTGTTGATCTTTTCTATGTTCAAAGATACACTGCGGACTTGAATTCTTGTAATTACTGATCCATTAGCTCGACCTTCAAAATATAGGTATTTATCTTGGAAACACTTGATGAAATTCCTATGCTGGTGATAAGTTGTGGTAACTTAATATTTTAAATAGTAACCTTTAAAACTTTTTAAAGTAAAGTTTTATTCTACTGGAACTATACAACTGATCTGAGAACTAATAATATTTACCAAACTCTTACCTGTTAATAAAATATACAAACTATTTTGTGATTAGAATTCAGAAACCAATATTAAAAGAAGCTACTTTCGATGTATTTTTAATATCAATTTTAATATATGTATATAAGTTTTAAATTTCTTGCTCAAGAAATGTGTTTAAAGTGCTTCCACATGCAACTTAAAGAAAAATTTTAATATGAAAAATGAAAGAAAATGAGGTTAATATTGGAAAAGATAGTCATACATTTAGAAGAAAAGTATTTTATAACATATTCTAAAAGAAAATGTTCACTTGCAAAAAAAAGCTTGCCTCTTGCTAATATTGTTGATCAGCCTGCCAACTAAAGCATACAATTTCATTTTTATACCTGTATAGTTCAAGGTACATGGATATCACACTTAACCTTTTATCAGAGAATTCGAATATAATCGTCAATCAAAGGATTCGAATAAAGTATCATCAGCATACTTGTTTAATAAATTATGCAATTTATCTCTTAAAATTATCATGGGTTAATTTGTGATGAGTATTGTGGGCAATAACTAAGATGGTTCCTTATTTGCATAAAATCCTCAAAAGAAATAAAACTAACAGGATGGAAATAATTTTTCCAATTTCGTGTTATACATGTAAATTTCAGGAAGGGGCATTTTGCTCAATCAAACAAGAAATTAATATGTTAGAAGGGTACGTAAGTAATATTATTTTATATTCAAAGAGTTTTCCTATATGACTCAACTATAAATTAGGTAGAGAAAACTGTCTATAGTTTAGGATCGGATAACTGAAAACTTTCAATTTTTGAAAACCATCAGGGTAATGACCTTTTTTGCTTTTCTTAATTATTATAGTATTCTAAAATAAATTACAATATGTTTAAGTTTGTACTTGGACCGTATCTTGAGCTGTATGGTCTATTAATATTTACAATAATAGAAAAACTCAATTTATCGAGTTTTGCCAAAAATAATCAAACGGAAGTAACAAACAAAAATTGAATTTAATATTGCAAGACTTTGTACCTAGTGTAGTGTAATGAAGAAAGGAAAAGTAATTTCCAAAATGTTTCCGCAAAACTTACAAATTACGAAGAATATTAAAGCTATAGAAAAAAAATATTCTGAATTTTCTAAAAAAAAAAACATTTTAGTGATGAATGAAAATTTTTACCTATAGTAAAAACTTAAATTCATGTTAAAGGACGACATTTTATTCTTTTATGAAAAACATTATTAGAAAATTATTTTAATATTTTAAAAAATTACTGTTTTCTTAATTTTTTATTTTAAAATATATTTTTATTTTAATTTTTATTTAGTTTTTAATTTAAATTTAATATTTGTTTAAAATATAACGCTTCAAAACTAAACCATTCCACGTGATTCATAGTTTTAAAATATGAGTACAATCAGTTTTAAAATTCACCATTAAAAAGTAATTTTGATTCATCTTTTGATAATTACAACAATAATATTATAATGAGGTTGATTAAGATTTATTCTAGCAATATGTCAAAAGCTATTTAAAATACAAGTTTCTCGAAATTTACGCAAAACCATTTAACATGGAAAAAGTTAAATTTTAATTCTAATTACCACAACTATAAGCTGACATTTTAATCACTTTAAGAAAATAGACTAAACCGAATGCAATCTACGGAAGCTATTGTAAAATATAGATATAAATAGATTCTTATATACGAGTTGTTATATATCTATATATATATATATATATATATATATATATATATATGTACGTATCTATAATAATAATAATAATAATCTTCCTTTTAATCATCTTACAAATTCATAATTCACCACACTTCATTAAATTAATGAAAAAAAGATATAAAGATGTAATGAGAAAAACAAACAAAAAAAAAAAATATATAAAAATCCTAATCTAAGATTAAAAAAAAATAATTTCTTGTTATACAAAAGGTAGAAAATTCGATATTAATTCGATATGGCATTATCTAATTTATAAAAGTAACCATACCATCATACAATAAATTATTGTAAATGAAATTCAGTAGCGAAAATTTATTTGTTTTTTATTTTTTCAATTTTTTTTTTGTTTTTTTTTGATATTTTTTTTTCCATTGCATGCTCGTGACTTTTTATGAAAACTAACAGAAAAAAATTCCACAATAGAAAGGTGTAAATTAGGTATGACCCGAGTATTAAGACAAAAATAAAAAAGAAAAAATTTTTTCTTGATTTTTCTTTTTAGATTACACATTGGATAACTGAATTAAAATTTTTGCAGATTTTTATATACACATACACGATACACCATATAAAAAGGAATTAATTCGTTTTGCTAGAAATTAACCAAAAAAAAAAAAAGTTAAATAATAAAAATTAACAAAAAAAAAACCCAACATTATTAATAACTAGATGGCGCTTAACAATCTAAAATTTCAAAAAAAAAAAAAGAAAAATGTCTTCAAAAAAATTTATAAAAAAAATTTCGTATCTGCAGTTCGTTTTTTTCAAAATGGTTTATAAAAATATTAGCTTGCATTTTGAAGAAATAAATGTAAGAGGTACCTGACTTTTCTACAAATATCTTTTAGATCTCTAAGCAAATTAAAATTAATATATACCAACACAATCTTTCCGACGCAATACTCCTTCTGCAACTCTCTTCTATTTATATACAGTAGAGCCTATTCAAACAAAATCTCTAATATATAGGAATTCTTTTACAAAACACAAACCTTCAAATTGTGGAATATATTACCACCATATAATGTGTTTCCTAATTCTTATAGTTTTCAAAAATTCAAGAATCAACTCTTTCTTCGCGATATCTCATTTAATTCTACTTCTTAACCCATAAACTTACCCTATACTTGTCGTATATGGGTTTTATGAGTAAAATGTGTATCGTCAAAATGGATTGAAATACTAAAATGTTTTAACTTAAGAAAATACCAAGATTGCTATAATTTGTTTAAATATTTAAGAATAATAATACTGAAATAATTGTAAAATGTTTAAAGGGCTAAAGGTTCGCAATGAATTGATAAAACATTGTGTGCTATTTTGATACTGATCTCAAAATAGCAAGGCAATAAAAAATTTCCTCAAAATTAAAGAAAAAAATTTGGTTATTCAAAGATGTTTGACTTAGTGACCAGCGGAAAGCAATTAATGAAAAATAATAAAATACAACATTGCATAGCACAGAAGATAAAACCTAGTAACGAGTAAAGTTCAAGATAAAAGATATATGGAAACATTAGAAGGAAAATTTTTCTTGGAAATTTATTGAACTGAGCAGTTAAACGGAATAAAAAAAAATTTACAAGGCATCCTTAAGAACTAAAAATAGTAAAATACTTTTGCAAAATTCGAAACAGTTTATTAATAAAAACATTTTTAACGCAAATGCATCTGACCAATGGCATATTAATATTACAACTTCAGACAAGGGAATAGAATCTTAGATCTAGTCCAAGAGAAATTGTGTTATGCAAAGGTTCAAAATGTAATTTGGAAAAATTTTTTTTTAGATTTCATTTCCTACATGTCATAAGAAAATGATTTTATTGAGTATTTTGATTAATATAAATAGAATATCATAACTCAATTTAAGAAAGAAAATTAAAAAATAAAATTTTTAATAGACTTTTAACTATCATTTCCTACATTTGTGTAAATGGTGTAAATGGTAAAAATGATAGATTTAGAATTTTTGAATAACACCAACTCAACTATGAAAATTTTCATTAATCTTTATTTTGAAACCCTTCTATTAAATTCAATACACTTAATTATAATAAATTAAGTTGTTATTTAAAATACTATAACTCCTACATATTAAAATTCAAAGTATGGAAAAAAAGAATATTAATTTCATTATTATAGACTATATCATATATCTAAAAGTAAACTTTAACTTAATGTCTTTCTCTTAATCATCTTTAAAAAAAAAAACATTTTTCACATATCATCATTAAAAAATGAAAAATTTTTTTTCACCGTTTCCTGATAACTATGATGATCATCATCTTATTATTATCATAACAACATTTTTGACAAAAGTTAACAAAAAAAAATAAAAGTAAAATAGATCTTGTGGTGAAAATCTTTTTGAAAACTCTTTAAATCATGGAAAAAAAAAGAAAAATTGTTTTTGACACATAAATTTTCTGGGATCTAAAGATGAAAAATGTTAAAATAAAAAAAACAAAAGTTACTACTATGACTTCTCATCTCCTTTTCTTATGATTACATTTCCTGAGAAGATAATTATATTGCACATAATTTCTTTCTTGGCCCTATCTAGTTCAATTTATACGGATGATATTTTTACGATAACATTTTTCTTCAATATAGAAAACAATTTTCAATAGGTATTACATTATTGAACTTAGAAATTGAATGTATTGGCATTTTTTTTTTTGGTGAAAACTTTTCTGCATGGAACAATGCAATGTGATATAGGACTATTTTTTTTATTTTGACTTCCACCGGGTAAGCATTGAAATTTTCGCAAATTAGAAGAGAGTTTTTAGATAACCAAAAATCAAAATGGAGATAAGATGAATAAATAACGGTGAAAAACTAAAATACTCGGGGCTTCGGTGGACTAGTGGGTAAGAGAGTATAAAATATACGCTGTAAAAACCGAGGCAATGTGGGTTCGAATCCCACAAATGTCGTACGAGTTATTCCCCCATACGACATTTACAGTCACATTTACAGTCTGCAAAGAAAAGGCTGTGCAATTTCCTGTTCACATTTATGTGGCAGAGAAATACACAAAAAAAAAATTCTTACAATGATTATACGACAATAGCATAGTGGGGTATGTCTAAAACGTTTATAATTGACATAAAAAAGTTTTCAATTGTAATTGAGGCTAATTATAATGAAATAATGAAAAATGAAAAATAATGAATATTTAAAGAATCTGATGCCTTTTTTTATGCCTATTTTACAATACTAAACTAGTCATCTTACAAATTTTCTATTTTATTTTAAATATGTTTTTACGATTAACAAGTTGAGTCCCACATGTGCCACCGGTGAATATAAAAATTACCTTGCGTTAAGCTCTACGGGTATCACCGATTAACACCGTGTATGTTCTGAAAATCGTAAATCAATTTAATATACTTTTTTACTTTTGAAAATTTTCACCGATGATACATTGGGATTCAACGCAAGTTTTTTTTATGCTCGTTGATGAGTGTGGGACTCAACGTGTTTAACTTTATTAACCAACTTACAACGATACTTTTAATTTAGTATCTATTTACCTATAGCATTCTTTATTTTAACTCATTAGTTTTTCACTAAAATTAGACATACTATTTTGATTTATATACAGATGTACTCAAGAAAAAGTATATGATGAAAGATATAAAAAATATATACAAGTATATTAAATATATCTTTATTATAATCAGACCAACTGTTCATCTTTCCTTTTTGATTTAGTTATACCTTAAAAATAACAAAAAGGCAAAAAAAAAAAACAAAGAAATTTTTTCCGTCATGAACTGATTTTTAATTTTTTACAATTTTTCATCTTTCAACCTATAAGTTTAATTTTTTTAAGATTATTTTTTTTTCTGCTTTAAAAACAAAACAAACAGTATTTAAAATCAAAGGTTTTTAAAAGCGCATTTTTTTTTTTCAAAAATAACATGAATAGTTTAAAGCATGCAAGAATTGCACCTATTTTCACATAAAAATTTGTAACCACTTCTTTTTTTATTTATAATCAAAATTGTTTTACAATTTAATAGACAGTTTCTTTAATTTTCAGGAAACCCCATTTATATAAACCCCAGTCGTTTACAGTTCAAAATTTATTTTTTGGTTTTTTATCGGTTCCCCTACAAAAGCCCAAATCACAAAATCCAAAAACTTAAAATCCAAATACCACAAAAACCAAACCCCACAAAAATACCATACAAAATCCAAACACGACAAAATCCAAATCACAATCTCCGGCTGTTTTTTATAGCTCCGTTTTTTCTACATTATTCCACTTTCCATAGTGAATTAATTAAATGAATAAAATTAAATAATATTTATTTTACATATTATATATTACAACAACAAGATATTTAAAATAGTGGAGATTGCCGCCCCCAAATCTCGCCAAAAACATTATTAAACCCTGATTTTGAAACCAACTATCTCTTCTAATTGAGAATCTCACATATATATATACAAAAATATTTTGGAAAAATCACATAACTCTGATTTTGAATTCAACTTTAAAATCCCTCTTAATTCAGAATCTCACATACACATATATATAAATATTCTGGGAAAAGCGTATAACCCTGATGATTAGTGGGGGCTTTCGCCGCCAAAAGCTAGTCTCATATTTGGATCTATTAGTTATCTATTAGTTTGTTCGTTAAGATTTTGTCATGTTTGGATTATAATTATGGTGTTTGGATTACTAATGTTTGAATTATGTTGTATTTGGTTTATGTAATGTTTGGATTATGTGGTTTTTGGATTTTATGAATTTCTGAAAATAAGAAGTATTTGGATTTTGTTGCTGTTGGATTTTGAGAATTTGGATTTTATAGAAAAGCTTTTTTATCACACCTTTTTAATTTTTACAAAGTATTGGAATTATCTAAAAATAGCACGTTTTTAATTTTCGATATCCATAGATCTTAAACGGAAGGTTGCATAAGGATTTTTCGGAGTTAACATACTAATTCAATTCTTATTCTTTTTAAAATTTCAAATTCTTTCTTTAAACTTCAAAATGATGATTTCAGATAACAGTAAATTTAAATAACGAATTGCAAAACATTATATATTATATTCCTTTTGTTTTGTTTTTTAAAGCTTTAGAAATTATTTGACGTTTGATAACGTTTTGATAAGTTCATTTTTACATTAAGTTGTAGCTTCGTAAATGTTGAAGCTACATAAAAATGTCGTTGTACAATTTTATAATTTTTTTTTATTAATCGTAATTTTATAAATCGTGTTCTAAACAAACAGCATCAGACGAGCCGACAGATGAGTAAAACGAAATAATTAATAAATTTTTTCAAAATTTTTGAAAATGTGCTAAAAATCAAAATAAAGTAATTTTTTATCTTTTTTTTTCTTCTATCTCTTTCTCACACTATTTTGATTTTTCTACTAATTTCCAAAGAAAAATGGTTTTTTTTCTTATATTAAATACCAATGATAAAAAGATCGCAAATGGTTGTGGTGATCGTGTCACACTATGAATTTCAAACCAAATCTCTATACAAAAAAAAAATAGCCCTCAAATTAATCTAGTTAAACTATGAAGGATGTGAAAGTTATTTAAATTGTGAAAAGATTTCAAAAAACCAAAAAAGAAAAAAAAAACAGTTGTTTTTTCAAAATTTTATAGGAAGATGAAAAATTATAGATGCATTAGGAAGCAGAAGAAAAAAACAAACCAAGATTAAATAGATGATATTAAATTTTGTTACTTGATGCAGATGCAAGCAATTGCTCTACACCGAGTAAACGCAGATTTAAAATATATATATATATATATATATATATGTACATGTATAAAAAAAATATTTATGAGTTTTTAAACATTAGATCTCCGATCTTATATGACAAAAGGCATAGGTTTAGTTACACTTTAATGATAAAAAATTAGATAAGGTTTTTTATGTCATGTTTAAGGTAGTAAAGAGACACACATTTTATATTCTCACGTTTTTTTTTCTACTCTTTAAAGATCTCTCCTTTAACGTGATTTTTTTACCTTTTTGATAAAAAAAAAATATATTTTTAATCAGTTCCTGTGTTCACTTTTATACTTTGATACGAATTTTGTTAAGATATGATGAAAGGTGCTTCAGATTTTAATATTCATTAGAATAAATATTATTTTATGACATTTTTTTACTCTTAAATACCTGTTTTTAGTATGTAAAGAAGATAAAAAAATATAACTAAAAAATAAAAAAAAATTGTTTTAAAATCGATATGACTGTTTTATAATAATCTTAAAATACATTTCCCACTATAGAGTAATTACAAAAATATAACGTTCTGGTATCTTTTATATTCATAGACACAAATTTTTGTCAGAAATTGGTAATAAAATAGGCTATATCAGTTTGTATAAAGATCAACTTTCATCTATTTAATAATCAAAAAACTTTCTACAATATAGCAAAATAATTAAATTTTTTTTTCTTAAATTTCTTTTAATTAAAATTTTTAAATTGATTTAAGTTTTACTAATATATAAGCGATGAATTATGTCTACAATCTGACCCTATTATATATTTATAAGGCTTGCATTTAAAAATATCAGTCTATATTAAGTCTTAAGTTTTATAAGATAAGAAATATTTTGTAATTGTTTTATATGTAATCAAATACATACATAACATCTTTCCTCATTAAGTATACATAACATACTTTATCTTTCCCTGTAAACAGTGACAAGCGGAAAAGGAAACTGTCACAATTTATCTGAAAAGAAAAATTTGATTTAATTGCTATGTATGTAATATATGTATGTAAATGCTTTATAATTAAATTAAATTTTTTGCCGAATATATTATAATTTTAATTTTCATATACATGATTAAATGAATGTTGTCGATATTACAGTTCAATCAAAAAAAAAAAATACAAAAAAAATTTTATATAATCAATTAAATTTTAATGATACTCAATCGAAGCGATTTTTTTTTTTTGATTCGATTTAATTTTGTAATTAAATCATAAATCAAAATATTATATTCAAAAATAAGTACTTACCTAGTAAAAAAACAAAAATAATACTCTCTGATAGTTTATATTAACTTTAAAAATTTATATTTTCATATTTTCTTTTTTCAAAAATTATCTAAAATAATAATAATGACTTGCATTCCATAGTCAGTATAGAAAATATCAAGTAAAAATTCAACCGATTCATGTCACATTGAATTAATTAAAAATTACATTAAGTGTCCGTGTTATATTAAGTATATTATTAAAACAAAAATGAGGAATGGGTGTATATTAAGATCCACCTGAAAAAATGTCATTTATATATTATAAGATTTTTCATTATACATTTAACATGTAATCATAAATATATGCTTCGATTACAATAAGACAAAAAACGAAACATAAATTGATTACCGATCATTCATTGCATAATTACATATACCTATATATACATACAAAGTATTTTATAGGAAAAAGGAAATGAATGACTACTTAATTTGATATCAAAATAATTAGAGTTTCCTTAAGCTTATGATTAATAGCTAAAAAACAAAAAAAAAAAACTTTTAAATGATACCTAAAATTTTGAATAATTTGCAAACATTTTATTATAAAAGGTGTTAATGGAGATACAAAATGACTTATAATTAAATTGAAACATGAAATTAAATTTTTAATTTTCTTTTCTGTTCACTTTCGAAATTAAAATTTCTAATTTTTCTCTTAATTTAACAAATAGAATCAAAGGTATCTAATAAATTTTACTATTTGTTAGGTTATGTGTAATGTTTCAATTGTGCAGAAAATGAAAAAAAAAACGAATCGTCCTTACGAGTGAGAAACATTATTTCATTAAACAATATAAATCGTTAATTATTTCAGTTCACTTTTGTTCTTCATATTTTTAGCACTTGAAAAACTTAAAACCGAGTGTCTTTCTTAGTGCTTTACGACTGTAAAATAAATTAAATTCTGTAAAAAATTTTTTAGACAAGATTTTTGTACAGTACATTCAATATAGGATAACATTATCTGGTAAACATAAAAATTCATAATTTTTCAAACTTTCAATTGATCTGTCAAAAGTAAATTTATTTTTGACTTTTTATTTTAAATCTCGAAGTTTTTTAAATTTTGTGTAATGAAATACACTTAATTTCTACTCTAAATTACGGATAAAATAAGAATTATTTTGATATTTTTTTTACAAACGTCAAAATGTACTTGTAAATTTATTGTGGTCAGCTTATGATCTTATGCGTATATTCTTAATATTTCTATTGAGCACGTAGAACGCTTTCTGAGCATACTCTAATTTAATAAAAAATTACTAATTACAAACTCTGAGTGCTCACCTTTTCAAAAAAAGAATACGATTTTTATTTTAACAAATCATGATCTGCTTTGAAATAAATAAACGCCTTTTAACAATTGCACGTATCACTTAATGTTAGATTAAACGTTGTAAATAATTCCAAATGAAAAATAGGTAGTAACCAGGTACAGGAGTAATATATAACTAGTATAAATCAACAATAATTTATATGAAGACAACTGTCAAAATAGTAATAGAGATGATTATCCATTACAAAATTTGACATTTAATACTGAGCATAAGAAATGGTTACAAATTAACCATTTTCCAAAAGAAAAATTTACATTTGATTTTGACTTTCTTACTTGTGAAATAATTTGCAAATTTTTAAAATGCTGATATATTTTATTCTTTTTTATCTCTGTTTCAATAAAATACTTTTTTAGTCACTGAATGTTACAACAAAATTTGTGAAGTTTTTAAACAGAACCTTTCATTTACGATATCATATTATTTTTATAATAATTCTAAGATAACATAATTCAGTATTAAAGAAGTAATGAAATTATTTTATGAAAAAATATTTTAAAATATTTTGACATCAAATATCTCGTGAACTTTAACAACTCTATTACTTACCCAAAATACATTTCAACAAGTTTGACATCCTTTATGACTTTTCTATTTTGACATTCTCAACAAATAAATTCAAAGATTTTAAATATAGCCAACAATTTATAGAAAATTAAAAAAAAACTTTTATATAAAAGATAATGTATAAGCAATGTTTTTTTAACAATCTTACATATACATATGTATGTACATAATTACAAATTTATAACATCCCACCAAATTTTTTTTTCAACAATTTTTAACTGTATAAACTGTTAAAAAAGTAATATATGCACAAAGGTAACTAGATACCTACCTATAAATTAAAAATAATTAACTAACTATTCATCAATTACAAATTAAAGGTGTAAATATCATCACCTACTCTGATCTGGGAATTAAAAAAGAATTGATTTCATTTTGAATATCGAATTGAAATCATAATAAATGATGGCCTATAATTAATTTTCAATAAAGAAGATGTACGTGCGTACACACATACGTATACGTATGTATGTTAATTCATTGGTATTTATTGATTCAAATAAAATCTTTTACTAATTTATCAAAATTACAGAGCATTTGATTTCAGTTTCATTTTTTTGATATTTTTCTAATTTAAAACAAAAAAACGAAAAAAGAAAATAAAAATTTATTTGACCTAAATGCCTACCTATAACAAACGATTTATCGTTATAACATTTTGACCACAGATATCTAATCAATACTTAGTTGATTTCACTGTTGAAAAATATCATTTATTTTGGTTTGTAATAAAATCGCACATCTTCACTTTAATGTAAAATTTACTTATTTTGAAATTAGGAAGTTCAAAATTTTTTTTTCTTTTTTATAATTTATTAATTTTTACTATTGTAAACATTACATTATATTTAATATTATATTATAATATTAATTTTACGTTCGTGACATATACTTACATTTAAAAAATTTTTGTCGCAGTCCGAATATTCTAGGGCATGGGTAATTGTAAAATTCCAATATTTCAAAAAAAAAAAAAGATTTAAATTAAAGAGTATAGTGAACATACTGACAAACCTTAGAAAAATTTATTTTTGATGTCAATTTTGTCCAACTAAAGTGTATCCACTATCCACATTTAGTTCTTAAACCAATTAAAATGTCATCAAAAGAAAATCACCTACCATTCTACCAGTAAATTAACTCAATCAGGATGTTGATGCACAAATATTTTTTTAAGAGCTTACTAAAAGAATAGTCCTAATTAGGATATTTTGGAATTTTAATAAGTTCAACTGTATCTTAGATATTTTTACTAAATAAATTTTTAAATTTATGTTGAATATTTATAAGTTGTATTTGAGGGACCAAAGTGAACAAAAAATTGTTCTGGACGATACAAACTTATCAAATAATTGTGTAGTTTTTAAGATATAAGCAAATTAAATTAAAAGCAAAACTTAAAAAAAACTTTAGGCACCATTACCTCAAGAACCAAGAGAAACAGACATTCCCTATAGAACAACGTTTTGATCTCCCAAATATAAATATATAATCCTACAAATATTCCAGACCGAATCACCCTTTATTATGTACCGTATGTATAACAGTCACAACCTATTTTCTTTTGATAATTATATATTTATTAATTTTCCTTCCTTCATATACAATTGATTATCAGTTCGCAATTATTACTATACAGTATACAAATTTGTTTATAAGTTAATTTTTTCGAATATATAATGTTTTAATTTTTACTATTTAACTGTTCAGTTGTATTTTAATTTTATTTTAAAAGTCAATCTGTAATGTATCTGTACTATCAATCAAAGGATTTTTTTGATAAATAGTAGATATCTAGTAATAGAGCATTTTTGTTCCAAAGAAAACAAAAGTTTGATGTTTCCACAAACGGAAATAAGGTAATAGTGGTTCACGCCTACATAGTTCCAATTTTGTAAATATCATAATTTAGCATAATATGGAAACTTGATTGTGATCCGAACATCGCAAATTTGGGATAATCTTCTACCATAAGTATTTCCTTAAACTGAGAATAATTATATTTTCCATTTACAAAAAGTTTAAGAAAAACATCAACATTTTCATTCAGCACATACCTAAAAACCTTTAACAAATTTTTATTCAATAATTAAACAGAATCTTTCCTTATTTAAACAGTACAACACACGTTTGTGTTAAAAATCCGTTAACCTAGAATTTATTCAAAAGGAGTATTGGGTTTAGTGAGCTAAAGTCTCACAATTTGATAATGCAATGGAAGGAATTGTACTTATAATTGTACTCTAATCCTTTATAACGTCTTTCGGTGATTCTCAATTATAAGCAAAAGTGGCTAAATTCAGCTAAAGCAATCTGTTGTTAAGAATAAGTTGTTTAGAATACGAAATAAGTTTAGCCGAACAAACATAAATTCTAATCAAATAAATTCAAAATACATGTAAACTTTCATTTTAAAATTGAAAAGTACGTCGAATGGTTAAAAATTTGTTGACCATTTTAAGAATACATTATATGAACAGATTATCTTTACTAATTGAAAAACCAAAAAAAAAATTGGATATGGTGGTTTTCAGTTTTTGGTTAATTGACAATTTCAATAACGATAAAATTTTTATATTTCAAGCATTTTTATTTTATTACCAACAATAATATTGTACTTGCTATTAATAGCTACTTAATGCAGTAATAACTGAAAGGAAAATCAATTGAGGATGAAAAATTCAGTACAGATAGATCAAAGTTTTCCCTTTGTGGTTTAAGATATGCGCATACTTTAAGCAACAGCTTAACATATCATTAAAAAAAAGAGGAAAAAACTTGTATATTATTGTTATTTGATTTTCATTTTTTCCCTTTGTTATATATACACAATATATAGTAAAAAGAAAAGTATTGAAATAGAATTAAAATTATCCCAGACGATTTTTAAATAAACTCCTAACTTTTTAAAATTAGTTACATACAAGTTTGTTTTTAAAATATGTATGGACATCTCTCCAATAAAGTCTTAACATATTGTTACTAGAATTTCTAAAAATAAAAATTTTAAAAAATAAAAATTTGAATATCAAATTTAAAATCTAAATATGGAAAGTAAAAGTACTTACCCCTTTCTAAATTACATTTTGAGTTCCAATTAATGTATGTACTTGCATATATACGAAAAAGTCAAGTGGAAAGCATTTTTCATTTAATTTTCTTTATAATTAAACCATAGAAAATAAAATGATTGAATTAAAAAATGAATAGAAAATGAAATAAAAAAAAAGAAATATTTTATCAAAAAAAAAAAATGCCAAAGGTGTTGTTAATATTTAATCTAGGAACTATTCAATATCAATTGGATGCTATGATAGGTATAAATTGGCATAATTTAATTTAATATACATATACATACATCCATACACATATGAAAATTTTAAATTACACAAAACTTTCTCCAAAAATTTACCTTTTCAAATATTTAACTGTGATCAATTCATACTGCTGAGAAGTATTATAGTGAGTACTGTACTGGTACTTAATACGGTCAAATGTAATCAATAAATATAGGAGGTGGATTCATTTAAGATTTTGTATTATGATTTTGTTTTTGTCTTTTAAAGTTTTAAAACTTTTTTTATTTCGAATTAAAGAATCAAATTATTAAAATTTCCAATTTTATTATTTATACAAAAATTCATTTAAATTGTTCAAAATTAGAGTACCTATTATTGGAATTTTGGTTGAAAAAGTGATAGTTATTAATTAATTACAATTTCAAACAGAAAAAAAAAGTATAACAAAAAAATAAATGATATCATTAAAATAGAGTTTGAGTACATCTTTTTAAAAAATATTTCAAAAATTTTACAAAAAAAATAAGTTTTTATTATTTCTTTTTTTTTCTCATTTAAAGGTAATAATTTGTAAAGGTGTTACAATATTTTGACATTTCAAAAAAAAAAAAACAAAAATGGTTTCGTTTTATTTTATTTATAATCCATAACCTACAATTTACAATTATGATATTAATAACTTTTCTTTTTCTTGTATGAAAATTTATTATACGGTTAAATATGTATCTCCCAAAAAAATAGAAAAGAAAAGTTTTTTTTTTTAAAGATAATTAATATCAGAGGTCCGGAACGAAATAAGTATATTAGAATTTTTTTCAATGGTTATTTCAACATTTGGTTCTTTTCGGAACAAAATAAGAACATGCATATTTTTAAGTTTTGTTCCAGAAAGAACAAAAAAGTTTTTGCTCCGAAGGACAACAAAATTCTTTTAGGAATAATTTTGAGTTAAAATTGAAATAAAGTTCCGCAATACAAATTTTAGTGCTACGAGTTATTTATTAAGATGATTTATTTTGTTGTTTTCTTTGTTTGTTGTTCCCTGCTTGGTTTTCTGGTTATGCTAAAAAAGTTAGTATTGATGTTATTGATGATATTGATGTAAAGATGATAATAATGATGGTTATGATGGTAATGATTACATTGAATGATAATAAATGATGATATTAACTTTTTAGTGCAAAAAAAAATCTCTCCGAAGTTTTCATTTTTATTTCGTTTCGTTTCGGAACTTTGACTATAATGTTCTAATATCAAAACTTGGAGATTTCTAACACTTTCTTTTGAGTTAAATCTTAAGAAATACTACAAAAAGAATTTTTTAATTTGTATACTACTAAGGATAAAAACACTTTAGAAAAATGAGAACAAGCAGCTATAATTTTTTTTGATAGAATTTAACTCCAATATTTAACCCTTCAGTGAGGCAGTAAATAAACCTTGTCATATAGTCCTTATTCTGTAGTAATCATTCGACGTTATATCTTATTTATTTCTATTCTTATTGAATTATTATATTATAGGATATTAATTCATAATATGATAATATTTTTATATTTTTCTATTATTAATATATTATTATTTAGATGTATTCATTATTTACATGTCATTTGAATCCAGTCACGAATAATATCTCAATAAATTTTGAAACCAGATGATTTTTATAATGCATACTCGATCCGATATCTAATTTTTAACTACTACATACAACATTCAGTCAAAAAAAAATATATTAAATATTATTAACACTTACAGAAATAAAATAATCCATAAAGTTAAATTTTTCAAGAGAAAAATTTTAAAATTAAAGAACAATCATTCGAAAAAAAAAAACTTACTAAAATAAAAAGATATCAGTAGTATCTACAACAAACCTAATATAACCCCATCAAACTTAAATACAAAAACTTTTTAATTACTTGTTTTGATGTTTAGGACAACCGACATTCCATATCTTATTCAATAATGGTCCTAATATAATTTGTTTTAATAAAATAATCGTTATTTATAATAAATAAATTTAAACTCAATTAAATTAAACTAAAATCAATCATATTTATCTATTTTTTTTTATTTTAATTAAATTTAAATTTACAATGGGAAAATAAAAATTAAATAAAAAAACACCATAAATAATAGTTTTTAAAATTTATTAAGCCTAAACATATGCAACAATTTTTGAAATTATTTTTTTTTATATAGAAGTAGCACCTGTCATTTTTCTTTTTTTTGATTTTTTGATTATTATCTATCTTTTTCTAAATAAATTATTCGTGTAAAGCTTTTTTATTAAACTTTATTTTTTGTTTTTTGATAAAAATCGTTATTAAAAAAATTGGTAAACATTTCTTTTGTATATAAATAGTGAAACGCAATCGATAAATAATAATTTTATTTAAAATTAAATTAAATAATTAAAAAAAAATGTGAATATCGACAATTTACATGTGATAAACATCGAAGTGTAATGGAAACACAACTCTTTTCGTCGACTTGTAAAATTTTCAAAAGAAAGTGAAAATGTTTTTATCAAAAAATAAAAAAATATTATTATTTAATTTTTGTTTTTCATTCATAATTAATTAAATATATAAAAATAACCTCCCACATATTTTACATTTTCCTGTTTTTATCTAACAATAAAAAAAAAAAAAATTTCTTCCTCTTATAACGGAAAGAAAAGTAATTTTTATACGCATTATTGAATTTAAAAATTCGCGAAAAAAAAAAAAAAACATTTTTATCTTTAAGGTACGCGTAGTATAGTATATTATATAATATATTCAATGTATCGTTATATATATTTTGTATGTCATAAAACTATAATAAATTTGCAAAACAAAAACAAAGTAACCCATTAAGACCTTTTGTTTGAAACCTTAAGTTCATGGTTTCATCAAAAAAAGATAGATTTTATTTTTATTTTATTTTATTTTTTTAGCATTTAAACCAAAAACACAACATAATAATTAAATGATATTTTAAATGTGCACTTCCTGAACATTGATACTACTATGTTTTGTTTTTCTTTCCTGTTTATCTGAAAGATACATTTTTACTGTTTTTATTTATTTATTTTTTTTTTTGTAAATTTAAATCCATTAAATTTTTATGACTTATTTTTCTTTGGTGTTTATGATTTAATTTTTGCAGGTTTTTGCTCTGTATAACTTTTCATAAGTATAGTAGTCAGTTTCAGTTTGTAGATGAATATCTCAAACAAAAAAAAAAAAAAAAAAGATACAATTAAGCAGTTAAAATTAATGCTGATACTTTCATGATAACTATAAAAGTATATGGGTTAGTCTGTTGATACCTACATATTATCAGTCTCTATAGATTATTCGGAAGTCATTGTTTTTTTTTTTTTTTTTTTTTTTTGAGATAAGCAATAAATATATACAGATAAGAGCATATTAATGATAATGAATTCAACATTATCTAATATAGTATAATACAGTTACGGTTTAAGTACAGATTATATTTAAAAGTTACCATTTTTTTAATGTATGTATGCATGTATGTATATATAAAATTCTTGTTTAAATTAAATAGATTGTTTAAAATTTTTAAATTTTATTAATAAACTGCTTCAAATAAATTAATTTTAAATGTTATGCGTTAAGTACGTGCAGTTTCAATTAAATGAGATTTTATATTAGATACGGCACATCATGACGGAAAAAAAAAATGGTTTTTTTCTTCATTGTGATTTGTTTCATCTTTTAAACGAATGAATTTAAGCTTTATATACCAGATGTTATGTTCAATGTCAACGATATTTCTCCACAACCACAATTTTATATTCTCTTGTTACGTTTTAATATGTTTAAAGTTTACACAAAATATTGTTATATGATCAAAAATGTTTTTAAAAATTTCTTTAACATAAGACAGATTTACATATAGATAGTAAAATAGTTAAATTAATTAATTCTAAAAAAAAACAAGGTAGAATGTAAACCAACGGTTTTTAAAAGCGCACATTTCCAAAACTCAATACAAACTGTTTAGAATTGTGACTTGCGCTAAAATTTGAAAATTTCATATAAGAAAAAATGTGAAATAGGACATTTTTGAAATGTTGAGGGGCCGTAAGTCCAGAATCCTATATAACTAAGAAAAGCCGTTAACACACGTAAAAATATAATATTGAATCTTTAATTTTCATGTTATACCGAAGAAAAATTTTTACAGGTGTCTAAAAATAGCAAATTTTCAATTTTTGAGGCGTAATAACTCTTAAAAAAGAGGTGCTACCAAAAAATTTTCTGAGGAAACTTATACTAATTCCAAAACTTCTTTCTTGTCTCAATATTTCAGGATCCTATCTAAAGGCGTGCCGGAGTTAAGAAAAAAGAAATTTCATTGCAAAATGTGATTTTCACATAACGGTAAATTTAAATAGTAAATTTAAAAAAATTGTATAATTTTGATACTAATTTACAAAATTTAAAAAAATATCTGTCGCATGACGTTTTCAGATTGAAAAAATCTTAAGCAGAACATAAGATATATCCATTTAAAAATAGGGCTTTTTCAAAGTTTGAGGGGCTGTAGCTCCGTAATGGATAGGGCTACATGAAAAAGTTATTCCACAAAATTATTTTTTTTATGAGACCTACCCAAAATGGTTAAAATTTTTTTTCTCTATCTTTAACGGTGTAGAAGTTTTGTAAACAGACGGACGAACGGACGGACAGAGTGAAACTAATAAGCGCATTTTTTCAAATTTTTTTTTGGAAATGTGCTAAAAACTTGTAGGATATTTTAAAACCATCAATAAATAAACTATGCATGATTTACAACTTCTTTTGTACATTTTTTTAATAGGCTTAGTATTATTATTAAATTGATCTGGCAGGTATGTAATTTTCTTGGAGTCTTCTCTAGTGTGTTTGTAGTGCTAACTAGATTGTAAAAATTACTCCATAAAATTATTTGTATTGTTGTCCTAAAAACAGTTTTTCACTTTGAAAACAAAGTAGGTTTAATTTGTTTGGTTTTGTAGGTTTTTGTTTGTAATGTACATTTCAATTTTTGTTAACAAATTTGCAATCTAAAATTTTTTCATTTTCATTTCAGACCATTCTCCTTCAGAACTTATTAATATAACTATGAAATGAAATTAAAAGGTTTTCTATAATTGGAAACTTTTACAAAATACATATACACGTTATTTTTTTCCAACTTTACTAATTTTCTTAAGATACAACTGAAGGCAACTGAAGAACAAAAGTGTGTTGAGAAGGATATGTGTAATGGTCAAATGGCCTACCAAAATCAAAGGTAATAAATAGTAAAAAATTTGTGAAATGAATTAACTAAAGCTGATAGAATATTTGATCCAATAGTACTATAAAAAAAAGTAGTAAAAAAATAAAACTATTATTTCAAAAAATATGTTTAAAAGAAACTGGTTGCGATATGACACTGTTTCTGCTCACATTTTAAAGGATTTGCAAAATATTAAGAGAGAATTATCATCAATTGAAAAACTTTAGCTTTCCCATTGGATTAAATATGTAAAATCTACAGAAACTTATAAAATAGAAGGATTTGCAGATACTTCTGAGTCTGAAAAGGTTTACGGTGCAGTTGTTTATTTGCGAACAGTGAAAAAAAATTGTCAAATTTATGTAAACCTTGTAGCAGGAAAAAATCAAGTAGTACCACTAAGGTGGTTTCAATAATCATTACCAAGATTAGAATTGTATAATATATGTCTCAAAAGTGTAAAGTGTAAAGTGTAAAAAAGTGTATAATATATGTCTCACATCCGGCACAAAGAACCAAATATTTATTTCAGCAATCGAAATAAATCTTAACAAAAAAAAAACAAATGCTTTCTGTTTTGGTATGTAAAAAAAAAACATTTTACTTTTTGACTGTTAAGCAGGAAAAAATGTAACAACATAATAACTTAGGCACTTCTCATTATTTTATAGTTTTTGAAAGTAAAATTTCTTACTTTTAAAAAGAATGAAAAGTTGTTATTGGTTAATTTGATTTTTAACATTTTGAATTTGATTTTAACCTTAGAATTTCTTAAAAAATATTATAAAACAAATTTACTTTTTAATTTCAATTTCAAATTTATTTTTTTTTTTATTTTAATATAAAAAAGAAAACTCTCATGATCTGAATTCATAAATCATTAATATTTGTGACATTTTCGTTATGGTTCAAATCAAATCATTTTTGTATTGATTCAGGGAAATTTTTCTTTATTATTTTATCTTATTTAACAATCATTCTAATTCCGGTCCTTTAAATCTCAATACTATAATTTTATTTTTTTTTTTTTTTCTTGTTAAAAGGTTAAGAGATTAAAGTCATAAATGCCCTCTAGTAAAAATATATAGATGAGAAATTTTCTATAATATTTTAGTTTTTCTTTTGTTCATGAATTTGTGAGCAGTTCATGGTCTTTTGTAAATTAATCTGGAGAAGTGATTGTTGTTTAGATAACCTTTCTTCTGTTAACTTTCTTTTTTTCTTTTTTTTTTTGTTATGTATCTGTCAAGTTTTTTTTTTTTTTTTTTTTTAATATTTTACAAATATTAGATAATTCAATAAGATTAATTTGCAAAGATTTTAAATTGGATTAAATCTAATTTTATAAATATTTAAATGGATTGAAATGAAAGTCTAAAAATACTACAATGTTATATTTTTTCTTTATTTTATTGAAAATTTAAAATTTTGTATTTAATATCATAAAACAAAATAAACAGTTTAAGGGCTCACGATGACTCAATCGATTTTAAATAATGGTTTTTTTTTTTGGTATCACTATAGGTATAGTATAATTAACATTAGATATAATTGGCCAAGTATGTATTACAACTTATGAATTAAATTTTAAATCAATTACAACGACTGATGAGTGACTCTCGTTAGAAAAAATTAAAAAAAATTATTTTATTAAAGGCCGGCACTTTATCCGGCACTATGGCCGGCACTATGCCATCAATCTTTTGTCAATTTTTCAATTCTTTTAAATTAATTTTTGTATTAGGTTCAGCCAGAAAGCTGTAAATTAATTTTATTTTTATTCACTAATGGCACTGAAAAATTATTGGACTCATTACTTTTAATTTTTTTTTCACTTTGATCTTTCGATATATTTGAATATTTATCCTTTTTGATTCGATTCCTTTTAAAGTTTCCTTATACAGATGAACTTAAGTCTATCCTATTTTTTTTACCATAGATTTTAACAACGATTTTATTAAAATAACAAGGCAAAATGTAAAAGCAAAGATATTTAAAGGAGTACATTTTGCAATAAAAATAGTTTAGAATTATGGCTTGCACCACAATATAATTTTTTTCTTTACCTAGAGGCCACACGAGACAGTACTTGCAAGATAGTGCACAAATACATTAACATTTTTGACAATACTATTACATTTTTTAAACTATCTTCTCCACTGTCTTAACATTTTTCTAGCTAGTAATTGAGATACTAATTTTGACACTTCGAACAATTAAAAATGGCGACAAATGGAAATCAACATTCTTGTCAAATAAATTTTTTGCGGTTGTTTTATTTTTAATTTGATATTTTGTTTGTGTCTATTTTGAACATTAAATATTTTAAAAAAATATAAAATAAACTTGAAACATTTTGATAAAATATAAATAAATTTGAAAAATTTTGATAAAATACTAAATAAACTTAAAACATTTTGATAATAAATGAAATGTCTTGATAGTAAAAATGCTACATACATCACACAGACAGTAATTTGACATTTCGTATTACACACTCGCAAAATAGTAATACTGCCTCATCTGGCTGCCGGGTTAGAAGCTTATATATTAGAAAATATTGTGTAAAATATATAAAAGCGACACTTTCTTCAATAATAAGCCCTATATAATAAGCTGTTAACCCATATAAAAATTTTTACATTTTACTTTGGAAAAATGTGTAACGGTGTCTCAGTTTATACATAATAGAAAATTTTCAATTTTTAATCTGTAATAACAAAACAAGGAGAGACAAAAAAAATATTCTAAGGTAACTTTTCTCTTTTTTTGTAGGTAGATGGAAGGTTTGAGCGAGGGTAGGTAGAAATGGTCAAAAGACACTATAGAGAAGTGAAATGACCACGAATCTTCTGTGAGTGTTTGAATTTTAACTCCCTAAAAACCATCTCTCAAATATTAGGTTACATATAGGTCAAAGGAAGTAATGAGGGAATGAAAATTGATTTCAAATAGGCATTATTGTTAACGTTCACCTTTAATCTTTTCACGTTGTATATGTAAGCATTGGTAATTCTGGGAAGCACATGCGATGAGAGATGCTTCCATATTCGCGATTTTCGTATCTCAAACAAATTTCCATAAGCCGAATTATGCCATCTGGAAATTTTAGCTATATAGGGAATTTAGAACTACATAATACTCATTCAGAAACATATTCTTCACTCAAAATTCCAAAGTTCTAATTAAAAAGTGTACCGGAGTTATGAAGAAAAATTTTGGAAAATTTTATTTTATTTCAAATTTAAATACTAAATTGCAAAAAATTATTTAATTTTGATATTGATTTATAATGTTAAAAAATTTTGCTGCAGCTTGGTGTTTTAAGATTAAAAAAATGTTTAGCAAAAACTAAGAAATACACATTTGAAACTGATGTCTCTCTCTTTGACAATCTAAAATTTGTTTAAAAGATTGTTTTCTTTTTGAGCGAATTCTATCCGTTTTAAAAAATTTCATTTCTTTAACTTAAATGCCAATAAAGAAATTTTGAAAACAGACAAATAAACGGACAGAAGAATTTGCTAAAAATTATAAAACGTATTTAAATGAAACCTTTATCCATTTAGAAATCCCCAAAATAAATTTGTTCTTATTGTGCTTTACATGGCTGCGTTTCTGTTCTTAGGTAGCATAAATAGCACAAACAAGATACTGGTTTGTTTTATACTGTTACAATTAAATAAATGTTTTTTAAATTTATTATACACCAATGAATTTTTTCAGAACTTTACAAAATTTCCTTCTTGTCTGCAGAATCAGACGTCGTATTCTGTTAAGAAAGTTATTGCTTATTTTCACCTCTCTTATACCACACCACCGCCGTTTACAGCATTTATAACATGTTGATAAAATAAAACTAAAGTTTTCAATGTCTCTCCCTCCCTCTCTTTTTAGATATTAATTATTTTTAATAATTTTTTTTTATTTTTTATTTATTTTATTTTTACAAATATCAGTTTTTCATTGAAAACAAACTCGTTTATACAGAATTTTTTACAAAATTTTTAACAATTTTTTTTAACAATTTTTTTCTTTAATTATATTTTTTAATCATTCGCACTTTTATATTGATTTCTTACCATTTTGTGCACATTTTTACAATAATTGCATCATTGCATGGTGTATAATTTCTATACATACGAAATATTGAGAAAATTTAAACTTAATCATAGATAAAAGCTTTAATATAAGCTTTAATATACTTAATCATAGATAAAAGTTTTAAATATCTATGAGAAATTAAAATCATAGATATTAACATATCAAGAACCAAATAGAAGGAAAGAAAGAAGGTAAAATCATCCACTGGTAAAATACCACTATATACCACAATCAACTCTTGAAATGCTAAATCTAGAATTATTTGAGCCAGCTCGGCCAAGAGCACCAAGGACTCATGCACTTTTTGGTTGTAAATATTTTAAAAATCATAAATTTATTGATAAAACATGGTCATATGAACAATACAAAGAACAATATAACTATATGGTAAAGTTATTAGGTATGTAATGTATAAAGGATTAATTATTGTAATGAATATTGAAATTTATTTTGTTTCCTTTAAGAAAAAAGATCAACATTAAACCGATTAGAAGTTCAGGAGAAAAAAAGAAAATTAAAAGAAATATACAATAAATTAAAAATGGAATTGCAAAATGGTAGAGAACTTTTATGTTCAGGTTTAGAAGAGGTTCGAAAAATTCATAACATATTATTGCATGATCCAACAACTGAAAGATTATATATACGAATGTCGACTCATGCTATGGTAGAATTAACAAAACAAAAAACATTTTCATTAAGAAAAGAAAGTGATAAATATCATCATACATTGAATATTTTAAAGAAAAAGTATAAATTGAAATTGGTAAGAAATATAAGATTACTTTATAATTAATTAATTTAGAATCAAAACAAACTGACCTTCTATCTCCCTTCTTTTGGCATTTTAAGTAGCGGTTAACTTTAAGTAATTTTCACAACACTTCCAAAACCTTAATCAAATTCATATATTTAAAATAAATATTATTTTCTGGCAGTTAGCCAGTTATTAAGTTTACTAAAGATTTTTAAGATTTGAACATTGTGAATACCATTACCAAAGCGCCTACGTTGCTTAAAATGAGTTTGAATTTAACAATAAATTTCCGTTCAAAGTATACTTTTCGTATATTCAAATTTCAGCCTATTATTTTGTACGTTATACTTAATTTACTTACTTCTTATTAGCTATTATATTCAATGCTGTTTTATGAACACTTAATGCCTACCTTAAATTTTCTAGTGCAGCTATTGCAACATTATGGTAAAGTTAACATCTTAGGCATGAAACTAATGAAAAAGTAAGAAGTTGCTTCATTCATATATATTTTTGATCTAGCTAAAGATATAGGTAAGCCTCTCAGTTATGTTTCATCGCAAAATCTTCTTTTTTAAATTCACCCAAAATCTTCTGGTTTTTTAAAAACGAAAGGTGGAGTATATATACATTGTACATATTGAACAGCAACCATTAAAACTGAATTGAGATTCATAATAAAGTACAAAACAGCAATCCGTCTAATAAACGAGTCTAATAAGACTCTCCCCACTTGGCTCCACGCCTATCAGCAACACTTAACTTGTTAAATATCTTGTAGAACTGCGTATTTGTTCTGACATAGGAATAAAAGTATTATGACTCCATTCAAAGTTTTCTAAACAAGAAAAAATTCAACTGTGTATTCTTAAGTATTTCAAATTGCACATTCGACTTTATTTGTAAGACCAACATTACCAAATCTGGAACCATCTTAATAGCATGTTTTCTTTAAAATTAACGATATAATATCGTTTAAAATATTCGAAACAATTTAAGAAGAATTTTTTCACTATCTACTCTTAATTTTTACTTATCCAATGCTCATGCAACCTATTCTTTGTTACATTAGACGCTACTTTACTATATGGTTAGCGACCTTCTTCCAAAAAAAAAAATTTTTTGATATTAATATTTATTTTTATGACAAACGATAATTATTTTATAACAACTTATAATAAAAGAATAATAGTACATTCTATTAAATTTATTTGACATTTGGACTCGGATACTCTCAAAAACGGTTCAAGATAGATGGAACACAATTCAAAGACCATTTATTTTTTCTTATTAACCATTTTATTTAAAATTTATTGCTTTAATAATTAAAAAAGTTGGAAAAAGGACGTGTAGAAGATTTAATTGAATGGCAGAATGAATTTGTTTTGCCGGAAGAAACTGATATCAGAAAATATCGATCAATGATTACTGCTTACAAAATTCGTAATAATGGATTAGCAGCAATTCAAAGAGCATATCGTAAAACTATAGAAATATTACGTAAAGATGCACTTTATTATGAGCCAGTACTTAATTCATTGGAGGGTGATATTCAAGAACAAGAAAAATTTATTCAACACGTTATAATGTTAGGTCTTCCAGCACAAAAAAAGCAAGTTATTTTAAAAAACGATCTTAAGGTTACTATATAAAATAATAAAAAGAAAATGTTTCATATTTTCTTGTCATTTGATCAAAAAAAAATAATAATGTGACATTTAATTTTAAGGAAAATGAACAACAAACTTTAAAAAATAGCGAAGACACAAAAAATATGTTAATAAATATAAAACAAATAGTTAATATTGCAGAAAATATAACAATAAATAAAGTTAGAAACAATGTTAGTAATAAATTTCATCTAGTATTACATTTAAATTAATACAATTTACCTATTTTTTTATTTTAAAGATGAGAAATCTAGGAGTTAAAGGTCAATATTTAAGAACAACAGCTTCAATGAGATCATTATCACTTGAAGCAGCAAGACTTGCCAGAGAAATAAAAGAATTAGAAAATGCAACAGTTGCTTTAAATCCTAAGAATATTGTATTAAGGTGACCTTTTGGAATTTTCAAAAATATATTTCGCTTTTAATATTTTCTGATTTTTGCCAGATTTTTGCCTCACACATTACCGAGCTTCTGAATTCTTTAACCCCTAATTGAGGCATAGGACGTCTAGAAACCCCTTCCACCTTGTGCGATCTGCAGCAATCCTTTTTAGTTGTTTTATTTTGCACTTCAGTTAAAGCAGTCCTTCTCCGTATTTTGCTTGGTTTGCCAACTCGCCGACTACCTTATGGATTCCATTCAAAACATTGTTTACCAATGTTATTGTTTGGCTTCTCAAGATGTATCCTATTCATCATCACTTTCATCATTGTTTGACTTCTCAACGTATGTCCGATTCACCGCGATTCAAGATGCGTCGTAAACATTTGTTTATATAAGTTTGGAACTTTTTGAATAAAAAAATAAAAAGTAGCTATTTTTAATGTGAAAATGTATCTTAAGTAATACATAGAAGTGAAAGCTCCACTATCATACTATTACAAGTACTAACGCTTTTCCCTTCCTTGATACCAGAAAGATGTTTATTGATTTTCAAACATTTTTTTCAAAAGATAACTTATGCTAAGATCTTTCGCCTGTCAAAATTTCAAGGTCCTGATTCTAAAAACACGTTTCATACTGATTTTAAATTTATAACACCTTCTTGGTATCAAGATAGGAAAAACCGTTAGCCCATTTAAAGTATAATATTGGAGCTTTAAATTTATAAAAAATAATACTAATCAGAAATAAATACCTGTTCCGTAATCGGTGAGAATAAATAAAAAAGTTGTTCCACAAAATTTTCATTTTTTTATGAGGACTATCTATCTATGGTTAAAATTTTATTACTCTATCAAGAGAGAGAGAGAAATTACTGCCTCAGCAAATAATACCCGTTAATTTATATATGCATGTGCAATTAAAAATGGACATGCATGCATGTGTAGTATATAGACTGTTTTAGATTTGAAGTAATATTTAATTTTTTTTCCTTTTGTTATATTATAAGATTTGAACAAACTGCAAAAATTTTGGAACCATTCAAAACATATCTTCAAACAGAAGAAGTAATAATGGAAAAAATGAATTTTCAAACAACAGGATTACAAGCAATTGAAATTGAACAAAGATTTTCATTTACGGAAGAAGATGAAGAGTAAATATTAAAATACAAAATTAAATTATATTTATATTTAAAATAAGTTAATATAAAATATATTTTTATAAAGAATATGGAAGAAAATTGAAAAGTATAAAAAAAGAATTATTTATGAACGTAAAAGGCAAAAGGAAATTCAAAAATTCATTGATAAGACTTCTTGGCTGTATACAAATTTAAAGTAATTCAATAAATTTCAAACCTAATATTTATTATATATATATATTTTTTTTAGATTAACTGTTTGGAATTTAAATGATGCTTTAAGACATGTTGGAAATAAATTAGAAGATACACGTGTACCATATCCAAATGTTCTTTTAAGATTACGTTTATTAGACTTTCCTCAAAAAGGAAAAATTTCAAGACCACCACCTAAATTATGTGAAAATAGTAAGTTTAATGATAATTAATAAAACAAATACAATTAGGTAGCAGTTAAAATAAATTTCTAATTAATTTCAATTTCAGTTGATTCCTTATTAAATGATCTTTTGGTAAAAGCAGAAGCTATTGGTAGACGACATAGCACATTAAGACCAGCGCCAGAAATATTATGTCAAGTACAGAATATGTATCAAAATTTATGTAAAAATTCTGAACCAGAACAAGAAATACCAACAGAGCAACAAAATATTTGTAATTATTTTTTGTTAATGAAACTCAACAATACGTTTAAAATATTTTATTTTCATTTTAGTGTCAGATATTGAAGCCGAAAAAGAAAACCGACGAATTTTAACACGTACCCAAATGAAACAATTATCATTAAAAATTGTCGAACTTAAAAAGAAAAAAGATTGGGAATGACAAAAAAGGGGAAACAACAAATTAGATATAGTTTTAAAAGAGTGTTCATTATATATCATATTATTAATATAATATTTAAATAATAAATTATGTGCTCTTGAGCCTTACAAAGATTTTCCAAAGTAAATTGTATTGTTGTCATTTTATTTATATTTTAAAATAGAAAATTAGAATTATTATAAGCTGATTTAGTTTCTGGCTGATACTGGTTAACATTCCCTTATCTTATTCGCTCTGTATTGACATGTTAGAAGCATTCTTTAGATATAGCAATATCTTAAATGAGTTTATTAGATTTTACAGCAGAGTAGAGTTTATACAACTATGGATAAGTCCTTTAACAGAAAAGAATTTTATTTTGACCAATTTGTCTTGACTTTCAATACATTTTTGAATTTCGTGATTCTAAATCTAACATAAACATATATCGCCCATTTGGAGAAAATCATGAAAAAAAGTGTAGGTGATAGTCAGCACACGTAGAATTCAATAAAAATTAATCTATGTGTGTATAACTAACTCTTAACGAATTCATTAATCGTTAGTGTTTTTTTTTTTTGAGAATTCTTATAATAGCGATGTTATCAAAACTCGTGATTTAGTTTTTTATTTGGATTTTGAACAATCGTAAGTTTTTGTGAAATTTCAGCCTTTTCAAAATAATGCTCTCCATTGTTTAAGTGTGGAACAAACGCAAACAAGAAGGACATGGCACTTCAAGCCAACTAATAAATATACATGCCTACGCTTATTTCATATAGAAATTTTATGATACCTAAAAATTTTGTAATTCTGATTTTCTAGAATTACAAAATCCATTATCCAGAATTCTAATATCAAGAATTTTATAATTCACAGTCATATATATATTTTTGCCGTTCGTTTTTCAAGTATTTCAAGTATTAGTTACATAAATCATTTAATTTAAAACTCTTGTGTTAAAATTTTACAAAAACTACCTTTTAAATAATTGCAATAAATCAAAAACCTGCGGTTGCACAGAGGACCAATTACAAGGAATTTTAAATAATATTAATGTTATTCAAATAATATAATCATAAGGGTAGAAAAATATATACATAAATATTTATTTATTGATGATGTTTATGCATTATCCCATAATGCACAAAATTCAAATCTTTCTTTAAATTTATTTGTAAATTTTAAATTAATAATGCTAATTATATTGCGATTAGATCAATAAAACAATATGAAATTTTTTTATTCAACAGGTAAAAATATGATTGTTAAAATAGTTACCAGTTTATTTAATAATGTTAATTCTTACACACCAACCACTTATTGAACAGGTAATTTGAAAATACAGTATTCCAGTAAATCGCAGTAAATCCCAGTAAATATTTAGGTAATTATCTTCACAAATATTTACTATTTGAAAAAAAAAACGATTTAAATACGACAGGATTTATCTTAGAAGTTATCAGTTATAAGATAACTACGACACCAATTAAAACAATTTAAAATTAATTGAAGTAAAATTTTTAAAACTATTTTAAAATACAGTATTTATTTAGTATCTGTATAAGTCATTTATAATTTATCTTAAACTTTGTGAAATAAACTGAATAATTAATTTAAAAATCCATATTGCAAATCAAAAAAACAAAATTACAAACAATGAATAATATTAAATTTTATGATAATGAAATTGATTTAAATGATATCACATTAGAAAAAGAATTTATAAATTCAAAAGAACCATGGTGTATTGTTGATTTAAATCGAATTATTGAACAATATCGTATTTGGATTAAAGCAATGCCTAGAATTCAACCATATTTTAATGTATCATTAAATGATCATCCAATTATATTAAAATTATTAAAAGAATTAAATTGTGGTTTTAATTGTGTGTCAAGAAATGAATTGGCAAAAATTCATAATTTAAAAAATAATACAAAAAATATTATTTTTAATAATCCAATTAAACAAATTTCACATATACTGCATGCTAAACGTTATGAAATTTCAACAATGATATACTCTGATGAAGAGGAATTATATAAAATTAAAAGATATTTTCCAAAAGCTAATCTTTTACTTCGTATCACTGAGAATAATGAAAATACAAATTTATCAACAATATTAACGTCATCGCAACCAACATTGACAACCCAAGATACTGCATCAACAACGATTACCTGTAATTATAATATTAATCATTTTAAATTATTAAAAATTGCTAAAGATTTAAAATTAAATGTTATTGGATTGTCATTTAGTGGTGCTGTAGATTCAATGAAAAATTTCTCAATATATAAAAATTACATTAAAATTTCATCAAAATTATTTCAATATGGAAAAGAACTGGGTTATCATATGAATGTATTAAATATTGGTGGAATGAATGAATTTACAAATAAAAATATTTTTAAAATTGGTAATATAATTTGTAAAACATTAGATAAATATTTTCCAAGTGATACTTCCACTGTTCCTTTAAATATAATTGCTGAACCTGGACATTTTTTAATTGAATCATCACATACTTTAATTTGTAAAATTCATTCAAAAGAAGAAATTATTTTAGAAGAAAATTATAATACAAAATCATTTATATATTATATAAATGATGGAATTCATGGATCATTTAAATATCAAAAACAAAAGAATAGAATCATATTACCAAAATATTTTGTTGATGATGATGATGACGATGAAGACGGTAATGATGATGATGGTACGTTTAAACATACATGTTATCAAAAATTAAATAGCAAAGAAAAAAATATAAAAAAAAGAAATTTTTATAAAAGTTATATATTGGGTTCATCATCAGATCCATTAGATAAAATATGTGAAAATATTTTCTTACCTAATTTAGAAATTGGTAATGTTTTAATTTTTGAAAATATGGGAACAAATATGATGCCAATGATTAGAGCAACAAATAAATTAACATGTACTAAAATAAAATTTTATTGTACTAAAAAATTAGCTGAACGTTATATAAAAGAATTTAATTTACAATTGAATCATTTGAACATTTAAAGTATTTACGATAATTATAATAAAAATTTTATATTGAAAAATGTAAATAACAGTTATATAATAAAATTATATTAAATAAAAT
Organism: Poecilobothrus nobilitatus; assembly: GCA_947095535.1. NCBI lineage: Eukaryota > Metazoa > Arthropoda > Insecta > Diptera > Dolichopodidae > Poecilobothrus > Poecilobothrus nobilitatus. The sequence goes on along the minus strand of OX352773.1, from coordinate 237,456,619 downwards.
TAATTATAGTTTAAATTATTTATTTTTGAGATTGAGATTTTATTATTTCTATCAATAAATCGAAATTTTAGAAAGAGACAAAAAAATGAGAATATGTATCATGTGTTTATGAGAAATTTTTTAAATATAAAATATATATACGTTTACACACACAATCTACATACGGATAAATCGCGCAGAAATACTATTTCAAAATTTAAATATATAAAGTTCAATATAATACAGTAATACATCACACAATCAAAGTAGCCATCAAGTTGTCATCGCAGCTATCGCGTAATAGTTGAACAATTTTTAATTTTAACGCAGAATCTCAACTTTGACAGTTAATTATTGCCATATTAATTGTTATTGTTTTTTTTTTTTTTATTTAAGAAATACTTAAGTGATTGTTGCAATAAAATAGTGGTAAAGTAGAGATTGTTGCAATAAAATTTAAATATACTTGACCGAAAGATATTGTTTTAACACTTGAAATTAAATATACCTATACATACAAATATTTATATGTAATATAGTTTGGGTACTTTATTTATTTTATTTTTTTTTAGTTTTTTTTTTTTTTTTTTTTTGGCACTTAGAGGGACAACGCAAGACCACCTATATACTGACAAGATTACTTATTATGGAATTTTTTTTTTTAAATGGCCGCCAATCTTGTACTTTTTAGTATAAGTTAACAAAGAGAATTTTCGTATAAGATAAATTTTCGCGAAGATTTTAAAATAAATTTTAAAAAAAATCTAATTAGAATTTAAAATATTAAATGAGTGGAATTAGTAAAAAACGAAATAAAGATTTGAAAAATAAATAAATAAGTAGTGCAGTGATTCAGTGATTTCTAATTAGAAAAAAATGTTTTATGTAAAAAATGTAAATAGTAATAACAATAATAAGAATAATAGTAAACTAGTATATAATAAAAATAAGAAAGTAATTATTTTAAACAAATAAAAAAAAGTGAAAATAATTCCAACATTGTGCAGTGTACCCGGTTGCAACGCAAACAGCCATAATGCACCGGAATACACTACATGTTTTTTGTTTCCAAAAGAAGCAGAACTTCGAATAAAATGGCTTAGGGCAATTAGAACATCTGATTTGAAAATATCTACACATACCAACGTGTGTGTAAAACACTTTGCGGAGGAACATATAAAAAAAGGAGTATATTTTATTATAAATGGAACAAATACATTTTTACCGAATAAAAAATGGACACTCAAGCCAGGTACCATTTCAACAATTTTCCCCGATGGGCCTTCTTATCTTACTACAAAACCAATTAAGATAAGAGGAGACCCAGAAGCAAGATGGAAACGTTTTTTAATATTTTAAACGTTTTGGAAAATATAAAAAAATGAGCGGCTGTAGTTATAACGTATCAGTTCAGCAAATTTTAGAGTCCGAAAGAAAAATCAAAGGTACCAAAATATTAAAACTACATTCATTTTCTAACGATGATATACACTTAAAAGATCTTTTTTTTAACTTTTCAGATGACTGATCACCCAGAAATAATTGACATCTTCGAAATTCTAGATGACAGCGAATATCAAAAAATAGATGGTAGATCGATGGCTTCACTAATTTTTAAAGCTGAATATGTAGGAAAAAAGGTAGCTGAACATTTCATTTGTCAAACAATGGGTAAATGCATTACCATTTTATTAACTTCGCGTGAACTAGATTTTGATTTCGATGAGAACTTTGCTTATTTACAAAATTTAGACCGCGGAGGTCTTTTATATCCATCGTCTTTGGGTATAGAAATCGCCACCAGTGCGTTTAAAATTTTTCAGACAATAGTATCGGAAAAATTTGAAACAATTTTTATAAAAAGCACCAATCAAAACTCATTTTTATACCCGTACGATAGGATCGGGTATAATAAAATTACTCCTCCGTTTGTAACACCTCGAAATAAGCGAGCTAGATATACCTTCAAAGGTATGGATCGGATCAGAAAAAAATTCTAAGACGTTTGAGCCATGTCCGTCCGTCCCTCCGTCAGCACGCTAACTCAAAAACTAAGAAAGCTAGAACCTTGAAACTCACACAAAATATTCTGGGAGTAATTTGTAGGTTCCCTTTTCTTTTTTGTTGAGTTTGGACCAAAACTTAGGGTAGATCTCGAACACCTAACTTTTAGATCCCCACATTTTTTTTGAAATAGATCTATGAAATTTAACTGCTGATAGATCTCACAAAAATATTAATTTTATTTTTACTAACTTTTTTTTGTAGCCCCACCCGTTACGGAGCTATGGCTCCCCAAAGGTTCAAAAAAGGTCTATATTTAAATTGTTATAGCACAAGTTGTATAAGGTATATCTTCATTTTGAAAACGCTAAACGATTACTACTTTTATTAGCTTTAAAAGTATATATACAATAAATATATATTTGTGGCATACGGTGTCTTAATTTACCGTTATGCGAAACTCAAATTTTGCAAAATACTTTAACCCTTCTATCTTCTAAACGGTTTAAGTTGGAAACTTGAAATTTTGACAGAAGTTAGAACTTTGAAAATAAGTATGAGTCATTTCAGAAATTTTTTTTGTATCACCCTTCGTTTAGGAGCTGTAAGGGGTCAAAAACTGAAAATTTTCTATTTTTAAACACCTGTAACTTGAACACCTGTTCAAATTTTTTTGAAGTAATACACAAAAATTAAAGCTTCAACATTATACTTTTATTTCTGTTAACAACTTTTATTAATAATATAGGGTTACTTTATAATTGACGAAAGTGTTACTTGATTTTTTCAAATTTTCTAACAAATTTCTTTAACGAATTTTTTCCATTTTGTTTTACTCGATAATTTGAAATTGTTGAGGATATAATGCGTAGTACAAAAAAATGTAAATAAACAACATAACGGTTGCTTGACGAATTTTTATTATTTACATGATATTGATATATATACATACTTATATAATATCATGTTTATTTACAATATATCGTATATGTCACTAGTGAATGAATGATAAGAGTATAGATGTATATTATATAGCGCCGTATTTACATACATATATGTATTTTATTGTACTTATAAGAAATGATTTTGTCAATGGAATATTTAAATATAATATAATATAGTATTTAAAATTATATTTATTATTTTGTACTAAGTAAATTTAATATACATTTACCGCTTAGTATTAAATGGTACTATAGAATATTTGAAAAAGTTTTGGATTGATAATCGTTATGTGGAAGGTTAGAATCTGCTTTTGAAGAATGTATATATAAACATATAGTTTGAATATATGTACAACCCATAGTTCTAGAAATTATAAAATTCACCCAAATTATTTTAAAATACTAAAATATTAAAAAAACGAGGAAGAGTGCAGTAGAGTAGACTGTGTCAACTCTGGGATACCCGTATGAACGTAATATATCCTGTTTCTATAAAACTTGATCATCTTTTAAAAACATTCAGAGTTTTAGTACCGAACTACAGAGATATATTTATGTAAATTGTGGAGTTGTATGATAGCTACCCGAATCTATTGCGCCTAGCTTCATTAAGTTCCAAGAAATGCAAAAAGCCTGAACCGGCTGCTTTAGACCATTCAAATTTTACAAAAGTTTTTGGCATGCAACTCGACACTTTTTCACTAAATTTCAGATAGCTAGCTTCAATAGACACTGAGTTATTTTCATTTAAAAAGAGAAGTTGTATGGCAACTATCCGAACCTGTCATATCATCACAACAAAATTTTACAGAAGTTGTTGCCATAAAACTCGATCATCATTTGCAAAATTTCAGATACCTAGATTGAATAGACACTGGGTTATTTCCATTTAAAGAAAGAAGTTGTATGGCAGCTACTCGAACCTGGCGGCCGAAAATGCTGGAGTTAAATAGCAAAACTAACAATTTTGTAAAAGTGACGTAAAAAAAATTTCAGCCTCCTAACTCCTTTATTTTTTGAGTTATCGTGCGGACGGACACTGAGTTATTTTCATTTAAAAAGAGAAGTTGTATGGCAGCTACCCGAACCCGTCGCACCACCACAACCAAATTTTGCAGAAGTTGTTTCCATAAAACTTGATCATCATTCGCAAAATTGCAGATACCTAGATTGAACAGACACTGGGTTATTTCCATTTAAAGAAAGACGTTGTATGGCAGCTACTCGAACCCGGCGGCCGAAAATGCTGGAGTTAAATAGCAAAACTAACAATTTTACAAAAGTAACGTAAAAAAATTTTCAGCCTCCTAGCTCCTCTATTTTTTGAGTTATAGTGCGGACGGACACTGAGTTCTTTCATTTAAAAAGAGATTTTGTATGGCAGCTACCCGAACCCGTCACACCACCACAACCAAATTTTGCAGAAGTTGTTGCCATAAAACTTGATCATCATTCGCAAAATTTCAGATACCTAGATTGAACAGACACTGGGTTATTTCTATTTAAAGAAAGACGTTGTATGGCAGCTACCCGAACCCGGAAACAGAAAATGCTGGAGTTAAATGGCAAAACTAACAATTTTACAAAAGTGACGTAAAAAAATTTTCAGCCTCCTAGCTCCTCTATTTTTTGAGTTATCGTGCGGACGGACACTGAGTTCTTTTCATTTAAAAAGAGATTTTGTATGGCAGCTACCCGAACCCGTCGCACCAGCACAACCAAATTTTGTAGAAGTTGTTGCCATAAAACTTGATCATCATTTGCAAGATTTCAGACGCCTAGCTTTATTAACTTCCAAGAGGTGCAAGAAGCCTGAACCGGCTGTTCTAGGCCAAACTAATTTTACAAAAGTTGTTGGCATATAACTCGACACTTCTTTACTAAATTTCAGATTCCTAGCTTCAATAAACACTGAGTTATTCTCATTTAACCGGATAAGTTGTATGGCAGCTACCCGAACCCGCCGCACCACCACAACCAAATTTTACAAAAGTTGTTGCCATAAAACTTGATCATCATTTACAAAATTTCAGACGCCTAGCTTCATTAGGTTCCAAGAGGTGCAAGAAGTCTGAACCGGCTGCTCGAGACCAACCAAATTTTACAAAAGTTGTTGGCATGTAACTCGACACCTCTTTACTAAATTTCAGATTCCTAGCTTCAATAAACACTGAGTTATTCTCATTTAAACGGAGAAGTTGTATGGCAGCTAACCGAACCCGCTGCACCAGCACAACCAAATTTTACAGAAGTTGTTGCCATAAAACTTGATCATCATTTGCAAAATTTCAGAAACCTAGCTTGAATAGATACTGAGTTATTTCTATATAAAGATAGAAGTTGTATGGCAGCTACTCGAACCCGCCGACCGAAAATGTTGGATTTAAATAGCAAAACTAACAATTTTGCAAAAGTGACGTAAAAAAAATTTCAGCCCCCTAGCTCCTTTATTTTGTGAGTTATCGTGCTGACGGACGGACGTACATGGCTTAATCGACTCAGAATTCGATTCTGAGCCGATCCATACCTTTGACACTATATCTAGCTCGACTCCTTTAAGGTGTCACAAACGTAATGGCAAATTTATTATACCCTTGAACATAGTTCATACGGGTATAATAATATTGTAAGCAGAGTGACAGGCTGTGAACATACTAACGGTTCGTACGGGTATCTAAGAGTTGACAAAGGCAACTGTATTCTTCCTCGTTATATACTGTAATTATTGAAAAAATTAGTTTAAATTTAATCGAATCGTAAAGTTGCGGTAATAGTTTTTCGCGCATTTAAAAAAAAAAGCCATAATAACTTGGTAACTAACTTTTAATGAATAATTATTGTAAAAATAAAAACAGTGAAAAACGCGAACTTAAAAAAATCCGTTGAAGTAAATTCATTAAAGCAAAGAAAATTGAATACCGTAAATTAAAATCTAATTCACGCAAAGTTAATATTTCAATTAATTATTACAATTTTCTTACTTTTATTTCTTATTATTTATTATTAATACTAGAAATTTTCTTACTTTGTAAATATGTTTAATACTTTTATTATAAATTTTCTTTATACATATGTACAATACTTTTTGATTTTATTAAAAATTTTCTTTTAAATACGTGCAATACTTTACTTTTTGTTATTAATCTAATACTATGCATCTAATACATTAATTCAAACATTTTTAAATTAAAACAAGTTCTAAAATAAATAAAAGTAAATACAAAACAAAACAAATTCTCTTTCTTTATTTCTATTTACTAAATATTGTCATAACAATTAACTAATTTAATTCCAATTAACTAATGAATAATTATATAAAGTATTAAATTATTTAATTTCAGAAAATGCATACCAAGGAAAAGACTGGAACTGGATCCGATTGTCATAACAATAACAAAGAGAATTTTCTTAAGAATGACAGATTCATTTAATGGCAAAATTTTGAACCAAGCACTAAAGCTCTAATATGAAATACATTATATATTTTTAAATGACTAATTTTAAATATTTGATAAAATATCTTACCTATATTAAAGTTATTTGCATCTGAGTCAAATTTTTTTGCATTAAATCTGCTGCTTAAATTGATTTTGAATTCAATGTGTCTTCTTAAATAACTAAAAATTAAGTAGTATTAAGTTATATTTTAAATTAAAGAATACGTACTTGATTGAATTGAAGAATTTTTAATCCCTTAATATTTATCTTGTATATATATTAAGAAGATTCTATGTATTTTTATTCACCAATTATTTTAGTCACAACTTTTAAATTATTTTCCAGATCTACTAGAAATAAAAAATATGAATAGTTATAAATAAAAAAGAATTTCAAAAAATTAAATTTAAAACCTTAAACTTCTTTGTAAACAATTATTCTGTCAACCAGATATCGCAGTCATTTTGAATGTAATAAGCAGGCCTGTTAGTGACAACAAGGGTTTTTATACATACTTGAAAAATTTGATAGCTAGCGTTATTTGACACTTTGCAGCTTCATGACTGCGCTTATTCTGTTCAAGACTTAAACATTCTTTAGACTTAACATTAAAAAAAAAACAAGCTCTGAAAATTAGAAATTTCTTTGTTTTTTGAGAATTACAGTACACTGATACAAAAATATAGAAAATTAGTTAACGTCTGTACATTACGTACCTAATGTAAAAAAAAATAGTATAAAATAAAATTATTTTAAATCCTTTAGAAATATAAATTTTTAACTTTAACTTTTTTTATTTATAATATTTAAAATCAAATTACTTATGTTTATGTATATGTACTTATTTACGTTATTTACAGAGGTTACATTGTTATTTTTTTACTTTGCAACTATGATATTATTATTTGACTATGAATTAGATTAAAAATTATATAATATGGAAACATATTTTACAAGGAAAATTTGGTAAAAAAAAAAAAAAACAAATATAAATTCAAATCATAAAGAAATCATATACATACGTATACGTATGTGATTTCTTTATGATTCAAATCATGATATTTAATCTGTAAATTAGAGACATTTAAAACCCTTTTACTCAATGATTTACCAACCAACTTTAATTTTTATTTTTAAATGTTATATATCATTATACTCGTATGAACTATGTTCAAGGGTATAATAAATTTACCATTACGTTTGTGACACCTTACAGGAGTCGAGCTAGATATAGTAAGGCGTCGAGCTATAGAATCGAATTCTGAGTCGATTAAGCCATGTACGTCCGTCCGTCCGTCCGTCCGTCCGCACGATAACTCAAAAAATAAAGGAGCTAGAAGGCTGAAAAGACGTTACTTTTGCAAAATTGTTAGTTTTGCTATTTAAATTCAACATTTTAGGTCGGCGGGTTCGATTAGCTGCCATACAACTTCTCTCTTTATATAGAAATAACTCAGTATCTATTCAAGCTAGGTTTCTGAAATTTTGCAAATGGTGATCAAGTTTCATCGCAACAAATTCTGTAAAATTAGGTTCTGCTGGTGCAACAACTTCGGGTAGCTGCCATACATGGCACATGCATAGGGGCACATGCATAGGGGCGGCAAATTCCTCAAAAAAATTCTCCAAATTTTTTTTAATGTTTTTTTAAATTATATATGTATGTACCAATACATATAAAATATTTTGTGCCAAATTTATTTTACATAAGTGTACATCTTTATAAATTGTAGAAAAATGTATATATAAGGCTAGATATCTACCAATATCATCAGTTTACATAATATGTAAACTGTAGTATTAGACTATATGTCATTACACATCTATGTCCTATATATATTTTTTATTAATTTTTTAATTTTTTTCAAAAAGCACGCAAACTCATCTAAAGCAATATACCTATATAGAATATACATTTAGATGTTTATTATTATTTTCATTTTTCTATGCAGTACATCTTACTTTACAGATCAGGCCATAGGTAATAAAGCTGAAAGAGAAGCTTTATATCCCGTTGCAATAATCACCTTCAAATTATATAAAGTTATCATTGTTGAGATTTATAAAATTACATTTAAAATTATTATTATTTTAAGAAGATTTATATATTTGTATATATATAGCTATGTATGCATGTTGCGCAAAAATTTAAATGTGTATAGGGCGCCACAACTCTTGAGCCGGCGCTACTGCCATACAGCTTCTCTTTTTAAATGAAAATAACTCAGTGTCTATTGAAGCTAACTATCTGAAATTTAGTGAAAAAGTGTCGATTTTCATGCCAAAAACTTTTGTAAAATTTGATTGCTCTAAAGCAGCCGGTTCAGACTTCTTGTATTTATTGGAACTTAATGAAGCTAGGTGCAATAGATTCGGGTAGCTGTCATACAACTCCACAATTTACATAAGTATATCTCTGTAGTTAACGTCGGTACGAAAACATCTGAATGTTTTTAAAAGATGATCAAGTTTTATAGAAACAGGATATATTACGTTCATATATGGGTATCCCAGAGTTGACACAGTCTACTCTACTGCACTCTTCCTCGTTTTTTTTTTGTTTTAAATGATAAATATTCAGTACAGCCACCTTACAATATCAATATTTTCCAAAATTGCTAATTGAAACACCTCGAATTTCGAGGGGCGGGCGAATACTAATTTATTTAAAACTTTAAATTATTTATTTAAATTTTTATATTAAATTTTTGTTTTTTTTTTTATTTCGTTCAATATTTATAATAAAAATAAATTATCATAAAATAAATAAAATAAATCCCGCGATGTTTTTAACGTATAACCAGTATAACAAGCAAATCAAATCACTATGTTATGTTCTCAATTTAGCAGTTCACAGTGACTTAACTTTTTGTCTTTTTGATTAACTTAAAGCTCAACCGGATACTAAAACATATGATACAAAATGTATGGATTTCCCATTTTATCAATTCAAAAATGAAATGTAAATGAAAAGTAGCGTATTTTGAATTGTTGTGCGTTTTGTTTACTTCCACTTTTTTAATAAACAAATTTAGCAAACCATAATGACTTGATTTTTATCATTTGATTTAGTTTCTACTATATTTTAACTCCTATTCTATTCTAATTAGATTTTATTCTATTTTAATTCCAAATCGGATACTAACATACATATTATATTACAAATGTAAAATATTTTGATTTCCCCTCTTATTAATTCGATTTTATTCTAAATTTAAATACAAAAGAAGAAAAAAAAGCTTTTTTTTTTTGTGTTTAATAAACTTTCAGATTTTTAATACATATTTCAATTTAGAAAAACATCATGACTTGACTTTTAATCCTTTTGATTAAATAAAAGCAAAAGTTAAATCGGATAGTAATGAATTATATATGTATATTAAAGGTGTTAAAAAGCATTTATTTCCCCAAAATTTTATCTACTAATAACTATATTTGATTCATTATTTAAAATTAGAAATTGTTAAACGTTCAAATATAAATTTATAATGGTTTTAATTACCAATTAAAATTAAAAGATAAGATAAGAAATGCAATATCTCAATATATTTAATTTTTCCTTAGTTACAATATTGAACGAATAATTGTAAAGATTACATTTTAAATAAGGTTTTTTGTAAAACCTAAATTATCTAAATTAAAATTATTTAAAATTATCTAAAATAAAATTTAAATTATCTTCTATTCCTTAAATTTCTGCAAAAAATGTTCGGATCTAAAAGAACAGAAGCCGGCACAATAATCGAATGAACAACTCCTGCAATTGATCAAGATATTGTAAGATTTGTCAAATCACAGCCTATTATATGAACTGGACATGTAGTAAAAATGAAAGACCGCAAAAGTAAATTCTACAATACCGTCCATTTGTCAACTCACACCAAAGCGAACCAGTTTTAAGATGGCTTCATTATTTGGAAAAAGATCTACAAAAACTAAACATTACAAACTGCAGAGAACAGTGGCATCAGATCCAAATATTTGTAGATGAGTTATTTAGATGACAACAGGATCAAGTTCACTCAGAACAGAAATGTTGTCGAATGATGATGATTATGATGACGATAACAATAATATGTATACGTACATATAAGAATAATAATATTAAGGTTAACTTTCGTTCGCAAAAAAAAATAAATTATTTTCTTCGATTAACGGTATAAACTGCACGTACGTAAATGTTAAAAATGCTAACTAACCGAATTAAGATCAATAACAAAACCCAAAATCAATAACAAAAAAAATTGGAAATTAATAAACAAAATAAGTCGCAAAAATAAAGATTTAAATAAATTTAATTCAACACTTGCTTTATAAAAAAACAACAACAACAACAAAAAAACCAAATATGTCACAAATGATGAAAATTACTTTTTTAAAACTAATAAATAAATACCTTTAATTATTAATTTTACGAAATTTTCAGGTAATAATAATGCCAAAGTCTTAGCAAAAATATGAAAAAAAAATAAATAATAATCCTAGACTAAAAATGTTTGCTAAAAAATATTAATAACTAATTAATTTAGTTTTTTTTTGTTTAAATATTAATGTAATACTAATCGGATTAAACTTTGGAATGGATTTTTTTTTTTTTTTTTGCCCCCACATAACTGAAATAATTCCAAAATTTATTAGAACCGTGCGAATAATATCTACATATATATACGAACATAATCTTATATTGATTTCGTTTATTTTCTATAAAGATATACATTTAAAATTTTATATGAAAGTCTTTTACCTTGTGTGCTATTGAAACCCGTCTTAATTGATTTTGACCTTGAAAATTTAAAAAGAAATTCCAAATATATGCAAAAATATCTATATAATATTATTATCTTTATATGATAGTAACTTCTACATATAATAACAATATTGTCCAGCTATGACTAGTATCAGCTGCTATAATAATAATTCAAAATATTTGTGGCTTGTGTCTTATATATTATTTAATATAAGTTAATAGTTCAATGTCAACTTCCATATTATTATATCCAGTATCGTCATCTTAAATACGTACATATGTGTATATATATATATATATATACTGTATATTGATTATATAGTTTTACATCATTTTTAAAATGATTTTTAAATTTATGCTTCTAAGCTTTTTTTATAACTGCTCGAACTGATGTGTCATTTCATTAGCTTTCTATAATCATATATTATTATTTAAGTATTAACCCCTTATAATGAATTGTATTTAAAAGAAAGTAATACAAAATAAAGAAAAAATTTAAGATCCAGTTATTCTGGATCTTCATAAGATATAAATATTTTTTTTTTTAGGTTTAAAAAAATAGAAATATGTACTTACATACATATATATATATATGTATTTCAAAATGCCCATACCTAGCCCATAATTTTTTTGTACATTTTATGAACATCCAGAGCATTAAAACGATTAGACTATCATTTTTGCGCATATAACGAAAAGAAGTTTTCTTTTAATACAACGCTTTTACAAAGTTCTTTTTTTTATATTGTACTTGTAAAATTCGACATTTACAAGTACAAGTATTTATTTGTTTTTCAGATTATTTGTTTCAGAATTTTTTAATAGACCTACCTAATTTTAAGAAACAACAGAGGCAGGAATAGTTTCACTTAATACTTTCAATTGCAAAAAGTATTTATTTATATTATTATTTTCACTCGTTATGAAGTGAACAACGCATTTAATCAATTCCTTGAATCATTATTTTTCTTAAGCCATTTATTATCTATATAGCTGTAGTAGATATTGAACAACATAGTGAAATAGAAATATTATTATATTTATGAGCCATCTATTATCTTGTACAAGAATTATATTATTTATTTAATTTATATTATACGTTGTAAACTATTCTGACTATTATGACAGGTTTTCATTCAGGTCTCTATTCTAATCAGACTTTCATATAGAAAATTCCTTTCCATTGAAATGTCATCAATTTAACCAAATGCGTAGTGGTCAAATTTAATAATTATAATATAATACGTAATTTATTTACATAAAATATAGAATATACCTATAAAACTTTTTATAAAATGAAACCTAACAAAAATATTACAAAATGTCTTCATAATTCCAACAAAGTGACAGATGTTATAAAAAATCAATAATACAAAATATATTTTACTCTGTTTCTGAACCAAACATTAATTTTCAAAAAAAAAAACTTTATAATTTCCGATTTATAAAGAATTAATTATTACTATTATTCTTATAATCTCATATGTTTCAATAAATTCGGCATTATTATTATACCAAGAAGTTAACTGATATGCAAATTAATCATAAAATTCACTTTAAAACTGTTATCATTTAAACTATTATCATATTACTGTTATCTTTGTCACTGTTTTATTGTCTTAATATATATGTTATTAATTTTAATTTGTTCAATAACAATACAATTAAAAAGTTATACTTTGAATTGAAAAACTTTCCAAAACATTTTATCATGTGAATAAAAGTTTTCTCTTAATATTTAATAATTTTTGATTTATTTGCATAATAAACTGTTGTTCTCTCAACAATAAACTGTTGTTCTCTCAAAAATAAACTGTTGTTCACTCTCTCAGTTTCTCTCAGTTGCGCCCACTCATTTATCTAAAAACTTGTAAACTTGTAAAATTTGAATGATGGCTTTTAAACTTGTAAAATTTGAATGGCTTCGATAAACTACAATCGTTTATGGCTAAAAAATATATCGTATCGACTACTGACTTCAACCACTTAAGTAAGTCCTGCCATAAAAACCGTCATAATTCATAAATCCAGTCACCTTTTTAACTTTTAAGCTATAAGTCTTTTATCCTAAAATCTGATTCATGTTGTCATTTATAATCATTAAATTCTGTTGTTAATTGAAATTATAAAAAAAAAAAAGGAAACCTTACTGTAAAATTTAATAAAAACTTTTAATTTGTGACGATCTTACGATAAGATTTTTCAATCAATTTCAATATTGTTATTGACCAACTAATCAATTCATGACTGATCCAGGTGCATTTTTTTGAAAAACATAGTTAAAATTTTGAAAATTTCCATTATAATCAAAAACTTATAAGATAAAAAAAAAAATATTAAAATTTGTCATTCATTAACGAAAAATGAAATTAATAAGATACTTCAGTATAACAGAATTAATTTAGAGCAAACTTAATATCAATATTCAATATGTCAACTTTTTAAACGTTTACGCATTAAAGAAACTAACAAAATTTTTAGGTTTTAAAGATTTTCATATGCTTTAAAAAAAAAAAAAAAACAAAAAACAAAACAAAATTAAAAAAAACCAATTGTATCAATAAAAAAAAAAGAAAAAAAAAAAAAAAACGTTTTACATAATTCATTATCTTAAAGCTTGAATTTTCCTTAAACTTGTACAGAAATTTTGAAAATTTTTTTAGTTTGTGGGTCAATTTAAAAATGCTTATATACCAAGCGATTTTAATTAAAATTTTAGTTAATTTTAACTATTAAAATCGTTCGATCAGTTAATTAATTCTTCTAAAGAAAATTAATTTAAATAAAAATAAAAAAAAAAATCAAAAATTAAAAATGGAAGGAATTAAATTATACAATGAAATTTTAAATCTTAAAGATATTATTGCCAGTGATGAATACAAAAATTCTGATGAATCTTTAATGATATGTGATTTAACAGATATTTTACAAAAATATAATCTTTGGATGAAATATATGCCAAAAGTAACACCATTTTATGCTGTTAAATGTAATGATAATGAAATGATATTGAAATTTTTAAATTATTTGGGAACTGGATTTGATTGTGCATCAAAAACTGAATTACAAAAAATTATTGAAATGAATGTTACACCAGAACGTATAATATTTGCTCATCCAACAAAATTACCAGGACATTTAGCTTATGCTAAATCTAATAATGTAAAAACAATGACATTTGATACTGATTTTGAATTGTATAAAATTAAAGAACATTACCCAAATGCTAATTTGGTATTACGAATTTGTTGTGAAGCTAAAAAAGCATTAAGTCCACTAGGTGGTAAATTTGGATGTGAACCACATTTAATGGCACCGAAATTATTAACATTGGCAAAAAAATTAAATCTAAATGTTATTGGTATATCTTTTCATGTTGGATCAAATTGTTTAGATTTTCCAATTTATGATGAAGCAATTCATTTGGCCAGTCAACTTTTCAATATTGGCAAATCAATTGGTTTTAATCAAATGAATTTACTTGATATTGGTGGTGGATTTCCTGGTTCATCAGATTCAACACAATTTATTGAAATAAGTGAAATTGTTAATCAGGCATTGGATAGATATTTTCCGGGTGATGATGTACGTTTTATTGCCGAACCTGGACGATATTTTGTAACATCATCATGTCAATTAATTTGTAAAATTCATTCAAAACGTGAAATTAAAATTGATGAAAATTTACATAAAGTTATGTATTATTTAAATGATGGACTTTATGGATCATTAAATGGTATTTATTTTGATAATTATAAACCAGAACCAAAAATTATCAAATCAAATCAACAAATTGAAGAAAAAAAATATAATATTAATATAAAAGATAATGAAAAAATATATAAAAGTAATATTTGGGGACCAACTTGTGATGCATTAGATATTATTTGTGAAAATATTTATTTACCAAATTTAGATATAAATGATGCATTAATATTTGATAATTTAGGTGCATATTCGTTACCAGTTATATCAGGTTTTAATGGTTTTACACCACCAAAAGTTAAATTTTATTTTAATAGTGAATATAATATTAGTGATTTAAATTTTATTAGTAAATGTATTAATATAGATGAAGGTATTTGTAGTAGTCATAGTAATAGTAGTGATAGTAATGATGGTGATTCATCATCATCTGAAGATATTGGTGATTATGATATACAACCAAATAAAAATAATAAATATTTTAAAAATTTTGATAATTTAAAATCAAATGTTTATTTATCAAATGATACTGCAATTAATAGCTTATGATATTTAATTAATTATATTAAATGTTTTTATGTAAATAATTTGTTGTTTTTTGTCAAGTTTTTAAATAAAATTTTTATAATCTCAAAAATAAAAATCAATTTTTAATATTTTTATTAAAGTTAATTTACAGGTATTTTAAAAAATTTTTTCTGAAAATAAAGATTTTTATAATAAAAAAAAATTCGAAAAAGGACATATTTTATGGTAAATGTTCAAAAAAAAAAATAAAAAAACAAATCCGTATTTTAAAAAATATTAAAAGTAGTTAAAAACGTACAAAGTATTCAGTTCAGAAACAGAAATAGTTTGGAAAAAATTAATATTTTTTAAGTTATGACACCTAATAACATATCTGTCATTTATCTATTAAGAAGCAAACTTAGTACTTACTTACTAACTTACTCTGCTACTTGTATATTGATTATTCTGCTCACTAAAATTGTTCTGACCCACTGTTTTAAGCTGAACAAAATATTTAAAACCGTATTTTGAAAGATTGAAAATCATTTAAACTGTAAATTTAGAACTGAATTGAATTAAAATTGAATCTACCCTGTTTTTAAGATTGTCAGAATCCTTGTCTTGATTAATTTAGGAACATTAGATGTTATAATAAAAATTTTTTTTTTAAATTTATAAAAAATTTCTTTCTAAACGTATCCACAATTAATTTCGAATAATTTTTACTATAATTTATAGATAAACGTGATTAAAAATGCTTTTCATAAAAATTTTTACACTATTAAAAGCTTAAACGTGAAAGCTTTAATTTATAATTTGTCAACATAACATAAAACTTTTTACTCGTTGTTAAAACATATTATTACAATCAGTTACAACTCTTATCGTATAAATTAAATTAAAAACTTTCTCAAAAATAAATACTTCCATAAATACCCTTCAAAAAAAGGAACCGTAAACGAACCGCCAACAAAGTCATTTCTTCATAGGAAGATTCGTAAACGTTACTGTTGTCGTATTATAAATTTTATTTTAGTGCATTTCCCTTTAGTGCATTTTAATGCATATATAAATGTAACAAGGAAATTACACAGCATTTCCTTTTCAGACGTGGTTGTACATGTCGTAAGGGGGAATTACTCTTACGACGTGTGTGGGATTCTAACTCACACTCCCTCGATTTTTACAAAGTATTTTATTCCCTTTTACCCACCAGACCACCGACGCCCCCATAAATTTTATTAAATTATAAACTAAACAAAAAAACGTATTGCCAAGAGTTCGCTTAAGCGCACGATTACGTACCATCAATACGCTTTAATTACTTATCAATATAACTGTTATCAAAAATCACTGCTATTTTGTTGTATAGCTATTTTATTGTGTAGTTACATATATTCAGGTTAAACATAATTATAAGTAAATAAAACTATTAAAAATTAAAATTTAAAAATTTTACTTAACCCTTATAGAAACTATTTGTTTTCAGTTCGTTTACGATTAGCTAAAAGCGAAATGCGTTACGTTTTCTAAAATGGCGTTTCGTTTACCTTCCGCTAAAGAGCGAATTCGTTTTTTTTTCTTAAAGGTTAATTCTAATTATATCTCATATATATTATGTCAATAAATCATTTTCAATATGATCAATGATCATTAGTAAAATTTTACGTTCTATAAATTGTGTTACAGTCTCAGAAATTTACAAAAAAATATTTTAATAAAGATAAATTAATATTTAAAGATAATGAAAAATTTTAAAAACCCTATTTTCTAGCCCTATTAAGCCCTATTAAAGTATATATGTACATACATAATTTCAGATTTTACTTAGCATTTTTTCAATCTTAAAACGTCAAACGACGGGACAATTTTTATGTTTATAAATCAAATTTATACATTTCTCTGCAATTTAATATTTCAATTTACCGTTATATGGAAATACAATTTTTCAAGAGTTTGCTTACTTTTTAATTTCCGCACGCTTTTAACTATAGAATCTTAAAATATTAAGAGAAAAAAAAACTTTTAGAATTAGCATAACTTACATTAGAAAGTTTTATTATATTTCCCCTTGTTTCGTAGCGTATAGAAGTAGATTAAAGTTCAGATATTTAAAACTTACTATTTTTAGACACCTCTACCTTAAGCACCTCTACAAATTTAGTTAACGTAAAACGCAAGAATTAAAACTTCAACAGTATATTTTTGCATGCATTAGTATATTTTCTTAATTATAAAGGATTTCCTTAAAATTAAAAAAAAAACATTTCGAAAATGTGCGTCTTTACAAATTTTTCGTTTTATATTCTAGATTTTTTGTTCGTTTTTTTTTTTTGTTCCTATTATTCTTTTAGGTCGTTGTGAAATTATATACATATACTATATTATGTATGTTCAGAAATAGAAAAGAAATCAAAACTGTAATGAATATGTTTTTGTCAGAAAAATTTCTTGAATCTTCTACTCTTTCTTTGACCATCTGTTGCTTTTTAGCACATTTCCAAAAAAAATTTGAAAAAAAGTGCTTATTAGTTTCACTCCGTCTGTCCGTCTGTTTACAAAACTTGTACACCGTTAAAGATAGAGAAAAAAAATTAATTTTAACCATGGGTAGGTCTCATAAAAAAAATTATTTTGTGGAACAACTTTTTCATGTAGCCACATCCATTACGGAGCTACAGCCCCTCAAACTTTGAAAAAGCCCTATTTTTAAATGCATATATCTTATGTTCTGCTTAAGATTTTTTCAATCTGAAAACGTCATGCAACAGGTATTTTTTTTAACTTTGTAAATAATATCAAAATTATACAATTTTTTTAAATTTAGTATTTAAATTTACCGTTATGTGAAAACCAAATTTTGCATTTTTCTACTTTTATAATTCCGGCACGCTTTTAGATAGAGGCTTGAAATTTTGAGGCAAGAAAGAACTTTTAGAATTAGTATAAGTATAAGTTTGACAAGAAAATTTTTTTGGATCACCTCCTGTTTATGAGCTATTAGGGCTTAAAAATTGAAAATTTGCGATTTTTAAACACCTGTAACTGAGGAACCTGTACACATTTTACTTCTGCAAGATATAAAAATTAAAGCTACAGTAATATATTTTTAAGTGTGTTAAAGATTTATTTTAGTTATAAAGGGTTCCAAAGTTGCAGCTCTTCAAAATTGCGAAAAAGCCCCATTTTCAGATGTATATACATATCTCAGGCTCTGCGTAATAGTTTTGCAATCTAGTTTGCCAGAAGATCGAAAATTTTATTATCTATATAAAAAAAACAATATCAAAATTATGTAATATTTTGTAATTTACTATTTAAATTTACCGTTATGTGAAAACCACATTTTGCATGAAATTTCTTTTTTCATAACTCCGGCACGCCTTTAGATAGGAACCTGAAATTTTGAGACAAGAAAAAACTTTTCGAATTAGTATAAATATCCTAAGAAAATTTTTTGGTAGCACCCCCTCTTTAAGAGTTCTTACGCCTCAAAAATTGAAAATTTGCTATTTTTAGACACCTGTAAAAATTTTTCTTCGGCAAGACATGAAAATTAAAGGTTCAATAATATATTTTTACGTGTGTTAATGGTTTTTCTTAGTTATAAAGGGTTCCGAACTTACAGCCCCTCAAAATTCCAAAAAAGTCCTATTTTCACGTTTTTTTCTTATTACATGAAATTTTCAAATTTTTGTGCAATTCACAATTCTAAACAGTTTGTATTGAGTTTTGGAAATGTGCGCTTTTAAAAACCATTGGTTTACATTCTACCTTGTTTTTGTTTCCTTCCTATCTGTGGCAATGTGTTTTTTTTTGTTTATTATCCATACTAAATGTTATTGTTCAGCTCCAGCTTCAGTCCGAAAAAGGACACCAGATTTTTTTATTACGATTGTTTATAAGAGATCTT
Organism: Poecilobothrus nobilitatus; assembly: GCA_947095535.1. Classification (NCBI taxonomy): domain Eukaryota; kingdom Metazoa; phylum Arthropoda; class Insecta; order Diptera; family Dolichopodidae; genus Poecilobothrus; species Poecilobothrus nobilitatus. The sequence continues at coordinate 237,437,379 of OX352773.1, read as the reverse complement.
TTCAATTCAATTTCGCTATTTACTGTTGTAAATTAATTTCTATTCATTATTCACCGGTGCGGGTGGTGATTTTCTACTATCAATTTAAGGACCTATTCTGCATCTTACTAAACTAATTTTACAATCATATATATTTTATCTTTATCAAACAAATTCTACTACTAATAAAAAAAAAAATACAATCAATAAAATAAATCTTACCAATTTTTTTAATATTTAATCTTTTCTATTATATTCCAAAATAGTACAAAATAGAGATTAAATCGTGCCCAAAAAAAAAAATAATCAAACCCCCAAAAAAAAAATAAATAAAACAATTATTTATACACTAAATTGATAATGACAAATCACTTGTATACACTTTTCATACGTGTGATATTTTAATATAGGTACGTACAATAGGATGAGACGAATTTATTAATAAAAAATTAATTTTCTATTTTTAGATTTTTTTTTAATCGGAATATTTCCAATTAATTAATTTTTATTTTCATTTATTTCACTAGAAATGTAGCTTAACTTTATAAACTAAAATTTAATATTGAACTTTAATCGTAGACAGCTTTAAATTTATTTTTAAATTTATATTAGATCAATTTTAGTGGAATTTGGTATTAGTAACAGCACAATAATATATATCTTGAAATGAAAATAAAATTAGCCTTAATTTTGTAAAATAACTGGTAACGATTATTTTATATATGTACATATTATGTTATTTACTTATTCTTGTACTTGTGTGGTTGGTTAAGGTACATATAAAGAGATCATACTACATATGTTTGGATCATATGACTTAATAATGAAAAATATTTGGTTTTTTTTTTTTTTAATCTATAGATTTTTAAACTTTTGAGCAAATTTAAAATTTTTTTATTTTACAATTTTAAAAAAATTTAAACATAAACTTAAGTTGAAGTAAGATTAGTATAGACCTATTTTACTTATATCAATGTCATAAATGTTTAGTACTTAATGAAAATCTGATAATTAGTTTAGTGAATGTAATTTTTAAATGTGTATGTTTGAAACTCTATAAAAATTGTCATATTCTTTTTGCATATTACAATAAGGCTTACAAGAGTTGCTCAAGAAATTTTTATATTTTTATTTGACAATATTGTTTCTTATACGCCTGAAACATTTTAAATTGATCTATTTGTAACCTATCTGTGGTCCTATATATATATAGTAGAATTGTGCGTTACATTAGATACAGTACAAATGTTGACCCCAAATTTGTTCTAATTCTAACTAAATGTGTCACGGTAATATGAAGAAAACAGAATTTTCTTTTTTTATAACGGTAAATTTAAATACTAAATAGCGAAAAAAAATTGTATAATTTTATACAATATTGATTTTCAAAGCTAAAAAAAATGCCCTATCGTTTCGTATTTTTAGATTGAAAAAATGCTAAGCAGAACCTTAGATCATCATTTGAAAATAGGTTAAATAAAAACTATACATATTAATTTTTTCTAGAAACCTATCCATTGTTTTATCTTAATTGGTGTAAACCCACAGACGGACGCACGCACAAAGTTAAATTAATAAGCAAATATTTTGAAAAATACACTAAAAAGAAGAAAAAAATAAAGAAAACTTACAAGGTGAAAAAAATAATTAATAAATAATTAAGTCAGAGGGGAAAACAATATTTTCTGCTGATTCTATTTGAAATGATTGAAGTCCTTTGCAAAATACAACATAATTCTATATAACAAAAACCATTATTTATCCAATTGATGTGCTACGAGTTAACGGATATGAAAAATATATATAAAAATAGTACACCTACTTGTCTTCTATTCGGTTCAATAGGTCATTCAAGCTACATTTGTTGGTGGGTAAAAGCATATAAAATACGCTGAAAATACCCAAGAGGGCTCGTTCGAATCGCAAGAATAATTCCCTTATGACATTTACAGCCACACCTGAAAATGAAAGGAAGTGTTATTTCCTTGTCACATTTATGTAGAGGAATGAATTAAAAAAAAAGATGAATTTGCGTAACATTTATTTATGTTATCTATACTAATTTAAGTTAGACCCAATAAATTTATTGTGAATTATTATAATACTGCCTATATATTGTGTTTATTCTAAAATCATATAAAATTTTCCAGCCTCTCTATGTCTCTTATGAAAATTGTTATTATACGTAATACGTCAATAATTAAGACAAGTGACTGTTGACATAGTATTGACGTTTTTCTTGGATATATTTGACAAAAAAAAAATAGAAAATGACGTTGATAAAAAAGACATTAACAGTGTAACATAGAGTACAAAAATTATAACCTTAAAATAAACTTATGAAATAATATTAAAACAACTGTTGACATATAAAGAAATTTGTTCTATTCAATGTTTTAATTAAATCACCAATCAAATTAAATTATCATTCTTAAATATTTAAAGACTATGTATGAACAATTTACAAGTCAGTAATATTATTAGTCATTCACCTAATGTGATATGATGACGTTTTTTTTTTTCATTGATAAAAAGATATTAATGCGTAATTAATTTTTAATATAATCATTTTAATTTGAAGTATAAATACAATATAATAATTATATAATAATAAAAAATAATCAATTTTGTTTTATTTTATATCTAATATTAATTTTTAAACTGGATCTAGATTTAGCTAGATTATCAATCGTTGCTGGTATTTCCAATTGATTATGTTAATTATGTGTAATTAATTAAAATTTCAAATGAAATTGTTAACACAAATTTGAAATTGTTATCATGAATGTATTACCTGGTATTATTTTTATGAACTTCAATCCCAGACAATTTTAAACTTTTTTAATTACGCTTTAAATTAATGGCACACTTTTATTTATGACTATACAATTAGATAAATTTTGCAAAAAAAAATGAAGTGAGTTACTTAAAATTAGTATATGCACAAAAACCTTTTTAAAAGTGAAATAGTAATAATAATAATATACCTACATGTATGTATATTTGTTACTAAAAAAAACTTAGAACCCAATATGTTTTCAATAAGTTTTCTATTACGTTTTCCATAAGTTCGCTTTTATTGATGAAGAAATGCAGTAGCTCATTAAGAATACGTTACCTTTTTTCCCAAATTTTTTCCCATATCCGCCATAATTCCTAATTTTCAAAATTTGCGAAACCTCCGCGAAAAAGCCTTTCCATATCCACATCCTCGTAACCAAGCTTTAAATTTATATTAAAGAACCCATCCTAAAACATGATTTCAAAAGGGTGTGGTTTTTGTGCGTTAAAGTCGCATACCATCTTAAGAAGCTTCGCACATTTACTTAGATCTTTCCACTGACCTTTGTTAAAAAAAAAACAAGATAGAATGTAAACCAACGGTTTTTAAAAGCGCACATTTCCAAAAGACAATACAAACTGTTTAGAATTGTGACTTGTACAAAAAATTGAAAATTTCATGCAATAAGAAAAAATGTGAAAATAGGACTTTTCTGGAATTTTGAGGGGCTGTAAGTCCGGAACCCTATATACGTAAACACACGTAAATATAATTACTGGTGCTTTAATTTTTATGTCTTGCCGAAGAAAAATTTGTACAGGTGCCTAAGTTACAGGTGCCTAAAAATAGCAAATTTTCAATTTTTGAGCCCTAATAGCTCTTAAACAGGAGCTGGCTGAAAAAAAATTCTAAGAAAACTTATACTAATAAATAAAAGTTCTTTCTTGTCTCAAAATTTCAGGTTCCTATCTCAAAGCGTGCCGGAGTTATTAAAAAAGAAATATCATGCAAAATTTGTGTTTCACATAAGGGTAAATTTAAATAGTGAATTACATAATATTGCATAATTTTGATATTGTTTTATAGAGGTAAGAAAATTTCCTGTCTTCTAGTGTTTTTAGATTGTAAAACTACTATGCAGTCTGAGATATATACATATGAAAATAGGGCTTTTTTGCAATTTTAGGGGGCTGTAACTTTGGACAACAATTAAAAGAAATCATAAAAATATATTACTGAAGCTTTAATTTTTTTGTCTTGCCGAAGAAAAATGTCTACAGGTGTTTAAAAATAACAAATTTTTAATTTTTGCGCCCTAATAGCTCATAAACAGAGGGTGAAACTTATACTAATTCTAAAAGTTTTCTTGTCTCAAAATTTCAAGCCCCCTATCTAAAAGCGTGACGAAGTTATGAAGGCAGAAAAATCATGCAAAATTTGGTTTTCACATAACGGCCAATTTAAATACTAAATTTAAAAAATATATATAATTTTGATATTGGTTTATAAAGCTAAAAAAAAATCCTGTCAAATGACGTTTTCAAATTGAAAAAATGTTAAGCGGAACATGAAATATACGCGTTTTAAAATAGGACTTTTTCAAAGTTTGAGAGGCTGTAATTCCCTGATGGATGGGGCTACATAAAAAAGTTGTTCCACAAAATTCTTTTTTTTATGAGACCTACCAATGGTTAAAAATTGTTTTCTCTATCTTTAACGGTGTAGAAGTTTTGTAAACAGACGGACGGATGGACAGAGTTAATAGGCACATTTTTTCAAATGTTTTTTTGGAAATGTGCTAAAAAGGTTTGTTGTGGGTACAGGTTCCTTACCGCGTATTGCTACTTTCGTTAAACGAAAATCGCATTCGAAAATTTGGAACTTTGAAAATTGAAAATCGTAAGGTTGCGAGTGCAAAATTAATTTTTTTATAATATATTATGTTATATATTATACTATATCTTACACAGTTAGATACCAGTATCAAAATTTTAATTTCCCATTCCCAAACCTGCGATTTTCGATTTTCAAAGTTCCAAATTTTCGAGTGCGATTTTCGTTTAGCGATAGTAGCACTACGCGGTAAGGCACCTGTACTGTATATTTCCCCTATAAATTTCATTATATAAATTTAAAACTACGTTACGTATACAGTACACAGTACACGTTACGTATTTATTGTAACAACTTGGGGGCATACATTTTATTGATATGATTGTATAAATAAGATGGTATAACTATAGACTTTTCTTCCGCTATATTTATTTACTTACAATTAAAAACATTATAAAAAGTAGACCCTGGATCATCCTGGATATTTTATTACTGTTGTATATAGGTTATTGTATAAATCTTACAAAACCGTATATCATCTTTTTAAAACATATATCAAACTTATAATTATAATTTGTATTTCAAAATATTTAGTTACCACCTTATAATATGTTTATTTTAAAGATTATTATATTTTATTGTATTCAATAATTTTTAAAGCTAACTGCTTATAATTAACTTATTACTTTAACATATCAATAAAAATTTTAAATTTTATTAATCAAAAACTGACCAACGATGGTTTTTTTTATTTTTTATTTTGGGTAAATCTGAATTTTTCTAATCTAATTCCAACTGTTTGGGCAAACTAATTAACCACCTGTTAATTAATTGAAAAATAATAAAACCAATTATATTAAAATGCGTAATAAAGCTATAAAGTTAGTAAGTAACTTTAATTAATTAATTCAGATCATATGAATGTACGATTCATTCAATAATTTCATGATTTATATAAGTTACTATTAATAAATATCTCGTTTTTTTTTTCATCCTCTTCATCCTTTCAGAAAATTATAAAAATTTGAAAATCCTTGGGTGATTTCTTCTCACTTAAGATAAACGTTTGTCGTTTAAAATACAAATATATACAGAAACTAAACAAAGATTTCGATATATCTAAGATCAAATACAGAGTTTTTTTTTTAATTAAATCATAACTATATCAAACCAAATACGAGGATGTGGCTTTTTTGTAGATTCTCGTCTGTACCATTACATTTATCTAAACAGTAAATCATGTTTTGGTCTTATACAAAAAAAAAAATAATTATTACCTTATATTTTTTTTATTGCTTTTTTTATTTTTTTATTTTAAGTTTTACTCATACACACCCACAAACATACATTAATATACAAAATTAAAAAAAAAAAAGAAAACACCTTGAATTGCCACAACTTTATTTTTGTTCTAAACTCCAGCTAATTCTCTTTGTTCAATAATTTTCTCAACTATACGAGCACTTTGATGTTTTATTTGTTTTCTTGTTAAGATTCCAGGATGTTCGAATTCTGTTCAGAAAAAAAAACAAAAATTATAACAAACAAATATCCATATAAACGAAAAGAAGAAAAAAAAACTGCAACAAACCATGTTCTTCTTCTTCACTTCCTTCTTCGGCTTTCTTTTCTTCGTCAATTGCCACCAAATCGAAATATTTATTCCTATATTCTCTTAAAAATTCTGGGAAACCATCAGTTGGTACTTTACTTCTTGCCCATTTTGTACTTATTTTATTCATTTTCTTTAAAGCAAAATTCATAGTTTCTTCCACTACAAAATGTAAATATATTATTTAAAGTAGTGATTTTCCCATATCATATCATTTTTCTTATAAATAAAGAAAATTTACAAATGAAATTAAAAATTTATTAAATTTATTGATTAATGTAATAATGTATAGTAATTTGAATTAAACTTTTACAGATATTGTGTTGAACTCAGTTAACATAAATAAATCATTATAAAAGAGGGTGTTTCAAAAGTAAACTGCATAACTTCACAGAGTGATAGAAAATACTAAAAGCAAGTAAAAAAAATAATTCTTTAAATAATCAAAAAAATTTGCTAATTGCTTGTCATTGTATTTGAAAGAAATTTTTGTTGAGCTTCAAAAAGTAGTATTCAATTTTCTTCTATGAATAATGATTTCTTATATTTTAAATAAAAACAACATATTTTAACAGAAAACAGAGCATTTAAAAGAATTTAACAGAAAATTTTGAAGTATTTAGTAACGATTGAAAATAGATCCCATGAACACCGTAATAACCAAGGAGTTTTTTTTTTATTTTGACTTTCCTATCACTGATTGAAGTTATATAGTTTGTTCATAAAATACCCTGTACATCAGAACCTTACAGTATAATTAATTATTGTCCCCCATCTTTACAGTTCTCAGAAACGCTTAATTTTTTAACCATATGAGCGAAATAATTAAAATTTTAAATGTACATTTTTTTGCGCTTTTTAAATATGTATTTAACATATAGTCTTCACTGCACATACACAAAACTCCGAACCACTAAATTCTTACTTTTACCAAATTAAATTTGTGACAAATTTTTTATATATTTTTCGTGGTTAAAATTATGACTGCACATATACTTATTTAGATATCCAACTATGTATGTGTCACGTGGTTTAAACCTAGCCACCTAGGTAACCACCTACCATAAATACCAACTAGGTATGTATACGTGGTTTAAAGAGAACGTAGATGGTGTTGACAATATTAATATGAAGTGAATGCATTTTAAAATATGAATCATTTAAAAAATTTAATTTCAAAATAAATATAAAAATTGCAAAAAAAAAAAATATAAATAAAATATATTACTATCTTCTTCACGAAATAGCGGAGGAAAAGCTTTCATTGGTTTTGCTTCAAAATCTAATAATGGTAAAGGTAATGTTTTATTTGGATATTTTGGTTCGATAACTGGCATTGGATTATCAACATGTCGTAAAACATCTACCATATGATATAATGCTTTTCTATAAATATATATAAAAAAAAAAAACATATATATATATATATATATATATATATTGATATTTAATATAAAAATTATATAGATACATATTTAATTTAAGACAAAATTTACTTAAGCAATGTAAGAGCATTCCCTGTTTCAACAACAAATTTTTCTTCATGTTCTCTCAAACTTATTTGTTTTTTGATTTCATTCTCTAAAGCTTCAATCTGATTGAAACGACTTAAAATAAAAATTTTTAAAATATATTTAATTTTTTTATTTGTTAGATTATATATTTTTATAAATTGTTCTTTCTTAGAGTGAATTTTATCATACATAAGTGTTAAGGTGAATTCATCACCCCAACATTAGCCTTTCAGTTTTTTTTTTTTTGAAAACCAAATTTTAAATCGACGGCCGAAAAAAATACTTCCGAGCTTCCCCCGAATTGATTTAACTTTTTTCAAGAGAGAAGAATATGTATAGCGAATAATAGCGAAGAGCGAAGAGAGAATAAAATGTATAGCATAAAATAAAAGAATTATTTCTGCACTACAACTGTTTACTTAAGATACCGATACCTTAATGAATTCACCAAAAGCTATTTAAAATAAAATACGATCGAATCGAATATAGTATATGTATTTACTTTTAAGTTATATATTCAAAAATAAACTTACTCCTGTTCCTCACGAGAAAAATTAAATTTCTCTTCCATTTCTTTACTCTTTGTTGGTCTTGTTGCACCTAACATTATTGAATACATTGTTTCCTTAAATTCTTGTTCTTTTATTTCATTACTTAATATCATATCAGTCACTTTAAATCTATACAATTATAAATCAGAAATATTTTGGTTCAAAAGAAAAACAAAACAAAACAAAAAATAATATTTTTTAAAGAAACCTGGGATAAACATCTCTCGGTCTACCGGATGTTGTTACCATTTGTAATTCTTTTATAACTTTACCAAGTTCTTCAACTTGTGATTTTAAATTAAACATTGATTTTGTTTCTCTAACATAATCATTTTTCGCTCCAATTCTAGCCATCTAAAATAAAATTATACATTTAAATTTTGTAGAATTTCGCACCTCGCATTCCCCCCTTCCCCCGCTCATTTTAAATTCAATTTATACTTACAAATTTACGAACAGTATCAATCATTGTTTTATTTTCTTTTGCAGTTTTTTTCTTAAAATTATCTACTAAAACTGCATTTTCTCTTGCAATTCTTTTTGATTCATAATCAATTTCCTATTAAAAAAAAAAGAAAAAGAACAGAAAATTCAAAATGTTAGAAATATAAAAATATAATTTAAGAATTTTTGCACTTACACGATATTCAATTTCTAAAGATTGAAGTTTTTCTGAAATAACAGGATAACCTAACATTACAGTTAATTTAATAAATTTCTCTTGTTCAGCTACATCTTCTTCCAATGATTTCAGTACAGGTTCATAAAAATTTTGATCTTTACTTAAAATCTGTATCATTTTATTATATGCTCTTTGTATTGCCTTTAATGCATATATTCGAGTTTCAGAAGTAGCCAATTCTGCTCTAATTGTTTCAATATCTAATTCTTCGGGAATCCTAAATTCAGCTTCAAATTTAAGACGATCTTCCAGTCTAGCTTTTTCTTCCTATTTGTAAAAGAAAATGTATACGTACATTTGTATGAATATTTGTTTGAAAAAGTTAATATTAAAGCGAATTTGCGACATATTTTTTCATTTTTTCGGGACGTTAATACAATTTTTTTTTTGTTATTTTATTTCATACCGCCACATTTTTAAATTACGATAATATCATAGAAATTGCAAAATTTCAAAATATTTTCTATTTTAAGAGTATAATGTTTAAAACCTTTCGCGACTAAATATTGATTATAAAATCATTTCAAATCAAGACTTTTTTCGCCTTCAGCTGTAGAGATCTTATAAGCGGGGCAGCTACATAAAAGATCTCTCAAAATGAATTATTAAATGATATTTCGAAAAACAGATATACGGGGAAATAAGAATATTATTTCTTAATTCTTTTACAAATATCCTAGAAATTATGCGTGACTATATAAATGTAATTAAACTGAAACTACGTTTATGAATCTTCTCTAAAAATAATATTTTAACCTCAACATGACAAACTCTGAAAAATATAAATGACCAAAGCTAAAATCGAAGAATATCCTAAAATCTTAAAACTTATACATTAGAAGTTTTAGTAAAGTTGTAACAGAAATTGTTGACTCATTAGAATTACAATTCTTAAATACATTGAACCAATCTACAATTGATTATTGTTGTTGTAACTTCCTCATTTCCTTTCCCATCTTTACGTTTCGCCTACAAAATGAATTTAACCGAAAAGAAAAACAACGAAATAGTTCTTGTTAAAGTTTTAACTAAAATTTGACCTCCGGTTGTTCTTTACCAATGCAATAAAAAGAGCAATCACAATTTATAACAGATCAAAAAAATTATTATAAGGTACACAAAAGCATTCATTGAAATGAAAAATGTTTACGCATCATTATAAAGTACCTACCAACGTCAACAAACAATACAGTATGAACGCAGCGTTTTTTTAACAGCAGCGTTTAAAGCAGCGACAGCGATTCATTGTAAATTCTGAAAATACTAAGATATGTGTTTGTTACAACTTACAAAACAGACTATAAAAAAATAATTTGTAGTCGTAATCCATATTTACGGCATTGGTTTAACCCTAACATTATTGGTCTTGTAACACTAAGCATAAGATATTCTACTTTTCTTTTCAAAATAACCTTTTTAGTAGTTAAAAATCATTTAAGGTAATAAATTAATAATAAAAATGTTATCACCTTAAAAAAATTAACACTAAAACAAGGTAAAAGTCACTAATCAGCTAATTCTATTAAATTAATTCATATTCGTATAAACCAAATATACTACACCGTCCGTAATTTATTACTCTTTTAATATAGAGGTATAACGTCATTCATCATTCGTCACTATACACTTTACTTGTTATTAATTTTGTAGCAAAGTAAATATTGTCTCTAAACTCTTCTTGTTTTATTTGTACCATTTTCTTCAGTTTTGTCAAAGGCATCATTTTTACATTAAATGATAATGCATATTTTTTTTTATTTACACCTGCTGCAACTCATTTCTTTTCTTTTTATCCATTCTTTGCAAATTTCCTAATAAACTCAAAAAAAATGTTTAATAGATGCATGAATACAATATGTTTGTCAACATTTTTTTGTTTATTTCTTTAATTTGTTGAATTATTTAGTTGGTTTTATTGACCTGTTGATTGTTTCAAATGTATGAGTAACATATGAATACAAATTACGTCCTTTTTACACCAGGAGTACAGAAAATAATGCAGATAAATTTTTATGACAATTAAATTGTATACATTATTGTATTACCATTATATACATACATAAAGACCACATTATATATATACTTTTTTGGACATATGTGTATATAATCTTCAACAAGTTTTTAATGAACAAAAAATATAGAGGGGTACAACTGTTTATATAGTGGTGATTTTTTATTTTTTTTTAAATAATCAGTTAATATTAAAGTAAAAGACTTCCTGATCCTGTCAATAAATTTTAATTCCAATTCGAATTTATTTTTTAATTTTAAATTTTAATTTAGAATTTTTTAGATTTTTTGAAGTTTTAGGGACAAAATAAACTGTACATCTGTATTAGTATATAATTACCAATTTATAGCTGTAGATTGTGGAAGAACTCAACTTCAAAATTCTGATATATTCATCGTAACAATATAACACCGTAAATTGATCAAATTTATTTTATTTAAAGCTATACACTTTAGCATTTCTGGCCACCTTTTCTTCATTAAGTTCAATCAAAGTATTGCTATATTCAACGAAAATAATCAGACTAATTATGTCGCAGCTTTGCTTTATATTTCCTTTTATAATAATTATCTGGCCAATGACGCAAAAAGTAAGTCTTTCAGGCGACATATATCTTGGGTTCAAACTTCGGTCAAGTCAAAATATTATATAATAATATAATTTAAACAAAATAAACAATAATAACTACAAATTTAATACTTGCACCGCAACTACACCTAAAAATGAATGGTTGCTTTATTTCCTTATCACATTGTACATGATGCGGTTACCATAAATAAATTAAAATTAAAATTCTGGAATTTAAAAATTCAAACTTTTTTTCTTAAAATTCTGTTTACAAATTTTGAAATTTTTGTTAAAATTTCCGGAAAGGCAAAAAAATTCAAATTTTTTAGCATAATCGTCCTAGCATTTTCTATTGTAGGATTACATGTATATATTACGTTTAAATGTAGCTATAAAAATCGCAATCGCATTTGTATATAATAACTAAAATCTAATAACCTATAACTCACTAAAACCTAAAAATAAAATCCTGTTCATAAAAGGCTTTTACTTTACAAAAAATCAAAAAACATAATTAAACAAACAACGACCAATCTGGCAATACATAACTAAAAAAAAACTAATCACTACAATTGCCCCCATTCAAATTTATATATTGTTTTTAAATACTAAGTGTTCAGAAATAAGTATTGGCCAAAAAAAAGACAAATTTTTGATATCAATAATAAAAACCAAAAAAAAATATGTTACCCATAATATACTTCTCAATATGTATGTATGTATGTGTACATTAAAATATTAACCTGCATCTCTTCTCTTATATATGAATCAATTTTCTTTTTTCTACCGTACCGGCTACACGTTAAATTTTATTTCGTCTATTTATTTATTTTTGAACGAATGAATATATAGAGTGTAATGCAACACATAATGTATAACAATGAATATTTTTTAGATAGGTACGATATTAAGAAATGAATTCAATTTGGTAAAATTTATCATTCCCATCTTAAACCATATCATCCTCTTTTTTCTTCTTTCCTTCAATGAATTAATTTTTTGCATCTGCTCTGCTGCAATAAATATACGTACATATAGTACATACGTATCCATAATAATGTGCATGTTAGATTCAATGTTACCAAAAGACAAAAATTTCAAAGAAAAAAAATAACATAAAAAAAAAAGAGGGCAGATGGTTCACTTTTTTGGTTTCTATATACTTCAAAAGTATTAATGAAATTCAAAAAACAAATTCAAAAAACCAAAAATATAAAAATAAAAAAATAAAAAATTAACAGCACGCACTACTTAAAATCTATATTGAGTAGTTGGTGTGTGTAGTTGGTTGACTGTTTTTTTTTATTTTTTTTTTGTATGTTTTATATGTTATTCTTACGGTATTAAAAATTTCAAAATGCACAAATCAACCCTAAAGAAAAAATTTCTTTCTTTCTTTAAAAAATTCATTTTCTGATAGCCTGATAGTAAAAGGATTCATACGGTGGTTGAATTTCAATGATTACAAACAACCCTTATGTTATTAACGTTCTAAATTTAAAAATGAAAGAGAAATAAGATTTTCTCGAAAAGGATATATGTATATACCATATACATACATATGTATATACATTTACAATATAGTTGAATATACTGTTATTCTGTTTGTTTTTTTTTTTTTTGTTTGTTTGCTAAGGATATTATGATAGAATATATCCTTACGAAAGTAGATAACTAATATTTAAGGCAGTAATCATTATATTCACTTTTAAATTAATATTTAAAATGTATATAAAGGACATACCAATTGATGCTTATATAATTCCATTACGGTTTTTTGTTCATGTAATAATCTATCCTTTTCACGTCTTCGTACAAATGTTAAATCATCAGAATGTTTTAAAATTGCATATAATGGCATTGAACTGTATAAACGTAGTAATGTTGGACTATGTGATATTAAAGTGCGAATTTTTAAATAATCACCAGCTTGTGCTTGTTTTAATAGCATACGTCCACCACGGCATTGTTCTTTTAAATCTTGAAATTTTATTTCGTTTTCTCGAGAATCCTTTTCAAATTCCAAAAGTTTATAACGTTTATGAGTTTCTAAAAATTATTAAATTATTGTTTTTTTTTTTTTTTTATAATTTAATAAATTTTTACTTAGTTAAGTTTTGTCTTATAATTTAGTTTAGGCTTGGTAAGCCCTTAATTATGTAAACATAATCCCATTATATATTTACTATTTATATACATATATAAATATAAAATTATTTACCTAACATATGAACCATTTGAGAATATTGTTCAGTTAATGCTTGTGGTGGCCATTTATCACCTTCCATGAATCCATGAACACGAAAATTTTTCGTACCAAATAATCCATGAAGACGTGGAGCTCTGGGTAGAGCTGGTTTAAATGTTTTCGGATTTGGTAAATCAACTGGCATTTTAGTAGATTTGAATTTGTCTTCTTTATTTTGTAAAACAAATAATGATAAAAAACTATGGTAAAAAAATTAATTAATGGATAGTGTATTTATATATAATGGATAGGATATTTACTAAATTTCAACTTACCATAAAAATTATATAAAAAAGACTTTTATACAGCGTTTAACATAAAAAACGGTATAAATGTAAAAACACTAATAAAATCAAATGGAAAATTAAAAAAAATTCACAAAATAATGAAAAAAAAATTAAATTTAAAAAAAAAACAAATTGAAAAAAAAAATATCACAAAATTATGAAAAATGAATTTTAAAAAACTTTCAAAACAAAAAAAAAACAAAAAAAAAAATTAAAAAAACATAATTTTTGAGAGATAATTGAATTTCCTTTCATATAATTTTTGTTTGCTTTTTATGTCTGACTATTAGTAATAAATTTTCGTAAATATACCAAAAAAAAAAAATATACATATGTATATGTAAACTTTAAACTCCTAGTTTAAGTCTTAAAAATTTAATTGCCTTAAATGCATCATGAAAATCTCAACTAACTGTTACTGTTAATTGGTTAAAGTACGCAATGTTTTTTTATATCAGATTTTGTATCTTTAAGATCTATTTTAGTCAGTTAAAAGAAATTTATATAATTAATCGATTATTATTATACCTATATACACATTTAGTTTCGATTTAATCAAATCTACACCAACATATTACAATAGAATATTTTCCCAGAGTTTGGACTAGCGCATAAAAAAAGTACTACCGTCTCTACTAATTATAAAAGTGATATAATATGCAGATTGTAATATTGTGAATTCTTAAATATTTAGTAATAAAAAACTAAACAGTTACTAATGACTTATTTCCGAATTAGTATATATATAGAACTAATATGAAACGTAATATTTCAAAGTGATTTTATTAGTATATTGAAACCATATTTGCTACAGATAATCTTACGAATAATATTTCACTGGTATATTTAAATTACTTCCGCGCGTTCGTAAAGAATAGAATTATAGACATGATTGATATGGGAGTTAGGTATTTGGATCGAATCAGTTTCGAAAACTGAATCATTTTAGCTATGTATCTGATCACAATTAATTCATCTATATCAGTTGAAAAACTAAAAACTTTTTTAAACCATTTGTAAGGTTGTTTACAAGTAGCGGCAATACAAATTTCTGAATCTGATTGATATACATATATCTTCAAAACTAATTAGACTTAAAAGTTGAAATGGAAAATTGGTAAATAATGTAATTGGACAAGTTTGTTTGCAAAGCAAAGCATTAAGCATTTAAGTCTTTATTATACTTTAAACACTATAATCATAATTGGTTAGTGTGGGTATTTTAGAGTGGAGAATTAAATTGTATTCTTCTTCGTTTTACCTTTAAATTTACTCACAAAGAGTTTTAAAAAGTCACGGAACCCAGTTTTAAAGTTTAATCCTTCTCATTTATACCTTTTTAATTTTAACTGAAGACTTTTTCATTTTAATTGAAGACTTTTGTATTTCAAATGAAGACTTTTTTTTTCAATGAAGACATTTTTTTTTTGAATGAAAACTTTTTACTTTAAGTGGACATTTGTTTTTCTATGAAGATTCTTTACTTTAAGTGAAGACATTTTTTTTTAATGAAGTTTCTTTGTTTCAGTAAATTAGTAAATATGCATATATAATATATATGTGTATACATATAAATGAATAAATAATATCTTATATATTATATACTATATATATATTAATGTATATATATTTATATATATACAAGTATATTTTATATATATTAACTAAATTACTAAAAGAACCTTCATTGAAAAAAAATGTCTTCAGTTAAAGTAAAAAAAATTCATTTGCAATAAAAATAACTTCACTTAAAATAAAATGTCTTCACTTAAAAAACAAATGTCTTCAGTTTAAGTTAAAATGGTATATATTTCCAGGAATAGGTCGCTAAATTGATGCTTTGTAGAAAGTACCGTAAACATAAAACGTTGATACCAGTTAAAAATAATTTTTTTGTGATCTTATTTTGTACATTTTATTTCTTTGTGAATTATTATTGTGCAATATTTAAAACAAATTCAGATCAAAACGTCATAATTTTTAGAAAGATTTATTAAATGATATACATACAAGTAAAGAAATACTAAAAATTTATAAGAAAATAGAATAAATAAAGGAACTAGGTACCAATTATTTTATTAAGATAAATATTTTTTCATTGCCCTTAAGGAATTTTCCACAAGAATTAGTTTTTAACTATATATGTATATATATGTTTTTTTTTTTTGAAATAGTTGGTATACTCGAGCAGCTATTTCCATATATTTCATTGTAAGTAATTGATTTTTTTAACAACAGTCATAATACAATAAATGTGACAATCTTCTTTGACAATAATAATGCAATTGTAAATTATGCCTCAGGTATAATTTTTATAATTTTTTTTCTAACAGTCATGTACCGTTTTTCTTGTGAAATAGAACCATATGCAATGTTTAAAATTTTATAATACAATTAGAAAAGGTAGGAAAACTTATATAAATTTTAAGATTTGGGAACTACAATGTATACTGTATGTACAATTTCCTTGTTTTTGGTATTTTTAATACACCTTATAATTTATTTAAATACACCTTATAATACACCTTTAATACACTTTATAATTTATTTAAAAAATTATAATCCTTATAATTTTTAACAATATTTTTTCTTATTGAAACCTTTTCTCTATGAATTTCTTTATGAAACATAAGGACACTACCTCAAGTTACCGTTATACGTTATTATAACGTTACTACAAGTGCGTCAAGCTACTGGAAATTTAATTATTAAAATTATTCTATTATTAGAATAATAATCCAGCCAATGAAGTAGGGGTTGAATCACCCGGTCTTTCATTCGAAATGTGTTGTTTTCAAACCGCAGCTGGGTCATATAGTAACCAACGTTACGTTAACCAACGTAATTAGTAAAGAATAATAATATATGCTTTCCTTATAATGCATAATGCATATACATATATTTATTAGTATGTAATTAAATAAAAAATAAATACTAAAAATAGTATAGTATATAAATTAATTCTTGTATAAGATTATAGATGGTGTAGAAATTAAGAAATATTTACCCCTCATAGTCCTATATAATAGCTACAGCCGAGTGATTAACAGTTTAGTGAAATTAATGATTGCATAAAGTGAAACTTTATTAAATATGAATAATAAATGACTTAGTGGTTGTCCGAGACTCCTAATTGGAGTGGGAAGGAAAAAATAAATTTTGCACATATAACTTTTAAGATTTTTTTTTACTCTGCTAATAATTGTAATAATTTCTAATGAAATATAATTAATTGGGAGTCTGGGAGATCTCAACTTGTGACATAGACATAATAAAACTGAAAAAGTTATGTACAGTTGTTTTGTATTCTATTGAAACCCTGAATCAATAATTTATTTTACGAAGGTTTGGAAGGAATTTCAAATGCCTGATTAAACCACTGATATCAAGATATAAAAACAATATTTAACTTGATATATATATTTATCTAATTAAGTAAGTAATGTAAAATACTGTAAAGAAAAATATCAGCTACTAAAAACCGCTAGAGGTTGTGTAAAAAAATTTCAGGTATTAAAAACCGCCGGAGATTGTGATTTGGATACGGTTTTTTGGAGAGTTATTTGATTTTATGATTTGGAATTTTTCACAAAAACTAAATAAGTTTTTTTTAAATCACGCGATATTTTGAAACATATGATGCTGAGTTGTTAGATTATCAAGAATGAAATTTTGTAGCGAAGCCGTAGCATATTCTATTTGCCTTTAAATTTCAAAACTGTTTAAATTAAATTTCATTCAAATCAAAGATTGTTTTGTATTTTATTTTAATCATATAATAGTTGAATGATACAGATACATCATGTGGATAGAAATTTGAATCAGAAGATTATCAAAGGTAATTTTAGTGAAAATGTATCACATATATTTTTTGGTATGATGAAAAAAAATCAATTCAAACCTTTCGTTTACTTTTTTTTTTAGTTCGATTGCAAATAAAAAATGTACTCATTGTTTTTTTATTTCAATTTGCTTTTTTTGAATCATTTTTTTGTTATATTGCTACTACAGAGAGAAAAATTAAATTACAATCTTTTTTTGAAATTTAAAAAAATATTAAATAATTACTATGATTGAGAAATTGTTAATGATCATCTGTGATTTATATTTGATTGGGGATTTTTTTTATTTATAATTATTGCTCATCCTATACAGTTTCATTGTTACAAAAATTACAATTTTTAACCAACGTACGAATTATAATCATTTTAATATTCCGAATTTAATTAAAGAGATGATATAGAAATTAAAAAAGTCATATATTAAAATTTCTTGCAAAAATTTTTTATTTTTCTATATTAAATAGGTAAATACCCAAAAATAAATTCTATTATAAAGATTTAAAAAACATTTCATTTTTTAAAGAGAAGTAAAGTTGTGTTAAGTTTATCTGCGCCGCCTAAAATCTCTTTTCTTAAAAATTGCTTCAAAAAATCGAAGATCTTCAATGACCAATGCTGAATCTGTAAAATGTATACTAATGAAGAGAGACATTTTGTTGAATCATTTGAATGACTGACTAGTGTATCAATCCTAAACATTTGAAATACAAAAGCTTCAAATTTTCTCATCGTAACTTTAACCAATGTAAAATTTTAAAACCTGTAACGTAACAACCAGAAACAAAAATTATTTTAACAAAACGTTTTTAAACCCAATATCATTACCATAATTCTGATGATTTTTCAATATTTATTTTTAATGTTCTCATATTTTGACTCCAATAACCAATTTTTTTAAGAATTTCTCCCATTTTCGATAAACTCAAACCAAACTAAAGTTTCTTTTAGAACAGAGTTCGCATTGAATGTTTAAAATTTTCAACTTTACCAAAGAAAATTCTTGAGTTGTTCTCATCAGTGCCTTTAAAATATTATTATAAAGAATTTTGAGGTCTCATATTATACATATATCTAAGATGGAGTGACACCCAGCTTATGGAAGTTCTCTTCTCATGTGCGCACGTTACTTTTATGAAATCAGATGCCATTGCAAGTTTTCTCTAAAGTTCATAACACATATATGATTATGATGTAGTAATCTTCAAAATGTCCCTCCAAAATTTTCTTAAACATCCTAAACCTCTTTTCAACATCCTTATTAAATAAACTAAACTGTACATTTTTATTAAAAGTTCCAACCTAGAGTTTACTTTAAAAGGGGGTTGGGTTTGGTTGGTTAAAGTACAACACTATTCACAAGAATCACGCGTTATTCCTCTCTCGGTGAATTTTGAAGTTTTTCATAGAATCTCTTAAAAAAATCATTAAATATTCAATTCACAACTAATAACACCCTCAACTATTGATTGTTTATAGGGTCCAACCTACTAGACAAGAGAGTTGCATAAAAAGTTATAGTTTTAAAGCCGTTTATGACCAGTTTCTCAGATTTAATTAAAAAATTAAAATTATTTCAATAAAATTCAAAAGAGTATTGTTTTTTTTCGTTGATTTATTACAGACATTTCACAATTGTTATTATAATAACATTTAAATAGTTTACATAAATATTATTAAATATATTTTTAAATAAAATAAATATTAGCGTACACATAATTATGTATTATTCCCATTCTTTTTTAGAGCGTTCTAAAACAATTCGTGCACTTTCTTCTTTTAATGTTTTACGATTGTGTACATTTGGATAATCTTTTTCATCATCATCCAACATAACACTTGGCCCTTTAAAAATGTAAACAAAAAAAAAGAAAATATTATTTTAAAAATTGATTCATTTTAGTATAGTAGTAATAGTAATAGTAACTTTTTAAAACTATTATCTTCAACTACAAACGGCAAAGAAGAAAATTTGAAGAAAAACCTTCTTAAGCTAAGTTTAAGTGTAATGTATCTACTGGTATTTGCATTTAGTTTTATTGCATAATGCAACGTAAGTGAGTACACCCTAGTATGTTTTCAATGCGTCTTCTTACCAATTTTCGTCTACTGAAAAAGAATTTAAATTGAAGAACTACTAAGGAAAATTTCGTCGTTTCATTTTAAAGTTTGTACAATTTAAATTTTACACTATAATCGAAGCTCGACTACAATTAAAGATCTTCAAGAAAATTCTATTTATGTATGAATTTATAATATAAAACAAAACAGTATATAAAACAAAGGTTCTAAACATCCAAGGGTTCTAAAATATATTTTTCTTTCTCTAATTCTCTAAAATTACTTCGCTCAATGAGTTGGAAGTAATTTAATCTAAACGAACACAATTTACCCAACTGTCTTAAATTTACCAAAGTAATAAACCGAAAACAAAAATTTTCAGATATATTTTACTTTAGGTACATTGTTGGATCCTTTCCAAACTTTACTGTGAGATACCTTAGATCATGGAATGAACCGCTATATGAGTCTGGCTAGGCAATGAGAACATTAAAGACTTCAAAAAGCTTTTTGAAAATGTATGGGGGATAACTCACTTAAAGAGCCCGTAGCATTTACATTTGAGAAACTAGGAACCACAGACAAGGCTTAAAAGAACACTCTAAAACTGTTTCTATTCAAAGACATGTATAATGTTATTTTATATTTAATAATTTCGGCTGTTTAATAAAAAAAATTTTAAAAAAAATTGTGGTGTTTATTAAATTAAAATAAATATGTTGATACGCGTAATTTCTTTCAACGTTTTAGCTTCCATTTTTTATAAAATGAGCATGTAAGCCTATACCAAAATAGTGCTAACACGGAATTTTACACTAATTGCAAGCAATACGCACAACACTTTTCGTTGAGATTGAGCGGGGATTTATATGAGTTAGTTTTAGGAGAATTCGAAAATTTAAAATTTACACTTGGAACAACAGCGACAATCTGTGAAAAATTAGATGCAAAAACTAAGACTTTAGAAACGACTTATTCATATATGTAAACGATTTTTTTAATTATATATATATGTATATATATACTCGTATAGAGTTTTCCTTAAATTTAAAAAAGTATCTCTAAATTTATTAAAATGCTCTCCGGTTCTTTTGATACAAAAATTATAACATTTTTTGAATGCTTATTCTTTTGAAAATTTGTTTCCTTATAAATCTTTAATTTTACATTTGGCTTTGCTATAAAAAAAAATTCTTGATAGATATCATTAATATCCTATTGTTTCGATCCCCATTATATAATAGATGACAAGTGATTGCAATCACTATACAAATGACATATAGTTATTGCAGTTTTATTATGTTGCGTTTAGTGTTATACTGGTTAAACATATATGTATGTATGTATGTATATAATAAAAGTATTGTAATTGTATATATAAGAAATAATAATATATAATGAATGAAAACTAAAAGTTAGTTTTATTTACCTTTATCCTTTGGTAACTCTTTTTCATCATCTTGTAAACTTGCATCACCATCTTTTTTTGTTACTATTTGTTCTTGTAATACCTTTGCTAATCTATCATTACCACCAACTTTATTAAATATTACACCTAAAGCTTCCATTTTTTCTAGAGCAATAGTCATTAAAACATTAGCTAAAAATATTTAAAAATAAAAAATAAATATTAAATTTTATAAATTCATATTTGTTTTAAATATTTACTGTCTTCTATTTGTTTATCTGGTATACGTTTCATTTTCTTTCCAAATTCTAATAACGGTAATGTTAATACTTTATTTGGATATTTTTTTTCTTGTGTCATTGCTTTTTTACCGTAACGATTTAAAATTTGTATTATATTATTTAATGATACACTATAAAATATTAAATATTATTTTATTTAATAATATTTAGAAAAAATAAATAAAATTAGTAAATATTTAAAGAATGTACAAAAAAAACAAAGAATGTCTAAACAAACACTATTGAAGTTGGCAACCCTTTTTTTTATAAACCGTTTTTGTACTGAGAGTTTTTAGAGTTTTAAAAATTTTATAAAAATAACACTCAAAAAAGAGAAATGATTAAAAAAATAGACGACTCTCTCTAAAATTTTTTTTGTAAAATGATTGTCATGATGATATCGATTCTTCAAAAATTCATCAATGCTAATATAGTGCCCCAACATTAAATTTGAATGTTTTTTTTTGTGTTCCTTAAAGCATTAATTTGGCTAAAATGTCTTTTTAAACCCACAAAAAGAGAGTCGAAAAGTTCTGGGTACGTTATCACATCTATCTAATATCTAAGCTAAACATTTCATAAAATTTATTGACTAGCACTCTTATGAATACGAAATAAATTACATATATGTATATAATATTTTTTAGTTGCATTATTTTTGGGTATTGGCTAAAAAAAGAAACCTATTTTGACACATGTGTAAGAAAACTTGTTGAATTGTATATTACATTCAAAAATTTCATGTTACTTGTCAACGACGATAAACGGACCAAATTCTATGTCATCCGGTTATTTCTTAACGGAAACTGAGTTCTAAACACTTTGTTTTTTACGGTAATGTAAAAAAGAACGTATGTCAAGAACTTCCGAATAATATTCAAAGTTTCAATCTATTGAAATTTACTTTTAGGTGAAACAAGCTTTACGTATATAAGTTAAATCAAAAATGTTTTGTACATTTTCGTACAAGTTCAATGCATATATTAATAGAACTTTACACGCAACCTAGTTTTTTTTTTAAGCAAAGGTTTTTGATTAATTTATTTTTTTATTTTTATTAAGTTTTATTTAAGCTTTTATTTACGTGAACATCATTAGTAATTCACTATTCTTGTCAATTTTTAATGTAACCTGTTCTTGTTCTTCTTGTTGAGATTTTATTTGAGCGTTTAGGTCATCTATCTCCTGATTTCGTCTAAATTTGATATAAATTAATTTTTTATTAAATGTTAAAAAAAAATTTTGTATTTTACTAGGCATTGATATGAACATCATCATTTAAATATTGTCAGTCAATAAAAAATACTATTTCATATACAGTACAAATGTAAGTAGTATTTATTGGTCAGTAAAAATCTCATTTTGTGAATAAAAATTTGGTAGATATATTGTATAAAATGTATTGTAACTTGAAATGAATTTGGTTATAAAGCCGGTATTTCAATAAGTTGTAATCGAACCTTTTGAGGCAAACCCACAAATCTTCACTAATTATTTTATTAAAATTCCCAAATTTTTTGATCAAACTGACTATATAAAATAGATACTTATTATATTTGATATTATATCTGATCTGTAGCAATTATTAAAGTCGTGTTTTTTATCGCACAATCAGTTCTGTTAAAACTCTCGATATTTTTCTCGATCTATACCAACTTGTCTCCTTCCTGGTGCATCCATCTATATCTTTGATTTTCAAAAGTTTTTCCAACGCTTTTCAGTTTTCGAAAGTTGTCAATCCTCTGCTTTTTTTTCTGGCAAGCCCCTTGTTATTTATAGTTACGCGAACGAATTTCCTCGATGCAGCTTTTATTAATATACCTTTTGAGATAAGGGTGATTATCTACTATATTTCACAGCCATAGAGAATTACTGACTTAACGTTAGATTTAAAGATTTCCATTTTTATGCGAGATAGTACAACATAAAGCATTTCGAGCTTACACTTTTCACTTACACGTCGTTTTCTGCATAGTTATCCACATAACTCTGTTCTACCCTCTAAATTTGCTTGAAAAATTAATTTCAACTATACAGATTCAGATTTTTACTGAGCAAAAAAAAATTTATCAACTGACAATATCTAAATATGCTGAAATAACAAAACGTTTGTTTAAAAATGCATATATTGCTAAAATTACTTAATTTGTTCTTCTCTATTATCATGTTTTAACTCATAAACTTTTCCTTCGGCTAATCTCACATTAGAATCATAAATTTCCATTAACTGTTCTGAAAATTGATATTCTTTTTGTAAATCTTTATTTTGATTTTCTAACTGTTTGAATCTGGAAAATAAAAAATTAAAAATTAATACCTGTATCATTTTTTTAAGTTTAAATTAAGTAAAAAAAATTAAAATAATGCTTGGGAATATCGAAATTTTATTCAATAGGATAAATGGATAATTTACTAATCGGTTCATAAGCAATGGCAGGAACAGTCATATGATAAAATAATGTATTTCATAATCACTTTTAATTTTTGGACCATAGCCAATACAACATACTGAAAGCAAGCAGTAATAGATGCAATATGTGTTGTACAAAACTTCATTTTGACTATACTGAATTCAATATAATAAATGATGATAATTTTTAATAACAAAGTTTTAATTTAGGGGCCTCGGTGGCTTAATGGGTAAAAGCGTATAAAATACGTTATAAACACCGAGGGATTGTGGGTTCGAATCCCGCACAACATGTCGTAAGAGTTATTACGACATTTACAGTGACGCCTTAGCAGGAAAGGATGTGTAATTTCCTGTCCACATTTATGTGGCAGAGAAATGCATTAAAAAAAAACATTTTAATTTTTGAAATTACCTTAAATGAATCCCTTTTTTAGATGATGATAAAAATTCCGTTTGTAAAATTTTTATTTGCCTTTCAATTTTCTCACATTGTTGACGTAAATCAATCATTGATCTTGTTTCTCTTATATACACCCTCATTTTTGATACTCGATCTATCTATAATAAAAAAGAAAAACCAAAATG
Source organism: Poecilobothrus nobilitatus (assembly GCA_947095535.1). Taxonomy (NCBI): domain Eukaryota; kingdom Metazoa; phylum Arthropoda; class Insecta; order Diptera; family Dolichopodidae; genus Poecilobothrus; species Poecilobothrus nobilitatus. The sequence continues at coordinate 237,412,726 of OX352773.1, read as the reverse complement.
TATTAAATAATATGTACCAAAATGGGGTTCTTAGTAATAATACTTTAACTTTCCTATTCATTTGCTACTTTTACCCGTTACCTAAGCAAACAGTGTGAACGATTGGCTAACAAACCAATCTGGAAAACAGATAAAAGGATAAACGACAAAAGCTTAATAAAAAGCTTATTTGAAATATTTAAAACAGAGATTCGACGAAACATATGAGTTCAAGGTGATAATTCAAATTACGGATGATGACTGCGAAACACTTATTGTGAAACGACTTCACTGCCTTCAAATAAAGCATTACAATATTTGAAATTCCAACAGTTTCAAATATGGCTAAGTTCAGGCGTTCAATTCAAAATATAAAAGGTTTTACTTCAAAATATTAACCTATAGGTTCGAAATAACCCAAAATATTGACACATAGTCAAAATAAAAAGTATAACAAATTGATGTATTTGGGGCATCATAAATGAATACAATTTTATTATTGTTATTAAAAACTGTTGTGTATTACGATAAATATCCTAAAAAACTAATCAATTTCAGAATTTCAGAAGAATCGTAAACCTTAACGTAGCAAAAATAAAAATTGAAATTAGCTATAAGTTCAAATAAATATGATCTTATTCTACAAAAGAAAAAAGTATGTTATACGGTCGTATAAGGCCGAAATTAAAATAAAATGACGAAAATGGTAGTCATTAGCCTTTTCGAGGCAAAATGATTTACATGTACTTACGTATAGGAATATTGCACCAATTAAAGAAAAATATAAAATCATACTTCAACTCAGGCAAATCTAAAATCCATTCCTTAAATGATTATACTATACTTACATATTTTCTTACAGTAGCTTTAACATTATTGCTGTCATCGTATAATTCTTTTTTATTAATGGCTAATTTTTTAGAATTATCTGCAAATTGTGTCATTGCAATGCCTTGCATTATCTATAAAATAATTAAAAATTATTAAAAAACTTTCGTTTTTTTTTTTCTTTTTAAAGATATTAATTTAATGTAAAATGTATTACTGACCTTTAATTGTTTTCTTAAAATTTTTGTTTTTTTCATTGTTGGTGAACCAACTAATATAACATGTTCAATAAAATTTGCCTGTTCTTCAACATCATTTTCAAGTGAATTTAATACTGGTTCATAATATATTGAATCATGTATTAAAATATCACACATTTTTGTATATGCTCTTTGTATTGCTTGTAATGCTTTTAATCTTGTTTCAGAATTTTTTATATATTTTTGTAAATAAAATATTTCAAATTCTTCTGATACTTTAAAATCAATTTCAAATGAAATACGATCGGTTAATCGCGCTTTTATATCCTATAAGAACAAAAAAAAAAAATATTGAACTTTCGCTTTCTAATTACATACATATAATAAAACTTTAAAAAGAACTTATATTTAGTTATCTAAATTCCGAACCTTATAATGTTGTTCAAAATTTTCCTCCCCCAAGGATAATCTGGTTAAAGAAATTTAAGCAAGTGTTGATAAAGACCTTTATTTTTTAAAAATAGTACAATTTCAGAACTCTAATATTTTACGAATTATTTAAGGACAATATTCTTTATGTTGTAATATTTTTTTGTCTTCAATTAGGAGTCCGCCGAACCATACGTTTATATTATTTTAACAAAACAAAAAATTACCAAATAATTAAAGGAAACAAAAAAGAAAAATTAGTGATCCGTGAAAGATTAAAATTAGTCCGTCAAGGAATGACTTTATTTTAGACAAGTCAACGAAAAAATATTTTATAATTAGGTTTGTTTTACAATTTGACACAATAAACAGAACATAAAAAATGTGACAAGGAAATTAGCCTATTAGCCATAGCCTTTTCTTTTAAGGCGTAGCTGCAAATGTTGTAAAGAGGAATTACTCTTTCGACGTGAGTTAGGGTTCGAACCCACACTTCCTCAGTGTTTATTTAATACACTCTTAAACAATAGAACACCGAGGTCCCACAGCACATTTTACGACACATAATAAGCAAAGAAAATCAGAAATTTTACAAAATTAAAAAGATTTCGATTAATTTTTTTTTAATTTCCTCCCAATACTTATGCATAACACCTCCTTCCTACACTTTCTATAACTCGATTAGGAAAATTACATACTGTACGATTTATAAAGAGCTGTATATAGTAAAATAATATATACATATAAAGTCTATTACGTATATAATAATTATATTTACCAATTTTTTTATATAAAGTTTCATTAAATGTTTTAATTCATAATCCAAACGATCACGTTCTCTTCTTTTAACAAATGTTCTTTGATCAATATTAACAACAGCTTCTGGTATTGGCATTTTTGAATATAAACGTTGTAATTCAACATTATCTAATAATATATTTCGAACAAGCTGTTGATCACCTAATAAAGCATTCTTTAAACGTAAACGTCCATCCATACATTCTTGTTTCAATAAATTAAAATGTTGTACCAATTTTCGTCTTTTATCTAAAATTTCTAAACGTTTTAATTGATTGCTTTTTTGTAATAAATTTCCCATATGATAATATTGTATAGTTTTCATTTGTGGTGTCCATTTTCGATTATCAGAAAATCTATGACTCTTAAAGAATTTTGTACCAAAAAGTTGATGTAATCTTGGATGTTTTGGTAAAATTGGACGAAAAAATACGGGGTTTGGTCTTTCAACTGGCATTTTTTGTTTTTTTTTTATAAACTTTTCCTTTAATTCCTTTTGTTACTAAATTATCATTTAAAGCTTAAAGTTTAAAGGTTCAACTAAGGTAACCAATCAAAGTACACAAATCTTGAAGCGCTAATAAAATAAAATAAATAATATTAAATATATATAAATATAGTTTTTATATTAATGAAAATATAAAATACGGGGATATTTAATTATTTTTAAATATAATAAATATAAAATAATGATTAATTTTTCATAGACTTTATTTTTATTTAAAATTTTATTTATTTTTTAATTACTAAAAATTTGATATTTAGGAGAAAACTCTGTTGCATAATAATAGAATCTATTATAGGATTTATAAGAATAAATTGTGATTTATGTTCTACATAGTTCACTAAATTATACCACCTCAAAAGAATATAAGTATAGCAATGCAGGTTCTTTAGAAATGAAGACGATATTAGTTAGTAAATCCTTGGCTCAAAACACCAACGTTTAAGAACGATGAAGATTTTTAAATGCCATACTAGAAAATCCCCTGTGCAATTGCACAATTTCTATAGATTCAAAAACATTTACGTTATCATACTGACTCCCTTACTACCTGTATTAAGGGAGGGATTATTACATGTATTTTTTTAGCTTAGGTATATTAAGTACCTAACTAAAATAACTTATGGATTTTTAATTTAATTTGAATTTTTCGGTGTAGGGTATAAATAAGTCGATGCAACCGACTTACCGTTACTTTTACTTGTTTTTTTTTTGCTTGAAAAAAATTTGCGGAATTTATTTTATTTAAATGTACTTTAGAAGAGGTATATTTAAAAAATTTTGGTATATTTAATAAAAGATTCATTTCTCTGATAATGAAATTTCATAAATTTTCGGGGGCTTTTTTTTGTGATGGTCGTTTTCGACAGCTTTTTCAGTTTTTTAATCATTGAGAAAAAATGGTCCAAGCTAAAAACACATTCAGGGCAAAAGTTCGTGCCGATATCTCAAAAATTGTTTGAAACAAACACCAACCGCTACATTTTTTTTTTTTTTTGTTACATTTAAAACAATCCCAATAATCGAAATAATTTTAATATTTGTTAAAATTTTACCAGACTCTCTATTTTTCTTTAGTTTAAAAAAAAAATTTTTATGTCGATAAAAACAGTTGTTTTCGCCGCGAAATTACTTTAATTACCAAAACTACTTTCAAGTCTTTTGCGTTTATTTTTTTTGCTTGAAAAAAATTTGCTGAATTTATTTTATTTAAATGTACTTTGGAAGAGGTCTTTAGTATATTTAATAAAAGATTCATGTCTCTGATAATGTAATTTCATAAATTTTCGGGGCCTTTTTTTTTGTGTGGGTCGTTTTCGACAGCTTTTTAATTTAATGGTCTAATAATAAATTAGTACAAAATTATGAATCTATTGTGAGAGAAGGCTTCTAAAATGATATTTCCTATGTTATTTTTTTCTTTTTTTTTAAAGAAAAATATCCATTTCTATAATATTTAGTAAGTTTCTGATTTCTGTTATGAAATATAATTATTTAAGTCTGCCAAATTTTATATTAATAAAAAAAATTCGAATATTTTATGTTATATCAAAAATTCAGCTTAAAAAATCAAAATTCCAACCTAAATAAACAAAACTACTTTAAAGTTTGTTACGAAACTTTTACCAGCTTTTATAATAGTGAAAACAAAGTCAAGAATAAAATCGGCCTATTATTTTTTTTCTTATAAATATAAGGCTTACTATAAACTTTGCTCTTTTCATTTTCAGGTCTTTTAATTCTATTAAGAGTATTTTTATTTTTTTCAAAACAAAGAGTCATTTGAAAACTGCCAGCAGAAGATTAATAATTTATTTTTAATTTACCGCTGCGACCAGTTCATAATGGATGTGGCGGTCAAATTTAAAAATTAAAAATTTGCTTTAAATTTTGTGTCGAAAGTACTTTTTAAAAAGTAAAAGTTTGTGTCTCTGATAAGACTTTTAGTCGAAGATTTATGTCTCTGATAATAAAATTTTAAATTATTAAATAAATATACAGAAATATCAGCATTGCCAGTTTAGTTTATATTCAGTGTGAGTGGTTTATTATAGATCTGGCCAACATCTTGTGTGTATAATATTGTGTATGTTATCAGAAATTCAATTATTAATTCCTGGTATTATATTATCTGATCTGATTAATAAATATTATTTTTTTCCATTGCTAACAATTTTATTAATGGTCTAATAATAAATTAGTACAAAATTATGAATCTTTTGTGAGAGAAGGCTTCTAAAATGATATTTTCTATGTTATTTTTTTCTTTTTTTTTTAAGAAAAATATCCGTTTCTATAATATTTAGTAAGTTTCTGACGTCTGTTATGAAATATAATTATTTAAGTCTGCCGAATTTTATATTAATAAAAAAATTTCGAATATTTTATGTTATACCAGTTCTACCGAAAATTTAGCTTAAAAATCTAAATTTCAACCTAAATAAACAAAACTATTTTAAAGTATGTTACGAAGCTTTTACCAGCTTTTATACTAATGAAAACAAAATCAAGAATAAAATCGGCCTATTATTTTTTTCTTATAAATATCAGGTTTACTATAAACTTTGCTCACTCTCACTTTTTCACTTTCAGGCGTTTTAATTTTATTAAGAGTACCTATTTTTATTTTTTTTTTTCAAAACAAAGATTGAAAACGCCAACAGAAGATTAATAATTTATTTTTAATTTACCGCTGCGACCAGTTCATAATGGACGTGGCGGTCAAATTTAAAAATTAAAAATTTGCTGAATTTATTTTTATTGAAAATGTGTTTTTTAAGTATGTACTTCTCCTTTTTTGACTGTACTCACTTTTAATGGACGGTGTGTGTCTCTGGTAATACTTCTAGTGGAAAATTTGGTCTCCGGTAATAATATTTACTAAATTTATTTATATTTTTAATGAACTGTTTGTGTCTCTTGATATTACTTTGAGTCAAAGATTTGTGTCTCTGGTAATAAAATTTTAATTTATTAAATAACTATACAGAAATATAGTCATTGCCAGTTTAGTTTACATTCAGTGTGAGTGCTTTATTATAGATATAAAATATATTTTTTTACATGTTGGCAAGGTCTCGCCAACATCTTGTGTATTATATTATAGATATAAAACTTTCTGATTCAAATCTAATTTAATCAAGATTCTTCGATATTTTTTGACTAATCTTCTATAGGAATGTTATGAAAACTCTACAAAGAACAAATAGTAAGCAGTTTTTTATAATTTTTGTTTTTGTTACCTTGCATTTTTCGTTACATAATAATAATACTAAATAATTTTTTTTTACGAGGGACGGTAGCAAACATCAAAAGCACAAGGATCCTCTGGGTAGTGTTGGACTTTACGCAACCGAAACCATCTCCTATAAAAACAAACTTTAGGATGACTCCATTAATACATAGTAATATAATGTACAGCTTAGTTTTGGGGAAAAGGATGAGGGAAGCATTACTTGAAAAATTGGGTTTGGGATAATTAGGATTATGGAGGATGAAGGGAAACATTTGGACAGTTATTTGAAGAAGGATATTAATATTCTTCTTAAATTTCGTTATATCGTACACAAATGAATTACCACATGCGCAGGTATAAAGTTCCATAAACGCTACGGCGCATGACAAACGAATTTCCGAATGCTGTGTTACATCATCTTGACAGTTCGACCGTGTATGGGTGGGCATCTGTTACACTCCTTGTTTCATGTTGGAAAACTTTGAGTAAAGGCATAGACTAAAGAAATAAAACAAAAAATGTTAAATAATTTTTTTTTTATTTCTTTAGTGTTCGCTCCTACAAGATATCTGTAAAACAGGGTCAATGACCCAACAGTACAGCGATGGCATAGTGGTTGGACTTTTAGGTAAGACTGGGGTCGCCAATAAAACGAATAGCTCTATTTTACATTTTGTCGAGATAATCCAGCGCCGTATGAGAAGCTGCAGCCGAAATATTAGATTATAAGTAAGCCCATACAAACTCTGTACGAGCCCTAGGCCCTTTAGAGATACTTATATAATAAATAAATAAGTACATATGTGCATAATACCTTATTTTCGGCCTAATGTACGTTTTATAGATATTGAGAAGTCTGTTGGAGAAATGTAAGCTTTACAGCGGGACAAGAAACCTAAACCATCTTTAGCTATTAATAGTTTTTAGTTTCAATCGCTGGATCATACACCTTTCAGGGTGTTACTTATGATTTTTCTTTTGAAAAATATTTAAAATAATTTTATTTAAAAAATTTGTATGTTTTTTTTTTTTTAATTAATAATTTTATTTTAATTTTTTTTTAAATTTTTTTATTTGTATGCATTTCGGTATGATTGACATACCATCATCAGCATTTAGAAATAATCGCGACTGAAATGCTGATGATCGGATCGGATCGGATACATTGATGATGGTACAATTAATATATTTAATATATTTAAACTATGATGTGATGTAGTCGTTTTTTTAAATTTCGATTCAAAATTTTTAAAAGTCCAGTAACAGTAATTTTTCCTTATTAAAATCAATATACATAAGATAATCAAGAATCATTTTTCTTTTCTATGGTTGTAACATTCGCCTTTTGATTGGAATCAATCTGTCTGGGTAATTCGTTAGTTTTTTTTTAAAGGCAAGAAAAAATTACAGTATAAGATAAACATTCACATGCACTATATGTAATTTTGAATGTAGCAAATAGTAATATACATTATACCAAAGAACGTATAACACATCAAACCAAAATCAAAATCTTTTTTCAGAAAGCCAAAGTCTAGTTCGAAACAGAAATTATGGGTATTTTGATCAAAACAAAGAAAACAGCCCCAAATCATCTTTAATGCCCTATAGTTGTAAAACTATTGGACCCATAACTTAACCCCCATACAAAAATTTTGTCCTCACGATATTTCCTACAGGGTGGAATATGTCAAGAAACTTACTTGCGAATCATCCTGTATATTATATTTAGTATTTATGTTATTCACAATGGCCCTGGCAGCCGAGGGTTTTACCAATATTTCGTAATTCATTGTAATACGTAAAATTTAAAAATAAATAAATATATAAATTTATGCTATATTTGATTGGTTGGAAAGGAGAATCAAGAAAGGAAATTTTTTTTTTTCATATAATGATCCTCCCAGTTAAAAAAAAAACGTAAAACTGTACCTGTGCAGGATTTGAGTCTAACCGTGCTGCTGTACCTATACTCTACTTAAATACTTAACCATTCAATCATCGAGGTCATAATATATACAACAATAGATTTATTTATTTATATTAATACTATAAATCACATAGAATATTGCAATATTACAAAACCGGCGGCTACTAAGGCCAATATAGGTCGAATACTATTATTAAATTATAAATTAATATTATTTATTTTGTTAATATTATATTTTATATGTTTACACTATATATTTGGTAGTAAGGGGGATTTGTTTTCAATTAATTAAGCAGGTAGCAAGTGCATGATTTGAACCCTCATTCCCTCGGTTAATAAGTCACGTGCTTGACCCCTAAGCCATCGAGGCCCTCAACAATAGATAATATACTTAAAACTTTAATATATACTATATATTGCATACATTTAGGAGAAAAAGAGTTTACAACCTGCAATGAATAAAAACAATTTTGTTTTTTTTTATCAATTTTTCCTACACATTTATTTGATTCTTTTTAATTTTTCTTTTTTTCAATATTATTACATAATATATCTATGTTTAATATATTTAATATATTTTTTATATTTATTTTATATATTTTTTTTGTTTTTTTGTTTATTTTATTTTATTTTTTTTGTGTTTTTAACATAAGCAATTTTTTTTTCATAAATTTTTATTAATACATTCTTTACATTTAATGTTATTTATTATTAATATACTAATATTACATCATATTTTATATTTTTTCACAATTTTCAATTTTTGGATGATTTAAAGACAATTTTTTTTTTTTTTTGTTTTGTATTTAAAAAAAAAATCATCTTTAGAATAATTTTATTTTTTTTGAATCTACATAATATATAATATTTATATACAGATAGTGCGAAAATTTACGTACAAGCTTGTTTTAAATTTATATTTTTAACAATTAAATTTTTCGTTATATACATTTACATATGTATTAAAATATTACTTTAATTTCACATATTTTTTGTATTTAATCATAACTTTGAATTGAAATCAGTTTAAATTATGTATTATATAAATTCATATTTTATTATATGTATACTAGATAATATGTATATAAATAGAAATGTCTATATATGTATGTTTTGTTATGAAATGAATATAAAAATAAATCTTTAAAATTTTAGTAAAATAATTAAAAATTTTAATGAAAGGAGGGAGTGAGGGAGGGATTAATAAAGTGAGGGATACCGCACGAATGTATAGTAATAGTAGAATATACATCGAATTGTCTACATATTGTATTTAATTTTGATATTGCTACATGATAGTTGATAAAGCTTACCGTTTTACTACAAATACAAATATAGGTAATATTCTACAGAATATTTTTATTAATACTTAAACATTGTTTAAATGATTTGATGAATATACATACATACATACATATAATATAATAGTCATCCTAATGATTCCTTCACAATGCGCACTTGATTTTAAGATTTTCCATCATAGAATTTATTTGCGTTATTTATTGATATTTTAGAAAATTAATTAATTAATGAAGACAAATATAATAAAATTTAAAATAAAATTAATAATAAAATATTCTTCATATTATTTAAATTTAAGATAAGATTTAAAATAAATTATTAAAACAATATAATAAGCTTCAACCAGAATTTCATTACTTTTGCAGCACATTCCCGCCAATCAATAAAATTCAAGACTTGAGACCGAACCATAATGACATACCATAGCATAGCTACATGTCAAATTCCACATATGTCAGATTCCGTTTATGAAAAAACAATGGCATCGGCCATAATTCACATATGTATTATGTCGATTTTTTTTCCTTCTTCACTTTCGTTAAGAAATCTAGAAATCTAATAACATAAAAAAATCTATGTCAAGTTCAAAACATTTGGAAATTTGCTTAGCTATTTGCGCGCTTTTAGTAAAAAAAATCTAAAAAAATTGTAATTAAAATTTAAATATAATATAAAATAACATAAAAAATATGTTAGTATTTAAAGATTTTGCACATCCAGATCCATTTTTGTTTGTACGCATAAAATAAATAAATATACTTTCTATGTCGTTATGGACCAACATTATGTCTTTACGAAGTTTTGACATTTACATGTTTTGACATTTACATGTTTTGACATTTACATTTGACATGTCAAATAAAAAAAAAGACATTTATTTATGATATGCTATGTCATTCGGTTTCACGCTTTATACTGGATCTATAATTAACACTCTTCATAGGATGTTTTTCTTTTTTAGTTTAGAGCAGAGCCAGAACTGTCAAAAAAAATTTATGTTTCTTTTTTCATTCAGAGTGCGCTCAGAATATGATCCAAATGTTCGATTTTAATTTACAGATTTGGATTTGGTTTTATTTGCATTTTTGCATTTAAATGTAAATGTCAAAAAATTTTACTTTTTTATATGATTTGACACTTTTGACAGGTTAAAGATCTATTATGTTTGCATTTAGAGATAAAACATTTTTAATCTGTTCAGAACGTACTCTATGTACTTGATCTTTCTTCAGAGCACAAATCTGAAAAAAAGAAAAACAACCATATACGCACTTTCTCACTTTCTACATAAGACAAAAGATTATCTCCAATAAAATTCGCATTTGAATGCAAAAATTAAGTCAAATAAAATGTTAATTTTACTAATTTTTAAAAAGCATTGCATAAAAATTATTATGTATGTGTATGTACTAAAAAAAAAATATAAGTACATTTAAAGAAATGACTCCCTTTTTAATACCATTCAAAATTATTTGACATTTCAATGCGTGTAAAGAAAACGAAAAAAGTTAGGTTAAAAAACTTTTTTCAGGGATGCGTTTATTATGGATACTTTTTTACAATTTAATATACATACATATGAACATATTTAACTCTATTTTGATTGAGTGAACGAGAGCATTCATTGTAGATAGAGTCTAATGTAACCATATTTAACGAAAATAAAAGTAATTAACAACTTGTAAAATTGTAATTATATAATGAAATATCATTTAATTGTTATATATGTATAATATTAAAAATCTAAATTGAAAACAAATTTATACAATAAATTCTTCCTATCCATAATATTATTAAGATTATTTATATAATATTTTGAACATATTATTTAAAATTATATTTTTTTATTAATATATTTATATATATTATATTAATGACGTATTTTTATATAATTTTTATATATGATGACTCTATATATATGTATATTATGATTAATTTGTGTATTTTATGCTTTTATATATGTATATATATATATATTTTTTTTTTTTTTTGGATTTTTTGAATTTTTATTATAGAAATAAAATTTTATATCTAAACACATATTGTGCATCACATTATAAATAAATTATTCTCATTCAATTTTTTTTTTTTTTTGTTTTTATTTTAAATGTGTTTTTAATATTTAATTTATTAATTTTTTTTTTTTCTATTCGATTTTTAATTTTTTTTTTTTTTTTATTCCCTATTTATTGATTTATCATCGATTTTATATTCTTAATATTATTATTATTAATAGAATTCAATTTAATTTTATTAATTTAAAATTTTGATTGATATTAATAATAATTATAGGTAAATATTGATTTAATAATGAGTTTTGTTTTCTTTTATTTAAAACATTTAACAATAAAAGCAGATAAAAATATAATTTTGTTTTTTTTTTTCAAAATTTTACAATTTTTTTTTTTTTTAAGTTTCAAGGTAAATGATTTATTTTATTTTTTGTCTCGTTTTAAGAAATATTGTCATTTATTTTATGGATTTCTTTTATTAATGAGTTTTTTTTTTTGTCTTTCTTATTTTCGTTTTTTGTTTTTTAATTAAAAAAAAAAAAGAAGATAAAAAAAATTAAAGAGAGGGGTTATGTTTGAAATTGAAAATATCAAAAAATGATTTTTAATTAAATTGAATTATTTTTGTTCTGGAAATAGTAATTTATTATCACAAAATTCTGACAGAAAAGGTTAAAAATTGAGTAATTAATTTATGTTCACCCTAGTATTTATAACTGTTTTCGATATATGCCTTTTTTCTATTTGATTTTATTACTATAGGATCACGTCATTGTTATTTGATAACTATATATACAAATTGTACTTTTGAAAAAGAAATATTTGTATTAGAGATTGCTTTGTAATCATTATGACAACTACATATTATTGTTATTTACATTTTCATTTTCAACTGCTCTTCTAATATTTTTTACTGCTCTTCTTTATTTTTTTTAAAACCCATACTCCCTTACGATAGGCAGTCTAACTCTTTCATCCATATTATGTAAAACGTGTGATAATTCATACTAACAGCATACTAACTACTGAAGTGATACTTTATTTGTTATTAGGTTAGAGGTAAACGTGATGTTTTAAAATGATGCAATGTTAACTGTCAAAAACATTGTGTATGGTTCTCTAAGAATTTTCTTACGAAGCAATAACTTCGTTTTTTTCAATTTCAAAAATGTTAAGCCATACCAATCTATATATATACAGTCTATGACCATTTCTATAGTCATACATAACTATCGTTTTTTAACAATTTTTGAATTTTTTAAAGTAATAAAGAAAAGTATAAATAGAAAAAAGTAAATTTTAAAAATTTAATATATTAATGAATTTTATAAATTTCAAAAATTAAAAATATTAGCATATAATCAGAACTAAAGTTTTATTAAGAGCAAGTACAGTTACTGCAAACATACATATTATAATCTTTTGTACATATATTATATTTGTATGTAAAATTATCTTACAATAAAAAGCGTTCATCTTTCTTAAGTATGTATATGTACATACATATTGATTTTATTTATATACAAGAAAACTTTTAATTATCATTTAAAAATAAATCAAAAAAAAAAAAAAACATCAAATTTATTTGTTAATAATATGACAGTATTGTCAGTAATATGACGAAATTTTTTTTTTGACAGTACAGAAACTGACAATATTACAAACATCAAAATTTTAATATCAAACTTTATCGCTCTAACCACTGAAAAAACAAATTTTCAACTAAAAACATGACATGATGAATTTATATATAGTTTCAGTAATGTGTCAGAATATAGGTTAAGTAGTGATTTATATGATCCGTTAATTCTGCATTAATTCCACATCAAAATATATAATGTATTGTGTTTGTTAATAAAAATTTTTTAAAATCCATTTCGTTGAAAAGCAAAAAAAAAGAGCAAGAATCGAAAAAATTATGTAAATTTTCTGATTACAATCAAGTTATTATTTAAAATTCTTATTTATTTTTATTTTGATTTTTTTGCTAATTTTTTAATTTTTAGTTACAAAATTTAAAGTGTTAAAAATAAAACGTTGTCTGAAATTAAGAGTCAAGACGTCTTTTACAATGTGGAACTTTTTTTTTGTGGAATTAGTCAGATGTGGAACAATGTGGAATTAGGCAGATTATATTATCATTTATCAGCTACTTAAATTTTAATTTGGAATATAACATGAAATTTCGATTTACAGTTTTCATAGTTTTATTTAACTGTTTTTATGACTGTTATAATCGGCCCAAAAAAATAAAAAAAATTTATATAGAACAAAAGAATAAACTGTATATTGACATGTAATAAATAACTAATAAAATTTGATAATCAAAATTTGATATTTATCATTTTCAAACAATTAATTTATATATATCTAAGAAAAAAACATTTTTCTAATAAATATTTTATTAAAAGATAATTATTTTCTTTTTTATTAACAATTTTTAATTTTTTTATTGGTGCAAAATTAACATTTAATATTAATTTATACATAATTATTTATCATACATATATATAATATATCTTTTACAAATCGACATAATTTATTTTAAATTTTTTACTTATATAAATGTAAATTTATACAAATATATTATATATATTTTATATATATAAACATATATACAATTATAATTAATAATATCAAAAAATTAAAATTTTTATTATAAAAAAAAAAAAACACAATGGAAAAAAATATTCGTATAAATATAAATATTTACTATATAAATGCGTTATTTTTCTACATACATATATGTATATATTAAAATAAATTATAAAAAATAATTGGACATATTATTTCGTTCCTTTATAAAAATTTAATTAATATTTTGTTTTTTTTTTTTGTACAAATTATTTAATTTAATTGAAATAAAAGAAAAATTTTTACTTTTTATTTATATTAATCATAAGATTTATTTATATTTTATAATTTTATGTTCCAACTTTATATATTTAATAATTCTTATTTAATAATATAATTATTATGAATTTTTTTTTTTCCATATATATATTATTAAAACGCTTTATATATAGAAATCCTATATTCTATACTTACTATACATAATTTAATTAGAAATATAACATAGAATATAACATTTATTAGAAATAAAAAGAAATTTAAAATTGAAAGAATATAAGGAAGGATATAGAAAAGTATTTTTGTTTTATTTAAAAGTAAAGTTCATATATTGTGTTTTAAATGAAGAAAATCATATGGTTTAATTAAATTATTCGTTCACCAGGACTGTCATAAGTTCTATTTTTTTTCTTTTTTCAGTATTTTAGTTGTATAAAAATCCTTTGTGTCCTATCTAAACACTGTATAATTTCACAAGTAACTTTAATAAAAGCGATAATATGTCAGCCATTGGGCGTTTTTCTTTTTCTCATCAGATTAATGCTCAGAGGAGATGTCGAGCGATCAGAGCAAACTTTTATCTGAACTCTGACCACTCTGAGTTAAGAAAAGAAACGTTCAGAGCAGAAATTGTCAATTTTTATCCAAATTATTTTCTAACGTCAGTATTTTTTTTATTTTATTTCATTATTTTAAATGTAATAATATAGTTTTAAAAGGAATTTATTTAAGAAATAAAATAAAACAAATTTATTTTACGTAAAATTTCATTTAATAAAATTTAAAAAAAAAAAAACTTAAAAAAAAAATGTTTATCTATGAACGAAATTTTATTTTGATGACATTTTTATTATTTTATTCTTAATTTGACGTTATATTTATTGAAAACTCTGTGAAATCTGAGAAATTTTTCCAAGCTCACAGATCACACTCACATCACACTCCAAGTTAAAAAAAGAAACACAAAATGGATAATCTGGATAATCTGAGCATAAAAAGAAACACAATTTTTTTGCTTGACAGCTCTGACTTTGCTCTGATGAGAAAAAGAAAAATGCCCATTATAAAAGCGCAAATATTTATTATGATCATATTTTATGACAGTCAAATTGTCAATTTCTTCTCTACGATTTTCCATAGTGTTTAGACCTTACTACAAGTTAAGTTCGGTATAATTTAAGATCAAATATTATTTATCTTCAGATAATTCATAAATTGGAAAATACTGAATAAATATCAGAAAAAATTTAAGTTTACATAATAGAGTACACAATAGTCAATACCAAAGTACATATATATGTATTTAATTTATTAAATTGTTGAGATATTTGAAGAAATTGGTCCTCTTTTAATTAATTTTTCTTAAAAAAACATGTAATTTATCTTAAACTTATTTTTTTTAAATCTTTCCATTTATAAATTTATTGTAAATAATTATCTTATCCTTTAAAAAAAAATATATATGAAAGATACATTTGATACATTTAATTTTAAAATAGTCTTTAAAGAAAAAAATAAAATAAAATAAAATAGAGATTATATTTAAAAGGGAGGAAAATTTAAAGATGAGAATAAAAATTTCAATTGAAATTATCATTGCAGATTTAACAAAAAATAAAATTAAAATAAAAAAACAAGACATTTTGTTTAAATTTTATATTTTATATTATATATATATATATATATATATATATGTATTTATTCTTTTCAGTTTTATTATTATTTTTATTTTATTTTTTATTTTTATTACTCATATTTAGTTTTTATATATAAAGAATTAAATAAAACTTAATATTAGAACTTAAAAAATTTAATAAAAAAAAGAAGTAAAAATTACATAAAAGAAATTTATTAAAATAAAAATATAATCAAAAAAAATAGAAAAACTAATAATATAAATTAAAATTTTTGATTGCTATTTATTATAGATAAATTTTTTGAAAAGACGTCTTAAAACTCCAAAAATACTTAATCCGTTTTGCACACCTTCCACCTTAAAATGATACCTAAGTAATTTTTTTCCGTTCAAAATAATTTTTCTTTTCGTTTGCTCTGCCATTCTTAATTTGTGATAATTAATTTCAAATACATAGTCTAAAAAAGTTCTAAAATCTTACATTTTTGACAAAAGACAAAAAAGTAAATATTTAAATTACGTTTTTGTTAAAGAAAATATTTTGGAAATTTTAAAAAAAAAAAGAGGCCAAGGGGATTCTTAAAAGAAATTCAAAATTGTTTTGTTATTATTTCTTAACATCCAATAAAAAATTCATAAAAAAAAAAACAGATAAATATTAAAAAACACATCTCTTGTTTTGTTTTATAAATACATTTACTTTATAAATATATCTTTTTTACTTTAACACCTGACTTAAGACATTTTTACTTTAAATGAAGACTTTTTTAGTTTAATTGAAGATATTTGTAATAGAATTAAAGTAGAAAAATACATACAATATTTATATAACATAATATAAAGAAAGTATTATATTCACTTAAACTAAAAATATCTTCATTTAAAGTAAAAAAAAATTCACTTAAAACAAAAAAAAATTCACTTAAAATAAAAATTATTCTTTTTAAGTACAAAAATCGTCTGTGTAAAGTAAAAATAGTATATATGCATTTTAAAATGAAACAGATGAACAGAGTTAATTAATTAAAAAATTGTAGTGTTTTTTTTAGCTTAGATCTTAATCGGAATTTACCAGCTAAAAAAAAAAAACTTTATAGTATTTTATAGGGAATAAAAAGTTGTTCTGACTGCTATTAAAAATAAAGACGATATTAAAAAAATCCTGCTAAAAAAAAAAAAAAACAAAACTTTTAAATTAATTTAAAAACTATGAATAATTTTTTATTTTATTATTTTATTTTATAAATAAAATTTTTTATATTTACGTTTATTTTTTTTTTTTCTTTTTTTTTTTGTCAAATTTATTATCCTTTAATGTTGTATTTTAGTGGTATATTGGTATAAATAAAGAAAAAAAAATTATTAAAAAAAAAAAAAACAAAAATTACTTATGGAATGATTTAAATTCTAAATACTAAAAGTAAAAGAAAAAAAAAATTAAAAAATAGAATATTTAGTGGAAAAAAAAAAAAAATTAAAACAAAAATTATTTTAAAATTACAAAAAAAAATCGAATTATTCATAAAAAATAAAATTTCACAGAATATTTTATTTATGTATAAATATACATATGTATATTTATATTTATATGTATATAAATATTTGTTTTTAAATATATTTCTTTTATTTCGTTAATATATTTTTTAACTTTTAATATTTTTCTTTTTTTTATTTTTAAACATAATGAGAAGCATATAGGATCAGTTCAAACAATATTGCGTTTTTTTTTTTTTTTTTTTTTAATTTAAATTTGTTAAGTAAAAAAAAATCATTACTTTTTTTTTTTAATAATTCGCTTTTAAATTAAATTTAATTTATAATTAAAATATACACCATTTATCATTTATTATTCATTTATAGAAAAACAAAAGTAAATTTTGAAATATTTATTCTTTTTTTTAGCTTATATATATATATATTTTTTTTTTTTTTTTAATTTATTTTTAAAAACAAAACCGATCACAGAAACCCCATAACATTGAGAACATTTAAATTATTAGAAAACAAAAACAAAAAATTTTTTTTTTTATATTAAATAGATATTGATCGTTAAAATATAGATTTTGCGGCAAATACAATACAATAAAATTGAAATAATAAATGAAAATTGAAATAATAAATAAAAATAATAAGTCTTCGTCCAATAGTAACATTTCTTTGACATGAAAAAATTCTGTATTCAAAAAATGTTTGCAAACAATAAAATTGTTATTCTTCTTATTAAGATTAAATATTAAAAAATATCAGTTAAAGATGTTTTATTTTTAAATAAATAAAATTAAATTTAATATTTTTTTAAAGAGTAAAATAAAATATATCTGTACTAGTCCAGTTACCTAGTAGGAAGCCAAGTGCCTTATAAAGATTTTTTATTTTATTTTTTTGTAAATTGCGAAAAAATATATAAAAGTGTATCCCATTGCACAAATAAAAGTAAAATTTAAGTATAATTTAATTATCTATAAAACTTATTTTATTTTACGATTGAAAAGAGCTTTAACAGACCTATAAAATGTAATACATATATTTTTCATTTTAAGTTAACACATTTTTATTTTAGGTGAAGACATTTTTAATTTAAGAATCTTTACTTGAGTAATATTTGTGATATATATATATATATATATTTAATACATACATACCTATATTTTATTTTCATATATATATATATATGTATATATTTGGAACTGATATTTATGTATAAACATGCATATGGATTGTGTGTATTTTTATTAGAAATGTCTTAACTTAAAAAATATCTTCATTTAAAATAAAAATATTTTCACTTGAAGTAAAAATGTCTTCACTTGAGGTAAAAATGCCTTCAGTTAAAGTAAAAATAGGTATACCTAATTTTATTTAAAAATAGATTGGTTCACTTTTGAAAATGGGCGACAGACACACACGAAGATTTAAATAGTATTTATTTATTGTTTTTTTTTTTTTTTTTTTTTAGTTTTGAAATAATTTATAATGTCCAAATGTCGAATATACTTTACTTTTGCTTTCCTATTTATAATTTTTTTTATTTTTATTTTTTAATATCAATTTGAAAAAAGCACATATTACCATTATAATAAAAACGTAACGGCAGCACATATTCACAAACAAAAAAAAAAAATTTAAATTAATTAAAACTTTTAATAAAATGTTATTTCTATTGTATTTTTTTTTTTTTTTTTGTTAACTATTCACAACACAATTATTAGTTATTATATATTTTTTTCTGTAATAAAACTATAATTTAAAAACAAAAAAAAATGAATTAGGATGCTATTATGATAAACAACATAACCTAAAAAAAAAAGGGTCGCAATTAACAACTTTGTTGTGATTCTTTTCTTTATTATGTTTGACAACACAACCTAATTATCTGTCAAAATTACACAACCTATTTTTTGAGTTGAGTTGTGTGTCCAAATATAGCTATTATCATTGACAACAGTTTATATTTATGTTGTCTAAGACAACTGAAAAGTTACAATTCTTACTATTCAAATTGTCATTGACATGTGTTCACATACAACCTCTTTCGAACTGCTTTATAAATTGTTATTTGCAATAAGAAAATTTGGTTGTTTTGTTTAATAATAGACAACTCAACTAAAATGTGTTGTTAATCATAATAGCACCATTAATTACATATTTTATATTATATAATTTTTTTTTTTTAACTTTAACATAAAAAAGTGCTACCGTTAAACAAAAGAAAATCGGATTTTCGTTTGTTTTTTTATTTAATTTACTTAGAATAGATTTTATTTAATTTTTTTTGTTTTTATAAATATTTTATTTAATAACAACAATATTGAATATAAGCAAAAAGGTAAAACAAAGAAAAAAATCGAAAATATTATTCAATTATTTATTAAATATAAACTATAATTAAATTTTTAAAATATTGGATCGAATGAATAAAACTGAGCTTCCACTGAAATTTAATTTTTTTTTTTAAAAAAAAAACAACTATGTTTGATTGAACTTGAAGGTTAGTTTGAAAAAGTGAAATTTGAGTTGAAGCTTTATGCAGTTTTATGTATCGGATCTAATATATGTATATATATATATTTTTTTTATTTAATTAAATAAGTTATTTCAAATAGTATATATTTAATTAATAATCGATTCATTTTTTAATTTAAAAAAAAAAAAAAATTTTTTTTTTTTAAGAGAAAACAAGATAACAAACTGTTATTTTTATAAAGAATATATATATATAGTTTTTTTTACACTCATTTCAAATTAAATCAATAGGGCGCGCACATTATTATTATTTTTACTAAAGAAAATTATTTTTAAATATTTCACAACATAATAAGTTTGAAGTTAACGAGGATTTTATTTAAAATTTTGAAATATTGAATTTACTTAGAGTACGGTTCACAAACACTAATGCGTTTTTTCTTAATTGCCAAAAAAAAAAAAAATTTTTCTATCAAACAAAATCCGAATTGGTAATTGATTTTCTCAAAATCACTTTGATATTTTATGTGTCCACAAAATTTCGATATTTGTATTGACTATTTAAAAAATAATCCTTGATTTATTTTTATAACTGTCAAAATATAAAAATTGAAATAAATCAGAACTTGATTTTCATTCTGTAATTTTGATTGTTATCTTGCCAATTTATATTATATATAAACGAAATAAAAAATCAAGTAGGCAATAAATGGGGAATAAATTTTCAATTTATTTTTTGAAATTAACTTTAAAATTGAATGAATATTTAATTTTAATAAGAAATGATATTAAGTTTTAACTTTAATTTGAATCTAAAAAAAAAAAAGTTATAAAATTTTAATTTTCATTTGAAACATGAAACACTTTAAAAAATCAACATTAGGTCTGTCTGCGTACTCAAAAACTTTACAAAAAATGTAAAACTTTATAAATTTTTAGCCCAAAAACTGTCTGCGTACTGAGAGTGACTATTTCTCTGACTAAATTTTTGATCACGTGACACACTTCCCCTATAAAGTTTTTATAAAGTTTTAGCCAGGCAAATTTTATCGGGCAAAAACTTTATAAATTTATAAAGTTTTTAAATGTCAAAAAAATATATTTTAACAGAGTGAGTTTCATTCTTACGCTGAATAAAATTTATGCATTTTCGTTTATAATATGTATTTATTACAAACAAATAATGGAGTCATAAAAAAAATTTTATTTTAAGAAGTATAGTTCAATTGAACGATTTCGTTTACAAGTATTTCAATATGTAAATTTATAATATAAAAATTTAAAATAATAATATAATAATGACACTTCATAAGACTTTAACAGTTTGACCTTTGTAACTTTGTAATATTTAAGTTAGCTTTACTGTCGAAGTGGAACTCTATTCCGGCCATTTTGAAACGAGTAAGAAATGAAACACACTTTAGATGTTTTATTATTTAATGTTTAACTTATTTCGGTCTCACTACTACAACTTTCTGATTCTTCTTTTTCTAAATCACTATCAAGCATTTCCACTAAAATTAATTCTTTTTCCATTTTTAATAATAAATAATTTATTTTACACAATTGAATTTAGAAACAAATCTGAAAAAAAAAAACTTGTACCTTATTGTTGTCAATTGTAATTTCAACTAAACATTAAATGTAAATTGCAAGTGTGAAGTGTCAACTATAACATTTTTAGTCAGTTTTCTGTCTGCGTACTTTTCCTTACAAATGACAATAAAATGAGAAAAACGTGAAAACTTACTCTTTTCTCTCAAAAAAAAAAATAATCGGAGAAATTAGTCAGGAAAGTACGCAGACAGACCTATTATAATATTGTAAAAACTGAAATAATGACAGCTTGGAACACCTGTCATACAGTTTAAAATATGAAAAAATGCCACTTGTAATTTGAGGTTTGACTCAAATAGATTCAATTTTGTACATAAATATATCAAATTTTCTTTTTGCTTTTCAAAAACGATTGTAAACGTTTGACATTTCTGTTTGATTTTGTACATGAAAATCTACTTAATTTTGTTATTCACAATCTATTAGGAATGAATTACGTTTTTATTTTAAAGAGTTTCGAAACGATAAAAACGAAAATTCGAATTAAAATTTATAATCAATCTACATAATACAATTAAAAAATTGATTATAAAATTTATATTATTATGCAAAAAAAAAAAAAATTATATTATTAATTAATTAATAGTATTAATATAATAAATATGCCTTTTGATAATATAATTTTAAATATGAGTGAACGCGAAAGTGCTATTTTACTTTCTTTTTTTTTTTTTTTTGTAAAATTTTTGAATAAAATTTAATTAGCAATATAATATATGTATGTATATTATGTACTTATGTTTAATAATTAATATATTTATTAATTAATAAGAAATATGAATTTTTTATTATTAATTTTGTTTCTTTGTTTTGAAAATTTTTCGTTTTGTTTTTTGTTTCTTTTTTTTTTTTTGTTATGAATTTATTTTATTTATTTAATTATTTTTTTTTTTATAGCTATAATATAGTTTTTTTCTTTGTTTAATTTATTTATTATATTATATATATGTATATAATTTTTTATTACACGTAATTTTCCATTTTGTTGTTATTTATATAATATATATGTATATATATTTATAATAAATTTTGTGTTTCATAATATTAATATACAATTTCTATTTAATTAATAACTTTTTGTTTTAAAACTAAAAAAAATTTTCTAATATTTTTTATTTTCCCTTTTTTTTTTTTTTTTCATTATAAATATATGTATATTATAATGTCAGTTTTAATAGGGTTTTATACATTTTTGTTTTTGTTTTTTTTTGTTTTTGTTGATCATTATAATTTTTTTAATGTATGTATATATATATATGTATATATATAATTAAAATTAAAATCTTAAATACATTTTTTTTTTTTATATATATTTTATTTTTTCATTTTCAGTATTTTGATTATACATATATATAAATGTATACATATATATTTAATTCTTAACTTAAATATTAATCATAGTTTATTAATATATTAATTTTTTTTTTTTTCTTTTCATATCATATATTTATATATATATATATATATATATATATATATATATTTTCAATAATTTTAAATAAAATTTCATTTTTAAATAAAGAAATTATATTTTTTTCACTTTTTCTTATATAATTTTAAATCCATTTACATATTTATTCATTTTATTTTTTTTTTTTTCATTTCATATTTTTTGTCTATTAGATATTAATTAAAAATAATAATAAAATTTATAGTTTTATATTTCTAAATTGTTTTTTTTTTTTTTGTTTTTCTTAATAAATCTCTCATAGAGTCAATAATAATATAACATATAATATATAGAATTTGTTTGTTTGTTTTTTTTTTTATTTTTTATTTTTTTTTTCATTTATTATTTATATCTATACTGTGAAGATATTTTGCACTCTAAAATATAATTATGCTTTGTATTTATATTTTTTTTATTATATATAGTAGATTTTTTTATTTATATTTATTTCATTTCTATTTAATTATTTTCTTTAATTATTAATTAGCGTTTATTTTTATATATAATATGAATTTTGACGCATAATATTTATATAAACCGATTGATTGTTTGTTCATCCAAAATTAATAATAAATTAAAAAAAAAAAGTTTTATTGAAATAAAAATTAAAAAAAATTAAAAATAATGATTGGAAAAATTTTTTTTTGTTCTTTTTTTTAAATAAGTTGAAATTGCTTTTTAGTACCATTCATTATTTCTAATGAAAGTGAAGTGCGAGTTAAAAAATCTAAACGATATATTTTAATCCTTAAAAGAACTAAATATGTATGTATATATGTAATTGTTTGAAATAAAAAAAAAAATATAAAAATATTTACTATACATAATTAATTATAATTTATTTATTTATCGGCCGCCGTTATTAAACTGAAGAAAATAAAATATTAATTATATTTTTAATATAATATATATATATATATATATATATATATATATGTACTTACTGCAGTTTAATATTAAAAGAAAATTGTGTATATATATATTTATATTACAATTGTGTAGAAATATGTATATGACATGTACATATATTTATTTATATAAATTTTTTATTTATAAATTATACAATTTATACATTTATATTTTATCAATGCTTTTAAAATAAGATCAGTACATACCTATATTATAATGTATACATTATTATTTAAATTATTATATACAGGGTGTTTTCAGTATTTAAGCAAATATATAGTTAATATATTTATGAATATTTTATGATTTTTTTTTTTTTTTTTTTTTTTTTGTTTTTAATATTTATTTTAAATATTTGCTAAAGAAAAATATAATATATAGTTTTAAAATAGAAGACATTAAATATAATATAGATTAGAATAAAAAATATATTTTTGAAAAATTAAGAATTTTTTTTACATTTATAGATTAATAATTTTCTCTCAGTTTAAATTTTGTTATTATAAATTTTTTATTTTCTTTTTGTTTTTTTTTTTTTGTTTTTATTTCGATATTGTCAATCAATTTTGTACAAACTGAGTCACCCTGTTTTTTTTATTTCTTTTTGTTTTTTTTTTCATTTGTATATTTGAATTTTGGTTTTCGAAACATTTTCATTTAAATTTTTGAAATAATAAAATTGAAAGTACCCTATTTTAAAAATTAATCCAAATTATATATTATTGTTTATTATTTTTGTTTTTGTATCTAATTTAAATTATTATTTTGAAGAAAGAAAAAAAAAAAATGAGGTAACTAGACTCGATTACAATAGTTTAATCTTTTTTTTTGTTGGTTAATACCAATACAAATAGAATTCCATTTAGATTACAATTAGATATTTTTTATTCTCAGATAAATTAACCATACAGCGTCACGAATGAGGAATGTTTAACTTTTCGTTTCAAATCTACTTTCCTTTATAGTACGTTCACAAACACTTGATTTTGAGAAATCGAGATGATATCGAAAATTAAGTTGATTTCGTTCTTTTTTTTTTCTTGATTTCCCATACATTTTTCAAAAGTTTATCTGTCAAAGAAAATCAGCTCGTTACTTGATTTTCTGAAAATCATCTCAAAATCACGTTGTTCGTTTGATTATTTTAAAAAATTTTTCATAACCCTTGCTTTTTTAAATTTGTTGTCAAAAATCAAAACAAAAATTTTGTTGATAGCAGCAGATTTAAAAAGGAAATATTTTCTATTGTGTGGACGGAAAAATAAAAATGGGAAAAAGATATAAAAAAAGATATAAAAAAAAATTTAATTGGAATGAGAATTCCATTAAATTGTTAATTTCCAAATCTATTTTAAATTTTTTCAAATATTATATTATTTATTTACTTTTAACAATAACTTAACTTTAACAATAACTTATATTTTAATGTTTTATTTACTTGAAACAATAATATAAATAAAAATATGTCAAATTACATTCTTGATTTTCAAAAACGGTTTGTGAACGCTTGACATTTTACTTGATTGTGTACATGATAATCAACTCGATTTCAGAGTTTGTGAACATACATAAATAAAGTTTATATAGGACACAAAAATAGTTTATATAGGACAGAGGATATGAAATAAAGAGTAAAACGTTCTTCATAAATACTCGATGTGGTTTGACGCTCCTATTATATATAAAATAGGAAGTGCTTCAATTTACATTAAAATTGTTTCTATATTATTGAATAAATATTTAAACTTCTAGATAGGTATTTAAAACAGTGTACACAGTTTATTTTATATTCAAGTCATTATGTCTACAGAGTGTCTCCATAATATATTATAAATTGTATATTCTTCAGAAGGGTATCTCTTTTTTAACTTTTTGTAAAATTACTTTAAAAGAGAGTTTTTATTGTGTATAAAAAAAAGTCTTTTTATCATTAATCGATTATATCGATAATCATTTAATTTGATATCATCTAGGTTAAAACCGTTAAAATGTAGAAAAACACATATATATGTGTGTATGTAACTTTTTTTTTTTTTTTAGGTTAAACCGTGAAAACAAAATTTGGATTAATTTTTAATGATTTTTGTTTTCTTTTTTTTAGGAAATTTAAATAAAAACTTTTTTGAACTTAATCTTTATCTAATAAGCTTGATTTTTATTTAATGATATATGATAACATTGAAGAAACGAGAAAAACGGTCTATGACCAGAACTTTATTCTTACTTTTTATATTTTGATTTTTTAATTATTTTTCTTTAATTTATTATAATCCGACGATTAAAGCTATTCGATTTCTTTTTTTTTTTTTTTTTATATTTTTTATATTTTTGTATAAAATTCTATTTTTTTTTTTTTTTGCAAGTGTCTGGCAACGCTATTCATATATATTAGAACTATATGTATATTTTCTTAGTTATTCTTTGATCAAAATATTTTATTCAAAAAAAAAAAAAAAAAAATTGAGGTAATATTTATTAAAAAAAAAAAAAATTAATTAAAAAGGCAAAAAGTTACAAGTGTATGTAAAGAGAAATTTTTTTTTTTCTAAGAATTATGGCAACATTGGATTTTATTTTATTATAGCTATAATCAAAAATATTACAAAAATACAAATTATAATGAAGACACAATTTATATATTATTTATTTTATTATTTAAAATCCAATTAAAATTTTTAATTATTTTTTTTTTCTTTTTGTTTTTTTATTACCTCTTTTAGATTTTAAAAATTTTATCTAATATTTGTTTTTATTTTAATTTTATACTTATTATCAAACAAAAAAAAAACTTTGTTACATCCCTAAACTAAACTCAACGTCATTAATTATATATAAATTAATTTCGAAATGTCAAATAAATGTCATTTTTATATTAAGTAATTTACAGTAAATATCGCATTTGGACAATTGAAATATGAATTTTAAAATAAGAATTTAGGTAGAAAAAAAAAGAAAAGAAAAACAAAAAAAAACATGATGTAACAGATGTCACTACCAAATTTCTTCTTGTTTAGCATGTGTAGTTGTGTTAAATTTATTGAATTTAATTTAGGGATAATAATAATGAACTAAATACTCCATGTAATGTATATATATATCTATATATATATTATATTATTATTTCTTGTTTTTTTTATAATTTACGGTAGAATTTTAATTTCTATAATTTTTATAGACTTTTTTTTTTTATTTTTTATTTATATTTATTTTATAATTGATAAGCTAATTTTTATTAAACTTAAAATTAGATAAATATATATTTTTTTTTCTTTTTTTGTTTTTACTTTTATTTTTTAATTTACTTTTATTTTAATATATTTTATATATTTATATATAATAAAGATGGTTGGTGCCTAAATTTATTTTGTTTTCCATTAATTATTTTAGTTTTTATCTTTGTTATATTAATTTTATATTTATATATATATATATTTTTAGTATATTTTTTTTTTTTTTTTAATTTAAATATATTTAATTTTACATTCCAGCAAATGGATCTAATTGTACATTTTTACCATTTTGAGCTGTTGTGATTGCTGCAGGTTGTGGTTGCATTGAAACTATACCAGGTGCTACAACTCCAGTTGCTGGCATCATTTGTTGTTGTAAACCAGGTTGAACAATAGGCACCATACCAGCTGGTGTCATCATTGGAACACCACCGGGTGCTGGGGCTCCCATCATTGGCATTCCTTGCTATTATTAATAAATAAAGAAAAATTATAAATGTTTTAATTGATTAAAAATATTATCGGAACTTTAAATTAGAAAAAAAAAAAAATTTCTTATATTCTATCTAATTAATTTTTTATTTAAAAAACCATCACCCTGTTCATTTCATTTTATTATTATTAATTTGAATGTATTAATTAGTTAATAATTATCATGCAGTTATTAAGTTAGTAATGTTGTTTTATTTAACGATACGATAATTTTTTTAAACGTTTATTTATAAAACTCAGAATCTTTAAAATATAATAAAATATTCCTGAAATTTCTTTGTTTACAGCAGTAATATCAAAATATCAACAGATATGAGCAAGAAATTAGGACATGTTAAACCATATTAATAATTTCAATAGTGACATTACATCTAAATGAAGGTGCTATAGAAGAAGTGATTGCAAAAATTAATGCCGCTATATCATTTGGACAACATCGGGAATAAAATTAGTGTCCTGTAATTCTCTAAAGTCTGTTATCTTTTCCAAAGCCAGAAATAGAAGCTGTTTACAAAATTTAATTCAATGTTTTCAACGGCAATTTAAATGACCATACCATACTTTCAAAAAATATTCAATTGAATTGCATATAAAGAAAAGCGTATTAATCAAATATGCTGCAGGGTATTAAAAAACGCTGGCCATAAAAATTTACGAAATTAATATAGAAAATCGAAAAGCTTTCAAAGAAAAGGATATAGATAAAACCTATGAATATTTTTGTTCAAAAGAAAATGATAATTCTTAGTAGCTCTATAATACACTAGGAAAACCCTTAAATACTACACTATGCATCCTTAATTCTATTAAAAAAATTTCAAAACAAAATGTGTATAACAAAGAATTTAATAATAAATAGTTTATTCCTTTTAATCAAAATTGAAAAAAATAATGGTTGGCCTAAAATATTTCTCATATATGATGTTTAATGTTTAGCTACCCAAATATCTGCAAACTTATGACAAAATGAAAATTTCAGTATTAAACATGTATTGTTTTGCAATGTAAATACAAAATAAAAAAAAATTTTGTTTTGAGGTCAAGAAAGATTTTATTGTAATATATCTTTACATGGAAACCAGTAACCAGCTGGCAACTTTCACTTGATAACTGGACATTTGATCAGTGAACATTTCGCAAAAGAGACACTTAACAAGCTGCGAAATGGGCCCAAGTTGTTATATGTCCAGTTATTAAAGTTCTTAAATGTTCTATTGCATAATTACCCATATTGATGAATGTCCTTTTAAGTATTTAAGTGAAAGTTGCCAATTGTACAGTAGCAGCTCTTTACATAGTTTCATAGCTTTTTTGTTCAGCTTTTTGCAAAGTTGCTCTAAATAAAAAATCGTACATCAAAAAAATGTTTGATTTTTTTTTTAATCATAAACTACTAATTTTTTTTAAATACGTAACAAACTTTGTTGAATAAAATTTTAACTTTAATTTTACTTATGCATATATTTATTTATTTAAAAGATAAAATTTGGAAAAGTAGAAAAATAACGATCTCCAATATCGAAACGGATTTATTTAATTGACTAGCAGATAATAAAACATTATTTTTATAAATGAAGAATGCAGTGACACTGATTATGATCTTATATCTCACCGTTCATTTTAGTTTATCGTATACTAAAACAAATTTTATACATTTGTACAACTTCTAAAGCAAATTTTTCCAAAATTTATATTAAATTTAATTTTTACAAAATGACTATATTATACTACATACTTATATAATAGACATATAACCAATACAATTTTAAACCTTTATTACTTACATAAATATTTTTTTTTTATCACCACCATAATAGTAAGCTAATTCTTTTTAATATTACCTAACATAGCAATTTGTAACAATAACAGTAGCACCAGTAAAATTATTTTTTTATCGGATCAATTTACAAATGAAAGTTAAAAATATAGGAAACTTTTAATTTCATTCAGAATTTTGTATATGTTTCTTATTTAGTAGAAAATTATTTTTGAACGTCTAAAAGTATGCAATATTGTTGTAAAACTCTTTTTGATACATCCAACTTAAGAAAAAGGATTTCTATTTTAAGTAAGTTTTTTTTCGAACTAATAATAACTTAATTTTAAGCTCTACGTTTCTTTTTTAAGTGCAAATTTTTGTATTACTTGATTTTTTATAAGTAAAATTACGGTATATTACATACATCTATAATATTCTTTAAAAATTTTTCAGAAAGGCTACAAAGAAATACACATAGTCTTTTTTTATATAATTTGAAACAATGCACTTTGAATCGTAAACAAAAGTTGATTCAGTTAATAATCAAATCTTGCATTTCAAAAGTAAAATTTGCTCTAAATATAAAAATACTTACAATTGAAAAAAAACCTTGCAGAAAAAAACCTTAGAACGAAAATAATTGCACTTACAATGGAAATACTTTTTCTTAAAGTAAAAAAGATGATTGTCTGATGTGCGAATTTATCATTTCGTAAAAGACTTTTTTTTTTTATTAAACTTTTAAAAATAAAATAATTGAATTAAAAAATATTACTAAAAAAATCTCCTAGGTTAAAAAAAAATTAATAAAACAGTTGAATTGTTACGAATTAAATTAATAAACGCGCTGCCTATAAATAGCCTAACCATTTTAGAGAACTACCATTTCCTTTTACTAATCTTTAACTTTTCTCTAAATTTAAAACAATCAAAAATTGGGAAAAAAAAAATTAAAAATAATATTTGCACACTAACTAACAAAACTCTCACTTCACGTTAAAAAAAAAAAAAACAGTTCTAACTAATTTACTAACACAATACCGTTACTGGATAACATTAATTGTTACAATCTCTGGTTCCCAACAAAAATAAAAATAAAAGAAATAATAAATAAAATAATAAAAAAAAAAATTAAACTGAAACTACATAGAAACGTAAAATGAAACACTACTACACTTGAAAATCAAAAAAGAAAAAGACAAACAAAATAATAAAATAAAAAAAAAATAAACTTAAATACCAAACAGAAAAAAAAAAACAAAAAAAGAAACCAAAAATCTTACCTGTTGAATAAAATTAGGAATTACAGGATAACTAGAGTGAATAAACTGTTGATTAATTGTGCTTGGTGCAGGACTTACTGTCATGCCTTGCGCCTATATTTTAATATGTTACCGAGATTAATTTTTTTCCGATTGATTAATTATTATGTTTTTTTTTTTTTTTTTTTTTAATTAATTATTTTATTAATTAATTATTCAAATATTTTTAGCAGAAAAAAAAAAATAAAACAAAATAAATTTGATTAAAAAAAAAATTAAAATTAATAGACAAAGAAAGAAAAATAAAATAAGAAAAAAACCAAAAAAAAACAAATAAATAAAAAATAATAATAAAATTTTAATATAAATAAAAAATTGGAAAAAAAAAAAACAAAAAAAAAATCTTCCACCCTAATTTATAAAAGCTATAATATTATGTGTAGTTGTAGTTAAATTTTTGTTTTCCTTTAATACTTGCTGTTGTTTCTAATAAAGATATATTTTGTGTTATTCGTTAAGAGTTATTTTCAATTAAGATTTTAATTGCTTTGTTTTTTTTTTATTAATATTTTATTATTTACAATACAAATATTTTTTTTTTTAATAAATTTTTTTTTTTTTTTTAGCCTAGTAAAAATGTACATTCGAACTTTCACAATATCATAAAAAAAAAAAAAAGTGTTTTAAACGTTTTATATAAATTTTTTGTTTTATATTAAGTGTACCTGTGTGATCGTTGCATAATTACAAAAAAAAAAAAAGTTATAATAAAAAGAAAACATTTTTACCTATATACCTGATATTATATGATACTAATCAATATTTTAATTTGTATAATTTTGTACAAAAAAAAAATATATATATATATATATATATGTTTACTTTTAATATAACCAAACTAATAATGAATTATTTGTTTACGTTTAAAGTAGAAACTTTTTTTTATGTTAAGTGCTAAATATTGATAGTTAATATTTATAAATTTAAAAATAAATTTAAACATTTATATCAGATGATTCGATTTATATTGATGATATTAATGTATTTTTAGAAATCCGCTACTTAAGAATTTAAAATTGTTAATTAAAATTGAAGAAAAATAAGAAAATTTTATTAAAGTCAACTTAAATACAATTCATTTTCTTTAAAAGTAAATTTGTGGTTTTACTTTTAAGAAAGGAAAAGAAATATAAATTTATTAAAAAATAAAATTAACCACTAGAATTTTATATTTTAATTTAATCATATATGTAGTATGTTCACAAACTCCGAAATCAAGTTGATTATCATGTATAAAATCAAGTAAAAATGTCAAGTGTTCACAATCGTTTTTTTAAAATCAAGAATTTAGTTTTTGGCATTATTATATTATCGTTTTGATACCAAAAAAAAAAAAATATGACAAAAATAAATAAATAAATTTATTAAATAAGCAACAACAGAACATAAATACATGACATGAACCGTGACATTCAAATTGCATAAAAAAAGCGTTTGGATGCGCTATAATAAATACACATAAAGTTTTTTAATGCATTGTAAAACTGATATTTCGCGTCTAATTGCAATGTAAATGTAATACAATTTAGAACAACTTTTTCGTCGGTTAAATAACAATTCAAATTCACTGTCAAAGATAAATTAAAAGTGTCCAGAAAATTTTAGATGCAAAAATGTTAAACAAACGCACATCGTAGGTGGGTCTACAAACAGTCATAATGCAATTTGGATCATGATACTTTGTAAAAAGCTTTTCTTTTACAATTTGAATCATAATTACCTTGCATCGGACTCTATTTTTTCTTTCAATTTGAATGTCATTTCGATAATTTCAAAAATAAAATAGAAAATATAAATTTTTTATTGTTATGATTTTGAATTTGAATATTTATTTTGACAAATAAAAACAAATTAAGGGTTGTGGAAAAAAAATTTTAAATAATCAATACAAAAATCGAAATTTCATGAACGAACGACGTGATTTTGAGGTGATATTCAGAAAATCAAGTAGCGAGTTGATTTTCTTTGACAGATAAATTTTTGAAAAATGTATGAGAAATCAAGAAAGAAAAAAAAGGAGAAAATCAACTCAATTTTCGAAATCATTTCAATTTCTCAAAATCAAGTGTTTGTGAACATACTATAACAGATTTAAATTTATTATAAAAAAAATAAGATTTAATTGTAAAACAACATTAAATTAATTTTTGCCCTGAAATTTCATTATTTTTGGTCTAAAATCTGACCCTTTATTATTAATTTTATTTATAATTATTCTATTATTTTTCTGATAATTTCAAATTATTTAGAATCATTAAAATTATCTAATAGAACATTTAAAGATTAAAATTTTAAATAATTTTAACATTTTCTTTTTTAAATTATATTTCAAATTTCTAAGAGCTAACCATCATTTTTAGCACATAACATAAAAATTTTTCTCTTAAATAAAAGACGGTTTTTTTTTTTTATATTTCAATTTTTTATCAAAAATATATAAAGAAAACAAAAAAAAAAAAAAACTAACCATTGGTCTATAGCCAGCTCCTGTTGTTGCTGCCATTGGTTGTGGTGACCAATTTGTACCTGGTTTTGCTTGATTTTTAGGTGAGTTCCAATTCATTTGTCTAAAATTAAAATTCAAAAATATCATTATTTAATAAAGAAGCAAAAACAATAAAACAAAAAAAAATTACAACAAATAAATAATAGTTTTCAATTAAATTAAATTAAAATTATTCAATCAAATTAAATTCAATAATAATTTCAATAATAATATGATAATCAAATTAAAAATATAACAAAGGAATTTTTGTGTAATTTTTGGGACGTATTTTTGTGAGGAAATTCCATTCAAAATGAATAAACATTTGTTTTTTTTTTTTTTTTTTTTCATATGATATTTGAAACTACGCGAAAAAGAACAAAAAAAACAAAAAAAAAAATGTAAAATTTAACTACATATACATAAAAAAAAAGTATTATCTAGAAAATGTTCAATCCTGGATTTTTTTTTTTTTTTGTTTTCAAATTGTAGTTCCCTTTTTCTTAATTTAATAATTTTGAAGAATCTCAACATAAATTTTTTTTTTTTTGATTACTATAAAATAGCCTTGAAGCGGAGGTTGGGTAATACTAGAGTATAGTAAGAAATTTGTTTTGTGTATTTAGAAATATTATAGAGTTTTTCAACAGAAAAACAAGAATAATTTATAAAGAAAAAAAGTTTTCCTTGTATTAATTTCATATTTAATGTACACAACAATATATATTATGCATTAGTTACCACTGTTTCTTTCAGTTTTATAATATGGTCGTTTTTTTATTTTTTTTCGGTAACTTGTATGTAAAAATTTACAATTTATTTGTATTTGGTGAAAAAATGTGCTAATGTGCAATAAAATGTGCTTTTATTAATTGTTATTGGATAAAATAAATTTCATTTATATTTCTGAGACGTATACAACCAACAAAGTTAAAAAAATCAGTTCAATTTTTTGAAATACTTTTAAAAAAATATTTATAGTTTCGAAAAAGTTTTGTA
Organism: Poecilobothrus nobilitatus; assembly: GCA_947095535.1. Lineage (NCBI taxonomy): Eukaryota > Metazoa > Arthropoda > Insecta > Diptera > Dolichopodidae > Poecilobothrus > Poecilobothrus nobilitatus. The sequence continues at coordinate 237,378,796 of OX352773.1, read as the reverse complement.
AAGTACTAGAAAATTTTAAATTAAAATTTAATTTATAGTATGATCTCTTATACTAACATGTATTAACAGTTGTAATGGAATAAATGATTTATCTTTTATGCAAACCTATAATTACGTGTTTAGTGCTTGTATGTCATTATTACTATTACATAAAATTTTATATTTATAATAAAATTTAGGTACTATAATAATGATAATAGTTTATTTTAATTGTTAAAATTAATTTTATATAATTTATTTTACATAATTTACGATATAATTTTATATAATTTACCATTAAAATTTGATTTTAGTTAAATTACCTAAAAGTATGCAATTAATATAGTAACTCAATTTTGCTTTAGATATTGGTTGAGTTCATGTTTGCAGATCTTACGAATTTCTACAAATACAGAGCGTTTTTGAGACAACACTGCAAAAAGTTTGCCGTTTTTGTTTTAAGAACTTTAAAAGATCTGCTGTCATATTTACAAAATGAAAATTTATGCTGCCGATAATCAAAAAATAACATAACCTAAAAATACCTTTTAATTTTTTTTATTTTTTTTTTTTTTGAAAACTGTGTAACAGTATATTAATTAATAAAAAATTTTGCTTGTTTATAATATTTATTTCAATTTGTTTTTTTAAGTGTCAAAATACAAAAATTTAAATGTCATATACAATGAAGTGCAGTAAACTGTTTTTAAAGGTATAGGGCTGCTTTTTCAGTTTTTTGATTTTCTGTTGCAGAGTGGCGCTGACTAAATAAGAATCATGTTTTAAGATCTGCAAACATGAACTCAACCATTATAATATTTCATTTTCTTCATGAACTCAAAATGTTTTAAATTGAATGAAACTAATACAACACACAGTACATAAGTACATTGATCTTCATCTTATAAAAAAAAAAAAAAAAAAAACAATCTATACTATTTTATTCTTTTAATAACACACATTAAGCACTAACTTATTTTATAAAAAACAAAAAGTTGACTTTTTGTGATAAAAAAAAAAAAAAAAATTGATTATGGTAGATCGCTTATGATCACGATAAAAAAGTAAATTTTCACAATACATAATAAAATACATTCAAACTGTGTACACTGTTACACAAAAATATAACAAGGAAAACATTTTTCAAAACAAAAAAAAAATTTCGGAATATATTTGCTTTTTTTTTTGTTGGTTTTTTTTTTTTTTTTGTTTTTTCATCCCTCGAGAATTTTGTGTTAATTTGTGTTCCCAGATATATTCCTGAAGAAAATCTTAATTTTTGAAAATTAATTTTTTTTAATTTTAATTGTTTTTTTTTTCTTAATTTTTTTTTTTTTTGTTTTTATTGTTATTTTTTGGATTATTGGAATTTTTTTTTACTTACTTTCCAGTATTACCAGCTTTATTTATATTCAAATTATCTACAAGTGATGCTAATGAACTATCCAAATCACCGGTTATTATTTTTCCAGGTTGACTTTGTTGCTGTTGTTGTTGTTGCTGTTGTTGAAGTTGTTGTTGAGATTGCGTCGTACCTGTTACAAGAACATTTCCAGTTTGAACATGTTGTTGTATACCACCAATTGATGGTGGTCCAACTGTATTAGCCGGCTTTAATACATCACCCAATGCATCAAAGCCTTTTTTTTTTTTTTTGTGTTTTTTTTTTTTTTTTTATTTTTTATGTTTTTATCAAAGTTAAATTTATTTTAAAGGGATTTTTTGTAATTAATTTAGAAACAAAAAAAAAAAAAAAATTAAATTAATAATATATTATAACACCCGGATTTTTTCCATACATTTTAACCATTTTTTTTTTTAATTAATTAATTTTTATTTATTAAATTTTTTTTTAATATATATACATGAGTTCCATAATAAAAGCAATTTTTTTTTTTACCCCCCAAGGCACATATATTTATTTATGTAATGTATGTATATTTATATAATTTTTTTTTTTTTTTAGTAAAAAATATTATTATTAATTTGTGCAATCGGTGCATTTTGATTTTTAAATTTTTAAAAAGTGCCCACCAAAATTCCCACAAATAGTTTTTTTTATATTTTTTTTTTTTTTTTTGGTATTTTTTTAGTCACATATTAGCATTATTTTTTTTTTTTGTTTTTTTTTTTTTTTTTTGACAGTTTTTATATGTAGAGTTTTGAAGAAAAAAAAATTTTTTTTTTGACAATTGACGTTTACACAATGATAAAAAAAAAATCAGGAGTAAATAGTAATAATAGCCAGTATATATATAGTAGTAGAAATGTTTACACAAACACATATGAGAAAATAACAATTTTTTTTTATTTTTGAAATGAAGAGAAAAAAAAACGAAAAAAAAAAAAAAAACAATTTCAGTATTAGTTTGATTTTAACACAAAAATTTGATTTTAATTTTTTTTTTAAATGTAAAAATACTTTATTAGTAATTTTATTAGTAAATTGATTTATTAGTAAAAAAAACAAAAACAATACTGTGGATTTAATTAAAAAAAAAAAAAAAAACTATACAATAATGTAAAAATAAATGTTTTTAAATATAATAAAATTTTAAAAACAAAAAATTAATAATTATTTTAATACAACCTATATATATTTTATTAATTATTTTTATTCTTTTAGACAAGATATAATAATTATAGTACCAAAATTGACATTTAGTACTTAGTATTTAGTACAATTTGATTTTTTTATTTTGAATATTATATTTTTGGAAATTGTAATTTTAAATAAAACTAATCGATTAATAAATATACAAAATATTGTCACAAACTAGCCAGAAATAATTTTGAAAGCAGCAGAATGTTTTTTTTTTCCTTTTTACTTCATTAATATAACCTGAAAAAAAACACTATCTATTTGACTATATACACAAAATATTATTTTATATAAGTTTTTTTATATAAAATTTTCTAGGATAGTTCAATTTTTTATTTACAAAATACGTATATAATAATATAAATTGAACATTTATGACATATTTAATAATTATTTATTTAAAAGGTATTTTTAAAGCAGAAATTTATTAAATATGTCATATTTTAATTATAAAAATATACTTTTTCTTTTATTAGATTGCCTAGCGATAATATTAATTAATACTTTTTAAATATAATTATAGTTTTTAAAATTGTCAAATAAATTTTAGCATACTTGAACCAAGAAAAATGAAATAAATTTTTTGCTTTTAATTTGCAATTTTTTGTTATATTATCATCAATTGAAATTATTAGGTTTATTGTGCAAAACGTACGTTTGTAAATTGTCACCTTATTTAACGTTCGTTATGAAATGTCAAATGTGTATATTATACATTTAATATGTCTAATTTTTTTATACAAGATAATACAAGTTAGATAAAATATTTACTAGTTAATATTTAATTTCAACTAAAATGTAAAAGGAATATTAATTAAGTTCCCGTGACATCGAAATTGCATAAAAAAAGCTTCCGATGCAAAGTATTATGATCCAAATTGTAAAACAAAAGCTTTTTACAAAGTATCATGATCCAAATTGCATTATGACAGTTTGCAGACTGCCTACGATGTGCGTTTGTTTAAAATTTTTGCATCTAAAATTTTCTGGACACTTTTAATTTATCTTTGACAATTTGATAGTGAATTTAAATTGTTATTTAACCGGCGAAAAAGTTGTTCTAAATTGTATTACATTTACATTGCATTTAGACGCGTAAAATCGGTTTTACAATGCATTAAAAAACTTTGTATATTTGTAGCGCATCCAAACGCTTTTTTTATGCAATTTGAATGTCACAGTTTATTTAAAATGTATTTTATTATGTATTTTAGCCGAATTATTTTTGTAGAACCAAATATTTATGTAAACTACCTGAAGTTATTTTTGTGGAATAACATATTAGAAGTTGGCACATTTGAAGTAATCCATCGTTTGATTTTTATTTTCAGACTAAAAAATAATACTATTCATAATATTTTTTTTTAGAATAAATAAAAGATAAATTTGTTTCAATTTAAAATTTTGATTGATTTATATTAAATATGGATACAATAATAGTGGATTTTTCCAGTCTTAGATGAAAGTTCCAATGCACTTAAATAGAATGATACCTTATCGCAATACTTTGATATTTCAATTTGTGTTTTGTCTTTGCAAAATTATTTGGCATTATCATGGTTATTTTGTTATGCTCTTCTTTTCTAAAGAACTAAAATATACATTTTAAAAAAGTTCAGCCAAACCCAAAGGGAAAGGCTGCACCAATTCCCATATACATTGTATGTGCATGGGAATAAATAAATAAATAAATACATTTTAAATAATTTTAAACAAAAATAAATCAATTTAAAAAATTACTTCAATTTAAAATTTTTAAACATAAATAAAAACAAAAACCCAAACTCAATAGAAGAAACGCGAACTAAACTGTACATTTTAAAATTCAAACGTATACGTTTGCTTTAAACAAAAACTGAACCGTATGTTTTGCACAATATACATTTTGAACGTTCAACGTTTTGTTCGCGTTAACGTTTTCTACAATAGACGCCTATTTAAATAATTAATTACTTAAAATGATTTGCGAAAATTCAAAGAAGAAAAAAAGAATAATTATAAATTACTAGTTTAAAAATTAAATTTCTTTTTCACTATTATTGTTTTGTTTTTCTTTGTACATAAATAGGTAGAATTGTAGATACTACTTATATATTAAATAAATGGAACCATAGATTCGATGATTATATATACCAACAATTGTATTCTAAATAAAATGCATATTAGGCTTCTTTATAAAAAGATAAGAGATTTTTCGTTCTTCAACGGAGAAGAGTTGCCTAGGCAATTCAAAACTACAGGTTTACTGAAGAGTACAGTAGTGTTAAAAATAAAAATGCTTACTGAAAAGTACAGTAGTGTTAAGAACGAAACAACTCGTATTAAATATCGTAATGAATATTTACTTTAATTAAAAACTTTTACTTTAATCATATTTATTTTCCGCAACACTTTCAAAGTATTCACCTCTTCCGAAAGGAAATATTAACCAGATTGACAAAATTTCATTAGATTTATTATAATAATGGAAAATAAATTTTAAAAATAGAAAAAATTAAACACTATGTAGAAAAATGCTAATACAATTGATAAAAATAAAAAAAAATAAAATAAAAATTTGGCATCAATAAAATCAATAATTAAAAGAAAAGGCGCACAATTTTTGTTTCTACTTCCCACACTGATATAACTTTAAAGTTAACTGAAAAGTTAATAAATTCTCGAAGACGAAGGGGAGTAAAAAAATCATTAATTTATAATATACTTGTGTTATTTTATTAACGGTTTATAATTACATATTTAGTTATATTTTATTTTTAATATTTGATATTTGTAATTAAATAAATAAATCGGAAAATATAACTTATAATCTCTAATAATTTGAAATTGCCTAATTTCTTAATTTAAACTCTTTTTTTTTTTGTGTATTTTTTTTTTTTTTTTGTAAAATTAAACAAAAAAATTTAAACAGAAATAAAATTAAATATTGTAATGCTATATTTGAACATTAAAAAAAACACTTATGATATTTTAATCGATTAACATAATTTCGTAACATTTAATTAAAACATTAAACGTTCAATTTTATTAAGATTTTTTTTTTTTAAACACATTTATAAAGATACACAACATTATATTAATTTTTTTAAGTTTTTTTTTTTCTTTTTATTAAAAGCCTTTTCATGTTTTTTTTCTTTTTTTGGTTTTGGTTTTTGATTTTGTTAAATTTTTAATATTTTAATTATTTAAATTATGTTTTTAAATAATGGTAAAAGTTAGGAAAAAATCTGATGTTAAATATATTAATAAGAAATAAAATGGACCGAATTTAATATAATATGTATATGTATTAAAAAAAAAAAAAAACAAAAAAATATCTCTCATATTCATACATACGAATATATTAATTAATTAATTAATTTTTTTTAATGTAGAGAGTATTATATTTTTTGATTTATGAAATTTATATGAAATTTATGAAATAAATTTTTATATTTTATATTTGTTGTGTTTATTTGTTATGATTTGTGTGCAATTGTGTGTAATATTTTGACATGAATGGGAGATTTTATAATAAATTTAAAACAGAAACAAAAAAAATAAAATAAAAAAACAAAAATAAAATCATCATGCTATATAAAAATTAAAATAAAAATTTTCTATTGTTTTTTTTTTTCGATTTTTCTTTTTTAATGAGAAAAAATTTTTAACTTAATTTTAACAACATTAATATATATTTATAGTATATGTAATCAGATATATAATTTATAATATTATAAAATACAATATTAAAAAGTAAGCATTAAATTATAAAAACACTGAGAACTCTTTTTTTTTTTTTTTTTTTTTTTTAATTTCTGGCTAGCTGATTTTGTGTATTTATTTGAAGGGCGGGGCGGGGGCGGTTAAGGAAATGGAATAAAAAAAAGGTTTAGTTAAAAAAAAAATAAATAAAAAAACATATTTATTTAAATACATTTAAATATTTATAAATTAAACTTTAAATAAAATAATTTATAGGAGTGTATTAAAATAATTAATACTACGATACAAAAAAAAAAACATAATATATTAATATATATAATATTAAAAGCATTAATAAAAATTAGAACAAGAAAAGCAAATACAAAATTAAATAATATACTATTAATAATAATATAATGCAAAAAATAAAATAAAAATTAATAAATAAATTTTAAGTAAAATAAATAATTTAAATATGCAATATTCCATAATAAAATAGCTTAAACAACATTAAATTATTAATTTATTAATATTAATTACGTTCAAAATTAATTTTTTATTAAGAATACCTTTGGATTTTATTTATATTACCTAAAAATTGAATTATTTTTCATTATTAATTTATATTAATTTAAAAATATTTTTTTTTTTTTTTTTTTTTTAATTACTATTTTAGAAATTCTTTCATTCAATATTAAATATTCTTTATATTTAATAATAAATTTTAAAATTTTGTTGTTATATGTTATAAATTATAGTAATCGAAACTAATTAAATATTATATGTTAGAGCATAAATTAAAACTAATATTTTAAAAATAATTTTCTTTTGAAATACTTTTTAAAAAAATTTTTCTTTTAAAATAACGGAATTTTTTGAAATTGTATTGAAATTTTTTATACTAAAACGATATTTATATTAATTTTTTCTTATACCTTCTTTTTTTGCCCCTAATAATTTGATTGTCAACTATTTGTTAACTTTAAACATTCCTCTTAAATAAGCGAACTTTCATTTAGACCCTTCTTCTGAATTCCGACGTAGATTTTATTCGAAATATTAACTAAGTAACAAACAAACATTTTTAGTTATTCTAAATTCCATGCTAGACAATTGAAAATCTGTACTGGCAAACTTTCTGTTTTTTGAAAATTCAAAACCGGTTATTTTAGAAGAATATCATTCTTTCGACAATATTCTTTTAATATTATTTTTTATATCATTTTATTTTTCAATTCTTCAATATTTTTTTTAAACTACTTAAAATTTAATTTAACTTTTCCGAAATGTTTTGTATAAAATTTAACTTGAAGATTCAACCGCTTCTTTAATAGGCTTAAAAGCTATGTTTTCCTCCTTCGACTAATTAAAGTCAATGGAATGGAATTTAGAATAATAATGTGATAGTAAAAATATTAAATGTTACATTTTTTTAAGCATTTAATTTAAATGAAAATTAAATATTAAGGATTTGTTTAAATTTCTTTAAAATCCATGTTATTTTTTTTTTTTTAATTTCTTTATAATAAAATACCTAAAATTTATTTATTATATAATTTTAGTTAATAAAGCAACAATTAATACATCAAAACACATATCCAGACAAAAAAATACAATATATTTAAAAAAAAAAAAAATACACATTAAACACATAGTGAAAATAAATAAGTGATAGTTTGGTGGAATATTAAAGTAAAGAATAAAGTGATTGTTTTTTCAAAACAATTAAACGTTTTTTTTTTTTACATTTATATAATATATATATTTTAAATATTCTGGGAAATAATCTGGGATAAGCATTTAAAAGCATTTATATTCGTTTTCAAATTAACGGTGAATTTTGTTTTTCAATGTTGTATTTTTGAAAGTCAGTCTTTTTTTTTTTTTTTTTTAAATTAATTTACTTTTTTATGTGCCTAACTATTTTGCTTAATAAAAGCAGTTTTTAAAGCAGTTTTAATTTGATTTAAAAAAAAAAAAAAAATTCTTTAAAGATTGTTCTGTTCTAAAATTTTAAGAGGTATGTAGTTATTTCTTAATATTTCATTTTAATTTTTTAAATAGCTAAATGAAAAAAAAATTGTTTTCGTGTCGACAGTAGTGAAAAAATGCAATCAAAAAATTTGTGAACATCTTAAGAATAAATAACTTAAATATAATGTAGTTTAAACTAAAATTAAATTTCAAATAATAATAATAATATATAATTAAATAAAACTTAAAAATAAATTTTCTTAAAAGAAGAATAGGTCTCTAACTTTCACACAAAAATGTAGTAAAGATATAAAATTCAATTAAGTAAAGATCAGAAAAAAATGTATTAAAATAATATCACTATCCAACCCCTTGGATAGGGGTGATAAGATTGGGTGGTAATATACCTTTTAGAACACTATTAAGGCTAATTTTATCAAAAAAAAAAATAATTATATTGAAGCGAAAATATTTCATAACTTCTACTTTCTTCTACAAAAAAAAAATTTCGTAGGAAGAAAAAGGACATTTGACCGGAAATTTGTTATTTATACACCATGTATTTAAACAATAAAAGGATTTTCAATAAAGACTTTAAAAATAAAATTTCATTTACTACCTAATTTAAATTTTTCTAAATATAATTGGGGTTAAATTTATGTAAATTCTAAAATTATTAAAATTTCCATTATTTGTTAGCTCTTCTTAGTAAAAAGAGAATGTTTTGATTATTGATAGAAGCGCTTATAATATAAATATTTCATTCATAATCCCAAACCTAAGTTTGAAATTTATTAGAATATTATTATTGAATTTTGTATTTTATTCGTATAAATAGATTTAAGAACTAAATTATAGTTTAATTTTTCAGATTGTGAATCTAATTAAATTAAAATGTTTTAAAATATCAATTTTATTTTGTAATAGAAAAATTCTAATCGATGACGATTAGTAAAAATAAAAATAAATTATTAATAAAATAAATAACAATTTGTTTTTATAATTAATTTTAAAAAAACAAAATTTTTACAAGAAAGTCGTCTTCGAAGACGGTGGTTAGACGTCAATCTTTTCTATCACTTTTTTTCAATCTCCTTTCTTTCCACTTTTTTAAAATGACAGGAATCAAATTTTTTTAAAACGTTTAAAAAATAGAATGGAATATTATAGAGAAATTTAATTTTTTGAAGCATTTATTTATATTTATTAGAAAATTATTTTTTATTTTTTCAAAATTTTGACTTTTGTCCACGCACTTTTTGTACCTTACCCATTAGGTACTAAAAAAAAATTTTACTTTTAAAACGAATAAATTCAGAACTTCAGAAAAGTTTTCAAGATTCAGCGTATTTAATAACAGCTTCAAATGTCAAAAAATATGTATAAAAGAAATGTCAAAAAAAGTGAAACGTGAAGTAGACAAAATAGAAAAACTCATTATTTGTCAGTTTCAAAAAAAAATGGTGAACAAACAAAGATGAAAAGGTGATGCTTTGAGTACAAAAAAAGGGATAAAAAGATGACGTCTAATCGTTAATTAAGAAAATAAAATAAAAAAAAAAAGGTTTTCAAAAATTCTTAAAAAATGTTTATATATATATATAGAGAATTAGTGTTAACATCTGCGAATATAAAAACAATATAAGATTCTAAGGTGTGCTTTGTAAGCTTTATAAGTTTTTCAAAAATTGCGAAATCTTTAATTATATCTAAAATAATAATAATAATATTGTGCTCTTCAATATTGTTGTAAATTGTTGTTGTTTTTGTAATTTGTAGATATTGTTTTTGTTGAATTGAAAGTTTTTCGTAATTTTTTTTTTTTTTTTTTTGAATTTTATATTCATTTAATTATATGCAAGTAACAAAATTTTAATGCAGACTTAAGGATAAATGAAAAAAAAAAAAAAACAATCCACCAACATTTATAAAAATGAATTTTTCAGCAAGAATATGTTTTTTTTTTGTTTGTTGTTGTTTTTTAACTTTCTGTTTTTTTTTTTTTTTGGCATTTACAAAAAAAAAAAAAATTTTCTAATCCAGATGTTAGCACTTCTTGCTGTAAAAAAAACCATTATTTTTTTTTGCTAATATTACTGCTAACATATTATTATGTATGTAAATTTAAAAACTATTAAAAATAAACTGAATTTAAAAAATGAAAATCAAAAACAACTAACTATTAAAAAATTAATAAATAGAGGTACCACAAAATAAAAAAAATATCATAAGGCATTTATTTTTTTTTTTATTATTAATATTATTATTATTACTTTTATCCATTGATTCAGCTTTTAAATCAGCTAATGACATTTTTCTAGGTGTACCCATAACACAACGTATTGTTTCATTTAAATCATCCACTGCAGATGGACGACGACAATATATTATATTTGTAGTACTTGAATTTTTTACACATTGATTATTATTATTATTATTATTACTACTATTTTTTAAACTTGATTTTCTAGCAATATTTGTTGCAGCATTAATAACATTTATAGCAGTAACATTATCTTCAGCAAATATAAGATTATTTTTTACTACATCACCTGTTGCTGCTAATGGTAGATTAGAAGATTCAGCTTGAGTGCTATCATCTGAGATTTGATATTTGTTATTTATTTATTTATTTTTTTTTTTTTATTATTTTTGAATAAAAATGTAGAATAAAAAAAAAAAATATATATATATATTAAGTGTTTGGCTTTTTTTTTGTTTTACTTATTACAAAAACACAAAAAAAAAAAAACTTTAGTTAAAAAGACAAAGAAATTCTTATTTTAAAAATTTTTGAAAATTTAATTATGGAACCAATAACGAACAAAAAAAAAAAAAAAAAAAAAAAAAAATAATAATAATGGTTATGAAATATAACGATTTTCACCTGATAAAAATTGTTGCTGAGGTTGATTTGGTTGAAATTGTGAGGTTTGTTGTAACTCAAATTGTAATTGTTGTGAATGCTGTTGCCCACCAACTGAACTTCCAATTGAAAGATCTTCAGATGGATCATAGAATGGATTCGGTAATGGAGCATCAACAGCAGATATATCCATAACTTTGACAACTGCTTATAATATAATATTTTTTTTTTTTTTTAGTTTTCATGTACATAGGAGAAAACTTTTTTTTTTTTTAACATATACAGTATTTTTTATACAATATGAAAAGAAGGAGGCGACATTTTGGATTTTAGCTGAATTTATTTTGTATAATATATAATATATTTATTTTTAAAAATCAAATTATTTATTTTGAGCAATTTTAGCTGGTTTTTATTTTAATTTTTGTATTTTTTAGAATTATAAATCTCACAGAAAAAATTAATAAATTTTTACTTTCCATACAGGCAGATATAAATCTTAGATTAATTTTTAGTTATACAAGTTAAAGTAAATAAAAACACAAAACAAAAAAAAAAAATTAAAAATAAAATAAACAAAAAAAAAAATTAATAATAAAATATGAAAAGCTATAAGAATTTTTTAATTCCGTGCAAATAATATTAATCGGACGAATTTTATAAATAAATCTAGCTAAAATCAGAAAACGATTAATATTTTTTTATTCCAAACTGTGATAAACTGTCTAAGATATATTTTAAAAAAGTATCTATAAATTTTGTATGTTTAATTGTATTGGAATTAAAATTTATATAAAATTTCGTTACCACAAACGATTCGATTGATTGACTGATTTATTTAATCTAAATTTACTGATTTATGGTCGCTTTATTTAGACAAATTCAATTAAGAAATTTTTTTTAAGGATTTTTTTTTTAAAACTTTACGATGGTATTTAACCTAACGCTAACAATATACAAAAAAAAAAAAAAAAAATATCACAGAATTTCAGAAAATATTCAAATTCAGCACAGAATGATTTTATTTAAAAATAAAAACTATTGTACGTATATGAAAATTTTCAATTTATTATTTTCATTTATTTGAAAATTTAAATTATAAATTATTATTTGGTTTAATAATTTTAAATATGTTGAATTGAATTTATAAACATTTACAAATATTATTTATATTTACACAAAAAAATTTATTTAAAAAATAAAAAAAAAAATGTATTAAATAAAATCAAATTAATGAGTCGAACTCTGCATAAAACTGAACTTCAACTCAAATCACACCTTTTTAAACAAAATCTAAATCTGAACTTATAGTATTTGTTTGAAAATATGAAATTTAAGTTTTAAGCTCCTCAGTTGTATGCATACGACCCAAAAACTAAACAATAAAATTAACTATATATATTTGTAGTTCTCTATCTATATAAATTATTGCATTTTTAGAGCCGGTTTTGTTTTTTTTTACTTTTTTACAGATTTTAAATGCTTGTTCCCACACTCGTGCATATAATTAGTAATATAATATTTTAATAAGAATACTTTGTTAGTTGTTATAGTATTTAAAATTTGATACTTTAAATACACAATAAATGAAAAAAAAAAAAAATAAAAAAAATTAATTTTAATACATTTGTTACAAAAAACTTTTGCAAATTTTTCGGGATAATTTTTTCTAAATAATTTTGCTTTATTGTACTTGTTTAAACAAATATGGATACAGGGAAAAAATTGAATTATTAATTCATAAAAGAAGCTTGCTTTTTTTTTTAATTAAAAGCAATTAATTTTTTTAGTATAACATATAAAAAGTATATTTAGAAAAAGAAAAAAATAAGGATTTTATTAATTATATATATATAAAATAAATGTATTAATATATAACTTTCAATATTCTTTCAAGAAAAAAAAAATAAAAAGAAAATAAATATAAATATAAATTTTCATGCAAAACAAAAAAAAAATAGAAATCTCTAATTATTTGTAAAGAAAAAAAAAAACTAAATAAATAAATTATTGTTAATTGATTTTTTTTAAAGCATTTTTTTTTAAAAAAATCAAAAAATTAATATATCATTTATTTTTTTTTTTATATTGTTTAAAAAAGTGGTAATGTTTGTTATACAAACTATATGTATATTTTTTTTTTTTTATTTATTAAAATAGTGCTTACCGGTTGGCTCTGTATTACCAAATACAGATGAAAAATTACTATCTGAAACAAATGCATTCGTTGTTGTTTGTTGAGTACCATTGAAACCTAAAAATAAAATATTTTTAATCATCATAAATAATATCATAAATAAAAATAACAACTAACAACTAACAAGAACACATCTAACTGTATTTAAAAAAGAAATTTTAAAAACTATTTATCAAAATTAAAATTAACGTATATAACATGTAAAGTTTCAAGAACATTAAACAAAAAATTTAATTGTGATATAAAACAAAAATTCAATTCAATTGCTATATTCTAAATATTGCTATATTCTATTATGTTTAATCATTACTAAACTTGATAATATAATTTAAAGCGTTACAATTATAAAAATTATTTTGCATACAAATGAGAATAAAGTCAACACGCGAATATTTTATAAATGATTTTATTTATAATAAGGACATACTGCTGATCCTTAATCAAAAAATAATTAATCTTATAATTAACTGCATTTTTTCTAATGATCAGATCACTGAGCTATTGTCAGTTTTCATACAAATCGTTAATCCAATTTTTTATCAAGATCCAAGATCCAAGATCCGCTAATCCAAACTGAATAAATTGTAATTTTCACATATTAAAATTGTTTTTAAGAGTTGTGGAAAGATATAAATTTTTCATTTTTTGACAGGTTTCAAAGTGACATTTTGACAATTAACCACTATTAACAAATTAATCCTTAAAAATTTTTAATTGTTGTTGTAATTTATTAATTTGTTTTAAAAAAATAGGATATTGGATTTTTATTTTTAAAAAACTAACAAAATTATGGCCTAGAAACCAAAAGCTCTACCCATAAGAGGTACGAATCAATTTACTAAAAATTATACATATTAAAGTTACATTTAATTCAATTTTTTAATTTTTAATTAGGTTGAAAGTAATGTCAAAATAAACTTTCAAAATGGAGTTAATTAATACGTTTCAAAAAATAAATTTTTGTTTTGTTTAATTTTTTAAAATTTTAAATAAAACACAGAAAAAAAAAACATTTTAAAGAATTATATTATTTGACGTTTTGACGACGTTTAAATAATATGCTTCCTGTTTTCAACGGATTTTACAGCGGATGCAAATCTTGTTCGCAAATGTGGGAGCATGTAATGAATACGATATATATTTTCAACGAAACAAAATCTTGCATCCAGCCAGAAGCATGCATCCCATGTGAACGTATCCTTAAGATTTAGAAAAATGTGTCTACTTGATTGCATTATTCAAATAGAAGCAAAAAGAAAAAAAATTTAATATAAATATGGAAAAAATAACGCAATGCAATAACAACTGTTTGTAAAATTTAAATTCCAATAACAAAAAAAAAAAAAATAAAAAAAAATTTATGAATAAATAAAATAAAATACAAATGTTATAGAATACAATAATTTACAAAAACATATATACAAAACCTTTCAATTTTATTATGTGTGAATTTAAAATTAAAATTTTTTCTTTTACTTTTAAAATCTGATTTGAACTTTTTAAATATAAATTATTTTATAAAATATTAATTTGTTAACACGTTAGTAAATAAAAAAAATTATTTAATAATTATTAAAAAATAAAACAAAAATAATAAAAATTAAAATATAAAACAAAATACAAAAACAACAACAACTCTACCATTACTCATCCAAACGTTACTACTAAGATTATTTGTTGTTGTAGCACCTTGAGCTTGTCCTGGTTGGCCAGCTGGTGCTGTAGAACCAAACATATCAGCAAATGGATTACTTAATTGTAATAAATCATCAGATGTTTTTGTTTGTGTTTGTACAGCACCACCATCACCACCAAATAAATCAACAATATTTGTATTTGCAGCTGATCCTGGCGGTGATGCCAAAAATGGATTAGTTAATTGAGTTGGTGATGAAACTTTTGACTAAAATATAAAAAAAAAAAACAATATTAATAGAATGTTATTTTCTTATTAATTTTCCATTCATAAATTACAAAACAAAAAAAAAAAAAAAAATAATCCTTAAATGGAAAATTAATAAAGCGCAAAATTTTTAAAGTTATTTACCACCTTATATTGATTCATAGCAGCTTCTTCCTCAGCTAATGCTTGTGCCTTAACACTTTCATCAATACCATTAGCACCTGAATCAAATTTATTTGAAGCAACCGCAGTTCCAAATGATGAGCTAGTAGAAGATAGGGCAGTTACACCACTTTTTACGTTCTTTTGGTTACTACTTTATTTTTTTTAATCATTTTTTTTAAATTTTTTAAATTTTTTTTTTTTTTTTTTTTGTGCATAAAATCATAATTAAAATTATGTTTTTGAAAATTTTGTTTTATCGTAAATTCAGGGTTTTTGAAAAAAATGTGAATTTTGTGGATTTTGTGATGTGTGGATATATGTGATGAATATCAATATATTTTGAAATAGTTTTATTTTTTTTACGAAAATTACGATATATTTAGCAAATAGATTTAAAAAATTAAGAAAAATTTTTAAGATAATAAATATAAAAAAAAAAAAAAATTTTTTTTAAATATAAATTACAAAAATTTCAACAATAAAAAAAATAAAAAGAAAAAAAAAAATTATAAAATTAAATAATTTATTTTTTGCACATAATTTAAAAAACATAAGTAAAATTATTATTTTTTACGACATTACAATAAATTACGATATTATAGTAACGTAATTTTAAATATAGTGGCAATATATTTAATATTTTTTTTTTTTTTTTTTTTAAAGAACGTAACAAAAAAAGATGATGGAAATATAGGAGTAGATAGTAAAATTCAGGTTCGAGAAATTGAAAACAAAAAAAAAAAGAAAAACAAATAAATTAAAATAAAATATTAAAATAAATGAATACTATTTAGTAAATTACTTTAAAGATAATAAATATTGTTGACTATATTAGTATACAAATTAAAAAGAAAAAAAATTCACCTTTTATTACAGAGCAAACATTACAATAAACAGAAAATAATACATAATAAGTACTTTCTTTTTAAATTTTTAAATTAAAAAATTTTATTTGCAAAAAAAAAAAATAAAATATAATTTTTGTCAAAAAAAAAAAAACTTTCGAATAATTAAAAAACTATAATAAAATTAATTTTAAAATTTCTGACAAATTTAATTTTCTCATTATTTAAAGAAAAAAAAAGGTTAAAAAACTGAATGAATTGTAATTTTAGCATATTAAAATTGTTTTTAAGAGTAAATAAAAGCAAAGCAGATATTTTTAAATAAATTCTGTTTTTTTTTTTTTTTAAATTGGTGAATACTAAAAATTTTGACTTAACAAATTTATATTTCAACTTAAAACAATTTATATTAAATTAAAAAATAAAAAAAAATAAATAATTTTATTCAATATATATTTATATACATATATATAATAATATTGTATAAATTGAAAATACCCAACTAACCTTGCCGATTGTGTTGGTGTATTTGCTGCAGATAATTTTCTTCCTTCTAATTGAGCTAAATGCTGTTCTAATGCATCTAAAAGCGAACTAGGTGCTTTTGTTAAATCTGGAATATCACCTTTATCAATACCAACATTCTGAAAATATAATATGGTAATAGTATTTTTTTTTTCTTTTGTATTAAAATTATTTATTTTTTTTTAAGATATAGGATAAATTTCCGCAAAGTGTTGATGATGATAATCGATTTAGATGACGTCATTTCATAACGATACTTTATGTTTCCCAAGTTTTCATATATATTTTGCCATTATCATCTAGTGAATGAAAAATGCATTCTTAAAATATTGTAGTATTTTACTTAAACCATTTTATAGTTTAGCTCTACGACAGTATACAGGAACCAATTTTCTATAATATTTGTTCTATATGAGTGAGAAATTTTATAATATTGTAATGCTTATTGTGCGTTATGTGATGATGACATCTTAATAGCTCGTCTCGCCTCTGCAGAAATTTATCCTAAGATATATATTATATATAAATAGTTTTTTTTTTTTAAACATACTTCTGCAACTTTTAAAAATTCACCAACTTTATCCATACGCACTAAAAATCTTTTATATAAATCCAATGCATCTCTTGCTTGTTTTTTATTCATATCAAAATATTTTTCCAATAAATTAATAATACCATCATTATAACATGCAAATAATCGTATGAGATCTCTAAATAATAGCATGAAACACATATTTATTACGCCTGAAATATACACATTTATTTATTTATAATAATATATTAAAATAAATAATTAAATTTAATTTGATTTTGGGTTTTTTTTTTGTTTTTTTTTTTTGTTGTATCAAAAAGAAAAAAAAATTAAATTAAAGCTTAAAGACCACCTCAAATTAACATTAAAATAATTATTTTGTACACAAAAAACAAAAAATTGATTTTTTTCAATAATATGTATTGTATATCCTATGCAAAAATTTACTCAAAAATAAATTTTAAATATTTTATTTTAAGATTTTAATATACGATTTATATAATTGATAATTAAAGAAAGGCCGTACCACATCAAATCATTTAAAGCATATTAACAAGAACCAAAAACAAAAAAACTAAAAAAATAAATAAAATCAATTAAACCCCTCTTAATTGAAATTAATTTAATTTTAAATGTCAAGCTGGATTAAGAAAAATATTACCAAAAATATTATTTAAAAAAAAAAAACTAAAGCATAACTAAAATTTAAAAATTTAATTCAATTCATAATTTTGGGGAAAAATCAAATTTATTATATATGTATGTATGTTATGTACATTTATTTTTTATTTATTAAATTTTGTAATTTGAGGTAGTCAAAAGGAAATTTAGCGAATTTCTAATTTTTATCCAATAATTTATATAAAAAAAAAGTACATTTTTAAAAACAATTAAAAATTAAAACTTTAAAAATTTGCAACATTATTTACAAATAAAAAGAAGAGTAAAGAAAAAATCAAAACAAACAAAAAAAACGAATTAAATTAAAAGCTTCTTCAAGCTTAAATATATATTTTGGAATAACTTAAGTGTTTGTGAATTTTTTTTTTGTTTTTATGGTTCTTCAAACCGACTACTATTTATTTTCATTTATGTTAGACAGTTTCTTTAAATCCTCATCAACCTCCTTATCTTTTATAAAATATCTTAGTTCAGTTTCAAGAAGTCCAGTAAATTAAGAAACTCAGAATACGTTTTAATTTTGAATTTCTTTCAGTGATATTCAGTAGAATCTTTTTAAAACGGGGGTCCACCAAAATCCAAAAAAAAAAAAAAAAAAAAAACCAGCAAAAAGAATCCCACATTTAGAAATCCCCAAAAAAAAACAAAAATCCAACATCCAAGACTTACAAAATCCACAAAAAAAAATTCCAATGACTCAAAAATCCAAAAAAAAAGCCCTTCCAATGACTCAAAAATCCAAAAAAAAAACCCTTCCAATGTTACAAAATCCCAAAGTTACAAAATAAGATATTTTTATGCATTTTAAAATTAAAAAATAATTAATAAACTCAAAATGTCTATTTTTTAGAATTTTATTGAAGAGTTCATGACACTTTACGGAAGAAAAACAATCGCGAAACAAAAATCTGGTATTTAAATTTAGTGGAAAAACTCCCGAATGGTTATAAAATAGAGGGTTTCAATAAGTTGTTTAGCACGGGTTTGAAGGCGGTAGCTATTTAAATCTGAATTACTCGAAATATGTTAATTTCCAAATTTTCCGAATATTTGTATGAATTTTAAATATTTAAATTTTGAACTTTGTTTGAACTTTGATTTATCTGAATTTTGATTGCTCGAATTATATGATGATTATTTAAATTTTCTGAATATCATAATAAATCCGTGTTAAGTAAACAACTATAAATAAAGCCCCTGTTCTGAATTAGGATATGTACTATTTTAAATGTTTTATTATTGAAGTATCGATGTTATAAAAATTATTAGGAAGTATTCTAAAGTTGGTTGCAAAATCAAGATTTCGATCATTTCTTTAGCGAGGTGGTGGTAGACCTCATTATTTTAGATGCTTTGTTGTTGCAAAATTTATGTAACAAAAATAATTATAGGAGGTTTTATAATTGGTTACAAAATCAAGTTTTCAATTGTTTAGCGGCGGTTTGCGAAACAAGAGATATTTTAAGTAGGAAATATTTTTTTTGCGGTTTTGTATATTTGTAATTTTTTTTTTTTTTTGAAATTTTTTATTTTGGCATTTTAAATTTGGACTTTTGATTTTGGTACATCAATCCCAATCAATTCAAAACAGACACACTCAAAAATCTCAATACAAAAAACACCAACAATAAATTTTTTGATCTATAAATAATACTTAGACGCTGCTATTTCATTTACAATAATTAATTGTGGAATTAATATTTAAAATAAATTCAGTTTTGCAATTAGAAACCCTTAAATTTAACATAACCCTTAAATTTAATTAAATTTCGAATTTTGAACCATAAAAATGTGAAATTTAATGATGATTTTCATTAATGATTTGCAATTAAATTTGATTTTTCTTTTTTTTTTTAACAAAATATATGAAAATGACTGAAATTCTTACATACTATTTATGCTTATAGTGCATAATATGTACTGTTTTTGTTTTTAAATATTGTTGATAAAACATTTTAAAAAATAAAATGTTGTACAAAAAAAAGTATAAAATGTTGCGGTCATTATCTTGATATTTTTTACACTATGTATACAATAAAAATATGATGATAGCTGCTGTAGCGAACTAATTATAATATTATTTTATTTTGAAGCAAAATGCCATATAAGTGCAAACTTTACAGAATTATTCAAGAGAATCAAAGAATATTTATTGCAACATTTATTGATTGATTGATTGATTGAATGATAAACTTAAAAACAAAAGAATGTGTTAAAACTATTAATTTATTTGGAAAATCATCTTGCACGTGTAAATAATATTTTCTTTTTGTGCTGTTATACCACATGTAACTATTGTATGTATAAATTCTTTAATTTTAACTAAAATATTATTACTGTGCAATTACAATCAAAGTTTTTAATACGGCCATTTAGGACAATTTGCGCCCTGTACAAAAATTGCTACCAAAACAAACAAAAATGAAAAGGTTTAGTGGCATAAAAATGGCATTTATTTTTGTGTTAAAATTTCTTTTGTTCATTAGGTTCTAATATTCTGAAAAATTGAAATAAAATTTTTTTTTATATACCTAATATCAGATTTTTTTTTGTACTTCAATTAATTTCGCTGTGAAATCTATTTTCTCTGAGAAAAACAAAAATTATTGAAAAAAAAAATCAAATATAGGATACCAAATATTATAAAAATTATAATGTGAATTCACAACACACTTGACATTTGAAACCGTATTGAAAACATAAAAGTTAAAAGTTGATCAACTTTTTTCTTTGGCTGTATAAGTAAGCGTCATTATTCCGATAAACTCGACGAGAACTCAATGCATGCATGCTTCACTTTGACAGTTTTATTTTTTTCTATGCTTTTTGTAAATTTTGTGCTTTTGATACTTTTGAAACGTAATGAACACTTCTTTTGGCAGCAATTTTAAAAATCTAAACAAAAAGAAATTGTTTTTATTAAAACAGGTCTTTCAAAAGAAACGGATGGTTTATTTTTAAAAATTAAAAATGAATAACACATCTTATAAAAAACAACTATCTTATAGCAAAAAATTAAACTAAATGAAAAGTCAAAACAATTCTTTTTTTTTTCTAATTTTTCAAATGTGAAAAGCGTAAAATTCACAAAAAAAATTGAAAGTTGAGTAACTTTGTGCATTTCATGCGTTTTACATTTTTGCATTTAGTTAGTTTTCATATAAATCTTAACATTCAAATTTAATTTCAAAAGTGTATAACTTGTCAAAGCGTGAAAAGCGTACGTTGAGTTTTCAGCTTAACTGTAATATCTTCCATACAACTCGATACGTTTTAAATTTTTTTGACAGCATTAGTTTTATGTTATGTCATGACTAGACAAAATTGCGTTTGATTGTAGAAGTATTTTTAGTCTGACAAAGATATTTTTTAATAGTGTCCTATAGGAAATAATGTTTATTATTAAAATAATAAATAATAACTAATTTAAGATTATAAAAAGTATTTTTAACATTGTAAAATATTTTTAATATTAATTAAAAATTTTGTACATTAATAATACCATTATTCCATATTCATTAGACGCATACAAAGAAAACAGAAGCTATAAAGTCTTTTATAGTATTTTTTTTTTTTTTGTATATATTTGCATATCTAATTAGGGTTCATATTTTATTTATCGTTATTAATAATTAAATTAGGTTAATTCAGTTACATGTGGTATTTTAGAACAATTAAAAAAAAATAATCTCTTGAATTTACTGTAAAGTTAAAAAGTAAATAAATTTTTTTTTTTTTTGAAGAATATATATTGAATATATATATGCATTTTTTTAATACTTATTTTTTTTTTGCTTAAAATTAATTATTTAAAAATAATTTTTAAGAATATATTTTTACCTAATCGTTTTCTTCCAAGATATGGATGATAATATTTGTATACAAGTAATGATATTGCAAAAGGTACCATAAAATAATGCCTTTTTAATATTGGACATTTTAGTTCAGCTTTTTTTTTTTTTATTTTTTAATAATTTAAGTATATAAATTAGATTATATAAGTTTTTTGAATATAAAAATTTATGTGTTTAGATGAGATATTTTGTTTAAAAAAAAAATAATAAGGAAAGGAAATAAAAAATTAATAAAAAGTATAAAAGATAAAATGAAAATTCTTTAATATGGAAAAATAATTAAACTTAAATTGAAAATATAGTTGGAAGTTGTATAAAGAAAAATATATTTTTATTTAACTTTATTGGACTTTAATGTATTTAACAAAATATTAACTTAATTATAAATATAATTAATATTTAAATTTAAGACAGCCTGTCTTAAAATATGGGTCAAGAATTTCTTTCAATTATTTTTAATGCTCTATTTAATGCTCTAAAATATTTTAATTTAATTTTTAGGGAAAGTTTTTATTTTTCAATTTATTAAGTTTCTATTATAGAAATATTATTTTGTCCTCTGATGTCAAGACTAAATGATAAATGAAATAAAGGATAATTGATAAAATATCCCATGGCCGCGTTTACACTATGTCAACGTGAAAACCTTCTAAAATATACCCTTAACCTATAAAAATTTCCTTTTATATCCCCTTGTCAATATATTTTTCCAGTTGCAAATGTGTTAGTGATGCTTACAGCATACTGCTTTTTTTTTGCAACAAAAATTTTAAACACAACACTTAATGTAACTTACTAATACAAAGAAATCACCAAATAAAATTTTCAAAAATGAACTACTTTTACATACTTTTCTTAATACATTTTAAAAGATGAAATGTTCAGACTTCCAGACAGACCATACTTGCACCAAAATTCTTATACAATACTCTGATACCATAACTATTAAATAAAAGAATGGTGCTTATATTTTCTTATTCATTTAGAACATTTAGAATTTAAAACACTGAAATATATTAGGGATTATAGTATAAAAAATGAGAACTAACTGCTTACAGCATTAAACAAATTTTAAAGACAAACATTTCCTGTTCTTCTTTTTACTTAAAAATTTCTTCGTTTTACTTTTTTGTTTAGGAATATAAGTTCCTCAAATAATGCGAAATGAAATGATTCATAAATTATACTTAAATAAGTCAAGACTCTGATTTAGTAAAACTACAATATTTTGTACCACTCCGAAAGAAAACTAAGCATTTTTCATATGTTGCTCGACAAAACCTTATAAAAACTGACTTCGTTTAATATACAAATTAATTTGAACTGACTGATTTTAAATGCTTATAAGTTTTTTTTTTTTTTTTATTTTTTTTTATTTTTTTTTTTTTGCAGATAACAAAGAATTGTATAAAATTGTTGAATTTTATTATGTTTCCGGACATCAGTGCATCAGAGACAATTACACGTTCTCAAATGCACAATGCATTGGTGTGGGATTATGGCTGATAAGAGTTATCAGTCCATATTTTTTTCGAAAATGAAACTGAGCTTCCAGAAACCGGCTTTGGGGCGGGTATATCAAACCATGTTGGAAAATTGTTTACACCCGGTAGTTCTCAATAATCGTGACATATGGTTCCAAGCTTATACCGCGAGAGAGACAATGGCGATTCTGTGAGAACTTTCCGATGACAGAATAATTTCAAAATATTCTGATTTCTCGTGGTCACGACCTCAGATTTGACGGCCCCTGATTTTTTTATTGTGGAATTTCTTGAAGGAACGGGTTTACGTCAACAAACCACAAAATATTCAGGAATAAAGAAGTATAGAACAAAAATTGCGAAAGATAATGCAATATGTCTTAAAAAGAGCAATTAACTGACAACAGGAAAATGGGAGCCATTTAAAAAATGTAATATTTCACACTTAGCTTAAAAAAAATTTAATAACTTATACTTTCATTTAGAAAAAAAAATGAAATAATAAATTTTAAATATAAAAAAAAATATAAGCGTTTCAAATCAGACAGCCGAAGTTGACCCATCTCCATATTCTTTAAATTTTCAAATCAAACCTTTAAATGTGCCTATTATAAGTTAATATCCGTTAAAAAAAAATTACGAATAGGACTGTTTTTAATAGAACAGTAATAAAATTGCATTTTCCTATCCCATATGTTAAAATAAGAAAATAATCTTACATTTTCGATTATTTTAAATGTCGATCATACATTTTATTTTGAATCTTGTATTTTGTAAAGTAAATTTTTGCATAGGATATTTTTGTCAATCAATTATAAATAATTATTTTATTAATTAAAATAATTTCTTTTTATTTAAAAATTAAAAAAAAAAAAATTTAATTAATATAAAAATTGAATATGAACTTAATTAAAAAATTAATAATTTACCATTAATTAAATCATTTGCTTGACAATCAAATTCTAATAAAGCATCCAATTGTCCTTGTAAAACCGGTAATGTTTTTAATAATTTATCAGCATTCATAGTTCGCAAGGATCCTTCTTCTTTTCTAAAATATTTAAAATAATATTTTTATATATTATATTGTAT
The DNA here is from genome assembly GCA_947095535.1 of Poecilobothrus nobilitatus. Taxonomy (NCBI): domain Eukaryota; kingdom Metazoa; phylum Arthropoda; class Insecta; order Diptera; family Dolichopodidae; genus Poecilobothrus; species Poecilobothrus nobilitatus. Next base: position 237,354,413 of record OX352773.1, on the reverse strand, counting down.
GTACTTTAATTAAATTTATTAACAAAACAAAAACAAAATTACAAATTTTTAAACATAAAAACGTTGTTTCTTACCCTCTTTTCACTTTACAAAAATCAAATGCAACGGTACGGTATGAGAGAGCTTTTTCATTTAAATATTTCGCATAACGTCTAATAAACGGTGACATATCATAACCTAAAAAATTTTTTCGTGTTATTATCTTATTTTTTAAATTATACAAAAAAAAACAAAAACAAAATAAAATTGAACAAAATTTAATTAATTTAAAAACAAAGATAAGGGTTTTAAAAGGAGCACATTTCCAAACGAATTTAATTAAAATAAAATTTCGGAATTTTTTTCTGTAATTTCGTTAAAAAAAAATATTTTTCACATTTTGAAATAGCTAAAAATTTTACAAATATGAGTAACAGTCTATTTCCTATCATCTTAGCTTAGATTTTTAGAGATACTACTACAAATTTTTATTTTTAGCATTCGTTTAGCATTCGTTTTAAGTTATAAGTCTTTTGCGACTATTTCAGATTAAACAAAGTATTCTCGTTAGAACTTGAGTAAACTTAAGTGAAATTTAAATATATATCGCGATTTGTCTACGCAGAACAATTGTTTCAAAATATAAATTATTAAATAAAATCTAACCATGATTGAAATTTCCTAGCTTTATCTCATATAGTACACAATAGATTATACAAATTTTGTTTAGACAATCGGACTGTTGGATATATAAAACTATTGATAGTAAAACTAATAAGAAAATTTTGTGATATTCAGAAGGAAATGTGCTAAAAACTGAAAAATAGTAATGAAGAAATAAAATGTTTAGCAAAGTTTCAAACCTAAAATATTACGATTTTATAAACGATTATCTTAAAATCTAATCAAAATTTTATAAGTTACAGTAGGTAACTAATTTCTTAAGTAATTATAATAATTTATTAAATAACTCCGAACATTAAATTAATACTTTTAGTAGCTTATTTTAATTGAAAAAAAAAACAAGTTAAAATTAAATTTAATAATATAGAGATTACAATTAATTTGGACAATATATGATATACTTCAGTAATTTGATTCATATAATTATTATCACTATAATTTAAATAAATAGTTAATGCGTTTTAATTAAATTTGAATTTACACTTAATGGTAAATTTAAAAATATGTACTTACTATAAACTATATACTATATACTTAGAATATACATTCAGTAGTATTTTTTTTATATTCCTCTAATTGTAATAACTTTTATATAAAAAGTAATTTTTTTAATATCTATAAGGATTTAAAGGGTTAATAAAATTACTCAAAAAACAATTTATCAGTTACGTACCCTACTACCTACCAACTATTTTCTACTATTAAAATTTATTATAAAAAGAAAAAAACAACAGTTATTTTATTTAGCAAAGACTAAAACCATAAAAAAAATTTACATTAAATATTTAATTATAATATGTATAATTAAATTGATTACTGAAACTAATTAAATTTTATTATAAGGAAATTAAAAATTATTGGATTTTAGTGTAAATGAAAGTTTTTTCGTTTATTCCTCTCTATATGTATACAATATAATAAAATAACATCCTATAAGAAATATGTTAATATTGTAAAATATTGAAAATTAAGTAAATAATAAAAAAAAAAGAAAAAAATTGTTTTAAATTGTATTTACAAAAACCATATATATATATTAGAAAAAAATATATTAACTACAATTAGGTATATTAAAATAAAATGTTAGTATAGGTAAAAAAAAATACAAAAATTAAAAAGAAAGCATAATAATAATTAATACAAATATTTGTACTTACCTAATCTCGCATTGGGAGCACCTATTTTTTTTTGTTTTTTTTTTTTGGTTTATATTTATATTATTTTACATAAAATTGTTAATAATTTTGTTAAATATGTGTATTTATACATATAAATGTATATATTATGTATGTATATAATATATACACGTATAGTTATAATAATAATAATAGAAAGAAAAAGAGAGATAAAAAAAAGCAATTTGTTAGTTATTTTTAATTAATTTATTAATTAAATATATTTTAATATACACATATATATATATATATATATATATATATATATATGATAAAAAATGTAATAATTAATACGTTAAACACTATTAAAATTCAATAGAACTATTAAAATTCAATTGATTGAAACCGAATTTGAAGCCCAAATATTTCGATATAAAGCTTTAAGCCATTAGTCCAAAGCTCATATATTTTTATTTAATAATGAAAAGTTATTAACTAAAATTAAATATGAGTTTCTACTACAACAATTTATAATTTTATAAGCATTTTGCATAATAATTTACAAGCTTCCTTTATATTATCGGAAGCTCAAATATTTTCATTATTTGTGACAAATATTTTATTATTTGACTAAAGTGTTTAACGTGTTAATAAAAAAAAAAACCAATCCACCAATTGAAGATGTTATGTTAAGGGGATTTTCTTTAAAAAAACAAAAAAAAAAAAAAAAATTGTAGTATAGGTAATTAAATACATATAGAATGATTATAAAAATTGATTAAAAATTTTTTTAATTTTAATATTTATCGAAAATTAATTTCCGATTTGGTAATCTTATGAATTTATAGATCAACACAAAAATTGAGATCTTAATGGGATTTCAGATATCCTTATACTTATGCAAAAGAAAATTAACATAAATTGAAATAAGAACATGATCCCATGAAAAATAACATTCCCCCCCTTCGACTAAAAATTTGAACATTAAGATTATATAAATTAAATAAATTTTTAATCAATTTTAATAGATTATTTAAAATTTTAAAGAATAATAATAAGTATGTGTCTTTTAAATTTACGTGTATTATGTGTATATATATAAAATAATTATTTAATTAATTTCGTATGTTTTTTTTATTTATAAATTTCCTTTTTTTTTTTAAATTAAAATAATTTAATATATATATATATAATTGTATGTAAAATGTGATATAAACATAATATATACAATAATTATTACATAATATAATTTTAAAATATTTTTACCTTGAACACCTCCTTTATCAAGGAAATTGCTTAAATTAAATGATGAATTGCTAGAGGCTAGGTACTGTATAAATCTCTGAAAATTGTAATAAAAAAAAAAATTAAATTTTAATTAATTAAGTATATATTCTAGTCTTTTTTAAATAATAAATTATTTGATATATTTTAAATCTATAGAAAACTTATCATAGATTTACTTACTTATATATTTAATTTCTTGTCTTAATTAATTTTAAGTCAGTTATAGTCTAATTCAGGTACGAAGATTAAAGGTAGGTATAGGTATAGTTAATTTAAAGCTTTTCATCCAAATTTTATATAGAAATCAATGAGAAAGTTCTAGTAATGAACTTGTTTTAATTTTCAACTTACATTCTATCTCTCCTCTATCATTCTATTTCCCATAATTTCTCCTCTCTTATCTAAAACTTCCTAATAATGTTCTATAAAGAAATTCTATCCTATATAGAATTGAAATATAGCGTGTAAAACAAAAAAAAATTTTTAAATTCCTTCACCGTAGAAACTGTTATAGGGTTTCTAAACTGGTTATAGAAATTATTTTATTGTGAGAACCAGCAAACATGTCACCATTGATGTCACTGCAACATGAACATTATTTTATTGATTTTCTAAGAAGAACCTCTACAATTTCGTCTTCAATTCACCTTCTAACTGTCCCCTATCATTTTATTTCCCTTAATTTCCTTAATTCTCATTCTATTTCTCCCCCTTTATACAAAGCTACAAACCACACAGACTACAAAGAAATCCTATCCGAAAGTTTGGGTAGCATATGTAAAACAAAAACAATGTGTGCCTATAGTTAGCAATCTTTTCATAAATATCAACTTACTCTTCTAATAACATGTGCTGTAAACATGTGCATCCACCACCTAACTATATCGATTTTTCTTTCAGCAAAATGTAAAACTTAATACATTTAACTAGACTATAGGTTCTGTTAACTATAGAATATAAAAAAATGGCCAACTAAAATAAAATCCGAAAGTATTATTTTCTAGACTTGACTTGACTTGTTTTACAATACTGATTTGTTGCACTATAAAAATAAATTAGTAAGTAATTGGTTAACTTCGAATGCTTTTAAATTATGGTTACATTCTAAACTCAATTTTATAAAAGTTTTGCATATTAATAAGTACTTTTAGTATTATATTTATTAAGTACTTTCATATTCGGCATTTAGTATTAGTAGTAAGCATTGAATTCTTTTTTTTTTTGTCATCAATATGCAGAAGAAATTGTTTTTTTTAGGAAGTTTTACTTTCTCCACCTATTTTTATATTAAAATTATATGTTGTTATCTAAATTATATGTTATCTATAATAAAAGTAATTATATAAATAATTTAATTTTGCTCAACTTTAAAACTAAACTAAAAAAAAATCTAAAAATTTAATTTACATTAAAATTAATTATACATAAAGTATATAAAAAACTTCATTTTAATTTTTATTAATCAATAGTTTTTTTTTTCCAGTCAAAATTTTTTTAATTCAAACATACATAAGAGTAACTAATTTAAATTATATATAATAAAGAAAATCGGGAAAACACTTTCAATTATTAATTATAAAAAATAAATAAAATTTAGTATCATGTGACACGAAACAAAAATTATTCAATAAAAATATAATTAATACCATTATATTTAAGTTTTTATTTATTTCATTATTTTACTATTTTTAATAGATTTAATAAATTTTTTTTTTTTAAATTCAATTGTGGGTGTATAATATTTTGCCTAATTTAAAAGTAGAAAAATGTATATCTATAAGTATTCGTATATTAAATTAAAGTATACTTATAGCTATACGAAATAGAATAAAGTAGTTTAGTCATTGTTAGCCAATGCGCTATATTAGACGCTTATTGCATTTGCATCTTCTTCTTTCACATTGTCTCTCACCCTCTTTATCTAGAGCATTGTCTATTTGCGGTGGAGATATTTATATTAGTGCAGCGCCACTGTAGCAGCAATTGCCGTTAAAAGAAAAATTTTCGAGAAAAAATTATCTATACTTAAGGTGTTGCATTATCACAAATACTTAACTACGAGCAACAAAAAATTTATGTAGATTGAGAATTTTATTTTATCTCGATATAAAATTCGCGATACTTCTTAAGCAAAATCTCAATACATAATGAGATTTACACTAATACATAGACAAATTAAGGAAAGTTGCAACTATTAAATGGAAATACCGTCTAATAGTTAGAATCTGTTATGATATCGTCTAGTAACCGCTAATACTATGTATGTATGCGGTTAAATTATATTCGATTCTTGAATATAAATCTCTACCCTTAACTTTTCTTTTCATTTTTTCTGTAGTTTTGAAACGAAATCGTATATCAAAATCAAAATACTCTCTTCTTCAATTTATTTCAATGTAACAAAAAATAAAAACAAAGAATATACTTAATTTCTAAATAAATATGGTTATATGGTCATTAAATTGCTGCGAATACAAAATTATTTAATTGAAAATAACTTTCCATTTAAAAAAAATATGGCATAATGTTCATACGAGTAAGTATATATTAAAATTTCTTTAGATCATAAAGAAATGAAAATGGAACATCTAAAATTTATTATAACTATACGAGTTTGAGTAAAAAAAAAATTCAATACAGAATTTTAATTTGAATCATCATTTACAAAGCATTCAAATAAAAATCAGATACAAATAAAACAGAAATGAGTATAAAAACAAAAACTGATTATGGCTAAGACCTAAAAAATAAACTAAAAAAAAAAAAATAGAAGAAAAACAAACATAAAATTGAAAAAAATTATGCTTCCTGACCTGAAAATTTTCTTACATCCCTTGAGGATATGTACAGTGTATTAAATACTGAAAACAAAAACAACAAAACTTTATAACGAATAATTTTTGAAATATCATGTTTTAATTTTTTGTATTTTAATATGTATAGTTATAAAGAATTAAGTTTAATTAAAATATTTGAAATACTTATACTTAAAACTCCAAAAATATTAAACTCATATAAGAAAAAAAAAACATATACTGGAACGAAATAAGAAAAAAAATCTGTTGTATCCATCCACCACAGAAATGATTACAAGAAGAGAAAAACTTAATATGTATTTGTTTTTTTTTTTAATATAGGCTTATTTACATTATAATGTAACTTTATATATACTTATATATATATATATTGTATATCAAAAATATATATAGTTATATTAACTGTACATTATAAGCAAAAAATTATAAAATTGAAAAAAAAAATAAATTTCGTATTACCAGGTATTAGTAAAAATGATTTAGAAAAACATTGCGTGCAAATGAGGGCGAACCTAAAAGTTTGTCGAATCGAAAAGTGTTCTATGAAAAAGTTGTTGCTCTCACTTTACTTGTGTAACAACTTTCCCTTAATAACTTTTTTCATAATATTTTTTTGTTTCAAAATAATGGTAAAAAATATGCAAATGGTAAAATGGCATTTGGGGCTGACAGATTTCTAACAAAAGCTTTTCAATTCGAGATATATTTACGGCAAAATATTAAATATAAAAATAATATGGAATTCCGTTCAACCATATTGACCGTACAAGTGTAAACAGACAGTTAGACACACACAGAGACAAATATTACGGTAACCAGAAATAATGCCGAATCAGCTTTATTTGTGTTTCGATGCCGAATTAAAGCCGAAATCGTGAATTTTAAGAATTCGACCTTAGTACCATTTTTAAAAGGAAATAAAATCGAAATTGAAAGAAAATAAGTCGAATGCTGATTGGTTTTTTTTCTATATTCTCGCCGGCGGTCGGTCGCACTGCCGAATTTTTAATTAATACATTCCCAATTCGAAGGAATTTTATAGTCGGTAAAAAAATTAGAGTTTGCTCTTTTTCCAGCATTTTATATGTGTATATGTGGGATTTTGAATTAGAAATGAAGTGGAGAAGGGAAGAGTGGATTATAAAATCAAGATTACTCCTTTTTTCAAGAACATATATATATATATATATATATATATATATATATATATATATATATATATATGTATTATGCAAGATTTTGAATTAGGAGAGATTTTAGAGTAAAAATCAAAATCAGAGTATTTCTTTTTCAATTATATGCAATTACTTATTTAAGAATTTTGAAATAAGAGCGATGTAAGAGTTGAATTCAAAATCAGGGTTATCCACTACATAATTTAGCTTTTTTCAAACAACATTAAAAAATTATATATAAGTATATTAATCCTTTCGATGTGTTACATGTTTAATAAACATCTGAAGTGATATCACCTCTTAGCTACATACAGGGTTTGCACTCCGAATTCACCCTTTTGCAAATCAAATTCAACTTTTTGTAAATCAAATTAAACCTTTTGCAAATCAAATACATCTGATAATAAAAAATGTTACGATAACTTAATTTTTTAGTTTAGCAGTTGATTTATTTCTTCGATATGTCAATTGTTATTCCTAAATTAATGATATTTCAAAACTTCAAAAGTAAACACCCTCAAATTTAACAGAAAATAAGTATTTGTACAAAGAAGTATAAAGACAAAACCATTTTTTTACAATTAAAAATTAAATTATTTTAATAATATGAAAAACTAATATTTAAAATAAATAAAATAATTATAAAACATTTAATTTATAGAGGTTCTCCTGCAGCAGCTGACGACAAAAGGTTTATTTTTGATTTACAAAAAGTTGAATTTGATTTGCAAAAGGGTGAATTTGATTTGGCAAAGGATGAATTTGATTTGCAAAACAATGAATTTAATTTACAAAATGGTGAATTTGGAGTACAAATCCTGTAAAAGTTTTCAGTTATAGAAAAGAACCCAAATGTGTAATTAAGAAGAAAACCGTTTCTTGAATGACAGTTAAGTAATAATTTAAAATTTATATACGAAACGTTAAAAAATAAATTCCCAATTTTTGCAATTTTCCTTCTAATTTCCTCAAATCGTATTTTTAAAAAAATAAATTAATTATTTAAAACAACTTACAGCTTTTGTCTATGAACATTTAAAATGCGAAAATCTATCAACAATAATAAAGTGATAAGCTCCCAGTTCAAAATATTACACTAATAACAATAATCATAATGCTGCAGTTGTAATTCAAGCATCCTTTACAAAAAAAAAACATAATAATTTTAACATTATATACATATTTCTTTAAGTTAAACCTAAAACACTTCTTTTTACTTGGCAAAACAATAGCGTGTTAACAGCTCATTTTAACAATTACTTTGTGTTTTAACAATTACTCTTATACTTTATCAACCAGTTACATCGCCAGAAGTCTTGCACATTAATAAATAAAAAGACAAAATAAAAATTACAATTATTAAAATAACTTGTGGGTGGTACTTAACAAATACCTTGAGGAATTTATGTCTTTTTTTTTTTAGTAACCTATTAACTTTATACAAGTTTTTTTTTTGTTTTTAATTTGAATGGAAAAGAAAAACTCACTTTTTCCATTCAAAAAGACAAAATTCATTTTTTTTTGTTTGTTTTTCTGGAAAAGGAAGAGAAAAAGGAAAAGAAAAAAATTTAATAAGAATTTTTTTCCTTCATAATTGAGAATTATTGGATTTAAAAAAATGTTTATTGCAAAAATGCAGAGTTTTACTCGACTATGACAACTTACTTGCAAGAAAATAGTATAGTCTATCCGTAAAGTAGGCTTCGCGTTAACTTCAACGAAAATCAAGTGTCAAAACAAAAATAAATTCAAAGACTGAAATATAGTGACATTAAGATTGTCTGGAAAATTATATACTATTTTTTTATTATAGTTTTATGTATTTTAATTATTTTATTTATTTTAATTTCTTTATTTTAACTGCTTTAATATAGCTTTGATATAGCTTAATAATATGGCTTTGAAAGAAATCCAATACAACAGTGGCATATCTATGAGTTTAATGGATAGTAAGAAATATATTTACTGTACATATATTAAAGCTTGCTAACATGGGATTTAATGTAAATCACATAGTCTTCTTTAAATCGTACCTTTCGGATAGAATTTAAAAAATGCAAACAGCAATTATAAGATGATGAAAAGGGTTCCCTCAAGGATTAATTTTAATATCCAATTTAATTAAAATTTATATATACAATATCTCGCGATTAAACTTAAAAAGATCTATACATATACAAAAAATATGCAAACAAAAATTCGCTAAGACAAATGAACAGGAACTAAGAAAGGCTTAGTAAGTTATGCGAGACTGAACTCTATTTATAACTACTTTTAAAATTATTTTTAATGAAATTAGATATACATTCACTATAAAAATACCAGAAATCAATCATGTTTTTATCTTGTGTTGTTCAGGACGAAAAAACAAAAAAAAAATAGGTTTGTATATTTGCTAAGAAACATTAGATACCACTTGGTTTAAAACTTATATGTAGATAATGTAAGGGTCTTTAAAAGAAAAATTAGTGAGTATATTGCACAATAAAAAGCATAATTTTTAAATGATTTTTAAAAGATGATAGGTACATAAAACAAATTTACAGGCAAATTGAAATTATGTATAAGGTACATATATTTAAAGTAATACAAAAATTTATATAATTTTTCATTAATTTTATAAGACCATACACAGTTAAGGCTAAGATTTAACCTGATGTTTGGTAAAGGGAGGTGACGCTTTACTATTAAATTCAACACAACCAAAGATAATTCGCGTGTTTTACTCATTGGTGTCTTTCAAAATACCCATTTACCTTTGCAAAGAAAAAACTATGCTAAAGAAATATTTTGATATAATCTGAATAACAAAATATCGTGTACTTATTAATTGTAAAAATGATCAAATTCTAAGTAAGTATATTTATTAAATCTCAACATTTGGGTAAAATAATGTTTATAATAATGTTTAAATACACTAAAAGAATTAAATACAAATTCAAAAGCAATCATAAGGAATAACAAGTTAACAAATACAAAAAAACAATAATATTTCGCATGAAATTTAAAAAAAAAAAAAACAAATAACAAAAAAAAAATCAAGAAAATTAAATTGTCAATCAAATGTCATAAAAAAAAATTTAAATAGGTACACGTTATAAGTTCTAAACCAAAAATGATCCAGTAATCCCACATTTAAAAAAAAGGAAACATTCTATATACATTTAATTAAAACAATACGTAATATGTAAAATTAGTTATTATCCTTTATAATAATTTTTAATATGGTCAGTTTAATTTACACTATGATAAATTTAAGGGATTAAAATTAATTCTTTTGGTATATTACCTAAAAAAAAACAAATAAAAAACAGAGAATACATTTATAGAGAACTCGTAAAATAAATTTCGCTTTAAAATTAAAATAGATTTTTTTACCTAATTAATTTTTTTCAACTAAGAGAATTGAATTATCTACTTCTATTTAATTATATATTGAATATCTGATTTTAAGGATAAACCTAGAGAATTACAAAAATAAATAGAATCACAATCTAGACTAGAATAGTAAATTACATTTTATAAACTACAACTATAAAAGATAATAGTCAAAACCAAATTTCCTTTCTAAACAACCATATTTCGAAATGTACAGATTTCTATTCAATTATGTTCAAGAAAGGATAAGATAAGATTTAGTATTCTTTCTCTAACATGGTTATGAAATTTTTAGATCCTTGCTGTAAAAAAAAATGATTAACTATACAGTAAAATATCACAAAAAAAAAAAAAAAAAATTATAAATTACAGTAAAAGATTTAATAGGATTTACCAAGGAATATTAAAACCACAACGTATTCTTTTATAGTTTATAATGCAAATTAATTAAAAGGAATGGAAATTAAAACCACAATTTACTTTATCTTTCTTTTTATTTTTATCCTTAAAAATTTAGAAATTCAGAAGAAATATTTACATTAATAAAACTCTTCACAAAATTCATTATACCATTAAGGATTAAAAACTTTTTCTTTTTTTTTTAGCAAATTAACAAATTACTTTTTTACAGAAATCATCACCCCACCAATCCTGATCACATTTTTATTTTTCTTTAATAATAAAATTTTAGGAATTTAATTAATTAAATATTTAAGTTATAATTGAAAATTAAATTTTTTAATTGTACTTAATTTGATAAAATTACAAAACAATTGAAAATAAATTTCACAATTACATACTTATAGAGATTAAGTACCTAGATCCTAGGCTATAAGTAGTAGAAAAAAAAGGCTAAAAATGAAAAAGGTCAACAAAAGGATTATTTTCTTTTAAAATTACAAATTCTATTAACAATTTAAATTTTCTTTTTTCAAAAAATACTTGAAAAGGATATAAAAATTTTAAAATTAGCATTTTTTATTTTTATTTTTTTTTTTTTTTTGAATTTTTAAACTTACCTCATTTCCATATGCTAATAAATGATGTGTTGTTAATAGCGCTTTATAAACTACTATCCAATTTGTATTCTGTGAACGTTCAATAAGTAAATTAGCCAAGTGTGGAATGGATACATTTGGTTCATTTGTACAATGGACTAAATCTAAAAATAGAAAATAAAATATAAAAATAAATAAACAAAGAAGAATACTTATATATATATATATATGTATATGTAAATATTTATGTATTTGTTGAAAACACATGCTAAAAATATAAAATAAAATTAATAAATAATTTTGATGTTAATTTCGATTATCTCATACTAATTTTTTGTGTACATATATACATATATACATAGTCCCAGTATTAATTTTTTTTAATTTCGATAGACTGCTTGACAAAAATGATTGCAGTCATAAGAAATGAAAATTAAAAATTATGTAAAATATAGCAAATAAATAACTCAAAAATAAAGGAAAAAACTTAAAACTAACGGGAAAACTAACATGAGCTAATTTTACTTATACATATATGTACATATATACAGTACATATGTACATATATATACTTATGCAATTCAACTTAAATCAATTTAATTCCAACCTGCCTATAAACTTCTTGTATATAACTACATATACAGGGTGTCCTACATATTCAGGGAGAAGCTGTTTTGAAATATGCCATAAAAAGTACTCCAAATACATAGTGTTTCAAAAAAAAATTAAGTTTGAAATATAATTTTTTCATTTTAAATCATTTTGAAGCTTCATAACTTTGTAACTGTTAGGTATATGGGGATCATTAGTATACATAAAAATTAAAGCTGACAACTTACTCTACAAAATATATTTTTTATGTCTCTATAGTAAAGCCGTTCAAAAGTTGTAGATTTTTTTTATGACAAATCTCTAAAACATTTTTTACTCCTCATATCTCGAAAGGGGTCCAGAATAGACCTCCCCCTCAAATAGAATTTTTTGTTCGTTTCGACATGCCCGATCACCCATTTCAAGAATGACCATCGAGTTGCAAACACCCTGTATATAAAAACTAGTTTAATATTAATAAATTTACTTAAATCACATTTATATATGAAATATTTATCAATCATTAATCACCCTGTAAAAATACGCTCAGTAATTTTTTTTTGTTTTAAACACAATAAACTTAACGATTTTTAATTCAATGGGTAATTAATTATTCATTATACATTTTTAGAGAGATAAGTATACATATACATATACTTGTAAACAATTTTGTTTTTCTTTATCAGTTCTGAAAAAAGTATTTAGGATAAAAATTAGACTGATTTCTTGTACTTATTTCTTTTATGAAATCGAAATTGTGATTAAGTAATACTTCAAATAAAGTTAACGTTGGCATAAATTATCAAAACCAATATATTGGTTTGTTTTGTAAGTATATATATATAACAAGTTGGACGGATACAATTCTTGCATAATTGTGAATAATTTTTATTGCTTTTTTATCTAATTTTTTTTTTTTTTAATGCATTTCTCTGCTACTTAAATGTGAACAGGAAATTACACAGCCTCTCCTTTTCAGGCGTGACTGTAAATGTCGTAAGGAGGAATAACTTTTAAGACGTGTGTGGGATTCGGACCCACACTCCCTCGGTGTTTACAGATATTTTATACGCTCTTACCCACTAGGCCGCCGAGGCCCCTTTATATCTAATTTGTTTATAAATAACTAAAATGTTCGGCTTCAAATGGGTGTTAAGTATATAAAGTGGGATTATATATATGAACAATAAATTTGGTATAGGTACATGCTTTCTTTAGTTAAGAACTTTTGTAATGCCTTTTGTAAATGGCTTGAAAAATAAAAATGTAAGAAGAAATTTTATTTTTTTGTTTTTTTTTTAATGTTTAGAGTTGAATATAGTGGATTTGTTGGATGGATGGATGACTGATGGTATTTTATTACAAATTAATTAAAAAGTGCACAAATTAAAAAAAATAAATAAAAGTGATTTATTGTAATTTTATATTTCATATTATGAAAAATAATTTAGTAAATAACTAAATTTATAGAAGATGGTAACTCAAATTGCTCTTAATAGTAATGAAGAAGAAACAAAATTTCAACAGAGATCTCATAAAAATTAACCTAAATTAAAATATGGAATAATTATACAATTCAATTAAATTTTACTGGACCACATCAGCATTATAAAAAGTAAAATTGTAAAATGGTACTAAAATCTGTGTTTGTATTCTCATTTTTAATAATTAATACGGTAGATTTAATATATATATATCATCTTCAAAGCACATTATATTATAAAACCAAAAATCGACCATAATCAAAAACTACAAAGCTATTCTAGAGAATTTTTCAAAACAATATTTACACTTTTTTCTATAAAAGATAAAATTTACTTAAATTTTTATGACTTTTAATGCCTATTTTCACACGGTTCTTCTCAAATCTAGTTTTTATTTACGCCACATTCCCTCTTCAAACTTCCTGTTCAAACCCTTACCCCAAAATTAGCTTATAAGAAAGAAGGAATAAAACGTAAGTAAAAACTGTATTTGAGAAGAACCATGTATAGAAACATTTTTGGAATATTTTTGTCGAAATAGACAATAAATCAAGTTCAATTGGTTTAAATAAACCTATTAAAAAATATTTTAAAAGCACTGTACTAAGAAATGAAAATCCAGAAACTGACAAAAGGAGTTCAAAAACTTGAGTACACTATAGTTGAGCTATGTTATTTTATATTTTTGAGTTTAAATTTCAAGCTTTCACAAAAAAAAAAAAAAACACGGTTAAAAAAAAAATTATTTCATTCTCATTTTTTCAGACTATTCTGAAAAAATGAGAATGGAACAAACACAAAATGTCATTAAAATTATCTATGTAAGATTTGTCATTCGTATACTAAAAATAATATATAGAATTAATATTTACGATTTGGTTACTTAGGTATCATTATTTAATTAAATCATCAAATCTCTCTTGTAATAAGTCGAATTGAATAGAAAATCTTCATGATAGTAATTATAGGATTTAATATTTAATTAAATCCTTATTTTACAAAAAAAAATCCACAAAAAAAATTATATTTATTCTGTAATAATATGTAATTTTTTTAAAATAGAATGCGTCACTTGCCAAAAGAATCATGACGCCATGATAAAGAAATTTCATATACCAATTTTGTATATATCCCTTTTTAATATTGAAAAATAATACCCTAAATAAGTATTTATTATTATATGCATAACAAATCATATACTCTTATGTTATATATTTAAAAAAAAAACAACTCTTCTTATTTGTATTTTTAAAATATCTATAAAATTTTCAAATTCTGGGTATTTTTGTATAAATATATACAGTATATGTATTACGTAATAGATGTATGAACAGGAATAGTCAAAATATGACTCATATTTCTAAAGAATTATAAAATTTAATAACCTTTCTTCAATTCCTCCTATAGACACAACTATAAGAAATCCCTTTATTTTTAACGAATATCAATACAGACAATACATGAAATATAGAATGAAAAAATTCCAATTGTTTGGTATAAACGGTTTCTATGTTTTGCTTAATTTTAATTATTTATAATAATCTTACTAATTATGTAATAAAATAAAATTATTTAACTAATTATTGCACTACTTGTTGGAATAGATATATTAGCCACAAATTTAGTTATTAGTTTTTCTTTTTGTTAGGAGAAATCAATTTGATATTACTTCAACATGGAAGATTGAAAAATGCGAATGTAAAAAATTATATCAAGTAATCGTTTGAAGGGAAGTTTTGTTGAAAAATACCAGTTATTAGCTTAGGTTAAATTAAGGTGGCTGCCGAAAGGACAAACTTAGACCGTATTTGGTCCATTGTGATACCACATAGAAACTTTTCTATCCTACTCGTTAATACCAATTTGAGCTTTTTGTAAAGCGAAGAATGCTCCTAACATTTTTACCTGCTAGATCGCTAAGGTTGTTGAAGAGATATTGCCCCAAATGATTGTTATTTTTTGCCAACAAGGCTAGGCATGTGCAAAGGAGATGAAGAGTCATTTCCTACTCTTCTTCATCTTTGCAGGCTCTACAATAGTTGTTTGCGGATAAGCAAAGTCTTTTGGCATGCTTCCCTATTAGACAGTGACCGGCTTATACCCATTATCATTCCAATATCTGCCATTTTAAGTAGTTTTGAAAGTTTTGAAGAAAAAAAATCCCATTAGTAAACTTAAAACCACAATAAAAAACAAAAAACTATCTACTTATAAGGCTTTTAAAACGTTAGGCATGTCCTTCATTGTTTCTCGAATTCTAATTTGAATGTTTTAAGTTTTTGTATTTTCAAAGTTTTAATGGCGTCTTCAATATTTATTTTGTTATATATGTGCATACTACATATATCTACTATAATTTGTTAACTACTATAGGAACTTTAAATCTACTTTACTTATCAATAATACAAAAACATAAAATTAGAACTCGGCAAGATAACAACAAGTGGAAAATTCAATAAAACAATTACTCATCTGTTAAAATTCAGTTTTAAAAATATATAATATTTAAAAATAATAAAATTAAAAAGGGAAAAAGTAGGTATTACTATAACTATAAGTAGATACTAATTTTGTGATCGCTAAACTTAACTTAGTTAGTTTAGTGATCACAAAACACCATCCTTTATTCATGTAATTTTTATATAATAAACTATTTTATAAGATAATTTAATATTATAATTCGACATTATTTTGCCTTTTGTGTATAAATAAAGGATGGGTTTTGTGATCACTAAACTAACTAAATAAAGTTTAGCGTTCACAAAATTAAAATCATTCCGTCCGTTTACATTGGTGTTCTCGAATCTACTTTTTTCATTACGTTTCATCTTCCTTCTCCATAAATTAATTTTGTGGTTTTGTGGTTTTAAATTAGTTTATAGGAAAGAAGAGTGAAACGTAATGAAAAAAGTAGATTCCAGAAGATCAATGTATAAACGGACGGATTAGAATATAAATGTTTTTTGATGTTATTTTCTAAGTTTTCCATTGTATACTTTAAGATGGATATGGGAAGTGGTAATTATTTGCATCAATCATTTTATTTTACTTTACTGTTTGCGTTTTTAAAAAATCATAGGGAATTTATTTTTCATTTCCCGCAGAACGTTACACTAAAATATTACGTTTGTATTGTAGTTACTAACAATAAGTATTTAGTTATTTTTTTACAATTCAGTACAAATATATAGTTACTAAATTTTTTTCTCCTTTTCACTTCTATAAGAAGCATAGAGCTACCACTATGTTATTTAATATTTGAATTTGACAAAGCTTCAGTTTCTGGAATTACTTATTAGTTTCATTAAGCTGTTGATTACACGACTATAGTTATTGTACAAGACTATGAAAAGCAAATATTTTTATTTCTAAGCCATCTATTATCTTATACAAGAATTTTTTTTTTTTATTATCTATGTAAAAATCTATATTATTTTTAATTAATCAATAAATTATATGACCCAGTCAGAGTTTGAACTCCGAAACTTTCCGAATGAATAGACGATGAATTAGTTACTATACACCATTCATTGGCTGGATTCTACAAATACTTAATGAAGATAAAAATTTTGTAGTTTTTTTAATTAATTTTTAATACCTTATATTATATTTAGATATATATATGTCCGTTGATGCCTTATACTTTAAGCCTTTATACTTTATACTTTGACATGCCTTATACTTTAAGTCATCAATTTTTCTCACGTTCAATTTTTTCCAAAATAATTTTTTATGAATTAAAATTATAAACCCAAAAATTTATATTTCATAACATTTAATTGTCACTTTTGATTACTATTATATTTTAAATGCTTTTTAATAAATTTATATTGCATCATCAAATCAAAATTTATTAAAATTGATTTACCATTTTAAGTATTCATTACGTTTCCTTAAAAAAAAATGCATTAGTCAATGCATGTCATATCATAATTTATTCTTTTACAATAAAAAAAATCGAATGTTATGAGTTATGACTATAAAAAAAGACGAAATTAGCATAACAATTTTATAGTGTAAACAATAATATTATTAAGGGACCGGCACGAAATCTCGACATTTTTAATCTAGATTACTATAATGTCTTCTTTTTAAATATATATAAGTACCTCTTTAAAATTTCGACATTTTTAATGTCAAAAATATTGAAAAATTTTGAAAAATTTTTATTTTATTTAATTATTATTTTTAAAAAAAGGCGGAACTAATTACAAAGATTTTTTAATAATTTTATTGCATAAATACAAATAAAATAATAAATGTATAAAAAAAATGTTTTGCTAAATATGTACTCAAAAGAATAAAATAATTTTCTTTTCTAAAGAGTGATAGCGGCCATGAATGTCATAGCGGTCATATTCTTTTTCATATTCACTCCAAAATTGCCATTTGTGTGCAATATTGTTTGGAAAGTCACCACGGAAAGATACACAGTTGCACAGTGATATTGTTGAAATTTATTACAAAAATAAATAACGAATATATTCGGTTTACGTTTCGAACATAACTGAAAATACTGAAAATATCGATGCTGTGAATTAAAATGTGAATGGAAATCGAGAACAAGCAATCAGACATCGTTCTCAAGAACTTGTACTTTCTTATGGCACCACATAAAATATTCTTCATAAATTAGATAATTTCGACTTAGACGATATGTGGTTTCAGTAAGATGGTGGCAGCATGACGTATATCTCGTAACACAATGAATTTATTGAGAGAAATGACCGTGTAATCTTCAAAAATGGTAATTTGAACTAGCCACCATATGATATAACTTCAATGGACTTTTTTCTTTGAGGTTATGTTAAATCATTGGTTTACTCCAATAAACCACAAACACTAAATGATCTTAAAATAACATTTTAAACATTAAACATTTTAACATTAAATATTGGTGAAATAAGTGTAGATTTATGTGTAAAAGCTAAAGGCCAAAAATTGGCGTTCTAGAATCGAATTCTTACTTTTTTATTTACATGAAATGATTTTTAAATAACAAATGCCAAGAACTAAAATCAAACAATAATAAACAATAAACAATATCTAAAATAAATAAAAAAATATTTTGATATCTTATAGTTACTGTTTTGTTTTTACTTCAAATAAAAATTATACTTATATGTAGCTCTTATTTAACACCCTTTATAATAGATGAAATTGTATACAGTTATATGCTTGGTACTGAAAAAAATAATTTTAATTTATGAAATATACAAAAGCGCGAAATGATATTGTGAATTTTATCGCGATAAGGTGTTATTCTCATCCAATGAACCCACAACATGTATATTTTCGAAATTCTGAATTCTGAATAGAGAGATTTTATAGTTTGCTACAAAATCACAAAAAGACCCATCACTTTATCCCGAAACCACCAAACTTTTTTAAAATTAAAAATAAGGTTTTAAAAAAGAAAGATAAAAAATATCGTTATAATGTACATGACCCTGTTTAAAAGCATAAAAATATTCGAATCAGGTTCGCATATTAATTTTATGGAAATGCAAAAGTGAACAGAGTATAAGATTTAGCTTCTTTTATTAAATAATTCCACTTTCTTTTAAATAAATTTAGTAATAATACAATAATTTAGAATTTTTATATTATATACATTTTTTACATTAAATTCTTTATTTTATTACGAATAAAGTAATAAACCATATGATAAACCATAAGTAAGATATATATAAAAGAGATATCAATTGTAAGGACGCTTTAATTTTGTTAATATTGTTACAAAATTGATAAAAAAAAAAAAGTATTTAAAAATTTTTAATTTCTAAAAAGTTGAACCACCGATTTGATAAGAGCATTAATAGGTTAGATGAGCCGCTGCAATATATGAGCGAAGGATGGTGCTAGGATATACAGAATGAGTAGAAGGATCTTAGAAACTTACCGTCTATCCTCTTTATCATCAAACAACCACAACCATCAATAACAAAAGACACTAAAATTAACCCATATCTAATTACTTATCATTTTATACAACCAGATTTACTTTTCATAATGAATTAATGTTAACAAAAACAATGATTACATATTTTTAAAACATACGTAATAGTTTTATTGCTTTAACTTTCACTTTTATTTTGAATCTCTTTATGTTTTATACATACGTGAAACCTACATAACTATATATTTATTTATTATAATATAATTCATATTACCAGTCATTGTTCATATTAAAATTAACTTTTGAAATTTTTTCTTTTGTTGTTTTTAAATTAATTAGAGCATCTCTCAAATATTTTTAAAAATAATTAAAATTTTTATATTATATTATATTTGAAACAATAAAAAAAACTCAATTAAAAAATTCTCTTTAAAATATGTACTAATGCAAACCACGTGTTAAAATAATATAACACTTGTATTATTTTAACCACCTTTAAAAATATTTTTGTAACAACAAAAAAAAAAAAAACACAATATAAAATAAAAATGTTAACATTACCCAATTAACGCATTCTGACTTATAATAAATTCAGATTTAAAATCTTTTCCACATGTTTTTTATTATACGATTCCATTATCCTCTTTTTATTATCTTTTTTTTTTTGTATTTTAATTTTTTCTTTACTCAAAACAATTGACTTATTTCTATTTATGTACAACCCTAATGTTGGTAACAATCAATTCATTTATGTATACGAATTTATTTTTCTTCTTTTTATGATATAAAGTAATTTTTCTTCTTTCTTTGAAACAAACCAATTTTCTTTTTACAAATTGATAACAATTGCATTGAATAGTAAAATCGTAACAAAAAAGGACAAATTTTAGAATAACATACTCAGCATATTTAAGCACATAAGATGAATATTCTTTTCAAAATTGTAACAAATACCATTTTTGGGATACCTTTACTATCCATTGTTCAACTTATTTTAATACTAGTAATATATTTACTTATACTACAGTAAAGATTATTAGATGGACCGGATTATTTTTATTTAAAATACAGTACAGATGAAAATACACATCTATGATGTACTTATATGCTGATTTGTCGAATCGTGTAAAAATAACTATAATTATTCTGATTTAGTAAAATTTTAAATAATTGATATTAAAAAAAATATATATATATTATTTATACAAAGGGGATTTCCGAATCATGACGCTAGCTCTTGACACTAGCTCTTGACACTAGCACTTCGCACTTGCACTTCCCGAAAATACTTGATTATCGCACTAAATTTCTGTCTGGGTTACAAATTTATGAAAGTTAATAAATCTTTAGGAGTAGAAGCCGTAGTCTTACTTTAATGCATACTTTTATAGCATATTTATAGCATTTTGACAGGTGCAAAAAAGTACTTTATTCTAGCAATATTTAACTACATACTTATAGTTAGAATTAATTATCATCACTATGGCAACATTAAGTAAATTTTGAAATGAGTAAATTTTGAATTAAATGCGATATTTAGTGTGAATTGTGATAGTTCGAAAGACCCAAAATATTTAGGTACTTATAGTTACTTAATTTATTTTAAAAATTGAGCTCTAAAAGTTAGAATATTACTGCTGACTATAAATGATTCTAAGGCTTAAACACGATTATTATAGCATATACATACATATATACGATAATCGTCGATGTCGCAACACAATATTATTTAAGTAAGTTATTTAATGCATCTTGAAAGTACTTTAATACATCTTTTATAATTCTTTTGAAAAAATTAGGAAATGATTAAAGACAAAATAATACCATGTTCACACTACGCAAAAAAAAACCTACTAAATAGCCTAGTTTCAAAATCAACCGTTCAGACTATCGTTATGCATGTATTAACCCAATATAAACCTAGTATTATTTGAGATTTCGGTGTACTAATTGTAGGTAACCATGGACGATATTTTATTAAATAACAAATATTTTGGACATTTTATTAAATAACAAAATAAAAATTTTATTTAAAAATTCAAATGAAAAAAAAAACGGGAATTTGTTTATTTTCAAAAATAAACAACAATGACATTTTACAACAAAATCACGTAGGGATGTAAAAAAATTCAAACAATAATCGAAAATATTAAAAATTTTAATCAAAAACCTAGTTATAACCCCTAAAATTAACTGGGACTTTTAAAAACCTGGTTCATTTTGACAGCAATTTTAAATATGAAAAACCTATTTACAAACCACGCATGAACTTGGTTTCTTCGAAGAACCTGCTTTTAGTTCATAGTGTGAAAGTGGTATAAGCAACTGTTTAAAACAAATTTTTTATTGTAAGTAGGTATTTAATAATAACATTTTTAAGTTTTTTCTTTATTTAAAGCAAACGATAATATTTTTTTAACATGGTGTCTTAACGTCATCGTGTCTTAACGATTTCATCGCGTCTTAACGATTTAAACCCAAAACTGAAACATATTTTTGTATTATTTCATACATAAGTATACAAATACAAAATTGGTAACCTTGGTAATTAAACAAATATGGTAACTTTATTAACTTATACAGCAAATAAAAGAAACATATTAATATAATAGTTGATTCTTTTATGTTTTGTAATTATTTGTATATATCTTGTTTTTTAACATAACAATTTGGCAGATCTATAATAGTCAAATCCGAATTTTATTTTTTTTTTTTTATGTAAGTACCTACCATTGAATAATAAAATTTAACTAATGGAAAGTATTTCTAAATATGGAATTAATCTAAAGAAAACCCAAACAAAAATAAGATTTGACATAGAAAAGATTCATCAACTTAAAATATGCCACCGATTTTCAATTTTTTTTTTCTTTTGATTAATATATAAAATGTGATTCGTACTAATAAATTTTTTTTGTGGTTTCTTATTTGTTATGCCCAATTTTGGATTTAATTATAACATTAAAAGAAAAAAAAAACAAAAGAATAATAAAATTTTATTAGCATATAGTTTACATTTTAGGAAATTATTCAGTAGCATCTGTGCAACGGAGCAAATTATTAATTCAAATGCGATGCGTGATCAAAATTTTCACAGTAAAAAAAGAATGTAAAATGTAAAAACCGTGGAAATTTAATTGTTGATATATTTTATAAAAAATGCAAATATAATTTCATTAAATTCAATTTAAAGAATTTATACCGAATTAATTTTAATTTAAAAATTTGACACAAATAATTGCGAATCATTTCGTTTTAGAACAAAGGTGTTGTATTAAAATTATTCGTTCAAACTATCATTTATTTTAAATGATATAAATGCCCGTGTTCACACTATAATAGTGCAATTGCAATTGTAAGATGCAATTGCAACTTTATATGTGTGCATTAATATTATCACTTCAATTTTTTTTCTTGAAGGGTAAGTAAGCATCATCAATATAAGAATGATTTTGTATAGTTATATCATAAACATTTTTTTGACCTGATAAAATTTTTTATTGCTGTTTTACATGTATTGGTGACTTGCAATTGGTTCAACCACTAAATTTGAAAAGTTGCAACTAGTTTTTCGTCGTTTTTTTTCGCATTTTTTTTTCAAATTTGTTTTAAAGCTTTTTGTAGGAGAAACTAGGAAGTGCGAAAGTGAACAGAGGGATTAAGTTTTAATAATAATTTTATTAAAATATTGTTTAAAATTTTAGTACCATCTATAGTTTTAAGTATAATAATAAGTAATAAATTTCATCAAAAATGTAATTTTTAACCCCTTATTAAGATTGAATTATATTTTACAAATTCATCAACATAAATGATTACAAGCACAATATATTGCCATTTTTTTTACACTGTTACACTGTATTTATCTTTAGGTTAATTCGTAAAACAAATATTCACTTTCCATTTCTTATCCACAGCACATGTTGTTAGACTATTAAATAAATTTAAGAAGTTATAATTTTTTGTCTTGTTTGTCACCGGGTGTACGTAAGTATACTGCTGCTTCTTTCTCTTTTTAGAATCTCTTGAATGTTTAATATTTTAAATTTTATGGGATTATAATAAAAATAAAAACGCCAACTACATAAAAATAAATTTTCATTATTAGTTATTAACTACAAATTTGCAATACAAAATATGTATTTATGTATATATACTTATATATTTTTTTACACCCTATCCAAACTCTATTAAAGATTTCTTTATACAAAGTTATTGCAGATTTAGGTAATGAGGAGAAGAATTGGGAGGGAAATAGGATAATAAGAGAGAGTTGGAAGGCAAATTAGAAACAAACCTTATTGAAAAGTTACAAATTATATAATGGACCATAAGTACATAGATATCAGACAGGATGGAAGTATGTTTCATATTTCAGTGGTTCTCACAATAAATGAGTCTCTATAAGCAGTTTTAAACTACTTAGCAAAACAATTTTTACGATGTCGAAATGAACACGTGTACAAAATAAGTAAGCACTTACTTATAATGTATTAAAATTTTATTCTTGAGACAATCTGAATAGTTAAGTGTTTTTCTTTTTTTTTTTTGGTAACACGGAAATAAAAATTACAACATAGAAGTAAATTAAAAAATTAAAATAAGTAATCAAATAAGTAAGTAGTACTTGGTAAATTCCAATTTCAAAAGAAAAATTTTGGGATATTTTGGAATCGAGAGATTTTAACAGTATCTATATTTGGTTTTATTTACTTTTTTTTAATAAACAACTTTACTTGCTTATTGTTGAGTTACTTATTGCTGATTTACTTATTGTAACCGAACTAATTACATACAATGTTACCAATATCGAAACTAAAATTAAACTAACTTAACTTAAACTAAAATTAAACAATGTTTACGATCGTTTCTTTTGTTTTCCTTTCTCAATCAAAAAGCATAAATTAATTTTTTAAAAGATTTTCTGACCAATCTTGCTTTTCTTTTTTTATTCCCCTATCATTTAATTTATCATCTTTGACATAATATTGAAAAAAAAAACCACCCATTTTTAAGACACTTTAAAGAAAATCTTTGAAGCTTATCAAATTACTTTCTATGAGAAAATTAATTTAAGAAAAAATAAAACAAAACATTGTTAGGAAATCTCTGAGAAAGTTAAATATGTACGTACACCATAGAAGAGAAAAGAAAATAAGTAACCTTGAAATCATTTGACAGCTCAACACTATTACCGTTCTTACTCAATAATTTTTGTAATACAAATTCTTCCTTTGCCTATGTTACCAAATTACGACATCAAAACTCATTCGTGTAAGACGAATAAAACAAAAAAAAAAAAAAAACATTAAAAATAAAACAAAAAAAGTGACATAGCAGAATAAAAAAATCAAATCAATACATTATCTTTTGAAACAAAACAAAATATATATGTATACATATAACATATATATATATTTATTATATATATGTAAATAAAAAATGTATTGTACTGTATAAAATAAAATCAACCTAAATAATTTCCTACTCAACTCAACAACGGCTACAGGAAAAAAAGAAAAAAATCCATTCATTAAAAAAAAAAAAACATAAACGCCATTTCCTTGATGTTTGTGTTACAATAACTGCTTTTACTGACATATAAAACATATATATATGTATAATATGTATATAAATATATTAAAACTAAAAAAGTTTTGCTTTTGTTTAGTAAAAATTTATAAAATTAAAAGAAAAATTGATTTTTCACAACATGTTTTTGTTTTTTTCAAGCTTAAAACTGTAATTTCAACCTTAAATTGATTTTACAAAGTTTTGAACTTTTTGTCCTATAAAGTAAGTTGACCTAAATCGAAGTTTAAAAATAAGTTTTATAATTATAAACCTATGACATTTATTTATTTAAATGATTAACACGTAATTAGCGATGACATAATATATATAGTGAAAAAACAACTGATAAGTGATAACTATATGAGAACTGGTGTTACATGATAAAATATTTATTTAATAACTATAATTATCCAAAACCAAAAAAGCCAATTCAAAATAAATTACCTAAGTACTTCTATAGTCAATATTGTCCTGTAAAGGAAAGTTATGTAAGACTAACTACTTATGCCCTATATAAGTACTTACAATGTAATCTTTGACAGTATAATAAATTAAGCAGAAGTCTTGATATTACATATATGTATGTACATGTATAATATAAGAATTTATTTTGTTTTAAAAATGTTTAAGAACTGTGTACCTGCTTACTTATATTT
This sequence comes from Poecilobothrus nobilitatus, assembly GCA_947095535.1. NCBI lineage: Eukaryota > Metazoa > Arthropoda > Insecta > Diptera > Dolichopodidae > Poecilobothrus > Poecilobothrus nobilitatus. Next base: position 237,328,777 of record OX352773.1, on the reverse strand, counting down.
AAAATGTGTTTCATTTTGAACATACAACAATTTCACTTTAAATACCGTTCAATAGCCATCATAGAAATAACATTAAATCAGTCCTTTATAACATTGACGTTGCATAGACACACAAAAAGTGACAGCTATATGTAAAAAGAAATAAAAATTTTCTATAAATTCAAGTTAAAAGCACTATCTGAAATTTAAAAATTTTATCATATCCCTTATCTTAATCTTCCATTAGTCCACTATTTACTACTATTTAGCAATTCTTACTATGTAGCAATTGAAAGAAATAAAATATAACATTACTTTTTTCTCATTTATTTACCCAAAAAAAAATGGTTCTTAAGAAATCCTCTATTTCTACCTAATTTTGATATTAAACTTTCTATGTTCTATACTTATGGTACCAATCGTACTTAGAACTCATCGCATAAATTCTGTTTTTAAAATGAAATTATACTGATTTAATTTTAAATTAATAGTAAAAGTACATTTTTCCACTCCATTAATTCTATAAGTACTAATTTTCATACCTCGAACAAAAAATTAACTGTAAAATTCTTTAAATTTCTTTTAAATCGAACATAATTTTATTATACATACCTATACGAACAAAACTAAAAGCATAAAAGCTTAATAATATCTGTTCAATTTGAGTAAAAAAAAAAAAAAACACAAACAAACACACACACACTTTAATTTTTTTTTTTTTCTCTTTTTAAAACAAGAATTTTATTCATTGACATAATGTGAAAATGAAAGGAAAATAGAAAATTTTATTAAGGATATATTTTGATGTCAATAACATTTTGTTGTTTCGCTTTTAATTTTCAGCATTATAACAACTATAGGTATTAAACATTTTAAAAGAATTAAATCTTTAGAGATTGATTTGATTGAAATTTAATTAAATATTTTATATAAAAAAAAAAAAATCCTTACATTTACTTATTTTTAAAATATTAAAGTGCTTATATGTATAGGGATAAAAATTAAAAGGGATAATATAATATTAATATTATAGAATAATTTGGCATTTATTTGATATATAGGGTGTTCAAAATTCAGGTATCATTTTGATTTTGCCGCCATTTTTTTTCTACCTGGGATTTTTATACGAGATTTCTTTACGTATATTCTAAATACATTCCGGTTAGTTAATATGGAACGTTACACGAAGGAACAACGTGTTTTTGTTATTACAATATTTTTTGAAAATGGTAAAAGTTTTCAAGATGTAATTAGGAAATTTCGAACAAAATTTGGTAGAGAAAATGCTCCAACAAATCGTGCCATCAAGCTGATGGTTGATAAATTTCTAGAAACTGGATCTGTTCTTAATAACAGAGGCAAACCGTTCAACCGAGAATGTAGCAGCTGTGAGCAGAAGTGTTGAAGAAGATTCAAAAACTTCCATTCGTCATCGTTCGCAGCAATTAAACATCAAACCATCCACATTATTCAACATTTTGCATCGTGATCTCCATTTAAAGGCTTATAAGATCCAGCTGACGCAAGAATTAAAACCAACTGACCATGCATTACGTCGGCAATTCGTTTCTTGGGCAATCGAAAAACAAGAAGAAAATGAGAATTTTTTTAACAAAATAATCTTCACCGACGAAACTCATTTCCAGCTCAATGGCTACGTCAATAAACAGAATTGCCGCATTTGGGGTGAAGAGAATTCAAGGGTTATCTTAGAGCAACCAGTACATCCACAAAAAGTTACGGTTTGGTGTGGTTTGTGGTCAGGAGCAATCATCTAACCATATTTTTTTGAAAACGCAAATGGAAATGCGATTACGGTCAATGGAAATCGCTACAGGGAGATGATCCGAAGTTTTTTGTGGCGGGAAATTGATGATCTGGATGTAGAGAATATGTGGTTTCAACAGGACGGTGCCACTTGCCATACAGCAAGACAAACAATGGATCTTTTGAAGGAAAAGTTCGAAGATCGCATTATTTCTCGTAGAGGAGGAGTGATGTGTCCACCAAGATCGTGCGATTTGACGCAGTTGGATTTTTTTTTGTGGGGTTTTGTGAAATCGAAAGTGTACAGCAATAATCCCACAACAATTCAAGAGCTTAAAAACAACATTATCGAGCAGATTTCAACCATTAAGAACAGTTTATTGAACAACGTGATTCAGAAATTTGGTAAAAGATTGGAAGCCTGCCGAAGTAGTAGAAGGGGCCACTTGGCCGACATAATTTTTCATTATTAACCGAAGCCTATTTGTAATAAATTAAAATAAAAATATATTTAATATTTCAAAAAAAAAGTCTTTCTTTATTAAAATTAAAATGATACCTCAATTTTGAACACCCTATATAACAACCATTTTAAATTTTATTAAATTTTCTTCCTTACGTATATTTAATGTAAGTAACTATATATAGAAAAGAAAATGTTTTAAAGGGATCAAAAACTCAAAATCAAAAAAAAAAAAAAAATAATTTATAATTAAAATTCAATCAAAAACAAAACTGTTGAAAGAGACAAAGATAAATAAATACTGACATAAATTGAGACGTTTTTTTATTAAGTTAACATAATTTTTTTTTTCAAATCAGTAAATATGAAAGTTACAGAATAAATTATTTCAGTAAGTATGTGTTTATAGGATTTTTGTATATACATATTAAAGATTCCTTTACGTATATACTGAATAAACATTTTTGGTAAATAAGTTACTTACTTTGTTCAAATTATGATTTAATTATTTAAAGTTGATTCCCACACATCAGTTCAATCTGCGATATTTGTATAGGTACGTGAATATTTCATTTCAGTTCGTTTTCATTTCAATTTAATACTTTTGTAAAAATTTTAGTTCTATCATTACAATTTAAATTTTAGTGAAAGTTATGGTTATTACTTAAAGGATGAGTTTTCATTGAAACAATTAAGTAACAATTGATTTTTGGAATTTTCATCAATATCTCATTTCTACTAGGTGTGCATATTTTTTATTAAATAAAACATATTAAAAGTAAATTTTTTCTCTGAACCAATTTATATAATATACCTTTTTCATCAACGTTTTTAATATGCATAAACCAATGCATTAACTCAATAACAAAATACAAAAATAAACAAGCAAAAAAAAAACAAAGTATCAAAACAAGTATAAAACATGAATCAGTTATATACATATTTTAAAAATGAATTAGATAAGTAGCAATACAATATTTACTAAACAGCAAATCGAAAATCAAGAAAACGGAAATGATCTAAGACTGAAATGTGTGAATCAACCTTTATGCCTTGACTACATATATTACGTGTATGTTCAACGTGAATGACGTTTACGATGTTTTGAAACTACAAAAACGTGCACATGGCACGTTTAAAATGTTTTTGTGATTACTCTCAAAGTGATTGACGTTAGAAGAAAATAAAATATGTAATAAAAATTTTAATATAAATACATTTCACTTATTTTAATATTATGTATTTCTTTTTCTAATACTTATCTCCCACATAAAATAAAAATTAAATTTTTTATTTATAAACAAGCAAATTTGATATTCCAAAGCATCCTGCTGATACTCTTTAAACTATACAAATTGATTTAATTTTCTCAAGTTACCAACGTCTGCCGGGTCTGATAATTGGTTGTATATATTTCCATAACATACCTATAATGAATGCAACTAACTAATTAAGCAATAATAGTTTGATATTTCAAAACGTTATGTGCACTTCAGTTACATCGAGCATTTTCCAGGGGTTAGTCGACTAGCAGAAAATTTGAAATTATCTCAAAAAAAAAAACGTTTCTAAAGAAAATAAGAAAAATATACAAATGCTATTTATTAAGTAACTATGACAATATAAAATACATTTAGATGTAAAAAATATTTTTTTTTTAAATAGAAATCTTTTAAAATGTCTGTCATATGAATTTAAAAAAAAAAACAATAAAAATCCATTCCTGAGTTAATTATGTAATTATCAACCCACTCTCGTTTAAAAATTTACCATAAATTCGCTATTCTTAATGAAATTTCGTAATTTTTAGGAATTCCGTAAATAATTTTTTTGACCTTATTATTTTTATTTAATATTTTTTTGCAATTTTAAATAGAAAAAAAATTTCAATTACAAAAAGGAAAAAAAAGAATTAAATGTAAAGAAAAAAGCCATAAATGAGTGCTCAAAGTAATCCCGATTTTTTTTTCTATAAAAGTGAGTTAAATATAAATTAGTTAATTATTTTTATTGCGATTTGTCAAATGTATTAAATTTTTTCGTTCATGTTACTTATTTTTGATTGATCTGAAATTTGAATTCTTAAATTTTTTTTTTTATATAAATAATAATAATATGTTAGTAAATAATTCTATGTAAATTGAGGTAGTTACACATGCAAAATGTAAAATACATGTGAATATAAATTGACGTACACATGCAGAAAATATCATGTAAGCTCCCATGGGAACTTTAAACAAAGTATACGTATATTTTAAAATATTTTAACAAGGACATATATTTTGAGTTGAAGCACGTTGGATGTTCAATTTTTTATTCTCACCCCAGACACAAAAAAATTTTCAATCCAAAAACATTTTTAATATAAAAAATAATAACAATAATAAAAATTAAATATACTTACATGGTGTTTCGTATATGAGTGCGAACATTTTTTGTATCTGGGGTGAGAATAAAAAAGTGAACATCCAACGTGAACATTGTATTTGTTATATTGAAATAAGTAATTTAATTACCCAACTTTTTAAATTAGAGCAAAAACATACGAGTATACGAATTATAAAAGATTAAAGTTCTAACTAAAAGCATTCCCTGAAATCCCTGAAATATGAAGGAAGTATTTGCTCCTTTCTCTACTTTTTTATTCCCAATGCAGATGATATTGCCATTTGAAAATAGTTTTTTCAAATTTTCAAAGACTGTATAGCTCTGTAGCTCCGTAATCAGTTGCGCTACATAAAAATGTTGTATAGACGGACGGGCGGACGGAATTTGTATATATATATATATATATATATTTTTTTTTTTTTATAATAACGAATTTTCTTTCAAAAATTTCGAAAATTAATAAAAGTAATAAAATAATAAAACATAAAAAAAAATAAAAAACACCTTCAAATATTTTCACTCTATACGAAGCACTCTGTATATATATACTTTGACTACTTACTTATTTATAGAAAATTAAATAAAATGTTTCCTTAAATTGTCATTTTAGTACTAAAAATATTTGTAATAAGATGAAAATTTTAGAAAAGAAAAAAAGAAGTCTTAATTAAATTCTTAACATTGCGAAATATAATGTAGGGAATATACGAGCATTTATTTCGTTATTTAAAAAACTGTTGGACAAAAAATTTGAAATTTTTTAATCCGTCCGTTCGTTTATCTCTTTACAAAACGTATATACATCGTTAAAACTAGAATTATAGATAGGTCTATTAATACAATTAATGTTTTTTAACAACTTTTTTATGTAGCCCCACCAATTACGGAGCGCGCACAGTTTCTCAAAGTTTAAAAAAACTCCTTTTTTCAAATGAGAGTAAAATAAAAATGGGAATATTCACTATTTTCATATTTCAGGAACGCTTTTAGTTAGAACCTTGATCTTTTAGAATTTAGCATACGTTCGCTTAGAATTTTTATTTTTTTTTGTACCACCCTGAAAACTGAAGACAGTATCTCTTGATTTTCTACAATTCATATATATAAATACATACTTATATATAAAATTTTAATTGGTGCAAATCACAATATTATTAAACTGTTTTAATTGTCTCTTAGAAAATGTACCCTTTTAAAAGTCTCTGGTTTACATTCTGTCTTGTTTGGTTTTTAAAGTTACTAGCAAATAACTTAAATAAAAATGAAGAATATTGAACTAGAAGAATATATTTTTAGTGTAAAGAATAAGACAATATGCGCACATCATTTAGGTAATATGTATTTAATAGAAAATATTATTTATTTGTTTTTGTATAATAGTTACTTCATGCTTATTATGTACATTTATGTATATTTACATAATGTTACATAATGTACAATGTTAAGATTTTTATTTACTTTAGAGAATATTATTTAAGTATTTCTTTTATTTAGATAAAACAAAATTTAAAATTGTATCTCCAATTTCCTTTCTCTAGAACAAAGTTCAATATATAACTAACTGAATATAAATAATAAATACAAAAAGTACGATTCTAATAAATAAAATTTATAAATTTAAAATTTAACATGCCTTTTAACTAAATATCAACGGTGATAATAACAATGAAATAGCAACCTATTAGAATTTACCATTAACACAATTGAAAAAAAAAAATAAAATAAAATAAAATAAAATATTTCATAAGAGTGAATAAATATTAAAAAATAAAAATTCTTAACTATGTTAATATTAAAATGTCAGTAGATAGCTAATGTTCATAAATTATATTCATTCACAGAATAGAAAACAAACAAACAATAAAAGCTTTATCATGGTCGTTTAAGTACCCAACCATATAGATGATGATCAAGTATAGAGAGATCATCTAATCTATAGTAAATACATATATATATACTTATACATATAACTATAAGTATTATAATACATTAGCTGTACACAAATATAAATATGTTAATTATTGGCTATATATATTATACATAGTATAATATTCGTAAGGTTAATAACCTTTTATAAATATATTATTTATATACCTATTTTCTTTTTTTTTATAAGTTTTTTTTATAACTTTTTATTTATTACTTTACACGAATTCCCTGTTTAAATTTTATTTTTGAAATTAATTACGTTTGTTTCCACAATTTAAAAAAAAAAAAAGAAATCCCACAATTCACCATAAAACACTTAAAAATACCCATATTATGATACCCTAAATGATGTCTATGATATTACATAAACCAAAAAACTAAAGTATATATATATATGTATACTTAGTATAAACTATATATACATTACATATGTATATTCGTAATAATTTTGTTAACATTTTTTAAGTATCTGATCACGATTATTTATTTATTTATAAAAAAAATAAAAATATATGTACTTTATATGAAAAAACAAAAAAAAATTAAAATTAAAACAATTCTAACTGAAAATATCCAAACACCTTCATAACGATAATGAAAAATTTTAAGTACTTATATTTAAGTAGCCAAGATTTAGTTAAGATAATGGGTTGGATATAATATTCCAAAAAAATAATTCCATTTCCAAAATACCATTTACATAATTCCAAAAAAAAAAATTCCAAAATAAAAAATTCCAAAAAAAAAAAACTCCAAAAAAAAATTCCATGTTTTCGGGATTTTGGAACATTCGAGATTTTTGTTACAGAATTAAAATTCGGAATTTTTTCATTCGTGATTTTTTTTTTTAGTAAAGTGTCATACACCCAATATTTTAGATACAAAGTTTTTAAAATGGTAGGGGCTGCCGCCTCCAAACTCCCACTAAACAAATTATTGAAACCCTGATTTTGAAACCAACTCTAAAATCCCTCCTAATTATTTTTCTTATATAAATATTTTTGCTAGAAAGTTTTTAAAATAGTGTGGGCCGCCCTTAAACGCCAGCAAAATAATTATTGAAACCTTGATTTTATAACCAACTCTGAAACCTATCATAATAATATCTCGATTTTGTAACAAACTCTAAAATCTACGAATTTTCGTTATGGAATTTTTTTATTTCAAGTTTTTTTTTTTAGAATTATTTTTTTTCGTTGTTTGGAATTTTGTAACTTTGGAATTTTTTTTTTGGAATTATGACACTATCCCAAGATAATCTGCACAGTAGTTATTGCCAATTTTCGTTTATAAAATGTTCTGTTTTATATTTTTGAGAGATGTACTTAGTAAGTTACCCAATTAAATACTTTCCTAAAAATTCAAAATATTTAAAATTCAATTTTAAATTTAAGAAAAATTAAATTTGTTAATTTTTAGCACATTTTTCAAAAAAAAAAATTTTGAAAAGATTTCTTTATTATAGTTTCAATCTGTTCATCTATTCGTTAGTCTGTTTACAAAACTTCCATAGTTATATCATTTAAGATATAACAATGAAGATCTATATTAAAAAATTAACAACTATTTTATGTAATTCCTTATGACGAGGTTACAGTTACCCTCAAAGTGTGAAAAATTTAAGTTACACTCAAAGTTCTTTAAGTTATCCTCATAGTGTGTTTTCCTTAGTTTCAAATATGTATACATATACATATACAGGGTGTTTCCGACTCGATGGTTTTGCTTAAAATGGATGATCGGACATGTCGAGACGAACAAATTTTGGACCTCCTTTTTCGAGATATGAGGGGTTAAAGATGTTTTAGCAACTTTTCATAAAAAAATCTATAACTTTTGAACGGCTTACTATAGGGCAGATAAAAAATAAAATGCATTTTGTAGAGTAACTTGTCAGCTTTAATTTTTGTGTAGTAATGATTCCCATATCGTAACAGTTACAAAGTTTAAATTATTTAAAATGAAAAAATTATGTTTCAAACTCAATTTTCTTTTAAAACACCCTGTATTTGGGGTACTTTTTATAGCATATTTCGAAACAGATTTTCAAGGCCTATAATTAGTACCTAATATCTTTTTCTCTATTTCTAACCTTATATTATCCTTTTTGAGATATGTATAAAGAATATAAAAGTATCCTGTAGTTTGACAATCTTCTTTTAGCTTTATATTAAATTAAAATATGTAATTTTTGTTTTTTATTTTGCAATTGTGAATTAAATAGTTAATAAAACAAATTTAGTAAATTTAGTACGCAAGTATTTAACTTTTATATTAAGCAATTCTACAATATTTTTCAAAGTTGTTAATATTTTCCCTGTTTTTATTCTCTTTTTGAAAAACATGACCTTTAAAAACCTTTGATTTTACATTCTGCCTTGTTTTTTCTAAAACACTTTCTAATATTTTCAAAATTCAAACTTACAACTTAGAGTAACTATTTACTTATTACATAATTGCACCAAAATCTTGACCAGAATTAATCAAACTTGGATATTTGTTTGGGCTTTGACAAAGAAAAAAAAATTTGCTTTAAAAAAAAAAAGGTTTTTTTTTTTGGATTTCGAAAATTTTTTCCTTTACGGAGAAAATTTATTTTGTATAAATTATGATGCAGTTTTTTTTTTTTTGCTTCTTGAATCATGTTTTTGGGATATTCTTCTAAGTAAGAATATATTATAAACAATAACGGTTTCCTAATCTAATATAATCTAAAAACTTAAATACGTTAATTAAGTAAGTAAAGTTTTTTTTTATATACATGATAACAAATAATCATAAAATAGATAACAAATAATTATAAAATATAGATAAACAGAAGTTATCAGAATCAAAACCGACTTTTAACTTATTAGTAAGATTTTCAAAAGATCAAATTTTTATTTTAGCCGGTAAGCGTTGAACAAGTGCTTTTTTTTTTTTTTTATTTGTTTACACTTTACACATTACGCCTCACCTATTATTTCAATTACGTGATGATCTTGAAAACTTCGCTAAAAGAATAAAACAATCTTACTAAATATATGTGTATATACATATATTTACTAATAATATTAAAATAATAACATGGCTAACTCAACAGACGGACTAAGTATAATATAATTATACAGTATTGAACAAAAATAATGCAATACTTTTAAAAAATTATCATACCTAAAATCATGTTCAAGAAGCTTAAGGTATAAGTAAAAAAAAAGTAAAAATTTGCACAATTGTTGAAGTTCTAAAATAGAAACCTAAAATATGTCATAATTTTCCTCACAGATATTAAAAAGTTAATGCTACAGTGTATCCAACAAGTTAGATTAACAAAATATCGATTTATGTTTAAGAATTCTTAATAAGTGCTTAAGTAAATACTTTTAAATACATTTCGAATAAGTATTATAAATAAAACTGAAACGTTTGTGATACCTTAAAACTAAACGTTTGTGATACCTTAACGGAAACTAAGTAGATATATATGGAAAAGTTATAATCTTGCTCAGAATCATATTTTGAATCGATTCGCACTATAACTTAAAAAATAATGGAGCTATAATTCTGAAATTTTTATCACTTCAATTTTGTTAGTTTTCCTATAGAAATTTAGCAAGTTTATCCGACGGGTTCTAGTAACTGGTAGGTAACTCCAATATATCTTGACACTTAGCTCAATAACATATAACGATATAAGTAACTCAAACATCTGAAATTTTCTAATTATCAAGTTGTATGGCAATATATAGTTTCTGTGAGCTTTGGCTGGTTTTGCGAAACAGAACTAGGTAACTATCACATCTCGCCACTTAATTAAGTTTAATTTTATTTTGAATTTAATTCAATTGTGCTATATTTAAGTATATTAGGTGGGAAGCATATTTATGGTTAACATCAATTAGGACAGTACTTATAATGAAGAGTGGTGACAACTTTTACATAATGGAATATAACATAAATATTTTATTCTTTTTTTTTAAAGAATCTAAACATTTTTTATAATATTATAAAAATATTCCATTACGTAAAACAATATCATTTATAATAATATGCCTTTGTGATTCAAAAGTTGATTCAATTGTCATCCAATATTCAACATAAATTTTATTTATAATATATTTTCATTGATCATTGATTTTTGTTCAGTTTTCATAGACGTTTCTTCAGAATTGAATTTAATTTCCAAGAATAAAATACGATTAAAAAAAAAAAAATAATTAAATTAAAATAAATTTTTAAATAAGTAAACATTGATTTAATAAATGTTTTCTTATACATTTACTTAATTAAAATTATTCAAAACAATCATCGGAAATGAAAAAAAAATTAAAATTTTATTTCTTCTAATCTTGGAAATATGTTATTTATAGTTGTAGGAAGAGTATACAATGAAGATAAAATATTATTTTTGTGTATAATTAGTATAAAAATAAAATAAACATTGAAAATAAAAGATAAAATTAAATTTTATTAAAAATTTGAACAGTGAAAGTTTTTGTTTTACTAAGTACTTAAAGAGTTAAAATTCCGATCATTTCGAAGAAAAATTAAATTTTTCTTATAAAACCGTATTCTAAATCTAAAGTTACAACAAATAAAAAAAAAAAAACAGTAAAAATTATGCTTATCTAAAACCAGTTAAGTAAATAGTTATGTAAAACTAATATTCCGTGCAGTTTACACAGGTAAAAATTTATATGCTTAATTAAGTGTTAATGTTTGAATCTTAATTTTTGTACTTATCTTTAAAAAAAATGCGGACAGCTTTTTATGTTTTACGATTAATAAGAATAACAATTTTTTAATTTTTAATGCCACAGAAAACTTCTTAAATGGAGTCAATATCAAAATTATTTTTTCTTGGTAAACGGTAAAAGGTAACTTAAATTTATTCTCTAAGAACCATTATTTCATTTTATTAAACTTTTCGACTTTTCATCAAAAAGTAAGTGATTGGGAATTTTAAAAAATTATGATACATAGGTATATCCCATTACAACCAATTTAAATCCGCAAATGGCAAAAAAATTACATTTTCTTTTGTGTTAAGTTATACCGTTCACGTTTGTATATTAAAGATAACGCAATCGAAATTATTAGGAATTAATTATTATTTCATTGTGATTTCATAATAAATAAGAATTTATTTACTTAATTTTTGTTTTGACTCCGGGAAATAAGCCGCAATGTAATAACACCTAATACCTATAAATAAATCCTTACATTGATAAACCAAAGAAATTCTAACAAAAAACAAAGCTGTAAGTGATCTTTCGCCCAAACGAAAAATTAATTTGTAAAATTTTAAACCAAAAACAAAGGAAACTGTTACTCTGGGTGTACAAGTAAAAGTTAAGGGTGTATAAGTTAAGTTAAGTACCTAATTGGAACATTCAATAAATTTGATTGACATGGATTTTTAATGCTGTTCTTTTCGCTTTTTTCGAATATGTACATATATATATACCTTTTTTTGGAGGGAAATTTTTCCAAAATCCTAGTATTTGCGCCTTGCAATTTGTTTTTTACACCGCTATCAACCTATTACGACTGCGAATAAATTTTTGGCAAATTCCTAAACACTTGGAAAATTAAAACAAAAATTCCAATTTCAAAAATGAAATAATTTTTAGCAATTAAGGAATAAGGTAGAGAAACATATTACCGGCACATTAAGAGTTTTTTTTTTTAAATTTTGTTCATAATTTAATTGGAAATTATAATTCTAATGAAAAGTGGATTTTATTAGTTATTGAACTTTTAAAATCACATTTGTAATACAAATTTTAAATGTAAGTAAATAAAATACTTTTTGATATTTTGCAAATTTAAATAGATCAGTCGAATTGTTTTATTACCGGCGTATGAAATTTTTAAATCAGTCGAATTTTTCTATTACCGGCACAACCAACCATTCCTATTACCGTCATATATGATTTATTGAAAATTAACAAATATTACATCAAATTATTATTATTTTTTTTTACCTATACCTATATATAGTAATAAGTAAATATACATTATACATATATATATTTTTATTGTTTATTTAATAAATTTATACAATATCCGTTTTATAATAAATAATAAAGCTTTTTCATTTAAAAAAGTTTAATAACAAAAACCAACATTTTTATATTTAAATATATTTATCGGCATATATTATACAGAAATTTTAATGTACCAGTAATAAGATTTACTTAATTTTAAATCAATCCTATTACCGGCAATATATGCCGATAATAGGCTTTGCTATACTATAAAGTAATATTCTATTACCGGCACAAAGTCAATTATTGTTTTAAAACACTTCCAAATATTTTTATTTTAAAAAAAGTATGTTTTTGATTAGAAGAAATGCTAAAAATATTATATATAAGTAAGTAACATATTTAAAACATTTAACTTTAGCTACAAATAAATAAATAAAACCTTAACTTCTTTAAAAAAAATGACATTTCTTTCTAGTTTTTACATTTTTACTACACTAAATAAACTTTCTTTAAACTGTTCGATCTTAATATTACTTTTTACATTATGTGTATCAATGTTTAATAATAAAACAAAAGAAATTTTGCGCCAAATTTAACCGTCCCCTTGCTTATTTTAAATACTTATTTGAAAAAATTATGCCGGTAATAGGCTCTACCTTAATTTCATTTGAGATAACCTTTTAAAACATAAAATTTTTTAAAACAATTTTTTTACGACTTAGCCGCATTTTTTTTTCAGTGCTTTAGTTAAAGCTTCTAAGTACAAAACTATAAAAAGCCTATATTCAATATTAAGTAGTTAGAACTCAAATTCTAGCACATGTAGAATGAAATAGATTAACTAAGTATAATTTTGATTAGAATCTGATTAGAATCTGATATAATATAGGGCTACTTATCTTTAATATTAACGAGAGAAATCTCACAAGACATAACTAATAAAACTGTTGAAAATAAATAAATGAAATTTTTTAAATTATCTACTTTTTAATATTATATACTTATGTACATAAATATGTAAGTATATATAACATTTTTAAATGTTATGAAAATTTTTTGTAAATTTTATTTTAATACTTAAGTATACATTTTAATTTTTAATACTTAAAGGATGTATATATGTAACTATTTATATATAATTCAATAATTCACAAAAAAAATAATACTACTTACTTATAAGTACCATTTAATAATCGAATTCTATTAGTTAAAATTATTTCTTTAAAATAATCAATCAAATCAAATAACAAGGATTTTAATATATAAAAATTTATGTACAGTATGTATTGATGTACGTGTATAGTTTTATTTATATAATATTATAAATAATTCATCTATATTTAACACATTCTTCATTAACTGTCATAAAAATATGCCGGTTAAATACTTAAGTATATTTATTGTCACATTATGTATATAAGTATATATATATGCATATGTATATACATACACAAGTTACGATTCTATACAATAAATAAAGAATTGAGGTAAATTACCTCGCAAAAATAAAATATCGCGTGTCATTGTAAAAAAAAATGACATAAATATAAAATAAAATAAAAAAATTTTTTTTTTAAATTTAAAAACTGAAATATAAAAACAAAAAAAAACAAAAACATGTTAACAATAAAAAAAAAAAAAAACGAAGTGTTGAAAGGAACCTCCAAAAAAATTTACAATAAGCATTAATGATAATTACAAAATAAAAAAAAAAAAAATTAGGACATAAAAAACGAATAAATATGAAAAATTAAAAAACAAAAAAAAAAAACTAGTGTCAAATATTCAAAACTCTACACTCATTATATTAATAATAAGTTGGGAGATAAGTATAAAAAATCACGGGAAAAAAAACTTATCCATATATACATTCAAACATATTGAAATGTAATTAGAAAGGAATTAACTGATGATGACAGGCAAATAAATTAAAATATATTATGGTAGTGGTACTATGGTTGACAGCAAATTCATTCATAAATTTCAAGTCACTAATTTTTTTTTTTTTTTCTCATCAACAAAATACAAGTATAAGTAATTGAATCTCAAATTACTTATTTACAATAAAAGATGATTAATAAGCAGGCATCATTATTAATGTTTTATTATTATTCAGCAAAACTCTAAATTTTATTTGAAATATAATAAACGCTAATACCGAAGTACTGAAATTAATACATACATATTATATAAATAAGTAAATATATATATATATATATATACATTACGAATAAATAATAGTTATGTATATATACATTTACTTATACGAGTTGTTTTAAAAAATGTTTGCTACTTTAATATAAAATTAATCGAAAGATGCTGGAAGTTAATTTGCTAAATTGGCAATTTTTAGGTAATTATATTCGTTAAAATATTTTCTTGGTACGTAAGTACTTAAATTTATAGTAGATTGTAGTTTCTAATAAACCTCATCTAAACCGTTAAAATAACAAAAAACACAATAACTATAAGTATGTCATATAACTAACTTACTTGGAGACTAATACTATCGCGCTAGGACTTCTCTAATATGATTAGTGCTTCTCTAATATGACTTTTAGAGAAACTGCAAAAATGAAGAGGAGGAGCAAACAATCTTTCACCTGTTGTGTGAATACCAAACCCTTGAGAAAGTTTCTGGGGATTTTTCTTATTATTTCAATGTGTCCGAAGTGAACTTACTTAATTTACAGCGCATTGTAAAAACATACCAATGGTTTAATTAGGAGAAATACTGACCTAAACTATGCTAATTGTGCATACCCAGCCTCTACTTACCTATGTGCCTTAATTAACTTAAGTATAGTTATAAGCATTATTTCAATCGTTTTCTTTCTTCTTATTATTTTTATTATTTTATATTTTGATACACTATTCAATTCAAGTGTCAAATGAATTCGTCAAATTTTTTTCCATTTATAGAAAAGGAAAAAAGTTTAAAAATATGGCCAAAACTGCATACTTAGTCATTGTAAACACTTTAATATACAATATAGGCAACATTTCAATTTTATTTTGACAGTTGGTTGCGTATAGAGAGCGAAAAAGAGTATTAATTGTAAATGCAGCTTCAACAATAAAATATAATACATAAGTACTTAAATACATACTACTTAATATACTTAATTTATTTTGAGTATGTAAGTATATAGGCTCGTACTAATATTAAGTTTTATGAACTCTTAACCGGTATAACTATAAATTTACTGTCATATAAATACTTCT
Organism: Poecilobothrus nobilitatus; assembly: GCA_947095535.1. Classification (NCBI taxonomy): domain Eukaryota; kingdom Metazoa; phylum Arthropoda; class Insecta; order Diptera; family Dolichopodidae; genus Poecilobothrus; species Poecilobothrus nobilitatus. The sequence goes on along the minus strand of OX352773.1, from coordinate 237,313,054 downwards.
TTTTATTTTTTATAATTATGTTTTTGTTTTTACTAATAAAATATTTAATGAATCATCTGTAATTAACTACTTAAATGTATGTACATACATAAGTACTTATCTTTACATATGTATCTATAATTTAAAAATAAGTACATATAAATTTTAAGATTTGAATCCCGTATAATGACAATAATAAACTGTATGAAAATTAAGTATCTATATAATATTATGTGAACTACTACTTATTTATATGTGTTATACTTATGTACGTGTATAAATTATTGTTTAAAGTAATAAAAATCGTAAGTAATAAAAGTTTTAATAATTTTTTATCTATTTAATTGTTAAATTATATATACAGCAACAAAATCTAGGTCATGAAAAATTATAAATGTCATGAATTTATTCATTTTGATAAATTTTCCATAAGTATATAAGTATAACTACCTAATGCACATTAAGAAAAAATATCTAAAATAAAATAAAAATAAAAAAATTCAAAAAACCGGGAAATTTTTATCTAAAGATTGAATGCATATAATAATAATATGAATTATAAATAAATTATGATAAAATGTCTACAGTATTCAGATAATATATACTTTTACTTACTTATGAGAAATTTTTAATGATATTCTCTTATTTTTAAACAAACAAAATTTTTTTAAGAGAAAAAAAGAAAATGAGAAACAAAAAAGGAAAATTAGTAAGTATAACAAACTTAAAGTAAGTCTTTTGTTTTTGTTAATAATTAAGGAAGTACATGAAAAGATGTCTTGATATTAAATTTGCCCCTAAAAATTAGACACTTACTGACGATGAAAAAATAATTATAAGTACTTATTTATAATAAAATATTAATTAATAAAACAAAAAAATAATTAACACTTTTAAAATAAATATTTTTTTAAATATAACTAGGAGTGCATCGAAGTATAAAGAGTCATGTTTTTAACAATAAGTAATTAAAATTCATATATCTGTATACTTTAAAGCTAAGTTCATATGGTGTTAACTGATGGTAAGATATTTATTTGCTTTTTTAAATTATTTTTTATTAAATTGTTTGATAAAATTTTAATTTTATATCATTTTATTTCTTAACTACTTCCTTACTTACATATACATATATATTTTTTTAAAAAATTCTACTGGATGTTCGCACTTGTTCTTTTGCCTCAATTCTATTTGATGTCATTTTTATAACTGCTACTTAAGTATTTTAAATATTTTGAAATTGTTAACAAATTTTGGCTTTTCTAAAGATAATGGGGGGATCTTAAGGGGGAATGTATTCTAACGGTACTTTGTAACATCACATTTTCAAAAACATATGTCACTATCCCCCCGCATCTCTTCCTTTAAGGACGAAAAGAACATATGCTTGTTAGTTATTTACATTATAACTACAATACATTACACTATATAAATATATATATATATATATATATATATATAAATATATATATATATATATATAAATATATACTTATATAAAACATGTATATATAGCTATATTATCTGAATATTTGTGCATTTTATATAAATCATCTATATACTTGTTATATATATACATATATACAAATATACACTTAAGTATGTACTTATGTACATTTTCATGCACAAAATTATAAAATTTAAAAAAAAAAGTTTTCACATAAAATAAATTTCGTTTTCATTATACTTAAAATAATTTAGAAAAATCTTGTGAAAATAAGGACGAACTTAAAAGCTTATCGAATCAAAAACTACATATTCTATGAAAAAGTTGTTCCTTTTTACTTTTGTAACAAGTTTCCCTTAATAGTTACCTTTTTTCATTATATTTAAGTATATCTGTTTCAAAATATTCGTAAAAAATGTACAAATGGCTCTAGTAAAGTGGCACTACTTATCCTGTACCTGCTGTATTTCTACCAAAAACTTTTCAATTCGAGATGTTTAGTCAAAATCTTAAATATGAAATTTTATCGAATTCCGTTCAGCTATTTAGGCAATACATGTGCTCACAGGCAAACAGACAGATACCACTCAAAAAACACTTAATTTGTGGTTGTACCGGAGAAATGTATATACATACTCGTATATGGAAAAATCAACTTTGTTCAGAAATTTAATATCAATGATTTGCAACGCATAATAATGTATCACTATATTTGAATAATTTCATCAATGTATTATGTAACAAATTAAAATGTCAAATTAAAAAAATTTTATAACTAATGTTTATACGTATTTAAATATCAATAATTTTAAAATAACTATTAAAATTTCGAAAAATATTTAAATTTTAACACTTTTGAAAACAAATAAACTGAAGTTTTTTAATTTTTAATGTAGTTAAAGTTTTATACAAAAAAATGACCTCAACCTAAAATGTTAAAAATTAAAAATGTTACATGCACATTCTTTTATAGAATTAAACTGACCTTCTATTTTTTTTTTTTTTTTTTACTAACAAACTACATAAAAAAATTGTTTTTAAATTAATTATTAAAAAAAAAAAAAAATTTTAATACTTAGTTAACTGGAAATTTATAATTATTAAAAAGAAAACTACTGTCAAAAAATATTTAATAATTTCATTAAATAGTTTGTTTACACCTCTTTCAATGGTTTTTAAGAACAAAAAAAAAAAAATAAATTACAGTATTGAGGAAAAGTTTTATAACAAAATATTTCTTTAATTGCGGTTAAAAATTAAATTGCACCTACAAACTAGATGTAAATTACAATTCCTTATAAAAACATAAACTTAAGATGTCATTAAGAAGATTTTTAATGAAATTAAAATAGTTGCTTCAATGAGAATCATTTGCAATAGAATTACTTATCAAAGCTTTATGGTATTTTTCGACTACTTTTAAATTTTTTTATTCATTTTTTTAAGTGTAAGAGTGAATTAACTAAGTATAATTTGTAAGTAATGTTTTGGTCAAAAATTTAACCATGTTTGTAGTTTTCTGATTGAGGGAACTCTTTTACATTCAATTTATTATAAGGTATTGCTTAAATATCTTTAACTAACTAAGTCTTTAACAATTTTAATAAGTTTTGAAAATATTCCCAGTACTTAATTGGAGAAGCGAAAAATTTTAATATATTTGTACCGGTGTTTATAGATATTTAATTGTATAATGTATATATACTTAGCTAAATTTATGTAATTAATAAATTATAATTGGTTAATAAGTAATAATCCCTGTTATCTAACTAAAGTACTTTTATGAGCTCCGAAAACTATTAGTCCTAAAATGCTTTAATTCGAACTTTTTCCTGTTCGTACCTCCCTTGCTATATTTTAATTACAAAACTAAAACAAAACAAATATGTTGATAGTTAATTATGTAATTTCTCTTTTTAAATAAAGACTTTCAAACAAAAGTTCCCTAAACCATTTACATAAACGATTTAACATTTACATAAAGTTTTTTTTTATAAAATGCTCCTCGCTTTCTAAACATTAGCAGGAGACTTTTATTATCTAATCAGACATATAGGTAGACACAAGTTAATAATATAATCATAAGTAATTGTACAATTTAATCATACCGTCTAATAATTTACAATTTAAACCTATTATTTCCCACGTGAGAAAAATAATGATATCTAATTTTTTACCTACCACTGTAAAATGTTTTAAATTTTTTTTTTATAAATTATGTTCTAACTGATAAAAATAAATTTTCAATAACCCAATTATTATTTCACAATTTATGAAATTGAATTTTAAAATACATTACATAACTACATCTGCAGTTATATGACTTACATACTTATTTAGAATTCCGCACATTATTAAAATTGGAGGGGATCAATTAAACCTAACGTAATAAAATCAAATAAACTTTGTTGTCAAACCGAATGGGTAATAAAGCCTAATTTGTGAAGTTCTAGCGTTATGATTAAGTATTATCCATTCGAATAGCAAATATTGCCTATTAGGCTTTTGTTATCAATTGCGAAAAATATCAATTCTGAGTAAAAGAATATATATATATATATATATGTACATAATACTTCTATTATGTACATATATAATGAGATTCTAAATTTGATTGTATTTTAAAATTGGTTATAAAATCAAGGGCCAATCTAGCGAAATTATCTGAACGAAATTATCATTTAACGTGTAAAATATATTAGTTATATATACAAATGTAATTGTACTACATATATAACGTCAGTGAAAATATATTCATGCACATACATTTTATATGAAAGATAACCGAAATACACGACATCTAACTAAATACGCTAAACATTCGACTTTTCAATTTTGACATGACGTGTTTTTTACTCTCAAAGAATTTATTTTATATTTTGTTTATTTTTCCAAAGTTTATATTTTATGTCAATTTAAAATAATTTTGAGTTTATTTTTATCTGAAACCATATAAAATTGACAAACACTAGCTTTTTATTTCGGATTAAGTTTCGGACTTAGGTATCAGAAGTTTAACATCATAAAATATAAATTATAAAGAAATGGACTTTATTTCCTTTATTCAAAAAATAACATTCAGTATTTGGCGTTATTTCCAATTCCAATAAGTAATAAAGTCTAACAATGGAAATTTACGAATTATTTAGTCTTAATTTTACCCATTTTGACTTATAAGTAAAACCTATTTTACCTTATTTCGTTAGGTCTTATTATACCCCATCATTAAAATTTATGTGTATATTTAAGTTTAAAACATAAACGGACATTTTACATTTGTAATAGTTAAATATGAATAGTTATATAACTATGTAAGTATGTTTTAATAAAATGTGAAATAAATTTCAATTTCTATGAAATAAAATCAGACATATTTAATTCAATTACAGTATTCAAAATAATTTTTCTTTTCCACATGTACATTAGTATATATATATATATATACTTATATACTTGTATAACAAAAGCGGTTTTTATAGAATGAAGAATTAGAAAAATTTCTTCCGATTAAAATGAACCTTGTTTTTTTTTTTTTTTTTTCAATGACTTTCTTTCATAGAATAAAAAAAAAATTAAATATTTTTGAATGTCAAGATTAATTTAAATATTTTGCATAAAATAATATTATAATATATATATATATATATATATATAAATGATTATAGCTTCAACACAAGTCAAAATATTGTAAACAAATCTATAAAAAGTTGAAAATAAAAATTCAATTCAAATTATTTTTTTATTTATACTTAAGTATATTATAATATACACAGGGTGTTTTCCCACGTAAGTCCACTGTTATATACCGTTGCATAGGCCATAATGAATAGATTTTTGAAATTCTCTTTGAGCCTCCATACCTCGGAAACTCTGTTCCGAACATTGCCTCAATACGAAAATTTAACCTTATACCCATTTGAGCCTATAGTACTTTAATTACCCGGGAAACACCCTGTATAAATAATGTATTTGTTATATTCAAAACGAAATTTTGCAACATTACTATTAATTAACATAGAAAATAAAAAAAAAAATTAATTTCAATTTAAAAGATACCTGAGAAGAAAAAAAAAACATCTAAATTTAAACTATACAAATGATGAATATAAAATACGTGTATTACGAACATTGATAATAATATAAAATTAACTTTATTGATAAAAATAAATCAAACGTTATTAATAAGTATTATCAAAAGAAGATTTAATTCCTTTTTGCGACAAAATTCTTAAAAATCATATTTAAAAAAACTTATGATGAACAATTACAGAAAATTTTATCAAAGATCCAAAATTATATATGAAACATTAAAGGTTAAAAGAAAGTTTCTCTCCTAAATTTTAATTAAGTATTAAGGGACTTACATCTGAATCATATATTATTCAAATGAAATGTACTTAATGACTTTCAAAGATCTACAATAAAAACATATATCTAAAACTAACAACTACAATAAGTATATATATACTTATGTACATATCTACTAGTTATATACACAGTGGAAATTCCTTAATTACTTAGTTACTTATAATAAATGTTCTCGTAAGGGGAATTTATTCAAGTTAAGTACCTATAATTGAAAAAATGAAACATACTTATTTGTGACTCATTAAGGAAAATTTAAGAAAAAATGTGCATATTCTTTTCTTAAAGAATAGTGTAAAAGATATTCGAATATACTTGGAGAACTTAAACTGAATTGTAATCGAAGTATGAGAAAAATGCATGGTTGAACGAATTTTTTTTAATTATTACTTAAGTAAGCATCTAAGTATATATTAATTTGATTATTTTAATGTAATTTGTAACTTATTTAGTTATTATTAGATCGAATCAGTTTAGCATTGTAAACAAATCGAATTTAACGAATTGGATTTAAAAAAAATAAAGACGTCATAAGAATTTATAACAATAATAACAGATAGAAAAGTTTTTAAAGATTGGAGCGTTTTTTTTTTTTTTTTTTGAAATATTATTATTAAATAAACAACAAAATGGTTTATATGTATAACAAAATATTCTTTAGAATCAAATGCTAACAAAAAAAAAAAAAAAAAATCTATTCATTTTAATATAGAAAGAAAGAACTTGTAAAAGAAAAAAACTTTAAGATTAACGTCATCTTTACACATAATATCACTAAACTTTTTTTTTTTTATCATACTTTATTTTTTAACTTTTTAAAAGTTAAAATACTTATAAAAATGTTTTTTTTTTTTTTTTTTTTTTCAATATATATTTACGCCCTTAAAATGGGACATAATAAATTCAAAACGATTAAATAATATTTTAGTAAAAAAAAAAAAAAAATATATATAAGTATATTACATACATAGTTACTATGAAGTAAGTATAATATAGTCATAATAATAATCTATAGTCAGTGACGGAATAGAAATGAAAATTATGTGGAATATGTATGTTAAATAACTAACAGACAACTTGAAAAACTTTACATTCTGAGAATGACAAATAATTACAAAAACAAAACTAATACTTATAAAAAAAAACCTTTTACATCATTTAAAGAAATCAATATCACTTATTCTTTTATTAAAAACTTAAAAATATCTTTTAATTCTATTTTACATTAAATTTTCAATTTCGCCCTTTAACCAAATTCGTACATTCCTTCATATGTATACATATATAAATTCAAACTTAAAATATAAATTCAAAATGTTCTAGAAAATTTACAAAAAAAAAAATTGTATTTAAGTAAACCCTTTCACTAGTAAAAATTTTATTCTAATTTAATGAATAGTAAATCGCCGATAAGAACTAGGCAGCTAACTCAAAAAAAAAATTCCTAGTTATGTTTTTTATATAAGTACTTACATACTTACTTAATATACGATTTAAAAAAAATACTATAATACTTAATATGTAATTTAATCAAATATTCTTTTTAACTTCAACTGACCTTCTCAATATCTATAAAACGTATAAGTATTAGGCCAAAAATGGAGTAAATTGTACATATTTGAGCTGGAGCCTCCCCAAAACAGCGCTGAATTATCTTGACAAAGTGCAAAATAGAGATATAGAACGATTAATGCCTTCACTTGCAGAGGCAAACACCGTCTAAAGAAATAAAACGATTACATAATGTCTAAGTTTAATAAGGAGTGCGATAAATGCCTCTACGACTACACTGTCGAACTATCAAGATGGCATAACATATCATTTGGAAATTGTCTGCCATGCGCATTTCGCGTTATGTCAATATATGTGCTCCACAAAAGTTGATAATTCATATACGTGTAGTATGAGTATGTATAACAAATTTAAGAAAAATATTAACATTTTTCTTTAAAATAACTCTCCAAATTTTCCCCTTCATCCTTAATAATTCTAATTATTACAAGGTAGTTTTAGGTGGTTAAAGTCCAACACTACCCAGAGGAACCTTGTGAGTTTCTTTAAGTGACTTTCAATGTTTTCTACCGTTCCTGGTAAAAACACAAAAAACTAAATAAATCCGATCGATCCTTTTATTAATTTATTACAAGTAGAACTTAATTGTATTTATTTATACTTAACTACTTACTTTACTTATTTCATTCTTATGAGTAGCATATAGAGCATCTACTAAGTTGCTTATTACATATATACTTATTAACTAAGCCTCAATTTCTGTTTCATCATTATTTTTTTGACGAAGCCGTTGATTAATCAACAGTAACTATTACAGTACAAGATTATGAAATACAAATATTATATTATTTATGCGCTATCTATTATCTTATACAAACAAGAATTATTTATTTTCTATTTACATATGTAAGTATTTTATACATATGTAAGTACAATATTAAATACATATATAGTTACAATATAAGCTGTTACTTATAATATAAATTACATACTAATACCCGAATTCGATTAGAAACTTGCCGACTTGACTCTACGTCATTAATCAGATTTACAAGGTTTAAATAATCTTTATAAACTATGAATCCCTATTATCTTTGTGGTTCACAGACTCCACAGGCAATTGCTCTTGGAATTACTTAACTCAAATTCTTAAAGTGTTAGGTATAACTACTTTATATATACTTTAATCCTAGAAGAATTGTTTTTTGTTAGGCAATCACGTTTCCTGAATCTTTGGAAATTTCCATCCCCCAAGTCATTTCCGCTATAAATTTCTTTTTTTGATCTGTTTTGTGCGAATTTCTATTTCTTTCTTGTTGATTTTTCTGAACCCTTACATATATCGAATAATTACAGAACAAACATCATCATAAAATAAACATAATATTTTTATACGCCACTGACTTTAAACAAATGATTGCGCATTCATATAACATGATATGTATAAATAACATGTACATACATATATACTTACCTATATACATATGAAGTTATTTCAAATACAGATATATTAATGTGTTATATATCTATATATATATATGCTTATGTCATGTAAGAATAATAATATGTTATTACTTATATATCTAACACAAAGTTTAAAAAAGTTCAAATGGGATTATGATAACTGACACAATATACAAAAACAAAACTTAACTCTTTTAACTAAGTAAATAATATTAGTATAGATATAATAATAACCGGCATTTTACGTTACCAGTTTTTATTTCAAAATTAAGCACCATTTTTTTTATTTTTCTCTTTCTATTGTTGAGCTAAGAAGTCAAAATTTGAAGAAATTTTAGAAACTAAAAACAAATAACAATAAAAAAAAAAGACGGTGATAATAATAAAAAAGAGTAACGAATATAAGTATATATATATATATATATATATATATATATATGAATATATATATATTTAAGTAAGTATATTAAAATTCCAAATGTTACAAACCAGTTTTAAGTTCATAAATATCATACATACAACATATTAAATTATACAGGTATTCATTCTACTTTTTGTATTTTTTTTTTTTCAAATAAGAGTTATAAAAATACGAATTTTTTTTTTTTTGTTTTTATTTTATCTTAAGAATTTTTAAATACCAAAATTTTGAGTATTTTTTTTTTGTTCCTTGAGTGTTATTAGTTTTTTTTTTTTTTTTTTATTTTTTAATTGAACTCGTGGTTTAAATAAAAAACAAAAACGAGAATATATTATTATATACATACTTATATTTAAAAAAAATAAGAAATACTTAGGTTAAATAAAGTTTTAATTCCAGACAGTTTTTATTTTTTTTTTTTTGGACAAGTTTTAAAAATTGTTGTCATAATAATTGAAACAAAAATATACAAGTTAATTAAATACTTACCTACTTAAAACGTTTCTATTTTATTCATCTTTAGTTTTTTATGTATTTTTATTAAATTTTTAATATTATACTTTTTAAACATCATCTACTTAAACTGCTTTTTTTTTTTTAATTATAAGTAGTTTAAGTTTAGTTATATCACATAAGTGAGTAACTAAGTACTTAATTAGGATTCAAATTTCTAAATGTTTAAACAATTTAGATTTAGATATTTAAACGTAAGTACTTATACTTACAGATTTTAGTATAGACTAACCAATAATCCTTGAGTAACACCACTAAACCATTTTAAATATTTAATAATTACAAATATTAAAAATATTCTCTTAAGATCATAAGTTATAATATAATAATGGTCATTAAATATTCAGTACTTTTTTTTTTTTTTTATATGTAAGTACATATAAATTCTTTGCTCTGAATTACAATATTGGAAAAGCTGATAAAATCATTAAGTTTTATTTGAATTTAAAAATTTAAAGGACTAAATAAATATGTATCAAACGTTTTAAATATTCAGACATAAGTAAGTACTTATGTACTTAATCATAGAACGGTATAATTCAGAATAAAACATTCACTTATATAATAATGCACTAATTACTAGATTGCTCTGAAATGAATTTTGCATGGTTACAAATATCGAGAGTATGTAATATTCAATCAAATATTTAGTACTTAAGTAAGTATTAATAATATATAAATCTTGTACCAGATAATAGATGGTGTACAATTACAACAGTTAAAACAGTTAAAAACAGCTTAATCAAATCAATGATGACAATAACTGAACGTTTTTTTCAAAGGTTTTTTTTAAATATCTTATACTTTTTAAAGCGATACTTATACTTGAAAAGGGCAAAAATCAGAAAATAACAAGATCTAAACCAATATGCTTGAAACTTTTTAAATTTAAGATTATATACTTATAAGGATTTGGTAATTTAATAAAAGTTTTTTATATTGGAACTCTACCTAATCTTATGGCATGTAAAATCATTGTATATTAATATGAACATCTTAAACCCATTATAAGTGATGATTACGAATATTAAACTTATCATATTATTAGTTATTATTATTAACAGTCTTACCAAATCATTTTAAAAAAAAAGTAAAATAATAAATTACCTATGTAAGTACTTATTAACAATAATTCATGCATATCAGCATTCATTATTTCAATATCTACAATAAAAATCAATTTCCTATTTGATTTTTTTACTTTAAAACTCATAATCCAATATTTCAATTATATTTTTTTTTTGAATCAAAAATTTAATTTTCTTAACAACATCCTAGTTCAAATTTTCTTTTAACTACATATCATCTCTTTTTATTTCATATTAAAAATCTATTTCTCAAATTACATACGCATACCTAAGTATACCTATATACATATATAGTTAATTTTTATTCTTTTTCTTTTTTATTTCATTTTTCTATCAAGTCAATTATTTGACTTGAAATAACATAATTTAATATTATATTTACGTTCATTATATACATAGGTACAACTTGTACTAACATGTGTGCACATTTAAATACATTATCAGTACCTATAAACACATGTAGAAATGTATATATATGTATATATATACATATAATTATGTAATATATCATACAAAAAATTGTTAAATTGTTCTACCAGGTGGTAAATTTTAAATGGGTACATTTATTTAAGTACTTTAAAACATAAGTTTAATCTTAATAGGCTTTGAAAATGAAAGCATATCCATAAGCATACATATATATATATATATGCATAGATTAAGAATACAGACACAGTGACTTACATATAAAATGTTTATGTAAGTACATATCTTAATTATATGAAAAGAACGAAAATTAATCAATAATTTATAATATAACTAACTGGTATGTTGCTACAAATGTAAGGTTCTTGACTACTTTCAGCTCGAAAACTACTTTAGCTAAAACAGAATTATGAAACGACTTTCAAACTAAAACTAGTACAGATCATTGAAATAAAAACTATAATTTCCTAAAAAAAAAGAACGTTAAGAGAAAGAACATAATAGATAATATTTAGTTACTTAATTAATGGGGAGATTTTTAAGGCCCTTGTAAAAATATTTCAAACATATTGATTTTCAAACAAGTGGCCATACAGAAGAGTGATAAGACGGCGATTTTTTTGCGGCAAGCGGACGAATTTTTAAAATCAAAATTGTTTAAATTATGGAGGGGCAAAACTGCGATAAACGAAGAAAATTGAATTTTTTAATTCAAATTAACGTGTTTATCGGTTTATATAATTTTTAATTACCATAAATGATCAGCTCGCTCGTTCCATATTAATAGGATGAACTCCATATCTTCAATTATTTTCAAAAATTAAATTTTTTAGTAAGTAAATAAGAGCTTGACAAAATCAAATTTTACAAAAATCAGCATTTCAAAGAATATTTTATTTAAAAGCTAATGTGACACTTTCACGTTAGCTTTCAAAAAAATCAAAATCAAAAAAAAATCAAAAGCAAAAAACATTACCCCGTCCGCTTTCTGCGTAAACGAAGTCTGAAGTGGCATCTATAATGTAAATTCTTGTTCGCAGACGCAGACTCTCTATCTGCAGACAACTGTCAGAGTAAAGTTAAAATGTATTAAATTGCATGAAAGTGTTAGAAATAAAAGTAGTCGTTCGCAATCGTGGAAAAAGTTGATTGACTTTTAACTTTCGAAACTTTCTATATGAATTCAAGTGGCAAATAATTGAATGGTTTGAAAATAAAAAATACAAAAGAAGCCATTTCCTTTTAATTAACTATACTTAAGTATATTTATTTTTTTTGCAAGATTTTTAACATAAATTTCAACTCAATTTAAAATATTCAAGAAACAAAATATTAAAGTAAATATGTATTAGTTAAAAATAGAAAAACCAAAATTTAATTTTGCTTAATTTTTTCACTTTAACCAAATCTCATTGTACTTATAGATATTCTTTTGTAGTCTGGCGTAAAGATTGCACATAAAGAACGAAACGAGAATTGTATGTATGTATTGTATATAGTTGTATTGTATATACTTAGATCTCCAGCATAAAACTTGAAGTGAATACAAATTTGATTTGTTTAGTTCAAATGTTATGAATTAAGTATTATTTAATAATTAAATTCAAAATTGTATCTAATACATATATATAAATATATAGATACTGTAAATATTATTCTTCAAATTTTATACATACTTACTTAGTCTAAAAACATTTATTTCATATATAAGTACTTCTACTTAGTTATAACTTTGATTAAATACTTATCAAGAAATTGATAAACTTGAATTATTAAGGTGTATGATAAGTATAACTTAAATGTCTATTCGCCGTTCAATATCGGTGCCCGGAAATAATGCCCCAAGAAATAAAGTCGATGCGGCTTTATTTCCCTTCTGATGCGGATATAATGTCGAAATCGCGAATTTCAAAAATTCGGCTTTATTACCGCTTTAAAAAGGAAATAAAGTCGAATCGACCTTATTTTCATTTTCTAAATATGTATTTCATTTTTTCTTTTGATTCTGACATCAGTGATACATGAGGAATTTCTGTTGAAATATGCATAAAAAATAATTAATAGGGATTTTAGACTTGAATATGAAATCAGAGTGTTCCATTTTTCCAGAACAAATTTACTCTGGAATCTCGTACACATACATATTAGTAAATATTTTGAAAAAAGGGGTATCCAATTTTTATCCAAAACTCTAAAATCTCTCCTAATACGTTAGCTCTACATATTCCATTACACTCTTCTTTTAATAACAAAAAATAGTGTGGGTCTTAATTCCAATTCAAAAGGAAGCCCGAAAGGAAGCCCGCGGGCTTTAATCCCTTTTAATTATGGGCTTTAATTCCAATTTAAAAAGGAATTAAGGCCCGCGGGCTTTATTTCTTCGGGCGTTCTGTCACTGTACCATAATAAAAATATATTATTTATTTTTGTTTTATTTATTATTTTATTTATTTCTAATGCCATTTCTAGGAACTTAAATATTTTTTTGATATTAGCATCAGTGGACGTGTATACCAACAGCGTAGGGAAGCACCCGCCTGGGAGTTCTCAACAGCCCACCGGCTACTTGATGTAGCTGTCTCGCCCGCCGGTTACCGGCAGGCAGCGCGCGGGTGGAATGGAAAATAATATAAAATAATCATAATATGGAAAATAAAAGTAAAGTAAAAAGTAAGTAATTGTTGAAAATATTCGGATTTTATAATCGATTACAAAATCAATGTTATCCGCTTTTTCCAGAATATGTAGCTATAAATATTCAAAAAATTTGCTATTAATAGTTAGAAAATATTTAAAAAATTTGTTATTAACATTTATTGTCTTACATCTGTTATTTTACGGTATTCGACGGTGTTATTAATCGGTATTCGACTTTATTTCTTTTTCAATCTCGGCATTATTTCCTTTTCTAAATGATAACAAGGCCGAATTCTCAAAATTCACGATTTCGGCTTTATTTCCTGGGGTATTATTACCGAGCACCTTCAATATCTATATGATTTAACGTATTATTATTTAAATTACAATAAATATGTAAGTAAAATGATCAATTAATATTTAATTTTAAACATTAACTATTAATTAAACACAAAAAAAATAAAAAATTATTTAATTGATTGTTTATTTAGAATTAATTTGTTATATCTACATATATAGACTACATAAATCATGAACAAAAAAGAAATAACGAAAAAATAAAATTTTAATTATTTTATTTGATAGCAAAATTAAATATTTGTAACAAAGTATTTGCAGTTAATTGTCATTGTAGAAGAATAAATAACTGCAGGTACTTGTAACTGCTATCAATTTTATTAGTTGCATAACATAAAATTTTACCATATAAATACATACATATATACTTATATAATATATATATATTTAATAGTTATCATAATAAACTGTGATAAACATTTCAGTCCTTGTTTTATTTTATAACTAAAACAAAAAAAATTTTGATTCATTAACTCAAACTAATTAAAAATTCAATACTTATACTTACTTAAGTTCTTATTGTTTATTATTCGAAATATTTGGTTATGTTATGAATAACCCGCAGAAAAAAAGGCATTCATATATAATTTGACAGAAATATTTAGAATTTGTTTTTTTTGTTATATTCTCAAAGTCTACACCCCATACATATATATAACATTATTACTTTTTGCATTTAAATTTCGTATTGTTTAAAACTGCTACTGTTTTATGAGACTGTGTTTGCCACAAGCGCACTTTACATAAATAAAAATAACTATAATGACAAAAACCATTATAGTTATTCCATAGGAATAATGGAAATAAGTAAATTATGTAAAAAAGCATTGGAATTGAAATTTTAACCAGAAAATTTCTCACTTATGTAAATATTAAGTTATTTACTACACGTATATAACTATAAAACAATTACTTACTAGACCTTATAACAGTCAATACAATATTTAGACTTTGTAACTAAAATTACATTTTTTCTAATCTTTGGTATTTAAGTAAGTAAGTATATATGTCTAATACATGAGGTTCATAATGATTCATTAATTGTTAACTTTTTATTTCCATATTTATTGAAAAGATGTTTATATCTATCATCTCTACACAAAATCCTCTAGAAATATACTTAACAACGTTATATATTTCGACGTTATGTACTTAATACATTTTTAATAGCATTATTTCAAATTGTTTACGTTTTTCTTATTTTTTGCCCGCATATTTAAAATTTAACTAAAATATAAGTAAGTATAGTTAAGTAAACTTTTAACTTTTTAATATTTTAATAATAAAAAGAAGAAAACTAGGTACTACATAATTTTATTTAAATTTCTTAAACTGAAAAGTAAAAACAAAAAAACAATACGATATTTAATGAATACATTTAGAAAAGTTCCTTTCTCATGCTTTTAAAAACATTTTTCAGAATGTTTAAATCTTGTTTGTAAAAGAAATTATGGTCATTTTAATTAAAACAAAGATAATTGTCCTTTAAGGCCCCACATCTTTAAAATTATTGAGCCCACAATTTAACCCCCATGCAATACTTTTGTCTACACATTATCCCCTACACCATGGTTTATGTCAATGCACTTACTTACAAATCACTCCTGTATATATTACCTTTTCTTAATATCTGTTGTCTTTTAAGGGCAAGAAATAATCAAGTGTTTCGTTAAATTTTTGAAAATTTTGTTTTTCTTTTTCAAAATTTTATTTAAAAAAAATGGTTTTATACTTATAACATACTTAGATGATTTTTATAAAATTCCATATAAGTAAGTATAAGACTAAATGTTACATACATATAAGACTAATCGACAGTTTAAACTAGGAGTAATTGTCTAGTTAATTCAAGACTACAAACCTACTCAAGAAATCAGTACTTATAGTGTTGAAGGATGTAACACTCCTAAAATAAAATAAAAAATATTGAGTTAAAACCAGTCCATGAGTTTAAAAAGTTGTACTAAATATAAGAATAAAATTCTTGTAACAATAGGTTTAAAATGTACTCGGTACTCACTTATAAAATCTAATATAGTTACGTCTATGTATATAAGTAAGTATACTAAATTTCAAAATACATAAGTAAGTGAGTATTATAAATTCTAATCAATTTTTAATACTCAAAGGCATTTAATTCTGAGCTGTTATTGGAAGTCACTGTACTTAAGTATATAAAAACTTTTCTGCTTTACTATTAAACTCATAATTTTAAAGCATTTAAAAAGCATATTATCTATATAGGACATAGATAATCGTATATATACTTATATATATTATAGAACTCAATTAAGGAACAAACACTATGCAAAAACAAAAAAAAAAAAACAAAATTTACTAAAATATTGTTAATTTGTTTACGTATATAAAAACTATAAACTAAATTTGTATTAAATAAATTAAGTATATGTATATACATTTATACCAAGTACTTATATATGTATATATATGCAAGTTTTGTATATGTATACAAGTATATAAATTTAAGCTTACATTTTATACTATGTTCTTTTATAACTACGTATGTACTTACTATTTACATATGTATGTACTTAATGTTTATATAAATAAGCATATTATATATTTATTTATTTAAATTAAATTATCACTTGTCAACTTAATGGGTGTGAAAATAATATTCTTTTAATATTGAATTATAATTTTGCATATGAGATAACTTTTAACAAATAAAAAAATAAATTAAGTTGCTTTAAAATATCTTAATTTAAGTATGTAAATAATAAAATAAAAAAAATGTTATCATTAAAAGTTTCTATCACTAAAATTAAGATATTTTAAATTAATTTAAAATAAATAAGTATATTTCTTAAAAAAGAAAATTTAAGTATAAAAAAATCAAAGATTTAGTTTAAGTAATTTTAAATAAAATTAAAAAGACTTAAAACATACAAATAAAATGATTTAAAAAATGTATTTGATAGAAATAAACTTTTATTGATGATGATAGGTTTAAAAGTACTGTAGATAAAACTACAAAACAATATAAAACCTAAAAACTTGGACCACCTAAGCTTATCTGTTTTTGTTTTTTTTTACGCCAAAAGTCATTAAAATTTATTTTTTTTTAAAAAAAACTGAATTAAAACTTCGACCAGTATATTAAATAATTCTGACAACACAATAATATAAAATACATTTTTTATATATAAACGTGTATATAGTTAGTTATATAATACAAACTGTTAGTTCACTCAGAAAACATCGACAAACAACGATGCATTTTTTTTTGTTTTTTTGTTTTTGGAGTTACAACATTTTGATTCTAAGAATATTATTTTAATATTGTAGTTTAGAGTTGGGTTTTAACTTTAACTTAACATCGATTTAACGAAAAAAATTAATGATCTCGAAATAAACGAAAAATAACTTAACGTTTTAAAATTACAATAAGTACTTACTCTTTATGTACCTAATGTAACTAAATTTACAAAACCTTGAAAAATGTTTTCACTTTTTGAATTTTCATATTTAAGTACTTAAGTACATACATAAGGTTAAGAAAGAATAGTAATCAGGCAAAAACTCAATTCCATATTTTCGATTTTTCGGGAGTTCTAAAATTAATGAATAGATATAAGTACTTATTTAATACTTAAGTACTTATATGTAACTAGGAGTGTTTAAAAATTATTACTTAGTCATATACTGATGCATTTGTATTAACAATTTATTTTTTTATTTAAACTGTTTTAGCAAATTGAAATTAAAGTTTACTTTTTAAATAAATACTTACTTACTTTGAAATCGAAAATGCAAAATGTAGAAGAAAATGTAACTTAAAAAAGTTTTGTAAATTTAGTACTTAAGTACTTATGTAAACTCTTTTAAACTTGTTTTATGTCAATAAATATATATAACTAACTATATACTTTTAAGTATATATATACTAAACTGTAACCTTAGAACAATCATCAAGGATTCACAAAATGAAAATAAGAACCTTCCATCAAAGTTAATTACTAACTACTTATTTTTAAAATAAGATTAACAAAATAAAGAAAAACAGAAACTTACATACTTTATTTTAAATTAGCATTCCACACTTGTATTTAAAAATACACCTATTATATGTACAAATGAACATGTCAAGAGGAAAATATTATCGGCTTTTTTTAAAAAGTTTTTATATAATTTAAGAGTAAGTTTATATAAACATTTTAATTATAATTAATTAACATAATTAATATAATTTTTTTTAATTAAATTAAAAATTAAAATTTTCTAAAAGTAAGTAATTATAAACCTCATAATGTTTAAATAAAATAAAATGTCTTTCATACTTTAAAAAAAACAGGACGCTAACACAATTTTGTAGCAATTAACTACAGACTATATAATAAGAATAAGTATAAGGTATACCTTACATATATAAACAAAGATACAAATTTAATAAAGTAAGTATATATGTAAGTAAGTAAGTAGTACACTTATATATATCTTATAACAGCTTACATATTATTAATTTTAATTACAATTTTAATTTTTTAACAAATTTATGAAGTAAATATTAATTAATTAAACAGGTTTCATTTTGCAAAAATAAATACAAAAAACAAGATTTTAATTATAGAAAAAAAACATCGATGGTTCATAACATTATTTATTTACACACAGTAAATAAAAAAGAAGACACTCAAACGTATAGGTACTTATTACAGTTTTTTAAAAATGTAGAAATTTTAAAATATGACGAATATAAAATAAAAGATCTGAACTCTTAGGTAAACAAATTCAAATATTTTATTTTGACAATTAATTTCGGACATATTAAACTTGAAAGCGACGTAAAATTAGAAAATAGTCCAAACCCCCCGTGTTGCGTCATAAGTACCACGTGTCAAGCTTTGCTTTATATTGTAATATATCCCATTTAAAACAATGTAGGAAATCTATTTAAACGTCAAAGCGAAGCCTGAGGCGAAAGCGAGCATTCTAACATCATCTTTAAAGGTCTATGTTCGAAAATCATCAAAGACTAAAGACTAATTACTTAATTACAAATACAAACTTTATTTTTAGTGCTTAATATAATTATACTTATTTAATATTTATTGTACACAAGTAAACACATTCAGAAGTGTTTTTTTGGAACCGAAGCTTAAAGATGTGTTGAATAAAAACAAAAGATTTCGATTTTTTTTGAAAAAATCGAATCAAATAACTAGAAAAATAATTTTTGGCTTTAAAATTATAATTTGTAACTTACACTAATTTATTTCCTTAAGAACATTGACATTTTGGAAGATAAAATAAAATTAAAAATTTTAAATTGAAGAGAATTTCTTTTGGACCATATACAAAATTAACACAGCACAATATTAAACCAACCAAATCAAGGCGCCACTTAAAGATTTTAAAATATATTTAAAATTTTAAATGAAAAATTTAATAATATTGAAAAATATAAGCACTTATTTAAAGAATTTTTTATACAAAATATATATGTAGGTATAATTATATACAGAGTGCTTCACATATATAAGATTGCAAATATTTCAGGGAATGATTTCTGAAACTACAACTAAAAGAACATCGTACGGGAGAGGAAGGGTTTATTCTCAGTAGTTTTCGTGTTAAATTACAGTATAATGATACCTTAATGGTGAATTATAGTGTAATGATATCTTAATAGGATAAGTAAGACAAAGTTAATTTATGTAGAGCATGTGGCTCAACTAACTGGTAATAACTATAAATAAGTTAAAACAAAAAAACTTAAAGTTCAAATATCCTTAAACGTGTGAGCATATGTATATGTACCCCTCCAATAAGATTTTTTATTTTTAGCCTAAGCAATATGTATTTGTACTGAAATAATTGAACTTTTATGTAAAACACCCTGTAGGTATATATATATATGTATATATAAGAATATATATATATAATATTATTATTTTTTCAACAGAAATTTAATAAAATAAAAGCTATCTAAAACTGAATAAGTATCAAAAGATTATATGGTAGAATATAGAACCATTTCCAAATATTACAAAGATAAAAAAAAGTATGATAAATATAAGTTTATATATATATGTATAATATAAGTATATATCAGCAAACATATAATCAAATATTTTTCATCTTAAAAAATGCATTTTTTCTTCACAAAGTACATTTAAAAAATTAAATATTTTCTTAAATTTCGAATTTTATTTAAATACGATAAGACATTCAAAAGTTCATTGAATTAAAATATTAATTGCTATAAAAAGCGAAGAAAGTAAACAAACCAATAAAATATAAACCACAAAATTTATTTAAATAATTTATTTTTATTAAAATATCACCTTAAGTATAAACTAAAACGAATTTAATTTTTAAAGATAGTTGAAAGTTGAAATGTGTTAAAGAAATCAAAAATATTTTATTGTTTTGGTGGTTTTAATATTTAAGTTAGTACTTATAGTTTTTTAAAAATTTATAAGTAAGTATACAAGATATATAAGTATAACTACTTATATACTTGCATACTATAAGTATATAAATATAAATTTTAAATGCAATAGATTATGATTAAAATTGGTATTTTTAAACATTTACTTTGTGGCAAATTTCGATTATTTAAGTTAAACTGGCAATAAAAAATAATTTTTTTCTCTAATCTTTAATTGCTGAATTGCGTTTTTAAACATTAAATTACAATTCCAAGACTCCGTGTAGACCGTTATAATAAAGGTTTTCACGTAAAAGTGCAAACTAGTCTTGCATTGGAGGATCGAAGGATTTGAAGAAATTTTTAAGAAATTGTTGTTGTTTGATGTATAAAAAATATACCTACATCGATGCTCCAATTCTAGACTAAAATATCCTCTACCTTCCCTATTTCTCTAGGCAATTATTTAATATTTAACTCAAAGAAATTTTTTTGAAGTTTATTATTTATTTAATTTGATAGGATACTTCTTTCGTTTTTAGAATTTATTTGGAGTTCGGTTTTGGAATTTATTGAGAGTGCATGAAATAAAAATACCACAATAGTTTTAAAACTTTTTTTTTTTTTTGTTTTTCTTTTACTTATTTAAAAAAAATTTATTTTCCAAAATCAAAGCTAAAAAATTATATTACCAATAAACATTTCCCTAAATTAACTTTTAAAATTTAACATTTCTGTCATCTGTAATTTTGTACTTTTCAATTTATATTTTGCATTGAGTCGTTCACATAAAATACGGTTTACATATCGATTTCATTTTCCTTCGATGCACTTTTACGTGAATGCAGTTTTCTTCGATACCCTTTACTTACCCCTATTAACTATATTACAACATGAATTAAACAAATAATATAAAGAAAACGCCTAAATATATGCTATTTATATATTATATTCTGTGTTACATTTTACACTTAATATAAGTACGGGGCTTCGGTAGCCTAGTGGGTAGGCATGTGGCGTATTAACCGAAGGAGTGTGAGTTCGATCCCTGCACAGGTCGTAAGTTTTTTTCTTTAGATACCCCCTTACGAGCCAATATAATGTAAATATAAAGTATATAATATAAACAAAATAAATAATATTAGTATATAATTTAATAATAGTATAAAAACCTATAATGGCCTTAGTAGTCGTTGGTTCAATAATATTGCACTGCATTAATGTATGTAATATTAATATAAATAAATAAATAAAATATAAGTACATACATAGTTATATAATAAAAGGAAACCGAAATAATGAAATAAAGTAATAGTTACTTAGTACAAAAACAAAAATACAAAAATAGTTAGTAATAATAATAAGGAGATAAGTATATTTATGCTAAAATGAATAATCAATTTAAACAAAATGTCTATAGAAATAAAAAAAATTAAAAATTTAAATTTTTCAATTCTCATACGTCAAAATTATTTTATTTTACTATGAATTTATTGTACTTTTTTTTTTTTTTTTTGTTCTTGTTCTTGTTTCCTTCCAAATCTAGTCAACAATTCACAATATTGCAAATGACTCAAACATTTATATATACACAACAACCTACAAAATAAAATAGAAACAAAATATGTACAAAAAAAAAAAAAAATATATTAATATCGGGCATTGTGCCAACCAGAATAAAAACAAAAAAAAAAAATAAAAAAACAAATTAAAATTTAAAGCAGTTATTAGACTTGACTTCTGGGGTACTTGGCGCCTTATTTTCTTCAATTATAAAATGTATAATATATACATTTATATATTTTTATAATATATATACATGATATATGTATGTAGTTATAACCGATTCATTTAGTTCATTTTAGTTCAATACTTTATGTAAATCATTTTGTTATTTAACTATATATTATATTGTGTGGGTATATATGGATGTAATGAAAATTATTTTATTTACTTTAAAATATGTATATGATTTACTTATATAATGTAATAGAGTTTCTAGTGTTCTTCTAAAGGAAAATTACTATAAGTATATATATGTATATAGCAAAATAGAAAATCGTTTCAATTCCAATGTATTTTTATTGTTATTATTGTAATTTTTCTCAATTTAAGCGTAAATTTTCTCACAATATTCTTTTATTATTATTATTCTTTTTATTAAATAAATACATATGTATACGTATATAAAGTATACTTACTTATATAGTTTAATATATTCATTCTATATTAATAAAATAATAAAAAATTAATGATTTTGAAATTTATATATATATTATATGTACCTACATATGTATGTATTTAAATATGATGTAAAGAATTTAATACAAAATGGTAAATTTCAGAATCAATGATCAAAAGTGCAAATTTATGGATAATTTCACCATTAAAATAAAAAATACAAAATTAAATTTTTATATAACTAATAAATTAAGTGAAAAGTTTATTGGAAATACGATTTGTTTACAGAAATGTCCAATATAATAAACAAATATTATATTTAATTTTTATTTTATATATGTATTTACATAGTTATTCATTGACAGCTTTTTGTTGAGTTTATTTTGTTAACATCAAATAACAAGAAAAATCAATCAGATAATGGGTGTTTTTCTTTTTTAGTTCAGATTTGTTCTCTGAACAGATATCGAGTGTATAGAATACATTCTGAACAGATTAAAAATATTACAGCTTTAACCTGTCAAAAGTGTCAAATCATATAAAAAAAAAATAAAATTTTTGACATTTAAATTCAAATGCTCTACGATATCTGTAAATGCAAATCGAACATTTAGATCATACTCTGAGCACACTCTGAATGAAAAAAGAAACACAAATTTTTTTTGATTAGTTCTGGAAATTAAAGGCAAAAAAAATTAAAGGCTTTTTTTTATAAAAATTCTTACTTTCAGTAGACTCTAAGACCGCAGTGCACCTACAAAAACATAGAAGAACATATTCAACTAGAGTTGATGTTAAATTTCCCTATAGATTTATGCCGTGTGGTATCACTCTGACAGAAGAAGTTTTGAAAGCTATGTTTTGAAGAAAAGTTAATAAGATTTGTTAAAGAAAACGCAAAAAGAATTATAAGTAAGTTATTTTTTATCGGTCAAAAGACCAAATAAAATACAAGTAAGTATAACAAAGTAAATTAGAAATATTTACATAATAAGTAGTTACGATATGGGTGAATCCTGAAAAAGTTTAAATATTTAAGTAAGTAACTAAGTATGTTACAAACTTAAATTCTGAAAGTAGTGATTCGAAAAAAATGTATTCTTACAATACATTTGGCGTTTTTTTAAGCTCTGCCTTTCTGAGCGCACATAAGCTTATACATAATTTAAGTTTTTTTTTTTATTAAATAAGAACATCCTCAAATCACACACTACACTATATAGTTATATATATACTTACGTGCTCAGAGCGAACATTTCGGCTGAGCAACTAAAATGAAAAGTATAAATTTTGACGTTTGTTTAAAAAAGAAAAGTAATTTTTTTATTTGCTTTCATTGATTTTAATTATTTGTTTATTTTATTCATTAATTTTTATTTTTAAATTTAACAGCTAAATATTTCAACAACCGTTCGGTTCGTTGTATATAATGAAGATAAAATATGACCAGTTTATTCACAAAGTTATATTTGAAAAAAGTGCATGTTCATGTTTTTAATACATGTTCGACTGAAAGCATGATCATAAATTTGATTTAAAAAGAAAAATGCCTTAAATGTGTTCTAGAAGTAGAAGAAAAGTATATGTATTCTTAATTTTTTATATCCTAAAGGTAAGTGAAGGGTTTTCCAATTTGAGTATATGATTTCTTTTCAATAAAAAACACACTAGTTAATTGTTAAGGAAATTCAAATGTTTTTTATTTAATATGAAGTACAATAATGGATACAATTAAGTTCTGAATAAAACGTCATTCAAATGGCCTCCACGACTTCTTTTGCAGGAACGAATTCGATGAACCCAATTTTCGAGCACTTTTTCCACTAAATCAAGTCGTATGTCATGCGGTAAATAAATAAAACTGTCGATTTTGGTGCGAAGAAAATCAACAAATTATTCATGAACAACCATTACATTCACCTAAATTGACAGTTTGGTGTGGTTTTTCGTCTGGTGGAATCATCGATCCGTACTTTTTTCGAAATGAAGCTGGTAACACCGTTACTGTCAATGGAGAGCGATATAGATCGATGATAACCTACTTTAAACAACAAACAAACGAAATTGGAAGAAGTTGATTTTGACAACATCTAGTTCCAACAAGTCGGGGCTACGTGCCACATAGCACGTGCAACAACCGAATTATTGCGAGAAAAGTTTGGAGATTCGATTATTTCAAAAAATTGTGACATTGAATGGCCTCCAAGAAGTTGTGATTTAACACCATTAGACTATTTCTTGTTTGGTTATTTGAAGTCATTGGTGTTTTACTAATAAACCAGACTCTCTTCAAGCTTTAGAAGTCAATATTGAACGTGCTATTCATGACATACGATTTGATTTAGTGGAAAAAGTGCTCAATTCAATTTAGTGTAGTGGAAAGTCGGGTTCATCGAATTCGTTCCTGCAAAAGAAGTCGTTGAGGCCATTTGAATGACGAACTTAAGAACTTAATTGTATCAATTATTGTACTTCATATTAAATAAAAAACATTTGAATTTCCTTAACAATTAGTGTGTTTTTTTTGAAAAGAAATCTTATCACTCAAATTAGAAAACCCTGTATATATAACTATAAAGAAGTATCCTTAAAATTTTTCTCTTAGAAATTTTCCAAATTTTTATTACTTCTTAGTTTATGTACATAGATTTTTAACTTTATTAATTTTTCAGTGAAAATATCAGTGAAAAACTAATGTTATACAAATAAGTAAGAATATTAATGAAAATATGAATATGAATTCTTTTTTTTTGTAATAAATTACTTAACATTTATTTACCAAAAAAAAAAAAAACTAATCGTTGAACAAACTATTTTTTATTTGATTTAAATCAAAATTTATCCTTCTGTTTATTTTTAGATTTTGATAACATTTGGCTACACATATATATGTATATACGTATATATAAGTACTTATCTAAACTTTAAAAAATTGTAATCTGGTAATTTACCAATCAAGTTTTTATACCTATAAGTAAATATATGTAATTATAACTAAGTATTAATAAAATAAGTAAGTAACTGCAAAAAAAACTCATAACCTATTCTTAAAATCTAGACTGTCCAATCCGATTATCGATTAATAGGTTAATCATATTTTTTTATCAATTTTCGATTAACCGAATAATCGTTTTTTTTAACAATTACTATATTTTTTATAATTAAAAAAAACGAAAAGGGATATATATTTTAATTATTTTTTGATTTTTTAAAGTGGGCTAACGATATGTAATATAGTGGTTGTCATGACAATAGCAACAGTAGATTTTATTTGGTTTTCTAGTTTTCTTACAGTTTTGCATTTAATTTGATTGTTTAGTTTAGATTTAATGCTGCTACGTTTCATTTCATTTGGTTTGGTTTGATTTGTTTAGTTTATTTTTATTACTGCTGATTTATTAGTGCGTGTCCGTATTTAAAAATAATTTATTTTAAAACTTAATTAATAAATAGTCCTCACAAATGTCAACTCAAAAATCTTTAGTTTGGCTATATTTTACCAAGCTCTCGAAAGAGAAATCCAAATGCAATAATTGCGGGCAAATTATACAATGTAGTGGTGGAACTACCACTGCAATGAGGAATCATTTAAAGATTCATGATGTCAATATTGAAAAAAGAAATTCTGATGAAGGTGGAGAAGGTTCATCATCTGCAAAAATTAAACCCTGCGCGAATAACATTTTACATTTTGTTAAAAGAGAAACTTTAAATGAAATTCTAGCAAAATGCGCTGCAAAGGATGGGTTTTCTTTGCAGGCTATTTCAAAATGTGAAGCAATAATAGGATTTGTAAGAAGTCGAAACCTAAATATGCCAAAAAGTGCAACAACTGTAACAAAAAATGTAATGGATTTTTATGAGGAACAAATTGTTGAAGTCCAGAAAGAATTGCAAACTTTGAAAAAAGTTGGTTTTAAATTCAGCATTACAGTTGATGAATGGACTGACAATCGTGTAAGAAGATATATGAATGTTACGCTTCATTCCATTCATAAACCGTATGTTCTCGGCTTGATTCCTATTGAAGGGTCTTGTAATTCCGAAAAAACTTTGGAATTGGTAAGAAAGCGATTACATGAATTTTTAATTGATTTGGACTGTGATATCGTTGCTTCAACTCATGATGGTGCTGCAGTAATGGTGAAATACGGAAGGCTACTTAAAACTACTAGTCAGCTTTGCTATAATCATGGAATTCATTTAGCTTTTGTCGAAATTTTTTATAGAAAAATGTCACATTCTGGGCAGATAGAAGAAGCTGAGAATTATCTAGAAGAAAACGAATATTTTGATAGTACTGAAGAAGATGAAAATGAGAATGAAAATATTTTTTATCATGATGCAAATCTTAATTTCGACACTCTTGATCTAGATCATGAACTCCATGTCACAATTCGTCCAGATATAGGCCAAGTGCTGTCAGAAACGCGAAAAACTATTAACTTTTTTAAAAAATCCAATTTAAGAAATGGAATTCTTCAAAAACATGTCAAACAACAAGAAAATAAACATCTATGCCTGCTTCTGGACTGCAAAACGCGATGGAATTCCCTGGTTCCAATGGTCAGACGTTTTCTGAAAATTAAGGAATGTATCAACAAAGCCTTAGATGAAATAGGTGCTAGTAAGATTAAAGAAGAAAGCATCATTTTATTGAAAGATATTTTATTAGTTTTTGAACCTATACAGCTTGCGGTCACTGAATTAAGCAAAAGTGATTCGAATTTATTGAAAGCAGAAGCAATTTTTATATATGTATTTAAAAAGT
Organism: Poecilobothrus nobilitatus; assembly: GCA_947095535.1. Lineage (NCBI taxonomy): Eukaryota > Metazoa > Arthropoda > Insecta > Diptera > Dolichopodidae > Poecilobothrus > Poecilobothrus nobilitatus. The sequence continues at coordinate 237,285,499 of OX352773.1, read as the reverse complement.
TAACTGATCTAAACACAAATTTGTCTCTTGAAATGCTTGAATCTTTAAAAAAACGTGTCAATGAGCGCCGAAACAAAGATCTCGTGTCTCTTCTATATGTTTTACAAAATTGCACTTATCCAAAATCAAATGAATTTTTTACCTACTCATCAAAAGTTATCATAAAAACACTAGCAAATCTATTGTATAGACAATTATTTGCAACTAACCTTGTCGAACAAGAGACTTTAATTATAGATGAAGAATTGCCAGAATCAGAGGAAGAAAATGACGAATATTTAAAAATGCAAAAAACCATAGGTTGCTTTTTAACAGTTCCAAAACCAGTTTTTTCAAACACAATTGATAAAGATTTTAAATATGCTGAGGCAAATGGTATCCGAACGAACAGTTTAGAAAAATTGTATAATGGATTATTAACAATTCAACCTACTTCAACAGCCAGTGAACGTGTTTTTTCAGTTTCAGGAAATTTTATGACCAAAATCAGGAGTCAACTAAACATGAAAACTTTAAATGGCCTGGTATTTTTAAAATACTATTTTTTAAATAACGCTTAATACACTGTATTTTTTGAAATTTGTTTCTTTTTCTGTATTTTTTATTTCAATATGAATTTTTTAACTTATTTTTCTATAATTTTTATTTTAAAGTTATTTTTCTGTATTTTATATTTTTATGTGAATTTTTTAAGTTATTTTTCTAATTAAAAATTAAAAAAGTTTAAACAAAATTCTGTTTAACTATCAAATTATTTTTAGTTAGGATTAATCGGTTAATCGGTTATTGCCTAAAATAATAATCGACTATCCGGTTAATAAAAAACCGAATAATTTGGGATCTCTACTTAAAATCATATTAAGTATTAAAAACTTATTTCATCTTATTTCTGTAATTTACTTAACTAGTGAATCTGTAATGTAAATCACATTTTGTCTAATTTAAGCATCCGTATACTTATTTTATTTTTTATTTTATTAAGAAAAACTACAAAAAAAAATTTTTAAATTAATGTTTACTTACATTATTTAAAAAATTTATACAATACAATTACTTAAAACTGAACTTTTAATACATTAAATTTAAATCTAAAACAAAAAGTAATTTATTACATATTATTATACCTATAAGTATAAGTATATAATCTATATTAACATTTATATTAACATGCATGTACGTTTATAGATACTTACTATTTTATTACTAAATTTACAAATTTCGATTAGTCACAACTTAACTGCAAAAACTAAATTATACCTACAGGGGGAAGAACCCTTCAAATTTTTTTTTTTTAGTAAGAACGGTTTTGTAAGCGTCAAACAGGTGCCGCTTAAAACTAATAATTATTTTAAAAAGTTCAAAGTAAAAACTCACTTTGAATTTTAATTTTTTTTCTTTTATTTAGAATTTTTAGTATCTACCTAACTAAAACATAAAAACAAAATCCAAAAAAAAAAAAAAAAAGAAAAGGCTTTAATGACCATCAAATTACTGTCATTATTATTTAAATTTAAAGCAAAACAAAAAAAGAAAAAAATAAATAAGTAACTAAATAAGTAATCGAAAAAATTTCTAAAATTCTGAAAATATTTATGCAGATTTTATTTAATGTATTCAATATTTTTTTTTTTTTTTGCAGCTTTTTTAGTATACGTATATATTATATACTTATATATTTATGTGTTGTTATGACTCAACCACAATGTGTTTATTTAAAAAAAAAAATAAAAAAATCTAGTTTTTTTAGTTAAAACACCCAAAGATTATACTTAGTTATTTTTTTGTTTTTTGTCAGTATAACTAATAAAATTTTAACTCATGACAACAAAATTTTTAAAATTTTTGTGAATACATTAAAATTTTGTTAATAAAATCAAATTTAATTTCAGTATTATAGGTATTATTTAGGTATATCGTATAGGTATATATATTATAGGTATATCGTATTTATTAAGTTTTTTTTTTTTTAAATACATATGTGCAAACATATTCTAATTAAAGTAAGTATTAATTAATGCTTACATATTAAATGATTTTTAAATATGCAGATTAAAGTACTTTACTTATTTTAAAATTAGTTTAGTTGATCATTTTTAGGGGTGTATATTTAAGTTTAAAAACAATGAGATTGTGTCAATTAAAATTTTAAATATGTACTTAATCAAACATTGTTTAAGTTTTAGAAGATTAGCTTTAATAGAATAGACATAAAAATTGAAATTGACGAAAAAATTTTTTTTTTTAAGCTAAGTACTTAAGTAAGTATATAAGGTAACTCAAGTTGAAAAATTCATTTCATCTAAACTTTGATTAACACGTTTTTTTTTTCAGAGGAAGTTTTTTACGATCATTTCAGACAAAATTATAAGATAAAACTAAAAAAAAAGTTTTGAATTTAAAAAATAACTCAATCAGAACAAAAAATTATAATACTTAGCTAGAACTTTTCATTATTTTGTACATATAAAGTTTGAGCTAAAAAACTAATTAATAAGTAAATCTATCTATAATATAATACACAACATGTTGGCGAGACCTTGCCAACATATAAAAAAATATATTTTATATCTATAATAAAACACTCACACTGAATGTAAACTAAACTGGCAATGATGATATTTCTGTATATTTATTTAATAATTTAAAATTTTATTACCAGAGACACAAATCTTTGACTCAAAGTATTATCAAGAGACAGAAATCGTTCATTAAAAATATAAATAAATTTAGTAAATATTATTACGAGTGACCAAATTTTCCACTAAAAGTATTATCAGAGACACAAACCGTTCATTAAAAGTGAGTACAGTCAAAAAAGGAAAAGTACATACTTAAAAAAAAATAAATTCAGCAAATTTTTAATTTTTAAATTTGACCGCCACGTCCATTATGAACTGGTCGCAGCGGTAAATTAAAAATAAATTATTAATCTTTTGTTGGCGTTTTCAATCTTTGTTTTGGAAAAAAAAAATAAAAATAGGTACTCTTAATAAAATTAAAACGCCTGAAAGTGAAAAAGTGAGAGTGAGCAAAGTTTATAGTAAACCTCATATTTATAAGAAAATAATAGGCCGATTTTATTCTTGATTTTGTTTTCATTAGTATAAAAGCTGGTAAAAGCTTCGTAAAGCTGGTAAATTCTTTAAAATAGTTTTGTTTATTTAGGTTGAAATTTAGATTTTTAAGCTAAATTTTCGGTAGAACTGGTATAACATAACATATTCGAATTTTTTTTATTAATATAAGATTCGGCAGACTTAAATAATTATATTTCATAACAGAAGTCAGAAACTTACTAAATATTATAGAAACGGATAATAAAAAATAGCGTAGAAAATATCATTTTAGAAGCCTTCTCTCACAAAAGACTCATAATTTTGTACTAATTTATTATTAGACCATTAAATTAAAAAGCTGTCGAAAACGACCGTCACAAAAAAAAAGGCCCCGAAAATTTATGAAATTACATTATCATTATCTTTTATTAAATATACCAAAGACCTCTTCTAAAGTACATTTAAATAAAATAAATTCAGCAAATTTTTTTCAAGCAAAAAAAAAGTAAACGCAAAAGACTTGAAAGTAGTTTTGGTAATTAAAGTAATTTCGCGGCGAAAACAACTGTTTTTCATCGACATAAAAATTTTTTTTTAAAACTAAAGAAAAATAGAGAGTCTGGTAAAATTTTAACAAATATTTAAATTATTTCGATTATTGGTATTGTTTTAAATGTAACAAAAAAAAAAAATGTCGTAGCGGTTGGTGTTGGTTGGTTTTTCGCCGGTTTTTATTGTGCACTTTATACATGTGTTTCAAACAATTTTTGAGATATCGGCACGAAGTTTTATCCTGAATGTGTTTTTAGCTCAATGATTAAAAAACTGTCAAAAATTACCGCCACGAAAAAACGGCGAGAAAAAATTAATAAACTGTACCTAACATTTTTAATTTTATGTTTTTAGATTTGTTATATGTTTCTATATACAAGTCAGTAAGTGATTTCAACATTTTTTTAATGGTGCTGATGTAAAAATGAAATTTTTAGGTAGTTTATTAAGGGAGTCAGTATGATACCGCAAATGTTTTTGAATCTATAGAAATTGTGCAATTGCACAGGGGATTTTCTAGTAAAATTAAAATTCATTGAAGTTAACACTTTGGTGGACACCAAATTTTTAGAAATTTTCTATGGGTACATTTTTTTAATATATTGGTTTTTAAAAAAGATAAAACTATGCAATAAAAACGTAAATGTTTACAGTTTAGAATGGAGGGAGCAATGTGATAACTGATAAGTATAGAACAACCTCTCAAGATAATTGATTTGATACCTAGTCAGTGGTATATTCTATTTAAATTCTCTTTTCGTTACTTCCTGCACTTCCTTTTCGTAATGGCCTTAACTTAAATTTTCAGAATTAATTTTCTATGCACAGTAAGATTCTATTCTATAATGTTACTTACTAAGAGGACACAAAGATTTCTTTTTCAATACAACTACTTAATTAAATATACTGAAAAATAGACATTAAAGTAAGTATGTAACTATATTAATATAATTACATAATATAAAGTATTGTATATCGTCTCTAGAATGGCAATTTTAAAGTTTTGACATTATATGAAGCAGTTTCCCACTAAAAATACTTGTATGAGTTGATGTATAATTATGTCTCTGCGTGTTAAATATCTTTTATTTTTTTTTATTTTATAAGTTTTCTTATAGTTATAAGTACTATACCTTTCATAAAAGTATATATGTACATTAGTTAATAATTGACCGACATTTTTTATTTATTGCCTAACTAAATATAACTAAATATAAGTAAGTATGTAGTTACATACTTTAAAATAATTGCTTCAAAAAAGAAGGAAAGATTTTAATATATGGGCTCTCCTGAAAAATTTTGCAAGTTTTTTTTTTTTATATTAAGTATTAAGTATATTACTTAGTACTTATATATGTACTTAAATATATTTTGAAAGTAAAGAATTTCTACTCTCTCTCTCTCTGAAAAAGCTATTTTCATTATAAAATTGTATATAAGAAAAAGATAGCCAAACCGAATAACTACATACATACTTAAATAAATAGACACGACAAATTAATATAAAAGAATACTTATACTTTTTTATACTCTACGAGATGACAGCAATGTGTGACAGTCAGAAAAATAGATATCGAAGAGTTAATATAAAATCATATAATAAGTAAATAGGATATTGTAATTTATTATATTAAGTAATTCTGTTACATCCACCTATACATTAAGTATTAATCCGTTAAATGTAAAAGCATAAATATGTTATTTTTATTTAGTTTTACTTACTTCAGTTAATCTAATCACGTAATTGGTTAAATCTTTTGGAAGGACATTAGAGAAAAACGTGTAAAGTAATAAAATTTTAAGCTAAATAAAAAAAAAACACAAACAAAATCTGATTCGCAACAGCATAAATAAGTACTTACTTATACTTATATATTTGTAAATATTTTAGTTACCTATATGTATAAGTACTTAACTATATCTCTATAACTAAAACATATGATTATGTTATAACAACACATCATTATGTATGTATATGTATAAGTATGTATGTATAATTATATATGTACATCAGATATTACTTAAGTACTTAGTTATTTTAAATCAAATTTTTATTACTATGATGAAAGACTGCAAGAAAAAAAAAAAGAAAAAAAATCTCTTAAAATTAACAAATTACTAACTAATAAAGTAATTGAAAACATTAAACAATTAATTACTCATTAATTACATAAGTATTTCATTTTAATTGTTTTTAAACTTCTATTAAATTTAGTCAATAAATTATTTTCAATCTTAAAACAACTGAGATTGAAAATTTTTTTAAAAACCGTAACTACTTATACTAAAATAATTGAAGCAGAAAATATAAGTAAGAGGTGTTTTAAAAAAACAAAAAAAAAAAAAATACGAGTAATTTTAAAAACAAAATTATTTTTTATTATGAAAATATAAAATTAAAATGAAAGTAAAATTAAAAAAAAAAAAAAAAAAATAGAAACATTTTTTTAATCTTTTGCATTTGTTTTATATTTTTTTGCTTGGTTTGTTATCAGTTTAGATTTTTTTTTTTTTTTTTATTTTCAGTACTTTATAATGATATAGTTTAGTATGATAAAAAAAATAATATTTTTTTTTTATTTTTTCTTTGTTTTAATTTTTTTATACTTAAATTCTAATCATGAAAAACAAAAATGCAATTAAAATTATTACAATTATTATTAAAAGTCATAAATGATATAATACTTAATTATAAATAGTTCATAAGTAAGATAATAAACTATATAGTATTTTTGTTTTATAATACTTAGTATCAAACGAAAAATGGAGGGAAAAAAATCCCAAAACCTCCCACAATTCTAAATTCAATACAAAAAAAAAAATAAATAAAAACAGTATTTTTTTATATGGACTTTTTTCTTACTCATATTAAAAATTATTTAAAAAAAAAAAAAAAATTTTTTTTTTTATTTTGATGTTTTGTTGTTAAATTATGATAACGCTATCAATTTATTTAATATGCTGGTATGTGCTTTAATATTTTTTTTTTTTTTTTTGTTATTCGTTCAACAACAAAATATGACTTCTTTTTTTTTTTTTAAATAAAAAAAAAAAAAAAAAAACTCTCTTTAGCAATCTCTGTTTTTGACATTTTAACTGCGGCCATTCTCAAAAATATAAGTAATTATGAAATAAAATAAAATTAAGAGGCTCATATTATATACATATTATAAGTATATAGTATGTATATATAAACACTTATTTTATTCAAAATAGTATTACTTTTTTTCCTTTATCATAAATATTAGTTATTCACATATGTAAAAACATATGTATACAAGTATATATATTTAGTTATGTACATAAGTATACTATTAGTTATTACTTATACTTATTATACAGGGTGTGTCCGGGACATATGGACTCAGTGATTGGGCGCATTAAAACAAACAAAAAATTGTACTGGAGGGGGAGTGGTCTATTGTGGACCCTTTTCGAGATATGAGGGATTAAAGATTTTTTAGAGACTTTTCATAAAAAAACCTGAACAGCTTGCTGTAGAGAGATAAAAAAAAAAATCCATTTTGTAAAGTTGGCAACTTTAATTTTTGTGTACTAATGATCCCTATATACTCAAGAGTTACAAAGTTATGAAAGTTCAAAATGATTTTAAACTCAATTTTCTTTTGAAACCCTGTACCTGGGTACTTTTTATAGCATATTTCAAGCCTTATAATTAGTATCTATAACTTTTTCTCTATCTCTAACCGTTTTTGATACATGAACAAATACAAAAGTGTGTTATTTTTAATCGCTATAAGTATTATTTTCAATCACAATAGAAAAGTGTGTTATTTTCAAAAGTATATTAACACGTTTTGTGTTGTTATAACACACTTTTCGATTTTTTTTTTTTATATCTTACAGCAAACCGTTCAAAAGTTATAGATTTTTTTATGAAAAATCTCTAAAAAATCTTTAATCCCTCATATCTCGAAAGGGTTTACAATAGACCCCCCCTCCATTACAATTTTTTGTTTGTTTTAATGACCCCAATCACTGAGTGCAGTGCGCGTACTTGATTCTCGAACACCCTGTATATAAAATAAAACGAAAATATTTAAAAAGAAATTTTTCAGAAACAACGTAAAAAGAAAGCAAGCAAAAAAGAGAAAAAATGACACTGTAATGTGAATAGACTTAAAATGTTATTTAATTTCATTTAATATAACAATATTTTAATACTTTTCATTGTTAGTTATTATGATATCAAGAGTTATTATTTTTGGTCACGTCTTATATAATATACATATATATATATATAAGAAACTATATATGTATGTACCTTTTTTACTTTAACTGAAGATACTGAAGATATTTATATTTTAAGTGAAGGCATTTTTTACTTTAAGTAAATTTATTTTATTTCAAGTGAAGAAAATTTTTACTTTAAATAAAGATTTTTTTTACTTTAAGTGAAGACATTTGTAATAAAAATTAAAGTAAAAAATTATTCATATATTAAGTAATATTAATACATAGTTATATATAATATTATATTATGAATACTTAGACATAAATAATAAACACATAAATAGTTATCTTCTCCAAGTATATATGACTTAGTTATTTAATAAATTAAATACTTATACTTAAAGTAATTAAATTAAATATTTAAGTATAACTAATTAACTATAACATATATAAATTACTGAAGTAAAGATTCTTTATTTAAAATAAAAATATCTTCACTTAAAGTAAAAATGTCTTCAGTTAAAGTAAAAATGTCTTCACTTAAAGTAACTACTTATTAGTTACTTAAAGAAAAAGAGGTCTTCAGTTAAAGTAAAAATGGTATTGTATACTTACTTATCCTTGAATTTTTGAAATAAATCTAATAAAGTATACTTACTTACTTAACTAAACATTTTTTTATACCTTTTTTGCATTTTTTTTTTTTGGTATGACGTCATAATAGAATAAAGGTAAAATCCCACCTTCCTCATCTTCCCATAGGATGAAAGTTATATGTATTTAACTACTTATGCAGATGCAGCAAAAAAGAAATGTACTATTAATAAAAACTCAATAAAGTAAAGTCATTTCGGTTAAATTTATAGTCAATCATATTTGAAAGAATTTTTCTATATAAGTAAAGATTTTGGATCTTATTTAGTCTATACGAATCACTTTTTTGTTTAATAATCAAAGTTTACTATTAACTACTAGTAAACAATAAATTGAATGGATTTCTTAAACAGAAAACGTTTTACATGTTATTTTAGATAATACTTATTATGTAGCTTTAAGTACTACAGAAGGGAAAAAACCTTTAAAAGATACTATTTAGATACTACTATTTATTTATCTCAAAATAAATTTTTCATACAGAATTAAAGAAGCTGTTCCGTACATACGATCTATAATTGTACGTTAATTTATTACTTAGTTTAGCCTTTTACATAGGGATCGGAAATCTTTATTTATTAGTTATCTTAACTTTAATTGCTACTTAGTAAAATTTGCGTAAAAAAAATATAATAGGTACTTATGTAGTTACTGTGGTTTATTTTGATGAAATTATCTTTACTTGGATTAAAATTATCTTTTCAATATTATGTTGACAAAAATTCACGTTAAAATTTATTTAAAACATTAGGAGGGCGGCTTTGGTTAGAGATAAATTAAAAATGTTATATTAACAACTTCATATGACCTAATTTATAATACCATAGAAACATAATCACATATAGGAATACTAAATAAGTAATTGAACAACTTATAACTATGTACTTAATTACTTATGGCTAATTTTGAAAATATGAATAAGTATTTACTTAAATGCGAAAAAAAAATAGATTAAAAAAAAAAATGTCATCGAGATGAATCTAAAAAAAAAACAAAACAAGTTTCAAATGCAATTTATGAAAATTTTAAATTACTAGCAAAGAGTTGATATAGTGTAAGTATACAAAAAACAGATTACAAATATAAATTAAGAGGTCAATAACAAGTGATACTTAAATATTCTATAAATTGAAGTATTTAAGCTGAAGTTAAAGAAGAAATAAGTTAGTATTGTAAAACACGAATATGTTCGAATAATTACTGTTCACGCTTTGTTGCCTTCAAATTATTAACTACACTTTGTGAGTACTATTAACTACACCTCTATGAAATTTGCCAGCTTTAGTACTTTTTCGTTTAACTACGCTTCTCAATCCTTTTCAATGCTTTTTATTTTAATAATTTATACTTCAGTTAAATTTTCTTAATTTGTTAGTCGGATAAATACTTAGTAGCTTTGACAGTCTAGTCATAAAATTTTGGCTATTTAAAACAAAAAAAGTAAGTAACTAGTAAGTACTTATGTTTTTGTAATAGAATACATTTGAAATTTTAATTTGATAAAAAAAAGTTTTTAGTTTACTACTTAAGTAGTTAAAGTGGAAATTTTAGATTTAGCAAAAAGTATTTTCATATATGTATACTTATATGTACATTATTTTCAACCTTTCAGTGTAATATAACATAAGTACTTAGTACTTACTTATTTTATAAATAAAAAAACATTTAAGTAGTAATGTAGTTATGTAGTTAGTTACTTAGTTAATTTATTAAAAATTAAGTAACAGGCTTCAATAAAACATTGAAGCGGGTTCAGGTAAGTGCTTTAATAAGGCATATAATTAACGAGTTCACTGTTCAGATAATTGCTTTATCCGTCCAAGCTAGTTCAAAAATTCAGAGAGGTACTTATTCAGGTAATATATAATAAGTAATGACATTTAAAAAAAAAAGATTTTTACTAAAATCAATTGTAAGTAACGTATTTATAAAAAAAGCTGCAATAAGTACTTAATTATTAAAAAAAAATGTAACTAAGTAAACAAGTTTTTATCGAACTATAGATGCACATAAATACATAGTTGGACATACAAAACACTATAAGTAAGTATATAACATACCAAAATTTAAACTTTAAGTACATATATTTTATTTTTTCTTCTTTTTTTTTTTTTGCAAAATAAAAGGCATCATAATTTCAAGTTGATAGCATTAAAAAAAAAAAAAAATAAAATAAAAAAAATCATCATGTTATCTTTGTTCTTTTTTGCGTTTAATGTCCATTGTTTTGAATCGTTATACTCTCTTCGCATTTCATTTTTGGTGTCTGCTTAAGGCCAAAAAGATCAAATACACACAACAACAATAAAATATCAAATAATTTAGTTATCTTTTCGTTTTTTTTTTTTTTGTCTTTTATATATTTAGGTACAAAAGAACACAGCAAAAAAAAAAACAAAAAAACTTGAAATGTAAATTTACTTGGAACCGAATAAAAAAAATAAAAATAAAGAAAAGAAAGTAAGAACGCAAACATAAGTAAGAAAGCAATTATATTTAAGAAGATGAGGTCAATTTATTTTTAAAAGTTCTTTGCTACCATTTTATCATCTCAAACACTTTGTAAAAAAAAAATAAATAAAACTTACAAAATATTTTAATTAAAAATCAATTGAATTTTAATGTAAAAGAAAATTACATATTTTCAATTTTATGAACTGATAAATATGTAGCTAAGTAAGTAAGTAGGTAGCTAGGTAGGGTGGTGAACTTCACGACGCTGCGTGAAGGCATCAATTAGCACTAGATTGCGCCATTTTGATACCACTGCACTCACGTGACCTGTTTTTTTAGATTGTTTGCAGTTTTATATCCAACCCGAGCGGTTCAGATACAAAATCAGTTCTTTGATTTTGTGTTTGGAAAGCTCGCTGAGGTTGTGGAAGAACGGTTTACCGAGTGAGAGAAGTCTGGCTCTAGCTATGGCCGGACAACTGCAAAGAAAGTGCTCCAGATTCTCACTTTCGTTTGCTTCTTTGCAACTCCTGCAGGAGATATTGTGTGGGATTCCTAATTTGGGTGCATGCGTGCCCACTGACCAGTGGCCTGTGATGATTGCCACTACTCTGGCTATGTCTGTGCGAGATTCGGATATCAATTCATTTGATTTCCTTTTATTGTATGTGGGCCGCAATGTTCCAGATATGGTGCAATTGCTCAGATTACTCCACCTATTTTGTGATTTCGCTATATACAAAGAAAGGATCCGTTCTTTACGGTACTAATTGGACAACTGACTCTTTTCGGAGAGTTAGTGATCTGAGTAGCTCTTTTGTTTGCTAAATCGTCAGCTTTTTCATTTCCTTCAGGAAGTAAGTAAGTAGTTACATAAAAATTAATACATAATTTAATGCAATATAAATTAAATAACTACATAAATTTTAAATTTACTTAAGTATGTCGAAATAATATTTTAATAACAACTATAAGTACCTACTCTGAGAGATTTGATTTTATATTTCATATGATTTCATATACTTAAGTTCAATTTTCAGTTCTTTTATAAAGTTTTGTTTAATTTATCGGCATTCAATTGATGAAATTTTGAGCTTTAATGATAAGTATTTATTTTGTAATAGATAACTGTTATAATAGATAGACTATGAATAGTACTGATTGATATAAAGTAATTATATAATATATGACACACATATAAAAACAACATGTGACTAATTCAATGAAAATAATTATTCCAAGTAAATTATTGTTAACTAAACATTGAAATTATAAGAATTTCTGGTATCTGTTTATTAAAAAAAAAAAAAAGAAAAGAAAAACACGTGCAACTTTGAAATCATACATATTTTTTTAATATTGAAGTATGTAAGTAAGTAGAGGAACGTAATTACAGAGAAAAATTAAATAAATCAACCAAAAATTCACAAACATTTTCTTTTGCTAAATCCATAATAAATACCAGTATAAGGATACATAATTATACCTAATTACTTATAAATGTTGTTGTTATATTGGCATGCATTTTAAATAGTTATATAACTAAGTATATGTAGTTATAACTACATTCAAGTTCCGTAAACTTCCGTTGGAATTGATTGATAAGAAAATTTTAACATACACTTTACTTATTTACTTTTATTTAAGTAAATTTTTTTAAATGCAATTTTATAAAAGGCCTTGGTAACTGAACAAAAGGAAAAAAAAGTATGTAGTTAGTCACTTAGTTACATACTTATTACATTTTGATCGGATTGATTTATAACTAAGTATTAGTTATGATATACTTAATAGTAGTCTTGTCGTTTTTTTTATAAGTACTAAGTATTGTTGTAAGTATATTTTGTTATACTTATTGTAACAAAATTGAGTCTTGGTTTATCATATTGTGTACAATAAACCCCAAAAAGTCTTTAAAATTTAAAAAGAATAAATAAGGAAATGTTTTTTTTTTTTTTTTTTTTTTTAAAATAACAAAAATTTTTGTTCTTTATGAATGCATTGTAAAACTAAGATAAGTAGCTTAATAATAAATCTTAAGTACTTATGTATCTATAGTTTGTTGATACTTAAATACTGAAATTTTTAGATTTAAGAGGTAAGCGACAACTTTTAATTAAATCTTTAATAATATACAAATTAAAAATGAATTTAGAAAAGAAAAAGGGGTGTCTTTAGTATTAAATTGTTTTTTTTTTTTTGTTTACTAAAATATCTAATTGCGATATCATCTGCAAATAAAATCAAGTCGATGACGTTTTACTTACATTATATACTTTGTTTTGAATCATATTTAATTAGCAAATTATTTCATTAATTTAAGTACATATTTTTTTTTTTCAGAGTACTCTTTTCTACTCCCAACTACACCAGCCCAACTCCCAACTACAAAACTACAAAACTCCCTACTCTTTTTCTTTTCTTTTCTACTCCCAATTACAAAAAAATTCGCATTCCATTTGCGAACTACTCCCAACCAGTTGATGGAACCTTTATTATAATACTTAGTAATAAATCTGTTAATACTTATTTTGAATTTCAAAATTTTTTTGACTTGGTGCGAAGATTTTATTACTATTTTTGTCTCAGGAGTCAGGAGTATGTAATTACATATAGTAATTTTATTACTTTTTAGAAATTGTTACTAACTACTTTTTACTACTATTTTATTACTTTTTAAGAATTTTAAAATTTTTGTCACCTGAAAAAATACTCTTTACTTAATCCTTTTTTTTTAATTTTTGAAATTAACAATGCGACATTTTAAAATATCTGCTCATGCTCAAAATCAAAATTCATGTTGTGATTTAAATTTGTTCTTTTATTATTGTTTTACTATTTTAAGTACATACAAAATTATTTAAAATTTAAATCTAACTATTACCAGTAAGTATTATTTTTTGAAACTTTAGTTACTTTTTAAAAATTTCCAGGTTTCATCACTGTTTCCAACTACTCTCAACTGTAATATTTCTTTTAATATAAAACGAACCGCAAATATTGTAAATTTTATATTACTTGTAAATATAAAATTTAAATATTGAAAATTTAATAAAATAAATTTTAAATATTGTAAATTTTATATTTCTTTTTATAAAATTAGATCAAATTTTAATTTGATCGAATAAGTACTTAAATATCAGAAAATTATTAAAAATTTACATTTTACGTTTTTTTTTTTCAATTTTAAATTACCATAATGAATTTGCACTTCTAAACAACATTTTATATATGTAGTTATATTCAGTAGATATGTACTTACTTACTTACTTAGATATAATATTCTCTCAATTAAACTCAACCAAGTAATTAAATAATTAAGTACTTAGGTATAAAAAGCTAATCTATTACATCAGCACAAATACTTAGATATAAGTATATATACATGTACATATAAACAGTATATGAAAAAAATTAATATGAACTTGACATAAGAAAAGTAAATAGGTGAAAATAAAAAGAAAAAAAAAAAGTGCAAGTAAATAAACTGGTACACTTTGTTCATGACCTATTTACCTCTCAAATATATTTAACTTACTAGGATTGAAAACAAATACAATTTGGCTATTGTACACTACATAACACTGATACAGATAAAAGGATTAGTTTTGATTTTCTGTTTAATCCTTAAACTTTAAGTAACTACTTACTTATTTCTGTAATTGCCAACAATATCATTAATGAATTACTTACTTATATTATACTATTAATAAAAAAAAAAAAAACAAATTACATAAGTAGGTATCTACTTATTTGTTTATTAAAAAAAAAAAATAACAACATTTGGTCATGAATTATAATAAGTATGTATATAAATATTCATGTTATCTTATCAGTTCAAGTAAAGAAAAATCATATCATTTATTATCATTCATTTTTTGAAATGTTTTTTTTAACAAAATTTTACAAATTTTCATGAAATTTCTAATAAAGTTATTTAAATTTTGGATTATTTTTTAATTATAAATACTTGTTTAATATTTAATTAATAAAACAAAAAAAAACTTAACTAAGTACATACCTAAATAAAAAAAAATAATAAAAATATAATTTATAAAATTGAAAAACCATAATTTTAACAGAAAAAAAACAGTTAAGTAAGAAAATACAAAAGATTAATTAAAATAGTTACTTAAAAATTCACTTACAGTCCAAATGTTTTTTTTTTGGTGCAATCATTTCTTCTGTTGTTGCTTTACAAACAGATTTTGCAAGACCTTGACCTGCTAAACTATGTCTAGCGGCCAAAAGTCTATCATTGATTGTTTGCCCTGCCATAGACATGATGATGGCTTATATTTTTTATTTTACAATTTTTAAAATATATATATATTTTATATATATAAAATTTTTTTACACGTTCTTTTTATTTTTTTTTTTGTAATATTAAAAAAAAAAAAAAAAACTACAAAATAAAAATAATAATAAAAATAATTTATATGATTTGTAAATCTAATTTAAACTGATATAAATTTTTTTTTTTTTTTTTTAATTTATATAACTTATTTTTTTTTTTTTAATTCTATCTACTTATATTCCGATACTTATATTATAAATTTTATTATTCTTTTCTTTTATATATATATTATTTGATTCTGTACACTTTTTTCTTTTTAATATTATTCACTTTTTTTTTTTTTTATTAATAAAATGAGCTTTGTTCACTATTTAAATTATTAATAAAAAAAAAAAAAAAAAAAATGGATAGGTGTAGATTTTATTTTTTGTTATATATTTTTTTATGTTACGTACGTTATAATATTATTTTGTTCTATTTAATTTAATTTTGTTATTTTTTTTGCTTTTTATATTTATTTATTTTTTTTTAGAAATACGGATACAATTGAATTCTTGTCAGAAATACAAAAAAAAAAAAAAAAAAAAAAATACAAAACTAAACAAATTTTTTTGTATGACAGAATATTTAAGAATTTTTTTTTTTATTTTTTAATTGATGTGTAATTGAAGAAAATTATTGAAATATTAATTCTTTTAATATAAAGATTTTTTTTTTTCAACTACTAAAATAGAAAAATAATAATAAAATATATAAAAATCGAATATATTCCATTTAATAATAGGTTTGATTACTTTATTGAATTTTCCAAAATTAGGTAAAAACAGACGTACTTTATCTATAGGCAACTACTGATAGGGAAAAAAAATAAAAAATTTTTTCACAGAAAACAATTGAAATATGTACCTACATATATAATGAAATAACTTATTAATATATTTACGTGGTCACTATAAACTTAATTGTTATGTAGAATTTTTACAACTCTTTGATATTAAAAAAACATTCCTTTTTTTAAATTTTTTTTTTTTAATTAATTAATGACTATCATTCCGAAGTCAATTATTTTGCTTTCAAAACACACTACACTTATTTGAAATTCTTTTTTTTTTTTTCTTTATTTCAATCGATGAAGATGACGTTTTCCAGAATGGCTTCTTCTTTTGATCTTTTATTTTCTTTTCTTTTTTGATTTATTTATTTTTTTTTTTATTAAATACATTAATTCTTTTGATCTAAGGATAGAGGTGATTTCAGTCGACGATGAATTTACATAGTTTTTCCAAAAAAAAAAAAAAATTATAATACCTACTATAAATTTAATGTAAAAAAATAAAAATTTTAATGAAGAGATTTGATATAAATTCTTTTTTTGGCAATTGAAAAGATAAGTAATTTTTTTTACACAGCAAAATAAAAATTTTTTTTTTTAATTTTTTTATATAGGTACTTATATATTTTTTCTTTTTGTAAATCCTTCACCTCTACTATTTTTCAACGCGACGTTTGCGCTTTATAGAACCAATTGGAAAAATGGCACCTCAATTTTTTTTTTAACTTTACAGAAATTTTGTTGTGTTTTAGCCAAGTTTTTGTTATATAGACGCCTCTTATGTCAAAAATTTCATGACATATGACAGTTGATAAATTATTTTTATTGTAGTTATGTAGTTTTGAAAAAATTAAAAAGTGTTTACCGCAATGATTTTATCAAATATTAAGATGTCAAGATGAGAACGAATTAATTTTTTAATAAAGAAAGTAAAAAATAAGAAAATTGAAAATAAATAAATTCTATTTTACTTATATAAATTTTACAAAATGTACACAATAATTAAAATTCATATGCATATCAAGAAAAGGAATAAATAATTTCAAAAACAGAATAATCAATAATCAAATCAATTTAATAACTTCATTGAACTTCATAATTATGTTTTATTAAAACAAAAATACTTAAAAGAACAGAATTTTAAAAATATTTCAGATCTTAATTTAAATCCAGTTGATAAAAACGAAAAAATGAGCAAAAGATTTATTTTGAATACACTATAGAATAAATTTTCAATTTTGAATTGAATATTAGAACATTTTATTTTGTTATAACCATAAGTATGTTTTAGTATTTTCTGTATTGAAATCTCCAACAAAAACATTAGACGCTGAACGATATTTTCATACCGACTAGTAGAATATAGGTAATAGGTAAAAATTTTTAAAAGGGTAGTTATACATATATTTTATGTTTCCTTTTTGTTTGAATAACCTAATAAAAAATGTATTAATATTAACCATATCTTTTTTGAAAGTGAAAAAAAACATAAAAAAAACAATACTTTTATATACTTTAATCTGCAAATTGAAAAAATCCATAGTGTGTACATACCATAGATATATTACCAATAGATAGGCAGTGAAGACAATATTTTCAGCCAATTTTGAGAAAAAGCTGAGTAAACCGTGCGTATGTATTGCTTTAGTTTCCTCAGAAATAGGTTCCTAAAAGCTGAAATAAATTCATTTCTAATTTTTTTAAAGATTTTATCACTTATTTTGTTACTTTACAAGTAGATAAAATTTTGAATAACCTTAATTAAATTTAATTTTAAAAACAAAATATATCAATTATTAAGTAATATAAAAATTTAAAATCTCTGAATGAAACTGGTTATGAGAAACTGCTTTATATTATTTTAATAAATATAAACAGCTGAATGAACGAAATGTATACATATTATAAAATGCATATGGATTTTTTTGACTGAATACCTTAAGATAGGAACACACATAAGAATAAAAGAAACGACTATACCTAACTTCCCATCTATTAGTTAATATATCTATGGTACATACATATATTAATTCATAGTGTGTGTATTAAATAATATGACGTTTTACATTTTTTAAAAATAATAATATGGTGTATCATAAATTTAAAAATTGTTAAAAAAAACCATTCTTTATATATTATGAAACAATATGTTAGAAACATTAAATTTATTCAACCTTCCATTTTTATGGACCCATTTAAAATTTTTATTTTGCATGATACTTTTACACTAACTGATTATGTGTATCAGTTAAATAATTACAGTGTACTGCATTAGCGTAAAAAATAATAGTGTTTGACTTGACCCATTATTTTGGTTATATTGAAAAACGCAACCATTTAGATCTGAAATGGCAGCACTTTAAAGAAAAAAACAACAGAAATAAATTGTGAAATGTCAAATAATTGGAAGAAACATATGATAATGACATGTTATTATTTACATTTTACGTAAGCATAGTAATAGTGTTATCATTTAGAAAATTATTAATTAATATATTTTTTTTTAAATAATTAAATGTTTTATTATTATTGTGCTTAAAATATTAAAAAGAAAAAAATTATCAAATACAAACAAAATGTCATTCAAAGTTAGAAAAATTATTGCTGAATCTGTAAGTAGCCATCATAATACATTTTATTAAAAGTTAAGCATTTTAAATTTCTTATTTATGATACATATGTATAAATAATAATATTCACAATAATTAGATTTCACTTTAAATACATTTTATTTACGTTTATTGGATTAAAGATAAAAATTGCAAAAAAAAATCAGGTTTTTTCCATGTTAAATGAAATTAAAACCAATTTGATTATGCCGGAAATAAGGTTATGGATTAAGATAAATAATTTTTATGAACATAGTTGTATTGTGTACATACATATGTATGTATATAATTGAAAAATAAGTTAAAAAAAAAAACAATTACTGAACGTTAAATTACATACAGATTGCAGGCAGTCCGTAAACCATAAATACTTTCGTTTAATTCTGCTTAACAAATTGTAACAGGCTTATAATTAGAAATTTGTTTCGTTTGTTAATTGGGCTTAATCGCATTTTTCTAATCTTCATATATACATATGTATATGTATATATGTACATAGACACATACTACAAATTCCATATACATTTTTAAAATTTTTATTTCGTCTTCAAAATAAACATACAAAATTAATGATACGATTTAGTTTAATGTGAACTATTTATTATATATAGTACAGAATGTAGCTTAAAAGTCATATTAAAATATGTAATTGCAGATAAAAATACAGTAACTTTTTTTTCGGTATTTCAAATTTTATATTCATATAGAAACTTTCATTTGATTTCCATATAGGATATAAACTAAATAAAGTAAAAATATTTGCACTTTTCGTTTCAGAGTCATTTCTTGCAACGTTTACATTATTTTTTTTTAAAAAATTTTTCAACTTAATTGCTTTATCTTATCAAGTAGTCTTAACAAAATCTGTAAACCTAAAATATTTCTATTCTATTATAATAAAGTTAAAGCTCTGCGACTATTAATTCATGCACTCTTCTCTGTTACCATATTTATATTTATTATATGTATACAATATATGTATAAAATTATAAACAACTTAATAAAATTAAAAATTACTTGATTTGTGTAAAAATTTCTTAAAAGGGGCCTCAGTGGCCTAGTGGGTAAGAGCGTATAAAATACGCTGTACACACCGATGGAGCGTGAGTTCGAATCCCACACAAGTTGTAAGGGTTATTCCCCCTTACGACATTTACAGCCACGCCTGAACAGGAAAAGCTTGTTTAATTTCCTGTCCACATTTATATAGCAGAGAAATGCATTCAAAAAAAAAAAATTTCTTAAATAAAACAATTACAAATTTTATTATTTAAAGCTTTTTATTGGGGAACAAAAATTTTTTTTTTTTTTTTGTTAAATATTAAAATATATCTAAATATATTTTAATTTAATTTAAACAATACAATTAATTCCATTATAATAAACGCCATTTTCATATTCCAATTTCGATTCCTTTTTAAAATTAATTGAACGTAATTTTAACCATTCAATTAATGGTTTTAATGAACAACAACTCCATTGATTTTCATGTATTGTAATATTTTTTAAATTTCTCATATGTCTTAATGTATCCAAATTAATTTCTTCAATTTTATTTTCTGATATATCCAAATATTCTAAATCTTTAAGTGAACCAAATATTTCAATATTCAATTCACTAATATTACAATTAGCAATACTTAAACTTTTTAAATATTTAACATTTTTAAATGAATCTGTATCTATATTTATATATATATTTGAAGATATATTCAATATAAGTAATTTATTAAATGGTTCTATAATACTTAAATCTCTTAAGTAACATTCATTTAAAATCATAATTTTTAAATTATCCGGTTCTGATAGTTCAATTTTTTTGATTGGTGTTTGTAAGAAATGTAATTGTTTTAATGTACCGTCAATATTTAATTTAATTAAATTTGATGAATTTGATATTAAATTTTCTATATTGGCATTAATTAAATTTAATATTCTAAATGGATTAAATGATATATCAAGTATATGAAGTGTTTTAATATTTTTGAAAATATTATCAGCCATTTTCATTATATTATTACCATCTATATTTAATTGATAAAGATTTGAATTATTATCAAATAAACCATTTTGTAATGTTGTAATTTTATTTCTAGATAAAAATAATGTTGTTAATTTTGGTAAATTACTAAATATTTCATCTGGTAATTCAGTAATTTCATTATCTGATAGTTCCAAAAATAATAAATTTTCTAAAATGATAAAAAAAAAAAATTAAAAAAAATTATTAAAATTTCAAAAGTTTTAAATTATTTTACTTAATTTAAGTTATAAAGTATATTTTATGTACAATAAGAATAATTTAAGAGGATTCTAAATAAAAATAAAGTATAAGATTTACATAATTATTTTACTTCATAAAAAATCGAACAAAATAATTTTAACAACTTTCCATTTAATCTGTTCGAAATTTGTAACCAATTAAACATTTTTTTTCATTAGTTTTTTAACTTTTTAATTATAACAAAAGCAAACAAATAGGTAAATCATATATGTATGTACGATTTAGTAAAGTGTCTTTCTAAATTTTCTTATCGTTCCTACATATTTTCAAATTTTCACAAGAATATCCTTCCCATATCTTTATCCAAACTGTATATTTGTATTAAAGGCCCAAACCTAAAGTTTGGTTTAAAAGTAGATGCGATTTTGGTTGATTAAAGTTCAACATTATCCAAAAGAATAACGTGCAATTTCTCTGGCTGACTGATTTAGTAAAGTTTAAGAAGAACATAAACATCTTTCTCCAAAATGTCCCTCTCAATTTTCTTATCCATACTAAATAATCTCAAATTTTCATAAGAATCCTTCCCACATCTTTATCCCATAACCCCAACTGTATATTTGTATTAAAGGCCCAAACCTAAAGTGGTTTAAAAAGAAATGCAGTTTTGGTTGAAACATTATCCAAAAGAATAACGTGCAATTTCTCTGGCTGACTGATTTAGTAAAGTTTAAGAAGAACATTAACATCTTTCTCCAAAATGTCCCTCTCAATTTTCTTAAATAATCTCAAATTTTCGCAAGAATCCTTCCCACATCCTTATCCCATACACCAACAAACTGTATATTTGTATTAAAGGTCCAAAACTAAAGTTTGGTTTAAAAGGAGATGCAATTTTGTTTGATTAAAGTCCAACATTATCCGGAAGAATAACGTGCAATTTCTCTGGTTGACTTTTCAAGTTTTACATTAAATTTCGTAAAAAAGGAAAAAAAACATGTCTTTAATTGTTAAGGCCAGTTTCATCTTTTTAAACTAAAAGTTAAATTCATATTGTTTTAAATATTCTTTCAACTATTTATCAAATTTAATATTAATTAAATTATTTATCTTTCGTTCTATAGTCATCATATAATAAACTCCTCGTTTGTCGAATTTGCTGACAATTTCAATAACTATTACTAATGCATACTTATTACTTCGTTCATATGCTTAGGTTGAATGTTCTTAATGTAATATATTTATCTATGTATATAAATATATATTATATATATATATATTTTTATATAAAAAAAATTTAATGGAGCTTCAAAGTTTATTATGCAAATACAGGCATTTAAACAAGTATAACTTAAATACATTTTTTTTATAATGTTTAAAAAAGATTTAAAGTAAATCTTTTTAATTGTTTTATAAAGCAATTCAACAATAAAAATTTTAAAGTCTTCTTTAAATAATTAAAAATCTTTTTTGATACCATCTTTAGAGTATGTATTTGATTTATCAACCGTAATAAATTTTTTATTTAAAAAATGTTATTTTAACTTGAATATATTTATAAACAGTATCAACTTTTTAGATTTTTTTATCTGATAGCTGATAAAATAAAAATTATTTATATAAAATTTTTGAAATTTATATAAATATAATAGAATAAATTTAGTTACTTTTTGAGGTGGTCTACAATGTATATTAACATTAAAATAGTGAATTTAAATAATAAATGTATTCATAAATGTCTTGGTTGTCTTTAAAATTGTTATTACTAGGTTTAATAGCTGATCATTTACTATACTCAGAAGCAACAAAAAAACAACCGTAAAGAACGATTCCCTTTTGCAGTTGTTTAAAATCTTTTAGTTGCGATTTAATCAATAAAATTAATAAATGCTATCATACTACTTCTTATGGATATATATTTAATGGTATCCCAATCTGTACTAATTTACTTAATATACAGTTGGAGTTCGACCAAATATTGGAGCATTATAGAAACTGATGAACTTTGTTCTACAGGTACAAAATTCCTATACATCGTTTAAAAACTTTTGTCAGAAGAACAAATACAAATACTCATCTTGCACGATCGAAATTTTTAAATGGAAAATGACAGGTTTTGAAAATTCGTTAGTAAGCCGAATATTCCGCATGCGGAATTTCTGTATCTACATCTGTATTCCTCAGCAAAGGACATCGATTTGTAATACATAAAATGGGAAAATTCAAAAAAAAAATTAAATATTTTTCTCTAATCAACATCCTGAAACTTCTTCCATTTCTGTCCACCATATAGTTGTACTCATTTTTGCACCTCTCCTTCATCCTAAACTGTGTTTTTGTTAAAAAAACAACAATTGCAAATATATTATGTTAAAAAATCTCAAATTGTAGAGCTGACATAGTCACTCTAAGTGTCCCTTAAACATTTATGTATTTCTTCGACTACAAGACTTTTTAAAAGTACCATACATTTCTATGATTAGGAGTGTATGTAACTAAATGAAGAATTATGCAGAATGTTGAATAAAACAAATTAAAAATGACAACGAATTTTTTTTCACAATTTTCTTAAGTTTTAACGGTTTCTAGAATATATTTAAAATTAGTGATTTAAAAAATGATTTAATGATTTATGATTTAATTTTTAATAATTCTTTATTTGGTTTTACTTTTAACCTTTTCAGGATAAATGCATTTCGACACATGATTACATTATTAGCATTTATTTTTTTTTAAGACTATAAAAAATCTATTTGAAAATTCCTTCATTTTACACTACTATGAGGTCATCAGTCGTTTAAGGAGTAGTAAATTATAGAATATATATATTAATTTAAGAATATCAGTTTTATATAGATTCTTTTTTTTTTTATTTTATCAACTCAAGTTAGGAAACCTAACGAAATCTTACTTTGATTAATTTCCATTTGCAAAGTTGCTTTTTCAAAATATTCTTTTATTAAAATAATACTTTTTTCTTTCTACTGACAAACTTTCTTCTTGACAAACCGCTTTAAAAAATCTATCTTTTTTCATAACAAAGAAAAAATTTGAAGGGACTTAGGCTTGATTACAACATAAGGTTTCAATAATTTGTCTAACAGCGTTTGGAGGTGGTAGTCGGAATTTTTTCATTTCTATGGGACTTCAACATAATCCCAAATGATATAAAAAAAACCGCATACTGTTTTAATGTTTCCATACATATTGGATCAAAAATAATTGAGAGGAATTTTAGATTTGGTTATAAAGTCAGGGTTATACCGTATATATGAGTTTCTAAATTATGAAAGATATTTTAAGTATTGGAAATATTTTTTTTAGATTTGGTTTTTAGTGTTTTTATTTTGAAATTTTGAAAAAAGAAGTTTCTAAAAAAAAGATGATTTTCAAAAAAGCTGATTTAATAATTTTGTAGTAAAACCCCTCAAATTAATTAACAACACAAATTAAAAATTTTTATTGTACAAAAAAAAAAAAAAACATGCAATTAAATCATTACTAAAAATAATCAAAAAATTTAATCAAGAGTAGATAATTTAGTATTTTAAAGCACAAATTATCGTGTCAAAATTTTGAATAAATAAATATCATCAATTAAGTACCTAATGATTTAAAAAAAATTAAATTTCCAAATTTTTTTAAATATACATATATATATATTTAATATTGTGACACAAAAACTTTTTAATTATTTTATTTTAATAATTATTTTAATTTAAGATTTTGATTCTTTATAATTAAAATGAAAGTATAGGAAAATTTTGCCATACGAATTAACACCCAAGTCACTAAGCCCCAATATAAAAATTAACTGATTTTGTAATCAACTCTAAAATTCTTTTTAATTAATTTTTACATAGATTAAGGAATTTAAAATAGAGGGGACTGCCACCACCAAACCCCCGCCACACAAATATATTGAAACCTTGATTTTGTAACCAACTGTAAATTCGTTTCTAATAATTATTTTTTGTACATAACAAAGCACTAAAAATATTTTGTAAATAACAGATTTTGTAATCTATTTCTTTCGGACCTAATGCATAATGTAAGTTCGGGTTAGTTCGTAGCATCGCAAAAAAAGAAAACAATTTCTTTTTGACATTGAATTATGACAAGGTTTTTAACTTAAAAATAAAGTAAACTTTTAAATTTAAAATAAATTTACTTTTTAATTATTACTAAAACAGATAAATAATTTGGTAATTTATTTACATTTACTTAAGGGTATACCCCATATTAGTCAGTGCAATTTGTTAGTGGGTTGTATGTGCAACATGGTAGTATTTTGACGTTTACGCGTTGAAATGGCTACACTATATACTATGTTTTTGTTTCAGTTAACATTTGGACAATTTATACTTATTGTTGTGTGTGTAAATTTTTGATAGATAGGTATAATTTTGTTCAGAATTTATGTTCTTTTTTTAGCTGCAGTTTGTTGCAAAAATTTTTTATGTATAATATAACTACAGACTAAATAAACTATACAGACGAACAGTTTCATATAAATTTTTTAAGTCTATTTTAGGAGTCAGCGTGAACATTTTTTGGAGCCAGACTAAGTATTTTCGTAGACTAAGAATATTTAAATAGCAAAAAGAAAATTTTTTAGAATATTCTTTTGTATTTTGAACAAAAAAATGTTCACGCTGGCTCCTAAAAAACACTTAAAATTTTTATATGAAAATGATCGTCTGTTTAGTTTTTTTAGTCTGTGGTACAAAAAATGCTTAGCATAAGAAATATATTTTATTTTTTTATTAGTAAAATGTCAAAATGAAGCAGCTAAACATTTAGTCGAAAATGTAAAACACATAAAGAAAATAAAAAATATGTATGTAGTATAAAAATAAGAGGAGTGAAACGTACAAGGGAAGTGTCGGAATATACAATATCTAATAAAATACTATAATGAAAATTTTGTGTTAATGCTTTTCAATATACGCTAACCAGTTCAACAGACACAAGCATTTATTTCGACATCATACGCCTTAAAAAAATAACAATTACGTATCTCTGTTTCACAAAAAGCATTTCGTTTTCTCTCAAAAAAGGCAGGACATAACTGTGAAACGCTTTTTTTCCGTTTCGTTTCGCTTTTTGTGTTTCGTTTTTTTTTTTTTGTACTACGTATGTATCTATGAAACGTTTTTTTTAAGAATATACTTTAATACTTTATTAAATATAATAGAAAGGCGCAGATTGAGAGATTTGAGTAACATTTTGAATCCAACAACAGAGTAGGATTTACTTTAAGTTAATGCAAAATTCATAATAATTTTCTATGTAACTTTATTATTTTTAGATTTATGAAACACTTTAGATTAAATAAAGAAGCTTTCAAAATGATATTGACGACTATTGAATTTAAAGAAATTAAAAAAGTCACAAGAATTCCACTGACCCTACAGTTAGCAATTATATTTTTGTTAATAGGTATATGAAACTGTAAAAATTAAGAATAATAAAATATACATATAATGAATTTATAATATACGTCGGACCCGCTTATAAGCACATTGAAAAATGCAAGGTTTTGTTGCTTATATAAAGTTTTTCTTATGACGGTTTACCTAAATTTTTATAAACATTACTATATAAGTAGGTATGTACATATTTTAATGAATTATTTTGACAAATATATTTTTGATGCATGCGATAATGATGACAAAAACCAAAGTTATAATTTGAAAATATAAAAAAAAAAACAAATTGAGATTAGAACATAATAGAAATGGTAGCACGTAAGTTGTTTCGCTTTTCAGGCGTTTCGCTAATTTTAGCGTATCAAGTTCCATGCAACAACCAAATGTTCTGACGCTGCTCGGAAAGCGTAACACTAAAAGGGATTGTAATTAGTTTTAGTGTTACGCTTTTTGGGATTATGGGAGTTCGTACCAATTTTTTTTTTTTGTTTTTTCTTTGTTTAAACTTACTATAACTGTACAAGCAAAGGTAGATAAAAAATATGTCATCTTGAAATATAAATTGCTTGTTTTTGTAAAATAAGAAAATGTTCATCCTAATGCTTTATTCAGATTGTGGTGACATTATTAAGTATATGCAATTAACAAAATGATCGACAAATATTGGAAAATTGGCTTACCGTGCTGGTTTTAATTAAATAAAATTTTAATTATTTTAAACTTAATCAAAATAGGAAATAAACTCTATTTAAAGATAATTATTATTAAAAAAAATTTAATTTTCATTATTATATAGGTAAACATATCTTTTTTAGTCACATTATAAGTATGATCACTCTTATTACAAATTTCCTTTTTAAATTATTTTTTTGTGGTTTTGTTTTTTTTATTCTGAATTATTAGAAAATTTAATTAAACTGAACCTGCATTGCAGTAGAAGGTTATAACATTTTAATTTTCATAAAATTTATAATCTATGTAGGTATATTTTCATAATACATATATGTACATTTTTCCGACAAAAGCTTCCCGCAATAGATTCATAATTAATAATGTTTTTCATAATTATGTATGTTTTTCTTTTTTCTCTTTCTCTTTTTAAATTTTTATGCAAAAAAAAAAATTAAACATAAAACGTTATTATGAGTATAGGTACTATTGATTGTTTTTTTTTATAAAATAATTTGTAAATCAATATAGTGATAATATTTATAATTTAAAAGGAACTTGCATATATAGTTAATGTACAAATTCGTATATCTAAATCTATAATAGAAAATTTATCTAATTTTATCATTCAACAGTCTGATTATTACCATTATTATAAACTTAAATATGTATATGTATTTGTACAAGGTATTTGAGAAGCAGACAGCATAATATCTAAAGGTGATGATCCAATGTTCGCGTCGCTTCTATCGTCGCTCTGACGTTTAAGTAGAATACATTGATTTAAATGTTCATGGAACTTGACCAAATAGAAAAGCGATGCTAGAAGTGCCGCATGAAGCGACGCTAAAGTAGAGTAACTTTCTACTTTTACTCGCGTTGACAATACATTTTTTTTTTTTTTTTTTATTTATTTTTTATTTTATATTGGTTGGTTATAAAGCGAAGCGACGCTAGCATTTGATCTTTATTTTATTTAGAATGCGACGGTAGAAGCAACGGTAGAAGTAACACGAGCCTTAGGACATCACCTTAAGAGTGATAGGAGAAGTGAAAAGAAGCAAAAAATATTTTAGTATTTGGAGATCAATTTTCAATTATTTCAATCGAATATTTTCCAAAAAAAAAAAAACTAACGATTAAGTAAATAATGGTAAGAACATACGTAAAAGGGCTTAAATGACAATTCTTTAGTAAAAAAATACAATAAAATCTAAATGTAAAGCTTTATAACTTTTTATTGAAATTTTAGCTTAATATCGCATTAGTAAAATATTATTAAGTTGCAAAAAATGGTAATAAATTTTCTTCTATATGTAAAATAGTTTTAAGAAAATAAACAAAAACAAGTAAATGTAACAGTAAGTCGATGCAACCGACTTATTAATACCCTACACCTGAATAATTCGAATTAAATTAACAATCCATAAGTGTTTTTGGCAGCTGCTTGAACTTCTTCCCTTTTCTGTCTTATTCAACTCGAATTTCAAGAACGTAAAAGAGGCATCCGCTTGGGATATTCTTGACACCCTTGTATAAAATTTTAAGTTTCTATCTTAATTATTTTCGAAGATTGGTAGTTCTTGGGATGTTTGTGTCAGCTACCCGAATTGCCACTCCAATTCATCGAATCCATCTCAGGAACATAAAGAAAACTTGCCAGAACACCATTCTATTAAATTTAAAGGTTCTACTTTTGTTGGTTTTGGAGATATGCTCGTTGCTCTTGTGCTCGTCCGGAAGTTTCCAAAATACGAACCCATGGTTCAAATTCTTTCAAATGTCAGTTTCCAATTTTACAGAAAAGGAAACATAACAGAACACCTTTGTACTAAAAATAAAAGTTCTATCTTTGTTGGTTGTGGAGATATACTCGTTTGATCTGGGGCTCGTCCGGAAGCTTCCAAGATTTGAACCCATGGACCAAATCCTCACAAATTTCAGAAACATAAATCAAACATGAAGGAACACCATTCTGCCTAATTTAAAGGTTATATCTTTGTTGCATTTGGAGATAATATCATTTGCTCTGAGGCTCGTTCGGAAGCTTTCAAAATCCGAACCCATGGACCACATCCTCTTAAATTTTAGAGACATAAATCAAACTGGAAGAAACATCATTATAAAAAATTTAAAGGTTCTATCTTTATTGGTTTTGGAGATAATCTCGTTTGCTCTGGGGCTCGTTCGGAAGTTTCCAAAACCCGAACCCATGGACCAAATCTTCTCACATTTCAGAGACTTAAATAAAACATGAAAGAACACCACCCTGCCAAATTTAAAGGTTATATCTTTGTTGGTTTTGGAGATAATCTCATTTGCTCTGGTGCTCGTTCGGAAGCTTCCAAAACCAAACCCATGGACCAAATCCTCTTAAATTTCAGAGACATAAATCAAACACGAAAGAACACCATTGTACCAAATTCAAAGGTTCTACCTTTGTTCGTATTGGATATAATCTCATTTGCTCTGCGGCTCGTTGGGAAGCTTCCAAAATTCGAATCCACAAATTCTTTCAAATTTAAACCCATGGCCAAATCCTCTCAAATTTTAGAGACTTAAATCAAACATGAAAAAACACCATTCGGGCAAATTTAAAGGTTATATATATTTGTTGTTTTTGGAGATAATCTCATTTGCTCTGGGGCTCGTTCGGAAGCTTCCAAAATCCAAACCCATGGACCACATCCTCTTAAATTTTAGAGGCATAAATCAAACTGGAAGAAACATCATTATAAAAAATTTAAAGGTTCTATCTTTATTGGTTTTGGAGATAATCTCGTTTGCTCTGGCGCTCGTTCGGAAGTTTCCAAAAGCCGAACCCATGGACCAAATCTTCTCACATTTCAGAGACTTAAATAAAACATGAAAGAACACCACCCTGCCAAATTTAAAGGTTATATCTTTGTTGGTTTTGGAGATAATCTCATTTGCTCTGGTGCTCGTTCGGAAGCTTCCAAATCCAAACCCATGGACCAAATCCTCTTAAATTTCAGAGGCCTAAATCATACATGAAAGAACACCATTCTGCCAAAAGTAAAGGTTATATCTTCATTGGTTTTGGAGATAATCTCATTTGCTCTGGGGCTCGTTCGGAAGCTTCCAAATCCAAACCCATGGACCAAATCCTCTTAAATTTCAGAGACATAAATCGAACGGGAAGGAACACCACCCTGCCAAATTTAAAGGTTATATCTTTGTTGGTTTTGGAGATAATCTCATTTGCTCTGGTGCTCGTTCGGAAGCTTCCAAATCCAAACCCATAGACCAAATCCTCTTAAATTTCAGAGGCCTAAATCATACATGAAAGAACACCACCCTACCAAATTTAAAGGTTATATCTTTGTTGGTTTTGGAGATAATCTCATTTGCTCTGGTGCTCGTTCGGAAGCTTCCAAATCCAAACCCATGGACCAAATCCTCTTAAATTTCAGAGAACTAAATCATACATGAAAGAACACCATTCTGCCAAAAGTAAAGGTTCTATCTTTATTGGTTTTGGAGATAATCTCGTTTGCTCTGGGGCTCGTTCGGAAGTTTCCAAAAGCCGAACCCATGGACCAAATCTTCTCACATTTCAGAGACTTAAATAAAACATGAAAGAACACCGCCCTGCCAAATTTAAAGGTTCTATCTTTGTTGGTTTTGGAGATAATCTCATTTGCTCTGGTGCTCGTTCGGAAGCTTCCAAAACCCAAACCCATGGACCAAATCCTCTTAAATTTTAGAGACATAAATCGAACGGGAAGAAACATCATTGTACAAAATTTGAAGGTTCTATCTTTGTTGCTTTTGGAGATAATCTCGTTTGCGGAGATTATCTCCAAAAGCCCGGAATCATTCGGAAGCTTCCAGAATCCGAACCCATGGACGGATTTTGTCCAGATTCGAACTTAGCCTTTCTTTCGTAATTAGTAACCTACTATATAAATTTCATCAAGATAGCATCATTATTTTTTGAGTTATCGTGCGTACGGACGGACGGACGGACGGACGGACGGACGGACGGACATCGCTAAATCGACTCCGGCGGTGATCCTGATTCAGAATATATATACATGTCTATACCTAACTCGCTTCCTTTTGGTGGTTACAAACACCATACCAAAGTTAATATACCCTATACTTTAGGTGTAGGGTATAAAAAAACACTATAGGCAACATCTCAACAACTCAGTAACGATTGAAAATAAATTCCCTCAATACAAAGATGTTTTAACCTCTCCTATATATCATTTCCTGAACTTAAGTTATCTGTTTTTCAAATACCCTATATATTATATAATATATACGTATGAATAAATAATTGAAGTTTCAGAATAATTACAAATTATATGCATGAATCCTTTTGTCCGCGATCTTAATAAATATATTTTTATTTTGAAAATCTTGACTATAGAAGAAAACTGTATATGATTAACAATAAAATTAATCAAAGCAATTCTTAATCTTTATAAGTTTTCAAAATACCTACGTAGATCTACATTTAGATTACATTTAGACTATGATTTTCTTGGCATATTTTCTGGGCATAACATGTTTTTAATAAACCTAAAAAAAAACCACAACCTTTTTGTTATACCAATTCTTTTTTATCCATTCTAAAAAGATTCTTAAAAAACCAGATAAATTTTAAAATAAAATTTTTGCAAATTCCATATAGAACTTGCTAACAAAAGCATATGATTTTATCGTCATTACATTTTCATTTTGGCAGTTACGAAATTTCTTCTGTTTTTTTTTTATCGTTTCGTCACGTCTATTTTGGACTATACTTAAGATTAAAAAAAAATTAAGATTTTGGTACGTTTCCATAACAAATTCAATATTACAAATAGACCCAAATCAAATTATGAAATTATGAAATCTTGATCAAAAAATTTCAATTATTTAACTTCAATGAACAGCAAATCAAATTTTTTAGCTCATATCTTCTCAATCGTCAGCAAATGGTACGTAGGTAAAAATAATAGTTCTGTTAAGTTAGTAAAAAAGGGAGTTCCGCAAGGATCCATTTTGGGGCCAGATTTTTTTAAAATATATATAAACGATATGGCAAAACTACCTCTTAAGGGTTCCTCGCAACTATACGCCGACGATGCAGTACTAAAGTATGCCGAGAATATTGAATGCGATTTGAAACAAGCAATTGAATGTGATTTAAAAATAATAAACATATGGCTAATTAAACACCGTCTTTCGCTTAATGTTAAAAAAACTAAAATATTAATTTTTGAAAATAGAAAAATAAACAACACTATATTTCTTTTGAATGGGACTGCTATAGATACGGTATCGTCTGAAGCAAAAATGGAAGGAACATGTGGAACATGTAATAAAGAAAATCTCCCCATATGTATTTATATTAAAACGTCTTCGTAATTACCTCCCCTCCGAAATGTTATACTCTATTTTTTGTTCTTATATACTGTCCAACATAATATACCTTAACCCAATTTGGAGTAGAACATCTCAAACTACGCTATCTAAGCTGGATATTCTACACAAGAAGGCGATTAAAATAATAAATAAATTACCAACAAGGTTTATTAGCGTTCAATTATAAAATGAGAAATATTTGAGTTTTGAGAAAATCTATACGTGATTGCTTTTAAGGTAATTAATAATTTTATTAAACACAATTTTATCCTGAATAGGGCGTTAGAAATCCACAATTACAATACAAGAAATAAATCAAATTTTTATTTAAGCCTATTTAAGACGAGTAGTCAGAGAAATAACTGTCTCTGTATATGTCAGAGAAATAACGGTCTAAAAATATATAATGAGTTACCGTCAGAATTAAAAAAATATTGATAGCCTTGCTCTTTTTAAGAAAGAAATAAAAAAATTTGTATTATGTCAAAATGAATAATTGAATATAAAAAAATTAGAAAAAAAAAAAAAAAAAGTTGCAACTAAAATTTGAAATTTGAAAAATTATTATTATGTATTTTTAAACAGTAAATTTTTTTTTATTATACAATATTCATATTAGTTAGTTTTAATATTAGTATAAATAGGTTAGATTAGGATGTAAAGATTGAATTTGAAAAAACTTTTAAATAAAGAAGGGATTGATAAAGAATTATTAAGTATTAATTAAATTTGGATTATTATATTTTCTTTTTTAAATATTTTTTGCTTTGTTATGTTTAAAACTGAAAAATTGTATAGATAATATAAAAAGAAAAAACGATAAAGATTGAATTTAAATTATTATATTTTTGTTTAACTATTTTTTGCTTTGTATGTTTTGAAACTGAAAAATTGTAATTTATATAAAAAAAAAAAAGAAAAAAAAAAACGTGAATTATTCAAAAAATATTAAAGACCAGACAGCAGAAGCTAAGGTCAACTTAATTACTTTCAAAATATAATTGGAATGAAAATTACATGTATATTTTTTTTTCAAAAACAATAAAGAAAAAAAAAAAAAATGTAACAAAACTACCTATACAAATCATTCTGTATAAATTTTAAAGTTTGTATATGTTAATTATTTCTATAACATCATCTCATATACAAGTAATTTTAAGTAAAGTCCTTCAAAAGTTTAGATAAACATTAAATATAATCAATAAAAATAATTTTAAATACACAAAAAATTATTAAAATTTAAATAACCGTATATAAATATGACCATTTAAACATTTATCCTATCCAAATTAAAATCTTTTATTAAAATTTAATATAATTTACACTTACCCATATTATCAAATGCATATCTACTTAAATTCATTATTTCATTATAATTTAACCATAAATATTTTAATTTTGGTATTAATTTAAATTGATTATTATTAATAAATTTTATTTTATTATTTGATAAATATAAAAATTCTAAATTATCTGATTTTATATTTTTTTCTGTTGGTAATTCTTCAATTAATGCATTTGATATTGATAATTGTTTTAAATCTGGATATACAATAAATAATTCAATTGGTATTTTTGGTATTATTGAATTACGAAAATATATTAATTTTTTTTCCATATATATTTTTTCTATATCAATTTCATCAATTTCTGGTTTCCATAATAAATATTCACATATTGGTCCAATACAATAATCTTCAATATCAATTTTTTTACAATTAACTGAAGAATTTAAATTTTGTTGTAATATAATAAAAATTATTAAATAAATATAAATAAATATAAATTCAAATAATTTTATAATCCAACAGTTATTATTTTTCATTTTGTAATCGAAAGTTTCAAAGTTTCCGTTTCCGAATATTGAAAAATTTGTTATTTTTGGTTTTTTTTTGTTTTTTTTTTTGTGTTGATTGTTGTAAACTTTACACACTTGTTCAAAGAATTCTGAAACTAAATAAAAAATAAAAATTTTCTATTTTAGAAATTTTTTTTTTATTTTTTAGAAAAAAGAAAAAAAAAAAATGAAATTTTAACTTACATTTTGTTATGATTGTTGTTCCGGTCCGTTGGAATTACAAATTTTAACTAAAACTTTATAAAAAAACAGTAGCTGATTTATTTAGATGCGACAAATACTATATGATATGATATTTCTATAATATGTATATATATGTATTAATATATGTATGTATTATGATCATCACATTATTCAAAAAATTGAATTCTGATAATATGTATTATGTATTTTACAAATCAACAAAAACAATGAAAAAAAAACAATAAGAAAATTACAAAATATAAATAATAAAAAAAACGAGGAAGAATACAGTTGCCTTTGTCAACTCTTAGATACCCGTACGAACCGTTAGTATGTTCACAGCCTGTCACTTTGCTTACAATATTATTTTTTTAATATTTTAGTATTTTAAAATAATTTGGGTGAATTTTATAATTTCTAGAATTATGGGTTGTACATATATTCAAACTATATGTTTATACTTTCTTCAAAAGCAGATTTTAACCTTTCACATAACGATTATCAATCCAAAACTTTTTCAAATATTCTATAGTACCATTTAATACTAAGCGGTAAATGTATATTAAATTTACTTAGTACAAAATAATAAATATAATTTTAAATATTATATTATATTATATTTAAATATTCCATTGACAGAATAATTTCTTATAAGTACAATAAAATACATATATGTATGTAAATACGGCGCTATATAATATACATCTATACTCTTATCATTCATTCACTAGTGACATATACGATATGTAAATAAACATGATATTATATAAGTATGTATCAATATCATATAAATAAAAATTCTTCAAGCAACCGTTATGTTGTTTATTTATTTACATTTTTTTTGTACTACGCATTATATCCTCAACAATTTCAAATTATCGAATAAAACAATATGCAAAAAATTCGTTAAAGAAATTTGTTAGAAAATTTGAAAAAATCAAGTAACACTTTCATCAATTATAAAGTAACCCTATATTATTAAAAAAAGTTGTTAACAGAAATAAGAGTATAATGTTGAAGCTTTAATTTTTGTGTATTACTTCAAAAAAATTTTAACAGGTGTTCAAGTTACAGGTGTTTAAAAATAGGAAATTTTCAGTTTTTGACCCCTTACAGCTCCTAAACGGGGAGTGATACAAAAAAAATTTCTGAAATGACTCATACTTATTTTCAAAGATCTAACTTTTCAAAATTTCAAAATTTCAAGTTTCCAACTTTAACCGTTTAGAAGATAGAAGGGTTAAAGAATTTTGCAAAATTTGAGTTTCGCATAACGGTAAATTAAGACACCGTATGCCACAAATATATATTTATTGTATATATACTTTTACAGCTAATGAAAGTAGTAATCGTTTGGCGTTTTCAAAATGAAGATATACCTTATACAACTTGTGCTATAACAATTTAAATATAGAGCTTTTTTAAACCTTTGGGGAGCTGTAGGGGGTGGACCTCCATAACGGGTAGGGCTACAAAAAAAAGTTATTAAAAATAAAATTAATATTTTTGTGAGATCTATCAGCAGTTAAAATTTCATAGCTCTATTTCAAAAAAAATGTGGGGATCTAATTGTTAGGTGTTCGAGAGCTACCCTAAGTTTTGGTCCAAACTCAACCAAAAAAATAGGGAATCTACAAATTACTCCCAGAATATTTTGTGTAAATTTCAAGATTCTAGCTTTCTTAGTTTTTGAGTTAGCGTGCTGACGGACGGACGGACGGACGGACGGACGGACGGACATGGCTCAAAAGTCTTAGAGTTTTTTTCTGATCCGATCCATACCTTTGAAGGTATATCTAGCTCGCTTATTTCGAGGTGTTACAAACGGAGGAGTAATTTTATTATACCCGATCCTATCGTACGGGTATAAAAAAAACAACTATAATATATGAAAGTTGTATCTATAGTGTATATATAGTTGAATTATCTATTGAAAATTTGAATTAAATTTTCTTTATTTTTATTTTTATGTTTTTTTTTTATTTTTTTTTTTTTTTATTTGTATGTTAAAATAAAATTTTAACCCTCAATACAAAAAATCTGATACAACAAAATTCATATTAAGGTGTTTAGGTGATATATGAAAGGGAAGAATGTTTAAGAAAGGTTAAAAATTGGAAAATATTGATTTCACATAACATTTAATACAAAATTTGGAATTACAAAAAAATTATTGCTATTTTGTCTGGATTTATAGAAAATTTAAGAAATATCCTTTTGTTTTGCGTTATAGTCTATAGATTAATATTTAATAAAATTTTCGTTATACAAATTTGAATATAGGGTTGTATTTGAATGTAGGGTTAATTTAAAATTTAATTTCCTTATTTTGAATCTCAAAGAAATAATTATAGGGTCTGCAAGGACTTCGGTATATATGCGAAAAAATCTAAACATCCGAACCAAAACGAAGGAAGACATCCAAAACACAACAACGACAACAACAAATGAAACACAAGAATGAACTGTGAGTTTTTTTCACCAAGGAACAAGTACACAGCTAGCAATAAAGAAACATCGCATTAGTCAGAATTACTGAGTAAACTTATAGTGATGGAGTCGTGGTGGGCGCTGATCCAGGCTGTAATAGAAGCATATAGAATAGCATATAAAAAATAAAACTATATGCATATTTCGAATACACTGCTACTGCCAATCGCGAATTTGTATCTATATTAAATTTAGTTACGTTATTTATTTC
This sequence comes from Poecilobothrus nobilitatus, assembly GCA_947095535.1. Lineage (NCBI taxonomy): Eukaryota > Metazoa > Arthropoda > Insecta > Diptera > Dolichopodidae > Poecilobothrus > Poecilobothrus nobilitatus. The sequence continues at coordinate 237,248,405 of OX352773.1, read as the reverse complement.
AATTATATTAACTTAACGGGGTTACATAACATCGTTTTATCACTTTTTCATACTAAAAATGTCCCCTGTTCATTACTTTTTTTTCACTTTTTTCACTTTTTGACACTGAAAATAAAAAATTTTTCTATTTTCCCACCACTTTTGATTCAATTTTTTTTGATATTTTGACTCTATACATGGTTTTTGACGTATTATGTATGTTAAATTCGATAAAATTTCTATGAAGTTCTAAACTATTGCTTTTAAAGGTAAATTATTTTTTTTATTGTGGTCAATCACAAAAATAAAAGATTGTCAAAATTTAAAAAAAAAATAAAAAGTAATTATCAAATAAAATATAAGTAAACACTTTAGAAAAGTGAATTTCTCTAATTTTTTCATTATATTTTTTAAACGTTTCAACTTAAGGGTTAATATCGTTATGATAATTTTTTTTTTCCTGATTTCTTTGTTTTTAGTTTTTCTCTTATTATTATTATTATAATTCAATTGTATCATATTTAACTGATGCTGTTTTGATGAGAGAGATACTTCATTACTTTATTAAAAAAATTGTTAGAATGAAAAAAAAAATTGTTTGACAGGTAAAAAAAAGTTTAGCATAAAAAAAAAAATTATTGGAATTTTCAAAATAAATATAACAAAATCAGATATCTATAAATTTTCCTCAATTAGAACTTAAATAAAATAATAAAAAATTTAAAATTGTTTTAATTGTAAAATTGATGAATAGTTATAAAAAAAAAATGGGTTAAGTCACGGTCAATCATTTTTTATGTGAGTTAATAAAAGATATTTTTATTGGTTGAAAATTGACCGTGGTGATGAATGTTAATGAAAAATGTATTGATGATGAAAAAAAAAAACATTAATTGAAATTTAAAATAAATTTTGCAGATTATTGATTTAATTTTAACTTTTTTGTTGTTTTTTTTGTTTTTTGAAATTAAGAACTAAGTATAGTACCTATAATAAAATAACCTTTATTTGCAAACTTTTCTTTATGTAAAAAAAAAGGTAGAACAGGACGTTTTTTAAAAAGCTTTTAATATAGATACTATTATTTAAAAAAAAAAAAACTCTTGGTTTGGTTTTGTTTGACGTTAAACGAGGGAGAGTGCAGTGTAGTAAACTCTTGAACACCCGTATGAACGTAATATATGCTGTTTCCATAAAACTTGATCATTTTTTACAAAATTTTAAATGTTTTACTTAATTAAGTGCCGAGATATTTTTATGTAAATTTTCGAGTTGTATGACACTGAGTTATTTTAATTTAAAAAGAGAAGTAGTAGTATGGCAGCTACCCAAATCTACTGCACCAGCACAACGAAATTTTACAGAATTTATTGGCATGCAACTTGATACCTTTTGACAAAATTTCAGATACATAGTTTCAATAGACACTAATTTAATTCTGTATAAAGAAAAAGATGTATGGTAGCTATTAGAACTCGACGGCTAAACTTGCTAGATTTAAATAGCGTAACTAACAATTATTCAAAAGTGACGTAGTAAACATTTCAGAATCCTATCTCCTTTAAGTCTTGAGTTATCGTGCGGACGGACGGGAAGACGTACATTGAACATATGTTCATACGGATATAAAAATATAAAAAGCCACTATACTTTGTTGAGATGATTTGAAGTTTCTGGGCTTTGGAGTAAAATGGCCAAATTCATTTTTTTTTTTGTAACCCGAAATAAGTTTTAAAACGTTTTTTATGTTATAGGATTAGCATCATCTTTTTAATTTGGATTAATTTGTTGAGACTAAAAGTTCTAATTAATCATTTTAAAAAGATAGAATAATAGTCAACTGATGTTTGTTAATCATTACAGTAGAGAGTGAACTATTTCTTACAGATCTTAAGATCATTTATATCTATAATTGCACGATTATAATAAATCAAATTGTTGGTCCAAATTATTTTCTTTGTATTATAAAGTTTTTGTTTTTTTTTTCTTTTTCCTTTTAATTTTAAATTCAATTAATTAAACCAATTTTATTTATTTATTTTTTTTTTGTAGATATCCGAATGCTTACGTCCAGATATTAAAAATCATTATCATTATCTAAACACAATTCCTTGTTCTTTAGAACTCAAGAAAGCTAAAAATACAAATGCACCAGAATTACATTTAAAAGGTGGAAAATTTCGTGCCATTATACCAAATTTTATTGAAAATTTATGCCCACAAATAGGAAATTTAAATTTAGATGATAATTACATTAGTAATGTAACAATAAATAAAAAAGAAAAAATTCCTGATATAATATTTCACTTAAATTCAGATAATTTTTTTAAAGATTCATTAACCAGTTCAGAAGAATCATTACGTACAAATACAATTAAACAACAAAAATTTGTCGTTGAATATAGTTCACCTAATATAGCAAAACCATTTCATATGGGTCATTTACGATCAACAATAATTGGAAATTTTATTGGAAATTTAAGTGAATCATTAGGTAAAAATGTAATAAAATTAAATTATTTAGGTGATTGGGGTACACAATTTGGATTATTACAAATTGGTGTAGAATTAAGCGGATTAACTGATAAAGAAATACAAAAAAATCCGATTGAAAATCTTTTTAAAGCTTATGTTATGGCAAATCAATTAGCAAATAATGATATAAAAATAGCTGAGAAAGCTCGAAATATTTTTAAAAAATTAGAAACTGGTGAATTAGATTTAAAAAGATGGGAATTATTTCGAGAATATACTGTAGTTGAATTAAAAAATATATATGAAAGACTTGGTGTTCAATTTGATAAATATGATTGGGAATCACAGTATAGTCAAAAAGATATTTATGAAATTATTAATAAATTAGAAAAAAATGAAATTCTTTTAGATGAATTTGATGGTAGAAAAATTGCAATTGTTGGTGATAGAAGAATACCTATATTAAAAAGTGATGGTTCAACATTATATTTGGCTAGAGATATTGCTGCTCTTTTGGATCGTTTTAAAAGATATCAATTTGATAAAATAATTTATGTTGTAGATAATTCACAAACAGATCATTTTAAAGCATGTTTTGAAATTACAGAAAAAATTGAACAAAATCTTATAAATAAATTAAAACATATTAAATTTGGTAGAATAAGAGGTATGAGCACTAGACAAGGAAATGTTGTATTTTTAAAGGATGTTCTTAATGAAGCAAGAGATATAATGTTAGAAAAACAAAAGAATAGTCCAAGTAAATAACATTTTATTGAATTATAAATTATTTTATAATTTTTTTTTTCTTTGTTTTTTATTTTAGCGACAAAAATTGATTTAAGTAATATAGATAATAAGACAGCAGATATTCTTGGTATATCAGCGGTAATAATAAATGATTTAAAACAAAGACGACAAAAAGATTATGAATTTTCATGGGATAATGCATTACAAATGAATGGTGATACTGGTGTTAAATTACAATATACACATTGTCGTTTATACAGTTTAATGCAAGAAAATTCTATGATTGAAAAAGCTACTATACCAAAATTAGAATATTTACAAGAACCATTAGCACAAAATTTGATTATTGAAATAGCTAAATTTCCAGAAATTTTATTAAGAACTGAAGAAGAATTAGAATCATGTATTCTTGTTAACTATTTATTTTCATTATGGTAAATTTTTTTTTTTTTTTTTCTTAATTTTTTCAAATTATAAATATTAAAAGTAATTAATTAATCATTTTACATAATCTTAATTATTTCTTTTTATTTCGTTTTAGTAATGCAACAAGTAAAGCTTTAAAATCTTTAAAAATAAAAACTGAAAAATCTGCAGATGTACAGTCACAACGTATGCTTTTATTTGATACATCTAAGAGAATATTAAATAAAGGAATGAAAATTTTAGGTTTAAAACCACTTAATAAAATGTAAAATAAATAAAATTTTAATAAATTAATAATATGTTAATAATTATTAATAATATTTAATATAAGTTAAAGTTATAAGCCAAAATTATATGTTTTTTTATACTCTTCTGAGAAATTATTCTATATCTAATTAATGTAGGAATCAAAAAAAACAAAAAGAAGTTTTAAGCTTAGAGTTCTTTTTGTAATTTTAATTTTAATAAAACATTATTTTCAGCTTTTCTTTTAATACTACAAAATTTTTATTCAGTAGAAACAATTATTTTCTATATTATTGTTAAATATTTTTAGCCTTAAACTAAAATTTAAATAAAAACAATAGGTATATTATTTAAAACTATTTTGTTTTGATTTCATAAAATAAAAAAAAAAAATTCCTTTATCGTTTCTTCCATGTATATTTTCTACGAGCACCTTCTTGTCCAAACTTCTTACGTTCACGTCTTCTATAATCACGTGTTAGTAAGCCAGCTACAATTCAAAAAAGTAAAAAAAAAAAATATAAATAAATAAATTAGAAAATTAAAATCGTCATCAATTTTGCAAAATTAATTTTATAATAATTTATCAATAATTAATTATGATATCAAAAGAAAAAATTAAATTCTATAATAAATGACGCAAATAAAATATTGCAGTCATTTTTAATTGAACTTCAAAGAATCCAGACCCGCTCATTAGGAAATGCGGTAAACAATTTTTATAATTTTATATAAGATACTTAATAAAAAAAATGTATGTTTTTGATAAACATGTGTAATATTGGTTTTTTTTTTTTATTATTTACCTAATCGCATTTTTTCAATCATTTCTTTATCCACAAAACTTCTTAGCGACATTGCAATACCCCAACGTATTGCACCAGCTTGACCAGATGAACCACCACCTTCAACATTAGCTTCAATATCTACTTTATTTAACATATCAGTAAAGATTAATGGGAATAAAATCTAAAAAGAAACGAAAAGAAAAGAAAATTTAATTATTGTGTTTCTTGCATATGGTAAATTTGAGTGCGATAATGCGATAATTAGTTTTTTGATATAAGTTGAATTAATTATATACTTTATTTGCTTAAAAATGTTGTAAATAATTTATATTTACTTATTTATTTATTTATTTAAGATTAATATTACAAAAATTATTTTGACATTATTAGTATAGCCTTCAGCTACTAAGGCCATTATAGGCTGATTTATATTTTGTGAAATTGAAACTTTACATAAAATGAAATTTGAAATTATTTTATTAAATGTAATTGCATATTTTCAGGATGAAACACTATGGTGTTATACCATGTTATACATTATGATCATGGTAGTCGTTTTCGTTTAGAACTATTTCTATTTAGAAAATTCTACGAAAAAAGGTCACTTATGGTAAATTATGGTAATCTATTGAAAGTAATAGAATTGAATTTTGAAATATTCCTATCGTATGACAATTTTTCCTATCAAAAACGTAAAATTCGATATATATTAAATTTTGATGGGTGTTTTAAGGGTTTTATTTATATAGAGATTTATTTAATTAGCATGTTTTTTAATATCGAAAAGCTTTAGAGTCTAGCGTATAAAAAAAAGACAATATCAGCCTGCTGAAAGTGTAAGTACCGATTTGCTTCTTATTTTTATAAAAACTTTAATTGTAAATATTAATATGTATTCTAATAAAAAAGGTTTTTACAAAAAAATTAATTTTCTATTTTAAGCAAGTACCTTCTGAAGTCAACAAAAGAAAAATATGTTTGATTTTTAAAGTCTAAAGTTTTGACTTTAAGTCTATTTTTTTTTTTTTTTTTTTTTTTTTTTACGAGGGACGGTGGAAAACATCAAAAGTCACCCAAAGGAACTGCACGAGGTTCCTCTGAGTAGTGTTGGACTTTAACCAACCAAAACCACCCCCTTTAAAACCAAACTATAGGATTGGTCTTTTAATACATAATAATATAATGTACAGCTTGGTTTTGGGGAAAAGGATGGGGGAAGGAATACTTGGGTGTTTGAATATAGGAAAATTGGGATTATGGAGGATGAAGGGAAAAATTTGGATAGTTATTTTGAAGAAAGATGTTAGTGTTCTTCTTGATTTAATAAACACCCATAATAACAAATTTTAGATTTTTTTCTAAAATAGGAAAAATTCAAGATCTAATAGATTGCCTTACTAGACACCATATAAAAATAGTTGGAGTAGATATTATTTATTATACGTTCATATGTTTAATTCAAACATTTTAAGAGAATAAATTATATTTACTTACTGATTAATAGGTTAAATAGATTTTTTATATTTAAAAATTATTAACAAAAATTAAAATTTTATGTTAGATGAGGTGTCAAGAACATGAAAAACTGAGAAATCACAATTAAGTCCAATTATTCTAAGGCAGATAAATATAAATTTAACATTTTGTAACTAATAACAATTAACATTTTAAGATTATTAGCATTAGTTAAATAATTATCTTAATTAAAATATAAAAACAAGAACTACAACACGACATCAATGTCGAGGCTCTCCATAATTACTGGATAACGAGCAGTAAACTATAGAAGATAGAAGCGAAATAAACCGTTTGAGTTAGTGTAATGATGATATTATAACATAAAACAAAACTAAAGCTACAGTTATACTAAAAGAGTAACCATAATTATAATATATCATATAATCAAAGAAATTTTCATAGGATAAGTGCATTGTATAATTTTAAAAACTATAGCAAATTAAGAGAGCCAGAATCAAATAACTTATTAATGTTAATCTATTAGATTAAAAATACCAATACGTCTTGCTTACAAACAAAAACATCTAATTAAAAGCTCCGGATTTAGCTCTTTTTATAGTAGTCTTCCATTGATTATAGTTATGAAACTAAAATGTTAAAAAAATGTTTCCATAATCTCATACGAAAATTCCTATTCTAAAAGTAGATGTTTTAATGTAGAAGGAAGGTTTAAATCTATGTATGCTTATAAAATATAATTTAGGTGTTATAAAAACGACATAGGCACAAAATCAGTTGATGCCTTAATTATTTTATAAAATTAACTAAATTTACAAATTCTAGAAAATTTTAAACTTTAGGAACCATATAGAATTTACTTAGAAACAGAATTTATTTAGAAAACCTAATTATTCCTTTTAAAAACTCTAATTCCTAATTATATATTTTTTACACACTAATAGTTTTGTCATTAAATATAGAAGGCGATGAAAGTTAAGGAAAATGGGATACTTGAAGTGAATTAAAATGAAAATTGAATAAAATCCAAATCTTAAAATTGTTAAAAATCAGTAACAGAATAGAATTTCACAAGAGGGAAACATATTTGAACCTATACTACCATTCCCATTATTTATATTTAATTTTTTATCAAAGTTTTTTGAACAAAATGATTTTTTAAATAAAAAATTTACTCTTAGATCATTATGGTTTCGTATACTATAATACACATCAGATATGTATTTTAAAATTAGTTTGACATACTTTTTTATAAATGGAATAAAAATTAACACAATTTCACTTTCTTTTTTCGTTATTTCATAAGAACACCTACAATGTAATTATAGAGGAGAATAAGAACAGAATATTCTTTTAAAATTTTGAATACATATGTATTACTAACCCGGAACAAAGACTATACATATATTAATGTATATATTAAGTATAGTCTTTGCCCGGAACCATATAAAAGAGACTGTGAAAGTGGCAAATTAATTTTTTAGTGGTTTCTTTTTTGTTCCATTCTCAAAAATTTTTAATTTTTAATTAAGAACATAATCAGAATTTTGATTTTAACTGATTTTTTATAAAAATCAAAAAAAAAAAAAAAAACTTAAAAAAATTCACTAGGAAAAAGCTTGACAAACATCTGAAATGTTAGCAATTAGCATATGTAAGCTGTTTAAGCTTCAAATTTTTTTATTCAATTTTTTTTTTCTGGAATGTTCAAAAAAAAAAAAAAAAATCACTAACGTAATCTTTATTTTTTTGATGACTAATAATAACACAAATAAAATACCGTTACGTTTCAGGTGAAAATTTTCTTATTTACTGTTTTAGTGTTTTGTTCTGAAATTTAATGGTAACAATAAAAAAAAAAGAAATGCGAAGTATGTGCGTGTTTGTTTTTTTTTTTTTTGTTTTGTTTGTTTTTAATAAGTTTAAACGTTTATTTCATCTAGCAAAGATAATTTTGTAATAAAATAAAAAAAAAATAAAATTATACACTTAAAAATATCAACTTTTATTTTTTTTTTTCCTTTTTAGGTTTTTTGGTTCACATTTCTTAGATGAAAAGATTTAGAATGTGAAATTTTTGCAAAACAATAAAAAAAAACAAAAACAGAAAAAAATTCAAAAATTCTCAAGAATTTCACGGTTAATTTAAGTTCTTTAACCTAAAAATCATAAAATATATTCTTTTTGGATTTTCCGGAAGAATAAATCCATATTTTGGCATAATTTAAAAAAAAAAAAAACAGTATTTCAGATGAGACATCTTTTTTTTTTGTCACAAAAATAAAAAAAAAAATAAATAAAATGAAACCCAGCAAAAATTAATTACAATTTAGTATTTCCGCAAAAGATAAATAAGAAAATCAAACTTAAATAAATTCTCTTGGGATATGCTTTGATATGAAATATATTTAAAATGAAAATCAACAATCAAAATGTTGATATTTAAATGAAATCAACTTCTCTAAATCTTATCCCAATAATCAGTATGGATATTCGGGTTTTTTCTTGGCGACTTTAATCTTCACATAATTGTGCCCTATAGTTTCCAAGGATTTTCATACAGTGCAGATTAAAACTCACTACTTTGCAGGTTAAAACAAAAAAAATATAGGAGAGTTCTAAAATAAATATTCCTTTTAAGTTTGTTTTGGTTCTTTAATTTAGCAAAAGTGATATATAATTGTACGCCTAATGTTGATTATACCGTCTGTTTACACTGGTTGCATTATTCAGTTGCTACTTTTTCTTTTACTTTCCCACTTCCTCGCTTCTGCCAAAAAAAAAATTTAAAAACGAAAAAAAACAACGAAAACGCGTAAAATTCCGAAAACCTTTATTAATTTTTGTTAACCAAAATTTCACTGCTTTAGCTGTTACAAGTCACCAATACATGTAAAGCAACAATAAAAAATTTTATCAGGTCAAAAAAATAAATTATAATATTCACGCTACACATATAAAGTTGCCACTACAAAATACAACTTAATGTAAACGCGAGAGTTTTGCAGCACATTTTAAATACATGAATGAATACGTAATTGCATGCAGAAATGTTAACAAGTGTAAACAGGGCCATAAATATTATAATATCTAAATAAGAAGGCAAGAGAGAGCCCAATACTTATTTAGCTTTTTATCAGAACTATAGAGCAACAAAATATACAGGATGAAAATTTTTATTACGTATACGTCCAAATTGTAGAATACATTACAACCACAGGTCTTTACCGGTATGTATAATTTAGGTATAGAAGTTCAAGAAATTTTAATCCCACTCCTATACAATTTAAGTTTAAAATTTCTCCTCTTTATTTCTATCCTTATTTTGCTCAAATTTCTGTTTTTATTTTCTAGGTAGGTACGGATTAGATGGTTTTAATATTTAACTAACTGAAAGTTCAAAAATATTTAACACTTTACACACTTCACGCTTTATCGTGTCTTTTGAAGATCTACATTGTAAATTTTCCGCAGGAAAAAAATAAAATAAGTATTAAGCTGTCATCTTTATTTAGAATTATGATAAAATTGCGATACAACAAAAATATCAAATGAATATTTTTACATTTTTAATCAAAACAATAATTTAACATCTTTATTTTTTTTAGCCCATTTTCAAAAAAATTTTTTGAAAAAATGTGCTTATTAGTCCCTTACTCCCTTTGCCAGTCCGTCTAGGTGTTCATAAAACTTCTACACCGTTTAAAAGAAATGAAAATTTAACTACGAATAAGTATCGCAAAAAAATGAATTTTGTGAAACAACTATTTTCTACAGACCCACCCGTTACGAAACTACAGTTTTAATCTGAAAACGCTAAACGATTAAAAGATTTTATGCAAGTTGTTTTTATAAACTTTCTAAATATACATGTGTATATAAAATAAACATATATTTTTACCATACGGTATTTTAGTTTACCGTTATGCAAAAGTCAATTTTAGTAAAATTCTTGAACCCTTCTATCATATTTCGAGTTAGAAACTTGAAATTGAAAGCAGTTAGAATTTTGAAAATAAGTATGAGACATTTCAAGAAAATTTTTGTACCGCTCCTATTATATTTTTATTTCTGTTAACAGCTTTTCTCCATAGCACAACTCGGACCCTGCACATCAAGGGATATCCAATTGTCAGGAAAATATACGTATACTTTTTATCCAAAACTTTTAAAATATTTTTAAATTTTGGTAATGGTAAAAACCCCTTGGTTCTTTCAATACTTGTTTTTTATTTTTTTGAATTTTTTCAAGGTAAAGAGAAATTTTTTCAAGAAAGCTAATAATCATTACCATAAGTATACAAACGTAAAAAAAAAATATTAAAAATTGAAAAATTTTAAATTTCAACAATTTAGTGGGAAGATTCAATTAATAAATAAGTGATAATTAATTTTTTACAAGATACGATTAATTTACCAGATGGTATTTAAATTTTATTTTTAATAAAAGTGCACGATATATGGTGAAAGAATTTTTTAAGTACATATATGTATATACATACATACAGATTTAAAGACACTAAAGATTTTACGTTTTAACTATAATACTTGTATATGAAATTTTTTTTTTTAGGTTAACCTTATTTACAAAATGGTCGTAAATGTGCGGAAAGTGCCGGTTATAACGGTTGATTTTAATTCAAAGAAAAAATTTCGGAGTGGTGAAAGATTGGAATGTTTTAATTTTGTAAAAATTTTGTAGGCTTATAATTACTTTTTGAGATTGATTGATTGAGATTGAGATGGAACCAAAGTGTTTATTAACGCTGTAGAAGATTACATAAAGGTATCCACTTGAAATTAAAAATTATTATATACACTTTTAGAATAAACTCTCAATTATCTTCTTTTAGAATGATTAAATACGGCTAAAACTTGTAATAAAGTGCTATGCCAAATGAAGATCATATTTTCGTACAATTTTTAAAATTAAAAAAACCTAGGGGCCTCGGTGGCCTTGTGTGTAAAAGCGTGTAAAATACGCTGTACACACAGCGGGGAGTGTTGGTTCGAATCCCGCACATGTCGTAAGAGTTATTCCCCCTTACGACATTTACAGCCACGCCTGAACAGGATAAGCTGTGTAATTTCCTGTTCACATTTATGTGGCAGAAAAATGCATTAAAAAAAAAACCTAAATCATATTGTGAATCTACAAATTAAATTTAACTCAAATATATGCCTATAATATTTAACTATAATATATTTGATTAATTATATACTATTAAATAATTAATTAATTTAACCATAATTACATAATATAATCAGTTCTTTAATAAAAAAAAAAAAATTAAAGTTTTAAAAATATCTAAGGTTCATTAAACTCAAGTTATTTAAAAACTGTATTAATAGAAAAAACACGTGTAGTTAAATTAAATTAAATGTCTTGTTAAACATGTATTTAAAATAATAATCAAATTTAAATTATAAAAATTATTAGAATAGTAATTATGAAAATTATGAAAAATTATTACGTCATTGGAATAATAGTTGATCAATGATCAGTTTAGAAATGGTAAGATTCTCGAGTTCTTCGAATTCTTTACTTAAATTTACATATTTATATTTCGGTACACCTAAATATCTCTTGGAAGAAAATTTTACTGTAGGAGAAGCAGAAATAAAAATATTAGTTTGAAGTATGAATAAGCTTTTGAACATTAACTCTGTCAATATTCAACTTAACAGAAACATTACATCTGTGATCTGACTATAGCCGTACTTAAAAGAAATTAAGATCAAATTTTTGTAAATTCTTATACATACAATATTGCATTAAGCTATTCACGCATACTTAAGTTAACTATTCACGCATATTTAAGTTAAAAATTTTACGTTTCGTAAAATGTTACTTTAAATTTTAACGTAAACTTAAAGGCCTAGAAAGAAGAGTATTAAATTACTTTAAGTATGGCTAGTCTAGTCAGGCCTATATTGGTGTCAATATTTTGAAATTTTATTTCTTACAAGACTTATGTAAATATCTTTGCAAAATTTGAACCGGTGAAAATATCAAAAATTGATATCAAATGTAATAAAGAACTGTGATTATATTGACTTAGAAAGGCTTGTGATGTAAAACAGTATATAGTTTTTGCTTTTATTATTTTTACGTTTTTAATTATTTTAAATTAAAAATTGAACCAAGTAGATTAAAGTATGTATCTCGTACAGCCACCCCTGAAAAGGGTGGAACTAAAAAAAAAAAGAAATGGACTAAAAAAAACAAAATATGTATCTACAAGACTAATTTCAAAAATATGAATGAAATAATAGTATATAGTCTGAGATATATTTTAAAAATTTCTGAATTTTATACGTTGTACGGTTATTATATTACTCATCTTGGTTGTTTGATTTACATGATTATTTTTTAGAGTTCAACGAGTCCATATATAGAGCTTAGGAATAAAAATAGTTCAAAATTAACAATAGTCTTAAATTATTAACATTATTTTTCATAACAGTAAAGCTTATAAAAATAAATTTAAACTTTAGCTATTAAATAAAAAAAATCGAATCATATACTTTGAGACGAAGCTATTCAAAATTTCAAATTAGCAACGTCTCTATATTTATTTATATTTGTACTAAAAATCCCACATATATGTACTTATTAAAAAAAAAAAATAAATAAATTAGGTAATTATAAAAATTTTTTTTTGCATTAATGCAAAATTTTTTAAAATCTTTCAAAATAAACATTGACCCAAAAAACAAAAAAAAAAGTAACAAAGGTATGTGTGTAGTATATACATTTATTGGCTTTCAGACAAGCAAAAGATTAAATTTTCACTGCAATATGATAATTTAAATATGTATACCTATATTTGTAAACAAAAATAAATATTTTGTTACTAACTTTTAATATATTTATGTACATAATATATATACTAAAAAAATTAGTATATATATACAAGGCGCTATGAATTAAGTTAGAAAGGAATTAAGTTAGAAAATTATCTGGTTTTTTTTTCGAACTTATTTCATTTTTAATTTTGGAGCCTTGGTGGTCTTTTGAGTAAGATCGTATAAAATACGATGTTAACACACAGGGAGTGTGGGTTCAAATCCCATACATATCGTAAGAGTAATTCCCTCTTACGACATGCCTGAAAAGGAAAGGCTGTGTAATTTCCTTGTTCACATTTATTACACAGCCATTACACAGCCTTTACATTTAAATGCACTAAAAAAAAAAGAAAACTTGAATATATTCTTGAAGAATTTCTCTACAATACGGACAGTAGTAGTTACTTTTGTTATCGACAAATGCTGCAGACAAAAGTGGCATTTGGCATAAGTGGCATATTTTCATATGTCGGCACGAAAGAAGAACTATATATTATGGAAAGATTGACCAAACAAACACAGCATGTATTTAGGAAAGTCTCTTGTAATTGATTAAAATTGGAGAGGTCTAATTCTCGTTCCGATTCACTTGAAACATTGCTTCCATTTTCATTATCCTCATCAACTTCTTCAAATTCATCAAAATTCCCAAATATCTTATTATCCTTATTATATGTAATTCTGTTTAAGAACATCATGGTGATATTTTACCATTTTCTAATAGTTCGTATGCTTCCCTTAATTTTTCGTTCTTTTCGATGTTTAATTTTCTTCTCTTTTCTTTTCCACAACAGAGCCACAAATTTCAACTTAGAAAACATTTTTTTTTTTCGAAGTTAATTCCATTCCAAATTTGCTATGAAATAAGTTAGAAAAATCGTCAAAATTGTTCTAACTTAATTAATTTTTGTTTTGTAACTTGATTCATAGCGCCTATATACGTATGTATGTAAAACATTTAAAGAATTTATTGCTATATATACTAGAATATAATATACACTTCTATAGATTGTGGAATTTTTTTTCTTTTTGATAGATTGTGGAATTTTTTTAATTTCACCAGAAAGTTTTTTTTTTATATTTAATTTAATTTGTATATTTTATTAGTAAGTAAAAAATCTTAGTTAGAAAGAACAGATAGACTGACACTTAAATTGTTATATTATATTGTTATTAAAGTTTCATTTTACTTTTTTTTTTATTTGACAATCCAAAAATAAAATGATTCTACATATTGTATAATTATTAATAATAACATTTAGCTGATTTATTTTTTAAACGTAAAATATAGAAAGAAAAAAAATTTCTTGTAAAAATAAAATTTTTGAAAAGAATATTTTTAATTATGTACATATATACACTTGACATAACATAACATTATATGATATGACAAAATTTTATAATAAAACAAGTTTAACATATAACATTATAACACGCATATTATCAAGGTCTAACAAAATTTTCTTTTTTTTTTTTTGTTTTTTCAATTATCAAAAAATATTTAACTTAGTTTATAAAATTTAAATTTAAAAACAAAAAAAAATATTATTTATTATTTTATATTATTAATAATATTAAATATTTTAAATATTAGAGCAAATTAATTTTATATTAATTATTTTTTGTAGCAAATTTTTTAAAAAATTTTGAAAAAACTATTTTTTACAGTTTTATTCCGTTTAACGGTTTTGTCTTAACTATGTATATCATTTTACATTTTAACCTTATAATGGGCGTCACTGTCATAACATTTACAACAAAAATATTATTTGAACACGTGCATTTTTCTGATTCGTCAAAAAAAAAATTTTCGAGCTCTTCTATTCATAAAATAATATGTAGCGGTAAATAACTGATAATTTTTTTAGAAATTGGATTTCGATTGGGATTGGTGAATTAGGCGATGGAATCCAAATTCAAAAATCCAAATTCCAAAATCCCTAATTCCAAAATCCAAATTCTCAAAACCCAAATTCCCAAAAGCGAAATTCCCGAAATTCAAATTCAAAAATACAAATTACAAAATCCGTAATTCCAAAATCAAAATTCCCAAAAGCCAAATTCTCAAAATCCAAATTCCCGAAATTAAAAAATTCAAACTGGCACGCGCCCTCTATAGTACGTTTTTTTTATGTTTGGATTTTGTCCAGTTTGAATCCATCCTTTAAAAATCGCTACAAATATTGTTTTAAAGTTATCTACACAGTTTAGTAAAACAAAATTCGAAAATTTATAAATGATTTGATAAATTTATTTAAGAAAAAACAAATACATTTATCAAAAATGTACAATAAACAAAAGAATTGATTAAAAACAATACTTTTCACTTTGTTTTTCACTCAATAAATTTTACAACGAAATTCTAATAGACACAACTTTATAAGTTTAATATTACAAATTAAATTTTAACTTATTCTAAGGGTAATACCCCAATTTTACTGCGTTTTTTTTGTATAAGTGGAGTTGCTATTTGTAATTTTAATTTTTTCAGTCTGAATTTTTGGCGTTTGAATTTTTTGTGATTTGGATTTTTGAAATTTTGGATTTTTGAAATTTGTCTTTTAGAATTTTGGGAATTTGGATTTTTGAAATTTGGCTTTTGGGAATTTGCCAAATTTTTAAATTTGTTTTTGGGATTAGGGTTTTCATCATAGAACCAATTTTTGACGTTTGAATTTTTTGTGAATTTGGATTTTTGAAATTTAGATTTTTTAATTTTGGATTTATGAAATTTGTATTTTAGGATTTTGGGAATTTGGGTTTTTGAAATTTGGATTTTGGGAAGTAGGATTTTTAAGAAATTAGGGATTTTGTCTCATTTGGATTTTGGAAACACGGATTTTGTCAGTTTACCTTAGGCGATAGGTTGTGGTGTGGATACTATTGTACATTTTAGAACGCGCATGGTCATATACTAATGTATGTAAATGTTTCAGGTTTCTGATTTACTAAATTTAAAACAATCTTTAAAAAGTATGGCTTTTTTATTCTTTTTTTTTTATTTATTTTTAAGCTCTCTTTTTGGAGTTTTTTAATTCAAAATTTAG
Source organism: Poecilobothrus nobilitatus (assembly GCA_947095535.1). Taxonomy (NCBI): domain Eukaryota; kingdom Metazoa; phylum Arthropoda; class Insecta; order Diptera; family Dolichopodidae; genus Poecilobothrus; species Poecilobothrus nobilitatus. Next base: position 237,232,366 of record OX352773.1, on the reverse strand, counting down.
AATTTTTTTTTTCTTGTTACTACTTTAGTTTGTAGGCATAATAAACATACGTATGTAGTTTTTTATTTTTTTAAAAAATTTGAACAACCAAGCTAACTGTTATAATTTAAGATAAAACTTTTACCTACTACTTTACACTACATTTTAAATGCAAAAGCAATAAAACAAATAATTTATTTTCCTAATATTCATGATTTGATTTGATAACAAATAATAAAATCTATAATTGCGGTTTTTTTTCTTTGTTTTATTAATTATTTAAATAACATTTCTATAACATTGGTGTCGTATAAAATATACGACACGTGCATGCTCATTTTAACTTAGATAACTCGCCTACTAGAAGGTTATATGAAATTATATGAACTTGGATAATTCTCATTAAAATAATAATAATTTTACGCATAATAGAGAAATATATTGAGATGTTTTAGCTTTTGACGGTCAAGAAAAGTTCCATAATTGAAATGGCTATACTGAATATTTTTGTAATATGAAAACTCAAACGACAAAAAATTATTTGCATTTTATAAATCAAAGCAAATACCGAACATGAATTCAAATCTCACATTTTCAAACAAAAACCATATGAGTTCAGGTGTAAATTTTGTATTTTTTTAGTTCAAGCTTTATTTCATGCATTGGGCTCGGCCCATTTTTTCGTTCTTTATTTAAATGAAAATCATTATATTTTATTAATTGTTATATTTTGACGAAATAAAAAATTTGAAAAAAAATTATCTTAGTGGGTTGGGTACATATTATATTTTTGTGGATCCAATATAGAGAAGATTTTTAACGAAATATCCTCACCTAAAGTGATATGAATTCTGGGGCAGATAATATGTATATTTATGGGTTATAGTCCATTTTGGAGGTTAAACTTTTTCATTTTAATAATTAATTATTCAAAAACCATATTCTACAACAAAACTTTTTAAATTTTATAAGTTATCGACTTTCCTTGGCCAGAAGATGTTTTAACTTATATATACTCTTATGAATTAGTTATTAATTATAAGTTATTTAAAACAATCATAAGATAACGGTAATTTTATAGAATAATTAACAAAACGTTTAATATCAAAATAGAAAATAAAAATTAAACGAGGAAGAATACAGTTGCCTTTGTCAACTCTTAGATACCCGTACGAACCGTTAGTATATTCATAGCCTGTCACTCTGCTTATAATAATTATTTTTTTTAATATTTTAGTATTTTAAAATAATTTGGGTAAATTTTATAATTTCTAGAATTATGGGTTGTACATATATTCAAATTATATGTTATATATTCTTCAAAAACAGATTCTAACCTTCCACTTATAAGTTTTCCAAATATGCTATAGTACCATTTAATACTAAGAGACAAATGTATAATAATTTATACTATACATATTATGTATATATTATATATCATTCATTCATCAGTGACATATACGATATGTAAATAAACAGGAGTTATATAAGTATGTATACTAATATCACATAAATATATATTCTTCAAGCTATTTTTTAAAATTTTTCAATTCAACAATTTCAAATTATCGAATGTAAACCAACGGTTTTTAAAAGAAGACATTTCCAAAAGACAAAAATTTGAAAATTTAAGAAGTTTTTTAGTAATAAGAAAAACGTGAAAATAGGACTTTTCTGGAATTTTGAGGGGCTGTGAGTTCGGAACCTTATATAACTACGAAAAACCATTAACACACGTAAAAATATATTACTGGAGCTTTAATTTTTATGTCTTGTCGAAGAAAAATTTCTACAGGTGCCTAAAAATAGCAAATTTTCAATTTTTCAGCCCTAATAGCTCTTAAAGACGGAGTGGTACAATTTTCTAAGGGAACTTATACTAATTCTAAAAGTTCTTTCTTGTCTCAAAATTTCAGGTTCCTATCTAAAGGCGTGCCGGAGTTATGAAAAAAGAAATTTCATGCAAAATGTGGTTTTGACATAACGGTAAATTTAAATAGTAAATTACAAAATATTGCATAATTTTGATATTGTTTTATGGTGATAACAAAATTTGCGGTCTTCTAGTCTTTTTAGCTTGTAAAACGACTACGCAGAGCCTGAGATATATACATCTGAAAATAGGGCTTTTTTGCAATTTTGGGGGGCTGTAACTTTAGAACCCTATACAATTAAAAGAAACCTTTAACACACGCAAAAATATATTACTGGAGCTTTAATTTTTATATCTGACCGAAGTAAAATGTGTACAGGTGTCTAAGTTATAAGTGTTTAAAAATAAGGAATTTTTTAGTTTTTCACCCCATACAGCTCCGAAACGGATTACAAAAATATTTAGCATTACAAAAATATTTTCTGAAATGACTCATACTTATTTTTAAAGACCTAACTTCTCTCATAATTTCAAGTTTCTAACTTAAACCGTTTGGAAGATAAAAGAAGTCAAGAATTTTGCAAAATTTAAGTTTCGCATAACGGTGAATTAAGACACCGTATGCCACAAGTATATATTTATTGTATATATATTTTTAAAGCTAATAAAAGCAGTAATCGTTTGGCGTTTTCAAATTAAAGATATACCTTATATAATTTGTATTATAACAATTTAAATATAGAGCTTTTTCGAACTTTGGGGGACTGTAGCTCCGTAACGGGTGGGGCTATAGAAAAAAGTTGTTCCATAAAATTAATATTTTTATGATATCTATCAGCAGTTAAAATTTCATGGCTCTATTTCAAAAAAAAAATGTGGAGATCTAAAAGTTAGTTGTTCGAGAGCTATCCGAAGTTTTGGTCGGATCTCAACCAAAAAATATAGGGAACCTACAAATTGATGTAAGGATATTTTGTGTTAATTTTAAGACTCTAGCTTTCTTAGTTTTCTTAATCGACTTACAATTTGATTCTGATCCGATCCATATCTTTGAAGGTATATCTAGCTAGCTTATTTCGAGGTGTTACAAACGGAGGAACAATTTTAATATACCCCATCCTTATCGTACAGATATAAAATGTACATAAATTGGAAATAGTTATACCCGTGTCTATATATTTATAATGTCTATAATTAATGTTAAATTAAAATTATATGGTTTTTTAATTAATTATAAAAATTTTTTTAAATGGTTTATGATAAGTTTGAATTCAAATTTTTTTAAATTCAACGTATTTTATCTGAATTTTGAAGCATTTATTTTTAAATTTACTGTAAATTTTAGCTTGTTTTAATTTTAGCTCCTCTATATAAGTTTTTTGTTAAGAATAAATATGGAAAGAATATTTTTTATTCAATATTAATGTAGTTGAATTTTATACTAAATGTAAAAAGGTGGTAAGTTATCAAATAGTTGATTACTGGCTTTTAATTTTATAAATTAATGAAAAGGAATGAATAAACCAAGGGTTTTCAAAAAAGCACGAAAAATAAAAAATTCCAAAAGTTTTAGGTAAAGATTACATTACATATGTACATTGAAAAATAAATTAAAAATAATATAAAAATTGAAAAAAAAATCGTTAGAAAAATTTCCTAGAAAAAATTGGGAAAAATCAAGTCCCACTTTCGTCAAGTTTAAAGGTAACCGCCTATATTATAAAAAGTTGTTAACAAAAATAAAATTATATGATAATAATGTTAGAGTTATAATCTTTGTATATTACTTCAAACAAATTTGAACAGATATACTTTTACACATGTATATGAAAATAGGAAATTTTCAATTTTTGATCCCTTACAGCTTGTAAACAGAAGTCGACACAAAAGTATTATCTGAAATGAGTCATACTTATATCCAAAGATCTAGCTCCTCTCAAAATTTCTAACTTAAACTTGGAAAATAGAAGAGGTAAAAAATTTGGCAAAAAATTGAGTTTCGTATAACTGTAATTAAATATACCGTATGGTAAAACTATATATTTATTTTATATATATTTAGAAAGCTTATAAAGGTACCTTTCATTTGGCGTTTCTAGATTAAATAACTTGTGCTATAACAATTTTAATATAGGACTTTTTCGAACCTTGGTAGGCTGTAATTTTGTAACGGGTATAATTTTATTAATTCATTTTTTAAGATACTTATCCGTAGTTAAAAAATTGCATTGCTTTATTTTAAATGGTGTAGAAGTTTTGTAAACACCCAGACGGGCAGACAGAGTGAAACTAATAACCACATTTGTTTTGTTCACGGAGCAAAATTTAAAAAAACCCATTATAGGTACTAAACAGGCTTCAGTAATTTTAATTATATGTTAATTAAATTTTAATTTTAAATTCTTTTAATTAAAATGTAGGTATATTTTTTAATTAAATTTTATAATAATAATAATTTATTATTAATAAGTTAACTTTATTACATTTTATTAAAATTTTTTATTTCCTTTATTACACCATTTTAAATTTCAATATTTAATATTGTTTTAAAGTATTACAAAAAAAACAAAAATAAAAAATAAATTGCAAAATATTATTTAAATTTATGAGTATCTTTATCACGCTTTAACAAAAAAATCTATGACTGAACCGCTGTACGAAAGTCCCTAAAATCAAAAACGAAAAATGTTCCCATAAAAAATTCAAAAAATTTCTCATGTTTTAAAATCAATCTTGTGTATTAAAATCTCGCGTTTTAAAACTAAATTTTTTAAAAATATATAAAAATTAAATATGATTCAGAATCTCGTATGAAAAAGGGTTAACTCTGATTTTGAGTCCTACTCTAAAATCTCTTCTAATTTAGAATCTCACCTAAACATATAAATAAATATTCTGAAAAAAGATCCAACCCTAATTTTTGACTGTAACTCTAAAATCCTTTCCTAATTCAGGATTTCGCCTATGTATATAATATATAAATATTCTGTAAAAGACATATAACATTTTAAAATAGTGGGGACTGCCACCCCCAAAACCACCGCTAAACAAATTATTGAAACGCTGATTTTGCAACCAAGTCTAAAATCTCTCCTAATTCAGATAAATGCATAAAAAAAATTTAAAACTCGTTAGGATTTTTTTTTTGTGATTTTATAACTTGGGATTTTTTTCCCTGAAATCTTTTTTTTTTTGCGATTTTAATTTATTTGGGATTTTGTATCATTGGAATTTTTTTTTTTGGGATTTAGGTGGACTTCCGTTTAATATTAATGAATATAGTCTTCTGTTCCTTTTCACTATCATTAGGAAGCTTAATTGTTAGTTAAATATGTTTTTTTTTGTCTTTAACCACTGTCTGTGCATAGGATGGTAACAAATTAATTTCATTTTTCTCGATCTGCGGCTAGTCGTTTCAGTTGTGGCTATACGTTTTTTGTTGATCGAATTCTGAGTGATCGAATGGTCGATAAAGTTCACTTCAAACTATGTGTATTTGTTATATTATGACTTTTAAGTATGAATTGCTTATGTTAAACAGTTAATCAGTCAAAAGTGGATTGAAATCTATTTTGGGTTCATTGTTTCGTATTGTTATTTGGTATTTTATTTTATTGTCAAAGTGTATTTTTTTCTCTATGTAGTTAAAGATGTAAAGTGATTTTAAATAAATTAAATCAAATTAAATTGAATATTTATATATTTTATTTAGTGGTTATTGAATTTTTCATTTGAATAGCTATATGTTACATAGCATTAGGAGGTCAAATAACACATTTTTTATGTTTACACCATATGTTACATCTTTTGTATTATTGAATATACATAATCCATTTTAAAAGACATATGACAATACATATAGTACCAAGTCACCTTAAGACTGTTCTTCTTTATGTTCTAGACTCTTCTATATTGGTCGGCTGCCTTGAAGTTTTCATTCATTTAGAATTTTTATTTAAAATTAAATTACACTTACTCACATTCTCATACATAAAAAAAAAACAGTTACTTACATACCTATCCATTAAAAAAAGAATGGGAAAATCCCCCAGGTTTTTTTTTCAATAAATTTTTTTAAATTGTTGTAAAATTAAAAATAAAAATTTTTTTTTAAATATATTTTTTTTTTTTTTATTTACCAACAACAATATTAAAATAAAAAAACATCAATGATCAAAATATCTCTTGGTCACATTTTATGTGATTCAGATTTTGAACATGCAAAACAAAAGAAAAAGAAACAAAAAACTCGAGATTGAGATTGTGTGTTATTTTTGAATGGTAATGAAGAGAATTGGTTATGATTCATTGATGCAAATTTTGTTTGAAGAAATCTTAAATAACAGGACACGTTAATTAATTAATCCACGCTTAAAATTCATATCACTTTTTTTGTTTTTCAGAATTGGCTTTTAATTTAATCATTTAATATTTGTTTTTTTTTTTTTTGTTTTTTTTTTATTTTAAGACATAAATGATGAAGTTTGAAATCAAATTAATATTATCACAAACAGATTAATAAAAGTTGGTTAAAAAATGTATTAAGAAAAATGATACCTTATTATATCTATAATACCTGATTATACTATTTATGTAGTAGTCTACATGTACAGATATGTACATATAGTTATAAATCTATTATTATAATTATGATCTACTTATAACATAATCATTTTTTTTTTAAATTGTTTTTGTCATACAAAGTACATATAATTAAATTTTTTAACTATATTAAAATAAAAGCAAATATTTATTACCATCTTTTAATTAAATTATTGTTTTTAATAAACATTCTTTGCTTTAATATTTTTGTTGTTCTTTTTTTTTTTAGTTAAGTTTTGTTTACCTTAATCATATAAATAATAAATTACTTAACATAAACACAATTATATTTAATATCATATTTTTTTAAGCACATTTTCAAAAAAAATTTAGAAAAAATGTGCCGATTACTTTTACATTGTCTGTCCGTCTGCACGTCTGTTTACAAAACTTCTACATCGTTAACGATAAAGGAATGAAATTTTAACTATTGGTAGTTCTCATAAAAAAAATTAATGTTGTAGAACAACATTTTTATGTAGCCCCATCTATTATTACTTAGCTGCAGCCCCTCAAATTTAAAAAAAAAATCCTCGTTTTAAATTAGTATATGTATTTCAAGTTGTGTTTAAAACATTTTATAAATTTAAAAACGCCATTCGACAGGACTTTTTTTTTACCTTTATAAAAAAAAATTATACAAAATTATACAATTTTTTTAAAATTTAGTATTTAAATTTACCGTTATGTGAAAACCAAATTTTGATGAAAATGACTTTTATAACTCTTTTTATCTTCATAACTCCGACATGCTTTTAGATAAGGACTTGTAATTTTGAGATAAGAAAGAATTTTTAGAATTAGTATAAAGTTTCCTCAGAAAATTTTTTTGTACCACGTCCTGTTCAAGTACTAAGAGGGCTCAAAAATTGAAATTTTCATATATTTAAACACCTGTGACTTAAGTACTTGTTCAAATATATTCAAAATAAAAGGTAAAAATGATGGCTTCAACTTTATAATTTTACATGTGTTAATAATTTTTCTTAGATTTCGCTTAAAATTGATAAAAGTGTGTTTTAGTTCTAAGCAGTTTGTATTGTCATTTGGTAATGTGCGCCTGTAAAAACCGTTGGTTTAATATTCTGTCTTGTCTTATTATTCTGTTCTGTCTTATTATGTATTAAATTTTTTGCTCATATTATTTTTCATAAGAATTTTTTAATATCAATATCAATATATATATGTAGAGTATGAATGATAGAACATAATATAATGTATGAAAAAAAGTCTGGCATCATCTTTCTGTATATTTTAAAGCTTTATTTAAGTGAATATATTATTATACACACTTCGGTGCGGATTTTTTTTTCTTTAATTCGTTAGCCGGATAAAATACCTTTGAACTCTCTCCTTCAAAATAAAAAGAAATAACATAATCAAAAAACAAAAACAAAAAAAAAACAAAAATAATAACAATCATAATAAAGTACAAAAAAAAAAAAATTTCTAAAGAGAAGATATGGAGTTAATCCAGTCAGTTTAATAATTATTAAAAATTATTTTAAATAAACAAAATAAAAATTTTTTTTCCAAGCATCAAAAAAAAAAATTAATAATATTCGGAACTTCTACAAAATTTTAAATTAAATATTTCTTATCGTCGGTTACCCCTATTATCCGAAATTTCAAAATCCTTTTTTTAAAATCCTGTATTCAAAATTCAGTAATCTAAAAATCCAGTATTTAAAATCCAGTAATTAAAAATCCAGTATATATAATACAGTATTTCAAAATGTAATAATCCAAAATCCAGTAAAAAATCCAGTAATTTATGAAATAATATTCGGCGCTGAAATACTGGATTTTTTTTAGGCGTCATACATAATGATGAAGTTTCTTTATCATATGCAATTTGATTTGTTCATATCATATGCAATTTTTCTGAAAAGAAAACTAGATAATAATATTGGATATAGTTATTATTCCGAAAAAATGTGTCTTCTCATAGAGTCAGTCCAAATTGAAAATACAAAAGGTGGAACAGACCATTCACATACAATCCTGAGGCATTTAAAAAATAAATTCATCTAATATACTAAAGCATTTAGCGAAAATAAAAAAAATTCGTCAATTGTGGCATACCAATCTAATTGCCGAGTATATTTACCAAATAAAAAAACTCAAGTCAAAAAAATAAATCGAATTCGAAGACCTTTGATTAAAGAACCGGATTGTCTACAAAATATTTCTATTCCAGAAGTAAAGTAGCAAACGGTCAACCGAACAACGCCTGATGACGAACTTCTGAAACTGAATTCTGGAACTTCTGGAGCTGAATAAGATTAGCAGCATATATCCTGCGAAAATGCCAAAACAATAGCCGCAGATCGAGTTTGATGAAAATGTTTAGTGAAGGCCTTACAGTCTCTACTATCAAGAAGAGTAAGGCTAGGAAAAAAAATATTTTTTTTTGAACAGACAGTGGAACTTCTCTAACTCGAACTTCTATAAGTCGAGATCTTCTTTAACTCGAACTATATTCGCTTTCCCTTGAACTTTCAAATAATTATGTTTTAAAAAAATTTCCATTATTCGAACTTCCCTAACTCAAAATTCTCGATAAGTCGAAGTAAAAAAACTGTACCTATGGTATAAAAAATTTTCTAACTCGAAAAATTTACGAAATTTTACTAGAAAATTAATGTTTTTTTTTTTTATTTTGTCGCTAGAACCACTGCATGCTATTAAAATGTTATAAATATTTTTAAGGAAAATATTCAAAACTGCAACCTAATAAAATTATAGTAAATGTCAATTGATATTTTTATGTGTGTACAAACATACATATGTATTAGTTTGGTTATAGATATTTAAAAATTTGGACGTTAAAAACAAAATAAATATTTGAATTTTATTCTTATTCAATACGATTTAAGTAGATATGCTATGTATGAATTATGAGTGTTAAAATAGGGCTGGGTATAGTAAGTGATAAACAAAAAACAATAACAAATTTTTTTTTTACAAAAATTTAAAAATTTATGCAATTTTAAAAAGTATCAAACTATTTATTTATTTGAATTAAACTTGCGAAAATATACTTATAAAAAGTAAAAAATGTATACTTATAGGTACATTATTTAAAAATTAAATTATTAACTGTTATATGAATTTTTGTTTAAGTTTTTTAATATTTTTGTTTAATATATATATGAAATAAACGTTCTTAGAATGTAATTGAACTTTTTTTTTCAAATGAAGAAGTTTTTCAATTTTTTTGGTTCCTATAACTCGAAATCTCCCTAACTCGAAGAAATTTTTATTACCGAATTTTTTATTGCGAATTCGAATTAAAAAAGTTCCACTGTATTTCAATACTTCAATATTTAAAAATTTATTTATTAAATGAATGAACATTTGAATAAAAATCAAAAATATATTTTTGAATAACTGCTATACTCATTATGTATACTAGTATATCTATAGATACATATGTATATGTATATTTAGTATTTATTTTCAAATAAATTTAATTCTCAATTAAAACAAAAAAAAAAAAATAAAAAAAGACAAAAATTATAATAATAAAGCTAAACTAAAATTTTATTACCTTTTATTTTATAGATTCAAATTCTCTATATATACCGATTATAATATAATCAGAACATAAGTTTTATAAATGTTTATTCTATACAAAAAGCTCAGCTCAAAAATACATATAATATACATTTTATAAGTATGTATATATATAATCAATTATAAGAAAATATTAAAGTAACAATAAAAATAGTATAGAAAAAAAAGTAATAATAATAAATGAGATAAAACCTCAAAAAAAAAAAAATTATGTGATTTATCTCATTAAAATAGTTCTTTTTTTTTAGCGTTGTATATCTATAGATTCAGATATGTATATATGTATAAAATAAATTCTATAATAAAATAGTATTATTACACATAATGAATGATCAACATATAAAATACACATCATAAGCTTAATATAAGTATTTTTTTTTTTTTTTTTGATATGGCACAGGTTTGTTGAGTCTTAGATTAAGTTTTTTTTTTGTTTTTTGTTATTTTGTACCTTGTTGATCTGATCGTGTGTAAAATGATGATGCCGTGCCGTGCCACTGTTATCATATCTATAATCGGTTCGCCATCACTATCAACTATATATACGCTATACCATAACTATAGTATTAAGTATATTATATTTAAGATTTAAAGTTTTGTGATTGTATGTTGTTTTTTTTTTTTTTTTGTACTTTGTTAATATTATGAGAGAATTATAATATCAAATTCGCAAGTTTACCGTTTCTATTGAAATGAAAAAAAAAAAAAAACTGTCTTTTTTTGTTATTATCGTTGAATTCTTCGGTATTTTTTTTTTTTTTTTATTATTATTCCTTTTTTTTTTTGTGGGTTTTTTTTTGTTGTTGTTTTTTTTTTTTTTATTAAAATTTGCTACAAAAATTCTTTACAAATTTTTAAAAATCAGTTAAAGATTTGCCGTCATTGAGTTTAAAACGTTATGTTTTTTTATTTTTTTTTGAAAATATAAAATAACAAAAAAAAAAAAAAAAGAAAGTAATTAACTATAGTTTTGTTCGGAACAGACAGTTAAATTTAAAAATTAAAAAAGAAAAAAAAAAAAAAAAAAATTTAAAAAATCATCAAAAATGATTAGAAATAATAACAGTTATCAAAAAACGATTACTGTTGGAATGAAATTAATTAATTAATAAAAAAAATGTTTGTTTTATGTTTTTTGTTTCTGTTTTTTGTTAATATATGTATTATAAAACTTAATATGTATTAATTATTTTTTTTTTTTTTTTTTGAATATATCTATATAATTATTATGTAATTTTCTTTTTTCTTATTATTAAAATAATAAAAAAACAAAAAAAAAAAAAAATTATTATTATTATTATTATTATTTAATTTAATTGAATAAAAATTTAAATTTAAATTATTAAATTTGAACGTCACACAATAATAACGTGATATTAAATAAATCTTTTGTATTTTAATTTAAATATCATTTATTTTACTTTAAATTTGTTTTTTTTGTTTTGTTTTTTGTTTTTCTCTCTTGTTTTCACATTTAAATATAAATTGATTGATAATATTGCTAATGTTATTGCAACAACTTAAAAAAAAAAAAAATTAAAATTAAAATTAAAATTTAAAGACGATATAATTCCAAATTAAATAATTATAAAAAAAAAAAAAAGTAGAAAGAAACAAAATAAAAACATTGATATACATATAATAATAATAATATATTAATAAAGTGTTTAAGAAATCATTTAAATATAAATAAAATATAATATTATATATGTATAATAATTGACAGATTAAATGTCAAATATGCATATTAAATTTGACAGGTTTATTTTAATTTTGATTTATGAATTTCGATACTCTTAAATTAAAATTGTATTTATTTAATTTAATTTTAATTTAATTTAATTAATTTTTTTTTTTTATTTATTTTTATACTTCAAATTTATGTTTTAATTTAATATTATTATTATTTAGTTTTGAATTTTGATAAAACCTTATCTGATGTAACAGACTAACGAATAAATTTAATTATTATCTATTCGGCTAATATTAAACGAGAATATTAACCGATTTACCGGAATAAAATAAACAGTAGCAGGAATATTATAACCTTCTTTAGATTATAAGAAATGTATACATATCTGTAAGATTTGAAAAACGATTTATTGAAAAATTAACATAAATAATACCAATATTTATTGAAATTTAGTCATATAAATATTTTTAAAGAAGGTTTTCTTCCGTTACTATTTTGTAGTATCTATAGATGATAGGTATATATGCCGGTGTATTAAAATATATGATAACAAAAATTAAATTTATAATTTTTTATTTCTTTTGTTTTTTTTTTTTTTGTTATTGTTTTTGCCACTTTTTTATTTGTATATTTAATATTATAATTAGCATTTTTTTTTTAAATTATTACGGTTTATATATAAAAAGCTAATCTCAGTTTTTTTTTTTTTAAATTTATTACAATTATAATTTTGATAATTAATTTTTCTATTATTATTAAATTTTAAAATATCTATATATATATTTAAAAAAACTTTTGTAATGATTATTTACACGCTATGGTAATCATTACATTTAGATTTAGTATTTTCAGTATATAATTTAAGAAAATGGGTATAGTCTTTAGATATAGCTAATGTACCACTAAAGGTATAAGTTGTATTTTTCTTTAAAAGTTCATTTTACTTTAATTTACCTAAATGATATTAAACATATTAAAAAAAAATAAGATTGCTAATTATGGTATTAATATCATGTTGAAACGCATTCGCTCATAAATGAAAATTTTTTCTTTCATTTATATTTTCTGTAAAACCTTAAAAAAGTTATAAAATTTTTTGTATACTTATTCAAAAAATTACATATTTAACTTATTAATACAGTTATAATATATTTAATTAAAACGAACCAAAGCTTATGTAAATCGAATCGATCCACAAAAGCTTATAATAAGGGGAAGTACAGTTATAACGTATTATAAAAATATTATAAGAAAAATGTTTTTTTTTGTGTTTCTATATTTCTTCGCCGTTGCTTGTGCCGATAAAAAATTTGATTCCGTTTTACCAATTTTTTAATTTTATTTTTAATCGATTATTTTAGCATAAATATGACAAGAATATTACAGTACATATTTTCTTGTCAGTTATGGCTATAAATGTCGCAAGGGGGTATTATTTTTACGAATTGTGTGTGATTTAAAACCTACAGTTACAGTATTTACAGTGCTTTTTATACGGTTTTACCTACTAGACCATGGCGGCCATTTTTTACCAATATTGCATACATATGTTCATACATATATTATTAATACATATACTTATACATATTAATTTCGAAAAAAGTTTAAAATCTTTTGAAAATTAAAATAAATCACATTTATTTTCATAATTAAATAAATTTGTTTAGCCTTCATAATATATTTTATTCTTATCAATAACAAATAACAAAATAAATAATAACAATGAAAGAAAAAACAAAAACATAAAAAAAAAACAAATAAGACAAGGAAAATTCCAGAATTTTTATTTTCTCAAACATTTTTTTTATTTTTTTTTTTTTCAAATATTTCCAGAAGAAATTTTTGGTGGCTAAATAAAAAATAAGGTGTAAATTAATAAATAAGTTATGCTAAATAAATTATTCATATTGCACTCAATATAAGATGATTAATTGCATATAGAAGCATATAGAATAAATATAAGTTTCTTTATATGGTATAGCATATACTTACTTATATGGGGCCTTGGTGGCCTAGTGAGTAAGAGCGTATAAAATATACGCTGTAAACACCGAGGGAGTGTGGGTTCGAATCGCACACACGTCGTAAGAGTTATTACCCCTTACGACATTTACAGCCACGCCTGAACAGGAAAGGCTGTGTAATTTCCTGTTCACATTTATATGGCAGAGAAATGCAATAAAAAAAAAAAAATATATATACTTATATAAGTTATATATAAGTCAAATCCGTGTAAGATGAGAACTATATAGGTAACAGTATATAACTTCAGATAACCGTGTATAACTCTAGTGACTTGTATTTTAAAGGAGCATTTTTGTTTTCGTGTAACGCTAAATAGTAACCAGCATTAAATATTTGTGTAACTAAAATTTTATTAGGTTTTACCTTTAAATAATTTTGTTTTAAAATTAATTATATGGGGCCTCGGTGTCCTAGTCGGTAAGAGCGTATGAGATACGTTGTAAAAACCAAGGGAGTGTTGGTTCGAATCCCACGCACGTCGTAAAAGTTATTCTCCCTTACGACATTTACAGCAACGTCTGAACCAGAAAAGGCTGTGTAATTTCCTGTCCACATTTATGTGGCAGAGAAATGCATTAAACAAAAAAAAAAACAAAAAAAATAATTATATAGAATTTTGTAACTTATATTGCGATTTGCATTAATTTATTTTGTTTTAGTATGGGAGGGTGCACTTCAAAAAAAGAAAAATAATTGCATTGTATCCAATATGTAATAATATCTAATTATTAAATTAGGTCTTAGACTGGCCCTTTTTGAACTAAAATTTAAAATTATATTAAATTATATATGTACATGCATACACACATATAATATATATATATATATATATTGATTAATAATTTATAATGATTAATAAATTGTTTATCATTTATTTTAATATTTTCAAAACTATTTTTCTAACTTTATTATATTAATTACAAGTTAACTTTAATAACGCAATAAAACTCAGTTTTGTTATTGCAAAAAAAAAAAAGAATAAAAGTAGAATAAATTACATCAGAAATAATAAAAACAGAAAAAAAAAAAAAATTAATTCTATCAATTTAAGTTTTTATTTTGTTTTTTTTTTTTTATTTATTTATGACCTACAAAATTTAACATTACAATTTCAAAAGAAATGCAAAATTTTATAAAAAAAAAAAAAAAAACAAAAAAAAAAAATAAATAAATACAAAAATTTTTATAAATGCAATTTACTTTTTGTTCTTTTTACAATGGAAAAATTCTTTAACATTACAAAAAAAATAAGTAACATGCAAACGACAACGATCAAATTCAAATAAATTATTTAAACATTAAATTAATGTGACAGTATTAGTGGGTTGATTTAAAATTAAATTTTTTTTTTCTTATACGTTTTGTTTTTTTTTTTTTTTGTTTTATCGTCCTTGAACTTGATATAAATTTAATGCAATATATTATGTATATTGTTAATTTAACCAAAGTTTAAAACTCCCCTCCCCCCAACAATTGAAAATTTTCAATCAAAACGAGAAAAAGAAAAAAAGGGCTGCAAAAGGAATTTGTTACGCATTTTCTATATACATACATTAAACTTAAAATGTTTGTAGTTATGCGAGATCAACTCCATGTACATATATGATTATGTTGCTATCCCTTTCATTATTCACAAAAAAGAAATAAAAAATTTGTATTTTTGTGTTAGTAATTCTTAATTTGAAGTTCAAAAAAAAAAAAAGAAAAAAGAAAACGAAAAATGAGAAAGAAAAAGAAAAAGAAAAACTTTTGAATGAAACATGGTTTGAAAAGAAAAATAAACGCAACTAAATAATAGAAATATATAATTTTGATAAAAGTGTAAATGAAAGAAAAGAAAAACAGATATAGGTACATTTTCTATACAATCATACATATATATATAAAAATACAAAAAAAAATAAAAATTAATGCTCATTTTTTCTTTAAATTAAATAATTTAAAAATAAATTCACTATTTTACTCTTTGCATTTATGTCATTTGAAACATTTTTTTTATTTTATTTTTTTTTTTTTTTTATTTAAGACTTGATTTTGATTCTAAAAAGATTATTGAAAATTAAGGAAAAAAAAAAAATAAAAGAAAGAAAAAGAATAAATGAAAGAATGAGAAAGAAGATATATATATAGTACTAAATATAAATATATAAAGCAAATAGTTATTATATTATTTATCTTTTGAGATTATGGAACTCCCTGTCATCTATATATACATATTATGTAGTTTTTTTTTTTGTATAGAAAATATTTCTTAAAAATATCTTATATCATTTTTATTTTTTTGTTTTATTGTTTTTTTTTTTTTTAAATAACAAAAAAAAAAAAAACATTCTTTAACATTATATTCAAATTAAATTGGATATGAAAAGATTTGCAATTTTACTGCAATTTAAATGATCAGAAGGAATAAAACTAATAATATATATATATATGTATATATGAAATGAATATAAAATATAAATGGTTAATAAGATTAGATATATTTATGTATTTAAAAAATAAATTCAATATAATCGAATTAAAAGAAAATTATTTATTTTGCGTAGTTTGAAAATTTTTACTATAGTTAAACGCTATAATATATTCACTTTAAAAAAAAAAAAAAGAAAAAAAGAATAAAATTTTTACCTACAGTATTAAAAAAATGATTATAGTAATAATATCAAATTAAATATAAAATTGAATGTCGTATATTACGTTATTAATTTAAAAACCAAGTAAAAAATAAACAGTTATTTCAGTAAAAAAAACTAAAAAAAAAAAAAATTTTTTTTTTGCACCTTAAAATATGCAATGAAAAATGCATTTCTTTTTTCATTTTATAACTTGTTATAAAGGGGCCTCGGTGGCCTAGTGGTCAAGCACGTAGCTTATTAACCGAGGAAGTTCGGGTTCAAATTCTGCACAGATAGCAAGTTTTATTAATTGAAAACAAATACACCTTGCTATTAAATATAGTGTAGATATATAAAACAAAATAAATAATATTGGTGTATAATTAAATAATAATATTCGAGCTGTAATGGTCTTAGTAAACGATGGTTTTATAACATATTGTAATATCCTATGTGATTTGTAATGTTAATGTAAATAAACAAATAAATAATTTTCTACTTCTGACCAATGTTGCAGTGCGTAAGTCACCGGTCTTTCAGGCGAAAGGTCTCGGGTTTAAATCCTGGTCAGGTCAAAAATAATATAGAAAATATAATAAAATAATGTAAACAAAAAATTAAATATAATTATAATTGAATACTTGTACCGAGATGGCCCATATGGCATCAAAGGGTTCGATATGGCTCAAAGGCAAAAGGGTTCTAAAAATATCGGCAGATATTTATATCTTGACAATATAATATAAAAAAAAAAAAAATTTTTTTACTATATAAAGACCTATTGCTTGTAATTAAATATTTAACAAAAAAGCTTAACTCTTTATTTTTAATACTCTAAAAAATCACATTTATTATTTATTAAAGCAAAAAAAATTATGAAAAGTTTACATAGAGTGGAAGAAGGTTCTACTACCAACCCAAAACTTTTTTATCTTTTATGGATTGTCTTCAAATCGTCGTTTACCTTATGATTCTCATTTTATCTCTTTCTTATTTTAAAATCTCATTTTATTAAAATTTATTTATCATTCTTTAAATTTTATTTTTCTTCTTTTACTTAATTTTTTTAATTAAACTTGGGTTGTCTCAAAAAGAAATTTTAAAGGATTTGTAATTCTAATACAGATGTACAAATACCGATACCTCATAATTTGGAAAATCTGAAAAATCCAGAAAATATCCAACAATATCGATTTGTTTTAATCAACAAAATTATTTTCCTAGTTTTCTTAAATTCCTACAATTCTTATATGTATATATACTTTCAATATTCACTGAGATTTTATGAACAGAAACTTTAATGAAACGAAATTATGAGTGGGTTAGTAACGCTATCCTCTTTTATATTTGTAAAAATATATAAAATTTGAATTTAAAATTAAAAAAAAGCATAATGACTTAATTTAATTTTCTCAGAATTTTTATTTTAATTATTAAAAGATGAGAATTACAAATCCTTTTTTTTTTCGTAAGGGGTAAATTCAACAATATTGAAAATATTTTTCAATAAATATAATCCAAATTTATAAAAAATAAAAACAAGTAAAGTTTAGATTGTGTTAATACACCTTAATATTATTATTAGATACCGTTTTTAAAGAAAAATATATAACAGTACAGAAGCAATTTTACAAAATTCTTTATTTTCTATTTAATACCTTTTTTAATAGGTAAAAAATAAAAAAAAAAATAACAAAATCAAACAATTGTAATTAAAGACTATAAAAAACAAATTACTAATTGTTACCGTAAAAAATAAAAAATAATTTCAAAATTAATTAAAAAACTGTTAAAAAAAACAACAAATTAAATAATTTTTAAACTATCATTTATTACAATGTAATCAAATAGACATGTTTTTTTCCTTTGATTTTAAAACAAACAAAATTAAAAAAAAATAAAATTAAAAACGCAAATGAATGAACATTTAACAGTTTTTCCTATAAATTGTATTGGCATTTACATTCCTTTACAATTTATAACTTTGTTAACACCTTAATATACCTAATTATTTTCTTTTTTTAATCAGATTTTTATTACTTGTTTTAATTATGTGAAAAAAAAAATGAATGAAATATTTTATAAACAAATAAAATAAAAAAAATAAAAAAAACAGAATAACACAAAAAAAAGTTTTGTTATGCAAAAAAAATAAATAAATTGTAATTTATTTAAATTTTTTTTAATTTTTCTACTATTATGAAACTTAAATAGAAATTTTCTGTTATGATATTTTCACAACAATAAAAAAAAAAAAAAACATTATATTTAATCTAAAAAATAATTACAATACATTATGTAAATGTTACTTGAAATAAATAACTAATTAAATCCCCTATAAATATGCAATTTTTGATATTATTTTTAAATTTTTAAAATTTATTATATGATTTTATTTTTAGCTTATTATGGACCCAATATAAAGCATTTTAATAGCATTTGATTATTTAATTATGGCTTTCAAATAAATATAATTTAAACATTTTTATAATATGAGCCTATTTATAAGCTGGAGGTTTATAGTTTCAATAAAAACTTTCAGAACTCGTATATACGCTTCAAAAATAATTTTTATTTATTTTTTATCTTTAAATTTTCTTTTATAAATTTAAAGTTTTTGTATTTAAATTTGAAAATTTAGAACTTTTTTTTTTTTAATTATTCAACATGGTAATTTTCATGTTAATTATTAATGATATGTTTAACTTCATCACGATACTAACCAAAGCCAATTTTATTTTCTCCAAGGCAAACAAAATTTTTTTTTTTGTTGATTTGTTATAATGTAGTACATAAATGTTTAGCCACTATTGAAAATCTTGTAGCAAATATATATTTTTATTTTATTGTTTCGGTAAAACATTCAATTGATTTTCGAAAGCATATTATGTCTTAAATATCAATTTTATATTATTTTGATATATTTTATATGCTTTTATATTAACTCGTGGGTGTCGGTTTTTTATTTATTTATTTTTTTCTTTATTAATTTTTCTAAAAAATGTTGAATATAGGACAAATTTTTTTTTTTTTGCTCTAAAATATATCTAATAATTGTTAAAATAACTGACTGTAATGAATCCGTTAAGATAAAACAAATTTTTCATAATGTGCATAATTTTCAAGCATAAGAAAAAGTTGTAAAACTTTTTATTTTTTTAATTTTAAAATTATATTTATAAATTTATATATTGCAGCATTTTCAACGTTCCATTTTTTGGAAATAAATAATGAAAAATATTTTTAAAGGAATAATGATTTGGTTACACGATAAAATCTTTTATAAATTAAAAAATGGTAACTAAACAATTCCAATACACCTTATCTTTCTTTAGAACGTTTTTACTTTTATTTTAAGTTTTAGTTACTCCTGTTTTTTTTTTTTTAAGAATTAGAAATTAATAGACGGCTTAATATTAGACCCAAATAAACGCCTTAAAAATTCCTTGAATATAACAAAATATAAAAAAGAATTTAAAATACAATTTATTTCATGTTAATATTTTTTTTAAATTATTATTCTTTAAAGTATTATTTTAAATATATGTAGATAATAATAATGTTCTTGTCTAGATTTCTTTATGCAAAATTTATTTTATTTAATTTTTTTTTTGTTCAATGTATTTAATTTTTAACTATAAATTTTCTTTTCCTTTATGTAATTAAAATTCATTTATAATGTATTGTAATATAAAATAAACCGGAAATTTACATACCAAAGGAAATTTAGAATTATATTCTTTTGCGTTTTCATTTCAATTAAGACAGAATTTTTTTTGTTTTTGTTTTTTTTTCTGATCTTACGTGTATAAATATAAGAGTAGATATGTATAAATATATAAATAATGTACTAACTATAAATTAATTAAAAAATAAAAATGAGTATCATTTAGGTACAAAAAAAAAAAAAAAAAAATTATAATAAATAAAGGAAATTCTGTATATCATCAAAATAGTTACTTAAATAACCAAAAAAAAAAAAACCAAAAAACAAAAAATGTTAATTGAATAATTTTTATATTAATTCTTTTTTTTTTTTTCAATTCATGTAAATTAATTTAAAGAATAAAAATTAATTAAAAATAAAATTAATTGCGCATAAACAATTTACTCAAAACAAGATTTTAATTTAATTTAAAAAATAAAAAAAAAAAAAACGGCTACAATAAAAGAAATACCTTTAATATACATTAAAGTTTTAAAATAATTAACTTTATTTACTTGTTATTACTAAATAACATAATAATAAAAAAAAAAAAAAATTCTTTACCTAATAGGAAAATCTGGTGTGACACCTTGAAGTATGCAAATAAAAATGTATTTTATATAAATTTAATTTGGGAGCGTATCGAAATCTCAATTTTTTAAATATTATTTATTAAAATCTTATTTTTTCAAAAAACTCAAATTTTTCCACAAAAAACTGTATTTTATTATAGGATTCCAAAAATTTGATTAGTATGAATTTCAGGCTACTGCCCTCTAATATAAATGCTTAAATATTGGAATATGTGTGTAAAAAAATAATTGGGATGAATTTTATAGTTCGTTACAAAATCAAAGTTCCAATGAAATTGCTAAATTTGGCAATTCCAATGACTATTTGAAATGCTTGAATGATTGTTGAAATATGTATGTATACACAAAACATAATTAGGAGGGATTTTTTACAAAAATATTTTGTTTTTATAAAAAACGATTTTCAGGATAATTGTATCGTATTTTTAGGAGGGTTGCTTACAAATTTAGAATAATACACTTTTTTTCAGAATATGTATATTAATGTATAAATTTGTATGTGTGTATGTAATTTTAGACAAATTTTGAAAGAAAAAAATAATATTAAAAATAATTAGATTTCGATTCAATTCTTCTAATTTTTTTTTGTCCAATTTGTTTCTATTCGTACACTATTGACAATTTTATGTGATACAAAAATATTTAAAATGGGAAAACTGATACTCGATATTTTTCAATATAAGTTTTAAAAGTCTATAATTAGGTATTGATGCTGAATAAAGTATATCTTAAATTTAATGAACATCTTTTAACAAAGTTTTATACGGTTACAAGAAGCATAACACATAGTAATAAATAAAAATTTATAAGCTCAACTCAGTTCTAAAAAAATATCAATATATCTTACAATTTATTTTAAATTATCAAATTAACATGAATAATAATTCGTATACTTATATTAATATATAAGAGATTACCCTTTAAAATATTTTGATGATTTTTTTTGTTTTTTTGTCTAACATCTATAATAGTTCTTAAAAAATAAGATAAAACGGAATTCCTAAATAAATCTAAATCCTGTTGATGACTTCACTTAAAACAACATATTTATTAAAATTAATTAATTAAAAATCTATACAAAAAGAATTAAGAATTATTATTTGAATGAATTCCTAGGAAATGAAACAATAAATTACAAAAAGATAAAAAAAAAAAAAAAAAAAATTTTTTAATCTTAATTTTTTATTTTCCTTTTAAAAATGACTTATGTATCTTAATATATGTGTAATATATATATGTATCTTAATATATGTACTTCTTAATATATATGTATATGTATGTATATGGTGTATAATGATTTCTAAAAAAAAAAAAACATAACAAATCATTAACCTCTTTAAATAAATAATTAATAAATTAAAATTAAAACTAGTTTTTTTTTTTGCGCGTTCGCGTATTTTGAATTTTTCTTTGCACAATAACGCTTTTAATAAACTTATAACAATTTTTTTATGAATAATGATAATAATAAAAATAACAATAATTATTATAATTAAGGTAAACTTAAAAAAAAAAAAAAAAGTATATTCTTTTAATTCATACAGAATCTTTGCTTTTTTTTGGTTTGGTTTGGTTAGGTTTGGTTTAATCATAGGTACTATAAAAAATTTATCGTTTAATCAAATTGTTTTTTTTTTTTTTTTTATTAAATATATTATATTATATTTTTTATAAATATACGCAAATGGTATTTGTTTTTCAAATTTATTTCAAATAAAATTAAGAATTATTTTAGTAGATATAAGTTGGTAGATACGTATACTAGAAAAATTTAAAAATATTTTAATGTAAAAAATCAGAAATATCAGAATATCAGTGACATCAAAAATAAATATTTATAGTGATTAGATGGTATTAAAATATTTATTTAAAATGATAAAATTTTCAATTAACTGAAAGTTTTCATGATTTTCAAAACAAAAAAAAGGCAATATTTTTATATATATTCTTAAAAGTCTTTCTTTGTTTTTTAATCATTTTTAATCTTAGGAAAGATTTAAATCATCAGGCGTTATGATTTTGCAAAAAGTTTTTATTTCCTGTTCAAATTTAGTACTTATTATTTTTTTGAGTCCATGTCGTATCCGATTTTTTATTTATGATTTATTCCCTTTGATTTACAAAAAAAAACAAATATTTTATTATATATGTATATATGACATTATATCAACCTATATACAGGATGATTTACTTTAAGTTTTGAATATTTATATAATGTGTATTTGGTGGATCAAAACGAACAAAAAATTGTTCTGTATGATGGACTTTATTTTCCTCGATTTGTGAGATAATGGGGTCCAAAGTTTTTTCTAATTTTAATTTAATTTGTTAATATCTCAAAAACTACACAACTAAGTAACAATTAATTAATAATTTTGATACACCGTTAGGAAACTTTAAGCCAATTAAACACGATAGATTAAAATGGGTAGAGTTGAGACAAACAAAAAAAATCGGTAAAGCGATGTAAACGATATCCTCGATGGCTTTGGCTCAAACACTTTTGTAGATCTGTAGAAACTTTTCATGTAATATTTTATTGTTATTTAAAGTATATATGTATGTAGATTTCTATAAGTAATCAATGGTAAATATTTCATTTTATAAAACGATTTTCCTTATTCATAAATTAATAAAAATAAGTTAAATATTTATTTATTAGTACTTTTTGTAATTTGAAACATTTTAAATTACAAAAATTAAATTATTTAATCGGAGTTTGTTTCTGAATTGAATAATAAGAGTTAATCACTTAATAAAGAAAAATTATAAATAATGAAATACCACACTGTAGGCCGCAGCAGCTTTTAATTCTTCCGAACTATTTGTAAACTATTTCCCGAAAACAGATCTACCATATAGAAAAAATACATAGACCGTGTAAACTGTCGGTAGAGAAAGATTTACGGTTCTACGTAAAATTTCTCTATTAAAGTTTTCATAGACTGAGTTTCTGTAAAATTACACTTTCCTGAAAACACATAAGGTCGAGGAATCTTTTATTTCCGTATAGAGTTCTACCTTTTTGCTGAGTCTTTCGTGTGTACTTAGTTTTATACTTTGCGTTTTAATATTTGATATACCGATCGCTCACCCATAATTTAATTAATTTTTTATTCGTTTCAAATTTCCTAACTTATTTTTTTCCGAGTAAAACCGTTTTACACCAAAATTAAATAGCTTTTTTTTTGAAATAATCAAAAAATGCTAAAATTATGATACCTTAATTACAAATATATTTAAGAGAGAATAAAAATTTAAAAATTGGCTCGTTTTTTCAATTGTTTTTAGTTGAAACATGGAAGTATATGGAAAGACATTGTTTGAAAAGCTACGAAATGAAAAGCCTTCTTACGGTATTTCAAATTTTGAATATAGTTGCATAATTTTTGAGATATAAACAAATAAAATTAAAAACTTTAGAATCCCATTATATCAAGAATAGACGTAAATAGTTCGATCGACAATTTTTGTTCATTTTCGCCACCCAATAATATACTCTATATACATATATTCAAGATCGATTGAGAATCACCCTGTACCTATATTAGAAAATCATTTTTTTTTTTTTTATTTTAATCAAATAAATTTGTATCAATAAAAAAAAATTTCTTTCAAAAAAATCGTTTTTTTTTACAAATTTATTGAATAGATAAACTGTAACAATGATACGGTAGTCAAAAATAACATTATAAAACCAATTCATACAATTTTTTGACATGAATGAATAATTAACTACATCATATAACAAAAAATTAATTGAGCTGTCTTCAATATACATGATATATGTATAAAATAATTATATAGGATTAGTATCTATTGGATGATATTAAAAAAAAAAAAAAAATTAACAAAACAAAAGTACAAAAAAAAAAAAAAGGAAATTTAAAGTTTAAAATTTTATATTTAAATTAAAAATTAAACAATAATTATTGAAAAATTAATTCAATTTTTCTCGTAACAACATTTCGATTATTTTATTTTTTTGTTTATTTAAACGAAAAATAAACAATACAAAATCCTTTTTGTTATTATTATTATTTTGTTTTTTTTTTTTTTTTTGTAGTCTATAACTTTTCCAGGTGATACATTCAAACAAAATAAATTAAACTGTAACTGTACAAATTTATTGTAAACATAGTACACATTTCAGATAATAAAATTTCAATCAAATACAAGATAATAAATAATATAATGATATAACAATACATTTTTTAAACAATCAGCCATTTTGTATTGAAATAAAAACAAAAAAAAACAAAAAACGGAATAAAAAATTAAAAAAAAAGAAAATGGCGAAATTATAAACAATTGATATTGTAAAAATGTTAAAAAACACATTGTATTTTATTATACAATGTATATATATATATATAAATATGTTAAGTAATATATATATGTATATATATGTATAACTTTCTAACTATTTTAAATGAATAAAATTTAAATAAAATTTTAAGTTAATAAAATTTAATTTTATATTGAATTCTTTAATTGTCATATTTTAAACACTATACAAATTAAAAATTGTTTAAATAAAAAAAAAAAAAAAACCGTTAATTCTAAAGAAAATTTTAAACAAATTAAATTTTTGTTTTTTTAATATATGTATAATTAAAAAAAAATATTCTTTTTTTTTTTCACAGAAATTTAAAACTAAACTAAAAAAAAAAAACAATGAACTTTATTTATTAAATAATATAAATAGTAAATATATGTATATATAAGTATATAAAAACATAATATGTATGTATATAGTGATAATAAAATTGTTGAATATTAAAATGTTTAAAATAATATTTTCTCAAATACAAATCATTAAAATTACTGTTTTATAGTGTTTTAATTTTATTATGGCTACAGATTTCCGGTGATTCAATATTATAAATAATGATATAATCAGATAATTCTAATCTATTTAAAGTGAACAACGGTATATAGTTACTATCTATATAAATACTAAATAATGATATATATATTCATTTTATATATGGTATATACATTTTAGATGGTGTACTTATGACTCTTTAATGAAAGAAACATAATAAAAACAAAAAACAAAAAAAAAATATTAATAGAAGGCTCAAAAACTAAAATACAATTTTACAAATGGACAAACAGTGATAATTTAAAAAAAAAAAACAACAAAAAGAAAAATAAAATAAAAATAAAAAAAACGAAACCAAAAACGAAGAAAATAAACGAAAATAAAAAAAAAAAAATTCTTTCTATATAATCATCTTCAGTGTCAATGTCACAATATAAATATTCTTATATAACACATACATAATAATCTAGTTATTTATACATATACATAAACATTAATACAAAATAACAATAAAACAAGTGTATCAATATAAAATAGTCTAGCATAAATTCCCGTTACAGTGATAAAAACAAAAAGTGAAATAAAAGAAAGAAAAAAAGTGATCGAATTCAAAAAAAATAAAAAAATCAATTGAAAGTTAAAAAAAAAAAAAAGAACACAATATAATTTATCCATATTTTATACAATGTTTAAAACAATTATTCATATAACAATTTAAACTGATATTCAAAGAACAATAAATAATCCAAAAAAAAAAACAAAAAGTCAAACTCAAAAAGTTTTACAAAAAGATAAAAAATCAACAATAAATAAAAAAAAACTGAAAGAAAATTTTGATTAATGAAATACAAAAAAAAATAAAACAAAAAATAATAATTGATAAAAAATAGTGCAAAATTATTTATATTCATATATAATATATATATCAAACTACATACACATATATATACATATATATATATATATATATAAGTGAACATACAAAAAAAAAAAGAGAAATTTCCAAACTTGACCACGGATTACAAGTTATGGAAAATTTAGGTTACAAAGAAGGTACAGCAAAAACTCGTCGTATTAATCGAACAGCTAGTGTACTTGCTAAAAATGAACAGGAAACACCTTTATCTGGATCAAATAGGTATTTAAAATATAAATTAAAACCTCTTTAAAATAAACTCTTTATTATAAATTATTTAAATATTTTTGTAACTTACAAGAAAAAATTATTAAAATAAACAAGAAAAGGGACAATTTTAATTCATACTTTATACCTCACAATAATAAATAAATAAATGTGATTTTATTGATGTTGTAATTGATATTGATAAGGGCAGAAAATATAATTTGATTTTATTATTACTATTTTTTATTATTATTATAAAGTTTGTACAAAAAACAAGGACGAAATAAATGGGTTTTACTACTTTATTCGACCAACAAAACTGTAGTTAAAGAAAAACATTATTTTTAATAAATAAATGAAAAATTAATTTTCAACAATCTATTTGTGTCAACACATAAATTATTACCAAAAACATGTCTTATAGATACCCTATCTTTCATGCAGATTCCTTAGGTTAACAGGTTCCATCCCTTGAAGGTGAGAGTATGAATTGAATAGCGTGGGACTAAGTGTTGTTAACAGGGAGCAACAACATAAATAAATCTCCATACAATTTATAAAGGGCTAAAAGAACTTCTCGGGATCCGAATGTAAAATTCTAATGTTAAATGCTTGATCGATGCTCCTCAACTATATCTTTCTTGTGTCCCAAGAACCGTGTAAATTGGCCTAGCAGTTTAAACAAAACTATACTTGTCTATTTATATTACATAAGAAAATTTGAAAAAAATTAATTTTTTCGGTACTTTTGTATGAGAGACACCCGAACTCTTGACCCAATCCATCCCAAAAAAAATAGAGCTCTTCCTATTACGCGCAAAAACAGTCTACAATCAATTTTGAAAAGAACGGCTCAAACTACAAAAACGAAAGTTTGTTTAAAATTTTCGTCGTGGTCTTGGCTACATTTCCCATGTGATAGGGCTGAAACCTATAATTTACGGTAAAATTGATCATTTAAAAAAAAAAACCCGAAAATTGGAAAGATAAATATATTATTATCTCAATCAGTTCAGATAATAAAATAAAATATTTAATTTTTAAATCATATATGATTAATGTACCTTAATTTTAAAGATGCCATTCTTTGAAAAGAGAATTAATAAGAAGTTAGGTATTGATCTGACGTTGACAGAATATGGTATTTTTACAACTTAAAGAGATCTTCAAGAGATCTTCTAAATGCATTAATTTATAATTAAATCACTTCTTAATCACTTCAAACCCCAGTATTAGACTTATTAGAGGAATTTTTTTTTTCAAGTTTTCCTATACTACCTCTATTTATTTCTTATAATACCTTAATCCGACCACTTATTATTTAAATTTTTTTCTCAATTCCAAGGATCCTTCAATTAAATTAGCTTTACTATTTATTCGACCAATAAAATTATAGTTGAAAACAAAAAATTGGATCGCAAAGAGTTATATTTTAACTATTTTATTATTTTAAATAATACATGCAGATGTTTTAATTATTTTTTATTTCGACAAAAACAACTGTTATTCTTAAAAATTCCGTCAATGATTAAACAATTTAATAATAAGAAATATATATATGTAATAATGTATTATAGAACAACCGTTAAATCAATAAAATATAAAAAAAAATAAATAACATATACAAAAAAAAAATTATTGTTTTTTCATTATTTTCAAATTGCATATTGCACATATATAGGCGAATATTTCATAAAATCACATACCTGTCTTAAAAAACATTCATTTTTTCACGTCTAAGCTTTAATTCAAATGAAAAAATAAAAAAAATAAAATAAAATGAAAAACAAAATGAAATTATACGTAATGAGAAAATAAAAAAAAAAACAAATGATGAAAATATTCAATAGAACAATACTAATTGATTAGTACTACTAGTGAAATGGTCGAAGTCGGAACTTAAATCAACTTACAAAAAAAAAAAAAAAAAAAAATTGTTCGGGAATCGCACATAACAAAAAAAAAAAAAAAAATAGTTGAATGGAAATCAACAAATTAAAAAAAAAAAAAAAATTATTAAAATTTACATTTTCTCATTATTTATTAATTTAATTTTTTTCTTTTATTTATTTAAAATTTTAATTGTTTTTAATTTAAATTTTTATAAGAAAAATATTCTCTTTACTTGAGAAAAAAATATTCTACTAATAATATAAATTATTTTCTTTCCTTAGAAAAAAAAAAAAAAAAAATACTGCTACTTTAATTAAACGGCAACACTTAAACTTAAATTAAATTAATTAAAAAATTAATTAATAAAATAAAAAATAAATATACCGTATATTAAAATTTTTTTTTTTTTTTTGGGCAATTTGAATAATACCTAACAAAATTAATTATGTTTTAATAGTGTTTCCGTGTTTTTGGAAAATTCAATTCATTATTAAAAAAATAAAAAAAATTTAGATAATTGTATTTGTTAAAAATTTTTATAATAAATGAAAATTTTTAAAATTAAATTAAAATAGTGAACGTTTTTATGAAGTGTTTTGATATTTTTAACTTTTAAATATTTATTATAGTAATTTATTTATTTTTTTTTAATGAATATAAAAATTAAATACAATAAAAACAATTTAAAAAGAAATTTTTATTTAAAACTTAATGGAAATCTATAAATTTTTATTTAAAACTCAATATTATATAAATTTAAAGTTTTTACATATACAAAATAAATCAAATACAGGGTATTCTTTGAAATTAGGCAAGTGATGAAAATATGTATTTTATTGTAATAAAAATTTTTTGAAAGTTACCAATTCTAAATTTAATTTTTAAATAAATTATTATAATAATTTTATTTTATTTATTATCTGATTTTTTTTTTTGGTTATATATATTGATTTAATTTTGGTTGTATATGTCCTAATTTTACTTATGAAATAACAATTTTTGAGATAAAATGTGCTCCACTACTTGAGTTACATATCCATTATATTTAAAAAAATGCTAACACATGTGAGAAATTTCTTTTTCGGATTATTAATATATATTTTTAATTTAATTAAGAACTTCAAAAAAAAAAAAAAAGATTAGCATATAAATTTAAATCATAAAATCTTACTGGCCAATGGTTATTGGATTTTATTAATACAATATTATTTGGTAATTTTTTAACAGATTTGTATTATTGCTGATGAAATTACATTAATTCTCTAGGTTACATAAATAGGAATCAATGGTTGTATACAGTATGGATGTATACAGTTATCCGAATTCTAAATTTCAAAAGGATATTTGACAGAATGAATTTTTACAAACATATACTTTACAAATATGATATAATCCTAAAAAAAATCTTATAAGTCTGATTTTGTAACTCATTCTAAAATCCTTCCTACTTTTAATTATATTTTGCTTTATTTCTATCGAAATATGTATGTTTTTTTAAGGGGGTGATTTTTTGCCGGCACTATACATGTACATTATGTATAAACATTAAAAAATTTAAAATATTATATATAAACTCTTTTAACTTTATATTTGTCCTTTTTAACATTATATTTGTTTGTCCTTTTTAAAACAAATTCGTCCAAATTTTCAAAAACAATTTCGTCCTTTTTCAAAATCAAATTTCAAAAAAAAAAGGAATTTGATTTTAAAAACAGACGAAATTGATTTTGAAAATTTGGACGAATTTGATTTTGAAAAAAGCCAATTAATAAATTGTTAAAAAGGACAATTAATTTGAAGTGAAAAGAATACATATGTATTTTGAAAAAAGTGTATAACCCTGATTTTATAACCAACTCTAAAATCCCTCCCTGACTATTTATTTTTTATTTTTTAGAACAATTATTTAAAACCTAAATTATTTATTTAAAAAAAAAAATAAGAAAATTTCGTTTAAAAATGTCGTCACTCGTAGTCAAAATAAATAAACTATAATAATCAGAATCTGACAGGATATTCTATTTTAGATATATAAGGTTGGGTCCGAAATCCCAAAGTCAAAATCCCAAAATCAAAATCCCAAACCGAAAATCCCAAAAAAAAAAAAAAAACGAATTCCAAATTTCAAAATCCCAATATTACAAAATCCCAATGGTATAAAATCCGAATGTTACAAAATCCCAAGTTACAAAATAATGGGATTTATTCATTTAAAAATTAAAAATTAATTTCAAATTTAAAATAATGTTTATTATCAATAAAATTAAACTCCACCAAGCTACAACATTGTCATTCCTATTATTTTCTATATTATTGTTATCTAGAAAAAGATTTTTGTTTTTTATTAAAAATATCAAGCAATATTAATTACATAAAATGTTTGTACCTAATCATTTTATTTTGGATTTGAATAAAATTCTTGTCGAGTCATTAAATGACTGAACGGCTGTAAGTCCCTAAATTCCAAAAACGAAAAAAGTTCCCAAAAAAATTCAAAAAATTTCTCGTGTTTTAAAATCCTGTGTATTAAAATCTCGCGTTTTAAAATTAAATTTTTTAAAAATATATAAAAATTAAATCTGATTCAGAATCTCGTATGAAATGAAATAAATATTTTGAAAAAATGGCCAACCCTGATTTTTGACTGCAACTCTAAAATCTTTCCTAATTCTGAATTTCGCCTATACATAATATGTAAATATTCTGTAAAAAACATATAACATTTTAAAATAGTGAGAGCTGGCGCCCGCAAACTCCAGCTTAACAAATGATTGAAACCCTGATTTTGTAACCAACTCTAAGATCTCTCCTAATTCAGATAAATGCATAAAAAAACATTAATAGTTCCTTGGGATTTTTGTTTTGGGATTTTATAACTGGGAATTTTGAAATTTAGGATTTTGTATCATTGGGATTTTTTTTTTTTGGGATTTTATAACTGGGAATTTTGAAATTTGGGATTTTTTTTTTCGTATTTTGTCTTGTTTGGGATTTTGTCTTATTTGGGATTTTGTATCTTTGGGATTTTTTTTTTTTGGGATTTAGGGTGACTCTCGATATATATAATCACCTTATAATATCTGGTTTAATATTTAACAAAAATTATAATTGATGTTTTTATTGAAACACCCTATAATTTAATTTAATAAATTAAATATAATAAATTATATAATGAATAACATACTTTCTAATATAATAATAAAAAAATAAATAGAGTTGTCGTGTTATAGAACAATTATTCACAATTGTAATAACAGCGAAACGTGTCTTTTTCTTACAATAACTATCGATTCCGAAAATTTATTGTAAATAATTTTTATTTTTATTTCAGTCATAAATATATTTAATTTTTTTTTTTACAAAATTTATAATTAAGTTTAATTTTTATATTAAATAAGTCAATATTTATTACTTAAGAGCATTAAATTTAATAAAATCCAATATATACAGTGAACGTGTTGTAATCTAAAATTTAATTCTATAATAATGTATATACATACATAGTTAGTTATTTACGATCAAAAATATCTATATATATACCTATGACTATATACTATGACATTATTAATATAAAATATAGTGTTGAATTTTCACAAAATCGTACGAATAAAATTTCATTTCAAATATGCAGATATAATTAATTTTGGTTTGCAGATTGGAAAAAATCGGAGACTTATAACTTCTTATAGTGGGGGAGGTTGTTCAGTCAGTTGTGACTCAGTTAACCAAATTATTAAAAACCTAATTCTGTACTTTAACTCTAATACTGACATTATAAGTTTTTTCCTGAAATCCTATATCTTTAAAATTACAATATTTTAACATTGGTTTTAGCCAAATTTTATATTTCACATAACATGTGCTTAAAGAAATGATTAAAAACCTAATTTTGTATCCACTTAAAATCTTATTTTGAAAATTTTGGGATTTGAGTTTTCGGAATTTTGTAATTTAGTACTTTTCAATTTGAGAATGTGTTTTTAAAAATTTTCATTTTCGGGATTTTCGAAATATGCGATTTTGATTTTTGGATTTCGATACACTCCCAAAAAAAGAAATTCTTAATTATTAATTATTAATTATATTAAAAAAAAAATGTATTAATATTATTTTTCTTTATTTATTTAATTTATAGATTTAAAACAGTTTCACCTGGGATGATGGTAAGATGGCGAAATGATCCTGAATCTATGATAGAAGCCCAATACGCAACAAGTGATTTTGAATATATGGAATGTGGACCATCACCACCAGCTGAAAGTGCACCTAGTATGTATGATAGTTTTGAAGAACCAACAAATGAATTAAGCGTATTAATATGCCATGATACATTACGTAATAGTTTAATGGATCAAATGAAAACGGCCGGTGGTCGAATGCGTTTATTTGAAGAAATTGAAAATGGTAATATAATCGCTGATAATGTACAGCAATCATTTGAGAATACAACAAAAATTGAAAAAAATCTTTCATATTTATGGTCAGCATTTTTAAAACGTTGGGATTTATTAGAAGGTTTAATATTATGTGGTGCTGATTTAAATTTTTGTGATCAAAATGGTATTTCAGCATTACATTTAGCTGTATTTAGTGGTTGTTTGGCATCAACAAATTTTTTAATATCAAAAAAATTTGATGTTAACTTACAACCAAAAACATATACACCATTACATTGTGCTGCATTTGGTAATTCACCAGAAACAGCTAAAATGTTAATAAATAATGGTGCTTTAATAACAAAAGATACAACAAAACCAAATTGTGAAGAATCTTTATTACATTGTGCTGTTAGAGCAAATTCACTTGAATGTGTACAATTATTTATTAATGAAGGAGCTGATGTTAATTCATTAAAACCAAATGGTACAAATCCAATTCATTTGGCTGCAGATTTAGGTTTATCACAATGTTTGGGAGCATTATTAAATGCAGAAGGTGCTGATCCAAATATAAGAATATGTATAAGAGAAAAAGAATCAACAGCATTACATTTGGCTGCAGATGAAGGTAATGTTGAATGTGTTGATTTATTATTGGCAAAAGGAGCTGATGCAAAATTAAAAAATCATCGAGGTTTTACAGCATTACATTTAGCAGCTAGAACATCCAGTTTAGAATGTGTTGAATCTTTACTTAGAAATGGTAATGCAGATCCAAATGCTGAAGATTTTGATCAAAGAACACCATTACATACAGCCGTTGGAAAATCAGAAAATGCTTTTGATATTATGGAAACATTAATATCATGGGGAGCAAATGTTAATCATAAAGATATTTATGGATTTACAGCATTACATTTGGCAGCACTTGATGGTTTGGCTCAATGTGTTGAAATGTTAATTTATCATGGTGCTGATGTAACAACAAAATCAAAAAAAGGTACAACAGCATTAAATGTAATAACACGTAAAACACCAGCATCTATTGCAATGATACAACAAAAATTAGATGCAGCAATAACATTACATCATTCTCAAGATATTGTTAATCGTGAAGTTGAATTAGAATTAGATTTTCGTCAATTATTACAACATTGTCATCCAAGAGAAATAAGTTATTTGAATACATTTGTTGATGAAGGACAAAAAGAAATTTTAGAACATCCATTATGTTCAGCATTTTTATATATAAAATGGGGTAAAATAAGAAAATATTATATTGGTAGATTGATATTTTGTTTTACATTTGTATTATTTTTAACATTATATGTATTAACGGCTTTAGCACATAATTGTTATAATGGTAGTAAAGATGATAATACAACAATTCAGGCACAAGAATTATGTCAAAAACAATCAATTTTAGGTGATATGTTACGTAATAATCCATTTGTTATGGAAATGCAATGGTGGGTATTAGTTGCAATAACAATTATAGAAATATTTCGAAAAGTATATGGTATAACGGGTTATACATCGGTACGACAATATTTTATGCAAGTGGAAAATAGTATGGAATGGTTTGTTATTACAAGTGTATTTGTTATATCATATATATATACAAAACAAACATATACATTTCAAAATCATATTGGGGCATTTGCTGTTCTATTAGGTTGGACAAATTTAATGTTAATGATAGGACAATTACCAGTATTTGATGTTTATGTTGCAATGTATACAAAAGTTCAAGGTGAATTTGCAAAATTATTTATGGCATATTCATGTATGCTTGTCGGATTTACAATAAGTTTTTGTGTTATATTTCCATCATCATCATCATTTGCTAATCCATTTATGGGTTTTATAACAGTATTAGTTATGATGATTGGAGAACAAGATTTATCTTTATTAATAAATGATCCAGATGGTAAAGATCCACCATTTTTATTAGAAATTAGCGCCCAAATAACATTTGTTTTATTTTTATTATTTGTTACAATAATATTAATGAATTTATTAGTTGGTATTGCTGTACATGATATACAAGGATTAAAAAAAACTGCTGGTCTATCAAAATTAGTTAGACAAACAAAATTAATATCATATATTGAATCAGCATTATTTAATGGTTATTTACCAACATGGTTAAGAAATTTATTACATTATACAGCATTAGTATCACCACAAGCATATAGAGTTGTATTATGTGTTAAACCATTAAATCCAAGTGAAAAAAGATTACCACGTGATATATTAATGAATGCATATGATGTTGGTAAACAAAGAAAACATCATGGACATACAATATCAGCAAAAAGTAGTGCTGCAACATATTTTTCATATAAAAATAAATATAATAATAATAATTTAAATGGTAATAATGGTAATGGCAGTGCTAGTAATATGAAATGTAATAGTTATTTACAAGGTGGTGTAACAACAGAAACTGATTATGATACAATGAGTTTATGCACATTAACAACAAAAATTGATGATAATGCTGAACGTTTAGATCAATTAACGACTGAAATACAAGAATTAAAAGCAGCCTTAGTACAACAACAACAACAAGCAAGTAAAGTTATTGATAAATTATTACTAGTGATATCAAATCAGCAAAGAAATAATTTTAAAAAATGATATTAATTAATTATTAATATAATATAATATAATATATATGTATTAATAATTTAGTTTTCGGAAAAAATAAAAAAAAAAAGAAGAATTTTTATATAATATTTTATAAATTCATTATTTAATTCAAAAAAAAAAAAAAATTATCATTTGTTGTTGTAACCGTCCGATTAAATTCTAATTTCACATTCAACTTTACCAAAAACAAAAAACAAATTTATAAAATATTTGAAAAATTTTACAAAATTGTACAAAATTAAAAAAATTCAATTTAAAAAATATAAAAATATATAGGAAAAATTAAATTCAAAATGAATTTAGAAAGAAATTTAAAAGTCCATATATATGTGAATAAAATTTAAAAAGAAAATATAAAATTTAAGAATTATTTATAAATAGATTTTTTTTTTCTCATATTAAGAACATTTCCGAACCTATCGCACTATATAGCACTTGACACTAAACACTAAACACTTGAAATGTCTTTGTTTACGTGTCTCTTAAAGTGCAAACAATCAGTTTAGTCAAGAGTACACTAAAAATTTGACAGATAATGAAATGCGATAAGCAAATTTAGTATCATATTTTCGGATGAATTAAAAATAATTTCGGAGTTTTTCGGAATAAATTATGTGTAATTAGCTAGTATAATTCAAAGTGGTTCGGAAACGCAAATGCATTTATATTTATTTTAATGCAAAAAAAATAATGATAGGTTCGGGAACGTCTTAAAAAAACTTTCTGTTTACCTATAAATATAAGATATATTTTATTATAAAAAAAATTCAATATTTTGAACATCAACTTTTGTTAATATTAATGTACACTTATTTCATAAATGAAAATCAAGCTTAAAATATTTTAAAATATAAAATGTTTTAATTTTTTTTTTTGCTTTTTTCTTAAATATTCACATATAATCCATAATTTTAATATATAAATTAATACACTTATTTTAAAATTAAATAAATATATATTTTCATTTATTAAATTTAAATTATATCATTCTATACCAAAATAGTATTTTATAAAATATTTAATCAATATACAAAATATAAATAGATTTTTAAAAATAGGTATAGGTTACCTATATGTATAAATTAATTATTTTGTTTTTGTAAATTGATTTAAAAGAAAAAAAAAAACATTTATTCTATATATTCTATATTTTACCACAAAAAAAAAAATAATATTATATATTTATCTATTTTAAATATTCAAATATGTATTTAATATAATATGTAATTCATTTTATATATTTTATTTTTACATTTGAACAATATTAATGTATATTTAATTAATAATATTAATTAGAACGCAAAAATTAATTTAATAATAAAAAAAAAAATAAATAAACAAAACATTTAATTATTAATTTGCCAAAACATTTAAAAGAAAAAAATCTTTATATACCAATTAATACCAAAAATAAAAATAAAAAAAAACAAAAAATGTGATACTGACATAATAATGTTAATTTAATTAATTAAATATTATTAATTTACAGAATTTTATTTTTTAACACATTATATCAATTAAAACCAAATAATTAATATAAAAAATGGTTTGAATATTAATAATGATATAAAATTTTAATACCATTAAATAGCATTTACCACCATTTTGTAATAAAAATTTTGAAAAATTTTAAGACTTTCATAAGTAAATTTCTAACACAATTTTAATTTAAATGATTAAATTTGAAATGAATTTTTATAATCAATTAATACTGAATTTTTCATTAATATTTTTAAAATTATATTAATTTTTAATGATACGTATAATAAGTAACGTATTTTATTTTCATACGCTCCGAGAATAAAAAAAAAATTAAATTTAATTTAATTGAATATTAAACTGCGGTATAGAAAATGATGTTTAATCAGCTTCAGTAATCTGTAGGCCAACAGTTTAAAAAGTAATAAATAAATGATATAAATCAAAATCATAAAATAAATTTCTAAATAAATTAATAAATAAATTAATTTTGTTAATTTTTTTTTCCTTCTATTTTTTTTTTATATTAATAATTACTTTATTTTTTAATTAAAAAAAAATATTGGAGGTTATAACAACCGTTATTAATATATTAGTTATTTATTAATAACCGTTATTATTTATTAAATATAAACAAAATATATTAATGTTATTAATTATCTACTAATAATTCATTATTTTGATATTTTTTTCCTTAAAATAATGTATAACTAAATTAATATAAAAAATATAATTAATATAAACTATAATAACGTTATAAATAAAATTATTTTAATATATACAGTACCTATAAAAAAAAAAATAATACGCATTAATATAAGCAGGTTCATATTTTGTAAATATTTTAACCTTATGTATGTTTTGGCAAACTTTTATAAAATTAATTTTTAATAAATTTCAATTTTTTTAATAAAAAAAAAATATTTTTTTTTTTTTAAATTTATAAAAAGATAAAAAATAAAATTGAAAACAACAGTGGCAAAAATAAAATTATTGTATTCTCATAAATTAAATATTTTTTATTTTTTTTAATATTTTATTTTAAAGAAAAACACAAATAAAAATTAAAAATATTAATTTCATAGAATATAAATTTAAAACAAAAAAAAAATATATAAAATAAAAATAAAATAAAAAATTAAAATGACTAATGGCTGTGTGTAATAATTTGAAGAGGAATAAAAAAAAACAAAAAAGATATAAATATATATGTGCATATTTTTTATGGAATGCGTTTTAATATTTAAAATTTAAATAAAAAATAAACAAATATATGTATATATAAAAGTTAACATAATAATTGTTGTTTTAATATGTATATTATGTAGTGATTTTATCTCTACCATATTATTATATAAACAGACATAATTTTAGATTATACGTATTTTATTTAGAATATGACAATCAAAAGTTAATGTCTTTAATTTAGTTTTTATTTACAGTTAGTTAGTTTTTTTTTTTATAGTTGAGCAGTTTAGGGTTCCTGTGCAAAATCACGCTTGAACTGGATAGCAAATTAAACAAATGCAAATCCTAAAATTATTTATTGTAAAACAAATGCTAGCCATTTTTTTACTTCCAACGGATGCAGTGACAGAACTACATTGTTGTGATGACACAACACCCGCGGGCTTTAATTTTTTTATTTTTGAAATTACATTTTGGAATTAAGGCTCGCGGGTGTTGTGTCATCACACCACTTCAAACCATTGAATGCCAAATATTAGACTAATTAATGATATAATTATATAATATGTATATAGAAAGAACCTCATTTAATAATTATAAGAATAACAATTCTGATGATTCTTTCTTTAATAATTAATTTAATAAGAAATTCAATCTTAAAAAGAACATTCAGCAAAAAAGCGACATTTTCTCTACTGGA
Source organism: Poecilobothrus nobilitatus (assembly GCA_947095535.1). Taxonomy (NCBI): domain Eukaryota; kingdom Metazoa; phylum Arthropoda; class Insecta; order Diptera; family Dolichopodidae; genus Poecilobothrus; species Poecilobothrus nobilitatus. The sequence continues at coordinate 237,193,456 of OX352773.1, read as the reverse complement.
CAAAAACAATTGGAGAGAAATTTCAAAAGTTTATTAATTTAAGATGAAATAATAATTTGTTGAAAAATCATTAGGAAAGGATTAATTGCATTAAATCAAATTATTTATTCATACTGTAAAGGTTAAGAAAATGATGATTCGAACACATAGCTTATTATTCTAACGTTTTGTTTCACAACCACCTAAATTGAGGTAGTTGCATTAAATGATAATATAACAGTCACTAGTGATTCAAAAAAAAAAAACTAAACTCTTAGAAAGCAGTTTGATCTTTAATTTTTTTTAAAGATCATTAATAATGACATGTTACTCATACATACATGGATGTCAAAACATAAACTGACAGTTAACATAAATAAGACAAAATTAATCCTAATTAAATCAAAAAACGATAACATCAATGTTAAGTATAATAATGACACAATTCAAAAAGTTAGCAAATACAAATATCTAGGTGTTACAGTCGACGAAGATTTAAATTGGAACTCACAAGTTACTGATCTGCTACCTAAACTTTGCAGGGTAGCCGGAAAAACTGGAAAGAAGACTCCGACATTGTTTAAAAAAATTGGTATATTTAGTCTTTTCCATAGTATAATTTCCTATGGTATCGGAGTATGGGGAAATACATTCAATATCAATATAAAAAATCTTCAAAAAATTCAAAACAATAAAAAATCTTTCTAACGTGCCAATTCGTACTTCAATAAATTCAATGCATAAACAATATGAAATCCTTAAAATTGAAAATCTAATTCACTATACACAAACACTACACATCTATAACATGAATACAAACTACATCAAGTTTAACAATGAAGTAACAATAACGAAGAATACAACACTCGATGTGCTCACAACATTAGGATAATTGCCAGCCACAACTTGCAGGGCCTGGAGTCAATATTTAATAGTAGTGTAAAAGAATATAACCAAACAACATTAAAACCTTAAATTATCATTCATATAAAAAATATTGTAAAAATTCGTACATAAGTAAAAATTAAAATTATACATTCTGAATAACATAATTTTATATAAGCGTAAAATTCTCATTCAAAGTAGCCATTGCCATATAATAAAGTAAATATTAGCATTACTCATATAGATATATATTTATTGTTATACCATTTAAATTACTTAAATCATTGAAAATTGCACTTAAATAAATTCATTATATTATAAGAAAACCTATAGAAACTCTGTACGAGCCCCAAGGCTCTTTTAGAGAAATTAAAATAAAAAATAAAATAAAAAATAAATAAATATAAATAAATTGAGATTTAAAATATTTTTCCAATATTTATGCGACAATTTTATTATGTCAAAAATATAAAAATCACGAGTCTATTTTGTCAATATGAAAATCAGTTAAAAGTGACAACTAAAATTGATTCACTTTCGAAAGTTTAAAATGGTGCAAACGGTATTTAAAAAAAATATTCAGATACAATTTTTATACCAGATACAAGTTATCTCAAAATAATAAAATATTTTTTGATGTATTGTAAATGTATTTTAATATCCCAGTGTCGCAAAGTGCATTCCTATAATCAAGAGAAAGTTCAAATCCTACCCAGGTGATGATTCTTTTTAATTGAAAGCAAAATCACAGAAAAAGTAATTTTTTTTAACAAACACCTGTTGCTACCAAAAATAGTATAAATATACAGATTTATAATATATTATAGTAAGGGTATTCACAAGTTGGTGCAAAGTGGTCTTGCACAAGTGCAAAATTTTGCACTGTAGCATATTTAAATTTTTTGACAGATAAAGTGCACAATTTGTTGTTGTTTTCATGTATGAAAAAGTGCAAAATTTTGCAAGACTATGCAAGACCTAAACCCTATTGCATATTTCTGCAAGACCATTGCAAAATTTGTTTATATATTTTTTGTAAACGCTATATTAGATAAAAATTTAAAAAATGCCTAAAAAAAGTGGGAAAAAAATTATTTCTGATTATTTATTTAGTCAAGCATATGAAGATATACAAATATCTGAAATTTTTGGTAAGCATATTAAATTTTTATGTAAACAAAACAAGCACATCAACGATATTTGACAGTTCAATAAAAATTCATGCTAGGGTTGTTCACGAGTTGATGCAAATATGTGCTACGGTGCAAAAAAAAATTGCACTTTTGCATCAACTCGTGAATACCCTTAATATAAACAATATAAATAATATTAGTGTATAAATTTAATAATAGTATTCGATTTTATAAAATGGCCTTCTTAGTAGTCGATTGGTTTAATAATATTGCATTTTTATCCTATGTGATTTGTGATATTTATATAAATAAATAACTACTAAAAAAAAACTATTAAAACTACAATTAAAATCAAAACTGATACCTTTATCTGCCAAAAAAAAAACAGATCAGATAAACGTCTTGTAGAGTTGCAGAAATATGTAGTAGATACGATACATGTGACAGTTAACATCGCGCCAATTTAAATATAATATAAAACTTTTGCGTCTAAAAAAACAATAAATAATCGCGTTAGTGATATTTTTCAAATGATGAGTCTTGAAGAATGAAAAAATATGGATTTATTGTGGATATGATACATACTATATATGTACGTATGTAAGTTACGGAAAAAAAAATTTCTATGATTCAATTCATTAAATTAAAAAACAATCGGATTAATTGAGTTAGCGTACTTTTTCTATTGTAGTATAATTTTATATAAGAACCGTTTTTCATTTATTTAATACTTTATATTATATTAAAGCTATTTTTAATTTAAAAATACCTATTTAGAATTATTAGGAAAATATACATTTATAATAATAATCGTATACATATGTACCTATATGTACATTATGTACAAACATACATATTATATCAGATATAATGTACTTAATAATTATGTATGTATCTTGTACATAATATCGAATATATGTAAGTATTTTTATATTCATTTTTTTTTCCCAATTTTTTCTTAGATTTTATATTATATTAGACATATATACATAGAAGATAAATCTACATACTATGTATATAATTTATTTAATAATATAATTTACACAAAGATTATAATAAATAGGTATATAGCAACTAACTAACTAAATATTATAAACTCAACCTTATCTATTAATAAATTTCAATCAAAATAATAATATGAGTATGATGACTAATTTCTACAGAATATACTGCTGTAAATTTAAAAATAATAAACAAGTAAACTTATTTTTCCTTTTTATCTAAATACATATTTAAATTAAAATTATGTTTAGTATAATATAATTATAACTTCAAAAAAAAAAATTCACATTACCTACATACATATGTACTTATATAGTATGTACCTACAGATTACACTACAGAAAGATGAATTTTTTTGAATGATAAAAAAATCATAATGACGATAAATTTAAAATGTAGTAGATACATAATATGTACATACATATGTATGTACGTAGGTACATGAAGATGAGAAAAAATTTTTTTTTTTTTTTTGATTTGTTACCTTCATGATCAAATATTAACTTAGTACGTAATATTTTTGATAAACATTTCAGTAAGTGTAAACAGTAGCATATTTAATTAAGACTTTAGAAAAAAAGATAAACTAAATTAAATGAAAATGATCTTAATTTGGGATAAGACTATAAAGTTTAAATGCAACAGATTTGATTTGCACAATTGTTGATATTGTAATTTCTTTTATTATATTATAAATAAATATACATTTATACATACATAATTACATATTTAATAGGTACTATAAAGTATTCCCGTAGAACAAAAAATGTTAGTCAATTTTGTTGGTTTGAAATCACCCCAAGATCGTATTTGGGATATTTTGTAAAAAGATTATAGTATTTTTGGTATACCTAGTGTCTTAGTAAAATCAAATTGAGCTTATTTCTTTGTTTTATTTTTGTTGTTCTTTTTTTTTTGTATACTTGCTACAACTAAACATAAGTAAATAACTGTGCCACAACTTTTTTTTTCATTAAGTGGAATTTTTATATTTTTATTAAAATTAAACAAGGTCGAATGTAAACCAACGGTTTTTAAAAGCGCACATTCCCAAAAGACAATGAAAACTGTTTAGAATTTGTGACTTGCGCAAAAATTTGAAAATTTCATGTAATAAGAAAAAATGTGAAAATAGGACATTTTTGAAATTTTGAGGGGGCGTAAGTCCGAAATCCTATATAACCAAGGAAAGCCATTAACACATATAAAAATATATTATTGAACCTTTAATTTCCATGTCTTGCTGAAGAAAAATTTTTACAGGTGCCTAAGTTACAGGTGTCTAAATAGCAAATTTTCAATTTTTGAGGCGTAATAACTCTTAAAAAGGGGGCACTACCAAAAAATTTTCTGAGGAAACTTATACTAATTCTACAAGTTCTTTCTTGTCTCAAAATTTCAGGTTCCTATCTAAAGGCGTGCCGGAGTTATGAAAAAAGAAATTTCATGCAAAATGTGGTTTTCACATAACGGTAAATTTAAATAGTAAATTACAAAATATTGCATAATTTTGATATTGTTTTATATAGATAATAAAATTTTCGATCTTCTGGCGGTTTTAGATTGCAAAACTATTACGCAGAGCCTGAGATATACACATCTGAAAATGGGGCTTTTTCGCAATTTTGAAGAGCTGCAACTTTGGACCCCTCTACAACTAAAATAAACCTTTAACACACGTAAAAATATATTACTGTAGCTTTAATTTTTATATCTTGCGGAAGTAAAATGTGTACAGGTGTCTAAGTTACAGGTGTTTAAAAATTGCAAATTTTCAATTGTTAAGCCCTAATAGCTCATAAACAGGGGGTGGTCCAAAATAATTTTCTGAGCAAACTTATACTAATTCTAAAAGTTCTTTCTTGCCTCAAAATTTCAAGCCTCTATCTAGAAGCGTGCCAGAGTTATGAAAGTAAAAATATCATGCAAAATTTGGTTTTCACATAACGGTAAATTTAAATACTAAATTTAAAATTTATATACAATTTTGATATTGATTTAGAAAGGTAAAAAAAGTACCTGTCGAATGGCGTTTTCAGATTGAAAAAATCTTAAGCAGAACATAAGATATATGTATTTAAAAATAGGGCTTTTTCAAAGTTTGAGAGACTGTAGCTCTGTAATGGGTGGGGCTACATGAAAAAGTTGTTCCACAAAATTATTTTTTTTATGAGACCTACCCATGGTTAAAATTTTTTTTCTCTATCTTTAACGGTGTAGAAGTTTTGTAAACAGACGGACGGACGGACGGACAGAATGAAACTAATAAGCACATTTTTTCAAATTTTTTTTGGAAATGTGCTAAAAAATATTAAGCTTACACTTTTATAGGTTACTTATTTGTTAATACTATGTAACATATACATATGTATATACTTAATATGAGATGATTATTATAATATACCTACATATATGTATGTAGGTTTTGTAATAGAAAAATCGTATCAAACGAGGAAGAATATAGTTGACTTTGTCAACTCTTAAATACCCGTACGAACCCATTATAATGTCTATAACTCTGCTTATAATATTATCTTTTTAATTTTTCATTATTTTAAAATAATTTGGGTGAGTTTTATATTTTCTGGAACTATGGTTTATGTATGATTCTTCCAAAGCAGATTCTGATTTACAACCTAACGATTATCAATCTAAAACTGTTCTAAATAATGCTTATAGTGCCATTTAATACTAAGAGGCAAATGTATGTACATATGAGGGGTCTAGAAGCAAAAGTGTAAAAAGTCCACGAACTATGTTTTCGAGAAAAACATAAAAACCTATACCTACTCTGAAAATAAAAATGGTAAAGGACTTATTTAACTTTTGTTTCTAAGCCTAAATTTTAAATATGAAAATAAGTGAATATTTAAGACTTTTGTAATATTTTATAAAGTTTACTATATAGATATTTCGTCTAACCACCATAAAAATCTAAAAAAAAAAGTGGACTTTTAGTATTAGCAAAAGCTTTTATACCCCTCATATATAATTTATACTTACTTACTAAAAAATAGCAAAATAATATGTGCATATAATGCATAGAGTGGTACATATACTACACACCTAATATTATATCATTATATACCACACCACCATACATCGCAACATTTCTTTAAAAATATTTCATTCATAGAAAAATTTCCTCTAAGTAAAATAAAATACATATGTACGTATTATAATATATAAGCTATATATACGTATACATGATATATTTATACACTATTATATTCATTAAAATAACATATACGATATGTTCATAAACATAAATGTATACATACCTACATATGTATGTGTACCAATATCATATATAAAATATAAATTCTTCAAATAATCGTTATATTTTTTTATTTATTTCAACTTTTTTGTATAACGCATCATCCTCAACAATTTTTATTATTGATAGATACAAAAGCATAAAAAAAGCAAAAAACCAGGCAGAGAGCAATAAAGCCTAATAGGCCTTATTTCACTTTGGAATGAGAAATAGAGCCTAAATCGAGATTTCTTTCTTATTCCAAAGTGAAATAAAGCCCAATTATTTTTTCAAAATAATGGAATTAAAGCCTTTTATTATTCCAATAACAACGTTTTTTAATATTTTACTTTCATAATTTAATTCCCATATTTCATCTTAATTAAGTAATAAAATGTCTTCTTTTTTTTTGGCACATTTCACTCCGTACGTTCGTCAGTTAGTTTTTTTTCATAATGAAATATGTTCGACAAGTTAAAAATGAAAGAATTTCGTTTAAATTGAATACTCAAACTTATTTCACTTTTTAATGGAATAATTTTGACGAACTTAGTTCAGTTATTAGAGTTGGTTACAAAATCTGGATTGCTTCTTTTTCCGAAATATGAATATACATGAGTATGCGGGACTCTAAAACAAAAGGAATTTTATAGTTGGTTACTAAATCAGGATTATTGCTTTTTCCAGAATATTTATAAATATTAATATTCTGGAAAAAGCAATAATCTTTATTAATAAGAACAAAAAAAAGTTGTCCATAAAATCAATAAGTTATGGCTCTTATAAAATTAATCATGGCTCTACTTCAAACGATGTAGAACTTTTGAAAAATGTTTATGAAAAATGTGGAGATCAAAATTGTTAGTTGTTCAAGAGCTACCCAAAGTTTCGGTCGGACCACAACCAAAAAAAACAAGGAACCTACAAATTGATCCTAGAATATCTTGTGTTGATTTCAAGACTCTAGTTTTCTTAGTTTTTGAGTTATCTTGCTGACGGGCGGATGTACTGACAAAGCTTAATCGACTGAGAATTTGATTCTGATCCGATCCATACTTTTGAAGGTATATCTAGCTAGCTTATTTCGAGGTGTTACAAGCGGAGGAGCAATTTTAAAATACCTGACACTTATCGTACGGGTATATAAAAATATATGTATGTCATAATACGTAGTATGTGAAGGAAAAAATAGAGGTAAAATCGAGGTATTTTTTTTTTAAATATGTAATCATATTTAGAAATTATATCTATGCTATAAAAATATAGCTATAACTATGTACATACATATATTTTATTTTGCTATGATAGAACACACACAACACAACACTTTAAAGTTAATGCGTTTAATTGAAGAAGAAAAATGTTCATATAAAATCACGACGAAGATACAAATTAATGGCAAAATGAGGAAAGGCTCTTAAATATTTCGCCAAAAAAATATTTTAAAAATTTTTTTAAAAAAAAGTCGTAAAAGTTATCTGAAGAAATATATACAAATGTACATACATGGATTGACATAGAAACAAAAAAAAGAAAAACAAAAACTAAAACTAAAATACGATCAACTTGATTTTACAAAATTAAAAAAACTGTCAAACTTTTTTTTTCCACGTGAATACTCTATAAGATTTCTCATATTTCAATAAAGACTAACTGCGACATAATAACATAAAAATAAATTTCTTAATTTAACATCCTACCATAAATCACTTATCACAATATATTCTTAACAAGTAGTTTTTCATAATATGTACTTATGTATGTAATTAAGTCAATCTGCAAAGACAATTTTAAAACGAATACATACATACATATGTATACATATCAATACATACAAATGTTCATAAAACTTCAATTTAATATCTAATTGCATATTTGCATTATTTTGTCTCTAATAAGGGTATTCACGAGTTGATGCAAAAGTGCAAATTTTTTTTGTACCGTAGCACATATTTGCACCAACTCGTGAACAACCCTAGCATGAATTTTTATTGAACTGTCAAATATCGTTGATTGCTTGTTTTGTTTACATAAATATTTAATATGCTTACCAAAAATTTCAGATATTTGTATATCTTTATATGCTTGACTAAATAAATAATCAGAAATAATTTTTTTCCCACTTTTTTTAGGCATTTTTTAAATTTTTATCTAATATAGCGCTTACAAAAAATATATAAACAAACTTTGCAATGGTTTTGCACAAATATGCAATAGGGTTTAGGTCTTGCATAGTCTTGCAAAATTTTGCACTTTTTTATACATGAAAACAACAACAAATTGTGCACTTTAACTGTCAAAAACTTGAAATATGCTACGGTGCAAAATTTTGACTTCTGCAAGACCACTTTGCACCAACTCGTGAATACGCTTAATGTAACTTTTAATATTACATTAACAGTTAAGGGTGCTACGCACTGCGCGTTTTACCTTACATTAATTTATTTTTCACAATATTTTAAATTCAAATATATATGTATGTTTACACTCGGGAATCGGTGTATTTGTATTCAAAAAAAAATAGTCTGTAAAAAAAATATGCATACACCATCTCGATGAGCGATCCTACATAGCTTCGTTTCTTACATAGTATGTACATAGTAAAATTTGTGTTTCTTTAACTGTCAAAAAATCGAATAAAAGATGTCGCTTAAGCTGTTTTACAAGTAACGATTTTTGAACAATTTTGTCACAATAATATATTGTATAAAAATTGTAACGTTTAAATGCTGATACACAATAATCAATATTGTTTTTATTGATTTGTGTGTATATATATTTTTTATATTATGTATTACATATATCTATTTTATTTTTATTTTTAATAAATAAACCACAAAAATTTGAATTCCTAATTTTATTGTAAACAAAACAACTGTAAGAGTGAAAATACGTAATGTAACACGTATTTTTTATGCAATATTGTATCAATTTCGACCGAACGAACCAATATTGTTACAATTACAACTTACAACATTGTGTGACAGAATTTACACGGTACAATTTTCAAACAATATTGGTACATGCTTTTGAAAGTGGATGTACCAATGCAATAGGGGTTTTCACGTAAAAGTGCAATCTAGTCTTGCATCTGAGGATTTGAGAAAATTTTTGACACAAATTGTTGTTGTTTCATATATAGAAAATTTACACCGATTCTGCGATCCTCGACTAAAATATGCTCTGCCTTAACCCTATGGCATATTTTATTTGTTTGAGGAAATTTTTTTGAAGTTAATAGAAGATATTTTTTTGAAGTTAATTTGAGATTTCGTTTTTAGAATTAATTTGGAGTTTAGAATTTATTTGGTTTCGGTTTTGGAATTTATTGGGAGTGCATCATATAAAAATAGCACATTCGACTTAATAATTTCTAAAAATGCTTTAAAAATTATTTTAGCATTTTTTTTTTTATTTAAAAATTATTTATTTTCCATAATCAAAACTCAAAAATTATATTTTAGTTTTTCTAAGAGCAAAATAGATGTTTATTCAAATATATATGTTTATATATATATTTGAATAAATATGTTTAATATATGTTTAATAATATATAGATAGATACAAACTAACATTTTTTAAAAATACCAATCAATACCATTTCTTGAAAGATACCAATAAACATTTCTCTAAACCAATCAACATATCTGTCATCTGTCATCTGTAATTTTTTAGTTTACAATTTAAATTTAGCATCGGGTTATTCACATAAAGTAGGAAATTTTTTCTTCGATGCACTTTTACGTGAAGACCCCTGATACAATATCGTTTGTCACATTTACAATTTACAATATTGGTACAATATAGTTAAATTTTTAGTCGATAACATGAAATCAATAAATAAAATATTGTATATCAGCATTTAAACGTTACAATTTTTATATAATATAGTTATTGTGACATATTGTATAGAAATCGTTACATGATTTCATGTTATCGATTAAAAATTTAACAATACTGAACAAATTTTGTAAGTGTAAATGTGACAAACGATATTAGAACAATTTTCAATTTTCATTTATGTAAAATTTGTTATGTAAACAACTAACAAAACTTTTCTAAAATTTGACAAGTTTGATTTATTTATTTAGTTTTTAAATTTCAAAATTAAAAGTAAGTTCTAAAAAAGACAATATTTTATATTATTTAAAATTATTTAAATTTCTTTTAATATTTTCATGGTAAGGTTCTATAAAAAATAAAAATTTCTCGTTGTAGTTCATGGAAAAATATGAATCATATCCATGTTTGTGGAACGTGTATTCCCAAGATTATAGCAACAAGATTTTAAGACAACAAACCCTTGGATCTTTAGTTAAAAATGTAAGGAATCTCAACCAGAAGCGCATCAAAGTATCCTTTGAAATTTTGGATTCGATATGTTTTAAAAGTAAATCAAATTATAAATTTGACATACACAAATAAATGTTCATAATTTTAGAGTTCAGTCAGTCTTAATTTTTTACAAGAATACATTAAAAAACTGACGACTGTACGACGACGACTTAGGAATTTTTTTTATAGGGGTCAATCATGAAAGTCTTGTGAGTTAAGACTTTTTTCTTCTCTGAAAAGTCTTTCAAAAAAAGTAATGCAATCATGAAAGTCTTATGAATTGAAAAGAAAAAACTTGCTTTGTATGGAAAATTTTTGTTGTCAAAAACATTATTGTCAACATTATGTTGTCAACTGCATTATCTTATTGAAAATAAAGACATTTTGTATGAAATTTTCTAGATTAAAAATAATAAAAAATGGGGCCCCGGTAGCCTAGTGGGTAAGAGCGTATAAAATACGCTGTAAACACCGAGGGAGTGTGGGTTCCAATCCCACACGTCGAAGGAGTTATTTCCCCTTACGACATTTACAGTCACAGCTGAAAAGGAAAGGCTGCGTAATTTCCTGTCCACATTTATGTGCATTATGTGCATGCATTAAAAAAAATAAAAAATAAGATTGGAAAAACTAGTTTTATTTGGGAGTTTCATTTTGGATGAAGAGATTGAAGAAATGGAAAGGGAAGTAAATACCATTTTGTACCGTGAAACAAGATGCCTAACAAGATGACTTTTCAAATTTTTGGATTCACAACTTAAATTTGTCAGATTCACAAAAATAAATTGGACTTAGAAAAAAAATTATAGTATTAAACCGCACTTTGAGTATTGTTCATCGATCATATTCAATGCAAATAATGAAGATAAGAGTCGACTCCAAAAACTTCAAAAGAAGGTAATGAGGATAGTCCTAAAAGTAAATAGATATACCTCAAAAGTTTTCATGCTGGAATGCCTAAGATGGAAAAGTGTCAACCAAACAACTTGTTTCAATGTGTTAACGATGGTTTTTAAAATGAAGAAAAGAATGCTACCAAAATATCTATGTGATAGACTATCGTATGTGGGCGAGGTGCAACATTACAACTTAAGAAATGTAAATGATTTCAGACTATTAAATGTAAAAAAGAAAAAACAAAAAACATGCTGATGTACAATAGGCTAAAACTATTCAATGAGCTACCAAACTATTTGAAAAATGAAAATAACTTAATAACGTTTAAAAAAAACCTTTCAATTTATATAAAAAACTTTGAATGAATTTAGAATCAATCAATTAAAATTTAAAATTCAATTTATATAAAAGCTTTGAATGAATTTAAAATATGTGATAACTAATACTTGATTAATATTTTGTTTATTTTGCTTTTTTAATTAATTTTAACTAATTTGTAACATTTTTTTTTTTTGTTTATAATAATTATGTATTATATATAATAGTATTTTTTACTAAATAAATAGAAAAAAAAAAAAAAATATATATATAATATACGCATTTTCATATCTATGACTATGCAATAGCGTAGGTTAAAAAAAATTAGACTGTGAAGTCGGCCTCAAAAAACGGACCTCAAATACTAAGGTGCCACTTTCCGGAACTTTTTTGAATTTTTTTTTTCATTTTTAATTTCTATTACAGTATCGGGGAATAGGATTTTTAAATCAGATCGGTCTGACATCTGATTCCTAGGATATTCATGTTTATTGTTCAAAGATCACAGCTAAAATGCGTGTGGCTTAAAAAGTCTGAAATTATGAAAGTCAAACAAATAAACATTCATGATAACGAATTAAATTATTTTCCAATGAGATTCATGATTGCCAATTAATAACTTTTTTCTAAAAAATAAATATCTCAACTCACAAGACTTTTATGATTGACCCTATATGCCCCATAGCAGTACTGGTCTATGCTCTACATTCTACAATATTGCATTGTGTGAAATCAAAATTGTAAAAAAGGTAATTTAAAGAATTAAATTAAGGAATACTTGCATACTTTAAGGCGATATAATTTTATCCATTTTATCTTATTCAGCGTCTGTCGCATTGAAAATGAAATTTCCCTTCTTTTTTTAATACTACATACTACAGACAGATTACAGAATCCAGAATATTATAATTTTGTTTCAATATTAAAATTTTAAAAGTCAAATAAAAGTGGAAATAATTTTTTTAATTATTAATACATACCAAGACCCAATTGATGTGAGTCTCGAAGACCCAATTGATGTGAGTCTGAACAGTATGGACAAAGTCGAATTTAACTAAAAGGTTGTTTTATAATTAGTTCTTAAATAAAAAATTGTTTGAATGTTGAACACTTGAAATATTTTGTTTTTTCTAAACATTCATATTATGTTCATATGTATGTAAGTATAATATGTCCTTCATATGTACATATATAAGTACTTTTAAAACAACTACAATGTATTTTAATAATAAATTTTTATCACAAAACATTAAAAAACCAAATAGGTAGGTACATATGTATTTTTTTAAACAAGTAATTCAATAATTGAATTCATACGTTTATAAGTACTCATGAATTTAAATTTTACTAAAAACCAATTTTCATTACCGTCCTTTCCTCTAATAAACTGTATTACGATTTTTTAAGTCGTTTCATTACAAAAATTTTCCATCGCATTATAAAAAGAAAATGTAAGTTATGACTTACCTGTTCTCTTGGCTGAATATCCTCAAAATAGCTTATATCATGATGACCATTAATTGCAAAAAGACCGTTACCTGGATAACGAATTGTAACATCTGCACGAGCTCTTTTTCTCAAACATTCTAAGAAATAAAAATAAATAAATTTTTTTAAATATAAATAATCATAATTTTACCATAAGTTGTTATAAATTGTCTTCCATCTTTATCAAATTGGGGTTTAGGAATATCAATATTTTTGTTTTGATCCATTAAAATTTTTCGATTTTTATTTATAAATTCCTTGATTTTATACGAATACGGTAAAGAAATTAATCTGTCCATTGCCTGAATATAATTTTTATATTCAATATCAGAAATAGTTTCAACTAATTGATTTTCTAACTGATTTTTTGGAAGCCATTCATAACCAATTGATTCTCTATAATTACAAAATTTAAAAAAAAAAACTAAATAAATGTAGTAAAATAATTTACATTTTCTGATTAGGATCCGGTTTATTTCCTTTTTTAATCATTTTATCTTCAAAATCATTTAATTTATTAATTTCTTCTACAATGTCCTAAAAATAATAATAATTTTAAAGAATATTATATTAAGAATAAATTTTAAAGAGTTTAATAAATCTTACATATAAAAGTTTAAAAAAATTTGGTCTTCCTGTATAAAACATACTATGAAAAGGTCTACCAGTACTATCGAATTCTGCAGCTTTCCTTGGTGGGAATATTTCTTCTGGTGGTTTCATTATTGGTTTGGCAGTTGGTTGAAACAAACCAGAAGGGAATAAATATTCAATAGCATTCTAAAATATAAAATATATTTTAAAATCAATACTAAATGCATTTACAAAATGTATATACATCAACATCCTTCTGTGTGAAAGTTTCTGGATCTTCACCCATCATATTAGCTAAATGTCTTTTTCCAATTTGATACTCTAAAGTTTGAGTTTTTATAAACTGATCATGCTCTTGAGCTCTTTCTAAATAAGCTTTCATCGCTTTAGAAGTTTTTTGCTTTTTAATAGTTAATGGTGCTGCAGCAACTGTAACCTCATTGCTATAATTAACCATCTAAATATAATAGAAAATTAAATTATACATAAATCAAATAATTTCTATTTTCTTATTAGAGGTTAAAAAAACATGTGTAAACTGATTTTATAAGATTATACCTGCAGATATTGTTTTGATATATTTAAGTTCCTCAATGAGTTAATTTGAATTAAAAGGTTTTTAGAAAAATTTAAACGATTTATTGTAGCCGATAAAGCCATTTTTTTAAGAATTTTAATTCAATTATAAATGCCGAATTACGGAAAGGTGAAAAATAAATACATAACTCAATATTTTGTTTACTTTTTTAAACTGAACACATGATTGCCAAAATCAGCTGACTAGAACATTTGTTTAATTAGCTTCAGTTAGCGGCACTACAATCGTAGTCAATGTTACCGTTATGTACGCGACTGTGTGAGTCGAAATTAATTAAAATGTAGTCGCACAATTAATCAGTATATGTATAACAAAACTATTTCTTAAATAAAATAATTGATGCGTAAAATTTTTTAGATACATTTACGAAACATTTTATATAGCATTTTTAATTTCCATTACATAAAATAAAATTGTTTTAATATAAAAGTGTTTAATTATAACAACAGAACAATGTTTCAAAGTCGTTAGAATGGAGCCGCAACAGCACATTTTTTCTGTAGTTCAATTTAAAACAAAGCTACAAAATTGCATTTTTTCATGTTCACTTCACTGTCACAAACGTCAATAACATCAAACAACATCCATTCACACATGACAATCATACCCGGTTCTTATTTCATAAATTAGTTTTTTATTGCATATTTTATATTTGCATTTATTGGGCAACGTTGAACGTGGTAACGTTTGGTAACCTTGGGTTTAGGCTTCTTGAAAAATAAATATTTATTTTACGTAAACAAAATTAAAATAAAGTAATTTTAAAACATTATTTTATTGTGTATATAAGTTTTATCTTTTAATATTTTTAGATATTAAGAATGACTGCCAATGAGGATCTATTGATACGATTCCAATCATTAGGAATGTCAGAGCAAAAAGCTAAAGAAACTATAAAGAATGTTAACGTAACAAAAAATCTTCAACAAGCTCTTGATGAATGTAAAAATGTTCAACTTGCTGATGGTGTTGGAATGTTAATTTATCATATGGCATCGAAAATAAAACCTCAAATAATTGATAAACTTCCATTGCTAGTTAAATATATTGTAGGAAAAAAATTAGATTCAACATTAAGAATAGATGTTGCTTTAGAGTATTTACTAATGCATGGTCACAAGAGTGAAGCTATTAATTTAGTTGAATTTGAAAAAGAGTGTGGGGTTGGCGTTGTTGTTACTCCAGAAGAAATTGATAATGCTGTTAGTAAACTAATAAAAAAAAATAAAGATGCAATTATTGAGCAAAGGTATAGATTTAATGTAGGCAAATTAATGCAAGACGTTCGTACTGAAATAAAATGGGCAGATGGAAAGGCAGTAAAAAATGAAATAGATGTTCAGATGTTCGATTTATTAGGTTCAAAAACTGAAGAAGACTTAAAACCACCACCAAAGCCAGAGAAAAAAAAAGAAAATAAATCAACACCAACTAATGTCAAAACACCTAAAAAAGAATCTGAACATCAAGATGGAGCAAATACCATTGCTGAATTAATGAAAACTAAAGTACATTTTCATGCTCCCGGAGAAAATTATAAAACTGATGGCTATGTTGTAACACCAAATACTGAAAAATTGTTGAAGAAACACTTACAAGAAACTGGTGGTTCAGTTAGAACTAGATTTCCACCTGAACCCAATGGTATTTTACATATTGGTCATGCCAAAGCTATTAATATTAATTTTGGGTATGCTTCTGCTCATAATGGTATTTGTTTTCTTCGATACGATGATACAAATCCTGAAAAAGAAGAAGAAAAATTCTTTGTTGGCATTAAAGACATGGTTGAATGGTTAGGATATAAACCATATAAAATAACACATTCATCTGATAATTTTCAACAGTTGTATGAATGGGCAGTAGTTCTTATCAAAAAAGGTAAACTCATCTTTTCATTAAATATTACAAAACTGATTAATATTTTATCATATTTTAGGTTTAGCCTATGTCTGTCATCAAACTGCTGAGGAAATGAAAGGTTTTAATCCACCACCAAGTCCATGGCGTGAACGTCCTTTACAAGAAAATCTTCAATTATTTGAAGATATGAAAAATGGAAAAATTGATGAAGGAAAAGCTACTCTTCGTATGAAAATTACATTAGAAGAAGGAAAAATTGATCCTGTAGCATATCGTGTTAAATTTATTCCACATCACAGAACAGGAAGTGAATGGTGCATTTATCCTACCTATGATTATACACATTGTCTTTGCGATTCAATAGAAAATATAACTCATTCTTTGTGTACTAAAGAATTTCAAAATCGTAGGTCATCTTATTATTGGTTGTGCAATGCATTGGATATTTACTGTCCAGTACAATGGGAATATGGGCGACTTAATATGAATTATACCGTTGTTTCGAAAAGAAAAATTGGCAAATTAATAACAGAGGAGATTTGTTCAGATTGGGATGATCCAAGATTATTTACATTAACAGCATTGAGACGTCGTGGTTATCCTCCAGAAGCTATTAATAATTTTTGTGCTCAAATGGGTTGTACAGGAGCTCAGATAAGTGTTGATCCAGCTATGTTAGAGGCATCTGTTCGTGATGTACTTAATCTAACAGCACCAAGACGTTTAGTTGTTTTGGAACCATTAAAAGTTACAATTAAAAATTTTCCTCATTCAAAACCAATTGAAATTAGTGTTCCTGATTTTCCATCAGATCCGGCAAAAGGTGAACACAAAATCATTTTAGATAAAGTAATATTTATCGAAAAAAGTGATTTTAAATTGATTCCTGAAAAAGGATACCGACGTTTATCGCCTGATCAAACAGTGGGTCTTCGACATGCTGGTTTAGTAATTAAAGTTATCGATACTAAAAAATCTGATAATGGTGAAGTTATTGAACTTATTTGTAATTGCGAAGAATCTGACAAAACAGAAAAGCCAAAAGCCTTCATTCAATGGGTATCTCAACCAATCGAAATTGAAGTACGTCTTTACGAAGCATTATTTAAGCATAAAAATCCTGAAGATTCAAATGAAGTTCCTGGTGGATTTTTAACTGATTGCAATAAAGATTCATTACAGATACTTAATTCATATGCTGATAAAGTTTTACAAAATGTAAAAGTCTATGATAAATTTCAGTTTGAAAGAATTGGTTTTTTCTCTGTTGATCCAGATACCAAAAATGGAAAAATGGTTTTCAATCGTACAGTTAATTTAAAAGAAGATGCAGGAAAAAATTAAATAATTTATATAAACAAAAAAAATAAAACGATTTTATTACTAATAATGTTCTTTAATTATTTTGCAAATAAAAAAAAGTGACCTTTTTAACACAAATTTTGATTTTTCATTATCAATGCAATTGTTGCAAAATATAGATAAGAATGTTGCTATTATAATCAAAGTTGTGCGGATGGTACCCTATCACCTAAATATAAATCATCATGTTTAAATAAAAGGAGTGCTTTTTATTTGTAATAATTTTTTTTTTGTTTATTGTTTTGAGTAATTTAAATAAATAGTGAAATTTTTCCAGGTATTTTTATAAAACAGTTGGTTGTAAATTCCATTTATGTATTTTAAAAATGGAATCGAAAAGCATATTCTTTGAGAGTCTTGAATTCTTGATTCCAAGGTTCATTACTTTCAGAAATCAAACTATAAATAAACTTTTCAAAAACAAAAATTGGGAAATATTAATTTTCTGTTGTTAAATTGTTTGAAAAAATTTCCGTAAGATGACTCTACAAGTCATAAAAATTTCAGTATTAACTTCTGTAATGTCAAAGTTAATCAGAAAAAAATAAATAAAATTGATTTTCTTCATACCGTACCGTAATTGTATTGTATTTGTATTCATTAAAAAACTTTTACAAGGAATTTTAATTGCATGTGATCTATTCTAGAAGGTCACTGTAATTTTATTAATAAAACTTTACTTAATACACTACATATAAAAAGAATTAAGTGGGAATGTGTTTATTTAAAAGTTATAAAAACTGGAATTTGTTTTATAAAAGTTTATGACTACAATTGATAAAAAGTAAAATCCAAACATTCTTATCTTAAATAAAAATAAAGAACAACAAAAAATTATAAAAATGATAAAATTTTAGGTGATACTTCCAATTTTTTGACAACATCTTATTGTAAACGTTTCTTTAAGACTACAACAATTATGAACTCCAAAAGAGTTTTATCAATTCAAAGTCATGTTGTCCACGGTTATGTTGGAAATAAATCAGCAACTTTTCCGTTACAAATTCTGGGATTTGAAGTTGATTGTATAAATTCAGTACAATTTTCTAATCATACTGGATACAAAATATTTAAAGGTCAAATATTAAATGATAATGATTTGAATGATTTGTATGAAGGTTTGGAAAAAAATGATTTATTAAAACAATATACACATTTATTAACTGGATATGTCGGATCAACAACATTTTTAAGAAAAATTATTGAAATTGTGAAAAAACTTAAAGTTATCAATCCAAATTTAATATATGTATGCGATCCAGTAATGGGTGATGATGGAAAAATGTATGTACCAAAAGAATTATTACCAATTTATCGTGATGAAGTAATACCATTGGCTGATATTGTTACACCAAATCAATATGAAATGGAATTATTATGTGAAAAAAATGTAT
This sequence comes from Poecilobothrus nobilitatus, assembly GCA_947095535.1. NCBI lineage: Eukaryota > Metazoa > Arthropoda > Insecta > Diptera > Dolichopodidae > Poecilobothrus > Poecilobothrus nobilitatus. Next base: position 237,174,352 of record OX352773.1, on the reverse strand, counting down.
TAAATATTAAAGATGTTTGGGAAAATGTTAATTGGTTTCATCAAAGAAATGTTAATATAGTTGTACTTTCAAGTACAAATCTTGGAAACGCAAATGAAATTGTATCATTTTTAAGTTCAAAATCAAATAATATTAAAAGTACAATAAATATACCAAAGCAAGGTAATGGAATTTCATTTACTGGTACAGGTGATCTATTTGCAGCCCTATTTCTTGCCTATAGTTATGATAATGAAAATATTTTACATGCATTTGAACACACTATCAATACATTACAAATTGTGATCAAAAAAACATTGGAATGTTTGCCAAAGGAAGTTCTGGGTAAAGAAAATCAAATTGAACCACATAATAAAGAATTAAAAATTATTCAATGTAAAAGAGATATTGAATCACCAGATAATTCAATCAAAGCTGATATCTTGTAAATTCTAAACATATCTTGTTTACCAAAAAACAAAATTAATAAAAAAAGCAAAAACTAATCAAAATTGACAATAAATACCACTTATCATATAAATATATAAATAAATGTATTCCGATTATATTAATTGTAAATTTTTTTATGTAAAATATTATTAAAGTATATGTCATCCATATCTTGTTTCTAATATATAAAAATAAAAACAAAAATAAAATTATTTGCATAAATTTATTTTACAAAAAAAAAAACATTAAACAATTACAGTATTTTCAATAACTAAGGCTCGTGCTAAATTTCGAGCACATGCTAAACGCAATAATTTAACAATTTCCTCAATATTTTCAATTCGATAATCTTTAAATATTTTTGGATTTTCCAAATGCCGTCTTTTTTCAATCAATGGTATTAAATTTGTTTCCAAATGCTGTAAAATTATGCAGGTTTCCCTTGAGGGAATTTTTGGATCTTTTGATTCTAATAGCGGTACAGCATCAAATAAGAGTGTTGGCCAAAAATATTCTGGTGTAATTTGAGAATCCAATAAGTTGACTAAAAGTTCAGCAGCTTGAATAAATTCTCTTCGATGATAATGTTGATGAAATTCAAAATATTTTACTAAAAATACTAATCTTGGTGAAACAAACATTTTAGCACCAACATTAGAAACTACATCTGAACATAACATATCTCCAGTGTTGGAATAATGATTAAGAAAACGATCGGATATTGACGTAATAAATGCAGAATCTTTTGATCTTATAGCCCATTCCAAAGCATTACCATAACGATTTAATTCCATAGATTTTCTGGCTTGCACTTTGCTGACTTCTGGTTCAATTTGATCTAAAATTTTCAATTTTTTTGCAGTATTTATAATTTTAAATGCTTGATATTCATTTTTTATTGGAACTTTTAATAAAAGTAATTTAATTATATCCCGTTCTTCTGCATTACAATGCTTTAAATAATCAATTCCTAACATCCATAACGACTCTCTACCCATTAAAGCTGTACCAAATTCAAATAGAAATGAATCTCTTAATTTTTTTCCATCATTTGTTTGATGTTCTCCAAGAATTTGTAATTGGCCAGATATATATAAAAGATCTGTTAAATGTGTAGCAAACCATAAATTATCTCCAATTTTTTGAATTGAGAATATTATATTCATCATATCATTTTCCATAACACTTAAAATTATATGATCAAGTTGTTTAAGAAAACCACTTTCATTATAATTTTTAATATTTGCCCAACGATTTAACCAACAATTGGTTAAAGTTCCAAGTTCAAAATATTTACAAGCTGGTTCTGTATAAAATAAAAATCCGGGTAAATATTCATACCAATAATCAGATGAACTAATAACTTCATTCCAAGCTACAGTATTTCCTGTTACAAGTCTAATCATTTCTTCTAGATCAGGTTCGGTTGACATACATCCTGAAGATAATTTTAATTCTGTATCAGTTAACCAGTATTGCCATTGGGATCGAAATTTTTGAATTGATAATCCACCAGTATTAAATTTAGGCATAGATTTAAGAATTTGTTCAGCTACAGTAAAAGCATTTGTTGCTGAAGATGTATTTAATTTTAATATAGCACGTGCAACATCCACTTGCCCTTGTAGTATTAAACCTTTTATTGTTAACCAATATTCATCATTATTACCTGATTCACGACCTTGTAAAAGTAATTCTGTGGCTTGCCGTTCATATGACGGAAAATGAAAACGTATCCATTCGAGAAGCTGTGGTACAATAACATTTGTTGTTGAAGATTCAATAAAAAGAATTTCACACAAATGCCATACACATTCAATACTATAGAATATTGTTACATAATTTTGATATTTTGTTTCATCTTCATCACTGGTTTGTGTTTGAAGTTCTGCATTTAATTTTTCAAGACATGCTCTTATTATACTTCGATATGTACGTGATATTTTAACATAATCATTTTTTTGAGCATTTTTAATTTCATGTGCTGCTAAAAATATACTATTTGCTTCAGCTACTAAACTTCGTAATATTGGATCATCATAAATGAATTCTGGTTGAAGATGGAATATATTTACTGGCTCTAAATTTGCAAAATCTGATGGTTTATCAATTGAAGATGCAAAAATGTGTTTATAACCGGTAACTGATAATTTATTATTATTAATCCATCGTCCTACGAGACCAGCTTTTTTAAATAAATCATCTAGAATATTAAATGTAGCAACAGATTCTTCTTCCTGCATTTTTTACTTTTTTTTTATTTATATTTTTATTAAATTATTTACGCGGTTTTCACAAATTTAACAATTTAATTTATAAACAAAGTTTGACATTTGAAATGTTAAAAATGAATTTTTACAATGGCTTTTTTAGGAACAACTACCGACCATTTTAGGACAACTACTAATTTTGGAAAAAATAAATGTTTTCATTTTCTATTATTGCAAATAATATTTTTTTTAAATAAATATAAATATTATAAATATATATATTATACGCATGAGACATTTGTATATATAACTAATATGTAAAATTGTAAACTTATTTATTTGAAATCAAAAGCTAGCAAAAAAAAAACACAAACATGTAGTTAAATATTTGCCTACCCCTAGTTAAACCTCGACGCATTTCCTACATATTGACTGCCAAAAGTTGAGTAATTTGACAAGATTCAATATTGTGGTGTACTTACTTTTGCAATATTTTTGTTTATATTTATGAAATTTTGAGTTAAAAAAAATTTTAAATAAACGTGTAAAATAAATTTTTACATCAAAATTGTAACTTTATTTTTAAAGCTTGATTAAGAGGTGTTGCTTTTAGCAATGTCTCAAATTCAAAGTGGTGGTGCTAGTTTGGGTGAGTAAAAAAAAAATTTTTATATACCCCTCAAATTAAATTCAATACATACTTTTTTTCTTATGAATAAAAGAATAGCATTGTACATATTTAATTAAAAAGAATTTAAAAATACTTTCATAAAAATTAGTTAAAAAAATCTTTTAATTAATATATGTATATTAATTGTTAAAAATCAATATAATTGATACAGGTGGTCCCCGGCGTCATACAGATTTAAGTGGGACGGAATGGGAGGCTCGAGAAGTAAGTTTAAAAATACATATTATTTGTCCTCTTTATTTTTATCTAATACTTTAGAGTTTAAAAAGTTGAATATTTTTTGTTAGTTCCTAGTATTGCAGTATGAAACTTAAGAAAAAATCATTGTGTATTAATTTTTTATTTTTGTTAATATCATTTTTAATAATCAATTTTCTTTCAGTCCCAGCGCCAGCGAGAACTGGAAGAGGTAAGTTTTTATATATAAATTTTAATATGAACATAATTATATTTATCTTTCTTTACGTTTCTAGGCCAGAGCTCGAGCTGCTCAAATGGAAAAAACAATGAAATGGTGGAGTGATTGTACAGCGAATTGGAGAGAAAAGTGGTCTAAGGTATAAAGTTTTTATTAAAGTGGTTTTGTTTTTTTTTTTTTTTTTAATTTTACCTCAATTGGTTAAGAACATTTGAATAGAGTAAATAGAATATATTACAAACAATATTTATTACAATTCATTTCTGACTGGCGCACAATTTTTTTCTTATTTGATGGAAAGTTTGTTGTCATAGGTATCATTTATGACCCTAATGTGTTGAAATGTAAACAATATATAGCTAATTAAATTCTATTTACCGCATAATGTGGTTTACAATCTTTCTTTTGCTTTTATTTATATTACACTTCAAGTTTGTTATTTTCTATTACTTTATAAAAATTTCTATGACAATTAGAAGCTATTATATGCATTGTCGTTGCACTAAGCTAATTAAAAAAAAGAAAATAAAAGAAAATGGAAGTTAGTATAAAAATTATAATTTTATATTCTTTTTAAAATAATTTTAAAAGTAAATTTATTTATATTTTAGGTACGTAATGAACGAAATAAAGCAAGAGAAGAAGCAAAACAATTACGAACAAATCTTGAGGCAGCTATAAAAGAATCCAATTCATACAAACGTGAAAAAAATGATCTTGAAATGCAAATAACTCAATTAAAAAAAGAAATGGAAAAGGTTCACATGTTAATGATGAAGCATGCCGGTCAATTTCATAAACCGGGGTAAAAATATTTTTCAAAAAGTTTAAAATGATCTAAAATGAAAATTTTAATTTTTAATAGACCTGAAAATGGGGAAGAAGCAGAACGTGACAATCGTTCACCTGATATTTCAACTGAAGGATTAAAGAATGTTAATAGTGAAGATGGCCTAGTAAAAAATTGTGTTATCTGCTATTTTTCTATAATTTAATTTGTTTTTGTTTTGGTTATAGGTAACTAAAGCAGCAGCTAGCAATAGTGAAACAAAGGATGTTGATATAGAAGAATTTGTTTCGCAAAGACCAGTGCCAAAAACTGTTTCAGATTTATTAGGTATTTTTGAGTTTAAACACTTTGTTTTGTTTAAGAAATTTATACATTTTATATAATTTGTAGAAGATGAAGAATCAGCTGAAGAAAAACGTTTAATTCAACAATTATCCAAAGATGATTTTGACGAAGAATATTTATTGCAAAAAATTTCAATGTTACAACATAGACTGGATGAAACACAAAAAACAATTCAAATTGAAAGGGAGTAAGTTCGTATTTTTTGTTTAATTTTTTAATGCTCAAATTAAATAATGTGAAATTGGTTTCATTAGAGAAAAAAATTTATTGCATAAAAGTTTAGAAAAACTTGCTCTTGAACTTCAAGAAGTTCGTGATAAACAGGAGGAATTAAGACAAGCTAAACAAGAGGCTGTTAGAGAATTACTTACCCTTCAAGAACAACATAGAGCTGAGGTACGAATATTAAATAATTCATTACAGGAAGAAACAACTTCAAGAGAAAATCTTGAGAGAAGATTATGTGAATTACGCACCGAGGTAACTTATTAAACTAATTAAAATGTATTGTCAATTAATTTTTAACAATATTTCTCATTGCTAATAGTTAGAAAGATTACAAGCGGAAAATGCATCTGAATGGGGAAAACGAGAACGTTTAGAAACAGAAAAATTAGCTTTGGAACGAGATAATAAAAAGTTAAGATCGGAACTTAGAGATTTCCAAGTAATTTCTTTTGGTTTTAATTTTGATTATTAAAAAAATATATTTTCTGTCCTATTTTTTTTAGGAACGCTCGGATCGTAAAGGTCGTCAGCCACTTCAAGCGTCTGATATGGAATACAGAGCATTACAACAAGAGTTAGCCGAAAGAAATAAAGTTAGTTATAATTTGAATGTTAATAGTTTTTTATTAAAAATTTATTTTTTGAAAAAAAAAAAAAATGTAGGAAATCGGAGAAATTAAGCTTTCTCATTCCAAATTGAAAAAACTATTATCAGAAGCGAATACTGAATTAGGACATGCAGTAAGACGTGCTGAACAGTACGAAGGAGAGGTAATAAATTGTATAAAAGTTTAATCAAAAGACGTTTATACTTAGATTTTGTTATATTCTACAGGTAAAACGGCTCAGAACAAGAGTTGAAGAACTAAAACGTGAATTGGCGATAGCTGAAGATGAACTTGATTCTGCTCATAATCAAGTTCGAAGATTACAAAGAACAAATGAAGAATTAACTGGTCAATCAGAGGGACTTCAAGTTCAAATTCAACATTTACAAACACGGTAATTTAAAATGTTCAATTATATTCAAATATAAATTTATTAAGAATGTGAGAATTTAAAATCCATACTAGTCCTATATACAAAAAAAAAACCATGTATGTATTCTCGCTTTCTTAAAAAAAAATATTAGGTTTATTTTATGAGGTAAAGGAAAATCGTAAGTATTTATTTTTTAATTTATATCAGTAACTAAAATACTATTTTATATTATATACAATCACTTTTGGACGCTGCCATTTCAAAAAATCCACCTTTCTAAATTAAATTACATAAATAAAAAAAAAAAAAAAAACCTTACATAATTTTCAAAGTCGTCCAATAAGTCCATCTCATCGTTCTAACTTACATTATTCATCAAGTATGAAATCTTCTAGCAATGAACCATGTAAACCAAGTATTAATGATTTACGTCAACTATTTGATGATGGCTCACGTCATAATAATTTACATGGTCATAGTGGAGCTGGACATAATTATCAGAGTAGTAATAATAGTAATCGGGGCTTATACAATCATACATCTGGTACTGGTAATTCATCATCTAATTCAAATGGACAAAATAATCAACATGGTCTACAACATAACAGTCATCATCATCATGAACGTTCAACTAGTTTAACACAAAATTATTTTGATGCAAAACAAACACATCTAGAAGATAATATATTTGAATCGAAACAACGTTATTTTGAATTTGAACGTGCTAAACAAAAATTTGAACGTGATCAACATGAACGAACATCATCTGTATCATCATCATCTCATAATAAATTTTCTGGTAATTTTAAAACAGGTGGTATTATAACATCATCTAGTTCTTCATCATCAAAAAGAAATTCAGATGGTTTAAATGCTAGCGTAATGTTAGCTAATAGTGGTGGTATAAGTATTGGTAGTGTTGCACCACAAAGTTTAAATGATGCTATACAATTTTTTGATGAACATTCAAGACAAAGTCAGCAAATAAAAAAAGACGGTTATTCACGTAACAGTATTAATTTAGATGGACTTAAAATTTCTGATGATGATGTAAGTCGATCTTGGAATCCAGTGGATTGATTTGAATTTTACGTTTAATTTTCTTGTGTCATATTTTTATATAATATATATATACATAAATATATATATATATTTATATATATATACATATTTAATATATTATTTTGCACTGTGTGATTTTGGAGTTGTTTGACGTAAAAATACAGAACAAATAAAAAAAAAAAAAATTATTAATATGTAATAATTATGAACATATTATAAAGCATTATTAAGGGTTGGTTAAGAGTTTTACTAGTTTTTAAAGTAGAAATTTTTTATTTCTTTGATTTGTAGTCAGATTTATTAAATTCTTTTTAGAAGAATTTTATTTTATTTTTATTTTAATATGAATTGGCTTATTATCTCATCGTTGTAAAATTTATTTCATTATATTATATTTTTTTTTTTTTTTTGTCTTTATTAAAGTATTTTTCAATATCATTTGAGTGATAGAACAAAATAATTTTGAAAAATTTTTAATTAATTTGAAAATCTTGCACATTTTTATTAATTAAATTTTTATTTTGTTTTTTTTTTTAATTTTTTTTTTTTTACTATGGAATTCAAAATATATATGTATATATTTATTGTTTTTTTATTTATGATTATATATTTTTTTATATATGAATTTATGAACATGGTCAGATTAAATCTTTTAAAGATATGTTTAAGTAATAATTTGAAAAGATACATGTAATCTAAAAAGAAAACACAGTGCTAAATTATGTTAAATTATACATTTCATAAACAGTAACATAAAGTAATTAATTTAAATGAAATCAGTAATATTCAATTTCTCGGTTTATTTATTAAAAAAAATTTGGTTCTCACTAGATAAGTATATCATTGTCCTTATCATTTGATTTATATACATATCTATATTCAAAAAAAAACATTTGGTTTGTACTTTAATTTTTTTTTTAATTCATTGCATTAAATAAAAATTTTAATTCCATAAATTATTAAAGTTACAATTTTTAGTCTCAGTATTTTACTCTATCTGTTGTGACTAAATTTTATATTATTGTTTAGTATGCAATTTGTCGATATTCGGTCTAATTCCAATAGCTTTTTCAATACATCACAATTTTATTGTATTAAAAATAAAAAAAAAAGCAACATATAGGTATGTTTAGAATTTTATATATCTAAAAATATTTTTAACATAATGTACATTCGAACGAAGCAAAGAACTGATCTGAGACTTTTTACGGGAATTAACACGGGCTATCTGATGCTAAGAGAACACATCGAGAAAAAAAGGTATAGCAGAAAAAAAAGTTATGCTGGAGATGTGGGAGGAAGCAAGAACAGTACTTTACGTTCTATGCCAATGCTCTATTTGAAATTTTAAAGAAGGAGAATCTTAGGTGTGTTCAATAAGGCAGATATTTTACGATTCATGAAGGGTATAGATTGGCTCGATGAAACGCTACAAGAGACGAGCGGATCATTGAGCAAGAGAGCACAACGGATTGGATGACTTAGGTGTATAGGTGTTAGGTGTATGGGCAGTTATAAGTCCGCAGTTATATAACGACAACAACATATACATTTATATTTAAAATGAAATGTAAAATTAAGTAAATTATGAATTTATTGAATATTTCGTAAAGCAGAAACCATTTTCATTATTATGCATTATTTTTGTTTTTCCATTATTATTGTTATTTTGTATTTTATTAATTTAAGTTTCCTGTATTCACAAATTTCTTTATTTTTTGTTTTTTTTTTTTCTTTTTATTCTTGCAAAAATAAATAAATTCAATATTGAAAACAAAGTTTTTTTTTTTTAATTGGCTTGGTTTGAAAATTTTATCACAAATCATTCACTCGTCTGATTTGAAAATATTTATAATTTAATTTTTTAAATATTTTTTTATTTTTATAAATAATAATTAAAGAATTTTAAATAAAATTTATATTAAATTTTTGTTTTTTTTTCCATTTTAGACTCCGTAATTATGGTTCAACTAGTTTACTTTTGGATGAACAAGATGATGAAAATTCAGATGATAATGAGACATAAAATCGAATCGAAAATAAAATAAAAAAAATATAAATAAAAAAAAAAAGAAGTAAATTATAAAATAAATAAAAGGCTTACACTATCATATTATAAATAATGGGTTGAAATTGTTATCTCGTAACTAAAAATACTGTAACGCAAAATCCAGCAATATAAAATCCAGTAAACACAAAATTCAGTAACATAAAATTCTGTAAATCCAGTAAAAATTATTTGTTTCGCTCGCGTTGTTTTTATTACATTTTACATACATACATATTGGAATATGAAAGAATTTAAAAGCCACGCTAATAAAATTATTTGAACCTTGATTTTGTACCAACTCTAAAATCCTTTGTTAATATTTTTTTTACGTTCATATATTTCAACATAAAAGAATTTGAAGTCGTGGGCCTTCAAACCCTTGCTGAACAAATTATTGAAGCTCTGCTTTAATCAACCAACTCTATAATCCTCGCAATTATTTTTTTTTTATATAAAAACGTTCCACAAAAAGGCGCGTTGCTCTTGTTTGGTTCTGACCTATAAAAAAAAAAATAAAAAATTTAGTAAAATTTTTAGGAAAATAAAATTAAAAAAAAAAAAGATTTTAAAGAACAATATTAAAAAAAAATCATTTCGTATCGCCGCTTCCAAATTTAAAATCCATATACAAAAATTTAGAATTTTCTGCGTTTTGTGTTTACTGGATTTTGTGCTTACTGGATTTTATGTTACTAGATTTTCACAATTGAATTTTTGTTGGATTTTGCGCTACTGGATTTTAAGTTACGGGATTTTGTGGTCCTCCCATAAATAATTAGTACATATTACAAAAATTAATAAATTAAAATAAATGGTTATTAAATTTAATAATGTTCTTATATACTACATTAAAATACTATATAAAAAAATATATATATATATATTAAAAAAAGAATCCATTATAGTTAAAAAAAAAAAAAAAATAAAAAATAAATTTCAGCTGCCAATATCTATTCCTGTTTAAAAATAAATTAAAATTACATATATTATATATATATATATTTTTTATTTTATATAATTAATAGATTTATTTTTTTTTTTTTTAAGAATGATAGTAAAATTTTTTTTATTAAATAGATTTATTTATTTAATTTAAAAAATTTAATTAATTCAATTAATTTTGTGATTTTTTTTTTTTTCTTTTAATATTAATTAAAGTTTTTTATTTTACTTGAATAATATTAATAATAGGTAAAAAGCGCTTATGTTTTGTGTGGTCTATATAAAAATTTCTTTAGGGATCTACATTTTTTTTTTTTTGTTAAGGTAAATATAAGTTTTAAAAGTATAAATTGAAAAAGCGTCTTAAAGTTGACATTAAAAATTTTTTAATTCATTTTTTTTTTATTGAAAATAAATATTAAATTAAATTTTAAAAGAATATCCAAAAGAAAATAAATTTAATGTGTTGTAAAAATTTTTAATTAAATTTATTAATTTAAATATTTTAATTAAAATTTATTAATTTCATTAAATTGTATAGACCATATATTATTAATAAGTTACAAATATAAGTTTTAATAAATTTAATTAATTTTATTTTTTAAATTGCTCATAATTTTTAAGTTAATTGTAATTTAAAATTAATTTTTCATTTTTTATTTTTTGTAATTTTTAAAGTTTATTTTCTTAAACTATTGAAATTCCATTTGCATTTTATATTAATTTTCATTTTTTTTTTTTTAAATATTAAATTAATAATTAATATAAATATTAGTATAAACTAAAATGAAATTATATATTATAATAAAATATAGTTAAAATTTTATTTTATTTTTTTTTCAAATAATATTGATTAATGATTACCTATTATATAACATAAAAATTATATATGCTCAACTATTAAATAAAAAAAAAAAAAAAGAAAATAGTATTATATATTATTAATAAAGAAAGTATTATTAAAATCAATTATGTATATGTTATTTTTTATTGAAAAACTTTAAAAATTTTTTTTTTCTTTGGATAACGATGGAGAGAATCATCGAAAGATACTGCACGTAACACAGTTATGTGAGACTTTAACTCACTAAACACACCAGCCCCGTCTTAAAATATTAAAACTAGTCTGAAAGACTAACCATTAATTTTGCGTTAACTCTTAAAGATCTACTGGAATTGCAGATTGAAAGTGAGCTGCGTTTATCGCTAAATGTAGTGTCCTAGTTCTATTAAGCCTTCTAGTGGCATTTTCGCTATGTAGAAGTTTTGAAACCCTTCAAAACTGTGCCCTTCTAAGCGGGTCTTATGTATTAGTGCATATTTTTTTATTTCTTCACTTACAGTGGGTATTTCTAGATCTCTATGTAAATCGAAATTTCGTACGTACTTAAGGAGCACTAAAAATGTTACGTTAAATTTTATTTTGAAAAATTTTGAATGCTCTGAATATTTGTTTATTTCGCGCAACCCCATAACTGTATGCCGTACAACCAAAATAGGCTTAATTATTTGGTTATATAACAAAATTTTATACTCTATTGGCAAACTAGAATTTCGACCTAGGAGCCAATAAATTTTTCTGTATTTTGATTGTAATTCGACTTTTTTCTTATTGACATGCTGTTTTCATCTCAGCTTGACATCTAATGTCATTCCTAGGCATTTTGCCTTGTTTTCTTGGGATATATGTACTCCATTTAATTTTACGGCTGGGGAATTTTGTACGATTTTATTTGTAAAATTTACTTGAACAGATTTAAGTTCGTTAAGCTTAATTTTCCATTTTTTGGTTCACAAAAAAAACTTATCGCTTGCTTTTTGTAATTTATCTGTAACCTCGTCAATATTGGATGCTACTGCCATTATTGCAGTATCGTCAGCAAATGTAGCTACAGTTATATTGTCTAATCTTGGTAAATCACTGGTATAAAGTAAATATAATTTAGGACCCAATATACTATCTTGAGGCACACCTGCTTTGATTTCTCTAAGTGTAGAAAACTGCTCATGTTACTCTTAATGATTTAATTCCAATTTGATCAGCGTAATTAATTTTGTTATTGGAATTTTCTATTTTTGATTCTGTCTGACAAATAAACTATAAATTATTCGCTTATTAGACAAATAGATACATAAGTAAATTTGATGTTAATGACATAAGTTTTCAATATAATTTAAACTTTTCTTTATATTAATTTTTTTGCTTTGATAAAATGCTTTAGTGAACATTCAAAAAGAATAGAATTTATTTATAAAATAGAGTACCCCTTGAGTACGGATGTAATCCAGTTGGTTACAGAAAAAATTTAATTCTTGTAAAATTTTTGTCAACTTTTAAATTTTAACTATTAGTACAATTATTTGAAAGCATTATTTCAGAATATTTTTTTTTTGATTTGTAATCAATTATCAATTTAAATGATTTGAAATGTTTAATCAATTTGAAATTCATTTTTTTTTAAATGTTTCACAGAGTTCTAGTTTCATAAAAATTACGGATATTATTTTTATTAACCCTTCAGTATCGGGTACGGGTCTTTTTTTCAACATAATACAAAAAACCCTTTATTTTTTCAGTAGAAGAGTTTTAATATTTTCTGAAACCATAACTGTGATTTTCTCATTGATTTTTTGAAAACTTTATTCATATTTTCTATGTGAAAAACAGAATGGGTCTCTTAATTTCCAAATTCCTAAAATCTTTATTTGCTTTTATTTTGAAATTTTTGTTCTAAACACTATTAAACTTTGTATTGAAGAAAAGTTTATTATAAAATAATTTAAAGACTGTAAAGTTTCATGAATTTTGATGTACATTTTATAGCAGTGGAAAAAAAAAACGTCAAAAATGCAAAATTTAGGTATAAAATATTTGATAAATGTATTGATTGTAAAAAGTCAGTATGGGTTAATATGTATATTAAGGGCGATAAGGGTTAATATGTATATTATTTTTAATTCTATTCATTCTGTTTCTTGGTTTAAAATATTAAAATCTTAAAGTTTTTTTTTGTTTTCTTCGTTTACTGCTTACAATCCAAGTTATATTTTTTATTGATAGTTTTATTAAGGTTAAATCTTACTAACTTTAAATTTATCTTTTTTGAACAATGGGTCACAGGGCCTAGATTTAAGGATTATTATATACATATATCCCTTTTGGCCTTCTACTGAACAACAAGATAAGGTTTTAAATTTTAAATAAGTTCTTTAAAGGTTTATTATTTAATATTTCATCATTGGTTTTTATTTTTCTCTAGATTTTATAATGATTAGGACAATTTTAACGATTTAAGACTATTTTTTTTTGCTTTCTCGACTTTGGAAAAAGGTCCGAAATCTGACCTTTTTGAACCATATTTGAGCTTTGAGAAGTTTTCAATAAAAAGCAGTTTTTACACTTAAATCATTAAATTTAGTATGTGTCTATGTAAATAATTTGTATACATCCATTTCTTTTGTTTAAATTTTTGTATGGTTATGGTTAACATTAGAATCTTACTTATATTTAAGTACATATTTCTCACCATTAGTATGTGTCTATGTACCATTCTCACATTTAGTATGTGTCTATGTAAATAATTTGTATACATCCATTTCTTTTGTTTAAATTTTTGTATGGTTATGGTTAAAATTAGAATCTTACTTATATTTAAGTACATATTTCTCACCGATTTACTTAAATGTCGTCGGTGTTCAGGTGTGACCAAACGTCAAAAAATTTTGTTTTTTTGATAAGACTTGTGTTTGAGCATTTTTGCCTGTAAAGAATATAACGAAGTAGAACTGATGAACTAAATATCACAATCAATTTTGAATGGAATCACAATCGTTTTGTCACTTTTACTCGAACACCGACCATATGTTTGAGTTATTATTTTTGTTATATGATATCCAAACTCTAGGAAAGGATTCCTTTATACAAAATTATTGTAGGTTTGAGTAAGAACGGAGAGAAATTGGAACGAAATAGAATAATAAAGAACAATTGGTAAGTAAATTGGAGACAAACCTGTATAGTTTCTTTTTGAAAATCTGCAAATTCTATCAGAAAAGAACATATTGAATGAAAACATATTTCATATTTTATCAGTTCTCACAATAAATTAGTTTACGTAACCAGATTTAAACCATATTTATCTGTGTCGAAATTGGCACATGAAGCCTCCCTAGAGTTACGTTGAAATTATTGTTCAAAGAAAAAGTATTATTTATTTTAGTTCAAAAGAACTAGTGTCATTTATATATAAAAGAGAGTTAATGCTCCTTTTTAACCCATGTACATATACATACATACATATGTTGCATTGCCGAAATCATTAAAAAAGTGTTGAAAACTATTGAATAAAAACTTTTCATTGTAAGTTATAAGGTGTTAATTAAAAATATTTGTTTTTATTTATTTATTTAAATTTATAAAAATAATTAAAGAAAAAATTTGTTTATGCCAATATGGTGAAGTTTTTTTAATCGTTTTAAAATCTTTTTTTGTGAAGATTTTTTAGTTAAGTAGCCAACTTGTATATGTATTTTGTTTTATGAAATTTTAGTTAGTAGTGCTTCCCTTCCATATTAGACACAAATATCCAAAAATCCAATTACGTATTAAAAAAAAAACATAAAAGTACAAATCAGCAAGATTTTCTTCACTATATTTGTGAAAAAAAAAAAAAAAAAGTAAATCCTCTAACACACCTACACGTGCTGTATAGCCATGTATGCACACACTCAATATTTCGCTTAGTTCAGTAAATTGAAGTTCACTTGAATAAATTCAAATTAATTTCAAATCCTTAATATCCTTTTTTTAAATTACATCTAAACGATTTCATTTCACTTTAAGATAAATTCTAAAATAATATTAATTATTATAATTTTTAGTCAAATTTTATTTATAATGATAATAACGGTATTAAATTTAAAAAATTTAAATAAATTAAAAAAAAAAAAAAGAAATTAATTTAAAACCTTTTAGGTCAAGTTTTCTAAGAAATTTTAAACTCAAATAAAATGTCTTTAAAAAATCATTTTTCAATAAAATTTTAAGCACTAAGCTTGTTGTATATTTAATAAAAAAAAAAAAACTAGAGTTCGTTACAAAATTTCTCATTTTATTTTATTTTTTTTTTTTTTCTTTCCAAATTAAAGTGAATATAAGTTAGTAAAAACTAATGAAATTATAGTGTAAAAACAACATTAGGCTTTAATTATTGTTATTAAGTATTGTGTAAAATTCTTGTAAAAACAAAAAGTACACGGCTAATAACCCAAATATTTCAGTTCTTTTTTTAAAGTGTATTTTTTAGTTAATTTTTTTCTTGATAAATTAATAATAAATAATGGTAAGAAGAATAACCTATAATTAAATAATTCCGTTTCACACTTGAGCATATCGCATCTGCAACACTTAAGATTTATAATTTCCCTTTCCTATAAATTCAAAGTGCTACAGCTGCGAGATGTTCAAGTGCGAAACGGGGTAATGGATTCATAAACATTAATAAAATTTATTTCATATGTAAAAAAAAAAAAAAAGGTATTTTCACATCGCGAAACAATTTCATTACATATTGGACAAGCTGGTTGTCAAATTGGTAATACAACATGGGAATTATATTGCTTAGAACATGGTATCGATAAAACTGGAAAATTAGTACCAACTGAAATACCAGAAGATGATTGTTATTCGGCATTCTTTTTAGAAACGCCGAAAGGCAAAAATATTCCAAGAAGTGTTTTTATTGATATGGAACCTACAGTAATTGGTAAAATGATTTTAGAATAAATTTATAATTTTCATTCTCATATTAGAATTTTCATTAATTTATTAATATATAGATCAAATTCGTACTGGTGAATATAAAGATTTATTTCATCCAGAACAATTAATTAATGGTAAAGAAGATTCAGCAAATAATTTTGCTCGAGGTTTTAATACAGTTGGAAGACAAATAATTGATACAGTTGTTAATCGTATTAGAAAAATAGCAGAACAATCAAATAGCTTACAAGGATTCTTTTTATTTCATTCATTTGGTGGGGGTACTGGATCTGGATTTTCTGCTTTACTTATGGATAAATTAAGTGAACATTTTAATAAAAAATGTAAATTAGAATTTGTTGTTTATCCAGCACCAACAATTTCAACAGCTGTTGTTGAACCATATAATTCAATATTAACAACACATTGCACATTAGATACAACAGATGTTGCATTTATTGTTGATAATCAAGCAATATATGATATTTGTAATAAACGTTTAAATGTTGATCGACCAATTTATTCAAATTTAAATCGTTTAGTAAGTCAAGTAGTATCAAGTATTACAGCATCATTACGTTTTAATGGTGCTTTAAATGTTGATATGGTAGAATTTCAAACAAATTTAGTACCATATCCAAGAATACATTTTCCATTAGCATCATATGCACCAGTTATACCACTTGAAAAAAGTAATCATGAATCACATTCAGTAAGTGAATTAACAATGCAATTATTTGAACCAGATTATCAAATGGTTAAATGTAATCCAACTGAAGGTAAATATATGGCGTGTTGTGTATTATATCGTGGTGATGTTGTACCAAAAGATGTAAATAGTGCAATAGCTGCAGTTAAAAATAAACGTAATATAAGATTTGTTGATTGGTGTCCAACTGGTTTTAAAGTTGGTATTAATTGTAAAGCACCGACAATTGTTCCAAATGATGTTTTAGCACCAGTACATCGTAGTGTTAGTATGTTAGCATCAACAACTGCAATTGCTGAAGCTTGGTCAAGTTTAGATCATAAATTTGATTTAATGTTTGCAAAACGTGCTTTTGTTCATTGGTATGTATCAGAAGGTATGGAAGTTGATGAATTTTCTGAAGCAAGAGAAAATCTTGCTGTATTGGAACATGATTATAAGGAAGTTGAAAATGAAACTGAATGTGAAGAATTGGATAATATTGATGAAGTTCCAAATAATTAATATTTCCTCTATTTTTGTGCCCAATATTTCTTGGAAAAAAAAATGTTAGTTTAGTAAATATCATGTAGCGTTTCTGGTTTGTGATAATATTATTTAATTTAAAAGTTTGTAATCTACGTTTTTCTTTCGGTTTTAATAAATTTAAAATGTATCTTTTTTAGACTAAAGTTTTGTACTGTATGATAATTAAAGAAAAAACTTTAAAACATGACAATTATATAAATTAAACATTTACATATAATATTATGGCTTTAAATTATTTATTAAAAGGTAACAAATGATTTAAAAAAAGAAAAAAATCATTTAATCATTTAATAATTAAAAGGATATTATAGAAAGCAATTGTACAACTTAAGACAACCGATGTTAAAAGGTAAGATAAAATGGAATTAGGTATATATTAAAGAGATCGGCATGAATCTATTTAATCCGAGCAGTATTTGTTCACATACCTATTTTAAAAAGAGAATATGCGAGAAAGATAACTAACCTCATATAGATTCTAAAAATAAAACTGTTTATAATTAGTTAACCCTTAGCACATTTTTCAAAAAATTCTGTCTATCTTTGCGTCTGGCAATTCAACTTGGTTAAGAGTAGTAAAAATTTAGAAAAAATTTCTTTGAAAAAATCGAAATAGTTTGGAAAAGTTTTTTAAATAAATATTTATAGGTATATCGCTATAGATAGAAAATTAAAATTTATAAAATTTAGAATTTTTTTAAGTTAATATTACCGTTATTTCAACTAAAATTTTGGTAATAAGGCGCTAATAAAATGCAATAAATTCCGAAATGCATCAGCATCACGCATCACAAAAGTATCGAGTTCTTCGCATCATATAATTTTATGATACTTCGTTGCTTTTCTAACTTGAGGTTTACATTGGATAGTATTGTAATAATAAAAATGGTAGATGGTAGCATTCGAAAATGTGTTCGAAATATATCTTTGGGAAATTCTTCAATTGCTTTAAAATAATTTTTTGCTTTGGGTATAACTTTTGGTGTTTAAACCTATATTAAACAAAATCTTATTTATCTTTTTAACTCTAATTAAAAATTAAAATTCAAAATATTCAAACGTCAAAGGTATATCAATTGTGAAAATATGAACGCTCTAATGTCGCAATTATATCAGCAACATTATTGCGTCGCATCATGAATTTTGTAGTAATACAGTAGTGATACTCCTGTACTCATACTCATAAACGCTAAAGCTGTCTTTTTAAATATGTTAAACGATAAGTAATGACATACATAATAGATATAGGGAATTTTTATTGTTAAATATCGTACATCGGAAAAATTTTAACAATTGTAATAAATATGAAATCTTCTGTACTCATAATATGTACAAAGGATCTTATTTTAACCTTCAATCCAATTTATTTCTTTTTCGGGGGTGACTGCTCGCTAAAAACATGTACGATTTCGATAGAGAAAGCCTATTGTTTATCGTGACCACTAGCAAAAATCATGAACATCAAGGCAAACTACCATTAAAACCGTCTCTCTCAAGTCCCAGGTGCCTTACCACATACTGCTACTTTCGTTAAACGAAAATCGCATTCGAAAATTTGGAACTTTGAAAATTGAAAATCGCAGGGTTGCGAGTGCAAAATTAAAATTGTTATATTATATAATGCTTACACAGTTAGGCATCAGTATTAAAATTTTAATTTCCCATTCGCAGCCTTACAATTTTCAAAGTTCCTAATTTTCGAATGCGATTTTCGTTAAACGAAAGTAGCGCTACACGGTAAGGCACCAAGAGCAATAAGTTATTTCGGTTTGATAGTTTGAACATTTTAGGTATGCGAATTAGTAAAAATTATCATTATATGCACAAGTTGAAAAAAGTAATCATTAGTAAAAATTGTGTAGTATGAGTTATGACCACGTTTTATGTTACTAAAAGTGTCGCAAAATTTCTAAGTTTTTTCAGTTCATTTAAAGTGTATTTTACTTCCCGGGACTTAATATCGATAAAGTATTAAAAAAACTATTAATTGGAAATGATCATATTTCGGTATATTCTATTAAAATTTTTCTATATTTTACATTTTTGGTACTAAGAAAGAATTCTAATTTTCAAAGGGTAGGGAAGGGTAGGGAAATCTTAAGGGTCGGGGGGATTCAAGGGTAGGGAAATCTTAAGGGTTGGGGGGATTCTTTAATATGTCTAAAATAAATTTAATTGCTATATTATGTATAAAACTTTTATTATTCTATATAAATATGGGGTGCAGGTGCAGGAAATAAAATCAGTTTCTTAAGATAATGGCTTATATACAGCATAAATGTTCAAAATTTCAATTGCATTTTAAAGAATATCGATTTTATCAAATGCTTAAAAATTAAATTTATGTTAATTGAAATCACTATGTAATTGTTTTTAAAATTTAATTTTAAATCAACCTTTACATTAATAATAATTGTTACAGTGGGGTAATTTTGACATGCCTTTAACTTAAAAGTACTTAATTTGATAAGATTTAAAGTATTATGTAAATAAACAAAAGCAAAAAAGAAAAAATTTATATGTTTCAAATTTTTTTTTTAAAATATGTATATATAGTAACAAAATATAAAACGTGTATACAATAAGATAATTAAATAGTTATTTATATATATGTACAATAATTTAAATCATATTGATTGAGTTTTAATATCCCAAATAAATACTCTACATGCTTTATGTGGTGGATCTGGATTTAATACTTGTTCACCATTTATAATATAATCTGTATAAGGTATACTATAAACTTCTTTTAAATTTAATTTTTCCATAACTCTTGCCGAAAATGCACTTGAACATGTTCTAATCATTCCTTGTATATTATTTTCTTCCATATATTTTATTGTTTTTTTAATTAATTCACCTGCAATACCTAATCCTCGATATTTTGGATTAACAGCAATTGCTTTACCATCAATAAATTTATCAGAATTTGGAAATTCTTTTAAAATATCATAATTTTCATGAATTCTATCCATAAACATACAAATTTTTCTCCATCTATTATCTGTTGCTAATTCTGTTGCAGTTTTTTTTGGTACATTTGGTGCCTATACAAAAAGAAAATTATTAATACGTGTATGTATATTATTTATATTAATCCATAAATATTTTTATAAAATTAAAAATTACCTGTCTTTTTCCAATACCATTTGATACAACACCAATTATTTCACCGTTTTCAGTGACTGCCTTAAAAGAACAATTGTCATCAAGTTTTGCTGTTAAATATTTTTCAGCATCATCACAATGTGTGATACCCATTTTTTTACAATTTGGTTCATCCTGAATATATATATATATAATAAATTTTGTATTATATTAATAAATTTAATTATTTTAATCCAAGTGAAAAACATGTGACAACAAAAACACCACAAAATTTAAATGGAACATGGAAGAGGTCTATACAAATCGTAGATGTGTGGTTCGGAGAAGAAAGTTTATTTCATTAAAATAATAAATTCAAATTAAGATGTAAAAATAAAATATTTTTCTCTCTATAAGTTAAGTTTTCAAAACATACTGAAGGTATAATTCCCGATACAATAATAATTAGAGAATTTTCTACATTGGTATTGAGTAGTAGACTGCGTTAACTTAAGGATACCCGCACAAATAGAATATAATATGTTGTTTCAAAAAGATTTAATCATCTTTTAGAAAATTTAGGAAGTCTATAACCTTTTTAAAATACCAAGCAATGAGTATATAAAGTTTTGGGGCTATACCCAAACCTATTGCTTTAGACTAACCAAAATAGCATAAAACTTTACTTTTTTTTTAAATAAAATTTGAGATATTTAGCTTAATTAGATACTTATAGTTATGCTAATATAAAAAAAAGAAGTTGTAAGATAGCTAACGCAAATCTGCTGTTCTAGGCAAACAAAATTTTGCAGACGTCGTCGACATAAAATTTAAATTGTTTTGTTTAAAATTTCAGAATTAGATATTTATTGTTATGCTCATATAAAATATGGTAGCTACTCGAACCCGTCTGTCGATTATAATTTCATAATCCTAGCTTCATTATTTTTTGAAGCATCAACGTACATCATCAGCTGACAGATGTACATAATTAAATAGGTTTATAATTCTATTTTGAGCAAGAATGTCTATACAATTTCAGACCCGTTCCACTAGAACAATTTCACTATATACAATTTCACTATAGACATAATTTCACTAGACACAATTCCACTAGACATAATTCCACTAGACATAATTTCACTAGACACAATTCATTCGGACAATTCCTCTTAGCATAATTTCACTATACGTTTGATGAATAGAAACAGAATAAAATAAAGTGAATTATACAAAGTTGAATTGTTTCCTAGTGAAATTATGCCAAGTGGAATTGTCCGAGTGAAATTGAGTCTAGTGAAATTGTGTCTAGTTGAATAGTTCTAGTGGAATCGACCGGTTACCGTTTGTACGTATCCTATACCTATCTATTTAGGCTCCTTTGAGCCACCTCGTAACTATTAGCATGTTTTTATAATCCTTGAGTTTAAATATGAAAATTATTTAAAAAATTTTAATTTTATTTTTGTATTAAGAGATATTCTTATAAAATATTCTTAGATAATTTTTTAGGCGAGAATGGGTATAAAATGGTTATTGTTTTTTTTTCTAAGTCATAAATTATTAACTAACAGTTTTCAATAACACTTTAATCTGTGAATTTAAATGGAAATTATTTGAAAAGCACATCTCTCTTTACATTGTTACAACACAGACGTAATTGCGGAAATTGAAATAATGAATTTTGTATACGTCGTCGCCCCAAAAAATGACTTTTTTTTTTAAATTGTATTTAAATTGGTAACAACTTCTAGATAAAAAAATAAATTATAATTCTTCACAAATGTAACAAATTAAGTGTTTAACACTTTTCAAACTTTAAACTCTTGAAACTTTTAACAGTTCTTCTTATTTGTTTTAAGAAGAATTTTTAAAAAATTAAAAAAAGAAGAGCTTTATTATTTATAATTTTAAATGTAATATGTATTTTGTACAAAAGGAAAAGTACATCGATCTTTTAATGAACTCTTTCTTTTTATAGCTATGCGACATTGATTGGAAGTAAACAATAATATTTTTGTAATGAATTTTTATTTTTTCTTATATTTTGTCATCTTTTTAGTCCATTTTTTTTTTTTTACTATACACAAAAAACTTCAATAAAATTCTTTTAAAATTTTATTTAAATCAAAAATGAAAACTAAAATTTATAAACTTCGGTTTTAGATCACTTTTGTTTTAGGAGTAAATAATTTAAAAAGAAAAAATTTCATCTAATATGAAAAATAAAATTCCGTGAGTCAAAGTAGTGGATATGATAAATGTAATATTGGCTCTCACTACCATTTTATTAAAAATATGTTATCACTTTTTTCAATTCACAATTTTTTTTTAATAAAATAATTAAATACTTAAATACATATAATATTCGTTACATAATCATATATACATTTAGTACATAATTAACTTATTAATTAAAAATAAAATTTATATACCTTTAAAAAGAACTCTTTTAGTATTTCATAAACTTCTTTTTGTTCTTCAGGTTTAATTAATTTAATTGTAAATTTTGGTTTTTCTGTCATGTTTTTTTAATGCTTTTAATTTTTTTGTTTTGGTGATGACGTGACGAAGTGAAATTTTATAATTTAAACATTCAAAAAATGGAAATAGACTGAGGACAAAATTTAGAAACGAGGAAAATGTTCTAAATGAAAATTAAAAAAAGAAAAAAGTAAAAAACCAAAAAAATATTTAATCTTATCATCGCACTTAACCATTACAAAAAATTCGATAGAGAAAAAATTGTATTGGAAAGCTTTTTATTCTTTTTTTTTTGTTTTTGTTATTAATAAAAAAATCATTTTTTATTTTTTGTTTTTTTTTTTTTTTTATGTCTTATTTGTATTTTAATTTTAAAATTATAGTTTAATTGATTACATAATAAAAATGATAATGAACTTAAAAATATGACAAAAAATAAAAAAGGAAAAAAAAAATACGAAGAAAAATTAAGGTCGAATTTTAAAAATTTAAATTCGTTTATTTTTTTGTAGCACTGTCGCATTTTATCACCTAACTGAAGAACACTTTTAACAGAATTTTTCTAAAAAAAAAAAAAAACAAAAAAAAAACAAAATATCAAAGCTATGCCTAACATAAAATTTTTTGGGGTTTTATATTGTATAGTTATTTTAATGTATATGTATATTATTTTTAATATATATGTATGTTAATCTATTTTCACAAACCGTTTTAAAATATATGGTAAAACCGGTATTGGAGTTTTTTCTGGGTAATTAAATTGTCGTGTTTTGGAGATATTGTCTAATTTTTGTGTTTTCCAAGTAGAATTAGTATCAATTCATTGAACTGTTAATTTTGCATAGGCTAAAATACATTCAGATAATATAATTACACATTCTATACTCAGATAGTTAAGCGGCAATCAAATTCTTAGATTTACTAAATTTAATATGGTAGACGGGTGTCGAGAAGTATTAAAAATACTCTCAGCACAAAACATTACTATCCACGGGATGAACGTATTAACATAAAACCAGTAGGCTGATGAGCTAGCAAAGAATACATATTAAAGCTTAAGGTAAATTTTGAAAATACCATATTTCTCCACGTACCTGTACAAACCGTTACATTCAATAATAAGAAGAACTTCCTTGAGTTGGTCCGAACGATGTGGCTAGTAAATACAATTTGCAGTACAATCAGACCTTTTTGGTCAAATCTGAGTTTAGAAAGATCTAAATGTATATACTTTATATCTTTAGACTTGAAATATGACAAATAAGATTGGTGTTATAACGAGCCATTGTTTTATAAATTAAAATAATTTGCACTAAATATGAAAGAAATGGTGAAAAATCGAAATATTGAAAATTTGACAATTCATATAACCTGAAATAAAATGTTTTTCATCTCAAAAAAAAAAAAAAGTGATTGAAAGGGAACAATTAATTTAATTTCGTTTTTTTTTTATCCATACACTACATCGTGACGACGGCCTTTTATTCGAAAGGCTGGATCTAGACGAACATAGATTTTTTTATAAGATTTTATTATAATATAATAAAATAAAAGAAATATAAGTATATAATATATCCCATAATTAATATATTATCATATCTTTAAATATATATAATAAAAAATGAAAATGATGAATACTAGGAAAAATTTAGATATTAGTGAAATGGTCATAGTTTCAGCTATGTATTGATATCTAAACTAATCTTTTATATTACACACCGAAGAATATTATATTTTTAAAAACTTAATGATAATATTTTGAAGACCGTTATCTCGTAAACTGTTAAGAATAGACCACTCACCCTATCTGAAGTAATTTTTTTGCTTGTTTCGACTTCCCCTATATCACTACTTTTCTTCGTAACCGTGACACTCTGTAAAAACTATTGAATGTCAACGATGCCCACGATTTTATGGATATTGAATGTCGATAAAATATGTATAATTCGTATTACATGAGATTTGTATAGACAAAAAAATAAAAGAAGACGTCATTTTATATTTTAGTTTGAAGATCAGACCGAAAATTAAAAAAAATGCTTTAAATTTTGATAAAAAACTAAGTAAATACTTTAACCTCGCACCTAAAAGCATTTGCTCCATTACAGAAAGTACCATTTAAAAGTATGAAGTTTTCAAGCTTTTCTACCACCCTATACCTTTAACTTTAAACTAAAATGTTGGTTTTTAATCATATTATTCAATATCTTATCGCTAAAAACTTTATTATACGAAATTTCAAATTTCGTAAAGCTCTAGCAATCCAACAGTACAGTAACTAATATGAGAAATTTCAAGTACTTGAACACATTTTCGTTCTTGTATTTTTATTTATTTATGTTTTTATCTTTATATTTTTATTTTTTCTGAACTACTCGTATATACAAACAAACTGAAGGGCTGATATACTGACATATTAACATATAAACAACATACATTACTACTATGGGACACGTAATTATTAGAGACAGTCATATTCTGTGTCATAAAGTCGGCAACACCTTTACCTCGTTTTACCTTGGTTAGGCAATTCAGCAAAATTATTTCGATAGAAGATATGTGGGAGTTGACAAAACGAAAAATCAAATGATAGAAAAGATAAGCCAGCACTGGGAACATACGACTATGCCAAGAATCTTTGACTTCCGCTAAAAGGGTGAGGACACTGAGGAAGCGCGTGTTTAAAATCCATACACATCGTAAGAATAATTCCCCCTTACGACATTTACAGCCACAAAAAATTTAAACATAGAAGGGAAAAAGTTCCTATGAATATTAAATAATTTGAATTTTCAAAATACTGAAACGTAAGTTGTTCATATGTTGTCCCAGAATTCGAAATGAGTATAAAGAGTGTTTTGATTTTGAGAAAATTGTGCTGGTCGCTGGTGATGATGGTGGTTTCTTGGAATAATATGCTTAATAGTTACTGTACTATACTACTGCAGAAGTTGCAACTTGATGGCTCGCTACTGTCGAAAATGTACTTATATATAGTGACCGTCCTGCCAAATCGTATTTTTGTTAATATGATGCCTTCCGCTCTATTCCGGTAGGGCACATTTGTATCAACAAATTTTCCTATCTGTGATTCTTTTGTATTAACTGCTATTCTTATTATAGACAAAATGTAATTATAGACAAAATGTGGTTTTGTATTATTTCATTATCCTATGTGATTAATTGATCCTATTGGTTTGTATATAAATATATAAATGCTTTATTAATTTCTTACATATAAAAAAAAAATGTTTCTGTTTGGTAGATGTCCCTATAATAATTTGGTTACGCATTGTATTTATTTTATTGTGATGCGATTCAATATCTTCCGTTATTGTTTCTTTCTTTAAAAAAATAATAATTAAATTGAAAAAAGAAAAATACAACAAAAAAAGCTTAAATAATTTTGATATAAGAACGTTTTTCCCATATTTTAACGGTTTATATAATTTTATAATGATAACTAATTATAATTAAATGTTAATTAAAGTATTTTTATTGTTGAAAAATGAAATTTCATATAATGTATTTATTTCCGAATTCGATTCTGAACAAGAGTATATATACTTTGTCATATCTAGCTCGGCTCCTTTAAAGTGTCACAAATGTATAATGGCATATTTATTATACCTTTGAACTATTTTCATTGGGTATAAAAATATGTGTATCACACATTTATATCTTCAACTTCTATTA
The DNA here is from genome assembly GCA_947095535.1 of Poecilobothrus nobilitatus. Lineage (NCBI taxonomy): Eukaryota > Metazoa > Arthropoda > Insecta > Diptera > Dolichopodidae > Poecilobothrus > Poecilobothrus nobilitatus. The sequence continues at coordinate 237,147,941 of OX352773.1, read as the reverse complement.
TATAGTTCAACTAGTTAGTTAAGGAATATATAGTTAAAGGTCATAGTATACATATATATATAGATAAGTTAATGTAATTTAAGATAAGTTAAATATCTATCGTGGTATATAAATAGGAATAATATAGGTTTAATTTCTCTTAATATAATATGTCGACCATCCCATCACTTTACTTTACTCAATTTTTAAGAAATTCTCATTTCTCAAGTATAATTGAAACTTATATGGTAATACCAAATGTAATCTCTTAAATTTTTGGATATTTAAACTGAATTCAATACATATCGTTTTAGATTATGCGACTATATATGATTAAAATACCAAAAGTATATGATAATGTGTCGAATGTATAAAACTGAGTTTAAACTCAAATCTCACATTTAGAAACAAAATCTATATGAGTTTAGGTCTAAATTTTGTTTGAAAAAGTAAGTTTTGAATTCAAGCGCTGTTTTATGGTTTTCATTCCGCATTGCTTAAATTTTATTTTTCACTTTATTGTTGTTATTATTTATATGTAAAAAAAAATTGTATTGGTATAAAAAAAATATTTCCAAAATGTACTCGTAAAATTAAAAAAAAACAAGGTAGAATGTAAACCAACGGTTTTTAAAAGCGCACATTTCCAAAAGACAATACAAACTGTTTAGAATTGTGACTTGCACAAAAATTTGAAACTTTCATGTAATAAGAAACAAGGTAGAATGTAAACCAACGGTTTTTAAAAGCGCACATTTCCAAAATACAATACAAACTGTTTAGAATTGTGACTTGCACAAAAATTTGAAAATTTCATTTAAATAAGAAAAAATGTGAAAATAGGACTTTTTTGGAATTTTGAACCCTATATAACTAAGAAAAACCGTTAACACACGTAAAAATATATTACTGGAGCTTTAATTTTTATGTCTTGCCGAAGAAAATGTGTACGCAGGTGCTTAAGTTACAGCTGCCTAAAAATAGCAAATTTTCAATATTTTAGCGCTAATCCCTCTTTAACCGGGGGTGGTGCAAACAATTTTCAAAGGAAACTTATACTAATTCTAAAAGTTCTTTCTTATCTCAAAATTTCAGGCTCCTATCTGAGGCGTGCCGGAGTTATGAAAAAAGAAATTTCAAGCAAAATGTGGGTTTCACATAACGGTAAATTTAAATAGTAAATTACAAAATATTGCATAATTTTAATATTGCTTTGTGTAGATAATAAAATTTTCGGTCTTCTGGCGGTTTTAGATTGCAAAAATTTTTACTCAGAGCCTGAGATATATACATCTGAAAATGGGGCTTTTTCGCAATTTTGAAGAGCTGTAATTCTGGAACCCTATAGAACTAAAATAAACCTTTAACACATGTAAACATATATTACTGTAGCTTTAATTTTTATATCTTGCCGAAGTAAAATGTGTACAGGTTCCTAAGTTGTTTAAAAATAGCAAATTTTTAATTTTCGGGCTCTAATAGCTCATAAAAAGGGGGTGGTCAGACAGACTGACGGACAAATGGACGGACGGACAGAGTGAAACTAATAGGCACATTTTTTCAAATTTTTTTTGGAAATGTGCTAAAAACGAGGAAGAGTGCAGTAGAGTAGATTGTTTAAACTCTGGCATACCCGTATGACGGTAATATATCCTGTTTCTATAAAACTTGATCATCTTTTTAAAACATTCAGATGTTTTAGTACCGACCTTAAGTACAGAGATATATTTATGTAAATTGTGGAGTTGTATGACAGCTACCCGAATCTATTGCGCCTAGCTTCATTAAGTTCCAAGAAATGTAAGAAGCCTGAACCGGCTGCTCTACACCAACAAAATCTTACAAAAGTTTTTGGCATGTAATTCGACACCTTTTCACTAAATTTCAGATAGCTTCAATAGACACTAAGTTATTTTCATTGAAAAAGAAAAGTTGTATGACAGCTACCCGAACCTGTTGCCCCAGCACAACCAAATTTTACATGTATTGTTGGCCTATAACACGACACGATTTTGCAAAAATTTGAGACACCTAGCTTCAATAGATACTGAGTTATTTCCATTTAAAGAAAGAAGTTGTATGTCAACTACTGGAACCCGGCGGCCGAAAAAGCTGAATTTAAATAGCAAAATTAACAATTTTGTGAAAGTGACGTAAAAAAAATTTCAGCCTCCTATCTCTTTTAGTTTTTGAGTTATCGTGCGGGCGGATGGACGGACGGACGCACATGGCTTAATCGACTCAGAATTCGATTCTCAGCCGATCCATATCTTTGAAACTATATCTAGCTCGACTCCCTTAAAGTGTCACAAACGTAATGTTAAATTTATTATACTCCTTGAACATAGTTCATACGGGTATAAATTATTATAGTTATAAAATTAAATTTTGTTTTTATTTATTATATAATGTTGAGTGCAACATTTTAAATTATAAAAATACAAAATTCAAAAAAAAAAAACTGTTAATTTTTATTTTGGGTGAATCTGTGCAGAGTAATAAATTAAATAAAACAAACTAACTATATAAGTATATATATATATATATATATTAATAGATTATGTATATGACTAATTAATAAAAAAATAATTTTGTTTTTTTTAAATAGCAACAAAACATATGTTTACATTTTAAATGATAAGAAAAAAAATAATAATTTCGTTTTTAAAAGGAAAACATTTTGGAATGATTTTTATTTAATTTAATCTATAAGATAGTTTTTTTTTTTTTTGTATTTTTTTATTATGATTTTTTATTATATATGTATATATATGTTATATATGATATAATTATTATTTACATATAATATTTAATTTTTAATATCCAATACAAATACTCTACATGCTTTATGTGGATCATCTGGATTTAAAACTTGTTCATCATTTACAATAAAATCTTTATATTTAATTGTATAAACTTCTTTCATATTTAATTTTTCCATAACTCTTGCTGAAAATGCACTTGTACATGTTCTCATCATTGCTTGTATATTATTTTCTTTCATATATTCAATTGTTTTATTAATTAATTCACCGGCAATACCTAATCCTCGATATTTTGGATTAACAGCAATTGCTTTTCCATCCAAATATATATCAGAATTTGGATATTCTTTAAATATATCATAATTTTCACAAATTTTATCAATAAGCATACAAATTTTTCGCCATTTATCATCTGTTGCTTTATCTTTATTACATTTTTGTGGTTCATTTGGATCCTATATTAAAACAAAAAAAGAAGAAAATAAATATTTACTATATGATTTACTATAGAATACATTTTTTTACTATTTAAATTAATAATATATTATAGAATTTTTACTATTTAAATTAAATTCAATATAATCTTTATATAATTTTTGATTTTAATTAGATTTAGTAATAATTAATATTCTAATATTTTTGTTTTTATTAATAATTATTAATTACATAGTTATTTAAATCCTTTGATTTACTTATGTATATGTATATAGATATTAATATTTACCGGTCTTTTTCCAATACCATTTGATACAACACCAATTATTTCACCGTTTTCATTGACTGCCTTAAAAGAACAATTGTCACCAAGCTTTGCTGTTAAATATTTTTCAGCATCAGCACAATGTGTGATACCCATTTTTTTACAATTCGGTTCATCCTTAAATTTGGAAAAAACAAAATACATTTTTGTAAAATATAATATTTGTTTAAATAGAAAATATATATGAAAAAAGGAGGATTATATTTAGATTTGATAGAGTAAAGTACCTTTACCGAATAAAATCTAATATACATCTACCAAATGTATTTCTTTTGATTACTTAAAACCATTAATTATAGACTCTTTATAATAGGTTTTAAATACAAAGTTTCAAGGCAGTAGTAAATTATAGATTTATCATTCGAGAGTTCTAATAGAGTCCTAATGGTAATAGTTTTATGTTAAACGATATCAAAACAAATTTTTATTTTAATGGTAATTTTATCATATTTTTTATAAAAGGTAGCTCTAGCTCCATAGACAAACTTCAGCTTGCACAGAATATTTTTGTTAAATATAAATGTAAAAAAAATAACTTTAATCACTTAACTGTGGGTAATTAGAGTAAGGCCATAAAATTAACCTTTCACTAATTTGGTTAGCGAAAATTTGGGGATAGCTGCCCTCCCTCATATTACTCACTTGTTGTAAAAGTGCTCTATACTCGTATGTTGAAATATGTATATGTTAAAAAAATAATTAGAAGAGATTTTATAGTTGGTTAGAAAATCAGAATTATACATTTTTTTAAATTACAATTTTTTTTTATGGAAGCTTTATTTCAATGTGACCTTTGTTTTCTAAATACCATTGGGACTTCTATCCTTATACCAGTTAGACAAAAAGCTATGGAAATTTTGACCCTAATAATTAAAAAGTTTTAAACTATTAAAAACTCTTTTTTACGGTAAATTCACATAAGATCCAGTTGTAAATATTTGATTGGTTGAAAATATATATCGTATTCATGATTTTTTGCATCCTCTATAAGAAGCATACAAGATGAAAATTTGTTTTAACATTAAATAGAGACGTAAAATCAAACGATAAAAATTTTAATAGTTAAATATTTTGAAATATTTTTAAGATGGATATAATAAAAACGAAAAAAAAATGCAGTGGTTGCTATTGGTTTGCAGTTAATATTAAAGAAAAAAATTTTATATGTGTATTAATAAATTATATTTAGTTTATAATATTAATTAAAATTTTTTCTTACATAAAATAATAATTTCCTCTGGTTTAATCATTTTATATTTTGTAAATAAAAAATTTTTTTCATCAAACGTCAAAATAATATACACATACTACTCATACTATAGGTACTTTCAAATAAAACTTTCAAAATTAAAATGTTTTGCATCTCCGTTTGCCGTTTTGCATCTTATGAACGAGTGGATGCATAATGGTAATGGATGCAAAATATTCATTACTATTACCAAAGTGTACACGAAATGTAATCAAAATAATCTTTGCATCTGGATGCATGCATCCCATGTGAACTTACCCTTAATATTCTTTGTACTTACACCAATTTGCCATTGAATTGAGGTTTGAATACAAAAATTTAAATAACCATGAAAAATAGCTATTCTTGTGGCAAAATAGAACTAAAAATTCTATAATTCAAGATTAATATAGCGACAAATTTTGGTGATTCGTATCACAAGTCTAACATGATATGAGTATTATTAAAACATATTTTCATACCCTATAATTTTTGAAATGAGTACTGAAGTATGTGAAGGTTTTATTTAAATATTTGAAGTTGCATAGAGATTTTCTTAATTGATAAATATTATCTTTAGGTTTATAAATAAATTGTATAAAAATTTAACAATTTGATTTTATCTATTGAATACGTTTTGCATTCTGTGTTTTAAAGATATCAGTTAATTACAGTTTCATTATTATCGTTTCTAATAAAACGATATTTTAATTTCTAATTTTTAAATCTGTTTCATATATTTTTCATTATAAAACAGAACTATATATGCATAGTTAGAAGATAGATCACAAAATTGTTTTTCTTTATTTAAAATAAAAATTTTTCAAAAAGGAGAATATATTTTGGTAGGTAGCTAAGGTTTTAGCCATTATTTAATAAATTGTAACTATTATCCACTTAACCACTCAAAGAAAAAAAAAAAAACGAATCCTTTCCTGAAAAAAAATCAATAAAAGATAAAAAAAATATTCGGTAATTAAACGAATATAAACAAATTTTTAACTTTAATCGAAACTTTTAGTCATTTTTTGCAATATATGAAAAATTTAAAAACTATAGATTTTGATTATATATAGGCTAACTATCGACATAATTATACCCGTACGATAGGATCGGGTATAATAAAATTACTCCTCCGTTTGTAACACCTCGAAATAAGCGAGCTAGATATACCTTCAAAGGTATGGATCGGATCAGAAAAAAATTCTAAGACTTTTGAGCCATGTCCGTCCGTCCGTCCGTCCGTCAGCACGCTAACTCAAAAACTAAGAAAGCTAGAATCTTAAAATTTACACAAAATATTTTGGGAGTAATTTGCAGGTTCCCTATTTTTTTTGGTTGAGTTTGGACCAAGCCTTAGGGTAGCTCTCGAACACCTAACTTTTAGATCCCGACATTTTTTTTGAAATAGAGCTATGAAATTTTAACTGCTGATAGATCTCACAAAAATAGTAATTTAATTTTATTTTTAATAACTTTTTTTTGTAGCCCCATCCGCTACGGAGCTACAGCTCCCCAAAGGTTCAAAAAAGCTCTATATTTAAATTGTTATAGCACAAGTTGTATAAGGTATATCTTCATTTTGAAAACGCCAAACGATTACTACTTTCATTAGCTTTAAAAGTATATATACAATAAATATATATTTTTGGCATACGGTGTCTTAATTTACCGTTATGCGAAACTAAAATTTTGCAAAATTCTTTAACCCTTCCATCTTCTAAACGGTTAAAGTTGAAAACTTGAAATTTTGACAGAAGTTAGATCTTTGAAAATTAGTATGAGTCATTTCAGAAATTTTTTTTGTATCACCCCCCGTTTAAGAGCTATAAGAGGTCAAAAACTGAAAATTTTCTATTTTGAAATACCTGTAACTTGAACACCTGTTAAAATTTTTTTGAAGTAATACACAAAAATTAAAGCTCCAACATTATCCTTTTATTTCTGTTAACAACTTTTCTTAATAATATAGGGTTACTTTATAATTGACGAAAGTGTTACTTGATTTTTTCAAATTTTCTAACAAATTTCTTTAACGAATTTTTTCCATTTTGTTTTACTCGATAATTTGAAATTGTTGAGGATATAATGCGTAGTACAAAAAAATGTAATTAAATAAACAACATAACGGTTGCTTGAAGAATTTTTATTTATATGATATTAATATATATACATACTTATATAATATCATGTTTATTTACATATCGTATATGTCACTAGTGAATTTAAAATAATATTTACTATTTTGTACTAAGTAAATTTAATATACATTTACCGCTTAGTATTAAATGGTACTATAGAATATTTGAAAAGTTTTGGATTGATAATCGTTATGTGAAAGGTTAGAATCTGCTTTTGAAGAATGTACATATAAACATATAGTTTGAATATATGTACAACCCATAATTCTAGAAATTATAAAATTCACCCAAATTATTTTAAAATACTAAAATATTAAAAAAATAATATTGTAAGCAGAGTGACAGGCTGTGAACATACTAACGGTTCGTACGGGTATCTCAACTGTATTCTTCCTCGTTTTTTTTTAAAGCAAAAACATTAATTTTATGATATCTTCCTTCAAAATAAAAAATTAATATTTTGATGGTAAACGATGTATACAATTTATTGTTAACTGTTTGGAACTGATTTGAAGAATGGTGTATAGGTGTATAGAAGAAAATATTTTTATTTTTTCATAACCATATACCATTTAACAAAAACCCGTAAAATTTAATAACTTCTTAATATCATTTAGTTAATAGATTAAATTCCGATATATATTTTGTAAAATTCTATTTTTGCATTAAATATTAAATATTTTTTAGGTATAATACAACGATAAGTACTAAAAAATTATTCATATCTTGAATAAAAGCAATAAAAGCATCATTTTGTAATTTGTTGATTTATTATAAATTAATCTTTTTTGTATTTTCTATTTACATAATAGAATTTTTTTTTTTAAACAAAACTATTATTCAAAAATAATTTCAAGTAAATAAAAAATATCAAAAAGTAAATAAATATTAAAATTGATTGTAAATAAATAAAATTTATATTATAACTAAATAACTTATCGTTTTTAAATAAAACTTATTTAAAATATATTATATACCCTATAACAACATATGTATCCAGCCAACGGTGTAGTTGTGAGGACACTGGTATTTCATATGAAAGGTCTCAAAGGGTTCAAACTCTGGCTCGATCATATAGATTAATAAAAAATAATAGGCATTTTTTTTATTTATAATATATAATTAGTATAGAATATAATTAAATTAAAAAAAATAATTATACATTTCCTATAAATTATAATTAAGCATTTCCTATTAAATTATAAACCATATTTCTTGTATAAGATAACAGATGGCGTAGAAATAAAAAGAAACGTCTCATTTAGTCTTGTACAATATAGTTACAGCCGAGTAATCAACGGTTTAGTGAAATTAATGATGCCAGAAACTGAAACTTAGTCAAATATGAACAATAAATGACTTAATGGATGCCCTATTTACTCCTTATATAGTGGCCTCCTTATATTGGCCTGCCCTATTCATTCCTTATATGGCATATATATGGTAATATGCCCTATTCACTCCTTATATGGAGTGGCAAGGAAAAAAAAAAATAACAAAATTTTCTGAATAAAATTATCATTAAATACACGAAAAGAAAAATTTATTTTTATAATATAAATTTTTTATAGTGGCCTGCCCTATTCACTCCTTATATAGTGGACTCCTTATATAGTGGAGTGGCAAGGAAAAAAAAAAATAACAACATATTATGTTAAAAATTTTCTGAATAAAATGATCATTAAACACACGAAAAGAAAAATTTATTTTTATAATATAAAAAATAAACTTTGTTTTTAATAGGTAAATATTTAAATAAGGGTTTTAAACAACGTGAGTATTATTATTAAATTACTTTATATCTATATATTTAAATGCCTCTAGTATCTATTTAAATAAAGATACTTTTCCGTTCCGAAAAATACTATATTCTAAGATTAAATTAAATTACCGGCAAATAGTTTAATATTATATCACACAATTTAATAAATATCCCAATTATTTGCATTTATGATTCATTACTTTTGATACACTGTGTAGTTTTGAATTTTTTTTTTTTTTAGTTTATATTTTGTGATAAACACTATTTTAAATAGTTTTAGCCAATTTTTTGGGTTACCATAAATCCAAAAAAAAAATAAGTATGTATGTTATTATTTTTTTATTATAAATATGATTCTTGATTTCAATTTATAGCTTTTGATGATCACAGAAAATCTACATAAATTTTATATTATTCACTATAATAATTTTGTAATAATAAAAATATTTATCCCACTATAATAATTATATTTCATAATTTTCGTTCTAGTTGATTTTTAAAATGTTAAATTATATACAAAGTGATTGATCGAATAATCGATGTTAAAGTCGATGATCAAGTGATCAACATTTACAATTTACACTAAAATTATTGCATATACCTTTAAGAAAAATTCTTTTAAAACTTCATAAACCTCTTTTTGATCTTCCGGTTTAATTAATTCAATTGTAAATTTTGGTTTCTCAGCCATGACTTTATCTGAACTTATTTTTATTTAAATTAAACTAAACTTAATTTACGTTTTACTGTTAACAAGTTAAATGATAAAACATGACTGAGAATCAAATTGAAATTATTCTAAATAAAAAGACTCTTATCATCACTAAAAAAAAAAACAAAATTAAAGAAGAACTTAAAGAAAAAGCTTTTTTTTTTTATTTTCCAATTAATTTTAAATTAATTTTTGCTTTTTAATTCTAAATAAAAAATATATTTGAAAGTTCAAAAAAAAAAAAATAAAATAAAGAGAAAAATTATAAAGAATTTTAAAAATTGGGTATAAATAATAAATTGGTATAATATAGTAAATTCTTAAAAATATTAGACTAGTATTAATTATCAATATAATCTGTTTTATCTGTCCGTTAATATTTAATTTGGAAAATTCTAAAACTGAATAAAATGGATCTGAAACTTTTCTCAATAGAATGGATCTGAGGCTAAGGAATTAGCACTGATGCTAAGAGCTCATGCCGAAACTATAAGCATAGCGAAGATGAATCTATGCAGGGGATGCGGTCAAAAGGCATAGAAAAAGTACTCCGCGTTCTGTGTCAATTCCCAAACTTGAGAACCCAAATGCAAAGAACTTTGAGAGAAGAACAATGGGAAAGCTTTTCTGAAGTGGGAATGTTCATTGAGGGTTATAGAGTGGCTCAACGGGACGCTGTAGTAAGTGGAGGGTAACATTAAGCAGAAGAGTACAACTGGTCGCAGGGTCTAGGTGTAAGGGCAGCCACAATAAATTTTATCTAACATTTTATCTATGTTTGAAATCAATAGACACTTCAATAAAAATAAAACTAAGTATTAATTAAAATTAAGCCTGAACACTGTGATAACAAAGAGAGGTGACAAGCGAATAAGTAATCCCGCATAAAAAGAGATTGTCATTATACCTTAAGTTTAATAAAAATAAGTGTTGTAAGAGAACATTAAAATAGAAATACTGTATTAAGAATTTTTAACACCAAATGTTACTAATTACCATTTCCTCTTAGTTGAGAGTATTTTTTTTCTCCTTGCCACTCCTATGAGGAGTATAGGACATCCACTAAGCCAGTTATTATTCATATTTGACTAAGCTTCAGTTTCGTGAATCATTAATTTCACTAAGCCGTTGATTACTCGGCTGTAGTTATTGTACAAGACGTTTCTTTAGTTGAGAATATGGTTTCTAGTATATGCACAAAAGGCATGAGAATTTTCAGAAAATATTTCAAAAAAATGACACATCATTTGTATGTAGATATTTATCAGGAGAATAACATCTTTATATACTAGCATCAACCCAACGGGTAACAACAGAGGTCTTATTAATATTTACCTTTACAATAAACATATTTCAAAATCAAAGGGGGTGAAATCATTAAAAATGGGTTGTAAATTCAAATTAGTGTGTTCTCCATTTACCATAACATGACGGTTTACCATTGTATAAAGATAGAAAATTCCTATTAGAAATTCTTATTTAAACTGAATATTGAAAGTGAATACTATAAAAGGTTTATAGGTCATAGGATATTGAAATTACGTCCTCATTTTATTTTTTATTAAATGCCCATTTATCTGGTCACACTTTATATAGTTGTTATTGTATTTGAAATATAAATGCAAATTTCATTTTAGTGTTTTTTATGAAAATTGCACATATGTATGCATTTTTTATGGTTAATGATATGACTGTTTTTTAATACCTACCATATGCATTTGTCTAATAAAGTATCTGTTACTATTTTTGCTCGATATTACAATAAAATTATTTTCTACCTTTCTAATTAATAGAATTTGTTACATTTATAACATACAACAAAAAAAAAAAAAACGATTTCAACTGAATATAATAAAAAAAAAAAAAAAATATGTTAAGTTAACGTTACCTAACAAATAAACCAATTCATATGCTAAATTTCTGGATTAAATTGCTTGGAAAATAACAAATCAGTTATTTTTTTAAATGGAAATATTTTATATGTAAAAAAAAAACTTGTGATTTTTATACGATCAAAACGAAACCAGAGCAAATATTTTTAAATTTCAATGTAATAATCATTCTTAGCACTTAGAGGGTTAAAAATGTCCAAAGTAACAATAAAAGTAATCAAAAAATATGAATACTCACAAAATTTTTCTGACATATTTCTTAAAATCTCTTGTTTTTAATGATTAAAAATTTTATAACGGGATGTGGTTTTTTGAGATAGATAGATTTGAGTGATAGATAGATAGATAGATTTGAGTGAGATAGCCGGGCTTAAATATTTCATAGTAAGTTAATTAAAAAGTAAAACTTTTTATTAGTACTTACAACTGGAAAAAATCATTCCAAATTTGATAGTTCAGAAATAACTTATTATAACATTACTTTTCATTTTTTGAAGGGCTTCTGATATTTAGTGTGCAGCTAAGACGGATTAACGAGAAAGAAGATTTTTAGATAATTTAGGTAGCTCATTAGGTAACTCAAAGTTTCTTGCAAATGCTTTCATTATACCCGTACGATAGGATCTGGTATAATAAAATTACTCCTCCGTTTGTAACACCTCGAAATAAGCGAGCTAGATATACCTTCAAAGGTATGGGCCGGATCAGAAAAAAATAAGACGTTTGAGCCATGTCCGTCCGTCCGTCCATCCGTCAGCACGCTAACTCAAAAACTAAGAAAGCTAGAATCTTGAAATTTACACAAAATATTCTGGGAGTAATTTGTAGATTCCCTATTTTTTTTGGTTGAGTTTGGACCAAAACTTAGGGTAGCTCTCGAACACCTAACTTTTAGATCCCCACATTTTTTTTGAAATAGAGCTATGAAATTTTAACTGCTGATAGATCTCACAAAAATATTAATTTTATTTTTAATAACTTTTTTTTGTAGCCCCACCCGTTACGGAGCTATAGCTCCCCAAAGGTTCAAAAAAGCTCTATATTTAAATTGTTATAGCACAAATTGTTATAGCAGGCCAAACGATTACTACTTTTATTAGCTTTAAAAATATATATACAATAAATATATATTTGTGGCATACGGTGTCTTAATTTACCGTTATGTGAAACTCAAATTTTGCAAAATCCTTTAACCCTTCTATCTTCTAAACGGTTTAAGTTGGAAACTTGAAATTTTGACAGGTAGATCTTTGAAAATAAGTATGAGTCATTTTAGACATTTTTTTTGTATCACCCCCCGTTTAGGAGCTGTAAGGGGTCAAAAACTGAAAATTTCCTATTTTTAAACACCTGTAACTTGAACATCTGTTAAAATTTTTTTGAAGTAATACACAAAAATTAAAGCTTCAACATTATACTCTTATTTCTGTTAACAACTTTCTTTAATAATACAGGGTTACTTTATAATTGACGAAAGTGTTACTTGATTTTTTCAAATTTTCTAACAAATTTCTTCAACAAATTTTTTGCATTTTGTTTTACTCGATAATTTGAAATTGTTGAGGATATAATGCGTAGTACAAAAAAATGTAAATAAATAAACATTCGTACGGTTCGTACGGGTATCTAAGAGTTGACAAAGGCAACTGTATTCTTCCTCGTATTTTATATAGCTTTATTATCTTTTATTACTTGTGAACTTATGTAAAACTAAATTTCTATAACATCATATTTATATTAACCTAATGAATTTGTCCGCTATGGGGAAATTTTTTGATAAACAAATTGTTTTATCCAACCTAATATTTTGCTTTCTATTAAAAATTGGTTGTGACCTGTGACAGATTTCAACTCATACCTTTCCGGTTATTATGCAACATGTTGAAAACCACTAGAACACTGAGATATATCTTGAAGTTTCCTAGTACACAGTTCTAATTTATGTTATGATTATTGTTTTAGCACATTTCCAAGAAAATTTTGAAAAAATGTGCTTATTAGTTTCACTCTGTCCGTCCGTCCGTCCGTCTGTTTACAAAACTTCTACACCGTTAAAGATAGAGAAAAAAACTTTTAACCATGGGTAGGGCCCATAAAAAAAATAATTTTGTGGAACAACTTTTTCATGTAGCCCCATCCATTACGGAGCTGCAGCCCCTCAAACTTTAAAAAAGCTCTATTTTTAAATGCATATATCTTATGTTCTGCTTAAGATTTTTTCAATCTGAAAACGTCATGCGACAGGTATTTTTTTTAACTTTGTAAATTAATATCAAAATTATACAATTTTTTCAAATTTAGTATTTAAATTTACCGTTATGTGAAAACCAAATTTTGCATGATTTTTCTACTTTCATAACTCCGGCACGCTTTTAGATAGAGGCTTGAAATTTTGAGGCAAGAAAGAACTTTTAGAATTAGTATAAGTTTTCTCAGAAAATTTTTTTGGGCCACCCCCTGTTTATGAGCTATTACGACTCAAAAATTGAAAATTTGCTATTTTTAAACAGCTGTAACTTAGGAACATGTACACATTTTACTTCGGAAAGATATAAAAATTAAAGCTACAGTAACATATTTTAACGTGTGTTAAAGGTTTATTTTAGTTATATAGGGTTCCAGAGTTACAGCTCTTCAAAATTTCGAAAAAGCACCATTTTCAAATGTATATATCTCAGGCTCTGCGTAATAGTTTTGCAATCTAAAACCGCCAGGAGACCAAAAATTTTATTATCTACATAAAGCAATATTAAAATTGTGCAATATTTTGTAATTTACTATTTAAATTTACCGTTATGTGAAAACGACATTTTGCATGAAATTTTGTTTTTCATAACTCCGACACGCCTTTAGATAGGAACCTGAAATTTTGAGACAAGAAAGAACTTTTTGAATTTTTTGTACCACAAAAACTTTTACAAAACTTTTTTGTACCACCCCCTGTTTAACAGGTATTAGAGCTGAAAAATTGAAAATTTTCTATTTTTAGGCACCTGTACAAATTTTTCTTCGGCAAGACATAAAAATTAAAGCTCCAGTAATATATTTTTACGTGTGTTAACGGTTTTTCTTAGTTATAAAGGGTTCCGAACTTACAGCCCCTCAAAATTCCAGGAAAGTCCTATTTTCACATATTTTCTTATTACAAAAAATTTCTTAAATTTTTTTTTTAAAATTTTCAAAATTTTTGTGCTAGACAGCTTGTATTGTGTTTTAGAAATGTGCGCTTTTAAAAACCGTTGGTTTACATTCTACCTTGTTTTTGAATACTTTTAAACGTCAGACTGTTGAATTCTCATTTAGATTATATGTCTTTTAAAAAAAAAAATTAATAAAGTTTAATAAATTTAAAAAACTTATTATTGTGATTTGATACATTTTTTACTTTGACTAAATAAAAATTTAAACTAAACTAATAAGAACTTTGACTAAATAAGAATTGTGTACTGAGTTTTTTTTTATTTTAACAATAATTTTGATTTTTTATAATTTAATTCATCGTCATTGAATTTAATTCACAGAAATTTAATTTGTAGATATCTTAACTATATTAATATTGAAGTGCATTTGATTCTATCTCGAATTTATATTTATTTATCAACGACGTTGTATTTTACAAAAAAGTCAACCAATTTTAATCTCTATTAATTTTACATTGCTACGCCACTGGCTACCATTAAATTTAAAGAACAAAGTACAAAATTTATTTAAATATCAACTAAAATATTGTTACATTGAAAATTTGGAGAATTTAAAAAAATTAATGATTTTTAAATAAATTATGTTAACGATAACGACATACATATGTACGTCTATCGTCACTTGTCATTACTCATTTACTCATATTAAGAGACCAGGAAACAGGGGTTATAAATACCTGGCACATTTATGTACCACGGTATCTGTGTATAAATAAATAAATATTAAGAGAATTTTAAAATAAAAAAAAAGAATAAAATAAAATATTTATTAAAGAGAAACTATTTTAAAAGCTTTTTCTCTTTATTTGTTTTATTTCTTTTTTAAGTATTTATATTGTATTTATATTTAAAAATTTCGGTTTATTACTTCCTAAACATTCTTAGACGCACGCGATTTTAATTTTTAATTTATTTTATTGATTTGTTCTGATATTTTTGTCATTTTTGTGTATATATGTATATAGTATAGTAAATATTAAAATTATTGTTTACTATTTTTTGGTTATCTTGCCAATCCACATTCACTTTTTTTTTGCGTATTTGAATCTATCAGATTAATATGAAAAAAAAATGTATTTATACCTATTATTATATTGCCAAGGACAATTATATATAAAAAACGAAAAAGAATACAGTTGCCTTTGTCAACTCTTAGATACCCGTACGAACCGTTAGTATGTTCACAGCCTGTCACTTTGCTTACAATATTATTTTTTTAATATTTTAGTATTTTAAAATAATTTGGGTGAATTTTATAATTTCTAGAACTATGGGTTGCACATATATTCAAACTATATGTTTATACATTCTTCAAAAGCAGATTCTAACCTTCCACATAACGATTATCAATCCAAAACTTTTTCAAGTATTCTATAGTACCATTTAATACTAAGCGGTAAATGTATATTAAATTTACTTAGCACAAAATAGTAAATATAATTTTAAATATTATATTATATTAATGCGCACATAGTATATTTATATTGTTATAAGTATATCGCCATACATTGCAATATTTCTTTAAAGATATTTCCATTCATAGAATAATTTCTTATAAGTACAATAAAATACATATATGTATGTAAATACGGCGCTATATAATATACATCTATACTCTTATCATTCATTCATCAGTGACATATACGATATGTAAATAAACATGATATTATATAAGTATGTATATATATCAATATCATATAAATAAAAATTCTTCAAGCAACGGTTATGTTGTTTATTTATTTACATTTTTTGTAGTACGCATTATATCCTCAACAATTTCAAATTATCGAGTAAAACAAAATGCAAAAAATTCGTTAAAGAAATTTGTTAGAAAATTTGAAAAAATCAAGTAATACTTTCGTCAGTTATAAACTAACCCTATATTATTAAAGAAAGTTGTTAACAGAAATAAGAGTATAATGTTGAAGCTTTAATTTTTATGTGTTACTTCAAAAAAATTTTAACAGGTGTTTAAAAATAGGAAATTTTCAGTTTTTGACCCCTTACTTATCGGAACTCAACCAAAAAAAATAGGGAATCTACAAATTGCTCCCAGAATATTTTGTGTAAATTTCAAGATTCTAGCTTTCTTAGTTTTTGAGTTAGCGTGCTGTCGGACGGACGGACGGACATGGCTCAATCGACTTAGAATTTTTTTCTGATCAGATCCATACCTTTGAAGGTATATCTAGCTCGCTTATTTCGAGGTGTTACAAACGGAGGAGTAATTTTATTACATCCGATACTTATCGTACAGGTATAAAAATAAATTTGATAATACAGTGACCATATAATATTGATTTGATTTTAAAATTGATTTAATTGTCATTAATATTATAATAATGCCAAACTATCAACATATGTATGTAAATGTTAATATGAAACAAATTAAATCCATCCTTCTATTTCACAGAATGAAAAAAAAAAAAATGTAATATTGAAATGACATTCCATTGCGTTGTAGGTACATAATATTATGTTTGTATGTAAATAAAAAAATTATGTGATCTATTGTTAAATTTTTATACCCGTACGATAGGATCGGGTATAATAAAATTACTCCTCCGTTTGTAACACCTCGAAATAAGCGAGCTAGATATACCTTCAAAGGTATGGATCGGATCAGAAAAAAATTCTAAGACTTTTGAGCCATGTCCGTCCGTCCGTCCGTCCGTCAGCACGCTAACTCAAAAACTAAGAAAGCTAGAATCTTGAAATTTACACAAAATATTCTGGGAGTAATTTGTAGGTTCCCTATTTTTTTTGGTTGAGTTTGGACCAAAAATTAGGGTAGCTCTCGAACACCTAACTTTTAGATCCACACATTTTTTTTTAAATAGAGCTATGAAATTTTAACTGCTGATAGATCTCACAAAAATATTAATTTTATTTTTAATAACTTTTTTTTGTAGCCCCACCCGTTACGGAGCTACAGCTCCCCAAAGGTTCAAAAAAGCTCTATATTTAAATTGTTATAGCACAAGTTGTATAAGGTATATCTTCATTTTGAAAACGCTAAACGATTACTACTTTTATTAGCTTTAAAATTATATATACAATTAATATATATTTGTGGCATACGGTGTCTTAATTTACCGTTATGCGAAACTCAAATTTTGCAAAATCCTTTAACCCTTCTATCTTCTAAACGCTTTAAGTTGGAAATTTTGACAGAAGTTAGATCTTTGAAAATAAGTATGAGTCATTTCAGAAATTTTTTTTGTATCACTCCCCGTTTAGGAGCTGTAAGGGGTCAAAAACTGAAAATTTCCTATTTTTAAACACCTGTAACTTGAACACCTGTTAAAATTTTTTTGAAGTAATACACAAAAATTAAAGCTTCAACATTATACTCTTATTTCTGTTAACAACTTTTTTTAATAATATAGGGTTACTTTATAATTGACGAAAGTGTTACTTGATTTTTTCAAATTTTCTAACAAATTTCTTTAACGAATTTTTTGCATTTTGTTTTACTCGATAATTTGAAATTGTTGAAGATATAATGCGTAGTACAAAAAAATGTAAATAAATAAACAACATAACCGTTGCTTGAAGAATTTTTATTTATATGATATTGATATATATACATACTTATATAATATCATGTTTATTTACATATCGTATATGTCACTGATGAATGAATGATAAGAGTATAGATGTATATTATATAGCGCCGTATTTACATACATATACATATGTATTTTATTGTACTTATAAGAAATTATTCTATGAATGGAAATATTTTTAAAGAAATATTGCAATGTAAGGCGATATACTTATAACAATATAAATATACTATGTGCGCATTAATATAATATAATATTTAAAATTATATTTACTATTTTGTACTAAGTACATTTACCGCTTAGCATTAAATGGTACTATAGAATGTTTGCAAAAGTTTTGGATTGATAATCGTTATGTGGAAGGTTAAAATCTGCTTTTGAAGAATGTATAAACATATAGTTTGAATATATATACAACCCATAGTTCTAGAAATTATAAAATTCATCCAAATTATTTTAAAATACTAAAATATTAAAAAAATAATGTCGTAAGCAGCACAGGCTGTGAATATACTAACGGGTCGTACGGGTATCTAAGAGTTGACAAAGGCAACTGTATTATTCCTCGTGTTTGGTTAGAAAAGAAAGAAAATCAAGTCATGCTTTCGTCAATTTTAAGGTTTCGTTTATTTTAGAGTTTTTGATTTTTAACATAAACAAAAATATAATGTTGGAAATTTAATTTTTGTATATTATTTTAAAAAAATTTGGACAAGTGGCAGGTTTAGACCTGTAACTTGATGGCTAAAAAAAGTGAATTTTTAGTTTTTAACCTCTTACAACTCTTAAACGGGGAGCGACAAAAAAATATTTTCTGAAATAACTCATATTTATTTCTAAAGATCTTAACTCTTCTCAAAATTTAAAGTTTCTAATTTAAACGGGTGTAGCTACCAAAAAAAGTTGTTCCATAAAATTAATGTTTTTGCGATGCCTATATCCTTAGTTAAAATTTCATTGTTTTATTTCAAACCCCAGTCGAACAGACGGACAGACTAAAACTAATAGACACATTTTTTTAAATTTTTTTTAAAAATCTGCTAATAAGCAATTAAAAATAGTATTATTGGATTTATTGAATAATTTTTAAAACGTTATACATTATAGCGAGTGCAATATTAAAATCCCTCAATGCCGAAAATCGGTATTCAATAACACTACGGTTTTGCGGTATTAATTTCTTATTTTATTATACCCGTACGATAGGATCGGGTATAATAAAATTACTCCTCCGTTTGTAACACCTCGAAATAAGCGAGCTAGATATACCTTCAAAGGTATGGATCGGATCAGAAAAAAATTCTAAGACTTTTGAGCCATGTCCGTCCGTCCGTCCGTCAGCACGCTAACTCAAAAACTAAGAAAGCTAGAATCTTGAAATTTACACAAAATATTTTGGGAGTAATTTGTAGGTTCCCTATTTTGGTTGAGTTTGGACCAAGCCTTAGGGTAGCTCTCGAACACCTAACTTTTAGATCCCCACATTTTTTTTGCAATAGAACTACAAAATTTTAACTACTGATAGATCTCACAAAAATATTAATTTTATTTTTAATAACTTTTTTTTGTAGCCCCACCCGTTACGGAGCTACAGCTCCTCAAAGGTTCAAAAAAGCTCTATATTTAAATTGTTATAGCACAAGTTGTATAAGGTATATCTTCATTTTGAAAACGCCAAAAGATTACTACTTTCATTAGCTTTAAAAGTATATATACAATAAATATATTTTTGTGCCATACGGTGTCTTAATTTACCGTTATGCGAAACTAAAATTTTGCAAAATTCTTTAACCCTTCTATCTTCTAAACGGTTTAAGTTGGAAACTTGAAGTTTTGACAGAAGTTAAATCTTTGAAAATAAGTATGAGTCATTTCAGAAATTTTTTTTGTATCACCCCCCGTTTAGGAGCTGTAAGGGGTCAAAAAATGAAAATTTCCTATTTTTAAATACCTGTAACTTGAACACCTGTTAAAATTTTTTTTAAATAATACACAAAAATTAAAGCTCCAATATTATGCTTTTATTTCTGTTAACAACTTTTTTTAATAATATAGGGTTACTTTATAATTGACGAAAGTGTTACTTGATTTTTTCAAATTTTCTAACAAATTGCTTTAACGAATTTTTTCCATTTTGTTTTACTCGATAATTTGAAATTGTTGAGGAAATAATGCGTAGTACAAAAAAATGTAATTAAATAAACAACATAACGGTTGCTTGAAGAATTTTTATTTATATGATATTGATATATATACATACTTATATAATATCATGTTTATTTACATATCGTATATGTCACTGATGGTGAATGAATGATAAGAGTATAGATGTATATTATATAGCGCCGTATTTACATACATATACATATGTATTTTATTGTACTTATAAAAAATTATTCTGCCAATGAAATATTTAAATATAATATAATATAATATTTAAAATTATATTTACTATTTTGTACTAAGTAAATTTAATATACATTTACCGCTTAGTATTAAATAGTACTATAGAATATTTGAAAAAGTTTTGGATTGATAATCGTTATGTGAAAGGTTAGAATCTGCTTTTGAAGAATGAACATATAAACATATAGTTTGAATATATGTGCAACCCATAGTTCTAGAAATTATAAAATTCACCCAAATTATTTTAAAATACTAAAATATTAAAAAAATAATATTGTGAGCAGAGTGACAGGCTGTGAACATACTAACGGTTCGTACGGGTATCTAAGAGTTGACAAAGGCAACTGTATTCTTCCTCGTTTTTAACAGGTTTTTAATACACTAACTTAGTATATGGTAAATTGGATATTCAAAAAGCTTTTTTTAATTTCAATTTCTTAAAAGTTTAGAATTTTAGATACACTTCGTGTTGAGCTCTATAGAGATTTAAAATTTTGAACATAGCTTGAATCGCGGTGACAATAATAAAATTTAATTATGCAACACATATTTAATTACAATACTATGCTGTTTCCGGATTCACTTAATTAAAAAAAAAAAAGTTTAAAAGGTTTACATTTTTTCTTTCTATTTTCTTTCTAGTGCAAGTCCTATGATCTCTTTTTTAATTTTAGGCTTATATCTAAGAAATTAGTGCCCTTATATACTATTATTCTTTAGATAAGACAATGAATGTTTAGTTTAAGAAACTCTTATAAATTAAGGTTGTCTAACATTTCTTGACATCCTTTGAAGCTTACCGTTTCCTTTAGGAAAACAACAAAAAACATTGCCATAATTAGATTTGTCTTATTGTTATTCAATGAAATTTTAATTTTGCAACTATCGTATTAAAAACCAACTCCTAATTTTTTAGTTTCAATATTTTAAATTTATTTTAAGGATTTAAAAAGAGTAAAATTTATGTTTTACTCTTCTAAAAAGCACTTCGATTATTTCTGTTAAATATTTGTTAAAAAGTATTGAACATTATGCCATTTATAATAATGCGTCTATAAATCAATTCTATATATACTCGTAGTATATCATCATATTTGTCGTCCCGTTTCTATTAAGATTTATTTCACAATGCAAATGGGAAATGTTAACTCTTTTTCTTGTAAAGTGAAACCTTTTATTTTTATAAAAATAGGATTATTGTGCATTTTTTTCAAAAATATTTTTTTCTTGTCATATGAAAGATATATAAATTATATTTTTGACAGTCTATCTATCTTATATCTTGATATTTATTATTTTTCATTTAAATAAAACTGATATCGTTATTTTAGGGTTATGGACTTCTTTGAGATTATAGACTTCTTTAGGAGATTATAAGACATACAACTATTACTCGATGAATAATTTGAACATACCTGTAAAGTTTTCTTGTTAAAAATCAGTAATAAGATTAATAAGAGATAAAGTTAAACTTAAAAATATTTTAAAATAGAAGGATATAATAAATTTAAAAGTTGCTATTTACATACCTAAAAAATAAAATCATAATTATATGTAAGTAAAATAATATCAAACTTAGAAAATAACAAGTAAATGTAAGAGTAGGTCGATGTAACCGACTTATTTATACCCTACACGTAAAAAATTCAAATTAAATTAAAAATCCATAAGTTATTTTAGTTAGGTATTTAATATAAGCTAAAAAAATAAATGCCTTTATCACCTTTGTACAAAATTTCAGGTTTCAATCTTTATTAAATTCGAAGATATGCTTGTTAGGTCGTGGGAAGTATGTGAAGGCACGCGGACCACCACCGTAATTTATCTCAAACTTTAAAGACATTATCAGAACATGGTAGAACACTCTTATATTAAATTTTAAATTTTTATATTTATTAATTTCGAAGATATGCTTGTTCGGTTAAATGGAGTTGTGTGGGAGATAAGCGAACAACCATTTCAATTCATCTGAAATTTTAGGCAAATCAGGGATTCAGGAAACAACACCCTCGTATCAAATTTGAAGTTTCTATCTTTATTAATTTCGAAGAAGTGCTTGTTCGGTTTTGGAAGTTGTGTGGGAGGTACCCGAACAACTCCTCCAATTCATCTCAAATTTTGGATAAATCAGGGGTTTAGGAAACAACACCCTAGTACCAAATTTGAAGTTTATATTTGTTTTAATTTTGAATATATGCTTCTTCGGTTTTGGGAGTTGTGTGGGAGGTACGAAAACAACCACTCCAATTCGTCTCAAATTTTAGGGATATCAGGGATTCAGGAAAACACACCATCTTACAAAATTTTAAGTTTCTATCTTTATTAATTTCAAAGATATGCGTATTCGGTTTTGAGAGTTGTATGGGAGGTACCCGAACCCATGGTCCAATTTCACCCAATTGCAATCCACGCCTTACTTTAGTCATTGTTAACCTACAGTATAAATTTCATCAAGATAGCATCATTATTTTTTGAGTTATCGTGCATACGAACGGACGCTAAATCGACTCAGGAGGTGATCCTGTCCTGATTCAGAATATATATACATGTCCATATCTTACTCGCTTCCTTTGGTGGTTACAAACACCATACCAAAGTTAATATACCCTATACTTTAAGTGTAGGATATAATAAACCGCATCCCGACGAAAATAAACTGGCTGGTACTGAGACATCTAAATAATTATATATGTTTCATTAAAAAATATGCTTAAGAATTTCATGCTCTGCTTTGTACATAATAACGTAAAATCATTAATAGTGGGTTAATGCCTAAATCGATAAATTTACAATATCCTAATAAGTAAGAAAAAGGGAAAAGAAGTGATCAATCATATTTTAAACAAGATGTAGAAATCAAAGCCCTAAAAAAATATGAGAGATGTGGATACTAAAACAATTTACCGATTTAAAGAAATGATTCAGTAAAACGGCCCAAAAATGAAATTGGACTAAAATCTATAGATATGCAAATTTAATTTAAAGGCACTTAAATTAATAAAAAAGACATTACTTACGATTATTATTTTTACGATAAAAATTTTACCATTTTTTTTTATTTTATTTTTTTATTATTACATTACAACTACATGTATATGTGATACTAATCCAATGAGACGATATTTTTCTTTATTTTTAATAACTGAAATAAATCTTATAGATACTTTTGTTTTTTTTTTTTATTTTTGCTCATTTTTTATTCGTATTACAAAGAGATAAAATGACGGTATTGACATATTAGTCTTGAAAAAATGGATATAGTATATATAGTTATAGTATTGGTTTTTGCGAAAAAATTCAAAATAAAAAATCGTTTTTTATTTTTATTACTTGTATATGTGTCATTGTTTCCTTCTAACAAAAAGGAAAAATGCCAAAACCAAAAGAAAAATAAATAAAAAAATTTTGTAACACAATTTATATATTCACGCCGTCGTCAAAATCCTATCCAATAAACCAGCCAACCAACAAGACCCAAATAGATATGGATACAATCTAAAATATCCCATATTATATGTAGTTGAATATGGATGATGATAAATCAAAAATATATTTTTTTTTTATTATTGGAATGATAATTTAATAGCAAATCAATGTTATTGAGGTTTCAACAAAAAGGACAAGAAAAAAAATGTATATATAAAAAAGGAAAATAAGTATTAAAAAAGGATATGCAATCAATAATATTTTCCAATATTTTAAATTGAGGAAAATTGTAAAATTATAAGCATTATTTTTTTAAATGGGTTGAAATTTTTTTTGTTATAGTTAAGTTTTAAAGAATTTACTTAAGGATAACAAAATTCATATTTAAAATTATGTATATATATATATATATACATAATATAACCAATATTCATTTTAATGTGTAAAATGAAATAGTTTATAGGTATATTAATTTATTAATTGTTATTATTTTGAAAGGAAAAACAAAAGCAATGTTTCCGATCTGAATCAAATCCGACTAAAGAATTAGCATTGTACGACTACATACAAAATAGCCCAAAAATAAAATGTCTAAGAACTAAAAACGTAAACAATTACTGAATAAAAAGTGTCAAACATTTTTTTTGTTTTCTAATTTTTGGGTAATTTTTTATAATGAAATAAAACCCAAAATATTAAAAATGGAAAATAAGGATTTGAAAGGATTTGAAAAATAAGGATAAAAAATGAAAAAAAAAAAAATTTTAATTGATTATAAATTTTGCTTAAATAGACATTTTGAGAGCAATGAAAATTATTTTTTTAAAAAAAATAAATTCATTACCACACGGTTTAGGGTTGGTAACACTCTTTTCATGTAATTTTTATAATGGGTGATATTTCGTTTAATATTTGATTAATTTATAATCTAAAATCTTTTAAACTTTCATTGATTTATATTTGGACGATTTCGCTTTTATGTTTATTGATTTCTTTTTTCAAAATGAGATTTAGCCTAATTTTTTTGGATGATTATTCACTTTTGATTTCTAATTAT
Organism: Poecilobothrus nobilitatus; assembly: GCA_947095535.1. Taxonomy (NCBI): domain Eukaryota; kingdom Metazoa; phylum Arthropoda; class Insecta; order Diptera; family Dolichopodidae; genus Poecilobothrus; species Poecilobothrus nobilitatus. The sequence goes on along the minus strand of OX352773.1, from coordinate 237,123,044 downwards.
GGTTTTGGGAGATTATATATGTAGCGGCTGTATTTACATAGTAGGATATTTAATTAAATTATTAAGTTTTGCCAATTTCAAATTTGTTTATTTTGATGTAAAAGTGGAATTTTTTTTGTTAAAATGGATGTAGTGACAGAACGCTCCCGCGGTCTTTAATTCCTTTTTAATTGGAATTAAGACACACACTATTTTTTGTTATTAGAAGAAGAGATTAATAGAATATGTAGACAATAAGGAGGGATTTTAGAGTTTTGCATAAAAATTGGGGTACCCCCATTTTTTAGAATATGTATTTATTAATATATGTATATGTGCGAGATTCTGATTGGTTACAAAATTAGGGTTATATGTTTTTTCCAAAATATGTATATAAGTAAGAATTGAATTCAAAATAAAAATTATACTCCTTTTACAGAATATTTTGATATATATGCATATGCGAGTTTTGAAGAGAGGAGGATTATAAATATGTATTCTGGAAAAAGCTTATAACCCTGATTTCGTAACCAACTCTAAAATACCTTCTAATTCAAAAACTTGCATATGCATATATCTAAATATTCTGTAAAAGGCGTATAATCCTGATTTTGAATTCAATTTTAAAACCTTTCCAAAATCCCTGAGGCCTTAACAATGAGGCAAAAGTCCAATGTAACTTCCGACTAATTGAAGTGAGTCAAAAGTCTCAATGGGACTTCTGATATGTCATCAAATAAAATCCAGTTAAATGAAATACAGACTCATGATAGTAACCTTTGTATTACTTAGTGGACTTTAATTCTTTTTCGAAATGGACTTAAAGCCCACGATCTAGTGGAATTAAGAACCGTGGGCTTTAATTCTTTTTTGAAAAGGATTTAAAGCCAAGGGGCGTTAATTCTAAAAGTTTTGGAATTAAAGCCCGCGGGCTGTATTTACTCGTGCGTTCTGTCACTGCACCGTTAAAATGTATTAGCATATAGGTTAAATTTGAAATAATATAGAAGTATAGCTTATTTTTAATATACAATACAATCATAGAAGTGGAGGATCTTATTGAGTTTATTTTGAGATTTTTTAAATATTTGTGGATACTGAAAATTAAATAAATAAATAAATAGACAGGTCAGTGTGTGAACAAAAATAAAAATTATTAACATTTAAGTTAAAATTTTCAGTTATTAATAAAATTTTAAAAATTTGCTTAATATTTTCACTTTCTCCTCCGTTTCGTCTGTCTGTCTGTTTACAAAACTTCTACACCGTATCTTTAACCATGAAATTTTAACCTTTATTAACCAATATCAAAATTATATATTTATTTTTAAATTTAGTGTTTAACTTTAAAGTTATGTGAAAACAATATTTTGAAAAAGATTATGTTTCCTTTGTATCTTGATAAGTCACAACGATTCTAGGTGGTGGCTTGTAATTTTTGAGAAACGAAAAATCTTTAAGTTACCTTCCATATTGTTTTTTGTATATCTCACCGTTTAAGAGCTGTTAGGGGTGAAAAATTGAAAATTTGCTATTTTTAGACACTTATAACATCGGTATCTTTACACATCTGTATATACACAAAAATTAAAGTTTCATTATATTTTAACATCTGTGAACAGTTTTTCTTAATTATGTAGGGTTTTCTTAACATTAAAGAAAGTATCTTTTGATTAAATCACAATTTTTTAATTTCAAATATTGGTGCAAGTGGATTCTAAACTGATTTTATTGTCTTTTGCATAATGCGGCCCATTACAAACCTTTAGATTTAGTTTTTTAGTAGATATCTGTTGTCATCAATAGTATTTTTTTGCCCATCTGTTGCTTTTATTTTAATTTTTGTAACTTTATGATTTATGGAAATATTTAGATATTAATATTAACTAATTATATTTATTATTTTATTTTTGTTAGTTTAAAGGTTTAATTTTGTGTATAATCAGTGTAATTGACATCCAAAATGTGTGATGTTTTATAAATGGTCAATATTAGGTTTAGATAATATTTAATATTGTATAAAATTTCAAAATATTTGTTTAAATAATAGTTTTTTCATCTAGTTAAAATTGTTTAAATAAATTCGAAACAGTTATTGTGCACTTATAACAATAAAACTGTTTTAATAGAAGAAAGCAGTATATTAAACAAAAGGTTGGGGTTGCCTTCAATAATTACCTCATGTAGTTACTATATACTACTACTACATGTTGTAACTGTTGTGACGGCTTTAGTCACTGTTAGCAAAATAGTAATAATAATAGGCGGATTCATTGTTTCCTTACAGTCCCACTCCCAATTCAATGTTTCCGTATCCATTTCCTATCCTTTCCTATCCCTACTCCCTAGCCAATATGCTGCTTTCGCAGGTAAGGGTTTCATCCCATTATATTGGCTAAAGGGGGAAGTGGGTTTAGTCAGTAAGAATCTAACACTACCAAGGGGGACATTCTTGGTGTCTTTGGAAGATTCCCACCTCTCTTAGGAAAAAAAAAAAAACAAAAGGTTTTTTGTAAAGCGAAAAAATTTTAATAATTTTCATAATATGTCGTTTGACATTCTTAGAATGAAAAAATATTGAGCGGAACTTGAGTTATAAACATTTGAAAATATGGTTTTTTTTTTAACTTTGAGAGGATGTAACTTGGTAATGTATGGGACTATATTATAGTAATATTAAATATTTAGTGAGACCCATCCATTTTTAAAATTTCATTGCTCCATTTTAAGCGGTCTATAGAAGTTAGTTTGAAAGATCGTGGCTATTCGTCTTAACAGAACATCGTCCGACGGACAAAATGAAATCAACATAAACTTTTCTATATAAAAGCAAATATTTATTTATATATTTATTATCAGTTATATATAACTGGGCTGTAGGGGCATTCGAGTACAATATGTTTTATTGATAATAGTTTAGAGTGCAGAAGATTTTGGTGGTGTTGTATTGTCGAAGAGGTATTTATGTGATGCTAGTGTGCATCCTACTCTTATTCTGGTTATTTTTACTCCTAGATGTCTATTTGCATTCTATTGGTTTTGTCTGAATATACTGTGTTGTATTGGACTATAATTTTTCGTGCGCTAGTATATAATATAGGATGCGGTGTTGAAAAAAAAATATTAAAATAAATAAAATATTAATAAAATTTATTGTATTTTAAATTTTTTATATTTAGAAAAAATTAAAATATATCTATTTATTGAGATGAAAAGTTACTTTTGTAATAAATACTACTAGCAGAGTACCCGGCGTTGGTCGGAGTATTTTATTGGCTTTATTAATACTAGCAAAGAAATGAAATATTAAAAGTTTTAAAAGTCTGGTTTAAACTTAATTTAATATTTTTCTGGAAAATAAAAAAAAAAAATAAATAAGGTTGTTTATATTTATAATAGTAGATTGTTGTTTTAAGCTTAACTCGAACTTGAAAGCATTTTCATTTTTAGTTCAAGTTTAAATAGACAAAAAAAAGAAAAAATAAACATAAAAAAGTGTATATTTTTTTTTGGGAGCGTGTCATATGCCTATATTTCTTGCTTATTTGACTGTATTTCATTTGCCTGTATTTTGCTGAATTATAGAGAATTTTGCAGAATTATTTTCACTTTCATTAATATTAGCTAAGGCCAAATTAATTTAATTGATAATTAAATGCACTACTCCCATATATGATAAACATTGCCTAGATAAATTTTTTCATAATTTTATGGATAATTAGGAGAAATTTTAGAGTTGGATTCAAAAGCAGGATTAATACGCTTTTTCCAGAATATTTATATATATGTATATGGGAGAATCTGAATTTGGAGGGACTTTAGTGAATTCAAAATCAAAGTTATACGTCTTTTACTGAATATTTATATTATAATATATATATTATAAGATTTTATTTTTATACATATTATGGTCTGCCCTATTTTTTTTTATAACAATACTTTTAATTTCTTTTGTAGTACTGGTTGTTTTCCTTTTAAATAATAAAGAAACTAAATATTTTTCTTAAAATAAACAAAAATATACATATATTCTTAAGTAAAGTAAATAATGCAAAATAATTTAATTTAAAGAGTTAGATTTTGAGCTATTCTTTTTAAATAGTCCAATTTTTCAATTTCATTTCTTTTCCTTATAATTTTTTTAATAGCGTTATTTCTTTTTTGTGTATCTCGTTTTTTTGGAATATGTTCTCCTGCTTGCACTTTTTGTATTTGCACTTTTGCCAAAACATATTCCTTCCCCAAATCGGAAATTAATTTATAAAGCCCAGTATGTCGACATCCAACAATAACTTTAATACGACGATGGCAAGCCTCGACGTTGTTTTGAGTCCTGGGAAACACTTCCCTTTTTTTAATCTCATCAGTAACTGACCAGAATTCTGGATCATATTGTGGCTTTATTTTGTCGTTATCACCTATGTAATTTTGGAAAAACCATTTGCTTAAATTTTTTGTATTATTATCATCCAAATTACTATTCAATTCAGCATAGTAAGCGGAGATTTCATTCGGGGGTACAAATGCAAGGCTTTTTATCATTCGAATTTGAATTGCATTCTTCTTATCTACCTTTTAAGCATATTTCCGGAAAAAAACACTTGGCAGAAGATATAATTGCTTTTTCAAAATCGCAAGTTATTCTTTCCGGCTTTAATTCAATATGCGAATTTGCGCATATATTTCTGAGCTTAAAAAAAAAATGATCATAAAGTTCAACAGTTTTTTTGCTCATAAGGCAAAAAACTAACGGAACTATTTAATTTTCTATCATTCCATGAATCGAAAACAATTGGGGCATTATTGAAGGGACAACATCAAATGAGCCGTTCATAATCCAGCAGCTGGATTTGGCTAAATAATTTAAAGAGGAATTAGTTCCCAATATTATAATCATTTCCTCACCGATTTGTTTTTCTTTCTGTATAAAAAGTTCTACTTCCAAAAATTTAAGTACTTCTGGAATATTAAGTATTCTGGAATAGGAAGCGAAACTTAATAGAAAGAACCGGAAACTTTCACCAACCATTTCCTGGCTCGTTATACTTTTAGTGTTTGTGTATTTTTTGACGGAAAGTAAACTCGTGATGTGGTTGGAGCACTAACAAGAACGAATCTGATGATTTGCGATGTGCTTTGATAAGTAGTTTTAGCCTTTTCTTTTAAAATCGTATTGACAAAGTGAATATCCTTGCTTGGAGCAAATGGTTCATGATTGTGTTCTGAAGGACCTTTAACAACCTTATGTTGAGTGTTTTCATTATTGTAACAACACGGCTTTTACAGTTATGGCTTTTTCTTTTGTCACAAGCCCAATTATAGGTTAATGAAGCGGTTAACCTTTCAATATTTTACATGAAATCATTAATATTTAGTTTGTTTTTACCTTTACTGGACTTTAAAATTAGTATATCCATCACTATAACTTTTTTAAAATTAATTTTGTTAAAAACTTTTATTTAATATTATTTATTTTATTTAATATTTGTTTATTAAGATAAAAACTTATCTATTTATTTATTTATTTAAGATTTTTTTTATATGAAATTAATGTTTAATATTTACTTGTTGAAACTCAAAATCGATAATAAATTATTTTAAAATACACAGTGCGAAGAAAAAGTCTTAACGAACGAGCTTTATAAACTTTGAATTCAAACCCAACTTTAAAATATTTTTTTATATTTTTCAGAAAAATATTAAATTAAGTTTAAACTTTAATAATTTTGTATTTAAACCAAGCTTTTAAAACTTTTAATATTTCATTTCTTTTAAAAATTTCACAGAAACAGTAAACTTAGTTTATACTAGTTCAAACTTATTATTATTTGTTTCAAACCTTTTTTAGTCAAGTTCACATTCAAATAAAAAGTCTCCATGACTTTCAACTTTAAAATTATAGTTGAACTTAATTTTAAAATATAACGAACGAGCTTTATAAGCTTTAGAGCTTTTTATCCAGAACCCCGATATTTATACTACTCGTAACCAAATCACTTAGTAAGCGTCTGTAGTAAAGAGTTACATTTTTGTAAATTTTTAACTCAATTGGTCAAACAGTTTAAGAGCGACAACAAAGGAATTGAAAAAACTTCATTGAGGTGTGGTGCCGGAACGGGTTAATGGATCGTAACCAAATCAACTAAGAGAGCTGCTGTGGTAAAGAATTACACTTTTGTAAATTTTCAACTGAATTGGTCAAACCGTTTAAGTGCGACAACAAAGAAATTTAATGAACTTCGTTCGGCTCTCGTGCCCAAACGGGTTACCGGAATTTCATAAAAATTTGTCACAGGTTTTTTTCAAACCATAAAACCACCATCAAAATTAGACATAAATCGAAGACAAAAAATTTCTTGGAATCCGGGTAACATATTGCAATCCGAATTTCTCCGGTATCCGGCCAAAGCTAAGAAGAACATTTGTACAAAATTTTAACTCAATCGATCAAACCATTTAGGTAGGAGAACGAAAAAATGAAAAAGCTTCAAATGGCTCGGGACACAATCGGTTAATGAACCGAAACGCGATATAGCCTATAACGTTTTCCGGCGTCGTAGAAATGTTCCTGCAAAATTTGTTTGCAATCGGAGTGGTGGTTTTTACGTGAACAGGGCACAAACAAACAAACAAACAAACAAATAGAATTTCTTCTTTGTATATTAGAAGAAGATGTATTTTGATTTCTTCGAAGAATTTCTGAAATATTTTTTATACAGTTTTGTAAGTATTTTTCCAAGTTTATGCAATAAATTTTACTTCGGTTAAAAAAGTTTGAGCATTAATTTATATGAAGGGAATTTTCTATGTATATAAAGAACAAAACAGTACGCATTATTTTGATTTGAAAATAGTTTTACCTTGATTCTATCTGGGTAAACAAATTTTCTTCTGTAGAGGAATTAGTTATTTAAAATGTATGTTAATGTATAAATGGTACTTGTTTCTATTATTCACTTGGTTCAACCAAAATTGGCTGGTTCAAAGAAAAATAAAACTGATTTTCTAATACATAAGTGTGACTAGCAAAATGGTTTTAAAACGAGTAAGAATACAGTTGACTTTGTCAACTCTTAGATACCCGTACGAACCGTTAGTATGTTCACAGCCTGTCACTCTGCTTACAATATTATTTTTTTAATATTTTAGTATTTTAAAATAATTTGGGTGAATTTTATAATTTCTAGAACTATGGGTTGTACATATATTCAAACTATATGTTTATATGTACATTCTTCAAAAGCAGATTCTAACCTTCCACATAACGATTATCAATCCAAAACTTTTTCAAATATTCTATAGTACCATTTAATACTAAGCGGTAAATGTATATTAAATTTACTAAGTACAAAACAGTAAATATAATTTTAAATATTATATTATATTATATTTAAATATTCCATTGACAGAATAATTTCTTATAAGTACAATAAAATACATATATGTATGTAAATATGGCGCTATATAATATACATCTATACTCTTATCATTCATTCACTAGTGACATATACGATATGTAAATAAACATGATATTATATAAGTATGTATATATATAAATATCATATAAATAAAAATTCTTCAAGCAACCGTTATGTTGTTTATTTAATTACATTTTTTTGTACTACGCATTATATCCTCAACAATTTCAAATTATCGAGTAAAACAAAATGGAAAAAATTCGTTAAAGAAATTTGTTAGAAAATTTGAAAAAATCAAGTAACTCTTTCGTCAATTATAAAGTAACTATATATTATTAAATAAAGTTGTTAACAGAAATAAGAGTATAATATTGAAGCTTTAATTTTTGTGTATTACTTCAAAAAAATTTTAACAGGTGTTCAAGTTACAGGTGTTTAAAAATTGGAAATTTTCAGTTTTTGACCCCTTACAGCTCCTAAACGGGGGGTGATACAAAAAAAATTTCTGAAATGACTCATACTAATTTTCAAAGATCTAACTTTTGTCAAAATTTCAAGTTTCCAACTTTAACCGTTTAGAAGATGGAAGGGTTAAAGAATTTTGCAAAATTTGAGTTTCGCATAACGGTAAATTAAGACACCGTATGCCAAAAATATATATTTATTGTATATATACTTTTAAAGCTAATAAAAGTAGTAATCGTTTGACGTTTTCAAAATGAAGATATACCTTATACAACTTGTGCTATAACAATTTAAATATAGAGCTTTTTTGAACCTTTGGGGAGCTGTAGCTCCGTAACGGGTGGGGCTACAAAAAAAAGTTATTCAAAATAAAATTAATATTTTTGTGAGATCTATCAGTAGTTAAAATTTCATAGCTCTATTGCAAAAAAAATGTGGGGATCTAAAAGTTAGGTGTTCGAGAGCTACCCTAAGGCTTGGTCCAAACTCAACCAAAAAAAATAGGGAACCTACAAATTACTCCCAAAATATTTTGTGTAAATTTCAAGATTCTAGCTTTCTTAGTTTTTGAGTTAGCGTGCTGACGGACGGACGGACGGACGGACATGGCTCAAAAGTCTTAGAATTTTTTTCTGATCCGATCCATACCTTTGAAGGTATATCTAGCTCGCTTATTACGAGGTGTTACAAACGGAGGAGTAATTTTATTATACCCGATCCTATCGTACGGGTATAAAAAGCCCGAATATAAGCATAAAATATTTAGTAAACAAATAATTTTTGCAAGGAATATTAAAAACGAGGAAGAATACAGTTGACTTTGTCAACTCTTAGATACCCGTACGAACCGTTAGTATGTTCACAGCCTGTCACTCTGCTTACAATATTATTTTTTTAATATTTTAGTATTTTAAAATAATTTGGCTGAATTTTATAATTTCTAGAACTATGGGTTGTACATATATTCAAACTATATGTTTATATGACCATTCTTCAAAAGCAGATTCTAACCTTCCACATAACGATTTTCAATCTAAAACTTTTTCAAATATTCTATAGTACCATTTAATACTAAGCGGTAAATGTATATTAAATTTACTAAGTACAAAACAGTAAATATAATTTTAAATATTATATTATATTATATTTAAATATTCCATTGACAGAATAATTTCTTATAAGTACAATAAAATACATATGTGCATGTAAATACGGCGCTATATAATATACATATATACTCTTATCATTCATTCACTAGTGACATATACGATATGTAAATAAACATGATATTATATAAGTATGTATATATATCAATATCATATAAATAAAAATTCTTCAAGCAACCGTTATGTTGTTTATTTATTCACAGTTTTTTGTATTACGCATTATATCCTCAACAATTTCAAATTATCGAGTAAAACAAAATGGAAAAAAATTAGTTAAAGAAATTTGTTAGAAAATTTGAAAAAATCAAGTAACACTTTCGTCAATTATAAAGTAACCCTATATTATTAAAAAAAGTTATTACCAGAAATAAAAATATAATGTTGGAGCTTTAATTTTTGTGTATTACTTCAAAAAAATTTTAACAGGTGTTCAAGTTACAGGTGTTTAAAAATAGGAAATTTTCAGTTTTTGACCCCTTACAGCTCCTAAACGGGGGGTGATACAAAAAAAATTTCTGAAATGACTCATACTAATTTTCAAAGATCTAACTTTTGTTAAAATTTCAAGTTTCCAACTTTAACCGTTTAGAAGATGGAGGGGTTAAAGAATTTTGCAAAATTTGAGTTTCGCATAACGGTAAATTAAGACACCGTATGGCAAAAATATATATTTATTGTATATATACTTTTAAAGCTAATGAAAGTAGTAATCGTTTGGCGTTTTCAAAATGAAGATATACCTTATACAACTTGTGCTATAACAATTTAAATATAGAGCTTTTTTGAACCTTTGGGGAGCTGTAGCTCCGTAACGGGTGGGGCTACAAAAAAAAGTTATTAAAAATAAAATTAATATTTTTGTGACATCTATCAGTAGTTAAAATTTCATAGCTCTATTACAAAAAAAATGTGGAGATCTAAAAGTTAGGTGTTCGAGAGCTACCCTAAGGCTTGGTCCAAACTCAACCAAAAAAATAGGGAACCTACAAATTACTCTTAAAATATTTTGTGTAAATTTCAAGATTCTAGCTTTCTTAGTTTTTGAGTTAGCGTGCTGACGGACGGACATGGCTCAAACGTCTTAGAATTTTTTTCTGATCCGATCCATACCTTTGAAGGTATATCTAGCTCGCTTATTTCGAGGTGTTACAAACGGAGGAGTAATTTTATTATACCCGATCCTATCGTACGGGTATAAAAAGATTAAAAATTTGATGAAAAACGTTAAAACCTATAGTTCAGATAATTAATTTTCAATAATTCAGATAATTTTTTGAATACATTTTTGTATTAAAAATAGTTTTCACATATTTAAAAAAAAAAAATCGTCTTGGGACAATAATTCGGCTGTTAAGCAGTTAAACAGTGTTAAATGTTGTGTGCAGGTATTCGGTTAAATTGTTTATATAAATTTAGTGAACTTATAAATAAAAATGAGCTAGCAATTTATTAGATTAGAAAATTGTTTAAAAAAACAAATTTGATAAATTTCATTTTTAGTTTCTGTCCGTCCATTCGACTGCCTCTTTCAAACCTTCTATACCATTTAAAATAGAACAATGAAATTTTAAATATGGATGTACATACATATATGTATCTCTTAAAAATTTTTTACATAGTCCCATCCATTAAGCAGCTTCAACCTCCGAAACTTTGAAAAAGACCTATTTTCAAATGTGTATATCTCAATTTTTGTTTAACATTTTTTCAGTTAAAAAGCGTCAAACAGGAGAAAAATGTTTTAGCTTTATAAATCAAGATTAAAATTTTACAATGCTCTCAAAAGTATAAAACAATTTTCTTTTTAATTTTGAATCAAAATGGATCAAACATGATACTTCAAAAAAAAAAAATTATTATTTTAAGAACTATATTATATTCTGTTTCTTAGATAATCCTACAAAATCCCAATTCTCAAAATCCAAAAACCACAAAATTTAAACATTTTTTATTATCCAAAATTCATAAAATGCCAAAAGCATATAATCTAAACATACAGTATAAGCTACATACTACATAATCCAAACACTGGTAATCCTATAACACCACATAATCCAAACATAACCAAATCTTCACTTACATAGATTCAAATATGAGACTGCCTTTTGAAGGTCATAGCCCCCACTATTTTAAATACTATGTAATTGAAATATGTATGTACAAAAATAATTATTAGGCACCTTATAGTTGATTACAAAATCATGATTATAGGCCTTTAACAGAATAATTTATGCGCTGCATTTTATTTATTTAATTAATTCAATATTGAATGTGGAATATTATCGAAAAAATGCAGCTATTAAAAGCAGCCAGGGATTATAATTTGGGTTTCGAAGTATTTGGATTTTGCCATGCTAGGATTTGGTGGTATTTGAATTTTACGTTTTTAAGTTTAAAAATTTTTTATTTTGGATTTTGAATTTTTGGATTTTAAGTTTTTGGATTTTGTAGGAGAATCATTTCTTATAATAAATTGACGGCTGGGGTCTCGGTGGCCTAGTGGGTAAGACCGTATAAAATGTAAATACCGAGGGAGTGCGGGTTCGAATCCCACACACGTTGTAAGAGTTATTCCCCCTTACGACAATTACAGTCACGCCTGAATAGGAAAAGCTGCATAATTTTCTGTCCACATTTATGTGGCAGAGAAATTCATTACAAAAAAAAAAAAAATTGACGGCTGGATGCAATAATGTGATTGAAATTATTTTAGTCCTCCAGCCTTTAATATTTCATAAATTAAAATAATTTTTTGCAGTTTACCAAAAGCAAATTTATATATAATGATGAAAATAGAAAATTATTTTACACATTTAAGTGCATTTTAATAAAGTATTAACTTTTAATCATTTTAATTGTATTTTTACCACATTTTCAAAAAAATTTTGAAAAAATATGCTTATTAGTTTCAATTTGTCCGTCAGTCCGTTCCTCCGTCTGTTTACAAAAATTCTACACCGTTAAAGATAGAGAAAAAAAATTTTAACCATGGGTAGGTCTCATAAAAAAAATTAATTTTGTGGAACAACTTTTTCATGTAGTCCCATCCATTACAGCCCCTATAAACTTTGAACTGGGACTACAGCTCCCCAAATTATGAAAAAGCCACCTGTACAAATTTCTCTTCGGCAAGACATAAGAATTAAAGCTCCAGTAATATATATTTATGTGCGTTAACGGTTTTTCTTAGTTATATAGGGTTCCGGACGTACAGCCCCTCAAAATTGCAAAAAAGTCTTATTTTTTCTTATTACATAAAATTTTCAAATTTTTGTGCAAGTCCCAATTCTAAACAGTTTGCTTTGTTTTTTTGAAAATGTGCGCTTTTAAAAAGCGTTAATTTACTTACTACCTTGTTATTTTTATTTATAGAACTAATTTAAAAATAATAACAAAAAATTAAAATTTACTTACATAACTCTTATATAGAGTTTTAATAGTAAATAAATAAAGTTACAATAGGTAAAATTAGTGTAATACTGTAACAAAGTATCATTAAAAAATTTCTTGATTCAAAAGTTTTTTACACTATACGCAAGAGATTAAAAGTATTACAAAATTTCAAGAACAGAATTGAATTCTATTGGTGGCAACGATATTGTTAGACCCTTAAAATTTTCTTTGGTAAATAAAAAAAAAAACTTTTTTATACTTTTTAGCACTTGATGCAGTTACAGACATAGTTTTTCTATTTATTACGTGAATTTTGAAGTGATTTGGGTTTTTAATTGGATCCTCAGAAAAACTTATAATTTTTTTTTTTTTTTAAAAATTGATTTCTATACAAAGTTTTTAAAGCTGTTGAAAAAAACTAAAATTTCTTTGATTCGGTTAAAGGAATTTTTGTTATTGTTAATTTTTGATGATTTTTAATAATTTTTATTTGATTTTTATTTGATTTTCAATTAAAAAGAAATGTAGTTTTTTAAATAGTGATTTTTAATTGAAACATATTAAGAAGGAACATTTTTTTACAAACTTAAAAAAGCTGAGATTTATAATTGATGGGGCATGAAGATGACGATTATATATATGTTGATCCAATACTTTCATCCATTTTGATTTAATACGATATATGGATAGAGTGTCATAAAGCTTGTGCTTGTGTAAAGAGTGTCATATTTCACAAAATTGGTTTTATAACATATTCATATGGAATTGAAACACATTTATAAGACTTTAGTTCATATAGATATTTTTATCATATAGATATTACTTTAATTCGTTCTACATTATTATCATACAGACATTTTTTTTTATATAGATATTATAACAACAAAAAATTTAAGATTGTGAGATTATTGCTTCCAAACGGACACTAAACTAATTATCAGAACCCTGATATTAAAACTAATTTCTGAATTTTCGCGGATTAAAGCTCATTTTGGAAAAAAACACATACCCTGATTATGTAACCAAATATAAAGTCTCTTCTAATTACTCTTCTTACATATATATTTTAACTACAAAACATTTAAAATAGTGCGAGCTTCCGCCTCCAAAAACCCCGCTAAACATTTTATTGAAATTCTGATTTTGTAACCAACTCTAAAATCATTCCTAATTTTTTTACATAAATATTTCAACAACAAGCCTTCTTCGTTTTAAGAATAAATTATGGCTTTATGACTCATTCAAATCAGTCATAATGTCATATTGGGAATATAGCTTTATGATTCATTTGAAAGGGTTATAAAGCCAGATTCGTGAAATACGACCTATGGCCATGACTTTATGGCATCTCAACGATATATAGTTAAGGTTAAGCATATACATGCATTATTAATGAAGCAATCAGAAAGTATATTTTAAGAGTTTAAGACAATATGTTTCTTTTGACAGAAATAAATAATAATATAATATAAGATATTCCTATTATTTCTAATCAAACGATGTAGAATGATGTATAGGTGGGGTGTCATAAGGCCATAGGTCATAAAGCCATATTTTAAAAATATAAAATATTTTAAAGGTATGGCTTTATAATCTATAGCCCACATATTATATGACACCCACCTGAACTATATTATATAGACTATAAAAGACTTGTTATAACAAAGTTAATTTTATTCAATTTATATTGTAAAATTGAAACATTATAAAAATTATGATTGGGATCTAAAAATTCTTTTTTTTAATTCTATTTAATTTAAAACTACCTGTCTATCAATTAAATCACTTAAATTAAAATATAAACATAACCTTTAAGAATAAAGGATTTGAAAAATTAAAATATATAAGCTTTTGTTAGTTTTAAGGGTATTTCCGCAGGGTATATTTTAAAAATTTAAATAAAAAACCTTTTAAAATTAATTAATATTACCACATTTATTTAACATATTTTTTTTTATTATATATATATTTATATGTTTTTATATATTGTATATATCTATATGTTTCCTTTAATCCTTTTTAAAATTAATAATGCTTTTAAAAGATTTTAACAGACAAAAAGAAAAAACAACGAAAATAAAATAAATGGCATATAGTTTGTAAAATGGTCAGCACAAATTTTTATTTTGTTTTTAGAGTTTTTGCCCCTTTTTTACTATTCTATAACTCGATTTCAACAGGAAAACAAATTCTTTCTGTTCATTCTATTGTTTGAATAGGATATTATTTACATAAATATGATTTAATTAAAATATAATTTAAGTAAATAGGATATTCTCAAGATGTTTTATTTTTTAATTTTATTGTTTATTTTAATTATTAAATAATTAATTTAATATTTAAACTCTATTATATACTAATACTAAAAATATATTTATTTTTTATTTTTAAACTAATATTTATAATAAATCTATTAAGAATAAAATGAAATATTTTTTGTTTAAAACTTTTATTTTGTTCAATATTTTAATGATGTTATTTTAGCATTATCAGACATATATAGCATTCTATAATAATTATATGACATTCTGAAATCGCTTAATGCACATACGTATAAAAATTTTCTCAGATTTTAAATATATTCAAATATATTAACTTTCTTCTACATAACTTTAGTTTCTTAAAGGTAGTAAGGCTGATAGCTGTATTGCAAGTGGAGGCAGAATTTATAAAATGTTTTGAAGATATTAAAAGTTTGATTTCTTCTCTCAAAGCATTGCAAAGGGAAACAAAGAGAGCTTGTGCTGTCCACCCTTATGTAGTTCAAATTTAAGGATTGCATAATAAAATCTTAATTGCATAAGATCCCATTTAAGGATTGTTTATGGAAATTCGTTTGTTACTACAACATCGCAAATGTGGAACCTCATTTGTTTTCATCCTCATGTGTTACCCAGAATTGGTGATGATTACATTTACAACGTGCAAAGATTTATGATGAATATTAGCAACTTTGTGCACAATATGCCTGCCAACTTCGTTTATCCAGACAGTACATGAGTACTGAAGGTCGTGTAATCTATTATTTGGTCAAAAAAGGAAGGTGGTGTTTAGTGGATTAAAGTCTCACACACTTATAAAGGACTCATGCTCATTTCACTCCTCTATAGTGTCTTTCGATGATTCTCAATTGCCCTTGCAAAAACCAAAAATGTAGTTATAGGAGGAACACAATAGATCTCACAAAATCGCAGTGTAATAGTTACAAGTTACAGCACCTTAAAACAATATAATCCAATGTAAATATTTTCATTAATTCATAATACATCAAATCTTGACTTCACTAGATTTTTTGAGTATATAAGATAGCTTCTAGAATTTAAATTTGTTATTAAGTATGTCAGATTTTAAATTCCCAATTAGAGAACATATAAACAAAAACATAAAAATTAAAAATGTGTCTTTACTTTAAATAAAAAAAAAATCTATTAAAAGTTTATATAAATAATTTGAACGAAATAATATATTAATCTTAAATAGCTATTTATTTTGTTATTTTACAGTTTTCTGGATTAACTTAAAAAATGTTTATAAATTTTACTGCATCACTTATTCTTATTAAGATTTGTCAAAAAAAATTAAAAGAAAAATTTATTCCTATACCTTATCATAAGTCAAATTTGATCAGATCAGTAATAAACTATCACTACACAGCCTAAAGTTATGCAGAATTATTAAAATGAACGCCATTAAAAATTTATTATTGCGATATTTTGAAAATTTTCTGTGAATGTCAAGCGTAAGTTATAATTATAATATAAATGTTAATTTTGATATTTGATTTAGAAAATAACTCATTATCTACAGGATAATTATACCGTATGAAATATGTTCAAGGGTATAATAAATTTACCATTACGTTTGTGATACCTTAAAAGAGTCGAGCTAGATATAGTGTCAAAGGTATGGAGCGGCTCAGAATCGTATTCTGAGTCGATTAAGCCATGTACGTCTGTCCGTTCGTTCATCCGCACGATAACTCAAAAAATAAAGGAGCTACTTCATTTTTTTTAACTCACTTTTGCAAAATTGTTAGTTTTGCTATTTAAATCCAGCATTTTCGGCCGCCGGGTTCGAGTAACTGCCATACAACTTCTTTCTTTAAATAGAAATAACTCAGCGTCTATTCAAGTTAGGTATCTGAAATTTTGCAAATGATGATCAAGTTTTATGGCAACAACTTCTGTAAAATTTGATTGTGATGGTATGACAGATTCGGGTAGCTGCCATACAACTTCTCTTTTTAAATGAAAATAACTCATGTAAAAGTTTACTGAAAGTCTACTGAAGCTAGGAAATTTAGTAAAGAGGTGTCGAGTTACATGCCAACAACTTTTGTAAAATTTGGTTCGTGTAAAGCAGTCGGTTCAGGCATCTTGAACCTCTTGTAACTTAATGAAGCTAGGGATCTGAAATCTTAGAAATACAACTGAAAATAGCTGTCATACAACTCCACAATTTACATACATATATATCTCTGTAGTTAACGTCGGTACTAAAATATTTGAATGTTTTTAAAAGATGATCAAGTTTTATAGAAACAAGATATATTACTTTCATATAGGTATCCCAGAGTTGACACAATCTACTCTACTGCACTCTTCCTCGTTTATTAATGAATACCTTCACATATACCATTCTGTAAAGAATAATGTGGAAACAAAACTTTCATGTGGGTGCTTTATAAAGAAGATTTAATGCATTTTTTTTTGTTTTGATTAAAATACTCATAACTTCTATTACGAACAAGATTATAGCATTCTGAAGAATGTTTTAAAAACATTTAAAGCTCGGCAGCTCCAAAATGATTGGACCCGCAATCTAGCTCCCATACACATATCCCTTTACATATAAGGCACTTATTAATAATCTTGTATATATCATAAAACGCGACAATTCTGTATATATTCTATTCGCGAAATATATAAGCAATCACATATACAGACGACGACAAGTTTTTCCATGTTAGAAAAAAAAAAACTTCGGGTTTGGTTATTTTAAATTTTGTTTGTACTCTTGAATACTTTGATTTCTTTAAGCAATTTATTTCAAGGTAATTTTAAAAAGATATGTAATTATGTGCTTCAAATTAATGTAATCAGTTTTTTTTTTTAATATACATAGTTACCTTGAGGGAACAGGTAATAACGATGAATTCAAAAGAAATATAAAAAAAAATCTAATTTGATTTTTTCATGCAACTACAAATTTTGAAGATAGATTGTTGTTTTTATTACTCAATTGGGATAAATAAAAAAAATATAAATTTTATATGGAAATTTTTTTTCTGCCATACTGTTTACTATATCGTTTAGTGTACTTACTATACTGTTTTAATTTTATTTTGTAGTTGTAAAATTTTGGAGAAAATAAAAGGATCTTTCTATTCTGATTTATTTTATTCCATTATAAGCCTTAATTTGTGCTTAATATAAAAAGATATCACCATTTATTAATTGGAATAAAATATTTTAATTTTATAATTTTTAAGTAATTTAATATGATTTGATTGTCTGTCTAGCAAAAATTATTTTAAAAATTTTTATTCATATGTATGAATTCACCTTAATTACAGTTCTGTTTGCATGAAGTCCAAGTATTTAACTACTCTTATAAAGAGAAAAAGCTGTAGAAAATAGTTTTTAATTGTAATTAAGTCATAAATTTTGACAAACAATTCTATGTTACGATGTGAGTTTTACGATCCTTTAACTAATAGGTAACAATTTATTGAAGACATTTGCCGGTTCTGTTAAAGTCCTAGTTCATTTGTGTGTTAAATTGAGGGCAATAATTAATATGTCCTTGAACATTTACTTTTTTAAATTACGAAAACCATACATGATATATTCAGGCATTTAGCGATATTTTTTGAAGATTTTAAACATTTTTAATAAATATACAAAAATATTAAATTCATTTAAGTGTACAGAATATACGATATATAACAAAAGCTAAGAGAGTGTAAATTAATAAAAAAAAAAAAATCAAAGTAAATAAATGAATTTATCGAAAGTTGCCGCTAATTGTGGAATACCAAATCAATAGAGCTTAACCCAGGAAATATTAAAGAAGTAAATTTCAAATATGACATGTCTATAGGTACCTTATAAAGATAAAACAATAAAAAAAAAGATTACTGATACTTAGATAATACATAATAATCAGAGGTTAGTACTAGAACTGTATATATATTAATTTAGATTTTAATTTAGACTAAGTTACTTAAGTTAGAATAAGTAGGATAAGGTTTGGGTTAAGTTATTTTTATTCTAACAATCAAAAGATAATATTCATTTTTAACATCGAAATTTTTAAAATACAATAAAAAAAGGAAAAAAAATTTAAATATTATAGAATATAAAGATTATTCTGATTATTTAATTAAGAATTAGAAACAATTGTAACATAAAAATTAAGAATAATTAATTTAAATGTTAATATCGAAAAAAAATTACAAAGATGCATTTTTCATAAACTTCTTCCAGGCTAAGGTAAATTTAAGATTGTATTCAAAGGTATAAATAAAAGGTTATGAAAAAAATTATGAAATGCTGAAGAAACTATGCTTAGGTTTACAAAAATTGAGCAAAGATAAAATAATAAAGAATTGTCTAGATTAAAAATTGAAAAACATCTAAAATAATTCATTATATATAATAAACTTAAATAATGACCAAACCATATACAGAAGAACAGAAGTTTTTAAAAGTTAAAAATTACATAAAACTTAAAAAGAAAATAAACAAATTTAAAGAACAATCTTGTAGATACAAATTATTTTTTTTTTTTTCATAATTTAAAATATTATTTAAAACTTTATATATGTATATATAAATACAATAGGGTTTTTGCTTGTGGGATATTAATTTTTTTTTATTTTCTTTTATTCATGTTATTTTCTACTTTATGCAAATTTATATAATGCATATATACATGTATTCTATTAATATGTATATATGCATTTATATACTATTATTATCTTCCAAAATTTAATTCCAATTGAATCGTTATATTAATTTAATGGAAATTCAAAAATAAAATTAATTAATTTTCTTTATTAAAATCGAAACAATCATTTTAAGATATATATATATATATATATAGACATTTACCCTAAATTCTTGTTTTACAAAACCAAATAGAAAATAAGGAAGTATTATTTGTTAAAATTCTTTATGAATATCTTACACTTCAAAGATACTTTATACCTTAATATTATATCTGTTGGAGATAACAATATGCCATATTATTATTTGTAATTATTTTTATTCCTTTGGGGTATATGCCATATTATATAGTTAATACAGTAATGCATAAAAAATTTAAAAATTTTAATTTTTTTTAAAATAATTCATAATTTTACTTGAGTAAGTACTGTGTGTATTAAATGTTCTTTTAGATTTGAAGTTACAAATTTGTTTTTTTTTTTTTAAAGCTTTTTAACTATTAAAACTTAATGTTACATTGGAAAGTAATTATTTATTTTTTAAAATGTTTGATAAAGGATATAGGGTAAATAATTAAAAATTAAATAAGAAAACTGTAGAGCAAACTATGAAGTGAAAAAGCCAGACTCAGATAATTTAAAAAGTAGAAAGTTTCTTGCCGGGACACTGCGGACTAAAGGAAATAACTAAAAATTAAATAGGAAAACTGTAGGAGTAAACCATGAAGTGAAAAATCCAGATTCAGCTAATCTAAGGAGTAGAAGGTTGCTAGTCAGGACAGTGTAGACTAAAGGGACATTTAAAGAAAATTTGAATACAATAATGACGGTAAATGCAGATTCTATCAGGACGAAGAAGAGTCTCTAGTCTCTAAACCGCGTAGTTTTACTGCGAGCAAAATATATGCACTTAGGAGCATATTATTTTATCGAAGAAGAACTGATGTCGCCTTCAATAAAAACTCTACAGATTTTAAGTTTGTGAGAGACAGTAGAACTGATAGAATTAATATAATTAGAGACAAAATGGAATCATTGTGTAACAAAAATTGATTATATCATAAATCTAATACGAGTGTATTACCTTTCTACTAAAATAATTAAAGCTTATATCAAAACTGCTATAATAATACAAATCTAAAATTTAAAGCTAAAAAATACTTACCATACTGGCATTGGATTGTTAAAACTTTTATTTTTAGAATTTTTTAATGGAAAATTCTTTACAAATACTGCAAAAAATAAAAATTAGAATAATAAGGTAAGGATTAGATATTATCCTGAATGTCAATTACATAGTAAAAAATAATTCTAAGAATTTGTTTTTAAATATTTTTAAATTCATTTTAATAAAAAACGTATTAAAACAACTTAACAAAAGATAAAAAATAAATTATAAGAAAATAACAAAAAAGTTAAGTTTGTTGTTATAATTTTGCACATCACTATAATATTACATTATATAATATGTATATGTGTATATATACATATATATATATATATCCCCTTATATAAAAGATTTAAAATAAGATAATAAAATTTTCCTGTTTTTTTATACAAAAGAAAATTATCACATATTTTTTTTTATTTTTCCTTAATCCTTTAGGTAAAATAATTGAGAAAATCAATCATTATTAGCATTTTTATCAACATCAATATAATTTTGTATGTAATTTTCATTTTTTAAATTTTATTTTAAGAAAATTAAAGAAAATTTTCCTAGAAATTTTTTTAAATACCATGTATAAATGTATGTAACAATCAACCCATATTATAATTGTATAGATATAAATAGCAGCTTGTAAATGTGTATACATATATGTAAATCTATAATGATCTAGATAAAAAATATGTAAAAAAAAAAATAAAAGGAACTCATATTTTTTAATACATACCTACTTAAGTTAAAATAAGTAAGTTGTAAATAATACTCTAGAGTACAATTTTCCATTTTAACTTTTTAAACATTTTAAAAAGTCGATGAATTTTGTAGTTAACAATTTTGAGTACGCGAAAAATTTTCTTTATTTTTATTATTATGATTTTTTCCAAATGAGTACGAAATTGTATTGGAACGATTAAAGAAAATTTTGTTTTTTTCTTTATGAATACTTATATATATGGTGCCTAAGTAGAACATTTTTGATACTTTGTAGAATATTTATCCAACGATGAATTTTCCTTTAATCTTCATTTAAATGTTGAAAGAAAAATGTTTTGTTGTTGTTGTTTTTTATTGCTTTTTCATTTTCCACTAGTATAAATGTGTTACTTTAAGCGTATAATTTTACAAATTTTAGTAGGTAGTTTTCTCTTTTTTTTTTTTTTGTTTGTTTTCTTGTTTTTTTGAAAATCAAAGACTACTGTTTAATAATTTATTAAATGGTATTTGAAAATAAACTTAAAGTTTATAATATATAGCATAATTTGATAAGATAAAATTGATAAAAATGATAGAATTAATAAATATTCGGATAAACTTTCACAAATGAGTCATCGAATCGATCATTGATTTAGATGACATCATCACATAACGGTACTTTATGACATTACGATTCCGAATATATGCCGCCGACCGATGCCACCATGTAGTGGCCGAAAAATGTATTACAAAACTTTTTTAACATTTTGTAGTATTTTATTTAAACCGTTACATTTTTCTTCTACGGCAGTATGCAGGAGCTAATTTTCAACAATATTGTAGATCATAATACTACCTTTACGATGACGTAATCTAAATCGATGATCACACCTTTGTGGAAGTTTAGGAAGTTTTTCTTTAGGTACATGCTAACTCTTACGATATCATTTGATAAATTTGGAAAGTTGCACTAAATTCTTTTAATAGCATAGAGAGTTTAAGAAAATTTTCAGAGTTTAGGAATGAATTAGAAGATCACAAATTTACTTATGACTATGTTCATTTTAATCGTACCCTATAGTTAATAATAACTTATTATATATTATTACTTATTTAATTTAAACATTATAAAATTTTGCATATCCGGTATCATATAAGAAATTCTTGAAAATTCTTTTTCGTGCTTATAATTTGTTATTATTGTACGAGTATATATTATGTTCAGTAGAGTGGCCATATAATAAAAATTCAAAGATTCACATTTTATAAAATTTTGGATTTCGTTTCGATAAGTTGTTATATTAATTTAATGGAATTTTAAAAACAAAAGATAATGCCTAGAAAGTGGTAAGTGAACATCTGTAGTTTTTGAATGATGGTGTTGAATATCTATAAGGGTGTTCCTCCATACTGGATACAATCGTCCGAATGCTGTCTTGGCTTTGCTAAATGTGTTGTTGACATTTGTCCTTTGCACTTCTGTCAGTAGTCTGTTTCAATTCAAATTCAATTATGCTAGCCATGTAGTTGAATTGGTTATCGTATTCAACTTTGTTGTGTTTTCAGTATGATGTGTTGGTTACTAGTACTGTTTATTTTCATCGCTCTGATCTTGCTTACGTTTATTTCTAGGCCTATAGAAGTCTTTCTATGTGTTCTATAGGTTGTGTGCTAGATGCATTATATCGTTCGCATAATCCAGGGCTTTAAGGTAGCAGGTGAGGCTTAAAGTATTTTCCCTTTTTTGTTTGCAGAATTCGGACATTAAATCTCCACTGAACGATTGTGAACAGAAGTGTTGATAATGGGCACTTCCGTTTCACACCGATTTTTGTGTTCCCTCGTCTTATATAATAGCTACAGCCATGTATTTAATGGTGAAACGAATGATTCAGGAAACTTAAGCTATGCTGGTTATAGGAGTGGAAAGTGGAGACGTTACGTTAAATCACGTTTTTACATTAAATCATTGTTTTAATATTTCTGTATTGGTAATGAGATGTGTTTTATGCTATGTATGAATACATGTTTTTTGGTTTAAAATTCATTCTGTTTTTTATCATTTTTACTCTGGCTTCGATGTCAATTCATTGAGTAATTAATTGCTCCGAGTCGTTCGTATTCTATATTCTTTTGTTTTTTTTTTAAATATTTAACAATATAATAATGCGCTTTGTAATTCTAATATTTATGCCGTAGTTCCGATTGAGTCCAAGAGTCATTTAGCAGCATGGAAATTAAAAATGATATGAAAGAAAAATTTTATAAACAATCGTCATGAAGGTTATATTAAGAAAAGTTGAATTGCTAAGAACAATCAAATTACATATCATTATTTTATTTAAATATGTACCACTAAATTGTAATTTTTATTTCTGTTAAAGACTTTTTAAATATTCTGAAAAAGCACGAATATGGCAACACTTATATATGAATATTTATGTATGAATTGATTACTTTTAATTTTCTTTAACGTAGCACAAAATTTTTAAGAATATTTAAACACAAAAAAAAAAAAAATCCAAATAAAAATTTGTTTTTGTTGTTTTTTCTTTGTTTCTATTTTTTTTTTTTTTTTTTGCAATTTATCAAGGACAAAAGGGAAATAAACTTTTTTTTTGTTTTTTCTTGGTACTTTCTTGAACGGGTAAATAACTAGGAGGGAATGAAAGCACTGCTACATGAACATGATAGAATTTCATTTTTACATTTTTATTTTTTTTTTATGCAAAGGTAATGTTGATTATAATTTTATAAAATTGAAGGTAGAAATTGGTGGGTGTTAAAGTTACGTAGATACGACTACTATTTCAGAACATTGAGTAAAAATTATGTGAATAAAAAAAAACAAAATAACAAAATAAAAATTGAAGGAAAAAATTCAGATAATAGAAAATTTTGTTTTTTTAAAGAGGTAAAAGAAAAAATACAAAGGTAATTTTTGGGTATTTTTCATTCACAAAATTTTAAACAAGAGATATAACTAAATACATGGAAAAGAAAGAGTAAAGGAAGAAATAATGAAAAAAAGAAAGAAAATGAAATTCTTATAAATGGGGTAAAAGAAAAATCATATGAAATTTTTTTAAATGTAGAATATTTTATTCAAGAATGAAATGATTACGCCCTTGAGTGATAAATCGAATAAAATAATATCGGGGTTGAATAGATTTTTGTTTTTAGAAAAGTTTTAAACGTTACTTTGTACTTTTTGTTTACCGTTATTGTTTGAAATCATATAGCATTTGTACAGTATTTAAAAAAATATTTTTAACGTTATTTAATAAAATATTTGAATTTTTCTGTCACTAACATTTAAGGATTAAAAATAAACCAATGGGAAATTTTAAAACTTTTTAAAATGTAAAGTAATGATAAGATATACATAAGCAAAAATTCATTTTTTTTTTTTTATTTACAAATTTAATTTTAAAAATTTAAAAAAAATCTGTTAAAATAATAATAGATGAAATCTAATGTTTGATCTTTAGGAATAGGAATATTTTCAAAAAGTGTAATTTTAGCAGAATCTTCATGAAACTACGAGTATTGGTTCGTTGAATTAATGATTGTAGACTTAAGAAAGGTAAGAATAAAATATTAGAAAATATTTTTGTTAAAATTTTAACATAAGACACATCTTTATCTATTGTATTAAGTACATATTCTGTTTTGTTGTCGTCTATACATTACTAAACGTACATTCAATTGAAATCAAACATTGGAGAAATGCTCCTCTAAGAGCAAGTCTGGTATATGCTAACAGAGGTTATTTTTTTTCAGTTTGTTTTATGTTTTTAGTTGTGTCTAGGTTTATAAAACACAACCAAGTTCTATCAATTTATCAACTTTAGTCCGATTCTGATTTCAGTTCTTATTTAGTTGATCCGACTTTGCTGTATTAGATGAGTCCACAATAGCTTTTCCACTTCTCTGTTCTCCTGACTAAATGGTTTGACAGATTGATTTGAAACTTTTTAGATATGTCTTCCTCTTTACCAAATAGGACATATGAGTAACAAATTAAAACCTATATTAACCCATTGCCACATGTCGAAGCGATAAACAATATTTTTAAGTTAATTTTTCTAAACTTTTGCCGAATTTGAGATAAAAAAAAAATTATTTCAAAGGAAGATTAACATTTAAACTGGACATATATTTTAATTCTATAAACTGGTATATAATTTAATACAAATCATATAATATATGATTTTTGTACAATACTGTATATATATATATACAGATGTACAGGTATTTTTTAATATATCGCGTGAATTTTTTTGTTTTCTTCTTTTTTTAAGCATTTTGAAAATTCTTTAAAATATTTTTGAGGTAAATGAAAAACAAAGAAATATCAAATAGTGGGTGGTAAATATAATTTTTGGTATAATAATATGATTATGATGATTGGTTTTGATGATAAAATGATATTAGTACTATATAATATAATCGGTTGAATATAGGTAGTTGATAGAAGATGATGGCTTCTAAAAGATGTTTAAACATATTGGATTGATTTTTTTTTTCTAACTAATATTAGAAGAAAATCACACATAATTTATTATTTTTTATATTTGAGTTTGAAAAATAAGTATGTGGTATATATATAATATATATACATATATATACAGAATACTGTATATATATAGAAATTCATATCACATTTTGTATTTTGTATAATAAAATCTATGGGATCATCAATAAATGAGGTGAGATTTTGCTAAATTTGCACATTTGAAAATATTTGAATCTACACAGCTAACTATATATATATATATATATATATATATATATAATATATAATATATGTTTATAGAATATTAGTTTTTCGATTTTAATTTAAAAAAAAAACAAAAATCTAGTAAAATGTTAAAAAAATGATGATTGAGAATTTTTAAAAAAAGGAAAATATTGGAAATAAAATTTTTCCAATCGACTAATAGGTAAATTCGTTTATGTAGTTGTGGTGAAAGTATTTTAATGTGAAAAGACACACATCGTCTTATAGGTTAAATTTTAATTTTGTTTTTAGATAAATAGTATTAAATATTTAATATGTAAATAAAAAAAAAACAAATAAAAAAATAATACACGTTTTTTAAAACCACATTCATTTAGTTTTTTCCTTAGTTCTTAAACGTTTCTTCTTCTAATTCTTCTTCAATAATATTTTATATTGAATTCTGTGGTAAGTAGTTTTAAAAAGCTAAGAAAATAAAGACAAAAATAAATTGTTAACTGCAAAAGCACTGGTTTATCTCGATAATGTGCAAAACAGAGCTATTCGATCTTATTAACGATCCCAATGTTCCACAAAGTTGGTAACTCATATGTGTACGATTCAGTAGAGTTTAAGAAGAACATTTACATCTTTTTTCAAAATGTTCCTCCAAATTTCCTTACCCTTAATCCCTTTATAATCCTAAATGTTTTTCCTAAAGCCTTTTCTCTCAAGAATCCCTTCCACGTCCCTATTCCGTAGACCAAACTGTACATTTGTATCAAAGATCCCAACTTAAAAATTGGTTGAAAAAAGAGATGCCTTTGGTTGGTTAAAGTCCAACATTACCCGGAAGAATCACGTGAATTTCTTCTGGGTGATTTTTGAAGTTTTCCACCGACCCTGGTAGAAAAAAAAGTAATGTTAAGTAAATTTTTGATCAATAAAGTTAAAACCAATTTGTTACCAAAATAATCATTTAAAGTTTCTAATCTATATTGAACAATTTATATTTCTTTCTCATAACCTGTATAGGCGCCGCTAGCTTTTCCTACTTATTTAGTTCATGTTGCTGGATAGAATATTAGATATTTTTTAGCAATTTGATTATGTAAATTTTATCATATGATCTTTTTCAAACAAATAAAAAGACGATTAACTTTTAAAAAATTTTTAAATTTAAATGTAAATTAAAAGAATTAAAAATTTATCTATCGTTTCGGTTCTTCTTCTAGTCAAATAAAATAATCCATTGATTAGTTCTTGGAAATAAGAATCAGGATGTTAAATTTACCGATATGAATTTTTTAAGTCCCCGTTTTCTGGTTGGTTCGCTTGTATTAAGGAATCTATAAAGGTTTTGATTGCTTTACAGTTTATAGGAATCTTAACTTTTGTATACATAAGAGCAAAAAAATTATAAGTGTGATGATGAAAATTTTGGTATCTTCTTTATATCTGTAAATACATTGAAGAGATTTCGGTCATTATCTGAGCAGACCTTGTAGATATACACAGCATATACACAGTAAAGCATATGTTCTAAAGTTGACTCCTTTTGAGTAAAATATGAATATTATTATATAATGATTCAAGGAACTTTAAAGATTTAATAAAGTTTATTAATTAAAGATATTTCTTTATTATTTTCAATTTAAATTTTCAATAAGTTTGTAGTTAATTTCTTTTTTGTATTTGTTTTGCTTTGGCAAATAAAATAATAAGGTAATAATGTTTTTATATACAAGAATCTGCACATGATTTCTGATATTGTTGTTTCAATTTAAATTTGTTTACATATTTACGAGTATATCTGTACAAATATAGTTTTCAGCGTATAATAAAATTTTCATTATACGTTTATGACACCTTAAAGGAGGTGTTATAGATATGGAAAAGAATATATATATATGCATATTTTTGCTCGGAATTGAATTCAGTGTTGCGATTTATCAGAATTGAATTCAGAGTTGCGAAAATACATATCAGTATAACTTACATATAAATATTTGACTATAACTATTCGAAAATTTTACTTACTTAGAAATTACTTTTTTTGTTCCTTATTAATATGTATATGCTTTAGTAAATTCAAAATATTGCAATACGGAATTACTTGTTGGGGAGGCACTTATTCTAGTTCGCTTTATTCTTTATTATCTTAGCTATATCTTAATAGCTCAAAAATGTATTTTGAAAGTGATTCACTACAAAAATAGAAGATTCAGTTGCTGGTCGTTATTTCAAAAATTAAAAATTCTTCCGCTGAGGCATGTGTACGCTTTCACGACACCATCTGTACGCTTTCACGACATTTAAAAAGTTCTTTCAAAATGTAAATTTGATAGTATATGTAGTAATAGTACTTATTATCTTAGAGTCAATAATCAAAATATGGTGCAGGTTCCATTTAGTTATAATACTCATTATAAAAACTTTTTTGATTTTACTGCATCCACATATTTTAATCTAATACCATTAAATATCAGAAATGAAAAAAATCTAAATAAGTTCCTGAAACTATTAAAAGTATGGCTCATGTTTTTTAATTATTATACTTCCGAAAGTATGTTGTAACTATTACTTTTACACTTACAGAGTTAGTAATTGAAAAGTGTGCAAATGAAGTTACGGTTACATATACCTGGTCAGTCAGTTGTAAATATTAGACCTGATTTAAATGCAGAAGAAGTACTTTACTTGTACTTTAGAAGTACTTTTGTTCTGCATTATTTAGAATAAAGTCTTGTTGCGAACTTTTCGAATTACTAATTAAAGCAGATGAACTTCAAATCTCGTTTAAACGACCAGTGGATATACCGCCGGTATGTTCAATCTCAAAAATTGTTAATGCAGTTCCTTTCAACTATAAGACGGAGATGTCCAAAATAGATATTATAGACTTTAACTGGGTAGAGCTCTCGGAAATTGGAGATAAAATCAATTCTTCAATGTTAAAAATTCCTGTATACTTGATTCAAATGCATTTAAAAAGAATCAATGCTAACGAAAATCTGCTAGACATTAATGAGAGTATTGTAAAAAGTTATTTCAATTGTGATTACAAAAGTCTCCGTTCTAATTTGATATCGAAGGAAATATTGCGTCATTTACGCTGTTCGACTTTTTCCAATTGTAAATGCTTATAAAGTAACAAAAATGTCTGTTCTATAGTTTATCTTAATGCTAGTTCGTAGTTTTTGTTTTAACTTACCCCACAAAAATAAACATACAACACAAACATTTTGTGAATATATATATACAACACTAGTAGTTTTAACACTAAAGTGTATTATCATTCCCTTATACATGTACAAACGAATTTTTAAAATTAGCATTTTTTATTTTTTTTTATTTTGTAATTTGTATTAAAATTATATACAAATTTGTATTAAATTATAACTATGTATAAGCTTATAGTATTACGTATATGGAAAATAAATAAATAAAAAAAATCTATGTTGGTATATATGTTCCCGAGTCCATCCGCCAACAAATAATGGAGTTTGAATTCCAAAATTTTTATCATTTTATTTTTATATAAATACCGGTTTCACTATTAAAATTAAATAAGTTCGAAAAATGGGTTGGAGTAGCTGCCATACAACTTTGATTTAATTTGAGCATAATTCAATATCTAATAAAGGATATTATAATTTTTGTAAATAAGGATATAATGAATAGATATTTGATATTTTATTAAAATCAGCTATGTTTTATGGCAACAACTTCTACAAAATTTCTTTACTATAGTCTTTAGAATATCTTGGTACTCAATGAAGCAAGCTTTTACGAAAAATCAGCTGAACATCTGATTATTTATAAATGATTATCAAGTTTTATAGCAACAACTGCAACATTTGGTAAGTACGACACAAGAAGGCCGAGCTTCTGACATAGACCTCCGAAATTTACATAAGTATATCTTTTGTATAGGTAT
The DNA here is from genome assembly GCA_947095535.1 of Poecilobothrus nobilitatus. NCBI lineage: Eukaryota > Metazoa > Arthropoda > Insecta > Diptera > Dolichopodidae > Poecilobothrus > Poecilobothrus nobilitatus. The sequence goes on along the minus strand of OX352773.1, from coordinate 237,093,150 downwards.
ACTTAATTAAGTCAAATATCATAAATTTTTTAAAATATGATTAAATTTCATGGAAACAACATATTATATTATGTTCATGCGATTATCCTAGAGTTGACATAACCATCTCTACACATTTCATCGCTTTATTTTAATTTTTTTTGTTTGTTATTTTGAAATGACAATAAAATTTACTCTACCGTTTAATTTTTATTTGTTTCGTCAACTAGAAAAGTTATTTACTTCAATTTTTCTGTATTTTTAAGATATGTCTTGTACATATAATAAAACATTGTCAATATAAGATGGTCGTTTATTTCAATTTTTTATATTCTCTATAATTGAATTTGAAAGGAGATATTTTTTTATTTTTTTTTTTCCTCGGAAAGAAATTCTGTTTTTCTCAGAATACTGTAAATTATTTTCCCTTATTACAAGCCAATGAAGAATTTTTCCTGAAATAATAATCATACTTAAATTCAAAAATTACAATTTCTTAATCTTAAAATAAAATTTTGCTTTTATAAATTTGTTTTTTCGTTTTGAAAGCTTGAAAAAGTCTTTTGAATTTTTATGTAAGTGCTGTACTACAGAACTTCTGTACTTTAATATTCATTAAAGTATTTAAAATAAAAGAAAAATTTATGGAATATTGTAAGGATATTTCAAGGATATGTTTTTTTTTTGTATTTCTCTGCCACATAAATGTGGATAGAAAATTACACAGCCTTTACTGTTCAGGCGTAGCTGTAAATATCGTAAGGGGGAATAACTCTTCCGGATTCATGAAATTCTAACCCATACTCTCTTTACAGTGTATTTTATACGCTCTTACCCACTAGGCCACCGAGGCCCCTGATGGATATTTTATTTAAGAATTGAAAGGAAAAGGTTTTGAATTAAATATTAATTAGATTTTAATTTTTTTTTATGTCAAAAATCGATTATTTTATAGATTTCCAAAATGTGTTAAGTAATTGCCTTTATCTGAATGTAATGTGAGTAATGTATTTAGGCTTCAGTAAACTTTCAGTCTAAAATAATTCCAAAATCCATAATGATTTTTGCCACAAAAAAAACTTCCAAAACAAAAAATCCACAACTATTTTAAATACTTAGTTGTTGAAATTTGTATGAATGTAAATATAATAAGAAAGGATTTTAGAGTTGGTTATAAAATGAGGGTTCAATAATTTGTTTAGTGACGGCAGGATAATATGGCCATCGTATAATAAAAAAAGAACCGAAAATCTATTGAAGCTATCCCGACGGAATATAGCCAGAATATATAGCCACTGGCCAATTGGTGAACATGCGGCCAGAATAGGTATCCCATTCAATTCATCCTGTCGCAGCTGTGGTGAACAGAATGAGAAAGAATTCATTACACACTTCACCTGTAAGTGCCCAGCGCTGGCGAGGCCCAGAATAGCAATTCTGGGTAGCCATCAATTCAACGATCTTAGTGATCTAGCGGTTAAGCAACCTGCAGAAATGGTAAGGTTTCTTAACGCAACGAAATGGATCTAAAATTAAACTAATATAGCTATATTATAAGACTTGTGGTCACGGAAGTGGTAGCAAAACGGTGCTAACGCGCTAATTGGGGTCTCTGCCAGGAGCGGCGGTGGCCAGCCACTCACACCAACCAACCAACCATGTATGTAATAAAAATAATTAGGAAGAAATCAGAGTTTTTTACTTTTTCCAGAAAATGTTTTGAAAATTTTTGAATTTATGGATTTTTTTTGTGGATTTTGGTTTTTGAATTTTTATTTATTTTTCTATTTGTTGATTTGGTCACCAACCCTTAAATTCATCCATAGTTTGCAACTTTTTGTTGAAAAGTATATTAACCTTCTAATCCATTATTAGTAACTATTATTTGGTTAAATTGGATAAATAAAAATGACATTAGGAAAAATAATTAGCTATTTTAATAGCAACATTATGACAATTCATTAATGATCTAAAACTGAGAACCTTTAATGTTTTGCAAAGGAATCATGAAATTCTGAAATTGGTGAAAAAATATTTTTATACTCAGAGGAATACATTCTTAGCAGAACACATACATAATTTTGATTCTATTAGATGATAAATCTAAAATCGAAAAATTATGATATGATTCATAGAGCACAATTTTTATGAATTATTTGTGTACTCTCTCAGTCCCTTAACAATTTTCATTTCTTTTCGTACATTTACATTTAAACTTACATTTTCTTAAACATTCAACCATGATCATATACTTAAGTAAATTTTTTACCGATGATCCTAAGTAAAGAAGCGGTTTTACCGTTAACAATATCTCCTCATTTTCTTCTTAGTTTTTGAAATAGAATCATCATCGGCCATCACTTTATTCAATAGAGTCTTTATCATCAAATGGTTTAATCGTATAAAGTAGAAGAAAAACTATAGTAAACATATTTTTAAATTTTCTGTAGCTAATATTCATTTGCTGGTTTTAAGTTTTTGTAGTTTTTACCAAGAATATAGCAAATAAAATCTTAATGTAATCAGTTATAACGATTAAAAAAATTGTCCTTTGTTAAATTTACTTAATTTAAAAGAAACGATAAGGAAACAAAAAAAAAAATGTTTACACCAAAATATTAAAAAAAATATTAATTTAAAACAAAGCTGCAACAAATTAGTTCCAATATCTATCTTCGATAGAGTTTTCTTTTTTTCTTTTGTAGTTCTTTATTACACGATACAAATTTATATATATGGGACTGTGTGTGAATGCAGAAACTTAAAATCTAAATTTGTTTCAAAATTAAAATATATGTTTAGAATGGTTACATTTTATGTATTTCCATTTTTTTTTGTATATAGGAACTTAGAAAGTTCTTTTATGTATCAGTCAGTTTTATTACTCCTTTGGGAGAAATTCATTTTATTTTTTCCAATTTTCTTATAGTTTCATTTTTTTGGGTGTGATTTCTGAGCTGACATAGGACCGATAATAATTTTTTTTACTGTCTAACATTTCTTTTTTATAAGGAGGGAATTTTTATCCCTCCTAATAAAGAAAATTAAAACAAAAAAAAAAAAATTTTTAAAAAAAATCAAACTTTTTTAAAAGTTTATGTTTTTTTTTTATTTGGATTTTGTTTTGTTTTAATTTACCCCAAAAATTGGATGAAATGAAGAAAGGACACAATATTTGGTCTTGTCTATAACATACAAATAAAAATCTCCTAGACGGGCGATTTTTAATTGTAAGACAAATAAATAGAAATATTTAAATGGAAAATTTTTTTTTTATCTGATGCCTATTTTGTTCCTTTTATAGACTATCAGTGAAATAATTATAAGTTTGTCTGTTGTTATTAAATTGACAAAATGAATTGCTTTTAATAAGAACAAAATATGATTGAATGATGGTTATGGTGATGATTAAAGATGGTTATTTAAAGAAAAACTTTACTGTACTCTTTAAATATAGAGTTTAATTAAATTTAATTTACTCAAATTGAAAAAAACTTTCAAGAATCTTTTCCTCTCTCTGTCCAAAACCACTCTATAAATATTATGAAAAAAGGGGAATATTCAATTTTTCTATGAAGATATACAAAAATTTTAACACATGTAAATCTTCTGGAAGGAGGAGATATTCGCTTCATACCGGCTTTATACTTGTTTTATTTCTGTTGGGGATTTATACGTGGAGCCTACTATCAAAATGTGTAAATGAAATAATAAAATAATGCCAAAAAAAAAAAACAAATAACCTACCAAACAAATTAAATAATTCCGCAAACCCGCAAAAATAAATGAAATAATACAGCAAATAAATAAACGGCCGAATTTTTGTGACGTTTTTATCCACACAAAATTTTGCAGCATCATTTCACTGCATTCATTAATTTTTATTTTATGGTTCCTTTAGGTTTTTGTATTATGTATATATATATTAATTTGTCCTGCAGAAAATGTAAAACTTTAATATATTAAGGAATTTGTAGATAAATGTCACACATTAAACACAAAATTGGATTACCATAAAGTGATATTGATCTTTATACCTAGACTTAGTGTCCTGGATACAAAATGCCAATAAAAATTAAAGTTACCTCCTAAAATAGAATCTACTTAAGAACATTTATTAGGTCTCTTTGATTTTAAATGGGGTAATGTATAATTTAATATAGCTCTATATATAACACAAATATTCTTAAAATTGAATTTAAAAACACTTCCCGAAGGAAACTATATTGTAACTAGAAAAATGGTTCGATGCAGATTACCTTACAATAAATGTGAAATACAATAATATTTTTAGGAAAGGCTCAAATAACTGAATTAAATAATAATACAGTTGACAAAATTAAAAAATAAAACTATAAAGTTCTCTTTACTTGTCTGAAAATTGATAATTTTCTTGTAGAAAGCTTAGCTAACGCATCAATAATCAATGAATTCTAGTTTCGTACTAATGTACCTTCAAATATAGCAAAAATTCTCATCTAATGTTGGCGATTTGGTGCGGAATTTAAACCTGTACTTCCTCATTTAACATGCCATGTACTTAATCATTCGGTCTTCAAGATTTCCAAAAAAAAAATATGACCTTGTTACCATTTTGAAAATCTTTTAAATTTCCTCTACAAATTATGTAATCATTAGTTTTTGTCATACCTGTTAAGGTAGGGGCAAGGACAAGACAAGGCAAAATATATTTTTGACTTTCAATGGGGATCAAGTTAAAAATAACAAATATTTTTTAAATTTTAGTGCTTCCTACAAACCATTGACATTTAATCTATCTTTGAACAATTTTTAAAACAAGTAAACCAGATCCAATAACAATAATAATGTTAAAATGTAATGTTATATTAAGTGTTAGATAGAATGTATTGTATATGTATGTATGTAAGTACAAGTAAGTAGCAAATGTTTGAACATGATGGTTTTATTGTATTTAAAAAAAAAAAAGAAAATTTAGAGAATGTAATGTTATAATGGAGAGTAAAAAGAAATTTGTAAACATTTTATTGTGCAAAAAAACATAAAAAAAAAAAAAAAATATAAAATAAAGATAAAAAAAAACCAAATAATCAAAACAGGGGAAAAATGTTACAGCAATGTTACTGTTTTTTTATTTTTTCTTCTTCTTATTTTCATCTTTGCACTTTAGTTTTTTCTTTTTTTGTTGTTTAAAACAAACCATAAAAAAAACAAACAAATAAAAACAACAGTAGAACTTTTGAAGAAATAGAAAATAAAAAAAAAACAAACTCATCAATTTTATTGAATTTTATTGATTTTTAAATAAAAAATACCAAAAAAAAAAAATTAAAAAAAAACAATGGAATTCATAAAACAATGGAACACAAAAAAAAAAAAAAAAAATTCAAAAGTAATGAAAAGGAAAACAAACAAAAATGATTTCAAAGAAATTAAGATAAAAAATAATAAAATAGAATAAAATGGGAGCAACACGTTAGCATAGTAAACATAGAATTTTTACTATATTTTTTCTTAAAGTACTAAAGGAATTTCCATTTTTCCTCAGTTCAGCAATGAATTATTGGAATTTGCAATATTTTTCTGAATTTAAATTTTTTTTCTTATTTTCAATCATTTTAATTTTTTTTTTTTTAAGCATTTAATAATTAAAAATAGCAACAAATTTTATTTCAAAGTTAAGACATTACTATAAATGTCCATTTCAAGTTCTATTTCATTCACCTTCACCAAGGTGTATCATATATCATTTTACATAGATACAGATATTTAATTTAATGTCAATGTTGTGTTTGTTTTTTTGGTATTTTAGGGTTCTTATGCCATTATGCTTTCCATTATAGGTAAAAAACTAAAGTAATTATTTTGAACTGATTTAAGTTGCTTTTGTTTTTAAGGGAGGTTGGAATCTTAAGATATCAAAAAACCTCCTTGTTAGTATCAGATTTTTACTGACTAAATTCAACTATTTATATACTAATCAATATAGTAGATATTAACCTATATTAGTAACTATATACTAATCAATATAGTAACTAACTAACTAGTAATTAAAAAACTGGTGCTAACCTAGTATATTGACTAGGAAGTATGGATATAAGAGGATAGTATAAGGATTCGAAAATTATGAATTGAGGTAATGCGACTGTAAAGGAATAAAATGTCTGCTTATTATTTTTTTATTATTATTATTATTACGATATACATATTATTACGATATAAAATTACTAATTCTGACTGCAGTTTAAACTGAAAATGTTAATAAATGATATTAAATGTTACGAATGGAATTTTAATTATTATTACGCTTAGTTACGACTTATTACTGTTAGGTTTGTTAAAAATACACACTATAATTAATCTAATATAATCTAAAAGTCTTAACTACCTTAAACGAGTGTTAATCATACTTATGTAAAGCCTAACATAAAAATTAATAAGAGCTTTTAAATCAACCAAAATTTATCTTATAATATACAGTAATGATGGAAAAAACAAGGCAGAATGTAAAGTCAAAGATTTTTAATGCGTACATTTTTCAAAAAGACAAAAAAACAATTTAGAATTTTCTTTTGCACCCAAATTTGTAAGCTTTCTTAGAATTCTATATGTAAGATAATATTGTGAAAAATCTATGGACACTTTTTTTTATAGTTTTAAGGAAACCTTTTATAATTAACGAACAGCTCTTAAATTGTGAATAGTAAGAAAAATTTCTGATGTAACTTATGCTAATTCCACAAGATGTTTTTCTCTTAGAATATCAAGGTTCTAACTAAGATCTTGCTGGAGTAATACCATATTTTGATATTTTTCTTAGAATTTTACATATATAACAAAAAAATTGTGAAAAATCAATAGACACATTTTTTTAGTTTTAAGGACACCCTATACATAATTAAGAAAACTGGTAACACGTCATGTAAAAATATAATGTTGGTATAAATATAATGCTTTCATTGTTATATTTTACTTTTAAAAAATCTGCGCAGATCCTCTCTATTGTTTGTAATAGGAATAGCTCTTAAACAGACAGTGTGGTACAAAAAAATTTTACTTAGGTAGCTTATGCTAATTCCACAAGAACTTTCTTCTTTCAAAATTTCAAGGTTCTAACTAAAACCATTCGTGAGGTATGGAGGAAGCAAAATCATGCAAAATTTTGTTTTCATATAATGGTAAATTTAAATACTAAATTAATAAAGATGAAAAATTGTCGTTTGGTATTTTTAGATTGAAAAAGTATCAAACAGAACCTGAAATATATATGTACTTATTAAAACAGAACGTTTTCAAAGTTTTTAAGAGACTGCATCTTCAAAATGGATGCGGCTACATATAAAAAATCCTTAAGTCTTCTTAATTATTCTTATAATTTCATGTTTATGAAATCTGGTAATGAAACGGTAACGGTAATGGTAATGAAACTTACCCGTGGTTACAATTTTATTGCTCTATATTTAATGGTGTAAAATTTCTGTAAACAGTCAACCTAACGAACAGACATTGTGAAATTAATAATCACATTTTTAAAATTTTTTTTTAATTTTCTAAGTGTTGTTATCTGCGGTTTTACATTTATTTAAATTTATTTTTATTCATATTGTAAAAAAGTTAAGTATTCTTACTAATGAAGGGAACATAGTTCCAAAAAAGGTTTTTAAAATAAATAAAAAATATTTTGGAACAAAAAGATATTTCTTTTGATTTCATTAGAAAGTTAATTGACAAAAAACTAATATTATTTCTAGATTATCAGACTGGCGAATGCTACGCCAGATTTATCTAGTTATATACTTATATATAATATAATAAGTACCTTATTGAAATATTATATCATATCATAATAAAATTAATTAGTTTTACACTTAATTAAACAATCTGTGATTATAAAATAGGTATAAAGTAAAAATTAAAGGAATATTTTATTAATATTATATTAAAATAGATAAATTCGATTCTTACATATATTATCTATATAGTACTATCACATAAATAGTAAACTTATTAATTAATTAATTAATAAAGTAATACGATATATAAATTTGAAATTTTTTTCATTAATTACTTCCACGGCCATTATGTTTTGTTTATTAATTCATTAAAATAAAGTGGGCTTATCCTTTATTTAAATCGTATATGAACTTATGAAGTTCAAGAACACTAAATTAAATTTAAATTTTTTTTCTGTCTGTAAATTCAAAAGGCATTCAACTTTTTAAAACAAAAGTTTTTATTGAAGTACATAATATGCAGGATTTAATGATGAAAATCCACATAAGGTAAGGGAAAAAGACTGATTAAAATTAAAAAAAAGTTTAAAAAGCGTATAATGAAATTTAATAATACTTAAATTGAATCAAAGACATAATAAATAAATAGCAAAAGAACATAAATAAATCTAGAAATTTTGAACATTATTCAAAACTGGTAGCTAATCAGAAACAGATTTCCAAATTACATAATAAAAGAACATAATCCTATTAGACAATGAAGAGTTCAAAATGAAAAACAATTTACATACTATGTTCTTCATTTTATTTCTACGAATAATTAATTGAAAGTTAATGATTTAATAAGAGAATGTATGAAATATTATTTTATTTTATGTTTATTAAATTCAGAGAATGAAACTTTTCGCGTTGTTGAAATTTCTATCTTTTGATATAATTCATTTTCACTTGGATTTAATTTAATTTTTAAATTAAAAAAAAAATACTAAAATTTTTGACTGTAATTTTTTTATTTAATTTAATTTTATTATTTTATTTTTTCCTTTTCTTTTTTTTTGTATTTACTTATGTTTAGCTAAAGTCAATTCTTAATAAAACTTGTGCCTGCTTCTGTAGATGTGTGATCGTTCAGCTTTTGCTCTATAAAGAATAAAGTTTCTGAGAAAATTCTTCTTAAATAATCTTCTTGATTTGTCGCATGTTGACTTAATGAATTCACATAGTGATTTGTAAGAAATTCCCAATTATTTAATTCGAAGAAATATTGACAATGGATTCTAAAGTTAGATGGGCCTAATCTATTTACGCAGCTCTTATCTACATACCTAAGTTTAGCTTGTTGATTTCTTTTATTTATTTATTTATATTAATATTACATACATTAATGTAGTGCAATATTATTGAACCATCGGCTACTAAGGCCATTATAGGTTTTTGTACTATTATTAAATTATATACTAATATTATGTATTTTGTTTATATTATATACTATATATTTACACTATATTAGGTCGTAAGGGGGGTATGTAAAGAAAAAAACTTACGATCTGTGCAGGGATCGAACCCACACTCCTTCGGTTAATACGCCACACGCCTACCCACTAGGCTACCGAAGCCCCCCTGTTGATTTCTACATCTGGTCCAGATTTATAAATTTGATTAAAAATTGCATATTTTAAGGCGTATACTAATGCATTTTACTATTATTCTATAGAAAGTAAGACGTTAGACCGTATCATAATAAAATAGTTTTTTTTTTAATTATTTTTTTACTGTTAGACATTTGATAATGTCATATAATATATTATTAAATACTGTTTTCAACTTTATAAAACATTTTTAATTTTAGACAACTTTTTGAATTTGAAATACATAAAAAATTAATGATATTTTGCACGGCTTTATAACACCGGAATAATTTAAAATAGATAAAGAAAAATTATCATTCTAATACTTTTAAATACAAAGCGAAAAAGAAAAAAAACTTTATTATAAGATAGGGATATTTTGTTTTTCACCATTACCAGGTGATTCTTGAGATCTTGATTAATATCTTATCTACTATATATCAAAAACCAAGTAAAAAGTTTTTCATTGACACTCAATCTTCATCTATAAATTTAAATTTTCATTTCTTCTCATATATATTCTATTTATGGTGTTGTCTATATTTATTATGTATTTTTTTTTTCTATTTTGTTTTAAATATGAATTTAACATTGATAGCACCAATTGCAACAGCATCCTCAACTTTGATTTTCATGACGGTTAAGAAAAAAAAAATTACTTTTGCTCATTTTATTCTGACAGCTTCTATGGTAATTTTATTGAATATTTGATTAAATTCTTTCCTGCATGTTTTAAAAACTAAAAAAAAAAAAAAATTGTTCAAAAGACAAAAGGAAAATGAAAATATTTATATTAAAAGTAGGAAAAGAAAAATAGATAGAATGAAAATCATGAAATGTATGAATAATGAAACATGATAGCTTCATAATACGTAAAGTAAATCTCGAGAATTTGTTTCAAAAAAACAAAAAAAAATAGAAATAAAATGTAAAAATGGACAAAAAAGAAAAAAAAAACATCTGAATGGAATCCAACATAATAATTGAGTACATGAGTAAAACAAACCAAAAGAAAATTAATAAAAAATAAAGAAAACTAAAAATACTAAACAAGAAAATCCTCAAGGAGGTATATTTAAATTTTTAAAGAAGAATGAAAATTTAAATTGTCTTTGAAGTGAAAATGAATCAATTTTGGAAATAAAGTAAATTTTTTTTTATTTTTAGGACAATTAAAAATTAATTTAGAGAGATTTGGTGATCTCACACAATAGTTATTTAATTTTATTATATTTATAAACTATGTATTGAACCAATACTTGTATGATTTAGTATTGATTTCTAAAAGGGTAGAGTAGTTTGTATGCTTAAAAGAACGAAGTTATAGTGATAATTGCACACATTTTGCTCGAAGAAGAGCTCTGAAGTTTTCGTAATTCTCTATTTTAATTTTCTTTAAGTGATCCTTTATCCACCAATGTCCTCACGGGTAGTTTGTTAGAATTCTGAGTTTACTTTTACTAGATCCTATGCCTTTATACATATCCTTTCCGGTTGCAATTTCATAATAGTTCTTTAATTATCTGAACCCGGATGTTTTACTTCATAATTAACTCATACACTTTTCCTTTTCAATTTAAGTGTTCCTCATATTTGGTGTTTGTACCTATACCACAAAAAGGTTCGGAACGTGTGAAGGAAATTGCAAATTCATCTTTTACAAGTCGATACACTTTCTCATTTTCCTCTATACCTAGGTATTCTACTTTCATTATATTTTGATTAAGACTATTATGAATCTTCACGATCCTTTACAGATTTAAGCCAACGTGTCTTTTTCAAGGTGCTTTTATCAATTACATATTGGCAATCTAAAAGACTTTCAATCGCTGTTAAATTCTTATGTTTAATTGTGTTAATTATAAAAAATAATAATAAGTATAGGTAAAATATTAGCTTTTGAGAGGATTAAACTATACACCCAACCAAACTTTAGAATAATAATTAAGTAAATGGTTTAAAAATTACACTTTCTTCTTATCATATTGCGAAGCAAATATCCTATAATAGCCAGATTTGTTATCCATTATTAATTTTTTACCCTTTTAATTTTGAAATTTTTATTTTACAAGTAAAATATCGATTTTTTTTTAAAAAATCCTAACCTTTTTCTTTTATTTATTTGTTTTGTATTTGAATTTTTTTAACTATTTGCAAAATATTTGCTTGATTGATTTCCATTTAGTAATTATTTATTTCTTTAGTTTTTCCTTTTTTTTTTTTTTTGTAGAATAACCAATTAATTTTAAAAAGGAGCTGGCCTAATGTAAATTACAGTAACCGTTTTCTTATTAAAAATTATTCCTAATTTAAATCCAAATTTTATTTTAAAGAAAAAAAGAAAAAAAGGCACGATTTGTTTTTAATGAACTTCAAAGGGTAATCATTACTTTCTGAACTGTTATCTATATATATATATATATATATATACATTTTGTGTTGAAAAATAATTTTTCACTAAAGAAAAAAAAAATTGTTGAAAAGGAACTGTTCCCAAAAAAGAAGAAAATTAAAAAAATAATGTATATATAAAAATTAATTATTTAAGAAATAGGAAAGTTATAATAAAAAAAATATTTCAAAACATTTTTAATTTAAAAGATTGTAATGTTATTTTATCGATTCTTTTAAACCAATAAATAGCAATAACCTATAGTTAGATAAAATAAAATGTGAAGTCAGTTTAAAAGATTTTTAAAATATACAAAATTTTTTTTTTTTACTACACTTTATTATCTATCTTCCACTTCTACTATAAGGTATCTAATTCTTAGACCTATATTTAAAACATTTATAAGTGAGAAAAATATGATCATAAATAATTAATTAGTCATTATAAGCCTTCTATAAAAATTAAGTATAAAGAAATGTGTAATGTTGTTCAACTTTTTTAATGTTTTTATTAATTTTTGAAAGAAGCACTCAAAAAAGATTTTTTTTTTTTTTCATATAAATAAATAATGGTTTTAATACGCTGAAATTGTTCTTTTTAATTAAAATTCTTTAGAAAAATGAATCTGTAGTGTATAAGATGGTATAGCTTTGTTAGTATAATTGTCATATAAACAAAAACAGTAACAGTCAATGTAAAAGTCTTTCCTTTTTCAACTCTATGTTGAAAATTTACAACTTTACTAACAAAATTTTAATAATTCGATTGAGAATAGCTAATATGTAATTAGATTATTATACGGCTACCGACAATAGCACCCCAAGAAATAATCTTCCAAAAATTGCGACGTTAATTAATTTTTTTGGGGATTTAATTAATTTCTTTTTGGGGTTTTGTATTATTTTATATGAAACAAAATAATTTTGGGGATTATAACATTTTCATAATTATGAAGAGAGCCTGATTACATTAATACATACATGTAAATATTCTAGGAAAAGAGAATATCCTGATTTCCTAGCCAACTTTGGAATCCCTTCCATTTTTCGGGATTTTGTTATGTGTGCTAATGTAGTGATCGCTTAATTAGTATATGTTATTTAAGTTTTCCTAGTATAGATAACATTTTAAACAAGGTAGAATGTAAACCAACGGTTTTTAAAAGCGCACATTTCCAAAACTCAATACAAACTGTTTAGAAGTGTGACTTACACAAAAATTTGAAAATTTCATGTAATAAGAAAAAATGTGAAAATAGGACATTTTTGAAATTTTGAGGAGCCGTAAGTCTAGAATCCTATATAACTAAGGAAAGTCGCTAATACACGTAAAAATATATTATTAAACCTTTAATTTTCATCTCTTGCCGAAGAAAAATTTGTACAGGTACCTAAGTTACAGGTGTCTAAAAATAGCAAATTTTCAATTTTTGAGGCGTAATAACTCTTAATAGAGAGGGGGTGTTACCAAAAAATTTTCTGAGGAAACTTATACTAATTCTAAAAGTTCTTTCTTGTCTCAAAATTTCTCAAAAGGGGTGCCGGAGTTATGAAAAAAGAAATTTCATGCCAAATGTGGTTTTCACATAACGGTAAATTTAAATAGTAAATTACAAAATATTACATAATTTTGATATTGTTTTATATAGATAATAAAATTTTCGATCTTCTGGTGGTTTTAGATTGCAAAATTATTACGCAGAGCCCGAGATATATACATCTGAAAATGGGGCTTTTTCGCAATTTTGAAGAGCTACAACTTTGGAACCCTTTACAATTAAAATAAACCTTTAACACATGTAAAAATATATTATTGTAGCTTTAATTTTTATATCTTGCAGAAGTAAAATGTGTACAGGTTCCTAAGTTACAGGTGTTTAAAAATAGCAAATTTTCAATTTTTAAGCCCTAATAGCTCATAAACAGGGGGTGGTTCGAAAAAATTTTCTGAGCAAACTTATACTAATTCTAAAAGTTCTTTCTTGCCTCAAAATTTCAAGCTTCTATCTAGAAGCGTGCCGGAGTTATGAAAGTAGAAAAATCCTGCAAAATTTGGTTTTCACATAACGGTAAATTTAAATACTAAATTTAAAAAAATTGTACAATTTTGATATTAATTTACAAAGATAAAAGAAATACCTGTCGAATGACGTTTTCAGAATGAAAAAATCTTAAGCAGAACATAAGATATATGCATTTAAAAACAGGGCTTTTTCAAAGTTTGAGGGGCTGTAGCTCCGTAATGGGGGGGCTACATGAAAAAGTTGTTCCACAAAATTATTTTTTTTATGAGACCTACCTATGGTTACAATTTTTTTTCTCTATCTTTAACGGTGTAGAAGTTTTGTAAACAGACGGACGGACGGACGGACGGACAGAGTGAAACTAATAAGCACATTTTTTCAAAATTTTTTTGGAAATGTGCTAAAAAGAATTTGAGCGATTATTTCATTTTAATTTGGGGGTTATTTCACCTTATTGCTGGAATATTTTATTTTGAATTTGGACTGTTTTTCTATAATGAAATAATCCTCATTGTTTTTAGCACATTTCCAAAAAAAATTTGAAAAAATGTGCTTATTAGTTTCACTCTGTCCGTCCGTCCGTCCGTCTGTTTACAAAACTTCTACAACGTTAAAGATAAAGAAAAAAAATTTTAACCGTGGGTAGGTTTCATAAAAAAAATAATTTTATGGAACAACTTTTTCATGTAGCCCCATCCATTACGGAGCTACAGCCCCTCAAACTTTGAAAAAGCCCTATATTTAAATGCATATATCTTATGTTCTGCTTAAGATTTTTTCAATCTGAAAACGTCATTCGACAGGTATTTTTGTTATCTTTGTAAATTAATATCAAAATTATATAATTTTTTTAAATTTAGTATTTAAATTTACCGTTATGTAAAAACCAAATTTTGCATGATTTTTCTACTTTCATAACTCCGGCACGCTTTTAGATAGAGACTTGAAATTTTGAGGCAAGAAAGAACTTTTAGAGTTAGTATAAGTTTGCTCAGAAAATTTTTTTGGACCATCCCCTGTTTATGAGCTATTAGGGCTTAAAAATTGAAAATTTGCTATTTTTAAACACCTGTAACTTAGGAACCTGTACATATTTTACTTCTGCAAGATATAAAAATTAAAGCTACAGTAATATATTTTTACGTGTGTTAAAGGTTTATTTTAGTTGTAAAGGGTTCCAAAGTTGCAGCTCTTCAAAATTGCGAAAAAGCCCCATTTTCAGATGTATATATCTCGGGCTCTGCGTAATAGTTTTGCAATCTAAAACCGCCAGAAGACTGAAAATTTTATTATCTATATAAAACAATATCAAAATTATGTAATATTTTGTAATTTACTATTTAAATTTACCGTTATGTGAAAACCACATTTTGTATGAAATTTCTTTTTTCATAACTCCGGCACGCATTTAGATAGGGATCTGAAATTTTAAGACAAGAAAGAACTTTTAAAATTAGTATAAGTTTTCTCAAAAAATTTTTTAGTAGCGCGCCCTCTTTAAGAGTTAGTATGCCTCAAAAAGTGAAAATTTGCTATTTTTAGACACCTGTAACTTAGGCACCTGTAAACATTTTTCTTCGGCAAGACATGAAAATTAAAGGTGTAATAATATATTTTTACGTGTGTTAACGGCTTTTTTAGTTACATAGGATTCCAGACTTACGGCCCCCTCAAAATTTCAAAAATATCCTATTTTCACGTTTTTTCGTATTACATGAAATTTTCAAATTTTTGTGCAAGTCACAATTCTAAACAGTTTGTATTTAGTTTTGAAATGTGCGCTTTTAAAAATCGTTGATTTACATTCTACCTTGTTTAAAATTATTATTTAATTTTTTTTGAGGGATTATTTTTTGCGGGACTATTATACCGGCAGTGTTTTTATTCAGTCAGTTACAGGCTTTAAGCAAACGATTGTTGATAATAAAGCAAAATTTATTTATTTATGTTTCCTGTTCAATCAATTATATAACTTAGCTATTGGATAAGCTTTGGATCCTAGGCGGATAAGACATGTAGGTCATCTGTCTTACTCTTATTCATTTATAATTAGTAACATTATTTATTTTGTTTGTATTATATATTTTACATGATATATGGTCGTAAGGGAGATTATATAAATTAATATAACCTTTTTAATAATTTTCCTACTGACTTGTGCATAACTCGCATACTTGTACTCCCATTGGTGATCTTAATCACTTGGCAAACCATGCCCCAAAAAACAAAACTATTTAACATCGTTAGAAGAAATTAGATTTGAATACTTTCTAGAACACATATCGAAATTTTAGAATTTTAATACTAAAAATTAATTCTTAGTTGATTAGGAGAATGCAGCCTAAATCTTTAATGGAATGGTCAATCGAAAGAAAAAATAAAGTTTATTAAAAACTAAAAGCTTTTCATTTATCACTTTTCATTACTTCTAATAAGATTGTTCCATTAAATAATCATTAAATTTTTTATAGAATAAATTTTAGAAATTTTTATAATTACTAACTTCATTATATAAATATTGTATATATATTTTTAATTTGCCATTACTTAGATTAATATAATGGATAATAATAATAATTATTATAATTTATGAAATATATTATTATTAAAGTAACATAAACAAGGCATTTAAGAAAACCAAAGGGTTTAAAGGCGCACATTTTTCAAAAAGACAATAAAAAATATTCAAGAATTGTGACTATTTCCTCATCAAAATTTTTAATTTTTCAGAGAAATTTTTATGTAAGAAAAAATATTCTGAAAAATCAAGAGACATTTTCTTTAGTGTTAAGAAAAATCTGTAACTTATAATTAGGAAAAGCTGTTGACATATGAAACAAAAATATTGCTTTAATTTTGATGTCATATGGGTAGGTATGGGGAATAAGTAATCTACAATTTTTGAGCCTTAATGGCCTCAAAAAAAGTTTATCCATGGAAGGCCGTCATGGAAGACCAAAAAGGTCATCATTGAAAGTTTTCTTCCTCTCAAGGTTCAAATTTAAAGGTTTTGGCTAAAACTGAGATAACAGAGATATGGAGGGATCGGGTAAATTTACATACTAATTTGAAAAAATTAAAATATTTTGTTATATGACGTTTTTAAATTGAAAAGATGTTAGGCAGAAGCATAAATATAGGCATTTGAAGTTGGCACTTTTTTCAATTTTAAGGGACTGTAATTTTGTAATGGTTTTATATAATACATAAAAAAGTTGCATCAAAACAGTACATTTTTTTTTATATAATGAGACCTCTATATATGATTAAAATTTTATTGTTTTATTTTAAACGGGACGGACAAAGTGAAACTAATAAGAACATTTTTTAGGTAAATATTCTAAAAACTGTATACAAATATTATTATTAAGAAATATTATGTATTATTATTATTCCAGTATTCCATCCATAGATTAAGAAATATATTAATAATATAAAACTAATGTTATGCTGGCCCACATCTGAATAGAAAAGGGCCATTCAAATTAAATTGATAAATATTACAATTACACATTACACATTTAATAAAATAAATAAATAAATAATAAAATTATATTCAATTATTCAGAAACTTTGGATTAGTAAATTCTGTTAATCAAGAAAATTTTTACAGAACTTATGATTTACAAAATATGTAATAAACTACATTATTCTTACATTACTTGTAATATTTTAATTAGAGCTATTAACGTTGACAACTCAAAGAAAAACGTTAAAGTACATATTTCTATTAATAGCTTAGTTTACCTATAATTGGTTTATATTTTCTTGGAGTGTTTTTTTTTACCTTTTCTTAACCTAATGTTATTCAAAATCAAATTTATTTAAATATTCAAAAAATAACTTAATGCAAGGCACATCGGTGGCCTAATGAGTAAGTGTGCATAAAATACGCTGTAAACACTGAGGTATTGTGAGTTTAAATCTCATACACATCGTAAAAATAATTCCCCCTTATGACATTTATAGCCACACCTGAAAATGAAAGGCTGTGTAATTTCCTTGTCACATTTATGTGGCTGGAGAATAAATTAAAAAAAAACTTAATGCAACTTTTTTGTAAACATAATCATTTATTCAAAGTTTGGAATCGAATGTTAGGACTGCTTGTTAAAATTTAACAAATTATTTTATTAGTTAAATTATTGATTTATTTTTTTTTGGCAAAAATATGTCTGTACATAATATTTATAAGTGTTAAGCTAAAATCAATTTAAAATTAAATTGACGAACTGTCAATATTAATTTTTTTTTTTTTTTTTTTCATTTCTTTTAAGAAATATAAGTGCAAATAATAGATGGGAGCCAACCACTTACTAAAATTGTATTATTATCAAATTTACTTTGAATTAATTTCATGAATAGCCATTTAATTTTTTTTTTTTTTTTTACAATTATTACCATTTTATATTGAAAATTATTGTATTTAATTCTTTGTTTTTTAATTTTATTAAAGATTTCGGCTGTCTAAAATTTTTTTAACATAATAATTTATTTGTCACTTTTAGGTCAATTATAATTTTTTTTTTTTCTCCCCCCAATAACAAAATTTTTAACTTTAAATGGTAAACTTTGTATTAACCATTATATTGTGACCAACAATTGTTTTTGCTTTTTTGATAATATTATTTTTGTTTTGGTTTTTAAAACAATATAACATTTCCCCTATTTCTATATTTCTTTCATGTTTTTTTGTTATAACGGCATAAAAAATTATTATATTAAGAATTTTTTGTTTTTTATATTTTTATAAAAGCTTATCAAAACAATAGATTTTTCTTTTTAGAAATTTAGGTCAAACACCAAGAAAAGTAACGGTAACGAATTTTCCCCTTCCAAAAGTAAATGAAAATACGAAAATACTTAAAATCTACCATTTCTCGATCAAAAGAATATACGATAAAATTTTACCTGAAATTGAGAAATTCCAAAAGAAGTTGAAAGGGAAGGTGCAGAAGAAGAAATAAAATGAGCTGTCCACCCATAAAAGTAATCAATAATATGTCAAATGAAATGAAAAAAATAAAATAATAAGCAAAAAAAAAAATTTTTTTAACAATTTTAACAGGAAGGTTAATTGGTTTTGATTCAAAATTTTTAAATATTTTTGAAGTTTTTATGTTATCAATGATAAAAGTCTGTCCTTTCACTGTAACGCTATTGTTTCAGTTAAATGACAGTCAAATTTATAAAATTATCCCTAACATTCGTGTAAAATGACAAGAAAAACTAATTGATTGGCTGAAATTTTCGAATATGGATGAAAGTGTTGGTGCTATGAATTAATCCCAAAAATAAAGATGAAATAAACCACACTATTTATGCTAAAATTTAATTTAGGCATTAATTCATTTTTTTGTTTATGTAAAAGGCCTTTTTATGTAATGTAAAAAAAATCATTAGGAGTGATTTCATAGTTGAAAAGCAAATCATTCAAAATATTTATAAATATGGATTTGCTACATTCTAAATTAGGAGGGAGTTTAAAGTTAGATTCAAAATTAATTCTTTTTTTCCAGAATATTTATATATATACATATATATGTGTATGCGATATTTTCAATTAACAGATATTTTAGAGTTGAATTATGGAAAAAGTGTATAACTTTGATTTTGTAACCAACCTTAAAATTCCTTCTAATCTATTTTGTTCTGTCTTACTTCGTAGGGTAGCGTAATTTTTGGAGTTTTAATTATTTTTTAAGTTATTTGGGGGTTAGTTCATTTTTGGAGCTTAGGATATAATTCATATGAAATAAATCCTAAAAAATTCCAAAATATTATTTTTAGAGATTAGGTAATTTTCTTGAAATTTAGTTCATAATGTGCTAACACCCAAAAATAGTGAGGATTAGTTCATTTTTCCTTTTAGGTGTTAATCGGTTAGTTCGTAGAGGCAAATTTAAGGGGCGGTTTAAAATCGAGGCAAAATCAAATTTAAGAGGCAAATTTAAACGGTACATAAAGTAGAAAATTATTTAATACCTCTAATATTTTAACTATATTTTAATAACGGTAAAAAATTAACCATTTTAATTTTAATACATCTTAATAAACCTTCACAGTAAAAGAATTGTTTTTTTTATTTTTGGGGAGAATAGGGAATTGAAATATATAAATAAAAAAATATTTAGTAAGTAATAAATGAAAGGCAGAGGGAGTACAACAAAATTTAATAAAATATGTACTAAAAACAAAAAAAAAAAAATAAATAAATTTCTTGGTGGTAGTAAGCCGTTAGAACAAGACTTTCAATTCTCAATGTTTTACTTTTATAAAATTATCAAAATAGGGAAACAAAACTAAAAATAATAAATTTTGACAGGTCTCTATTTGTATGTTCGCCATTCATAAATTATAAATTTAATATAACTTCATTGCTATTTCTTTATTGTTTTTGTTTTTTTTTTTTAGCTTTTTAGTGGGGAATCATATTAGTTAGGTGACTTACCATAAGAAAACATAAAATTATTTCATTTATTTTAATAATTTAGTCCATAAACATTAAAAGTGAAGGAAAAAAATTTTTAATTTTGATGTTGTATGGTAGATGTGTAACAGGGAAAAAATATGAAAAATAATAAATACGGGTTACTAATGACAAATAAGCGTTATAATTTTAGAGTAATATTGAAATTAACCAGAAATAAATTAAACTTTTGACATTATTAAAAAAATGTCAATGGGGCTGGACGACTGATTTGAAAACATATTTTTAATGAAAAATTTTCTTATGCGTTAGTTTATATTATTGTTATTTATATATTTTATATTATATTGTATTTTTATTGCTATATGCTAAATATTATTATTCAAAAATATCTTATGTTTTGTAAAATACTAATAAATTTGCATCTATAATGCAGTAATGCTCTAATATGATAAATTTGAGTATAAAATTATGTTTATACAATCCCAGAATCCCCATAAAAAAAAAGTGTTAAAGATGATTTGATCTTTTAAAATGCAATTTGTTGAAAAAATACTTTTTGTTTTAAAAAGACGACAAATAACAAACAGAGAATATGAAAACAATAAATAAAGCTTGAACAAGATTTTTTGTCGTCTAAAATTTAATAAAGTAAAAAGCTTAGTTTAAATGTTGTAACGTTATTGATCATATGGATCCGTTTCTTTAAAGAATAATAAAAATTAAACAAATACATCAAAAATTATCCTCAAAGAAATTTAACCCTCATATATGTAAATTTTCTTCGGATAAAATTTCAGCCGAATTTTCTTCAAATTTTTATTTATTATTTACATATTGGCTAAAAATTCACACGAGGAATTTTCTATAACTTTTTTTTGAGAATAACATGAGAGTTAAATTTAAAATAAATGTAAGAAAAAAAATGTTAAAAAAAAAAAAAAATTCTGCATTATAAATTTAAAGAATTGTCTTAAAAAATTTTCCTATTTCATATTCTTAACTTTTTTTTTTTTAACTAATAATAAACATAATTGCACACATGATAGCATATGTAGGTATATCATATAGATACAATATATTATAACTCCTACATTTTGTATATTATTATTTTCACCTACATGATTTGTACATAAAGTATACTATACATACTATGTATGTATATTTATGTATGTATGTGCACTATTTTCCTTTTTTAATGCCATTTTAAATTTGATTATATTAATATGCCACCATTCGTTTTCATTCTATTACCGCTCTTTCTTCAAAAATTTTCTAAACAGTTTTTGTTTTAAATGTCACAAGCATTTCATTTAAAACAGTACACGTTTTGGAGGCATAAAAAACAACATTTGAATTATTAAGTAGCATATTGTTAGGCTCATTTTATTCTAGTATAGAGTATATGTTTTGCTTTTTTCTTTGTAAACAATTGAAGTAATATACAGAATATATTATTCTAATAATATTTTATTTTTTTTTTTAACATTGAAAAAACAAAAAAAATATTTATCTCATCTCATATACGATTACTGAATAACAAACCAATTTTTAAAATAAAACATACAAACATACATACATTTCTAAAAAAAAAAAAAAAAAAAAAAAAATGTTTGCATGTTCAATATAATTGCTGATTGGAAGATAACATAATTTTAAGGATATTAAATGAATTTTTTGGATGATGTAAACGATCAAAAAAATATTTTTGTTTTTTATTTTTTCTTTTCTTTAACCGTTATTGTTTTTTGGTTTACTTAACATTGTTTTTCTTTACTTTTATGTTTTGTTTTGTTTTTTTTTTTGTATAAAAAAAATTCCAAATTTAAACAAAAATAGAATGTATTGAATTAAATTTTCTGTTTTTAACTTTATTTTATTTTTTTTTCATTTCGCCTAAAGATATGCAAATATTCATAAATATTTGAAAAAATTTAAAAACAGACAGATATATAAAATAAAACATAATAAGTAATAATATGTACCTAATAAATATATGTGTAATTATATACATAATAATATGTAAATATTTAGAAATTCTGAAATTTTATATTTCAAAGAACTTTGAATTTGGATGTATAAAATTTTGTTATATTATAGAAATATTGTTGTAATAAAGATGCTTAAAAAAACGGAGCTGGTAAAATTTAGATCATAAAATATTTAAAACGTTATTAAAATGTGGGTTTACTTTTAGTTTTTAAAATTAAACAAATTAATTGACGATTATAGAATGTAATGAAGGAGTAAATTTGTTTTTATTTATTTATTTGTTTAGTTATTTCAAATTTTAAAATTTCATTTAAGAAAATGTTTATTGATTTTCACTTATATAGGTACTTAATATAAGTGAAAATCAATAAGCATTTTCTTAAATGAAATTTTTAATAAATTTTATTTGGATTTTATAAAAAAATTCAAACTCTTTATAAAAGGATCTTGTAATAATTCAACAGTGAGGATGTTGTCTGGAATTAACCAAGAGAAGTTCTTTTTCTCTAATATTGCTTTGGGAAAAGTAAATCTTTAAAACCATATTTCACTCGTGGTAAAATGATGCTGCGTTGCCTAGAATCCTTAAGTATGATTAAAAAGTACTTCATATCATTAGATCTGCAATTCCCTATCCCGTGAACCAAACTGTACATTTGTAACAAAGGTTACAACCTAAAGTTTGGTTTAAAAAAGGGTTGATTTTGGTTGGGTGAAGTCCAACACTATCCGGAAGAATCACGTGTATTTCTTTTGGTGACTTTCGAAGTTTTACCCCAACCGAAATATAATATAAAGGCTACATTCCTGATAAGATTCCGAGTGCTATTTGAATAAATAACGATAATGATATCATAGGTGATATAACTTTTTAAAGACAAATCCGAAATATAGGATCTGTCTGTCTTTTCTATAAATGACTTTTAGTATTATGCATTTTCAACCTTTCCAATTTAATACTTGTTTAGGAACTTACTTCCATTTATGATACAGTAGAGCATATATTTGAAGAAAAATTATTAAATGCAGTAACTCTTTCGTAAAACACACCATTAAGTTGTGGAAGATACCACAACCTTATCTGTTTCCAAACTCTTATATGATTTTCAAAGAATTAAGAAATTCATTTTTATTTTACTTTTTAATCCTGTAACAGTAAATATTTATTTTTCTAGAGCTTTCCTTTCTTTTTTCTCGGGAAATTATTTTGTACAAGCATAGTTATAATGTTTTTTCTGTATTCTAATTACGAGGGAAAGTAGGTTTAGTTAGTATCTCACACTACCAAGGCAACTTAGAATATTGAATTTAAAGAATTTGTAAGGAATTTTCAGATGTTTTATCGAGACTTTAATCATATTTTTTTAAACACCATATTATATCAGTTTTGTTTATTTTTCTAAATAAACATTTAGTTTAGGGACAACTGAAGAATTTTTCGACATTACACGGTTTATGCAGATATTTAAAAGTATTTCTCTAAGTTTTAAAATAATTTATTTATGTAAAGATTTACTCAAATTAAATTACAATTTTTATTTTCTTTAAAATTCTATTGAAATTTTAACTGAAAATCTGAAGTTTTTTGTAAGAGAATTTCGAAATCTTTATGATTTCTTAAAATATCTTCAGATTATCCTCTTTTAACTATTTGATGTTTAAAATTGTCCTTTAAAGATATAAAAATAGTTTCTCATTTATATATTAGGAGATGATTTTAAGTTCTAATGACCATTAAAAAAACCCTAATAACTTTTTCTTTTTTTCACTTTTGGACTGTTTACAGAATAAAATCAAATAAAATATCCTAAAAGAATTTTTTTTTTTTATTTTTATCCAAAAGCTTAAATTCAATATCATAAAAAATAATAAAATCCGATTTTGGATATCTGTTCACGTTTTATCATTTTTATAGGTTTTACACAAGATTAGTTTTGATAGCCTTGGAATTTGATGTCATTTGATAGCTGGTACAAAGTAAAAAACAATATTGGTTGAATAACTTCTTTAAACACCATGCATACCTGTAAAAAAGCATCAAAAGAAAGATTAAAAAAAAAAAAAAAACACATTTTAGAAATTCATTGGAACTTAAAATAAAAACAGAAAAAAGAAATAAAAAGAAAATCTACGCAGAAACAGCCAATCTAAATCGGAAAATCGATTTTTATTTTTATTGTAGCAATAACAATATAAGATATTTGAAATTCCTTTGAATATTTTTTACAAAGGTATTTTGAATATTGTAGATATTTTTTAAATTTGATTTTTAATAACAATAATAAAAAAAAAACAAAAATAATAAAAAGGAAATGTTGTGTATTCATGCATTTAATCTGTTAAAAAAAATCAAAATCTTTAAAAAATAATAAATTTTCATATTTAAGGACTGAAAAAAAAAAACCTTTTATATCGATTTTGGCACGATTGAATCAATTACGTTAATGCGAAAAATTATTTAAACCATAAAATTTTAAATAGAATATTTTTAGCCAAATGTTGTATTTATTGTGTAGATCTCATTGAAAAAATATATATTTTTTTTGATAAGTTATTGAAAAACTGTAACTACAGATTAAGTTAAATTTCAAATAGATAATTATAAAGATTTTTTCCTTTTATGTTTCAAAAGCATAATGATTTTCATTTTCATGGATTTATAATGCCGTGAGATTTCGAATTGTAAATTTTCTAAACATAATGTTATATAGATAGATCAAAAGTTGAAGTATTGTATATTTACAAAAGTCAATTATTCATTTTTTGTGTCTGTACGAACGCAAGTCTCAGTGTATAATAAATTTTCGATTTTGTGACTCTTTAAGGAAGACCCCTTAAGAAAGACGAACATACTTGTCTAAATCAATTCAAATTCTGAATTGATTTAGACAAGTACGTTCGTCCTTGCATAAACACGATGATTTTAAAATAATGGAGCAAAAGGATTCTGAAAGTTTTATCTCTCTTTTGTTAAAGTGTTAGTTTTGTTATTGATATTGAGTAAATTCTACTGGCAAATTCGAGTAGTTGCCATATAATTTATTTTTTTATATGAAAATTATTTAGGGTATAGTAAAGCTATAGGCTTCTGAAATTTTGTGAAAAGAAGTTAAGTCTTATGCAGCAGATACTCTAAGGGTAGTTGCCATGTATATAATTTCTTTATTTATATGAGCATAATTCAGTGTCCACATAAGCTAAGAGGTATTTAAAATTTTTTTTTTAAAAGAAATTAAGTTTTATGCTAACGATTTCTGTAAAATTTTTGTTAGTTTAATGCAACAGGTTCGGCTGTAAAATTTATGTCCTCATGTATTGCTAATTAATATCGGCATCTGAAATTTTACAAAATATGGTTAGAACAAGAAGGAAGTTCAAAGGAATAGGTTGGTTATTTTGAGAAATAAAGAAAATATCTAACAAGTCGAAACGTTCCGTTTTTTCAGGTAAATCTGATAATAATGTATATGATTTTAATATTATTTATAATACATAAATTAAATTTATATAATTAAAATACATATATATATAATTTATTATGTATTTAAAATATTAATATCAAAATTTAAAACTGTGCTTCACTTCATTTGCGTTATAAGTCTTCATTATACTTTCAATGAAAATTTGAAATAACACAAAACTATGAATAGAGATGTAGTCTTATTGCGTATTTTGTTTCTCATGTAGAAAAGACTTCATTAAAATGTGAATAAAATTATATCTGTTTGGCACTTTATATTTCATAAATTAAAATTGTTTTTTTACTTCTTTAGATAAATCTTCATCTACAATGGCAAAGAAAATTATTTTATAATAATTATTGGACATTAATTTGTCTTCAATGACGGACGATATAATTTAGCTCATAAATGGTACTGCAAGTTTGTAATATCCTTTATCTATTTGGATATCCTTTTTAATTTACAAACTTAAGTTAATTAATAAAGAAGAAAATATAATATCTGCGAGAAATCAGATGTCCTAGATTGAAAGCACTATCCTACTAGATTAGTTTTTTCTACGAATGGATAAAATTATATTCAAAAATAGTTTTGGATTTAAAATTAAAAATTTCTTAGATTCCAATTAAAAAAGATTTAAAAAAGATTCTTCATTTCTAATTAAACTAATACTTTTTCAGTTTATACATTTGTCTACCTTATTTCTTATTATGGATTTCGTCTCCATTGTGACAAAATCTAATTTTAAAAACTAATTATACTTGTAGTATATTTTCTTTTAAATAGACTGAAAAAAAAAATGACAAAAATAAAATATAAGAAAATTGTAATGAAATAAAAGATTATACGTCATGTTATAATAAAAAATCTTTCTTTCTATTACAATCCATAAACTTCCTGCTGAGATTGATAATTCTTTTTCATAATAAAGGAAAAAAATTGTAAATAGGTGTATAAAAATTCATTAATGGATCCATAGCAGGCAAATCATAAAAATAAATAAATAAAAAAAAAAACGAAAAAAATGCTAAAGTATAAGAAGATTTTTTATATACCCTATTTGTACACATTGTGATTTTAATATATAAAGTATCATAAAAAAAAAAAAAAAAAAACCGAAGTAATAAAAAGAAGTAAAATTTTGCTACAGCTAAATAGATAAGCTACCACCAATTTACAGTTCATTAAATACATATTTCTGTTCTATATCAAATTATATAGGTAACTTTATATAACTGTATATATGCATTTCGTTAATGTTCATTTATACAAAATGACTTTGTATAGAAAAATTTATTAAAAATAATAAACGTATTGTCTCCGATTTTCTATTAGCACATTACACCACTTCTTATGAAATATCTTTGGCACCGGTATAAAATTATATTTTATAAAAATAATATAAAAAATTTCTTTTATCTTGGTTAAAAAACAAAAACTGTAATCAAATTAAAGAAAACTGATAAAGTTTCATTAAAAAAAAATATTTTATAATATTATTTAAAAGATGTAAATTAATAGATGGTATAACACTTGGCCTAAATTCATATTCATAAAAATACACTTTGCCTAACTTCGTTTTACAGAAAGTTTTTTAATATCGGAAAAGTTGCAAATATTGAAATTATCTTCTGGAAAAAGTATATAACCCTGATTTTGTATCCAACTATAAAATCCGTCTTTATTTTGTTTTAATACATATATAACATATTAGTCATCCCCCTCCTGTTAAACAAATTATTAATCAATTTGAAAACTGCCTATCTGAGTTTTGGCATGTGTTGTGCTTCCAAATTAATTATAGGGTGTTTTTAAGATTTTGTTTTTATCTGAAAGATTTTTATTCTCTCAAAATTGCAAGCCACCATCTAGAAGCGTTGTGGAGATATGAAGGAAACAAAATCATACAAAATTTTGTGCTCACGTAAAAAATTTGAAATATGTACTAAATTTAAAAAAGTTGTACAATTTTGATATTAATTTATAAATATAAGAAAAAGTTCTGTTGTTTGGCGTTTTTAGATTGAAAAAAAAATATTAAGCAGAACCTAAGAAAATAGGATTTTTTTTTCATGTTTTGAGGGGTTGTAACTCTATTTAATTAAAAAATTCTGTTAAAATATGTAATAATATAAAATAATAATTTTGATTTTTTGATCTTACTTTGACTTTGACAAATTTGCGCAAATGTCTAAGTTATAGGTTGTTTAAATATTGCAAATTTTCAATTGCGCTTGAACAGAGTGTGGTACAAAACAGTTTTCTGAGGTAACTTATACTATCTCTGAAAGATCTTTGTTTTCTCAGAACTAGGATAATGTTTCTGAAAAAAGAGGACCTGAGATAGACCTGAAGAGGACCTGATTTAAAAATTAAACTTTTTAAAATGTTGAGGGGCTGCAGCTCCATAACAGGTGGATTTACAAAAAAAACTTGTTTTACAATATTAATTTTTTTAACAATATTTATCGTTGATTAATTTCATTATTTTCAAACGGTGTTGAAGTTTTGTAAACAGATGAACAGACAAACAGACGGACAGAGTTAAATTTTGTTTTTTAAAATATGCTAAAAATGATATGTATAACATATATATACAAAGATACGTATAATATATAAATAAAGATATGTTTGTAAAGGTTGTGCAAAAACGCTAAAAAAAGTTACCTAAATAAAAAAAATTTTCGTTATCAAAAAGAGGTTAAAAAATTTAATATTGGCAATTGAATATACGCCTAAAAAATAAAATTTAAATTTTTACATAATTATTTAAAATTAAAATTAAAGAGGTGCTATGAACAGAAAACTGATACAAAAATATTACAAACATACACATACATATATACATATTTATTTCCTTATTATCCTTTTTAACACTTTGAACATTTTTAATATACCACAGGCAGAAAACAGAAAAAAGAAATTGTCCTTAAAATGTTGCCAAAAATTCTGAAAATATTTTAAAATTTTGAAAAAGAAAACATTTTTTTTTTATTTTTATTTTCGGGTTACAAAATAGAAAGAGAGGAAATAAAAAAAAAAAAAACATAACCAAAATTTTTTTAATGTTTTCAACATTGTAATTTGTTGTTTTTAACCTATGTATGTAATTGTATATATAGTTTTATTGTGTTATATGTATTTGTTTGAAATTTTTGTAATTGGCAACATGTTGCAATTATGTGTTTATGATGTGATAACAATAATGCTACATAAAAATGTGATAATTTATTCTCATATTTTTTTTTCCTTGACTTTGATTCTCTTGATTTAAAATTTTCCAAAAAAAATTTATTTTATTTTTATTTTTAATCCAGATTATGTCTGGATTTGTAGCTAAGAATATTTATTGGTTAAATTGTAAATGCACCAAAATTTTAAGGAGTTAAAAATTTATTATACTAAATTTGTGGTTAAAATTAAAATTATTAATAAAAGTGAAATTAATTTTACTATGGTTGGGCAAAAAAAAAAATATATATGTTAAATTTTATATGAGCTGTTAAGTGGTATTGAATTGAATGTCATGCTAAAAGTTTGTAATGCAATTTGTTTTAACAAATGCACCCTTCTATTTTATAATAAAAATTTTTAGTAAGTTTAGCTAAAAATTAAGAAAGGACTGTTTTGTTTCAAATCCTAGTTAATAAATTGATTATAAACTTCTTTCTTAAACTATAACTCAAGGAAAATTTTAAATATAGCAACAGTTATTTGTCAAAAACTTTTGGTAAAATTAAAAATAATGTTTTAAATCTGTATACCTTTTTATTTAAATGTAAAGATTTTTTTAGAATTCATATTATTATTTTTTCTACTTTCATTACCCCAGCATTTGACTCACACTTACATCGTTCTTAATGTGGCTTTTAAATTTAAAAATTTTAATTTTAATTCGAATCGTAGCTGGGATTGTTTTCACTCACTATCTTATCAACTTGCAGTTTATCAATTAAAGTAATTTGATTTTGAATTTTATTTGAACTATTAACTAAAGTATCGAGATTTTCCTATTATCTTAATATGTTCTAATTGTGACAAAATATCATAGGGCTAGCCGTTGATTAATATTAAATAAAACAACGAATAAAACAAAGGTCGCAGAATGTAAAACCAAAGATTTTTAAAGGGTACAACCAAAGGTATACATTTTCAAAAAGATAATGAAAACTGTTTAGAATTATGATCTGCACCAAAATTTGTAAAGTTTGTTAGAATTTTATATAAAAGTAAAATTGTGAAGACACAAGAGATACTTTCTTAAGTTTTAAGAAAACCCTTTATAGATAAGAAAATCTGATATAATTTATAAAAACATAATGTTGAAGTTTTAACTTTTGTATTTTACTTTAAAGAAAATTTAAACAAGTACCTAAGTTACAGGTGTCTCCAAATAGTATATTTTCAATTTTTTACACCAAATAACTGTTAAATAGCGAGAGGTTAAACAACATTTTATGATATAATATACTAATTCTGAAAAATCGTTCTCTCTATAAAAAATGTTTCAAAAATGAAAGCCAAATTTTTGTTTCCACATAAGGGTAAATTTGAATATTTAATTTGCAAAAAATTATAATTTTGATATTGATTTTATTTTAAAGCTAAAATAATGTCGGTCATTTGGTGCTTTTAGATTATAACAAAATATTAAGTAGAACCTGAGCTGTACACATTTGAAATAGTAGTTTTTCACATTTGAAATAGTAGATTTGGAATGGGTGAAGTTACAAGAAAAAATATTTCTATAACATTGACTTTTTTGACACCTATCCATGATTAAAATTTCATTGCTCTAGATTTACAGAAATAAAAGTTTTCTAAACGGAGAAACGGATTGACAGTCGGACAGAATGAAACTAATAAGCAAATATTGTTTGAAAAATCTACTGAAAAGTAAAAATAATTATTGTTCTATATAAAATCCTGACTGTACCATATATAAGATAATAAGGACATTGAAAAAGGCACTTAAAAAATTTTAATCGCTTTTTACTTTTAAACAAATATTAATTTATTGAAGAAGTTATCAAAAATTTAACCATCCCTCAATGTTTATTTCTTTCAATTAATTAATTGTTATTTTTAAATTTTTATCCTATTGAAGAAAAACAGTATGAATATTTCATGAAAATTAATTTCAATTTAAATATTTTTAAAACTCTAATAAATAAATATTTTCTATAATAAAACAAAAAAAATAAAATTTTTTTAATTTATTGCAATTTATTTATTTTTTTTTTATATTTTTTTAAATTTTTATTTTATTGTTTTATATTTTTTATAAAAACAATAATAATTCATTTTAAATGCAACAATTATAACTTAAAAAAAAAAAAGTTTTTAAAAGCCAGAAAACTAAAATAAAAGTTCAATTTTTCCTCAGCTTTCCTTTTTATTCTATATTTTGTTGTAATTTCCATTGTTTTCTATACACCAAAAAAAAAAAAAAAACAACAACCAGGAAGGAACAATTGCAAAACAAAAGAAAAAACAATGAACAGGATCTTAATTGGATAGTTTCGAAAATCATTTTTACTGTATAGCTTTTTTTTCCGCACAATACGGAAACAAATAAAAATAAAAAAATTTTTTTTTTTTTTAAATATGAAACTTTTCTCGTATAAGCCCGGAGTCCGCTATTTTTTCATCTTTTTTCTTTTGTTTTTATCACTTTTCTCTTTTCTGCTCTTACAATTTTCTAATTTCCCCTTCTCTTACTATCTATTTTTTAAATCCCTGCAAAAAATATAATAAACGTAAAATCATTTATAAATAATATATATACATTTATGTAAAGTGTTTATCGTTAACCGGATATACCGGTAAAATATAGAAATAACCGTTGACAAATTAACGGAATTTACTAAGAAATTTTTAAAGGAAATTAATTAAAATAAAAGTAAAAATTATTAAGGGATGAGAAAGGTTCAAGAGAGAATATAGTAATATAATAGATTTTGAAGAGTTGAGTTGAAAGTGCACTTTCATTACACAGATACAGACGAGAAGTTGTTTAAGAAGTTGTTTTCTTTCCTACACCATAATTTAACATAAGATTATGAAAATGATGTCTTTGTTTGATGGTTATTTTTTTGGAAATAATGGACAGGCATTAGTATTGTATTGATAGTTGGAATTAATATGGACAGTCAGGAAAATTATATTAAAGTTTATTTTTATTTTTAAATAAAATATGAAACGACAAAAAAAAAAATTGAAGTAAACGAACCCGAAAATCTTTAAACAAAAAGAGAAAAAAAAAAGAACAAGAACGAAAAAGTCATTTTTTCCATTTATTTTTCACCAACAAAATAAAAAAAATTAAACAAAATATACAAAATAAAAAAGAAAGAAAAGTACCATATGCACAATTTCCCTATTATTCCATTATAGTTATATTTAATATTTATCTTGAGGCGAAATGAAAAATGAAATAATCCTGTTACGTTTAATCTTAGATTCTATAGATTAATTTTCATTTTTCTATATATGGACAATTTCATTTAATATAATACGATCAACTTATAGATTCAAAATTCAACGATTTAATTCTTTAAATGTTTATTCAAATAATTGAAATAAATTCCAGAACGTTCTATTATCTAATTATAGAATCCATTTAATTGTGCGCACTATAGTGACTTTAAGTTTGATATTTTTATCTATAGAATTATATTTTTCTATGCTTCATTGATAACCAACTTCTTAGATGTTAGAAATTGAAAGTAATTGGAAGTAAGATAAGAGATGTTGGGAGTAATGCTGAGACTTAATTAAGTTGATCTGACCAATAGTGCAGTGTGTAAATCACCGGTCTTTCAGGCGAAAGGTCTCGGGTTCAAACCTTGGTCAGTTCAAAAATAATACATGAAATATAATATAAAAATGTAAACAAAATATTAAATAGAATTATAATTGAATACATGTACCGAGATGGCCCACATGCTAAATACAAAAGGGTCATATCGGTAGATATTTATATCTGGACGATATAATATAAAAAAAAAATAATTAAGTTGGTAATAAGATGAGAGATGTTGGGAATAATGCTGAGACTTAATTAAGTATCTAAGATAGACAGAATCCATTAGACCAATCACTTGTAACTTAATAAGCTTTGCAAGTAATTTCTATTAAATTTTGTTGTTCAACAGGTCGACTTTAAATTGAATGCGTTTTTTAAAAGTGATTTTATTTCCTACACTTTTAAGAAGCATCCATAGAACATTTTAAACATACAATTATTGTTATAAAGGACGATAAGATTTAGATTTTAAAGTTCTCCATTTGCAATATAAATATTACAAATAAAGTTGGGTCTTAACTGGTTAAGGTCTGTATTAGTGTTGGTTATTAAAAAACAATAACAGGATGCATAACTAACGATATCTTTTGTAATTATACTATTACACTACTACTACTACTACTAAAATCTGTATAATCGTACATTTAAAAAAATTTTTTTCTTTTTTTTTAAATTTATTTTGAGAAATTTCTTTTATTTGTTTATAAAAAAAGAAAAGAACCGTTACTTAAATAACGTAACGCCATTCACATATATTTGCTTTGTAGTCATTGACTTTTCGATATTTTTTTTTTGGCAGTGTTTTAAAGAATTTTCAGTTAATTTTTCCAAGTGTTCGTGAGAAGTTTTTTAAAAAATATAAATAAAAAAAAAAAAAATAAATTAAAAAATATGTGATAAAAGTTTTAAAACTGAATAAAGTCTAGTTGTGGTTTATATGGTCGTGTCTGATGATGTTTAACATTATATGCTTATATGTTAAAAAAAAAAATGTAAAAAAGAAAAAAACAAATATATACATATATATATAATATGTAAGTACAGTAAATACTCATGTAATAATCACATTTTGTAGTCGAATATTTGTGTAAAGTTATGAATAAATGTTTGTAATGCAGTAAAAATACAACATTAAAAAAAAAAAGGAACATAGTTCTAAAAATTGTAAATTTAAGGTGAAAAAAATATGTGAAAAATTTTTGAAGTTTCGTTGTTTTTTAATGCGGTGAAAAACAAAAGAATTCGCGGTTTGTTTTATTTTTTTTTAGTTTTTTATTTTTTACTTTTCAAATAAAAAAACCAAGGCAGCGTGTAAATAAGAGATAGTTTTCTTTTTAAAGGTAATTGAGAGGAAATTCTGAAGACTTTATAATTTTTCAGTTCTTCATATATGTACACCTGATATATATGATACCTGATACAAGTTTTTATTATATAAAAAGTATTTTAAGTTTTATAATTCAACCTCAAACAGTAATGAATTTTTTTTTTTAAATTTAACATTACTGCACTTTTTGACAGATATTTCTATACATGAAGAAGAAATTTGACTTAAATATACGGTATTTGACAGTTTTTTTATGTTTTATTCATTATTAAACTTTGAAAGACAAAAAAAACCACGAAACAAATGTCATATATGTATTAATTAAGTGACAAAAATGAATTGTTATGTGTACCAGTGATACGTTTTGAAACAAAATGTAAAATATGCTAGAAAAGTCGTAATATGATGGATGGATAATGTAGAAAAATGGAAATTTGTTGGGAATATTTGAAAATTTTGTTATTATTTTAGAATTGATATCAATATTAATTTGCACTCAATTAATATGTGAGCTTAGAATTACTAGACCTAGGACTATAGAATTGCTTAAAGTGCAATCGATATACTACCATTTTCTTATATTTTATTTACATTTCAGCTATATAATGGAAATTTATATTTTATATTTTGGGTATAATGGAAATTTTTTGTTTATATTTTAATAGAATTTGATTATATGATATGGGTTTTTCTTTTGTTTACATTAAATAAATTTTAATATCTCTGATGGATTATAAAGAATAAGTAAAAATTGTTTGTTTACATTTGATATTATTGTTTGATTACATTTTTATATTTCTTCATTATTGGGTGTTTTTCTTTTTCTCATCAGAGCAGAGTCAGAGCTGTCAAGCAAAAAAATTGTGTTTCTTTTCATGCTCAGATTATCGAGATTATCCTATTTGTATTTCTTTTTTAACTCGAAGTGTGCTCAGAGCGCAATATGTGAGCTCGTAAAAATTTCTCAGATTTCACAAATAAAACGTCAAATTAAGAATAAAATAATAAAAACGTCATTAAAAAAAATCTGGTGCATAGATAAACACTTTTTTTTTCAGTTTATTTTTTTAAATTTTATAAAATTAAATTTTACATAAATTAACTTTGTTATATTTTATTTCTTAAATAAATTCCTTTTTGTTTTTACAACTATCTTATTACATTTAAAATAATGAAATAAAATAAAAAATAATGACGGTAGAAAATAATTTGGATACAAATTAAAATTTGTGCTCTAAGCGTTTCTTTTTCATATAATTCGTTCATATAATAGTTTGCTCTGAGCGCTCGACATCTGATCTGAGCATTGATCTGATGAGAAAAAAAAACGTCCCATTACAATTACAAAACGTCCATTGCTTATCTATTGCTTTGGCATTAGTTTGAATTCAATGCTGAGTAGTTCAATCTTAATCAAATTCAATTTTTTTGTCTTTAAAGAACAAAGTTAACATAAGATATGTAAAAATTTTTTTCTGTTGCTAACCCATTTCAATTATCATTATAATATTTTGGAATTCATTTCATTAGTCTATCTAATGGATACTTCTTCTCTTCTCCATGATAATTTGCATTTTCATATTATGCTTATAAAAACATTTGACAACTTCTTACTTCTTTAATGCATCTGCATCTTTTAAATTATATCTTTTAATAAATTCTAAAAAAAAAGAAAATTAAAACTAATAAAATTTTTTTAAAAATAATAGTAACATAAAATTCATGTGTTTAAAATAATTTCCTTGTGTGCAGCGTTTTTATTTTATTCCACGATATCCTTAAAGGATTGGTGTAAATTTTTATCTAAATTTCTTTTAAAATTGTTTTAAATGAAAATATAGAGATTTTATTTTTAACAGAGGAAAGAGTTTTTATGATTTATTTAAATATAAATATTATTATACTTTTATCATCAACTATTTTAATATTAAAATAAATATTAATTTAAATTTAAGCTTTTGCGTTATTTAAAATTTTTAGAAATTAAAGAAAAAAGAAATTGAAAGTATGTATGTATATATATTTTTTTCAAATAAATTCCGGAAATAAATTTATATTTATTTATTTTAAATTTTCTTTTTTTTTTTTACTGTGCATGTATATTCTTTTTGTTTTATGACTGACACCTATAAGATAATTTAGTAAACATTTTTTTGTTTTCAAACTTTTTAGTACTAAAACTTAATAAAGGATAAACGGATGCGTGTTTAAATTGGGGAAAAGGGATAAAAATAGTACCTATGGAAATAAACTAAAATGCCTTAGCAAACGGCTCTGTAATGTTATAACGAAATTAATTGATTTGTAATGGAATTCTGGGAAATTATCAATAATGAAACCTATCAATATTACACAGCTAACTATGATCTGAAAAGAGGACAGGCATAATACAAATAAAGTGATGATTTTTTAAAATTAAATTTTTTTGGTATCTTTTTATTATTTAAAAAAAAAAATTCTAAAATTAAATAACTTTTTACCAAATTTTACTTATACTTTTAATATATTATATAGTATTATACCCCTGCACATTTAATTAAAAAAAAATAAAATGAAATAAATAAAGTTATGCTTAGACAAAAAAAAAATTTATTTAATTATTATATAATAGCTATGGTTATGTACACAAGTCTAATTTGTCAATAAATCTTTGTAGATATTAAAGAAATAAAGAAAAATAATTGAATTTACAAATAACAAGGCAGAAGAATATAAAAATCAAAGGTTCTTAAAGATACACATTTCTCAAAATATTATAAAAACAGAAGTTTAGAATATTGTGACTTGCATCAACATTTTGTTTAGAATCTTATCTGTGAAATGTGAAATTTAGAAAAACTGTGAAATGTCAAGAGGCGCTTTCCTCAATTTTAAGGAAAACTGATTTAATTAAGACAAGCTGTTAACGTATATGTAAAATTATAATGCTTTAATTTTTGGATTTTATTTTGGAAAAATTGGTATAGGTGCCTAAGTTACAGTTGTCTAAAAATTAATTTTTTGACTCTATTAGCTCTAAAAGAGGAGGAGATAAACCCAAAATTTTTTGACATAACTTATATCAACTCTGAAAACGCTTATTTTAAAATTCCCAGATTTTAACTAAAAAACTTGCAGGAGTTACGTCTTATGAAAATCTTACAAAATTTTATTTTCATATAACGGTAAGTTTAAATATTAAACTGCAAAAAATTGCATATACATATTTTATATTGTTTTATTAAACTAAAAACATGTCCTGTCGTTTATATAAATTGAAAATCTGAAAAACTGAAGAACTTGAGATATAAAAATAGGGTTTTTTGAAACTTTCAGCTGCTCCAACTGCATAATAAGTGGGGTAAAAAGTTGTTCAATAACATTTTGTTTTAAGAAAACTATGCATGGTTAAAATTATTTTAACTTAAATGTTTGGAAATTTTGAAAAGAGATGGGACGGGAAGAGTGAAACTAATAATCATAAAACAAGTTTTTGAAAAAAATTTTGAAAAATGTGCCAAAAATAAAATAAACAAACATAAATAGAAAAAGAAAATAATATTTTCTATTTTAATAAAATATATTATATTTATTGGCTTTTAAAAAACATTCTTTTAAAATGTTTGTAGAAAGTTTGGTAAATAGCTTTTTATTTTATTATTTATAAAAATAATTCCAAAATGATAAATAATAAAAATAAAAAATTTGTTGTCGTAAAACTAAAAATTTTGCATAGAAAGATTCATAAGGATAGTAAATAGTGACGGTTTAACTTTTTATTTTTTATTCTAAAGATTAAATTGATTATGGCTTCTTTTAATTCTTTCAAGAATGTTATACAAAGTTTTATTTTTGTAAACTGTGGAAGCTGATATTTCTCTCGCACAGGAAATGGTTTTTGCTAGTTAAAACTATATCTAACTATACAAAAATATACTTAGCTTTTTTTTCATCATAATGTTAATTATGAATTTATGAAACCGTCAAAAAAATGTAATGATTTAATTTATTTGTTTATGTCTTTTCTGTTTGTGAATGTATAAGGTAGGTATTGTTCTCATACCAAAAATTTGTTCCCGAGATTTTTGCAAATATGCTTTATTCTGATGCGTAGAAAGCTGATCAAAAATTTTTGGCGCTATACAAAAGGTCCCCAAGAAAAAAGTCCCGGAAACTAAAAAAGTATGAAACTTTGGGGGTTGTTTGCATTTGTAAAAGTTCCTCAAATTTGCGGACTTTTTTTCTTTATTTGGAGACATTTATAAAAACTGTATTTTGGAGACTTTTTGCAAATGAAAAGGACTTTTGTGGACTATTTTCGTGTAGCTAAATTTTTTAGCCTGATGAGTAACAACCTTGTTATATAGAACATTTTTTGATCCGAATAACTTTTAAGCTATTAAATGATATAATGTTCCAAATTACAGTATGTCCAAATTCCGTATAAATGTACAGTATGCCTATTATTGAATTGCCTATTATTGCTATTGAAGAAAAAAAAATGAAATTATTAGAAGTTATTTTGCTTTGATATAAATTATTATGTAAAAAATGTATGAAATTTCGCTTTATGCTTTAATTCACTGCAATAGCAGTAGGTTCGTTGGTTTTTTATTTGATTTGTTGTCAACAAATAACTTCTTTCTTATTTTATTTACTACAGGTATATGCAAATAAGTTACACTTCATCTTTAATAATTTTAACACATTCAATTAAGTCAGTCTCTTTCATCCATTTTTCAAATTACACCAAATTCCACTCTCACACACAGTAAAAAATGTGGAAAGAGTGATAAAATGAATTAATTTTAAATTTAGGGGAGCGTATCGAAAGCCGGTTTATCATAATCCTGTTTTGTCAATATCCCGTTTTTTTAAAACCTGTTTTTTAAAATCCTGTTTTTCAAAATCCTGTTTTTCTTAAAAAATCAGGTTATTTTTATTTTTAACCAAAGGTGGAATATATGGTAGCACGCCATTTTCTTGAAAAAAAAAATATCTTAACTCAAAAAAAATCTTGAATCAGAAAAATTAAAAAAAAAAACCCGCGAAAAAAAATTCTTGAATTTATTTATAATTTTTTTTTTATTGCATTTCTCTGCCACATAAATGTGGACAGGAAATTAGCAGCATTTCCTGTTCAAGCGTGGCTGTAAATGTCTTAAGAGGGTATTCCCGTAAGAGGGTATTCCCGTATACGACGTATGTGGTTCGATTCGAACCTACACTTCCTCGGTGTTTACAGCGTATTTTATACGCTCTTATCCACTGCGCCACTGAGACCCCGTCTTGAATTTAATCTAGAAATAAAATATTTAAGATTTTATTTAATGTAATAAGATTTTATTTAATGTATTTAAAAAAACAAAAAAAAATTTTTAACTCAAAAAATAATAAAGTTAAAAGTTTTTCAACAAAAAAAATACCAAGTCAGGATTGGCCCTTTTTCCGAAATATTTATATATGTATATCTATATGTGAGGTTCTGAATTAGGAGGGGTTTTAGAGTTAGATTTAAAACCAGGGTTATACCCTTTTTCCAGAATATTTATTTATATGTATGTGCAAGGTTCTGAATTAGGAGGGAT
The DNA here is from genome assembly GCA_947095535.1 of Poecilobothrus nobilitatus. NCBI lineage: Eukaryota > Metazoa > Arthropoda > Insecta > Diptera > Dolichopodidae > Poecilobothrus > Poecilobothrus nobilitatus. The sequence continues at coordinate 237,053,831 of OX352773.1, read as the reverse complement.
TTTAGAGTTGGATTCAAAAGCACGGTCATACGATTTTGTCAGAATATTAATATATATGTATATGTGACATTAATACTTGAAAATAATTAAATTTAAAAAAATATATAGTAAAAAAGGCGAAGTTTTTCAAAAACTAAATTTAATATCAGACCCACCTTTTTTTTCAAAATAAGCCATTTTTCATTCAAATTAAACTAGTTTTTTTTCATATTAAAAAACAGGATTTCAAAAATTGGATTTTAAAAAACAGGATTATGACAAACCGGCTTTCGTAGTAGGCCCTAAATTTAGGTTATAGTACACATAAAGAAATACAATAAATCAGAACTTAGTTTACAAATACTATTTTGTATTTAACACTTAAATCAGAACACATTTTCAGTTTCACTATGACCGTTCATCCGTCTGTTTTTCTGTCTGTGTGTTTACAAAACTTTTACACTGTTTTACACATTATGCTATAGCCTAATATTAGAATCTTATTTGCAATTAAAAACCAATTAATTTAACATACCAAATTATTCATTTCTTTCAGTTTATAAAATTGGTATTGAGATTTAAGATAGAAGAATGTAATGAACATTTTAAAATGCATGGGTTTAAAAAAAAAATTGATTTTGTAGAACAATTTTGTTATGTAGCCCCCTCTCGTTATGGCGCTACAGCGGCCACTCGAATTTTGAAAAAGCCTTATTTTTAAATGTGTGTTTTTAAAATTTTGCTTAATATTTTTCAATGTGAAAACGCCAAAGAACAGGACTACGATTAAGATTAATATTTTTAGTTTTTAGTTTAGTTAAATGAATATCAAACAATTTTTTGCAATTCAGTATTTAAATTTATCGTTGAATATTAAAATAAACTTTTGCAAGATTTTGCTTCCTTCATAATTCTTGCAATTTTGAGAGAATCAGAATCCCAGAGAAGGTAAGGAAATTGGAGATGGAGAGAATTTTTTAGTTGCATCAGAAATTTTTTTTACACAACACCCCGTTTAAGAACTGTTTTCTATTTTCAGACATCTGTAACTTACCTGTACAAAATTTTACAAATTAACATGTGAAAATTAAAGATTTAAGATTATACTTTTTAAACCCCTAAATAATTAGATTATTATTTAAAAAAAAAAATTCATAATTAGATTATTTAGAGTTTCGTTAAAAATGAAGAAAATGTTTTTTTTATTTTCCACAAATTTTCGAGAAAATTTAGAAAATTTGGTGCAAATCACGATATTCTGAACTGTTTTTTTGTCTTTAAAAAATCTGCGCTTTTAAAAATCTTTGGTTTACATTCTGTCTTGTTTTTATTATCTTTCGAACTTCTCAAAGATTTTTGACTTTTTTTGCGATTGTAAGATAGAAAATTCAAGAAATAAATTTTTCAATCAAACTTTTAATTAAAATTGTTATTATTACAGCTTTAAGTAAAAATATTGAATATTTACCAATATTAAAGTTTTCACAAAACGAGGAAGAGTGCAGTAGAGTAGACTGTGTCAACTCTGGGATACCCGTATGAACGTAATATATCCTGTTTCTATAAAACTTGATCATCTTTTAAAAACATTCAGAGTTTTAGTACCGAACTACAGAAATATATTTATGTAAATTGTGGAGTTGTATGATAGCTACCCGAATCTATTGCGCCTAGCTTCATTAAGTTCCAAGAAATGCAAAAAGCCTGAACCGGCTGCTTTAGACCATTCAAATTTTACAAAAGTTTTTGGCATGCAACTCGACACTTTTTCACTAAATTTCAGATAGCTAGCTTCAATAGACACTGAGTTATTTTGATTTAAAAAGAGAAGTTGTATGGCAGCTACCCGAACCCGTCGCACCACCACAACCAAATTTTGCAGAAGTTGTTGCCATAAAACTTGATCATCATTCGCAAAATTGCAGATACCTAGATTGAACAGACACTGGGTTATTTCCATTTAAAGAAAGACGTTGTATGGCAGCTACTCGAACCCGGCGGCCGAAAATGCTGGAGTTAAATAGCAAAACTAACAATTTTACAAAAGTAACGTAAAAAAATTTTCAGCCTCCTAGCTCCTCTATTTTTTGAGTTATAGTGCGGACGGACACTGAGTTCTTTCATTTAAAAAGAGATTTTGTATGACAGCTACCCGAACCCGTCACACCACCACAACCAAATTTTGCAGAAGTTGTTGCCATAAAACTTGATCATCATTCGCAAAATTTCAGATACCTAGATTGAACAGACACTGGGTTATTTCTATTTAAAGAAAGACGTTGTATGGCAGCTACTCGAACCCGGGGACAGAAAATGCTGGAGTTAAATAGCAAAACTAACAATTTTGTAAAAGTGACGTAAAAAAAATTTCAGCCTCCTAACTCCTTTATTTTTTGAGTTATCGTGCGGACGGACACTGAGTTATTTTCATTTAAAAAGAGAAGTTGTATGGCAGCTACCCGAACCCGTCGCACCACCACAACCAAATTTTGCAGAAGTTGTTGCCATAAAACTTGATCATCATTCGCAAAATTGCAGATACGTAGATTGAACAGACACTGGGTTATTTCTATTTAAAGAAAGACGTTGTATGGCAGCTACTCGAACCCGGCGGCCGAAAATGCTGGAGTTAAATAGCAAAACTAACAATTTTACAAAAGTAACGTAAAAAATTTTGCAGCCTCCTAGCTCCTCTATTTTTTGAGTTATAGTGCGGACGGACACTGAGTTCTTTCATTTAAAAAGAGATTTTGTATGGCAGCTACCCGAACCCGTCACACCACCACAACCAAATTTTGCAGAAGTTGTTGCCATAAAACTTGATCATCATTCGCAAAATTTCAGATACCTAGATTGAACAGACACTGGGTTATTTCTATTTAAAGAAAGACGTTGTATGGCAGCTACCCGAACCCGGGGACAGAAAATGCTGGAGTTAAATAGCAAAACTAACAATTTTACAAAAGTGACGTAAAAAAATTTTCAGCCTCCTAGCTCCTCTATTTTTTGAGTTATAGTGCGGACGGACACTGAGTTATTTTCATTTAAAAAGAGATTTTGTATGGCAGCTACCCGAACCCGTCGCACCAGCACAACCAAATTTTGTAGAAGTTGTTGCCATAAAACTTGATCATCATTTGCAAGATTTCAGACGCCTAGCTTTATTAACTTCCAAGAGGTGCAAGAAGCCTGAACCGGCTGTTCTAGGCCAAACAAATTTTACAAAAGTTGTTGGCATATAACTCGACACTTCTTTACTAAATTTCAGATTCCTAGCTTCAATAAACACTGAGTTATTCTCATTTAACCGGATAAGTTGTATGGCAGCTACCCGAACCCGCCGCACCACCACAACCAAATTTTACAAAAGTTGTTGCCATAAAACTTGATCATCATTTGCAAAATTTCAGACGCCTCTCTTCATTAGGTTCCAAGAGGTGCAAGAAGTCTGAACCGGCTGCTCTAGACCAACCAAATTTTACAAAAGTTGTTGGCATGTAACTCGACACCTCTTTACTAAATTTCAGATTCCTAGCTTCAATAAACACTGAGTTATTCTCATTTAAACGGAGAAGTTGTATGGCAGCTACCCGAACCCGCTGCACCAGCACAACCAAATTTTACAGAAGTTGTTGCCATAAAACTTGATCATCATTTGCAAAATTTCAGAAACCTAGCTTGAATAGATACTGAGTTATTTCTATATAAAGATAGAAGTTGTATGGCAGCTACTCGAACCCGCCGGCCGAAAATGTTGGATTTAAATAGCAAAACTAACAATTTTGCAAAAGTGACGTAAAAAAAATTTCAGCCCCCTAGCTCCTTTAGTTTTTGAGTTATCGTGCGGACGGACGGACGGACGGACGGACGGACGTACATGGCTTAATCGACTCAGAATTCGATTCTGAGCCGATCCATACCTTTGACACTATATCTAGCTCGACTCCTTTAAGGTGTCACAAACGTAATGGCAAATTTATTATACCCTTGAACATAGTTCATACGGGTATAAAAACAAACAAAAAAAGGATTTAAATCTTCAAAAAATATCTGAAAGAATAATTAGAATGGAAAGTTTTAAAATAGATTTTTATTTTTAAAAATACTTAAAAGGAAATAAATTTAATAGTTAAAATTCTTATTTACATCTTCTAACAGATTAACAAACCCTGATATAAAGAACTCCATAAGTAGACTTTTACTCCATAAGTAGACTCCATAAATTGCAACTTTTAACAATTACTAGTCTATACAGTAAATAACACTAGTTAATAGCATTAAGTATGACATAGTTGTGCCAAATTAGGTACATTTAGAATATTTTCATTACCAATTGCATATTTAAAGGGGTAATTAAAAAAAAAAAAAAAAAAAAAATTTTTTTTTTAAATTTTAAGCTAAATAATGAACATTTTTTGTTCTTGAATTGAATAAATTGAAAAATTTAAACATATTTTTAATGTTTTACGATTATGTCTAATTGAACATATGGATTTATTAGTTTTTTGAAGTAATTTTTTTTTTTTTTTTTCAGACAATAAACTTTCTGTTGTACAACAAAAATAATATGATATTTTTAAGTTTACTTTAAGTTAAAATATATATAAAAAATATAATATTTAATTGATTGAAAACATCGTTTTTAATAACCATTTTATGACATTTAATTTTCAGTTAATCACTTTATATTCTACCACTAGTTACTTATTTTTTCCTTTATTTTAATGTTTATTGTCTGGTAAACTGTTAAAAAGTTTTTGTGAATCTGTAATATATGTTATGGTCCGTTAAATTTATGATGATATTATGAGAAAAATTATATGTATTTAAAAAAAAACGAAAACATATTATTTCTTAAATTAAATCAACTAACAATTTATTTTGTATGTATGTATATGTTAACTGTCATTAAGTTTCTTATCGCATTTAATATATTGTAATAGAAGTTGTTTAACTTGAAAAAGGATGGCAAAAGTTGGTAAGTAAACACTTAACAATAAGAACTTTTTATCTGTATACTGATAACTGTATGTATAGTATATATATATATATATATTGCTAATAGAATATATAATTCAATAAAAATCTATTAAATGGATTTATCACTCCATTAGCTAATACATTTATGACAAAAAATAAGAATAAGAAATTGCGTCTACAGCGATTAAAAAACTATAGTGTATATGTATTTAGTATTTATATATAGTTATATATAATTTATATAGAACTTTAATCTGAAAACAGAAGTCGTATTAAATAAATGACCTTTTTTTCTGTTATCAATTATTGTATCATTGTATGTATATATAAATATATAATTAAGGATTTTGTATGTATTTTAATATTTTTTGAATCTACATATATGTGTTTAAAAGTTTAGGTGATAGCAATATTTAAATCCTTGTAATTCTTATAACATATACTCGTAAATAAATAAGATAAATAAATGAATGTATATACATGTCTTTTTATATAATATAAAGAAAATTTTTGTCTCGTCTTATCTAATATTATATTATAATGCACATATACATACATGTATATTAATAACTTAATATCAATATTTGGTCTTGTTGTTTTTGTTAATTTTTCGTCTTTTCGGCTACTGATGTCTTCTATCATATTTAGTTATTAATTGTGTATTATATATCTACAATATGTACGTATTGTGATCTTAAAATATTCTTCATAATTTTAATTTATTTTATTAACATATTATTAAAGTTACAATAATTTAAATATTGGGTTGTAACCACATTTGTTCGGTACCGAAGATGTAAAATAAATTTAGAACATATCATAATATCTAGAATAAATTTGAAAAGAGAATTTATTGCACCAATTGGCCAATAGTTTTAATGCAATAAAACTCTACAATCTATATCTATGATTAACTAGTTTTAGTAGGTTTTGGAAAAATTTGAATAATTATTGATTTATAAAGTTTTTCAGAAAGACCGTATATCAGTTAGAAATATTTACATCGTTTCACAATATTCTACATTGCGAATGTGTAACACAGGTTACCATTTTAGATATTTCTAAAAATTGGCACCTTCTTTAATGTTTTATGTAACAACAAGGGTAACCATTAGATTTTTCTTCACATAGCTTACTCGTATAAAGATTCTTCAATCTATAGTTTGCTCAAAAAAGAAAGACAACAATACCTACTCATTGACTTAACATAAAAATAATTAACTGTAATTTTGTTTATTTACCTCAAATAAATTTTGATGGTGCAGTTTTTTTTTTTTTGCGAGAAATTCCCACCTAATTTGAAAGACACAAATGAAATACAACGCGTGAATTCTTTTTGTTAGTATTGAATTAAAACAATCAAAGGCAAACTATCTTTTGAACCAAACATTAGGTTCGAACTTTTGTAGGAATAAAGGAATAGAAATAAAATTTAATTATAATCGGCCATGACCTTTAATTTAATTGTGAATTAAAATATGAAGTTGAAGTTTTTAGGTGCCTAAAAAGAAATGTTTTATAATTAGGTGAAATAATTTGATAATTACAATTTTATCTTTTTATATTTGAATCGTTTGGGATATCGTAAACTATATATAAATGTAAATTAAAATCACTATTAATATACTTTATGAAAAAAAATATACAAAATTGTCTTGCCCTATTAAAGAAATTTCATTCATTTTAAATAAATCCTTAAATTTGTGGAAGTGTCCTTACAATATATGTGCAACCTCAATTTGCTTTTAATTTTTTGATATCAATCGAGGTTAAATAGAGGTTAAAGTGTGGTAATATACACCTTTTCCCATATAAAATTTTAAAATATAAACATTCAAACAAAGTTTGTCTTTTTAACAACGATTAAATATTTTTGTTTTTTCCTGTTTAGGAAGGACTCTTTTAACATGATGCTGAATAAAATAAGATAAATAAAAATATATTATAAACTTTCAGATTTTCAGACATAAGTACATATTGTATATACATAATTTTATAGATATATATTTTTGTTATAAATAATAAATATTTATAGTTGGTTGGTTGGTCTTCTGTGTAGTTATTTTTGTTGTATATTTAATAAATGGTTTAAGTAAATAAATATTTTACAAAACTTAATAAAAATTAAAAAAAAAAAAAATATTAAAGAATAGAAGAGTAGCTACATAAGAGATCCTATTTTAATAAAATTCCAAGAACTTTATAATTAACTTATGGTATCTTGTTCATTTTAAGTTTACAAATAGGATAAAAATGATCAAAAAGCAAATCATAAATGAAGAAAATCATTTATGGATAAATACGAATGTTGATTGATAATTATTTCGATGAAATTAAATTATATTATCGTTTAATTTATCGGTGGTTTCAAGTTAATTGTTAACTAAAATTTAATTTCTGGTATAGTCTATTGGCATTGAAATATATATGTGGAATCAATTATGCCGTAACAAATTTCTAATGACCGATCGCCAGCTTGAATTGAACTTGAAATCTGTCGTTTCGCTCAAAATTCGGACAGCCCATGGAATTCATGTTTACTATAGTTTGACTTTGTAAAACGTTTTGTTTTGAAATATTTCTATATTTTTTATATAATTCCATGCTCTCTAAATAATTCAATTATTTGTTCGTCAAAACTCATGTTTAAAAACAAGAAAACATTTGAAATTTCATTTATATCGGCTTGTCAACTAATTCTATATTATGTCATTCTGTGACTGCTCATATCAAAAATTGTGATAGATCTATTTTGTCATGAGCATTTTCCCTTTTTCAGCCGTCAGCTTCTAAATGTCAATTTTCAAATAAAATATATGTATGTATTTTTATACTTTGACAGCGAAAAAATTGCTACGAGTCTGAAATTTGTTAGCCGTTTTAGAATTATGAATACTTTTGTATTAAAAATTGTATTGTTTCATTTTCATAGATAAAAAAAAAATTGTGGAAAATTAACAGAAAATTCCTCATTTTTAAGAAAACTCTATATTATTAAGAAAAGTTTCTAACACATCTACAAATATAATTGATGATTGAAATTTTAATTTTTATCTCTTACTTACTTACTCTTACTCGACTTACAAGTGCCTAAAAGTAACGAATTTTAAATTTTGGACCCCTAATAGTTCTTAAACAGTAGGGTGAAGTAAAAAAAAAACGTTTTCGTTTCAAAATTTCGAAGTTGTGACTAAAAGTGTCCGAAGATATGAAATAGTCAAAAACAAAAACGGAGCTTCATAATGGATGGGGCTAGATAAAAAAGTTGTTTCACAATTACATTTTAAATACGATTTATTCATTGTTGAAATTTTATTATTCCATTTTGAATGGTGTAAAGTTTTGTAAATAAGCGGCCAGACAGAGGAACGGACAGAGTGAAACTTTTAAGTAAAATTTTCAAGTGCTTTTTGAAAAACGTGCTAAATAAAATTTATAAAAAATTTTCATTCCCACCTCGTATATATTATTAAAAAAATAAAAATTTAAAAAAAAATTAAAGGCCCTTAGTCTTGTCTTAGAATACATGTTGTGTAAAATATTGAAACAAAGAAGATTACATTTTGCTATCCTTTTGGTGTTTTTGTTCAATTTAATTGCCATTGAATATCAAAAGAAAATTAAAATTACAAAAAACCTAACTGTTGGTACGCTGTGGTTTAGAAAAATATCTGGAAACATAACTGTTTTGAATGAATTTTTTGTTTTCTATTGAAGTTTAAAAGAAAAGTAAAAAAACAAAACTTTAATCCAAATTCTGCTGACCTGCAGGACATAATATTATAGAAAACTGAATTACAATTTTTTGAAATATTTTTCAATTTTTCTTTTAACATTTTTCATGGTATCCTTGTTTGGAATATTTCTTTTTCTTGTAGGTACGCATTGTATAAAAATTAGTAGTAGTAGACGGAAAAAAAGTATTATAGAAGAAGATGGAAAATGTATTATAGAAGTATTGCAATATAATGCGAATCTTTCACTAAATGGACAGTATTTTATTTTTTGTTTTTGTGCATTTCTCTGCCACATAAATGTAAGAAGGAAATTACACAGCCTTTCCTTTTCAGCCGTGGCTGTACATGTCGTAAGGGGGAATTACTCTTACGACGTGTGTGGGAATCGAATCAAGACTTACTCGGTGATTACAGCGTATTTTATACGCTCTTACCCACTTGGCCACCGAGACCCCGGACAATATTTTAATAGTAATTCATATTAAAGAGAAAGCATATAAATTAAAGAATTGAATTGATGGTTAATTGGATTACTGATTTCAGCAGAAAATTAAGTTTTCAATGCAAAGTATATTGATTTTTATTGTTCTACAAATAGACCGGAATCCATCAATCTTCTCCAAAAATGTTTAGAATTACTAGAGTTTTCCCTTTTATTTATATTAAATAACATTCACTCAGTAGTTTAAGCAGACAGTTGGTGCTACAATAGAAGCCACTAAAGTACAAACTTAGTAAGTTCCAATCATTAAAAATTAGAAGCAATGGTTTTTTTTTTAACACACTACTAAAAAATCAATAAAAGAATATCTTATACTAATCCTTATGTATTATATATTTGTATTATATATATACATATATACGTAGATAAATGTATTATGAAGTTATACATATATTTATTACATTTTTTAATACTTTATATCACAATTTTAGTTAGATTTATCTTATTTTTCTTGAAGAAATTGAACTGTAATGAAAAATCGTAACTTACTACGATTTTTCATTACAGTATCGGAATTGGTTGAAAAGTGAAATCTTGCATTTGCTAATCTCACATGGGACAAAATTGCTTATTTATGTATGAGTCTGAAATTCTAGTAGTAATAAAGTAGTAAAGTGTAAATATCAACTATGTACATTATAGAAATAAAAATTACAAAATTAGAATATTTTATAAATGTATAGAAGTTTATTAATTACTTTGTAAATTCAAGATTTGTATAATTTTATTTTATATTATGTATTTTTCAATTGTTACAGGATAGCTTTATTTCATTTTACTTTAAAATATGAAGCCTGCAAAGACTTTTCTAACCAATATTCTATATTAAGAAAGAAAACAAAGTATTTGACAATTTTATATGTCCAACTATAGAAAAATTATTTTTGATCGTAAAAAATGGAACAATATGTTGAGTCACGCTAATGTACCTTCAAGGTTTGTTTTGCCCAGTAAGTAAGTAAATAATGTGATTGGTTATCCTGATCATGAGTGGATTTAATTGACTTTCTTTTTGACGATGGTAAATGATTTTATGCTATACAAAATTCTGAGTTACAAAATTCTGGATTACAAAAATTTAAATTACAAAAATTCGAATTACAAAATTTTGAGTTGGAAAATTCTGAATTACAAGATTTTGAGTTGAAAAATTTTGAATTACAAATTTTGGGTTATAAATTTGAATTATAAATTTCTGTACATTTTCTAAAAAAATGGAGGCTACCATCTCTAATAAATTTATTGAATCTCTGATTTTGTAACAATTCAGAACTTTGTAACTCAGAATTATTTAACTCAGATTTTTATAACTCAAAATTTTGTTACTCAGAATTATGTAATAAAAAAAGTCTTCCTAATTTTGTAACTTAGAAATTTGATACGAAGCCTATAAGGATTCATATGATTTTATTCATGTATTCAAATTTATTTATTGAATGTATTGGATTCAATACATTGCGGATCAGTAAATTCTTATTTATAAGCAATGGTTAAAGCTTAAAAATTTTTAACAAAATAATAAATAAAAAATTAAGGGGCCTCGATGGCGTAGTCGGTAAGAGCGCATAAAATACGATGTAAACACCGAGAGAGTGTGGGTTCGAATCCCCCACAAGTTGTAAGAATATTTCCCCCTTATGACATTTACCGCATCGCCTGAAAAGGAAAGGCTGTGTAATTTTCTGTTCACATTTATGTGGCAAAGAAATGCACTAAAAAAAAAAAAAAAATAATTATTATTAAATGTTTAACGTAATATTTTTACTATTATTTGACTAATAAATTTATTTTTATTATTTTTAATTTAGAAAAATATTGAAAAATAAAAATTTTATAAATAATTCTATTTTTAATAGGACTAAAATAGTTTAGCAAACAATATTAATTTATCATTCTTTCATCTATACTTTATATATTATTATTTTTCTTCTCTATTTATAGACACCGTTTGTTTTTATTTCCCTTGCTTTTCCTGCGTTACTTTTATTATAGTGATTCGTTTTATGAATTTTATAGGTTCGGTCATTCATTTAACGTACTTATATATCCTATAGAATTTTTATTAAATCAGTACATGTACATTGTACATGTACTATTTTAGTCTTATTTTGTACTTGTAAATCTCCTTAAGGATTTTAAAAGGTTATATTTTCTTATTACATGAAAAAACACATACCCATATTAATATAAACATTTTATATAAGTATATAAAATGTATAATATAGTATCGTTATATGTATATATTTGATTGCCCAAAATATATAAAAAATTATAATCATTGGAATCAACTACAACTATTTAATATAATATACAAAATTCAAATATAACAAACCTACATATATACAAAGTTTACATATACAGTATATGTAAAAGAAATTTAGACTTATATAGAATCTCAGACTGATACATGTACATATTATGTATATACAATGTTATCCCATGTGGGATCCGCAAATGCAAGATTGCGCTTTACAACCAATATACCAATAGTATCTTACAATGATTTTTCATTACAGTTTAATTTCTTTAAGGAAAATGAGGAAAAAATTGCAAAAATCTAACTAAAATTAATGTAATATAAGATTCTTTAAGGTACATAAATATGCTTATATATAGAGATAATATAAATATGTAATAAATAGAGAACAGTACAACATTTTTTTTTGGTTTTGTTTTTTGTTTTTATTCTTTTTTTTTACTTTCAAACTATTACTTTCATGTCTAGCACGGTGACAATTTATAGAAACTAGCTTGACTTTAAAAAATTTTTTTTTGTTTTTTTTTTTTTTTTGGGATTCTTTTGTGCGACGGTTAAGAATGGAATTTGCCGCCACTATCGATATCATGATCGTGATATCTGTTTTTCAAAAAAAAAGAAAAAAACAATGTAAAAATAGAAAACTTGTAGTAGAATAGTTAAATTTTAGTTAATAGTAATGTAACAAGTATATTTTTATTTTAATACCAATTAATTTCAAAGTGTTATTATGACTTTATTAAATTTTTTTTAATTTAGCGAAAAATTTGAAGCGCCATCTTTATTTTTGTGTCATTGTCATTTTCGATGTAATTCAAACACTATTTCTCAAATCATAAAATATATCGAACTAGAATTAAGAAATCTAAATATTTATTATTATAATAAAGAATAAAATAATTATACATTGCTATTTACAAAAACAAATTCTAAATTCTAAAAAGTCTAAAAATTAAACGTATGGAAACTTAAGCGGTACAACATTAGTCCCAATGTCATAAGGTCTAAAAAAAAAAATGTCATATGTACAACAAATTTTCCATATAAATTAAAATTGTGATGTCATTTTCAAATATTAGGTGTTTTGACATAAATGTTGGGAGTTTTGTCATTTGTGTTGGGAGTTTTGTCATTCACATTAGAAGTTTTGTCATTTATTAAAAATGTAGAATTCTGTAATTTCTGAAATTTTTAACGATGACTTTGGGAAGGTCATACTAAAAGGGCAACAATAAAAAGCAACAATTTCTCTTAATATGATTAGTTTATATTTCGGTGTTCAGGCGAAGGGTCATTAACTTGTATCATTTGGTGGAATTTAAAGGCCAACATTTTAATGCTTCCATGTAAGCATTTAAAAATTTGTGGAAATTATTGTCTGTTGAAAGTTCAATTTTCAGCTATTTCAAATGCTGACCAGTTTATTAAGTGCTCATATTGTCGCCAAGAAGTGCAAAACACTATAACTGTTTTTAATTAAACGTTTTATGACATAATTTTTTTTTATTTTCCTTCGACGTTATTTTATTTTTATTTTTTTTTAATGTATATAATAAATATACTCAATATATTTTGTAAAAAATTTTTTTTTCATTTATTTGCTTTATTTTTAGTTTTGTTGTTTGTGTTTTACTCTTAGTTTTTACAAGTTTGTGTTAAATTTTCTGGAAAAGGGAATATACCACTTTTTCCAAAAGTTTTACAAAACTGTTAAAAATTTTTGTTAAACCTTCTGGAACAGTTTTGTAAAACTTTTGGAACAAGTGGTATATTCTCTTTTCCAGAAGATTTAACACGAATTTGGAACGGTTTTTTTATTATTTTTGGTATATCCAGAAGTTTCACAAAATGCTACAATTTTTGGTGGGTTCCTGCGCCGCACCGTGACGCTTCGTTGCCTTGTCAGGTTTGTCATTTATGTTGGGAGTTTTGTCATCCGATATTAGACCTTTTGTCATTGACATACTTCCTAATTAAAAATTAGGAGTTATGACATTGCGACTTATGACATTGAGACCAATGTCCTACCGCCTAATGAATAACCAGATATAACTGAAAATATTATTCACAAAAGTACAATGGAATTATAATATGTATACAAGTAATTTCTACAGTCTTTGATTTTTTATTAAAGTCCTTTATATTATAATAAAACACTTTTAGAAACACTGTTTTATTTTATTGCATCGATGATTGTTATCTTCATATAAATTGTCTTTCAATATTGCGGATTACCGGTAGGGAGAAATGACCTGTACTTAAAGAATGTGAAAACAAATCTATAATATAATACACAAGATGTTGGCGAGACCTTGCCAACATGTAAAAAAAAATATTTTATTTCTATAATAAACCACTCACACTGAATGTAAACTAAACTGGCAATGATGAAATCTTTGACTCAAAGTATTATCAGGAGACACAAACCGTTCATTAAAAATACAAATAAATTTAGTAAATATTATTACGAGTGACCAAATTTTCAACTAGAAGTATTATCAGAGAACCAAACCGTTCATTAAAAGTGGGTACAGTTAAAAAGGAAAAGAACATACTTAAAAAACATATTTTCAATAAAAATAAATTGAGCAAATTTTTAATTTTTAAATTTGACCGCCACATCGATTATGATCTGGTCGCAGCGGTAAATTAAAAATAAATTATTAATCTTCTGTTGGCAGTTTTCAATTTTTGTTTTGAAAAAAAATAAAAATAAAAATAGGTACTCTTAATAAAATTAAAGCGCCTGAAAGTGAAAAGAGCAAAGTTTATAGTAAGTCTCATGTTTATAAGAAAAAAATAATAGGCCGATTTTATTTTGATTTTGTTTTCACTATTATAAAAGCTGATAAAAGCTTCGCAACAGACTTTATAGTAGTTTTGTTTATTTAGGTTGAAATTTTGATTTTTAAGCTGAATTTTTGATATAACATAAAATATTCGAATTTTTTTTATTAATATGAAATGCGGCACACTTAAATAATTATATTTCATAACAGATATCAGAAACTTACTAAATATTATAGAAATGGTTATATTTCTTAAAAAAAAAAAAAAAGAAAAAAATAACATAGAAAATATCATTTTAGAAGCCTTATCTCACAATAGAGAGAAATAACATATCTCTTAATTTTGTACTAATTTATTATTAGACCATTAAATTAAAAAGCTGTCGAAAACGACCGTCCCCGAAAATTTATGAAATTGAAAAGAATTTATGAAAAAAAAAAGCCCCCGAAAATTTATGAAATTTCATTATCAGAGACATGAATCTTTTATTAAATATACCAAAGACATCTTCCAAAGTACATTTAAATAAAATAAATTCAGCAAATTTTTAATTTTGAAATTTGACCGCCACATTTATTATGAACTGGTCGCAGTGGTAAATTAAAAATAAATTATTAAATTAAATTTTCAACTAGAAGTATTATCAGAGAACCAAACCGTTCATTAAAAGTGGGTACAGTTAAAAAGGAAAAGTACATACTTAAAAAACATATTTTCAATAAAAATAAATTGAGCAAATTTTTAATTTTTAAATTTGACCGCTACATCGATTATGATCTGGTCGCAGCGGTAAATTAAAAATAAATTATTAATCTTCTGTTGGCAGTTTTCAATTTTTGTTTTGAAAAAAAATAAAAATAAAAATAGGTACTCTTAATAAAATTAAAAGGTCTGAAAGTGAAAATAGCAAAGTTTATAGTGAACCTCATATTTATAAGAAAAAAATTATAGGCCGATTTTATTCTTGATTTTGTTTTCATTAGTATAAAAGCTGGTAAAAGCTTCGTAACATACTTTAAAATAGTTTTGTTTATTTAGGTTGAAATTTAGATTTTTAAGCTAAATTTTCGGTAGAACTGGTATAACATAAAATATTCGAAATTTTTTTATTAATATAAAATTCGGCAGACTTAAATAATTATATTTCATAACAGAAGTCAGAAACTTACTAAATATTATAGAAACGGATATTTTTCTTAAAAAAAAAAAGAAAAAAATAATATCATTTTAGACGCCTTCTCTCACAAAAGATTCATAATTTTGTACTAATTTATTATTAGACCATTAATAATATTGTTAGCCATGGAAAAAAATAAGATTTATTAATCAGATCAGATAATATAATACCTGAAATTAATGATTGAATTTCTGATAATATACACAATATAATGATAAGACCTTGCCAACATGTAAAAAAAAAATATTTTATTTCTATAATAAACCACTCAAACTGAATGTAAACTAAACTGGCAATGATGATATTTCTATATATTTATTTAATAATTTAAAATTTTATTATCAGAGACACAAATCTTGGACTAAAAGTCTTATCAGAGACACAAATGTTTACTTTTTAAAAAGTACTTTCGACACAAAATTTAAAGCAAATTTTTAATTTTTAAATTTGACCGCCACCCATTATGAACTGGTCGCAGCGGTAAATTAAAAATAAATTATTATTCTTCTGTTGGCAGGTTTCAAATGATTCTTTGTTTTGAAAAAAATAAAAATACTCTTAATAAAATTAAAAAACCTGAAAGTAAAAAAAGACAAAGTTTATAGTAAGCCTTATATTTATAAGAAAAAAATAATAGGCCGATTTAATTCTTGATTTTGTTTTCACTATTATAAAAGCTGGTAAAAGCTTCGCAACAGACTTTATAGTAGTTTTGTTTATTTAGGTTAGAATTTTGATTTTTTAAGCTGAATTTTTGATATAACATAAAATATTCGAATTTTTTTATTAATATAAAATTCGGCAGACTTAGCTAATTATATTTCATAACAAAAATCAGAAACTTACTAAATATTATAGAAATGGATATTTTTCTTAAAAAAAAAAAGAAAAAATAACATAGAAAATATCATTTTAGAAGCCTTTTCTCACATAGATTCATAATTTTGTACTAATTTATTATTAGACCATTAAATTAAAAAGCTATCGAAAACGACAGTCACAAAAAAAAAAGACCCCGAAAATTTATGAAATTACTTTATCAGAGACATGAATCTTTTATTAAATATACCAAAGACTTCTTCCAAAGTACATTTAAATAAAATAAATTCAGCAAATTTTTTTCAAGCAAAAAAAAAATAAACGCAAAAGACTTGAAAGTAGTTTCGGTAATTGAAGTAATTTCGCGGCGAAAACTGTTTTTCATCTAAATAAAAATTTTTTTTTTAAAACTAAAGAAAAATAGAGAGTAAAATTTTAACAAATATTAAAATTATTTCGATTATTGGGAGTGTTTTAAATGTAACAAAAAAAAAAATGTCGTAGCGGTTGGTTTTTCGCCGGTTTTTATTGTGCACTTTATATATGTGTTTCAAACAATTTTTGAGATATCGGCACGAACTTTTACCCTGAATGTGTTTTTAGCTTGGACCATTTTTTCTCAATAATTAAAAAACTGTCAAAAATTATCGCCACGAAAACACGGCGAGAATAAATTAATAAACTGTACCTAACATTTTTAATTTTATGTGTTTAGATTTGTTTTATATTTTTTTTCTATTACAAGTAAGTAAGTGATTTCAACGTTTTTTTAATGGTGCTGATGTAAAAATGAAATTTTTATGTAGTTTATTAAGGGAGTCAGTATGATAACGTAAATGTTTTTGAATCTATAGAATTTGTGCAATTGCACAGGGGATTTTCTAGTAATATATATAAATACATACATATGTATATAAAAAAAAAA
The DNA here is from genome assembly GCA_947095535.1 of Poecilobothrus nobilitatus. Taxonomy (NCBI): domain Eukaryota; kingdom Metazoa; phylum Arthropoda; class Insecta; order Diptera; family Dolichopodidae; genus Poecilobothrus; species Poecilobothrus nobilitatus. The sequence continues at coordinate 237,036,665 of OX352773.1, read as the reverse complement.
TGCAATATACGAGTACAATTTTATATAACGTTAGAATTGAATATTTTTATATATGTATACAGATGTGTTTTACATTAAATATACCTTTAAATCTTTTTCGCAAACTTTAAAGCAATCTACAATGAAAATTAAAATAGAACATAGAGAAAATGAGATAGAACGAGATAAAAAAATAAAAACGAGAAAAAAAGAAATAAAAAACAAAACAAAAGAACTAATAGTAAGAATGTGCTGTGGTTGGTAACTTCTTAAACTCCCAAACCTAAGTTTGAAGTAAAAAAAATTTTTTTTTTTTTTTGCACTTATATTTTATTTTTTTTTGTTATTTTGCTTCGTTTTAGATTCAGGAATGGTTCGAAAGTTGAAAATTTAAAACTATTCCATATAATTAATATATATATATGTATAAATATATAGAATAATAATTCAAGATATATATTATATTATATCGTATATATAATGTATATATACTATGTAAAAATAGAAAGAAAATTAATGTTGAATTTGAAGAAGAAAATAAGGAAGTCACGAAATCCCTATTCTATAAGAATACATATATATATATTCCTGAAAAGGAGCTGATTAAAGGCACACAAAATACAATAAGAAAAAAATTAAACGTTCAACCAATATAAACATTAAAAAATATAACTTTAAATAATAATGGTAGAAAATAACAATGTTTTTGGGTATAAACGGTAGGTCATTTTAAATTTAAAGATATTATTATTGTCTTAAATAAGTTCTTTACTATACTAAGAGTATAGTACTACTAGGAGTAGTAGTTAGCATTTAATAAAAATATCAAAAAAAATTATGATGTAGAAAATAATCAAAAAAAAAAAAAAACGCAAATTGGTTTAAATTATATGGATATAGTAGCGAATATTCAAGGTTAAACCTTTAAATTTAGCTTCTTTAGACAACTGTTTAATTGTTTAGTTTCTTTGAGTAGTAAATGCATACAAGCGTTTTCCTTTAGGAATGAATACCAATGTATGTTAAAAGTTGATTTAAAACTAAAATATGCAATCCAAACTGGGGTTTAGTGGTTGCTATACCCTTTTTTAAGCTATCGGAAAGCTTCACTGTTAGATAAGAAAAAGTAAGAAAAATAGCGCATAAGATACGATAGCTTCAGTTTAAGAGGATTTTATTTCTTCCCTTTTACAAAAATAAATTAAACTTTTATTGTAATAACAAGAACTGAACTTGCAGACGATTTCCGACCGACGAACAGAATTGAAAAAAAAAAACAAAAACTTTTGCTAGAACTTTAATTTGATTTTCTAAGACTACGATCACTTGTAAAATAAAATAACTTTATATTCTATATGTTATATGTATATGTATGTATGTTGTTAATCTCTTTTCTCTATACTATAAATTGCTTGCTACATAAGAATTTACCACCTCACTTCACCTAATTCTACATATTTTATGCTACATATATGTATAAGTACATTTGTTCGCGTTTATATTACCTACATATACATATATATTTATATATATAAATTTGTATATGTTAAATCATATATTTAATTCTAGTTGATATTTATTGAATGTACAACATCATGCTTTAAAAGCAGCAGTTATTCTTATTTAACTTGACAGAGCAAGCATTGGTCGTACTCTGATATTCATTTTTAATTTCTGGTATTTTTCCTTCAATAAAAACCCAATTTTGGAAAAAAACAAAAAAAAAAAGAAAAACATCCTAACTGCTGATGTTGATATTGCAGCAGTTATTAAAAGAAATAAAAAAAAAAAAAAAATGGTTTACAGTTGTTGTTATTGCTGCTTTCATAATTATCTATTGTTGTGTATAATTAAATATTTATGTACATACATACATATGTATATTATTTCATATATGTTTTGTCTGTTTCTAAAAGGCAAAAGAGATGACAGTACAATTGAATTAAAGATTGTTTTTTTTTTGTTTTTTTGTTTTATTATTTTGATGAAATTAAAGTGCATGTTCCATTCTTTGGTTCTATCTTTTGTATTTGAACTTGCTGTTTTTTTTTTTTTTTGTTCTTTTCTCTTTGATTCACTGCTATTGTTTTTATTTATAAATAGTTTGTTTTTTTTTGTTTTTGTTATACATAATGTTGTTTTGTGCTTTTCTCTTCTATATAATTTGTATTTTCTTTTTCTTTCTAATGAAAATTAATTGAAACGTTTGAACTTATAATTAAGAAAAAGCGGATGAATTTTTCAACCAAATAATTACATTTTAGGTTTTTTTTTTTTTTTATCAAACATTAAAGTTCCGGTTTTTTAATAAAATGGAAAAAAATTAATTTTTTTTATGAAAAAACAAAAAAAAAGTTATTGTATGTATGTATTTAAGTAATAGAATATTCACCTCGGAAGTGAATAAAATTTGCAAAGATTTTTGTTTTTTTTTTTTTTTTTACCTTTATGTTAGCAATTATTTAATTGTTAAAGTGAAAAAATTTATTGGTTTAAAATTGTTTAAATTTAAAATAAAATTAAGAGAATTAGTGGATTGAACAAGTTTTAATAAATAGTTATAATCACCATATAAACATATACAATTAATATTAAAGGTAATTGTGGTATTAAATTTTAAATTGTGGAACCGGAATAGTAAAGTAGTTTTATATAATAGGTATGTACTTTGTTATAGTGTAGGATTAACAGATGTTAAAGGTTAACAATGCTTCAATGGAAGTTGTACAAGAGTAAATAGAATTCGATTAAAAAGAAAACAAATCGTTCATTAAAATAACATTAAGTTAACATTACTATACAAATCTGATTATCTACTATTATTAAAGAACGTACCTATTGAAAGATCGCGTCTTAAAATCTCGTGTTTCGAGATATTTTCCATAAAAATTGAAATAATTAGTATCTAGGGATTTTGGAGTTGGTTGCAAAATCAAAGTTTCAATAATTTATTTAACAGCAGCTTAGAGGCGGCTGCTTCAACTATTTATCTGTCAGACTAATTATTACGCAAGAGTTTTAAAATAAAAGAAAATTTCTTTGCGTAGACATTATAGTTAAATTATAAAAAACAAGGTAGAATGTAAACCAACGGTTTTTAAAAGCGCACATTTTCAAAACTCAATACAAACTGTTTAGAATTGTGACTTGCACAAAAATTTGAAAATTTCATGTAATAAGAAAAAACGTGAAAATAGGACTTTTTTGAAATTTTGGAATCCTATATAACTAAGAAAAACCGTTAACACACGTAAAAATATATTACTGAACCTTTAATTTTCGTGTCTTGCCGAAGAAAAATTTGTACAGGTGCCTAAGTTACAGGTGTCTAAAAATAGCAAATTTTCAATTTTTAGGGCGTAATAACTCTTAAAGAAGGAGTGCTACCAAAAAAATTTCTGAGGAAACTTATACTACTTCTAAAAATTCTTTCTTGTGTCAACTTCTAACTAAAGGTGTGCCGGAGTTATGAAAAAAGAAATTTCATGTAAAATGTGATTTTCACATAACGGTAAATTTAAATGGTAAATTACAAAATATTACATAATTTTGATATTGTTTTATATAGTTAATAAAATTTCCAGTCTTCTGGCGGTTTTAGATTGCAAAACTATTACGCAGAGCCGATATATACATCTAAAAATAAGGTTTTTTCGCAATTTTGAAGAGCTGCACCTTTGGAACCCTATACAACTACAATAAACATTTAACACACGTAAAAATATATTACTGTAGCTTTAATTTTTATATCTTGTCGAAGTAAAATATGTACAGGTTCCTAAGTTACAGGTGTTTAAAAATAGCAAATTTTCAATTTTTGAGCCCTAATAGCTCATAAACAGCGGATGGTCCAAAAAAATTTTCTGAGCAAACTTGTACTAATTCTAAAAGTTATTTCTTGCCTCAAAATTTCAAACCTCTATCTAAAAGCGTGCCGGAGTTATGAAAGTAGAAAAATTATGCAAAATTTGGTTTTCACATAACGATAAATTTAAATACTAAATTTAAAAAAATTGTATAATTTTGATATTAATTTACAAAGTTAAAAAAAGTACCTGTCGAATGACGTTTTCAGATTGAAAAAATCTTAAGCAGAACATAAGATATATGCATTTAAAAATAGGGCTGTTTCAAAGTTTGAGGAGCAGTAGCTCCGTAATGGATGGGGCTACATGAAAAAGTTGTTTCACAAAATTTTTTTTTTATGAGACCTACCAGACGGACGGACGGACGGACAGAGTGAAACTAATAAGCACATTTTTTCAAAATTTTTTTGGAAATGTGCTAAAAAGTTTTCAATGAAATATTTTTTAAATACTGAATTTGACCGCTATTTCTTTGTTAGCCACTGATTATTATAAAAATATTGTCAATACAATATATATCGCAAAATTGGAAATTTTTAACGGAAATAGAATATTCTTCTTTTACCAAAATTTTAATTCGCGAGATTTTGAGCCACAAGAATTAAAAACAATAGATTTTGAGATACGAGATTTTTAAATGCGAGGTTTTAAGACGCGAGATATTAAGATACGAGATTTTGTGATGTGCAGTTTTGTCACTGCTTCTTAGTATTCCTATATTATTAGGTCTTTCAACAATTTATTTATATTATTAGGTCTGTCCTCATCATTCAGTTTAGTATTGTTCTCGAATACAAACCAGGAAAATTTCCCAGACAAGTGGTCGAAAATATTATGTGCTTTTAAAGGTGGTGACTATTTCTTAGTTTAAATGGGGTAAAAAAATAAATACACAAAAAGTCTTAATAATGCATTTTGTAAATTAAATTGACGGAACAAATCAAAACTTTTTCACCAAATCTTCCTTAAGACTATAAAGCAAAATGGCTGGTTAATTTGAAATAATTCGGTTAAAAAAAATAATTAATAGATTGACGTATTGAAACAAATAAAAAAACGAGGAAGAATACAGTTGCCTTTGTCAACTCTTAGATACCCGTACGAACCGTTAGTATGTTCACAGCCTGTCACTCTGCTTACAATATTATTTTTTTAATATTTTAGTATTTTAAAATAATTTGAGTGAATTTTATAATTTCTAGAACTATGGGTTGTACATATATTCAAACTGTATGTTTATATGTACATTCTTCAAAAGCAGATTCTAACCTTCCACATAACGATTATCAATCCAAAGCTTTTTCAAATATTCTATAGTACCATTTAATACTAAGCGGTAAATGTATATTAAATTTATTTAGTACAAAATAGTAAATATAATTTTAAATATTATATTATATTATATTTAAATATTCCATTGACAGAATAATTTCTTATAAGTACAATAAAATACATATATGTATGTAAATACGGCGCTATATAATATACATCTATACTCTTATCATTCATTCACTAGTGACATATACGATATATAAATAAACATGATATTATATAAGTATGTATTTATATTAATATCATATAAATAAAAATTCTTCAAGCAACCGTTATGTTGTTTATTTATTTACATTTTTATGTACTACGCATTATATCCTCAACAATTTCAAATTATCGAGTAAAACAAAATGGAAAAAATTCGTTAAAGAAATTTGTTAGAAAATTTGAAAAAATCAAGTAACACTTTCGTCAATTATAAAGTAACCCTATATTATTAAAAAAAGTTGTTAACAGAAATAAGAGTATAATGTTGAAGCTTTAATTTTTGTGTATTACTTCAAAAAAATTTGAACAGGTGTTCAAGTTATAGGTGTTTAAAAATAGGAAATTTTCAGTTTTTGACCCCTTACAGCTCCTAAACGGGGGGTGATACAAAAAAAATTTTTGAAATGACTCATACTTATTTTCAAAGATTTAACTTCTGTCCAAACTTCAAGTTTCCAACTTAAACCGTTTAGAAGATAGAAGGGTTGAAGGATTTTGCAAAATTTGAGTTTTGAGAATATATTTATTGTATATATATACTTTTAAAGCTAATAAAAGTAGTAATCGTTTAGCGTTTTCAAAATGAAGATATACCTTATAAAACTTGTGCTATAACAATTTAAATATAAAGCTTTTTTGAACATTTGGGGAGCTGTAGCTCCATAACGGGTGGGGCTACAAAAAAAAGTTATTAAAAATAAAATTAATATTTTTATGAGATCTATCAGTAGTTAAAATTTCATAGCTCTATTGCAAAAAAAATGTGGGGATCTAAAAGTTAGGTGTTCGAGAGCTACCCTAAGGCTTGGTCCAAACTCAACCAAAAAAAATAGGGAACCTACAAATTACTCCCAGAATATTTTGTGTAAATTTCAAGATTCTAGCTTTCTTAGTTTTTGAGTTAGCGTGCTGACGGACATGGCACAAAAGTCTTAGAATTCTGATCCGATCCATACCTTTGAAGGTATATCTAGCTCGCTTATTTCGAGGTGTTACAAACGGAGGAGTAATTTTATTATACCCGATCCTATCGTACGGGTATAATCAATTGAACTTCTTTAGTAACAAGGTAGAATGTAAACCGACGGTTTTTAAAAGCGCACATTTCCAAACTCAATACAAACTGTTTAGAAGTGTGACTTACACAAAAATTTGAAAATTTCATGGCCGTAATTCCGGAATCCTATATAACTAAGAAAAGCCGTTAACACACGTAAAAATATATTATTAAACCTTTAATTTTCATGTCTTGCCGAAGAAAAATTTGTACAGGTGCCTAAGTTACAGGTGTCTAAAAATAGCAAATTTTCAATTTTTGAGGCGTAATAACTCTTAAAGAGGGGGTGTTACCAAAAAATTTTCTGAGCAAACTTATACTAATTCTAAAAGTTCTTTCTTGCCTTAAAATTTCAAGCTTCTATCTAGAAGGAGTTATGAAAGTAGAAAAATCATGCAAAATTGGGTTTTCACATAACGGTAAATTGAAATACTAAATTTAAAAAAATTGTATAATTTTGATATTAATTTACAAAGATAAAACAAATACCTGTCGAATGACGTTTTCAGATTGAAAAAATCTTAAGCAGAACATAAGATATATGCATTTAAAATAGGGCTCTTTCAAAGTTTGAGGGGCTGTAGCTCCGTAATGGGGGGGGGCTACATGAAAAAGTTGTTCCACAAAATTATTTTTTTTATGAGACCTACCTATGGTTAAAATTTTTTTTCTATATCTTTAACGGTGTAGAAGTTTTGTAAACAGACGGACGGACGGACGGACAGAGTGAAACTAATAAGCACATTCTCATTTTTCAAAATTTTTTTGGAAATGTGCTAAAATAAAAAGTCTTTTATAAAAACGTAAAGACGAACAAATTTTTAGTAGACTGCCTTACTACAGGATCTCAACATAAAATTATCCCAGTTGTTCTTCAATGTGATAGAAGATTCTTTACTTAATTTTAAATTGATATTTTTATATGTATAAGTATATAAAACAAAAAACAAAAATTTGCCGATTTCTTTACCAAAATTCTAAAATACATTGACAGAATAAATTTCTTTCGGGAGGGACATTGGCTACTGCTAGGATGGAAGTTAATGAGAAAAAAATAATAAACTTTTCTGTCTGTTTGTCGAAACTGTCGTATCGGAACAGGTTAAAGGATTGAAAAAGAAATTATCCTACTGCTAGATAGCAAAATTTAAATACAATTACCGCAATAGCACCAATCAAAAAACGTTCTAAAAATATATTTTCTTTATTAGTTTTAAAATTAAAAAATTGGAAATTAACTCAAAACAAAAAAAAAAAAAATCAAGGAAATAAAACGAAATTAAAAGAAATTTTTTCTAAACTTCAAAACTTCTCCTTTAAAATAAAAAAAAGAAAAAACAAGGTTTTATTCTTATCAAAATTGTGTTCCATCATTTTATGCTCAAAATTTTTTTCAAATCTTTAACACTTCACTTGTTATTATCATGCTTTAATAGTTTTTAATATTAAAGAACAACTTAACTTTTTACTTTGACATTTTTTTTATACTCAATATTATTTTTTAACAAAATCGAATTTCCTAAACTTTCATGTTCTGTTGTCCTTTTTTGTCAGTTTTTTTTTTTTTTTTAAAGGAAAGAATAAATTTTAATTAGATTTTAATGGTTTTTTATTAAAAGAAAAAAAAAAGTTTTATCTAACACGCAAACTTGATTAAAATAAACTTAAAGCAAAATATAATAAAAAAATTAAGACACATTAAGTCAGTTTAACTTTTTAATAGTTATTAATTTTTAATACAATCATATACGTATATTCTGTACTATAGGACAGCTAATGGTAAATTTTTAAAAGAAATTTGTTAAGAAAAACTTGCTTTAACTGTTATTAAATGTCCGATAAGGGGAAAAAAAAAGAAAATATAATTTGATATTTTAAATTGGTGAACCTTTTCATTCTATTAAAGAATTATTTGGCTATAAAGTTAAAAGGATTTTGTTGCGTCAATTGATGACGATGGTGTCGAGAAAGTGACTTAATCTAATAAGTTGTATAAGAGTAATTTAGTTATTATAAGTTGTGTACGAATTAAAGAATTTTTATAATATAACGGTACCCGATGCTAACAATATATATCTAAAGAAAAATATACTATTTTGATAAATGTATTAATATTGTGCAAGAGAAAACTTATATAAAACTTTCTTGATATAATAATATATTTAAAAAATTTTATACATTTTTAAAATTACTTTAAACCGGTTGTACTCTTTTGAAATATAAAAAAAATTATAATAAAATTCAACCGAATTTATTGCAATCAAAAGATCTGGTCATTCTAAACGAAGGCTTTAGATAGTTTTTCTTTTTTTATGCGCTAGCCAAACTCTAAAAAATGATTCCTTTGTACATTGTTGGTTGGCTGTTTGACTAAATGCGGCAGCAAATGAAGAAGGAACAAAATAGAACAAAAAGGAGGAATTAGAAGGTAAATTGTATACGAACTTAATAAAATCTTTTTTAAATAATTACAAATTGTAAAATCGAGTATTGCCAACAGAAGGGAACACAATTTATGGTAGCATGTACAATATTTTAGCAATTCTCTTCAACAAATAAGTTTCTATAATCAGTTTTAAATCATCTAGGAATTTTGACAAATAGATATGGGTCAATACTGCCTCTTCTGTGTTACATTAAAATTATTTGAGAGGAGGTATTAATGATTTTAATTTGATTGGAGAAAGTATCGTTGTCCAGAAGGTATAGGTAAAAAAAAAGATATAAAGCTTCAATATTTCGACAAATGCGATATGCAAATGAGATATTAAAACGACAGAAACTAGGACTCGATGAAACTCAAGAATCCAAATGTGTTATTTTTTTCCGAATATTTTCCAAGTCTTTTAAAATATCCTTTTAAAAAAAACATTAAGTAAAAATACAGTATCCTTTTTGTATTTAGTATATTTTATATATTAGTTATGTTGTATTTTTTATTTCAAAGGATGTCTTAAACTTGCTTCATTAAACTTAACTAAGGGTACATGACTAAAAAAAAAAAATTAATAAATTAAAAATAGAAAAAAAAGAAAGAAGTTGTATAACAGAAAAGGAAACTCACCATTTAAACTTAAAGAAAACCGGGAGCAAAAAAAAAAAAAAAGTTTCTTAATTAATGAATATAAAAGTAATGAAAAGCCGGGAAATATTAAGAAAACAAAAAAAAAAACGAAAATACATTGCACATAAACACGAAACGTATATATTTGTTTATTATATTAAATAATATTATACATTCACAATATACCTTATGAACACTTATATAACATTGCACATAAATAATAATAATATATTAAGACTTGAAGCATTTTTGGATTAAGTTTTTTTTTTTTTGAAAAAAAATTATGAATTAGTTTTTTAAATAAGTTTGAAAGCAAAAGAAGGGTTAAATTAAGTCAAATATTATTTAAATATTTGTTAATATTTGTGTGAAATGTTTGTTATTATTTTGCAACTCTTTAGAAAACTTTAAGATGGATAGTATCTACTTACAATTTCATAGCTGCGGAAGTAGTAGTGGAAATAGTCGGGATTCTCTTATTATACATGGTCTTTGATTATAAGAATATTAGGCTGGTTGCTCAAGATATTTTTAGGCTAACTTTATCAAACAGTTAGTTTTCTTTGAAATAACTGGTTTGAGAGTCATTATAATGCGCAAGACAAAAAAAAAAGGAAATTGTTTTTCTAGATATTTATGATGAGCCATGACTATGATTGTTTAGCCATGACTATAATAATAGTTAGTTTTTTATCAAATGATATTTAAAAATATTAGCCTAGAAAACTTTAATATGCTGTCCATATGACTGTATCAATTCTAGGATGTATGAACATCATTTTCTTTCCATAAAATTTAACCATATTTTTTTTTAGAAAACTTAAGACTTAATATCTGACTTAATTAAATAATAATTAACTCAGATATTAAATCGTAAGTTAAGTCGAGATAATATATTAAGACATTAATAAAATATGAGTATATTAATTTGGGAGTTATCCAGCCAATGGTGTAGTAGTTCAGACATCGTCTTTTCATATGAAAGGTTTCGAGTTCAAACCTAGGCTGGGTCATATATGATTAATAAAAATAATATAGATTTTTCTTGTAACGTATCGTTATAGTAAAATATAACTAAATTAAAAATAAGTATGTATACATATGTCTTATAAATTCTTATAACAAAATAATAATAATATAAAACATAATTCTTGTATAAGATAATACATGCCGTATAGAAATAAAAGAAACGTCTTAATTTTGTACAATAGTCGAGTAACCAACGGCTACAGTAACGGCTTAGTGAAATTAATGATTCATGAAACTGAAGCTTAGTCAAATATGAATAATAAATAACTTAGTGGATGTCCTATGCTCCATATAGGCGTGGAAGGAAAAAAAAAAAATGTTGCAGTTAATTTCGCGTTAGACTAATCAAATTATATTTGTTATGACATAAAAATATTCGTTGACATTAAACTTAACCCCTTTTTTGTGTAAATTTTAAACATTCAGCTCTATAGACACTGAGTTGTGCTCGTATAAATAGAAAAAGTATGACACCTACCTTAACCTGCAATAGTATGCATTTTATGCAGTAGTCCAAACAAGATTTTGGAAGATGTTGGCATAAAACTCAAATTCTTTCGACAAGATTTCAGTAATCCAGTTTAATTAAACACTGCGTTATTAGCATATAAAACAGTAGTTGTAAAGCAGCTATTTGATTCAAATCTCCTGGTTGAATGTGTTCAATTTTAATTTTAATATGAATTTATATAAACATGAAATTGCAAAAATTTCAAAATTCTATATCCGAGTTATCGTGCGGATGGAGGAACAGAGGCGCATAGTTAAATCGATTTAAAATTCAATCCTAAGTAAGAATATACATATATATACTTTTCCATATCTATCTCGTCTGCTTTAAGCTGTCACAAACGTAATAACAAATATAATTTACCCTTACAACTTAGTACGTTCGTACAAATATAATAAGGTAGGTATCGAAACTTAGCTAAGAAAAAACTCTTAAACTCGGTTAATCGGTTTATATTAATTTCAGTATTCTTAAAAGCGGACACGTTTTATGGATTCTAACAAAGGCAGGAAATTTTTAAATGAAAATAAAGCACATGAAAGGGTAAGTTAAAAGTTTTTACAGTTACAATAAAATTACAACTAGACTACAATGTCTTAAAAAGAGTTGTATTTTAATTTTAACATTTCGAAAGACTTGGATTTTAAAGTGTTTTACTAAATTTGTGAGCGTCGAAAATAGAACGTAAATTAAATGATTGACCCTTAAAGTGTATTGTCTTTAATTTAATTTTTTTCAAATCGATGAGTACAAAATATTGTTAGAAAAATTTTGAGTGGGTTCAGTTTAATTATTGTGTAACATGTAAAAAATTACTCCTTCATGAATTTTTCGTACTTTCAACATCTTATTAGTAATTATTGAGTTGTTTTTTTTTGTTCATTGAGCTAGTTTACGATTTTGAGATTTTTCAAATCAAATGTTATTGTAAAAGGTATAGTATATCTCAACTTAAAATCAGTCAAATATTGAGATACCCTCTAAAATTTTTAGATAGACTCTAATTCTTTAATCTTTGTTTTAGAAGTTTTTGCTTTTGTATTTGGTAAGAAGCTGTCTTTAGTGACACGATTACAATAATTTTTCACCTTTAATATTGACGAACCTACTTAATGAATGAACCCTTTAATCAAAATTATAATCTTAATCAAAAAAGTTAAGAATTTTAAAAAGTTTTGTATTGTCAACAGTGAACAGCGCAAGAAAAGAAATAACAATCTTAATAAATCATTACAACAATACAGGCAATAAAAATTTTATCCCCTTTTCTTATAAATTCATTTTTGTCGTCATTACTTTAATTTAAGTGATTTAACAAAAAAAAAAAGAAAGAAGGACATACTGCAAAAGGTAACTGGAGCACATTAGAATTTTTTTTTTTTTTAATAGAAGCAAAAAATAACAAAAACAGTTTTTTTGTTCTTTTGATTAATTTTTCCCTTGTTTTTATTTTTATTCATTCAATTGTTGGAATCGTAACTTAACAGTCCTCGCAATAAATGCGTTTCTATAATTCAAACAATGTTATAGTGAATAAAATAACAAAGAAATGAGATATTCACATTAGAAACGCAATAACAACAACAATTGAAATCAAAATCAATAGATGGTTTTTTTTGTATTGTTATTTGATATCACCACCTTGTAGATTATTTTCTATATACTAACGCGAAGAAGAGTTGAATCACAATAGTTTAAAATTACGTGTTTGTATAGAGTATAAGATTGCGTATATTATCTCATTGTATTTATTATAAATTAGTGTTAATTGCCACAGTTACTTAAATGATGCCAGACTTAGACATCTACTTTTGTACCAATATCTCATTTTCTTATTGAGTTTGCTAGTTTCTAACAAGCATCAAACACTACATTTTGCATTTTACTACATTTACTGTACATTTTTTAATATCAATTTAAGAAAAATTAAGCAAAACAACTAAATAAAAATAAACAATTTTTATATTATGACTTTCTTTTAAAACACGAAAAGGTAATTTTATTTTACTGGAAACTAGGATTTAACTACAAAGGTATTTTTATTATTAAATCCTTTAACCAAGAGGTTATCTTTATTATTAAATCCTTTCCTCATCAATTTCACCAGTTTTCCTAAATCTACACAAATTATTTATTTTTAAGAATTCCATCATTCCATTTCTTAAATGTGAATAATTGGGTCTACACAGAGGGTAATGATACGTACATTGTATGTTTAGAGAAAATGTAAAATTACGCAAAATAAGTTTCTGAAACTCGTCACAACAATGAAAATCTGCCCAGAAAATTAAAATTAAATAATAAATAAATAATATAGTTTATAATATTGTATTTTTTCGATAACAGTTTTTAGTATCATTGTCTCTCATTGTCTCAATAATGGTTTTAAAACCAAGAATTATAAACAAAGTCTAATATTCAACAGAAAATATATCGATTTTCCTTCTATAGGTACAATTTTAGATAAGAGCAATTCTAAGTCTACTGCACTTGCAATCTGATTTGGTTTATAGACCGATATGGAATTCAATTTCTACTGTTTTAAGGGGTAAATATTCTTATTAAAGTTTAATAAATAATACAAATTCTTTCTGTTATGGCGACTGATCAAAATTTGTAAGTGGTTATATTTAAAAGAACTAAGGGAAAAGTAACGAAAATGTTGGTGAATATTCTGTCCTGTCGTCTAAAATAATTATCTTTAGATATTTAGATGTAATAGAATGTCAGCTTCAGTTTCAATCATCCTCATACTCAATTGATACTGTCGGTTGTTGATAAATCTTCGATAAGATTAAGAATTTTTATAAATTATATGAAAGAAAATTGTTCTTTCAAAAATCTTATTAGGTGACAGTTGATTTGTTTAATTTTGTACCTCATTCTATAAAACGAAAAATTTATATTTAACTTTTTTAAAGGGAGCAGAATCAGAACGTCACAAATTTCTATTCACTAGTTCTTTTCATTTTATATCATTTGTGTAATAGTGTAAATTCTTTTTGTGTTGGTTTCATAAAATTAATTTCGAATTAACAAAACGAAATTTTTTTTAAATGATATTGTAACAAAAAAAAATCTATAATTCACGTAATATAATGAAATCTTATAATTCACCCTTATAGATTAACTATAATATGTTAGTGATCACGTGTTTTATTATTTTTTTTTTTTGTATTACAAATATGTTTTTTTTTCTTGACTTTTATTTTGTACGCGATGCCATGAAAGTGTTAAATTCTTCCTATTACAATATACTGTTATTATTCTTAGGTTATCGTTTACTCTACAACTATAAACCCTATTTTCGTTGAAGATTTATGTAAAATGTGAATTTCAAATAAATAAAAAAAAAAAACATATGAAGAAGGAAAAAAAAAACCGAAATAATAAAACAAAAAAAAAAACGGAATTAAAATACTCTGTTACATAACAGCAACTAACGGTATAACGGGAAGGTAATTTTTTTCTTCAGTTTATTGTTGTATTTTTTTATTTGCGTGGGTGTGTGTGTGTATTTTGTTTTTAAATTATATTTAATAATATTAATTATTATGTTGTCTATTAAAATGTTCGTTAGTCTGTCGCATCTATTTGTAAATTATTCTATGAAACATTGTGATTATACATCAATCATGTTTATAAAAGTTTTGAAAGGTCTAAATGCAACGTTCAAGATCCAACGTTTAAGTGCCACTGTTCAATTTAAATTTTCCTCATAATTGCAAAATATTTTTAAAAGTGGATTTCTTCAACGAAAATTGTTTTAATTATTTTAACTATTTTTGTTTTTTTCAAGTTACCTTGTATTCAGTTACCTTAACAAGTTACCTTAACATCATGGCATTATTTACTTATACTAATTAAGGTTACTTAAATTTTATTAATCATTCATGAAAATCAGTGTGCATGGTAAAACAAGGAAAGAAAAATTGTTTTATTGATCAAAGATTTTAGACAGAATAAGCCAACCTAAAAGATTAAATGAAGTGGTTACAATAACGGAAAACAAATCTTATGTTAAAAAACTAACTCTCCATTGTACAAGAAAAAAAGCCAAAATAAAAATTTGAAGAAAATACTAGATAATATTGAAGAAAGTCATTATTTTCAAAGCTTTATAACTCAAATACTACTAAATATTTATACCAATAATATTTAATACTCTTGATCAAGCAATATATTTGTACTAAAGCACATAACCTATTCAAGTGATGATGTTATAAAAGAAGATTTATAAAAAGGAGGTGGTGTTTAGTACGTTAAAGTCACACGATATCTCGTCCGATGATTCGAACGCAAAAAATAAAGCATGTCAAAATGTCAAACTAAAATTTTGCAAAATTGTGAACCACTGTATTCCCAAAATTTTTTAGTTAGAAACTTGAATAACCATAAGATATCTTAGTACAAGTGTTTGTGTCTCCCTATAATTTAAGATAAATATAGAGTAATAAAATAGCTTGGAAATCTGATGAAATTTTTTATTTTAAACGGAAGTGTCTATAGAAAATATACTGGAATATTTTATATTATAGTTTCCGAAATGAGTTACTTTGAAAACCCTTAGTTTAATACTAACTTATTTTTATTCTATGTTTTACACTTTGTTGCATTCGCTATTATTATTTCTCATATCATTTTTGTTACTGTTTGTGTTAGTGTTGCTTTTTGTTATTTTTATTGTTAAATGTGCGATTGTTCATATAAAAAAAAAAAAATTATATAAAAATTTCAAACTAATATCCATGCTACTCATATATATTCCCATTGAAAAATCCATTGAATTCCTGTATTATACCGTTATTTGGTATATATTTCGTTATTCTTATTTTGTGTCGACGACATCGAATTTTGTAAGTTTTTTTTTTTTGTCAAGACGTTGCTTTACATTTTGTTTACTACTATGACTTTATTCGCTTTTTAAATCCCTACGTATCCTTATGATTTTTTAGTTTATTTTTTTTTAGTTGTTTTGTTGTTTTATTTTATCCAGGGATATAAATTTAGTATTTTTGCAACGAATAAGAAAAAAAAAAAAATTAAAACATTAAATTTTTATTTAAATTTAATTTTTTTTTCTTGAATTTTTCTTGACATATTGGTGATAAGATTTTATGTAAATTTTTCTCAGATTTTCTTTAGCTAAAAAGTACGCGGAATGGACGCGAAAAATTTAAATGAAAAAATAAACAAAGATATGGGAATTAAATGATTGTGAGGTTTTGTTGTAGAAGAATAAAAATGGCAAAGAAATTTTATGGTCTAGTACATGCATTTTATTAAAGTTCTATTTAG
The DNA here is from genome assembly GCA_947095535.1 of Poecilobothrus nobilitatus. Classification (NCBI taxonomy): domain Eukaryota; kingdom Metazoa; phylum Arthropoda; class Insecta; order Diptera; family Dolichopodidae; genus Poecilobothrus; species Poecilobothrus nobilitatus. The sequence goes on along the minus strand of OX352773.1, from coordinate 237,020,322 downwards.
AAATTTTATATCAAATATATATATACTTAGGTTATACGTATAATATTATATAAGGATTAGTAACTTTTAAAAATTTAAAAATTCAAGATTTTATTTTTCTTTTGTATTTTCATTTTTACGTTTTAAAAGTTTTGTTTTTTTATTTCCTCTTTGCGTAAGGATGGTGAGAATCATCGAAAGATACTGTACGCAATAAAGTTATGTGAGACTTTAACTCACTAAGCACACCAGTCCCGTCTTAAAATATTAAAACTAGTCTGAAAGACTAACCATTAATTTTGCGTTAATTTTTATAGATCTATTGAAATTACAGATCTTCGTGAAGAAATCTAGGCACCAAGTTATTTTAAGCCTTTTACTGGTATATATACAAACTATACAAACAACACAAAATAAATTGTAAAAAAATTTCATACGAAAACAAAAACTTTGAAAGTACCTATACCATATATATTTTTTGTAGATTTTGATGACATTTTCTTAAATAATTCTCATACAAAATGATTTTTAGGCATATGGAATAGAAGTTTTGCGATTATTTGAACAAACCGAAAAGAGTTTCGACAAAAATATCGTACAGATTTCTACAATTAATCTCATGCCGTACGACCAAGAAAATATGGCCGTCGTACGACAACAAAAAAACGGACAACCTATTGAAACTATCTCGGCGGGACATACCCAGAGCAATAGATGTGTTCACGGGACACTGGTCAATTGGCGAACATGCGACCAGATTAGGTATTTCATTCAACACATCATATCGGAGTTGTGGTGATTAGAATGAGAAGGAAACCATTATACACTTCACTTATAAATGCCGTGCGCTGAAGAGTAGCTCCATAGCCATGCCATGAATTTAACGATCTTAGCGTTCTAACGGCTAAACAACCTGCAGAAATGGTAAGGTTCCTGAATGCCGTGAAATGAATCTAAAATTATACACGATATTGCCTAAACATAAGCCTTGTGGTCACGGTAGTGGTACCAAAACGGTGCTAACGCGCTAATTGTGGTCTTGTCATGGCTGACAGAACCAGCCACGTGTACCAACCAACCAACCATTTACCATAAGCATATTGAGGGTATAAATATCATTTTTAAAAATTCAAGACATAATTTACATGCCAAGTGACGCTTTATTCACTTGTTTGATGAATTTGTTTTGCGAATAGGATACAATCGGCAGTACAATCACTTGCCTACCTATACTAAGTAACTTGGCGATTTGTGTGTCGCCAATTCACTTAGTATAGGTAAATCGATTTTTTAGTAGGGAGATTATTTAGTAAGTTTTATTCGTTGCTTATAATTATAATTGTTTTAAGCTATAGTTAAGTTACACCACCATATATAGTTTTTTTTGCTTAAAAAAGAGTTTTCGATTGGGTATTTTTTCTTTGTTTCAAAATAAATACTTTGTTTATGTGCATGGAACAACTTAACCTCGAATTTTTGGTTTTTTTTTTTATTCTTATAAGTATATCACTTTCATTATCAGCATTACATTATCATCTTTTATTATCCCAGTAAATTTTTCAAAATTCAAAAAATGCAATTTTTTTTTAACTGTTTTACTCTACATTTCTAAAATGTATTCTATAATATCTAATTTTTTATTAAATTCATAGTATTTGAACCTAAATATATAATATGTGCCTCCAACTTTTTAAAATAGATTTTTTACCTATTTTTTTATAAAGAATTTGTTACAGAAGCATTTTTTTGCGAAAATTTCGAAGTCATGGTAGGTATTTATTATGCAGGTCTTATTTTGTAATAAAAAAAAAATTAATATCGTTTAAAAAAAAAAAAAAATTACAATTAGGTCCCTTGTAATCTTTATTTTAATATTTTCATATATTTAAGTTTCATTTCAGGTCACATATTTCAACTTTTATTCAGGTTAAAAAATTTAGGAAACATAAATTCTAGGCACAACTTATTCTTTTACCTAAATGAACAAACAATGGGGGTTTTTTTTTGTTGTTTTCTTTAATTTAGAAAAAACCTTTAAAATTATGCTCTAAAAAATTTCTTTAGGACAATGAAAAAAAATTAAAATAAAAAATTTACAAAAAGTGCATATATTTTCACTCTACTTCATTCACTATTTACTGTTAATTTAGAAAGCAAATAAAAAAAAAAGGAACGAAATAACGGTAAAATTCTTTTTTAATATATACTTTAACTAAAGTTTAATATTAAAAATTTTAAATATTTTTATAATTTAAATTTCTTTTTTGTTTTTTCTTTCTTTCCGTTTTATTTTCTTTTATTACGTTCCCGTTATGCCTTTTAATTTTTTCATATATTAGTTAAGGCATATTTATAGGCACATAAATATAAAAATATTATTTAAAAAAAATTTTTTTTTTTATTTTTTGTTTTTGGTTTTTATACGGAAAAATTTCAAAATAGGTATATGAAAAAATTTGTGACCAATTACTTTATTTTACTTTTGTTAATGTTTTTTTTTTGTCAAATTCTTGGGCTAAAGATTTTTTAAATTTTGTATCATAAGAGTTCGTTATACAACTAAAGTTATATTTTTCAATATGACCCCAAAGGTAAGAGCATTTAAGTAGAAAATTGAATTCAGAAAATTTGAGTAGTTCAGAAAATTTCAGATAACTTTTTTATATAAAATTCGTACTTTGCAAAAACAAAAAAATGCTTTATTAAGAGAAACTTTCACTTTGAAAGAAACTATAGTTAAATTAAAAATTATACTAGTAAACGTTGGAAGTGAATAAGAGATCAGTATCATCTACATCTAAATGAAGCAGTATCATCTACAATCAGATCAATTTTTTTTTTTTTTTTTGTTACGTGGATTGGTGTGGAATCTTCGAAAGATACAGACCGCCCCGTAGCAGAAGTGTATGCCGGATTCTTACCGACTAAACCACACCCTTCCCTTATTAAAACTAGTCAAACTGACTAACCATTAATTTTTTGCTATCATGTTATCTTTCAATATAGGTTTTATGTACTTTCCCTAAGGAAATCTGTACTTCGTATTATATCTAAAGGTCTTTTTCTTTTAAGCCTTCCTATAATAATTTGATTATTTATTAGTTGAGCAGAATCAGATCAATAAAGAGATTATAAAAGATGTGATTTCGGACCGAATTTTCCAAAGAAAATTAAAATATCAAACAGATTTAATGATGATATTTTAATCTTGAACTTTTTTTTTGTTTAAATAACAAAGTTAGGATATGTTCACATGGGATGCATGCCCTTATGATTAAATATGTTTTAGTTGGTTCGAAATTGATGTACTATATTGCTTGATTTAATATTGATATTCAGTTTTTCGCTTACATTAAATTTACATTAGATTTTCCAACTAGACTTTTTCAATTTTAGAAAAAGTCGACAATACAAAGTAAAAAGTACGCTTTTTTATAACACCTTGATAAGTAAATTGAAAGCATCACCCTTAATTTATAATTGTAACATTTTTATTTTAGTTTTTGGTTTTTTTTTTTATGACGTCCTGTGGTTAGTCGTTTTTATTTTCTTTTTAGCACATTTCCAAAAAAATTTTGAAAAAATGTGCTTATTAGTTTCACTCTGTCCGTCCGTCCGTCCGTCTGTTTACAAAACTTCGACACCTTTAAAGATAGAGAAAAAAAATTTTAACCATGGGTAGGTCTCATAAAAAAATAATTTTATGGAACAACTTTTTCATGTAGCCCTATCCATTACAGAGTTACAGCCCCTCAAACTTTGAAAAAGCCCTATTTTTAAATGCTTTAAATCTTCATAACTCCCACTTTTAGATAGAGACTTGAAATTTTGAGGCAAGAAAGAACTTTTAAAGAATTAGTATAAGTTTGCTCAGAAAATTTTTTTTGGACCACCCTCTGTTTATGAGTTATTAAGGCTCAAAAATTTAAAATTTGCTATTTTTAAACACCTGTAACTTAGGATTAGGACATTTTACTTCGGAAAGATGTAAAAATTAAAGCTATACTAATATATTTTAACGTGTGTAAAAGGTTTATTTTAGTTATATAGGGTTCCAAAGTTACAGCTCTTTAAAATTGCGAAAAAACCTTATTTTCAGATGTATATATCTCAGGCTCTGCGTAATAGTTTTGCAATCTAAAACCGCCAGAAGACTGGAAATTTTATTATCTACATAAAAGCAATATTAAAATTATATAATATTTGTTAATATACTATTTAAATTTACCGTTATGTAAAAACCACATTTTGCATGAAATTTCTTTTTTCATAACTCCGGCACGCCTTTAGATAGGAACCTGAAGTTTTGAGAAAAGAAAGAACTTTTAGAATTAGTATAAGTTTCCTTAGAAAATTTTTTTGCACCACCCCTTGTTTAAGAGGTATTAGGGCTGAAAAATTGAAAATTTGCTATTTTTAGTCACCTGTAACTTAAGCACCTGTACAAATTTTTCTTCGGCAAGACATAAAAATGAAAGCTCCAGTAATATATTTTTACGTGTGTTTTAACTGTTTTTCTTAATTATAGAGGCTTCCGGACTTACAGCCTCTCAAAATTGCAGAAAAGTGTTATTTTCACATATTTTCTTATTACAAAAAAGTACTTAAATTTTCAAATTTTTGTGTAAGTCACAATTCTAAACAGTTTGTATTGTGTTTTGGAAACGTGCGCTTTTAAAAAGCGTTGGTTTACATTCTACCTTGTTTTATTTTAATTTAGTCTTTTCTTTTTTTTGCCTACAAAAAGTTTTGCATAATTTTTAAATGAGTATAAGAAGTTGACGGGGCGCATAGGGTGAATTTTATCCTTTTTTTTATCATAATTACTGTTATTTTATTTATTTTTTTAATGTTTTTTTGTTTTTTTATTTACAGAATGACTTGTGACATGCAACCGGTTGCATACTTATAGGTATATGTTTTTTTTATGTCTTTTGTTTTACTGCTCTTAGTACTGCAGTTGTAGTCCTGCTGGTTTTTGATTTTTAATATTTTAACTTTTAATTAAGCAGTTGTGTGACTATGTGTACATTTTTTTTAAGAGTTTTTTTTATTTCCCATTTAAAATAGGACAACGCAATAATTGTTCAGATATTCGAGAAATTTTTTATCGTTTATAATGCATAAAATATTTATATAATATTATATATTATATTGGTATAATTATACAAATTACAATTTGTATTTTATTTAATGTTTTATATAACACATTGAGTCTCACGGACATCTATGAACATAATAAAAATGCTTGAGTTAAGTCCCATGTGTGCTACCAGTGAACATCATACAAATGTGACAAAATTCTACGTCTACCGATGAACATAAAAACAAACTTACATTAAATCCCAGTGAACATTTTTAATGGTAAAATAACAGTAGATTAAATTGATTAAGGCTTTTGGGAATATTCAGCAAAGTTCACCGGTGATACATGTGGGACTTAACGCAACTTTAATTTTATGATCACTGGTGAACACGAGATTTTGAAACATTTGGGACTCAACGTGTTAAAGATAATTTCATTGTGTATATCGCATAATGTTTATTTTTCAAACCATGATTTACGGATACAATTGGGCTGGAAGTATATATTTTGAACGACTTTTACTTTAGAGAGACAAAATATATAAGGTTAAAAGGAGTCTGTCAAAAGCCTGTATTTCATTGGCCGGTTCATTTGTCTGTTTTTAATTCACTGTATTTAATTAAACTGTTCAATTTCCGCTCCACATTCATGTGGAGGAGAAATGCATTTAAAAAAAAAAAAAAAATAATTTGTTTACTGCGGCAGTCCCCACTCTTTTAAATGTTTTGTTGTTGAAATATGTATATTGAACATATAATTAGGGGATATTTTAGAATTGGTTACAAATGAACTTCAGTGAAATAAAATACAATCAAATGATAAAAAGTCTTGTTATAGTAACCCAATTTATTTCTATTATATTACATTCAAACTTTATTAATGTGTTAAAATTTCAGACCATTGAGTGTATATTAATGGAGTTTATACCTTTATCTTTTTAATGGCAGGTATAAATATTTTTATTTTGAAATGCGTTGCATTTTAAATATCTCATTATTAAACAAAAAGCATTAAAATCCAAAACTACGAAAATAAAAATTTGGAAGAGAAAGAAAAATTAATAAAAAAGGGGATTCAAATTAAAAAAAAAAAAATAAAAAGGCATAAAAAAGTGCTTATGTAGTAAGGAATAAAATTAACGAGGGAATTTTTTTTTTTAAAAACAAAGAAAAATGTAATAAACATTTATAATAACAATGTATGTACATATGTATGTACCTATTGCAGAACTGTATAATTTTTGAAAGTGTTAAAAAAAAACAAAAATCAAATATCAAAAAAAAAAAAAATTGACTCGACAAATACTTGTTTTTGAATATGTTGCCATCACTGTTGTCAGTGACTTTTAACCACTTATCAAATTCTGAATTGTTCGCACAAAAAATGTTAATATTTGGTCAAAAGTTGAAATTAAATGGTGAATTGTTGATGAATAGCTGATTACTGTTTATATGTGTAAATTGACTCACACATAATTGAGTGTGAGAAGAAGCTGTGTTGTATATTGTTTATTAAAAATTAATACAGCCACTGTATGACTGAATAATGAAATTATTTGCATGTAAAGAAGAAAGAAATTAACAAGAAAAAGGACTTTATTTTTTATGGGTGTGGGTGTTAAAATGATTGCATGTTAACTAATGGACTTAAATGGGAGTGAAAAAAAAAAAAGAAATTTAAATCAGATTTCAAAAATAATTTATTTCATTTGATTTGGATTTATTTATTTTTTTATTTCAACTGTTTTTTTATTTTTATGTTTTTTTTTGTTATTACTATTAATAAAATGGAATGTGAGGAAATTTGTACAAAATTATATTTTTTTGTTTTTTTTTAACATAAAAATACACTAAGCGTCGTATTGATTTATGTTTTGATATTTGGTGTATAAACCTTCAAGGCTTGAAGGTTTTTTTGATCTAAACATCGTTATATCAATGTTGTATATCGTCTATAATAGGTGTTCCCAGACTCTTACGGTCCAAAACTCACTATTTAAATGAATAAATTTTGCAACCCACCTGGGTGGAAGTCGGAAAATAATAAGAATAAAAATGTAGAAAATAGATAATTTTTAAATATACCATATTTTTTTAAAATCAGATTCATGTTAATAACAATAATTGTAATAGGTTTCCAATATATGTATTTATTTTGTTGAAGCAGAGTGTGTTGTATGAGAAGAATGCGCTTGCTTTCTATTTTCGTTAATAACATCTTTGATATCAATTTTGATATTTGTTAATTTGAGACGAAGCGATGACTTTGTCTCTTGACAACCAGCGAACTTCTGTGTGCAGAAGGAGACATTCATGTATACTTCCCATATCTTCGCAGAGTTTTTGGAATAAACGTGATCGTAATGACTTACTTTTAATAAAATTTACAATTTTTATGGCAAGAGTCAAAACATTATTAAGGCTTTCGCCTCCATTTTTGAGAAAAAAAAATATGAAAAAATTCGATGTATCTAATGTTTCTTTTTAATTTTATAAAAATTTATTTAGAGCAAATAAATCGTTTATTTTATTGTTAATATTAAAATTATTTTTTTATTTTTGTCAATATTAATAGTTTTTGTTTAGTCTGTGTGCGACCCACACTTTTGGAAAGGCTGGTATATATTGTTTCCATATATTTTGAATAAGAATGTATTTTGTATATGATATGAAAAGTGTTTGAGTGCAAAATCAAAGTTATAATGAAAGGATTTACGAAAGGGTTAGAAAGTATTAGTCTCTATATACTATGTGAGATGCATTATATAGGGCAAAAATATATTCGATTTTAAAATAAACACTGTAAACATGTCTAAAAATACTCCATATATAAAACTAAATCTAATTTATTTATTTTTTTACCAAATATATTAGATTTAAATAAATCATCCATTTTTCTACATTATATTTCATTATATGGAGCTCAGATTTAGATTTAGAAAGTTTTTTTTATTAATAATATAAATATAGGGGCCTCGGTGGCCTAGTTGGTAAGAGCATATAAAATACGCTGTAAACACCGAGGGAGTGTCTGTTCAAATCCCACAAACGTCGTAAGAGTTATTTCCGCTTAAGACATGTACAGCAACGTCTGAATAGGAAAGGCTGTGTAATTTCCTGTCCACATTTATGTAGCAGAGAAATGCAATAAAAAAAAAAAAAAATAAATATTAATATTACAAATGAAAGCTATCGTCCTTTTCATAAATTTATGAATAATTACTTAAAAGTTTAAATATAGGAATACGAGTGCCAAATGTTATATATTTATTATATTTTTCTTATTTTTTTGGGCATTTCTCTGCCACATAAATGTGGAAAGGAAATTACACAGCCCTTCCTGTTTAGGCGTGGCTGTAAATGTCGTAAGGGAGAATAATTCTTATGACGTGTGTGGGATTCCAACCTACACTCTCTTGGTGTTTACAGCGTATTTTATACGCTCTTACCCACTAGGCCACCGATTTCCCAAATGTTATATTATTTAGTATAAAATTATTATATCTGATTTTAAATTTTACTATATTTTGAGTTGTATTCATTATTTGTTGCTTTTTTCATTTTTAAACTTTAACTGTCACCTGCCTTTGAAAAAAATTTAAAAAAAAATTTAATGGAATATATAACAATAAAGTTTAATTTCTTATGACATTTTGTTCCGAAACTTAATTTCTTTATCCATTAACCATTAAATCCGTCAATTTTAAAAGAATACAGCATACATCATTATGACAGTTAGTGTAGAATATAAAAAATAAAATTTTTTTTTTTTGATTAAAACAAGAGATTATTTATAAAAAATAAAATTTAATTAAAATAATAAAAAGATAATTTACAGTAAAATATGTTATAATTATAGGTTGGAATTTATATACTATATATAATGCATATTTTTTATATGGTTAAAAAATGTGCTGATATATGTATATAATATAAGTATATATATATTAACCAATTTTCTTTTTCATTCAATTTCATTCCAAAAACATATTTTATGGATGTTTAAGTGTATGCAATTGTGATAATCGGTCATACATTCGAAATAATTTAATTATTAGTTTCAAAATATAGCCTTAGTTAAGGTAAAGGCTATAATTATTTATAAAAAAAAAAAAAATAAAAATTAAAGAATGCATTAAATTAATTTTATATATTAGGTAATAAAAAACACAAGACTAACAGAATATTTTTTTTTATAAAAAATAACAAGAAGTCGAAAATAGGGATTTTAAATATTGCACTTATTAATGGGGTCAAAAAAAAAAAAAGAAAGGTGTGAAAAGTTTTGTTATAAAAGTTTATGTGACATAAAGTTTTGTATTACTTTTGTACCAAATTAGTAATGTTTTCCCTGTAATTTAGTATTTTTTTTTTTTTTTTTTTAATTTCAAGTCGAAAGTAATAGAAAATATGGTATATGTATATCAAAAGCGTGTTATTATTTTTTTATTTAGGTTTTTTACATGGAGTAGATATACGTGGAGTTTGAAAAATATTGAATATCTGAAGGGAAAGATTCGAAATAAACAGAAAGTTTTATGACAACATGAAACATACCATATATATGTGTATCTGCAATGATTTGTGAGATAATGACATTTAAAGTTTCCACATAAGAAATATAAGAAGTATTTTTCAAAATTATGAAAAATCGATATTGACGTATCTTGAAAATTAATAAGAGATGTTGTAACACAAGTCCATTTAATACCAAATTTGTTATTCAATCCGAGATACAAAAGATTTTAAGCGTTAATAGAAATTTAATACCTTTTATTATAATTTTCAATTAGTTTTTATTTATTTTCTTTTGTCTATAAATACAAAAACAAAATTTTTAATCCTTTTCTATTATAAAAAAAAACAATTTTTGAATAAAAAAAAAAAAAAATACGAATGAAAGTTTTCTATATGTTAAAGAATCTTGAACAATTTTTTTAAATTGGACTTTACATATCACATATTAAAAATGATTTTAGATATTTTTTTTTATCGTAATCGGTATCGATAAAAAATTTTCCCAAAAACTAAAATTAAACAGAAATGTTAAAATCTTTTCTAGAACTGTATCTAATAATTAATTAACACTCTCATTAAAAGGATTCCTTAAAAATCTACTCCGATAATAAATATTTATTTTGACCTTAAATAAATTTAAGTATTGATAGCACCCAAGTTTTAATCTCTTCAAAAGCATCAATAGCTTTAATAAAATTCTTACGAGGTTTACTATGTGTTAAACATTTTAAAAGGATCAAAAATGGCTTATTTAACTAATGATAATAATGAAGATGATGATAATTATAATGTTAACGATGATTTTAATGATCTTAATATTATTACGATGAGAGTAATAAAATCAATTATCATTTAAATTAAGTATATATAGATATATTCGTATACAAAAAGGATTTAAAAGAAAGGGCGGGCATTTTTAAATCAATTATTTTCCGGTTTAAATTAATTATTTTTTAAGAAAACTTGATTTTAAATCCCGGTCAGCTTAAAATATCTCATAAAATATAATAATATGATATAAACAAAATCAATAATCTAATAATTTAATACTTCATGGCATCGAATCGCAAGTGGGCCTGAAAAGGAAAGATTTCTTCATAACATATGTGGTGAGGGAACCATAATAAAAAAATAAATAAAGAATACTTTGGAAATTAATATTTTATTTTTTAAAAATAAAATTGTAGTATTAATATAACTACCCTGAACTGTAGAGAAAAAGGTTATCTTCGCACAAACAAAATATACCGCGGCACAATCAAATGGAAAACGCGGCTAGTTAGTCTTAATTCTTGAAAAGTTGTTGAACTCTGCCAATGAATTTATAGAACCTATTAATCTTTTATATTGCATATCTTTTAAATGCTATACAATTGATTATCTGTTCCATTTTAGTTGAAATTTTTACATATAGTCAACAGTAATATTATAGAATCAATAGGTGTTTGTTTCCACTTAATACAATAATTCAAACAATCATATAATGCATTAGGTGTTTGTTATTTGAATATAATTAAAGCTCTAAAAATTTGTTTCCTTGCTTGCATTGAAGTATTTAAGAAGTATTTTCAACTGTTATCCTATCATTTTATTTGTTCCTGGTTCAACTACCACAAAAGAAAAAAACTGTTTCTTGCCAGCAATACTGTTTTTTTGAAAGATATTTTTATACTCGTATGAATTATGTTCAAGAGTATAATAAATTTGCCATTATGTTTGTGACACCTTAAAAGAGTCGAACTAGATAGGTATGGATCGGTTCAGAATCGAATTCTGAGTCGACTAAGCCATGTGCGTTCGTCCGTTCGTCCATCCGCACGATAACTCAAAAAATAACGAAACTATGGCGCTGACATTTATTTTACACCACTTTGGCAAAATCGCAATTTTCGCTCTTTAAATCCAGCATTTTCGGCCGCCGGGTTCGAGTAACTTCTATACAACTTCTTTCTTTATATGGAAATAACTCAGTATCGATTGAAGTTAGGTATCTGAAATATTGCAAAAGATGATCAAGTTTTATATAAACAGAATATTTTACGTTCATACGGGTATCCCATCAGTCTACTCTACTGCACTCTTCCTCGTTTGAATACAAACTCATATATATATTCATAATTTTAAATAACATCTATTGGTGACCATTGGGTTAAATAGTTGCTATATAAATCATTTGTCCAACTACGAATAAATAAACCACACAAAAGATATATGTAAACTTCTACAAATTATTGTAATAAAATTCCATATACATAAATATATACAAGGGGAAAAAAACCACAAAAAAAAAAAAATTAAATAAAAAAATAATTAATAAGGAAGTCAAATAATATCTCATTAACAAAGAATTGTTAAAATTTATTATTTTTACTATTATTATTTTGTATTATTGTTATTTTAATTATTATTATACTAGAATATGATCATTATTCATATTATAATCTGTTCTACAAGGAATTAAAGAAAAAAATATGTAAAAATTTATAATCCATGTCTTATATAGAGTCCTTTTTTTATTTCAGGCAAAAAAAAGAGAGAAAATAACAAAATCGTAAAAAAGACACGTATTCATATTAAATACAATAATTTGGTTGAGGTTTACATGAGGTTTAAATTTGGACAAAAAAAAATAATTTTTTTTACAAATATAGAAAATGTCTATGGCATACGTACCTATAGTCAAAAATATCTGGAAAGCGCAAAATTTGTGCATTTAATTTATACTGTGGTTTATATTCAGTGGTATTTGGTTTATATTTACAGTGGCCCATGTAAATGGAGAACTATTTCTTTTATACTTAAAACAATGTTCCTGCAAAGATTGAATTTACTTCTACAAACTATTTACAACCGGCAACGAAAAAATGAAATACTTTTAATAGACTTTTAAGTGTTGAGGGTTAAAAGAAGCGATTTAATAGGTCTTAAGTCAAAAATTTAAGTCATATCTGCTGGCCAGGAGCAATTCTCCTATTGTGTTTAAAGTTCAACCTAACTTAAAATAAATCGGTCAAATATTTTAGGTCGAACAACGAAGAAAAGAATATTTTTTCTCAAATTGTCGTGCCCCAACGGATCAACATATACTAAAAAAATTAAATACTGCGGTGTCTATCAGCAAAAAGAACGCTTCTGAATGTATTAAATTTAATCGGTTGAATTAGTATAAAAAAAGGTTTTAGGTTCAAATAATATAAAAAAAAACTCTTAAAATGCTTTTATACGCTCTCATGCCGAAACAAGTTAACGAAGACTAATAAAAATCTGGTTCCTTTAACTATTATAAAATCTGTCTCATAAATTGTACACAAATCGCTAATAAAACTTTTTCATGCACATCTAACTTCTTTATTCAACGGTACTTTGCACTTGTATTAATGTGAAATACAATCTATCAAATTGTTAACACACAGGGCAACGAAAGACCAAAATAAAAGTTGTTTATTAGACCAATGCATTGCATTGTTTGGAAGGGCTGAACAAAACTTAAAAAATATCGGACAAAATGCTTGCAGAGGACGACAAAAAACCAAAAAATCTATAACGAACCAGAACAGTTTCGCAAACTGAAACACGAACTAATTTATAAGAATATCCAAGCTTCAGGTGTGAAATGTGGTTGAAAATTAAATTAGTGATTTTTACTTAAATCCTAGGCGTATAGAAACAAACAAAATTTCTGCTTTATTTAAAGAAGATTGATTTATAAAATTTTATTCGCTTCAACATAGGTTGCACATCAATGCTATAAATAACTTCCCTTCATATTCTTTATATATGTGTGTTTAATGACACGCATTGGTGATGATGCTTGTTACCATATGGTTCCTATTATCATCCTTTTTATTTTGAAGTTTAAATGTGCATATATGTTGTGAATGTACTTTGTGTGTGATATCATTTAAAAATAAAATTAGAAAATTATTAATTTAAAGAAAAACGGATTAGAACAGCTAAATAGGAATGAAATCCTTTTTTATATTTTTAATTTTTTTTTATGTTGGAAATTAAAAATTTTAAATCAATTGCACTTTTCTTAATTTTGTTAGAAGTATTCATAGAGCATATAAAGACATTATATACATAGTTGGAGACAATCTACTGTAATATCGCTATAATATAAAATGTTGTAATCATATAACAATGTGAAAATTTATAGGTAGCGTTGTTTTTTTATTTTTTTTTTTTTGTATGTTAAGGTAGTCAGAAATATATGCATTTTTTTGCATGGTAAAGTTATTCGAAATGCTAGTTTAAGTATTTTTATTTTTTTATCTAGATTTTCTCCTTTAAAACTCCTAAAACAAAGTTTGAGCTCCGTATATCCGTCACAAATACTATCTTAAAATATTTAATATTTTGATTAGTTATTTATATATAGTTATTACCTATAGTTACGGGTTATCTATCATATGAATATTCGATAAGTTTTTGATATGATTTTGTTATTTATATATAGTTATTACCTATAGTTAGGGGTTAGCTATCATATGAATATTCGATAAGTTTTTGATATGATTATATTATCTGATATATAAAATCATAACCCTAACTATACAGTCATAACAAATCATTTGAAAAACATTTTACGCATATATGAATTATATGCGTAAAATGTATATTACAATATGTATACTAATGACTTGACGAATGTTTTTTAAATGACAACGAATTATTGTTATAACTATTATAGTTAGTTATAATAATAAGTCCCACGACTAATTCCCCTCCCAGGCTGCACGAGAGGAGCAACCATTCTCTTATTATTATTTTTTTGCATACAACCGACTGACTGACATACTGACAAGGTAACTCCCAAGTTAAATGCTGAAACATGCTATTTTTGAATGAAGAACAGCAACAAAAGCAAGCACAAAACCAGCTGATTACCATAACAGAATGTTATTGGTTAGTGGGAATGCTTAGGACAAGCATTAGTAAAGAAAACTAACTAGTAGTAAACTAAAAAAAACTAAAATTAGCTAAATGAAAATACATATGTATAATATATAAATTTTCCTGCAACCGTGCAAACTCATATGATATCATATAATAGCTAATAATTAATAGTATGGGGTATTATTTCTACTCTTCAAAGATAGTATTTAAAATTACCCCGTATCCTGATTTTGATGTTCCAAGATATTCTAATATTATTAATTTCGGCTACATTTTACCAAACTTAAATAAGATAAGATTTTGTTTAGGTTATGTTTACGAAAAATATTTTTTGAATTATTAGTTTTTTAATGGTTTCAAATTCTCATGATTCTTCAAATTATGATTTATCCAGGTTGCCTAGAATAAATGTATAGGATAGAAAATCTTTTATTGTTCACTTCATTTTATTATACTCTACACATTAAGTATAGGGTATATTAACTTTGGTATGGTGTTTGTAACCACCAAAAGGAAGCGAGTTAGGTATAGACATGTATATATATTCTGAATCAGGATCACCGCCGGAGTCGATTTAGCGATGTCCGTCCGTCCGTCCGTACGCACGATAACTCAAAAAATAATGATGCTATCTTGATGAAATTTATACTGTAGGTTAACAATGACTAAGGTAAGGCGGGGATTGTAAATGGGCGAAATCGGACCATGCGTTCGAGTACCTCCCATACAACTTCCAAAACCTAATACGCATATTTTCGAAATTAATAAAGATAGAAACTTAAAATTTTGTACCAGGGTGTGTTTTTCTAAATCCCTGATATCCCCAAAATTTGAGATGAAGTGGAGTGGTTGTTCGGGTACCTCCCATACAAATCCCAAAACCGAACATGCATATCTTCGAAATTAATAAAGATAGGAACTTCAAATTTGATACGAGGGTGCTGTTTCCTAAATCCCTGATTTGTCTAAAATTTGAGAGGAATCGGAGTGGTCGTTCGGGTACCTCCCATACAACTTCCAAAACCGAACAAGCATATCTTCGAAATTAATAAAGACAGAAACTTCAAATTTGGTACTAGGGTGTTGTTTCCTGAATCCCTGATTTGTCCAAAATTTGAGATGAATTGGTGAAGCTGTTCGGGTACCTCCCATACAACTCCCAAAACCGAACATGCATATCTTCGAAATTAATAAAGATAGGAACTTCAAATTTGGTACAAGGGTGTTGTTTCCTGAATCCCTGATTTACCTAAAATTTGAGATGAATTGGAGTGGTCGTTCGGGTACCTCCCATACAACTCCCAAAACCGAACAAGCATATCTTCGAAATTAATAAAGACAGAAACTTCAAATTTGGTACAAGGGTGTTGTTTCCTGAATCCCTGATTTGTCCAAAATTTAAGATGAATTAGAATGGTTGTTCGGGTATCTGCCACACAACTCCTAAGACCAAACAAGCATATCTTCGAAATTAATAAATATATAAACTTGAAATTTGATATAAGAATGTTCTACCCTGTTGATGTCTCTAAAATGTGAGATGAATTGGGGTGGTGGTCCGGGTGCCTTCACACACTTCCCAAGACCTTGCAAGCATATCTTCGAATTTAATAAAGATAGAAACCTGAAATTTTGTACAAAGGTTGTAACAGCATTTATTTTTTTTAGCTTGTATTAAATACCTAACTAAAATAACTTATGGATTTTTAATTTAATTTGAATGTTTTAGGTGTAGGGTATAAATAAGTCGGTTGCATCGACTTACTGTTATTTTTACTTGTTTTCTCTAAATATTGTTTACGGAGTATTTTTTTTTTTTTACTGAGCAAATTTTTAGGTAACTTACCCAACAATTTAACATTCATTTTAAACTAAAAGCTAAAAATATAACATCATAATTATTCAATGTATTATTCAAATATATGCTTGTTAGAAAAAAATTTACAATGCATTGTTCGTGCACTTTGGATTATTAAAAACTAAAGAAAGATGAATTAACATTAAATTCCTTCCGTTTTTTTTTTCTGTTTTGTTCTGTTCTTCTTTTCATCCAATTTAAAAATTTATCCTTGTTTAGCCCCCTTTTTAACATAAATTAGAACTTAACAAGACTAAAAATGACTAACACTATTAAAAGTAATAATGTATACATTTATTAAAAGAATTAAAATAGATATGGTTGAATAATATTGTAATCATTTCTAGATATTATATACTTACATATAGATGATATACGCTTATATATAATATATATATATATAAAAATACTTTTATACATTAAATGAATGGATTATTTTTTATTCCTTTGAGTTATTATGATTTGAATAGTTCAACTTTAACAACGTAAGTATTTGAACAATGTCAGTTATTGTAGTTTTAAATAATTCAACTAATATTAAACGATTTTAGATTAATCTTCAACACTGAGGATGATATTAAAATATAATAGAGTGATGAGCAGTAGCATATAACAGTATAATATAGGAATGTCTTTCTATTGACTTTCTTGTATTGTTAGGTTTACAAACAAGATAACATATAACAGCTTGTCGCATAGCATCTTACTAAATTATTGCTGTTGTAGTAGACAATATTCTTATTCAGAGAACTATCAAACTGTCAAGCATGAGTTAATTAAAATATCTGATTTTTGCAGGACTAGAAAATTTTTTTGAGAAGGGATATTCAGGGAGTTTGAGGGAGCGAGACTGAGGAATAATATAATCCGTATAATCTGATATACTTCAAAAAAATGATGTTATTTATATTATCGAAATTTATTTAAATTTTTAACTAAAATTTCTCTCCGATTACATTTCCCTTCTTAAATTATACGTATGCGATAAAATGCAAATACTTTCTTATTAAAGAAGAATTAAATCAAATCATTAAATCAAATCAAATCAAACTACTATAGTTGTTTGAATTGCGTCATTTAAAGAACTTATTATTAATAAGGGGAATAAAAAGGTAGTGAAACGCATTAGTAATAAACACTATGTTTCGTTCATCTTTAATCTAATTACATAAAAATTAAAGGTTATCTTAAATTCTCAACTCTATAAGTAAATGCAATTAATAGGTGATAGCATCATACTTCTAATGTTTGAACTGGAATATTTGGTCCGGATAATATTAATGCTATTTATGATTGTACTTTAAAAGAGAGATTGTCTATTTAGAAGAAAAAAAGGATAAGTATTTTCTTGTTTCATATTCATTGTTAGAAGATGATGCACCTTTTATAAAAAAAAAAAAAACGAAAAAGTTTATCATACATACATAATATATTATAAGGTTTCAAAATAAAGTGACCGGTTTAATATATTTTCAAAATTGAAATGTGGTACAGATTAACAAACATGCTATAAATGCTATGTACGCAATATTAATCTTAAACCAAAGGTTAATTTCTACTATAACGGAATTTCTACTTACACTGACTTATACTGACAGTGTAAGTAGAAATTCATTCATCGTCACTTGTACTGACCTCAAATGTGACGATGAATTTTTAATTTTCATCCATAACATGCCTTTCTTATATGATTATATTTATGATTTACCAGCAATGAAAACTTGACAATATTTTGCGGGGAAAAGAAAATATCGTTGCTGTTGGTATGTCGTCGGTGAAGTTGTTTTCGTTTAATATATTTGTAAGAATATGTTCATAAGAAATGCATAATATAAATAAAAATAATGTTATGGCAGCATCGCCGCTTTACCTTGAAACTTTTAAAAAAAAATATTAAACATAGATTTAAACATTTTCAAAGAGAAAGTAAACGCAACTTAAAACCTTTAAAGGTGGTACATAGAATAAAAAACATGAGATGTCGGAAGTCCAAGATGTATTAAAGATAATATGTACTATCAATTAATTACCAAAAAATTCAAAAACAAATTTAGAGATGGTTCGATTATAACATTTAATTGCTGAAAGAGTGGGGCACTAGAGATACGATTTTTTCCTTATATTAATTTTTATTTATATCTGAAAATAAAAAAAAAAGTTTAAATATTTTCCATTTCATAGTATTATCTTTGGGTCTTAAAAAAATATTTGACAGCCTGAAGGAATCTTTCAGCAACTCATTGTATTGGTTCCATTTAATTGTGGAATTTTTAATTTTTATTACAAAATGGAGCAATATAGGACAACTACTATAAATTGCATATAGTATAGAAAAATTAAATGTAGCTTGTCTCTTTATTAAAATAAAAAATATAAACATTTATGTAAAGACGGTAATTTGATAACTCTTCAACTGTGTTTTTAAAGAAAGAAATAAAAAAGACGAAAAGCAAAGAAAGATGTTAGAAAAAAGTTTGAACATATACAAAGAACACACATCATTATTATCTTCGTTGAATATATCAAATTTCAATGTCTAGTACGAATATAAATATAAGTATGAACTTATGTTTCCTTGTAGAAATATGGAAAGAAAAAAAAAATTGCAAACTGACTGACTGCTCTTGTTTAAAATCTTTTAAATCATATATTATTATTATACATCAAAAATGGTATTATGATAATATTAAAAAATAAACAATAGAAGACTTTTTAAAAAAGCATTCATTTTCTTATAGACATCCTTAAGTCTTAACTATACTAACTCGTATATAAAAGACACTAAAGTATGTATGTTTTGTTTTTAAAGTTGTTTGTAAGTCTATCATTAAAACTACGCTTAGTTGATTTTAATTTTTATTTTTGCGAAATTTTATTGTTAATGAATTGATGTGTGTTTTGACTCAAGAATATAAAACGATTTTTTTTTTTTTTGTTGAATTAAAAAAAGAAAGAAATGCTGCAAGAATTTAACTTAAATAAAATTAACTAAAATTGATCTAAATCAAAAAAAAACTTTTCATCTTAATCTTAAATTTGTCACTTTGTTATTCAAAAAAATTTTCGATAAAAGAAAATTCAATTTTTCAATATCCGAAATTTGTTAAATTAGAAGTCTGAGTTATTAGAAGTTCTGTATTAAAAATGTAAAGATTAACCCAAAAAATGATATTTTGGTTGTTGTCAATTTTCTCTAACAAAACTAAACACTTTCAGCTAGAAACAAATTTTGTTAAGACAGCTGTTGACTGTGTTGGGATCTTTTATGTTAATATCATAACAAAATAATTTACAATTACTTACATTTGTTAAATTTGTTTTTCTTTGCTGTACCTGTAGATACTTTTTGGCACATTTTTCGACAAAAATTTAAAAACTTTCTTTATTCGTTTCACTTTGTCGAACTACCCGTCCGTCTGTTTTCAAAACTTCTACAACGTTTAAGATAAAACAATGAAATTTTAACCTTAAAAAACGTGAAAACGTTAAACGCCAATTCAACATCAAAATTATTCAATTTCTTGAAATTTAGTATTTCATTTTACCGTTATTTTAAAGCAAGATATTGAAAGAGTTTATTTCATATCTCTGCAACACTTTTAGATAGAGTCTTGGCATTTTGATTTTCAGAAATAACATAAACTACATCCAAAAAATTTTTTGAACTATAAGAGGTGGAATTTTTAGGGCTTAAAATTTTAAATTTGTTATTTTTAGTTATCATCATCATTTTAGGCACCTGTTGTGTTTTTTTTTCCCGTAAGGTAGGTGGGAATCTTCCAAAGACAGCCAGTATTTTTTTACGGATACTTTGTGTAACACTACAAAAGGTTAATTTTGGAATTGTTACAATTAATTATTTATTACTAGTGCAGTGTAGACTTCGTTTACATATAAGTACATTATTTTATAATTTTTGCTATAAATATATTCAAAGTCGTACTCCTACCTATTTCCAAAAAAAAAAAAAATCGATGAATTTAAAAAAAAATTAAAAATAAGACAAAGAATATTTAAACATTTTTGTCTAAATTTTCCAGAAAATTCTCCTGGTTTTGTGAAAATCTGAAAATATAAAATTCTACGAATGGTATTTTTGTTTGTATTTTTTATGCGCATAAAAAAATTTAATTTTCAACATTTGTAAAACGGTAATTTAATTAAATATCATGAAAATTTCAAAAACAAAATAAAAGTACAAAATGACAATCATTATGTATTAATAGTACATGAGATACGATGATTTGTTTAAATTTGTAGTAAAATCAAAATTGCATGAAATTTATTTTAAATTTTAAAAAGTTACTTTTTCATAAAAGATTTTGTTTAACACGTTACCTACATACAACATTTTCATTTCATCTTTTTAAATGCGTGTCAATTTGAAATCAATTTTGATTCCCTAACTCAACTTCCTTTGACCAGGCAGTACATGAGTACTAAAGGTCATATAACCTATTGTTTGGTAAAAAAAGTGAGGATGTATAACCTATTGTTTCGTCAAAAAAGAGAAGTGTTGTTTATTGGGTTAAAATTCCACACAATTATAGAGGACATGTGCTCGTTCTTTTCTTCTAGTGTCTTTCGATGATTCAGACCTAACCCTCGCAAAAAAAAAAAAAAATAAAGAAATAAATATAGAATTGTTTCTGACATAATCAGTGATTTAATAAGTATAAATTCAGATTTTGACATTTAAATAATTTCGAATTTAATTTTTTTTTAGTCCATCTTAAGTTTTTGTCATATAAATTTTATATTGCGATGAGTAAGAAGAACACCTTCAATAATTCAATATTCTAAGCTTTTTTGCCAAATTAAAGCGCAAATAACCATACATAATACAGAACAAAAACAAATAGACTGGAACCATAATAACGCAATAGTCAAAACAATACATCCTGACGTAAAGAAGATTGTTTTTAAAAACATGTTAAGAACACAAATTAGAACAACTCAAATCAAACTACTAAGGTTATTAACAGAAACAACTTTAGCAACATCCATACATCTTTTCACTTCACAACCATAAACTTTATGCATATTTTGTGCAGAGCCACTTTCAATACGACACATGCTTATGGTGTATTCAAATTTCAATCCGAAGTCATCGTTGGGAATACTGCAGACAAAAAACAGCAGCCAGATAAGTCAAATCAAAGAAATTTGCAGAAAGTTCCAGATATGGGAAAAACTATAAAAACGTAAATAGTCAAGTTAGAAGAAAGTCTAATAACAATTACATAAAAGGGTCTTAAAAAGGATATAACATGCAATATAATAACAAAATTTTAGTAAACTTTTTAAACAATGTAAAATAAAACTCCTGCCACACCTGTAAGGGAAAGGCAAAGTTCTCTTTCCTACCACATTGTATGTGGTAGGAGATTGGTTTTAAATAAATAAATAAATAAATAATTTAATAATTTTATTTTATAGAACTGTTAAGATGTAATAATGTTTAGGTTACACTTGACTTAGGCTTGATGTTTTGAGAACATGAAGATTTTGCAGGTAACTATACAACTTTTATTCCTATTGCAAATATTCGATCAGGAAATTATTTCGTCACAATCAATGTTATATCATGATTACATTATATGATTTTTTTAAGGACAATATAAGAGGTACAAAATGGTTTTATTTTCTTAAGCATCCTTGCGAAAGTTTCTGATAAAGAACATCGCATTTCTTATAAATTTAACTGAACTTTAGATATGTTAAAAAATATTTTCAAAATGTACTGTCCTGTTTATTAAACATATAAAGTTGAATTGACATTTTTATTTTTTGATTTGATTTTAATTAAAATTGGTTGCTGGTGCATTGCCTGTGGACTTCTTTAATAGAGAGAGGAAAAAAAAGTAAAAATCATTGTGTTTTGTTTTATATTCATACGTTTGATTCTTCCATTCTTGAATATTTTATTCGTTTTCACTTTTTATTCTCATATCCTGTAAAATTCAGATTCATTACTTTGTCAATTGTTTTGAGAATATATGAATACAAAAATCAATTCATATTTTTTTTTTTGTTTTTTTTTTTGTATCATAGTAAGAATGGATTTCAATTCGTGCATCAATGATTCATTGTAGCTGTGAAGTGCAATTCAACTGATAATTTTTATAGCATGTATATATATAAATGTGAACATTTATTACAAAATGGTTAATATAACTACATATAACGGTTCAGTTCAGTGCCATCTTGAAGCGCAGAGATTTCTATATTTTTTATGTTTTTTTTTGTATGAGATAACATAAAAATTACGGATAATAGAGGAAATACAGTTATTTCCAAACGGAAAAAGTATAACCGGAGTGAATAGAATTGATTTATCCTGAAGGTGATGAAAAAACGTTCTTTGTTTATTGGTTTCATTTACATTAATATTGATGAATTTAAGATTAATAAAACAACAATTGTCTGGAAATGATTTTTTTTTTTGGTTTTTTGTTTTTTTTTTTTTCAACTTCATTTTCTACCATTTATTGTAAAATTGAAGTGACTTTTGTTATTAAAAAAAATGTATCTTCCTTATGATAAAAAGTGACAAAAAATTGAAAAATATTTCAAACATAATATTATAAAAAAAATTGAAGATTGAGAAAATTAATTTAAAAAAATTATAGGAAAAATTCGAAATGAACATTTTTTTTTTGTTTGAAACAAAAAATTTAGTTTTTTTGTCCTGAAAAATCCTTTTAGAATCAAAACAATATTTAATTAAAAAATTTCTTTTGTATTTCATATTAAATAAAAAAAAAAAATTAATTTGTTTTTATAAAATGAAACAATTTCTTATATAAATCAAATCATCATTGCAATCAGAACGCATCATCCCGAAGTGGATTTTAAATTTTTTCATAATTTATGCTCATCGATTTCCGTTAGTGTCTGCAGTTTTTTAAATGAAACAAATAAATCACTTTACCTATTGTTTTGTATTTACAAGGATAGAGGAGCAAAAGTCATAAAATATCATAAAATAGATGAAACAATATCATAATGTAAACTATATTTAAATCCAAAAATCCGAAAATAGCAGTTCCTATGACAATGCAATTTTTTTTTTTATTGTTTTTGTAAGCTAATCTGTGATTTATAAGGATAAATTAAAACTGTTGTTTGGTAATCACACTTTTTTTCAGAATCTTTTTCTGGTAATCACACTTTTTTTCAACATCTGTTACCATTTATAAATATATGGGTTACAAAAAAATATTTATATTTATCAATCCTAGTGAAGTTTAAGTGGTTTAATTGAAATGAAAGTGAAATTTAAGTGGTTTAATTAAGTGTTTAGTGAAAAAAAGTAATTTTTTATTCTAAAGAAAGTGCAAATTTTCTAAAGACCAAGAATACCTTCTTGGTATTTTCAGATTTTTATTGACAACCTCAATCTTTATTCGACATAACGAAAGAGATGAGATGAAACCCTTAAATGACTATATATGCAGTATATTGGTTAGGCAGTAGATATAGGATAGGATTGGATAGGAATGCGAAAACTTTGAATTGAGGAATGAAATAGTATTGGATCAATAAATATGTCTGTTGTTATTACTATTTTGTCAACAATGACGAAGCTATCAGCCAGTTACAACATAGTTTTTTAAATAAAAAATTATCTGGAAAACAAAATTTCTAATAAATCTTTAAAGTGATTTAAATCATTATAATGGTTGAAAGTGAATGTAAATATTGAAATATATTATTGGATCCATTAGCATCTTTTTTTATCTTAAGCAAAAAAAAAAAAAAAATTAATCATGTAAAAAACATTTAAAAAAAATTGATACATGTTTCTTCAAATTTTCTTTATTCTACTTTTGACCAGCTAATTATGTTTTAATTCATAACATATTGTAATTATATTTTTTTTTCTTTGTCCCTTATTTTTGTTTCCAAAATCCTTCATTATAACAAAAAAACATCTGTCCAACTTGTCAGGAAAAAAAAAACAACAATGATTACATAAAATAAAGGCCTCAAAAACTCTTAATAAAAAAAACACATCTGCCACCGAAAAAAAAAAAAAACAAAAACAAAAACAAAAACAAAAACTTTTTCTTATTGGCCGAGATTTTGAATACGGCGATTTATAACTGAATCCAATCATCCATTTAATTGTTTACTGCTATACAATTTCCCCTTTGATCCAAATACAAAAAAAAAAAAAAAAAAAACAAAAGATATAAAATTTCAACTTTTCAAGTGATCATTTAGTTTTTATTTTCATGTTTTTGCTCCCCTTCATCAAAAAATATAACCAAAATATTTATATATATATATATATATGTATGTATGTTGTTATTTAAAACATGTATTGGCTGGAATATTATGACCAGATGGATCTCTATCAGAGGGATCACATTAACAATGAAAACGGTGTTGAATTCATTAAAAAGTCGAAATTTTCGTGGGTATCTTTTTTTTTTCTATCTCTTTCGTCTTCTGTTCCTGACTAAGATATGTTAAGGATACTGTAACATACATTTAAAATTGATGTGATATTTATATTATACAGTTAAAGACAAAAGATATGAGTTTTTTTGATTATGAAATAATTATGTATATATATTATATATACATCTAATAATTGATTTTTGTCTATTATTGTAATAATAGCAAAATTTCAGTAATACTGAAGAGTGTTTTGTGTCTCCAAATAATTTGATCAGAATTTCACAAATAAGTACTTTACAAAAAAATAACAGCATTATATTACATAATTGGCTTAATATATTTATTTATATTACGACATTTATTAAAAAATCCAATGTAATCATATTATCTGAGAGTGACAAAAGAGCTTGTGCGCAATACCAAAATACCTTAGAAGTTTTCCTTATAACATGCCTAAACAAATAACTTTTTTCCCACTAGTTGTCAGAAAATCTAAATATGTGTAAACTTAACTATTCATATTTTGTCATCAATTTTATTTCAGGTTGTCAGATTAAAACATAAATTCTTTAAATAAATATAAAACAAGTAAATCTAACAGTAAGTAGATGCAACCGACTTATTAATACTTTTCACCTGAAATAATTCAAATTAAATAAAAATCCATAAGTTTTTGACAGCTGCTTGCACACTTTCACCTTCTTGCTTTTCCTTCTTTATTCAACTCAAATTTCAGGGATGTAAAAGATGCAAGTTTTAACAAAACAAAATTCTACAAAATTTCAAGTTTTTATCTTTATTAATTTCGCCTCAATTCATCTCAAATTTCAGGAATATTGAGGAAACATTACAGAACTCTTTTGTACTAATTTTAAAGATTCTATCTTTATTAGGTTTTAGAGATATGCTCGTTTGCTCTTTAGCTAGTTCGGAAGCTTCCAAAATCCAAACACATGGTCAAAATCATCTCAAATGTCAGTTTTCAATTTTAAAGAAAAGGAAACATAACAGAAAAACCCTTGCACCAAATATAAAGGTTCTATCTTTATTCTAATCCATAGACTGATTTTGCCCAGATGCTATCCCCACATTTCTTTCATAATTAGTAACCTACTATATAAATTTTATCAAGATATCTTTATTAGTTTTGGAGTTATCGTGCGAACAGACGGACATTGTTAAATCGACTCACGAGATGGCACTGATTAAGAATGTATACCAATCTCGTATACATATCCATATCTAACTTGCTTCCTTTTGGTGGTTACAAACACCATACCAAAGTTAATATACCTTATACTTTAGGGATAGGGTATAATAAATCTCTTCAATTCTCAATATGTGGTTCAATGATTTATTATTATTGATTTGAATAAATAAAATATTGGTACCTTTATTTTTACTCATCACTGTTTATTGTATGTATGTATATATTGTAATACCAATTTTGTATCAAATGTTAGTATAATAATACAGTGATTAACTTTTGATATTTTGCAAAAAAAAAGTAATATCCGATTGATCTTTTCAGAAAATGCCACCTTGTGTTTTTTATGTTTAAAGTAATTTAAATATGTAGTTTGGTTTCTCTCAGGTATTGTATCTTGTTTAGTGGGAAAAAGATAGAAATATTTATGTATAGGAAAACAAAATGATGAAACAATGTGATATAGATAGAATTTTGTTTTTTGTTTTTGTTGGATGATTCAATATCTTAAATTGAATCAAGAACGCATAAAAGTGGACCATGTGCAAATATTGATTGAAATCTAAAGGGATTCTGATAACGGTGAGAAAGGATGATGATTATGATTATAGTAACTGTTGTAAAAGAAAATTAATTTTTAAATTTTGCAACATAAGCAACTATAAGGTAAACCAAAAGGTTTTATTGGATGTATTGAAATTTTTAATAAGTTCAAATTTTATAATAAGAAAATGATACAACAAAAAAAGATTTTACATCTGGACATGATTTTAATTCTTTTCTTTATATTTATGTTGTTGTTTTTTTGTTTTTTTTTTGTTTTAATGATAATATTGATTAAAATTATCATCCATAATTGGAATGGAAAATATGGAAATAATGAATTGTGGATTTTTTGTTTTTTCGATTTCTTTTTAATTTTCGTGCTGAGAATTCAAATTTTTTGTTGGTTTTACAAGGAGTTTTGGCAGTTGTTTTATACCAATTTAGATTTTTTTTTTTTGGTAAACGAATTCTGAATGGATATGACTTGTGTATTCCAGATGAACTTTTTTAAATTTTTTTTATATAAACAGAAAATAAACTTGAAATAAGTTGACAAGAGTTATGATTTTAAGAAATTGAATAGTAAAATGTAGCACATTTTTGAGTTTTTTGATTCAATGTCAATTTTTCGATTTTTAACTAAAAATAAAAAAAAATTAAAATTTTTGGAATCTTAATAATATGAATCTTATCAATAAAATTTTAGAATATAGTTAAAGATATAAATAGGTTGTTTGGTAATACATATATTTTGGATTTTTTAGAGGAAAATTCAACATACGTATTAAATTTTTAAAATATATGTTCTTTAAAAAGTTGTTTAGTGTTCAGAGAATACAAAAAAAAAAAAACATTCATGCGACAACTAAAATTGATATTTTCTTATTTTTGTTATGGGTAGATAATTTCTACATAGGAAAAACATAAAAAAGGTCAAATGCATAATACTGATCTTTGACTAAAATCTTATTTTTTAAAACAAAAACTACAACTTTAGGCGTAATTGGTTTTGAGTTCAAGGTCAGTTTTATCCGTTTGACCCAAAATGTCGAATGCATAAAAGTGAGTTTGATTTCCAATCTCACTTTTTCAAGCAAATTTTACAAGTTCAAGAGTAATTTTTTTTTGAAAAATTGGAATGTGAGTTTATGATCAGTTTTATGCATTTCTCTCAAAGTTTCTTAAGAACAGAACAAATTGGACAAACAAAAAACAGTGGATATTCTACTTAAAAATTACTTGTAAGATTTTATTGGTTCATTGTAAATTACGAATAATAATTGATTACAATGTAATTTTTTATTTTACATGAGACACTGATTTAAATGAAGTTAGGGTATTCGTATATTTCATTTTATTTAACTCTTTTAGAAGTACCTATTGAATGTATTTTACTGTTTTACTTTTAGATGTAATACTCGTAAATTACATTTTAAAAATTTTTTTTTCAATTACTCTTCGGTTTAATTTTTACTACCTATATATTTTTCTTAAGTTCATTATGAAGTTTTTATATATAAATTAACTGAATATCAACTAGATAATTTTATGTCCATTTCAAATATAAGAATCAGATACGAAATTTCGATATTTTTAATCTCGACTTTTAAAATATAGCTTTAAAATCTCACCCAAATAAATTCAAAAATAAAACGTCAGTTGAAAAGGGTCATAATTTCAGAAAGGAGTGTGGATCTTTTAGTTAAAAAAAAAGTTTTAAAAATCAATATGTTGAACAAACCGAAAAAAAATCTGAATGAAAAAATTTATAAAAATGTTGAAAACATATGGAATTAAAATACCTATTTTAGGAAAAGCGTATAATCCTAATTTTGTAACCAACTGCAAATCCTTACTAATTTATAATCTCACTTTTACATATAATTATATGTACATACATATTATTCTGAAAAAGGTCGCAAACTTGATTTTATAACTATAAAATCCCTCCAAATTTAGAATCTTGCATGTACATATGTGCATGTTCCGAAAAGGTAAAAGTAAAAGGTAGCCAAATATAAAATGCCTCCAAATTATAAAAATCCCTCCAAATCTCGCATACATATTTTACTTTCATTATTTATTCTCAACTAATTCAAAAAATAATTAACTTAAGGTTTTGTTCTAAATTCGATTGAGAAATAATTAAAACTTTTTCGCGATAAGATACGATATTGGGCACCACTCTTTTATTTCATAAGTTTGAATTATTTTTTACAGTATGATTCATTTTCATCGATTAGCGAAAAGAAAATTCGTTAATTTTTTTGTGTACAGAGCATTAATTTTTAATAAACTTTTATTGTATTTTTATTTTTGAAATGAAATCTTATTATTTTGTTTAAAAAATCGAAAATTTATAAATCTTTGTTCAGTCCTTTTTTTTTTTTTTTGAAAAATATTGTATTATTTTTCAAATAAAATAAAAATGTTTCAAAATTTTCCGACATTAGAAAACGATATTTTAAAAAGCAAAATTATAAAAAAAAAATTATGATTAAAAATGTCGAAATTTCGTACCGTTTCCAAAAATAAAATCTTTAAACTTGGCTTTTTTATCAAGACTTTTTTAAAAGAAAAAAAACCTAATCCTTAAAATTATATAAAAGACTCATATGGTAGTCAGCCTACGCCAACTTAAATTAAATTATGAAAGGTTGTTAAATTGGATTCTTTCTTTTTAAATTTCTTAAAAGAATATCAGAAACATTAACTTATACATAAACATTAATATTAATGGCATGAAATCACAAAATAAACTTCAAAAAATTTAAATGAACTTTCAAAGAATTAATTAAAGACAAAAAAAAAATGATTGGTCCTAATAATTAGAATAAAAAACTTCATGCGGTCATTAAAACTTCTATAATTTAAATATTAAAATAGAAAAAAAAAAATTTCTGTTCAATATTTTTAATGAAAATATCTTTTCACTCTTTTGGAAAAAATATTCTTTTAATATACGAGTAAGACAACATAAAAATTATTATTCTGTTTCTTCTGAATTGTTATATTTCATCAAATATCTAATTTTAAAATTATTGACACTCTATTTGTTTGGACTGTTTGTCTTAATATTCATTTTTATGGGTATCTTTCATTTTCTCGAGTTGTTTGTTATTCCACAATATATATATTTTTTTGAAGCTATAATTTTCAAAGGCTTGATAACAATAACATTTTGTGTTAATTTCAAGACTCTAGCTTTCTTAGTTTTTGAATTATCTTGCTGACGGACAGACGAACGGACGGACGGACAAAGCTGAATCGACTTACAATTTGATTCTGATCCGATCCATACCTTTGAAGGTATATCTAGCTAGCTTATTTCGAGGTGTTAAAAACGGAGGAGTAATTTTAATATACCCGATCCTTATCGTACGGGTATAACGATCCTCATCGTACGCGTATAAAAAAAAATTCATTGTTTCATAACAGTATAATATAGAAAAAGAAAATTGCTATTTTACTAACGGTATAAATTCAACTTTTGTTATCGTTTTCTTTCGTTTACATTATTCCAAGCACATAATTAAAAAAAAAAAAGATCCTTAAGGTATTATTACTTATACTGATTGGTGGAAATGGCAATTTAAGCAGGATATTTCCCAAAACATAATTTTTTTTGTCATTCATTGCTTTCAAAAGACATTTTACATTTTATTTTTTTTTGCATTTCTTCTTTGCCATTTCTTTCTTATTTTGTAATGAAAAGACGTGAAATTTTTTCCATTTATACACTTACTTTTTTCGTGAGTCTGGAATTTCTAATAAAAACACAATTAATCTGAACGTGAGTATAAGACATCTTTGTGTTCATCATTTTCACCTTATAATTTTTTACTACTAATACTATTTTATTGTTGTATTACAGGTATATGTATATATTTCATGTTTAAAAAAATTTAAATTATGTCTTCCTGTCCTTTTCTATTATACCCATTTGTTTTCGCAACATTTTTATTATAAAAATGGCATCGTGTTATAAATTGTACATAAAATACAACAACAATGTATTATTATTTTTTTCAAGGACTTTATGACCTGTGTTCATTATCATATATATAATATCATTGCAAGGAGTAGATTTTGAATATGCAAAAGATAAAATTAAGAGGATTTGATGAGTTTTTTTGCTTCGAATATATTTTAACCGAATTGAAGTTTTGTTTTTTTGCAATATCTATAGTTAAAATATAAGCAAAAAAAAAAGCGAATAATAAAAAAGGAAAAATAGGAAATAAATTAGTTGAATTAATAGCTTTTGACTCAAAGGTATTTATTTTTAATTTTTAGCTTTAAATATCCTTTGTAGAGAGAGGTAAATAACTAAGATTATTACAGCTTATAGGATCTCTTTTTCTGATGTTATACGTTTAATTTCTTTCATCAATTCGAAATTTTAACTTCAATACGAAAATTAAAATACAGTTCTTTATGATTTTTCTTAAAAAACAATCATTTCTACTTTTATTATGGAATTTTAAACGAATATTCCGTTAATTACTGCTGACTTCAAAAAATTCGCTTCCGATTCATTTCATTTGTATCATATTTGGTATATTTAAAAAATCTATATATATATAAAAATATAAAAAAGTTATATATATATAAAAATCATTATATATAAGTTGTTCAATATAATTAAGTTTGGGATTCTAAAGTGATCTGTTTAAAATATAATCTTTGCCGGTAAGTACATATTATATATATTATACTACCTTTTACAAAACAAATAGAACATTTTACTTTTTCAATAGAAAATACAACAAAATACCTAAGAATAACGTTAGATGTCAAACTAATGTTAAAAAAACCTAGTAGAAAGGAAAAAAACAGAATTAGATAATAAATTCAGAGAGACTTATTGGCTTCTATAAGTTGTAAGCCTAAATTAACGATATGCTGTATTAATTTACAATCAAGTAATTAAAAGGTTATACGACATTCAACTTGGCCAAGCAAACACAAAAAAAAAATACAAACTTTTCAGAATAAAGTACTACAGAATATTGTAAGCGCTCCTGGTATGTACCTACTTAATAGTAGTGATATTCATAGAGATTTAGCAATCCCCTAAGTTATATATAAAGTAAATAGATATGCCTGGAATGTTCATCTGGAATTGCATAAATGTTCATCTGGAATGGCATAAATGTAAAAGTTGATCTGCTTATAGAAAATTAAATTACTTCTCAAAGTTTCAAAATAATGAGAGCTTTAGATATAGAATAAAGTACAGATTTCGGTAGGGAAAGTATACATAAGATATAGGCTAAATGAAAACTATAGTAAAAACTTAATAGTTAGTCAGTTTGACTAGTTTTAAAAAAGGACCGGTGGAGTTTATATGCTAAAAATACGATATACATTCTGGTACTAGGAATAGCGTTTTGAAGATTCTGACCCACCCACGAAAAAGTCTGCAAATGCAAATTTTCCGAAAAGAGGTTCGCGTAGAATTTAAGTGACAACTTTTATTCTATTTACTAAAACTTTATAAATATAAATAAAATACTGTGTCTGCCTTTTAAATCATCTTATTTGTATGAAAAAGTATTGGTTTATGTTCAAAAAGGACAACGTAATTCTGGAATTGCTACATCTCAATGATCTTCAACTTAAAAAAAAAAATGTTGACATTAAATTAAATATTTGATATTAACTTTAAAATTATTTTAAATGTATTTAAAATATACATATTATTTAAAATAATATTAAAAGATTATTTAATATAAATTATTCAATAATAAGATTTAAAAATCTGTATTTTTTGTACTAACAAAAAAAAAAAACAAATAAATAATAAAATTGAGATGAATAAAAAGTAAAATATTAAAAAATTTACATTTTTATAATTACCTTAAATTTAATTTTTTGGTTTTTTTTTTCCTTACATGTCTACATTTTGTTTTCACTACATGAAATGTAATTTCTAGTTAACAACTTTTCCAATTTTAAATTTTTATACATTTAACTTACCTGAAAATGTAATAAAAGTATAAAAAAGCAACATAAAAATCTGATCTGAATTTTTTAAAAATATAAAAGAAAATGATTTTAAGTCTCGTCAGCAGAATAATGATTAAAAATTACAGAATATTTATAGTAATATTCTTAAAATTTATGTTTCCGTTCGAAGTAAAAATTTAGTTTAAGAATGTGTGAAATGCACATTTTTATTTTATTTCCTTCTGAGCATAAATAAAAACAGCATATAAAAGGAAAAACTTATATACTATTGCATGTTGTAACTGTTAATGGCTATATTCAGTGATCACAAAATAGTAATAATAATAAACAAATTCTTTGTCCCCTTAGAGTCGTACTTCCCATTCAAAGTTTCCGCATCCTTCTATTATCGCTACTCCCCAGCCGTTAGAGGTTTCATCCCATTATGTTGGCTTGGCTAAAGGGGGAGGCGGGCTGGGTTTAGTCAATAAGAATCTAACACTACCAAGTGGGAATTCTTGGTGTCTTTGGAAGATTTCCAAATAAATTCAGAATATATATAAGGATATAAGAGAAATTATGATCATTTGACTTGTCGAAAAAAGTATCAACCGTCGAAATTTAAATCAAATCCGTAATGTTGAAAATTTCTAAACAAAACTAAAAATTATTGAAGCCGGCTTAATCGAAGATTAAAATTACTTCATTAAATTTAATTATAAAACCCTTATCTAAATAAAGGTTATCCGAAATTTAAAAAAAAAATATGGAAAGACTTTAAACGTTTAGATTGAGATTAATTAAATGCCTATCCGTTTAATGAAATTGATGATCATGACATTACTAGGACAAACATTGTGAAACACAGTTGAAAAACAAACAAATCAATACAGAAACCCAAGAAAAAATAATATAAAATAGATCAAAAAACTTTTAACAGGCTTTGAAATAAAAAAAAAAATATAAAATTAAAAATGAAGAAACATAAAAGATGGACAGAACTGAAAAAAAAAAATTGGTTATATTTTAGATATAATTAAAATTGAATACAGAAATCCATCACCAGAATAAAGTCAGTAAGGCAATGAAATAAACTTCCATTTCCAGTAATGCCATATAATATATAAAAAAAAAAATCAATAAAGTTTTCTTTTACTGTATGTAATATTGTCCAGATGAAATTTTTCCTTTTTTTTTACTTTTACAACACATGCAACAAGAGTTGCATAATAAATTTCTTTTTTATTTTTCAGTTTTTTTTTTTATGTATTGTATTGGTAACTTTTTAACAACTTCACCTCTACTTACTTGAATAATCAATTTTTTTTTTTTTTCATTATGATTTTATATTATAATTCAACCCTACACAACTAACACATCCCTATATAATAAACTTACTCCTACTTAATAACATATACCAGCACCACATAAAAAGAGTGTTGATGTTACATACAAAATATATAGTAAAGAAAAAAAAAAAAGACAGAAACAATTACATATTATATACAACTAAAATTGAAAATGATGAGAAACATTGTTTTTCATAAATAATGTATACAGGGTGTGAAGGTAGTATAAATTTAATCTACTGTATTGTGCATATGTTCAAGTATATGAATAAAATAAACAGAAAAGGAGAAAAAAAAAAAATGAAATGAATAAAAATAGTAACTGATTTTTTCATTCCATTTATTTTTACACTTTTTTATTTTTTCCCGTTTTTTTTTCTATTTTAAATATAAAATAATTCCCTGAAAGTCCTGAAAATAAAATAGGATGTAAAAAATTAATAACAAAAAAAAATAAAACAAAACAAAGACAATAAAAATTATTTATTCTGCAACATTGTGATAAAATATTAATAAATTCAAAATGTAAAAATGTAAGTTACTTTTATATTCGATGATTTTTTCATTTATTTCCTCATAAGGTTTTTTTTTTTTTTATTTTTTTATTTGTTTGTTTGTTTTCTTTTAATTTGTTTGTCGGTCTATCGATCAATTATTAATTTAGGCTAATTTTTTTGTAGGGTTTCTGAGTACATGCACTCATTCCTACCGTGAATAAAAATTTAAATGAAACTATCGCGAATAAAGATTATAGAAAACGGTTTAATATTGCCTTTTGAACCAGAAAATATTAAAAATTGATTAAAGATGCCACTTGATTACATCAAGATGCCACTTTCAGGAATTCCTTCAATATTTTAACCTCTTTGACGTTGTTAAAAAATCCTCGGAGCGTTATCTTTTCTGTTTTCCTAGAAATATTGAAAGGAAAACGCTATCAGTATAATATGAACGGCATAATTTTTGTTAAAGAAATTTTTGAACTTGTTTATACTTAGAAGTTAATGTTATATAATGTTATTATTTTATTTAATTTAATTCAATTATTTAAGTATTAACTATAAGCTAAACAAATTTGTAATTTAATTATAAGAAATTAAATGTGAAATTATTTGAAATAAATAAATAAATAAATAACTTGCACATTAATTAAAATTGTTGCCAATATTGATTGACAATTTAATTGACAAGATGTCATTTAGTGTAAATACAGTATAATTCAGGTATAACAGTATTCTTTATTTTATTAAATAGATTCCATAATAACTTAAGTAGATTCCATAATAAATATATTAATTTTTTCTTTTTAATGAAAATTTGCGTCTTTTAACTTCGTACATTTTGTAGATGAAAATATGTTTTTGCTCTGACCGTTTAGTACTTCTTATAGATTAAAATCTTTTCAAGTAGATAACGTTCATATTAACAGATCTCAAGAAAGTCGCAAAACGCAACAGCTATATACTTTTTTTTACTTTTAAAAAAAATATTTCCAATTTAAGTGCCAGCATTTTCTTTTTAAATGCAACACTTTTATTTTTAATTGCAAACATTATTTATTTAGAGTAAGTTTTCCTTTTATAATGTCAGAAATGATTGTTAACTGAACCGATTACGTAAATACAAAAACTTGCATTTGAAAAGGAAATACTTGCACTTAGAAAAAAACCTTTTACTTGAACAGGAAATCCTTTTTCTAAACAAGGACTATGTTTAACCTTTTTTTTTTTTAACTTTGATTATGATTCTTACTTACAATGTATTACTTTTATTTGAGTTTATTTCATCTTAAATGAAAAGTATGAAAAAGGGATTATTGTTGTCATGTTTGTATACTGCAATTATACTAATGTTTAAAATAAAATAATATATTAAAATATATTTTATATAAAAAAATATAAGGTTTATTTTTGCGTATATGAAGTCCTGTTAAAACAAATAACTAAATAAGTTTCAGAGTTTTGTGTTTATTTAATATTGTTTCTATCAGGTTGGAATAAAGGTTTTACATTGTTTATTAGGAAATGAGTTTTAAAGCATGATGAAAAAATAAATTTATGTATTTTATTTTTTTTTTTTATTTTATTTATATATGTTTAAAATTATTTTGTAATTGATATGATTTTAAAACTTCCTGTCTGTAAACATGATAAAAATATATTTAGTTTAAAAAAAAAATATTATCTAAAAAAAAAAATTATATTAGTTTCGAGAACATGAAGTTTTATTTTGTAGTTAACAATAAATTATTTAATTAAATTTGATTTTGTTTAGAATAATGTAAACTAAATTCTTTAAATTTATTGAATTTAATTTAATTTAAAGTCAAGTCTTTGATTTTTAGTCGATAAAAATTTTTCGATTTGATAAAATTTTTACATAATTTTTAGATGGTGAAAAGAGAATTTTAGAGAAAAGAGTGATTTTTCTTATAGGGTGATAAAATGTTAAAAATATTCCTATAATTTTAACTAACGACAGATAAAATTTCGTTTTAATATTTTATTTATTTATTTATTTATATACAGGTACCGTGGTACATAAATGTGCCAGGTAGCAGACAATGCTAATATAATAGTTAAAACTGCAATTGCGTTTGCTGATGATTTAACGTGTTATATGGCAGCTGAAAAATTTGAAGATATACAAACTAACCTACAGAAAATGTTTAATATAACACAAAGCTATGTATCTTCATGGAGGTTGAAGATAAACTATAGTAAATGTGAGTTGATTCTATTTAGAAACAACGTTGTACAATGCCATACTTCTGTTCGCAAAAATTGGTATTTGGTTAGCAAAAAATTTAAATTTCACAGTACATGTGAAAAAGCAAATGGAAAAAGCGAAGAAAGCCTTTTTTATTGCTAAAAGGTTATTCTATTCCAAGTATTTGTCGAATAGAGTTAAAATAATAGCTTATCAGTCCATCGTTTGACCAATTCTGAGTTATGGATGCGCCGTTTGGTACAATGTAAGCGCTTCCTTAATGGAAAAAATAAGGATTTTCGAAAGAAAATGTTTAATGTCATGCCTTGGAGAATACCGTAAAGAAATAGAAAATACTAATCACTATCTATCAAACAAATATATTTACAATAAAGCAGCTATCATCCGCATTGATAATTTCAATATTTCACTAATAAGAAACCACTTTCTTAGATCACAAAGAGTCATAGCTAATAGTTTTATTTGCCATGCCATATACCCTGACGACTCATATATATAAAAACAACACTAAGTACTGGTTTTATTCCACCTGAAGCCTTTTTGTTCCTTGATAAACATAATTATTTTCAAAATGTAGATAAAGTCCCGATATTTTATCATTTCAATAGAAGAGCGACAAACAAAAAAATAGAATTGAATATTAACCAATTAAATTTCACTGATCTGGTGTTTAATATGACAATTTCCGATTCCGATAATATAAATAGAAACTGTTTTTGGTGGCTTGAATCTACTTAAATATAGGTGCATATAAGTACACTCATTCATATTTTAACATACCCCTATCCCGTTTCCTCATTTCCTTTCCCATCCCCGTTTAGTATTAAGTTTTAGATATAATATTAAAAATTAGATAATTAAGAATTGTTTTTTTCCGCTTTTTTAAATTCAAAAAGAAATAACAAATTGATCTGACTAATTTCAGATTTGTAAATAAAAATAAAATTATAAATATAAAAAATATAATAATTAGTTAGAGTTAAGTAAGTAATTTAGAGATCTCCATTGTGGGACAGTTTATAACTTGTATACAAGAAAATAAAAAATGTAATTCACTTAGTTATAAGTTTTTTTTATGTGAAAATTTCTAACTTTTGTACATATAATAAAATTAATAAAAAAAAAAAACTTTAAAAAAAAAAAAAAATGTGCCAGGTAGCTATAACCCCTGTTTTCTGGTAGGAATGTGGGGTGTACGAGATATTATGTGATATATTAAGTATTTATATATTGCGATATATGAATATTTTTTTTTTTTATATTAAAATTATTGTACCCAGCCGGGAATCGAACTCGAGACATCTCATTCCCTTATGAATGAGAAGCGGTGCGTCAACCACTGCACCAATGGCTGGATTGTTTTAATATTTTAAAATTTAAATATTGCGTTCGAGTTTGAGTTCAGATTCAAGGGGAAGAAAGAGGTTCAAGTACGGTTGAGTTTCGGTTGCGGTTCAAAAAAAAAAAATAAAAACCAAAATGTTACTTTTGGTTTGAATTATACTCGTAAATTCATTATTTTCATCAGAAAAACAAAACAAATCAAAATAAAAATAAAAGCAAAAAAAAAATATATTTATAAAATTCTAAAGTTGGTGTAGAGGTTTTTGTGGTGATAATACATGATTCAGTAGAGCTTCTTAAAAGTAAAAGTTCTTTCAAACCTAATTCATGAACTTGGAGTTCATGAAACAATTTAAGGATTTTTAAACAGTTATGAAATACAAATCGTTATTTTCTTTTTAGCACATTTCCAAAAAAAATTTGGAAAAAATGTGCCTATTAGTAGTGGATGGGGCTCTTTCGGTCTGTACTGTTACAATGTTCACTCATCTACAATGTTAAAGATAGAACAATGAAATTTTAACAATGGGTAAGTCTCATCAAAAAAGTAATGCTATAGAATAAATTTTTTATGTAGCCCCATTCATTACGGAGCTAGAGCCCCTTAAACTTTAAAAAAGCCAAATGTGTTCAAGTTTTGCTTAACATTTTTTCAATTCCAAAACGCCATTCGACAGGATTTGTTTTTACCTTTTTAAATAAATATCAAAATTACACATATTTTTTTAACTTAGTATTTAATTTTACCATTTTGTGAAGACAAAATTTGCCAGATTTTTCTTCCTTCTTAACTCCGGCATATTTATATTTAGAATTAGAATCTTAAAATTTCAAGAGAAGAAAGATTTTTTTAAAATAAGTAATTTATTTCAGAAAATTTTTTTGTATCACCTCCTCTTAGGGTTATTAGGACTATTTGGGTTCAAAAATTTAAATTTTCCTATTTTCAAACAGCTGGAACTTATTAAAGTTCAACTTTATTATTTTACATGTGTTAATTCTTATTTATATAGAGTTCTCTTAAAATTGAAGAAAGTGTCTCTTTATTTTTCATATCATTCCTTATTACATGAAATTCGAAGAAAATTTTCAAATATTGGTGCAATTCTTAATTGTAAACGGTTTATATTGTCTTTTGAAAAATGTGGTTCTTTAAAAGCCATTTATTTACATTCTACCTTGTTTGAAAATACATTGGTTGGTTTACATTCTCTCTTCTGCTATTTGTAAAATATTTTGTTACAAAAGGACTAGTGAAAATAAAATTTGATCGATATTACCCGTTAACTATTTAATCATTTCGTAGAAATTTAATACAAATTTCAAGACAAACTTCTTCTTTCAAAAACAAATTTCCAAATATATGTATGTATTTTATAATTATATTCTGATCAGAAATATTTATAAAATTACATTGAAGAAGATTGAGAGAATTTTTTTAAACTATTATAAAACGAGGAAGAATACAGTTGACTTTGTCAACTCTTAGATACCCGTACGAACCGTTAGTATGTTCACAGCCTGTCACTTTGCTTACAATATTATTTTTTTAATATTTTAGTATTTTAAAATAATTTGGATGAATTTTATAATTTCTAGAATTATGGGTTGTACATATATTCAAACTATATGTTTATACATTCTTCAAAAACAGATTTTAACCTTCCACATAACGATTATCAATCCAAAACTTTTTCAAATATTCTATAGTACCATTTAATACTAAGCGGTAAATGTATATTAAATTTACTTAGTACAAAATAGTAAATATAATTTTAAATATTATAATATATTATATTTAAATATTCCATTGACAGAATAATTTCTTATAAGTACAATAAAATACATATATGTATGTAAATACGGCGCTATTTAATATACATCTATACTCTTATCATTCATTCACTAGTGACATATACGATATGTAAATAAACATGATATTATATAAGTATGTATATATATCAATATCATATAAATAATAAAAATTCTTCAAGCAACCGTTATGTTGTTTATTTAATTACATTTTTTTGTACTACGCATTATATCCTCAACAATTTCAAATTATCGAGTAAAACAAATGCAAAAAATTTGTTGAAGAAATTTGTTAGAAAATTTGAAAAAATCAAGTAACACTTTCGTCAATTATAAAGTAACCCTATATTATTAAAAAAAGTTGTTAACAGAAATAAAAGTATAATGTTGAAGCTTTAATTTTTGTGTATTAATTCAAAAAAATTTTAACAGGTGTTCAAGTTACAGGTGTTTAAAAATAGGAAATTTTCAGTTTTTGACCCCTTACAGCTCTTAAACGGGGGGTGATACAGAAAAAATTTCTGAAATGACTCATACTAATTTTCAAAGATCTAACTTTTGTCAAAATTTCAAGTTTCCACCTTTAACCGTTTAGAAGATAGAAGGGTTAAAGAATTTTGCAAAATTTGAGTTTCGCATAACGGTAAATTAAGACACCGTATGCCACAAATATATATTTATTGTATATATACTTTTAAAGCTAATGAAAGTAGTAATCGTTTGGCGTTTTCAAAATGAAGATATACCTTATACAACTTGTGCTATAACAATTTAAATATAGAGTTTTTTTGAACCTTTGGGGAGCTGTAGCTCCGTAACGGGTGGGGCTACAAAAAAAAGTTATTAAAAATAAAATTAATATTTTTGTGGGATCTATCAGCAGTTAAAATTTCATAGCTCTATTTCAAAAAAAATGTGTGGATCTAAAAGTTAGGTGTTCGAGAGCTACCTTAAGGGTTGGTCCAAACTCAACCAAAAAAAATAGGGAACCTACAAATTACTCCAAGAATATTTTGTGTAAATTTTAAGATTCTAGCTTTCTTAGTTTTTGAGTTAGCGTGCTGACGGACGGACGGACGGACGGACATGGCTCAAAAGTCTTAGATTTTTTTTCTGATCCGATCCATACCTTTGAAGGTATATCTAGCTCGCTTATTTCGAGGTGTTACAAACGGAGGAGTAATTTTATTATACCCGATCCTATCGTACGGGTATAAACAATGTTTAAGATATTCTATAGGGACCATTGCATTTTATAATGCTTATTATATTTCTAAACTTACTTTACATTGATTTGGAAGAGTTTTGGGTTTAACCTAACTGTTAAATAATCTATCTCATTTTAATATGTACTGAAATAATTGATTTGTTAACCCTAAAGAGCACAAATTAATATTTACTAAATTTAACGAACCACCGTTACTGCTAATCACCGTTAGTATGTATTTAACTGAAATATTTACTAATTCATAACTAATAAAAATATAACCATTTGAATATCAAATAGCGATCTATAATAGTCTCTGTGATACTTTTTAGGGTTAATCATGTTTAAGTTATTGCAAGAAAAGATTGTAATTTCAGTCAATTGATTTGATTGGTAGATAAGATAACTGTTCTTCCACTTTAATATTACAATATTTAATTTTTTAATCGATAATAAATGTTCTTAAATAACTGTTGATTGTTCTTTAATAACTGTTGATTGTTCTTTAATAACAGTTGATTGTTCTTCAATAACTGTTACAGATTTTCACGAAGGTAAAACTATAATACAAAGAAAATTTTAATTTTAAGATTTATTTTTAAGAAGGAAATTATATTTATGAATCGAAATTTATTTCTTATTAATAAAAAAGATGGGGTTACATTTATGTTGAATTTTTGTTTTTCGTAATTAAAATTAAAATGAATATAGTTTTTAAAAGAATCTTAAAAATAAAATTCAATTTTTAAATTAGTTAAATTTTTGGGATTCTTTTAAATTTTATTCTAAAGTGTTAAAATTACTTTTATTATTCTTATCCTTTTATTATTATCCACAATAAACTGCTATATTATATTCTACCATTAGTTTTTCAAATTTGAAACATTGCTATTTTCTTTTATTACAAAAAAAAAACTCCTTTTATATGTTTTTTTTTTTTGAATAAATTCACCTCAAGAATTCTTTCTATTGTTTCCATTCAATACAATCGTTAATATAAAATTCAATTTTAATTACAAACAAAACTGCCAAACTGGAACTGGGGCATTTGCATATTTATCTTATTTCTATTTATACACATTTGAAAAACAAAAACAATTAAAAAACTTTTATCCACAAAATCAAAAACAAATAAAAACTTTTCTCTAAAATAAAAAAAAAACCAAACCAAAATAAACGCCTACAAAAAATGGGAGATAAAATCAAAAAGATCTCACCTATAGTCGCACTCATTTATATAATTTCTTTTGAGTGGTATTATCTGACGGCAATATTACAGTTATTTCATTTAAATGTCATTTTATTTTAATCTTTTCTGTCATTTTTATTTAAAATGAAATTTTACAGTTATATACAGTAAAAATGTATAGAAAAATAAAAACACATAATATACATATTATATATGTACCTAAATAGTAACGCCATTTAAAACCTGATTTATACTATAACACTATTACGATGGTAAGTATTGTGTTTCATTTAGCTGTTTTGGTTTTTTTTTTTTTTTTGAATACAACACAAGTACTGTCAAAAAGAACAGTTGTTCTATAGAAATATAAAAAAGAAACAGTTTCTTTTTGTGTGCATAGTATTATACATATGTATGTATATGTATATAGTTGTTAAAAATAGAGTGAGTCCTTAGAAATTGTTTTGTTTATTTTATATAATTTAAAATTTTTGATTAATTATTGCTCTGACTATGTCCGTCCGTCTGATATTTGAATAGTCATATACTGAAATAGATTTTTTATATAATTTTATTTTAAAATATTTCAAAGCGTATTCTTATTTTTAGAATTATTTATGAAAACTGATCTTTTATATCATCAGTTTCGTGAACTTTGGCTACAATTTTCGTAGAGTCTTGCAATTAAAATTTTGTGAGATCATTCGTGAATTGTTTACAATTATTCATCTTTCGTGATGATAAATGGTGACTGAAAAGTCAAAAATAAAACTAATTTGATAAGAAATTCTGTAATATTTAAACTGGTGTGTCAAAAATGATTTTGCTCCATTTAAAAGTTTTATTCTATATTAAGGATTTCTTCTAGTTGAAAGATTTTGGTTTTTTTTTTTTTTGACAAATATTATATTATAAATTTCCGGCCATTTTTGGTTTTTCATTATGTTACCATCTAAGAAATTTTAAGTTTTTTTATTTTTTATTTCGATCAAATCATTGGTTATAAATAAAAGATTATACGGTTATTTTATTATTAATGCATGTAATTGTTAATAATTTCTGTTGTGCCTATGTTTTAAAAATGACTCCAATTGTTTCAAGAAACTCGAAAGTATTATTAAGACTTCAATATCATATAATTAAACTTAGCTGCTGTACCGGAGCTAATTATTATATTTAATGATATAGCCAAGTTGTTTCAACTGTATAGGATTTTACTAATGCTCTTTCTATTTCAGTTCCAATAGAGAATTTCAGTCGACTTGTCTGCATTTATATAGGTCTACCTCATCTAAAGTTATTCATTTGTTATGAAAAATGTTATTGGTTATTTTTATGGTGTACTTTTATTTTCCATCATGAAAATAAAAGTACACCATAAAAAGATATATGATATCAATATTTCAATTCTTTCCACAAATATACCAACAGATTATGCAACTTAAAAGGCATTTTAAAAAAAAAATGCTACTGCTATTACAAAAACGGTGTAAAAAATTACAAATGTTTTGTTTGTTTTGTTTTTTAATTCTTATTATTATATTTTTTTTTCACAGTGATTAAAGCAAATGAATATTAGTTAGTGCTTGATGAGAGTAGACTAGGTAACGGTATTTTTTTTTAAATACAAGTATAATATGAATACAAGTATGTATACACGCCTTTATAAGAGATGAAAATCTGATCTGCTATTAGCTATATGTGTATTTCTTTGAAAACTTGAATAGGAATGGATTCAGGTGAGAATTATGGTTTTACATGGATATAGAAATGAAAAATATATCTTTAAGGTGTACCATGAGTAATTTTTGGTAACCAAAGAATATGTATTTAATATAGATTTGAGATCAAATTTTACAAATTAATCTTAGGTCAACGGAAGTTAATATATATATAAAATGAGTTGAGGTGAAGTTGAGTTGAAAAATAGTAAGTAAAAGAAGGATGTTGTTTCGAATGAGAATTAATGACTTATGAGTATTTTGAAGAGTTTCTTAACTAAAAAAAAATTGAGGCTAATAATAACTAAGAGAAAAAGATACTTATAGCTGGTTCATCGGGCATTAAAATTTATTTTCTCCTGATAATCAATTATGTAACACTCTGTATTTTCTGTGTTAGTTAAAATGTTGTATTGTAAATAGGATTTAGAAGAAATGGCATTATATTCCTTATATTTTTAGAAGTAAGATAGAAAGAGCAAGAGAATTTCAACAGGATTAAATTCCTGTAACAAGTTGTTACTTGTTATGTATAATAGTTTTGTGTTAGTTAATTAGTATTTATTTTCATTTTGTTTATTGTTATATATATTTCGTTTTTTTTTTTAATATAAAGAAAGGTAATTAATGAGTAGTAGAATTATGATGAGTACACCTGTAAAAAGTGTTGTTGTTTTGATTTAATTTTTATTTTTTTTTTTGATTTTATTAAGTAGAAGATTAAAAAAATATGTTTTCTATTTCATTTTATTCTTTCATTTCTTTGCCACGTATATTATAATATATCGATGCTCCGTTCTTTTTTTATTGTACCGTTTTTTCTTTTGGTTTTTGTTATACCGTGATTTTTTTTTTTTTAATGCTAATTGAAGTGAATACTTAGCGGATTATTGAAATGGATTTGATAAGAACAAAAAAAAAAAAACGAAAATTTAAAAAATAAAAATAAAAT
This sequence comes from Poecilobothrus nobilitatus, assembly GCA_947095535.1. Classification (NCBI taxonomy): domain Eukaryota; kingdom Metazoa; phylum Arthropoda; class Insecta; order Diptera; family Dolichopodidae; genus Poecilobothrus; species Poecilobothrus nobilitatus. The sequence continues at coordinate 236,975,565 of OX352773.1, read as the reverse complement.
GTGGGAACAAATGATTAGTAAAAAAGATGAAAGGGTGAAAAATTAATATGTTGAATACGAAAAGAGATTCCTATGGGGGTTTAATTTGAATCAAATTGATTATAGTAAAAAATAATTCCTAACTTTTTATTCTTTTTTTTTTTATTTTGTACTCGGTGTTGATTAAATCTCTTTTTCTGTTACAAAAAAAAAAAATATACAATTAATTTGTTGCATATCATTTAGGCGTATAAATGTTGAATTAATATTATATAAAAAAAAAGATTTTTAATTATTTTATTTTTGTATCTATAGAAATTTATTAAAGTGGAAAATTAAAATTTTGTTTTTTTTTTACGTTTTATTATGGTATTATTGGTTAATTGATTTTGAATTATATTTTTATGCTAATTGTTAATATTAAATGGTGTTTTGGGATTTGGAGATGTAAATTTAGTAGAAGAAAAGTTTTGTTTGAATAGAAATTTATAATATAATGACTGTTTGTTATTTTTTTTTTATGAATTGTTTTTCATTTTATATTTTGCTTTACTTAATTAAAAATAATTTCCAAAGTATTAAATATTTATAATTAAAAATTAGTATGTAAATAATTTGTTCAAAATTTTATTTAGTTTTTGATGATTGTTTGTTTTTAAAAATAGTTTTATAAATTTATTTTTTAAATTAAATAATTTTTTTCAATTATATTCTAAAAAACTTCTTCGTTTACAACGTATTTCATATGGTCTTACCCACTGGGTCACTCAGACCCCAAGTAAACGTTTTTTTAACATTAAATAATACGTAGCAGTCAGAAGGAATCATTTAATATTAGATAACGTTCTAAACACTTTTTATACAAAATAATATTTTATTATTTCAACTGGTTTTTCACAACACCCTATGTAAAACTTAAAAAAACTTAAATATGAAATTACTATTTATTAATTATTCTACAAAATTGATATTTGGAGTCGTATTGGAAGCGTATTGTTCCTTTGCCCACCAAATTTTTATGTTACTTTCATCCTAAGTTATTTTAAACTAAACAAACAAAACATCTTAATTAAATTCTAAATCATGCCACAAAATAATTAGAATTGCTTCCAAATCCAAATTCAGCATATGGTAATTCTTTTGTGAGTCGAATATCACGAATGTTGAACTATCTTCCACCTCAGGTGTTCTTCAAAATTGATTATGATTACATTTGCGATTTATATCATATGTTTAAGAAGAACGTCAACACCTTCGTTCATCATATTCCTGTAAATCTTAAATCTATTTTTACTCCATATCAGAATCATCCCTTGCTCAAACAGTACATTAGTATTAAACTTCCCATAACCTATGAATTTGCAAAAAAAGGAAGTGGTATTTAGTCCGTTAAAGTTTTACGCGATGATAGAGGAATCGTACTCGTACCGCTCCTCTTTAGGCTTTTTCGATAATTCCGACTTAATACTGTTGACTATTTTGATCCATCACATTATGGCCCTAATTTCGATAGTCATTTCATAAAAATGAAAATGAAAAATTTCATTTCATTTTAATAATTTTTTGCGATTTCGATAGTCGGACAAAATGAAATGGAATTTAAAATTAAAATGATTTATATTATTTTTTAAACCGGCAATACTTTCTTATTTTGAGGTTTTGACTATACAAAGAAAAGCTATAAGTAAAAAATTAAGATTTAAAACACGTAGTTCCCAATACTAATGTAATAGAAAAAAAGCAAAAAATTAAAAAAAGTGCCGAAAAGTGGTTCTTTAGTTTTTGAGTTCTGTTTTTTGGGCGGGCTTAAAAGTTGAACTTTTTTATTTTTTTTTTATGATATTTAAATTTTACTACTAAATCGATGAGTACTGAGTACCTTTTTTTTAAACATGTCGGAACGACTACTAATTCACAAATTAATGGGCTTTCTTGCAACCTATGCTATCGTATAGTTATAGGTTACTTATAAAAATGCCTATATTCACATAAATATAAATAAAATACTTCATAATTTTTTCCTAAATCCATTTTTACAAGCACTCATTTAACAATTTCAAAATGAGAAAATTTGACGTTTTAAATGAGTATATTCATAAAATATGACTATCAAAATCAGCTTCTTTTCATTTTTTATGATTTTTTTCATTTTTTTAGGCTATCGAAATCAATAATTTTGTTTTTCATAAAAAATGAAAGTGATATGACTATCGAAATCAGGGCCTATGTCGCTTTATCAACAAATGCATATGTGTAGGCAACATACTACTGTCGGAATCTTACCATTAACTTTACTTATAAATGAAGTTAGTGGTTAGATTTTGTATTATAGATGAGTTAAAGTTTTATTTTTATATCCATATGTCTTATTTTGTATTACTAATTGTAATAATTTTAAATTTTTCCTAAATAAGTTGCCACAAAAGTAAATGTCATAAGGTTCCTGTGCTTGTGAATAAAATAGGTTAATGTCATAGGTTACTGTGCTCGTGTGTGTGTGAATAAAATATGATATAGTAAATTACTTTTTTGATTTTTTAAAATACTCTTTTATTTATTAAATATATCTGCTTCTTTTTTTTCAGTTGTTTACTAATTTGATGTTCATTTTTGATCTACACATTTCATTACATATACGTTCATTACTATAAGGATATTTGCTTGACCTAGACCTAATTTTCCTATGTATGTTAAATGTTTCTAAATATATATATAATAAAAGTTTTTTAAAAAATCTACTTTTGACTTTAAGTTCTTTATACAATTTTTATACAATTAAATTGTAGATTTTTTATTTTAATAAAGTGCATATATAATATAATACAGAAGAACAATTAGTTATGTAAGTACATACCATTATTTTCATTATTTTTTTTTAGAAAAAAGTCCTTGAAAAGTCTAATAACCTTAAAGAAGATCCTTCGAACAAAGAATAAAAACAAATAAAACAATGCAAAACAACAACAATACAATTATACTTTAAAAAATATTTTATTATGATGCAAATATTCAAGGTTTTTTAATGGTTCTGTTATAAAATTGTTTTATAATTTTTTATTTTATAAATGAAAAATAGTCTTTTGTAGAAAAACATTAATGTTATAATATTATACATGTCCTTTTAGTTGTTTCCTCTAAAATTAAAAATAAAAGAAAAAATATCTTAAAAATCATTTTTATTGAAGGTTGTTGACTGGAGTATTAGTGTACCGCTTCATAATTCTATTTTTGAAAAAAGTCAATTTTATTCTTTAAATAGTTGACTAATAAGGCAACTTTAAATTGTAAAGAATCATAAGCTATGCTTGAAGTAAAAAAGTTTAAAAACATGTGTGGAAAACTTTAGATTATTTAAAAGAAATGTTCTGAAACTCCGTTAGCCATACTAGAGACTACAATTTATTAAAATCGTGTCGTGTTCTAAAGGAGTCTGCCTACAATTATGAGAATGTCTATAACTTAATGTATTTAGAAATTTAAATATGAATTTAAAAAAACTAAGAAATAAAAAATAAATGATCCGAAATTCTTTAAGTCATATTAGACACCACATAATATTTTAAAATTATGTACTGTTCTAAAATAGTCTACATACAATTATGAGAACGTCTAATTTAATGTATGTTGAAATAATTAACTATAACTTCCAAACTTCTACTTTTACTGCATTCAAATTCAATAAATTAAAAATTTACGCTATGAGAAGTTACGCAGTATGGAATAGATGGAAAAAACAAATGCTTGGGGAGTTTTCAAATATATATGTTGTAACGGCTATAGTCACTGCTAGCAAAATAGTAATAATAATAGGCGGATTCATTCTTTCCTTACAGTCCCACTCCCAATTCAATGTTTCCGTATCCATTCCCTATCCTTTCCTATTCCTACTCCCTAGCCAATATACTGCGTTCGCAGATAATGGTTTCATCCCATTATATTGGCTAAAGATAGAGGTGGGTTTAGTGAGTAAGAATCTGACACTACCAATTCAGTAAGAATCCGACACTACCAAGGGGGAAATTCTTGGTGTTTTTGGAAGATTCCCACCTCCCTTAGAAAAAAAAAAAAAAATATTCACATCGCGTAATTCAATATTTTTTTTTAATTTTAAAAATTCTCAGTTTTGGACAATGAAATTTAAAGATATATCTATGGAAATCTATTAACTGAACACAGTATCTTTTATCATGATGTATAATATACATCATATAATACATAACATAGACTTTAACTTAAAATGCCTATTGAAATTTTTTCTAGGTTTTTTTTGCTCTAGGTAAATAAACTTTCTTTAGATGATTTTTAAAAATTTAAATTTTCATGTTTTTTTTTTACTTTTTAGTTTTCTTTTTATTATGGAAATGATTTTATTGTTATATTAAACAATTTTTTTTTTGAATAAAATAAAGATTTGGAAAGCAAAAAAAAAAACATTAAATATCTGAGCTAAAATATCCAAAGTAAATACAAATTCAACATAAAAATGAAATAAAGGACAATAACATTTACTCATGGAGAAGATAGAAAACAAAAGAATTTTCAGAATTAAAAAATAACCCTCTTTAATGTCTTTCTATTTAACATGCATTCGACTTTTTAGATTTCTCTGAATTTTTGTTTAAATTTTTTTTTTTATGTCAGGAAAATTGTACTTTTTTGGAGATTTCTTTTTAAATTTAAATATATAATGATTTAAAAATATCGAACTTAGATTTTTATTATAAAGAGAAAAATTATATGAGTTTTATTGCGCTTTTTTAAATTTCATAATTTTGTACCTATACGTTTAAAGAATTTTTCGAATGAAAGCGATTATTTCTTAAAATCAAAAAAAAAAAACGAGGAAAAGTGCAGTAGAGTAGACTGTGTCAACTCTGGGATACCCGTATGAACGTAATTTATCCTGTTTCTATATAATTTGATCATCTTTTAAACAATTTCGGATGTTTTAGTAACGATGTTATAACTGCTGAAATATATTTATGTAAATTGGGGAGTTGCATGACAGCTACCCGAATCTATTGCACAAGCACAACTAAATTTTACAGAAGTTGTTGCCATAAAACTTGATTATCATTTGCAAAATTTCAGATACTTAGCTCGAATAGATACTGAGTTATTTCCATATAACGAAAGAAGTTGTATGACAGCTACTCGAACTCGGCGGCCGAAAATGCCATACAACTGCCTAGCTGCCATACAACTTCTCTTTTTAAATGAAAATAACTAGGTGTCAAATTAGATGCCAACAACTTTTATAAAATTTGGTTGGTATAGAGCATCCGGTTCAGGCTTCTTGCACCTCTTCGAACTTAATGAAGCTAGGCGTCTAAAATCTTATAAATGATGATCAAGTTTTATGGCAACAACTTTTTTAAAATTTGGTTGTGCTTGTGCAATAGATTGGGGTAGCTGTCATACAACTCCACAATTTACATAAATATATCTCTGTAGTTAACGTCGGTACTAAAACATCTGAAAGTTTTTAAAAGATGGTCAAGTTTTATAGAATTAAGTGTATTAAGTTCATACGGGTATCCCAGAGTTGACACAGCCTACTCTACTGCACCCTTTCTCGTTTTTTTTTCTTTTTAATTGATGACGCCTGAGCTATCGAGTCAGTTATAACTCAACTTTAGATCCATAGTGCAGCTTTAAAACATAAGAGGACCTATTCCGCAAGAGTTTGTGCAAAGTTTCTCTAGATTTATGTCACCAATGTGGTGTAAGAAGTTTTAAAAGCTTCTCAGATCAGATGTCAGAGAGTTCACCTAAATCTTGGAAAATGAAACAACCGAGGTATATTTCTGTCCTTTTCTGATAGGCTGATTATATGAATATATTTTTGATTTAAATAAATATTTCATACTTTTAGAAAAGCGATTTACGAATAGTAAAAGTCCAGAGGTGCAGATTTCCAGTTGCTTATTTGAACTGTCAAATTTCAAGTTATCAATCTTTATGTTGATCAAAAAAAAATTACTGACAATCCACCACAATTAAAGAATCTGAACTGAAGCGAAAAAATACATAAAATTATCAAAACAAAACATTTTATATCCCTGTCATTAAAATTTATAAAAAACTACAATTTTAAATATTTAAATTATAAATAATTACTATACTAATAAAATTATAAAAAATGTTCACTTTAATGACAAAAGTTACTTATCTTTGGTATTTAAGTTAAATTTTCGCTTGTTATTTTTAAAGGAAAAAATATAAAAGCAGAAATAAACTTAAATAAAAGGATATGAATAATCCAGACTCATATAAAAAGAGTCAGTCATCAAATAAAATTTTATTAAGTCACTGGGAAAATACTATTTTTTTTTGACCAATTTGGTTTTTATGGAACCATTTTTTGGGTTTTATGGATACAATTATGGAAAATTTTATGTGAATAAAATTATTTCTATCCTGTTTTTTTTTTTATTTTTTGAAAGTTTATTATTTAAACATAATAAAATCCTACGGATATATAGGATGTATATGGTGGTTAGATTACAAAAATAAGATAAATTATCACACAGTATAAATCAACTAAGCACATTAAAACTAAATCTGAATGAATTAGAGAATGAAGAATTCTAATCTCATTAATCATATCAGATCCTTCCATATAATATATTCCTTTAACTCAAGTTTTTTTTTTAGCCCTTCTCTTTCTCTTCTGCCATCAAACTTTTATTTTGTTTTTTTTTTCATCTCATCTGATTTTAGTTTATTTTTCATTTCATTAAAAATATTAGGTATTTTGTCTCTTTCTCTGCTATTAATGAAAACAAACTCAGATCAACTGAGACTTAACTTTGATTTCAACAATTGAAAAAGAAAAAAAAAACAATATATATGGCAAGGACCAGGGACAAAACAAAGTAAAATATTTAAAAAAAATAAAAAAAGCAAATTTGAAGTCAAGTGAAAAGTCATATTCATAAGATAACTCAAGTAAAGGGTGTTCAAAATTGAGGTATCATTTTAATTTTAATAAAAAAAAACTTTTTTTTTGAAATATTAAATATATTTTTATTTTAATTTATTACAAATAGGTTCCGGTTAATAATGAAAAATTATATCGGCCAAGTGGCCCCCTCTACTACTTCGTCAGGCTTCCAATCTTTTACCAAAATTCTGAATCACGTTGTTCAATAAACTGTTCTCAATGGTTGAAATCTGCTCGATAATGTTGTTTTTAAGCTCTTGAATTGTTGTGGGATTATTGCTGTACACTTTCGATTTCACAAAACCCCACAAAAAAAATCCAACGGTGTCAAATCGCACGATCTTGATGGCCACATCACTCCTCCTCTACGAGAAATAATGCGATCTTCGAACTTTTCCTTCAAAAGATCCATTGTTTCTCTTGCTGTGTGGCAAGTGGCACCGTCCTATTGAAACCACATATTCTCTACGTCCAAATCATCAATTTCGCGCCACAAAAAGCTTCGGATCATCTCCCTGTAGCGATTTCCATTGACCGTAATCGCATTTCCATTTGCGTTTTCAAAAAAATATGGTCCGATGATTCCTCCTAACCACAAACCACACCAAACCGTAACTTTTTGTGGATGTACTGGTTGCTCTAAGATAACCCTTGGATTCTCTTCACCCCAAATGCGGCAATTCTGTTTATTGACGTAGCCATTGAGCTGGAAATGAGCTTCGTCGGTGAATATTATTTTGTTAAAAAAATTCTCATTTTCTTCTTGTTTTTCGATTGCCCAAGAAACGAATTGCCGGCGTAATGCATGGTCAGTTGGTTTTAATTCTTGCGTCAGCTGGATCTTATAAGCCTTTAAATGGAGATCACGATGCAAAATGTTGAATAATGTGGATGGTTTGATGTTTAATTGCTGCGAACGATGACGAATGGAAGTTTTTGGATCTTCTTCAACACTTCTGCTCACAGCTGCTACATTCTCGGTTGAACGGCCACTACGATGATAAATGTTGCCTCTGTTATCAAGAACAGATCCAGTTTCTAGAAATTTATCAACCATCAGCTTGATGGCACGATTTGTTGGAGCATTTTCTCTACCAAATTTTGTTCAAAATTTCCTAATTACATCTTGAAAACTTTTACCATTTTCAAAAAATGTTGTAATAACAAAAACACGTTGTTCCTTCGTGTAACGTTCCATATTAACTAACCGGAATGTATTTAGAATATACCTAAAGAAACTTCGTATAAAAATTCCAGGTAGAAAAAAAATGGCGGCAAAATCAAAATGATACCTCAATTTTGAACACCCTTTATTTTTAAAATTTATCCATATATGAAAACTATCCCCATAGATACAATATAATATATAAATATATTTTTATGCATAGGATATTCTTATGTATAGGATTTATTTCTCATACATGGAGAAGACATCCATCCAGTCCAATAATAAAATAAAACTTCAAAACAAGCTTTTTTTTAAAAAAAAAATATTATATTATACGAAAAATACAACTATTTTCGTATGTAAGGATTTAAGTATCAAAACATAAATAATTGCTATACCTAATATATGTCGTTACTAGGATAACAGAGTATCATTATTTTTTCTTTATGGAAATTTTGTAAATTTATGTTGTACTTAAATTGTATTAAAATTTATTGCACTTTCAATCAATGACATACGCATTATTTTGCTTTAAAACTCATCGAGTTCGCTATAAGATGAACTAAAAGTTGTTTTTAGAATAATTTAAAACTCTTTTCAATATTTTTAGAAATTTTAACTACATTCTAACTTAAAAATCTTTGATTGTTTAGTTATAGAATCGTGAGATAATGAAAAAATATTTGATGAGATTGAAAAATAAAATATAAAAAACAGGATTTGGAATTTTCAAGAGAAGCGTCAAAGAAACATAACGAGGAGTTGTAATTAAAATTTTTTTTTTGTGATGTTGGCTTAGTTACGTAAATTATGATGCATTTCAAGGTATTATTTGGATCCTCATGTATTTTATTTTCCTGATGATACCATTCTCATCCATTTTATTTGTGTTGTTTCGATCATTTGCTAACAAATGTACTATTCTTACCTCCTTTAACCTCCCTCATTTTAATTAATATAGTTAAACTGTTTTTGAAATTTTATACCTATTGTAACTTTCACGAAGATAAACTTATTATTGTATATTATTATTATTACATTTGATATTCATCACTAAAAGAAAACTAGGCCTAGCTAGGAATTTAGTAAACTCTAAAAAAAAAATAACTTCTTTATAACAAACTTTCGACTTATTAGTTTGTAAAAATTTATTTCCTAATATTAATAAAAATATTTTGGTTAATGTTGTTAAGGTGCATTGAATAGGAGCAGAGAAATATTAAAAAAGGGGATTAAAGTTCTATTTGGCAGAAAGAAAATTTTCAAACTTAAATTTAAATTAATGGACTTGTATCTTTCATCTGAGATGTAAAAAGGTTATATGATTTCTACGCTCTAAAAAGATTCAGTTAAATATATATGAAATTTAACTGAATCGTTTTAGAGCAGAGAATAAAAGTCGTCCATTTTGCAATTGGAAACACATAAAAAAAATTTCAACAGACAATTAACATTATAAAAATATGTTATACCAAAGTATCTTCAAAAATTTCCTAAAAAGAAAACTTTAAAATCGAAACGAAAAAAAAAAAAAACAAAATAAAAAAAGATCTAAGAGTATTATTTTGTGTCTTTTCCAATATTATTTTTCTACATTTTATGTGTTATTCGTAAAACTTTAAGTTTATATGGTATGATTATGGTTACCAACTATCACTATCACTATTTCCTATCCTTATCACTTGTATATATAAAAAAAACCATTGACAAAATAAAATAATAGAAAAGAGTGGACATTGTTTGTCTGTGATGCCAGAAGGATTGTCTGAAAATTTCTCTTTGTTGTGTTGTGTTGTTTGTTTTTTTTTTTTTTCTATTTTGTTACATCTTTTTGTACTTCCTGAACCCATTTTATTCTTGTCTTGACTCTTTTTAATATTCTATTTGTTTATGTTAGTGTGATAACTTTTTAAAATTGAACTTAATGTTATTATTTTGTCTGATGTTATTTTCCCTCTCCCACTCACTCTCTTGTCTCTTCTTTCCTTTTTCTATTTCTACTTCTGCCTTTTTTTTTTTGTTTTTTTCTTCTCCCTTTGGCTTTGTTTGGACATTTTTTGTTTTTTTTTTTTAAATTTTTTAATGTTCCCATCTTTTATGTATGCACGTCCATTAAAATAAAATCTGGATACAAATTGAACAAGAAAAACTTAAAATAAAGAGTAAGGACGAAAATGAAATTATATTAAAATAAAATAGAAAGAAATAGGAAGAAAATTATGAATTTTAAAAGAGAATGATAAAATAAAGTTCACCTGGGAAATTTATTTGTGTATTTTTGTTATAGTGAACTTTAAGTTTTTTTATTTTTATTTCAAAATTGAATCAAAACACATTTAAAGTTTTCAAAAGAATATAGTGTCATAATTAAAAAAAGGAATTTTTAAAGTAAAAAACAGGAAAAATAGAAAATAGTGTTTAAAAGTTTTATTTTTATAAATAAAATAAGTTGGAAATTTTTTTTATTGGTCTTACTAAAGTCATTTAAAGGACTTATTTTAAATTATCGCATGACTTAATAGTGAAATATTTTTCATTTTAATATTATATTTATTTTTATAAAAAGAGATTTTGATGGAATAAAAACATCTTTGCATTTGATATAAAATTTTAAGAGATATATAAAATAGTTTGAAAATTGCATCAACACTTTTAAAAGGCGATATTAATCCCTCGGTATCTAACATTTTTTTAAGGAAATTATATTCGTGACAAAAAAATTAAAATAAAATCGGATGCGTAAGCTAATGAAAAAATTGCTATAAAAGTATAAAACGAAAAGTAAGTCTTAATGTAAAAGTTAGCGCTAAATTATTGTTATAGTTATTGGTATTCATTAATGCAATTCGGTTAGTAATTAAACAGAAACTCGAAAGTTACATTTTTTTATGATGAAGCAATAAGATGAACCTTGCTATTTTTGAATAAATCGGTTTCGGGACAGTTAATTAAAAGTTTAATTTTAATTTTTTGATAGGATTTGACGAGGGGATTTAAATAAGGAACTAAAATGATTGTTATAATTTAATATATTTCTTAAGTATTGAAAATCCCTAACAAATCTTAGTTCTTTTTAATTAACCTTAAATAACTATAACTTTGCTTAAACTAAACTGAAATATTTTAACTACTGTATAACAAAGGTTTTTAAAGGTGGACATTTTAAAAACAGTAAAAAGTCTTTTGAAATTGTTACCGTCTTTGTAACAAAATTTATACTCTTTGATAAAATTTTCTATGCAAGTCATTAGAAGCTATCTTCAAACCATTAACGTGTAAAAATAAAATATTGCAGCTTTAAGTTTTATGTGTTTCATTAACGATAAATATGCACAAATTTCTGAAAATAATTAATTTTAAATTTTTGATGGGTTTTAATAGCTCTTAAGCAGGAGGAAATGTAAACATTTCTATGGTATAACTTATGGTAATTCTCAATGATTTTCCTTCTGTCAACGATCTACTTCATGGTTTTTTACATAATGATAAACTAAAATACGAAATTGTGAAAACCTGTATAAATTTTATATTGATTGATTGAAGAGTATAAAAAATTTCCTGTCGTTTGATGTGGTTTTTTAGATTGAAAAAATCTGAAGTAGACCTTGTGATATGAACATTTGAATATATTGCTTTTTCCAACATTTAGGTATTATAGTTCCGTAATGGATGAAGTTACGTAAAAAAATTTTTCCACAACATTCCTCCGTATTAAACGGTATAGAATTTTTGTAAACAGACAGACGAAGTAAAAATAAAAAGCATTTTTTTTTGCAAAATATGCTAAAAATATATTTATAATAATTAAACAAAGATTACTTACTATTCGGGTACTTTATCTGATATACTTAATTCTTTAATGTAAGAAAATATTATATTTCAAAATTAGAACAACAATTCATTTTTCATATACATATACCTACATATAGTTTCAATTTTATTCATTTTGACAGTCTAATCCTGTAAATTTGATTCCATCAATATACATATAAAATATTTTTTTTTTTTATTTTCTTAGTCCATTGAATTTGAATTAAATTCATATTATATTCCTGTTCTTCCTTCATCCTATGTTCTTGCAACAATTTGAATATAATTTTAAAGAGCACATGTTTTTAGATCATTTATATTTTTATTTTTTTTGAAAATTTCAAGTAAGCATGAAGAAGGTGGGTTTGTACAAAATCTAAAAAAAAAAAAAAAAAACTAATCCCTATTACCTGTCAAAACTGTTTAAACAATAGAAAACCAAACTGAAAACAAGCAAACATACATATAAAATTACCTTAAACACTTTTTTTTTTACCTGTATTGTCCACAATATGGTTTTTTTTTTTATACCTCTATTAAAAAACGATTTCTTAATTCTAATCTTTTCCATCAATCGAACAAAAAAAAAAAACATAAAATAAAATTTTGGAACGCTGTTACAAGTACGAATGACAACCTGCTGCCTTCAATCACGATATTTTTATGTGTACATTCACGTTTTGAACGTATATCCCATAAAGAATAAAAAGGACAGAAATAGAATATAATAATATGTTTGTTGTTTTTATTTTTTTTTTCCATCAATTTGAATTAAAATTTTGATTCCTTTCAGTGACGCCTTCAAATCGATATTTTCAGTTTTAAAACGAGCATTTCAACAATTTTTTTTTTTCATATAATGGATAAATGTTACCATTTACTTAAAATTTGTTAGTGTGACTGGTTAATTTTAATTCAGTTAATATTATATACAAAGTTTTGAGCAAAAATATCATATAATTAAAATATTATAATTTAGTTTAAAACAAATTAGAACGAAAACTTTGAGTGAAAGTAACTAACTTAAGTAATAAAAGAGTGAGTGTAGATTTGATCCTGTAAACTTGATTGATTTATTTGTTATAGATTTAGAACATAGTACAATTTTTACATATTGTACATATTGACTTTTTTCTACATTTTACAGATGAGTTCCGAAACTAGTTTTATGCGGTTTTACTCATTTGCTGTTAGAGTGAAATGAATCGATACAAATAAATTGATAATAATTGGAATAATGATATGTTGATTTCCTACTCAGAAGTAAACGAACAGAGTTAATTGCCTTCATTAGAGTTAGGAAGTCATTTTTAAAGCGTTTTTTGACATGTAAAAGTAATTTATTTGTAATTTAAAAAAAACTGATGATTAGCATCTATAAAGAATATTTTACACAATATGTTAAAGATTTTAATTATGCACATAGCGGTGCCTGCGTTATTTAAATGATTTTCAATATTATTTTTTTCAATATGGTCTTTTCATTTTTGAAAAATACATGATGCTGTATCAATTTACGTTTTCAAAATCAACATTTTTCAGAGTTATCTTCAGATTGTTCTTGGATATGTATTTGTATTGTTATTAACTATGTTTTCTTGATATATTAATTTTAAAACCAATATTTTGTGACTAAGCACTATGATTTTTCATCGACGTGTTTACAATTATGAATAACAGAACAAGCAGCCTTCACCTATTATTATAAAAGGTTTTAAATCATTAAAATTTTAATATTAATTAATTTGCTCGTACTTGTGTAATATTAGAATCAAATCAAAGTTTCCGTAGTAATTCATATTAAATTTGTATCGTTTATTACGAAAAAGAAATCTTTATAGTTCGGTTTAAATACCACATTAGAAATGACAATAATTGGTCACCTTATAAAATTTATATATTTATTTACTTTTTTCATGATCTTTAAAATATACTTGACTACTATACTATAACTGCTATCACTCTACTTAAAACTCTTTCAATTCTTATATACTATATACAATTCTAGAATTCAGATCATCATTAATCGACCATTTGTTCATGAGTTGTTTTTATTCTTTATTATCGTTGGGAACTTGGGAAAACAGTTGGAACGCGATCATAAAAATCAAAAAATACGAAGTGAATCGAAATATTATATACATAATATATTGTATTAGTCTGCACTCTGCAGGCACAATGAAGAATGATATGATATTTTTGATGGGATAGTGATGTGATGAGCCAGAAATGATACAAAAAAAAAACAAAAAAAAATGTGACAGATGGTAATTTGGTTACATTTTTTTTGTTTTCTTTTAATCAAATTAAAAAAAGAAAAGTAAAAAATAAAAGTGAAACGTCCATATTTTACTTCATGATTATTTGAATTTTGGTGGTTTTACAAACACTATATGGACAGCGGTTTGACGGTGTGTTTTAATTTTATGATTTTAAATTGAAAATAAAAACAAAAAAAAAACTTTTTGTATATTTCATTTGATTTGAAATATGTATATGAAAGATACTGGTTTACACCATTTACACCAATTCTTTTTTCGTTCTGAAAAATGATGTTTTATTAACTTGATTAAAATTAATTGTTTCAGTTGGTAATTATTTTTTTTTTTTTTGGTGGACTTTCCATTTCGTTTTTTGTTTTTTTTTTTTAATTTAAAAGAATTGAAAGGATTTTAATTCAGGATTTTATAAAAAAATAGGGATGTTAGAGAAGTAAATTAATCTTATTAAGAAAATCAGTCTGATTTGGTTTCTGTCTATTGATTGAAGTAGGTAATCATAAAAAAAGTAAACAAAATATTTCAGATAAATTTTATACAAAAATTTAAAATTATTTAAAGTTTTATAAATAGTAGATTATGTTGTATGGTTTGAGGTGTATATTATAGTCAAATTGCTATAATCATTTTGTTTTTTTAAACAGAAGTTTTATTTAGTTTAGATGTTTTAAGAGTTGGTATAAATATACTTAATATTTGGGAATGATTGGACAAACATTCATATTATTAAAGTTGCAAAATTTTGAGCAACTAAAAAAATATACAGATATTCGTATAAAAAATTCGAACTTGAAGTTTCACATACATAAACTACGCTTCTGACGAGATTTCAATCCCGAATCTTATATTTATTAAAACAAATATTGTAGTGAAGTTTAATTTTAATTTATTATAATGTTTTAAAGTCTAGTTTTAATAAAAGAACAGGGGGCCCCGATGACCTAGTGGGTAAGAGCGTATAAAATACGCTGTAAACACCGAGGAAGTGTGGGTTCGTATCCCACACACGTCGTAAGAGTTATTTCCCCTTACGACATTTACACCCACGCATGAATAGGAAAGGGTGTGTAATTCCACATTTATGTGGGCAGAGAAATGCATTTTGAAACTTTGAAACATTAAAAATAAATATAGGAAAACAAATCAGTTTCAAGTTTCAACTAAGGGTGATAAAATCTGAAATAAAATTAATTTATTAATTGCAACTATTGGACTCAAATTGTTTGTTCTTTTAATTTGATGATATAGTCAAAAATAAATATCTTTCTTACGTAATCTTGCTTTGACTCAACATATATATTTTTCGCCATATATATGAGGCTATTCTTTCTTTAATGATTCTTGAAGATCCCCTGCAGTCACACGGTTTAGTGCGACAGGTATCATATTTGTTCAGAAAGCTATTCGTGTGATATTATTAATTTCGTTCTCAAATGAAGTATAGGGAAAATCCAAGGAATATCTCATCCAAGTTCATACAAGCGGTGAAACTTTGTTTTTCACAATATCATATCATCATATCATTCTACAGACTAGAGCAAATTAAAGCGTATCTCACGTATCTTAAGAGAAACCAACTTAATATCATAGCTCTTTGATACAAACGTTAACAAATTAATACTATAGAGCTAGACTTTACGTTGGCATAATTATTAACACCCATGATATGCATAATTAATATTACATTGCAATTTAACCGAATAACTTTGCAATACTTAACCAATAGGAAATTGGCGTTTTTCCTATATTAGATTTTTAGTTTGGAAAATTTTTTTAACTTCATTAATAGTAAATAAGTATGTTTAAGTAAGTATATATGAATGTATATCTAATATATGAGTAGTTTAGTCTTTATTTACTAAAAAACTAACCCAAATAAATTATGACTAAATCAGTTAATGAGAATTCTCAAAATGATGAATTAACAACTGATGCTTGTATATTAAGCAATATATCTGATACTTAATTTTTAATTAATACATTAAAAGAATCGATTAATTATTATATATGAATTCTACTTAAAAGTATTTCAATTAATAATTAGAACCATGTATACATAAATATTTCGAAATATATCAAACAATTGCCCTTTTTTTCAATTTTGGGTTTCTGCTTTACTTATTTGTGTCAAGAGCTAACAATTAAAAAATAATATATTGATCTTTTGTTTTTTGTCTCTTTTTTTTGTTTTAAATTGACTCTTAAGAATTTTTATTGATATAAACAACAGTCTGTATGGCTATGTAATTGTATATGTACATAATAATTCAAGGAAAGAAGTAGAAATTCTGTTGTAAGTCAACATAATTTTTAATAATATATGTATGGATATACACAATATGATTACATATTGTATATGAGTCAAGAGCTCATAAAAAAATATACATTTAAATATCACTTTTAAGTACTTTTCATCTTGATATATAGTTTAAGAACTTATAGTAACTTCTTAAAACATTAAATCAATTTTTCTTTTGAAATTAATTTAGAACTGTAAAGTAAATAAATATCATCATCAAGCGGTGCAACATATCATTAATCATTTTATGTATACATGTACATACATATATACATAAATATTTTTCTTTTGTTTAGTTTATGATTTTTTTTGTTTTTTTAATTGGTATTTTTCTAAAAAAAAACAACCAAGAAAACCTCTAATTATGTACTGAACCCATAAAATAAAACAAAAAGAAAATATGAAAATCCGATATACCACAAGACACAAATCACTTAAAAAATTTTAAGTAAAAAACCCAAAAATACTGGTAATAATATGCCTTAAAGAATCTCATGAATCCCTAATAATATTAGCATAACAATGATGATAGCACGTTGTCAAGTACTTTTTAGACACTTGAATTTTTAAATAAAATTGTTATTGTTTTATTTATGTTATAGACACTTGTTGTTAATTTTGTTATTGATGTATAATTTAAAATTTAAATAAAATTATAATATAAGAATATTTCGAGTATAGCACGATATTATTTCAATGGAAGTACTTGCTACTGTTATAATTATTTTTAAAATATAACCAAAACGAGAAAGAGTGTACAGTAGACTGTGTTAATTCTAGGATACCTGTACGAACATAAGTTATGCTGTTATCATAAAATTTAATCGCATCTTTTACAAAATTTCAGACATTTGACTTAATTAAGTACCAAAGTTATATTTGGCGTATGTAAATTTTAAAATTGTGTGATAGCTACCTGAACCGCTACTGCTGTAGACTAAATAAATTTTGCAGCAGTCTTTGGCATAAAATTTATTTCTTTCAAAATATTTTATTTACCCAACTATATAGACACTCAAATGTGTTCATATAAGTAGTATCGCAGCATTTCGAATCTGCCGAACATGCTGAAATAGCGAAACAAACAATTTAACGAAGGAGAAATTGTAAAAATTTCATAAATCTAGCTGCTTTATATTTTGTGATGTCTCAGGGGACGGGTGGACGTAAGAACATGGCTTAATCGACTCAGAATGCGATGCTATGCAACAATATATTATATATTTTTTCATATGTATCTCGTCTCCTTGAAAATGTCATAATCGTATTCGCAAATTTATTATACCCTGAGAATACGTTCGTATACGGGTATTAAAATTATTTTTAAAGATTTTTATTTTGGATAATTTAGGAATCTTTATTTGTACCTTATATTATATTATTTCTATTCAGTTTTTTAACAAAAATTATTTTTAAAAGTGGTTTTAAAGAAGAAAAGAATTTAACATAATGCAAGAATGAGGTCGAAATTAGAAAATCCTGAGTTATTAAGAGAAATTTATAACGAAAGTGCCTACGTCATTTAAAAGTAGATATACCTGTTTGATATTGATTTCAACATAAAATAAAATAAAATCTATTAATAAAATCTTTAAGGACAACAAATAAAAGAAGACGAAGAATTTAGTGGGCAGATAACATAACATTAAATGGAAGATTGTTAGTAGAATTACAGGATAGCTGTTATAGATAGAGGTATGCAAAACAAGTAAATTGCAGGAACTTAAAGCCTATCTAACTTATAACGTTTTACTTAAGATACAAAAATAATAACGAATAAAAATATAGCCATGTAAGAATCAGCTTCATTTTTTTAATTTCTATTCTAAATTAGGGGAAGTGGTATATTGTATTGCAACTTATAGTATTAAAAATTTAATAAAGCTATAGTTTCAAGATATATATAAGCAAATTTATAGATAATTTTGTTTTATAAATCGATACGTTAGGTCTACTACAATCATTGTCAATACCTATATACATATGTTAAGTATTTAGATGTTAATAATGATGACACATTTTTTTAAAAATATGGCATTCTTGGAAAATTTAAATTTTTAATTATTTCTGTTGTACTACAATTTAAAATTTTTACCATTAATTTTGAACTTAATAATCAAAGATTACAGATAAAAATTGAAAATTATTTAAAATGTAATTAAAGCAAAGAAGAAAAAAAATAAATACCTATATGAAATACCCCTATTTTTAAATTTTTTTTGAATATAAAAATATTTTACTTTTTTGAATAGCACTCAAAATATTTAAAATTTGTTGTTTCTTCATTTATAATAAAATAATGGGGTATATATGAAATTTTTTGACTAAAAAATTCACTAATAGATTTAAATTACCCGCAGTATAACGAATACAACTAAAAAAAAATAGGAAAGATATTTCCTCTTTAAGTATGGATACATAAAAGTTGAATTGGAATCAAATAAATGTTATGGATGATGGTGTTGTTAAGAGTATAGATTGTAAATAAAAAAAAAAATTAATGTATAGGATTTGGTTGGTCCTATTAGTAACGAGTCTTCTGTAATGTGTATTGTACAATGTTATGTTAAAATTGCGCAAAATACACATATTTTGCTGATTTAGTTTTTTTTTTCTATAGTAATATTTATTTTTTCTTTCTATTTCAAGTGCTTTTGAATTTTTGGAATTTTATTGTTTAGGAATTTAAAAAAATTTTTTTTCCACTCTATAATATTTTATTATGCTGTATAAATTTAGAAAATGTTCATGGTATGTTCGTTTGACTATCGATCGGTTGAAAATTCGATTAAAATTAAAACATTAAAATATACGAAACGTAAACTGTTTTTAACACGTTGAGAGTTGACACCCATGTGTATCATCACTTAAATCTATCAAAATTCTTGCTCACTGATGAACATAAGAATGCACCTGTGTTGCGTCCTATGTGTAACACTGCTGAACA
Organism: Poecilobothrus nobilitatus; assembly: GCA_947095535.1. Lineage (NCBI taxonomy): Eukaryota > Metazoa > Arthropoda > Insecta > Diptera > Dolichopodidae > Poecilobothrus > Poecilobothrus nobilitatus. Next base: position 236,956,137 of record OX352773.1, on the reverse strand, counting down.
TTGCTAAATGTTCTCAGAACTTCGAATAAATTTAATGTACTTTTTGTACCTTTAAAAATGTTTCCCGGTGAAACAATGGGAATTAACACAAGTTTATTTTTAAGTTGAGTAAGGAAAGAAGTCACCGGTGTTGCACGTGGGACTTAACATAAATTTTGTTTTACCCTTACCGATGATGAAAGTGGAACTTAAAGTAAGTTTTTTTTTTTTTAAGTACACCGTGAGTATGGGATTCAACGTGTATTTTAACTTCGTTTGTGAACAATAAGTGTAGCTTGCTAGCTGAACTACGCGATGTTATTCAAATTATATTTGGAAAAAAAAAATAAATAATCAAATAAGTTTTCAATTTTAAAACTCAATTTGTCAAAGATTCGATTAAAATGTCGAGATATCTATAATTTAAATACTATATACAACCGCCAAGATTGTAATATATAGCGCCTATTTCATAGTTTAGAACATTAATATGTTATTAATTTCATGCTAATTATTAGTTATAGATTGATCACGGTTAGTAATTCTAGATCTTTAACCTTAAAAACAAGAATAAAAAAAAACATTTACAATAAGTAGCGCATTCTGATTTATTTAAAATCATAGTCTTATATTGGCGTTTTTATTGCCCTCTACCACCGAGGTAGGTGGCAGTCATTGAAAGACGAAAAAGAGAAACGGTACCATCACGATTTCTCTGTTAATATGTGGGACAAATACCCATTAAACTACTTCGATTTGTGCCCAAACAATAAGTAATGTGACACTACTAGAACTATTGTACTGTGCCCAAACAATAAGTAATGTGACACTACTAGAACTATTGTACTGTTTGGGCAAGGGAAGGTTGTGTTATGGAGTACAAATAAGTTAAAATTTTGCAAAAATGTGATGAAGCAACTTATTTGTAATCCAATGTTACAAAGTTGGTTTTTAGAAATTTTCGAATGTAGTGCCCTGTAATAAGTGACTGTTGATGTCAATTAGATTTTGGAGGCTTACTTTTAGGGAAAAGTATACTTTATAAGTTTATGTTAATACATTTTTTTTCTTATATTTTACTGTTATAACAACAAAGTTTTAAATTTTGGTTTTGTTTTTATTAGTGCGGGTTATAAATAATTTAAAAAGAAAAAAACAAAAAAAAAAACAATAAACAAAACAAATATAGAGAAAAAATTTTAGCCAAAAGATTGTTTATCTGAAACTATATGGAATTTTTTGATTTTTTGTTTTTTAACTTCAATTTGTGCGCTTGATAAACGTTTAACACCATGTATTCTAGACGTACCTACCTAGTAGTGTTTTAACAAATTGCGTTTAAGAGTCCTTTATATCTATGAATATTGCATGTATACATTGTATATGTTAACATAGTTTCTAAACTTTTTTTTATGAATATTTTTTTTGTTCATTGAAATAAATTTGAATATTAGAAAACAAAAAAAGTGTTAACGTTTCATTGGAATCTAAACGAAAAAAAATAGTAGAAAAAAACTAAAAAAAAAAAAAACCCAAAAATTTGTATTAAAGCCTTTTTATTTTGCGTTTTTTTTTTTTTTTCCTGAAATAAAATGTACATCAATCGAAAAGATTTTATCCCTGGATATTTAAAACTGATTAAATGGAATTTAATCTTTCTATTTTAAATCAAATATTCAGGAAATGAATAAGAGAATTTAACATTTATTTTAGGAATTTGTAAATTGATTATAAAATAAGTAAATATAATCGATTTGTTAATTTTATTTAGAAATAAAATACGTTTGTGTATGTGTATATACTGTATACATATACGTTTAGGAAAGGTGATGTATTTACCTTTTAATTGAATTCATTGAATTTATGCAAATAAATAATGAATCCTTTTATTATAATTAAAAATCCTTACAAAATTTATTCGTAAAGATTTGTATATGTGTAATATATATATATAGATATGTATGTGTTATTTTATATGAAATTAAATAGAGATTCTTCTGGAATTTCTGAATAAAGTTAGAAATTCTAAGTGAAGTGAAGAATATTAATATCCATTTAATACCACATCTCTTCAAAAGTTTAAATCAGTATTTATGTATGTACATTTTTTTAATTTTTAATTTTATAATGAATTTTAACAAAAATGATTTTCTTAAATCAACTAAAGTAAAACTTAAAAAAATAAAGAGTTTTAATGAAAATGTAAAAATTATGTTAAGAGTTAAATGAAATAGCAGTTAAAGTTAAAATCTTTCATTACGATTGATTCAATTATTAGGATTTTCCAAGTAATATTTATTCTTTACTTACAATTCAATTCTGAATTATATCTTTCTAAGTCACCTGGAAATGCAATATTAAAACTGGATAACATATACATTCGCACACATACACATTTTATACTTTTTATGACCACCTATGCAGCATATTTAAATGATAGCTGAAAAATATGCAAAACTCTGATATTAATTTTAGGTTACACCTTATATATAATATTATATATGTAAACAAATATAATACAGAATAAGTTGTAATTTCGGAAATCCTATATGGATTACGACACAAATTTAGACACAACCATATATATGTATTTTTATATAGTAATTTCTATATTCATATTATATTTGAAGTAGGGTATAATTTGTAATTACGTTTATAACACTTTAAAAGAGACGAAATAGATATGAAAAAGGATATAATATATTTTTGCTTATAGTTTAATTCTGAGTCGATTAAGAGGAATGTATTCGTCAGTCAGTCCATCCACACAATAACTGAAAAAATAATATACATAGCTAGGATTCTAAAAATTTTATAATGTAATTTTTATTTAAATACCAATTTCGTTATTAAAATTAAAGAAGTTGGACTAGCGGATTGCAGCAGCTATCATACAATTTCCTTTTTTATTATACAACTTCTTTTCTTTAACCTCAATGTCTTAAAATCTGATTAAGCTATAGATATCTGAAATAATATTTTGTCAAAAATTACATCTGTCAAATTTAGTTGGTCTTGGAAAATAGGTTCGGTCAACTATTATACAATATCTTTATTTTTATATGAGCATAACTCAGAGTTTATAATATAATCTGTTTATTAAAAAGTTTGTCTAAAATTTCAATTATTTTCTCATATATTTTAGGATATAAATTACTTAATAAAGCTAGATATCTGCAATTTTCTAAAAGATGATTAAGTTTTATGGTAACAACTTTGAATTTTACATAAGTATATCACAATACATACTTAAATTTTTTTACAGATATTTTAAATTTTCTAAATGATGATTATATTTTATGTTCGTATTTCACTAATTCCAGTTTTTTTTTTTTAAGTTTTATTTATTTACTTTCATTATGCAAATTTACAAATTAAATACATTATAATTCTAATATATATCATATAATTATTAAAATATATAATACAAATATGTACTATAAAATTATCTTAAAAAAATCAGCTATCTCCACCACAGGACCGACCTCCACTATACGAAAAGTATAATGCCAAAATTTATAGATTTTTTACATAATATTTATTATAAAAGCGAAATAACTTCCACTAATTTAACAACATTTTGTTTTATTCAATAACAATAATAAGCAATGAAATCGTAATAATATATGTATGTATGTGCATTCATTCATATGTACATCCATTTACATTATTATTTATTATGTAATGTACATGATTTTTTTTTTCATTCAAAAATATTAGAAGTAAAAAATAATAAAAACTGTAAACAAATACAAAACAAACATAAGATTAATATTGAATCTGCTAACAAAAATTTTATCGTTTTAATTTAATGTCATCAACATACATAAGTATGTATGTATATAAGTATGTATGGATATAAATTTTTAGAGATGTAACAACTTTTTCTTAATAATTTTTGTCATAAGATTTTTCTGTTACGAAATATTCGTAAAAAACTTAAAAAGTACACTAGTAATGCGGTTGTCCGATTTGCTCCAAAAGCTTATCAATTCGAGATATTTATGTCAAAACCTTAAATATGAAAATGCAAAAAATTCCGCTCAGTCGTTTAAGCTGTACACATGCCCACAGACATACCCACATACACACACACAGACGGACATCATGCTAAAAATTTTTTTACAGCCTTCTCCACATAGTGCATATTTGCTAAAATCTTGGGTACGAATTTTTAGTATGAAAACAATACCTACCTTATACAATTTTGTATGCGGTCGGTAATACTAAAAAGATATTAAAAGTAAATAATATATAGAAATACAATATGTATTAAGTATTAACTAATTTATTAATATAAATTATATAAAACATAAAAATCTTGATTCATTTCTAAAGATGAACAGATATATTTATAGAATATAATAATAAATTTGTTAAGTATAGGCATTATTTTCTTTTATCTAAGAGTATTATTAAAATGTTCTTTTGTACTAAGTAAAAAAGAAAAATTTTAACTATCCATAAATGAAAAAGTAAAATTTCAAATTATTGAAATATTATTTAATTGAGAAAAGATTTCACCGTTTTCATACATTTAATAAATTAATATTACCTAATCTTCTTGTAGCTCAGAAATATGGCATAAAAATTATATTTGAATAAAGAAAATGTTACTGTATGTATAGCTTCCACTTATTTCAAATGTTGAGATTTTCTTCCTATAAAAAATTTTTTTTTTATTCAAAATTTTAAAATTATTTTTTATAAAATTTAGTCATCTAAAATAAATGAAACATTTGCAGAAAGATATAATCTTAGTGTAAATAATAGAAAATTAACCACTTTGTTTAAAAAAGTACCCTTTTGTCATTGTCACAAAAGTATAGCACTCGCAACCGAGTCTTCTAACAAAGCGTCTTACGAAATCCAATATTAAGAAAATTTTTCTTGATTTGGCCAGAGAGCGATGGCTTTCAAGGGCAACTTGTAGGATAACCATGGGGACGGATTTGAGTTTAAAACCATCCAAATGTATACTTTCTCTTATTTATCTGTATTACATGCGTAGAACACTTTCTTTGCACCTGCCCCATTCCTATCAAAAAAAGATTTCTCTTTTCCAAAATTTAGGTGAATTCTCTGTCTTTGATCTGAGAAAATTTCAAAGCTTCTTCCGTCAGAGTGGTATCATCATGGAATAAATCGAAGGAAACTTAACACCAACTTTTGTTGAATTGATTTTCCTACGTTTTAAAGATGTACTATATATCTAGAGTCTAGTGTTTACGGACGTTTTAGCTCATCAGTTTTCATAAAAATAAATTTTATGAAATTAAAAATTCTAGAATTTACTATGATTTTGTTAAAAAATACAATGTATAATTTATTAAGAATTGTAAGTTGTGACGGTACAGTGACAGAACGCCCAAGGAAATAAAGCCCGCGGGCTAAAAAAAACTTTTTATTTTTACATAATATATAGTACCATTTTGAAAAATAATCTTTTAACAAAAAAATTAAATCGACTAATTTTTCGATTCTAATTCGATCCATATCTTTGAGTCTATATCTAACTTGTTTATTTCGAGTTGTTACAAAAAACAAGTGTCACAATATTTCATATATACTAATGGGACATTTTGTGTAAAAGCTTATAATAACGAAAACACTTACGAAAATACTTATAAAATATAACAAAAAAAAATATGATCCAATTTCAAATACCATTATTTTTATTGGCTTTATACGGATGAATATCAATTTAAATATATAGAGTTTTAATATGAAAGGACGTCAACATTTTTAAGTATTTTGTTGTTAACTTTAACATATTATGCAAAACAAAAAGAAAAATCAAAAAAATTTTGTAGTTGCCCACACAATCAACCTTTAAATAATTCATTATAATTATGACCGATACCACAAACTTTATTACATAACTAAAAATGTTAAATGTTGCATTAGCCAAAAAATTTTTGATAAAATGTCCTAATTAGAAAGTGTTTTTTTTTTTTTGTGAAACACCATTATGGTAAAACACTTGTTTGTTAACATGGTTTTATACCAATTGTCTTATTGATAAATTGTTTTATACTTACTGTCATAGAACCATAAAAAAATGAATTTTGTGTTCTTAGTGTAAAGAAAATTTATGTCAATTTCAATATGGTCAAATTGGAGAAGATAAATTTTTAAGTTCTTGAGTAAAGTATTCTTTGTTGTATTTATAAAATTTAAAATAAACTGGTATTTAATAGAAAGTTGTATACAGTTTTATAACTTGTACATATTCGTTCGTTCTAGATCTTGGTAATGATACAAAATACAAATGATTATTTTTGAAGTCGATATAATGGTTATTTATTCTTTGGACGCAATTATTTAATTTAATGTTGATGTTTAATTCTTTAAAACAATTTTATATAGTATATAAATATTTCTTTATTGTCCCAACATTTTTCAAATTTTCTCCAAGCGGACAAGCTATGTTGCTTCAATATATTATACGTACATATTCGGATTTCGGTACTAAAGGTGATGGCCTAATATACGCTTTGCTTGCTTCGTTTGCTTTGCTTTGAAAAGCGAATAAAAGAAGCAAAGTAATCATAGTAATTTTAAATCCCAATGTACCCTTTTAAATTGCTTGACATTTGATATTTTCATTTTCATATTTTTATTATTATTTATTGTTTATTTCGTTGTTTAAAATGGAAGATTTGCAAGATATTTGTGATATTTTGTACATCATATTTTTATTGTACAAAAACTACAAAGTCTTTCAAAAAATTAAGAATCAGCGACAATTTTGGGTTCGGGACATATATTTGGATCGCAAAATACATGTGCTTCATTAGAGTACATTTGCAAAATTAAAACAAGATTCTGCACAATTGAAAATTTACAAAATATTTTCGAATTCAATAATTCAATAATTCAAATATTTATTTAAAAACAAAATTCTCTTTATTGTTTTAATTATTATTTTAAACGTCAAAGTAATAAAGCAAAGTGTCTAATTGAAAATTGGTCAATTTTGAACTTTTCTTATTTTTTTTCGCTTTGATTAATACTTTGTCATTGGGCGTTGCTATACATAAGATACAATGTAATTTATTTCAACTGTCAAAGCGTGTAAAACAAGCGAAGCAAGCAAAGCGTACATTGGACCTTCACCTTAACCATTTAATAATATTTAAAATAAAATTATACTTTATAACTATTTAAATATTTATGAATAATATAGTAATCTTGTATAAATAATTCAGCACAACACGATCACGATTTTAATATAAAAGGGTCTTAAATTAAGATAATTTTAGATACAGTCGATTCAAGATAACACTATACTTATTATTTCAAAAAAAGGAAAGTGTTGTAGATAAAATCTTAAAACATTAAAAAAAAAACTAGGCCCAAATCCGAAAGGAAAGGGTCTAACACCTAGACTTGGACATATTTATAAGTTGAAATCACGTAATACAAACAAACAAATAAACAAACAATACAAAAAATTTTTGTCTGTTTTTATGTTTATGGATTTTAGTTTGAAAAAAATGTTTTTAGTTATTAATAAACATCCTAAAAGTTCTTTATAACGGTAAAATAAGAATCAATAATATATAAACAAATTTAATCTATCCACGTTTTAATTAAAATCATAATACACTTTACGATTCATTAATAAAATAAAAAATTTGAAGTGCATATATCACTCTCAAACCACTCCAACTTTGATAAACTTAAAGAATAAATTAAGCATATTGTGAATTGAATTTCTATAACCACACTTTTCTTCTTCACTTTATTGCAGTGTTGTCGAAACTAATTAATTGTACAAATTATATTTTATTTACATTGATGTTCCTAGTAACTCTATGTACAAATAGTGTATTAAGAAATTTAAATAAAATAATTTTATAACTGCATAATATAATAAGAAGATTTGACATAATGGAATGGTAATATGTATTAGTAACTATTACATCATATCACATTGTATTTATAATGTCATATGAAAAAGGTAAAAATATTGAAATGAAATCGATTAGAAGTTATGTGATTAAACAATTTAACTGAATTAAATTTTAACTCTTATGTGAACTCAATTACTATATATTTGATACATTTAATTTGAGATGTTATATTTAAAAGGATTATAAGATAAACATAATTACTGTTTTGTTAAGAAGTTGTTGAATTGAAAATATTTTGAAAATCAATTATAATACAAGATTAATATCTATGAGTATTTAATGACAATTTGATTTATCACTATAATACAATACATTCATATAATTATATAATATATACATATGTAAGTTTAACGTAACATTACAAGATATATAATTTTGAGTGTTATTAAGATTAATGAAAAAAAAAATGAATAAAACATTATTTTAAGGTACATATACATATATAGTTTGGATGTCATCAAGAAGGATGTTATAATGTGTGTGTTTGATTGACGTTAAGAATGAAATTAATCTGGTGAATAATTTTTAATGTTTGAAATAAAATCAAAGTTATATTATTATCTATCTATGATAGTAGATTATATCTAAGTGCCTAAAATATTCTTAATTACATTGAATCTTTAAAAATAAATAGTTACTGTTAAATTAGATGCATTCAAAAAATACTGAAAATATTACATTATTGCAACGAGCATATGAAATTTGAACATTCATTCATTTCACCTTATTTTATTTTTTTCTGTCACTCAAAATATCTCACGAATCTCTTCTCACTCTCTCTTTGAAAATTAAATAAAAAGAAGAGCAGAGAGGTAGAGAAAGAAAGATAGGCCATATTGCACCAACTACTTATTACTTTGCAACTTTTTATATAAGTTTTTTTTTTGGCAAAGTCAAAGTGATTAGTGTTGGATCAAAATCATCATAAATTTTAATCACTTATTTTTTTTTCTATGATAAGTTAATATTTTTATGATTTAATTTCTACTCCTTTAGAGGTTATGAGTAGTTTTAAGTGATTTTTAACTATACGGTTTAGTTTTAATTCTATAAAATTTGAATCAAACATAGTACAGTTAAATTATGAAGAAATTTGTGCTTAAATAATTATAATTAATATTCTGTTATATATACATAAAAATATTATGTTCTTATTCTTTTATTGTAATGTTTGGTGGCATAATATTTGTAAATAAAAATCTAAACTTTGTTTATTGTTAACATGTTATTTGTACTTATCCATCAAAGGTTGACTACAAAAGACCCGGAAAAATAAGATCCTTTGACAAAAACCCTTCAGATAAAATCCACTACGACAAAAAACCCTATATATCAAAAGATAAAATGCCCTAAGACAAAAGACTGTACGACGAAACTTATTTGAAATAAAGTTAGCAACCAAAAGATTTGGTATTAAAAAACTAAGTTCCAAGAACCCTGATTTTGAATACAACTCTAAAATCCATTCGAATTCAGAATCTCGCATATTCTGGAAAAAAGGAATATACTCCGATTTTGAGTTCAACTCTAAAAACTTAAAAAACAAAACCTAGACTCTGTTAAATCTCATATAGATGGGTCTTTTGACACAAGGACTTTTGTCTATAGGAAATTAAATGTAGGGTCTTTTGTCTTAGAGATTTTTTTCATACATGTTTGAAATTGAAAATAGGATTTGTGTTTTGTCCTAGAGGATTTTTGAAGAGGGTCCAAACTGATAATAGAAATTTTTCTTTACAAATAAGTTAATAAATTATCAGAAATTAGATTGAAAAGTGATTACTAAAAGTTTTTGATGTAACGTTTAGACGCCGAAAAACTCAAAGCAGCAATTTTGCAGTTGAGAAATTATAACTCATTATAATTAGTTTTTGGTGCAACAAGAAATTGATAAGTGTTTTTTTTTTTTACTTTTAAAATTTTTTTTGAGTTTTTATGGAACATATGACTATTGGTGCAATAAAAACTTTGCAAATAAATCGATAAGTTGCAAAGTAATAATAAAGAAACTAAAGTAAAAGGAGTAACCGAAAGATATTTTTTTAATAAATGAATAAAAGTGTATATAAATTTAAATAATTGAATAGATGTGACCATATATATTATATACAAAGTTAACATATTATGTCGAATTTTTAATATGATATTTTACATTCTAATTTGTTATGATATCCAATCCAGATTTTTGTAATTTATTTCAAGTAATTACAGTCTACAGATTTTATTTTACTGTTATTTACGTTTATTTATATTTTTTTACGGTATATTTGAATCTCGAAATTCTTTTAGAAAAAATAGAAACCCAATTAATGTTTTTTTTTTTATTTATTATTTATAAGGTACCTAAATCATATTTTGTAATTGGATATTTTTTCAAACGCCTTTTATTTAACTTGTTTTTTGGGTGTTCTTCATCACAATGTATAATTTAAATTTGGCTCCAATATTTTATTAAATGATAAATGAAATCGATATTGGAGGACCTAATTTTAAATTTTGTCTTTTTGTTTGTTTTAGATTTAAGCAACTGTCATATTTTTATTATGTTTATTGAGTAATATTTTTAGCACATTTCCAAAAAATTTTTGAAAAAATGTGCTTATTAGTTTCACTCTGTCTGTCCGTCCGCCCGTCCGTCTGTTTACAAAACTTCTACACCGTTAAAGATAGATAGGTCTTACCATAGGTAGGTCTTATAAAAAAATTAATTTTGTTGAACAACTTTTTCATTTTGCCCCATCCACTACGGAGCTAGAGCTCCTCAAACTTTGAAAAAGCCCTATTTTTAAATGCATAAATCTCATGTTCTTCTTAAGATTTTTTCAATCTGAGAACGTCATTCGACAGGTATTTTTTTTAACTTTGTAAATTAATATCAAAATTATACAATTTTTTTAAATTTAGTATTTAAATTTACCGTTATGTGAAAACCAAATTTTGCATGATTTTTCTACAATCATAACTCTGTTACGCTTTTAAGTAGGGACTTGGAATTTTGAGAGCAGAAAGAACTTTTGGAATTAGTATAAGTTTGCTCAGAAATTTGTTTTGAACCACACCAGTAACACCAGTACAATAATATATTTTTACGTGTGTTAACAGTTTTTCTTAATTATATAGGGTTCCGGACTTACAGGCCCTCAAAATTCCATAAAAATTCTATTTCCACATATTTTCTTGTTACAAAAAATTTCTTAAATTTTCAATTTTTGTGCAAATCACAATTCTAAACAGTTTGTATTGGCTTTTGGAAATGTGCGCTTTTAAAAACCGTTGGTTTACATTCTATCATCTTGTTTATTTTGGAATAAGATATTTCTAACAACAGTTTTAATATTTGACTTCAGGTTAAATTTTTTTTTTTGTGTGGAATGTGTCTGTTTATTCTTAAATTTCTTAATATTTGTAATGAATCCTATTAAATCGCACTAAAATATTATATAGGTTACAAGATTTATTCTATTTATTAATTTTTTAAAACATTTCATAAGTGCGACCACGAAAAAAAAGAAAAAAAAAATCCTTAACAAAGGGAAATAAAATATTTTCTTTTAAAATGTTAGATACAATTTTATCCTTCAATTTTAAATCATGAATAAATCAAAAATTTCTCAAAAATTGTGAATGAAAAATTAATTAAAAAAGTGAGTTAATATAATTTTTTATTTTCATTATTTAAAATTCTAAACGTAAAATTAAAAGGAATATTTTATTATATTCTTTTTTATTCGTTTTCCATGCCGCAACAGCTCCGTTTGAATGTTCGCTTTTCCAATGAATCTCTTGCAGAATGTTTTACCTTATGTGGCTGTACTCCAATTTCTTACACTTAGTTTTATTGATTCATTGTAGTGAAACCTTACTTAGATAAAACTCAAACAAATATATATGTATTTTATAATATCATTTTTGTATTATTCATTCTTTTATTGAATCTAACTAACAGTACCTATACATATATATATAGCTACTAGATTTTGCTTTCATCTATTTTACGACCAATTAACCAATTTTACGCTTACTCGTACTATAAAAGTTTTTTTTCTAATTCTTTTATATTCTATACTATTTTAACATTGAAACATTTTTAGTAAAAACGCAAAAATTTTGTATTAGATTTTTACCTTTATATATTATTTCATAACAAATTCAAGGTAAATATTAAATTTGCATGAACATTAAACTCAACTAATAACAGGTAAACAAAAAAAAAAAAATAATTGTACAGCTTAAACAATTAAAAAGTACAGCTTATGATGTATTATACTTTCTAATAAGGCAGCAATCAATGAAAAAGAGAAATAATAAGAAGAAAAATAACTCACCACCAATCTAATAACAGAATTGTGCAATTAACTGTACAAATATAAAATTGTTCAATAAACTCAAGATGTTTTTAAAACAGTGCAGCAATGAGTAAATGATTTCAATATAAAAAAAAATAACAACCATAAATAATAATTGTAGAATATTCATCATGAGTATTTTTTATTTTTTTCCCATATTTTACAACCAAAACCAACTAACATTTCTCACCACACTCATTTTTGTCCTTTTAGTTTTCTATACATATTCTTTTCATTAAATCTCATGAGTAATTTTTGCATACAAAATTTTCACTCAAAATAATTATATTTATATAAATAGACTCAAAACATTCAATTCAACTCTAATAATAACTTCTTCTACTGTTAATTTAATATTTTGTTTTGATTTCATTTATTCGCTGTTCGACCGTAGTACAGTGCTATTGTAAGAATCGGTATAGTAAATATTTTCGGTTTTTTGCTTTTGCGTTTTATCGGAGAACGGTAAAAAATTTTTTATAACTTGTCTGCCAAGGAAAAAATTAGATACATAATATAAATAAATAATATAAAGTAAAAGTATTTTATTCTGAAAATTTTTAAGAAAAAATTTAAATATTTATTATTTTTGAAAAAAATAATTTAAAATATAACAGTTTATTTAAAACAAAAAATAAATAAAAAAGGATTAGGAATATTTAAATTTTTTATTTTAACTGTTATAACTTATAAGTAATTTTTTGAAAGTTCATAATAGTATGTAAAAAGTGAAATATGCAATTTTTGATGTGAGTGAAATGAAACGAATGGAATACAAAACATTAAGTTTTTTTTTTTGATTTTGTTCTGTGAGTGAGAGAAATAGAGTGAGAATAAAAGAAGAGACATAATTTTCATAAATTGGAAAATTTACAAATTAAAATACAGTCAGACAAAAATACATATAAAAATATTGTACAAATTTGCGTTGCATGAATTTTAGGAAAGTTTGGGGTTGAATGAGAATTGAGATGCTGAAATTATTTTAATATGTTATTAAATGTATACGGGAATGTATAATAATATTTTTGTTTTTACAGTTAATATAAATTTTTTATTAGTGTTAGTATTATGTTGCCGGCATTTGTTTATTTATGTGTATTTTATACTTTTGCTATTTTACTGTTCTTTTTTTTTTTTTGTATTTTTATCGATTTTTCTGTCAATTTTAAGGATACGTGGTATTTTAAAAATGTTTTATGTTATGTTTTTGTTTTTATAAATAAAAATAAAAGATTTTTGAAAAAAAATATTTTACAATAAGTAAAAAACAATTTTATTTTCTATTTTGGATTTACAAAAAAAAAAAAAAAGAGAATTTTATAAAATAATTTAAAAAACAAATCAAAATCGTTTTTTCGTAATTTTTTATCCTTTTCATTCAAAAATTTTGTTAGTATTTTTTCATCCTTCACAAACGCTGTAAAGTTGACGAATGCTACAAATGAAGGCTTGAAATTTGAATGATTATGATGAAATTATAAAGAATTTTAAATATGCTTAACTATACTTTTTAAGTGTAAGGTTAGAGATTATAAAAATATTATGAAGAGAGATAAGATGATGGTTGTCTAATGTCTAGTAGTGTCGTATTAATGGATTTTTTTATTACTGTATACATATACAATTATTTATACATTTATATATAGTTATATATAATAAAGTAAAAATATTTTATTACAGTTATTTAAATAATGTATTATATTTTTATTTAAAACTCTTTCTATTTCATACTCATACATAAATACATATTTTAATTTATCTGTTTGTTTGTTTGTTTGTGTGTTGAATATGCATAGTATGAAATGCAGATTATAAATAGGGATGAATGAAATATTCTTTTCCCTTCACAATAATTTTCTTTCTGTAAATTCCGATTATTTTCTTTTTCCAATTTTCACTGTTATGTGTAATGAGAAAATTTCTAGTATAAAACGTGGAAAATGAGAGAAAAAAAGTAAAAAAAAAAAAAAAAAAACAAAAAAAAAGTGTATACTTATACAGAGAGGATGAAAAACAAAAACAAAAGCAAAATAAAAATAAGTTTTGACTAAAGAGCAGACTGTTGACATAATAATATTAAAATTTTTTTTGTTGTTTTCTTTATACTCATACCGTTATGTTAAATAAAATATTAACACAAACAAAGAATATTTATACATATGCAAATGTACAATGACGCACAAAGATACAAAATAATATCTATTAATATTTTAGTTTGTGGTTTCTACAGACAGACACAATAAAACTGTAAAATTTTCAATTCATATAATTTTCTACATACCTAAAACATACCTAGTTTTTTTTTTTTTTATTATGTAGGGCCTGGAGTGGTTGAGTTTTATTTATTGTTTTTTTTTTATCACAATCAAATTATAAAAAAATGCTTTCCAATTCTAACTCAACTATAACAAAACATGGAAACAAACACCACTCAAACCAAAAGAAAAACCAAAAAAGGAAAAAAAAATAAGAAAATTAAAAAGAGAGGGTGTAGAGAAATTTTCTGTAAAAAAATGTCTACCACGAATGTGGTGAATGTTATTTTTAATATCTACAAAAAAAAAAAAACAATGTATGATTATATGAACAAAAAAAAAAAAATAAATAATCCAAATCAAAAAATAAAATATACCATATTGTGAGTTTTTTTTTTCAGTCTTATACGGAATTTTCTATAAATTTCACATATGATAAATTTAATCGCGCAAAAACGTGAATTTTCCTTTGTAAATTTTTTGTTTATTTTTTTTTTATTTCTTTAATTTTTAAAATATATATTATATTTTAAAATAAAAAAATTTTTTTTATTTCATTTAAGAATTTAAGAAAAAAACAAAAAAAAAATCGAAAAAATTAAAGTAAAAAATTTTTGAAAAACCGAAAAAAAACATCAAACAAACCAAAGATAACAATAAGAAAAGAAAATAATATAATATGAGTGGTAATGCAAAATATAAAATTTTGGAAAATAAAAAATTTTAAAGAATAATAAAAAGTTTCATAGAAAAAATAAATATTTTATTTGTACATATATATATTATAAATTCTAAAATAAAATACAAATAAAAATATTACAAAACAATAATTAATTCAAAAAAAAAAAAAAAAAAACAAAACAAAAAATATTCAACAATGCAAGTAAACTAAGAAAGAAAAATTCTTATATAATAATTATTTAAGGATATTTAAAGGATAACAAAAAAAAAAAAAAGAAAAAACAATAAAATACAATAAAAATACATTTGAATTTTCTTTCAAGGATATCAAATTTTCTAATTTTTCTATTGCACTTAGTGGAAAATTAGAATTATTCTCAAATAAAAAAAATTTTTCTTTATTTTGTTTTTCTTTTCTTTTTTTTTAAATATCAAAAGTTAAAGTGTAACTACTGTATAATATTATGTGTGTGTTTTAGTAAATAATATGCTAATAAAAAAAAAAAAAAAAAATTCTTACTTATACAATTTTATTTCAAGATATGTAATAAAAATATATTGTTATTGTAAATTTCAAGGATCAAATTTATTCTAGTGTAAACAAATAAAAAAAAAAAAAAATTCTGAATTGAAATGTGTTTTCTAAAAAAAAAAAAAATAGAATTTTAAATTGAAGAAAAATCAATTTTTGGAAAAATAAAATATACATATCTTATTCATACATATATATATATATATATATATATACATATTTATATAATATTAAATATGATATAAATAAAATAAATAAATGCAAAATAATTCAAGTTATAGGTACATAATATTATAGTGGGGTCAAAAAATATATCTATAAATATATAAGAAAATTAATATATTATATATACAATAAGAATTATATAATAATATTTTTAAATAAAAAAAAAAAAAAAAAAAAAAAAACAAAGTATTTGTGTATTTTTTATTAACATATTATAGATATATATGGCTTATACATTATTAAATAATTGCTTTGATATTAATTAAAAGAAAAATATTCATAATATAAAATAAGAAAACTAATATTTGAAAATATTTCAATTTTTTTTTTTTTTGTAATATTAAAACTGAACTAAATGAAATATATTTTAATGGATTATTTTCGTTGGACATCTGTAAAAAAGGTAAAAATAATTTTGAAAAAAAAAAAAAAATTATGTAATAAATAAAAATTAAAAAATTGGATTTAAACGATTATAGTATTCATTGGTAAATGTCATAGAGTCGGAATTTTTAAATTATTTTATTAATTTTTTAAATTAATCCTTTTTACATTTGTTGAAGAATTGAATTATTTAAATCATTCCTTTTAACATTTGTGTTTAGTTTTTTTGTGATTTGAATATTTCAACTATTTTGTTTTTGGTTTCGTGGTATTTAATTTAATTTGTGGCAAGGATATGGAATTAAAGTTGAGGAAAATTTTAAAAACTAAATAGTTATTTTTCATTTTTTTTGAACAGGATTATTGTTATTTGTATTTGAAAAGTTTTTTAAAGGATATTATCTTTTATCCAAAGATAATACGTACACGTACGTATACGAATAAAGGTAAAGGGAATACGATTTAGATTTTTTTTTTTTTTTTTGTTAAATAAATAAAAAAAAGGATAACCTTGAATAGGAATTTTAATATTGATATTTTTTAAGGTCATTTAATTTTTTTGTTTAGATTTTAGAATTTTTTAGGTTTCGAGTTTCTATTTTGAACATTTAATTTGTGAAAATGATAGAGCTATTTTTAAAAATTTTCATTACCTTTACTTAAATTTTGTTCGATAATTTAAAAGTTGAAATTGTATATTTTTCTTTTGATCCTTTCGTTTAATTCTGTGAAAATCAATGAATTTATTTAATTAAGAATTCTGTAACCATTTTTCTATTAAAAATTTAGTTTATTTTAATTTTTCAAGGTGTTTACAGATTACCATACAATTTTAAGACGCAAATATGTTTTAAAGAATTTATTTCCTACCAATAAGTGAAAAGAAAATTTATGAATTAGAAATGTGTTATATTTTATGAAATTTACACCATTTGATTAAAACCTTTTATTCGTATGATACACATTAAATTCAATTCCTTTCATACAGACTTCTTACAAATTTTTATACAAATTTTCTATCTTTTATTATCAAAAAAAAAAAAAAATTATATAATTACTTTAAAGTTTAGATACATCACTAAGACTGAATTGATTTTCTTTCCAACCTTATATAATTAATAGTAGGAATCACAATAAATTAGGAATAAATTCAAATTTATTATAAAAGATTTCCAATTGATTACAAAATGGGTCGGTTTTTTTTATTTGCGTGTTTTTAAATATTTCAATTTTTTAGTTAAGTTTTTCCAAGACTTTTAATATTTAAAATAATACATAATATTAACTTGGTAATA
Organism: Poecilobothrus nobilitatus; assembly: GCA_947095535.1. Classification (NCBI taxonomy): domain Eukaryota; kingdom Metazoa; phylum Arthropoda; class Insecta; order Diptera; family Dolichopodidae; genus Poecilobothrus; species Poecilobothrus nobilitatus. Next base: position 236,938,518 of record OX352773.1, on the reverse strand, counting down.
GCTGATCAATTAATCAAATCAATTAAATGTAGTAATATGAAAGCAATGATTAACACTATCATAGAATAATTAATTACTTCAATTTATAATTGGCATCTGTTCTCAAATTGGCGGAAATTGAATAAGATTATAATTTTATTTTGATTTCCTTATATGAAACTTGATTTTTCTCTTCACAGTTACCATTGTGAAGCAATGAAGCTTAAAACTTCAACAAGATAATATTAATTCATCCTGTATAAACTAATTATATAATGTTATATGTTTTTTTTTATGTAAAATATAATTTATATATAGTTAAAATATTAGTTGTCTGTTTAGAATTTAATTACCTGCTGTTTATTAAGAGTGATAAAAACAAGTCAAACGATTTTAGCGTATGTATACTATACAAGACTATAGCTATAAGATATATTTTAGGTATGAAATATAAAATTTTTAAATATAAATTGTTGTAATATCAAGATATAATGATTTTCAATTTAATGTGACTATTCAGATAGCTTTGGGGTTGACAAGAACATTCTCTTAATTATGGATAAAATATTGTTTTTAGTAGTACTGATTTACAGATTGGTGAAATGGTTTGAAAGTTTTTATAGTTTCACACAAAAAAAAAAAAAATTGAAAGCTTTGAATCTAAAACATTTTAAATAAAGCTTATTGGTTAAAACTGGGAATTCTAAAAAAATCTATTAGAGCGTTTAAAAACAAAATTCATAATAAAATTTTTTATAAGAGCTACAATTATAACATTTTGAAGCTTAAACACATTTTAATGTTACAAATTTATCTTATGGCTCCATATTTTTTTAAAATCTACTTTCGCAATGTTAAAAGGAAATGAAAAATAGGACCTAAGTTATATTTTAACTAACATCCTCTATGTTTGTACAAAGCACTGCGATTTAATGAACAGATCTGTGTTTCTGTGAAGAGTGGAATTTTAATCAGAAACAATGTCGAAAACAAGACAAAAAATTGTTGATGTGAATATTTTACAAAAAAAATGGAGATAAATCGGTTACATTTTTAGAAAGCTAAAGGTAAATCTATGAAAACAATTCTTTTAATGGAATCACCACAGCACAGCGCCCGACGTGTACGAAAACTAGATAAAGCTAGAAAAATAATCATATTAGCTAAGATAAAATCGCTTAAGACATAAAACATAAAAATAAATCTAACACCAGGGCAATGATCGTAACAAGTGAAAAGAATTTGCCTCAATAGAAGTTAAAGAGGGTGAAAGAAATACTAACCAATCCTTAAAACTTTTTTCTACGAAACAAAGAACAATTTATTTAATAATAATATCTTTGTATGATTCACTGTCTTTCAAAAAAAAAAAAAAAAAAATACACGTGGTATTTTGAGCAAAAAACAAAAAAAAAAAAAAATTTAGGTATAGAAAATTTTTATTTTCTTCAAGTTTTCTTCAAGGTTAAAAGGTTATAAGAAATAATTCCGGCATTTTTTTTTTTTACAAATTATTGACATTTTATCAATGATTTACCAACTAATATCTGTGATAAATTTGTAAATCGTGATTTTTTCATAAATTTATTTTCATTTAATTTTCCTTAAGCAGATTTTTCTTTTTTTTTTATATAATATTTAGCACCTCCGCGTGTCTGTATCACTCTTTTAAAGCACTTATTATTATCGTTTTTCTTTTTATTTTTTGTTTTTTTTTTTATAAATAGATTGCCTTAAGACTAAAATATGAATTTTTTATGACTTTTGACGCCTTTTTAAACATTTTTTTTAGCAAAACAAAAAAAAGAAAAACAACAAAAAAATAAAAATGATATAAGTAAGTACTTGAACAAGATTTATGATTGCTACAAAACAACATTATGTCATTAAATTCTTCTTCATTCTAATATATTTTTTTTTTCTCTTTGTGTTTCATCTCTTTACATAATCTGTAATCTACTTTCTTTTCCAATATGACATAATAATGAAGTCTAGAATGCAGCATTCTAATTTAACAAAAAAAAAAAAAAAAAATTAAAAATAAAATTAAAAAAATAATAATCGTTTTAAAAAAGTTTTTCCTGTTCTTTTTACCTTGAAAAATTGGTTTGGGAGTTACATAAAAAAATAAACAAAAACAAAAAACGAGAAAAAATCATGTCTGTTATTTTATGCCTTTAAGTACTTTTAAATTATTACTTATGAGCCAAGTAACTATATATATACTCGTTGTACTTATTTTGTTATAATGCTTTTTTTTTTTTTTTTTTTTTGTACTTTAAGAGTTTTCAAATATTACCAGATGTGGCATCAATTCAAGTTTTATACTGTTGTTGTTTTTATTGGTTTTTTAATAGCCCATTTTAAAATTGCAAAAAAATGAGATTGAAATGGAATGAGATAGATATATTATTATTTCTAGATAAGATGGGTGAAGAGGTAGTAAATTTTATTTTAGTTTTAAACTTTTTTTTTTTTTTTTGTTTTTCTTTTTGAAGTGATGTAAAATATAATTTTCGTAATAATCTACTTATTTAGATCAATTTCTAGTGATTTGTGTACAGGTTTTATTTAACCCTTTCGAGGCGCTGGTACACCGTATGTACCACTAAAAGTTTAAACCTTTCTAAAACTTATGAAGTTCAAATAAAATGGTTTTATTTTAATCCATATCGTCTGTAAATTATTTTTTCATGATTCCTGAAGAAACATGTTCAATTTGTTTTTTGTTTTGTCGTTTTTATCCCGTTATTTTCCAAAAGTGAAACAAAGTGTAAGTGTAATTTTTACTGCGTAAAGTACATAAATTAGTCAAATGAAATAAAATAACATAAATTAAATATTATTGTTTTAACTGCAAAAGGTAAAGTTTTTTTTTATAAAAATTGTGTTTTTTTTTTACATATTTTTATACAGACGGTACATATATATAACAGCCGTAATGACATGTGGTACATAATGTGTATCAGTAGTACTTAAAAAGTGAATAAAAAGGAAATTTTAATATATAAAACAAAAACTCAAATATTTCATTCCATGTTTTATAGGACGGTTGGTACATATATTAGTACCATCTAGCATTCCAACTGGCAAAGTCTTATACAATCCTCAATCCTCCCCCTGGGTGAGCCCGGCTTTGTGACCACATTTTGCCGATGTAAAAAATTTTAAAAGTATATACTAAATATATTCCTTACTTTAATTAGATTGAAACTTGCGTATTTGAAAGTTGGTTCGAAAGGGTTAAAAAAAATAAATTTTAGTTGATTTTATGGCAAGGGAAGTTAAAAGAATAGAAAGTTTTGTTTAGAATAGAATTTGATTCTCATGGAATTTAGGAAAAATAATAATAATAATAATAATAATAAGTAATAAAAAAAACATTTAATGGTATTTTTATAGAGTTTTAAAATTTTGTTTTTACTTTTTTTTTATATAACTTACTTAGATAGTATTTTATATGGAATGGTTTCAATCTATATTTTGCACTTTTGTGAAAAAAAGGAGTTTTATTTTTTATAAGTTTTTTAAACTTTTCGAAATATTTTAATGTAAATTTAATAACCATTAAAGTGTCAAAGTTATTTTTATTTTTCGCTATAAAGTATTTTTTAAAATTATTAAATATGTATAGTTAAAAATTTATTTTTAATAGTTAATGGAAAATATTTGGAAAAAAAAAAAATTATGATGTTTTTTTGAATTTATAAGTTGAAATAACTAACACACATTCATAAACGGAGGAAAAAAATAATTATTGAAAGTTGTACTTATTAGAAAAAATTAATAGAAGAAATAATATTTATTTATTTCAGTTTTAAATCTATTCCTAATCTAGATCTAGGAATCTCAAAGTTTTTTTTATTGTTTTAATTGTTTTTTTGTGAGGGTAGGTGGAAATCATCGAAAAACACTATAACGAGCATGAGTTCTGTGAGATGTGTGGGAATTCAATCCACCAAAGACAACCTGCCGTTTCTGACCAAACAGTAGACTATATGCCCTTTAGTACTCATGTACTGTCTGATCAAGGAATATCATATTTGCTTATGTTATTGTTGTTATGATCTATATTTTCATTTCAGATTAAATAATATTCTCTTATTTGATGCTCATCTGATGCATATAATGGTTTAAAAATTGGCACTCTCTGGTAATTTTCCATACATTTTCTTTTTCCTAAATACATAAAGGCTTCTGGTGGTATCGGCTGTTAATAGTGTATTTTAATCTGGTAGAAATAGGGAATGAAATATATTAAATATTTTTTTGTTTTAATTTTAAACGATCTATCAAAGTGTCTTTGTATTAATTTTATTATAACTATGTCTATTTTTTTTTATTTGCTTTTTTTCATATATATAAGTAATTTTGTTTGAGATATACGTATATACTCAGTTTTTGATTTTCTATTTAGTTTAGTACACAGTACATTAAAAATTTTCTTTTATATTTTCGTAATAATTCCATTACTGATATGCTTATGTTGAACCATATTTGCCACGCATATATGTTAAAATTGATCTTATCAAAGCTTGGTATGCAATCATTTTCACTTTTTGTCTTTATTTTTGTAAAAAAATATGTTTTTCGATATCATTGATACCTTTCTTCCTTAATTTATTTTTGAAATATTCACATCATTAGATCGTAATTGATTTGTAATTAAATTATTCGGATTCAGTTCCCGCTGAGGACTTTTACAGTACAGGAAATGTTTTTTTTTAAATTTAACATATTAATATAACAAAATGTGTAGGCCCAGTCATTCTATGTCTTAGTAAAACATAATGAAAATGAGAATACAATTTCCCTTTTTTGTAAAAGATGGCTCCAAAAAAAAAAAAGGGCTTTAAGAACGTATAATATATAAATGTATAATATATAAACGTATAAAAATATTAAAATATTAAAATAATCAGAACAGTTGTTTTTGATAATATTTTAGATTTTTATTTAAATTCAAAATTAAACATAAGCATGGAATATTATTTTTAAGCTTATTTAATTATTCACCATAAATACATTTTTAAAGTGAATATGAGATTTTAAACGAAGCTAATTTCTTATCTTAAAACTCAGATCTAATCTTTGTGATTTTTTATGATTCTATATTTATTTATAATTCTTAAAAATTTTGTTTTAAATAAATAAAAAAAAAATAAGCTTTTTCTTCCATTTTATCTAAACAATTTAAAAATTTTAACATTATCATAACATTCAGATATTTTATTGATTAAATTTATTCATGCGATTAAAAGAAACCCAAATGACAAGTATATTAAATTTTTTAAATTTATCTGTTGAAATTTCTAAAGCTTTTAAAAATCTAATCAGTACAAAATATAACATTACTTTATTTCAGATTTTTTTTTTTGTTTTTCTACATTGCAATATTTGTGTCATTTTCCACAATTTATAAAAAAAAATATACAACACTGTGTTAGTGAAATTCTAAATATTTTATCCAAAAAAAAAACAGATAAAAAAGAATATACGATTTTCAAAATAGGATAATAAGTACAGAAAAAAAAAAAAACAAACTGGCACACAACTAAATTGAATAAAATATGGAAAAATAAAAAGCAAAAATCCTTTTTTTTTTTTTTCTATAAAGTACAAAATATTAAAAAATCTTTGTATTATGGTACAGCATAATAAAAATTTGCATATGTGTCCTCAAAAATTTAGAGGAATTATGTTTTTTTTTTTTTTTTCATTTAAATTAATGATATTCTGGTTTTTTATTTTTGTTCGAATTAAATGTTTTCACAATCAGGAAAAGCATCGAATTATCCTAGAACAACAATATGGTTAAAATGCAAAAACTAAATAACATTTAAATGCACAATAACTGTGCATATATAAAAGAAAAAAAAGAATGTATATATTTTATTGCATTTTAATTAAAAAAAAAAAAAAAAAAGTACTGCATTGCATGTTAAAATAATGTCTGGTATTCACTACACGAGGGATCCTATTAAGTATAGGAAAATTTTAATTTTTAATTAATTTGTTTTTTTTTTTTTGTACTGAAAGTCAGTAAAAAATTAATTTTAAGAATAAATTCAGAGAATTCTTTTCAAGTCAAATATTCAAAGAGTATAAAAAGGACTCATCATAAAAAAATTATATAAATAAAGAAAAACTAACAAAAATATAAAATAAAACATAAAAAAAAAACCTTTTACTAATCAGTGAGTTCTTATATATCAAAAACAACAAAAAGATACAAAAGTAAAGAGCGGTGAAAAAAAAAAATAAACATATTAAGGATGTTTTAAAAAAGGATATAAATTCAAAATTATGTTTTTTTTTTTTTTAAGTAATAATTTACTTATTTAACATAATTCAAAGTAATCAGTTATTCTACAGGCTGTCTCAGGATTTGTTTAACCTCAGTGAAGGACAATGCTTTACTATAATAATAATTACTTTATTCTGTATTGTTTTGTAATTGAATACGAATTGAAACTTTTATTTTAATGTTAGATGGTATACAAAAACGCTTTTATCATTTTCCCGTTTTGCATCTTTTCAAAACAGAATTTTAATTAATCCTTTTAGTAAGTATGAGATTTAAACTCCTTTAGTAAGTATGAGATTTTAACACATTAAGCCCACCTTCTTCCATTGAGTGAATAGCATAACTATTCTAAGTACTTGTGCAGTATAAAGCCTTAGGAGTAGGGAAGAAAAAGGGTTGGTGAAGGAATTTATTTTGTTTTTTAGAAATATGATTAGATAATATATTTTTTTATGTATTATATTATATTATATCAATCTGAACTTATCTTCTTTCTCGTATGTAGAAATATTAAATTGATACAAGAACTGTTATATATTGTAATAATTGCTAAAAAAAAAAACTAACTCTGCCTTTGGTAGATAATGAAATATATTTTTGAACCATAGAACCATTTTTTTTTAGTCTTAAAGTATACATATTTGTTATAAATATCATAAAAAGTTTGGCAAAAAGCCATGGAAAAAATGTTTTCGTTTTTCTATATCAAAAAAAAAGAAAATTTGGCTAATATTTAAGTACTGTGCCAACTTGCTTTTTATTTTTATCACTGTATCTCAGAAAAGTAATCTTAGAATGAACTAAAAAAAATTATATTTAATTAAAGTATCACTGGTATTTTATATGCCAATTTTTTCACCAATAATCACTCTTATTGAGAATTTTAAATAATGAAGCACACTATATATTATAATATATTGTATATTACATAATGTAATTTAGAAGGTAATCAAAATTTCATTTAAAGTTCGTTATTTTTACATTAGTAAAAGGTTAAAATAAGCTGATAATAAAAAAAAAGTGATGGCAATGAAAATAAAATGATGAAAAAAATACTAAAAAAAAAACCTTAAAGGATTGTACATATGTAATATATAAATAAAAAATGAATTTAATATTAATATACTTATATATATAAATACATAATAGATAAGCTGTTTTTTTTCCTGAGCACAGGACATGTGGGTGTCTTGTTTTTTTGTTTTTTTTTAAATAACCTTTAATTTGCTTTTTTATTATCAACTTTTCAAAACTCCTCTTCTGTGTTCATTTATTGCATTTGAAAAACAGGAACTTTAAAATCGCATTAAGGTCAAGGTTAAAACTGGAATAATAGAAAATAAATAGTTTCATTTTTTGCTAGTTTTAAAATATTATTTTTTTTTTTTTGCTAGATTGTTCAGGTGGCTTATGTATGTGGGTGGTATTGAAATGAATTATTGATAGATTTAATAATAAAATATTATGTAAAATAAAGATTTTAAATAATGAATTTAAAAAGTTTTTATATTTGTATATAATATTAAAAAATTTTCATAATCAATTAAGTAATCAATTTCGCAAAAAGAATAAAAGATTTAAATAAACTGAACAAACATTTTTTTTTTTTTTGAATTTTGCATTGACATTTTGAATAGAAGCTTAGAATCTACTATTTTCTTTAAATCCTTTTGGTAAGTATATTTCTTCTAAATGCATTTTCTTTAAGTTTCCTAATAATATACCTACCTATACCTTACCTATATACTTTTTGATAAATTATTGATAGTTTTGACGACGACAACATTTTAAATTGAGTCTTTTTAATCAGATTCAAATCCTACGAAATTCTTTTGTATTAAAAAATAGAAAAATAGAGGAATAGATTAAAAAAATCTATTGTATTTTTTTAAATATTGAAAGCTTTTCGAATAATTGAATCGTATATTATAAACAATTTTGTCTATTAATGTCCTTTGCAGACATTTTTTTTATTAATGCTTTTAAATATGTACAAAATAAAACTTTTGTTAATTCATTTTATTCGCATATTCTTCATTGTCAAATTTGAAAACAATTTACTAAGGAAAGACCAAAAAAAAAAGAAAAGAAAAATCAATAACAGATTCATTTCAGAATTTTAAAAGGATTTTTGTATTTTAAGAGACAGCCACCAGAAATTTCTAACCACGAAAAATAATATTTTGATATTTTAAAGAACATTCAGTTTTTGTTTTTTTATCAAAACAAAAAAAAAAAAAAAAATTATTTTATAACTTTATATAACAGATATAAAATATTTATAAGTCACAAGGATCAAAATAAATATACAAAACAAAAAAAAAACAACGAAACAAAAAACACTGACAAACCAGAAAAATGTCCTTAAAAAAAACTTTTACTGTTTTACTGTTTTTGTTTTTAAAGGTAAAAAAAAATATTTTTTTTCAGTTTTTTTTTTGTTTTGTAACATGAAACGTAACGGGATACTTTTATGTTTATAAACATTCTGTTACCCAAAATCTCTCCATTTTCTCTCCTCCCGTTAAATAACTGTAAATATGGCAAAAGTTAAATATAAAATTACTTATTTTCAGTAATAAAGTAAAATTTCGTAGAGTTGAAAAATTTTTCATATACCAAAAAATGGAAAAAAAAAAAACAAAAGAGTATAGGATGGTAATTCATGTTGAGATTGTAAGTATATATGTATATATAATATATGTATATATATATATAAGTATAATATGAATTGCCATAAAATACAGAATTTACAGTGATCGTCAATTAAAAGAAAAATCTCATTGCATTTATATTTGAAGTATAAAACTTAAAGGAAAATTTTTTCAAAATAAATAAAATTTTCTTTTTAGTATACTAAACTTATAAAATATACTATACTTAAAAATTATAATATTATATAATGTAATATAAAATATTTTATTAAAAATATTTGAATAGGACCACATAATGATTGGTTTATAATAAATTACAAAAAAAATACAGTAAGGAAACTAATAGTTATATTCCATTTTTAATGACTTGAAGACAAAATGTATAGTGTAATGTAAAGTCTTTGTAATGTCTCGTTATACTTGTATACTCTACAACACAAAATGATTATTAAAATGTAATGAAAATTAATTAAAACAATATATTTCTTTATATAAGAATACAAGTATATTTAAAAAGAAATAAAGATTTCTTTTCGAAAATTTCTTCTGTAAACATACCGAACAATCAAAGACAACAAAATTTATGTCCAATTAAACTTTAAAGAGTTTATATAATATTGTATGAAAAAGAATTATGATTCCCACTGTATATAATCTTATATAACATAAGCGAGCCCACATGTTGTGTATTTTGAAAGTTGTTAGTGGTCTTTTTAAAAAATGCTGGTTTTTATTTCACACAATTTGTAAAACAAGAAAAAACATAAATATAAAAATGAAAATTGAACGTCATTCTTTTAGTTAAAAATCCATTCATATTAAAATACGCATATATAATATCTGGTATTCATTATATGGGTGTTCAAAATTGAGGAATCATTTTAATTTTAATAAAAAAAGACTTTTTTTTTGAAATATTAAATATATTTTTATTTTAATTTATTACAAATAGGTTCCGGTTAATAATTAAAAATTATGTCGGCCAAGTGGCCCCCTCTACTACTTCGGCAGGCTTCCAATCTTTTACTAAAATTCTGAATCACGTTGTTCAATAAACTGTTCTCAATGGTTGAAATCTGCTCGATAATGTGGTTTTTAAGCTCTTAAATTGTTGTGGGATTATTGCTGTACACTTTCGATTTCACAAAACCCCACAAAAAAAAATCCAACGGTGTCAAATCGCACGATCTTGGTGGCCACATCACTCCTCCTCTACGAGAAATAATGCGATCTTCGAACTTTTCCTTCAAAAGATCCATTGTTTCTCTTGCTGTGTGGCAAGTGGCACCGTCCTGTTGAAACCACATATTCTCTACGTCCAAATTATCAATTTCCCGCCACAAAAAGCTTCGGATCATCTCTCTGTAGCGATTTCCATTGACCGTAATCGCATTTTCATTTGCTTTTTCATAAAAATATGGTCCGATGATTCCTCCTGACCACAAACCACACCAAACCGTAACTTTTTGTGGATGTACTGGTTGCTCTAAGATAACCCTTGGATTCTCTTCATCCCAAATGCGGCAATTCTGTTTATTGACGTAGCCATTGAGCTGGAAATGAGCTTCATCGGTGAAGATTATTTTGTTAAAAAAATTCTCATTTTCTTCTTGTTTTTCGATTGCCCAAGAAACGAATTGCCGACGTAATGCATGGTCAGTTGGTTTTAATTCTTACGTCAGCTGGATCTTATAAGCCTTTAAATGGAGATCACGATGCAAAATGTTGAATAATGTGGATGGTTTGATGTTTAATTGCTGCAAACGATGAGGAACGGAAGTTTTTGGATCTTCTTCAACACTTCTGCTCACAGCTGCTACATTCTCGGTTGAACGGCCACTACGTTGATAAATGTTGCCTCTGTTATCAAGAACAGATCCAGTTTCTAGAAATTTATCAACCATCAGCTTGATGGCACGATTTGTTGGAGAATTTTCTCTACCAAATTTTGTTCGAAATTTCCTAATTACATCTTGAAAACTTTTACCATTTTCAAAAAATGTTGTAATAACAAAAACACGTTGTTCCTTCGTGTAACGTTCCATATTAACTAACCGGAATGTATTTAGAACATAGCTAAAGAAACCTCGTATAAAAATTTCAGGTAGAAAAAAAATGGCGGCAAAATCAAAATGATACCTCAATTTTGAACACCCTTTATTATGTAAATGCCAACCTTAGTTATATATACTTATACTGTTTCAATCGAAGAAGTCAAGTTCACATACAAGGGTAATTTATATTTTTAAAAAAATTACAAAAATATTTTCAATATCTTTTCATCATTTTTTTAATAAATTGAGGTTTAACAGTTTATCAGGTTCAATAAAGTTATGTAATTAGCATATTATTTTTACAATTTGCGTTGAAATTAAAAAAAAAACAAGGCAATAACAGAACAAAAAATAACAGAAATTAACAACAATCCCTTAAAAGTGTATCAGATTTCCATTTTATATTATTCATATTTACAAATAAAATTTATTTTTGTTCATTTGTTGTACTAACAGAAAATTCCTTTTAAATAAAATTTTGTTTTGATAAATTTGAAATGATTTATAACGAGAATGTAGAGATTTCTAGAGAGACATTTATAGAAAATGTATTGGATAGAAAAGGATAAAAATGTTTATATCCAAAGAATGGAAACAATTTATTAAGGTTAACTTTGATTTTCTTTAAAATACTTATATTATATCTTTTCTTACATATGTATTTTAAAATACTTATTATCTCTTGTTATATATTTTAACATATTTAAGTGGTTCTAAGAATAAAATAGCTAAGCAATGCCTATTTTATGTAATAATATTTGTATCCAAAGTAGTTATCTGATATGTTGCTTTAACTAAAACAATAAAAAGTACTGCCTTCAAGATCCATTTAAATAAACAGAAGAGTTCAACATTATTATTATTAGAGTCTTGCCCTACGAGGGGTTTATAATACAATGTAGCCATCTATAAAATAAATATAAAATAAGTATAAGCAATAAAAAATTAAAGGTTAAAAGATTGCTAACTTGAGTTACTTAATACTAAGCCTATATTTAGATTATATTTGGTTGCTTTTGAAGGATTTGTTACTTTTTTCGAAATTTTACTTACATTTAAAATCTCTTGCTTATACTTGTGCAGGATTCGAGCCTAGACTACCTCTGTTTTATTACTCAGTCATCGGCTACTAAAGTTGATTATTAATTTGAGTTTATACTGTATAATATTATTTATATTTCGTTTATATTATATAATATATTTTTGCACTATATTTGGTAGCAAAGGGTATTACTTTTTCAGTAATAATACTTACAACACTTAAGGAAAGGTAAAAATTAGACAATTAAAACTTGAAAGCAGAATTTCTTTAGAAAATTGCATATTTTTAGGATCATATAAAGTTAAATTTTTATGTACTTATGTATTTAATTATTATTTCTTTAATTATGTTCAAAATCTATTATTATAAAAAATAAACATTAACTTTCAATAAACTAAACTATTTTATACTTATGTATTACTTTTAAAATTAAAATATTAATGTTAAATGCAAATTTTAAATATGTAACTTAAACCTATGTTTTAAGGACCCTTCTCAATTGAAGTAAAGTTTAAGATTTTAACATTTTTCCAATTAAAATATTTAAAATAAAATTTTAAATGAAGTTTTTATAAAAAATATATTTATTTTATAATGTAAATGTAACAAATACAATAACGTATATAATGTCTATCAGTCAAGGGGCGTTCTACCACTTCAAGGTGAATTTTTAATTAAAGAAAAACAAAACGACATTATTGTACTATGAATAAATAATTTTAATACGTAATCTTTTGAAATTAAATCATTAAAAATGGTTAATACTAAAAATTCTAAGAAAATTTGTAAATAATACCTTCATGTAACCATAATTATATCGTGTATAAGAATAAATTTAATACAATAAATTTCTTAGAATTTTTTTTTATTTTTGTATGAATTTAAAATTGTATTCAAGTGACTGTGAAAAATTTGTTTTAAATTATAAAAAAAAACCAAAATAAAAAGGAAATTAGAAAATTGACATATGCATGACATGGAAAATTTTTCTTTTTATGTATTTAAAATTCAAGGATAAAAGGTTACTTTAAAAGTTATATAAATTAAAATATACATAGTTATACTGTATGCATGAAGTTTTTTCAACTTTATATTGATTGTATTCAAATAATTAAAAATCTAAAGAAATGTAAAGAAAAATTACACCTGTAAACTTTTAATTTAGTTATTATTAATATTTTCCATATAGTTTTTGTAGACAATTATTTTCAAAGGATAGTTACAGTAATTTTCTTTGTACATAATCAGTTTTTGTAAGAAATGAAATGCAAAAATTAATCAAAATATATTTTATATTTCTTAAAGTAGGTATAAATGTTTATCTAATTCTATTTGTATTCTATACAAAACTGCTTTTCCCTAAAAATTATTTCTTCAAAGACTCGATGATTTTACTAATTCAATGCAAACCCTTCATGTAACCATATCATTTAAATAAATAAAATCTAAAGATAGTCTTTAATCTAAAGATAGACATTTAAATACAAAATGAAAGAAACATTTGAAGAAAATTCGGTTATACTATCAGATAAAACATCTCAATAACTTTAGAATAACATTTTAATATTTTATATATCAATTTAAGTCGAATTTGCGTCATATATAACCTACTTATGTTTTTTCTCATAACCAGTTCATGATTTTTCTCTTTCTATTTCATTCTAAATAAAGAACTTAAATGACAGAATATGCAAATTAATTTTTTTATTTTCTGTTTTTGACAGTAATTGACAGATTTACCTTCCTTTATATTTTTCTTACATTTTACCTTTATTTTAGATCTGTAAATGTTTATTTAAAATTTTCCATTAAACTTGAATGATTTTACAAGTTAGTATAAATATTTATTTATGTATGTAACTAAATTAATGTATAAAAGAAATCATTTAATATGTTATAAAAATGTATGTTAATATACTGAAAAAAATGTGTTGTTCAAAATAAAAACTTTCGACTGTTTAAACTAGCACTTCTCAAATCAATAATGTTGATTTTTAACAAATATTTTGATGGGGGTCTCGGTGTCCTTGTAGTAAGAGTGTATAAAATACGTTGTAAACACGGAGGCATTTTAGTTTCGAATCCCACAAACGTCGTAAGAATAATTTCCAATTACGACCAGTCCTGCCTGAAAAATAAAGGCTGTCTAATTTTCTGGTCACATTTATGTAGCAGGGCAATAAAGTATAAAAAATAAAAAATACTTTGACTCCTGTAACCTAACCTAAATTTTGCAAGAAAACCGATCTTTAAACTTTGAAAGTTGTTCAGACTTATCTAAATTTAATTTAACTAGTTTGAAGCACTTCTTAAGCGCTGTACAAATGAACCCAGATTATTGGCACATTTTTTTATTTGGTATTTTTTTTTAGAGCCGTAATGTATAAAATTTTTGAAACTGGACATTCTTCTTTGTATTCTTATAGGGAAAACACGGCGCGACCTAACCTTTTGTTATTCATATTTAACTAAGTTTCAGATTCTGGAATCATTATTTTCACTAAGCTGTTGGCTATTTGGCTGTAGAGATTTTGCATACACATATATTGTATTATAGAATAAAAGAAAATCTCGAAGTACGTTCAAATTTCGATTACTTATTTTGAATTTCAGTTCTTTTTTACATGTTGATAATCTATTAATAAGTTAATTCAGTTTTTACCTCTGGCTATCTTTAAAACAAATATATTTTGTATCAGATACAGTTTAAGCATAAGATTACAAATTAGATGATTATTTTGTAGCGATTTAAATAAGAATGTCTTTTACCCTTATGTACCCAGTAAATTTTTATAGAATTATGAAAAATTATTGGTGATATCATATTTTCAATTCAATTAAATTAGTTAGTGGGGCCTCGGTGGCCTAGTGGGTATAAAATACGCTGTAAACACCGAGGGAGTGTGGGTTCGAAAGTAATAATATTACATATATATAATATTTTAAATATTACAGATAATTCATATTTTATAAAAATAATTAATTCCTCCCCCACCACAATCAATATAATTTAAATCAAAACTATCTAGAATCACATTATATGTTTGTCATGTTGCGCAAACTTTTTGTTTTTTGTTAAAAATTTAACAAGAATTGAAAAATTCGTCATTTTAAAACCGGATGTTATTTCTTCAACCGAAATTCTTTTACTTTTGATTTTTTCAATAATCAAAGGGATAAAACATTAAAACGTAAGGAAAACCTCAATTTCTGAGTCATCAAATATAGTTATTTTTTCTAGAAAAATTAAAATTTTATAAACTGTTTTCCTTGAAGTATATAATCAAAACAGGAAAACATTTTCATGTTGTTGATAATCAATAAAATTTGGTAATTTTTATTTTGTGAAAAACAAAAAGAAAATTTATGAAAAAAAATATTTTATTCAAGTAATATTTTTTTTTTAAATTTGTTTATGTCTGCATAAAATAAAAACAAAAACAATAAAAACACTCTGTGGAGTGTAGGTATATAAAAAAAAGGACATGAAAATATTTTCTAAGAATAAAGAAAATAAATAAGACCCAAACATTTAACCCTTTCTATCATCATCAATTGATTTGTTCTGTATACTTTCCACAAAGAAATGAAATAAAATTTTAAAGAAAACTCAAATGGGTGTAGTAGAGTGCACCCTTATTTTTTTTTTTTTTTTAAGTCCTTGAACTGCAATATTATTGATTTTTTTTACTTTATTGTGTCTTCTATCTCTTTCTTTTTGTTTTTTTTTTGCTTTATAGTTTTCGTTCGTTTCTATTTTTAATAAAATGAAATTGATGTCGTCGTATATATAATGTGACCTTACCCCAGCTCTTTCACTTTTTTTTTTTTTGTTTTAATTCTTTATTTTTTTGTCAAGTTCATGAAAAATTGTTAAATTTTTTCTAAATATAAATTGTTAAAAAAATGAAAGAAACTAATAACGATTAATTGAAAGGAAAGAGAAAGAAATATTAAAAGATTAAATTAAATCGAAACACGAAAAGAAAAATAAAATGAAATAATAAATAAATAATTGTTAAATCAATAATTTGTACGTTATTTTCTATTTTTAATTTTTTTTATTTTTGTTCAAAGTACAAATATTGAAAGTGACAACGAATCTAGAAAATGAAAATAAAGAAAAGTTCAAATATATTGTACTAATCGTAATCTTACATGATTGATTAAAATGGTAAAATTGTTAGTTGTAGAATTTAATTATATAAAAAGGAAAACTGATTATAAAAAACCATTCATTTCTTTTAATATATGCTGCATTATTGATCAGATCATTAAGGAAAAAATTTAGTTTTCGAAATACTTTGTACTTGAATGAACCGTAAAAATAAATTTTTTTTTTAAATTGTGCTCGAAAAAAAAGAGGTTGAAAGAGGTAAGGTGGTATAGATTTGTAAAAATTTTCTGAAGTTGTAATATACAATTAGTACCTACTAACAAACCTTGAAAACCGTATATAGTGCGTTTTATAGTATTGCCATTTTGATGTTCTTTGGATTGTTGGTCTTTTTAATATTATAGAGAAACATTAGTTAATTCTTCAAAAAAAAAAAACATGTAAGAGAAAAACAACTAATTTATAGTATACTGACGAAAATCAAGAAAAATAAACGAAATATTAATAAAATATGCGAGAATTTCTCGAAGAGTTTGAATGAAATTAAATTGTTAACTATTTTGCAATATTACTAATTATCGGGCCTCAGTGGTCTAATCGATAAAAGTATATAAAATACGTTGTAAACACCGAAGCAGTATTGCTTCGAATCCCATAGACGTCGAAGGAATAATTTCCCCTTACGATATTTACAGCCACCCAGCCTATAAAGGAAAGGCTGTCTAATTCGCTTATCACATTTATGTTGCAGGGAAGAAAGCAAATTACTGATTCTTAAGCAAAAATAGGATTTCGGTTAAACAATTTTGTTTTTTCAAGAAATATTCTAAATTATTTAAAAAATATTCTTTTAGATTTAGCGAGAGGATTAGAAACTTGACTAAAGCTAGTTTTTATCATTCTAATTACGTAACATTTTGTTTTTTAAATTTAATATTAAAAGAATAATAGAATTACTTTTTTACTTTTTTATTTTGAATGAACAGCACATTTATCAAAAGACTTTGCTTATTAGTTTCATTCTGTTCATCAGCCTATTTAAAAAACTTCTACACCGTATAATATGGAGTTTAACCATGAATCGGTCTTATCAAAAAATCATTGTTGTTGTATGACTTTTTATATAGCTCAATTCATCGTAGAGTTACGGTTCCTCAAAGTTGATTTCTTCTGTTTAAGGGGTCAAATTTCTCTATTTTTAGACATCTATATTTTTGGCACCTATCCAAAAGACATTTATATCTTCGGCACCTATGTTGTGAGTAGGACATAAAGCTTTTCTAATTGTATAGGGTTAACTTAAAATTAAAGAAAGCGCTTATTGTCTTTTCGAAAATGAGTGCCTTTGAAAACCTTTGGGTTGAAATACTACCTTGTTTTGGGCTAAATAAAAAATATGAGAAAGGTGGATTCAAAATGGAAGTTTTAATCAAAAGAAGTAGAAAAAAATAAACATTTTATTTTTAGTACATGAAAATTTTGTTTAATATTGAACCGACGTCATTTAATCATGTATATATAATCACAGTACATATAATCCGTTAATGACATAATAACATGGTTTTTCTTTAAATTACTTATTAACAATTTTTAAATATTGTGCTTATGAAAGCTTCTATTATACACATATACATTACGTCAAAAACTTATATAATATTTCTTGGAAAATTCTTAATTCATTTTAATTTATTTTTTTTTATTTCGTAAAAAGTCTAGGTTTGGTTAAGTGTAAGTATATTTAGATTTTATTCAGAATTTCTAATTCTGTAACCGTTTACATTTTAACACAAGTGGGTAACGAACTTGATTTTATTTTTCGTTTTGTTTTTAAATTTATAAATTTTAAATGTTGTATGATATATAATTGGATTTAAAACGTACATATAATAATACAATGTTAACACTGTTGCTAGAACATTATTTTTAATTTTTCTTCCAAAGAAAGTTGAATTAAACTGACCAAAGTAAATATGTAGTTATAATTAAAGTTTTTATTTCCACTACATCAATCCGAGTAAACTACTTTAATTTTATAGTTCATGTAGGAAGAGAACAATGAATCCATCTATTATGGCTTCGTCAGTGTTAGCAGAATAGTAATAACAGTAACGAAGCAATCTGTCAGTCACAACATTTAATTGAAATTAGAAATCAAATCAGCTAAATTACACTTAAAAATATACTAGTATTTGCCCGCCCCTCGAAATTCGAGGTGTTTTAATTAGCAATTAGAATACAATATATACAGTATAGTTTCTTTATGATTTTATTTAAAATGTAAAAATACAATTTTCAATAATTAAAGCCTTTATGAATTTAAAATTTCTTTGTAAATGATATTTTTTGTAAAAACACGATTATTATTATCTTTTAGAAGTTGCCCTTGATTTATTGAGTATTGGAAACTCAATATATACCTATTATATATGTATATATAATAAGAAGCCTAAGATGGTAAATCATTGAGTAAAAGAGTTTTAAATATCTATTAATACAGATTAAATATTATGATGATATTATGATATGTAAGAATTTATTTCGTTTAAAATATAAAAAAAAAAAAACAAAAAAAAAAAAACAGAACTGGATCGAACTTGCAAAATCAAAAAGCAACTATTAATAACCCCACACTCTACCGCTGTACTAAATACTAAACTAAAATTCCAATCTTTATATTCAGTTATATTGTGAAATTCCTACTCCTACCATACAACCAATATTTTAAAATTTTTAATCGAAAAGAAAAATAAAACAAAAATTTAACGGAATCAAAGACCGTCTTTTTTGAAAATGTATAATATAGGTATAGATTATACATATTATATGATACATATGTATATACTTTACATGGGTTTTTTATAAAAATGGAAAATTATTAATGAAAATCAGAAAATTTTGGAAAAATATTAATTTTGTAAGATGGCTATACTGAATATTTATCATTTAAAAAGAAAAAAATGAAAGTTGGTTGGTAAATCATTGAGTAAAATGGTTTTAAATGTCTGTCATTTACAGATTAAATATTATGATATGTAAGAATTTATTTCATATAAAATATTAGAAATAAAAAAAAAAAAAAAAAATAGAATAGAATCGAACTTGTGAACTAAACACTTCTCAAGTTTAAGAAGCGGCCACTCTACCACTGCACCAAACTCCCCACTGAAATTTTGACGTTTATGTTCAATTATATTGTGAAATTTCTATTTCCCACCATGCAAATAATATTTTAAAATTTTTTTTATGTTTTTAGAAAAAAAACAAAAAGCAAAAACAACAAAACAAAATTTAAAATTCAACGGAATAAAAGAGCGTCGTTTTTGAATATGTATAATATAGGTATAGATTATACATATTATATGATACATATGTATATACTTTACATGGGTTTTTTATAAAAATGGAAAATTATTAATGAAAATCAGAAAATTTTGGAAAAATATTAATTTTGTAAGATGGCTATACTGAATATTTATCATTTAAAAAGAAAAAAATTAAAGTTGGTTGGTAAATCATTGAGTAAAATGGTTTTAAATGTCTGTCATTTACAGATTAAATATTATGATTTTAATATTACATATTACCATACGAATATGCTCGATGAAAATGACGTGTCTATAACGCTTTGAAATGTCAAACAATTATTAATGCATATGAAAATATATGACATGCCATAAATGAGGCTGCCGTTGATATCGTGATTAATTTAAATCAGTTTATATATTAAAAATTGATACTATAATTGTTTTAATTTTTTTTGTTCCAACGTCAACGTTCATCACGATGAGTCGAGTAAATCACAAAAAAATTCAAACGCGTCATATTCACATCTTTGACATTTCGAAACGTCGTAGACAAGTCATTAACGCTAAGCATAGCCGCAAGGCATTAAAGCTTTCTATTTAAAAGAATTAATTTCGTTAATTGATATTAGTTTGACATTTATTATTTAAGTTAATAAAAAGTTTATTTATTTTATTGAATTTGTTCAAATTTAATTATCGCTATTTAAATTTTTGACATTAATTTTTCATTCTTCACAATATTTCAGGTTAACATTTCCTTACATTTCCCTATATTTTAAAATTTTTTCTATTAATATTCAGAATAAAATTTTTCCTAATATAATCATTTAATATTTATTTTATTATTTATTAATATTTAATTTTAATTTGAAATATTATTATATTCTAAGAGTATCTTTTATTTCTAATAAATAGCTTTTCACTGAAACAGATAATAAAATAATAAAATAAAATTATAAAAGAATCTGTACAGGAAGTGTGAAAATTAAAAAAAAAATTTCCCCTTTATAATTGAAAAAAAAAAAAAAGAAAATTTAATATATATTTGAATCCAATATATAATAAGTGTAAGATAATTAAATAATAATATTTCAATAGATTTCATTAATAATTTTACTGGTTTTAAGATTTTGAAAGAGAATTAGATAAGAAGACTTATTATCAAATCAACTCTAAAATATAGGTTATGTTTGTCTTTCTATTAAATTACGAGTACTTTTTGCTTTATATTTAGTCAAAACCTAATCTTTAAGGTTTTTTTTTTTTCTTTTTCAATCTTCAAATAATTTTTTTTTTTCTCTTTTCCGTTTGTCCCTTTTGTTTTCTTCTACATGTAAATCCCTTCTACTTCTACATCATCATCTCATTTCTTGATTGTTCCTGATTGCTTAACTTATCTCTCTGATAAAATCCATTTTTATTTTTTTATAAATTTCAATTCAATATATGTACTTAAGAATTTCATCTTAACTATAACAGGAAAAAATAGCAAAAACAACCACAATAATAATAAAAATTTCAAGAACGAAACATATATAGAATGAAAATCTACAGTCTCTTTCTATTACACAATAAAAAAAAAAAATTGGAATAAAAATAGGGATAACTGCAAAATAGTTATATAATACTTATATACATAATATTATGCATATGTATACGAGAATGTTATAATTCTAAAGATAATTTAAAATACAATATTGAGAAACGAAGTGTGGCGGGTGTTTTTTTGTTTTTTATTATTTCCAGGAAGAAAACAAAAAAAAATCAGCTATCTCCATCACAGGACCGACCGCCACTACACAAAAAGTACAATGCCAAAATGTATAGATTTTTTACATAATAATTTATATCAAAGCAA
This sequence comes from Poecilobothrus nobilitatus, assembly GCA_947095535.1. Taxonomy (NCBI): domain Eukaryota; kingdom Metazoa; phylum Arthropoda; class Insecta; order Diptera; family Dolichopodidae; genus Poecilobothrus; species Poecilobothrus nobilitatus. The sequence continues at coordinate 236,917,202 of OX352773.1, read as the reverse complement.
AATAACTTCTAATAATTTAATAACATTTTGTTTTATTCAATGAAAATAATTATATGCAATGAAATCGTAAAAATATATGTACATTCATTCATACATCCATTTATTATTATTATTATTGTAATGTAGATACATGATTTTTCATTTCATTCATTAAAAGTAAAAAATAATAAAAACTGTAAACAAATACAAAACAAACATAAGATTAATATTAAATCTGCTAACGAAAATTTTACCGTTTTAATTTTATGTCATCAACAATAATATGCATTGGCATAGATATAAGTACATACATATGTATGTATAAAATTTTTTAGAGATATAAAAAAAAACAAAAAAAATTGTTCATATAAATTCATATGGAGTGTTACGTATGAAATTTGGACTTAGAAAAAAAATTAAATAAAAGTTAAAGTTAGTCGGATCAAAAAATGTTCTATGGCACAGTTGTTCCTCTTTACTTGTGTAACAACTTTTTCTTAATAATTTTTCTCACAAAATTTTTCTGTTACGAAATATTCGTAAAAAACTTAAAAAGTACACTAGTAAACTACCACTTGCGGTTGTCCGATTTGCTCCAAAAGCTTATCAATCCGAGATATTTACGTCAAAATCTTAAATATGAAATTTCAAAAAATTCCGCTCAGTCGTTTAAGCTGTACACTTGCCCACAGACGTACCCACACACGCACCCAGGCACACACACACAGACGGACATCATGCTGAAATTTTTGCGAAAATCTCGGGTACAAATTTTTAGTATGAAAATAATACCTACCTTATACATTAATGTATGCGGTCGGTAAATATATATATAAAAAATAGAAATCACAACATTCAGCATCAGCTTTTAGACTTTTCAAGTGCTATCATTTGGTTCTTTTAAGTTTTTTTTTTTTTTATTTATTGCATCATCGTTCGATTTATGTATATGTTCAACTAAATGATGATGGTATATTGATTATGATGTTGATGTTGATGGTGGTAATGATAAGTATAATGGAAAGTTTTAAGTAAAAAAAAAAAAAAACCAAATTAAATGATAGAAGAAGTTGAAGTATTTCCTATTGTTCAATCTTAAGTATTTGAACAGCCTAAATTTCAAAATTTTTCTCCTTTTATTCGAAAAACTTCAGAACCTCTATTTAGAATTTCCTGTTCGATAGATTATAATGTGGTAAATTTATTATTAATAAAAAGATAAAGTAATATAATAGTATATCTATGTTTATATCAGGCACACTTTACTTTCATATTATATAGATAGTGCATGAACAGATTTTTTGTTAAAAATTTTATATAAAGTTCCGGTAGATGCAAAAATTTTTTTTCCAAAATTATGCATCTAATTAGCTATAACAACTCAAAATTATTTTTTTTTTTAGTTTATTCCCCTGCCATATAAATGTGACAAGGAAATTACACAGCCTTTCCTTTTCAGATGTGGCTGTAAATGTTGTAGGAGGGAGTTATTCTTACGACGTGTGTAGGATTCGAACCCGAACTACCTTGGTGTTACTAGCTTATTTTATACGCTCTTATACAATAGACGGCCGAGGCCGCCCCTCATGAATTCATAAAGGCTTTTCTAAATTTTATCTATATATGTTTGTACGAATTTAGTATCCTTATTTGAACATTTAAATGCCTATGTGGTTTGTACTTATTTCCATTTTCTATTAACAGTATTTTAACAGTTTTAATTTTGTTTTGAAAATAATAAGAAATTTAATTACTTAGATATGTTTTGAGTTATCGAATTGAGTTATTCACAAAAAAATTTTGAAAAGAAAAGAAAATTGTCAAAATTTATTTACACATATTGAAATAGAATGTTTGTACTTTCAATTTTTCATTTCACCATTTAAAAATTTTAGATGAATGCCAATTTTCCAGTTATATAAAAAATTGTGCCATGTACTAAATTCGAAAATTCATTTTGAGGTTGTGAACTGTAGTTGCATAACGGGTTGGGGCTATAGAAAAAAGTTGTTCCGCAAAATTCAATTTTTTGTGATTTTTATCCCTAGTTAAAATTTCATTTACAAAATGTATGTTATGTCGTTTAATGTCTTAAAATTATAAAAAAAATCTGCAGTAGAACTTTTCGAACTTTCTCGGATTATAGCTTACTAAACGACTACGACTACACCAAAACATTTGATTCCAAGAAGAAAATTTTGACAAAATCTATCCATAAATGAAATTTCATTGCTTTATTTGAAAAGGTGTTAGAATTTTGTATACATAAGAATAGATAGAAACACTAATATTCAATTTGGAAAGAAAAGCTAACAAAGAGCAAAAAAATGAAAGATATGTTATAAATCCTACAGCTAACAAACGTTATATTTTATTACAAATATGAACATTTTTTTTTTAATGCATTTCTTTCCAACAATGTGGACAGGAAATAACACAGCCTTTCCTGTTTAGATCTGGCTGTAAATGTCGTAAGTAGGAATAATTCTTACGACGTGTGTGCGATTTGAAGTTACACTCCCTCAGTGTTTACAGCGTATTTTATACGCTCTTACCCACTAGGCTACCGAGGCCCAATATAAACATTTTTAATTAAATGAATCGCTCACTTATGACAACTACTGTATATTTTAGCAATATAAGCGCAAACATTTTTTTTTCTTAACTTAATAGTGATTATTTTCTTTTTTGTTTGTTTATTTTTTTTGCTGTTACTGTCATTTTACTGATAAGAAAAATAGAAAAAAAAAAAATTGAAAAACAATATTTTTTGACACTTTAAAATTGAATAACAAAAAAAGAAAATAAAAAAATAGTAAACAAAAATTTGTCAGAGCTAAAAAATTTTATTGGAGAAAAAAAACAAAAACAAAAAAATTTACAAGTTTATAAGGACATTATTGAGGATTTCTATTCTATCTTATTTTTTCTTTCATTACTACAAAGAAAAAACGAAAAAGAAAGAGATGAAAAGAAAGGAAAAAATCTTTTACAGCAATAAAATTTGAACCCGTACTTTATTTTTTTGTTGTTTATTATTATTTTTTTTTTTTAATTTATTTAAGATGGCGTTTCTATTTTTCACTCATTGCTTTTAACGTGTTCTTTTTATTTTTTTACATTTTTATTTTTGTGGATTTATTTAAAGAAAACTTGACAAGTTAAAATCAGTTTTTATTCGTTGTTTAAAACTTGATGACATGGCAATGACATTCGATGTTTTTTTTTTTTATGGTTTTGTTTTGTTTGTATTTTCTTTGTTTAGTAAATGTTAAAATATTTTAGAATTTATAATAATGATTATAATGATCATAATGATGATGTGGTTGATGTTGATTATAATGATAATGATGATGATAATATAAAGATGAAGATAAAATAGATTGATAGTAAATTTGTGGTTAGTTATATAAGTATCCCAGTTATTTCCAAACTTTGGAAACTATTTACGATTTTATTTGATTTTAGTGGATTTGTATAATGAAAATTTAGATTTTGAATCTTTTCAAAATTTAAAATAATTAAATTGTAAATTAAAAGATATAGTTTTCATATTATTTGATAATTTAAAAAAATAAAAACGGTAAAAGAGATATTTTATATTAAGCATTTTGAATCTCATCATTGAACTTATTTGATTTCAGTCATAAACGATGAAGGATCCAGTTAATGGTGTAGTAGATAAGGTACTAATTTTTCATTCGAAAAACCTCGGGGTTTAAACTTTAGCTGGGTCATAAAGATTAATAAAAAATATAGTATAGATTTTTCTTATAATATGTAATCAGCATAATATAATTAAATTAATTGAATGTGGATGTGGTATGTTTGTTTTTCTATGTTTTATTGGAATGCCTGCCTTTCGTATGTAAATTGTGAAGAAATTAGTTACTGAATAACACCTAGTTATACATTTCAATTCTATATATAATAAAAGTTTTATTTAACTCCAAACACTCATTTTAGTTCTTTTCTCTAATTAGGTTTCTCATAATCATTATATTGCGGCTTTAATTCTGTAACAAAATGCCTATATTATGCTTCCAGCTTAAAATTTGGTACTATAGAAAAGAAAAGATTAGGAAAACTTTTAATATAGCTCTTAGTAATAATATAATAGGGTAAAATTATATAAATGAAAAATATATATATCTAACAACTTTTGAGGTTTCTAATTTAATATACTTTCCAAAATCTTTTAATATTTAATATAAATGTTAAACATTTTACGCCCAAATGTTAAACATTTACGCCCATGATTTTAAAAATATTTTCCAACTATACTTTGATAAAATAAATAAAATATGAAATATTAATATTATAAAATGAACAAAAAACCATTAAATTATTACAATATAAATAGCTTTAAATTACCTTTTCGTTTACCAAAAATTTTTAATATTTTCTTATAGATATTTGAAATCGAACTCAAAATATCTATAAGCTAAATTGATCTTTCAAAACAATGACAAAGTTAACAATAACATTGAATAAACATTGGCAAACCATCATTAACCAACATGGTTCCCTTCCCACACTACTCATGTCATCCTGAAATTTGTTCTTTTTCGCGTTTCACTCGAAGAATTCGTTTGTCATTTTATAAAATTCCACAAAGAAAAAACAACCCTCATTATTTTTAAAGCTTAAACTGCTGTATTTTTATTTTTATTATTTTTTTTTGTAAAAGTGCCGAGAATAAATTTTAAATTAACGGAGGGGGGCGAAAAAAAAACATCAAAAATTACATGGTAAAATAAAAAGCGAAAATATGAGAAAATGTGAGGAAAAGTAGAAAAGTAACGATATTAAAAATGAAAATGTAACCACCTAAAAGAACGCATTCTTTTTCTTTTTTTACATTTTGTTGATTTGTGTTTGGAGTTTGACTTAAGGTAAAAAAGAAATCATAGTAAAGGACAAGGTATGAGTTTTTTAAAACTTATTCTTTTTTCTTTAGAAAACGTTAAATAAAATTTATCCGTGGAAAATTATTTTTAACAGATAAATTAGGGTTGTTTGTAGAACAGTTATATTTTTTGTTTCTTTTCTTCCAAAAATAAAATGAAAAAAATTTTCTTGAGACGAAAATTTGAAAAAAAAAATCAAGGAAGTTTTAAGAATTTTGAAATAAGTAAAGGCTAAAAATTAAAAATGTCGGTTTTATATTTTTAAGGGGTGAATTTTATTTTTATTGGGTGGCTTTTCTTATGTATATTATCTTCTCCTCATGTTCTTTTCATTTTAACATCACAGAAAATATATCAGTTTTAGAGAAAATTTGTTGGATATTAAAAACCGAAGAAAAAGAAAATATTATCCATTTTTATGGGGTTGCAATAAAAGTATATGAAAACGAGGAAGAATACAGTTGCCTTTGTCAACTCTTAGATACCCGTACGAACCGTTAGTATGTTCATAGCCTGTCACTCTGCTTACAATATTATTTTTTTAATATTTATGTATTTTAAAATAATTTGGGTGAATTTTATAATTTCTAAAACTATGGGTTGTACATATATTCAAACTTTATGTTTATATGTACATTCTTCCAAAGCAGATTCTAACCTTCCAAAACAAAATGGAAAAAATTCGTTAAAGAAATTTGTTAGAAAATTTGAAAAAACCAAGTAATATTTTCGTCAATTATAAAGTAACCCTATATTATTAAAAAAAGTTGTTAACAGAAATAAAAGTATAATGTTGAAGCTTTAATTTTTGTGTATTACTTTAAAAAAATTTTAACAGGTGTTCAAGTTACAGGTGTTTAAAAATAGGAAATTTTCAGTTTTTGACCCCTCACAGCTCCTAAACCGGGGGTGCTACAAAAAAAATTTCTGAAATGACTCATACTTATTTTCAAAGGTCTAACTTCTGTCATTTCAAGTTTCCAACTTAAACCGTTTAAAAGATAGAAGGGTTAAAGGATTTTGCAAAATTTTAGTTTTGCATAACGGTAAATTAAGACACCGTATGCCACAAATATATATTTATTGTATATATACTTTTAAAGCTAATAAAAGTAGTAATCGTTTGGAGTTTTCAAAATGAAGATATACCTTATACAACTTGTGCTATAACAATTTAAATATAGAGCTTTTTTGAACCTTTGGGGAGCTGTAGCTCCGTAACGGGTGGGGCTACAAAAAAAAGTTATGAAAACTAAAATTAATATTTTTGTGAGATCTATCAGCAGTTAAAATTTCATAGCTCTATTTAAAAAAAAATGTGGGGATCTAAAAGTTAGGTGTTCGAGAGCTACCCTAAGTTTTGGTCCAAACTCAACCAAAAAAAATAGGGAACCTACAAATTATTCCCAGAATATTTTGTGTAAATTTCAAGATTCTAGCTTTCTTAGTTTTTGAGTTAGCGTGCTGACGGACGGACGGACGGACGGACGGACATGGCTCAAAAGTCTTAGAATTTTTTTCTGATCCGATCCATACCTTTGAAGGTATATCTAGCTCGCTTATTTCGAGGTGTTACAAACGGAGGAGTAATTTTATTATACCCGATCCTATCGTACGGGTATAAAGAAACAACATATATGACATATGACGGTATTTTTACAATGACGTCCTTATATATAAAATAAAAATTTAATTATTTTCAATTGAACAGATGTTTGGTATAAATGAAAAAAAGGAGAAAATTATTAGAAAGTTTAAAGAAGGCGATACAAAATAAAATGATTGGAACCAACAGGAATATTTAACAAGAAAGAAAAACAAGGGTAGAATTCTGAAAAGTTTTAAAAACTTTAATTTTTTGATTTTCTAAAACATAATTTTATTTTTAATTTTAAATCTCATACCCCAGTTAAGATGGAATAAGAAAAGAAATAATCTAATAAAATGCCTGGAATATTTAAAGGTTATTTAAATGTTTTTAAGTTTTAAATAAAAATTTTTTTTTTGATGTTGAGTAGGTTTATTATTTTATAACATAAATTTTGCCCATATGGTACACGTCAAACCAACAAAGTTTATTATTTAAGTAACTTTAAGTAATTTAAAGTTTGTAAAAAAAAATCCAGTATCTTTTGATCGTTTTCAAGTGGGAATATAGAAATATGGGATACGTCGTAGGGAAGCACTTAATGGTTGACTTCCAAGTAAAGGATAAGTAAGAAAAGTTTTTAATACAGAAAATTAATATTTAATTTGTTTGACAAATTGGAATTTGATGAATATTTTAAAAAGGTCAGGGTTATAAATCTATTAAACATTTGATACAAGAATTGAAGAATAGATTAAACTTTAATAAAAATGATAGATTAAACTTTAATAGCATTGATAAATCATATAAAGCATAGGCAAAATAAAATTTCACTATATACTCGTATTCGTTAGAACTTTAGTAATCGACAAAATACAGAACAACTTTATAAGTTCTACTTTGTGTATTTCTATCCTTTTGAAAGAATAAGTTGTGACACTTTTAATAAAAAGTCATTAATTTAAAATAAAGTTGTAAATATTAACCCTATTATATGCCTTGTGGTCACGGTAGTAGTAGCAAAACGGTGCTAACGCGCTAATTGGAGTCACTGCCATGAGCGACGTTGATCAGCCACCTATACCAACCAACGAACCAAAATAAAGTTCACTTTAGCCATCACTTCATAATAATATATGAAAATACTTAGGTAACTAAAAAATGGCTTTATATTTTTTTTTTCAAATACAAACAGTTTAGAATTTAATATTGTCCAACTAATTAAATTACTGCTTAACAGCTAAACAGATTTATAATATTTTTATATGTAAATTTTATTTTTGTCAAAGCTATATTCTATTACAACCAAATGTGATTGGTACAAATTTCAAATAATATTGCATACTTATAAGGGCAAATACTTTGTTTTTTAAATTTATTTTAAAATTATCTGTTCAAGCACATAAATTCATATAATAATCTTTAGTGATTTACAACCGAAAAAAAATGTATTTTTCTGAACAAAAATTCTTAATTTACTGTTCACGATTACGGTACTCAATGAAAATATTTTTAAGCACTTTGCCATTGATTATGTCCTTAATAAATTATAACGTTATGGTAGATAAATTAACAGAAAACCTTTTTAAATACCTTAAGGGACTTAATAAAAAAAAAGTGAAGACGATTTTGGAAAAAAAAAAAACTCTCTTGATAATATCAGAATCCTATTTATATAAGTTTTTTCCATTTTTTTTTCTTTGTTCAATTGGAATAATTTTCAATAGGTAATGGAAAAATATCACGAATTCGTGAATTGGTGGTGGTTATTTAAGTACGTACTTTATTTTTATTTTACTTATTAGAAGAACCATTGTACAAAATGAATATAAAGATTTCTCTTTCAATACTTTGTTTGTATATTATAATATAACAATAAACAGTGCTGAATAAAATTGGTGTCATATTAACAAAAAAAAATTTTTTTTTTATTCACCTGAATTATACATCCATTTCTTTTCTAGTGTGTCTGTAAATGTTGCGAGGGAAATTTATTCTTACGACGTGTGAGAGATTCTATCCCTCACACTCTCTTTCGTATTTCGTATTTACAGGGTACTTTATATGGTCTTACTTACTAGACCCCCGAGGTTCCGTATAACATATTATTAAGATAATATGTTCATTTTTAAGTAAAATTTTTCTATTTTCAAAATAAGCCTATCTTAATATTTACTTTATTCTGATTTTTTTATGGTTACTTTTCTTGGTAAACTGTAATGGTTAAAGTTCTTCAACTCTTATCTTATGACTGATGATAAAGCAACAATTTTCTTTTTCTCCTATTTCAAAATACAGTTTTCTTTGATTTTGTAAAATTTTTCGAATAAAATTTGATATTTATTTGCTACTTATTCTTTTTCTCTACTAATAATTTGTATTAAATCCGTTGGTTTAAAAGATCTCCAATCCTTTACTATCTTTATTATATAATCTAATAATGTTCAAGATCTCAAAAAAAAAAACATTGCTAGTTATTTGTAATGTTAAAATTAAAAATGAATAAGTATGTTTGTTTAGTATATTTTGTTCAACAGTGTAGGTAACTATATGGCCTTTTAAAACTATAGATTACAAGCATAATAAGTAGATATCGATGGTTTTATTAAATCTTCAATTATGCTGAATTAATACGATTAAAAAAATATATCATAAATATAATTTAAAATAATATAATAAATATGTATACGAAGGTATACATACATATATAACCACAATGGAAAACAGATACATGTATACGTATATATTACCTGTATAACTGAGTACTTAAGGATCTTTTCAAGGACCTATAACAAATTATATTTTACAAGACTATTTTATTATAAATACAAGTAGCTATAGAACAATATTCAATGATATAATACGTATGTAGAGAAGGACATCTATATGTGTATATAAGTACTATAATATAATGTATTGATTCACCTTTCATTATAGTTATGTACTTTTTTAATCCTGAAAATTTTTTTTTTTTATTTTTGCTTTTTTATTTATGCTCTTTTTTTTCACATTTATTTGAAAAGAAGGTAAGTTTCGATTATTTCGGTTGATATGAGAACTATTTACGATTCAGGAAGCTTTAATTAAAGGATAGGATTTATCATTTATTTTGGATGAAAAAACAGCTTAATTAAACAGAATATCTAACTAAACGGATTATAAATATATTACGAGTTTGTTACAGAGTACACAGAAATATAAGTAGTATTTATATTTTTCATATTTATAGAAGTCATAATGGGATTTTTGTGTACTTTTTTTGTACTATGTTAGCTAATATTCAATTTGAACAGTCTTTGAATTTTAAAAAAATTATGCTGAAAGAAATTTCAAGAAGAATAAAAATAATATTGTAAAGATATAAAAGTAAAAAAATTCTATAAATTTTCAAATATACTTAAGGTGTCCTCAGTATCATGTGAGTAGCTGGCGGCGTACCACCTAGCATATAAAATATTAAGATTTATGCAGAATCAGATGCTAGAAGCTGTAAAATGATTAAGTAACACGATAAATTAACATTAGAACAATATAAATTGGGTGGTCTTAGATTGAAATTTATAAAATAGGAGAAAATATGAGGATTAGTCTTATTCTCTCAGCTAATACGGAATCTTAATAACAGATTGACATAAGAAAATGTTTCAATACAAGCAAGTATTTGTATTAGCATGCAGTTATAGTTTTGAAAGTATCTGTTAATTTTTTTTGGCTAACGAATAGCCAAAGATTGTAATATTTTCAATTTAATTATGCAATAAATGAGATATTAAATTAATAAAAAATATTGCGTGGAGAATTTATTAGGATTAATTCTTTTTAAAAAATTGCTGATCAAATTCCGTGGAAAAACAAGAATTTAAAAATAAATTAAGAATTAAGACACACATACATATATAAATACTATAGACTTTTTTAATTCCGAAAATAGACTTTTACTTCAGATAATTTCGTTTTTTGTGGTTTTTCTAAAACACCTACATTTCATAATCTCTAATAATTTTTCTTCGTTTTACAAATAAAATAAACCTTCTACCATTCATTCTATCGTTCCTTCGTAATTGAGGGCATAAAATTAGATTAAAATTTTCCTTCAGTTTATTTTTAAATTTTAAACGAAATTTGATATATATGCTGAATTTTTATTTTTTTTAAAAGAAAAATAGAACCAAACCAAAAACTTTTAAATCACAATTCACAATAAACTTAAATAATTAATATAGTAATTAATGAACTCAGGGTTCTCAGAAAATGCCAACGTTGACAAATTGGTCAAATTTGCAATAGTCAAACCTTGTGTGGATACAAAGTCAATAGGACTTACTTATTCTATAGTGAAACTAAGCCACTGTGCCTACTAAGCACTGGAGAAAATTCAAGGTGGAAGAAAAGCTGACTGTCCTAGGCTTCTTCATACGAAAGAGTTCTAAGGCGAGGCGAGACCACAAACTATATACCTGAATCAGTGCAAGCTATTTGACTTTGTCAATATTTGGCATTGGAATACCAAAGGAAAGGAACCTTGGGAAAAGGCTACAGAGAAGATCTGTATTAAAAAATTAGGAAGCAAAACTAGTTTTGGTTAGAATAAAAACTAGATTAGGTTCTTCATTAATAAGAAATAAGAACCAATATCAATCCAGACATGTGGCTACACTTAAAATTTTAATCAAATTAAAGCACATATCCTTTTACAATTTCAAATTTTTTTTCAAACCAATATAATTTATTTCTTGTTCGGATGCAATTTGACAACTACCTAAAATTCTAAACAAGCTTTTTAGTTTGAAATAATTTTGTTATTTCATTTATGGAAGATAACGTATCCTTATAATTTTAAATTTAAAAACATACTAGTGAATATAAACGAAAGATAGAAGGTGGTTATACAAAAGAAAAGAATCCTACATAATAAGTATATATAAATCTTATAAATAATAGGGTTTATACATTGCACCTTTATTCATTTTTTCACAATTCTTTGTCATATTTTTTCTTTGTTCTTTCTGAAACGTATTTAAAGTGTATTTGTTTGCGTATATATTATGTATATATGTATGTTCTTACTTATGCATTTTTTTCTGACTTTTTAAGAATAAAGAGGCAATTCAAGAAAATGTCAAGGACACTATAATGACGACCTTGTATATATTTAAAAAAAAAAAAAAAAACTAAAATATAGAAAGAAAAGCTTACATTTTATTACATACTCATGCACACATGCATGTAAATATTTTGAATAGAAAGAAGACTACCTATATATATTATGTAAGTTACAAAGGAATAAAAAAAACTAAACAGTAAATTATCCTTTAGATTTTTATTTTCTTTTGCATACTAATAGATGTTGTGCAATATTTTCTTTGATTCACAAAATCCACAAGAACCTTTAGTTTTTATTTTTTTTGTTTTTCTTTTTGCAAAAATATTTTCGGTGTTATTTGTGTTTATTTTGGTACTAGAGTACGTATAAGGATCATTATTTTGCTTAAAATTTAAATAGTGGGATTAAATGATGAATTAATGACGATAGTGATGATAATAGTGATAATAATGATGATGACAATATCATTTTTGGTTTAATTTTTTTTCGTCTATTTTATTCAACTTAAATCTTAAGAACGCTTAAAGACTTTAGATAACAGAAGAAAAAAGTACAATGCGGAAAAAAAATACATATATGATATACTTGTACATATATATAACATATGTATGTGATACAGGTAAAATTTTTTATAATGTAAACAATGAGCTTTTTCACCTGAATTTATTTACTTGATGAATATAATTTACATTTTAGTAAACCACAAATAAAGAATACTTAAAATTAAAATATGTTTTGCTGACACTGTGACATAGAATGAAAATGCATATGATGAAACCGTAAAAGTAAAATTTTTATAAAATCTTATGGATTTTCTTTTGTTATAAAATGAAAGTTCACTTTCTTTTTTTTAATCAGATTATCTTAAGAAAATTTAAAAAGATTAACAAGTTTTTTTTTTGTTGTTGTTGCAGGTATGGTATTTTTGGACGTGGAATGGAGATGGTGTACATTATTTTCTTTTTTTTTTGATGAAGTGTCATATTTTTTGTTTTAAAGTAAAGGGCGGCAGAAGACAGATAGTATTTACTTTTTGATCTATATAATATAAAGATTAAGGTTTTAAGTAATTTGAATAATCTAAATTATAACTTTATAGATTATAATTAAAATTAATATCATTATTTGGGTAAGTTTTAACTACATGGCTTCGTACCAAAAAAAAAAAAGTAGTGATAGAGATGGAAAAACGATTTTTTCTCCGAAAAAAAATGGTTGCATCCGAATAAAAGTCGTTGAATCGAACAAAAAGTTCGTGTGGGGCAGTAATTTGTAGTAAAATTGACGTTTGCCTTGTACTGTACAAATTTTATATTGGCTAGAAAAATGCCACTTTATCACTTTTAATTATCACTTTTAAAAAGACTAGTGGAACCTGGCCTTAATCAAAGTTAATCTAATTTTCGATTATATTCCAAGATTATATTTCCTTTATTCATTATGCTAATAAAAAAAAATCAATGTACTTTAAATATTTTTGAACCCCTTGAACAAAAAAGTTATTTTAATCGATCGATCGATATAATATTTTTATTGATAAATTAATATTTGAATAAAATTTTATTTTGATTGAAGTTTTAAGAACAACTTATCCTTAGCTGTCTATATACACTTATAAATTCAAGAAATAATCTTGACAGATTATAAACTGAACGGCATAGTTAAAATTAATAATGATTTATCCTGATGACTCTTCGTCTGATGTTGAAAGTAATATTAATTTATTTTCTTCTTTTTTACCGTATTTTAAAAAAAAAGGTTCTAGCTTGACTTATTCACTCTATCCATTCTTCCATCTGTTATCAAGGCATGGCTTTACATAGTTTTGGATGAAGTAATGAAATTTTATATAATATGTAGATCTAATTAAAAGTGTTTGAGTGAGTATTGGCAAAACAGTTAAAAAACAGATTTTAAATCATATAATTTTCAGATATCATAAATGAAATTTTAACAAATCTCATCTTTTTATCACAACATATCCATAGTGCGTGGATGTATATGTGTATATTTTTTATTTTTTTTATTCTAAAACCACAAACTAAGAATATTATCCTTTGTACTTGAAGTAGTTGTGATTATATGGGATGGGATAGGGATGGAACAAATGAGGATAACGGGGAGTTGAAAGGTAAATTTGGCAAGAATCTATTGAGATTCTTCTTAAATATGGGCAAATTGTAAATACCAAAACCGCCAACTTTTGGGAATACGCTGGATGGTAATAAATTCCATATTTTTGCAGTTCTAACAACAAACGCATTGTTATAATCAGTAGAGTACCACTTAGGTAGTTCCACATAGTAGGAATGCGGATTTGCTGCCCCACTTGTGGAGCGTTGGAATTGTTTCAGAGGAGGCATTAGTGATTTTATTTCAGCTGAACAAGTGTCATTACCAACAAAATATCTATAAAAAAGAGAAAGAGCTCCTACATTACGACGGATGTCGATCAAAAATATGATCATTCCACATCATTTTTTGATTTAGCTGCATGCCCAAAATGTTCAAGTTTTCTGATCGGTGCACGATTTCCCCGAGAAACCTCAGATTAGGATTATAATTCGTTTTTTTTAATGTTATGAAACAGCATTGGGTTTTGGAAGAATTAAACTCCACTATGTTTTTGGAGCCCCAACTAGCGATTTTTGTTAGATCATCGTTAACTGTATTGGTCGTAGATAGTCTAGCTATTTCTAGCTATTTTTCAATTTTCAATTAATTCAATATATATATATTATGTAAATATATGATTATTTAACCCTTAGTTTCAGACGGTAACTAAATGATAATAATTTTTTCTAATGTTATTTCTTTGTAGTATAGATAGTCTTTGTAGATAGTCTAGCTATTTCTAGCTATTTTTCAATTTTCAATTAATTCAATATATATATGATATGTAAATATATGATTATTTAACCCTTAGTTTCACACGGTAACTAAATGATAATAATTTTTTCTAATGTTATTTCTTTGTAGTATAGATAGTCTTTGTAGATAGTCTAGCTATTTCTAGCTATTTTTCAATTTTCAATTAATTCAATATATATATGTTATGTAAATATATGATTATTTAACCCTTAGTTTCACACGGTAACTAAATGACAATAATTTTTTCTAATGTTATTCCTTTGTGGTTAGGGGGTAGGAATCTTGAAGGGACGAAATAATCGTTTTGGTCGTGACAATAAAAACGAGAGTGTGAGGACTTTCATCACACTAAACCACCCATGCTGTTTCAAAGACTGAAACTAGTTAACGTAGACTAACCATTAATTTTTCCTTGACTTTATTTTGTATAAGAGTAAACCTTTAATGCGACAATTATCCAGATATTTAATTTATCCAGATAAATATCATTATCATTAATACATTATATGCACTTAAATATGATATCGTACTTTGTTCGTTTTAATCACCTAATAAAGTTTTGATTGTTAATAAGTCGTGTTGCTTTCAATTGATAGAACATTATATTGACAGAACATTATACAACCTAATTACATTTTATCATGGAATATTGGATATGATGGGTTTATTAAAAAGGAGATTCCGTCGAAAAGAATATATGTATATATATATTGCTTTAACTCCTAATATAACATAAATTGGTTATTTATAAGTATATTATTTTCCTATATAAACTATAGATACTAATTTTTTCCTTTCACAACTCATGAAATCACACAATAACGTCAATTTTTTCTCATATTTAAAAAAAAAAAATTTATTCTAAAAGAAAAGATCAAAACTGTCTAACCGTCTTATAAAAACAGTAAAATTATAATTATTTTATTACAAATCAATTTTCAATTTTCCTAAAAAAGAATATTTGAAAAAATTCTATTTTGTCAAAAACAAAAAAAAAAAAACTTTCTCAAAGTTTTAAGTCGTCCCGATGCTAATTAATATTTTTAAAAGAAATTTTTGACAGTAATTAGTTAAATGAAAAATATATTTCTTCTTATTCATTAAAAACTCTAAAAAATTTTAATTTTAATTAACAGAAACATGAATCCGATTATTAATCTTAAAAAGAATTCCTTAATTATATACAGAGGTGATTCAATCATTTAAATTTTTTCAAAAACAAATAAAAAGCTGTAAGCAAGGTAATAAATAAAAATTTTCTTATAAAGGCAGACATTTTTAAAAAGATAATTTTTTCTATAAAGATTGATAGCTGCTTTCTATAATTTTATCTGAACCCTATCATAGTTAAAAAAAAAAGATGTTGTAAAAAAATAATGTTTGGATTTTAATTTTTGTATTTTAATCTTAAAAAAATTATCACTGAACCGGAATAAGTTTTGTGTCTTAACTTAGTTATATTTTCAATTTTTTATCTCTAATAACCCTTAAACTTGTGAGAAAAGAGGGAGTTTATTCTTAAAGATTTTACTCCTGTAAATAATTCAATTTTAAGTTTTTTACAAAGGATTTAAATTATATGCTGGGTGAAAAATTTTACAAAATATTGGTTTAATTTTTTTTTTTTTTTGGCGAGAGTATGTGGAAATCATTGAAATGCACTATAAAAGAGTTAAAACGAGCACGAGTCTTTTATGAGTGTGTCGGATTTTAACCCACTAAACAACACTTCCATTTTTTGAACATATAATAGGTTTTACGATTATGAACGATTTATGGTTTTACGATTTATGGTTTTACGATTACATTGTGAATAAAGTTGTTAATATTTACCTTGAATTTTTGAACGTTGTAAATGTAATCATCACCAATTCTGGGCAACACATGAGATGGAAGATGGTTTCACATTCGCGATGCTCGTACTACAAACGAATTTCCATAAGCCGAATTATCCGATCTCAGAATTTGACTACGTAGTTAGAACATAACTATAGATAACAGTAAATTTAAGTGATGAATTTTAAAAATTTATCTTACTTTTATATTGATTTGTTCTTGTTTGCTGATTTTATATTGGAAAAATATCCAGTAGAACTTGAATAATAGTTTTGGTTTTTTTTTAACTTTGGGAGGTTATAGCTCCGTAATGGGTGCGGCAACTTCAAAAAGTTCATTTTTCTTCAGTTCTTCATTCTTTATTTCGACTGTATAAAAGTTTTGTAAACAGACAAACGAACAGACAACGCACGAAAGGACAAACAAACAGATAATCAGAATAAATGAATAATATGAAAATTTTTCAAAATTTTTTCTTTTCTAAAAAATAGAAAACATATGTATATAAAATTGAACTTTGTTATTTTATTGTTTGTCTTCATTTTATTCACTTAAAACTTTTCATGCCAGAAAAAAAAAAAAAAAAAATCCAGAATTTCTAAAATACTTTAATAGCTTTTCTTTTAGTTTTTAAGTTCTTTTCTAACTTTTTTTTTGTTTTTTTTTGCTCTGTTACTAACTAATCAGATTTCAAAGACGATCGATTCATCAATTGGATATTTGCAAAATGAAAGTTTTTCAATATTTTATTCCAGAATTAAAGTATTCAAAAGAAAAAAAAATATATATGTAATATGTATATATATAAAAAAAAAACGTTTAGAGTTCTTAATCCTTAAGTTAAAAAGAGAAGTGAATTTTTCGAACTTTGTCCCCACATATATATAATTTTTCTTTTGTATAGATTTTGCTTTAGAGATTAAATTACAAAGAATGAAATAAAAGAAAAGAAAAAAACAAACATGTTTGTTCAATTTTGCATTCAATTCAAATAATCGTAAACGTTCCAATTTTTTTTCTGCTTTTCCTTTTGTAAAAGTTTAAATCTCAAACTATAAGATACAAGAAAAAGTTATAGTTAACCTAAAATTTCATATACATGCAAAAAAAAAAAAAATAGGTATATATGTATATTATCTGATCTCATACTATATATATGTATTCCACATGTTAAATGTATTCTCTCCAATACGTTGTTTCAATCGATTTGGTTTCGGATTACTTGGAAAATTTTTGATTACCATGAAGAATCAAATTGAATAATTGGTTAAAACAATAATTGACCAATTTTCAAATTTTTGCTTGTTAATTGTTTAACAGTTGGTCTGAAAAATCTGTTTGCATCAGATGCATTTAAAACAAGATGGAAGATATGCTAAAATATTGCTAATATGATAGATAATATAAGGAAGCGGAAATATGTCGGGATTAAAACAAAAATTCAGATAGTGTTCAGATGACAGTGATTCAGATTGATTTAAAAAAATTTCTTTTAATTAAAATTTTTTTTTTTTTTTATAGAAGATTACGCGTTGCTTATGTAAGCCTTATTAAATATTTGTTCAAGTGTAAAGTCTTTAATGGTAATGAATCATAACATTTAAGTAATTTTGTTAACTTTTCTTTTCTACATAATACAAATGTTATAAACGTTAAAGAAAATTTGTGAGAAGCATTCGACTCAGTTTAAAATATTTTTACAGACCATACTAATATACATTTAAATTCAAAAATTTTCCATCACTTTATTGTTTGTAAGAGTTCAATGCCACTAGAAAATTTATTAAATATTTTTAATTTTCGAACTTCAAAAAAAATAAAACAATAAAAAAAAAATGGAACGCTTCCATTTACAGTCAATTTAAATATAAAATTTATATTTTGAAGTCCAGGCACATACGTTTACCACTAATAGAAATTTTTCTTCAAGTTTTTTTTTTTTCTTCTTGTTTTTTAGTTAAATTGTGCAATGGTAAACTTTAAATTTTCCATTTGAAAAACAATTGGAAATTAAATTGAAATACTGCACTATCGGATAAGAAAAATATAAGAAAGAGTAATTTTCAAAAGTTTGTATTTTAATGAATCTTGAAAAACTCTGCGGAAGACAGAAAAGAAAAAATTCCAAATTTGAAATAAAATTTTTTATTTGTTTGCTATGAAAAGGTGTAATGAAAATAGGGACAGAAAATATTAAAATATAGTGTATAAATGATGTAAAGTTATTGTCACGTGATAAGTATGTATTTTAATTTAAATATAAAATTATATTGAACAAAAAATATTAAGTACTGTATTGGGTACATTTTAAGGATCTGATGTAGAGTTCTGTTTGTTATTTGAAATTAAACTTTATTTGTTAGATTTAAGAGCTCCTGTTCATATTTTCTTGACATACAAATCCAATTGTCATAGATTTTAGCGTAGTTCAGATCTATGAATAATTTTTGCTTAGTTAAGACCTATGAATAATAAGTTCTGCTCTTAATGTTTTATTAAATGCGTCGTACACTTAGTATTAGTATTTTTCTCGTATATCTAATCATAAATTAAATCTAAGACTTGACATTAGCTTGGTTTATTTAGTAGCCTGAAAATTCAATATTTCAATACGTTTAATTATGCAATTTTAAACAGTTATTTAAGTATATATCGCAATATAAGTCCTGCAAATGTAGGACACAGAACATTTTCATTTAAACTTGGATGTATACGGCTACATTATATTTTTTTTTTACCGTTTCTTTTTTGTTCCTTTAGTGATAACTGCTTCGTTATCATTTAAATTAAAATAAAACCAAACATATTAAATTTTGGATTCAAACATTCAAAAATAATAAAAGTTCCATAAAATCTAAGACCACCTAAATAAAATTTATTAAGAAAAATTAAATAAAAAGGAAAAAAAAATCACTTTAATTTAGAGACACTTTTTTTCGGTAGAATAATTTTAAATGAGATTTTAATTCGGAATTGATTGGAAATAAAAATAAAAGTTTAAAAGTATAAAATAAAAAAATTTATTTGTTAGTAAAATTAGAAAAGTTTAAAATAAACGTACGTTTTATTTCTCTCTTTCTCTAATAATTTTTCCTGGAAATTTGTTAAAAATTTTGTATACGTGAAATTTGGTTATAGTTTAAGAAATGAAAAAAAGAAAATCGTATAAATTTTATTTTCGTTCCGACAATTATATAATTTTTAGTAATTTTAGTTTTTAATAATTGGACTAAATAAAAATGTAAAATTTAATTTTAATAAAAAACGTGTTGAGTAAATTTTTAAAATACATATTTAAAATGAATGCATTTTTTATTTCGATTTTGTTTTTTTTTTGTCTTTGGATAAGGATGATCGTGGTAGAACATCAGCCTCATTTTAAAAGATTTAAAATAGACTTTAAGAGTATTCATTAATTGTGCGTTAACTAGACTGACTAGAGTTGTAGACCTCCGAGAAAGTGATCTGTTTTTATCGTTAAACTTAGTTTTCTGTACCAGATCTTTTTTATATCTATAAAATGTACATTATCCGGAATATGGACTATAATATCCAATTTTGGGCTGGAGCCCCCCTAACATCGTTGGATTATCTAAACAATGTGTGAAACACAGCTGTTGGTTTTATTAACGAACCCAATACAAAATTACTTTTTTCGAAGACTACTTCCCACATCCCTATTCCGTAAACCAAACTGTACATTACTATTAGGTCGCAACCTAAAGTTTGATTTAAAAGAGTGTGATTTGGATACTCCAACACTATCTGGAAGAATCACGTGACATTTGAAGTTTTCCACTGACCCTTTAAAAAAAAAGAAATAATGTTCATGTTAATGTTAAACAGAGTTCATATTTTTGTATTTCTTAGCTTACACTAGAAATTTCTAGATCTCTATGATGTTCTGAATATTGCTGTGTTCAACACAACTTCATTCCTTTATGCGTACAAATTTTATATTCTATTGGCAATTTTGAGTTTCTACTTAGGACGCAATAGACTTCTCTATATTTAGATTTTTTGCAGAGAATATGGAAAATATTAAAAGAGATTGATTTCTATTAAAATTTTCATTAAAATTCTGTATTTTGTAAAAGTAAAATAAATAAAATTTAAATCTAATATTTAAAAAAGTTCATTTTAAATTACTTTAAAACAATGTAACTCTACATTTGAGATCTCTACAATTTTTTAAAAAAATCGAATGAATTAAATAATATTTTAGTTGCTGAAATTCAACATTTCCTAAAATTTCGAAAATATATGTCTAGTTATAAGAAAAATCCTGAAATTTAACTTTAGTTTAGATTATTAAACAGTAATGAAATTTTCTAACAAAATGTTTAAGAAAATGAAATTAAAAACAAGAACAAATTGTTAATTTAAAAGAAAATGTTCCTTTTGCAAATATTGAACTTCCCTTTAATACAAATGCTGTTAGTATTATTATAATTTACCTTATACATAAAATTTATTACTGAATGAAATCCCCTTTGCAAATTACTTTTATTTATACTGAAAAATTACACTTTAATGAAATTATTATCCTTTTTTATCTGATATGTATGACTCATCCATTAACTATTTATTACTTAGAAAAATTGTACTATTAAAATATACTTTATACAAATAAAAAAAAAAAACGAATAGTATTTTAAAAATTTTAATTTTTACCGTTACTTTAATAGCCTTAATTGTTACTTAAATTAAATTTTCTAACCGACTCCAACAAGTATGCAACATTTTTAAAAGGTTGATATGATATTATTATACAAAAAAAAAGGGGCTTCGGGGGCTTCGGTAGCCTAGTGGGTAGGCGTGTGGCGTATTAACTGAAGGAGTGTGGGTTCGATCCCTGCACAGGTCATAAGTGTTTTTTTCTTTACATACCCCCTTACGACCTTAATGTAAATATATAATATATAATATAAACAAAATAAATAATATTAGTATATAATTTAATAATAGTAAAAAAACCTATAATGGCCTTGGTAGCCGATGGTTCAATAATATTGCATTACATTTATGTATGTAATATTAATATAAATAAATAAATAAATACAAAAAAAAATAGGGTGTTTCGGTGACTTAGTTGCTAAACATGTGAGTGTCCGGGTGCAGATAGCAAATTTTTTTTATTAAAAACAAACATGAAATATATAAACAGAAATATATAATATTAATGTGTAAAGTAATAATTGTATTCGACCTATAATGACATTAGTAGCCGATAATTTAGTAATATCGCAATTATCCTATATGATTTGTAATATTAATATATAATTAAATAAATAATAAAAAGAAATAATAATTAGGTGTATCTTAGATGTATATAATTGTTGAATATTTTTAGAAATAACAATATATACTTCTCGACATTAGATGAGGATATACGTGGAGTTTCTGATATTTGCAGAATTTTCTAAGCAAAGATTTTATATTAAATTGTTTATGTCACACACTACAAATATGAAAATCTTTTTGATTTAAAAATCGACTTACATACAGTCATAATAAAATTTACTCAACTATTAATAGTGTTTATTTGTTTTCTTTAAGAAAGGTATCAAATAAGGGGGAACATTTTTCATTTTCTTTATTTAACAAAAGAAAATTTGATTTACTTCCTTTTTGTCATGCGTGTATAATAACATAGCATTTCCTCCTCTAACTTATTTTTTTTTTTATTTACTATTTTATAGACATGATATCTTTTACAAAGACTTTCTAATATCATCTCATTACAAAATAAATACTAGACAACAAATAAAATCAACAGCAACAGCAACAACAATAATAAAAAATAGAAAATTAAATTCATCTTCATTTACTAAACAACATAAAATTTGTCTTGAATTTACTATTGCTTTGGAGTCCTATTATAATACAGATCTTTCTTTACTCTCTATACATACATATATATAAGAAAAATTATTATCCCTTCTTATTTAAGTACATATACAAATGCAATTATACGTATTATATACACACATTCATCATATGTTATGAATTCTTGTTGAAATAACAATGATGAAACAAACAAATGATGATTGCAATGATAATGATGACGGAATAAACAAGGATTCTATTTTAATTCTATTTCATATATATATATAGTTACATTTTAGAAGGATATATTGCTGGTTTAATTCTAATAATAAAGACCAAACACAACTAAGAACGAAAAAAAAGAAATATGAGTAAAAGGATGATGTACAGTCGAACTTCGATTAATTGTTCTATAATTTTCATTGAAATTAGTTTTTAAAAAGAAAATACTTCAAGGTTTTCAAAGATATTTGAAATTAAGAAAATGTAGCTAGAAACAAATATGGACATATTTGGCCTTTGACTATTGATACTCAATTTACTAAAATATGTCTGTACTATATTGGTACATACTGGATGAAGGGGACATTTCATATATGGTTATATAAGATGTAATGAAATTTTTTATTTAAATTTGGATATTCGTAAATTTGTTTAGAATATTTTATTATCTGTGAGTTATAAGATATATATTAAAATTGCTTGCATTTGATATTTGTTTTGTGATATTTTTATATGTTTTTTTTATTATTGATATATAAATATTAGTTATTGTTTGACATGAATTTGAATACAATGAATGGTAGTTAAATCACTTCAAAAACCGAATAATAAAAACTTTTATTTTTATTGGAATTCGAACATAACACCTAGCTACTGTGCCAACCAACGGTTAAGAGAATATAATAGATGAAAGGCGTAAATATCTTGAAAATATATTGTTATTAATATTTGAATTGATCTCATTGAATTCAGACTCAATTACTACGTGAGACAGTACTTAGACCTTATCACATGTTGAATTGCCATAAAGGTACCGTAATTCATTCAAAATGTAATTTCGGCAATAAGGATTTCCATTTGGGAAATGAAACTCAACCCTTTCGAATAATCTAAGCTAACATTTTTAAATAAATGAATAAAAAAAAAAAAATAATTCTCATTGTTTTCGATTTATTTATATTCGACTGTACTTAATAAATATACTTGAACAAAAATACATTACGATTTCGCTCATAAGAAAATAAAAGAAAACTAAAAAACCTATAAAGATCTAATGATATCCTATTATAACGCATTCTTTTATTCTAACCAACACCTCCTCTCAAACTTAATTTATTCTGTTTTGATATTGTTGTAATATGACATCAAATAAAGGATATTGCATAATCAAAAATTTTGTTTTTTTTTGTATTAGTGCAGGTACAATGATAAGAAAATATTTTATTATTTACACAATAAAAGAATTTTTACAATTACGAGTTTTTGAATAATATATTTAAGGGTTTTCCAAAGGATTATACTATAATCTTTGATATTCGCTTTGATATAGACAAATATTTTTTAAAAGGAATTTTAAATTTTAATTATTTTTTATTTCAAATGTTCTGTTAACACATTAACTGTTTATACAATTTTAGAATCCTTTTAATAAGAATAATTTTAGGATTTTATAATACATTGTACACTACTCTATCTTATTGTCTGATTAAGTTTAATTGTGATTAATTGTGATTAATTAGTGGATTATCTATTTTTCCAGTTTTTAGATTTATTTAAATAAAAATATTATTAGATGGTCATTATAGTTTAATTTGTTGAGCGTATATTTTATTCTACGTAAAGATTGTAGTATTCTTTTAGTTTAGTATGATCTAGTATTTTTTTCTGTAAGATCCAGAAGATTCTTAGATTTCCAAGATTCTTAATTATATACTTTTACTAAATCCAAAACTAGTATTTTGAATTAATTGAGGTTGTGTTAGGAATTCGAATTCAAATTTTTGTAGAAGTTCAATTTTTTTTATCACACTTAATATTTTCTAGTAGTTTTTAGGGTCAAAATATATATTGCAAAAATATATATCTTTCACCAAAAGTCGTTTCACAAAAAATCCACTTCACAAATTTTCCATTTTACAAAAAAGTCACTTTGCAAAATTTTCCATTTGACGGAAGTGATCATTTAGCAAAAAGTATACCTAATACCTAAGGGAAACTAAATACAAAACAAAGACTAAATTATTTTGGGAAAAATGAAAACTTTGATTTTATGACTGAACTTTTATTCCCTCAGTTTCTACGAAAAAAAAACTCACGATTAAGCCTAATGTAACATTTCTGAAAATTTCAGATCAATTTATCTTTGCAAATCAAATTTTTATAATAGGTATATATCGGAACTTTCCAAACAAAACTATATGACATTTACGCGTTTTCTTCAAATGTCCTTTTTGTAAAATATTTTGAAATTTATATTTTTAGAAAATATTTTGAAATCATATATTATGGTTTCGACATTTGGGACGTCAAAATTTTTTAATTTAAAATAAATTATTATAAAATTATTTTCGAGTTATAATTAAAAAAAATGATTCTGGTTTTAATAGATTTACTTTCGAATTTTAAACGTTAACAAAATTTAATTTCTAATGACAAAAATGAGAATAATTATAAAAAAACAAAAGATTCTTTTAACTACAAAATGAAAATAAGTAGTAAAATGAATTATAATGTGTTTCATTTTCTTCCTTCCTGAAATTTTCCCTTGAAAAAAATAAACTCCTTAATATTTTGTTATTTTCTTTTAAAGATTAATTTAGAATTAAAATAAAATAAGTGTACACACCCTGTATCATAATTATCACAATTATTTTTATTATTTTCTCCCCCAAGAAATTGTTTTCTTATTAATTTTGTTTTTATTTTATCCCCCCTTTTTCTATTTATCTCCATTTTTTCTATCAAGAAAATACAAGCAATTTATTTTTAATAGCCAGAACATTAAGATACATTTTTCGAATTTCGAATATTTTGTGCTTTTTTTTTTCCAAAAATTAAACAAAAAAAAGGATATTGTTGTTCTAATGAAATTTTTGTTATTTTTATTTTTATAATAATAATAATAAAGACATGAATGCGATTATGTTTTTATATCCTTGTTTCGAAATTCTTACTCCCACTTTTTAAATCCTTTTTTAAGGTCCTTTTTCCTGTTTTCTATAATTTTTACTTTTTAATTTTTTTATTTTAACCGTTAGTAAGTAGTGTTCAAAATGATGATGATTATAACAGGTTTCTTATTTATTTTTTATCTTAGATTTTGGTTTTTGGGGAACGCTTGATTTCACTGGAACTCTCTCTTTTTAACTATATAAATTATAAAATTATTTTTGCTTTTGTTTTTTGTTTTGTTTTAGTAATTATAGATAGGAATTAAAAATGGAGAAAATTTAAAGGTATTTTTGTGTACGATGGGGTAATTAAAAGTGAAAATTTATGTTTTTGTAATTTTAAGTGTTGTATTTTCTTGTTTTTTTTTTGTGTTTTTGAAAATGTTTTTAGTTAATAAACTTATATAATATTAAGTTTTTAGAATAGCTGTTCCCATTTAACGCCTTCTTAAAAATCCCAAATAAACATTTAATTTAAAATTGAAATTGAGTTCGTTTTTTGTTTTTGTTGATTGAAAACGGATAAACGGATTACTTTTAGTTAAGTTTAGGGTCCCACTTTTATTTGAAGAAACTTTTGAATGTCTACAAACTACGGTATTGGTTTTTGTGCTTACAAACTACAAACTACGGTATTGGTTTTAATTGAAAAGGTCTTTTAATGTATTATTTTGCCAAAAAGAGAAGTAGGGTTCAGTAGGTTAGAGTCGAAAACGTTTACATGAATTTCTCTCGTTCTGTTTCTTTGTCGCCTCTTTCGATGATTCCCACGCACTCTCGCAAACCAAAAATTCTTTTCACTACCTTTTTTTGGAAATTATGTGGCAGTGATGTTATTCGAATTCATAGTACTCAAATAAGATTGTTTAGAATAAACTTCAATTCTTAAATACCGGATAATAGTTATTAAAATTATTTAATAAAATTAATGAAACCCGCTTATTTAAAATTGTATTGCATAAAGAGAGAAAATTAGAGATTAATTTGATAAGTAAATTTAAATTGAATTTTTGGATGAGACGTTCAGTTTTAGACGAGAAGTTCATATGTGCTGTTCAAGTGTTTAAAAGCAAACAAAAAGATTGCAAAGATACCACCTTTCATCCTAATTAGAAAAGAAGAAATTTAAATTTTCATATAAGTACTGCTTATCTACTGCAATTTCGTTAGGAATAAATCACTTTGTTTAACATTTTTCTATTTTAAATTCTTAATGGCCGTGAAAAATTTATTGTTTTAGTGAATAAATTAAGAATTTTACATTAAGATGGGTTAATTAAGAAGTTAAAAATTTTGCAAAAATTAGATTACAATAATTAACATTTTTACAAAGTAATGATTTATATCCTCTGCAGGACATTTATAATTTAGATAATATAAACAATTTATTATGAGCAGTAATTTCATTATTTTTCCTAAGAATAAAATTAAACATTAAGTGGAAAAGGATTATGACAAATTTCATGATAAATTTGAAATTAAAACAAAAAAAAAAAAAAATTCCATAAAACAAATTTAAGAAGTAAAAATTAATGTTTATTAAAAGTTAAAATTTAAATTTGAAATCCATTAAGATACCTTTACAATTACATTTTTTTTATCACCCTACATATCATGTACATCTGATTAAATTGGGTAGTTTAAACAATTCATATAATATGTATGTAATTTTTGGTTAGAATAATTGTGTCATCCAAATGATATCCTTTTTTTCCCTATATCCACCCATCTTTTTTTCTATACTCTTCTCGCTTTTAAGATTTTGCATTGTATGTAAAATTTCACATTTCACATTACTCCAACCATTTAATTGTAACTTGTAACACCGAATTGGATTAGAACCTTTTAACCACAATATGATCTTCTCCCCTTTTATTTTTGAAATGTAAATCTTGGGAAATAATTCAATACCGTGAATACTTATGTTTTAATATGTGTGGGTCTTTGCGCATTTGCAACCATTTGTTTATTTTTATTTTTTTTTTTTCATTTTATATTTTTACTCTCTTTAGTAGAAATTCACCTTAGTCACAATGTTCAAAATTTAAAATTATTCTTTTTTTTTTTTCATTTTATTTTCATATTTGTTCTTTGATTTCATTTTAAATGTTTTTCTGTTTTTGTTCTTTACAGGATTATTCTTGAGTCCTGATTATATATTCAATGCATATGTCTGTTGTTTAAATAACATATTACCGGCCAAAAAAAGAAACAAATTTGAATAATGCAAAAAGAAAATGAAATAATTCCCTTTTTTTAAAATTTCCTGGGTTTAGTATTGCTCAATTTTTTATTTCAATCTTAAAAAAGGAAAAAATAAAAATGGTGAAACTAAAAATTTCTTAAAATTTTAAACAAAAAATTGTTTTTTTTTAATATCAAACCAGACGAAAACAGATAATCATAAAAATAAATTTTTACTATTTAGAGTGTAGAATAAGACGCCAAGAAAGGAAGAGATATAGAAGTAGACTATACAAATATCCTTCACTTTCGGAATAACTACTTATTGTTTTAATTTCGTATATTAAAATATACATATATGCAATGCATACATATATTTATTCTTTTGCTAATATCCTGCTGTGAATATATCTTAAAATGCTAAAATGATATCTTAAAAAACGAACCTTTTGCATCTTAAGACAAATCCTTACAAAAATCAAAAAAAAACAAAAACAATAAATAATTTGGTATTCAAGCCATCAGAAACGATGCCAGGAAAAAATGAGAGAAAAAAAATTTTTTATTTGAACATGTGACACCTTGCATGCCAAAATAAAACAAAAAAAAAACATTTAAACATTTGCATTTCCTCGTTTTGTATCTACCTATTGTAAATTTACCTGTGTTTATAATCGCGTTTGCATAAAATTTGAAAAACCTTTTTTTTTTGTTTTAGTTTTTTATTTTTTTATTTCCTGATCACTGATTATTACCCGACTTGTTTGTAATGGAAATAAAAAAAAAAATAAAAATTATTTTCAAATTCACCTGTAAAATTACTCTTAAATTTCGGTGGCAGAACAAATATCGCTAATGTACAGTCACAGAGAGTTTCGTGATTTTTATTTTCATTTTTTTTTGTAAATGCTGATTTTTCAGGTGCATCGCGTATCTCTTTAGGAAATGTATGTACAAAAGAATTTAAGATAATTAGGGTGACCATTATAATTATTATTACTAGAGGAAGAAAAATATTTTTAAAAGATGAATGAAACACAAATAAAGAATTTTTTTTAGAAGAATTTAAATATTTTCTTTATAGAATTTAAAGAGTTCTCAGTATAGATGTTATTAAATTCGCTTCTAATATAGCAGCTTACAGATTAATTAATTAGCTTTGTTAATATCATAAAAGATATAACTAGCAAAACTAACTATCTTTTAAAGTTAAAAAAATAAAGTAGAAATTGAAATTTATTAGAGGTTCGAATCAACATGAAGTATTGTATATTTAAAATTATTATTTGTTGTCTATTTAAATAGATTAATATACATTTTGTAGTTTTTAGAAGATTTTTTTTTTTTTTTTTAAATTAATAAATTTATAGAACCATTATTAGTGAGGCCCTTTATGGTTATTACATTTATTGGAACTTTTAAAGTAATTTTAAATTTTTGAATAATCATCAAATCAATATTAAACATTTTATGATTTCGTAGGCAGGTACTTATTAAACTGCAGTAAATAAAACCATAAACAGTACATACTATATTTTAATACGAATAATCTGGTCACCATAGTTTAAATCAAAATGTAAAATTGTTCAAAACGAATGAGAGCAAAATATTAATTTTAAATGTTTTTAAATATAAACTGAAAACCGAAAATAAAACCGGTTTTTTTTTGTCCTATACAACCACAAAATGGACATAAAAATTTCATTGACAACAACAAATTACCAAATAATTACAAAAAAAAAAAAAACAAACAAAAAATTGTGCGATTCAGTACTTTTTCTTTTTTTATTTTATAGTTCCTTAGGGTTTATATAATAAAATCGATGCTTACCTTTTTTTTTTTTTGTTGTTTTTATTTTTATTTTTGTGAACTCTTTGAAAATCTGATTAAATTTGTTTTGCACCTGTTTAGTGTTTTTTGATTGTTTTTCAGGTTTATTTATTTTTTTTTTCGTTAAATTCATTTAAAACTCCCAGGTGTAATTCAAAAACGCGAAATCTTTAAAATTGTAATCTTTTTTTTTTTGGTTTAATTTAATTGCATTTATTTTAGGATTTTTTAAGTTTTTTGGTTTTTTTTTTGCTGTTTGCCGATTTTTAAACCTTGAAACAAATTTTATTTCACAAATTACAGGGTAGGTATATATTTGTAGATAATACAAAAAAAAAAAAATTAATTAAAGCGTTTGTTCCTAAATACTCGACTTGTGATCAAATATATAAAAAAAGAAAATAAAAAAATAAAAATGTAAATCTTGTCATAAAACATTTAATTAAGAAATTCTCATTTAAGAACAGGTGATTTAATAATTTTTGTATCTTTTATGTAGGACATTGTCATTTTATGTTGTGCAAAAATTTAATGCATTATTAAAGTTTATTAATTAATCATATTCTTCAGGTTTCTAAACTACTAAGAGTGTTTCGAAGCATTTGAAGGTTTGATTTTTAAACAAATTTCATTTCATTTCAAATGGATATCGACTATAGTCATTTAACTAATAATATAGCATATTATCAAAAAGTTTAATGCAGAATTATAAAAACAGATATACCATTCTAAAGATACACTTTACTTTAGGTAAAAAGTGAAACTTATGACGTCATACAAAAATATATAGTTCAATATATTTTTTTTTAATTTTATAAAAACCATAACTTTTTTTTTTAAACACCCTGTTTCGAATTCGGTGAATATCAAATAAATTATAAACATTTTTAAAAAGGAGCTCTTTCAGGACTTTCGCTTAAGCCTTGTCAGGGGTCCGTAGTTCGTCAAATATATGTGCTACAGCTTTAAATAAGTTGCCCTCATAAATTTTCAAAGGGCTGTTTGAAGCTCTTAGTGTCCTCATCGCTTATTGCGTCCATATAACATTTCATCACGTGATCTACTAAGGTATCTCTCAATACACTTTAAAAATGATGGGACAATATGTACCTAAAGTAAAGTATACCGCATTCTAATTTTGACTTAAAAAATATTTCATGTTCATTCAAATTTAATTGAAAGTACATCGCATTTTGTGTACATCAACAATTGGCTAATTTTTGAATAATTTCTAATTTTAATCTGTTGTACATAGCTAATTTTACTTTGCAATTATAAATAATTACCAACTGAACGTATATTTCATTTTATACAATTTATTACAATATTTTTATTACAATGTTTTAAATCTTTTCTTCAAAAAAAAATAAAAAAAATAAAAAGCAACACTGTGAACATTTGATTTAAATTTCCATGTATTTAAACGTTAAATAAATGCAACTTTAAACTTTGTATAAACAATACAAAATTACAAAGAATAGACTTTTTCAGGAAGGGCAATAAAATTATAAACTTAAATATTTATGTACATAATTATTACGAGTATATAATTAGTATATAACAATAGTATAAATTGTAATATTAGATTAACTAGAGTAAAAATGTATACATATATACATATTTGTCAAGGTAAAAATTTATTAACATGGTTTTATTTGTGCAAATGCGGAAAATGTAAAATGAAAACAGTTTCATATAGCAATGTGGAAAATAAAAATAAATGAAAATATTAACGTTGTCTTTTTATGAGAATTTCTTAGTTTTAATAATACATCTATTTGCAATTATATAATTCATTTTTAATTTGATCATTTAAATTTCCGGAAAATGTGCAGAAATTTTAAAATGTTTTATGGTTATAAAGATGATGAAAATAAAAATATCTATACATATTTTCTTCGATTTAAATATACAAAGTATGTAGGTATGTATACAAAGGAGCTTTTGATGCGCACTTAGGCCAGTTTAGGTCTGTTGTAATATACTGGATCGTTTTCTCTTAATTAGGTCACTGAGAGTTTATTACAAAGAGCTGCAAATTGGTTAAGCCTACTTTCGAAAGTTCGAAGAGGTTAAATTAGAAGAAAGTTATTTCCTCAGAAAACTTTTTCTTTTCAGATCGATCGATTTCACTTTTTCTTTTCAGATATGGGTATTCACACAAAAGGGAACTATGGGTATGGGTTTTTCAAACAAAAGGTGAAAAATTGATTCATCTTCGTCTTTGCTTTGTTTTTGCAAAAGCCATATGAAGGAACTCCTAACATTCTGGTATGTCTACAGTTCGAACAGTTTTCCATTAAAACCTATGTATTACATTACCGATATAACGACGATTTAGGAATAAGTCAGGTTTGTTTAAAAACAGCGCAGGTACTAATAGAAAGCCATATAAGGTTTGTATGGTTTGTTTGTATATGTTTTGGCTGCTTTCAGACTAATATTTACAGGTTATTATAGGATTCTGGGAATTATCTTTTTCACGAAGAATTTAAAAGTGTATACCACTTCAAGCTAGTTCATTACAATTGTCTAAAAATGGTGGTCCGGACAAGATAGATATCGAAAATTTAACTTTCTTTATTTAAGGATGAAAGGTAGTTGCTAAGCTCACCGAGTAGCATTTCAAGGATATAATGGCAACTTGAATATCTCTAAAAATGTAAGCTTGTCTATTGGAGACCACAATTCATTTTCAGTAAGTTCAATTCTTCGTTTATGGCAAGTACTTCAATTAGTAACACCCTATGGTTCTGGAGATGAAAAAAAAGATTAAATTCGAGACAATAGGAGAATATCGTTCTGCCGGTCCTGCTTAGAGCTGAATAATGCTGAAATAATGTCTTTGGAGCATATCTTATCTCAATCATTTCTGAGAGAGATGTAGGCATACAAATTTATCTTGAACAAGCACGTAGGTACAGTGTAATCGAAATTTGGTAGTTAGCCTCTAAATATATACTAAACTAAAGACGCTTAAACAAGAAAAACTGCTTCTTCTTACAAAATAGTTTACTATATTAAATAGTTAATTAAAAATATTTGACCAATGTAGACTTAGTTATAATTTCTAATGGATATGAATTAGATTTTTAATTAGATTTAGAATTTTTATCTGACCTTAAAACAAAAAAAAAAATCATTATTTTATTAAATCAAACTTTTATTTATTATGAGTTTTACATTTTATTTACTAGTATGTATAGGAATAGAATTTTTTTTATGGCTAAAAAGTAAAAATTTTTTTTAGTTTTAAAATTATTTTTTTTTTAATTCGAATTATTTTTTAAAATCCCATTATTCATTAAAATAAAATTGAAATTTAAATATAAATGAAAATATTATTAAGGTAAGGGGTAAACTTTAAGACAAGTACTATATCTTTATCTTTGTTTACAGCATAAACATAATATTCATAACTCTGAGAATTACTTTTTTACTTTACATAATTCAGGTTCCATATTTTCTATTTCCGCATTGTTAAATGTTCATTTGATTGTTTTTTTTTTTTTTTTTTTCATTTTCTTGTTTCCG
This sequence comes from Poecilobothrus nobilitatus, assembly GCA_947095535.1. Classification (NCBI taxonomy): domain Eukaryota; kingdom Metazoa; phylum Arthropoda; class Insecta; order Diptera; family Dolichopodidae; genus Poecilobothrus; species Poecilobothrus nobilitatus. Next base: position 236,884,363 of record OX352773.1, on the reverse strand, counting down.
TCCCCCTTTCTATTTATCTTTATTCTATATGTTGAAATTACTATATAACCTAAAAGTTCCCAAAGGATATTAAAAAACAATAACAACAATAAGACCCAGGAACCAAAAAAAAAACAAAAAAAAAAAACTAAATTTAATTTTATTTTGTAACTTTTCAGACACAACAACAAAATCAAAAACAAAACAAACAAAAAATCCAAAAAAAATAGCCTTTAGATTTGCCTGAAGCTATTATTAAGTGAGTTATTCCGTCTGTACTATGGTAACTATATAATGTCTATGATTTTCATCCCTTCTTTTTCAAAAAAAAAAAAAAAAATTTTTTTATTTTTTTTTTATTTTACCTGTCATTTTCAACTTTCACTCTCTTTATATTTTTCTAATTACTATATAATGATATTTACGTATATATATATATATGTATGTAGAATATAAACAGTTCCACAAAATATGAGATGTCCACAAAAATATACATATTATGATTAAAAATAAAATTCTAAAGTTTTTTTTAAAGTTTTGCAGTTTATTTTGTACGTTGTTTTAGTTTTTGTTGACCATATTATTAATTGTGGAGGGATAAAACAGGATACTAAAATTAATGGGTGAATAGATGAACATAATTAAATTATAACATGAGACAATTGATGGTTTGATGGATAACAAAATGTAATAAGAGTTAGCAAGTTATTACATTAATTTTGGTTTTCGGATATGAGTTTTATAACCCTAAGGTTTCAATTACTTGAAAATTTTTCTCATTTGTTATTGTAAACTTGCCTTATGTATCATATCATTTGATCTTATTTATGTTATTAATTAATTAAAAAGGAGTCGTCATTAATATAAGATTTCTTGTCAATTTTAATGATACATATTTTTACATTATACTGAAGAATTGTGTATACATTTATCTGCTGTAATCAATTTTAATAATAAAAAATTATTGAAGACGTAAACAGATTTATTAATCAATCACAAATTTAACCATAGTTTAAAAGCCAAGCCAAACTTTCTAGATTGATAACAAATGCTCTTTTTTTTTTTTTTATTATTAATAATGATATCCAAAAATTTAGGATCAATTTCGTTCAATTTCTTAAGAGTAAAGAGTTCTGGTTATAGAAATTATTTTTTTTATCCTTTTAATTAATTAAATTTTTATACAATACAAATTGTAGAAGTGTGACATTAAATTGGTTGGCACGATCGTTAGTTATTTTTATTAAAGTATAACAAATCCTGTATTTTTGGTTAAGGAGTTCTTGAGTAATTTTATTCGGGCTTTATTGTTGAATGAATATTGAAATAATTAAAGGTTATTATATAAGTAAGATTGAAGGACTTAAACAGTGTGTCAGACACCACTTAAAAAACTTGTGAGATTTTTAACAAATGTTTGTGTTAAATCAATACTTCTAATACAATAAAAAATTGACAGATGGACTAAGGAAAAAAAATTCTATATAATTTAAAAATGGCTGAAATTTAGAATGGTTGAATGTTGAATGAAAATCAAATGAAAACTAAGTTATATTTAGAAGTGAAAGTTTATTTTGTTCCCAAAAAAAAAAAAAAGGGATAATAATTTTTGCTAAAAGGAGGCATGAATATAATAAGGGTGTTGCTATAGAAATTTGTCTATTATCCTCTTTATTTCCTTTTGTCCCTTTTACTTTTTCACTCAAAATTTTTTTTTTTTGATTCTTTTGTATTTTGATAAAATTAAAAAAAAATTATATTTTGGTCATCACGAATATAATTTGTTACCTTTTTATAATAACAAAAAGGTGATGTATTTATAATATAAAAATGTTTGGGTTAAGTTGAGTTCACTTGAGTTTAAAAGTTATTTACAATTTTTGTTTGCTGTATAAGTATATAAGAATTATATTCTTGGTTTTTTTCTATCCTGATTGGCCTACTTCAGAAAGAAGAAGGCCTAAACTGTTTAATTTATAAGTTTTATGTTGGAAATAAAGACTTTCTAAATCTAAATATTTCTGTACTGATTGATTTTATTGTTAAGTTTTGAAGAATTATGTATCATTTTATTCTTTCTTTTAATCTTTTGTATTTATTTACCCTTTTAATAAGATAAATGATTCATTGCATCTGAAGCTTAAAAATTAGGTACTTGGAAAAAATTTTAATATAGAATTTCTAGTATTTATTAGTTTTTTTTCATAATTTGTTTCACTTATGTAGATAAGTTTTATAAAACCATTTTATAAAACCTATGTTTTGCTTATGTAATTTTAGTGTGATAGTTAAAAATTTTGGTAAAAGAAGCACTAAAAATCGAAGAAGAAAACTGTAGAAGCAAACTATGAAGTGAAAATTTCCGCACAGATAATCTAAGAAGCTTCTGAAAAACTATAATGGAAAAAGATATAAAAAAATAATAGGATCCAGTAAAAATAAAGTGAGAATTCGAACAGGCTTCAAGTTGAGATACTGACATCTAAGAGAACACTTTTAGAAAATTAGAATAGTAAATATAATGACAGTTAATGAAGATTATACCAAAAAGAAAAAAAAGTCTCCAGGATATATATTTGAAGACTGTGAAACTGTACTCCGAGGAATATATGTGCATCTAGAAGCATATTGCTTTGCCGAAGATGAACAGTCTTGGTAGTAGGGCTGACAGAAGTGTTTTAAATGGAGGCAAAATCCACAACACGTATAGTAATGGAGGAAGCACAATAAATTTACACCTAAGATCCCAGTGTTACTTTATATCACTTAAATAATAATAATCTAATCTAATTATCTAAAAATTTAAAAATGTATTATCTAACAAGTTGAGGACTTTATATAGAATTTCTTTTGAACTCGACCTTCACTTTAATGAAAATTATTGAAATGATGTCACCACATAGCCCATATAAGTTTATTCGGTACATGGAAATTGGGTATTAATTTCTTAATATTTTAATAAAAAGGATATAAGTAATAAAACACAAACATAGTTACATTTTAAAAACTATTCCAATTTGAAATTTTTTTTTTTTGCAGTTGAATCAAATACTATAGTGTCAATTGTAAAAATTATGTTTAAATGTACCCATTTACTACCCTTAATTAGAAAAAAACAACTTCTTTCGTTTTCATATTGAGATTATGGATTTGTCATATATTGGTTAAATGACAACTCAAAAAATTTTACTTTTACTTCATATTTGTTTTTTTTTTTTTTTTATTAGAACCCATATTATATCTTCTCTTAAGCATTCAAACATAAATGAGTACAGGTACAGGTAAAAGTAAAGGTAAAAGTATATATTATATTATAAATCTTGTTAGACTTCATTATTTTTTGTTCGCTTTTATTATTTTTTTCCTAAATGTTTATTATTTTTATTTGAACAATTTTTTTTTTTATTCAATTTTTATTCTAACTCTTCAGGCTATTTATTTGTCCTGGAATCAAAGATGGGGCAAAAGACAGAAAAAAAAAAACAAAACCATATAATAAAACCAAGAAAAAACATTTAAAAGAATTGAATATAGTATCCAACAGTATTTTATATAGTTTTCTTTATTGTATATGTTACTTTTCTTTTTGTATATTATTTTTTTTCTTTTCATAATCCTTTCGTCCTTTTTCTATTACAAAGTATTTATTATTTGTTTTTATTATTATATTATTTTTGATTGTTTTTTGCTATTTTTTTTTTTTTATTTACTTCATACTATATAATAACATTGTTAGCCTATTTAATTCTCAAATAATAGTTTGCCTTTTCATCATCAGCAAGAGAACACTAGTGAAAAAGGAATAAAAAAAAAGGATAAACAAGAAAAAAAAAGGGATAAATGCAAAAATAAAATAAAAAAGAGATAGAAATAAAAAATTTGTCATACAAACTGGTAAATGTTACCATCAGAAACAGGACAATTTCTATTTCTTATTTAAAATTTTTTTATTCTCTTACAAATATTTGGTTGATGTTGAAATCTTTTTTTCTTTTATCTTATAAAGATAAAGAACCCACAAAAGATTGAATGACAGAACAGAAATAGATTCCCTATAATAAAATTTATTTATGTTTTGTTTTTTTTTTGTTTATTAAAAAATTAAAAAAAAATGGAATGACTGGACACATAAAAAAAAGAAAAATTAAATGAAATGAAATGGTTTATGGACTTGTTTTTTTTTTTAATCTATTTACAAATTATCATTATTATCCTTATTGTTATTTAACTTATCCTTTTCTTTACTATTCTTTTGGTTGAAAAATTCTTAAAAAAGTGAAAACAATATTAAATTTGTAATATTGTTATTGAATGTATTCTTAATTTACAGAGTGACGAAATATCTATTAAAATTGTTAAAAAATCTCGTTGTCGAAATACGAGTTTCCAAGCCTTTAATATTATCTTACTAAAGCCTGTCCATTTCTCTCTTCTAATAAACATAAAGGTGATGACCCAATGCATACGTCGCTTCTAGAGTCGCTTTGATGTTTAAGTAGAATAAATTGATTTAAATGGAACTTGACCATATTGAAAAGCGAGACTTGAAGTGCTGCACGAAACGACAGCAACTTTCTTCTTTTACTCGCGTTGACAATACATTTTTTTTTATTTTATGTTGGTTGTTGGTTGTATTCACAATATAATTTTCATAATTTTTACATACACAATTTAATTTATTTCATAAAGCATGTGGTCTCTTATTTTATTTAGAACGCGGCGCTAGAAGCAACGCTAGCATTGGATCATCACCTTAAGTTTTTTATAATTGTTTTGAATTGTTATACTTTATTTTTTCTGAATTTTTTTTTACATGCTGATTGGATCAAAACTTTTAGTTAGCTTCAATCATCAACTTATCTTAAGCATTCAAATCACAAAGATGGACCTTAAGTGGCCCAAATTAACCGCTTTGTTTTTCACTCCTTGGACAACTTGTTTTGTCAGAGTTCGCTTTAATAAAACCAAATTTTTTTATTTTGCCTGTGTTTGTTTGTTGTATTTAAAAATATGTTTTTTTTTTCCGACATTTTTTGATAATTTAATACAATAATAAAAATATTTTTTTTTTTTTTATTTACAGGTGAGCTTTTTTTTATGGAAAATCAAATTTGTTTGTATAACAATGGCAATTCTGAAGGTAAAATTTTTAAAAGTTTTACAGGAAATTGTTTTTGTTCGTAGTTCGTTATGAATTTATTTTGAAATTTTTTTTAGTATCTTTTTTTTATTTATTTTAACTTTATTTTTTAAAATAAAATAAGAATTATACAGAGTTACTTTGTATGTTTACACTAGTATTAATCAAAGATGAAAATTTTCACATAATATAAGTTAAAACTGTTTTAGAGTTTATATTGTTAAAGTATCACTAGTATATTATATTGAAGCAGATATGGAAATCATAGAACGCTTTGTTTGAGACTGTTCAGATTTAAAAATTCTTTAATTGTTTGAAAGTAAAAAAATCAAATATTTCCAAAAAAAAAAAAGAAAAAGAATTTTTTCAAGATTTTTTTTCTTAAGAATTTAAGATAACGGGGATGGGTGGCTTAAAAATAAACAATCTCATTTAAAATATTGTTTAATAACCTGGCGGCCAGACGAGATAGTATACAGATAGTGCATAAGTGAACATGAACATTTTCGACAATACATTTTCGACTAGCTACTTAATTTGACATTTCGTATTAAACATTTGCAAGATAATAATACTATCTCGTCTGGCACTACTGACTAAGATATCAGTTATAAATTAATCTAATTGAAAACAATTTTTAGCATATTTCCAAAAAAAAATTTAAAAAAAAATGTGCCTATTAGTTTTACTCTCTCCGTCCGTCTGTTGTCTCTCCCCCGGTTTACAAAACTTCTACACTGTTACAACTTCTTCAAAGATAGAGAAAAAAAAAACTTTAACCATGGGTAGGTCTCATAAAAAAATTAATGTTGTAGAACAACTTTTTCATATATCCCCAACCATTACGGAGCTACAGCCCCTCAAAATTTCAAAAAAGCTCTATTTTCAAATGTATATATATCATGTTCTGCTTAACAGAATATTCTCAATCTGAAAACGCCATTTGACCGGAATTTTGTTTTTAGCTTTGTAAATCAATATCAAAATTATACAAGTTTTTTAAATTTAGTATTTAAATTTACCGTTAAGTGAAATTAAATTTTGCATTATTTTTCTACCTTTTAACTCCGATACGCTTTAAGATAGGGACTTGAAATTTTGAGGTAAGAAAAAACTTTTAGAATTAGAACACATTTCCTCAGAAAAATTGCTTGGACCATTTTTTTTTTGTTTATGAGCTATTAGGGCTCAAAAATTGAAAATTTGCTATTTTTAGACACCTGTAAATTAGGTACATGTACAAATTTTTCTTCGGCAAGGTATAAAAACTTAAAGTTTCAGTACTATACTTTTACGTGTGATAACGGTTTTTTTTTAGTTATATAGGGTTGCGGATTTCCAGCCGTTCAAAATTGCAAAAAAGTCCTATTTTCACGTATTTTCTTATTATATGAAATTTTCAAATTTTGATGCAAGTTACAATTCCTAAACACGTTGTTTTATTTTTTCGAAATGTGCCCTTTTAGAAACCATGGGTTTATATTCTCCCTTGTTTATCTTTGAAATGATTGTGTCTTCTTTGAAATTAGTATTAGATTATTTGATGTAAGTGATACTGTGACTCTTTCATGTAGATCTATATTGTACTCCCCTTGTTACTACGTATTTGTGGATTTTGTTTCTACATTATTCTACTTTTGCCAGCCCTTCTTTGAAATTAATAACATATATTTATATTTCGAATTTTATTTTTGAATACTTTTTTAAACAAAAATATTTTGAATTTTAATTTATTAAATTTATGAAATTTCCATTAAATTTATAGGTAGGTAGGTAGGTATGGTGGCTGCGTGAAGGCCTCAATTAGCACTAGATTGCGCCATTTTGATACCACTGCACTCATGTGACCCGTGTTTTTAGATTGTTTGCGGTTTTATATCCAACCCGAGCGGTTCAGATACAAGATCAGTTCTTTGATTTTGTGTTCAGAAAGCTCGCTGAGGTTGTGGAAGAAATTTATAGTTTAAATATAATTAAATTTTAAAAATATGTAATAAAAATTTATTATATTGATAATTTTTCCGACTAAATTAATTAAAATAATTTTTTTAATTATTCCACTTCAGTCTAATATTTATTAAAAGCTTAAATTAAATTATGGAATATTATTTAAATTTTAATAAAAATTATGTAAAATTATTTAATATTCTAAAATACCATTGAAAAAAAAAAAAAACAATTCTTTTGTTTTAATATATATTTAAAATTAATTTTAATTATTTTTAATGAATACTAGTGCAATTCAAGGTGATTTAATAATGAAAGTATATTTTGTTTTTTTATACGAAATAAAATTAAAATTTTAAAGAATATCTAATAGCGATGAAAAATATTTTAATTAATGCAAATTTTTTTTTTTGTTTAATTTGACTTTAATTAAATTTTAATTAAATTATTAATATCAACTATTTTTCGCGCAATGATTTTATTATAGATTAATAAATGAAGATTTTTCTTTTGTTTCAAAAAAAATGGAATTATATATTTTTAGCACATTTCCAAAAAATTTTGAAAAAATATCCTTATTAGTTTCACTCTGTCCGGCCGTCTGGATGTTTACTAAACTTGTACACCATTTGAAATAAAGCAATGGACTTTTAACTACCATATAGGCATCGCAAAAAAACTAATTTTCTGGAACAACTTTTTTATGTAGCCCCATACGTTACGGAGCTACAGCCCTACAAATTTAGAAAAATCCCTATCTTTAAATATAGTTATAACATACGTTCTGTAAGAACATTTTCAATCTGGAAACGTCAAACGATAGCTGATTTTATAGACTTTATAAATATATATAAAATAAATATGTGGGTTTGCCATACGGTATATTAATATACCGTTATGTGTAATTTAATTTTTGCAAAAAATTAAGATAGGGGGTCCTTCTTCTATCTTTCAAACGGTTTAACTTAGAAGCTTGAAATTTTGAGAAGAGTAGATCTTTTAAAATAAGTATGAGTCATTTCAGGAAATATTTTGTGTCGCTCCCCGTTTAGGAGCTGTAAGGGATCAACAGCTGAAAATTCTGTATTTTTAAACACCTGTAACGCGGGCACCTCTCCAAATTTTTTTGAAGTAATATACAAAAATTAAAACTCCAACATTATATTTTTGCTTGTGTTAATAATAATAGGATTACCTTATTATTAACGAAACTGTGATTTGATTTTTCTTCATTTTTTCTTACCGAGAAAAAAAAAATCAAACAAAGATCAATTTATTTTCAAAATTTATTTTTCAATATATGTATCTACTCTTTACTCTAAGCTTGTTATGGAATATTTTTTAATTTTGGAAATATGTAATTTTGAAAACCCTTGGTTTTGTTCCTTTACTTGTTTTTATAATTACTGTTTACTCAAATAATTTATTCTACGTATTTAAAAAGTTTTAAATTATTTTTTTTTTGTATATATTAACAAAAAATAAATAATACACTCTCTTAAATTTAAATAAATAGAAAACATTGCAAAAAGTTAGCCCTAATTTTTTCGGGGGCACTCGCTTTTATTTTTTTTTTAATTCACCCCATAAATTTTCAATTTGGACTAATTGATGGTCATTCTATGATAGGAATTTCCATTTGTAGCATCAATAATTTAATTCGCTTGGCAGTATGACAGGATGCTGTTGGAAAAGATATTTTCTATCTGAAGATTTTAATATGAATAGTTTTAAGAAATTCTTCTAAAATGTTTTTATACTTTTCAGCATTCACAATCCTATTTACAAAATGAAGTTCACTAACGCCGCGAGATGACATACATCCCCCAGATTATCCCAAAGGAAATTTTTTTTTCTTTTTTAAACAGTATAAGTGCAACGCTTCTCGTGCTTATCGCAAGTGACTATGTCGAACTCAAAACGAGATTTATTGCACCATATTACTGAGTCCCAATGTCTATTTGTTTAAGTTTATTGTTTATTCGTCAACTTTAAATGTTTTTCATTTTGCAAAAACGTTCAAGGAAAATTAAGGGAACTTCAGAGTAAGGAACTAAGGAAAATTCAGGGTAAAAAAAAAATAAATTAAAATACAACCAAATTACTTTAAAAAGTTAAAAATTATTCAAGACTGTGCACTATAAAAACAATTTCCAAAAAATGCCAAAAAAAAGTTTCATGTTAAAAATTATAGTCAATTTTTTTTTATTTCTCGAATACAGGTTGACTTTGATGAATTCTTTTTTGTGATTTCATTCAACTTTAAATTAATTTCCGCTTAATGAAGAACGGCGTTTTTATTTTATATTTTTTTTTAAATCGGAGTTATAACGCTTTGGTGTTACTATCGCTTGATGTTACAGTTAGTTTTTCTGATTACCCGTTTCTATTTTATAAAAATTATTAATAATATTTTTTAAGGAATAAATCTTTATTCGCCATTCGCTATTTTGTAAGCTGACAACCCTTTTTTGTAATACGAAATATTTAAACTTCTTAAATAATAAGGAACAGTCTATCCACGTGACATGATTCCATTTTAAATATTTAGAAACAAATTCTGGTTGAATATTTTTATTTTAAAAATTAGTTTTATGTAGAAAAAAAAAATACTTTGTAAATATTTATTTAACACTTAATATTGTTTTTTTGCATAGTAGGCCAACTATTTTAACTATTCGAACTATTTTTTGCAGAGTATAGACTAACTATTTTGAATTTGGGTAATAGCATTTAAAGACTAAAAGTTAAGGATTTTATAGTGTCATAGATTCAATTTCTATCACAGCATTAAAGTATATAATAAAAGTAATAAAATTTTTAAATGTTATATAGAACAAAAGAATGAATGATTCTAGGCTCGTTTATCGCAAGCATTTCATCGCGATGGAATTCATCGCAAGCAATTCATCGCAAGCAATTCATCGCAAGCAATTCATCGTAAGCAATTTATTATTATTTAATTATTTAACTCTGGTAGCCAGAACAATCGCGCGATTCGCGCGAGTTAAATAATTAAATAATAATAAATTGAGTTAAATATTGAAATAATGATAAATTATATAATAAATAATTTATTTATTACAACGTTCTAAATTATTAATATTTTTTAATAAATTATATGATAAATTATGATGTCAATAAAATAAAATAAAAATATTTAAACAATATTTTTCTGGAATATAAAAATCCTTATTGGTTGGTATTGGTTCATATTTATCACCAGCAGCATCATTTCTTCTAGATGCTCGAATACGTCTTTTTATAGAATGATTTTGTGGCATCTGGGCTGCAACAGAAATCGAGATAGTTTCAGATTCTTTTGATAAAATTCTTTGTGTCGTGCCTGGTAATGATTTTTTCGCTTCATCTTTTATACTTTTCATATGGCGTGCTACTTCGACTTTCGCTGCTTCTCCAGCATGGTTATGCTCGGATGGTGGTACAGAAATCACATTTTTTATTATATGCAATCGTGCCTTACATTTTGTTTTAAAATAGCTTAAGTATTTCCAAATAGATTTTTCGTTAGTCTTGCGCTCCTTGTTGTAAACAAACCCATCAAGAAGAACTTGTTGTTTACCTTTCTCACTTTCTACGTATGAATATTCAATTTCCATTTAAGTATCCCTATTTTTATTCAGCTTTAATATTATAAATAATATCTGAATAATTTTCAATTTTTGAAATTAGAAAATATATTTGATATTACCAATTAAGGCTGCTACATTTTTTTAATTGGAAAATACAAAGTGAATATTACATTAGGTATCGGATATTCATCGCAATAAACTTCGCGATGAATATTTCCTTGCGATGAATTGCTTGCGATGAATTGCTTACGATGAATTGCTTGCGATGAACTTTGCTGTGAATTTATTATTGCGATAAACTAGCCGGATACCGAATGAATGAATGTAAAACCAAAGGTTTTTAATTTTATTTAAATTAAAAATATTTTAAAATTTTAATTCTATTCTCATAAAAATTTCAATTCTAATTACAATTTTCTGTGAACGCAAAGAAAAAAAAAAATTTATTTAATGAGAATAAAAATAAGATAAAAAAAAGTTAATTTTTAAATTTGATCAGTACAAAAATTGAAAATTTTTAATTTAATCTAACTATTTTAAATTTTCATTTCATTTCATTTTCATTTAAATTTCATTCAAAATTTCTAAAAATATTCAAAACATACTAAAAATATTTTTAAATTGCTTCATTCATTTCCAAACATCAAATTCAAAAATGCAATTTAAATAACGAAACGAAATTTAAAGAACGTACCTATATTTTATGGGTATAAAAAAGAAAGTTTTTAAAATTTCTGAATTCTTCCTTTTTATATAGCATGTTGTCTATAATATATAAGTACATCAGTATATATATATATATACTATGTTATGAGAACGAAAAAATTAATTTAATTTTTAAATTTATATTTATAAGGTATCTACGGTCTCATAACAAAATATTATTATTCTTTCGGCAATTTCTTTAATATCAGTACATGTTTTCCAATTAATAATTAAATTATTTTTTTTACTTTTAATATAATCACGTGACGATTATTAATTTATGATTTTTAAATTAACTTATACACCTTCCAGCTACGATTGAACATTTTTGTAGATACTTAACAGACCATGACTTTAAACAAAAATTTTACATTTAATATAAAATTTTTAAATTATAATTACTGTGTTGTTGTCAGGGAATTAAATTTTTTTACCGCAGTTTTTCAAGTATGAATTTTTCCTTGGGAAATCTTCAAAGTAAAAAAAAAAAAAAAAAAAATTAAAAAAGAATGATATGTACATATATGAAAAGGGGAAAAAAGAGAGGAACATTTTATTTTTAAACATTTAATTTCCTTTCAAAATACTTTTAAATTAAATTAAATATTTTCTTATTATAATCAAAAGAATTATTAAAATTATTACTAAAATTCCTTTTCTGCAGATCTAAATAATATCTATTTTGTTGATAATATCTAAACACTAGATAATACTTTAAACTCTTTGACGTTTTTAGCATCACATATAGATACAAAAGTTATATACCGGAATTTTAATTGAAATTTTCAATCTTATACTGAAATGGTTACTTCATACTTAATGTGATTTGGTGAGCTAACTATGTTATTATGTACTTTCTATTATATATACCTATATAAGGACGTAGTTATCGCATATAATTAATTTGAAATTACATTTGTGACACTTTAAAAGATAGAAGCTAGATATCCTAAAATTCTATTCATGCTCAGAATTAAAATTTTTGAAATTGAATTGATTTGAAATTAAAAGCTGAAAATAAGCTGAATATTTAGCATTTTGTCAAATGAAGTTAAATTATATGCCAACTATTTTATACAAAATTTAGATAATTTAGACTTTAAAGCCGCAGCCTCGAGTATAGTTGTTATGCAACTTCTAAATTTATATAAAAATATATTGGTATATACTGAAATAAATCAGATATCTGCAATTTTGTAAATGGTAATGAAATTATATGGTAACAACATATCTTATGTTCGTATACGGGTATCCTAGGGTTGGTATAGTCAATTATACATATCTCTTCTTTATTTTTATTATGATTTACATTAAATTATAAATCTTTTAGTTTTTATCTTTTTAGCACATTTCCAAAAAAATTTTGAAAAAATGTGCCTATTCGTTTCACTCTGTCCGTCCATCTGTCTGTCTGTCTGTTTAAAAAACTTCTACACCATTAAAGGTAGAGAAAAAATATTTCAACCATGGGCAGGTCTCATAGAAAAATTAATGTTGTAGAATAATTTTTTAATGTAGCCCCATCCATTAAGGAGCTGCAGCCTCTCCAACTTTAAATAAGGCCCTATTTTTAATAAGGCGTATATCTCATGTTTTACTTAACATTTTTTCTATCTGAAAACCCGAATCGACAGGAATTTTTTTTACCTTTGTATCATCTATTTTGATATTTGTATAATATCAAAATTATACAATTCTTTTTAAATTAAGTATTTAAATTTACCGTTATGTGAAAACCAAATTTTGCATGATTTTTCTTCCTTCACAACTCCTGGACGCTTTTAGATAGGAACTTTTTTTTAGACAACAAAGAACTTTTAGAATTAGTATAAGTCTTCTTAGAAAATTTTTTTGTACCACCCCCTGTTTAAGAGCTATTAGCGTTCAAAAATTGAAAATTTGCTTTTTTAGACATCTGTACAAATTTTTCTTCGGCAAGATATAAAAATTAAAGCTTCAGTAATATATTTTTACATGTGTTATATTTATATAGGGTTCCGCAACTAGGGTTACATTATATATAGGGTTACAGCCCCTTAAAATTGGAAAAATATCATATTTTCACATTTTTTCCCATATATGAAATTTTCAAATTTTGGTGCAAGTCACAATTCTAAACAGTTTCAGTTTCATTATCTTTTGAAAATGTGCCCTTTTAAGAATCGTTGGTTTACATTTTACCTTGTTTTTTATGTTTTAGGCTATAACAAACTTTAAAAATTTTTCAAAATGACTCAATGCGGGAAACTGAATGATCAAGTGATTTTACATAAAATATATTATCTAAGGTTTAAAAAGGGGGTATATCTAACAAAACATCACATAATATTTTTAATAGAAAAACAATTACATACTGAAAAAAAAAAAAAACAAATGTTTAATTAAAACCACTCTTATACGATTAAAAATTTAATAATAATAAAGATTGCTCATATCCATATTCAAAATAATAAAAATTTATTAACGATTTAATGGAAATATTTGTAAAATTAATAAAAAAAAAAATTAAACTTTTCAAAAATATAAAATAAAAACAAATAAAATTATTTTATTAAATAAGAATTAAGTTTTATTATATTACATTGTAACTAAAATAATAAATTTAATATTAAATTAATCTATAAAATTCGAATAACCTATATTTAAATTTTTAAAATGTATGTTACATTAAATTTAATTTTTATTTTCCTTACTATATACTAGTCATTTCTGTTAATGATGTGTTCAGATTATTTTTATAATAAAAAAAAATAAAAAAAAATAATAAATAATTATTATACACATATATTATAAATAAATTCCACATAAATTTTCATTAAAAAATTTTAATTAAATTTTATTTTATTTTAAATTTTTGGTTTTTTTTATTTTTTTTTTTTTTCCTGACCACTAATAATTCACATTATTTGTAATCTACTGTCAATTAAATTTTCATTATAAAGCAACAGGACTTTTTGGAAAATTTTTTTTTATTCATTTACTTATTATTTATTTAAATTATTATAAATTAAATATATACATATATATATATATATATATATATATATATATTATTATATATATTTTATTATATATTATTATATAGAAAGTAAATAAAAATAAAATAATTGTTTTTTTATTTTTGTATAATAATTTATTTATTAAATAAAATTTAATTACTTCTATAAATAAATAAAATCACATTATAAGGATAATAAAATCGCCTTAGGATTATGAAAAAAAAAAAAAAACAAGGTAATATGTGAAAATAAGGATGTTTAAAGGCGGAGATTTTTAAAAAGATAATCAAAATTCAATTCTTGAAACGAGACTACTTAACTGTTTTTTTTTTTTTTTTTTTGTGTATTCTCCTGCCACATAAATATCACAAGGAAATTAATTTCCCAGCCTTTCCTTTTCCGCCGTGGTTGTAAATATTGTAAGGGAAAATTTATCTTATGACATGTGTGTGTATTCTTAAATTCGAAGTTTTACTTTCTCGGTGTTTACAACGTATTTCATTTCATACACTCTTACCCATTTGACCAATGAGGCTCACTTAACTCTTTAAAATTTTCTGTCAGAAATTTTTCAGGGATGAAAATTATGAAAAATTATAAGACTCTTTAATTTTAAGCAAATCCTAATTACTTAAGAAAATCCGTTAACCGATAATTTACTAAAGGTTTTCTTAAAGACGTCTCAAAATTTCAAGTTTGAATCTTAAAACATTTGGGATACAGTGTTATGGTCTTTGGGAATTTTTTATTGAAAAATAAAATTCTCCTTTTAAATTGTGAAATTTACACCTTTTTTGCTTTAAGAATTTGGTTTTTGCAACAATTTTCTTTTGAAATGCTGGGTTTCCTTTTTAATTGCAAGTATTTTTTTTTATTTAGAGTAAGTTTTATACTTAAAGTTCAAGAAATAATTTAAGCTATAACCTGAACCTTATTTTAATAAAATCTTTTGTAGTCTATTCAAAATTTTTTTAAAGAATAAGATATAATTATATATGTATATATCATTGTTTTTCCCTTTTCACTCCTATAAGGAGCATAGGGCATCCACTAAGTCATTTATTATTCATATTTGACTAAGTTTCAGTTTCTGCAATAATTAATTTCACTAAGCCGTTGATTGCATGGCTGTAGCTATTGTTCAAAAGGGGCCGCGGTGGCTTAGTCGGCAAGAGCGTATAAGAGCGTACGCTGTAAATACCGAAGGAGTGTGGGTTCGAATCCCACACACGTCGTAAGAGTTATTCCCCCTTACAACATTTACAGCCACGCCTGAACAGGAAAGGCTGTGTAATTTCCTGACCACATTTATGTGGCAGAGAAATGCATTAAAAAAAAAAAATTGTTCAAGACTATGACTTATGAGACGTTTCTTTTACTTCTATGCCATCTATTATCTAATATAAGAATTATGGTTTATTATTATTTTACTATATAGCTATTACAATATGATACTATTTATAATTTATAGGATATATATACTTATTTTTAATTTAATTATATTCTACTAATTATATATTATAAGAAAAATATCTATAATTTATTAATCTACATGACCCAGCCCGGGTTTGAACCCGAAACCTTTCGTATGAAAGACCGGTGTCCTAACAACTACACTATTGGCTGCATATATATGTATATATAATTACTTATAACAAATTACGTAAATAAAAAAAAATTGCATTTAAAAAGAAAATACTTGCATTTAAAAAAGGAAAACTTGCGCTTAAAATTACTTTCATTTAAAACAAAAAACATTTCCTTAAAATGGAAATCTTTTCTGTTAAAATTAAAAAGGTATAATCACTTAAATATTCGGTTTTTTTTCAATTTTAGATGACTTAGCTTCATAATAGATGGTGCTACATAAAACAATTTTTCTACAATAGGTTATTTTCTTAAGAAATCTATTACATATATGTTTAAAATAAAATTTCTACAGCTTAAAAGATGTACGAGTTTTATAAACAGATGAATATATGGCTGAACAGAGTGACAAAAAGAAACTAAAACTAACTTGCATATTTTTTAAAATTTCTTATTATAATTAATTTTATAATAAATTTTTTTTTTTTTTGTTTAAATTTAAAATAATTAAATATTTACTATATAAAAGTAGAGTAAAAAAAAAAAAAAAATTGTTAAATATTTATAGTGTCAAATAATAATAAAAACGTGAAAACATTTTTAATTAATTTTGTTTTTTCCCATTATCATTAAATGACATTTTGATTTGAAGTTGGCAGAATAATAATAAACTAAATACATACTATTCAATTGACATTTACATATATGTATGTTTATTTGTATGAAAATGATAAAATTACTAAATTTCTACACAATTAGTATATATGTGTATATATACAAACTAGTATAATATACAGTTATATAAAAAAAAGTCATGTTAATTTTTGTAAATAAAAAACAAAAAACAAGAAGTGTTTCAAAACAATATTTTTTAACACTATTTTGCACATTTAAAGTTAAAATTTATCACCTCATCAAAAATTAAATAATATTTTTTATTGTACTTAGAAAAATATCACGTTATTTCATTATTAATATTTATATTTATTAAATTAATAATTTATTTGTTTATAGGTTCACTTATTGAGTTTTTTTTTTATAATAAAACTCAAAGTGAAATGAATAATCAAAGTGTGGTATCCAGTAAAGGTGTTTTGTAGCAAATCAAATTAAAGGATTTACATTAAAAAATTAATTATTAAACCGAATGTGTCTTAAGTTTTTAATTATATAGACAATTGTTTAAAGTCTCTCAATCATAACCAGTTATTATAGTTTTAAATTTTGAGCCTTATGGTTAATATTTAGTCCGATTCGTTGAAATTGAACCTAACATTTAAACTTCTTAATGTTCTGGTATCAAAGTTTTAGATTCTGCAATAGAGAGTTTAAGATTTCTAATAATTATTTCAGAGTTAGGCTGATACGTCTGCCTGCAGCAGAATTTACAAGTGTATGTCAGAGTAATATTATATGTATGCTAGAAAAATAAGGATATTATTGATAATAGCTTAAGAAAATAAGAATATTTTGGAAAGATATCCTTATTATTAGAATTAAAATCTTATCATAAATTCTTCTTCAGAAAATGCTTGAAACAGTACTATAGATTAGGCTTCATCACATGCATTTCTTAAAATATTTTCTTGTGGTTTTGTTACTTTTATGATATGTAAAGTATATAATAATGAAAATTGTTAGTTTTATATATTTGAATATTGTTTTTCGTTTAAATTAGCATTTTTCTCACTCTAATGTGGTTAGATCGGCATTCTAACCACAGTATTGCTAACCAGTTATTTAATATCAATTTTAACACAATGAAGTTTGGAATTGGAAATAAATAAATTTTAATAATATTATTTTTAAACTTTACACTTTACCATTTTTTTTTTATGATCCTGATGCTTTATTCCCTTAAAAAAATAAAAATTATATTCTTTGCACTTCATTTTAAAATACATAGTAAAGTTTTGGTTTTTTTTTTTTTGATTAGCGCTTTATCATTTAATTGATCAATTTGATTAAGGCTTTAGTTTTTGGAATATTAGGACATTCAAATTTAGTATAACAGGATTTATTCTATAAATTGAAATAAATGATTCTGTTCTTTATTTAATTTTTTGACTATATTTATAATCACTTTAAGATTAATATCTAAAATTAATAATCAAACACTGTTTTTAACATTTACGCTAATTAAATTTTACATTTCTTTTACCAAGTTCTTCATATAAATAACTTTTTCCCCTATTTTCTCCTATAGACTTCATCATTTTTTTTCTGTGTGTGTTGGTAGAAATTTTAAAATAAAATTTTTAATAATTCTAATAATATGTAATTATTTTGATTTCAAAAATAACAATTGATTTTACAAATTATGATTTTTTTTTTTTGTTTTTTTTTTTGTTTTAAAAAACCATTTTAATTTAAATTAAATTGGAAAAACAGTGAAAATTGTAGACATTTATCTGATGTGTCAAATTAATTAAAAAGTATTAAACTGTTAGAATTGCTGTCAATTATCAGAAATGTTACACTGTCCATTAAAGCAAACATAATAATTATATGTCACAGCATTATTTTAAATTTTAATTGTAATGTGATATTATGTATAGTTTTATAAAATTTATTTTTGAAATACAAACTTTAATGATATTACGATTAAAATTTATTAATAAAAACAATTTTAATTTTAAAATATGTAATATATTATTATAGTGTTATTTTAGGATATTTTGTTTCTGATTATTTTTGTTTCTGGTTAAAATTTATTTAAATTGTCACATTTGATTAAAATCGTATATAATTATTTTAATTTGGAATAAAGAAAAACAATTATTTTAAAATTAAATTTTTTAGCAAGAAATATGGATGAAATTTAAAAATATAAAGAAATATGATATGTAGTTTTAATCTCGCTTTACAACCGAGAGGCTTGTTCATTATTCACAAAATTTTATATTATTTAAATTGAAATACAATAAGCTTAAATTTTTTATTTTTTTTGAATCTTTAAGTTCACAAAGCGTTGACTATTAAATTACTGTTTTTTTTAGGATACTATTTACTTTAAAGATATTTATGCGCCATCTATTATCTAGTATACAAAACGTTAAAAATTTTTTTATTGTTTATTTCACTATTACATAAACGTGATAAAGAAATTACACAGCCTTCCCTTTCCAGGTATGGCTATAGATGTCTTAAGTGAAAATTATTCTTACGACATGTGTGAGAATCAAACTTACACTCCCCCTTACACTTCCTTTTGGTGTTTACAACGTATGTCATATTATGCTCTTACCCATTAGGCCACCGAGGTCACCTGAAATTTTTTTTTATAAAACTAATATATACTATAACTTGATGATTAAAATCATTATAAAATTTACATTTTCCATTTCCTATAGCAAAACAATCAATTTTCAAGATAGGTACATAATTTTTCTTTTCAATTGTCACTAGTAGTAGTAAAAGACAAAGTTCTAAAGTTCAAAGTTTTATGTTATAAATTCGTATATGTTAAATAGAAAAATGTACAGAAGGTTTTTTTTTATTATAAAATCTTATAAAATAATAAAAATATAAATAAAATTGAATTTTAACTGAAAATAATAATGAAAGAATTCAAAAATTTAGAAAAAGAAGAATTAACGAGTTAGAAGCAATCAAAATAAATATTTCATAACTTTTTCAAAGTTAAAACAAAAAACAAATAAAGTTTTTTTAAATTTATTAATTTTTTTTTTTGTTTTTTCAGAATATAAATTTAACCTTAAAGAACTTTAGAAAATTATTTAATAACTTTGAAATGATGGTAGAGTTATTCGTTAGATTTTCATATAATGATAAAGCTTATTGCAATTTAAAAATTTGAACCCTTGATTATTTTTTTTTAAATTAATAGAAGATTTATTTTGAGATAATATTTATTAAAATTTTAGAAAATCTTTACCAAATAATGGTGTCCAAAGAGATGAGATGAAAATATGAAATGATTGAAGAAACAGTAAAAAAAAGGAAAAGTATAATATTTACTAGATTGAGCCATTTTTATAAATTGAATTTAGAACACTTCTCCTCTGTATAAAATAAAAAATGACGTAGAATTATTTGTAGAATTATTACAAAATATTAGATACAGCCAGACAATCAACGGTATAGTTAAAAATTAGAAAATTCAAACCCTAGTGAAACTAATGATTCCAGAAAATGAACCTCAGTCAAATATAAATAATAAATGACTTAGGGGGTGCGTTATGTGTTCCTCATAGGAGTGGAAAGATAAAAAAAAAAACTAAAAAAATCGCTAAATAAATGTTTTTTAAGCCAAATTATAGTTTTGGTTTTAAGACAAGTGTACCTACTCCATAATGATTAGGTGAATTCATTAATATTTCAAAGAACAAGAAAAATTATAGGTGAACTATTACTTTACTTCTATTTATTGCTCGTTAAGGTTAAAATATTGTAATAATTATTACAAAATTTTTATAATTCTAGAAAAATTTAAAATATTTTTCAATAAATGTTTTTTTTTATTTTATTTGGTTTCCTTTTTGTTACGTTCCACTTAAAGTACACAAAAGTCACATACCCTAATAGGAATTTAGTTATATATGATACAATTTAGCACAAAAAATTTTATATTAAACAAAATATCAAATAAATGAAATTTTTATCATGATAATAATTTATATAGTAGTTTAAAAAATATAATACGTTCTCTTCATAATACCAAAACTTTATTTAACTCCTATTAGTATGCAATTAAAATATAAATCTAATATATAAATTAGAACGATGTGTAATCAATCATCTTCCATAAATTCTCCTATAAATACAAATTAAACGCATTTAATTGTATGTACATAAATTTTTTTAAAAGCTATTAAAAGTTTTTTTAAAACTGCTCCTTAAAATATGCAATTTTTTCAAAACTTGAATAGTTGATTTCTGAATTGTACCTATGTATTTGTAGTATGTAGTATTAAATCTGTGCAAGTGCAAAACAAAAAAGTAAACACGGAAAAACTAATTGTAAAATTACTTTCACTGTTAGAAAAGAATAAAAATATAAACTTAAATGAATAGAAAAGCACTATTACGATATACATTTTGTTTCGTTTAAATTTATTTTTTATCGTTAACGTTATTGTTTTTTATTCTTTTTTTTGTTAAATTCTTTGGTAAAAAAAAAAAATTTTTTTTTAAGTTACCTCTTTTTTTTGTTGTTAGTAATTTGTTATCCTTGACAGTTGTTTAATAATAAATAAAAAAAAATACAAAAAAAATTTTTTTTTTGAATGTGAGTTTGTGTTTGTCAATCACAGAAATAAAATTTACCAAAGTATTATTTATTTTTTTTGTTTTTTATTATATTATTTATTCAAAGTTTTCAGTACTAAAATCATTTTTTTCATTACGATAAATTCGTTTAAGCAAAAAAAAAGTAAATAAATGCAACCCATGATTACGATATACGAATAAAAAAAAGTGAAGTTTTTATACATAAATAAAAAAAAAATCCTTGTTTAAATACATTTGAATTTAGAAAACAGAAATAAATAAATATTGTTAAATATTTTTTCATCAATTTATAAAAAAATTTTTGTTTTTTTTATTAACAACTAAGAATATACGTTTCAATTTATATCTCACCTTTTAATCTAAAGGTTTGGGATCAAATTCTGGCCAAATCGTATCCAATAGGAGTAACATATAATGTAATAGTTTATATTGTAATATATTATAATATCGTATTTATAAATATACGATAAACATAATTTTAATAAATAAAAAAATAATTCTTGTATAAGATAATAGATGGCGCCGTAATATAATAATCAAGAAACTAAAGCTTTGTGTAATATATGAATAATATACAACTTAGTGGACGCCCAGTTCTTCATATAGTAGTGAAACGGACAAAAAAGTGTTTCACTTTTAATTATCTACTTTTACATCAGTGGTTTATCTAAGGCGCCAGTAATAGCTATCATTGAAATGCTTCCGGAAAAAACGTTTTATTGAAAACATATACTTTTTCCGTATAAGCGATTATAGCAATCAGAAAAAACTGTCAGTTAAATTATCTGCAAATGGCAAATGACAATAATGAAGGCAAAATAAAAATAAACGTAATTTAAAATTAATGTAATTGTTGTTAGCGTTATTTCAATAGCTATAACTGGCGCCTAATGCGTATAACTGACGTCGAAACTTATTTGAACATATAACGACAAACCCATATAATTTTTAGTTTAAGTTATTGTATAGTTCAATATGCTAAAGTTTAATACTTTTGTTTGAAAAGTTTTTTTTTTTTTTAAATAACGTTCCTAATTTTTCTTTTACGGGGCTAGGTGGGTATCAACGAAAGACTATAAAGAAGAGCGATACGGGGATGATTCCTCTATTAATGTATGAGATTTTTAGCGACTAAATATCTCCCTTTTTGATCAAATTTTAGGTTAAGAGACCTTTAGTATTGAAATCTATGCTATTGAGTAAAAATAGGTTAAACATTTGCAGGAATGTGACGAACGAAGTTGTTGAAGTACTTGAACCTATCTAAATTGAAAATGCAATCATTCTTAATTTTAGCGAATACATGAGATTGAAAATGACTTCAAATTGGAGATATTCGAGTTACCGACGAATAGCCATATGCTGAATTGGGCAACGTACAGAGGTGGGCAACGAAGGCTTTTCTTGTTTTTTTTTTTGTAGAAATATTTAGAGTGGAGAGAATCAAAGAATAAACATTATTATATATGACCCGATTATAATTTGTAATAATTTGAAATATTTTACAATTATAACTAAAGTGTTCATTGATTGATTAAATGCAAGTTCGTCTCTGCTTCTTTTCATATTTTCGTAATGTTTTTCATGTTTAGTTTTCTAAAGCCATTTTTTTCCTACCTAATTGTTATTCAAAAATAGTCTAGCAAAAATTAATTTTTTTAAATTTAGTGTTTGGTTTTCCATCATTTGCATAAAAAATTATAAAAAAAAAAAAATTAATTAAACTGTGTAGTCAATCTGAAAATAAGGTTTTGCTATATTTTTTTTTGTAATTTTTTTTTTATATGTGGTTTTCTTTTTTTAAATAGCTACAAAAACCAATAAAAAACCACAAAAATTTAATTGACAATTTGATGGTTATAATGAACTTTAATTAAAAAAAAAATTATGTTTATGATAAAACAAAAAATTTTATTTTGAAAAGAATTCGATAAATTTTTAATTTTTATTTAATTAGATGTATTTTAAATAATAATTTTTTTTTTTTTTGAATAATTTATTTAATTAATTTCTACAACAAATTACAGCATCATATAAAAATATTATGAAACAAAATTATTGAATGTATTTCTAATGCTTTTAATTAAAATTTAGAAATTTAGAATTAGATTTCAATCAATCGACCCCTCGTCTCCTAGATTAAATTTTAGTTGATGAAGTTGAACAGATTTCCTATCTAGATAGTATTTTAGACGCAGATGAAGGAACTAAACTTGATGTCGAATCACGCATGTATAACGTCCGTACCAATTTTGGTATCTTTTCATTAGTGCTTCAGTCAAATCAATTTCCTTGCATGCCAAATTAAGGCTCTTCGAGAGTAATGTTAAAGCTTAAATATGAAAGGTCACAAATAATCAACCTTCACCGAATATCATCAAAATACGATTCCAAACCAAGAACTATGGCGAAGAACAGAGTAAAAATTTTACGTTATCGAATGACGCCGTTATCCGACAAAAAAATGTTCGAAGGATTGATTACACGCTGACGAGTTCAAATGAAAATCTTGCAAAGCATAGTATTTCGAATGGGATTCGTAGAACACGTTAAGTTTTTGAAGACTTGAGAAAACTTGAAGAAGAAACTTGTTAATTGAGGCAATATTGTTAAATAAGATATGGTCAGAAACCATCGTAGTGGTGTATTTTTACAGTGTTTGTTTTTTATTTATCCTGTTGGGGCTACGATATTAAAACAACGTTAGAGTAGATAGTACTAACAAAATTTTATTATTTTCCATCATTCGTCCTCTTTTAAAGTATTTAAATTTTTATTTCGTTAAGATTTATAAAATCAATCAAGATTTATAGATAAAACCATAATATTGTTTTATTTTTATTAAAAATCAATTATTATTTACTAATCAACCAATATTTTACATCAGTTCGTTCATTTGGTACCATACAAATCTTATTTGAGCATCTAAACAAGTCTCTATACAAGTCTGAATTATCTACAAAATAATTTTTAAATTTTTAAAGCATTAAAGTTAGCAACATTCTAATCCTTTTAAATTAAAAAAAAAAAAAAATTCAATTAAATATTTAATAAAACAATAAAATTAAACAAAAGAAAAATAACTAAAAATATTTTAAAAATTATGACTTAATAAAATATTTATGAGTTTAAAAAGTTTTAAAATCTTTTTTTATTTAATTTTTTTTTTTTTTTAATTCCTTCTTTTTACTCAGTATAAATATATACAAATATACACGTAAACTTTTGTTCTAAAATTTATCTGGAAAGTTTTCAAGAATAAAATCAAAAAATCATAAAAAGAAAAAAATAAAAAATGGCGACACTAAAAAATATAAATGTCATTTTAGTTGTCCAATTTTGTATGTGTTTTAAGTAATAACAAAAAAAGAAAAAAAAAATAACCAATCCTTTTTTCTTCACCTGAATTCTAATTTAGTTATTTTGTATGTTTAATATTATAAACCCTTTCTTTTCAAAAAATAAAGTTTTTTTCATTTCTCGTCTCAAAAAAATATGTTAGATATAATAATTTTTTATTTCCTGTTTTCATTTTATGAAGACGAAACGATCGAAGAGAGTTTTTTTTAGTTGCAACAAAAAAGACACGTCCATAAGTTAAAGTTAATTTAAAACCTATCCACCCATTCATTGTTTTTGTGGCCATGAAGTAAAAAAATATAAAGAGTAGGTATACAAAATTTTTAGTATGTTTTCTTCAACATATTTTCATTAAACCGCCATTCCATTTTTAATTATTAACAGCCATACACGTCGGATGACTTTTTCTGCAAGTTAACTATTTTATACAGTTACATTTTATTTACTATATAATAATATGTCGCCTGTCTATCTGATTGACCGAGGAGATATTTGTTGAAGCATTCTATGGGTATTTTCATATATGGAGGCCGGTGTATGTTATATTATAATACTTAAACCCTCCATATATTATTTATTCAACTGATTCTGCGAATTTAATTTTTCCGCTATCTAAAAAAAAAGTTTAATGCTTTATGAAGCTTATAGAGCGCAAGAGGTACATTACACGTGTACGTAAAACAAAAAAAATTTGTGAACTTCGACAGAATTGCGTTTATTTTAACTTTAAAAGTGTTTTTATTGAGTGATAATCTAAAAATATGTGGGATAAAACTAATATTTCCTTTCTTTTTTCCTACTCCAACTTATGTTTTTTGCTAAATATATGCTGGCTAAAGTTTTTTTAATGAATTTTTAAATACTCTTTAATTATTTACCTAATTAATACTATTTTTATATATGTATATTCATATATATTTTTGGACAGCAATCTTAGAATCAAAGAAATTTTAGAAAGCTTTTTACTACTTTCTCAAGTATATATTTATACTAAATATAACAACAAAAAATTGTATTTTATTTTCTTGATAACGGTAAAATTATTTACTCATTATATTTAGTTGCTTGTCCAAAGTCACCCTCCAACTATTTTATGAAGTGTGTTTTTTTTTTCTTTTTTATTTTATACAAAAACAAAATACAAAAAATGACAATCTTAGTTAGAAATTTTTCCTATTATTTATTTCTATTCAGTTTTTCTTTGCAAAACAACTAGAAAAAATTTAATTTTTTCGCTTCAAGAAAGAAACTGAACTAAAAAACTAAAAATGTGAAAAAATTGTTACCCCTTATGTTTAAAGTTTTCTCTTTATTTTTAATGTTCAGACATTATAAATCACTAACACGAAAAACTTCGACGAACGTCCAAAGGTAGTAAAAAATAGTTAGACAACAAAAATATATAAAAAAAAAAATTAGTAAAAGGATAAAGAAAAAAAAAAAAAAACAGAAAAAATAACGGTAAATGTATTAAGGATATAAAAAAAAAAAATATGTCGAAAAAGTAAAAAATATAAAAATAAAAAAAACAAGGCAGAATTTGGACCAACAGTTTATAACTAACCTTTATATTTAACAAAGACTGTTAACACACGTAAAAATATATTACTGGAGCTTTAATTTGTATGTTTTGCCGAAGAAAAATATGTACAAGTGCCTAAGAAACAGGTATTTAAAAATACCAAATCTTCAATTTTTGAGCCCTAATAACACATAAACAGTGAGTGGTCCAAATACTAATTGTAAAAGCTCTTTCTTATCTCAAAATTTCAAGTCCCTATCAAACAGCGTTGCGGAGTTATGAAGGTAGAAAAATCATGCAAAATTTGGTTTTCACATAACGGTAAATTTAAATACTAAATTTAAAAAAAATTGTATAATTTTAATATTGATTTACAATTAATTTGCAAAATCGTGTCGAATGGCGTTTTCAGATTGAAAAAATGTTAAGTAGAGCATGAGATATACGCATTTAAAAATATGGCTTATTCAAAGTTTATTCAAAGACTGCAGCTCTGTAATGAATGGGGCTACATGAAAAAGTTGTTCCACAAAATTAATTTTTTGATGAGACGTACGCATGGTTGAAATTGTTTTTCCTTATCTTTATAGAAGTATAGAAGTTTTGTAAAAAGACGGACGGAAGGACTGAGTGAAAATAATAGACACATTCTTTCAAAATTTTTTGGAAAATGTTCTAAAAATGGCTGAAAGGCACTTAAGTGAATTTAGTTGTTAAAAATGAGATTTTCCCTTGTGTTTTAGCTTTATTGTATTTAAATTAGAGAAAAGAAACATTTTTGTTTTTTTTTTTGAAAAGATATGAAATGGATTTAATGGAAAAAATACTGTTTTTGTTGCTATTTTTTTTTTTTTTATTAAATTTTAATTTTTCATTTCTTTATAAATTAAAACAATTTTAAAATAAAATTTAAGCAAAAAATTATAATTTTAAAAGTGAACATTGTTGATTATTTTCAAGGATTTCGTTAATTTTTTTTTATTCAACCTTGGATTATAATAACCGTTTAATTTTTGTAAAAAAAAAATTTTTTCAAAAGAAGCATAATATGTCCAAGAAAATGCATGAAAAAATAAACTAAATAAAATATTCTGTTATTATATAAGAAAATTCTGCAACATTACATAACATTGAATAGCTACTTTTTACTTTTCTGGTACATTTCTATAGTTACTTTACACAAAATTTTTGTTAAAATTAAATAAATTTTTTATTGAATACTTTAAAATCCGAATTATAATAACAAATTTGGCCAAAAATACTATCTAGACGTTACTTTAAAAAAAACAATCCAATTAAAGTTGAAAATAATCCGCTCTAGTTAATAGTTTTCGAGTCTAGTAAACAACTAAAAAACTAACATCTAAACATTCAAATAAATGCGTAGTAGTTCGTTCAAATTTAGTTATTTTACGATAGTTATTTAACCTTTAAAAAATTAAAAAAAAAGCTCTAAAAGCCTATTTTAAATATTTGTTTATACTTAAGTATGTATAATTTGAAAATGCTTATTGGTTCATTCTAGAATAAAAATAAATATTTTTTTTTTTAATGCATTTCTCTGCCACATAAATGCAAACTACACAGTCTTTCCTGTTCAGGCGTGGCTGTAAATGTCGTAAGGTGGAATAACTCTTAAGACGTATGTGGCATTCGAACCCACACTCCCTCGGTGTTTAAACAAAAAAATTGAAGTAGGAAGGTGATGTAGTACTAATAATGGTAGGTGTAAAGGCATGATGAACTAACATGTGGTTCAGAGTTGGAATCCCAAAGTAGACTGAAATTTTTTTTGTACATAATATAATCAAAAACTTAAAAAATAGGAATAAGTTAGTACTGTTTCTATTGTGCTATTTTTTTTTAATTTAGGGCAAATGTACGTACTAATTAGAGAATATTTTGGGTATTAATCTTATTATTCAATTTTAATGAAAATGTATCTACCATAAAAGTAATTGCATATAAAGAAACTTTAAAAAGTAAACATTTAAGTTTTACTGAAATTTTTTTTGGAAATGTGCTAATAATGTTAAATCTATAAAAAAAACAAGGTAAAATGTAAGCCAACGGTTTTTAAAAGCGCACATTTTCAAAAGACAATACAAACTGTTTCGAATTGTGACTTGCACAAAAATTTGAGAATTTCATGTAATAAGAAAAAAACGTGTAAATAGGACTTTTTTGGAATTTTGAAAGCTGTAAGCCCGGAACCATATATAACTAAGAAAAACCGTTTACACTCGTAAAAATATATTAAGCTTTAATTTTTATGTATTGCCGAAGAAAACTTTGTACGGGTGCTTAAGTTACCTAAAAATAGCAAATTTTCAATTTTTTAACCCTAATAGCTCTTAAACAGGGGTAGGTACAAAAACATCTTCTAAGGAAACTTATACTAATTCTTAAAGTTCTTTCTGGTTTTTCCTATCTAAAAGCGTGCCGGGGTTATGAAGGTAGAAAAATCATGCAAAACTTGGTTTTCATATAACGGTAAATTTAAATACTAAATTTAAGAAAATTGTAAAATCTTGACATTGATTTACAAAAATAAAAAAAAATTCCTGTCGAATGATGTTTTCAGATTGAAAAAACGTGTTAAGTAGAACATGAGATATACGTATTTAAAAATAAGGCTTTTTCAAAGTTAGAGGAGCTGCAGCTCCATAATGGATAGGGCTATATGAAAAAGTTGTTTTACAACATTAATTTTTTTATGAGACCTACCCTTGGTTAAAATTTTTTTTCTCTATCTTTAACGGTGTAGAAGTTTTGTAAACAGACGGACGGGCTTACGGGCACATGGACGGACGGACAGAGTGAAATTAATAGTCACATTTTTTCAAAATTTTTTTGGAAATATGCTAAAAACCAGGTGGAATCTAAAACCAAAGGTTTTTAAAGCCCAAATTTTACAAAAGAAAATAAAAATAATTTTGAGTTCAGTGATTTGCACCAAAATAGGTCATTTTTCATAGAATTTTTTATACTTTCGTCAATTTTAGGGACACTTTGTATAATTGACAAAAGTTGTTACAACTTGTAAAGTTATATTTTGAAGTTTTCATTTTAGCGTATTATTTTAAAAAGCTTACACAGGATGTGTCTAAGAGTTAAATACATTTATCTAAAACTAGTAAATTTTCAATTTATGATTCCTAATAGATCTTCATGAAGAGAGTGCTGAAATTTTTTGAAGTAGCTTACATTAATTTTAAAATTTTAACTATCTATCTTACTAATGACAAATTTTTCAAAATTTTTTTGTAAGATATTTTAAGAAATGATTCAAATTAGTTACCTCATAAATTTTCTTGATATTGTCATAATCGACTTAGTCGCTTAAATTACGAATTTTTAGCACATTTCCAAAAAAATTTTGAAAAAATGTGCTTATTAGTTTCACTCTGTCCGTCCGTCCGTCCGTTTGTTTACGAAACTTCTACACCGTTAAAGATAGAGAAAACAAATTTTAACCATAGGTAGGTCTCATAAAAAAATAATTTTATGGAACAACTTTTTCATGTAGCCCCCCATTATGGAGCTACAGCCCCTCAAACTTTGAAAAAGCCTTATTTTTAAATGCATATATCTTATGTTCTGCTTAAGATTTTTTCAATCTGAAAACGTCATTCGACAGGTATTTCTTTTATCTTTGTAAATTAATATCAAAATTATACAATTTTTTTAATTTAGTATTTAAATTTACCGTTATGTGAAAACCAAATTTTGCATGAATTTTCTACTTTCATAACTCCGGTACGCTTCTAGATAGAAGCTTGAAATTTTGAGGCAAGAATTTTAGAATTAGTATAAGTTTCCTCAGAAAATTTTTTGGTAGCACCCCCTCTTTAAAAGTTATTACGCCTCAAAAATTGAAAATTTGGTATTTTTAGACACCTGTAACTTAGGCACCTGTACAAATTTTTCTTCGGCAAGACATGAAAATTAAAGGTTCAATAATATATTTTTACGTGTGTTAACGGCTTTTCTTAGTTATATAGGATTCCAGAATTACGACCCCTCAAAATTTCAAAAATGTCCTATTTTCACATTTCTTATTACATGAAATTTTCAAATTTTTGTGTAAGTCACACATCTAAACAGTTTGTATTGAGTTTTGGAAACC
This sequence comes from Poecilobothrus nobilitatus, assembly GCA_947095535.1. Taxonomy (NCBI): domain Eukaryota; kingdom Metazoa; phylum Arthropoda; class Insecta; order Diptera; family Dolichopodidae; genus Poecilobothrus; species Poecilobothrus nobilitatus. The sequence continues at coordinate 236,854,149 of OX352773.1, read as the reverse complement.
TTGTTGTTTTCTAGTGCAATTAAAATTTTTTAAATCAAATCCTATTAATTCTTATTATTTGCAAACTTAGATAAGTCAATAAATTTTTAGAATGTAATAAAATTTTTTAATGTATTTTGATGAAAAACTTATCGCCAAAATTACGTCTTGGTTTTTAAAACTTTATTTCTAAGTTTTTAAAATTTACCAGTTTTAAAGATATGATTGTTAGAATGTTCAGGAGTTAAATTTTAAAAAAAAAACACAACACTAGCTCTAATTAAGACAAATGAATTATGTACATACATTTTGTCTTTCTCAGCTTTTTGTTTCTTAAAACATCAATTATTTTTGTAAAATTCTTTTAGATTTATTCCTTTATTTAAATTTTCAACGTCATCAGCCATCAACGAAAGTTGACTTTACCTAAAGCCTCACAATTATTTAATTTTTTTATTGCTTAAAACAAAAAGTGGCTTCTACAAAAATTTGATGTTTAAAAGAGGAGTTCGTACAAATGTTTAAAAGACAATTTCATCAATTTTATTAAAAAAAAAACTGAAAATTTATTGTAGCTGGGTCCTTTTGTATTTGTTTTTTTTAATTTTCCTTATACACGATATAACGGTTATTTTATTAGAACAATTTTATTATTTTTATAAAATAATCAAAAAAAAAAATCTAATTTTGTTTTTCAAAACAGATCAATTGTTTTGGATTTTTTTTTTTCAGGAAAATATTCTAATCTCTTTAATCTCTTTATGCAAACTATCATTTTTTATTGTGTCGTATCTGTTTACAATGAATACTCGGATATTCACTAAATATAAAAAAAACTATATCATCACATTCTGTTACATAAAAATTTTTATTTTTTTTTATTTTTCAATTTTAATTTAAATATAACAATATAAAATTCTTCGTATTCACTTTTTAATCATAACATTTTTAACGAGTTTTCCTCAAGTTTTTTTTTTTTTTTTTTTCAAATTACAAACTATTGTTTATTCCGAGTTTGAACTGAAACAACAACAATAAAAGCACATCCTTTTATTATTGTCATTCAAATAAATTAACATTATTCTTGTTTTTTTTTTTTTTTTATATTGTTACCGTTTTATTTTTTGTTTTTTTTTCTGTTTTGTAATTCGCTAAATCAAATCAAGTTTAACGACGTTCTTTTGCGAAAAATGAAGATAAAAACAAAAGTAATAACTATTTGAATACAAATAAATTCAAGGAAGCCGAACTAACACATTTTCTTTCTTGTCGTTTAAAGATTTCTAGTGAAATATACATGTTTTTTTTTTCTTAGACAGAAAAAAGGCCCATAACACGTGAAATATACTGTAATACTTCCCAAATATAAGTAAGTAGTTTTGAAAATTTTAAATTTCAATTTTGAATTAAAAAAAATCTAAACTATGATTTTATTTTATTATCTCTTTAATCTACTTTTAATTTTGAATAGTCGAATAACAGATGTCAAATATTGCAAAGAATTCCAAACTCTTTCATTTATTAAAGATGAATTCGTTTTTCTATCAAAGATTTTTTTCTAAATAAATTAAAACTTATAAATGTTCAAAAATGTAATACAATTCTCATACATTGGCTGCCTTCATAGTTACTTCTTTAAATTACCTTGATCGAGTACAAAAACGCTCCATTCGTCTCATTGTTGATCCTGTTGTGACTAATAATATGCACTTCTCTTGGTATAAGTCATAATGTTGCCTTTCCTTTTTACAGATATTTTGCAGCTATAATGATGCTGATTCAACTGAAATAAAATCATTGATGCCCACCTACCTTACAATCTCATCGTTTAATTGTAGGATCTGTAATGCCTCATTGCTATTACGTGGAACTACATAAGTGATACTTTGCCGGATATAGTAATTGGTTTGTTGTCAAAACTGCAAAAATCGGAAATTTATTACCATTTAATGCGTTGACAATTTTTCGATTTATAATCAGCCTAAATTCAAGATGAATTTAAAACGATTCATGATTCACTTACCTTCCAATTCCCCTTATCGGTATTTTATCGATTCTTATTTTATACCATATATAGTCATAAATACTTTCAGTACAAAGGAACATATTCGTAGACTATGATTTATTAATATACAAAAAAAAAAATTAAAAGAAACATATAAGAAAAAAGACATGATTTCATTTACACATTATGTAATATGGCAACCTTCTTTTGAAAGCATATATTTACAATACTTAAATAGAATATTGCTAAATGATACTTAAAGTCACATATTCATTTATTCGCAATTTTTTTTTCTTTGCCTTCAAAATTACCTCTGCAGTTCATTTTTTTTTTCTAAATCGCTTAAAACATATGTAAATTGTGTTACTTTAACTATGATCCTTGTGACACCTAGAAGGAATTTAGATAACCGAATTTTTTGTTTTATAATACTTGTATATCTTCTATTATTATTGTTCTTTTTGTATATTCAAATCATGTTATATCTACATATACATATATCATATCTTTGTTAAAAAACAAAAAAAAAAAGTTAATCTTTTTCAAAAAAGAACAATCGTCACCGAAAAAGATAAATTTGAATGTAAAAAAAAAAACAGGTCTAACCTTTTAGCATAGATGTAACCTTTACAAAGAATATGAAATACTTTAACATATTTTTTGATAAGAATCATTATATATAATGTCATGCATTTAGAAGTTGTGAGTAAATATTTAAAAACTAAAGTTAGTACGGAAAAAATCATATGTCCTTCAAAATTCTATTTATAATACAAAATATTTAAACTCAAACTGGTTTAAAATACACAATCTTTTGAGTTACATTTAGCATATTTTGAATTGACATCTGTTTGTTAGTTAAATCCAACAAGTGCTTATTGCGAAATTAAAAAGAAATTCGAAGCAAGAAAATTTTCGTACAGGAGCCTCGGTGTCCTAGTGGGTAAGAGCGTATAAAATACGCTGTAAACACCGAGAGAGTGTGAGAAATGCACCAAAACAAAAAAAAAAAAACAAATTTTCGTACAAGACATTTTGAGTGTATTTTTTGATGTACCTCATAAAATAGTGACTATTACTTCGATATTCTTCCTATACATATATACTTATTACTTATCCTATTATAATTATACATACTTCTTTTCGAATAAAATCATTAAACAGAGCTACGATGGATAAAGTTTAGATTATCAACATTATAGTAAACGTTCCATGACGGATATCGCACTTAGAGAAGAACAAGAAGATTAGTTTGTTTGCCAGTTCTTTCTTTTATACATATATCAAAATTTGAACCCACAATATGCCATGGTTTGAACTCAGTAACAAACTATTGAAATTAAATTTTAACAAATTCACTAGTCAATTGAAGTAGTGGTTTTAGCAAGCTTTAATATAACTATATATAACAGTATAATCAATATATTATATATAAGAAATAATTTTTACATATTGATGATGTCATATTTTATGATTAACATCTAAGTTAACTTTAGAGATTTGTTCTCTTTTGACCGAATAAAATCCAAAATTCATCTTTTTCTTAGCATGTCATGAAAATGAGATAAAAAATCGTAAAAATCATGAATAATTTAAAGAAAATTGTGACTATGATCTAAACATTAAATATTCACAACAATACAAGTATGTATATATATATATATATATATATACAAACAAACAAAAAGTGTCAAGAAGAGGAGCAGATTTTTGAATGATAAAGATTGTAATCCTTTTTAAATTTTGAAGTGTTCACTAGTGTTGAAACAATCCTTTTTATTTTGGTAATTTTCATCCTATCCTCCAAAATTTTTTTTTTTTCATTTTAGATTTATGTTATATTTTTTACCGTTACTTTTTTTTAAATTCTATACTTTTTATTTATTTTCTTTTTTTTTTTTTTGATCTATTAGATCTGTGATAACTTCATCCTTTACCAAAAAAAAAAAATAAAACTTATTGCATAAAAACAAGTCAAAAATAGAAAAAAAACAAAATATAAAAAGAAAAAAATAAAGAAAAAAGGATTTTTCAAAATTAAAATGATAAAGTATACATCGTTATTCGTTCGATAAAAAATTTCGTGACATGAATAGAGAAGAACTATAGTCGTCTCTATACAAAACTAATATTACTTTTATTCCAAGTTTTTTCTCCTTTTTCTGTAATATTGCTATCTCTATTTTTAAAATAAACATATATTTTTAGAATAATATTTTTTATTTTTTAAATTTTCAAGTTCTGTCAGAACTATTCGTAATAAGAAAAAGAATAAAGAAAACAAAAGTAAACATTAGACAGGAAAAGGATAAAACACACGTTTCTTTTTTTTTTTTCTATATTTTCATCTTTTCTCTTTAATTTTAAGTTTCTTTTTCTAGTTTTGCATTTTTTTTTTTACATTTTTATCTTTCAAGAACATTGAAAATTTCCATAAGTAGGAGATTTCTTTTGACAATAATAAGTATAATAAGAGTGAAAAAGAAAAAAAAAAATATATATAAAGAAAAAGGAAAGAAAATGAAATACTCGTATATAGAAAAAGAATAAATGACATTTTTTTCTCTTTATTTTTTACCGTTATCTACATATACTTAATGTAAAATAATGTTAGAGAAAAATAATGAAAATAGTATTTGTTAATAGTAATATAAGTTCAATTTTTATATATACAAATGCAACACATACACACATTTTATTTGTTTATACACGAGTATATGCATGTATATATTTATGTATGGTATATAAGTTGATTTATGAATAAAACTAACCTTAAATAAATCATGAAAAAAATTTACGAGAAAATTTGAATTAAAGAAAAAAAACAGACAACAAACATATATTTTGTTTGTTTTTTTGTGTATGGGAGTATGTATGTATAGTTTAGTGTGGCGGATAAAGTTGGATACAACTGGGTGGAGACATAATTCAAGAACGAGTGATTTATTGTATTTTGAAATTTATTATAATGGAGGAAAAATTAGAATCCTTTAATAAGTTGTAAGGTAAGGGTGATTTTTTTTCGACCATTGCTTTGTTTAATGTTAGAATTATAAATTTTTTTTTTTTTTTTTTATATTTTGCAATATAAATTATTAAGTGAAGTTTAACAAAAGAAGAAGAAAAACAAAGAAAAAAAAAATAAACAAAATAAAAGTAAAATTTCTTTTGTACTTTTCTTTTAATGTTTTATTTCATAAAAACTATAAACCGAAAATAGGTGAATGTCCTGTTATTTGTTGATTTTTCTATTTTTTTTTTTGTTGTTTGGTTTTAATTTATATTGTATTGGGAGGAGGACTAATGAAGTTTAATATCTTGCTTAAAATGTTAACGTAATTGTAATGAATTGAAATTTTTATTGAAATCTAAGTTAAGTGTGATGTGATAATTTGGATAATGTGAATAAAAGATATTTAAATAACTAGTTAACATAAGTGGTTATTCGGTGCCAATAACCAGTTAACGTAAACATTAAATTTTTTTTAGATTGAGTGCAAAATGTTTTCCATTAGAACAATATCATTGTAAGGTAAATCGAATGATACTTAATATCAATTCCTTTTATATAGGTACAAGTACTTTTGCAGGTTTATTGCGTATATCTAGAGTATTGTGATTACTGATATGATAGTTCAGTTACCTTAAATAAAAATAAAATAAATTAAGTACTTTACAGTGTGAAGAAATGATAAATTATAATTGAATGTAACGCGAGAAAAAATCTGAAAAATAAACCATAATATGATTTCGCATATAATTACCAAAACTTAGTTTAGAATTATTAATTTTGAACGTCGAACGTTATTGATTTTTGAATGACTGTTATAATTTGCTTGATAGGCTTACAAATACATATTTATATATATCATTTATTTAGAAAAGGATTTAAACCTTTTGAAAAGAATGATGAAAAAAATTTCGGTCTTCATTGAATTTGAAAATGATGATAAAGAAATTGAATATTGTACAGGTGAAGAATTTTCAATTTTTGCCAAAGGAATAAAAATTCTTAATACAACACTATAGTGGGCAAAAATCTAATCCTGATGAGTTGTCAGATATCGTAATAATCTAAATAAATTAATTATTAATCTTAAAGTTTATTTTTTCTTTTATATTAAAATTAAAAAAAAATTTTTTTTTAACTGTTCATTTAGGTGCATTTTCTGAGAAAAATGAATAGTTAATACAATAATCGCAGTTCACGTTATCCTGTACTTCACTGTATACTGTTTTGATTAAATTATATGTTATTTAAATAGCTTAAAGGCGTTTAATGAATTTATGTAAAATGAAATAAATTAATTAAATAATTAAATAAAACAATTTATATAATATAATATAATTTATTAATTAATCTTTAATTAATTATATTTTGTATTTTCAAATGATATTTTAAATCGTTGAAAAATTTTGTCAATTTTCGTATATTGCTATCTGATATTAATATAAATTTTTGTGAATTACATTATTTCTTACACTTTTTTTGGAATTAAATTTTCCAAAACTTTAAAATTTAAAACGATGACTTAATAATAAAAATATTATAATGTAGAATTTTAAATAAAAGGCAATATAGTACATTATTTTTTGTTAGTGGAAATTTTTAAAGATAGCAATGAGATCAACGTGAGAATTCTTTTTTGTAGTGTTAGACTTTAACCAACTAAACACCATCTAAGAATAAACAAAATTCCAAAATATGGGAAGTTATTGGATGTTGTGAGGACCATTTTGAACAAAGATGTTGGATTCTTCTTGAGTTTGTCGATATTTCACACGTTATGGTTGGCAATATGCCAATTTTAGGCAATATGCCAGCATCAACCTATTATATATGTTGTGCGCTGTACGCATTACAAACGAATTTCGATGTGCGATGGTGTGCCATTTTGGGGGTGTGCCATGTTTAAGATATATACAAGAAGTCTAAACATTTCGCTGACATTTTTGATCCGTAACATAGAACTTAAATAGTTACATAAAAATGTCAGTACCTAAATGCACAACATATTTCGTTCAGAAGACATAATAAGACAAAATTTCATCATATAATTGGTGGTGGGTTTTTTCCTTTTTTAAATATTGGGTATATATGGCACGAGAAATAATACAATGTATATATATTACATATTTAATAAAAGTATTTTAATATTCTATTTCTTAAAAAAGAAAATTAAATTAAAAAGAAAAAGAAAAAGTTTTACAAGAAAAAACTTGTACAAAAGTTAAGTATAAATTAAAGAAAAAAAAAATTTTTAATATTTACTAAATAAATATTATGTATTTTTTGTATATAATATTCTTCCAAACATTTTACCTAAATAACTTTTGTTTTCTTGAAAAAAAAAAGTTTTAAAAATAAAAACTTTCTTTATTTACACCACCCCTAAATATTTATGTTGTGGTAAACAATATAGCATATATTTTGTTTGTTGTTACTTGCTAGTTTGTAAACATTTTAATAAACCATCATTCTACACTATTTTATTATTTTAAAAATTTGATTTTACAGAGTATTAAATGCTTACAGAATATCAAAAAATCCTCTCTGTATATATTCGGATTAGATCTTTATAAATCAATATTTTTGATTAAATATAAATTAAAATTTAAGGGGGTTACTCCCTCGTTCATTTTCCATACAAAAAACGCGGTTTTTCGGTACTAATTCCTGGGAAAGAACTGGACCGATTTCTGTGAAATTTTGCACACATGTTCTTACTGCCAAAAACAAAATTTTAAGCTGAGGAATTAGAAAAATATTTCTTGGTTTCAGAATTATGACATAAAGAAAAAAAATTCACGTTTTTCGAGCTTCTTTAACATTGTTAAAAAACTCCCCCTCAATATATAAAAAACTTAAAATATAGCTATTGAAAGCACCTTGAAAACAAAAGCAAAAGCGTGTTGATAGCTCTTATACTTTTCCAGAAACGTGTACCGAAAGTTAAAAAAGTGAATTGTTGAGGAAAACCAAAAAACTAAAAAGAAGTCGTTTTTGAACTAAAATTTTTTTATTTTTTGTTTTTCTAACTATTTCCGTTGCAGTTCCCTCCGGCCCTTCCCCTGGCCTCTACCCCGGTCACTCGTTTGTTTATAAACTCCGACTAATTCTACTTAGAAAATTTTTGAATAAAATTTTATATATGCAAAATTGAGTAAAATAGTTCTAACTTTGCTTACAGTTTTCAACCACTTCTACTACTCGGATAAACTTGAACTGAGATTTTTTGTACGCAGAACTGAGTGTAGAATTTAGAATCGGGAGTGATCTCTTTAAGAATAAAATAATTATCCAAATTTTTTCTACTATGGATTTTTTTTTTACAAAGAAATTTTTGGGCAAAACATCGCATTTGCAGATACTTTTCTGTTTATTGCATATATATATGTATTTGTAAACTCAACTAAATAAATGTATTATGGAGCTTTCAAGGTATATCTTAAAAAGTTTCGAAATAGTCAGAACTTAGATATAGATTCTTCAAAATAAATTATGGTAATGGTAAGTTAATTTAAAATAATTAATATAATTTATTTTAAGGATTACTTTCATCCTTATATTTCAGTATCAACAGTATCAAGATTTTTGAGCCTTTTGTTTAGCCAAAAAAGGATATTAATATAGGTTAAAATTTCACACGTTCCAGAAGAATTGTGTCATTCCTCTTCTTTATTGTATGCTTAAAATGTAAATGTGTTATTGTATATGAAAACATGATAAAATGATAAAAACATGCGGCATCTTTAAGTATAGTCTAAAATAAACTTTAGAACACTTATTTTATCTCAAAATTTTAGATTCAATCGAATAAACGAAGTTTTTGCATAAATACATTAAAAAAATATTCTAAATCAGTTCATTAATTTCATAAAATTAAAGCATCAACTAAATAATATAAGTATTTTTACAAGAGTTACATTACAACTATTTAATAACATCTTCTTCTGTCTTCAAAAATCTTAAAATCTGTTACAAGATGAACAATAAAAAATAATTCATTAATAATAAGCAAGATGTTTATATAAAGGAGTTTTTCTTTTCATAAAAAAAATTTTTTTTTTTAAATTACAGAAAAAATATTTTGTGTTTTTTCTTTACAAAAAAAAAAAAATAAACTGAGCATTCGTTTCATATAAATATGTACAATTTATATATATGTACATAAATATAAGTCTAATAATAAGATGTAAAATTTTCATATCAAAATTCTATATTTACTAAAAACCTTGGCACAATTCTTGGTCTTTATAATGGTCCACACAATTCTAACAAAAGAATAATGATAAAATATCCATCTAGAATTTAACTAAAACTTCAAATCCAGAATAAAAAGTTGAAAGAAAAAAAAAAAGAATAAAACACAAACTGATTCAACCACAATATGGAAGAGAAAAAAAAATATATATACATACATATATATACAAAGTGATCTCAATAAATATTTGAATTTTTAAAATACTTCATTTTATTATAGTGATATAGCAATAATATTTTCATAAAGATTGAATTATATATAGTAAGATCATTTTTAAAACTTTAAGATTTAAGATATTTTCAGGAAATTGAATATTTAAAAATAAAAAAAAATTATAAAATTATTTAACACTTTTTACCATCACTGCATAATATAATAAAATATTATCTATATCTTTTCATTTATTTTTTTCTTTTTTTTTTTTTTACTTTATTTTCTATTCAACTTTAAGGAATGTTCGTGCTGTTTTTTTTAACTCTTAAGAAAATTTTTTAGATATTTTTTTTTTTTCTTATTGACAGTAATATGCACTTAAAAACCTCAGAAAACAAAAAATTATAATAATAAAAATAATACACAAATAAAATACAAAAAAAAAAAAAAAAAAGATATTTTGCATCCCAATTTTCATTCGATCCTTAAAGGAACATTCAACGCTATTATTTCAACATTATTTATTATTCTAGTTTTTTTTCTGTTTCTGTTTTTGCTTTTTCTTTTTTTTTTTTCTTTTCTGTCTATTTTAAATGTTACTATTCTAAGATTCTGTTACCATTATAAGTAAGTAATAAAAAAAAAAAAAAAATCTTAAGATAATTTATTTATATTCGTTTCTGTACATGTATTTAGGTTTTGTTGAAGTAAAATTGGTAAGTGGTGGAAAATTAATGGGAATGGAAAAATTTAAGGATAATAATGAAAAGTTAAAAAATTATAAAATGTTGTGATAAGAAAGAAAACCATCATCATAAAAAAACATTAGTTTTTGTTATTCTTTTCTTTTTTTTTTTTTTTTTGTAGTTAAAAAAAATGCATAATATAACTGTAGATAAGTATTTTATAAGAATAAAAGTTGTTAGTATAACTAGTTTTAAAGAAAAACTAAAGAAAAAAAAAAAATAAATGAATAATAAAAAATGTATGCCATAATATTCAACACAGAGTTTGTTAGGACAAAAATTATTTTTCTTGAAAAAACTTTTTATTTTTGGTTTTTTTTTTTATTTTTAAGTTTTTCTGTTTTATTATTGCTAAAAAACAAAAAAAAAAACAAAAAAGAAAAACAAAAAGAAAATGAAAATATTTGTAAGTAAATTTAAAGAATAATAATATGATAAGAAAACTTTTTTAGTTTTTCTTTGTTATTTTTTATATTTTATTCTTTTTTTTTTTGTACTTATAGAAAAGAAAAATAATTTTTGTCGTTTTTTTTTAGTTTAGCATCACAAAAAAAAAATACACTAATAATAATAATAGAAATAATAAGAAAATATGAATGAATATATATTTTGAAAATTATAAAGAAAATGAAGAAAAATAATAATAAACTTTTTTTTATCCAGAAATAGAATAAAATTTTAGAAACGTTGAAATTTTTTTTTTTTTGTTTAAATTAAAAATTTTCATTTAAAAAATAAAATTTTTAAAAGTAATAAATAGTTAAAAGATTATTTAGAATTTTTTTTATAAAAGAAAATTATTTTGACATTCATAATAAATCAGCTGGCACATAATTTGTCAAATTTGATTAAATTTTAACTGAAAAGAACAAAAAAAAAAGAAAAATTAAGAAAATATTAAAATACCACTGACACACATATAAACAAGAATAAAAAATATAATTTTGATTAAATATTATTATATAGAATAAGAATATAACGCAACAGGCAACAGAATATAACGCAAGGCCAAATTCAAAACAAATATCGTCAAGTCGGTGAAGAAGTCCGGGAAACCTTTAGACCTGAGAGAAAAGAATGGATATCAGAAGAAATATGGACAGCCATAGAAGAAAGAAAAAATATAAAGCAGCAGTTATTAACAAATAATAACACAGAGCTGATAAACCGGCACAAAGAAATCTGCAGAAAATAAAGAAACTAGCCAAAAAAGACAAGACTCAAGAGATGAAGCTCCAATGCCCGCAGAACAGAATAATAGCCGAGCAGAGCAGAGCATTCCGAAGAAAACAATACCCAAGACACAGAAATAGAAGAATAACAAACTAATATTAGAGAAAACACTTCAACCGAGCAAAAACCACCACCCCTTAGAGAAATAAAAGAAGCCATAAGAAAATTAAAGACAAACAAAACTGAAGGAATTGATGGTATACCAGCTGAACTGTTAAAAGCAGAGGAGATTACATTTGTCAGAACACTAAAACCAATAATAGAAAAAAATATGGCAAGAAGAAGAAATTCCAGGAAAATGGAATATGGGAATAATTAGAACATTACGCAAGAAAGAAAATTTGAAAGAGTGCTGAAAATGGAGAGAAATAACAGTGATAAACAGTATAACAAAGATTATAGCCCTAATAATATATGCCAGAATAAATGACTGAGAAGACCTGTGATAAATTTTTGTTCAGCTCTAAAAAAGATAATCGATCGAAAAGAGCAATTAAAAATGTTTCTTTAAATTGTTTGATTTATTCAGTTCAACCTCAAATTCCTATCAAATTTTTTGTTTAATGACCGACGGTTCAATTTTGTTACGATCCGTAAAATAATTTCGGAAAAAAAGTCAATCTTTTAAAGCCGTAAATTTCAATTTTTCAGCAACTTCAAATTTGCTGGGTTTTTGTTGCCCAGATTGTATTCTATAGTTTTGCATATAGACCGTTTATTATAACAATAGCATGATTGTGGTTTTTTTTTTAGCACATTTCTAAAAAAAATTTGAAAAAATGTGCTTATTAGTTTCACTCTGTCCGTGCGTCCATCCGTCTGTTTACAAAACTTCTACACCGTTAAAGATGGAGAAAAAAAATTTTAACCATGGGTAAGTCTCATAAAAAAAATTATTTTGTGGAACAACTTTTTCATGTAGCCCCATCCATTACGGAGCTATAGCCCCTCAAACTTTGAAAAAGCCCTACTTTTAAATGCATATATCTTAGGTTCTGCTTAAGATTTTTTCAATCTGAAAACGTCATACGACAGGTATTTTTTTTAACTTTGTAAATTAATATCAAAATTATACAATTTTTTTAAATTTAGTATTGAAATTTACGGCTATGTGAAAACCAAATTTTGCATGATTTTTCTATTTTCATAACTCCACAAGCTTTTAGATAGAGGCTTGAAATTTTGAGACAAGAAAGAACTTTTAGAATTAGTATAAGTTTGCTCAGAAAATTTTTTTGGACCACCTCCTGTTTATGAGCTATTAAAATTGAAAATTCAAAATTTGAGCTCAAAAATTGAAAATTTGCTATTTTTAAACACCTATAACTTAGGAACCTGTACACATTTTACTTCGGCAAGATATAAAAATTAAAGCTACAGTAATATATTTTTACGTGTGTTAAAGGTTTATCTTAGTTGTTTAGGGTTCCAGAGTTACAGCTCTTCAAAATTGCGAAAAAGTCCCATTTTCAAATTTATATATCTCAGGCACTGCGTAATAGTTTTGCAATCTAAAACCGTTAGAAGACCGAAAATTTTATTATCTACATAAAACAATATCAAAATTATGCAATATTTTGTAATTTACGATTTAAATTAACCGTTATGTGAAAACCACATTTTGCATGAAATTTCTTTTTTCATAACTCCAGCACGGCTTTAGATAGGAACCCGAAATTTTGAGACAAGAAAGAACTTTAGAATTAGTATAAGTTTTTCTCAGAAAATTTTTTAGTAGCACCCCCTCTTTAAGAGTTATTTCGCTTCAAAAATTGAAAATTTGCTATTTTTGGACACCTGTAACTAGGCACCTGTAAACATTTTAATTCGGCAAGGCATGAAAATTAAAGGTTCGATAATATATTTTTACGTGTGTTAACGGTTTTTCTTAATTATATAGGATTCCGGAGTTACAGCCGCTCAAAATTCCAGAAAAGTCCTATTTCCACATATTTTCTTGTTACAAAAAATTTCTTAAATTTTCAAATTTTTGTGCAAGTCACAATTCTAAACAGTTTGAATTGTGTTTTGGAGATGCGCGCTTTTAAAAACCGTTGGTTTACATTCTACCTTGTTTTAATTTTGTTTTTTGAACAAATGTGTTTATAAAAAAATCTTATATACTCTATAAGCTATAAATCTCATAATATATCTTTTACTTATTATTTTTATATTTATTCAGAGTCTCTTCATTCGTATAGTTTTTGTTACCGTTTATTTATTTGATTTGACTTTGAGTACTACTTGAGTAGACGTAAAAAATTAATTCTACTGGGTGTGAAAGATTTTATCCTTTTAAATCAAAAACTATTTTAACCATAAGAAAATTTGAAAATATTTTTTTTTTTGTTTTTTAACAATTTAAGGTAAACCATAAAATTTACCTTTACATATTACATTTAGTTATCTGTAATTATTTGATTTAACAGAAAGAGGAATATTAAAAATAAATTATCAAATAAAAGAAAATGTATAGAGAATAAAAAAAAAAAAAAAAAAAATACCTATATACATAGTCTATTTAATAACGATTTCCCTTTATTAATATTTATTTCCTTTTCTTTTTCACTTAATTATTTGATGCTTTATTTATTTTCTTTTTTTTCTTATTATCTTTTTTTTTTTTTTTTACTTATACTTTCTCCTCTTCTTTTAATTTTCATTTTTAATTGTTTTTAATATGTAAAAGGTAATTAAAGTTAAGTAAACGTTATTAATTAAACGGTATTATTATATATACAGAATATCATTACATTATGTATGTATATATATTTAATGTTGTGTTAATCTTCTTTGATTTCAAAATTTATTTATTTCTATATATTTTTTTTTTTTTTTGTTAAATAAAATTTCAAATCAAATATGAACAGTAAATATTTTGTCATATATTTTGATAAAGATTAAGTTCGACAACAGTAATTATAACTACATTCAAACACACATATACAACATAAAACGGTAAAAGAATCTTCACAGATAATAATTACAAATTCTATGTAAATTTTATATATACCAGTATCAAAATAATTATAAGGGTATAATAAATATGCCATTACGTTTCCAACACTACAAAGAAGATCAAATAATGGAAAATGTATTTATTCTGGCTGAGGATTGAATTCTGTGTTCATTTAGCTATGTATTTCTATATATCCTTCCTTTCGTCCCTCCTTCCGTACGATAACTCAAAAAATAATTAAGTCACGATTCTGAAATTTTTTAACATTTATTTTTTATAAAAAAAAACCACCTTTGCTACTGAAATAAAACAATTTTGAATGGCGGATTCCAGTAGCTTCCATATAACTTCTTTTTTGAAATTTCCATAATTCAATGTCTATAATTAAGATAGACATCTGAAATTTTATAAAAGATTATGAAGTTTTATAGTGACAACTTTTGTAAAATAGCTGTAGCTGTAATTAAGTAGCTTTAAGTAGTTATAATAACTGTAAAATTTCGTAAAATATGATTAAATTTTATGAAATTGACAGATATTATATTGATGTGGTTATCTTAGGGTTGACACCTTCCTAATTTCTTTTTATAGTGCAAATGTAAATATTTATTTCTATGTATGTATATATAAACCTATATATTTAATTAATATTAAAAATTTATTTGATTTTATAAGAGATTTTCAAAAAATAAATCGTTCCTTGATTAAAAGAAAATATTTAAAATTATTCAGAATTTGTTATTATTTAAAGATAAGATTATAGAAAAAGATGTTTTTTCTACTTACAATTTAAATATGTATGATTGTAGAATTAAAATAATTAAATTAATTTTTGTAATTTTGTATCTATATAACTAAATTTAATATGAAGTAATTAAAAATTTTTAATTATACTGAAAGTTTTAAGGTTTATATATAAAAGTGAATCAGTTTATTAAAAACTTTAACCCTAACAATATTTTCTTATATGATGATATTATAATAAAACCGTGACATTTAAAACAAATAAAACTTTTTCAAGTAATTTTTTATTAATTCATATATAAAGTTATAAATCGTTAATCACGCACTTTTTTCATTAACTTTTTTTTTTTGTTCCTATCCACATATGTTTTAGACCTTTTAAGCTCCCCTTATATATTACACTTATTCCCGTTTGTATATATACATAATATATAGATATGTGATAATGCTATTATCAAATTATTTAATTGACGCAAAACAAAAAAAAAAAAAAAATGCAAAAGTTAAATGACTTTACCTCATCCGCCGCTACGACATTCAACTCATTACAATACGAAAGCTTAACACTGAACAATTTTTAAATAAAATATAAAAAAAAAAAAAACAAAAAAAAAAAAATGAATTATTATCCTTTTCTTAATTATTTATATTTGATATATTTACACATATTATATGTTTTATTTACAGTTATGGTCATAAAAATGAGAACACTATGTATAACATATATGTTATGTTTTATTTTTTAGTTATTATCAATGAAGATTGGAATAGAATAGAGACATTTTCTTTTTTCAATTTGATAGAACTATTAACACTAAATGTTTGTCAATCTTAATTTAAAAACTCGGAGAAAAAATTTATCTAAAATAAAATAATATGTAAAAAAATTATTTTTTAAAATATGCTTTTATCGAAACCAAAATCGCCGCCTAAAAAGTAGAAAATAAAATTGATTGCAAAACTTTAGCTTTTTTGACTGTTATAATATAAAAGTGAATTGCTAGTGCAAGCATTTTGGACTGTTATAATATAAAAGTAAATTGCTGTTCAAAAAGAATTTGAAGTTTTAAAGTTTTTGAATACTAAACAAATGTTGTAAACAAAATAACTTAGCAACATACATAAAAATATTGTATGTATGGATTGTGTTTTGCTTATTATGCTAATACAAAACACCAGGAAAGATCAAAAATATAATGCGTATGTTTGTATGCATGAATAAGAGATAAAAATGTAAGTTTTAAATTGATATATACAAAAATGTATACATATTTTATTCAAAAAATTTTGATGAATAGATAGTTAAAAAAAAAAAAATGTTGCATGTGAACTGGATTCGAACAACATGATCCCCACTTTTGAAACCTGTACACTATCCTCTGCACCATACTACACTTACAAATGTTGCTAACAGATTACGAAGATAATAAAAAGCGTGACAGAATGACAAATAAATAAATAAATAAATAAATAAATAAATAAATAAACCGACAGCGACGAGTTAATATAAAAGCATATAAAATAGCAACTGTTACATTGTTACATTTGATTCGATTTCATTTATTTTCCCTTTATTCAGTTGAAATCAAATAATAGAACTTTTCACCTATAATTCAAAAATTTAGTCAAACAACTTTAAACAAAGTAATAAATAATAACGGTTATTACTCTTTTGAAGCAATTTGTTTTGCTTAGATATTTTTCTTTTATTTTTAATTATCCCAGATCTGGACATATTACGTGAAATTTAAAACTGTTCTGTTTCTAGATTATATTTTAAAAATACGAAATAAATTTCACCATTAATTCATTTTTAAACATACTCGTAATACAATTTTTTAACCGTGGCTGTATTTTTTTTTTTTTTTTGATATAAATAAAAGCAATTCTTCTTTTAACTCCATCTCTTTCTTACCATCTTAATCGGTTGTGAAAAAGGGAAAGGAAAATTCTTAGTACGATTTTGTTTTTATCGTACTTTTTACTTTTCATTTTGTCTTGTCTCAAATAATTGACAAAGAAGGATAGAATTTATAACGTTCATTTAATTATTATAACAATGTAAAATTTCGTTTTATTACACGAAATCTTTACACATATGTACACATGCTCATACATATATTATAATATACATACAATCATTAAAAATCCTTTTTTTTTTTTTTTGTTTGTTTGTATTCTTGAGTCTTTGTCAGTTATCACTGAGTTTGAGTTATTTGGTTGATTGTTTTATTCATTATTCTAAAGTCTAAAGGAAAAAAAAAATGAAATTCATAATATTGCATAGAAAAATTAAATGAAGAATGAGCTACACAGACAGAATAAATAAAATACAAGAGAAAGAAAACATAATAAATAAGAAAAAACAGAAAAACTTGTAAGGATAATAATTGTTGACAGTAGTTTTGCCTTCTGTAAATCCGCACAAAATAAAAAAAAAAATTGTTTCACTTTTGAAAAATAATGTTTTCTTTGAATGACTCAGATATATAGTCAAAATTTAAAGGGGAACTTGATAATAGTGATGGTTATGTTAGTTGGTTAGCACTAACTGTCTCTATATGTATGTATGTTGAATTTTCGGTTTTCCTATAACGTCTCTTTTATGTTTCTATTTTTCCTTTAGGAAAAAATTTCACATATTATTTAATAGACAATGTTACTTTAACTGACGATAAATATGAAACAGTAGTGGCAAATAGTTACAACATACATATATACAAGAACAATCACAATACAATAATAATATTAATTTAGCAAGTAAAAACAACAAAAACAAAACAAAATAAGAAAAAAAAAAAATGGAAACAATAAATCCTTATCCTTAACTATTGCTAAGTTAACATTTAAGGAATAGTGGAAAATTGTTATATTGCAGACATTATTAATATTTAAAATTGTTTACATATAACATTCGTGTATACAGATAACACGCACATTCATTTAATTCATTATTTTTTACCAAGTAATATAAGTCAAAATCAAAACCGAACCAACCACACCGAACCCATCAACAAAATGAAAACATGTAAATATTCACAGGGATAAATAAATATTGTGCTATGTTGTAAATGATAGAAATTTTAGACACATACATATAAATATACGATTATTATATTGGGTGGATATCTTTTGTATTCTGTTTTTAACAATTTAACAATTTATTAAATAATAAGATATCCTGGATAGGTATTGTTATGTAATAAAATTTAAAAAAGAAAAAAAAACTAAAATAATAATAAAAACATAAAAAATGGTAGACGACACGTGTTATAATCAAGTGTATAGTTATTTATGTTTCAAATTGTAGACGATCAATGTTAAAAAAACATGAATATTTTTTGTTGCCAGACTATTGAAAGAAATTGGAATGAACGATTAATTAAAGAGATTAAAATAAATATTTTATTCCTTATGGAAAAATTATACAAAAAGAAAATAGTAATGGGAATAAAAAGATTTCTTAGTATCTTGTGAAAAATTTTAAATATATGTATATGTATATGAAATTTTTGCTAGAAATGATCTTAGTTTTTATACATGAGCAGTTTAAGTTTTAAATAAAATTATTAAAATTTTTGATGCAGCGCATTTAGGATATAAAAAAAACATACGTATTGCCGAAATACTAATTAATATATTAGAGTATTTAGAAGCTGCACATCTACTACAACAATACTTATGAAAAATTTTTAACAAATGAAAATTTCAGTCCATGTAAATAAATTTCAGAACAATTGAAACTATTACTATCTGACTGAACTCTAATGTACAACCTGACATAATGTATGTAGAATATATGAATTAACAGTAAACGGTCTTAAATCTTCGATAATCAATTTATTTAATCTGGGATTTTCTGATCCAAATCTAATTTGTGCAGGTACATACATTTATTTTTACATAACAGTCGAGGCCCCTGATTATATTAATTTTCTGTTACTATAATAAAAATTTGCAAAAATTTAATTTTCTCGACCTCATTTGCATTTTTTGTTTAATAATGCAAGATTTTTTTTATTCAAACATAAGATTTAAAGAGAAAAGCCAGATTTTGTCATTGTAAGATATTGTCGTGTAGCTTTTTTATACCATTTTCCATAATTTTATGAGTTGTATTTTTTTTTCATAGCTTCTTATATACGAACATAATTCAAGGATATTAAATATATTTACCATTACGTTTGTGACCCGTTAAAGGAAACGGAATAGATATGAAAAACGATATTGTTATTCAGCATTGAACTCTGAATAAATCTGAGTGAAGTTTTTACCTTTTATATTTTATATAAATGCTCTAATTTCGTTATTAAAATTTAGTGGATTTGAGTAGCTGCCATACAACTTCTTTTTATATATGAGTGTAACATAGTATCTATAATTAAGTTAAATATCTGAAATTTTATATGCTAACGACTTTGCAAAATTGAGTTTGTCCAAATTAGCAAATTCGGTTAGCTGCAAAATTTATATACTCATATCTCGGTATATTTAATGAAGCTGGACATCTATAATTTTGGAAGAGATGAAAAAGAATTATTTGGTTTAGAGAGCATCGAGCTGAGTAACTTTCATGCCTCTCAAAAATTCTGATAAATATATCTCGAAATTTAATGAAGTCAGGTAGATATACCTTTAATTTGATAAAATATAATTAAATTTCATGAAAACAACATATTATAATATTATGTTTGTGCGGGAATCGTATAGTCAGCGCAGTCATTTCTATATTTTCTCCTATTATATTATATAGTATAGTAGTAAGAAAAATCAAATTGTTTTTCATCATTTTTTAAGTTTTTTTATCAAACGTTTTATCATACGTTTTATAGATTAACTAGACGTTTTTTTAAACTTATATGTCCTTTTGTATACAAACATAGCTTTCCAGTACACTACGGTATCCATAGTAAAGTACAGAAAGGGATGAGTTTTACTTTTATATTAGTAAAATAAATTCATTTCAACATGATTTCATTATTAATATTTTCTTCTTTTATAAAGGTAAATAAAAAATCTAATTAGGATATGTTGTTCATTTATTTTGTCCGAACACTTTAGATTCTTCCTTCTTTGATTATAATATTTCTAAAATATACTTACACCCAAAACTAGTAGTATGAACATCGCGAATGTGGAACCATCTTCCACCTCATGTGTTCCCCAGAATTGATGATGATTATATTTACAATGTACAAAGATTCAAGATGAATATTAACAACTTTGTTCACAATATGCCTGCCAATTTGAAATCTATTTTCATTCCTTAACTCAATTTCCTATGACGAGGCAGTACAATAGTACTAAAGGTCGTTTAACCTATTGTTTGGTCAAAAAAGGGAGGTGATATTTAGGGTTGGGTTAAAGTTCCACACACTCATAGAGGAATCGTGCTCGTTTTCACTCCTCTATAGTGTCTTAAGATGATTACCACCTACCCTTGTAAAAAAAAAAGAAGATTTAAACCCTTACTTTTTAAGAGTTTTTTTTTTTTAATGAATCAAAAGCATTTAAAAATACTAATCTTTTACTTACTCATATTATTGGTTTATAATCGTATTCTTATAATTAACATCTTCAAATTCTCTATCATATTAATAGTCAACAACATATTAAAAAAAAAAATTATTTATTCGAAAAAAAAAATTCTTGTCTTGTATATAAAATTCGAACCTTACAAAATTGGAATACATGTGAAAAATTTATAAGACTTTTTCAAAGATCAGAACAATGAGCCTATTAAAAATGACCATAAATTCGAGACTTTCAAAATGTGAAAAAAATGTAAAAATTATTTAAATCTAAAAAAAAACCCTATAAAATAATTGTATCGTTCATTGAAAATTTAGTAAATGAGTAATAATATTTTTAAAGCAGGAAAAAAACTACCAGAATAAATTTAAAGATACCCAAAATATCCTGAAAAATTATATTGAAACAAAGAATATTGTTTAAATCTGACGTTAATAAATTATATAATTTTTGAAATATCCTATTTATTATTTCTTTATACTTATTTCCTGTTTTTGTTTTTTTTTTTTTTCATTTCCTGATTCATAACTTTCTGATTCATTTGTCATCATGTTGGAAAATTCAGTTTTAAGCTGAAAGAAACAAAAAAAAAAAAAAAAATGAATAGGGAGAAAATTTTTACCAAAGTTGAATTGAAATCAAAATTTTTTCATTTTTTTTTTAACCAAAGAGTATAGTAATGAAATGTTGGAACTTCTCCAAAAATGAAATTAATTTTCAATGCGAAATACATTGTACTAAAATAAAACCAAAAACAAAAAAGAAAAACAAATAAAAATGACTTGGAAGCGAATAAAAGAAAAGATCTTTAGAAGTATTTTTTTTTTTTTTGTTTTGTTAAACAAAAAAATTATAAAGAACGTCTAAGACAATAAATTTATCTGTTCTAGAAAAAAAATAAAAAAAAATCTTATTTGAATCTTATAATTTTGTTTTTATTCTTATTTTATAAATATAAATATATATGTAGGTATATATTTCTTATATATTTATATGTATTCATTTTTGTAAAGGCACCATCCCTTCATAAATCAAACAATAAAAATAAAATCCTGACAGGAAATTTAAGGTAAAACTAAATTTCATGGAGAAAAATTCGTGCGAAATTAATACGATATAAAATATTTAATGTATGTAATTTACATCAACAAATCTTCTAGATTTTATAGATACATTTTATATACCTATAACCTAAATAAATTTCGTAGCTTTTTACAATAAAATTAATAAACAAATTCTGAAACAGTTTCTTTTCATTTCTTTGAATTTGGAATAAAAATGTTATCCTTCCAGAACATTTTTAGCACATTTCCAAAAAAATTTTGAAAAAATGTGCTTATTAGTTTCACTCTGTCCGTCCGTGCGTCCGTCCGTCTGTTTACAAAACTTCTACACCGTTAAAGAGAGAGAAAAAAAATTTTAACCATGGGTAGGTCTCATGAAAAAAATAATTTTGTGGAACAACTTTTTCATGTAGCCCCATCCATTACGGAGCTACAGCACCTCAAACTTTGAAAAAGCCCTATTTTTGAATGCATATATCTTATGTTCTGCTTAAGATTCTTTCAATCGGAAAACGTCATTCGACAGGTATTTTTTTTTAGTTTTATAAATTAGTATCAAAATTATACAATTATTTTAAATTTAGTATTTAAATTTACCGTTATGTGAAAACCAAATTTTGCATGATCTTTTTACTTTCATAACTCCGGCACGCTTTTAGATAGAGGCTTGAAGTTTTGAGGCAAGAAAGAACTTTTAGAATTAGTATAAGTTTGCTCAGAAAATTTTTTTGGCCCACCCCCTGTTTATGAGCTATTAGGGCTCAAAAATTGAAAATTTGCTATATTTAAACATCTACACATTTTACTTCGAAAAGATATAAAAATTAAAGCTCAGTAATATATTTTAAAGGTTTATTTTAGTTATATAGCGTTCCAGAGTTACAGCTCTTCAAAATTGCGAAAAAGCTCCATTTTCAGATGTATATATCTCAGACTCTGCGTAATAGTTTTGCAATCTAAAACCGCGAGAAGACCGAAATATCTACATAAAGCAATATCAAAATTATGCAATATTTTGTAATTTACTATTTAAATTTTCCGTTATGTGAAAACCATATTTTGCATGAAATTTCTTTTTTCATAACTCCGGCACGCCTTTAGATACGAACCTGAAATTTTGAGACAATAAAGAACTTTTAGAATTAGTATAGGTTTTCTTACAAATTTTTTTTGTACCGGTCCCTGTTTAAGAGGTATTAGGGCTGAAAAATTGAAAATTTGCTATTTCTAGGCACCTGTAACTTAAGGACCTTAACAACCCTTAAGCACGCTAATCTTCAAATTCGACAACCAAGGTTCTTCGACTTATAAGTAGTATAAGACCTTGGTGGTCGAATAGTTAAAAGCATGGCTTTTTAAGCAATGAAGTACCGATTTAAAATTTTCGCTCTGATCACAAGCCATCCTGGATGACTTTTCTTACGATGCAACATGCTTACTACGTATCTTAAGCTTCGTTAAGTAAGCTGATACGTTACTTAAGCCATCATCAATAACAAAAAATTAAAAAACTATAAATCCACATAATTCTACTGGTAATAAAATTTTGCGATTCTTTTAATTTTTGTTACATTAAAAAATATTTTTTACTGCACTCCTTTTAAGTTAAATCAATTCAAAATCACACTTTTGTGAATTAAAGTTTGTTAATTTTTACCTATACTGATTCTATAAATTTCACTCCAAATTCTCTTGCACCAAATTAGATTCTTTAGAGTTATAAAGAAAAAAAAAGTTGCTTTAATTATAATTTCTGTTCCTTTTTATTCAATTCAAGTAAAAACAAAAATTTTTTTTCCTGTATTATTTTGTTTTTTCTTAATTTATATGTATGATGAATCATCACTTCCCATGTTGTGTCTACTTATTTCCCAATTTCTAAAAAAATGATAAAAAAAATGTAAAACCTCTACTAAAAATTTAAAAAAAAAAAACTGGAAATACTCCGTCGAATTCCAATGAGTAAGAAATATTTCTTCAACGAATAAAGTCAGAACGGTTTAAGCCTTAATAAACAAACAAAAAAATTTGAAAAAAAAAACCATCATAAAGAACAAAAACCTCGGGATTATGCTAGTGTTTATTTTTATGTCGAATCCCTTTAAATCATTATAAATTGGAGTTTTTTTGACTGGATTTGTTTTAATTTCAGAAAGGCGAAAAGTTGGGTTGAAGGAATGCAGGCACAGATCGTAAATAAAAGAAAAAGGATAATGTTTATGATTGGTGTTCTGTGACCACTTTTCACTAAAAAAAAGAAACCAATAGGGGCGTAAATATTTTCAAACAATGGGGATCAATTTAATCATTTTTTTTTGTTGCTGAGTTGTGAAGATTTACTAAAAAAAAACAAGAGAGGGAATTCATGAAGTTGATTATAGAAATGAGCTTAATGGTGTTAATGGTGTACTGAACTAGAAAGTAAAAAATAAAATACATTAAATATTTTTTTTTTTTCATTAAATTGCAAGAGACGTGATCCATTGTACGGATGTGTAGTATAAAGAAAAAATTTTCCTGCTTCAGTGTCTAAAGACTTCAATTTATATTGAAGAATTTTGGGTTTTCAAATCTGTAATCCTCATCTTCTGCAAAAAAAAAAAACAAAAAAAAAAAAACTGTGAATGAAATGAAAATGCATGAAATCAATTAATTTGATTAAAAATTTTCAACACGTTTTTTGAATTATGCTGTTGAGTGATTTTTTTTTTTTTTTTTCACTCTGTGCAAGTTTTTATATTGGTCGCTCGGTTGTATGGTAGGAGCTGGCTACTGTTACTGAATTCTAAAGTGCTGAACTAATATTTATTATCATAATTAAAGAGTAGGAATTGTGATGATTATTATGTTTACGGTAATATTTATGTAGAGCCAATATATATATATATATACAATATATCCTTTTTTATATCAAGTTATTTTGTTAATGTTATTGTACGGATTTATCGTAATATAAATGCGACCTCTACCTTTATTCGGGACATTTTACATTTTTTTTTTATTTTTTCTAAAGAATTAAAAAAAAAGAAATTTCAAAAGCACTCGAGTTGAGTTTCAATTATAATAGTTTTATTAAATAGGGTTGAATGACTATTCGATTTTAAATTTATGTTAAAGGAATTATGAAAGTCACACTTTGGGATGGAAATTAGAAAATACAAAAAGAAAAAAAAAATTGACATTTACAGAGAAATTTAATTAATTTTTGGGAAAAGCATGTTTTTTTTTTTTTTAAATTTCACTCAAGATTTGAATTAGGTGAATGAACAGAAAAAAAAAAAAAAAACTTAATTTAGCAAGAAATGAAAAATTATTGAAAATGTTTTTCTTTTCTTTCTTTTCCTAGAATTAAATAAAAGAAGAGTTCAAAAAATCAATTTACTTTTAAGGTTATTTATTTATAAAAGTTAACTTTAAAAATAAAAGGGTTTGTAGTGTTATACTGAGTTTGCTAAGATTCATTTTAATTTCTATATAACTAAAGAATTAAATATCCTTTAAAATAAATCAAATTTTGTTAATGTTAAATTTTATTTTTAGTTTCTTATAATCCTTAAATGAAACTTGATGTTATTATCCTGTTAATATAATATCTTCTTTCAAAAGTCAAGACTGAGGTAATACAAAATTTTATTGATAAGTAGTAATATAACAATTGTATTCAAATATTAGACTAAAACATCAAAGGTAAAGAAAATATCCTTAAAATGACAATTACTAATATTTACTAAAACACAATTTAATAGAACAGTCTCCCGTTTTTTTTAGTTTATAACATTTTATTCTATATTCTATATTTTATTTTTGTTTCTATTAGATTTAAAGTTTTTGAAGCATTTTAATTCTTTAGGATTGTTATCCTTTTTGTTAGAAGATATAATGCTTAAAAAGGCAAAGTGCAGAATGTTATTTATAAGTACTTTTACAGTGAAGTAAAGTACTCTAATTGCTTTCTTTTAATTATTCTAAAATTATAATTAATTCAATTTTAATCATAATATGTTACAAAACCACCTAGGTAGAATATTTTTAATATATATTTCATACCCCTTTTAAATCGATAGTGTGAATATGAAAAGTTTTGAATTAAAAGTTATATATATATTTTATACATAACTACAACATTTAATTAAATTAAATTTCATTTGCATTTACAACAATATCATTGATTAAATTAACAATTTTTGTTTTACTTTTAAGTGGACTTGTGAAGGAATTAGAGCTGAAAACTAATCGGTTTTAATGTAACCCTCTTTCAAAAAAAAAAAAAAAAGCAAAAACAAAAACCTTATTAAAATAAAAACGCTTCTTATCTTTATCTACATTAAGTCTGAAATTAACAAGATTTCAACCCACGAAATACTTACACGTGTACTTATAATTATACAAAATTTCATTATTTAATACCTATATAATATACCTACATTGTTATAGTACATAAATTTATGTATCATGTATAAATTTATATATAAGTACATAATATAATATAATATTAGAAATGTAATCATTAAAGCGAATAAAATATGTCACTAAGTACTTATTTTTTTTACTGCTTGTTGACTGACATTTGACTTGGGGTGCATTTGCTTCTGTTTTATTATGTTTCATTATTTTTCGTTTTTTTGTTTTTTTTTTTTTTTGAAAAAGTGACTTAAATTACAGATTATATTATTAAAATTAAATGAAAAATAAGAAAAATAAAAAAAAAATATAGCCTCTTTGTATTTCAAAAGAAAAACTCCGCTTCGCATCAAAAGGTAACAATAAAAGAAAATCTTTTCCACAAAAAAAAAATTTTTTTTTTTTTTTATTTTACAATTTTCTTAAAGCTAATAAAAACTTTACAATTATGAAAATTGCAATAAGAAATCTACAAAAGCATAACAATTTTCTTTTCTTTTTTTAATAATATTCATTAAAAAATTTTAAACTTTAAAACAGTGTCTGTTTGTTGTTTTAAGATTTTTTTTATCAAGAGAATTTCATTTTTTTTTTAAATATAACGGAATTTCCTCTTCAATTTTTCTGATATAATACAACGAATTTGGTATATCAATTTAATAGTTTCTATTTCTTCGTGCTTTTGCTATTTTCTATACTAAAAACAATTATTTATCCGAAATCTAATTTCAAAGCTATTGACATTATGAATAAGAAAAGATGATGGAAAATTTTCTGATAAAACAATTATGTTCTACTTCATACTTAACAGTTTTTCCGAACAAAAGTGTGGATAATATTTTAATGTGAAAAGATAACAAACAAGGTAGAATGTAAACCAACGGTTTTTAAAAGCGCACATTTCCAAAAGGCAATACAAATTGTTTAGAATTGTGACTTGCACAAAAATTTGAAAATTTCATTTAATGAGAAAAAGCGTGAAATTAGACTTTTCTGGATTTTGAAGGACTGCAAGTCCGGAACCCTATATAACTAAGAAAAACCGTTAACACAAGTAAAAATATATTACTGGAGCTTTAAATTTTATGTCTTGCGAAAGAAAATTTGGTACAGGTGCTTACGTTACAGGTGCCTAAAAATAGCAATATAGGTGCCTTAATAGCTCTTAAGCAGGGGTCGGTACGAAACAATTTTCTAAGGAAACTTATATTAATTGTAAAAGTTCTTTCTTGTCTTAAAATTTCAGGTTCATATCTCAAATCGTGCCGGAGTTATGAAAAAAGAAATATCATGCAAAATTTGGTTTTCACATAACGGTAAATTTAAATACTAAATTTAAAAAATATATATAATTTTGATATTGATTTATAAAGGTAAAGAAAATTTCTGTCAAATGGCGTTTTCAGATTCAAAATATATTAAGTAGAACATGAAATATACAAAAATAGGGCTTTTCCAAAGTTTAAAGGGCTGTAGTTCCCTGATGGATAAAGCTACATGAAAAAATTGTTCCACAAAATTTATGTTTTATGAGACCTACCCAATTTTTTTTCTCTATCTTTAACAGTGTAGAAGTTTTGTAAACAGACGGACAGACTGAAACTAATAGGCACATTTTTTTCAAATTTTTTTTTGATCTGGTAAAAACTGACAACATTCTAAAGTCGTAAACTCTTTTTTTTTTAAGGGAGTTTGGAATCTTGCAAAGACACCAAAAATTTCACCTTGGTAGTGTCAGACGCAGTATATTGGCTAGGGAGTAGAGATAGGAGAGGAAAGTTTTTAATTATCAAACTACATTAGAGTGGAACTGAGTGTTAGTGCAATGAGATTAAATTTCCACTTAATTTTCAGTATGAAGATGATTACATGTACTCAGTTGTCTAAAAGTTACAGAAAACTTTTTCCTACCCACAAAGAAATTTTTGAGTACTATAATAAAAAACAAAAAAAAAATTTCATTTCAACATTTTTTTCTTTTCTTTCTTTTTATTTGCTGTATAAAGTTTTTTTTGTGCCCGTCTTAAATAAACAAGAAAATACAAAAGTAAAGTACACGCTTTTACACAGGTAAGTATTTTATTTCAAATTAGTCCGATGAGAGCCAGTAATTTTCCATTTAAAATAATTTTCTTCTCATTTCCTTGAATTATAAGCATAGCATCTAATATATATATTAACACTAACCACAAACTATTAAATGGGGGAAAAGATTAGCACAGAGTAATCCATGACTGTAATATGAGATTATATAATACGGTACGTTTACTTTAATTAATGCTCAGGTGGTTTTTAATAAAACAAAAAAAAAAAGATAAAATAAATTATATGGAACTTTGTAGTAATGTATGTAACATAATAATAAAAGAAAATTTTGAAGGAATTCAAAAGAAAATTTTTAGAAGAAAAATTTACCGTCATATGGAAATTTTATTTTCCATTATCAGATATAATGTAAGAAGAAAATTACCTGAGAAAATTCAGAAATTATTTTAAATTCAGTTCAAATTATTTATAGAGATAATAAATTTTGTCAAATTTTTCAATTGTATGAATTAATTTTAAATAAATTAATATGAAAAATTAAAATAATAATTTTATAAAAGCGATATTTGAATTAAACTTGTATCAAACTTGTCAGAGCAACAAAATTTATTTGAAAATTAGTTTAAGGCAACATTATTGAAAAAAGGAAAACAAATTGGTAAAAAATCAATAATCACTACGAATAAGGATAAAAACAAAATATGTTGGAAGACCAATACGAGAATAAAAAAAAGAAAAAAAGAAAAAATCCAAATATCAAAAATAAAATAAGCATGTCAAGGATTCATAGTTTCATTTTAGCTAAAAACTGTATTGAATGAAAACTTTAATTTGAAATCTTGTGCTATTTTTAGAGGACAATAGAGCGCAATCCATGATTCTTCTATATATATTTTTCGGCTGGGTGCAATTAAGTCTATGGCAAAACTAAAAAAAAACAAGACAGACCAACGGTTTTGAAAAGCGCACATTTCCAAAATACAATACAAACTGTTTAGAACTATATATAATGACTTCGACCAAATTTTCAAAATTTCATATATAAGAAAAAATGTGAAAATATGACATTTTTGCAATATTGAGGGGCCGTAAGTCCGGAACTCTATATAACTAAGAAAAACCGTTCACACACGTAAAAATATATTATTGAAGCTTTAATTTTTATTTGTTGCAGAAGAAAAATTTGCACAGGTGCCTAAGTTACAGGTGTCTAAAAATAGTCCGCTTTTTTTTCATAATGAAATAAGTTCGACAAGTTAAAAATTAAATAATTTCGATTAAATTCAACATTAGAACTTATTTCACTTTTTAATTTCCAATTAGAATGAGAAATAAAACCTAACGCAGAATTTCGCGAATTAGACCTTATTTTTCAATTCAATTTCGAAATAAGATCTATTAGGCATTATTGCTATAGGCTTTATTGCACACTGTCATTTAAACAACTTTATCAACTATGGTCACCATTCAACATGTGGAGAATCTTTAACAATTAGAAAAAATACTAATATATATCTCTTGCATAAAAGAAAGAAAATTTTATGAAATATTAATAAGATATCTATCAAATTGGCTATCTATCAATAGGCGTGAATTTATATAATTCTATATACTTATTGACTTTATTTAAAAGTTTAAAAAATATTTTATTTAATTAAATCAATTAGTTGCAGTTGCAGTTTTAGTTCAATTAATTTTTATAATAAGTCCTCTTTAAATTAAAATCAAAAATATTTTGAATAAATAATAATAACTGCTATATTGGAGCTACTTTTGGTTATCTCATATAAATAGAAAGATGCTACAGATTACTGAATGTTGTAAACCACTGATGTTCTTAACTCTGTAGCATATAAAATAATAATTAATGACTATTAAGTGAGTAAGAATCTGACACCACCAACGGAATATTCTTGGGCTCTTTGGAAGATTCTCCCCTCGAAGATTCCCCTTTTTTAGGAAAATAAGGAAATAAATTGCAAATAAATTGTGGTAATAAAAGTACACAATTTCTTTTCATAAATTTTATCGATTGCTACTTAAAAAACAAACTTATTACAATGTAAATAGTTAGAACTTATTGAAAACTTATTGGAATATAATTAATAAAAAAAAATTAAGAATTATTAACTCAACTTTATGATTTACCTCAAAACCCCAGCTAAAAATAAAAAATTTTAATCAATATTTTTAATTAACACTTTATAACTCACAATTTGATATTATAAATATTTACTTATAATTTTTTTATCATTAAAAGAATTCTTTTTAAAATGGAAATTTTCCTATAAATTTTTCAGTTTAACACAAAACAAAAAAAAAAAAAAAAAAATTCATAAATATTTGCAACATGATTGCATCCAATACAGATATACAACAATATAAATTACATCGACATCCAATAAATTGAATTTTTTATTATAATGAATAAAATTACTTTGATTACATAAATAACAATAAAAATTAATTTAATAAAAATAGTAAAAATGAAAAAAAAAAAAATATATAATTACATATTTATTTTTCCTTTGAGAATTTTCTTTTTTGTTTTTTTAATTTTTTTTTTTTTTTTTTTTGTATATTTAAGAATTTTTTATTAAAAATTTGATTAATATAATAAAATATTGATTCAGAAATTTTTTTTACTCTTTGAAAAAATGAATTGTTTTTTTATAATTAAAACACAAAAACCAATTCGTGATTATATTTTTATTTTTTATGTATATTATATATATATATATTTATATATACTCGTATTATGTATATATAAAATACTAAGTAATTGATTTTTGTTTAATTCACTGCGCTTTTTTATGAAAAAATGTTGTAAAAATTAGCTTATTAGTTTTAATCTGTCGCGATGTCTGTTTGTTTTCAAAACTTCTACATCGTTCAAGATAGTACACTGAAATTTTAAAACCATGAATAGGTTTCTTAAAAAAAACAACAACATTTTTATGTTGCACTACCTATCCATTATCGTTATAGATCGGTGCCTATTAGTTTCACTCTGTTCGTTCGCCCTTCTGTCTGTTTAACTTGTACACTGTTAAAGATAGAGCAATAAAATGTTAACCATGGGTAGGTCTCATAAAAAAATGAATGTTGTAAAACAACTTTTTAATATAACCCCATCCATTACGCAACAATAGCGCCTCCAAATTTGAAAAAACCTTATTTTTAAATATATATATATTTATATATCTCAGGTTTAAATTAACATTTTTTCAATCTAAAAATACCAAATAACAGGATATCCTATTAACTTTATAAAACAATGGAAAAAATATACAACTTTGTATTATTTAATATTAACCGTTGCGTGAACTATATTACCGTTAATAATTTACCATTATATAAAAATAAAATTTTGTAAGATTTTGCTTTTTTAAATAACTTCGGTGCGTATTTGGGCATCTTTGGTATTTATGCAATTTTTTTTTAAATAACACGCAACATTTTAAGCTTTCAAATTATATTTTAACATAATGTAGAATTTTTTAATTATATAAAGGGTTGCCTTATAACTGATGAAAGCATCTCTTGATTTTTACATATAAAATTCTGAGAAAATTTACAAATTTTGGTGTAATTCGCCATTCAGAATTCTTTGTATGAACTTTTGAAAAATGTGCACTTTTAAAATCCTTTGATTTTAAATGCTTCCTTGTTTTTTCTTAATTCTCATTATATAATCACGTATTTTTAATTGATAAGGAAATTCATGTTGGATATTTTATTCAATTTTATTCATATTTTTTTGTTTTTAAATTTTCCTATACATACTTCAGATACTAGGAAAGTGGGAAGGAATCTTTAAAGATGAAATAAGAGTTTAATTTTAAATTCGAAAATAAAAAATATGAAAATCTTAAAATTTAAGATTTAAAAATGAAAATTAAGTTTTATGTTAGTAACGAAATATATTAATTATTAGTGATTAAAATCAATGGCAGAGAAAAAACTTTATTTTTTAAAATATAATGAAGTAACTTCAATAGGACCTTTGATATTTTTTGTAGGATGCTTAAATTTTCTTGTATTAAATAATATTTTTAATGCAGTTAAACGTATGTTAAATTTCTACTAACGGAAGGACTTATTCGTTCTGAAAAATTCTAAAAAGTAGATAATATTTCAATATTGACTGTATTTTATTATTTATACAAAAAGCATATTATGTAGGTAAAATCAAAAATGAAATTCAAAAATTAATACCTATTTAAATAAAGAAAAGTTCAAATAAAGTTTAAAATTAAATGGCCAAAAGATTTTACTTCTACAATGTCCTTAGAAATGTTCATAAGATGCGAAAAGAAATAATTTCATATTTTACAAATTTAACTTCATTACAACATTTATTTTTGTCTGACACCATCACACTTTCACTACTAAATCAAATATTATGTTTGAAGTAAAAGCTTTTCAACTATTTTGTGGTGTGTGGTGTAGTATGGAAAAAGAAAAGTAATTATTTTTGCTATGCTTATGTAATAAGATATAGTTTGTTTGTATAATGTAATATAAGGTAATTATAAGGCAATATAATGTAATATAAAAGAAAAACTTTGAAATTTAATGGGTCTCATTTAAAAAAAAAAAAACATAACAAAACAAAACATTAAAAAATAACGTAATAAACTATAAAGCGATATTCGAAATTTATTGCATATATCTAAGGCGGCATTTAAATAATATGTAAAAAAGCCTAGCAGTAATACTGATGTTAAATCGAAAGCAACGATAATAATTTTATGTATAACATTTAAATTGAAATAATAATAAAATTATTTATAAACTCAAAAAAACAAAAAAAAAAAAATTAAAAATTTATAAAATATTCTGTTGGCGTACGTACATTTAATTTTTTTTATATTTTCATATAACATAACATTATAGTGAAATTTTAACATAGCCACTAGCATACTAAAATTTCATACAAAATATAATCAATAAAACCACAAAAGTAAGAAAAAAACAAAAACAAAAGTGTCTTTTTCATAAGTTCTTTTCTCTATAATTTTCATCTCCTTTTTACTTTCATTCTATTTATTTTTTTTTTTATAATTACATTCCAAGGATTTAAATACAGTTATCTTGATAATAGTACTCAGGTGCTTTAAACAGAAACATTATGAATAAAAAAAAAACAAAAAAAACAAATTCGACTTAAATGTCATTTAAGTACTTTATTTTTTTTTTTTTTTTCTTCTTGTCCAAATATTCTAATATTACAAACCATTACCATTACCATAAAGTTACCATTTTATCATATATATATAAGAGAAAATTTTTTATCAAGTAGAAAATTTTTCTACTAGCAATTTACTACAATTTAAAAAAATTTGAAAAATACAAAAACAAAAAAAAATTATTTTATCCTTTCTTCTTATCAGCAAAAAATAAGTTTTGTATTTGAATTTTAATACCAAGACCATTATTAAAATTTTTTTTTTTCTTTTAAATTTGACTATTTTTTACATTGTGTACCTATTTTTTTTTTTTTTTTTGTTTTTTTAACAATTTGCATTAAAACTTTATATTAAATTAAAATATTCAGAATTTATTTTTGGTACGCTAACGTAAAATACATTGAGAAAATAAAATAGAAACAAAAATAAACAAGGAAAAACAAGGAATAAAATAAAATTTTCATTTCTACTTAAAAATACGAAAAACAACAAAATACAAAAAAAAACAAAAAAAAAAAAAAAATTAGGAAAATCTTTGAATTTAAATGAATAAAATTTAAATAAATATCCGGGCTCTTGAAAATTCAAAGAAAAATTAAAGTATTAAAATGTGAAAAAAAAAAAAAAAATTTTTGTATAAAGAAAAAAACTTAATAGAATTTAATTAAAGTAGTCCTTAAATATTTTTATTTGCTTTTCTAAATAAAAGAAAAATTCAAATTAAAAGAAAAAAAAAAAAAAAATAAAAAAAAAAAAAAGGAAAAGAATTCAATTGAAAACAAATTTAAATTTTCATTTAAAATTAGTTTCTTTAACTTAATTTAATAATTTGTTTAATAATTTTTTTTGAAAAAAAAAAAAAAAAAAACAAAATTTAAGGATTCAAGATTAAGAATATTCAAAATGAATTGGAAAGCTATAAGAAAATTTTATTTTCTTTAATTTAATAAAATTCCATTTTTATATACTTTGAATACCTTTCTTTTATAATATGGAAGAAAGTTAAAGAAATTTAAAAGTACCTATCCAAAATATATACATTTATATTTCTTTTAATAAGAAAGTTGATCCCTATAATGTTTAAACTTTATTTAAAGTAGCTGTTATTAAATATTTATATACAGTCAACACTCCCATGACGCCATATAGATACGTTCCTGGAAAAGTTTGTAAGAATCATCAACTTCATATAAAAGTATAAGGATTCGGTTCCAAAAAAAAAATTGCGTTTTAAATTAATCAAATAAAATCTTTATTTAGTCGAAATTCATGATGTCTATCCATCTTCAAATTAAAACTATAACGAAAATTAACAATTCAAATTTTTAAAAATTAAAAAAAATAAAAAAAAAAAAATAAAATTTTCTAAATCAAATGAATATTTATAAAAGTTTGAAACAAAATATAAAATATGTAATTTTTTATCAAATAATTCTTTATCATATGCTAATGAGCGAATTACACTGTAAACATTTCACTATGTTCAGTTCTATGTCATGATTCAATCATGTCAATTGAATCTTATGTCAAGGTGAATCTTATGGTTGTTCATGAATAATTTGTGGATCAAATTGGAAAACCCTTTATAAGCTAAAAAAAAAATATTAATAAAAAAATCGTGTTGTAGGAAAAAAATACACGATACGCGTTATTGTAGTGTCGCGATGTAGGAGAGTTAACTGTACTTTAAATTGGAAATTCAAACTTAATAATTTATGGTAGAAAACTTAATATTTAACAATGGCCTATGTTAGACTACTATATAAACTACTTTACCATGAAGACAAAAATACTTTAACTTAAATATTATTAAAATGTATAAAAGGTTTTTTTTTTTTTGTTTTTTTGTTTTTTTTTTATTTTTTATTTAGATCTTATAAATATAACTTACAAAACAAAATTTAAAAATATCAGTTTACTTCTTTGTTTTTATAATTAATTTTAAGATCTAAATAATTAAAAATAATTTTAATCTTCTATGTAGGTGTTTTCTAACCACCAATAATTTCTACTAATGTTTTTGTCCCTTTCTGGTATATGTCCGTCAAATTTCAACATCGAATAATCTACGTTTCACGGAATATAGTCAATGATCTTCCACGTGGCCCGCCCATTATAATGAAATAATAAGGGAACATGGTTTTGATCTTGAATGTAACCATTTGAATCTAGAGGTATATAAAAAAATTCCGGTGCAATGAATCCTGTATTCATGCTGTATCTTATATACTCATAATTATGGTAATAAATATTTGACACTAGATTATTTTCCGTTACTTGTAGAGTTCTATTAAAATAAAGGTATAATTATTTAGTTTAATTGCTAAATCTTGATGTTTCTTATACTTATACATATATTTTCTTTTATTTGTTTTTTCGCAATATCAGTAGTCGTAGTCAGGATTAAAGTTTTCATAATAAATATTGAGTAAATTAAAATATTAAAGAAATGGGAATAGCGTATCCTAACTAACGGCGTTGAATATTTTGATTATAGATTGATTGCAGAGAAAAATCTTACCCATACACAATACATATACATTTGTGATTATTTATATAATATTTATTAGGATTATCTTGATTTGACCATAATGAGATTACATATTTGTTTGAAAAAAATTGGAACTTTTTTTTTTCTTTTGACAAACAGGCAAAGATTAGGTAATTAGGAAGTAGTTAGAATTTTTTATTAATAGTGTGTTATAAACTAATAATTATATAAGATTTTTAGTATTCCATTGAAGAAATAAAAAATTGTTCAAATTGTTTTCTTATAAATTTTTAAAGAACTTCTCATTTCTCACCAATTTTAAATATAGATAATGAAATTTTCCCTATGTCGTTTTAACGTGTTTTTTTTATTATAAGTAAATAATAAATTAATTTTAGCTTTATTTAAAATATCAAATTGCTTTTTTATTCATTTTTTTTTTTTTATGTTAGCTTGATTACGTTTGTGATCGTTGAACAGCCTATTCGATCAGAGTTGGTGTTAAGCTTCCCTAAATTAATGCCATGATGATACTACTTTGACTTGAAGAAACTTCACGCTCTCTACAGCGTCAATCTCTATGCAAAATCTATAGTTAAGATGCAAATACATACCTAATCTTCTTGTTTGCCTATCAATAAGACAATGGTTCGTAATAACACCAATCGATATAGAATAGGATATTTTACGGTACGTTTGTTTCGCAATTTTCATGATGAATTCTTGACATCTTGATTTATAAAGTAAACAAGCTCATGCTTTATTTTATGTATTTTTTGTTACCGTCATTGGAAACATAAAATCAGACAGAAGTCAATGTAAAAAACTTTAACTAAATTTACATATATACTTGGTTGAAATCTTTACATTTAATTGAAAGCCATTCTGTCTAACTATTCAAAGACAAAAAACTACAAAAGTTGTTGCAGTTACTGTAGGTGTAAAACTGAAAAAATTATAACAGAAGCTTAAAAAGACTCTTAATATTCAAATATTTGTAATCTAAAACATAATTCTTATAATATAACACAAACTAGAAACTTTAATTAAAAAAACTGAAATCTTATAAAAAAAAGTAAAAGACCGATGAAAAATAGAAAAGCTTTTAAATTTCTTAACAAACTATAAACTGTTTACATAGAAGTTTTTTTTTAAATCTATTTATAAACTTTCAAATATCGTTTTTCCCCATAATTTTCTTTTAATCCTTTAAATCATTCAAATTTTAACCGAATTCAATAATATCAAATAACAAATGGTTTCAGTTATGCAATCAATTTGCATTAGTACAAATTATAAAACTTAGAAGGAATATGTTACCCTTTTATATTTTTTTTTTAAATAATAAACCATCAGACAAGCAACCAGCAGAAATTTCAGAACTTAATCAGAATTATGTATTTAAAATTAGTAATACCAAACTACCAATTTTTCTGATAGGTATATAATAACAATAACTATTAGAAAAGAAAAAGAAATTCACCAAAAAATAAAAAATAAAATCACGAGCTATCGATATTTACTAACAGATGAATGAATTTACCACAATTTTTTATTTGTTTTCTTTTTCTCTATTTATAAATTCCAAGTCACGTTTTACATGAGTTTCTCTTATTTTTCATAAGTTCTGAATTTTTGCAAACATTTTAAGTTTAGATATAATAAAAATATAATAAATTTTATTTTAAATATTTTCATCTATCAGTCTGTCATATTTTTTTATTACATATTTTATGAGAGTATTATGTTTTAAAACTAAAAAGTTACTTTATAAAAAATTCCAAAAATAGAAAATTTTGTGAACCTATTCTAATGTGCCTATAAATAATTTGAGCAATACAAAATTTTTATTAATATCAGAAATCCTAAAGAAACTCCAAACCTATATAAAAATTTAAAAGACATTCAATCATAGCCTTAAAATATGTGATTTCATTATTTTTGAATAACAATATCTTAAAATCTAAAAATCTTTTATTTTATAAAAGGGGGATTTGTTAAGAAAAATGACTTTTCACTAATTTTGCTTCCAATTAAAACACTTGCAAGATTTTAATACATGTACAAGATTTTAATACGCATTCTGTCGGTTAATAAGTTACGTACTTAACCACTAAACCCCACCATAACGTATACGTAACCATTTAAATATACGTATAATAAAGAAATTGCATACCTGAAGGCGTAATAAATTTGTGATTTCAGTTCTTTTTGAATTTTTCCATCCAAATATTTAGAATTTGTAAATAGTATTTGCTATAATGTCCGATAATTTGTTCTTAAGTGTATATAGTTATCTAATATCATAAAAAAATATAAAAAACTTTACTCTTATATTTAATTGAAAGAAAAAGTAAAACTAAATTATCGATTTACGAATAAGAACCACAAGAATTTTCAAAGAAATTTTCAAACATTTATAGACTTATGTATCGCTATAGATATTATATAATATAATCAGTAAAACATAATTGAGATTTCAATGTCTGATAAAAACTCTTACAATACAAAAATAACAATAAATTTTATTTTATATTTTCCTAGAGATGGCGAACAGAATTTTGAATCCGGAACTTTTTTTTTTTTAAAATGAACTGGATTAAAACTGAACAAAAAATTTTTTTTATTTTCCTTTTTATTTTTTTCGAAATTTATAAAAAATTTCATTAACAAAAAATAACAACAATGATACAAAACTTAATATTAAGAGTTTTTTTTTTTTTCTGTTTGACCAGACAACTCTGAACATATTCAGTAAGGGTAATTTTAAATAAAATGTAATCATTATGCTGACCCAATCGTCTCCTTTAAAGGATTACATAAAAATTTTCTGTACTAATTTTTTATAAATTCTTTCATGATTTCAGAGTTTTGTTTGGATTTTGTCACTTTAAGGCAGAAAAACAGATAATCATATGAAATTTTATTGAAGTTTTACAATTTTGCACAAAGCAACAATAAAAATAAATCGATTTAAAAAAATTTTTTTTTATTAAAGTAATTTTAAATTGATATTAAAATCGATTACACTGTTGTGTACGAGATCTTATTTGATATAATCCTTATAAATAAGCCCATTTTTTTTACGATTTCAGTAAAAAATGTTAAAGTATTCTTGTTTTGTAGTATATGTACATCTTGAATAAGTGAAAAGGATTTTATATTACAAATAACATTTTTTAAACTCCTATGAAATACAATACTTTGATTTAAATTAAAAAATGTAAGACAAATGTATTCGTTACATTCAATTGCTTAAAGTTTATTGTAACAGTTAAAACAAACTTTTTGTTTTTAGTAGTGGTGTTTGGCTTTTTAACAAATTAAATTGCAAAAATTTTCAAATACTAAAGAATACACATTCACTTAATGTTTTTCCAATAGTCAAACAAATAAATATTTTTAAACATATTTTTCTTTTTCTATTCATTAATAATAATCGTATTAAAGATTTTCAAACATTTTCTAAAATTACATACTTTCAGGCAAATAATGAATATTTCTATATAGTTTTTCCTTATTTATACTTTGCTACATGTTTAAAGAGTTAAATTACGTTTAAATTACAATAAGTTTGCTTGAAAAGATATCGATCGTCTGCTATGTATTTTTGTTATTTAATAACAGGTTTCTATTGGAACACTACCGACGTACTCAAAAACTACAAAGTTTTACTCGAAGCAAAATAAGTGCACTTAGAAGCATACTGCTTTACTGAAAATACTCTATCAAAAATAAACCCTCTACATATCTTTAGTTTTTTTATTGGCAGTAGGTCTGACAGAACTGCAGATGGAGAAGCATAATATAAATTTACACCCAGAGTTAGCAGTACTATTACTATTAAATTTAGATAAATTCTATAATTTTTTTTTTTTTTTTTTAAATAAGATATTAATATATTAATACAACTTTATTTTTTTATCTTTTCAGGTTCGGAACAATTTTTCAAACATATTTTACTTTAAAAAAAAAAATGTTTATGATTGAAAGTTTTATGGCAAACCACTTCATTACTTCATCCAACATTATCATGGAATGTAAGCATGGACACGTTGGTTATTTCTATATTATTATCTGTATATGTATATGTGAACATTATATGTATTTTATTATTTAAGTATGAAAGTATGAACATTTTTTAGTACTTAAACTTTATTTTGAAAAACAAAAGAAAAGTTTTTGGCATCATCCTTTTTTTTTTATTTTTTTTTTTTTTTATAAATGTTGTCTAACACATCATTTTTTATAATTCTTACTATATAACCATCACTAAGCAGTCATGAAATTTCAGTAAAATATGTTTTTCTTGTTTTTTTTTTTTTTTAGAAACTATTTACTATGTTTATTATAGATTTTTTCTTTTTTGTTATTCTTATAACCACATTTAAAGTACGTTATCTGAAAACATTTTATGATAGTTTTGTAACCAGATATTAAACAAACAACAAACGTGCATTAAATATATTTTTAAATTATATAATAATATTATATTTCACTATTGAAGTGTTATAAATTTCTCAAAAGAATTTAAATTCTAATAAAAGATTATTGAATATAATTGTAAGAAAAAAAAATAAACCGCAAAGTATGCAATTTTTTTTTTTTTTTAAGATATATTATTTTTTTTTTTACGTGTAATCTAAATAAAATTTAAATCTTTTTAAAATTACAAAGTTTTATGTATTAATTTATCTGTTGTTGAAGACGAAACCTTTATTTATTCTATTTGACTAATCTAAGGAACATTTGATTTTGAAAATGCATGCGTTTAAACATTATACCTTTTTTTATTTAAGATGTAGTTTAGATAGTAAAAGTAAAAGCGGAATGGGTAGTTAAAAGAAAAATATGATGTTTTTATGTTTCTAATTACATCTATTTATAATTTCAGATTAATATAAAAACGTTGTAATTTGTAATAATTTGTTTTTATTGCCAGGAATAAAAACTAATCAAGAACTTTCTTCTTGCGTTAAAAAAATAAAGTCTATATATGTAACGAAAATTACCTTAAAATGTTTTTTAGTAGAATTTTGATTTTAGAAAAGAATGATTGACTCTAAGATTAATGGAAGCCATTTAGCAAAGCGCAATCTTTTGTAATTGTAACAACGTAAAGGAATGACGTATCACAATCTATTGACTATGCAATTTTCCATTTGCTTTTATTTTATTTGCTCTTAAGAATATGTCTTTGAATATTCAAACCATATTTAAAATTTACAAAATCAATTTTTTTCAATATTAATCTGTTTTCTTAACTTTACAAAACTCAAAACATAATCAAATTAAAAAAAAAAAACTTTTTTTGAAAATATTAAAATAAAATTTTTATGATTTTAATTTTTGTAAATTGGAACTTCTTAAATTCTTTTGAATTATTTTGATTTGTTTTTATTTTTTACTTCTTAATCTTTCAAAAGAACAGTTTTAATAAATGTATACTTATATATATTTGTAGTTATATTATGTATATATAGTACTTGTATCCAAACAATTTAATTTTCCAAATCAAAAAGAAAATTGTTGAGAATTTGACAATCATTTAAATTTTTGTTATACTGTTATTTTTTAAAGAAAAATTGACAGAATTAATTAAAAAAATTCTTATAAAATAATTTTTTACCACAAATAGCTAAAATTCTTTACCGAAATTTCGAAGTAAATTCTATGTGTAAGTATAAGCAATAAACATTTATACATATGTACATAAATATATATACATATATAAAATATGAGCCTATATAAATAACTAAAATGTACAAATTTTTAATTATTTTATGGTCCAACAAGTTCTGTTTTTTTACTTCACAAAAAAAAAAACAAAAATACAAAAATATAAAAAATAAAATTAAAGCAACTTCTCTAAAATATAATTTTGTTTTTTTTTTTTTTAGTTGACAAAATTTTCCGGAAAATGTCTGTGGTTTCATTATTAAACATTTAAAACTATATTACCG
This sequence comes from Poecilobothrus nobilitatus, assembly GCA_947095535.1. NCBI lineage: Eukaryota > Metazoa > Arthropoda > Insecta > Diptera > Dolichopodidae > Poecilobothrus > Poecilobothrus nobilitatus. Next base: position 236,812,376 of record OX352773.1, on the reverse strand, counting down.
GATTATATATTACTATATCTATATATACATGTATATATAATAATATTTTTTAAATGAATTTACATTTAGATTTCCTCTTTAAAATATTACATATACTTAGAAAATACATATACATATATATATATATAAGTACATTCATATATAAGTATGCACATATAAAATATATATTTATTCTATAATAAAATTAGTTAAAAAAAAAAGAAAACAAATATGGCAAACAACAATTTTTCCCATCATAAAAATAAATAAATATATAATATACACATAATATATATATTTCAATTATATATTTATTTACTTATATATTATATATAACAGTAACTATGAAACTAAACATTTATAAATTCTTATTTCCTACTTTTCTTTCTCTTTCTAACTATTTTAATGTACATTATTATAGATATATGGTATATACATATATTTAGTTGTTGTTATAACTGTAAACAACTATAGATTTCAAGTATTCGATTACATAACATAAAAAAAATAAAATAAAAAAAAAAAAATTCTTTGATTTTAATCGGAACTTTTATTCATGTTTGCTAAATAAAAACTAAATTTTTTTGTCCTTTTTTGTCCTTTTCTGTCCTTTAATCAAATATAATTTTTTTTTTTTTTTGGTTTCTTTTTTTTTTTTGTTATAATTTATCATTTTTATTCATTTTGAAGTACAGTTATAATCATAATAATCCACTTATATTATATTTTGATGTTAAAATGTCTATACTACGAATTAATTTTCTTTTGAAATTATAAAAATATAGAGATAAAGTGTCATTAATACTGAAAATGTCTAGATTGTATAAATAATTTGCATAGACATTATTACATAATAAATATATAATACATACATATAAATTTACAGTTAATAAAAGAATATTTAATGTTTAATATTTATACCCGTATGAACTATGTTTAAGGGTATAATAAATTTGTCATTACGTTTGTGACACCTAAAAGAAGTAGAGCTAGATATAGTGCCAAAGGTATGGATTAAGCCATGTACGTCCGTCCGTTCGTCCTCACAATAACTCAAAAAATAAAGGAGGTTGGAATTTTTTTTACCATCACTTTTGCAAAATTGTTAGTTGCGCTATTTAAATATTTTCAGCATTTTCAGCCATCGAGTTCGAGTAGCTGCCATGCAACTTCTTTCTTTATATGGAAATAACTCAGTATCTATTGATGCTAGATTGCTGAAATTTTGCAAAATCGTGTTGAGTTATAGACCAACAATATGGTGTAAAATTTGGTTGTGCTGGTACGACAGGTTCGAGCAGCTGCCATACAACTTTACCTTTTAAATTAAAATGATTTAGTGCCTATTAAAGTCAGGTATCTAAAATTTAGTACTTCACTGTCGATATCGAGTTACATGCCAAAAATGTTTGTTAAATTTGGTTGGTTTGGTTAGATTTCTTGCACCTCTTCGAACTTAATGAAGCTAGGCATCTGAAATCAATGATTATCAATGATAATAAACTTGCAAATGATGATCAAGTATTATGGTAACAACTTCGGTAAAATTTGGTTGTGCTGGAGCAACAATTTGGAGTAGCTGCCATACAACTTCTCTTTTTAAATGAAAATAACTCTGAGTTTATTGAAGCTAGGTCTCTGAAATTTTCTAAAAAGATGTCAAATTTCTAATAACTTCTGTAAAATTTGGTTGAGCTAGAGCCGTAGGTTCAGGCTTCTTGAATCTTTTGGAACTTTATGAAGCTAAGCCTCTTAAAACTTATAAAAGATGAACGTTGATACTAAAACATCTAAAATTTGTTAAAAGATTATCAAGTTTTTTATAAGCAGGATATATTACGTTCATACGAGTATCTCAGAGTTGACACAGTCTAATACTGCACTCTTCCTCGTTTTAATATAAATTTTATATGTATATATACCTCCTATAGTATCGTATATGGTATAATAAAGCAATATGTTTATTGTTGCAAAACTGAATTTAATGGAATTATTTAAATGAGTTATGTGTTATATTCATAGCACAGTACACTCGTGATAATTGAAACACCAAACCTAAAATAACAAATCTGATCAAAATTGATAAAAATATTCAAGAAATAAATTCTTAATACTAAGGTACACCATATACTATATACATATGTCTAAGATTCAATTATAAAATACTTAATTTTTGATTTAAATATCATTACTATTTTGCATTCATAATTACAAAGTTATCGAATGTTTAACGAATTAATTTTAAAAGTTATTCGTCAATTTTAACTTCTTCCAACTATTGTAAAACTTATATTATTGATTTTTGACACCAAAATTTTAACATCAAAAATAAATCCTTATTGCATAGTTTTCTTTGAAATGTCTTCTCCTTATTATTTGTAAATATTTACCTCCCATTTTCAAAATAGGTACTAATATTACCTGTCAAAAATTTGGAGTGGAGTGAACTGGAGTTGTATGCAAATTTAAGCATTAAATTTTACCACTCATTATTGTTAGCATTTCACTTCGTAACATGTCATCAGATTAAATGTTAATAATATGAGTGATAATTAATACATTCTCAAAATTCTTAATTTAGCATATTCAGGTTTAAGTTAGATATAGAATTTATAGAAAAAGACGTTTTAAAAGGACAAATAAAACTTATAAAAAATTTCTGTGCACTTTTTTTTACATTTTCTGTATAGTAAATTGAAAAACTTCAAACTAAATTTTAATTAATTTTAAGATATACCCAGTTTGTTTCAAATACCGTTTTACACAATATGTTTATGCTTAATGTTACCTTGACATCAGCTTTTCTTTTACCACAAAATTAACGAAATTTTATGATTTTGAAATTAAATCTATCATAGTTAAAAATTTATTTATTTCAAGCGGTTTAGAAGGTTTTGGAACGGATGAATGTATTTAAGTTTGTAAAAATTCTTCTAAAGGGAAAGAGGAAAAAGAACGGTACCTAGTAAAACTTTTGACTTGAGAGAAAAACTTAACGACATTTTATTGCTACATTTATGAAAATTAATTTAAATAATAATAATAAAAAAAAAAAAATTGACAACTCGTTACAAAATAAAATGTCAAAGGTAAAAATTACTTCCTTAAAATAAAAGTAATAATAAAAAGTTTTATTTTGAAATTTGTACGTAATGTAAAGTTACCGTTTATCAAAAAAAATTACCGAGGTTACACTGTATGAATTCTTATATATTGTATAGTTTTAAACAGAAAAATTAATAAATACTCTATAATATAGTATATAAGTATATTATATATTTAATTCATTATAAATAAAATATTAAAGAGTTATAAATAAACTAAAAATGCATAATATAGTTAATATAAATAATATATACATAGTTATAAAATTTTGTGATAGACATCAAAAAATATCTTCAAAATAATTTTTTTTTTTTATTTTAGTTTTTAGAAATTTAAACAAATTTTTAATAATAAAAATCTGCCAATTTATGAATAATAAGCAGTATAATATATTATAAATTTATTATATTAATAATATATTATAAATTTAAATTTATAACATGTTAATTATGTGACATTATTTTTTATAAATGCAATAATTCCATTTTAAAAATTTTACCAGTATTTTCTTTATTTATTTATTTATTATATAAAGTTGGTATAATATATACCTAATATTTTCATATTTTTAAATATATACATATGTAAAAAAGGCATGTCATATAACATGGCACATACACATGTCATAAAGTTAAGTTATAATAAAAAAAATAATATATAAATATTTAAGGTTGGAACAAAATTTAATAAAAAAATTTAAAACGCCTAATCGTATGCAATTTTACATACATTTTATATTAATACTCGTAAAAAAAAAAAAAAAAAAAAAAAAAAAAAAAAAAAAATATTGGGGGCTTCGGTAGCCTAGTGGGTAGGCGCGTGGCGTATTAACCGAAGGAGTGTGGGTTCGATCCCTGCACAGGTCGTAAGTGTTTTTCTTTACATACCCCCCTTACGACCAAATATAATGTAAATATATAGTATATAATATAAACAAAATAATAAATAATATTAGTATATAATTTAATAATAGTATTAAAACCTATAATGGCCTTTGTAGCCGATGGTTCAATAATATTGCATTACATTTATGTATGTAATATTAATATAAATAAATAAATAAATAAAAAAAATATTGAAGGGGCCTCGGTGGCCTAGTGGTCAAGCACGTGGCTTATTAACAGAGAGAGTGCGGGTTCAAATCTTGCACATGTAGCAAGTTTTATTAAATGAAAACAAATCTTCCTTGCTACCAAATATTGTGTAAATAATAAATATATTATAATATAAACAAAATAAGTATTCGACCTATAATGGCATTACTAGCCGATGGTTTTGTAATATTGCAATATCCTATGTGGTTTGTAATATTAATATAAATAAATAAATAAAAAAGAAGTTTGTAGAGTAAAAATATAGTCAATATAATATGAAAAAATGTTCGAATTACATGAAAATCTACGGTAAAGTCTCTACAAATCTACAAACACGTTTTCAAATCCGTAAAGTCATCGTGTAGACAGAAATTTCTCTAATTAAAAGTGTTTAGATGGTAGAGAAATGTCTTACAAAAATCTATTTTAGAGTCAATGTAGGTCTTTATCGTAGAGCTCCAGCAAGTGTTCAGGCACATATAGATATTATAATATAAATTTTTCTCTCAACTCTACGAGATTTGCTCTCTCGTGTGCACTTAGCTTAAGTCTACAGTAAAATTTTTAAAGTACATTTTATATCTTTAGTTGATACATTATTTTTTTTATTATTAACAAATGTATAATTCTGTACAGTTTATTCATAAATAACCGCACAGATATTTTAAATATTAGGTAGACTAAATAAATTTAAAACAACATATAAATTTGAAAACAGATTTTATTATATTTAAAAGATCCAGAGAGGTCAACTAATTTCTCTATAAAATAAGCAGTAAAAATGCTTTGCAATTTACTTTTTATAAAAATTACGCCTAAGCGTAGGCAATATTTTAAAATAAAAAGTTTACAAGTTTACGGAACGACAGACGGACTGCTCCACTGACGATTAGAAATTAAACGAGTAATTTTTTCGTTTCCGATCAAAACCATACTCTAGATTTATATCCATCACGCTTATTTCAATGTGTTGCAAACAGAGGATAAAATTTAATAAATTCGAGAATATCGTACGGGTGAATATCGTATAGGAGCGGATGAATAACAGTAGAAAAGTACAAACAATGAAAAAAGATAACAGAAAGAGAAAAACCATTGGCAGAAAAAATTGCGTAAGGTGGCTTATGGAAATAAAAATTACTAAATTTGATGGCTTTTCGAAAATTATTAAATTTTTGATGGCCTTTTCTGGTTTTCCTTTAATTTTTATCTTAGTCCTTCGTTTCATTCGATGTTGCTGCTATCATTTTTTTGTGTGAAAAACTGATCCCATAAAACATCATATAAATTTATCTGCTCCCATATTTTTAGAGAAATCTAATCTAATTCGAAAACATTTTTCGTCCATGTTTTTATTGTTGGTGTAAATTTTTCTTTCTTAATTTTTTTTATGTTTTAAGTTTATGTGAAATATTAATAATTTTTGTTAATGTTAGTTTTATGGAAAATATTAATAATTTCTTTAATTTTTGTTTCCATGACGGGAAAAAATTAAAAATTTTATATATTATTTAACAAATAATTAATTTAATATCCATAAACTTCAATAAATTTTCATTTGTTTATATTCTTAAGGCAATCTTTTTATTTCTAACTATTAAACTATTTTTCAGTAGTTTCTTAATACAATTTTTAATGTTAAACATGGTCTACACATAATATCTAACTTAGAGCAAAATATATAAATTAAAAATTATGATCATAAATAATTTTTATATCATTTTAGCTTCAAGTAATATTTATATTGCAAAACAATTAAAAATGATATATTACCTAGTAGAACGTTTCCTATAGGTAAACAACCATAATATCAGTGTTTTTTCTTCTTAAAAAAATAACAATAACAAAAATTACCTAAAATAAGGATAGTTTTATGTTTAAATATTAAAATTTAAAATATACAATTTAATTACATATCATTTGGATTTATTTAAGGTGTATTCAATTTTAAATATAAGTTTTTTTCTATAAATCATAATTATAAAGCAAATGCCTAAGGAAGCAATATTTGTCTAAAGTGGTCATCTGTTTGTAAGTTTATTTATGCAGGACGAAAATTTGAATTTGATTTTATGTCGCTAAAACAGAAATTTTAGATGCAATTAAAATTTTATTACCTCATTTTAAAAATGTATTGAAAAATTTTGGTTTTATTAGTTAAATTCTGTTTGTTCGCTTGTCTATCATCAACTTCAATTATATTACAAAATAATTGGTTTTTAGCTAATTGATTTTAATTTACTATATATATAAGCTTTGTTCGGTAAGGGGCAAGACATCTAAAAAATTTGAAGTGAATCGATTTAGAAGTGAAACTATTTATAATTGAAAGCGAGAAAATAAGAAAAAATCTTTAAAAAAGCTCTTGTACCGCAATGGGTTAACGGATCTCGAATATATTATAAGAACTTTTTTTGGTTCAAAGGAACTTTATACATAGTTTTGTGCCGCTTAATGAATCCAACAACTTTATTCCCACGTCAAATTGGTTTTTCATATAAAGAAACACATTTACAAAATTTTAAGTCAATCGATCGAAACGCTTAACCAAATTGAAAATTTACTATTTTGAGACACATTTAATTTTCAGTCCTTAGAATTAAAAAACTAAGTTTTTCATTGAATTCATTGAATTAAGTTTTTCCGAATTTTTGAGTTATGATCTTTAATTAACTAAAGTTTTATTATTCTTAAGAAAAATATTTTTTCTTCCTTCCTACTCCCTTGGGGGACATAGGGCCTCCATAAAGTCTCTGTATCTTACTCTATTTTCTGCTAGCATTTTTATTTCAGACCAGTTTTTCCCAGCTTTCTCTATTTCCACGTAATTCTGGGTCTTCTTACTTTTCTTTTTCCTTGACGGTTTCAATTAAGTGCCGTTTTAGCTATTGAGGAATTTTTTCTAAGTACATGTGAGACATATTATAGAATATTTTTTTTAACTGAATAAATTTTCGAAAGATTTTAAAAAAAATTTTGTGAAAAAAAGTCAGTTATAATTCAAAATAAAATCTTATGAAAACCTGGATAAACATACTAATGAATAATGTAAAAGAAAACAAGGTAGAATTTAAAACCAAGGGTTTTTAAAGGCAAACATTTTCCAAAGGAAATAAAAGACTTAAACCATATATTAAAATTTTCCTAGAATTGTGCATATAAGATAACATTTAAATCAAGGACACTTTCTTCAATTTTAAGGAAACCCTACACAAGGATAATTAACTGTTTATGTATTTAATAAGATAATGAAGCCTAAATTTTTGCATATTAAATTGCAAAAATTTGTGCAAATGCCTGAGTTACAGGTGTCTGAAACTAGCAACTCTTAAACAAAAGGTGGTACGAAAAACTTATAAGGTAACTTATGATCATTCAAAAGGATCATTCTTATGTCCTAATTTTAAGGCTCAGATATGAAGGAAGCAAAATTTTGCAAATTTTTTCTTCATATAACAGTAAATTTAAATACTGAACTTGAAATATAAACATTTTAAAATAGAGCTTTTTCAAATTTTGAGAGACTGAAACCTATCCATTGTTAAAATTTCATTCACCTACCTTAAACAATATAGAAGTTTTGTAAACGGAGAGGCGAACGAAAGAACGGGCGGTCTGATTGAAACAAATAAGCAAATTCTTCAATTTTGTTTTTATATTTTTTTGGAAAAATGTACTAAAATTTGGCATGATTTATTATCGTTGTCTATTCTTTAATTTTCAATTTTTTTTTTGTTTTTGATGCATTTTAGTAGATTAACTTTTAAAATTTATATAGCATTGATTATTATTAATAATTTATAATATATATATTAAATAAAAATATTAATAATTTTTAAAAATAGGAAAAAGGGCTAAGGTTTTTCAACTCATAGTTTTTATCGTCCAGTTAATTAAAATAGGATCAAATTTTTTATACTTCAAAATGATTTCCCCATTGATTTCAAAATTATTATCTTTAAACATTTCCTGTGTACTTTGTTAAGAGCTTATGTTATAGCAAATATACATTATTATATCTATAACCTTATAAGAATATTAATGATAAGATTGTATAATGTAATGATATACAACTAATAGAACAAAATTTTCTTATAAAATTTTGTAGATAATTAAAAACGCTTAATATTGTATTGTATGGATATCTAAAAGTCACATTAAAAGTACAAAAGAGTTTTAAAATTATAAATTTATTGTGGTATAAATATTTTAATTTATTTATTTTGTCCTCCTGTATACATTATAGAATACAATACTTTAATGAAACCTATAAGAAAATATATATAGTAGCTATATATCAGTTTAGATGAATTTATTGAAATGAGAAAAGTTAAATTTAAATTAAATACAATTTTCTTATTTTTATTTCGATTTAAATAAAATTTGGAAAATAAGAGATGCTATTTATTGTTTTATTACGAATTAAGTTTAAAAAATACGATAACAGTCTAAAACATCACAAACGAAAATTTCGCCGCAAAAATATCGTATTGAAAAAATGTCGCCCTGCAATTAGTTGCGAGAAGGGATTTTAGAGTTGAATTCGGTTATTCCCTTTTTCCACAATGTTTCCAATTAAATTTAAATTAATTATCGCGACAATTTGTTCGCTACATTTTATCCCATGACATTTTTCAATGCGATATTTTTACGGCGGCATTATTACTTCCGAACGTTTTACTTGCGACATTATAACCCTTATTAAAAATATAAATAAGTTAAATGATTATATCATGTGACCACAGATATAAACGATAAAATATTTTCAGTATTAAAATTCTAAACCTCATAAATCTCATTTTAATTATTTTCATTTCAAAGTCTTTTGTTTCTGGCTTTATTATACAAAGAAAATTTAGGAAAATATTAAATTTTTCTATAATAAATTTTTAAAAGGAAGTGCTAAGAAATATAATATTAGATATTTCCGTTGGAAAATTTAATAAAAAATTTTTTCTCTTAAATTTTTATATATCATTTTTTTTAAAACCTTAACTAAATAAAAAAAAATTAAAACTACAATATTAATAAAATCATATTTAAAATTATTAAATTTAAATTTTGTAATTAAACTAGCAAGAATACAGTTGCCTTTGTCAACTCTAGAATACCCGTACGAATCCGTTAGTATGTTCATAGTCAGTCACTCTGCTCATAATATTATCTTTTTAATATTTCATTATTTTAAAATGATTTGATAAAATATATAATAAAAGTCATAAAATTTATTTTTGTTTTTATAAATAAGTTTATTAAATATATTACTTAACATTTATGAAAAATAAAAAAAAATATGCACAGGTATGTCACGGTTATACATATACCAAATAAAAGGTTGATCTCTCCCAGTGTAAATTCGAACATATGTACATATTATCACCTAAACAAATTTCATTCTTTAAATTTTTTATAAATAAACAAAATATATACGTACAACAATATACGCAGCTATATTTATATCTACATTAGTATATTATATGCCATACAAATTACATTCACATGACAAAATATATATACATAATACAATATACGTATTAATAATGCATATGTATACATATTGACTAATATCATAATATGAATAAGTTTTTTACGCAACCGTTATATTGTTTATTTACTTAATTACCGACCGCATAAATTAATGTATAAGGTAGGTATTGTTTTCATACTAAAAATTTGTACCCGAGATTTTGGCAAATATGAACTAATCCGGTGTGGAGAAGGCTGTAAATTTTTTTTTAGCATGATGTATGTGTGTGTGTTTGCGTGTGTCTCTGTGGGTGCGTGTGTGTCTGTGGGTGCGTGTGTGTCTGTGGGTGCGTGTTGTCTGTGGGTGCCTGTGTGTTTGTGTGTGGTTATGTCTCTGGGCACGTGTGCAGCTCAAACGACTGAGCGGAATTTTTTGCAATTTCATATTTAACGTTTTGACATAAAACTCTCGGACTGATAAGCTATTGGAGCACATTGGACAACCGCAAGTGCTAGTTTACTAGTGTACTTTTTAAGTTTTTTACGAATAATTCGTAACAGAAAAATTTTACGAGAAAAATTATGAAGAAAAAGTTGTTACACAAGTAAAGAGCAACAACTTTTCCATAGAACATTTTTTGATCCGACTAACTTTAACTTTTATTTAATTTTTTTTCTTTCCAAGTCCAAATTTCAACATAACACTCCATATGAATTTATATGAGCAATTTTTTTTTGTTTTTATACCAGTATGAACTATGTTCATACAACTTCTCTTTTTAAATGAAAATAACTCAGTGTCTACTGAAGCTAGGAATTTAAAATTTAGTGAAGAGATGTCGAGTTACATGCCAAAAACTTTTGTAAAATTTGATTGGTCTAAAGCAGCCAGTTCAGGCTTCTTGCACCTCTTGGAACTTAATGAAGCGAGGCATCTGAAATCTTACAAATGATGATCAAGTTTTATGGCAACAACTTCTGTAAAATTTGGTTATGCTTGATTCGGGTAGCTGTCATACAACTTCACAATTGTGGTTGTGGTTGTGCAATAGATTCGGGTAGCTGTCATACAACTTCACAATTTACATAAATATACCTCATGTAGTTAACGTCAGTACTAAAACATCTGAAAGTTTTTAAAAGATGGTCAAGTTTTATAGAAACAAGGTATATTACGTTCATATGGGTAGTCTACTCTACTGCACTCTACCTCGTTTTTTATATTTCTAAAAATGTATATACAAACATATGTACTTATGTATATCTATGCATATTATTCTTTTGTTGATGACATAAAATTAAAACGGTAAAATTTTTGTTAGCAGATTCAATATTAATATTATGTTTATTTTGTATTTGTTTACAGTTATTATTATTTTTTATTATTTTTTACTTCTAATATTTTTGAATGAAAAAAATATCATATACATTACATAATAATGTAAATGGATGTATGAATGAATGCACATATATTTTTACGATTTCATTGCTTATTATTGTTATTGAATAAAACAATAATGTTGTTAAATTATTAGAAGTTATTTTGCTTTGATATAAACTCAATGAACATAATGTACAGCGATGGCAGAATAAAGTGAACGTTGATGTAACACTGGAGTATAGATAATATTTTTACTTTCTTTAAAAGTCAAAATAACTGAAAATATTTTCTCTTTGTTTTCTGAAAATATTTATTAAGAAAGGTGGAAATCTTTCAAAGACAGTAAAAAAAATCTTGATAGTTTTAGAGTGTCACTGACTAAACACACCTTCCCCTTTATCTAATATAATGAGATGAAACTACTAACTGCTAACAAAATAGCTAAAGAGTATGTATAAGAAAGAATAGGATAATGATGCGGAAATGTTGAATTGTAGAATGGGACGGTAAAGAAATATTATTATTATTATTTTGTTTCCTTTTGGCGATGAACATGAAATGTATTGTAATCAAAAGCAGTTATTATTATTTGTATTAGTATTAGTATTAATTATTATAATTATTATACGATATTGCGATTGAAAGTCTGGTGACATAATCACTACATGAGTTTTATACTTACAGCCTGTTTTCCTCAATCATTTCATCTACTATTATCCTTTTTCATCTGGATCCTCAAAATTCTTTAAATAGTAACATATATTTAGAAGAGTTATAAGAATTTGCAATTAATTTGTTACCGTACAAATCGAAAAACCAAATAATCAATTTAATTTTAGTTATTTTTATAGCTTTCATATAATGGTCTTAGATTATATATTATTTGAAAATGGTTTTGAACCTTAATTAGTTTTTCTTTATATTTATTATTCAATTTTTTTTTAATTTTTACACACAATATGTTATATATTATATTTTTATATTCTAAAATTCAAATACATAACACAGAATTTTAAAATTCTTTAAATTCTTTTCAGATCTTTAACAAAATTCTTTTGTGTTGTTAATACTTTTATTTGAAATAAGTAAAAGAAAAACAATGAATTTTCTTTATAACATCCAATAAATGTATTATAAAATTCATTTGAAAATTTTTTCTAATTATTTCCAACTGTTGTTTTAAATTTTTGGAAAAAAAAAAATTCTTTTGTTTTTGAGGTTGTTCTATCAAATAAATTTTTGACTTTCTGACTTTTATTTTTAATAATTTAAAATAGAAAAAGATCTTTTTTATAAAAGGATTTTAAAGAAAACAAAAAAAAAAAAAAGGATAAATTGAAAATATAAAATATGTATATGGGGTTGTGAAAGAAACAAATGAAAAGAAAATAAATAATATTATAAATTTAAAGCTAATAAATTTAATTATTTGTGGTTTTATTTTATGAAAGTTTTCTAGTTTTCTAATATTCAATTTGATATGAGGTTCTATTGGTTTTTGGTTTCATTTACAACTAATTATAAAACATTTTAAAGTAAATTAATTTTGTATTTAAATATATTGTATTACAATATATAAAAAAAATAAAGAATAAAACCAATTTTTGTGATATTTTATGGTTAAACTATTACAAGTGGGTACTATTTTTAAATAAATGATTTGCACAATCAGTTAATCATTAAACTACGAGTATATGAATAATTAATTAACCACAATTATTTTTTTTTTTTTGTTTTGAATACCTAAAAATTGTGATTTAAAATTAGTTTGAATAGCAGAACGAGAGCGGATTTGTTTTTTTATAATAAATCTTTTCTTTTTTTACGTTTGTTGTTCGAACGTGTTAACATTTGTGTTTTTTTAGTTTCCCATCTAGTTTTTTTTTTGTTCTTTATACCAACTTTTTGGTTCTTAATATAATATCGGTTCATTACAATATTAGTTCTTCTTAATTCCTTTACTTTAGTCACTTTATTCTCTATAAGAATACTTTGTTCAAGCAATAAGAACAGATGTCGTACAACATTCCAATCGGGGGTATGTGATTCAATTTACTAGAAAAGCGAAATATTTCTTTATAATTTTCTAAATTTTTACAACACATTGTTTATCACATTATTTTGTCTGTCACGTGCAGTATTTAAGGATTACATTTTTAAAATTTTTTTTTTTTTTTTTTTGAGATTAATTTTTACCAGGCTATTTCCGACAGTCAAATAAATCACTACATTTTATAACTTGCAAATGTTCACTTAAATAATTCAAATTAATTCTTAAATTTTTTTTTTCAATTATTTATTAATTTTATCAACGTTTGGAAAGTTATAAAATTAGTTTTTCTAATAGATACTTTGGTTTACATTTTAAAAATCTGGGACTATTATATATATACCATTTAAATTCAGAAATGGGCTTAAATTGGGCGTTTTGTTGCAAAATTACCAACTTTTATTTTGAAATTGAAAGATTGCTGGATATGCTCAAAATCTTAAATACATTTAGGGTCAGAATCTTAAGTAAATTTAAGCAATAAGTAAATTTAGGTAACTGTCTTAAAGTTCCATTGTTTTCATACGTATCTTGAAAAAATATTCGAGAAAAAGAAATATTTCTTACATGTACTGTGTATTCCTATGCATTATTTAACTATTATTAATTGTTTTAAATATTACATAAAGAATAAAATAAATGAAAATTTATTTTTCGTCATATTAATATTATATAAATATTTAATTTTCTACTAGTAATAATAACAAGAAACAAAAATTTCTTAAAATAAATTTAAAATCCTTTTAAAATCCTTAATGGTATATTCAACAGTTTTAAGACTTTTTAAATTTGATTTTAATATAAAAAAAAAAAAAAATTGTTAGGTCTTCTTTTAAAATATAAAATAAAATAAAAGAAACCCTTTACATATTTTATTTTTTACTTTTTATATTCTTTAATTAAAGTAACCATAATTGCACCCACACTTTACTTTTATTTTTGTATCTTATGAAAAACAAAGTACCAACTCTTATCATAAAATCAAATTAAAAAAAAATAAATAATTTATTTATAAAATATTGGATAAAACCTTATATGGGTAAAAAACAAAAGAATATAATTTATATATATATATAAACTATATATACATATATATATGTATATACACAGTAAATTATATGTACATTTTTTTAGTTCACTGACCCAACATATGTATCTATACGTCCAAGAAATATACATAATATCCCCTCATTCCTAAATATATACATATATCTGAACTTAAAATAATAAATCCATATACGATTAAATAATTACAAAACCAATAACAAAAATAAAAATAAATACAAAAAAAAAAAAGAAAATTGTATCTGAACAATAAATTTATTAACTATTATACAATTTTCCCTTTTTTGATCATATATTCCTTTCACCCCATGCAATAAAAAAAAATTAAAACTTTTTAGAAAAAACTTTCATGTACTGCTTTTGCTTTGGGATTCAGGTTTTCGGGTTTTCTTTAATTTCAACTCTTGGGATATGATAACTTGAAATTATAGCCAATAAATTTTCGTATTAAATTCAAAGAAAAAAAATAAAATCAAAAAAACTGGAAAATTGGGTAGAAGTCATTCAAATTTTTTCCATCCCACTCTCCATATTTTCAGAAAAACTCATTCATATATAAAGTAATCGAAATTTTATTATCGTAAAAATAACATAATAAAAAAAAGGACTAAAAAGAATTATATTTTAATAACTTTTTAAAGAAAAAAACAAAACTTTCTCTAGGAATAGAAAAAAAAAAGAAAATTGCAAATAAATAAAAGTGGGTGTAAAGACGTTTAGCAAATGTTGTCTTCTTTTTCTAATATACCATTATGACTTATTTATTAGTTACAAAATAATTTTCAGATTATTCGTTTAGTTTTTAATTTTTCTTTAAATCTTTTTTTAATTTAGTTTTTAATTTTTCTTTATATCTTAAATCAATTCAAGTTTTTCGTCTTCAACTTATTTAGACGGAAGCTTTTAAGTAAAGTACTTTTTTTAAGTACATTTATAGTTAAGTCAGTATACAGAACTCAATTTGTCATTGTGATTTTTGAACATACCAATTAAAAGTCTATAACTAATCTTAATTAATTTTTAATTAAATTCAAATGATAATGCTAACAATAACTATTCAGTTTAACGGTATTTCCTCTTCATACTTTTAGTCAACTATCGAACTAAGATAATACATCCTTTCCATTAAATATATTCAGTCGATATAAAAAATATTCGAGCATTCAAAAAAAATGGCAAAAAAATGAAAATAAATTCCGAGCAGGCAGAAAAAAGGTTTAAAAAAATTCCAAGAAGGCCTAAAAAAAAACGTAGGCACAACATTTTTTCGATTTTATTAATTCTGATGAAAATTTTAGAAATTGAAACTAAAGATAAATATAAAGAATCGATATTAAAAAACTAAAATGGAATTTCAATATAAATAAAACTCTAAAATTAACTTTAATATTAGTTTTTAATATTGGATGAATGACATATGTTTATTATTGTAACTGTGTTGTGAGAACATGAAAAAATGCTAAAAACTTTTTAGTTATAATATCCTTGAATTTTATTTATTGATAGTATTGACATGACATAGAATGCCATTTGTTTAAAACTAAAATTGCTAACATTTCCAATCAAATACTTTTTTGTTTTGCACCACACATTTTTACGAAACACAATATTAAAAAAATGCTTAAACAATTTTTGTGTTTGATAATACGTTGTATGGTGAATGTTATGATAACGCAAAAGAATACATGGTTATTCTTGTTAATCAAAGGAGTATTTCTTTCTGTTACTTTAAATCCATTTTTTGGTTAAAGACAACTACGATAATTGCTTAATTCTATTCAAAATATTATTAAGTATTCATAAAGGATTATTTTAGCGATCACATGTTTAACAATTTAGCTATTGCCTTATATAAACCATTAAAAATCTAACAAAGATAATGGAATTTTTCTCCTTTAGTTTGAATCATTCATGAAAGTCTTGAATCAATTATATCTATTTTGCTTTTTGTAGTTTAGGCTGCGTTTCCTTGTATAATTCCATTTTTGTACTACTTTGCTTTTTAAAAGAATTCACTTATTGGTTTAAAAATCAAAGATTGCAAAATTTTCTTCTGAAAATTAAAGCTACTTTTGTTTTAAAAACAATTTTATATGTGCATACCGATTTTAAGTTCATATACCGTTTTAAGCATACCGATTTTAAGTTTTAGATCTTTTATCAAAATCGCACACCATTTATATTCGTAAATATTGATTATTAATTATTCATTACTCTATCTTGAACAGTACTGAAATTTGGTAAGTAAGCAGTGGAAACGAACAGACGAACAGAGTGAAACTAATAAATAAATTTTGTAAATTTGTTTTTTGAAAAATGTGCTAAAAATCAATATGTCAATTAAATATATTCAAGTGTGTCATATATACATAAAATCGAACTAATGATAAATAATATAAAGATTGTAATTCATCCAAAATAATAAACAATTTCGCATTTTAGAGCAAAATAACATGCATTTGAAAATAACAAAAAAAAAAGAAAAACAAAACAGGATATAAAATATTGCATACTGATTTTTCCCTCTTTTTTTTTATACACAAGTACTCGTATAATTCTTCTTCGTACGATCCATTCTGTAATCTGTTACAAAAACAAAAATTTTTTATTTTCATTATTAAACATTACATTATTGAAGAAAAGTCTCACCTCAATATCCTTCTAGGAATTCTTTATTTTTTTTTTTTTCCAAAATCAAATAACAGAGCACATAGTACAATAATACAATATACATTCCATTGCATACACTCGTAGGTATTTAAAAGAATTGAACATAAAAAAAAAACAAATAAAATTAATAATAGCGAAACTTTTTTTTTCACATCATGAATAGAATAAAAGAACAAAAAAAAATTGTATCTATCCCTTGACTATATGGTACACAATAATATATTCTAACAATCACAATCCCATATCAACAATATATGAAAATAGAAAACAACGTTCAATCCAAACCCACCCGAAGAATATACCCAAATGGAATACTGAATACCGCATTATAACGCAATACAAAGGGAGAATAATGTCTCCCTTTACAATTTTTTTTTTTCCTGCAATTTTTTGTTTTCTTTTTCTTTTTTTTTCTTTCGTTATTAATATTCCCAAATAATAAAAGAACATTATACTAGATGCTATTGATGGGATCTAGATCAACAAAACTGCCTGTTATTATTGGAATTTCAGACTTTATTATTTTTCTTTCTTTTTTTCGATGTTATGGTATTTTTTGCGCCATTTACATACCATCGCTTTGTTTAAAATCAAACAAAAAAAAAAAAAATGAAATAAATACCGTTAGAATCTCATTACCCATATCAGTATTTTAGCAGCACAATAAATGATGGAAAAAACTCTCCCCTCTTAAAGCTTTTTCTTCAATTCATCAATCCATTAGAAGTTAAAGGGAATTCAATCTTAAATATACATAATAGATATATATATATATATATATATATATTGTATACATACAATTCAATGAATAAATAAAAATCCCATAACACATAAGAAAACAAACAAAAAAACAAATAACAAATTTCCACTCTAAATGTAAAGGTAACGGGACGAGAGAAAATAAAAGTAGAAGAGTTGATTGATTCAATCGATGAATACTTCCTTGTTTAGATGAGTGAAATGAATGAAAACGATATTAAACGAAACGAAATAAAACGAAACAGAATATAACATTATATTCTTTTGCTTTTTTTTTTAAATACAATTTTGGCTAAATATTATGTTATGGATGCTTGAATGAATTGCGTCAGTTGTCAGGAGTATGGTATGGGAGAAGACAAGGACGAAGTTTAATATTATTTTGGAATTAAATGGTTGTTATTTTTATTGTAAAATTTTATAAATTCTTTATAGATGCAATGAAAATGTTTCCTTAAATTGATGTTGCTGTCGTTGATGAAAATTAACAGTTGTATTATCCCACATTTTTTTTTTTTTTGTTTTTTTTCTTTTTTGTGCATCCCAATTTCATTCAAAGTAAATTTTCAAGAGTGGTAAAAGAGTGTGTTTTAAATTATTTTTAAAATGAAATTTCATTTTTATTTGTTTTTTTTTTTCTTTGAAATTTTTTTTTTTTTGAGTAGGATAAGGATATAAAGAGTATGTGCTTAACATTTTTTCAAGGGTAAAAAAAAAAAAAAAACAAAAAAAAAAGTTTTCTTTGAATATTTTTTCTAATTTAGTTTTGTTTTTTTTTTTCAGAAAAATTTTTATGTGTAATGAAATGGTTGCAAAATTACATATACATACTTTAAAAAAATTTAAGAAAAAATATTTTTTTATTATATTGAAAAATAAATGTAAGGTTATGTTTGTTTAAAAGAAATGACACAAAAAAAAAACAAAATAACTAAAATCGATTCAAAAGAGAATTTTTTGTATTATTTTATGCAATCGTAAAATTAGATTCAAGTGCATCCTTTTATTATTTATAAAAAAAAAAAAAAAAAAACAATTAAAAAATGCCTTTTTGGATAAAATGAAATTAGAAATGTTATTTTTTCATTTGAATAATTTTATGTTTAAATTAATGAAAGACAAAAAAAAATATAATGAAGGTGTATAAGATGAATTAAGGTATGCTATGTTGTACTATGAGTACTAACTGTGCTTAGCTCGCAGTTTTGTAATAAAAAATTCAATTTTGAAACAATATTTTTATATATTTATATAAAACGTCCCGTGAAGAAATAAAACTGAAACTTTTATATTTTTTTTTGTGGATTGGTGAGAATCTTCAAAAGATACAATGTATCCCGTAGCACCATGTACGCGAAAATTTTACCGACTAAAATATATACCCGACCCGAATATATATCTATTTAAACTACAGCCGAACTGACTAACCATTAATTATTTGTTAACGTTTTCTTTTAGTGTTTAATATATACTTTCGCTAAGGAAATCTATTCTTTGCGTTAAATCTAAAGTTCTCTTTCTTTTGGCCCTTCTTGTAGTAATCCGATTTTCTATAAGTATAAATCAACTTCTACATTTATATATCGTTCTAAGACAGTTTTATATTTTATGGCATATCTCTTTATTTCAATAAAAATAAGTAAAAAAAAAAAAGAATTTTTAAATTCTAGTGATTGAGGCAACCAAAAGTATACAATTTCTTTTTATATTTCCTTTTTATAAATCCTTATGAAAGCACTTACACTGTTCCGTAGGACTTTTTTCTGAAAAGTTTGTACTTATACGTTTGTGCGTTAACTTGGCACAACCCGTAAATAGAATGCCATATATCCATTTAGGTGTAATTATTTGATTGTAAATTAACACTTTATTATTATATCGTTAGTTTAAATTAACGACCTAGGAACCAGTAATTCTCTTTATATTTATTACCAATATATCTCTATCAAATTTTTTGTTTTTAATGTGTTTCTACCACCTTAGCTTGACATCTGGTGTCACTACTAGGTATTTTAGTGTATTTTCGATTAATATCTTTGGTAGGTTTAAAATTAACATGTCCAGATTTAATCTCATTAAGTTTTATTTTCCTTCATTTTGTCCAATAGCATATTTTGTCACTTGATTTTTGTAATTTTAATGTAGCTTCGTTAATAAACGAAGTCTAATAAAAAAAAAATAAAGAATCTTAATGAATTCCTGGTGCTCCTTAAAAAAGTAGAAAGGAGAAAAACAAAAACTATGGTTTGGACCTAAAATATAAATTAAAATCCATTATTTAAAATTTATTTTATGGAACTCAAATTTAACCCTTGTCATAATAAAAACCTCTTTACAATATTGTCGATTTGTCATCATTATTATCAAATATTTTATTTCATTTATTTACAAAAAAAAAAAATAAAAATAACAAAACAAAAATTTAATGTTCATTAGTTCAATATCATCTACTTGTTTTAATGCCTTTTTACAATTTTTTTCAAAATGACACATTAAATTATCATTTTTTTTCCATTAAATTTGACTACATTTTGATCTTCGCATATATTTAATGTGGAATTTTTATTGGGAAATTCGATAAAAAAGAAAAAGAAAAAACAAATACGAAAAATTAACCCGGAACTCATTTTATGATATGAATATTTGAAAAGTAAAATAAAATTTTTTTTTTTTAATTTATTTTTACCTTGTGTTTTGTTTTGCATGCTTTTCATCAATTTTTTTTTCAATGTAAATAAAAAAAAAAAATTTTTTTTTCGGCTGGGTAAATGAGTACATGAATCCTCCGACAAACGACTATATATTATGTATGTATATGTATTGCAAAGGATATTTATGAATTTTTTATTCTTCCTTTTTTTAAATTAAAACTGGCGGGTAACGATAAAATGAAACCATAAAATTTTCTATTAACATTAACAGTAAACAAATATTGTTCAAGTTGTTCAGGTTTAGTATAGGATATTCCATATAAAATCTATATATATAGAATCAAATTAAATTAAAGGAAGCTTTAAATTATAATTTGATACAAATAAATGAATTTAATAGTATTTTAGGATTTAAGAATATTGTATTAGTCTGTAAAAAAAATATTTGAAGGGGTCTCGGTGGCCTTGTGGGTAAGAGTGTATAAAATACGCTGTAAACACCGAGGGAGTGTGGGTTTGAATCCCACACACGTCGTAAGAGCTATTCCTCCTTATGACATTTACAGCCACACAGGACTGAACAGGAATGACTATTCAATTTCTTTTTTTTTAAATGTTATTTTAAGGACATAGAAAATGTGGCATATAAAATTGTTTAAACGTTCTGTAAACATCGGCTTTTTAAAATTTTTTATTGCAAGATCATAAGATATATGTACTTATTTGAATTCTGTTATAACGAAAACTATAATAATCGAAACATATGATAGTTTTGATTCAGCATTATTTATTTTTAGATCAGCTCATATAAATTTTGAACACAAAACTTTATACTTTGCAACTAAAGTTTTACTTTACTTTGGAATAAAAATTTATGATAAAGCAATCATAATGTTAATGAGAAACGTCAAAATGTCATACCAGGAGTGTTACAAAATACTCAATCTAATACAAATTATCAGAATTTTAAACTAGAATTAAGTTAACAAATAGAACTTTATTAAATTGCAATATTATATATGTATGTATATATGCTGCAGCTATAGTCTTACTGCATCGCTATATACGAACTGCATTAATACGAAAGACGGCCATCTTTTTCTTGTATAAATCTCAAATTTCGACGGTAGAACTATCAGTAGAATTTGAAGCTAGAATTAAGTTAACAAAGAGAACTTTATTAAATCGGAATATTATATATAATATATGACATTTTATCTTCATGTTTAAGATCTCATAAACCACAAATTCATAAATTGCACATTTTCTTGTATTCACATTCATTAAAAACATTATATATAACGGATGTTTGATAAAAGTTAAAACATCATTTTTATAGAGCTGATATTATAGTGGGTGAAATTTTATCAACATCTCAAATTTTCACCCATTTTTTTTTTTTGTTTTTTTTTTTTTTTTATTTCAAATAATGACAGAAATTAAATGAAGAAGTTGGTAACCAACCATCAAATAATAAAGTGATGAAAAAGAATGCATATAATTTGTGATTCAAATATAATTTTAATGTATATACACATATATATCTATAGTATGTATATGTATTTGGAATATAAGTGTCATCTGCCAGGAGCTATAAAACAAAAAGAAAAAAAATAAAAAAAAACAAATATTCGTAATATTTGACAGGAAATTTATTCATTTTGTAATCTATATTTTCCTGAAATTCATTACTTTAGAAAAGAGCAAAATAGAAAAAAAAAAAAGTAGAAAAAAATAATAATTTTAGATTCTAGTGATTGAGGCAAGTAAAAGTAAATATTTTTTTGTTTGTTTTTATGTACGTACATACATATGTACATATTTTACTATGTGTAGGTTTTAAGAATTTTTTTTTTTCAAATATATGTAATTTAATGCATTAATTTTTGGGTTTCTCATTTAAAAATTCATTTGAAAATATATAGACTATAATAGACTTAAATTTTGGTTATATTTGTTAGGTAATGTAATATTATTTTAAGCTCATAAAACTGCACAGTTTTAGAAATTAAAAATTTTGTATTAGATTTTTATTATATATCTATACATACTCGTACATAGATAAATCCAAAAAATTAAAGTTTAAAATAACTCAAGAAAATTTATTACTATTTGAGGTTTTATTTTGCTTTCAAAAAATTTTCTTTCTAATTACTTGAAATAAAAAATATGAGCAAAAGTTTATTCTGAAAAATTTTCAAAAATTTAATACAATTTTAAAATATTAAATATGTGAACGTTCATTTTAGAAAGAACAAAAATTGTTTTAGAAAAAAGATCAGAAAATTTCATTCCATGTTTTTAAAATTAAACAAAAATTTAATTAAAATATACATATTAGTTGGGAAAACCTTAAATCTTCTTAGAATTGGATGATTTATTTTTATAATATTTTAAAGAACATTATTAGAATATATTCAGGGTGTTTCAAAAGAAAATTGAGTTTGAAACATAATTATTTCATTTTAAATCATTTTGAACCTTCATAACTTTGTAACTGTTATGATATTGGAATCATTAATACACAATAATTAAAACTGACAACACATCTACTTTTGTCTCCCTATAGCAAGCTATTCAAAAGTTACAAATATTTTTATGAAAAGTCGCTAAAACATCTTTATCCCCTCATATCTCGAAAAGGGTCTAGAATAGACCCCACCCTCCAGTACAATTTTTTGTTTGTTGCGATATGCCCAATCATATTTTTTCAAGGAAGACACTCGAGTCGGAAACACCCTATATATGGGCAGTCAGTTATTCATATTTAACATGAACACCCTATAAACTGAAACATTATGTCAAATTCTATAACTATATTTATATCTAACCTATATATACCTAAAATCTCATCTTTTATATGATTGACTTATGTTGTATGAATACATATGTGTGTGTGTATGTATGTATATTAAAGTGTAAATTAATTAAACGATTTTTTATGGAATGACTATTATAACAAAGTGTGAAATAATTTTAAATATATAAACAAGTGCATTTACGGTAACTAAATGTAAGTAAGTGAGAAAATTGTAATATTTCTAAATTCCAATAGTTTTTCAAAAGAAGGAAAAAGATAAAATCTATAATAGCACTTCTAAAAACTATGAGAGAAAAAAGATCTTTTAGAATTATCAGAACAGTTACATCAGAAAATGTTTTAACACCACCCCCTAATAGCTATTAGGGGTATAAATGAAATGAAAATTAGCTAAATTTAAACATCTGTAACTTAGGCAAGTAATTTAGTGCAGATTTTATAAGAAAATAAATAAAAGGGACATAACAAATAATGCTCTAATACTATATTTTTACACGCCTTAATAGCTTTTCCTAATTATATAGACGCGGTAGTTTCGTCTCTCAAACTTTGCAAAAAGTTTCATTTGGAAATATTTATATCTCAAATTCTGCTTAATATTTTTTTAATCTATCTAGATCATCAAACAATAGAACGTTTTTTTAACTTTATAAATCAATGTCAAAAAAATACAATTTATTATTTAAATTTACAGTTATGTAAATACAAGATTTTATCAAACTTAGCTTTCTTCATATCTTCGGAACGCTTTTAATTAAATTTTTGAAATTTTGAAAAAAAAAAATCTTTTAGAATTACCATATTACCGTTAAACTAATAATCAATATAATAAAGAAAATATTGTTTTAAAAAGAAAAAATTGAAAAATACCATATTATGTAGTTATCATTATTATTTATAAGGTCCTTTAAAAGTATTTACAGATTGCAAATAAGATGCCTCAAATAAAAAAAAAAAGATAAAAAGTAAAAGAAAATTCGATTAAAACATCAATATTTTAAATCGAATATTAGATGTATTATTTTTACAAAAAAAAATTGCAGGAATTTTACGATAAAATTTCTTCTCCTTTGAATAACCCTATACCTAATGACGTTCAATAGTATTATCTTATTATTTGGCTAGAATTTCAAAGTTTTGCTATGCGAGTGATTACAATTGCAATAAGAATATGGGATTTAAAATAAAATTATGTAGTTATTTTAATATATGAGGCCAAAATTTAGCCGTATTTTTCACTCTCAAGGTACTGATATTGTAATAATTTGACAACAAATGAAAATCTTAATCGATTTAAATACAATTACAAAGATTTTTGTTTTACATTGAAAAATTTTTGGTGGTATAAGCAAAGTCATTTATTCAAAAAAAAAAAATATTTCTAATAGACATCGTCTAATATTATGTTAATTATACCTTACATAGGTCAATCATATGTTTAATCAAAATTTTTACTTCATTATTGGCTCATCATACATTCATTATTGTTGTTTATTGTTAAACATTACAATTGTTAAATTACATTATTACATTATTATTGTTAAACATTACAAACACCACGTCTACAAATTAAACTAAACATAAATCAAACGACTTCACTCTCTGTAGTACCCTCATTAATTAAATTGATCAGAGCATTGAAATCACAAATATAGAAAAAATAAAACTAAATTCTGAAATTTAAAAATTAAATTTTTTGTTTTGTTTTTCTCAATTTTTATTCCCTTCTTCGTTTTTGTAAATAAATCACCTTGAAAATTAATAACAAAGAAACCCAATTCTTATCAATTTAAAGGATAATTATCAACAATTAACCTTTAATAAATTTCTAATTAATTTTATTTAACCTACATAATATATAAGAAAAACCGAAACGACTCAATAAGAAAATTTCAATAAAAAAGAAAAGTTAAAATGGAATAAAATTTTGAAATAACCTATTGTTTATTTTTCTTTTTTTATCTGACAACGATTAATTCCTGAAGCATTTTTATAATTAATCAAAAAAAAAAAAAAACGAATAGAAAAGAATAAAAATCAATTATATACACAGGAATATATACATAGATAATTAATTTTTCATACAAAGTTAATTTCTTATAGGAAATAAATGGAAATGCTATACAAAAGAACAAATACTTGAATTAATTTCATCAATATAGAAGAACTATGATAGACCTATTCTTATATTAACAAATTAATCTAAAAACGAGGAAGAATAAAGTTGCCTTTGTCAACTCTTAGATACCCGTACGTACCGTTAGTATGTTCACAGCCTGTCACTTTGCTTACAATATTATTTTTTTAATATTTTAGTATTTTAAAATAATTTGGGTGAATTTTATAATTTCTAGAACTATGGGTTGTAGATATATTCAAACTATATGTTTATACATTCTTCAAAAGCAAATTCTAGCCTTCCACATAACGATTATCAATCCAAAACTTTTTCAAATATTCTATAGTACCATTAATTTACCACTAAGCGGTAAATATATATTAAATTTACTTAGTACAAAATAATAAATATAATTTTAAATATTATATTATATTATATTTAAATATTCCATTGACAGAATAATTTCTTATAAGTACTTATTAAAATTAATATTTTTGTGACATCTATCAGCAGTTAAAATTTCATAGCTTTATTTCAAAAAAAATGTGGGGATCTAAAAGTTAGGTGTTCGAGAGCTACCCTAAGGCTTGGTCCAAACTCAACCAAAAAAAATAGGGAACCTACAAATTACTCCCAGAATATTTTGTGTAAATTTCAAGATTCTAGCTTTCTTAGTTTTTGAGTTAGCGTGCTGACGGATGGACGGACGGACGAACATGGCTCAAAAGTCTTAGAATTTTTTTCTGATCCGATCCATACCTTTGAAGGTATATCTAGCTCGCTTATTTCGAGGTGTTACAAAAGGAGGAGTAATTTTATTATACCCGATCCTATCGTACGGGTATAAACATTTGAAAATTGTCTAAATATCATATATTACATATAATAAAATAATATGTAAAAAAAATATTTTTTATAATATGCTTTTATCGAAACCAAATTCGCTTCTTAAAAAGTAGAAAATAAAATTGATTGCAAAACTTTAGCTTTTTTGACTATTATAATATAAAATTGAATTGCTAGTGCAAGCATTTTGGACTGTTATAATAAAAAAGTAAATTGCTGGAATAAGGTTAAATAAAAATCTAGAAAATTTGAGATTCGTGTTTCTTTTTTATTCCAGCAATTTACTTTTATATTAAACAATTATAACAACGATTCGAACCAAATCACTCTTACTTTCAAAACCTCTACACTCTGCACTATACAACACTTAAATATTTAATGAACATATTACGAACATAAATTCTTAATTTTTAACCATGTATATTCAATATGCATTAAAGAATGTTGACAGCAAATATTTTGATTTAAATACTAAACAAATGTTGTAAACAAAATAACTTAGCAACATACATAAAAATATTGTATGTATGGATTGTGTTTTGCTAATTATGCTAATACAAAACACCAGGAAAGATCAAAAATATCAAAAATATAATGTGTATGTTTGTATGCATGAATAAGAGATAAAAATGTAAGTTTTAAATTGATATAAACAAAAATGTATACATATTTTATTCAAAAAATGTTGATGAATAGATAGTTAACAAAAAAAAAATGTTGCATGTGAACTGGATTCGAACAACATGATCCCCACTTTTGAAACCTGTACACTATCATCTGCACCATACTACACTTACAAATGTTGCTAACAGATTACGAAGATAATAAAAAGCGTGACAGAATGACAAATAAATAAATAAATAAACCGACAGCGACGAGTTAATATAAAAGCATATAATAAGATACTGCCAGTCTTTTATACTTTTATCGCTTATTAATAATCTTTCGATAGAATCGTCTTTGACGGCTTTTTACATTCTCGTGGAAAACTGCCCAAATGATTAAAAAAAAGCTGGCTAAAAGAAGTTTATGATAATTGTATACTGGTATATATTTGTGTTCTCATTTTATTATACCCTCTTCTAACTTAAATTTAACATCAACAACAGTCATTTTTTTTTTTTTATTTTAAAGTATGATGGCAAAGAAAATTTAACCACATATTAAGAAATTGTTCAATTCTTATAACCCAAAACAATATATAATTAACTAAATATATTTGAATAAATATTTATTAAGTATTAAATTATTTAATGCCCAGTTCATAAAAAAATCCTGATATAAATCCTGTTATATTTAAATTTTAATTAAACTAAGCTTTAGACGAATTCTTATACAACAATATAATATACGAACTGATGAATTTTTGTCTAGAATGGAATATTTCCGGGTAAAATATTTTTTTTTTTTCTTTTTATATTAAAAAATGCTCGAAGCTGTCTTATTCATAATCATTATCATGATCAATTTGATTCTCACCAACTATTACATTTTAATTATATGTATATAAAAAACAAAAAAAAAAAAAACCACTTCCGTTCATAAATAATACAAACAAATCCAAAAATAAATAAAAAAGAAAATTTTAATAAATATTTCTGGAAAATTTCTTCTGGGCATTTTTATAATGATTATATTATTATACCAGTTCTATTAGAATTTTCATATATACTCGTATAAATAAAATACTATAGAAATAAATGTCTTCACATTTACATTGATTTTTTCACAAATTACAAAAAAAAAAAAACAAAAACTAAAAATGATACAGAAGAAAATTGTGTAATTTTTTTTTTAAGAGAAAGAATTTTCCAATAAGAATTTGCCAAAAAAAAGTTTTCCTGGAATTTCTTATAATTTTTGCCTCTTCTAAAAATTAATTATATTTTCATGACTTTTAATTAATTATGTTTTTATTCAAATTATAATACGTGTTCTTTTATAAAGCTTAAGCAGTCAAAACCCTCAGTTTTGTTTTAGTAAATGTGGTTGGGAGTCATCTTATGATTTTATACCTTCTTTTATTTATCTATAAAGACGTAAGAGCTATTTTCTATAAAAAAAAAATAAAACTGTAGATTTTCTTTTATTTTAGAATCTTATAGATTCTAAATATATATGGTAAATAAATACTCAAAAATATTTAAGTGGTTATTTAACTTTGTGGTTATTTAACAGAAAAAATTAATCAATTTAAGAGAAAGAATGAACCTTCGTTGAAAATGTTGAAGAAAGGATCAACTCACTTAAGAAATAAGTATTCACATAACTTTTTGCTCTCTTGATATGGTATGTATATAAAACAATGTTAAATGGAGCATTACTTAATATTTAGAAAATGGTTAATGAACGAATAACTTTGATTATGACAATGTTTTTCTCACTTCTTATTAATCCTAATTCTTTTTTTTTTTTTAAATTTATGAAAATTAAAAAATTTTTAGAAGTCTAATCAGTATTACCATATTGCGTATATAGCATTTTAATATCAAATTTAGTTTGACAACAACAAAAAAGCACTTTTGATAATTATGAAAATATTAGAAAAATATTATTTATATATTATGTCAAATATCGATTGTTATTTCATGTTAATGTACACAATATTTTTTTTTTTTTTAGTTCATTTCCCTGCCACATAAATGTGACAAGGAATTTACCTTAGCCTTTCCTTTTCAGAGGTGGTTGTAAAAGTCGTAAGGGGAATTATTCATACGACATGTGTGGGATTCGAACCCACACTTGGTGTTTACAATGTATGTCATACGCTATACCCACTAGGCCACCGAGGCCGTATACACAATATTACAAATCTACAATAATATTCAGATTCATGTTTTAAAAAATGTTCAGCTAATATAGTGCGATATGTTCAAACGCTATATTTTTGAAATTTTTCGGAAATAATCAAGTACGATTGGCTAATATTTAGAGTTTTTTTTTCGAATCTATCGCACTTAGCACTAAATACTAGCTAATTGCACATAATTAATTCCGAAAAACTCCGAAAATTTTTTAGTTCATTTAAAAATATCGCACTAAATTATCTAATCGCCCTTGATTAAATTAGATAATCGCCTGTCAAAGTTTTAGCGCATTTAAAAGAGTGAACATGTCAGAAAAAAAGTGTCAAGTATCTAATGTCAAATACTAGTGCGATAGATTTAATTGGATTAGGAAAAATTACAAAAAAATCAATTAATATGAGATTAATATCAGCAAGCCATAACATTAAAAAATTTCAAAAATATCTACCCTGTTGAATAATGAAGTTATATTATATTAATTATATATTATTATAAACGCAGGCATTTTATTGTTGTATATATTGAACTTCTAACATTATATGGAACAAAAAAAAATGTCTGTGTTTATAATAATATACAAATCACGAGATTTTCGAAAAAAAAAATTAATTATCTGTTAAGTGAATTTTTTTTATCCTTATTAAGATATAAGATTCACCATATCGAGAATCGAATCTGTTCTGTTATACTTTGATTTGCAGATCGTTTATACATAACGAAGTTTTAATCGATAACTTATCGATTGTACAATTGATGTAAAATGACGTAATTTAAAATTTAAAATAAAAAAAATACTTTTCAATATTTTCAATTTGAAATTTTCAATAATAAATAAAATAATATATTTTCTAGAATAATAAATATTAAATTTTAAAAAAGAACAAATTAAAAGAATTTTTATATTGAAAGAAAAAATATAAATAAAATTTATTTAAAATTATTCGAAAAGAAAAAAAAAAATTAAAATTCATTTTAAAATTTGCAACTTTTCAATGACATTATCAAGTAAAATATTAAATTTTTTTTTTTGTTTTTTCTAAATTAAATAAAGAAATACATAAAAATATACTAAAAGTAAATATATATATTAAATTTTTCTATTTTATTGAAAACAAACAAAAATATTAGATAAAGTAAGAGAAAGATATAGATAAAGGTAGATAAAGACAGAAAAAAAATGACAAATAAAATAATATTTATTTAAACAAATGTCAAAATAAAAAGACAAATTTTGAGACAGAACAGAATACACATAACATGTATGTATATAATAAAGAGAAAATAGAAGATAACGGAATACATTTGGGAGAATACATGTATAGATGAATTCCTTAAGGCTATTTAAAAGAAAAATATTATTAAAGTTTTCGAAAAAAAATTTTATTTTAGGTTTTTTCTTTATAAAAACTACCATTAATCACGTCCTTTATCAAAATTAACTTACTTTATTATATAATATCTTATTATATAATTATATCTATGTATGTATGTATAAATATTTCTATGTTTGGATGTATCATGTATCATATACAAACAAATCTTTTAAGTTTCTTAATATATATTCTTATATTTTCCTTTTTAAATAGAATATGGAAATTTTGTTTTTATGTTGTGTTAAAAAATTAAAGATTATTTAATTACAGGATGCTCATAAATTTACATTTATCTTAAATTTAATATAGTTGTTTATATATACAAAGTAAATAAAAAATATATTTGAAGGGGGAATTGATCCTATAAGATCCTAAAGCTTTCATGTTTGATAAAAAAGATTTTGTTCCCTGTAAAAGACAAAATATGTAAGAAAACCACTGATAGTGGGATCTCGGTTGTCTAGTGGTTAAGAACGTATGAAATACTTTGTAAATACTGAGTGAGTGTGGGTTCGAATCCCACTCACGTCGTAAGATTGATTTCCCCTTACGACAACAGCCACACCTGAAAAGGAAAAGATGTATTCTTTGTCACATTTATGTGGCAGGGGAATAAACGAAATGAAAAAAAAAGTAATAGACCGTTATAAGTGAAAAAACTGTAATGAATTTAAATCTGATCTGTTTTTTTTTTTTTTTTTTATCTAATAAAGATAAACATTTAATTTCTTATTTAATCAATGATGACTTTATAATTTCTTAATTATTTAAGATTGATTTTTTAATGCAATAGTTGAGCTTATTTAATTTTTCTTTTGCCAGTGAATGTACTGATATCACAAAAAGGACTCTTCAGAGAGATACGAAACAATCATGATTCCTCCATATGAGAGTGTGTAGAAATATTAAGTTAAAAAGTACGTTTTAGCTGAATAATTTATTGTATAATTTTAACAGAATTTATCTATAAGTTGAATTTTGTCATCTAGTAATTTAAACGATGTCTCTCTTAGGAAAACTATAAATTAATGCATCCAATTTTTGATTTTATAGAAAAAAAAACTCCATGTAAAAATGTTTCATACTTAGATTAGGATACAAAAATCGAACTGAAGTTACGTGTAAATAATTTATATTCTTTAAGCAATAACTCCCAAATTTTAGATATTGTATAACATATTCTTAAAAAGAAACTTAAATTATAAGAGAACCTATTAAAAAATATATCTATTCTAATTATTAAGCAAATCTGCAGTTATTTTGAGCAAACTGTTATTATTTCTATGACTTCCGTTATTGTCTTAAGTTTCTTAGCACCAAATTGGGCTCTACACTGTAGACTAGAAGATAAGATTTAAAAAAAAAAAAAATATTAATTTAAATTAAAACGACGAAAATACTATGAAATAATTTTTAATAATGATATTACGAAAGTATTGATTCAACTCTTAGTCTAAATTTAATAATAAATTGTTATATTTTCGCTGTCACAAAATTAAATTGTCATCATATTTGAGTGAAATTCTTTTTTAATTAAACTAAAAAAAAAAAAATAATGTACATACTTTAATTTTTTTTTTTTTTTGAAAGACATTATCAAACATTTCTTATCTATCATTCGAATTTCTTTTTCTTTTCTTCTTTTCATTATTCCCTTACTGTCAAGTAGAAAACTCTTGATTCGTTGGAAATTATTTTTCCTCTTTTTATACGAATAATGAAATATTTCTTGATTTTCAAAGTAACAAAAAAAAAAAAGAAACTGCTCATTTTTTTTAAATTTTTAAATTAATACAGTGAGCATCATTTGAATCTGTTCACAATAATCTCGACTAGAAATTTGATCAAATCTAATATGATTTACAAACAAAAAAAAAAAAAAATTATATTTCTCGTACTTTTTTTTCTTAAGGATACGATTTCCTGCGATATAAAGAAATATGCTACAATTATAGGGTCAGTCTTTTATAACTTTTTCTTATATATTAACAATCTCTCATGTACTAAATTCAATTAGGTTAAGGAGAAGTTGTAAGCAAGCAGATAGTTGGCATTTTTAACAACATTTTAAAATAGGTAATAATATTTCAAATTATTGTGAATTTGATAGGGGCTCCGCCCCGGTGGCCTAATGGGTAAGTGCGTATAAAATATGCTGTGAACACCGAGGAAGTGTGGGTTCGAATCCCACACACGTCATAAGAGTTATTCCCTTTTACGGTATTTTCAGCCACGCCTGAAGAGGAAAGGCTGTGTAATCTCCTGTTCACATTTATGTGGCAGTCGGCAGAGAAATGCATTTTTATTATCACAAGTTGGCATTTAAGTAAAAATAATAAATGAAAAACTTAAAATTATGCTCATTATTCATTAATTTTCTATAACAAAACACATGAAGTTTTAATTTAAATTTCAATTAATGACAGTCACTGTACAACTTCAATTTATCTTTTTTTTTTCATATATGAATGTTACAGTTGAATCTGTAAATATCTTTTCAAAATTTTTTCATTTTCCGTGTAATTCTCCATTAAATTTAATTTTTTTTATTTGTTTTTATTTTACACTTCAATTTTTATTCAATTGTAATTTTAACTCAATATTGAATCACAATTTTTTTGATTCTTTTTTAAATTTTTACATTAATTTCACTTACATATATATTTATTTTTGTTACTGTTTTTTATCCTTGTATTGTGTGCTCTTTTAGAAGGAAAACTTAGAAAAAAATCAGTAAATCGGATAAAGATGTAGATATAAAAAATCATTATATACGAGAAAGACTAAAAATTTAACGAAATAGTTTTATAGTTTTAATTTAAAAAAAAAAAAAAATAAAAATTCTCTGAAAATCTGAAGTTTGAAGAAATAAAATATAAAATTAAGAACTTCAAAATCTAATTGAATACAATGTTAAAAATTAATCTCAACCTTTCAAAAAATCAAAGTAAAATATTTGTTTTAAGAAAATGAAGAAAACAAATTGTTAAAGTACTTCTATATACAATCAGCCTATATGTATTCTGCCTAGCACTGTAATTTCCAAACGGGGATGCTCATTAACTATCGTTCGTTTCGGCTATTCGTAAACAACTTAAGATTTAAAGTTGATTTTCACTTTCGTCTAATAAGATAATAAATTTTAGACAATGAACATGACATTACTAAAAAAAATTTGTTTATAATCTGAATAATGGTAAAAAATGGTTAAATATATGTTGAAAGTAACCAGAAGAAAATTAAAATTAAATTTGATAATAAAAATGTGATTACAATTGCCGAAAAAACTGGTAAATTTAAAAAAAAAAAAAAGGATTAGGGACACGCAAAATCTACCAAAACAGATTTCATATATCATTACTATTTCATAAGAAGAGTAACCGTCTAAAAAATTGAAGAACATCTTAGCCGCGAATTATTTATCAAAAAATTATTTTTGATTGGTTAAAAATGACCATCTTGTAACATTTCCCTTATAAGACGAAAGTGAAAATTAACCTTTAAGATATTAAAGTAAAAAGTTTCAAATGCTATTGAAAGAAATCTTTTGAACAAAAGATCTTCTGCTTCACATTCTTTTTGTTTATAAAAATTTATTGATGATTGATACAAACAAATTATTATAAAAAGAATGTATGGCCTTTCTAAAGAGTTCTTAGGTTTAAGGGTGAATTTATCTAATTTGCTTTGTTTAAGTTATAAAATCTTAAAATATGAAGACAGAACATTCATATTTTATCTGAAGAAATATTTAATTCTACACAATGTCAATAAATTGAAGTAATTGTACCAATTATATAAGTCAATGATCTTTTAGCGAAAGTATTGAGCTAGAAAGTAATAGCTAGTACGAACTAATAATAATCAATTATAACTAATTCTATTTTTGGTTTATTTAAGAATAATTGTATAATATTGATAGATAATAAATAAGCAATTAAAAAAGAAAAAAAACAGAAGTTTTCCTAATAATCAAAAGTACTTGCTTTAAAAGTACTTCCTCGACCGACTGCGCTTAAATATTCGGCTCTTTTAAAATCCTTTCCTTTCATATATTATCAAAAATTTCTCTTATTTGCATAACTTTTGGCGCATTTTAAAAATGTGATATTTATTATCTTATTCTTATTTTATTTGGTTTTATTTTGTTTTTTTAATTATGTTAATGTATTAAATTTTTGTATGTATTAATTCCTTAGTTTTAATTAATTGCAAAAAATTTAAAAAAGGCAATTTTTTTTATACTTTTTTTTTTAAATAAAACCTTAACCTAACTTATCCTATTCTTACAACTAATTAAGAAACTTATAACTAAAAATTATTATTTTAATACTAAAAATAACACTAATCTAATAATTTAATGTACTAATCTTTTATACTAATAAATTATTTTTTGTTTATAACGTGCTTAACCACCAATAATTATTTTTTATTGATTTATCTATACCTGGTATCGACATGTCATATTTCATATTATCTGGGTTGATGTTACCTGGATCATATTCAATTTTTTTACATGTAGCCCGTCTACTATAATGAAATAGTATAGGGACATGATTTTGGTTTTGTATATAACCATGCTTGTCTAAGAAGATGAAATGCTCAGGTGATATGAAGCCCGTGAGCAAAGTCTTCTTGATGTACTCCTCATGTGACTTAGTGTTGCTGAAGCATTAAACTAACAGTCAGTTTTCCAATACTTGCCCATAAATGCCCATATATTATTTATTAATTTTACAGCGTATATATAAAAGTCAATAGAAGCATTGATTAATAGAATAATGTATAATAAGATTTAATGCTAACAATATTCAAAGCCATATTTATTTAATTATCAAAAGATTAAATTTCTAAATTTCTGAAACTTAATTTCTTCTAATGCATATATGGCTTTAAAAGGCAAAAGTAAAATTTAGTAGAGTTAATTAAAAAACATTTAACAATTTGTTAGATACTAAATTTATGTTGGTCGTCAAATTTCTTAAAAATGCATTTCAAATTACATAACATTTATTGCGTTTTTTTTTTAAGTTTAGATTTCAAAATAATTAAAACGTATTTTCTAAATCAACCATTTCATTATTTTTAACGAGTCTGCCAACTAATTACTTATTTATTAATCCACTTTTACAAATTGATTTTATTTTTAAATAAGATATCAACGATTTATAACAATTATCTTTTTATTTTATTTAAATTTAAATTTTTATTAACTTAACCTTAATATTTTTTCTAAATGTTGAGGTCATAAGTAATTGGATCTTTTATAATTCAATTTTATTTACATATAATTTACCTTTCAATAAATTTATTTTTAATGAATATTATCGCAAAATGTTTTTTATTCTATACTGAATTTATTTTATTTTTAATTTTTAATATTTATTGTATTGATTTCATTTATTTTAAAAATCAATTTTTATTTTCAAAAAATGTTCACAAATTAGTTTTACTCTGGCAGTCTATTCGCCTATTTATAAAACCTCTACCACATTTAAGATAGCACATAATTATATTTTAACAATGGACAGGTTTCTTAAAAACAATTAATATTCTGGAACAACTTTTTTTTTTTGTTACCCACCCGTTACTGACCTACAAACCCTCAAAGTTTGAAATATACCTATTTTACTCAAGTTCTGCTTATCTAATATTTTTGGTCTCTAAAAACGCCAAACAACATAATTTTTTTTTTAGACTTATAAATCAATATTAAAATTACACCAATTTTTTGCAAGAAATTAAATTTACCATTATGTAAGCTTCCAAAATTTTGTTTTCTCATAAAATTTTTTCGCACCTTGCTCTGTTTAAGACCTATTAGGTGTCAAATACGTATTGTGAATTTCATTTTTATAATGGAAAAAGGAAAAATTAAAGTTTCAGCATTATTATATTCATATGTGTTAACAGTTTTTCTTATTTTTATAAAAGATTTTCTTATATAATATATAAAATTCTAAAAAAAATTGCAAATTTCAAAGTAAATCACAATTTTAATCTGTTTTTATTGTCTTTTGAGAATGTATCCTTTAAGAATCATCAGTTTTAATACAGTCTTGTTTATATTTATGTTTAAAATATATAAAAAATAAAAAATTCAAGAAGGTTTTTAATAATAAATTATTTATAATAAAATATTTACATAAAATAAACTTAATAGAATTATTTAATAGCTATATCAATTGCTTTTTATTAGAATTTAATATTACATTACATATTTAAAAACTCTATAGAGTATAGAGTATAATATTAGGCACATGAAAACTTATTTGTCTTATGTATCAGACTTTAACTTTTCTGAGTTCAAAACAAAAGAACAACTAGATTAAAATTTATTCCAGTCTATTTGGACCATATATAATTTTTAATTAGTGAAAAGGACCTTATTAGCAATATATATTAAATATGTGTGTGTACAATTTAAACAAAAAGCTTCAGAAATACAGGTGTAGATTAATTTAATAAAGTAGGAGGTTAGAAAATTAGTTGCAGATTAATATACAAACGGTGGCCTCGGTGGCCTAGTTGGCAAGAGTATGTAAAATAATATGTAAACACCGAGGGAGTGTGGGTTCGATACCATACACGTTGTAATAGTTATTCCCCCTTTATTTTACATTTACAGCCACGCCTGAACAGGAAAGACTGTATAATTTCCTGTCCACATTTATCAAAATATCTAAAAGTTATACAATAAAATTACATAACAAGATTTATAAAAATTTAAATAATCTCAATTAAAAATTGATTGTAATTGAGTAATTTTAATTCGATTAGATTACCCATTAAAAATATTTTATTATGTCGACAGTGGAAAAATAAGCATTCATCAGTAATTAAATCTATTTAGCTATTAATAAGATATATTATAATAATTAAAAAAATCGAAAAGTGAAATCAAACAGTGGCATCACTCTGAAAAAAAAAAACATTTTTACTTGTACTTCCTTAGGAAGTAGAAAACTATGAAAAGTAATAATATCAAGTCTCTTGTAGCTCCATTAGTTGACAGCTCAAACTTTATTTTTTTTTTGGAAAATTGTTAAAAAATAATTTAAAATTTGTATACATATATTATTAATTATTTATATTCTTATATTATACTATTATATATATTTACATCTCTATATATATCCATCCTTATTTATTGTGTTCTTCAAATTTCGATGAGTTTTATCAATTTGGAAAAGTAGCACCATAGAATATCAAATTAACTTTATATTGACATTAGAATCCAAAATTTTCTAATAACTTTTGGTTTTTAAATCAAAAATAGTTTACAAAATTTGTTTTAAGTTAGATACCACCACCTACTTACCATATGAATTATGAGCAAACTAAACTTCTCACCTAAAATAATTGTGTGGTTAATTTAGTATTTTAAATCAAAAAATTTTAATTGAAAATTTTTTTGGGCCACCCCTTGTTCATGAGCTATTAGGCTCAAAAATTGAAAATTTGCTATTCTTAAACATCTGAAACTTAGGAATCTGTACACATTTTACTTCGGCAAGATATAAAAACTAAATCTACAGTAATATATTTTAACGTGTGTTAAAGGTTTCTTTTAGTTATATAGGGTATCAAAGTTGCAGCTCTTCAAAATGGCGAAAAGCCCCATTTTCAGGTGTATATATCTCAGGCTCTGCGTAATAGTTTTACCGCCAGAAGACCGAAAATTTTATTATCTACATAAAGCAATATTAAAATTATGCAATATTTTGTAATTTACCGTTATCTGAAAATCCCTTTTTCATGAAATTTCCTTTTTCATTTTGAGACAATAAATAACTTTTAGAATTAGTATAAGTTTCCTTTTTCTTATTTTTTCGTAAAGAGGTATTAGAGCTGAAAAATTTAAAATTTGCTATTTTTAGGCACTTGTAACTTAAGCACCTGTACAAATTTTTCTTCGGCAAGACATAAAAATTAAAGCTCCAGTAATATGTGTTTACGTGTGTTGACGGTTTTTCTTAGTTATATAAGGTTCCGGACTTACAGTCCCTAAAAATTCCAGAAAAGTGTTATTTTCACATATTTTCTTATTACAAAAAATTTCTTAAATTTTATTTTTAAAAATTTACAAATTTTTGTGCAAGTCACAATTCTAAAAATTTTGTATTGTGTTTTGGAAATTTTGCACTTTTAAAAACCATTGGTTTACATTCTACCCTTGTTTTTTTTTAGTTTACTACCATGCCACATAAATTACACAGCCTTTCCTTTCTATAACAGGGAATTATTCTTACGACGTGTATAGAATTCGAACCCGCACTTCTACAGTTTTACAGCATACTTTATATGCTCTTACTCACCAATCCATCGAGACTCTATTTTTGGAACATATTTTCGAAAAAAAAAAAAAAGAATATTTTTCAATTACGGAAAAATTAATATGAAAATCATTCATTAAAAACTCAAGATCAAATTTTGTATATGATTTCAATACTTATACTATTCGTATATACGCAGAATTACAAAAAAAAAAAAAAAAACGAAAACAAATAAATTTCATAAATTCATTTATTATTTATTACATATTATACGAGTATATATTCATTTTTAAATATTTAACTATTTAGGTATTATAAATATATTGAAAATTTTAAAAATTCTTTTAGTCTTATACAACACTTTTAAAATATCTTTTGGTATTCACAATGCTTAAAATTAAAAAACTATTTAATAAATCTAAAAAAGTTAAAGAATTTATAGATAATCCAGCATTAAATGTTTATTTAAAACCATTTTCTCATACATTATTATTAGCTAAGTTTTTAGGAGTAAATTCCTTTGAACATAAAAGAACACATCGATTTTTAAATAATTTTATATTTTGTTTTATTTTTTTTGTCTTCATTTGTTCCATTTATACTGTAAAGAAAAAAATGATTATTGATGAGGATACAAATGCTGCTTTTGAAAAAGGTGTATATCTTTTTGCTATTATACAGGTAAATTAACCTAAAAATTTAATTTAAAATATACATGTATAATATTTTTTATTTTTTTTTTTTTGTTTTTCTTTTTAATTTATAGGTTTTCTTAAAACATACTTTTAGTGTTATATATTTTGATACACATCGTGAAATTCATAATGAAATTGTTGAATTATTTAAAAAATATGGTCATATAAAATCAAAATATTCTGAAATATTTATGAAAGGATCTAAAAGAACATTTTATATATGTTTTATAATTATATTTTTATATGGTTCAGCTTCAATATTATTAGAAGTTTTAACAATTTCAATGTATTTAATAACTGGTGAACATAAATATTTTATTTTACAATTTGAAATACCATATCTTGATCCAAAAATTAAAAAATATTATCATTTAACATTATTGATTGAATCATTTGCATTATTTGTTGGATATTGTCAGATAACATTTAATGATCTTGAATTTCATACACATTGTACAAATCTTGTTCTAATTAAAGATATTGTTATGGAAAAATTTAATGAATTAAATATATTAATTAATGAAAATGGAAATGAAAATGGAAATGAAAATGAAAAATTAACTGAAAAAATAAATGATATTGTATTTTGGCATCAAAAATTTTGTCGGTTAGTTACAATTGAAATTTTTTAAGGATGTTTAGAATTACGGAAAGATACTGTACACAACATCAATTATGTGAAACATACGGTTTCAAATGGCTTAAAACTAAATCGAAACTTAAATCTTAGTTTTTCGAACAAAAGCTATATGCATTATATCCTTTAACAAACTAAAAACTTTGACAATTACGCTATAAAACATTAAAGCTAGTCCAAATTATTGTTTTGGTTTAACTGTTACAGATCTACAGAAGTTGAACATCTTCGTGAAAGTGATTTGCATGAATCTTTAAATTTAGGGACCTTAGTTCTTTTAAGTTTTCTATTGCCATTTTTGAAATGCAGAAGTTTTGATGTTTCTTACATTTATGTGCCCTTTTAACTGATGGTTCTTAGATTTTAGTGCACATATTTTTTATTTCATTGCTTACACTGGGAATCTATTATAAATGCTTACGTCAAAAGCATTTTCGTACAATAATTTAAATTGAAAACAAAATTAAATTGAAAAATAAAAATTTATTTTTAAATTAATACGGGACATTAAAACAAAATGGGTGAAGAATTCAATTTTTTTTTTTTTTTTTCAAATTTTAAAAATAACTAAAGGCTATTTATGATATTTAATTATTTTCAGCTCAATTTTAAATTTTTTTGAAATGAAATAACAGAAACCAAAAATTATATGAAAATTTTGTGTAAGTGTGAAAGAGTTAGAAATATCATAATATTTTATATTGAACTCGTGTATTTTTAGTGTACTTAAGTTTTCAGAAAACTTAACTTTTCCCAAAAAGAATATTTTTTACATTCTTTTTTGTGTACCTACTTGTTTTGACATTTCTTACTTCTATTGATATTTAATATTTTTGACAAAAAAAAATAAAATTAATATCAATTCATTGACAATATTTGATTAAAATGTCAAACAAAAAATTTTCAAGATTAGTTTTTCTAAAAGTTTTAGTTTCTAAAGTTAATTGCTGCAAATGATTGCATTTTAAACAATGCATATGTGTCCATAATATTGAAAGAAGACAAGCAAACAAGAATATAATATTTTTTATTTTTATTAATTTTCAAAAATATAACACAAATCAAAGATAATTGTTATTATTATTAATATTTGGAAGTTTGTGTGTACATACTCTACCAAAATGTCAATATATATATATATCTGTTTCAGTCACGCTTTATTTAATTCATTCAAATAAGTTATTTAAAATTTAAGGTGAAAAAGAAGCAAGTATCATAACACCATAATAGAAATAGCCGTCTTTGCTGTGGAAATTGTCAATTTCAAGAGCTGTACTCTTAAATTTTTAAGTATATACATTTTTTTTTTTTTGTAGAAAAACGTTTTCATGTTTTAGAATATAACATGACGTTTTAGAATATAACGGCATTACCTACCTGACAAATCTTTCTTATTTTAACCTAACTTGTATTTTATATTTTTAAAAACGATATTTAATTTATTTTGTTTTGTTCATAAAATTATATACATATATATTTTGTTTTTTTTTTCATTTAATATTTAAAATTAGAGTATGGAATACAACAAAAAATCTGTACACTTGGTATTTGTTTGTTAATTTGTCACTTTTGTGTACTACAACATGTCTTTGTATATATGCAATAATTATTATAAAAACATATTCAATTGTTACAATATGTTTTGCATATTTTTTTACATTATACATATTTTGTTCAATGGGTGCATATCTTGAAATAACGGTATCTATAAATAATTAATTACTAATTTAGATTTAATGAAAAAAAAAAAAACAAAATTAAAAAATTTTATGTATATATTTTTTTTTTTTTTGTAGAAAGAAGAGTTATTTAGAATGACATATGATTGTAATTGGTATGCTTTGCCAGTAAAACATCAACGTTCAATATTATTAATACTCTTAAAAGCTGATGATTGTAGTTCATTATCAGTTGGTTCAGTTTCAAATTTAACAATTGGACTTTCTGTACAGGTTTTATGCTTTTTATATCAATTAAAAAAAAAAAAAATATTAAAACCGAAAATAATTAAAAATTGATTTTATTTTTAGATAACAAAAACAATGTATTCTTTTATAATGCTTTTATTACAAATGGCTAATGAAGAATAATCAAAAAAATTGAAACATGTAATACATGCCTAATATATTAAGGCAAAAAAAAAAAAAAACACAATTCAAAACTACTTTTAAAAAAACTTATGTTAGCATTTCACGTTCCACATTTCTCGGTTTGTTCTTTTATAA
The DNA here is from genome assembly GCA_947095535.1 of Poecilobothrus nobilitatus. Taxonomy (NCBI): domain Eukaryota; kingdom Metazoa; phylum Arthropoda; class Insecta; order Diptera; family Dolichopodidae; genus Poecilobothrus; species Poecilobothrus nobilitatus. Next base: position 236,770,357 of record OX352773.1, on the reverse strand, counting down.
GTTCATCTCATGAAAAAAAGATATAGTGAGAACTTTATATTTTAAAAAATAAGAAAACATAGAGTCACGATAGTGAAACTTTTATCTGAGTGCGCACATAAATATTAACACAATTTTAAATGATGCACTGAACGTAAATATTTTAATATATAGTAAAGCATTTTCTTTGGTAAATGATAAGCTGAATAGATAATAAAAATATAATGAGATATACTAAAATTGTTTACGATGGAACGGAACTTATTAATAGCATGGTACTACATAGTACATCTTGATTAGAATATAAATTAAAATTATCTTTTATTATAATTAATAAATTGTGGCTCAATGCACTTAAATTAGATTACAATTAGTTGAAAAAAATAGTTGAATTAAACATTTAATGTATACTTAAAATGCTTCTGTTATATACAAATAAAAATATTTAATTGGAAAAATTGATATTTGCTTTTTTAATTTTTAATTTTTTCAAATATATGTATATACTTTTCATTTTCCAAAATTAAAGAAAATTTCCCAATTTTCTTTATTCCTATTTTTCCCAATCGCCAAACTAAACAAATATTTAGTACCATTATGTTCTAATCTAATATTTTGTTTAAAAGAGAGATGGTGTTTTGAATCAAGTTCAACACTACAAAAAGAAGTCGCACATTATACTCATTGTTGTCTTTCGAGGTTGCCACCTACCCTTGTAAATCAGTAAAACAAAAAAAAATTTAAGTTATATAAAATGATTTTCAATTAATAGGTACATATACAAATTTTTGTTTCCTGTTAAATTTAAGAATAATTATATTTTATAATTATTACAATAGCATCGGGTACATTAAAATTACTCCCACGTTTGTAACCACGTTTGTAACACCTCGAAATAATTATGCTAGATGTAGATCCAAGTGTATGAATCGGAACAGAATCAAGAAAATAATCGTACGTGCCTGAATATCAAACGTTACTAATTTGTTAGAAAAAAAAAATCATCAGCTTAGTTTTTTAACAGTATCTAAGATCATTTGAAATTATTTTCTAAAGGATACACCAATTTGCCAATATTGTTCTTAAATCTTTACATTAGTTTTGACAGATGTGTTCCTTAACTTAATTTCGTAGTTCCATATCGTTTTAAAAACTGGATTATGTACAGGATTGTACATTTAATTTGTAGGCAAAGATTTTTTTTATTTTAAGGAAGCTTTTTTAGTCTGAGATTTACATCCTCTTATTTACATTTATTTCTACTATCCTTGGTTGTAGTGAGTGAAAATATTTATTTTACATCAGTGACTACAACCGAACTTCTATAAACTTATTGATTTTTTTGAAAATCAGCAATTATATTTGATTCGAATTACATACTTTACTACTTTAGATGTATACTCCTAGTATCCTTTTTCGTTTTTGAATAGGTAAAATGTTCATTTCAAAAAAATGTTATCTATATAATGCTGTTAATAAGAATGTCTCTAGAAAATTTTCAAATTATTAATACTGAAAAACTAATAAATTTAATTCGACATTATTTTAATTTCACTTTATCACATTGTTTTGCAATTTTTTGCAAATTTTTTTAAAAAAACGAGTGCTAAGGCAAAAAGACCATCAAAGTTTAATCATTTGTAGTACGTTAAAAAATTAAAAAATTTATAAGTTAAAAAATTAAATTAAATTCTTTAATTTTCCAATAAATATTTAAATTCAATACTGAAAAACCAAAATAAATGCAAAAGAATACTTTTAAACCTGTAAAGAGATAATAATTTTTTATTTAATGTTTAATCATCAAAACAATCACAGCTTCTTTTTGAGTTTTATATTTTTAATAAGCCCATTTACGAAACTAACTTCCAGCATCAGTTCTCAGTAGTTTTCAGCATTAAATCGCTACCTAATCTTTATTCTAATTAATAGCCGTTTATAGCTGTTTATTTTTGTCGCATTTTTTATTAATTATTATGTTCCGTAAATCTAAAAAAAAGACTTAAAATCCTTTCTTTAAAACAAGGCTTCTCTAAGCTAACTAACTGTTTCGTCATCATTTCGTAATAATTTCATATAAAAAAAAAATTCTTTACATATTCTTTTTCTCTTTCTTTAATTTTCCTTTTTTTTGTCTTTATCCTTAATCCTTTCATATTTTTAAATAAAATAAAAAGTAAAAAATAAAATAAGACTACTTATATTTATGTAAGTTTTTAATATTCTTTTTCCTTTTTTTTTGTGTATCTCGGTTAGTTTTCTTGTAATTTCATTATCCTTTTTTTCTATAAAAGATTCACAAAAAAACAAAAAAAAAACTTACAGGAGTAATGGTGTAGAAAACAAAAATAAAAACTGAGAACAAATGATTATTCTTGAAATATTTAAAAAATTAAAACTTTTTTTTCTTGTTTTTAACAGACTGTAGTCGGAAGAATAAAAAGGATTCAATATGAATGTCGGATTCAATTTTTTTATATTCTATTTTAATTTTTTTTTTTCTTTTTTAAAAGAATTTTAGGTTCTAAAGACTTCAATTAACTCAATTTGTGTTTCCTTTAATTAAAGGGGTAATGACTTTGGATATTTTTGTGTATGTGTATATGTGCTGTAAAACTTTTCACCGAAGAATGTATAAAAAAAATTTAATAAAAGTTAATTGTAAAGAAAAAAAAAAAACAAAAATTGCATTTAATAAAAATTCTTAGTAAAATATTAAAGAAAAACATGATTTGGGAAAATTTTCGGTATTAAGCAAATAACTGGTAAACAAAAAATTAACATATTTTCAAATTCTAATCAACTCTACAATAAAAGTTTAATATGATTTACACTCAAATTGATTAATTAGGTTCGTGATTAACACCTTCTGTACCGTTTACACACTAGTAAAATTGAACATCATAAAATTAATATGTAAAAAATTAAATTATTTTACTTTTTTTGTTATAATTTACTAAAAATTTGCAGCAGCTCAAACCTTATTGTACAGTTTTTTTCCTAGATTTATTTGGCAACGAGTAGTCTAAGTTAATTTTTTTTTGATCTCAAGCATATTTTAAAAAAAAAGTTTTTTTCCCTAGTTTTTATTTTGTATTGTTGAAAAATGATTTGAGTTGAGATGTGCATGGTGTGTTTAATAATAACAATAAGAAAATACCACTCCATTGTGGAAAATCAGTTTAATTTAATCTTAATAACCTAAGAAAGGTATTTAAATTGTCAGTGAAATGAAAAATGAAAGATTCCAACACTTGGTTAAACCAATAAAAAACGTAGCATCTAATGCTTCCTATACCAATTTGATTTTTTTTAATGCATTTCTCTGTCACATAAACGTAGACAGGAAATTACACAGCCTTTCCTGTTCAGGTGTGGCTGTAAATGTCGTAAGGGGGAATAACATTCTAATTTTTTTTGTTGTTAGGTTTTAATTTTAAAATAAGTATGAAGCAAATATCGAGAGGAATTTGCAATTTGATAGATAGTTTCGACGTATATCAAAACAGTAAAAATTAAAAATAAACATGAAGGCTCAATAAATCAACTATAATCCTAGTCGTCGGAACTCGTAATGTACCTGCTTCCACAAAGTTAAAAGAATACAAGGTATCAAAATTCAAGTATTAAAATTTTTAAGTATTAAAAATTTTTAAAGTTATCGTGTCTAGAACTTTTACTGTCCGCATTTATGGCCGTTGCACTTGACTTTAATGTTTGACAAAAACCCAAATTTATGACATAAACGGAATAAAAAAAAAATTTCATTGAATTTGGTAAATTCTGTTTTAAGTTATCATGTTCTAGACCTTCATTTTATATGGGAACTCCATGTCTGTTCCTTATTTCTTTAAAATTTGCTTATTATTGAGGGACGAGAATCCATCTGTCAAATTTTAGTTATTTTACTGCATACATACCCATATTAAAATCATTTCAAAAATATAGATATATTTTTTCGACTTCGGACTCTAAAAACTTCGAAAATGACTATATCTTAATTTGAATTTTCTAACCTATTATATTGGTTTTCTCCCTACGCTATATACAGGGAGAAAACCAAAATAAAACAATAAAGTGGGACAAGTAAGAAGAAAAAATATTGATTCTAAAAATTCTACCAAAAATCATTATTTGGTGATCAGAAAAAAATGATCACTTAAACTAGCAATTTGTTTTTTTTTTTTTTTTAAATAAAATCTGTGGTGTTCTGGATAGCTTTGATTACTATAAATAATTTAAATCTAAAATAATTAATTTAAAAGAAAATTATATTTATTCTAGATAATTGTAATTATTGTAAGAAATCTCAAAATTTACCATTAACTATAAAGTAAGTACAGAATGAGAACAATTGTAACTACATTAATATTAAAAAGTAGAAGCAATCTTATTAAAATAACTTTAATTAATGTAAAATAGTAGATGTAAAATTGTAGTAATTTTTAAAAATTTATCTTAAAATTTTTCTTTTTAATAATGTATACGTATAGTTTATTTTATTACTTAAATTAAAATTCAAAATTTATTTTACTATTTTACATAATATGTTTTTTTACATTTTTTTTTCAAGCAATCCACCTAAGAACTCAATGGAAATACATATTATTTTTTTTATAGGATAATTTTAATTCAAATGATTCACATCTTGAAATAATAGAACCAATCCCTAGAGAAATTATTAATATATCTTTATACATTTTTACTTAAATACATTTAAAAGAAAAAAAAACTTCCTAAATATTTTATCAAAAAAAAATCTTAAAATAATATCCCCATTATTTCTATTTGATACCCTATTAAGAAAAAAAAACTAAAAACAAAAAAAAATCTATTCAATTTAACATTTCATTTAAAAGGCATCCTTACTTTCTATTTTTATTTTAACATTTACATAGAGGAAAATATTTAATAACATCTTGTACATATGTACACATTTACTTACTTATTTGTTTTTTTATTATCATTAGGAATTGCGGATTCAAAAAATCTACAACTATTATGAAAAAATAAAAAAGAAAAATAAATAAATAAATAAAATAAAACTACAATATTCTTTGCATCCTTTTTTTTTTCTTTTTTTAATATTCCTGATATCCCATCTTAAATAAATTATTTGAACATTAGATCACAGCGCGCGCACCATAAGATTTCCGTTCTTTTTTTTTTTTTTAAATAGTTAACTTTTTTCTTGGAAATCAGTTGGATTCCATTTATAATTTTAACATATTTTATTATATTTTTCCTTTATAATATGTAACAACTTTTCATTTTAATGTTCAAATTGTACATACGTACATAGGTACAGTAACTCATCATTGATGTGGGAATATCTAATATATATATTACCTTTACACTTAGCAATAAAACTATGAGAAAACATATTAATAAAACTTGAACATGTTTTGTTTTAAATTTTAAAAGATATATGAAAGAAAATTCTAATCAAACTAAATATTCAAATTGTTGATGTTCTTTGATTACAGCGTTTAAACGTTTTTGCCACAAAATTTATGGGTCACTGTATTAAATATGAATTGTATGTATGCAAAAAAAAAAAAAAAAAAAAAAAATGCGATTTTTCACACGCTATGCGGATAATAAGAATTCAAGATTTTCTTGTTACGCAAAGGCAATCATTTTAAATGAAAAAGTTTTTCATTTTCAATATTGTTAGAACGTTCAACATTTGTTTTTGACTATATATTTCCTTTTTTTTTGTTAACTATAGGTATACCATTAAATATGGAATATGTTCTGTAAGTTTTACATTTTGTTTTTTTTTTTTTTTTTTGTTTTGAGAAATAAACTTTTTTTTGCAGACACTTTTATATAAATCTATTATATAATGGTATATTTATATAATCTGTACATTAATGTGTAAGTGAATAAAATAATAAAAAAAAAAAAAAAAAAAAAAAAACAAATAAAGTTTTACAATTTTGTTGAGTGCCTTTTTGACTTTTATCAAACACCAAAATAAAAACAAAACACACAGCTTAAAATTCAAATTCAAATTTACCTTTTAATCTTATATTAAATGTAAAGTTTATAATGTTAAAGAAAAATTTTAATAATGTAAGAGAAGTTTTTTTATTTTATTAGCCTATTTTTTGATAGGATTAAAACTGACTGACTGATGAAACATTATAGATTTTAATTTTGAAATGAAAATCAAGTTCCTAAAAAATCTTTTACTTAAAACTTTTTTTTATTTTGTAAATGAATTTTCTTTTTTTACTTTCCAATCAGGACTAAATCCAAGAAATGTTTTGTAAGTATAACAAGTCTCTCTTATAATGAAATGGTGTATATGATTTATACATTATTGCATGACTATTGCAGAATTGGATTCTCCGACCTTAATTTTATCAGAAAAACTTTCACTTTTACATTTCCCTTCATTGTCAAACACTTTTTATAGCGGGAAATTAAAATATTCTATATGCAAAAAGAAATAAAGGTGAGTAAAAAAGTAGTGTAAAAGATATACCTATACTTTTTTACATTTCTCAAATTATTTTTCTTTTATAAAAAAAAATTTAGAATTAAAACGTATTTTTAAAATAAAAGTTATGAAACTTCAAAAACAAAATCTTTTTTCTTAAATTTGAAATGTGAATTACTCGAAACTATAATCCTTCATATGCACTATTTCATTACGAAAGGGACAAACATATCCTTTGGTTTTTCCTTTTTTTTATCTTACATTTTAATATACTAATTTATATCATATACATAATATATATGTAAAAATTATCAGATAATTCTATTTAATAATTAAGGATCGGATAAGGATAATGATAAATAAGGATTATGAAGTAGATTATTATTTCTAGATTTAGATACCAACTGCAAGGAATAAAACAAATTTTTAAAAACTTTCCAAAACAAATTCTTCGATCCTATTATTGTATGACATTTGTTATAAAGTAACATTCTTTAGTATCAAGTGATTCAAGTGATCCTCTACTCTTACCCCTTGATACGTTACTTTTTTTTTATAGTTTTAAAAAACGACAAACATTATAAAACAACAAGGAGCATAGGATTTAATTCTATACTAAAAAACAAAAAAAAAAAAAAACTTTTTCATTTATTTATTACTTACGACTTTCAAAGTTACGTATACTTATATTAAAAAAAAAATTTTTTTTGTGATCAAAATAAAAGGCATAGGTGCTTGTACTTTTTTCAATTTTTTTTTTTTATTTTGTTTTTCTTAATTTTCCATCCCTTTCATTCAGATTCTTTCTGGATTATCAATAGTTATAAAATGGCATGGTAACTAGATAGGTACTAATATTTTTAATTTAAAAACAATTTTTTTTCTTTTTTTCAAAAGTTAGAAACTACCAGGGCATATTCGTATTACTTTACTAGCATTTTATTGGATGATTCGTTATCTAAGTGTAGGTTAAAAGGAAAAGACTGGGAAAAGGGAAAAAAAAAAATTTTTTTTTTAAGAAAAGTAGAAAAAAATCAAAAAAAAAAAAACAAAATAATAAATTTATCACTTTCTTTATTCAATACATTTTTACTATATTTTTTTTTTTTCTTTTTTTATTATTATTTTTGTCTTAAATATATTTTTTTTTTGGATGAAATTTAAATTCTTATACAAAACTAAGAGTATTAAACAATTTATCCAGGTGGCCCTTTGACATTTTATCCACTTTGAATTGTTATTTATTACAAATAAAAAAAGTTTTTCAATAAAAAATTTATTTTAAGAACAGAGAAAAATTAAATGAATTTATTTTATGTTTAGATGGATTTTATGCATATTCAGATTTTCCATCTACTGGGGCAACTTTATTGCATTTGTTCGTATTCGATTATCACTAAAACTGAATCATTTTTACAATATATACAACAAAATTGAATTGTATATATTTAGAATCATTTTATTATTTTTCCATATCATTACATCTGTATTAACTGTTACATATGATAACTTAGTAACATATGTAGCAAGAAAAATGTAAGATATTTTCATTAGCCGAATAATTATATAGATTAATTGCCTAATCAACCATTTAGAAAGACAAAAATAACTTCTATGGTTATAGCATTATGTACGATCATTAAATATAATCCTATTTAGTGAAATAAAAACAAAAGACACAAAGATTTTTTTTAATAAGGCACTTTAACTTATTTTTCTCGGTATATTTCCATATAGCTTAACTTTAATTATTTTATATATACCAAAAAGCCGGTATGCCATGTATATTTAAGATAAATTTTATATAATATTGAAATTAATTTATATTTTCAAAAGATAATAAAATTTCTTGTATAAAAACAAATTTATTTCTAATCATTTGTTCTATTCTATTAGATTAAAACCTACCACAATTTGTTTTAACTAAAAGAAAGAAACCACATCAATACCAGATCATGTTTTTTTTTCTTGGTATAAAGACAAAAAACTAATTTTTTTTTGAAAATAAATGAAAGAACAAAAAAAAAAACAGAATCAATTTTGGTCAACATTAAAAATTCTTTGTTTTATCGTCCTTGATATTTTATTTTTGTTCATATAGGATGTCAGAAAAATTTAACCAATCTGACACAAAAAATAACAACTAACCAACATTTGGTGGCAATAAAAAAATAACTTCAAAAGATAATTAGTAAAAAGAGAATAAAAAAAGTTTTTGTTTCAAACCAGTTTATTCTCAAATGATTTTCCCAACAATTTTTTTGTTTTTTTTATTTTTTTTTTTACATTTCTTTTCTATTTTGGTATGTGGTTTATAGTATCCATTTTCTTTTTAAAACAATATATATCCCAGCAAAAACATTAAAGGAAAAAACGACTTTCATCTAAAAGAATAGAAAAAGTAAAAAAGTTATTTTTCATAAAAATAAACTTTGCATATCTTTTGGCGCGCAGTACAAAACTAAATCTATTAAAAACAAATGGTTGAAATAAAAATAAGAAAAAAAAATAAAAGAATTAAAATTTTATATTAGAATAATTGTTATTTTTTTCAGTTTTTATTGGTTTTTTAATATTTCACAAAATTATAAACATTTTTTTAAAGTTATTTTTTGTTATTAAAATTTCTTTCGATTTTTTTTGTTTTATGAAAAATATAAAAAAAAAAAAAAAAAAATTTTACACAACAAAAATTAATTAAAATTGGATTTTTTCTAAATCTGAAATGTTTAAAAACTATATTAAAACTTGTTGAACTGAGTAAAAAATCTTTTACGACAATTTCAAATAAATTTTAGTTTAATTGAATTGGAAAATATACAAAATTATAAACAATATAATAAATGTTGTCATATCACCATTAAGAAGAAAAAAAACTGATTTAAATAAAAACATTTCAAGATTCAGTAGATTCAGTAGGACTTTTTAACTTTTTGGGATTATGCACTTACAAAGTGCTTTTTTTCGGGATGGAATATGAGAAGTCCTTAAAGTAATATGATGTAAAATGAAAATTTTCGGGATGGAATATGAAAAATAAAATAAAAAGGATGTATATAAACAACCAAAGCTTTTTCTATGTAAACGTGAAACTTGAATTCATTAAAGAGAAAAACGTTTATTTATCTGAAATAAAATCTTCGGAACGGGATGTATTATTTGACCAAATAATGGCTTATACAAAGAAAACACGTATGAGTTTAAGTGATATACATGTTAAGAAATATGTTAATGTTATCTTTTATCTTTTGTATGTTATATAAATGGATGTTCACAATTTTATAGAGAGAACTTCCAATGGTGAACTATTTGTTATTGACGGTTCAAAACGAAAGTATTACATTCGAAATGGAAAAAGTTTGATTCTGTCATACACATATAATATTACGTTTCTTAGTTCTATAATGGGTATTAAATGCAATAATATCTTAAATACAATTTTTCTCATTATTTTTCTAATTTTAAAATTATCATATATAAATTGTGACTTGTTTTTGTCTCCCTTCATAGGTTAAGTATTAAACTATCCTAAAATCTGCGACACATTGTTCTGTTCAAAGCTTACTTGGTGATCTGTTCGCTATTATTATCATCTAGTCAATTTATTATCCTTTAAAAATCAAATAATTTTTCGCTTGCTTAAAATCCGTTCTGTTAAGCTTTAGCATTTTCTTTGTCCTTTATTAAATTTTTGGTTCACCATAGATCATTCATTTATTCATTCATTCATTCAAAATCATTTCTTCGTTCGTAACAATTCTAAGGATCATCAACTTTTTTACAAAATTTATACTTAAAAAAAATGGAAAAAAAACATAAGTGGAAGTGTTTTGCTATTAAAATATTCACATAGATATTAAATAAATTCTAAATTTTTTTTTATTTTCTATATTATTAAATAATAAATTTTAATTGTTTTTCAATACACTGTAGTAATTATTATCATTCAATTTTAATGTTTTTTTTTTTTTTATGGAATTTTTAATTTTTATGCACCGTTTTTTTTTTTTTTGATGTTATCTAATTGTTTTTCAATTTCAATTTCAGACATTTTGCATCATTTCATCACAATTCAAATTTAAATAAATAAAAAAAAAAAACAAAAAAAAAAAAATTTCAATAATTTTGCAAAACATTGAACATATCATGAAATCATCAACATAATTAAAATATACAAAATAAAAAAAACAAAAACAATTTTTGAAATTACAATAACAAAATACAAAACAAATTCAAATCATAAATCATTTTGTTGTGCACAAGAATGAAAAAAAAAAAATATTAATGTGTTTTTTTTCTTTAGAATATTTAGTAAATAAATAAATATTTATGTAAAAAGAACGACTGAATATATTTATATTTATGTACATGTACATTTAATAAATAGTACATTAAAAAAAAAACAAAAAAAAACAAATCATCATCATTTGTTTATACATTAATATTTCATTATTAATTATTCATAAATTTCCGCGCTAAAGGCAATAATTTTATAAATTAAACAAATATATACACATATATATATATATACATATATATTTTTAATTTGAAACACATATCATAGTTAAAAATCACTTTAAATTAAACAAAACAGAAAGATAACAATAAAAATAACGGAAAAAGGCCATTTTTATTTGTTGATAATAAATAAAATGGCGCCGCAAACAACCATTTTATTTAATAATAATATAATTTTTAGTTAAATTAAGCATTTTAAAGTTTTTAATGAAAAAAGACTGAATTCATACAATAAAACAAAAAAAAAAAAATAAAAATATTTTAAATAATTATATGAATATTATAAACATATTAACACAATAACAATAAAAATACATAAAAAAAAAAAAATTTAATTTAAATCCTAAAATCCTAAAATGATAAAAATTAAAAATTTAAATAATAGAATAAAACAAAAAAAAAAATAAAAACACACATTTTATCTATTAAATAATTAAAATTTTAAATGATAATAGGATATATAGAAAATGTCAATATCTGGATCAATTGTTGGCTACGAAAATAATAATGATATATTAAATAATAAAAATAAATATTGTAGTATAAAATCATATCAACCGTTATTAGCAATTAATAATAAACGTTATTCAACAATATTATCTACAACAACAACAACAACAACAACACCAACAACAACAATAATTGGTATTGCAAAAACTGTTATTGAACCAATATTATCAATATCTTCAACATCTCCATCATCATCATCAACAACATCAACAGCATCATCATCAATAATGTTAAATACATCAATTAGTTCATCAATGGGTAAACCATCATGTCCCAGCTTAAATTCAAGTTTAAATAATTCAATAATAACAAATGCAAGTACAGTTGCAGCAAGTCATCATCAATTAAATCATTTACAACAACATCATCATTCTTCAAATCAAAATCAAAATCTTAATTTAAATCATTCATCATCATCATCATCACCAACACAACAATTACATAATCATCATCATTTATCACAACAAAATAATATTAATATAAATAGTAATAATAATAGTAATAGTAATAATAATAGTAATAATTTAAATAATAGTAATATTAATTGTAGTGGTAATAATAATATAATAAATAATCAAAATCAAAATAGTCAAAATAATATAATAAATTCAAATACATCATCAACAACAAATAATATAACAGCAACAAATAATAATTCAAATAAATATCATTTACAACAACAAAATATGAAAGCAAGAAAAAATTTTAATAAAACTAATTATCAAATACAGCAACAACATCATCAACAACAGCAACAACAACAACAACATCATCATCATTATCAACAGCATCATCATCAATTACAACAAAATTTATTACAAAATCAACAACAACAACAACAAAATAATTATTTACATTTAAATTCATTATGGTCAATATGGTATGGTGTATTGATGACATTATTTCAAGGATATTTAGCTATACATGGTGCTTATAGATTTTTAGGTGAGTATACAAAATTCCTTTTTTTTTTTTCAATTTTTAATTTTTTTGACATGATTTTGTTTTTTTTTTTTAAAAAGAATTTATATTGCAGTAATTATTTATTTACATTTTGTACAAAAATAAAAAATGTTTAAATTTTTGCTGACATTGACTTTGACATTTTAACTTTGAACCCATCATAAACATAATAAAAATGGAATAAAAAGTAAATATATCTTTTGGAAAGCTTGAAAACAGAAAAAAAAAAATATAATCGTTAATTTGTAAAAAGTAAATTTCACAAAAAAAAAAAAATAATCAAACACATAAAAAATCATAGGTAGAAGAAATAAATCGAAATAAAATAAAAAATGTACAATAAATATGCATTTATCTAAATAAAAAGGACTAAAGCTAAAAATTTCTTCATTTAAAATTTTTTTATTATAAATCAGATATCAGATACATTTTTTCGTTTCTTAGCTACATAATAGCTTTTAAACCAAATATGTTTTAGATTTTATGATTGAAAAATGTATTTTACTTCAACAATTTATTTTTGAAATGTTAATTCTATACAGGCTTTGTACAAATGGTTGAAATTGATCTAATCTAGTCTAGAAAAATCTACTTATTAACAAACGACTTTTTAAAAACATTTTTTTTTTCTTTCGTTTGTAAATTCATTATTTTTATTTTAATATTTTCATAATTAATGCATTTAAATTATAACTACTGTATAAAATTAAAAATAATTAAAAAGAAATGAAAATTAGAAAGAAAATTATTTTGGCGCCATACATAATATAGTTTATAGAATGAGTTGAATGATTCAAAAGAACAATTAAACTGTTTAAAAAGCTTAAAATTAAAATTAATTTTATATTTGTTGTAGTTGAGACAATTTCCTGCTAATACAGGGCTATTTAGAAAGCGAAAAGTTTAACAAAAATCAAAAACAAAAATATAATTTTTTTTGATTGTTATATTAATACATACATACGATCTTTTGAAGATCTAAATATAGCTAGACTTTTAATTTAGAAAGGAATTAATATATTGTGAAAATATTGTGATCGAAATCAATTTTTTTTTTTGTAAAACTTTTACAATTTTACACGTTTTATTATGGTGTCATTATTCCAATAACTGTCATCCTAAAAGTATGCAACTTTTTTTTGAATAATTTCAAAAAAAAATTTTCTTATTAAACTTTGTAGGGGGCTTCGGTAGCCTAGTGGGTAGGCTTGTGGCGTATTAACCGATGGAGTGTGGGTTCGATCCCCGCACAGGTCGTAAGTTTTTTTCTTTACATACACCCCTTACGACCTAATATAATGTAAATATGTAGTATATAATATAAACAAAATAAATAATATTAGTATATAATTTAATAATAGTATAAAAACCTATAATGGCCTTTAGTACCCGATGGTTCAATAATATTGCATTACATTTATGTATGTAATATTAATATAATTAAATAAATAAATAAACTTTACATTTAAATTCGATAAAAAAAAAAAATCATAAATTTATTTTAACCTAATAAAAAGTTTTTTTTTGTACTGTTTTTATCATATGAAAAAATTTTCTTGAGCATTTAATGCTCTAACATAATGATTTTGAACAAGTTTTATAATAAAACTGTCGATTCTGTTTATATTTTCTTCTTTCTACAAATATTTGTTTGAGTAAAAATATTTGTGTTCAGATTTTGATTTTCATGACTTATTTATACTTATTTTTATACACTTTATTTCAAATTTTTTAAATATTTCCATGAGGTATTGGCGTTTATGTTGCATCAAACAGGTAATACCTACCATATATTAACGGTGGTTTTATCAATGTCTAATATACAATAATTTTCATCTTATTTTTAACTGTCTTATTGTTAAATAAATATTTGCAGTCATGGACAGCATTTGTACCTTTTCTTTAAAACTTTTAACACGTTGTGTATTATTAAGATTCCTTTGTAAATGAACTCCTAGCTACTCAGTTATTAATCGCCTAATACTAATACTATCAAAATAATTTTTATAAAAATAGTTTTAATTAAATAACTTCAGAAAATTTCTATTTTTAAATGAATATAATATGTATTTTTTAATACATTTCTTTCAAAACACATATTTTATTTTATGTTAGCCATTTAAAATTAATGATTCAAAAAAAAAAAAAAAAAATTTCAATAATATATTAAACGTCAAATTTTCTATTCATTTTCAAAATGAAAAATTGAAACTGAGTTGAAAAATAAATATATACCAATTTTTCTCTTTATTTCCATTTTTTTTCCAATTTTTCACATTTTAAATTATTAAAAAAATATTAACATTCGAAAAAAAAAAAAAATAAATTCTATCGTACAAATTGTTTAACTTTTTCTATCCCTCCAAATAAAATATAACCATCTACTATAAATGGATTATTCTCCAGAAAATTTCAGATATTTTTTTCAAAAAAAAAAGAAAATAAAATAAGAACCAGACAAAAATGGTTAAGCCTAAAATTAAAATATATTGAATCTAAAATAAATCCATACAATTTACATACAAGAATACGTATATATATTATTTTTATATGTAAATATATTTTGTATTTTTTAGCGGAAAAATAACAATTTTTCTTAAAATCTTTCCAATAAAAATTATTGTTTCCGTTCTGTAAATTTCCATATATTATTTTTTCTTCCCAAATTTACTGAACAACCATGACTAAGTATTTGAGTTCAAAATAAAAATTTCAAAAATTCAAAAAAAAAACAGTCAAAATAATAGCAAAAGATTTCGTATTTCACACCAATGTTTTTTTTTTTTTTGTTTTTTTTTTTAAATTCCCATCGTGCCAAATGAAGTATCCAAGAAATAATGTAGCAAAAAAAAAAAGTAATAAAAACAAAAACTAAAAAAAAAAATAACATGAGAAAAAAAATAACAGCACATTTATTTTTCTGGACATGAAATATTTCCGCTATTATTCTTAATGTTTTATACAGCTTTATAATATTCACAAAAAAAAAAAAAAAAACAAAAAAAAAACAAATACATACTCATATTATTCTAAAAATAAAAAACGAAAAGTATATACAACAAGTAAAATTAATTTGGAATCACTCATTTTTTATTCAACGTTATTACGAAAGAAAATGTATTATAAAAAATTACGGTATTAAAATATCTATTTATTAGATCATAAAACAATTTGAATTCTTTACTTGATTCAAAAGCAAACCGTAATAATCTAAGCTACTTGTTAGCAGTGTTGCCATTTAATATTATTGAAAGAGTATACAATATATAATACTACTTTCAAACAACTTCAAATTACAAAATAACAGTATGTATGTACATAACTTTTTTATTGAAGTTTTTTAAGTAAATAAATCAACTCATATTAATTTTTTTTTGGGAATTTTGAAATTTTTAAGTTATTAAATATAAATTGGGAACGTGTATGACAAAATGGATAATTTCATGTAAAAACGGTATAATAACGCATTATAATGTATTAGACGCCAGTTATAGCTATCATTGAAATGCTTCTGGAAAAAACGTTTCATTGAAAACTTATACTTTTTTTCATATAG
This sequence comes from Poecilobothrus nobilitatus, assembly GCA_947095535.1. Taxonomy (NCBI): domain Eukaryota; kingdom Metazoa; phylum Arthropoda; class Insecta; order Diptera; family Dolichopodidae; genus Poecilobothrus; species Poecilobothrus nobilitatus. The sequence continues at coordinate 236,754,383 of OX352773.1, read as the reverse complement.
GCGACTATAGCAATCAGAGAAAACTGTCATTTAAATTATCTGTCAAATGGCAAATGACAATAATGAAGGCAAAATAAAAATAAATGTAATATAAATTTAAATAATTGCTGTTAGCGTTATTTCGATGTTTGCAAAATAAAGTTTTATTATTTCAATTTATTTAATTATTATTAATAGAAAATGGTACTAATAAAGAATAAAAAAAAAAAGACTTTCTTTTTATTTAATAATGATGACATTGGCTGAATTGAGAAGAATAAAAAAGTAAAAAATTTCTAGAATTAATTTTTTTTTTACATTTTTTGAAATTTCCATTTTAAAACAAAAAATTTTAAAACTAAATTTAAACAAAATAATAAAAATAAAACAAAATTTAAGTCTAAACTCATTAAAATACAAAATCATCATGAATTATATCAAGAATTGCATCAGAATTTTTTTCAATGACAAATTGAAATGGGAAGAAATGAAATATACGTCATTGGAACAATTTTATTTAATTAGCAAAATTACTGATCTGTTGCCTAGGAAAATAATTACCAATCCGGAAAATCATAAAATTTAATTTTTTTTTTAAATATTTAACTTAAAATTTAAAAATTCGTAGCAGAATTTATTCTTTTGAAATTATTTAATCATTAAATCAACACTTTTGTTTGCTACAAAAAAATTTAAAATAAACATTTTCCGTAAGCTTTTCAATGATAGGTATAACTGGCACCTTAAGCACGGAACTTAAACATTCTACAACAAGACCATGTTTTTTTATAAAGGGACAAATGACAATATTGTTTTTTTTATTTATTTGCAATTTGAATTTGTAAAATACTAAATAAGTAAAATAAGGTGGGGTAACTTTGTAACCCCTATAATATAAAATATTCTATTTCAAATTTAAAAAAACATCAAAGTCAAATGTGTCTCATTTGAATCATGTTCAGTTAAATGTCAATATCTTTGGGTTCTAATTAAGATATTGTGATTTTTTTGGCGTGAGAGCGGGAAAATCTCCTCTTATTACTTCTACAATAACTTAATTAAAAATAAAAATTTAAATGAAATAGATAAAAAGCTTAGCTACTATAATTTTTTTTTTTTATTGCATTTCCACATAAATGTGGACAGGAAATTACAAAATAAAAATTATTTCATAACTTCGGAAAAGCTTAAGTAGAGCATCAGAATTTATGCTTTGTTTGGTAAACACCTTTCAAGATTTACAGAAAAAATTAAAAAAAGTTTTTTTTATGAGGTAAAAAGTGCCCCATTTATTAAATATGCCTTACTCTACTATAAACCTCTTTAATTGAAAATTTATTAGACTTAAAATCTTTGGTTTATCAAAAAAAAAAAAAAATTAAACATAGCATATTTTAGGACTTTAAAGGGTTAATAAAGAATATTTGTGAAAAACGAAAATTGGCTTTTTATACATTAATTTTTTATGTTTAAAACCTTCAAAAATTAAAACTATAAGATAGTTTTAAAAAATTTCAATTGAATAATGAGTGCTTAACTTTGAAGATATCACAATTTTGAAAATTATTACTCTTTTTTTTCTTTATTATCCACTAGCATAGATGAATCATAAATTTTTTTCTCTCACTGTATCTACACATTACAAAAAATCCACCATTTTTTTTATTTTACTTATCCAGGATTGTGTTTGAAATATCCTTTACAAGTATTTATAATTTATCACTACTATAATAAAATATAAAAATGACTTAAGAAACTTGTTGCTATATTTTGTCGCTTTTTTCTAAAAAAAAAAAATATATATATATATAAAATGTTCTAGATTTTTATTTTATTTTATTTTTTTTTTTTGTTTTTCTGACTTCTTAATGGTGTTGTTATTTATCATAATTCCAAAATTAATGATAAAGAAAATGTCCTTAGAGATATTTTGAATAGCTTTTACACTTATAGGTGTATAAAAAAAAAATATAAGTGACTAAGTTAGGTAGAAAAAAAAGCACTTTTTTTATTACAAAATATAAAAAAAAAACAAAAAAAAATAATAATAATTGTAACATCAGCTGGAGAGCTGTTATTGATAATGACATTTTCATAACTCTTTAGAGTGTGCTATTACTTTAATGTAAATAAATATATCATATATTAAAAATTCGAAACGAAAATATAGTAAATAAAATATTAGTTATAATTATTTAAAAAAAATTTTTTTTTTGTTTTTGTTTTATTATTCTGAAAAAAAAACAATTGATAAAAGATGATTTTAGTTGATATAAATATATTATTATATAATATATTTGTTAATAATTAATCAATATAATATATTTTTTTTTAATATGTATTATTATTACAGTAATAAAAAATTTTTTTCCAGTATATTACAGTAATTATTACATCAGTAATAAAATTTTCTTGTATAGCTTTTTGATCAGTGTATAAAAACAAGTTATAAAAAATTAATAAATAGTAATGATTTAATTACCGTTAATGAGTTTGTAAAAGAAAGGCTGTTATATATGGTAGTCTGGTACAATATGTGGAAAAGAAATGTAAATTAAATTGTCACATAATTTGAAAACATTTTTAATTTAAAATAAAATTAATAAAAGTTTTTAACTGTAATTTTAACTGTAGTGACTTACTAAACCTATAAAGAATGTGAATTCGAATTCAGCTTAAGTCGCAAACATTCTTAATTATTACTATTACTTTTGAAAATGGTCTACTAACACATGTCATTATTAATACGTTGTCTCAACCTTCATAAAAAATTTCAAAATAAAATATAACTTTTACTAAAAAATTCAATAAAAATAATGATGACACACATCCATAAAAAAAGAAAATAGATATCGAGGCTTATAAATTGAAAAAATTTCCAATATTTCTTACAGTATGTAAATTTCCATTATTTGTTACCGTTTCTCAAACTGTACTTATAAATTTATACATTAATATATTTTTTATTTTTATATATTATATCATCCAGACCGATATTTTTAGGGTGCTTTTGCCTTAAAGTATGTTGAAGTGGGCCAACTCGGTACAAGAATCAAATTATAATTAATATGTTATTATATTCTATATATTATTTGTGACCTGACCAGAGTTTGAACCCGAGAACTTTGGTCTGAAAGGCTGGTGACTTATGCACTGCACCAATGGTCAGATATACATTAATTTAAATATCTAAAATATAATATTAAAGAGAAATTAAAGCATTAGGTACTGTAATTAAAACATATGATTCAAAAAAAAAAACACTTCAATAGTAATTACATTACAGATTAATATTATATAATCCAAAACTATATAGATTACAGTCTTGTATAAAAGTTTTTTGACATAGTCTAAAAATTAAAGAATTTTAACACCGTTAAGCTAAATAATAAACCATTTACGTTAATATAATAACGTAAATAAACCATTAGTTTTAGATTGTTGTGGATTTTTTTCTAAATATTGTAATTAATAAATTTGGAATATGGTTTAGAACTTTGCTATTTACCAGTACAAATGTCAGAAATTGTAGATTAAATAGAAATACATAAATTGTTGATACTCCTTGAACAATATCTTAAAAAACACTAAATTTGCTTTTATATTAAATCAAAAAGATGATTATATTTGAAAAACTTTTAAAAACTCAAAGTGTATATTCATAGTTGTATATGCAGTAATTTTTTTCATTATTAGAATTTTCCATTAAAAAACTAAATTAAACAATACTAATAGAGACAACAACTTATGATTGTAAATATCTCCCCAAAGCTAATTTTTTAGCCCAATTTATTTTTATTCATTTTGTTTTCTTCATTAGTACTATACTAAAGGACTATAATGAATGCTTCCTTATCTCATTTTTGTTTAATTTAAATATTTTAGTATTATTATTTAAAAAGAAATTCTCTCATAACGTTTTACTATACAAATACTGATTCAAAAACACAATTTAAAAATTTCAATCGCTTTTAGAAATAACATTTTCAGAATTTTTTAAAACTTTTTTCTCGAAGAATATAACAAAATTACAAAAAGTTCATTTAAAGAAATTCTACTAGCTTTTTTGTTCAAGAGTAGATGAGAGTCATCGAAAGAAACTATAGAGAAGTGCAAAAAGTGCAAGTCCTCTATGAGTGTATGAAACTTTAACGCACTAAAAACTACATTCATTTTTTAACCAAACAATATGTTATATTACCTTTACTATAACTTACAACTTAACGATTATTTTAATCCAAAGGTATTTTCTTTACTAAAAATAATATCTCAGATTTATTTAATCAATAAAAACAATTCAACATTTTTATTTTTTTGCAAGCCACAAAAAAATTATTTCAAAGTAAAACAACAATTTATTTAAAAAAAATTTTCATTGATTCTAAGACCTTATTATTTTTGTACTGTGGACTATTTAAAATGACTATTTAATAATTAATTAATTTTAAAAAAAAAAATGTATATATTAATAAAATTTAAATTTTTACATTTTAATCATTTTATTTATAGGTTGTTCTTTAATACAATGGAAAATAGAACCAGTAGCAGAATTAAATCTTCAAATAGTATTATGTGGTGTAGTATTTATATTATTACCATTATTTTTTGCATCAGCCGTATTCAAGGTAAGTCATTATTTACAAATAAAAAATGCAATCAATATGTTTTTTTGAGTTTTGAAAATTTTTTTGAACAATTTACTAAATAAACATTTTCATTTAAACTTTTGTAACACTTTAAATAAACAAAAGTAATTAATGAAATGTTTTTTGAATATTTAACTATATATATTTACAAATTGTAAATAGAGGGTACTTTAAATTAATTAAAAATGACAAAAAAAATAAAAAAATTATATCATGTATTATGTATAAAACAATACTTCCAAATTTTGCAACACAAGAGACAACAATTATTTGCAATTTAAATACAAATTTTCTCTGTTTCATTCAACCAACAAACGAATCAATTTTCAATTCATTAATTTTGAAAACGAGAAAAAAACAAAAAAAAATTTTTATCTCATCTCCATCTCTTATCTGAAACAAACAACAATTAAATAATCAATTGTATATTGAAATACCATTCTATAAAAAAAATACATATGTATACACAAAATAAAAAATTCGTATTCAAACCCTGTCTATACATATATGCCTATTTACTTGTATTTTAAGTCATCATCATTTAATCTAGGATTTAACTTGTTACTAATTAATGACACTCTTGTAAAAAATCAGAAAGCCCACTACTTAAATTACCACCCCTAACTCTATTAAATGAACGTAAAACATCAATAAACCCTTTTTTCCAAAATAAATTTACATATATACTTAATAATGTATATATATGTATAATATAATTAAGTATATATATATATATATATATATATATATTTACATATATACTTATCATTCCACATAAACCAATTAATGACTTTAAAAATGGTTTATGTGGAATGATACAAAAAGAAGAACGGAGTGTCAACTTTAGGATACCCATCCGTACAAATTAAATTAAGTTGTTAATTGAATGTAACCGTTTACCCTAAAATTTAATCATCTTTTACAAAATTCGCGTTGTCTAGCTTTATTAGGTACCATATTAGGTACCATATATGAGGATGTAACGACCTGAACCTAATTATCTGACACGTTAATTAACCAAATTTTGCAGAAATCGTTGTCATAAATAGTAAATTCTTTGTACAAAATTTTAAATACCCAGCTTTTATATTCACTGAGTTATGCTGATCGAACCAAAATTAAAATTTTATGCCAGCTATCAGAACCTACTGCTGTAAATCAACAATAATTTACAGAAGTTATCGATTTAAGAGTTAATTTCTTTTCACAAAATTTTAGATACCTAGACATTGAGATATAGACACTGAGTTATTTTCATATATAAAAAGAAATTGTGTGGCATAGGTACTCGAACACTCTAGTCGAATTTGCTCCTGAAACTGATAATTTTACAAAGGTGAAATAGTAAAAATTTCAAAATCATAGGATTCATTATTTTTTTTAATTATCACGCGGACGGACAGACAAACGTACATGGCTAAATCAATTCGAAATTTGATTCTGAGCAAGAATATAATATTATTTGGCATATCTAGATCGTCTCCTTTAAGATTTCATAAACGTAACAGCAAATTTATTATATCCTGAGAACTATGTTTATTATATCCTGAGAACATAGGAGTATAAAAATGAAAGGTTTATGCAAATTACAATACTTTACCAAACTGTTATTTTTTATTTACTCTCTTTTTTTTTTTTTTTTTTTTTTTTTTGAAAGAAACCCATTTAAATTATTTTCAAAGACTAAAAATTTGAAAATGACATTCTTGCACACACCTTTACTGTATGTTGAATAAAAAATTAGCCGAAACGAATTGAAATTTATTATTTTGGTCTCTTTTTTTATTTGTTTGTATATACATAGACATTAAATAAACATGTCTCTTTCTTTCTTGTAATTTATCAATTTTTAAGTGATATAAAGTTAATGATGTTGTCTTTTGTAAGGTCTAGAGTAAAAGTACCCTTAAATAAACTACCATCCATAACAATTTTGATTTAATAATGTTTTATTTATAATATACCTTTACTATTTTACATATAATATGGTGGCAAAATAGAATGGTAATTTGATGACATAATAAGTGAGAAAGAGAAAGATAGATATAGCCTACAAAAAAATAGAAAACAAAAATTAAAAAAGTTGTGGTAAATATGGTTGATTTAATAACTTATTTTAATTAAAGATAATTATACGTATATTAATTAAAATACTTAAACAAATATATAAAAACTTCATTACTTTGGTAAACGGACCCAAAAGACTTTTGGTTGGTTGAAAATCAAAATGTATGACTGGTTTTGTGTACTGGAAAAAAACCAAAATTACCCTCAATTAGTATGAAAATTTTAAATGAGTCGTAATGAGTTCTTTAAAATATAAATTTTAATTTATATATGCTAACCGTTATTAACTTTTTATTTTAGATCTATCTACTTATTGTTTTTTTTTTTTTTGTATAACCGATAATAGGTTGGAAATTTAGCTAACGATGGCATTAAATTAGCAACAATACCAAATCGTAAATGTTCAATTCAACCACATGATGGTTTAGAAGAAGAATCAAATGGTAGTACATTACGTGCATTATGGACACATGGTGGACCAACAGCAGCATTTGTTCATATTATAATTGCAATGTGCTTATTATTACCAAGATTATTATTAGAAGCACGTATTATTGAAAATGGTTTATTACCAAGAGGTAAGTTTTTAAAATTGAACTTTTATTAAAATTGAGATTTTTATAAAATTAAAAATAATAAATAAATTTACTGCAATTTACTGGAATTTACTGCAATTAACTAATTTTTATTTCACTTATATAAAGGTTTTTCTTTCACTTATAAGAAGATTTTCTTGAAATCTAAGTTTTACATGTTTTACATGAGTTATAAGGGAAATTACATAAATTTTTATCGAAAGAATATAAAAAAAACTATAATTGAGATTCATAAAAATTTTATTTAGAAAATTTAATAAAATTATAATAGAGGTGAAAATTAGTTATTTTACATCTGCGTCCTGATGATACTGTGGTTGAAAATTCTTTAAACGAATCTAAATTAACGGATTAATTGAATTTATAAATTATTTGGTTGAACAATCTATTCAGTTTGTCAAACATACGATTAATAGCAACTAGTATCATATATTACCTGTCAAATAATTATTCAGGATTTATCTAAATAAGTTCTAAAAGTTAAAGTAAAAAAATTAGAATAATTTTTTCTGCGTATATAACGGGTAGGAAATTTAACAGATTATCTTATAATTTTCAGATTAAAAAATTATTCCATACAACGTGAGTAACTATTGGAATATATTTGGTTCTTTTTTACAAAAAACTGTAGCTCTGTTCGGAATAGGGTATAAATAAAAATATTTTTCCGGTTTAACTTTTTTATATGTGAGATCTAAATACGTCTAAAATTTAATTTCTTTATTGCAAATGGTGTAGAAGTTATGAAAACTAACAGACGGCGGAAAACTGTATGACTAACGGCGAACAGAATAAAACTAATAAACAACATTTTTCAAAATTTTATAAAAAATATGCTAAAAAAGAAATCGAAATAAAAAATTTAATGCTGATAACACAAACTGTTATTACTGGTCAAATTACATTTACAAATACATATTTTGTTCTAAATAAAAAAAAAAAACTTTTTCTACTATAACCAGTGATTACAAAATTTTCACAAAAAAAAAAATTTTATTTCTTCTTTATATATTCATAAATAAAAATTTTCTTAATTTTATTTCTATTAAAAAAAAAAATTTTTCTTTTTCAAAATCATTAAAAAACTTCTATACAAATTTGTATTTCTTTTTGTTTAAATTTTTTTTTTTTAAATTCCGAAACTCAAATTTCTATCTATATTATCTAGTATTTAATGTATAACAATCTCGTAAATTCATTTTCTAACCCAAATTAACCAAAACTAAAGAATGAATGAAAAATAAAGTATTATATAAAAAATAAAATAAAACAGTATATAAAATTTCTTTTCTATTGAGACGTGATTAAAATTTACAAAGTTTAAAAAATTTTTCAATTTTTTGTTTTTTTTTTTTTTTGTTACTTCTTTTAATATTTTCCACTATACAAAGTATAAGTTTATTTATTTTAATATTCAAAATAATAAATATGTATGTATAGAGAAAGGAATTCATTCTTTAGATACAAAATTTTTAACAAAAAAATAAAATTGATAATCAAATCAAATAACAGATGGAAATTATTGTCTTATTATAATAAAAAGAAAAACTTTTTTCTTGTGATTTTATTTCCGCAACAAATACATGGAATATTTTATTTTAGTTTTTAAAAAAGTTTTTAGAATAATAAGGTTTTTCAGTTCCATTTGGAAAAAATTAATATCAAAATTTATTAAAAATAGTTATTCAAAAAAAATTTTTCTTTTCTTTAAAACAATGTTTCGATAGTTCAAAATTTAAAATTGAACCAGATCTACTCGTAAATCACATTAATTAATATAGATGTATCTAAAGATACAAGTGTACTTGTACTAAAATATCATTAGAAATTTATAATATGAAATAATATTATGTCCCTCCTAACCCTTCTTTGGTCCTCCATCACCAATCCTAATTTTATTTTCATGTTTTTATAAAAATATCGGAAGGTGTTTAATTTGACATAAAGTAATTGAACCTAATGTTAATATGCACTCCTGGAGTTTCACCATTGTTATATCTATATATACACTCTAGCAGGAGAAATTTTTAAAATAATTAAAAAGACCTATCACTGGTCGCGTTCAGTAGCATCTAGCGCTATAAAAAAACTGCAGCTCTCGATAAAATTTTCTACTGAACGATTTTTTTATCTAGCCCTACATGAATTTTGCAGCAAGAAAATTTTACGCTAAATTATGTAGCGACTTGTTATTGACGTTTATGTTTTCACATTTAATGTCAAAAATTTTTGTTTACAAAATTTTGTGAGAATTTTTGGATTTCAAACATTTTTTTTAAAAATTAAGGAATAAAAAATATAAGATTTAAAAAAACAAAAATACGATTTAAATAAAATAAAAATATACGAAATGTCACACAAAATTAAATGTCATTTAATTTTGCTGCAAATCTTTCAGTAAAAACATGCAGCGCTAAATGCTAGACCGCTACAATTCAGTATAGCGCTAGATACTCCTGAACGCGACCATTGAAAGCGCAAAGGTGATTGCAACGGAGAGATACAAAAAGCTATCATTGAAAATGTTGCGGATAATTTTGAACAACTGAATTTTAAATTTCCTTAATACATAAGTAAATAAAATATGCGGTAAAATTTTTTGAGAAAATTAAATGTCAAAAAACTTTACCGCTCCGTATTTGTATTGTGTTTTTAATGATAGTCAAATTATTATGGCAGGAATAAATGCGAATCTCAATTATTCCAGCCACAATTGCATTTGCGTTTTCAATGATAGTCATTATGTCATTTTTTTATCCATCGAATAAATATTTTTTGAAATCTTAAATATTAAAAAATTTCAATCTCTAAAGACAAAAATATATTTTTTTTTTTATAAAATGTCCTTCCTGATAAATAAGTCATTTTAAGTTTAGCTTATATTTATTTTCTTTAGATATCAAAATTTTTAAACTTTAAAAGAAGTCATTGACCTTTTTGGATACAATTCTATAAATATTTTAAAATACTGTAATATTATAAATATAAATATATTTATTGTTTGTGTGTGTTTTTTTTTTTTTCAAAACCCAAACAAAAAAAAACCAGATATTTTCTCAAGGATTTAACACAAGGATTTAACAAAAGGCTTCAACAAAACAAAACAAAAAAATGTTTGCATATAAAAACAACTCTTGAAAAATATAAAAAGTAAACGAAAAGGATTGAAATATTTTGCATATATATTATATATATATATATATGTGTACATATATATATATATATTTATATTTATTTCAAATCAGTGCTAAAATATTTTTTTTTTTTTGAATTTATATAACATAAATATATCATTCAAACGAATATGAGGGCGAGGGGTTTATTAAATTAGATTAAAAATCTTTAACACGTACGCATGTACTTTAAATAATTCAGGTGTAGATATACTTCAAATCATTTTTTGTTTTTTGTTGTTATATTTGTATAATATTAAAAGCTTTGTTTTTGGGATACTAAACTAAATGTGATGGTCTTAAATTTTGATCTAAAAAATATAATAAACAAATTTATATGACAAATGTGTGCTGAGCTTGAAATTTAATACAAACTTATTCTTTTTTGAATTTTAAAATAATAAAATGATTCAAGCACGTAATTGCTAATGACACAAAATTATTATATAGATAAGTATATATGTATATAGATACGTTTGTAAGAGAATGTGGAAGCAACTTAATATTAAATAAATTATAAGTTTATACATATTATAATAGATATATTATATTTAAAATAGTTTTTTTTGTTATTTTATTTTTGTATTTGGCCCGGAAATATAAAAAAAGATTTCCCTAATTATTATTATAAAAGTAAAATTTAGTAACTTTTGTTTTGAATTATATTCAAAAGATATTTTTCTTAAAACTTCAATAGAAATATTGTAGAAAAATTTAAATTTATAAATAATTAACAAAAGATTTAACAGACCACAACGAATTAAATTTAAATGATAATAAGATACAGTATAATGTTTATTAAAATGTATAATATTAAAGATGAATAAAAGATCAAACCCCGGTCACGTCATAATATTATATAAAATATAATAATATTTATAATATAAACAAAGGCATTATTACATTTATACATTTTTAAAAATCTTTTGTGACAAAAGACTTTTTTTTTCAATTTCAAAAATTTATGAAAAAAATCCCTTCGACCAAAATACGTATATAAAGTTACATATGGATAAAAGATCCTGCGTCAGAATACCTATATCTAACAGAATTAAGAAGATCATTGTTTCAGTTTTAAGATTTTATAGTTAGATTCAAATTGTGTTATCATGATAATGATAATTACAATTCAGGATTTCAATACTTTGTTTAACGGGAATTTTGGAGCAGCAGTCCCCATTATATGTTTAAATGTGTGTTAAATAAAAAATTAGAACGCACTTTATATTTGGTTACAATATCAGAGTTTTTCGTCTTTTACAGAATATTTACCTATATGTATATGTATATGCGATATTCTAAATTCAGAGGCATTTTATAGTTGCATTCCAAATTAAGGTACTCTCTCTTCATTCAATCCAATCCATCCAATACCAGATTCCAGAAAAAGAATGTAGATATTTATATTCGAGATTATGAATTAGGGAAATGTTACAATACCATTTGTTTAAATCATAATTCGAGATTGCCATATCAAAACAATATTGAAGTTCATAAATATATTAAAAATATTTAAACACAGTAATACCGTAAATCGTAATACCTAATTTAAAAATAAAAGAACACTTTTTAAAGTAAAACATATTTTCATTTTAAAAATGTATAATTAAAATTTTTATTTTTAATACCAAAACTGGGTTTCGTCCTAGAATCTGCTCTCTTAGGGGAGTTTATGTAGGGACTTCTGTGGTAGGGGTTTTTGTCTTAGATGTTTTTGTCAAAGGATATTATTTTTCCAGTTCATTCTTACCCAACCAATAAACAAATGAAAAAAAATATATAATTATAATTTAATACTTGTAATTGTGATAACATCTGAAAAGGAATTGCTTCATTTATTTAATCATTACATTGTATGTGGTAGGAGGCACCAAAATAAATAAATAAATAAAGGGTATCACAGAAATAAATTTAAAAATTAATTAAATTTTCACTTATAAACTTAAAGTTATTACTTTAAATTAGTCCTTATAATAAACTATACTTAATCAGTTTTATGTGTATAAGTCGGAAATTTGAAAGATGACTGAAATTTTGCGAGTATCCCTGTAACTATCAGAGAAAAAATTTATTTAGATTAACATTAGATTTTTAATTTTTAAAGAGTATATAGAGAAATTTCCACGAATTATGATAACAAAATTTTTTTTAATTAATTATTGAAAAAGAAAACAGTAAGGAATAAAAGAATATCTAATTCTGTAGGCATTCTTCCAATTTCTGCCAAAGACAAAATATACCTTTTTACTTTAACTGAAGACATTTTTACTTTAAGTGAAGACATTTGTAGTAAAAGTTAAAATAAAAAAAAACTCATATAATTATACATAAATATATATATATATATATATATATACATAAATATGATATTCAAATATATATGTATTACAAAAATTAAATATATTATGTAATATGTATATTAAATATTTATACAATATAAATGACTGAAGTAAAAATTATTGATTTAATAGTTAATACTGTCTCACTTCACTTCAAGTAAAAAAATGTTCACTTAAATAAAAATATTCTCAGTTAAAATAAAAACTGAATAACATTTTATTAAAGAAATTTAATACAATACATGAATAAAACAAAAATTTATTCATTCCTGATCATATTATTAGATTTTACAAAAAAATCTATATATGTAATACAAATTTTAGAATAGTAATCATCTTCGATTTCAAAACTATTAAAAGCATGTAGGTATATAGTATATATAGATATACAAAATATAGTATATGAACACAATATCTTCATATTAAAATTTTCACCATATTGAATTTTGACCACAATAGATTTTTTTTAAACTTTCCAATTTTTTTTTTCCTTTGCATTTAAATCACTAAAACTCACCAAAAAAAAATCCTTGTTCTCAATTAAACTTTTAATATAATTTTTTTCGTTTTTTTTACCATTTTTTTTTCCCCCTCCAACAGTTTAACTGTTCCGGACAATTTCCTTTCTATATTCACTGTTTGCATAGAATTCATTATTAACCAATTTAAATACTTACTGGAAAAGTAAGCTGAGAAAAAACTGATAGACATTTTTTTTTTGTTTTGAAAACTCAACAAATCAACCCCCAACATTTTCCATAGCATATACATATATACTAAATGTATACAAAAAATTAAAAAACGACTATTTAAAATAATTTATTATTGACTTTGATGCCTAATCCTTATTGTAATTATAGCAATTAATATGAAAAGCAGGAAAAAAAAACAAAAGAAAAATTCCCTATCCCTTGAATCCAAACAATCTAACTCACCATAATGTTTTTGTTTTAATACCAATTGTTTTATACTCTAAAAGCTTGATATGATGTACATCTCTTATTCCTTATATTCTCCCACAAAATAAAAATAAAAAAATTTATCCCTTGGGATGTTTTAAAAAAAAAAAAATATTTTTTCTAGAAATACAAACAAACCCAAAAATGGAAAGTTAAAAATTAGAAATTAAAAATTTTTCTAAAATTTTTATATTCTCTTTTCTATCTTTTTTTCTGTTGTTTACTTTTTCTTCTTTTCTTAATTAAAATTTCTTTAGACCTACAGAATCAGTTAAAAGATTTAAAAAAAAAAAAAAAAAATTCTTGAAATTACAGTGCAATTGTTTCCCCCCCAAAAGGTATTCACTGATAAACTCTGTAAAAAATTAAATATTTTTTTAATTAACTTTCGCAGTTCAACCAAAAGAATTCAATATATTTTTCCCCTTTCTGAAAAAACAAAACATTTTCATACCTTTTTTAACTTGAATTTATATACCTACCGATGTTAATATTTTTTATTATCGATCTGAAATTTCAATATTCTATAAGGGGGGTTGACTTAAGTTCCACGGTCTTAAGTTCCATTGAAGTAAAGTCCATTCTTAAATGAACTTGAAAAAAAATTAGGACCCCGGAAAGTGTTATAGGCTATATCGCGTTTCGGTTCATTAACTCATTGCGGCCATTAAGAATACTGTGTTTAAGTCTTAAAAACATAAAATTTTCGGCCGTTGTTAAAAAACAGAAACAATCTCCTACATTAGACAATCATCATGCCATCATTCAGAAATGCATTACTTACATGTGGTCTTTACATGTGATCTACCTATATAAGATGCATGTGTATAACATGTTTCCCATAAAATATCATTGAAATATGTACATATAGTATGTATAATTGCGTATATTTAAAAATACTGTATTGACATAATCAATTAAATTAGAAAACATATTCACATTTCTGCATAGTATTTAATCAAAAATTAGTACATACATATTTAAAGAACAGAAAACCTTACATTCTTATCCATATACAATTTTTACACATATTTTTAGCCAATCAATTTGGAAACATAATTAGAAAAACTAAAGGTAAAAAAATTCTGGTTGATTTATAAAGCTAAAAAACAATCATGTATTTTTAATATTGAAAATATGTTAAACAGAACCTGAAATGTACGCATTTAAAAAGAAGTTTTTTCAAAATTTGAAGAGCTGTCGGTGCTGTAGGATCTTAAAAGGTGAGGGTACATAAAAATGTTGTTCTACAACATTACTCTTTTAAGAGACCTATGCATAGTTAATATTTCATTCCTCTTTATTAAAAAGTATATAAGTTTTAACAGACGGAGGGACAGAGCGAACTTAATAACAAATTTTTCAAAATGTGCTTAAAAGGATAATTCACCAAAACATGAAGTGACATTACTTACAAAAAAAAAATTGATTACATTATGGTCTTTTATAATTTAAATACGATTTTATGTTTCGATATTAACGCATATTAACGAATATATAAGTTTGGAAAACAGACGGAGGGACAGAGCGAACCTGATAGCAAATTTTTCAAAATGTGCTTAAAAGGATAATTCACAAAAACATGAAGTGACATTACTTACGAAAACAAATGTACTACATTATGGTCATAATTGAAATTCACTTCGCCGTCATGGTGTACTCAATAGATTATTGATTCCTTTAAAAAATTTTTGTATAAGAATTGTCTCTAATTCTTGGCTCTGTTTATTCAATTTAACTAAATCTAATAAAAAAAAATAGAATATAAACTATCAGCATCTGTAAATGCATAGTAATAAGTTAACTATATTAATTAAATTATATTAACGCAGAAACAAAATTTAATAATTTTTATTTCATAAAGCCAATAAAGTACTCCGGGCAACGCCGGGTACTCTGCTGGTATATAAATATTATGAAAAAAGCTTATAACTTTGATTTTCAAATTCAGAATCTCTCATATATGATGTTTTAACTGTTTAAAACCTTTTGTAGAAATACAAATTTAATGTATACTGAAAGTATGTATGCAATATTTGTTATTTAAAATCAAAAACTGAAAAGTTAAACTTATGGTTACTTTATTTGAGCCATAACTTCCAACAAAAAGTGGTCAGAAATTCGCTGGAACTTAAGACCATTTAAAAATGGAAATAACTTCCATGGAACTTAAGTTTATTTAAGAGGACATAAGTTCCATGGAACTTGTTTCCATGGAAGTTAAGTCGTCACCACATTCTATAATGTGCATAGAAAAAAAATATAAATGTTGGCTGGTTGTTTAGAATTGCAGAATTAAAATTAAGAAAATGGGGGGAAAAGAAAGGGTTCAGAAAAAAAATGTAGGGAATAATTATTTAGTTTAGAAGATGATCTTTTATAAAATTAATTTCACTGAGACCATTGAGCCGTGATTTCTTTTTCTACTTTCTGATACTCCTTCTTTAGAATATTATCTTTCAACTAAATATAATTTCTTTCTAAGAACTCTAAATTTATCGATCTATTTTATTCTACTTATCATCTACATCGCGAGTTGATTTTATCCTGTTCTGTTCAGTTTTATTTAAAGTAAGTTATTTGTACTCTATAACCTTACATTCATCTACTTATGATTGGAATAGTATCTGTGCTTTCCTGATCAAAGATAATATAAAGTAGTACATTTATTTTGATTAGCTTTATTTTCGACAACTTAATTTGTCATCATTTCTTGTATATTTGTACTAGTTTTTGGGATACCCTGTTTTCTTTTCATTCAAGGTAATATAAAAACTTTAAGTTTTGCTTATGTAATTACTTTTAGATTTTCTCAGCATTATTAATTTTATTTCGACTCAATTTGTATTAACGCAATATCTTTTGTATTTCTTCGATTTTTTTTTTGGTCTTCACACCTTTAGTTTTAAAAATCAATGGACTCTTCTTAGCTATTAATAAGTTCACTACTTATTTTCGTATACACAATCAACTTTTGGCATATTCTACATACTTGTACCATTCACAAAATATTTAAAATTTAACTGATCTGTAAAAACACAAAAAAAAAAGAAATAAAACCTCAACTTAAAATAACTTAAAATTCCTTCAACCTCTTCATCTTTTTTTCCTATTTTCATCATTTTGTCTGTCTAAAAATAAGGAACTAGAAAGCGCAATTGAATAAAAACTAAAAAATTACAAAGAAATGAAAGAAATAAATTTTTTTTTATTAACTTTTCAGGAGGACGACATGAATTTTTCAATCTTTTTCAAAGTAATTAAAGGCAGATAAATTCCTTTTTTTTATAAAAAAAAAAAAATAAAGGTAAAAGAAGAATAATGAACATACATCCTTTCATTAACGTCATCAGAAATATAATAATACTTTCTCTTGATGAACTAACTTATGTATACCTATTATCAGGGACTACTTTATTATATCCTTTATATTTCGTACCTGTGTTCAGATCACAAAATATTGTTTATCTGTACTAGATTTAAATTTTTCATTTAACTTTCAGATTTTTTGTTTCAATTTTTATTTTAAAAGATCAGTTGTCTACTAGGATCATAGGATAGGTACATAGATACTATATAATATATAAATATATATGTATGCATATATAATGAAAAATAATTATTACACTTATTAATGCAAAAAAAAAGATCAAAAAATTATTTGACAGAATTTCATAAGAACAATTTTCTTACTGAAGCATTTAATTTCCCCAACCTATTTTTTATTTTATTATTATTTCTGGTATTGATAATTGATGTGTATGTATAGATTTCTATAGATCTATTTATTGAGATTCATAGTCCCAGAGATCCGTAAAATCAAATAACATCTTTTATAATAATACTAAAAGCAGTTAATATCCTTCATTATTACTTAGCTCACATCGCCACTTTTAGTTTTTCGAGACTTTAAAGAAAGCAGTTAATTTTTAGATTTATTTAATTTGAGCTAGGTTTAACTTTTCTTGAATCCCATGATTGAACAAAATTACCTCAAAATACGATATGCGCGGTATATAATGCGAAGACATTTTAGAATCTGCATTGGCCATTAATTGCAATAAAACAATTTTCTCCATAACAATACAAAACTTTTGAAAAAGCTGACCAGCTTCTGTCAACTCAAAAATGCACAACGAAATTGACTTTAAGGAAAACCTGAACTTTTTTTATTTTATTATCAACCAATACAACCTTTATTTTCAATTACTATAAACTTTTATTTTTTATTTTGGAAAGTAATAAAATGTAATATTAATTAAACATTTATCTGCATTTTGAAATGCAATCATTACTAATAACAATTAATTTTGAATTAATATAAATTTAGATTTTAATTCATTCTTTATTACCTACAGTTGATCATTTTTGAACTCCTTTACAATTTGTTTCTTTTCTTTTATTGCTAACTTTGTACAGTTTTTTTGTTTTCCTGCAAACTGTTCCTTTAGCACTCGTTGTCTTTCTTTCAATTCTAATTTCCTGCATTTCATTTCTTTTCCTAAAATTATTTTAATTATAATTAAAACATATTAATAGCAAAGTCAGCAACAAATAAAAAAAAAAAAAACCATTATACTTAACATTCGAGCCATCAATCTATATTGTTCAGTTAAATCATCTGGTGACCACATTTCTGGTTCTGCAAATCCATGTTTAGAAAAGCTATCAAAACTAAATAAAAAATGATTATCCAAATTTCTTAGACCGGATGATTTACATTTTTCTCTTCCTGTATTCATTGACATTTTGATTATAATCGTGATTCTTTTCGTATAATTGTAAGGATTGATTTTCAAATTTTATATCAAATTTTTATTAAAATTTCTATACTTCGTAAATTTAACAATTCTCTTTTTCTATAAAATGACGAGTAAAAATTATTAAAAAAAAATAAAATATTATTAATATGAATTTTTAGACAATTAAGACGTCAAAATGGTTTGAATTTTATCAAAAACTTTCAAAATCTAAAGAAATTTTATAATTTATTTCAATTCTGAAAAATATGAAATTAAGGGTGCCGTGGACGACGAACATGTTATGCAAAGATTTGCTGCATCAAAAATTTTCCTCTGTATGCTGATGTTTTAGTGTTTATGGTTTACGCGTTTACGAACATTGTATTACGCGAATTATGTTTTTATTTGAGAAAGTAAAACATTTGGTCCTAAGACTGATTTTTATTTTACAAAGTTATACTTATATATTAATATGCTTAAATTAACTTAATGCTAAGATCATCAAAAATAATGTTGTTTTTAGAATTTATTAATAAAATCAATTAGCCAGGAATGCATTTCCTGTTGTTGTGAAAATATAAAAATGCTTAAAAAAAGGTGAGTGAGCTACTATATTATGCCAACACAATACCATGCAACATTATATTAAGTTGTGTCAACGTGATGTATCATGGCAACATTATGGCAACACATATGTCATGCTACAATTATGTCAACATAATATTATGTAACTCGCGTAACATTTTTGCATAATTTTGGAAATGTCACGAGAAAATTTCAAATTTTTTTTAAAATTCATTAAATGAACATCACTAGCGGAAGAAAAAATAGCTAAGGGGAGGGTTCTTTTCCTTTCGAATGTGGGCCTAAGACAAATTGAATTTGAGCTTTTAAATATTTTTCGTTATTATACAAATAGAATGAACAAAAGAGGAGAAAAAATTTTTTTCATTGAATTTATAAAACTATTTCGGGAATTTGAAGCATTGTGGAAATATAAAAGTGCAGAATATTAAGATTGGAATGGGAAAAGAGAGATGTTGGAGAAATTTTTAACAAAATATTAAGATAGAGTATACAGATGATTTAAAAAAATTAAATGGCATCAGAGTGGTCTTTTGGGAGGCAGAAAAAAAAGATAAATGACAACGAAATGTCTAAAGCAAAAGCTGATGATAAATATTTACCACTATAGTTTCTCTTTTTCTTTCTCTGTTTTCTTTTATAGAGCGAAAATAATAAAACGAGGCTTTTCTAATTGTGAAGATGATTTAACATTCCAAATGAAGTGATTACCTGGCGTTAATGATGGATTTTCTAATGGAGACGATAGTCATAATTGATATAACAAGTTCTTACAAGAAAATATTTTATTAAATAATATCTGCTTCAAATTTTATGATTTCAAAAAAAAAATGTACTTAAAATACCCAAAATAATCATTTTTATATGACAAAATGTAATTTGCAACATTTTGTGTCTAAAGCACTTTAAAGATCGGAAAATGAAAAAAATTGGGAGGGAAAAAATTTAAAAGACACTTTAAGAAAGTGATGAATAAGAATAGTGATGAAGAATAAGAATAGTGAGAATATAGAAATAAGAATAGTGAATAAATAGGATAGTGAGAAATAGAAATAAGAAGAGCTCTGTTCGCTTTCAAAATGCAAAAATATAGAACTGAATGTCACTATCGTTAATGATATCACCTTTACACATTATTACATACTAAAAACTTTTCTTTTCTTGTTCTTTAGTTTTTTAGATACGCTCGGCTTAGGTTTTGAATTTTTAGATGTATAAGATTTACCTTTATAAGTTATAAATTAAGATTTGGTTTACCTAAAATTCATAAATTAAAAGTCAAAATTTATTTTAAGGTTAAGTAATTTTAATATTACATTATTTTCATAAAATTCACATTCAAAATTTTGAAATTCTTTTAAATTTTCGAATAAAATCTTAAATTATTGGAAATTCCTTTCCTTTTAAAATTCTAAAACATTAACAAAAATTTTATTCTAAATGCAAATATTTCCTTAAATTCCAAAAAACCACCTTCATTTTCCTTTAGAAACATTTCCTACAACATAATTTTATGAAAAATAACATCGATAAGATGAAATGAAATCTAGGCCGACAGAGAATTTTATAACTAAAAACTGGGAAACAAACCAACAAAACAAAACAAAGAAACAAAGAAAAACAAAGAAACAAAAAAACCAAAATATTTTTGTTGCTGTTGCTGTTGCTGTTGCCGTTGCTATTTGCAAAGAAAGGGTATTTCAATTATAGTGTACTCTATTAACCCCATGACGATGAATATTGCTGTTATTTTCAATATAAGTTTGTTTTCTATATTTTTTTTTTTTTGCAAAAGTACTTTCTTTGTTATTTACAATTGTACTGTAGATTTGTTCTGGTTAAATTCTTCGTCACTATTTTATTAAAATTATTATGAAATTCTTGTTTCGTTCGTAAATTCTGAAATTTTGTTTAAATTTGTTAAATTTTGATTATCGTCACATGAAATTTTTGTTTTGTTATGCTTGAATAGTTTTTCGATATATCAGGTACTGTTTGATTAATCGAAAAGGATATTTATTTTGAATTTTATTTACTTTATTCTTTCAAAATTTCGGAATTTAATACAAATACAATGCAATACAATGCAAATTACATTAATTTCAGATAATTTCAGCTCTATTTTACTTTTGTTGAGCCCTTTTCTTAACTTTTAAACTAAATCTTTGTAATATTTCGTTTTTCAACTTATATTAGAAGTGAGCCATGTAACGAGAATCACAGATGTTACTTAAAATACATTCACAGAGGTCACTTAAATATATATAGATTCAAATTTTATTTTACATGTGGGGAATCCCACGTTAATCAATGGGACATTTAGAAAATTTTCTAATTTAGCCTAGGTATCATTAATTCATTATGAAATATTTCGATATTCCAACAACAAATACTTAAACGATGCATGTATGTCTATTGATAAAACATGAACTAAAATCTTATTATAGACTTTTTATTAAAACTTCTTAAAATTAGAAGAAACTAGATTCCGTTAGTTATCGGGACAATCGGACATTTCAATAAAAAGTTTGCTGTCTCCTGAAGAATGGATTTGAATCGATTTTAAAAACATAATTTAAAAAGGAAAGCAGAGAAAGAACTAATATTCACTTTATCTAATATTATAACCTTATAGCAAACCGTAAAAGATGTTGTACCGATCTTTTCGAAATTATCCGTTTTTTTGCTCATTTTCATGAAATTCCCAATGTACAAATGTAAACATGTTTCAATTACAGTTTAAAAGGAAAAAGGAATTTTTTAATTTCAAAATTAAATCTGGCGTTTTTATTTGGGCATCCTTTATATTTACATGGGTACCTTATTTTAAAATTTTATATATGTATATATATTCCATAATACGTACTGAGCAGCATTGTTAAACTTATTTAACACAACCAACCGTCAATCAAGTAGAGAATAAATTTCAATTCTTCCTCCAATAATACTCCTATTCAGAGCAGGATAACATTATAAATTTAGAAATTTATTAGATTCCAGGTTTTTTCCGCTTTGCACTAAATTTGTTAATTCTGCTACCGTTTTGCCGGTAAAGACTTATTAATGACCCAGTAAGCTCGTAAACGTGTTCCATTTAAATCTTCTTCCATCTACATTTTCCCCGATAAACACTTTTTTTTTCATTTTTTATTCATTAAGATGGACGTAAACTCCTAATAACTAAACTAAATTTTTGAAAAATGCATAACGAATAAAACAATCTGTAAATACTTTCTAACATTCAATTTATTTAATCAGAAATACCCTATAAATCCTAAACCAACTTTAATATCTATTCAAATCATTTTCAATTTATTTTTATTTTGGTTTGGTTCAATTGATAAACATTCTACTGGGAATCTGACTAGACTGCTAAAAGGTAATTGAAATCTGTAGAGAAACAAAAAAAAACAAATAAAAAAATAAACTAGTGATTTTGTATTGTGTGACAAGAAAGAGTAGGGACTAGGGTAGTTGAACAGAGAGAAAAAAAAAACAAATAAAAACAAAAACAAAACAAATGTTATAATATGTATACGTTACGTATACATTTAAAAATAAAAAATAAAACTGAAGAGGGAAAAACTGGGATTGATATTTGAAAGGAATTATTTGTAAAAGGATTCATGAAAAATAAAAAAAATGAAAATAATAAAAATGAAAAATAGAAATGAAAAATGCTTTAAGACTTTTAAACAAAAAAAAAAAGCAAAATAACGGTAAAAGCACAGTTTTTTTTTATTTATGAAAAACTGAATAAAATGAAATGGTATTCCTTTTTTACTTATATACTATTTTTATATTATTTAACTTGTTTTTTTTTTTTTTTCTTTAATTTTAAAATTGAGTTTTTTAGTAATTTTAATGGAAAATATAAATTTTATTTTTATTATTTTCCATGGCCCACATTTTTTAATACATATATATATATATATATATATATTGTTATAGGGGTAAATAATATTGTAAATAAGATTTTTCATTTTCCATTTTTAATTTTCTTTAACAATAGAAACCAATGAATCAATAATTATATTATGATAAAAAAATATTATTTTGAATTTATATATGTATATATATATAAATAAATGTATTATTATAATAAAAATAAATGTAATATATCTACTCTAATAATATATATACATATATATATATATATATCTATTTAAATCTATTGTTCATTATACTATTTTATATTTAAACTCTTATTATGTTTTTTTAGGTTATGTTTTTTTTTTATATTTAATTTTTATTATTACGATTTAGTTAAAAATAAATTAAGCCGTTTTTGAGACTTTTAAAATAAATAAAAAATAAGAAAAAATATATATATTGTATAAATTAAAACGTATACATTTGGTCAATAATTTACATCAAAGACGTAATAACAAGTCAATTTTAAAATCTGGTGTATACCTTTAGGTAAACATTTTATTTTCTAAAATTAAAATTAAATTCAATTAAAATATTCGACATAGTCGTTACCACAATAAATTGACCGTAACCGGTGATCATAAAAATAAATCTGCGTTAAGGCGCAATGTATCACCGGTGAATATTTTTAAAACAAATAAAAAGTACATTCAATTGATTCGGGATTGTTATCAAATTCAGCAATGTTCACCGGTGATTTATGTGGGACTTAACATCAGTTAATTTTTATGTGGTGAGCACAGGATTTCGAAACATTTGAGTGATGTTCACCGGTAATATTCGTCCCACTCAATATGTTATATTGGTTGAAAATTTTAAAAATTAAATTAAAGCTATAACCGACGCCACTGTTAATAAAAATTTTCTTTTCAAGATTCAATTTAATTTAATAATTTTTATTCAACACTCTTACATCACTCTAACATTAAGTACTTCAGTAATTTTCTTAGTCGTTAGGTACTTTCTTAAATAGATTCTTTAAATCCTTAAAGTTACTTTAAACCTCTATGTTGATTTAAGCATTTAATTTGAAAAAAGTATTAAGTATTTAAGTATTTAAGTATTAGAAAAATAGCTTAACTGGGCCAAAGTTACGTTCTTCATAACTAAAACTAGTGATCATCAAAATAATTGGAATACTTTAAATAGTATTTTGTCCAAAATTAGAACGTATATAAGTCAAATCAAAAACCAAGGGTCGAATTACTGATTCACTGTACGTAAATGTGAAAAAAAGTGCATTAAGTTAGACATAAATCAGCGGAATACTTTCTATTATATGAATGTTTTTATGTATCATTTATTAAATTTTATGTTAAAATGATTACAAAGAAATTATTAAGAAAAAACGAGATAACATTTTATAGAACCAAAATAAATCAAACAAATCTTTAATTAATTATAAAATTTATATCTACTGAACTAAAAAATACTGCAAAATTGGAATGTTTAAATAAAAATAATTAAATTAAAAAAAAAAAATATCTTATATACAAATAATATAAATCAAAAATTAAAATATAATTTCATTTATTCTATTTTACATCAATTACTCTACATTTTTTTTTTAATAAAATAATTAGCCATGATTGATGTTTAATTATTTAATTATTCAATATTAATATACCATTATTACAAAATGTAATTAAATCAAAGTATTAAAATAATAATAAAAACAAAGTGAAACGTGATTGATATCCATCACCATCACTCAAAAATTGAAAATGTACACTAATCATCATATGCAGAATACTTTGACCAGCCAGAATAAGCAACAATAATCAATAAGGACTTACAAAAAGGAAATCCATACGAAGACAACAAAGAAAAGAAAAATGGAGGCGGATAGATCTCATGGTATAAGCGTAAATGGGCTTCAAGTGGAACATTCAAGGAAGTAGAAAACGCTTGAGTTCAAACAACAAATGGAAATGCACCATAGCCGCGGAGCTAAAACAATGCAACATTACATGGAATAATACATACAAACAGCAGCAGAAAACTATGTGAGTTGGATATGTCAAATATAAGTCATATGCTTTCTCGTCGAGTAACAAAATAAAAAAAAAATATTTACAGAATCATCACACTTAGTATTTTGCAGATTATAATACAAGTTTAATTATACTCTTTAAAAAATTAAAGGCAACCACTATTTTAATTTGGTTAAAATTTTATTTTTAATCACTTTATATTACTTCATTATTTAAATTTATTACGTTGGTTCTTTAAAATTATATTCATAATTCTGTACATTATTATTTTTTCACATTATTACCTCCATTTTATAAATTATAAAAATCACTTATTTTTAATTTTGATTTAATTATGAAATTGAATCGTTAATTATACTTTTCTCTTATTATCATAATACATAATCAGAAAAGAAATGATGAATATATAAATATGTATATTAATTATTTTTATACAAAATTGATCTGCTGTATTTTCATGGTAGTTAATTATGAAAAGGATGAAAATATTATTAATCCTTTTTTTGCAACTGATTACTGAATCAATGAATCTCTATACTATTTTTGTACACCTTATATTTATCGACTTTATTAAAAGATGTCATTATCGAAAAGAAAATATATACCAGTAAAGAAAATTTTTTAACCAATCTAATCAATTTAAATCAATAAAGCCGAACTTCATTCAGTGAATGTGTGGAATTAGTTTAAAATGTAAAATTTACTACAGAACAAACAATATTTGACTTAATAAAATAGTTTTGAATAGCTTTGGAAGATTAAATCTTCATGGCAAATCATTTCTATATGCTGATGATATTGCCATAGTGTACAGTGAAGACAGCTTAACAAATCACGAAAATTCTATAAACCAAGACATGGGCATAATACATAAATGGATGTGAAAACATAAGTTAACTGTAAATATGAATAAAACTAAATTTATGCTTCTGAAAAGCAAAGGTACTAATATTTCTGCAGTATATAATTATAGAGAGAAGTAATAACTATAAATATCTCGGAGTTATTATTGATGAAAATCTTAATTGGGATCTGCATGTCGCTGAACTAATGAAAAAGCTAAGACGAACAGCTGAAATCTTTAGGAGAATCTGTTACAGAGTACCGTACAACAACAAAATATTAGTGTTTTACATGCTGTTTTACAGTATAATAACATATGGTATTGGTATATGGGGAAACACATTTTTGAGAAATATAACCGCATTACAAATAATTCAAAACAAAGCTATTAAGAACTTGTTTGGTCATGATCGACGAACCTCAACTAATACTATACATCAAAAATATAACATTTTAAAATTGATTGACCAAAGATATGTAACACAAGTACTTCAAATACACAATATGGCTAATGACAACATAAAAACAAACACTCGTCTCATAACAAATCAAGAAGTGCATAGTTACAGCACTATATCTGCTCAGCAAATCCACTACATCGTTCACTACATTGGGCATAATTTGAATGTCTTAGAACCAATTATGAATACAGGTATCGCTCTTTATAATAATATACCAAATGCATATAAAGATATGTCTTACAGCGAAATTGAAGAATTGGTTAAAACATGAATATATTGACTTATACATCAATCAAAATAATTAAGAAATTAAATTTTTTATTTTTTCTTTCTTTTTTATTTGTTTTTTTTTATTTAAATTTTGAATTGAGTTAAATTTATATCATCTCTTAGGTTTATTTTTGTTTCTTAGTTAGTAATTCTTTTTTTTCTCTTTTTTGTTGTTTTTTTTAATTATATAAAAAACTATAATTTTTTTTGCACTGGTATTATCTATTTTGTAACAACCACTTAAATGATAACTAGTTTTGTGATAATGATAACTACTTTTAGTCTTAGTTTTGGAATAAAGATGATAATAAATTTATTATTATATTAATCATATTAATTAAAACGCATCAGAAAATGGGGATCCAATTTAAAAAGAGAATTATATTATATACTTACAGTATGTTTCGCAATTATTTAGAAAACAAAACACATAAAAATATGTATGTTATACCGTATGATATATTTTTTTCTTCTTTCTACTCCTATAAGACGCATAGGGCATTCACTAAGCCATTTATTATTTATATTAGCTTAATCAGTTTCCGAAATCATTAGATTCACAAAGCTGTTGGGACTACTAAGGTATAGCTATTACACAACACTATGAAACGAAAATATATTTATTAGTACGCCATCTGTTGTCTTGAACACAAGTTATGTTATTTTTATTTTATTATACAGTTGATTCATTTTTCAGTTTTGAACATTTATACCCTGGGGGACCAAAACGAACAAAAAATTATTCTCGTCGACGGGGTCTACTTTCCTCGGTTCTTGAGATAATGCGGTTTCTAATTTGCTTATCTTAAAAACTACGCAATTAATTAATAACTTTGACACATCGACAAAAAGTCTTGATTTTATATACATAGATATAACGAATCCTTATTATAAATTTGAATTCAATCTGAAAATAATTTGAAGACCTATTTTTACTTGCAAATAAATTTTAGTTTTTTTTTTAAACTTTATAACGATGTCCTTCTGACTATAGCACAACATTATTAATTGCTTTACATATTATGTAAAAGGATTTTAATTTGTTTTTTATAACCAATTATAAAAAAAAGATACACTTTGTTTATTATAATTAATGTTATATAGAAGTGATAAAAAAATGACATAAATACCAATACCACAACAAAACATATTTTAATTAACATAAAATATCAATAAATTAGATAAAATTCAACTATTTAGCATTTTTCTTTATAAATTTAAATTTAACAAAAAAATTTTCACCACATTTCACCACATACAGTACAATATTTTTGAAATCAAAATTCAAGAAAAACAAACTAAAATAAATAACACGAAATTAATTTTCATCCTAAATTTATGCAAAAATAAAAAATTTCGAAAATTGAAAATCTAATTTTTTTTTTTTAAATTTGTTATTTTTCAATTAAATGAAAAGGAAAACAAAATCAAAAAATTAATTTTTATAATATGTTTTCTTATTTTTTGTTTTTTTTAATTTAATCTAATTTTTATTTAAATTATTTAATCAAATTTTTTTAATTTTTATACCAAAATAAAGAGAAATTATTTGTTGTTTTTAAAATTGGTATATTATTAAAATAGATTTAGAAAAACGAAAAAATTATATAAGGCAAAACTCGGAATAAATTAAATTTTATAGAGAAAATTAAAACATAAACCAAAACAAAAATTTTCACTTTTATTTTTTTTTTAAATAGGGGACAATCTTATTTCATATATTTTATGAATAAAATTTTCTTTCTACCATTTTTTTATATCCGCTATATGTTATAATTGCTTCCATAGATTACAGTTCAAACTTGTATTAAAAATATGGAATATTTTGAAACCACTATTTTCTCTTACCTTTCTTCAACTCCTACCTACTTTTGCACGTTTCCATTTCCTTCCAACTTTACTGAATATTTTAAAGTTTTAGTTCTTGTTTTTGTCTTGAAACATTACAAAGTTTTTAGTTAACATCAAGAGTTAGTTAGAAGTTCAATTAGTTTTCCAAGAACAACTTATTTCTAGATTTCATTTACAAAATATCATCAATATAAACTTATTAGTTTAGGATTGCCCATACATATAAACCATAATGAATTAACATCAAGATGGCAAAAACAAAAATAAACAAATGAAAGAAAGAAAGGAAAAAAAGTCATTGTACCCAAAATAATGGAAAATGATAAATGAACCTTTTTTTTTTTTTACACTATATAGAATTAACTGTTTTCTTTTTTTTTATTTTTAATTTTTTTTAAGATTTTTCTCATTATGAAAATTTTGTGAAAAACAAATTAATTCTCCAGCGTAGTTATAACGCTTACTAATGCGAAAAATAATGAATAAATTACAAAATAAATGAATTTGGACAATTTGAACCTTTAGTATGTAAATGAGAATTTTTATGCATAAAATTTTTGAAAATAAATAAAAAATATTTGATTTTAAAATTTTTCAGAATATTTGACGTGGTTTTAATTACGTCAAATATTCTGAAAAATTTAGATATCATTAGATATCATAAAAAATTAAAGTGTTATTAAAACAGCATTAGGTAGGTGTATCCTTCATTCAAAGTGAAAAATTCAGTCGTCCTGACTATAAAATTATCTTTAAACTTCATTTTTATTGTTTAAAATTTACCTTCTTTTTGATTTTCGGTTTTACGTATATTAAATACAAAACTAAACTTTTACTAACGATATTGGAGGTAAACTGACGCATAACAGTTTGGGCATATTGACAAGTTTATTTAGCTCCAAACAGAAGACTTCGTTTGACAGTAACTATCATTAAAAGCTATAGCTTCTATTAAAAATAGATTTTATTGAAAAGTTCATCACTTCCTTCTATTCGTTTCAATTTGGTTCACCGCATTTTTAAATTACTTCAGAGATCCATTCACAGATTAAATCTTATATATATCTTAGTTATATAAACTAATTTATTTTCTTGATATCTATCATAATATCTTAACAAAATTTGAAAAAACTCGAAATTGTATAGAATAGACTGATTGAACTTTAGGACACAATCACGAGCAAAATATATTTTTCTATAAAATTGAATTTTTTTTTTAAAAAAAATTCCAGATGTCTGTCTGAATTAAATACCCAAATAGATTTATGTAAATTTCGTAGTTAGATGACAACTCCACGAATTCGTTAAACCAAATCAACCAAATTGTACAGAAGTTATTACCATAAAATTTGGTCATCTTTTACAAAATTCCAAATGTATAGCTTAATTAAATAAAAAAGATATATGAAAATATAAATATCGCAGTTGTATGACAGCTATCTGATCTTAATAGCATTGAACTAACCGCACATTTTCCAAAGGTTCTTATCATGAAACTTTTTCTTTTTTGACGAAATTTCAGATATACATAGCTTTAATTTTGGCATTAAGTTACGCTCATATAAAAATGACAGCAAAATAATTTATATGACAGCAAATTGTATTGAACTCACCGGCCGAACTTATTCAATTTTAAACGCAAAGTTGGCATTTAGTTAAATTTGACTCAGAATTGTATCCTCCTCAGAATTCAGTGTACAACAAACGGAATGACAAATTTATTACACCCATTACACCATTACACATATTTTATATTAGAACGGCTACAAATAAAAGCTTTAAATATCCTAAAGTCAAGCAGAGTAATTGTATATTCTTTTTTATAATTAAATTCGATTCTGAAAACGATATTAGAAGATGACCCTAGGTTGGATGAATATATTAATGAATTTTTGTTCTTCTTTTTGACAACAGAATGTCCAATATGAAAAAAGCTAAAAGAAAAATGAGAATATTTATGATTAATGATAATATTATTATTAATAATATTATTATTGAACAATAAAAGAGGCTAAATGTAAATTTGTTTGGTGTTTTTTGGGTCAGAGAATTTTCATAATAATTTTCCAGTTTAACAAAAATATAACATTTTTCTAATTTTATTTAAATTTAACAAACAAAATTTTATATTGTTTTTTTTTTTTTTTTTTGGTAACTTAATGTCATTATAAAGCTTTTAAATAACCAATATACATATATTATATATATATACACATATTTATGTATGTATATATATATATTCAAGGATATATAAATGTTTATAAGTTTTTCATAAATTTTTAATGAGTCCCAATGGGAGTGAAAATGAGATTTGAAATTTACTTGTTTTAAAATGAAAAATTTTTAGACATTTTCATTATAGTAAGAAGATTAATTATCCAGCAAAAAAAAAAAAAAATTAAGTAAGTATTTCATATTTTTTTTTTTTTTAGTTTAATTTGATGCAAAATCAAAATCCACCAAAAAATATTAAAAGAAGAAAAATTTTGTTTACTTTGGAGAGTAATAAATTATTTACAAATAACATAATAAGTAGGGTAATTCCCTATATTCATAAATAACGAAAATTAGTTTTCATTTATTTTTAATACATATTTATACATAATACATATTTCTTTTAAATGGTTATTAAGAGAAAGTTTAAAATCTTTAAAAAAGTAGTTTTTCTTGTAAAGTCTACAAAATTTCCAATTGTGTATATATAGAATGAAAAGTATCATCTTTGGAAAAAAAAAACTTTAATATAAGATTTTTGAAATTAACTCTTTATATAATATGCAAATTTTCGATTAAAATTTTTACTTTTAATAAAATACGAAAATCAGCTCTTTTTTAGACTTTATATGATATGTTGCAAAGGATATTGCAAACTTATTAAGTTAATAGCGTATTATGTATATAGAACAGTCTCTAGTTTTCGATGATAATAACGGGTTCCATTTTTCGATGATAAAAAGGGAAGAACAAAAATCAAATACCTAATAAAATCCAATCCATTATCTTAACCGAAAATAAATTTAAAACAAAAAATGAAATAATAAAAATTAAAGTTGAATGTAACAATCAGCTCATATAAATTAGAAAAATTTATAAGATTAAAATAAGGCGTAAATATTAAAAAGTAAAGAATTAAATGTGATACGGTAAATTTAATTTAAAAATTTTCTAAATTTGTTATAATTATATAAAATTTATTTAATCACATTTAAGTAAAATAAAATTTAAAATAAAAAAACAACTCAATATAGATACTTAATTAATTTAAATAATTTTATAATGTTGACATTAACAAAGTCAAATTTTAGCTTAATTATATTTTATATTTAAGGAAATAATTTTTCTTTCTTTTAAATTTGATGTTAATTACTTTACATTGTAATATAACATTCTTTGCTTTCCTTTTCAATTTTTTGCCTATTTATTTACTTCATCTAATTTCAATATAAAATAATATACAAATATTCAGTTGATAAATTTACATATTTACTTTTCCATTTTCCAGGAAACCATTTTTTTTTTTTTTCGGTTTTTCATTTCAATTTCATTTGAATTAAAAAAATAAATATATATGTATGTATGTATATATATATATTTTTTTTTTTTTTCAAGAAATTAAAATAAAAAAAAAAAAACCTTTCTTCTTCATTAGTCAAAGCAAATTACTGCAAAAATTCTTTATTATTAGCATAACAGCATTGTCTTTATATCATGTCAAATTTGCATATTTTTTCTTCTCTTCATTTTCATCATTTTTCTATTTTTTGTTTCAATGTCGTTTTCTGTCTCTTTCTTTTTATTTTATAGAAATTTTTAATGTTAAGATAATAATTTCTTATACATCATCAAGTCAATATTTTATTCGTATGTGTAAGTTAAGTATATGCCATTCATAAAATCATCTCATTATTCATTCTCTTTTTATTTTACGTTTTTTTTTTTTTCGTTTTGTGCTACACACGTATAATATATACTTGTATATACAAAAATATTTAAACATATAACGAAGTCTTTAACGGTATAGTTTCAGCCATAATAAAATTTTATCTAAAATATTTAACAATCAATTTTAATTTTGCTTTTAACGAAAAAAAAAAAAAACAACAACAAAAATTGAAAATGTTTTTGCATCTTAACGTTCTTTTTTAAATATCTACACTAAAATAATGACGATAAACAGAGACAAAAAATGATAACTAAAAAAAAAAAAA
Organism: Poecilobothrus nobilitatus; assembly: GCA_947095535.1. NCBI lineage: Eukaryota > Metazoa > Arthropoda > Insecta > Diptera > Dolichopodidae > Poecilobothrus > Poecilobothrus nobilitatus. The sequence continues at coordinate 236,721,737 of OX352773.1, read as the reverse complement.
GACAAAAAACAACAGTAATATTTTATTTTCAAACGAAAAACAAAATTTTATTTGAATCATTGAAAAATTGATGAAAAACAATGAAGCATAAATAAATATTGTGTATAAGAGACCATTTACCTGTCTGATATTATTTAACATTTAAGAGCATTTATACGATTATATATACACATATCTACATACATATATATATTATATAGTTTTTTAGATAGATACCTATGTAAATATCTTTGTCTCACCTTTAAATAAATAAACAAACAAAATAAAAATATAAGCGACAAAAAACAAACGTACAAATTTACAGTAGATTAACGTTAATATAATTGTTTTTGTTTTTGTTGTTGTTGTTGTTGTCGTTGGTTTTATTGTTTTTATTGATGATGATAATGTTGTTTGATGATGCTACCAATTTTTGTTTTTCTGTTTTTTTACTTTTTTTTTTTTAAATCAACCATGATTTCACCTAACTTTATCGTTTATTACAAAATAAATTGGAATACAGCTTCAAGCAAAATATTCATTTTCATTCGTTATTTTCATCAAAATCATTTATTAAAAAACAAAAAAAAAAAACGAAAAAAAAAAATAATTGAAAATAACAAAAATTTGTTTGCTTGTTGTGTTTTTATTTTGCTGATGTTACTGATGTTTTTGGCTTTTTGTTTCCTCTAACCATTATCTTTTTATAGTTCATTTCTTTTAATTTCACTCTTTGCTGTATACCCTCCTATTTAATATAGATACCTATGTACACTACTCTTCTTCTATACTCAATCACCATTTTTCTCTAACCATTTCTGTACATTATTATATACATATGTATGTATGTATATATGTATGTATGTGTGTAGATATCTGTTTTTATCACTTTCTGTTTGTGAAAATTGGTTTTATAAATTATAAAAATATTATCGAATAAATACTGTTAAAAGTATGCAATATACAAACTAAAGCAAATAAAGTATAACGGTATACGGAGAAGTAGTATAGAAAACACAAAATATAAAAATTATAACGGAAATTTTTTCTTTTTTTTTTTTTATGAAAATAACATTAAACTGATAAAAACTGATGTTACCATTTTTTTTTTTAGTTTTAAAAGTTCCTGTTCAATGTCAAAATAATATCAATTGAATTGAGTTAGCTATAAAGGGGATAAATAACGGTTTTGTTTTGTTTGTATACCGTTATTGTTATATTGTTTTTCATCAGGAATAAAAGTGTCAGTAACATTTAGTTCAAGTGGGTTTAAGGATTGTACAACAGATTGAAAAGATTTTAATGTTTATTTTCTTTTTCTGTTTTTGTTTTTCTATTCGTTAAATAGTGTTGTTTTAATAACATTTTATTTTTTTTTTTATTAATTTACCGTTATCTATAACTGTTCAGTTATGTATAAATTTACAGAGTTATATGTTTGTTTATTTTTAGAAAATCTTATTTTAAAAATTGATAAATTTTGTTATTGTTTTTGTGTCATTCTTGTCATTATTTTTGTTTATAATATAATAGGTAAGTTGACAAATATATGTAGGTATATACATATCTATATATGTATATAATAATATTAAATATGTATCCGACAAGAAATTATTCTCGTTTTATGTTTACATAATTTGTATTGTAACAGACAACACTTTAAAAATACAATTTGTTACTTATACATGTACATTTTATGTACATTATGTATATATCTATGTAATGTATTAAATTTTAGTATAGTGTAAATGTATGTATGTATGTATGTATATAATATATAAAATATATTATTAAAACTTTTTGTTGTCTCTTTTTACCATTTTATTTCAAATAATAGAAATTTAGAAAATTTTTACTTTAAAATAAAGAGTCATTCATTCTGTTTTTAAGTGTTGTATGTACAATCTAAAGGTGGAGTGATGTCTCTATATGTTGTTCTTTTCTTTTTATTATATTATATAAACAGAATAACATTTTGAAATGACACTCGAAATTTACAAAAAAAAAAAAAAAAATAAACTTTTCTACTGTTATTACAAAAACAGTTGTTTACTTTTACTAGAATGTAAAGCGTAAAATAAAAATTATAATAATTCAACATTCTCATGTAAAAAATTATAAAACTTTCGGTTTATGGCGTGCCTAGTTATATCCTACCTATACTCTATTTTTACAATCTGTTACCCTATCTATTTTTACAGCGAACATTATTTGATTAACATTAAAAAATTTTTGTAATAAAATAAATTAAGTAAGAAATTTATATTAAATTCATAAATAATTATTTTTACGACTTTTTAAAAAGAAACGTTAATTAAAGTCCTTATTGTTTTTTTTTTTTTAAACTATCAAATTCATTTTAGGACATTGTTTAATACTTAATAAAATTTCGATATTTCAAGGGTCTCTTTATCATTTTTATTATTACTTATAAGCAATTCAAAATTAATCACAACCTTATTTTTTAAAAGAAAATCACAAAATATGCATCAAATTGCTGTTAATGATTTTTTTTTTCTTTTAGGTATTTTTTTATTGTCTCTATAACTTTTGATTAATGATTGCATCATAACCTACAAAGGTTTAAAATTATTTTTTTTTAATTTCGATTTTATAGAGAGTTTACACAGTTATGAGTCACAAAATTCTGAACAATTCTTATATGATATAAGCTTCTTCAGTTAGAGTATGTTATCATCGTGGCATAAATCAAAGGAAACTTAGAATCAGCTCTGACAGAATAGGATCTCATTCGTTTTAAAGGTATATTATGAGCCTACAGTGATTATTAACACGTTAGGTGATCCTTCATCAATAAAAAAAATAAATAGATTGCTTATAATGTAATACATTTAAAACATATAAATTTTTAATATTCGTTTACTCAAAAAATTTGCCTAAATATTTATAGTTGCAATGAATTGTACTTTAAAATAAAAATAGTCACCTTGTGTTTAAGATAAAATCTCAAAAATAACCAAAAAAAAAGGAATCTTAATTTTTCTAACCCAAAATTTTTTTTACAAGATCATAATTTTGTTCAAAATAAATCTTCTGCATTTGGATTATACATTGGTTTTTACTTATATTTATAAGATTGATACAAGTGTTACTGATTACAGCAACGAACAAAAGTACGAACGTTTTTATAATAAAAACATAAAAACAAGTCAAAATTTTGCAATTTTACAACAACATTTTTCCTTTTTTTTGCCTTTACTGTTTATATGTAGTTAATATAAAAAATGAATATTAGCTATAGGTACTTGTTTACCTTTTTGCCTTTTGTATTTTAAAACAATTAAATTATATCACTAACAATAAACGAAAGGGTACCACCATTTTAATTAAATTCATTATTTATTAAATTTTTAATAGAAAAATATATTTTTATTTTATATAGGTTCAATATTAATTATTTGTGTCTAGACAATGGTAAAATTAAAATTGTATTTACAAAAATTTTATGTAAAATAAATTTTTTAATATTAGTAATAATTATAAATATTAAATAACAATATGTAATATTGTTCTAAAGGTATTTAATTTTGGGAGAATTAAAAAAAAAAATGTACATATTAACCCTTAAGTTATTTATTTAACTTTTTGTTTTTATAACAAAATTCAAGTTAATTAACAGGTTATTAATGAAATTATAAGAAGTTCCTTATATATTAAATCAAATTAATTTTAAATAAGATAATTTGCGCTATATTTTATTAAAGATCCTATTTTCATTTAAAATCAAATTTTAAATTTTACTTACACTAACTACATTTACATATACGTGCATTTCAAAAACTTAAATATATTTAAAGCAAATAAAGAAAAACTTCTAAAGTTACAAGAAATTAAATATAATTTTCTTTACTAGATATATGGTTACGAAAGTTCGGGTCACAAAATCTCGTACCTCATAATCTTGTGTTTTAAAATCTCGTGTCACAATGTCTCGCGATTTTCAATGCGAAAATAAGAATTTTGGAAAAAAAAAGAGGAATACTCTGAATTTCCGTTATAAATTTATAATTTTTCTGATAAAAATTGCATTGCAAAATTGCAAAATAATAACAGTTAAATTTTCTATTTGAAAAACATTTGATTGAAATCCTGTTTTCTGTAGCTTAACTACAATAGTTATGCAAGGAAATCTTTCTCTGAAACTCTTGCTTAACAATCAGTTTGACAGAGAAATTATTGAAATCCTGATATTGTAATCGACTCCAAAGTCAATTCTTATTATACATTTACAATTCTTATTATCCTTTTACATAGATATTTCTTATTATACAAAGTCAATTCTTATTATCCTTTTACATAGATATTTTACAAAGAATTTTAAATAGTGGAGAGTGTCATCTCTAAAACAAAAATCTGTTAAACAAATTATTGAAATCATGATTTTGTAACAAACTCTAAAATCCCTCTTAATTATTTTTTTTTACATATATATTTAAACATCAAAGAATATAAAATCGTGAAGCACAATGGAAAATATGAAAAATATAGTATATGACGCGAGATTTTAAAAAATATGATTTATAAAAACGCGATATTTTAAGATTTTGATATGCGAACATCCGGCTCGCCAGATATAACTTTTCAAATAATAATTTCATTTATCACACTATACCTAACTTTAATAAACAACAGCGGTTTTCTCTATTCTATTAAATTATTAAAAGTAAAATGCCTTATGAAAGAAAGTTTTTAAAACTAAAATACATACTACAACTAAAATTAAATAATACGATTTCAACCAATTCAATTCAACCAACCAATTCACAAGCTCAATAAATACTCGTGTTATAATAAAATCAAAAATAATAAGGAAATATGCAAGTGAACCAACAACTAAAATTTTAAATTTTACCTATAAATTATTTAATTGTGAAGTCGGCTTGAAATTGATTGGAGACACAAACAATAACAATTTTGACGTTTACAGATTTTTGAGACATTTTTCTATTATGAATTTTTTTTAAACTCAGAAACTGGTATATTAAATAAAATATGTGTATATATATATATGTATTTAATGAAAACTTAAAAAGAAAAAAAAAGCACTTTGATTTTAAATAAAAGAATGATGAAAAAAGTAAATAAGTATTTTTGTTAACTTCAGAATAAAGAATCTAATGAAAGGAAATAAATTGTAATTTATTTTATTTTCATTATTTATGATGGGATACGGTATTAGATTAAGTCTTGGTTAAAATGCTTGATTTCAAAAGTCATTACAAATACATAGTTAACAGTAATAACTCGATTTTACACTTCATTTTATGTGTGTCAAAGAAGTTTTCTGGCACATATATCACAAAACATCTTTTCATTACCTATACGTCAAACCAATATTTGAATATTCAATTTTGATTCGGTTTCCGTATATTGTGATAAAGATTATTACAATAGACATCTGTATTATGTAGCTATAGACTTTCTTCAATCAATCTGTATTGTCTTCAATTACGTCGATTAGTGGTGAACATTTTTTTTGTTCAGCAAATAATTCTGAGCGATATTATATCGGTCCAGATTCGAAAGTTAATGAGATTTTGTTTTGGAAAATCCGAAGAATGGTGATCTACCGATCTTAGAACTTTTTACTACATTTTACACCATTCAAAAGATCGCAGAACGTTTAAATCGATATCGCGAATGCTAAGAGAGACCAACTCCCTCGATCGAATGCATAAAATTGAGCTTGAACTCAAATCTCACATATTCAAACAAAAACTACGGAAGCAGATTTTGTTTTAAAAAGCGAGATTTAATTTCAAGCTTAGTGTTATGCATTTGGCTCACTGCCTGAGGTTGTTGACATATTATTAACAAACTAACACTCAAATCTTGACTTTACGCAAGCATGTATTCCAATAGTGATCAAAATATGAATAGGGTAAATCCGTTTATACGTTTGTATTAAAAAAAGTCTCTGATACATATTTTATTTACAAATAATATATTTTTAAATATCGTATTTAATTTTTTAGTTTTTTATATTCATCATTTTTTTAATTTGTTTTTATTGTAAAACGATATAAAAGTGCATTTGTTTAATCTGACATATAAAAGTGTATCATAGTTAAAACTGAAATCGACTGTAAACCTTATTAAGTGAATAATGCTAATTTTTTTAAATTAATTACAATTTCCCTATCCTACCATTATACACATAACACAAAAATTCATAATTTTATAACGTTTCTTTAAAGCTAAAGTTTATCTTTATTGCAAGAATAAATCATAGTAAAACAAAAACTGCTTTAAAAAATTACTAAATTCAGAGTAAATCAGGACAAATCAAATTAAGTTCTTTGATTGTTATAGCAAACTTTATCTTTCACCATTTTTCTACCAACCATACCATAAAAAGAAAAACATAAATTTCATGATATTTATTTTTTATTAATAAAATGTTTTCTTTTTTTTTTGTTTTTGATTCCTGAAGCAACTTTAAAAACGGAACCAAGCGAAAAACAACCAAAAATAATATTCATATCTTAATAAAACCATTTTCTTAATATAAAAAATAAATAAAACTTTACGATTATAGTATTATTATAATAACAATAAGAAAAACAATAAAACAGGATTAAAAATCCCTAACACAAATACATAAAATACCCTCCATTCTCTCTATTTTGTTTATATTTTTATATTTTTCCATAATGCATTCGAATTCAAAGAAAAAAAAAAAAGTTTTAAAAGTTTTTCTTTACCCACATTTTTTCCAATTTTTCATAATTCCCGATAACAAAAAATAAAATAAAAAAAAAAAAAAAAAAACAACAAATTCTGAAACAATAGTCCTATAATTTTTTGTATTTATTTTATTTCTTCCTTATTTATACAATATTAACAGTGTTGTACAAAATATTATCAATGCAATTTAATTTTGGGTATGAATGAAGTTAAGTTGGGTATGAATAAGGTTAATGTCAGACTGAAATTTTTGTAGCAACTAATGAGGCATGCTCTAAATCCTTTTTCTATTCTACTAATTTTCTGTTTCTAAATTAAGTCTTAAATTTAAAAATAATTGTTGCAGCAGTTTGAACCGAGTACAGTAACAATTTGAAAAAGAACTGATGTGGTTTAATTCGTATTTGCAAATATAGTAACGGTGATTTGGTATAGTTAGACTTAAAAGGATAATTGTGCAAGGAACAAGGAATGTTATAGTAATGTACATAGGAGTCTCCTTTATTTCTCAAAAGAAGTAAATACGGAAGATAATATATTTATATAGAATGCTGAAACTGTTTAAATAAAATATATTTAAAATTTAATAAAGTAAATCACTGGCCTGGTACTATTAACCTCTTAATGAGTTAATAAATATTATTTTGTTAATTTTTTATTGTATTAGTAAACTCTCAATCGTAATTGTAACTCTCTCTCTCTCTCTAGACCTGAAATAATTAGTTGGTGTTATTACGAACCATTATCTAATCGGTAGACATGCTAAAAGATTAGGTGTAAATGTGAATCTTGCTGAGGCTATGAAACAATTGAGAGGCTGAGGCAATATCTGGATATTTTTTTCTTTTTCCAAGAGTTAGATTAGGTCTCTGACATGGATCTTGAAAGTTTTCAAAGCTTCTTCTATCATGAGAGGTATCATAATGACATAAAAGGAAACTTAGCATCAAATCTTGTTAAACAAATTCTGCTACGTTTTGAAATTACATTACGAACCTAGAATCCGGTTATTACTAAAGTGTTAGTTCAGCCTTCATTAATAGGAAAAAAAAGGCATTAAACAAACACAGTTTACTTACACAAAATTTTCTAAACATATTGAAGAATTCTTTCAAAAAATTACTTATACAATTCTATAACAATTAACAAGTTAAAATTAAATGTTTAAACTGATAATCAAATATAATCAAATATATATAATGTACGATAATGTACGACAATTATAATGTACGATAATCAAAACGTAGTGTACTCTCTACTAAAGTCTCTACTTTCCCTCTCTACTAAAGTCTAGTAAAATCTCACAATTTGTTATAATTTTGTGTTATTCCATTTATACTTTTGTCGATTCGATAGACATACTAGAAGATTTGATAAAATGTGAATCTTAACTGTAAGTCTAACAGAGGAACATATACGCAAAGCCTTTTAGATTTTCTTTGCATCTGTCCCAGTTTATCCAGTAAATAATTTTTAGATTATATGCTGTCTGCAAGTTTGCCAAAATATTAATTATTGTCAAAGAATAGTATTAAATAAATATCCCTTTAACAGTTGATTTGGACATCACTGCTCTTATAAAAATTTATTAAGTCATATATACCAGTATACATAGTTCAATCATGATGTTTTTAGTATTGATCACGAATCATTATAAGAATACTAATATTTTTCCTGCTATCATAAGGATTAAAATAAAATATTCCATTAGAAATAACGGTTGTTATTCATTTTTTTTTTGTTCTTGTGTTCTTGTAGTTTTCCTTGAATAAGAATGAAATAAAAAATATCTGACATTTTCTTTTTTTTTTTCTTTTTTCTTTTTTATTTGTTTTTTTTTTTTTTTCTATTGTTTTTGTAATAATTAATCCTACACTTTAATAAAATTTTATTTATTAATTTCCTGATTTAAAAGTATTTTTATTCAAGGAAGAAAGTTTTCTTGTTGTTTGTTTTTTTTTTTAATGGCTTGTTTTTATTCCCCCTTTTCAACACTACCGTTTGTCTTTATAATGGTATCATAATAAACGCAAGAAAAAAGTTTTTTTTTTCTAAGGATTTTTTAGTGAAAATATGGAATGATTTAATAGAGACGAATGTGTAAAACGATTTTTATTTATATAGAAGTGGTATATTATGCAACTTATAGGTATATATTTTATAAAAATGGAAAAAAGGAAAAAATTAAGAAATAACGGATAAATTAAATTTGATTATTTCTGGCACTGGTTTTGATTTCCGTTCGATAATAATTGAAAAAGTGGTGGTAGAAAATATGTAATTTATTATATTTTTTTTTTTTTTGTTTTTCTGCTGTAGCTATTGAATTTCTTAAAAAAAATTGTCCTATGTTCGTTTTATTCCACGTTTTATAAAACAAAGAAGAAGTTAGTATGCAAAACGAATGATTTTTAAAGGTGTACATTTACAAAAAGACAATAAAAAGTATTCTATAGACTTCTTTTTCTAGACTATTTAGGTTTTAAATATACTTTTACATGAAAAGATTTAATTTTTCTTAGAGTTTTTTTATGTAAGAAAGAGTTGTGAAAAATCAAGTTTTAGTTTTAAGGTAATCTTATTTAAAGTTTTTTTAGTTTTAACAGGTAAAAAGGTAAAAATGTATTATTGATTGATTAAAAATTTAATTTTTAGGTTTTATTTACGATAAATTTTCCCACGTGTACAAGTTACAAATGTATAAAAATAGTGAATATTTGATAGGTAATAGCACTTTAGCAAGGGGAAGTACAAAAAATGTTGGTTTATATCCTACTAACCTAGTGAGACCATATACAAAAAAAATCTTTCTTCTGTTAAAATTTCAAGATTCTGATTGAAAGCGCTTCGGGCGATACGAAAAAGCCAAAATCTTTCAAAACATTGATTTCACATAACTGTAAATTTATCTACTAAATTGCAAAAATATTTATATTAATTTATACATTGGCTAAAATTGTCTATCGATTGAAGTCTTTAGAATGAAAAAATATTGAGCAGAACTTGAGAAATAAACGCTTGAATTCAGCTATTTTTTTCAACTTAGAAGGGCTGCAGTTCCGTAATGAATGATAAAAATAAATAAAAAATTTGTCCCACAACATTAATTTTTTACTGAAAGCTTATTCATGGTTAAAATTTCATTGCTCCACCTTAAACGGCGTAGAACTTTTTTAAACAGACGAACGGATGGACGGATGGATATAGTCAAAAATTTTTTTTAAAATGTACTAAAAATGAAGTTATTCTTTGCGTGTTTGTGAAAGAAATAATGGAAAATCATCACATTAAAGAAAAACTGATCAAATTTTGTGACAGATTTTGTTGATTAAAAACGTGTAATAGAGTCATAGGGAATAAATAAGAAATTATGATAGGATGTTTTTGGCTTTTTGTTTTATTTTGTTTTCTGTTTTTGTGGTTTTGGTTTTTTTTTTTTTTTATTTTAGTCAAAAACATTTATTCTGGATAATAATTTTTTATTGTTTATTGAAATTTTTTTATTTTCATTTTCTTTCGTTTTCCATTTTCCGTTAATTCAAAAATTTAGTTTTTAAGAAAAACTTTTATTTAATACTAATATTTAAAAAGTATATTAATATGGTATAATTTTGAAGTATAATAAAATTTTATTATTTCTTATATAAATTAATGAGAATTTAACATTTGTAAATTTGCTAATTTAAATTTGTTATTATTGTGATTTTTAATTTCATGTTTATTAGACAAATGAATAAAAATAACAATAAATATTTATGATTAAATAATATATAACAGATAATAATTTTTTATTATTTACATGGTATTATATATATATATATGTGTATAATAAAAATTAAGGTATTTAATTGATGACAGATATGATTATTTTTCAGAAAGAAAAAATTTAAGTCCTTACTCGCTTCTTTTGCCAAACCCTGCATTATAACTAACAAATAAAGGTAAAGTATAGAACACAATTTTGTATAATTTAGAGGGGCCTCGGTGGGTTAGTGGGTAAGACCGTATAAAATACGCTGTAAACACCGAGGGAGTGTGGGTTCGAATCCCATACACGTCGTAAGAGATATTCCCACTTACGACATTTACAGCCACGCCTCAAAACAGGAAAGGCTGTGTAACATTTATGTGACAGAGAAATGCATTAAAAAATGTATATATATATACTTTAAAAAAAGTCTACTCCAACACGACATTTTTAACATTAGTCCATTAAGAGCTGTCTGTCGAATCAAAATAACACCGAATTCATAATATTTTAGAATTGCAATACGTATCACCAAAATTTTCCATTGAATTCCGGTTCGAACTATGGAGCTTTTAATTTTGTTTGAATACAAAATAAAATTAAAAGTTCTATAGTTTGAGCTTTAATTTCATGACAAATTTTGGTGTATTACAAGTTTAACATGATATGGTTATAAGCCCAACGTCTGAAAATAACGCATTTAGAAAATCCATCTCGACACGTTAATTATTGAAAGAATTGTTAATTTTTTGATGCATAATACACAATTTTGAATAATCGGTTATTATTTTACACTTAATTTATTGTTAAACGAACTTTGACAAAGGGCCACCGAGGTAGTGTGTGGTCAAATCTCACATACGTCGTAAGAATAATTCTCCCTTACGACATTGACAGCCACGTTTGAAAAGGAAAGTTTGTGTAATTTCCTTGTCACAGTGTTCCTTGAAACAACAACATTTTACCTTGTAAAACATTTTTCAAACGAATCGTTTCCAATTTACAAATGTGACTCTTTCGGTTAAAATACATGTGATAATAAACGAATGACCACTTTGGAGACCTGAGATATAAGATATAATATTAAATAACAAACAAATGAGAGGAATCTGAAGTACATCAAAAAGAAAGTTAAAAATAAGTGAAATTTAATAATCTGTAGGTATAAGAAATAATTAAGCAAATTTTTGTATATATAAAACATTAATATAATTTTATTAAAGATACACTACTTGGAGTTTTCTATTATTAAAGTAATTTAATTATTCAACTTATTTTATTGTAGACAGTAAATAAATAATACGATTTACTTTAAATTTATTTTAAATTTCTTTTTGTTCTATTTTACAGAAAATATATGGCGAACTGAATTAGATTTCATATCAACAAATCGTGATCGTTTAGTCGTTTTATCATTTATGACATCACCATATCAGAACATATCAAACGATTATAATGATACAGATGATTTTTCATTTTTAGATGATAATTTACCAACTAATAATTATAATGTAACTGAAAATGTATTTCATAATTCACCAGTATTTGATTTACCAAATATACTTCAAGCACCAACATCAAGAAAATATGATGTAGGTAATAGAGGTGATAATATTGATAATATAGAAGGTATAAGTGATGATATTGATGATGATGATAATGATGATGACAATGATGATGATGATGATAATGATGATGGTGATTATGATAATGCAAATTTGAATGCATATGATGAAGAAGATATAGATATTGAAACTATTAATATATCGTCATCAATATCAACATTAAAGCCATTCAAAGGAAATGGTGGAATAACACCACCCATAACAACAACACCTACAACCACAACAACACAAAAACCACGTACATCAACAACAACACAACGTATTGATACTACAATCACAGATGATATACAGATTACAATGTCAATCCAACGATATTCGACTCCTTCTGCAACAAATATGCAATTTACATCACCGCATCCTCCACGTAAACCAGTACGTAAAACTAGTAAAAATGGTAAAAAATCACATCATCATCACCATCAGCATCATAAAAATCGTCATGATGAACGTAAATCTCCATCATCAACTGCATCTAGATCTGAAGAATATGAACCGAGTTTAGAAATTAGATCAGATAAAATTGATTTTAATAATTTTGAAGAAGAAATGTCAACCATTTTTGATATGAATCAAAATCCTATAATGAATAATAGACCTTATCCAACATTATCAACTAGACCTAATAGTAAAGAATATAGAAGTAGTTCTTTAGAAGTAACTGGTACGAAAAGAACACTTCATTCTAGTAAATCATTGCAAGCGTCATCATCTTCAAAAGAAAGTTCAATACAATATTTAAAACCAGGTGAAAAAATTTTGGATACAGTTGAAACTCCAACTGATTCAAATTCAAAAATTATTGAAATTAAAAAGAAAATCATTAAAAAACGAATGATTGATGAAGAACTACAAGTTGAAATTGAACCAGAATATTTAATATCACCAATTCAAAATGTTTCAACAACACCACGTGGTGCACAAGATGTTATCTTTCATTTGGCTGGTTTTGCTGGAATGTTACAAAATTTGTTTGGTGTTGAAAAAGAAATTGATGTACAAATGTTTACACATCCACCAAGTATGGAATTTATAAATCTAGTGATTGGTTTAATTGTATGGTCAATAAGATATCCAGCTGTTTTTTGGACAACAACAAAACCTTTTTCGGCTATATTTAGCTTACATATGATAATTGCAACAATTGATATTATTTTTGGTTATACCGGTACTTCAAATTTATATAAATTACAAATTGTTAGTGAAGCATTACCAATACAAAATCCTGGTCTAATTTTAAATGGAATTGTAACATTATCATTATACTTATTATCAACAATCCTATTATTGTCATCTTCTTTAGTTTTATATTTATATGGACATGGTAGATTAGCTGCACGTATGCGTGATAGATCTATGATAACAATGAAATCAAGTGAATCATGGATTTATTTTTCACATTGTGCATCATTATGTTTAGTTTTGGCATTAGCTGTTGTTAAAGCACCTTTATTAAATGATTTAAGTGCAACATACCGTTATAATTTACATTGTCCAACATTCTTATCAGGTATAATTAAAAAAAATATATATTTAAATTTATAAAATATATTTTTTATAAAACGTAATTTTTTTTCTTTAGCCCTCATCTCTGTTGTTCAACTTTTATTATGGATTGTCATTTGGTTGGGATTAACAGCAAAACGTCGTTGGACATTCAAGTTACCACCAGTTCAAAATTATGGATTTTCAAAAGGTGCAACACAACCATTATTAATTGCAACACGTGGATTAAATCCAAGTGTTGATAGTGATGGTGGTGGTACAAAAAATAGTGATGGTACAGGTATTGGTGGTGGTGCAATTAGCACTACATCAAGTACTGACGGTGGTGTTGAAGATATTTATTGGCCTAAATTAACACCAAGTTCACCAAAATTAAAAGTGACATTTAATGAAGTAACCAGTACGTCAGATGATGTTCTGTTAATCAGTGAACAAGATGGCAAGCGGTAAACAAAAAGAAAAAAAAAATTAAAGTTGAATGAACTTAAAAAAAAATAATAAAACAAAACTGGTTTCAAATTTAATTTAATTTTATATTTTTGTTTTGATTTTGATTTTTTGGTTTCCATTTTATTTTTTTTTTTGTAAACTATCATCTGTCATTTTAAAGTTTTTGTGATATTTTGTTCGCTTTTGAATTAAAGAGAAGAAAAAAAAACGGATTTTTCAATTAATTTTATTTTTTCATTGCACATTTTTTTTTTTTTTAAATTGAAAAAATAGTAAAGTTTGAAATGCAATTAAATATTTGTTTTTATTTCTTTTTTTTTTTTACTTTTTTGTTGTTTGTTTTATTTTTGTTGTAAATTTAAATGAACGAAATCACTGATTTCTAAAATGTAATTGTGTTTCACTGTTGGTAAATGAAAAAAAAAAAAAATTTTTTTTTTGTAGTACAAATTGCACAAATTTTGTTTTTTAGTACTTTTTTTTTTGGTTTTAGTATTAGAGTGTGTGTTTTTTTTTTAAGGAATATTTTGCGAAAAATTGAATATGATTTAAGTTTTTTTTTTTTTGTTTTTTGACATTTAACATTTATATTTTAACACTTTGTGTACCTTATTGTTATTTTTGATTAGACATGTTCTTCTTTTACTTTTGGCACGACATGATTTAACTTTTTCAGAATAATCCTTTTAATATTTTATATTATCATAAAGTGCTATAAAAAGTACTTTTATTAATATCAATTTTAAGAAGCTTTTACTTCTTAGAAATATTTCACCAAATCATATAAAAACCTTTCAAGGTGAGAATCATGTATCAAGCAGAGTACCATCATTATGTAACGATAAAATATGTATAACAAAAGAATATTAATAGGAACACATTTTGTTAAATAAAAAATAAATATAATAAAGAATTTTTCATTAACAAAATTAAAAAATATCAATACACATTATATTTTGTCAATACAATAACACTTTTTAACACATTTTTTTCATAAAATTTGATAGCAATTTTTGCAATTACAGCACAGTAGACATAATATTAAAGATATCAAAAATATTCCTGCTTAGTTTAAAATCTTATAAATGCAGGAAATTAAATTGAAATAATAAATAAGCACAGGAAACACAGTTTTTATAATGCAAAGTTGGAGTTGTAGAATATCACAAAATATATAGGTATTTACTTCTATCTACAAAATATAGGGTTTATTAATCCATTAAAGGTAAAATAAGAGTTTGGGTTTAGCTTTTACATAAAGCATTTGAAAATATAGAAAAAATGCATATTAAATTATAGAATCAATATTATATTAAATAAAAACAGAAAAGACGCAAAAGACACAAATGTAACAAAAAGGATATTGATTTTAATTAACGTTTTCATTTTGTCACTGAGCATCACTTTTCTTTTATCATTTATATAGTGATTATTGTATATTTCAAGTGTATTCCTGTTTAAGAATTTTTATTATTTCAGGGTAACCACATATTACTATAACTATACATACTTCATATATTTTGAAATCATATTATATAGATATCATGTCATACAAAGCTAATGTAAAAATTTAACACTTAAAATTTATAATTCACCCTTTTCACCAGAGCATAAAAATTTCAACACCAAATAACAATTCAACAAAATTTTCACCGTGTGTATGGTGAATATATACATTATATTCCATACACGTAACTGTCAAATCAAATCATTTATATTAGTATTAAATTATTACCAATTCATGTCTATATAATATATAAGATCCTTAAAAATTTTAAAATTTCATTAGATATCCTATATATAGATAGTTTCTAGATAATAATTAATTAACAAAAATAATAAAACAACAACAAAAAAAATTATAATTTTTCATATAAATTTGAAATTCATATCACATTATATTACAAAAATTATTCAAAAATTAATCATTGGTACCAGTATTTTATACAATAATTAAACAAAAGTTTAAAAAGTTTTTTTTTTTTGTTCCGCTTGTCGATTGTTTGTATGTTTTTTATGCCTATAACTTTGTCTTTTAAATATAAATTTTATTGTAAAATATATTCTATATATAGATTTTTTTTTTATTGTAGATTTGTACTATATAATATATATATACATTTTTTTTTTTTTTTGTAAATTTATTGGCATATTTCTTTTATAATTCATAAAAATCACAAAAAAAAAAACAAAAACAAAAAACATTTTTCAATTTTTTTTTTTAAACCCTACTAATTATAATAAAAATAGCCATACGTCCCGTGGAACCACGTTATGTATTACCAGTGTTACGAGGGAAGTTGATGACGGAGATTATGCCACATTAAGAAGTGCACCTGCACAAATTGGTGGTGGTGGTAGTGGTAATGGTGATGATAAACAACGTCATAATATTAATATAAAACAAAATTTAAGTTCAATTTGTGGTGGTAGTATAATACATTTAAGTGAATATGATGAATTACCACCACCACCAGCTGTTTTATTAAAACCGCCATCAAATAATGGTAGTATTGGTGATCTATTAGATGATAATACATCAGAAGAAGGTAAATTATTAGCATGTGTACGTGATGATAGTGTAACATATGCATCAACACGTGATTTAGAACCACCACAACCACCACCTAAACCGCCATCAACAATGAGATCACCATTAGCACAACAAGAGAATATGAATTTACCACCATCACCATCAGAACCCGAATATTTACTTATGCAACATCAACAACAACAACAATTACTCAATAATACACCATATCATAATCCACAAATTTTACATCAACAACATCAGCAACAACAACAACAAGATATTCAACAGAAAAAACAACAACCACAATTAATTAGTCCTTTAGCACCAGTAACAGTAACTGTGCATACTAATGAAGCACACGTAAGTGTATATATATTAAAATAAATATACTATATATGTATTCAAAAACAAAAGATATAGGAATAAAATATTGTCCTAAATATTTATTGTGATGTCTGGAAGTAAATTTATAGGAGTCAGATAGGACATGTCTAAAATTAATTCTTTATTCATCATTTAAAATTGACAATAAAAAAATTTTAAGTTTGCATCAGTTGCAATTTTTTAAAATTATACATGATCTATCGTTATTGACCATGGTTTGAATTTTCCACGGCATCCTATCTATAGACTCTATACAATATATTAAAGCATCTATACAATCATATCATGGTTCAAATTTTTTAAAATTTTCTACAATCAATTTAAAAAATCTATCAGTCTAAAAAGTTTTAAAAAGCCCAGACAAAAAACTTCTTTTTAGCATAAATTAAGCAGAATTCTATTAAAAGTTAATTATCTTTGATTTAAGCAATTTAGAAAAAAAATTTTTACGCTTGGGAAAAATTGTAAAGAAAAACTTTTTATACATTTTTTTTTTAAATGGTGAACTTTCTTTTCTTTTAAATAAAGTACTTTCAAATTTATTTTCTTTCTTTTATTCATTTTTTATATTTTCTTTTTCTTCTCCTTTCATTTAAAACAAAAAAAAAACGCAAATATAAAAAACAGATAACAAATAATTCAACACCACGATGTTTAAGACGAGGTGATTCTGGTGTACCAAATGAAGCACTTACACCACGTAGCGATACAACTTCAACCACAGAAAGTTTAACAACAACATCACCACCAGAACGTGCACCATCCGATTCATCGAGTGGTGTACATTCTGGTGAAGAACGTGAAGAAGTTGTTATCCGTCCACGTGCTGTATGTAAACCACCAGCTAAATTACCACAACCAGCTATTGAAGAGGAACCGTATGCACGTTCAACAAATATGAGAATGTCAAGTTTTAATAATGCTGAATTATTAAATGGTAGTGGTGGTAGTATTAATATAAATAATAGTAATAGTAATAACAGTTTTCAATCAACAAGTATATTAATGAGTAATAGCATTAATAATAATATAACAAATAATCAATGTAGTGCAACATTACCATTACCACAACGTGCAATGCCAATTGCAGAACAACGTATTGATTCATATTGTAGTAGTACAATGCCATTACCATTAGGTTGTCATCAACAGCAACAACAACAATATAAATCACAATTTTATTCACCATCTATATTAATGACAACATCATCATCATCAGCAACAAATAGTCCAACTTCAAGTGGTAAACAATTAGGTCAACCACATCATACAACATTACCGAATGGTGTTAGATATTCAAATCCACATTTTCTTAAACGTTTACCACATGTTATTAAAGGTGAATCACCATATGGTCATTTAGGTTATGGTTCAGGACATCATACATTCTCAAAATTATTACAAGACCCATTACATAGTTTAGCTGGTACATCAATACCAGAAGATAGAGATTCAGCAAATTATTCAATGTCATCTGAACCAGATTGTGGGGTTTATATGAATGCTCATCAAATTAACTGAGATAGAATAAAAAGCTCAACTCATGTGTTATCATCAACATTATTATCATCATCAGCATCATCATTACCATTATCAAATCAATCATCATCATCATCATCATCCATCATTACAAAACAACAAATATATGGTGTTGGGTATTGTTATTAAAACAATTCTAAACCAATTAAAATCTAAAAATACATTAAAATATTTATATATACATATATATATATATATATATATATATAAATATATTCATAAACATACAGATATAATTTAAGAACTCAAGTATTTAAGAGAATAGTGAAAAGGAAAATTAAAAACTTTGAAAATCAATAGTGCTGATAATTAAATTAAGAAATTGTAAGTAAAACAAAAAAAATGTATAAAATGATTTATATTTTTTAAAAATAGAACGCACAAGATGATTAAATAGAAAAGGATAAAAGGATATTTAATAAATTTTCTTTTATTTATTTTTTTTTTTTCATATTTTCAATTTTCTTTTGTCTCTGGCAATAATTTTTCTACTTTGAAAATATTATAAGTTCGTATTTATTTTAGAAAAAAAAATTTTTTATTAGTAGTTTTAACGATTTCAAATAAGCTGGTATTTTTTTGAAATTTTTTTGGGTGAACCTTACATATCCTTTTTAAGAAAACAAAATATTTTTTTTAATTAAATTTGAATTATTTGACGATCCAACGATCACATAAAAATTTTTGTTCTACATCTATCTATTCTTTATTTCAAAAGATATTGAAATTTTGTAATTAAAGCACACAAACGGACCGTGTGTCAAACAAATAAGTAAATTTTTCAATTTATTGTATTGTAATTTTTCAATATATTGTATTTATTGTATTTAAATGTATTAAAAACTGGTTATTGAAAAGCTTTAGTTTTTTTTATTTTAATTTATTGACGTTCTTAAAATATTTTCAAAACACCAATCCATCAATGTAATTTTATTTATTTTTTAAATGTCAAACAAACGTCAAAATTTTTTAAATCAATCTGTACTAAATTTTATGACATTAATACATTCTTTCTCTATTTTAAATGCATACTGTTTTAAATATGAATCAATTGAAATAAAATAAAGTTAAAAAGCATTGTACTAAAAGATAATCGTATACTTGCAAATAAAAAAAAAAATAACAAAAATAAAATAATACAAAAATATTACCTATAAATTATCTTTAAAATATAAATTATTATCTTTAATACTAAAAAAATCTAAATAAAATTTAATTGTTTTCTGTTTTTAAATTAAAACTCTCTGCTTTTGGCTACTCTTTATACCAAGTAATTTAAAAAGAAAAAAAATTAAAATATTGATCTATTTGCTCCAATGCAGTATTCAACAACAAAAAGAAAAAGTTAATAAAAATTTAAAAAAATATATAATATCAAAAAGTATATTTATATTTACTTAAAAAAAAAAAACAAAAATACATTTCATTAATTACGTGTGTTTTTTGATTACAAATTTTACGATTTAATAAACCAAAAAAAAAAAAAAAACAAAATAAAAATAATTCTTGTTCTAAAGCTGTTTAATTACATACTATACATAATATTACATACAAATATAAATAATATATATTTATTATTGCTAAAGAAAAACATATAATTGAATTTAAATTTAATATTCATTCTAATTAAAAAAAATAAATAAATAATAAAATAAATTTTAATGTATAAAAACTAAATAAATAAATAAAAAACAAAGTAAATAAAAACTGTTTCAAAAAATTTTAAAATAATAATTAAAAAATAAATTTAAAAAAAAAAAAAAAAACTACAATAAAATATATAGACTGAAAGTTTATTAATAAAATAAATGGTAAGCATCAGAATTTTGAATTTGGATATAAATATATATAAATAAATAATAGTATTCTTTATTTTCATTCAAATCAATTACTTTCAGTACTTTTTAGCACTAATTTTTATAAATTACTTTTTATTAATTGGTATAAATTCAGTACTCCCTATAAAAGCTTAGTACTCAGCTAAAAAGAAATACAAAAGAATTCTGTCAAATGACTTTGACATTTATTACTTTTAAACATAAAAGTAATTTTTTTTTACATTTATTTATTTATTTATATACAGGTACCGTGGTGCATAAATATGTGCCAGGTAGCTAACCCCTGTTTCCTGGTAGGAATGTGGGGTGTACGTGATATAATGATATATAAAGTATTTACATATTGCGATATATGTATTTTTTTTTTTTATATTATAATTATTGTACCCAGCCGGGAATCGAAATTTTTTGACATATAACTGATGTTACTGTTCTTGTTTAAAAATTGACATCACAAAAAAAATATTTTTTAATTGAATACATTTTTTTATTTTGTTTATTTTATTTCAAAAATTAAATTTCAAAATTTATCTATGAAATATTTATATTTTATAGACATATTTCTAAAAGAAAAATTAATTTCGCAGTTACTAGTGCAAGTACCATATATCTGAAAAAAGAAAATTATTCCATTTTCTTTTTGAACTGAGTAATGATTTCAGAAAAGAAATTTGTTTTTTTTTTAAGCATTCCTTAACTTTTACTTGACGCTTTTTATACAGAAAATTTATTTAGAAAGAAAAATTCCTTTTTTAGCTGAGTTCTAATTAAAACTAATTTCTCAAAGTCTACTTTTCAAAATTAAAATTTCATTGAAATCAATGGAAAATCGAAATTATTTTAAAAACAAAATTAATAAATACATACAACATACATGCATATTATTATTATATTGTTATTTCATAAAATTTCTTATTAAAATAATATATTTTTAAAAAATATCTAACTCCTACATTAAGAAGTACCTATACCAGAATAAGATAATTAAATTTATACATTAATTTTAGACTATTAAAAAAATTATAAAAATTTAACCATTTTATTATTCAAAATAAACAGCATTTTTAATTTTTGCTACTTAGTGCCGAACATAAATTGCAACGTACGACGTACGACATCTGCCAAAGTACACTACGCATTCGAAATCGAATTTTCAATTTTGACACAACGTGTTTTTTGTTGTTGTCTTTTTGTATCCAAATTTAATTTTATGAATACAGGAACAATTTTTACTTGTTTGATCTTTTTTTAATAACAGACGTCACCGTGTATTTCGGTGTACATATACCAACAGTGTATCAATATACCAACGTATGTACGTCATACGTCATACCTCGTAATTTATATTTGACAATTAGACATACAATATCAAACCCGACCATCAGCGAACAAAATTGAAAATATTCTAATCTCGACGACGACGAATTTTTATGTGGACTTTGATGTAATGTGAGTAAACTAAAGTGTGTTAAACGCATCAAAATAAGTATGTGTTAATTTTTAATAGCGAATCTTCAAATCGTCGATGGTCAGAATTGTGTTTATTTCTTAAAGTTGTAAAATGTTTGATTAAAATATAAATAAATAATTGGTATTGGTAAAATAAAACAACCGACACATATCACAAGTATTTATTTCGAACCATTTTTTTTATATTAAATATTACTTTTATTTAGAATTATTAAATTGCCGTCCTCTTCTATAAATCATATTATATATTTATATTTTTCTTCATATTCTTTTTTTGTTTTTAAAACCATAATTATTTTTCATAAAATATTAAACGAAAAATTCTGATGCCGCCAAAATGTTCGCAGCAAAAAAAAATAATTTTTAAAAAAAATAAATAAAAGAATATTTTTTGATTTTTAATAAAAAAAAAATAATATTAAGACAGAATTCATGATGTAATTGTGACAAAAAAAAAAAAACAAAAAAGATAATAATTTATTAAGATAAATAATTAAAGAAAAATTTAAAAAAACAGGTAAAAATAAGGGGATAGATGTATTTTAATAAGAAAAAAAATATTTTATGTATATTCAATACAACATATAAATAAATAATTTAAAACAAAAAGAAGTAATTTTTCTACCATAAAATGAAATAAATAAAATTTTCAACTAAAATTTATATCAAATAAATAAAAATAAAAAATTAAATTAAATTAATAATAAAAAATAATAACAAATAAAATACGAAAAAAAAAAAAACAAAAAAACTTTTATACAGTATTAATGTTTAATGTTGATAAAATTATATTAATTAACTATTAATAATAAAAATAAAGAAAAAAAAAACTATAATTCAAATCCCAATAAATACAATGAATATACTTTAAAAGAAAATGATTTATTAATGCCGGTTTCCATTTAAAAAAAAAACCCAAAATTAATTTTAAATTCTTGTAATATTTTCTTTCTGTAATATTTTGACATTAAAAAAAAACTGAACATATTTATTATCTTCACATTATTTTTTTGACAAAACAAAAGGTTATGTTTTATTATTATGAAAAGTGATTTTAAAGGTGGTTATGAGTCATTTTTTCTATGAATAATTAAACTACAACCCAACATTTCTCAAGATAATAATTTCAACTGAAGATCACTTGAAGTGTGCCTAAAACTAAATGAAACCCAAAAAAAAACTGACAGAAAATAAAAAAAAAAATAAAAACAAAACATCAGATTTTATAGTATATTTCAAAAATAAATAATTTTTTCTATTCAGATGTATCTTAAGAACTTAAGTTAAATGATTAAAAGATGATTTTAAAAACAAAAATTTCAAAACTACTTTGGCACTTAAAAATTACACCACTAAAATGTCACTTAAAAAATAAAAAAATATTTAGTTCGAAAATATCTTTATAAAATAAATATTAAAATATTAAAAAAAAAAATTATTTATAAAAATAACATTTATTATAAGATACCTATTTAAAAATAATTTAATTTTTGTTTTATTTTTTTTGTAAAATAAATAATTCACTTTGTAAAAAAAAAAAAACCGAAATTTTTTAAATTAATAAATTATTATTTAAATAAATTAAATAAAATTTAAAGTATATAATTATATAATTAATTAATTTCAGATTGATTCAAAACCATTTTTATTTTTTTTTTTTTTAATTTTGAATCGATCTGACCCTTCTTTTCTTTAAATCACTACATATTAATAATTTATAATATTAGTCATATAAATTATAAAATTTGAGACATACATTAAGCCCCAGTGAATCTATTCGAATACACTATTTATTAATACAAAAGTACACTTATATTAATAATTATTTTAAATAGATTGTGACATAATATTATTAAAAAATTTTATTTTTTTTTTTAAGATTTGAAATTGTATTTCTTAAATAACAATAATAAAAAAAAATTTTAAATATTTTGAAAAATTAATATAGTAGACTGAGAACTAAACTATATTCATACCGGACATTTTTAAGCTATTTTTTTTTTTTAATAGGAAATAAAAAAAAAAAAAATACGGTATATTTTACAATAATGTGTACGTAAATAAATTGAATAAATTAAATCATTATTATATAAATTATTCATTAATATAAATAAAATATAAATAAAAAAATAATTTTAATTTTATTTTTCTTGCTAAATAGTTCCTCAATTATTTTAAAATTATAATATTTTATTTTTTATTTTAAAGAAAAATAATAAATATAAATGTAATAATTTAATATACCTATATAATACAATTATTTTTAATTTTTACAAAATAAATGAAAGAAAAATAAAATAAATAAAATATAAAATGTTTGTTTTTTTTTTAAATAATATTTGTTAAGTATAAATAATTATTAATTAAATATTAAATTGTATTAATTGTAAAAGAAAATTATTTATAAATAATAATTATTTTTAGGTACGCTACTATTTAAGTTGTTAAAAATAAATTAATAATATATATTAATTATATTAATATAAAAAAAAATATAAAATAAAAACAATTTCAAAAATAAATTAAAAAGTTTCATTATATTAAAATTTTAAATAAATTTTTTTTTTTTTTTTATTAAATTTTATTATTTTTATTACAGTAAGTAGTGTATTTTAATTAAAACTATATTTAATAATTAAATATTTTTCTTTATTTAATTAAATATTTTTTTTAATTTTTAAATAATGATTAATAATTAATAAAAAACAAGTAATTTAAAAAAAATTTATAAAATTAAATTAAAAAAAAAAAAAAATTTTATTGTACAAAATATATGTTAAGATTCATTTTTAATTTCGAATTAATATAAATATTAAATAAAATAAATTTTTTTTTTTAATGTAATTAAAATTAATTAAATTAATTAATACTATATATATATATATATATATATAAATATTTTATGTGAATAGAAAACTGTTTGAATTAAATAAAGATATTTAATTATAAAAAGAAATGATTTTTTCATATATGATTATTAGTGAAAATAATATTAAGTATAAAGGTATACAATAATTCTTTGGCATCTTTGAATTTTATTAACCAAATTTTATTAACCAAACATTAATAAACTTTAATATATTTATTGTATTTATTTATAATAAATTAATTAATATAACTTACAATTATATTAATCTATAATTAATATAAAAACTAAAAATGAATTTTTCATAATATGCAACAAGCCAAAAATTCCAACTTCAAATCATATATAAACTGAATAATAACTATAAATGACACTAAGAGTAATTTCGATATAAAAAAAATTAATACCTAAAACGATATAAAAAAAAATTCAAATTATAGAAGCGTTTCAAAAACAATAATTTTTACTATTCCAAAATCGTTGTACAATTTCATTAAATGCGATTGAATATTAAAGTTAAAAATTTTTATTATTAATGAATATTAAAGAAAAAGCCTAATTCCGATAACAAAATATTATGAATAAATCATTTTTTTTTTTATAAAAAACTCAGTTATAAAAAAAAAATAAACAAATAAAAATAAAAAATATTAAATAAAAAACAAAAAAAAAAAAAATAACAAAAATAAACAATATAACAACACAGAATTTATTAATAATTATTTAAATTTTAAATAAACATTATGTAAATTACATATAACTACTTTATATTAACTTAAGATATTAATAATCAAATAAATTTTTTGTTTTTTGAAATTTAAATTTAAAGTTAAAATAAAAATTATTATTAAATGTAAATGAAATTAAAATAAATTAATTTAAAAAAATAAAGTAAAAAAAAAAAAATTGTTTTATAATATTTTGTTTATTTAAGAAATAAATATAATTAATTTAAAAACATTTACATAAAATATATACATATATATACATTCATATTAAATATATACGCATTCAATAAATTATATTAATTAATTATTAATGCATTATATTTATATACTAATTAAATTCTATGTAAAAGCATAACTGATATATTATATACTTAAAAAAAAAACAAAAAAAAAAATTTTTTTTTTTTTTGGAAAAATTAAATAAAAAATTTGTAATAATATTTAAAATATATATATTATAAAAATATACATTATAAAAAAAAAAAATATATATATATATATACATTATAAACCACCGCTTTATGTACTAAATAAATAATTTAAAAAAAAAAAAAAGTATTTTGTGTCGTTACTGAATTTCTTCAATACTTAAAATGATAGCCCAATGTTTACTTTGCTTCCTTTACTTCCTTCGAAAACTTTGACAGCTAAACAAAAACGCACAAAGTATTCAAAGTAAGCAAACGAAGCAAATTAACAATTTGACGAATTTTCAATTCCGTACTTTGCGTTGAATACTTTGACATTTAATATTTAAATTTTTTTACATAAACATTAAAAAAATTTGAATAGGTGGGAAAAATTTTAAATAGGTTGGAATTTGATTTCATGAATTTGACGATTTCTATAAATGTACCGAACCCAAAATCTTCTTCTATTTGGTTACTGTATACAAACATTTCTACATTTCATATAAAATAATTATTATATAATATAAAATTTCTAAAATATTTTTTTTAATCAATTTCAGAAAAAATAAATTCAAGTTTGCTTCGTTTTGATAATTTGAAAAAGTATTCAAAGTAAGGGAAACAAAGTAAGTATTGGACATTCTAAATAAAAGTACACTGACAAAGAGTTAAAAAGACATATTTGTTAATTAAAAAGACATGATTCAATATCCAGATTTATAAACTTAATTAAGAGTATTAACTCACGAACATAAGTTATTCTGTTACCATAAAATTGGCTCACCTATTACAAAATTTTAGGTATCTGTGTTAATTAAGTATTGTGATATATTTATGTAAACATTGAAGTTGTGTGACAGCTACCCAAACCCATTATTTCGAGCCAAACAAATTTTATTACGATAAAACTTGATCAGTTTTCATAATGTAACCTAACCTAACCTAAAATAAACCTAAAATAAATAGGTTATAATAACCTAACCCAAAATAAATAAGGACCTAAATAACCTAAAATAAATAACCTAAAATAACCTAACCTAAACCTAAAACCTAAACTAAATAACCTAAAACCTAAAATAAATAAGGACCTAACCTTATAACCTAAATAAATAAGGAGAAACCTAAAATAACCTAAAATAAATAAGGAGAACCTAAAATAGAACCTAAAACCTAACCTAAAATAAATAAGGAGAAACCTAAAATAAATAAGGAGAAAACACAAAGAAAATAGGTCAAACAATATAATCTAATTTTATACTTATATCTGAAATTTACCTATCAAGTACTTGTGTACAAATCGAAAATTAGAATAATTTTGGTACTCGTTACCGATTAACGGTATCGAACATAATATCATGTTAAAGGAAATAAATTGAATTATTATAATAAACAATAAAACAATTATATATAAACAAGAAATAAACAATACATAAAATACATATACTGACAATACATAAATAATAATAAATAAAAAATACATAAATTAATAAATTTTATTTTATTAATTAAAATTAATTTTAAGTAGAATTTGTAAGAGTTCGAGTTAGCGAACGGACGGAGGTAGAGTCTTAGATGGCTAAATCGACTCAGAATAAGGCTCGTATAAGTATGAGTATAGATACTAGATAATGTTAATAATTAAATATTGCATAGTATTTACTTATTCGGTTACAAATTTCATTGCTTCCATTAAGCATTATCGAGTATTATTCAATCAAAATTATTAAATATTATTGAGTATTGGTAAATTTTTATTAAATTCTATTTCTTTTGTATTTTATTTATTTTTAAATTATTTTCATTTTTTGTGTAATGGAAATTGAACCGTCTCTACTTTAAGTGCAGAATAGTTTCTAAGAAAATGTCATACTCAACAATTCAACACACATTTACTGATTATTTAGTACACAACACTGAGTATCTATAAATTATTATTTAGTATAGTTTTCAGTCACACACTTACGTATTATGACATTCCGCTAAGTTTTGAATACAAGCACATATTTGGATACGGTTTTTCTATAGTACAAAAACTACATTAACATATAATAATAATAAATCTCATATAACATAATATTATATGTTTAATAGTGTTAACCCATAAGTAACCAATAAATGTAATTAATTACTAAAACAAATAGAATATTTACAAATTGATCGTATGATGTTTTATCAACGTTTAATTTTTTTTGTTTTTTATTTCTATTTGCTACAACCAAGCATAAGCCATATGGAATATACATTTAGCTTTATATATTTTTTTTCCATTAAGTGAAATTTTTATACCCTACACATTAAGTATAGGGTATATTAACTTTGGTAAGGTGTTTGTAACCACGAAAAGCAAGCGAGTTAGGTATAGACATGTATATATATTCTGAATCAGGATCACCTCCTGAGTCGATTTAGCGATGTCCGTCCATCCGTCCGTCCGTCCATACGCACGATAACTCAAAAAATAATGATGCTATCTTGATGAAATTTATACTGTAGGTTAACAATGACTAAGGTAAGGCGAGGATTGTAAATGGGCGAAATCGGACCATGCGTTCGGGTACCTCCCATACAACTCCCAAAACCGAATATGCATATCTTCGAAATTAATAAAGATAGAAACTTAAAATTTTGTACGAGGCTGTGTTTTCCTAAATCCCTGATATTTCTAAAATTTGAGATGAATTGGAGTGGTTGTTCGGGTAGCTCCCATACAACTTCCAAAACCGAACAAGCATATCTTCGAAATTAATAAAAATAAAAACTTCAAATTTAGTACTAGGGTGCTGTTTCCTAAATCCCTGATTTGCCTAAAATTTGAGATAAATTGGAGTGATCGTTCGGGTACCTCCCATACAACTCTCAAAACCGAACAAGCATATCTTCGAAATTAATAAAGATAGAAACTGCAAATTTGATACCAGGGTGTTGTTTCCTGAATCCCTGATTTGCCTAAAATTTCAGATGAATCGGAATGGTTGTTCGGGTATCTGCCACACAACTCCTAAGACCAAACAAGCATATCTTCGAAATTAATAAATATATAAACTTGAAATTTGACATAAGAATGTTCTACCCTGTTGATGTCTCTAAAATTTGAGATGAATTGGGGTAGTGGTCCGGGTGCCTTCACACACTTCCCAAGACCTTGCAAGCATATCTTCGAATTTAATAAAGATAGAAACCTGAAATGTTGTACAAAGGTTGTAAAAGCATTTATTTTTTTTAGCTTATATTAAATACCTAACTAAAATAACTTATGGATTTTTAATTTAATTTGAATTTTTTAGGTGTAGGGTATAAATAAGTCGGTTGCATCGACTTACTGTTACTTTTACTTGTTATTATTTTTTTTTATTATAGGTTACTAATTATTTATTAATACTATGAAACATATACATACTTAATATGAGATGATTATTATAATATAGGTTTTGTAATAGAAAATATCAAAAAATGTATTTGTATTCAAAACTATTAGCCAGAATGTCATAATACAAAGTATGTGAAAGAAAAATATCAAGGTAGAACCGCGTCTGTTCGTTAACGTTTAACGTTTACATTATAGAGCTATGCAAATTTTATTTCTCAATAATAGAACAACTACAACACAACACTTTAAAGTTAATAATATTTCGGCAAAAATGATAATCATCTTTCATCATAATATGCATTGAAAATATTATGATGAATGATATTGATATCGGTAAGGAAGTTTTGTTTGGTTTTGTTTTTCTCTATTAAATTGTTTTCATTGATGTATGGATGAGTGTTTGTATATTATTTAAAAAAAATTTGTATTAAGTGTTCTATGCTAATTTACATGTCACGGTAAAATACTCAATATATATAATACTTAAGCATTATCGAATACATTTTATTATAGATAGCCCTTTTGTTTGCAATACAAATTAAATGCCTCGATTTTTTTTATTTTTACAAAATCTTTTAAAAGAATATATAGCTATACTTCTATTTGATAAACCTTTTAAATTTGAATTAGTAATTATATAAAAATCTTTACAAGTTAAATTTCAACAGTTTCTAAAATTACAATCTCTTGTTTTGCGTTTTTTATTTTTTTTTTTTGATCCTTTCCCTTCTGTAGACATTTATTTACACAATCCTTAAAAAAAATTCACTTCCCTTTTTCTTGTTTTCTTGTTTTTAATTAAAACTTTAGGATCAACAGACAATAATTTGAAAATATTTTAAATTCTTAATATGTGTTAGGAGGTACAGGAAAATGTTAATGATATAATCCTCTTTATAAACTATATATGTATATGTATATTTAAATAATATGATGCTCTCCTGTTTTATTTAAATGGGAACATGTAAAATATCTGGAATTTTATAATTTAATTCTTATGCAAATTATTATCATATCATATACAATAATTATTATTTTAGATTAAATATTTTTATATGTGTATATAATTATATAAAAAATATCCAAACTTATCTATTGTGATTTTTCTTAACAAATTGAAACAACAACTAAAGACAACATTAAGACAACTAAAATTTATTATTTTTAATATTTTAAATTTTTACAATATTGACTATTAACATCATGATATCGAAAATTAAATTAATTTATTCAAGTTTTATATAATTGTTTCAGTTTTCTTTAATAAACATTTGTTTACTATCTTATATAATAAGCAAAAATATATATTATATAGATTAAAACCCTTTGTAATTAAAAATTTACATTATATAAGTTAATATCCTTATTTTATTAATAATTTAATTAAATAACTTAAAGATATTTTAAATTTCCATAATATTGTTAACGAAAATAATAGAAAAATAATTTTAAAATGACAAATAAAATTAAAATCCATATGGTGATTTGTATGTATCTAAAACAAAAAAAAAAACTCCCATTTAACTATTAAATAAACTTTTTGCTAACCAATTAAAATTATATTTAAGATTAAAAGAATTTCGAAATAATTTATTTTATAATTGGATAACGGTAAAAAAGTTTTTTAACCATAATGTTATTACAAATGGTTTTGAAGAAAACATAATATGGAAGAATCTTGAGAAAACATTCAAAAAACTATTCCTAGATACAAATTTATATCGTAATATAAATTTTCAAAACATCAGATAATACGGTAGGATTAAAAAAATTGAAAAGTAAAAAAATTCTTTTATAACCTATGCAACAATTTTATTATCAAATAAAACATCAAAAGAACATATACCAAACTAGTTTGATGAAGGAACATTTCATAACCTCCAAAGTCATAACTCTAATTGAAGTTTATGACGATTTTACTATGAGCTATCATCGGAGCCCCAAAATAAAAACAAGTAATAAATCCCAAATAAGAGTTATGACTCTGTGAGTTATGTTATCGCTAAGAAGTTATTAGTTACAAAGAAATATTAAGTTTTTTTTATAGAAAATAATAGCAATAATAATGAAAAGACTTCAATAATAAAATTTTATAAAAGCAGAATTTGTGACGATTTTTCTATAAATTGAGCAAATAATATCGCACCCATCTTCTATTATAGATAATATTTGAAAACAATATTTCCAAATTTAATTTAAATATTGTTAGACGATTTTAAATATATTTTTCGAAGTTTTTCAAAGCATAAACAACAACTGACTATAGTACAGCCTTCACGAGGTATATCCCCTTTTTTCAGATGATTTAAATAAAACAAAATGTAATTAAACTAAAATATTCTATCGTAAACTTTTAGAAAAAACGGTATATCCTCTTTTCCCACAAGATTTATCAGAAACGAATTCTAGTAAATCCCAAATGCTTTAAGCTAAAAGCAGATATAATGGAAGTTATGGCTATGTTTTCATGAAATTTTTGTCTAACTAACTTTTAATGAAATTTTTGTCTAAGTTTCATTAGAGTTAAGGCGTATAGTCGTTTGATGAACGTACTAAGATTACTGATCGTAGTAAGCGGACAAAATAGGATATTGTACAGAAGGACATTTAATTTTCTTCTTACGACTTGACACTCTATTTTAAAATCAGAAATTAAATTTCACTTCAACAAAGATAGAAGACTTTAAGGAGATAAGAATAAATGAGCATTTAAGTAAAATGTCAATGATTACAATAATAATCAGATTTCCTATTAAATGCTTACAATTTGTCCACAACTTTTTATTCAATCTTCATCGTTAATATATCGTTAGTATTATAACTACAGTTTTAGGGCTACTACTTGTTCATATTTTACGATTGTACAGAAATCAAAAAGATGTAGACGATGTAATTTAGTAATTCCGTTTCAAAAATAATTTTACAGTTTTTCTGAGTGATTCAGATTATCATTTATCCATACCAACACAATATTTACATTCTAAACTTTGCTTTTCCTACTAACAACATTTTTTAAATAATTGAATTTAAATTAATGTTAATGTTACTAATTTTTTAGGTTCTTTTGGTTTTTTTTTTTTTTAAATTTTGTATCAAAACAAAAAACTTATATTCGAAGTATCATAATTGTGTTATATTATCCAAGTCTGTTAACAACTTTCTCACTTTTTATTATAAGTAAATATAATTTGAAACCTTTGTCTGTTTTTATGACTTTTATCGCATATCTTTCATACATCACTCCTTAATTTTATATTACGGTAAATTTTTATTACTATTTTTATTACTATTTCTTTCAAATTTTATGTTAAATTTTATTTTGTAAAAGGGATTTTTTTATTTACCGTTATTGTGTACCTTATTCTTTATGCTGTCCATTTAATTTAAAGACAAAACATTGAAAAAGATATACAAATATCTTATTAACAGTATATATATAGTTTCAAAAAAATTTTTCCTATAGTTCTTTTAACCGATTCAACTCTTTTTAAACTATTTTATTATGATGATGTCATTGGTCTAAAAGTCAACAGTTTAATACTTAAATGTCATACATATTTCTAAATAAATTGCAAAATAAAAAAATATATTTTGTGAATATCCTGAAAAAAAATTTTCTTTAAAAATCGTTCACCAAAAGCAAACATGAATTAGCAAATTAAAAGTTTGTTTCAAAAATTCAAATACATGTAAATTTTATGCGATGAACCTTTTTAATATTAAAATACGAATCCTCTGTTACATAAAGCACAATCAAAAAAAAAACTGTAATGCAGACATACAAGAAAAGGATAATTTAATTAAAATTTTCAAAAATTTCTAATAAACTTTGAAATAAATAAAAGTAAAGGCGATATAAATATATGTTTATATGTTTTAAATAATATATGTATATATAGATAATATCATAATATTTATTATATATATGTATCTCTTAATAAAATTAATATAACATTTAAGTTCAGTAAAATCAAATAAAAATTTATATTCAAAAATATTCTTTTGAAATCCCTATAAAATTAAATCCTTAACTATTGGTGTTTTTAAAATGTTAATTGAGTTATTTTGAATTTTTTGATTTTTAAAAGTTCTTAAAACTTAAAACTTATAGAATTTAAAAAAAAAAAAACAAAACATAAAAATAAACTATATTAACGGTTGAACAGTTACCAGTTACCAGTTATAGTAAATATTTACAAATTGGTTTTATTCAAACAAATGTTATAAAAGTGTACATATACTCGTATATATTAAATTAAAATTAAAGAATTTTTAAATTCATTTATTTTAATGTGAATTTTTCAATGTTTTTTAATTTAAACAACAAAATCACTTGGAATTTTATAGCATAAGAAATGATTATTTAAATCTAATGTACAGAATACCCTATTAATGTTGGAAGATATGATATAAAAAAGTAATTTTTTCAGCGACACAAAAACCCAAACACTTAGCTACATATTTTGTTATACCAAAAATATAATTGGTATAGCTAAAGATACAGATGATGCGATACCAAAAATGTGATTTAATTAAGTAAATTTTAGGTTTACCTCTTTGATCAGAATATTTAAATATGTTGAATTCTGCAAAGCCTTTCGTAGAAATTATTTGGTTAGGAATAATTGTACAGTTACTATTTCTCATCAAACAATGATTTGAAAACGCATCTATCGACTTTACCTAATTTTTGAATTCAATCTTCCTAGCGTTTCACACAGATTACTATCGATTTTCCGGGATTGAAATGGCAATCTACGGCATCAAAATTCATCTGTAAAGTGCAAATGTTTCAAAAGGTTCACAATGTTTTCTTAAAACAAAAATAATTTTGAATATTTTAATGATAAAATCTTTTTGAGAAAAAGGGTCGAATGCATAAACTAGAACTCAACTATAGGTAAAAATCTCACTTTTTCAAACAAAATCTAACCCTGAAGTCGTAGTTTTTATTTGAAAATGTAAGATTTGAGTTCAAAAATCCTAAAACGTTATCTAGTTGATTAAAGAATCAGGACTTCAATATTTTATTTACCTGGAGTTCGGGGCCAGCACGCTCCACAATATTATTAGCTAAATTTTCGTCCAATATTATTTCTCGCATACATTTTAAAATCATTATTATTATAAAAAAAAAAAAACTTTAGCAAAAGGCATTAAATTAATAAACATGAATAAAATACTTTTTTCAAAACACATTTTTAATTATACATTTTTTTTTTTGCTCATTTTTTAATAATTTCTATATGATATATACAACTTCTTTCTATAAATTCATATATATACATCTTTCCTATATAAATAATACATACACATCTACTTATTTTATGTATGAAGGTAAATGTTAAAATTAAATCAATTTTCTTGAGAAGTTTTGATCAGACCTTAAAGTAACATTTTTAAGTACTTTCTTAAAAGAAAATAAGATTATGATGTTGATAGATGATGTTGTTTCTTTTTTTTTTTGATTTTGTTGAATCAACAATTTTAGTAAGAATAACTATACAATACTATTAACATAAATAACAACAACAGCTCCAGGAAGTGTAAAAATAAAATTTTCAACCATTTTTCTTCTTGTTGTTTTTATTACTATTTTTAAAGAAAATCCTTTAGTTTTCCGTTATAAAAAAAATTTTTTTTACCTTTTCTTTTTCTCTTGTTTGTTGTAAGTGTTGTTTTGTTTAGGTGGATTTTAATAAATTTAACAAACTTTTTTTTTGTTTTATTTTTTGTTGATTTTAAATACACATGTTTATCCGTCAGTGGTAGCTCTCAGTAAGTAATAAAATACATAAAACAATGTGCAGAAATAATGTAAAATTGCAAAATCAAAAATAAATGTTTGAGCAGTTTTCCAATCGTCTTCTTAGATCCTTCGATATCGTATTGAAAAGTTTTGAAAAGACTGGGGACTTTAGTAAATAGCATGTAAGTTTTAGCCAATCAAATGAAATTAAATGCCGATATTACATCAGTTCTTTTTTAAAAAAAAAAAAACTACATAACTACATTTTATATTACTGAAGAACATTTTATATTACGCCTAAAAGTATGCATTTTTTGCAGTATCCTTAATAGTTAACATATTGTGTATAAGTCTTTGACCACTATTTAAATAAAATAATTTTAAATGTTTAAAATTAAAATAATGAAACTTTCTTTTGTTAACTTTTTTTTGTAGGTTAATAAGATAATAAACAAACTACAAAAATAAACATTTAATAAAAAAAGAAAAAAATGGATCACTCTTTTTCAATCACATTTACTTTTAAAAATAATTCTTATCTTTTATGATGTTAATTTCGGAAGTTTAAGAAAAAGAAACCATCAGAATTTATAAAACCTATTTTAATATAAAGATAGGCACTACTGCGCAGATAAACGCTAAATATAAATATTACAATTGCAATATACACAACAATTTAACTTTTATAAAAGTTTATGAAAATTGATAAACTCAACAATCTTTCATTATACTTTAACTTTCAATACACCCTGTATATATTTAAATTTTATGTGTATTAATTTTATATGAAAACAATATAAGTGAAAAACAAAAAAAAAATTACAAAGGTATCAAATGCAATATCTGTAATGAAATTTTTATTATAAAAAGCTCCATATTAATATGAGCATTTCAAAATCTTGAAATAAATGCATTTCTTATTTATATTTATTCTTCTAAAGATATTTATAGATAATACATATATATATATATTATATAAATATATTTTTTTCATGTGCACATAAATTTTCTAAAAACAATTTAAGTGCGCAGTTTTACTTTAAGCATTTTTAATACATTTTACATATATAGTTTATTTTTGTTTCATTATTAATTTCTTTTAAAGTTCGTATATTATTTATGTGTACTTTTCTTGGAAAATTTCTTCTAGACTTTTTTTTTTAAAGCCATGACACGTTTCATGGTTTCTGTTCAGTTTTCTTTTTATATTTTGTTTGTTTGCTATGGAACACAAAAAAAAAAAAAAAATATTCTAAGACATGACAAAAACTTATGATTATACACTTAAGTTCAGAATAGAATAGAACTATTCATTTTGTTTTTTTTGAAAAGGAAGAAAAAGGTAGAATAATAACAAAAGAACATACATGTAAAATTGTAAAGTCAAATAAATGGCACTTTTCGAAGAAAAAAACAAGTTTAAAAAGTTTCATCTTTACATATCCTCGAAAAGAAGATTTCTTGATGCTACACAACCATTTTGATTTTTGTTGTTTTTTAGTTTTTTTCTTATTACATATTAATACAATGTAATCTTACCAACCCGCTTTTCACAAGATATAATAATTTTTTTTATGTAAACGACACATAAAATGTGTTCTTATTTTACTATAAGTAAATGCATATTATAAAATTAATATTGATATTATTTTTAGCGTTAATTTCTTTCTAAAAATTTAAAAACGTAAAATAAACTTACATGAATAAGTTAAGTTATCTTTGGTTTGTTATCTAACGTTGAAATCAGTTAAAACTTAAAAGTTAAAGTATTTAGTATATATTTTTGAAATGTTTTTGAATATAATTTCATTCGAAATCATAAAAAGTCACTATATAGCGAAATATGACTTTAACTCAATCATAATGTCATCTTAATTTTTCACCAAATATTTAACTTAAAAACTTTAAAGATAAGGAATGGTAAAGTCAGACAAAGAAATAAGCTACACTTAACTTCGATTAAAAAGAAATTAACAAAGATAGTTATATTCCTTCATTGAATTTCTATGAATTTCATTATCCCACCTTTGTATTTGAACAGAATAAAGATGGACAGCTAAAACATTTCCAGCCTCTCTGATGTACGGATTTTAAAAGAAAACAAAACAATATTATATTACCTATAAAAAACTTAAAATTACCATAAAATAAAAAATACGTACATAGCTTTGAGATTAAAGCTCTTAATATGAATAAAAGAAAAACTGTTAAGCTATATATTGGCCGCGTTTAGGAGAATCTAGCGCTATACTAAAATTGCAGCGGTGTAGCATTTAGCACTGCATGTTTGTACTGAACGATTTACAGCAAATTTAAATGACATTTAATTTTGTGTGACATTTCGTATATTTTTATTTTATTTAAATCGTAGTTTTGTTTTTTAAATCTTATATTTTTTATCTCTCAATTTATCAATTTTTAAAAAAAATCCTCACAAAATTTTGTAAACAAAAATTTTTAACATTAAATTTGAAAACATAAACGTCAATAAAAAATCACTACATAATTTA
Source organism: Poecilobothrus nobilitatus (assembly GCA_947095535.1). Lineage (NCBI taxonomy): Eukaryota > Metazoa > Arthropoda > Insecta > Diptera > Dolichopodidae > Poecilobothrus > Poecilobothrus nobilitatus. The sequence continues at coordinate 236,684,330 of OX352773.1, read as the reverse complement.
GCGTAAAATTTTCTTGCTGCAAAATTCATCATTGTAGCGCTAGATAAAAAAATCCGTTCAGTAAAAAATTTTATCGAGCGCTGCCGTTTTTTTGTAGCGCTAGATGCTACTGAACGCGACCATTGTCATCTATTAAATTAGAGTCACCTATCAACTAGAGTTAACGTCAAAAAATAAACATAACTAAACGTCAAAAAATAATTGTGTAATCGAAAAATGACAATATTAATTAAAGACTATTAAAACCATTGCATAATATTGACACCAGACTAAATTTAAAATATTTAAACCGATTAAAGAATTAACATTTTCGATTCAAATCAATTTTTCTTTTTTTCTTTAATTTTAACTGTCAAATTAATTTAGTATAAGGACAATATTCTAAGTTTTATATGTCACTTAGCAAGAATTAGCAAAAATAGTTTGTAAAGAAATGTCATTTTGTTCAGTAATTTTTTTTTTTTTTCTACTTTTTCTTGTCATTTGTTCAGATGACGTTTTTTACCTCTCTTAACATTGCTAAAAAGTTGAAATTAATTTAACTTTTACACCGTTCAGCGTCATTTTGTTGAGATTATCTGATCTCATACAATTTCATATAATTCGACTTTTTTTAACATTTAACGCCGTTCTAAAGCGTCTGGATATTATCTCCAGCATTAACATTTCAGAAAAAACTTACATACTCAGAATTTAAGTTAATAGAGCCTATTGTTAGTTGACATTTTATAGTTGATCCATTGATTAAGAAGCAAAAACTTTGAAAGTAGCTACATATATAATACTTGCTGGTTAATCATTTATAAAGTATGTTTGTAATTTTTTTAATAAAAAGTAATATACATTAAAAAACTTGTCTTTACAGAAATAAACAAAATTTTACTGATATGACTTTGTATTATATGAATTGCAGTTTAATTCTTAAAATTTTCTTACTATCTATATTAACATAAAATTACCTGGCTGATACCATTATAAAAAAAATTTTTTTTTTCTTTTTGCAAACAAATTTTCTAAGATATTTACAAGCAAAAAGATAATAAAAGAGCACACCTATGCAAAAAAAAAAAAAAAAGTTGAAAAGAAGTAAAAGAATTAAACGCTACCTTAGCAATAGAATTATTAAATTGTAGAATAAGAATAAAGAAAGCCAGTTTTTTTTTTAATTTAAACAAATTATACTATACAAAAGAACAAAATTAAATTTTTTTTTTCTTTATTAAAAAAACTGGAAATATTCTAAATAAAATTCAATACTCAAAGGATTCGTTTTGGATTTTATATAATTTTTTGTTTTTCTTTTACTTTGTACTATAATGATGTTGCATTTAAAACGGTAAATCCTCTTGATACATTGTTTGTAATAATATTAAAGAATATTTGCATAATATATACTTGTATCTATAGATAGAAAATGAAATAAGATAGAGTAAAATTGTAGTATAAAATATACATATACATTGTGGATACTATCACAGTTTACTATATATCTATAAGATATACTGCATTCACTATATTATATTTCTGAAAAGCAAAAAAAAAGAACAGGTTAAAATAAAAGAAAATCAATTTAAAAGAAATTTGTTCTTTGAAAATAAACCTTTATTTTTTTGTAAGGATTTGCAATTTTATTCAAAGATTTTATTAACCAATTCATTTTTTATATTTTTTTTTTATTTTTTGATTTGTTCAATTTTTAAATTTGATTCCGTGAAAAATAGATTTATTAAGACTGTACCTGTAACTAGTATCTATTTTATAGTAAGTATTTTTCTATATATAAATTTTAAATCTTTATGATGATTATGCATTAAAAAATGCTTTTTCTAAATATAGAAAAATAGTTTACAGTTATAACTTAGGTAGGTAGGTTAAAAGTGACATTTTCAAGTTGTATATTTAAAAGTTTTGGATGTAAATAGAAATAAAAAGCATTTATTGCAAAAAGTTGGCACTACGTCATAAGTTTAAATGTTATAATTACGAATGTATGAATTAATGCCGATTCCCACTACGCCCGGCACGTGACGATACCGTGACGACGCTTTATCGTGATTTTTATTCATACTATGTATTCTTCATGAATATATTCACATTGAACGACAACGACATCAACGACACCGTAACGGCACCGTAACCTGTTAAAATATCGTGTTCAACAATTATATAAAAATAAAATTACAAAATAAAATAAAAATTATGAATGAAAAAAAAAATTACGTCGGACATTACGCCTGAATAGGCTACCGTGACGATAACATGATTCTAATAGAATAAAAATATGGTGCCGGTGTAGTGGGAATCGATACCTTAACGCTGATTTTGTCAACCAAAATAAATTTTTTTCTTTTATATTATTTTGTAAATAATATATTTTCGGAATAATTAAATAAAATTTTATTTTGTTTAATCAAAAATAAACTGAGCTAATGGAGCTTATATTCAATTCGAATTTTTATTAGTCCTCGCTTTTGAAATATGTATATAAGAAAAAGAATCAAGAGGATTTGTGATTGCTACTTACAAAATAAGGGATTTAAACTTTTTTCAATGGATGTATACTATGTATGTTGTCCTTTGTTTTAATTTTCGAAGTTATGTCATTTTCATTTTTCATACTTAGGTATATCCTAAGGACGAAAGAAAAACAAAAAAATTAAAAATCAATTCGTACTTCTGTCATTTTTAGATTTTCATACTTATGTCGTATATGTCATAAGCACGTAATAAATATGATAATACATAAATACGAAAAATATGGTGAAATTTTTGTCGTACTTATGTAATTTTTGGTTTTCGGACTTATGACATACACTGACCGAAAAGTCTTAGAAATACCATGGATTGGTAAAATATGCTGTGTACAATTAGATAGGACAGGATATAAACAAATCAGAGTTCTGCAGAGAATTAGTAATTGGCAAAGGATTGTAATACTGTGAAATTAAAAATAAAATGTTTCATTTAATCTTACAAAAAAATTTTGTTTTGATATCTTATATTTTAAAGTGTTTAACAAATTAAAGAGTACGAAAATTTTAATTTAATTTGTCAACATATATATTAAATTCTCATATTAGATATAATATAAATTCAAATATTTTTATATTTTCTTTTTCTTTCAAAAAAAAAATATTAATAATATCTTAAATATTATAGATTTGTAATATTCTGTGCATTAAATTAAACATTTCAAAGAAGTTCATCAAAAATCTTATTCAAAAGTAATCTCTAGTTGAAAACTTTTTTAATCATAAAAAATCTAAAAAAAAAAATACATATATTTTATTAGGATATCAATCGTTTATGAATCATGTAAACAAATTTTTTTTTTAATACTTAACAGACCAATTTTCTTTTTATTTTTCTTTTTATTTTGTTTACATATATATATATATATATATTATAACTTTGAGTTATATAACCGAAAAATATTGCGCAACCCTAGTTACTCTATGTATACATAAGTATAATAATTTAATATTTTGCAAAAGAGACGAATGAATCAATTCAAAAGTATAACTGCGGAACACAGTTTATAATATAATCCTACTTAAGATTAGCATCTTGAACGTTTCATCCTAACGAATGAAGTAAAAATACGCCGCGGTAAATAAAAATACAGAAATAAAGGAAGTTGTCTATGCTACTTCAATACACAAACTTAAGAAAAAAACATAACTTTAGATAGTTTTGAAATAAGATCTGAAGAAGGAGATTCGATATTTATTTTTCGTATAATCTTTAACATGGAATTTTCTAACAATTTTTATAACTTGTCTGAAAATTGGTCATTTTGTCAATGGTCAAGCTAAAAAAAGAAGAATATTTTTGAAAGAAAGTTGAATGAAATAATGGGAATTCTATTTTTTAACAATTTCACCTATTGCATTGCAAGTAAAAACATATTCTGGAAAAAAGCTTAGCAAAAATAAAAAAAAAGACAGACAAAATGATAGACAGTTCATTAGAAAAATATAATTTTATTTTATTATTAACTTTCAACAAAAACAAAAATTAAATGATTTTATTTCAGGGTTGGGTACAAATGCTCCTTTTTCAAAATCTCGTTTTATCAAAATCTAGCTTCTTAAAAATTCCTTTTTTGTTTTGTTATTTTTTTATTTTAGCACATTCTTCAAAAAGGAAGATATGAATATCATAAGCCGGATATCCAAACTCTAAAATGCCTCTTAATTATTTTTTTTTATATATTGCAACATCAACGCGGCTTTAAAATAATGAAGGTTACTGCCCCCAAGTCACCAAACCCCCACTAAACAAATTATTGAAACTCTGATTTTTAACCCAATGCTAAAGTTCCTCCACATTAATAGTCTTATCTCGTACATACATATATAAATATTCTGGATAAAGCGTAAAACGCTAATTTGAAAACCAACTCTAAAAACCCTCCCAATATTATTCGATAAAAATTAAAAATTAAATTTTTTTTATTTTTCCTGTATTTTCTGAAGAAAAAAGAGATTTACTGAGATTTTTAAAAAAATAACGAGATTTTGGTAAAACGAAATTTTGAGATACGAGCATTCATATCGCTCCCTTTATTTCAATATCTGAAGATTGATATATAATAAAATGTTAGTATATGTTGCAATAAATGCGTTTTATAAACTTTTATAACTTTCTTATATTACATTTTCTCCATCTCATAATCTGAATCCTTAATAATTCTTTTGATCCTTTTTTACATTTTTAACATTTTTTTATACATATATTATAAGTATATATTTTATTTATTTTGTTTTTTTTAATAATAATAAATTTTTATATTATTTTTCTAATTTTTTTATAATACATAACGTGTTTTATTGTTTTTGTTTTTTGAGTTTCTATTTTTTTGAAAGCAATCTCAGTAACCCCCAAAATAATTTCATTCAAAATATTACATATGGGACACTTAAGTACAGATTATACCCCAGAATATTACTCTCATACCAATCATTATAGTGTGGTGTACATGGATGCATGTATTATAATAATATCATATAAAATAAAATAAAAAAGAAAAAAACAAATTGTCAGCATTATTGGGATAAATTTACTAAAGATACAATACAAAAAAAAAAAAAAACGGTAGAGTCAAAGAAAAGTAACAAACTTCAAAGCTAATAAAATAACAAATTAAAGACCCACCCTTCTAAATTTTTGTTTTTTTTTTTTTTTGAATTCCCGGTTCATTTTGTTTTTTTTTTTGTTTTATTCCATTATCCAAAAAACATGTAATGTGGACAGTCTTTTGGTAGCAGCCAATTTTTTTTTTAATATAAATGTTCAATCAGACAAAAAAAAAATTAAAATTGAGGTAGAACCTTAAAAAAAAGAAAATTAGAAATATACGCGACCAAGGAGAAAATAAAGTTTGTTTTTTATCACATGTGCAATAATTTAAATTGGTAAATTAACATGGGGGAAAAAATAAAAATCGTTACTTTTGTTTTAAAAAAAAAAACTGGGTATTGTATAAATTATGTCCTTTACAGATTAGTATAATATTTATACTATATGAATTTACTTAAGCGTTAGAATGGATTTACGAACGCAAAACATTTACAATTGATGTCAAAATTTTATAATTTTAAATATAATTTTTAGTACAATGTACCTGGTGTATTAATAAATCTCGACCTTTTGCCTTATTTCAATGTGTTAAAAGTTATATTATTGGTTTTGTCTTGTTTGAATAAATTCTAATTAATTTTGAATTAATTAAAGTCCCATTTAACACTAAAATATTGTCTGAAAAAAACAATTTATAGAATCTTAGGAAGTTTCCGAAAGTAAAGCATTAGCAATTGACACCATAGCACTTTGCCTTTAAACTTTCTGGAAATATTTTATTTTCACATTATATGACACACTTTAGCATTTTCTTATACTGAACTTACAATTTATGACATTTAATAAATCTTTAGGAGTAGAATCAGTACAGTATTTATTATCACTATTCAAATTCATTTTAACGGCAACAAAAACAAATATTTTATTTTAGTATTATTTAGCAATATCTCTGATGATTATGGTAATATTGAATACATTTTTTTTTTTAATGCATTTTTCTGCCACATAAATGTGGCTGTAAATGTCGTAAGGGGAAATAATTTTTACGACGTGTGTAAGATTCGAACCCACACTCCCTTGGTGTTTACGGCATATTTTATACGCTCTTATTCACTAGGCTATGGAGGCCCAGGAATACATTTGATGTGTATATGTCAATTATTTTATGTCAGTTGTCACTTCTTGTAAATATTACAAAAAGAATGTTAAAACATTAATAAAGTTTTCAATTGTTTTTTTATTATTTGTACATTCCACAATAAGTTATATAAATTTATTCGAATCATAAATATATTATTCGAAATTATATATCGAATCATAAATGAATATTATTTCGAATAATACTGATTACAACGTTTTCTCTTTCAAAATCTTCTAATATTACTTTTTTTAAATATATAGTAATTCTGGTAATTATTTAATTATTTCGACTTTTCACTTCTCATTTAAAAAAAAAAAAAAATGTTGACAAAAAAAATTTGGTAGCGTGTCATATGCCTGTATTTCATTCTAAATTAGAAGAGATTTTAGAGTTACATTTAAAAGCAGGGCTTTCGCTTTTTCCAGAATATTTATATACTCGATTATGTATATGTGAGAATCTGAATTAGGAGGGATTTTAGTTAATTCAAAATTCAAGTTATACGCCTTTTACAAAGAATATTTATATAATATGAAATACAGGCAAATGAAATACAGTCAAAAGAAATACAGGCTTGTCATAGTAACCCAAAAAATTTTATTTTTAATTTAATACGAAATGCGATCACATTAAATGTGGTTGTAATAACAGTAAATTTTGACAGATAATCAAATGTGAAGTGCGATATGGTTCGCAAATACTTAATACTATTCGAAGTTTTCGGATAAAAAACAAGTAGGATTTGTGACATTTTTTTCAAAAAGTATCAAATTTTAAACCTGTTCTTAATACATAAATTTGACATTGTTTTTGTGAGGGTAGGTGAGAATTATGGAGAGACACTATTGAGGAGTGTAATTAACATTATTGCACAACTTCATTTTCAACGTTAATTAATATATAAATACCGTTCAATTCAATTAAATTTTCATTCAAATTCATTATAATTCCAAATATTCTACTTAATATGTTTTATATTTTTTATAATATTTAAATATTATAAATAAAATCAATACTTACATTTAAAAAATTTTTCTTAGATTTATTTTATTGTTAAATAATACCCCCTTTAGGTGCTTTAATGCTCAATGAAGTGTATTTGATAATAATAATAATAACATATTAATAATAATAAAAACCCTTATTAAACCCAACTTATTTGAACCTTGCTTTAAGCTGAATAACACTTAAATTAAAATTTTGATTGATAGACAATAATTCAAAAATAGAATTTAAAAAAATTATTTTATCTTTTTCTTAGATTCAATATTGACTTCAACATTAATATATAATCAAATATATATATATATTTTCATTTTAAATATTACCCATATACATATTAGTAAGAAATTTATAAGATTGACATTTTCTTACTTTTTTTGACTTTTATAATATGTATAGTTTTATAACTTATTTATATTTATTTATTTTTTTTGGAATAGCTCATCATTTTAAGTTGTCAAAATATTTATTTTATATTCCAGATTTATTTTTTATCTCTATAAAATATTAACAGAAATTTGAGGTATCCTCAGAAATTTATTGAAAAATATTAAATAAAATATTATAACATCAGATTATTAAATTTATTTTATTAAATTTTAATGATTCTTGAATTAGGTTAGTTAGGAAGTTTCATCTTTCACAAAAAAAAATTCATTATAAAATTTAACAGTTCGAAATCTCATATTTTAAAATTTTGTCTTTTAAAAAGTCATACTATTCAGAAAGAGTGTATAACCATAATTTAGTAGTCAACTATAAACTCCTGCCTAATAATTTTTTTTTTTATATACAATGGCCGAATGCTAAACGATAATTTTTTATTGGGGAGAAGATAATGTGGTGTGGTGAAAATTTATGACAAAATTTTACCCAACCATAGAACCTAAAAAAAAATTTAACATAAACCTAGGCGCTATGGCTAAGTAATATAATATTTTGACATAAGAATTACAAAAAAAATTTGAATGTCTAAACTTGTTTTATTTATCGCACAGTAAATTTTTAATTTTTTAGTCACCTCTCAGTAAATTTTTTTCAACTTATTTTACAGTAAGTAAAAAGTTATCAATTAGTATGGCTGTGTACTATTTGATAACTTTTTATTAATTTTGTAATTAATATTTTAAATAAAATTTTTAATGAAAAAAATGGTGAATTACAAAATGTTGAAAAAAAAAAATTCGAAGTTTTGTGTTGGAAAACAAAATATTCAACTTTTTTTAAAAATATATTTAAGAAGGGAAATGAAATACATTTTTAAGTAAAAAATGGGGAGTTTTAGAGGCAGATACAAATGTAAGGTTTCAATAAATTAAGTTAAATTTTCGGCGTGGATTTGAGGCCCCTATTATTTTAAATGCTTTGTTGTTGAAATATTTATGTAAAAAAAATAATTAGAGGAAATTTAAAGTTGGTTACAAAATCAGGGTTATACGCTTTTTTTAGAATATATATTTATACTTATATGTGCTAGACACTGAATTAGTATAGAGGATTTTATATTTAGTTACGAAATTGGAATTCTAACGTTTTTCAGAAAATGTATATGCAATATCTGTATGTGAAATTTTAATTAAAAATGGTGGTTACAAAAAGGGGATTAATTTTTTTTTTATTTTCAGAATACGCATGTACATATGTATATCTTAGATTCTAAATTAACAGAAATTTATATTAAAGTTTTATAATTAGTTTCATTTATTGGTTTAACGGAGTTTTTTCCGAAATATATTTACATTTTTTCAACAATTTTTTTTTCAATATTTTTTGCATTCATAACATTTTACCAGAAACACAATATAATAGCATTTAATTGATCTATTCTTTTCTAAAGATTTAAACTTAATGAAATTGATAAATTTTTATGTTTATTAATCTGAAAAACTAAATTTATCATTAGTTGTGTTATTGAATGTTTTCAACTTTTTTTTAAGTATATGAGAACGTAAAAATTTTAATAGCGTTTTAATACTTCATCTTTATCTTTTCTACAAATTTTTCTGTGAAATCATTTAATTGGATTTTATTTTATATACCTGCGATTTTAACCAAATTGTAATTCTCATCAGTTTCCGACTTCCAATTTCATTTTATGGTTTTAGTAACTATAGTTCCTTATATTAACAAACAAATTTGTCAGGTTGGTAGGGCCTTGGTGGCCTTGTGGATAAGAGCATAAAATAATTGCACAAATGTTGTAAGAATTATTCTCCCTTACGACATTTACAGCCACGCCTGAAAAGGAAAGGCTGTGTAATTTCCTGTTCACATTTATGTGGCTTAAAATCTAATTTCCTTAACGACCAGCTCTTAAACTCAGCTTTCCTTAACAATTCAGCTTAAAATCTAATTTCCTTTAACAATCTCTTTAATTTTATTTAATATTATTACTAAACTTAAATAAGTAATTTCAAGATTTTTTTCTAAAATCCTTTTAATTGAAGAGCATTTTATTCGGTTTTTCATTTCCAAAAACTAATATTCGGGTTAAACAATTATTATTATCATATTCTATTTGATTTACAATACTAATAACTAAATATCAACTGATATCAACAAAAAAATTTTATAAAATCCATATAACCCATATAAATTATATAACAAGTTTATAAAATTTATTTCTACAGTTATTGTCAAAAACTACTACTGACCGAAACATTTAATTTTAATATAAATTAATGTTACCACTTAAAAAGTCAACTTTTAATACATACTTTTTGAATAAAAAATGAAACAAATTCATACTTAAATTATATTTAACAATAATTTTAAACAATAACCCTTTAAAACCCGAAAAAAAAAACCCCAATAAATTTTATTTACTAGACTTGAGAAAACTGAAATTACTTCCACTGTCAAAATAAATAAACTTTATAATTTTCCTAAAGTTTCCCCAGACTACCTAGTACCTATTATCCAAAAAAAAAAAAAAAAGAAATAAAAAATACCTCCCACTGGCTATTCCCATTTTAAAAAAGGTTTTTTTTTTATTTTATTTTTTTACGAATATCCCTAAAATCATTTTGATCTGACATTAAGTTTATAAATAAACACACATACAAAGTTGTTATATATCAAGAAAAAATTCCGAACTGAATGAAACAAAGCTGAAACTCAAAAAAAAATAAGAATGTTTCAACTAAAATATGGATCAATGTCCTCCAAAAAAAATTGTCATGTTCCTTTTTTATTATATATTTCCTGCATTCCTGGATGAAAAACTTTTATTTTTTTTTTTTTCTTGACAATAAAAAGGGTATCATAAACTAAACAAAATACATATGTATATAAAAAAATATAATTTTACCCCCTCTTCTAATAATATTTCACGCTTGGAAAATTTATGCCCTGTATACGCAGAATATGACATTTTACACTTGAGATAAAAAATTCTTAAAAACAAAAAAAAAAAAACAGTTTTAAAATGGGGAGGAATACATATTATATAAAAGAAAAAAGAAACTTTATGGAGCTGCTCTTAACATCCGTTTCTTATATTATTACGTTTTTTTTTTTTTTTTTTTGAATATCTATGTATATATCCGTCTGTAAGTTGAATATATGTTGTTACAATGACTATACGAAATACAACTAAATAAAATTTTAAACCTTTCAATATTGATATAGTTGTTTGATTGTTACGGCATATCATAAGATACAATTAACATTAATTATATAGTAATTTTTTCCTAAGCAAAATTAAAAAAACAGGAAAACAATCCTAAAGTTTGTAAAGCTTCCATAGTTTATACTCTATAGTGTACAATTTGGATAAAGGTTGGAAAAAATGTTTTGCATATAATATTCAAAATAGTACAAAATATTATCATATTTTCCCTCTATAGGAAACCTATAGAGTATCACCCTATAATATAGGAAACCTATAGTTTTCACCCTATAGAGTATTTGAATTATTGAAATATTTTTATATAGCTAGATCTAAAATAACCTACTTTAAATTATGTTGTGATATTTTTCAATTAATTGAACTGATATACAAATTTTTTTTTTTTTTTTTATTATAAAACAAATGAATTTCGGATTTTAACTGTTTAATATATACCGAACATCATATTTTAGTACCTAGAACACTTTTATTATACTTTTTTATTTTCCGTTTTTTATTTCTTCGAAAATCATACCAAAATGATTACCATTAGTGTTATCATTTTTACGGACTTAAATAAATTGGGGGAAAATTTTTTAGCTTTATCATATTAGTGGTATAACCGTAAAAATAAACACACTAAGTCAAATATATAAAATTCGACAATACACATACATACACATACATATATATCAAAGATACAATTTATACAGTCAGTACCCATTCATAATAACATAATTTGTTCCATTTCTTTTTTCATATACTTATATATATGAATGAAAAATATAAAAATAAAAAAAAGAACAAAATAAAAATGAGAAAAAAAGGACGATTTAACCATCGAAAACTTTTGATAAAAATTAATGATCAAAAAAAAATATAAATGAAGAGAGAGGAGTTATAGGTAGGATGGAAATATAAAAAAAATCCAAAAAAATAATTGTAAAAATTTTAAAAATCCAGAGATGAGTTATACAATATGTATATATAATATTATACAAATATACGCATATATACAATCCAAAAAAAGGACATTTTTTTCTTAATGTGATCCCTGAATTATTTTTTTTTTTATCATGGATAAAGGCGGATAAGTAATCAGAAATTTAAACATGTTACAATCAAAAAAAAATATTAAAGTAAAACTAAATACATATATAGGGTAAAATAACCTAAATTTAGGTAGATATTTAATGAAAATAATTCTGGGTACCTTTAACTTAATAATACGTTGAGTGATAATAACTAAAATTAGACCGAAAACAAATTTTTTTAAAGAATGATCTTTTCTATATTAATAAAAGAAAACGAATAATAATAAAAAGTCATAATAATTAGCAGAAATACAAGAGAAATTTCAGTATTGAAGAGACAGAGTCAGTTCAACGAAAAATCAAACACTGAATTTAATTATTAACAATTAATTATTTTAGGTGAATTAGGAGATATTTTTGTTATTAGCCTTGATAAAAATTTTATAGTGAATTAATACATCTAAGAATTCCAGAAGAATGCAATATACATATAATAAAAATAAAAAAAAATGAAGTGTTTAATGACCATAAAACAATAAAAACTTTATTTATTATTTATAGTTCATTCAACTTGTAATAGTTATATTAATCTCTTTACCAATGGTATTTTATTTTTAAACTCTTAAATTAGCTTGGTTTAAATTGGCTGCAAACTATCTAAAGTAATATCTAAAAAAAATTAAATTAACTATATAAAATTAATAATGGTATTATTACCACATTTAGCGAAGATTTTTTGAAATTTTGTCTATTTATTTAAATCATTAAAATGATCATATCACCCTATTACAGAATTTATCATCATAGAAAACAATTTCTCACAAAGAAACAAAATATACAAATCATTTCATACAGAAACAGAAAGTTATACGTACACAAATTTAATACTCCAGTGTCATTTTTTCGTCATTTTACCCTATAAAAAAAAACATTTTTTGAAAAGAGAAAAAAGTGATTTAGATTTTGAGTGGGAAAAAAACCGATTTAACATTTTTATTTATTTATCCATCAGTATACAATATTTTTATCTTAAAGGTCAGTTTATAAAAATCTTTTGCAGCAGGTATCCTTGAACAGATAAAGGAATGCAAAAGTAAAATTGTAATTCTTGTTATTTTTTATTCTTTTTTAAGTATTTTATTGGTTAAATACATATATACATATATATTTGAAAACTTAAATTAAGATTTGACAATATCAAAAAAGAAAAACATAATTTTCCATAAAAATGTCCATATACCTTAATAAATTTTCCAGGCTATTGAATTTCGTATTGCTGGAAATTTAAGGATATTGGAAAATATAAATTTATTTTTCATGTTTTTAATATTTACTTTTTTTTTATTATTGTGTTTTTTTTTTGGATCTTTAGCCCTTTAGGATATATGAAAGTATTGTCGACCGAATAATTGAATTTTTATTTAATTCAATTATATAAAAAAAAAAGAAAAAAAATTAAAATAAAATTATTTTAGCCTTCGGTTATTACCATTTTATTTAACATGAAAATTTTAAATTTTTAAAAATTGAATTTGTGTTTCATATAAGAAAGAGGTTGTGATTGTAGCACCTCATATTCGTTGGAAATAAATTAATACCTTATTATTTTCTTTTTAGTTAGCATCCATAAAACTAAAAATAATTAAAGAATGAAAATACAAATATATAGGAATTATATTTTGAATTTAATTTATATATTCGATTAGGTTTTTAGGAGTTTTTTTATTTTCTCTAATCAAATGTGGTACAAAATCAATGAGAAAACATTACATTGAAAAATTGTATTATGTGGCAATGGTTATTTAGCCAAAAACAAAACTGTGATTGTAATTATATCTCAAGTATCCCATAAATTTTTAAATTTGCAGCTTTTGTAAAGAAATTTAAACTACAAAACCATTTTCTGTGTATTTTTAAATTGGATAAACGGCAAAACACATTTAAACCCAATGACTAAAGTCAAAATTTTGTACATGTGTGGCTCTATGAAAAAACAAATCCTTTGTAAGAACAAAGTTGTTAATTCCGTTAACTCTAGTCTTTGCAACCCAAGAGCATTTTAAAAATTTTTTTTTCTTCCAAAAATCTAAATAGTTTGATTTTTCTTCCTCCTTCCCGTTAAAATCTGTTACCCCATTTCCATATGTTGATTCCGTATGTTGATTTTTAAACTTTTGACGAAATGATATCATACGGGATTTACTAACTCATTTTAGCGCAAGAGCTTTTCAAGGAAATTTTTTTGACATATTTAAATAAGTTGTCTTTACATTTTGCGAAAAGTTTATTCCTAAAGTAGTAAAATTTTTAATTTATTTACTTGCTTTAATTCGAAAAAAAAAATATTTGTCAGAAACCTAAGCAACATCGTATTGTACTGCTAGTAATTTCGAAAGAGAAAAAACAAAAAAAAATTCTATCATACTAAATCTACTTTTAACTAATTGAAAATTATTTTTATATTCAAAGGTTATAGTTTAATATTAAAACATGACTCAAAAGCCAAAATATACGCTAGCAACAACACTATTAAACAGTGGTTTAATTTAAGAGATTACAATCAGAGATTACAACAAGAGATTATAGATCAGATTTAAGAACTAACTAACACGCTTCAAAATAAGCATAAATGTGAAAAAGGGTCAGCTTTGAAGTTTTTTCCTACATAAGACAATGTAAAAAAAAAACAGAGAACTGTCTGAACCATTTTTAAAAAATTATTATCTACATCTTACACAAGATTGGACTCAATATAAAATATAAATTACGAGGAAGAGTGCAGTAGAGTAGACTGTGTCAACTTTGGGATACTCGTATGAACGTAATATATCCTGTTTCTATAAAACTTGATCATTTTTTTAAAAAATTCAGATGTTTTAGTACCGACGTTAACTACCGAGACATATTTATGTAAATTGTGGAGTTATATGATCATCTTTTGTAAGATTTCAGACGCTTAGCTTCATAAAGTTCCAAGAGGTGCAAGAAGCCTGAACCGCCTGGTCTAGCTCAACCAAATTTTACAAAAAATTGTTGGCATGTAACTCGACACTTCTTCACTAAATTTCAGATACGTAGCTTCAATAGACATTGAGTTATTTTCATTTAAAAAGACAAGTTGTATGGCAGCTACTCGAACCTGTCGTACTAGTACAACCAAATTTTACAGATATTGTAGCCCTGTAACTAGAAATTTTTTTACAAAATTTCAGATACCTACCTTGAATATATACGGAATTATTTCCATATAAAGAAAGAAGTTGTATGGCAGCTAATCGAACCCGGCGGCTGAAACTGGATTTAAATAGCGAAACTAACAATTTTGCAAAAGTGACGTAAACAAAATTTCATCCTCTTAGCTCCTTTATTTTTTGAATTATGGTACGGACGGACGGACTTACATGGCTTAATCGAGTCAGAATTTAATTCTGATCGAATCCTTTGACAATATATCTAGCTCGACTCCTTTAAGATGTAACAAACGTAATGGCAAATTTATTACACCCTTGAACATAGTTCATACGGGTATAAAAAATTACGATTATTCACTAGCCATATTATAATAATAAAAAACATAGGAATCATCTTTCAAAAATTGGATATAAATAAAAAAAAAAAATGATTTGTTATATTAAAACTTTTGAACTGAATCAGACCTTAAAATTAAAGAGAAATGCAACAATACAAACTATTTCATACTTTTTAGATAAATGAGTAAATTGATTTTTTGTTATTTCTATTTTTAGAATATAATTGGTGTTTTAAATTTAGTAAATATCTTTGATTTGAAGATTGATAATAAAAAAGTTAAGAAAAATGTTTTATTTTTTTCTTTAGATTTATCATTTCTTTCATTTTTTATGTCTTCTACCACCACTATATAATGTCTATTTTAACTTTTACCAGAATATAATGAAGATTTTTATTTAGTCCTCATTTCTTATTATCTTTTCAAAATGAGACCTTAAGCTGGCACCTTAAGGGCATACAATTTTCATCAAAATTGTACTATAGTATCTATAATAAAGGAAAGAAAAAAAATATAACATTTCTTATCTTTTTTTTACGTAATTCTTAATTACTTGCATCGCTAAATTTATGAAAAAAACATTTTCTTTCTTCCTTTTCCTTCCATATTTTTTTTTCTTAAGCAACAGTTATGGATATAAAATTCCAGACAATTTGTCAAATAAAATCTGGAAAAGATAAAATTCATATGAAATTTCTAAATTTCTCTATTCAATGTCCAATTAAAAATATTAATTTAAGAATTCTAATGATTGTTTCATTCACAAACACTTCATTAAACAAAAACACATTCTTAAGTCAAATCTCTCATTTAGATAGTACACTTAAGTAGCATACATATAGTTGGTCTAACAATATAATATCATCTGAAAATTTTGAAATAACTTAATTCTCTTCTTTAGCTCTAAGCTGTATACCTAAGATGAGGTGAGAGATATGATCTACGCGCCTGGTCTAGGTATTAATTTAGCTTTTCAGCATGGTCTTTTAAGGAGCATGTAGTCAAATTATAGTCACCGATAGTCAAACTATAGTCTTGACATTAATTTAGCTTTTTATAATGGTCTTTTAAGGAGTATATAGTCAAATTATATGCCCTGATAGTCAAGCTACCATTAAAACCTTAAAATCATTCTACGTGAATTCAGCGGTTGTCAACAACTGCCTCTCATCGCTTTCCAGAGCTTTTTAGTAAATCTCCAATAGTTTAATTAGGGTAAAACTTTTCTACCTATCTACTTATCAAATAGTCTTCTTTAAAGTTATCAAAACAAAAGTAATTAAGATTGAAAATATATTCACATTTATCCTAATATTCAAAGGGTGCCTAGACTTAAAAGCCTATTTTAATTTTTTCTATTCCGCTTTCTCTTGTCTTAAATAGCCCAATTATAATTTTATTACCCACTTACTAAATAATTTAGTGGTAACTTAATAATTTATCTTCATTATTCCTTCCACTTCATATAATAAACGTTCCAACTAAAACTTTTGTCTTAACAGATGTTGTCTGGAAACCCAAACCTCAAACACCCAATCTAATAATTCACCAAGATGTTCACGAATAAATTGCGTTGCCTTTTCATATTATTTTTTCAATTTCAAATCTCTAATTTTTAAGATATTTTTCACCATCACTGTATACATTTATTAAGGGGTGATTTTAGATTTTGTTGAGATGTTGGATTTGAGGTTTATTTTATATTTTTTGGAAAGAATTATTTGGTGTCATTTTGTTTGTTGTACATTTCTTGTTTTGTTTTTTGTTTTTGTTTTTTGATTCGGTATTATTATCCTGAGTGTAGTCCAATAAAGGAGATGAAATTTTCCAGATTGCTTGTTTACTGATTAGATCTTAAATTTTTTTTTTTTTTTTGCATTTTTTATTCATTTCTAAATTGACAAAATTTATTTCTTTCGGAAGTGATGTTTTATGGTGGGAGAAAAGAGATGGAGTGAAATTTTTATTTTTCTTTATGATTTTTTTTTTTTTTTGTTTTTTTCTTAAAGCAATTTAAGAGTTCTTCCAAAAAAAAAATTCTTTTTGAAGTATTTTTAATAATTTTATATATAGAGGGGAGACCAACAGAAAAAACAAAAAAAAAACTAAAAAGCTTGAAAAAGAAAGAGATGATGATTCTTAAATTAAGGTCACTTAAAAATTTCAAACGATTAATTTTTTGACAATCAAATATTTACGAAAGACCTTTTTTTTTTCAAAATTATTATGGTTGGGTTCAACTAAAAAACAAGAATATTTAATTTAAAAGTATTATTTTGGATTAATTATAATAGGAAATTTCAATTTAACTTCATTTTACAGCTTTATTTTTACTTCAAACAAATAACTCATTCAATCATTCTGTCTTTCCTTGTACATATTTCTTATTTTTCTTATAAGATGGATTGTCATCTTATTCATATAAACTTTTTATAGCAATTTTTTAAAGCTAATTTTTTAAATTAAGATTTATTTATGTAGAAGATAAATGAATGCTTTAAATTAAAGTAGAAAAAATTAGTTTTAAGTTTTTGACCAGAACAAAAATAAAAAAATTGCCTTAACAAATTAAAAGTGATTTCTATAAGAAGAACTTTAAGATATTACAAGAAACAAAATATTAAATGTGAAAAACAACCACAAATTTATAAAATTTTAAACTAAATTAAGACATAAAAAAGACCATGTAAAAATTCATTAAAATAAAACAAAAAAAAATGAAAATTCTAAAAATTCAAAAAGTTTTTTACTTTGTTAAATTAGTTTTAGAAAAACTTTGGATAATCCAAAAGAAAATTTTTATGTTGACTGAAAAATTATTCTGCAAAAAATTTTCAATTTAGCGAAACTAATTCTACAATTAAGAATATGTATAAAGAAAGGGAAAGTCAACAAAAATTGTAAAGATATTAAAGTAAAGATAACTTAAAAACTTTTCCCTTATAATGAGACATCCATAATGGAACATCAAGAAACATATATTTTCTATATCAAATAATTCTTGAAGGCAAGATACAAAAAAGAAAAGTACTGCAAAAAAGAAAATGTTCAGCACCTGGTTCAATGTTACAACAAAATTATTATTTTGAGCAGCGATAGACAAAGTTTAGATTGCCAAAATAATAGCGAAAGCCGGATAACTGACATATAGCACAAAAAAAGAAGAAGAAGACTGAAAGGAAAAAAAATAACGAAAATTATACATTCATAAAATTCAATTTAAAAACTTACCACTCAATTATTTAAGGTGACATCAACTCCTAATTAGATACAGTATTACAAATAGTACAAACCCCTTTGTATTAAATTCTATTACAATTAATATTTTGAATTACACAGCATTCAAATGAAATAGTATTGTACTATCTTGCGAGTGTGTAATACGAAATGTCAAATTACTATCTGTGTGACATACGTGGCATTTTTACTATCAAGACATTTCATTTGTTAATTTTAACAGACTATTTTTTGTTTAATTTATGTTCAAGTTTTTATTTTATTTTAAATTGGTAAAAAACTAGGTAACAAGTGTCAGAAAAAAACTTATCAAATGAATATTGAAGATTCTGCTTTTTTATTTTTCGCCATTTTGAAATATATAAAATATCAAATTACTAGGTGGTTTACTATAGCTAGGAAATTATCAATCTAATTGTATTGGTGGAAATGTTTATGTATTTGTGCATTATCTTGATAGTACTATCTCGCCTGACCGTATATAGTTAGATAAAGAGATAAAAAAATAGTAAACTTTATTAAGACAATATTACTTCCTGACTTTGTATAATATTTTTATGTTTTTAGCTACGTCAAATTGAAAAGAAATAAAATACCATAACAGATTGATATGCTGAAACGAACTAACAGAACGTGAAATATAAAATGTTGAAATATATTTGCAGAACTTAATGGAAAATAATTATATGGGACAGAAATAAAAATCGTTTTAAAAATGATTTGAAAAGGCTAACATATAATAACGATTTTACAAAACAAAAATTTGTCACGGACTTTCATCAAGATAATATAAGACTTTCTGGAAAATTTTAGAATTTTTTAAATATGAACAAAGAATAAATTGAGAAATTTTATAATATTGTGCAAAATATTTCTTTAATCTGCAGAAAACGATTTTATAAAGATTGAAATAATTTAATTAAAAATTGATCTGTACTTCCTATATTATATGAACTTTGAAATGTGAAAAATAATTTACATAATTTACACTAATTTATAATGAGTGAAAATAAAAAATTCTAAAATTAATACGGGTCCATTTCAGTATTTTATTTTAAGTTATTTATTTATATATTTGTAAGTATTTTTATTTTTTCTATTTTGAAATAATAGTCACATAAATCTACAAACAAACTTTTTATTGTATATTTTGAATGAGTTAAAAGTGTATCCCTAAAATTATAAATTGCCCCATTACTATTGCAATTTAAAAAAAAAAAAAAATTCTTCATTTAACCTCAGTAAAATAAAAAAGAAAAATATCTTTTTCCAAAAATTCTTTTATTACCTAATGGATTGCTTCATTTTACAGCTGTTAAATAATTGTGGATTTTTTACCGTTATTGTAATAGCAGTAGCTAGATTTTTTTATGGATATATGAAACTTTTTAATTTTAAAATTGACAACAAATTTGACAACCAACAAATGTTGTATTAAACATCACAATAAATGACATTAATCTCTAATTTATATTAGATTTTTATATTAGCTTTTCGATGATACCTTCAAATATTTTAAAGATTAAGAACCTAATAACCTCTTCAGTTCCTTACCATAATATTATATACCATTTAAATATCGTAGGAAGAGCATCCTTTGCATTTTGAAATCCTTTGAACAGTTGACAGACCGATCATCTGTTATTTTTTTATATTATTTTAATTTTATAAACATTTTACATATGTTTTACATATATTGTACATTTTTTTTATTATTTTTATCTAATCCATCCGCCCGTCAGTTGGTTTTGAAAGCTTCTACACTGTTTAAGATAGAACAATAAATTTTAACCATGGATAGGTCTTTTAAAAAAATTAATGTTGTAGAACAACTTTTTTATTTAGGCCCATCCAATACGAATTTACAGCTCCTTAAAACTGGAAAAAGCCTTATTATCAAATTTGAATATCTCAGATTCTGATGAACATAGTTAGATTACATTGAAATAAGAAAGAGTTTTTAGCATTAGAATAAGTTATCTTTGTATCTATCCCTGTTTAAAAGTTGTTATAGGTTAAAACTGATAACTTATACACCTGTGGACACTTTTTATTTTAAATAAAAAGTAAACATTTAAGCTTTAACATTATATTTTTTACTGGTGTTAACAGCTTTTCTTAATTATATTTCTTTTTTTTTTAAATTTAAGAAAGAGTTTTTGATTTTTCACAATTTTTTGTATATATAAAACTCTAGCAAGAAATTTGGTCACAATATTCTAAACTGTTTTTATTATCTTCTCTTCTTTAGAAAGTTTTCTTTATACTTATAAGCAAAAAACTTTAGTGCAAGAGGATTAAAAGTTTATATATAGTGAATATTGAACTAAATTGAAAAGTATACAGCTAATTTGATGGAAATCAGAATTCGATCTTCTTTAGACTTGTGAAATTTGACACTCATTATTGTAATATTCCCAAATTGTGTAAAATATACGTACATAAAGTAATAAACATTCATTAAATAGAAAATTGTATTTGACGGTTAAACATTTTGAGTTGCAAATTTTTGTCACCACTTTAACAAAATTTATAATCTTAAAATTATTTCACATAATTGTTTAGATCAGATGCCTTCTCACATCCCTATAGCAAACTGCATATTTATATTAAAGATCCCACAATTTGATTTAAAGGGGATGGTTTTGATGAGTAAAAGTCCAACAGAACAAGAGCCGTTCAATTATATTGGGTGACTTTTGAAGTTTTCCATCGACCCTCGTAAAAAACAAAAAATGAAGAAGGCTTTGAAAGGATTAAGTTGTGCAACAATTAAAAATTAAATTCTAAAAATGTCTATTTCTATTAAAATTGATGGAGAAGAATGAAAAATTTTGTACAAGGTAACAAAAAAAAAAAAGAAAAACAAAATTAAATTTTAAAACTGTAAACTGGGGCAATGAAACTATTCTAAAAGAAAATCCCATTAAAATAAAATACAAAAGATAAAATAAACTAAAAAAAAAAAAAAATTGTACAACAATTCTTTTTCAAATGTTTTTTTTTTTTTCTATCAAATTTTGGTTTCAATCTTTTACTTCAATTCTTCAATAAAATGATATTGTAAAATGAAAAATAAATAGAAGAGGAAAATTAAATCAATTTTTTTTTCCTATAATGAGTTTCAAAAAAAACTTTCAATTCTTTCGAAAAACTTTGATTCTTTAATAATTTATTTCCATTTATTTCATTCACAAATTAATCAATAATGATTTTTTTCAAAATTGACAAATAGGTCAGTTAAATATATTTAGTTATTACACATAAATATATATTTATTTTAAATTTCTTTTAAATTAAAAAAAGAAATATTTCATACACTTGAAAGAAATTTAGTAGTTTTTCTAAATAAAAAAAGTTTTTTTTTTTTCTGTAAAAAACAAATAAATAAAATCTTCACAGTTCCAATTATAACTTTATTTCATTTTCTTATTTGGCTCAACATCGCTTTAATATCTAAAGAAAAATCAAACCTAATATAAGTATGAATCACTTTTATATGAACCACAAACGTTGAATTGAACCCAAGGTATTAAATTGCAAATCAAATACCTAATCTAACTCTGACAGTTCATTTTTTTTTTTTTTTTTATTAATTTGTAGTTAATGACTTTATTGAGACGATACTTATGCCGCCATTATTATTTTAGTATTCAAAAATTAGATTAGATACTCATAGTAGCTC
The DNA here is from genome assembly GCA_947095535.1 of Poecilobothrus nobilitatus. Lineage (NCBI taxonomy): Eukaryota > Metazoa > Arthropoda > Insecta > Diptera > Dolichopodidae > Poecilobothrus > Poecilobothrus nobilitatus. Next base: position 236,662,010 of record OX352773.1, on the reverse strand, counting down.
TAACTAGAATATCTAACGATACCAATGACAAGAAAGGCTAAGTTAGACGTTATTTAAATAAACTATACCAGCTTTTTAAACCAATATTAACACAAATTGAATACTAGCTTTATATGCCATATAAAATTTTCAGATCAGAATTTTTAATAATCATTTCAAGATGTAACTCCCACAGAAATAGGTAACCCTAATAGTCTAATGGTTATTTAATATTTATTTTTTGATCTCAATTTTAAAATAAATATGCAATTATTTTAAATGAACTTTGATTCAGTCCAGAAACTTTACTTAGGCAAATGAAAAACTAAAATTCTAATACGATTTCCTTTAATTGGAAAAGACAGTCGGTTTTTGAAAAAAAAAATAATAATAATTAAAGTCTTATATAAAGCAACGGATGTTATTTTGGAAGAAAATTTTTATATCAAAAAAAAAAAAAAAAACGAAATAAGAAAACAAGCCAAGAATTAAAAAAAAAGAAAACAAATTGAATTTTTTCAACTCTAAAAATCAAAATCAATTAAAAATTTTATTTTCAATGAGTTTTTAACATGAATGTATTTTGTTTTAAAAAAATTACTTCAATAAAACTTTTTAATTAACTCAATATATATAGAACAATAAATTAAATAATTCAAAGAATATAAATTGGAAAAAATTAAAACTCAATTAGATTTCAATCAAAAAAAAAAATGGAGTTTTCAAGATATTAAAAAATTAAAAAATAAATTAAGATTTGAGGTCAAACTTGTACGAAGTTGAAAGTAGTTATAAAACAAATAAATTAATTCCTATGAAAGAATGACACTATTAAAGAATAAAACAAACAAAGTAAATTGGTAATTTACAAATTTAAAATCAATTGATGGCTTTTTTATATATAGGAATGTACGTATTGTGAACCGAACTTGTTATTACCATGCAAATATGTTTTTCTTTTTTCTTTTTTTGCCTTTCCACCCCTAGAAAGAGCATCGAGCAATCAATAAGTCGCTAATTATTAATATTTTTCTGAACTTCAGTTTCTTTTTAATCATTTTTTTTTACTAAGCCAAGTATCAACCACTCGGATTGTACAGGATTATATAATACAAAATATACATATATGTAATATATCTGTGTGCCATCTGTTATCTTATACAAGAACTATAATTATCTTATACTAAAACCAAAATTTATACGCAAGACCTTTCCATTGGAAGGCTGACGTTTTAAACATTACACCGGAAGTCAAATTAAATATGGAAATATGTAAATTCTAATAACAGTAATAGTATTAAATAATTTCGTATTTGCACACATTACATCGAATTGTGATGTAAGAAATTTGTTTGTTAGAATTGTTCATCTGAACCCAAGAGGCAAATATCTGATACTTTTCAATAACTGTTTCCAAATTTGCTGATATTATTAAGGGTACTTTTATGACCTTGAGCAATAATCGTAACAATTTGTTTATAAATGTGCAAATTTTAGTAAGTACTCTACTTAAATGGTTTCTCTATTTAAATATATAAGAAATATATATATTATATATATATATAAGAAATTTTGATCCTTAGGCGCCAGTTATAGCTATCATTGAAATGCTTCCGGAAAAAACTTATACTTTTTTCCGTATAGACGATTATAGCAATCAGAGAAAACTGTCAATTAAATTATCTGTCAAATGGCAAATGACAATAATGAAGGCAAAATAAAAATAAATGTAATTTAAATTTAAATTATTGTTAGCGTTATTTCGATGTTTGCAAAATAAAGTTATATTATTTTAATTTATTTAATTATTATTGGTAGAAAATGGTACTAATAAAGAATAAAAAAAAAATTTTTTTATTTAATATTGACATTGGCTGAATTGAGAAGTATTAAAAAGTAAAAATTTACTAGAATTATTTTTTTTTTTTACTTTTTTTGAAATTTCCATTTTAAAACAAAAAACTTTCAAAATAAACTTAAACAAAATAATAAAGAAACAAAATTTAAGTCTAAACTTATTGAAATACAAAATCATAATCAATAATAATGAAATATATCAAGAATTGCATCAGAATTTTTTCCAATGACAAATTGAAATGGGAAGAAATGAAACATATGTCATTGGAACAATTTTGTTTCATTAGCAAAATTACTGATCAGTTGTTCAGGAAAATAATTACCAATCCGGAAAATCATAAAATGATTTTTTTTTTAAATATTTAACTGGAAATTTAAAAATTCGTAGCAGAATTTATTCTTTAGAAATTATTTAATCATTAAATCAACACTTAAGTTAAATTTTATATGTCTGTTCTGCAAAAAATTTGAAAGTAAACATTTACCCGAAGCATTTCAATGATAGCTATAATTATCGCCTTATTCAGAGAATCTACTGAATAAACTTCATCCCAATCTGTAACACCATTCTATCCCAGTCTAAAATATTTTATAATAAAATTATGTTCAAATTTGAATGGTGTTTTTATTGTTTCAGAAAGTGAGTATGATATATTATTATTCAACTCTAAAGCCTTATTCAGGGCTTCCATTTTTTTAAAAATGTTTGCTGATGTGCCTCGTTTTGGTTTTACGATTTTTCACTAAATCTCAGAAAAGCTTTCTTTCATTTTTATATTAAATCCTCTGGCGCAAAAACAAGTAAATCCTTTTCTTTAAATCCTCATCCACACTTGAATAAGTATACTGTGTTTTGAAATCTCAAATAAAATCCTACTATATATGATTTTTTTAATACTCATACGAAACTATAAATTAACAAACATATTCTTATAAGATTAATAAATTCTAATAAATCTGTATTAAATTTTTTTTCACACTTCTTTTATTCTTGACTTTAATTACATTTTTATTTTTTTTTTTATTATTTAACGTCTACGTAAAAATATTCAAATATAGTCTTTTTTTTATATTTTTTTTTAACATTTTTACTCTTGAACATTTTTCCAACATTTTTTTCCTTTTATTATTTCTTTAAATTGTCTTGAAATCTCGGCAAGCCTTTAAGGAAACCTAAATAGCTTAAAGAAATAAAAAAATTATCCTAATTTTCTTTATAGTCTCCAATGACGAAACATATTTTCTTATCTAATCTTAACATGTGTATAAGTAAATCAAAAAAAAAAAATAATGAAAGATTAAATGAAAAAAATAAATAATATAGAAAAGGATAAAGAAGAATATTAAACAAAATAACAAGTAATACATGTTTTGTCCTTAAGATAACACAAAAAAAAATTATTTATATCTATAGAAAAAAAAACCTAAAAGAAAAATTGAAGAAGATCACAACCCAACAAAATCTACATTTAGTTAGGTTAGTTTCTAATTGACAAAAAATATGTTTAATATTATATTCTTTTTAATTTTCTTTGTTTTTCTTTTATTTTAAATTATAATATACAGGATACAAAACGGATCCTTTTGATTTAAATATAGATTTAACAAAATTAAAAAAAAAAATTCAATAAAATTTAAATTTGAATACTAGCATTATCTAAATGATATTAAAGAAATATTTACAAATCAGATTCATGAAAGACAATAGACTCTACAAGAGACACCCATTTTTTAATGGTTAAGTCATAAACAAAATTTAGCTTATATCTATATCACGTATTGCATAAACTTTACTAAAAAACGAGGAAGAATAAAGTTGCCTTTGTCAACTCTTAGTTACCCGTACGACCCGTTAGTATGTTCATAGCCTGTCACTCTGCTTATAATATTATTTTTTTAATTTTTTAGTATTTTAAAATAATTTGGGTGATTTTTTTATTTTCTAGAACTATGGGTTGTACATATATTCAAACTACATGTTATACATTCTTCAAAAGCAGATTCTAACCTTCCACTTATACTTTTCCAAATATGCTATAGTATCTACCATTTAATTCTAAGCGGCAAATGTATAATAATTTATTCTAAGCATATGTATTATATATCGTTCATTCATCAGTGACATATACGATATGTAAATAACTGGGGGGATAACTGGTAATTTTTGGGGGCTATAAGTCCAGAACCCTATATAATTAAGAAAACCTGTTCACACACGTAAAAATATATTATTGAACCTTTAATTTTCATGTCTTGCCGAAAAAAAATGTTTACAGGTGTCTAAAAATAGAAAATTTCCAATTTTTCAGGCGTAATAACTCTTAAAAAACTTATACTAATTCTAAAAGTTCTTTCTTGTCTCAAAATTGCAAGTCCCTATATGAAAGCGTTCCGGAGTTATGAGGGTAGGAAAATCTTGCATAATTTGGTTTTCACATAACGGTAAATTTAAATACTAAATTTAAAAAAATTGTATAATTTTGATACTAATTTACAAATTTAAAAAAAATACCTGTCGAATGACGTTTTCTGATGGAAAAATCTTAAGCAGAACATGAGACATATGCATTTAAAAATAGGTCTTTTTAAAAGTTTGAGGGGCTGTAGCTGCGTAACGGATGGGGCTACAAAAAAAATTTGTTAATAATAAAATTAATATTCTCTATTTAAAAAAAAATGTGGGGATCTAAAAGTTAGGTGTTCGAGAGCTACACGAAGTTTTAGTCGGATCTCAACCAAAAAAATGGGGAACCTATTGTTGTAAGAATATTTTGTGTTAATTTCAAGACTCTAGCTTTCTTTGTTTTTGAGTTACCTTGCTGACGAACAGGCGGACCGACAAAGCTGAATCGACTTAGAATTTTTTTCTGATCTGATTTTTTCTGGGTTCCCAATTTTTTTTGGTTGAGTTCCAACCAAAACTTCGGGTAGCTCCCAAACAACTAACTTTTAGATCTAGACAATTTTTTTGAAATAGAGCCATGAAGTTTTAACTGTTGATAGATATCATAAAAATATTAATTTTATTTTTAACAACTTTTTTCTGTAGCCCCACCCGTTAAGGAGCTACAGCCCCCCAAAGTTCGAAAAATCTCTATATTTCAATTGTGAAACACAAGCTCTATAAGGTGTATCGCTGTCATAATTTACCGTTATGCGAAACTGAATTATTGCAAAATCCTTTAACCCTTCTATCTTCTAAACGGTTTAAGTTGGAAACTTCAATTTTGACAGAAGTTAGATCTTTGAAAATAAGTATGAGTCATTTCAGAAATTTTTTTTGTATCATCCCCCGTTTAAGAGCTATAGGGGGTCAAAAACTGAAAATTTCCTATTTTGAAACACCTGTAACTTGAACACCTATTAAAATTTTTTTGAAATAAAATATAAAAATTAAAGCCTCAATATTACACTCTTATTTCTGTTAACAACTTGTTTTAATAATATAGGGTTACTTTATAATTGACGAAAGTGTTACTTGATTTTTTCAAATTTTCTTACAAATTTCTTTAACGAATTTTTTGCATTTTGTTTTACTCGATAATTTGAAATTGTTGAGGATATAATGCGTAGTACATAAAAATGCAAATAAATAAACAACATAACAACATAAACAACGGTTGCTTGAAGAATTTTTATTTATATGATATTGATATACATACATACTTATATAATATCATGTTTATTTACATATCGTATATGTCACTGATGAATGAATGATAAGAGTATAGATGTATATTAAATAGCGCCGTATTTACATACATATATGTATTTTATTGTACTTATAAGAAATTATTCTGTCAATGGAATATTTAAATATAATATAATATAATATTTAAAATTATATTTATTATTTTGTCTAAGTAAATTTAATATACATTTACCGCTTAGTATTAAATGGTACTATAAAATATTTGAAAAAGTTTTGGATTGATAATCGTTATGTGGAAGGTTAGAATCTGCTTTTGAAGAATGTACATATAAACATATAGTTTGAATATATGTACAAACCATAGTTCTAGAAATTATAAAATTCACCCAAATTATATTGAAATACTAAAATATTAAAAAAATAATGTTGTACGCAGAGTGACAGGCTGTAAACATACTAATGATTCGTACGATTCGGGTATCTAAGAGTTGACAAAGGCAACTGTATTCTTTCTCGTTTTTGAAGTAAATTCTCTTTATACGATATATTTTGTTCATATATACGTGATTATTTAATATTCAGCTTCATTTGTTTATATTATGATATTTTACAAATCATGAATGAGTGAATAATTAAGAAAATATATCTCGTATCTTTTAAAAGATTGATAACTGGAACAACTCAAATGAATAGACACGAGATTCTCTGCAAGATTATTTTTTTTTTTTCTTTTTCTTATGAAGGAACATATCGCATTTATTAAGTCACTTATTATACATTTTAGACTAGCCTTCAGTTTCTTTAATCATTATTTGGACCAAGCTGTGAATTACTAAGTAGATGCACAAAATTATGAAACACTGATAAGTACTATGTGTGTTATCTTTTATGTTATTAAAGAATGAATTGAAAGAACAGCGATTTAACCATTATGTCATTAGTCCGATAGATTATGAATTACATTTTGGTTAATAGAAATAAAATTAAACATTACATTTTGATTTCTGTTTAATTTTGCTGTTTATACTTTAATTACAAACTTTTTCTATATAGATTGGAATATACTCAAGTACTTCTTAAAGATATTCATAACTTTAAATATTACCGTTATACATAATTTTCTTTCACAGAACACAAGGCAATTTTATATAAATAATAATTAGAAGAAATTTTATGTAACATATATACATAACCTATATTATAATAATATCTTTATATATTCTTGGAATTCGTTAAAACCTTTAAGGATACAAAGTGTTTTAAAGTATAACAAAATAAATTGTAGTTTGTTTTTATAGTTTTCAATGAAAAAAATAAAATATCCTTTATAATCCTTTATCTTTCGTATATGTTTATTTCTATATGTACATATATATTACCTATATATATGTGATAAGAAATAAATATTATATATTATATTATATAAACAAATAACAATCATATATACCATTACCATATATGTCATATATCATTCTTGATTATTCCTTACGAAAGAACAGAAGTAGTAACAATATATGATAGGTATAATAAACAGTAGAAATCAGAAATATCACAAACCAACCAATTCTATATTTGGATAGGTTAAGGACTTATACAGAATACAGAATAAAAAGAATATCTATACAATTTTAAAATAGTGTGAAATATGTTTTCTTATATACTTATGTAATATATTATACATTTTTCATCTAAGTATATGTGCACACTACAAGATACTTTAAAACAATCCGATTGATATGTCAATATTGACAGATTAAAAAATAAAATTGAATACCCTTCAAATATCAATAGAATAAGGTAAAGAAACATTATAAAAAATTACTGAAGCTATTTATTTTATTTAATTGTCTCAGATATAAATTAATGTCTGCTTTCGAAACATAAAGTTAACAACTTACTAACGAAATTTTGATTTGATGGAAAAAACTAGGGATCTAGTAGACAGTTAATATAGACTATAGAACGAATTAAAAACTCGGAACACCTTAAAAATATATTCTTTTTTTTGTTTTAAAAATAAAAAATTAATTAAATTTTCATCTTTTTTTTTTTTCAAAAAAATTTTCGATCCGTCTTATAGTTTGCAGATAATTTTAATAAAATTTCATATAAATACAAGACTAATCGAAAATTTTAAACTAGGAGGTTGTCTAGCCAATGCAACATTACGAAGCCTACTGAACTGTTCAAGTAATGTTCTAGAGCGAAACACTCGAAAAATTTTGACCTTAAAAATACTTTAAATATTTCGGCTGATTTTCGGCTTAACTTATAGCATTTTCATAAGAATGTTAACCTCAAGTTTCAGTTTCCCAGGAAAAGTAAACTTTTTTTATTTGATTTTACAGATAGATGATGCATCCACAATTAGGGTTAAAATTTCAAAAAATCAAATGTTAGAACTGAAAATAGGTAAAAACTCAATTATTTAATGGTGATATGATTTTACATGTGATCTCGTAATTTTACTTTCTATGTAATACAGAAAAATATTTTTTAATCAATTAAATGACATGTTACTAGCTGTAAAAAAGAAAAACAGAATATTATAATAAAAGTACCTACATATTTATAAAAAAAAATTGATTAGTTTTGTAACACATTTCTAAGGATTATAATAAAAAAAAAATTTTTCACATTTTACTCTCCTCGTCGCCATTCCTATAATTTCAGAATTATTTAAAATAAATTTAGATTTTATGATGAACAAAATACATATTCTATTTTCTTTTTTTCCTTATACTCCCATTTGATGTCCGCTATTCATTTAAATTGATTATATATTGGAAGGATGCACAAGTAATAAAAGAACACCAGATAATAAGATTACTTTTATGGTGATTTTTATTGTTATTTAGGCAATTATTTAAAATAATAATGGGGATCCAATTGGTTTTATAAAACGAAATCGGATATAAATTCTGACCTCATAAATTTAAAAATTTTATATAAAATTTAAGATTTCTTATAAGACTTCTTTTTAAATATCTTTAATTTCATTTGTTAAATATTTTCATGGAAAAAAAAAGAACCTTCTCATTATAATATTACCACAATCCTATTATATGAAAATTGTAAGAAGATTATGAAAATTTCGATGAATTCACGGTTAAATAGCCTTTGTTCGAAATATTGATTGATCGAAAATGAATATGATTCTTACGCAGCTTATTTTAATCATTTGAAATTTCATGTGGAAGCATAAAATAAGTTAACAGTTAAAACAGTTAAAGGAATAAGCTAACAAATCTTATCCCTTTAACTGTTTTGATTAGGTTCATTTAAATTAATCGAATTATGCTAGGCTGTAATAAAAAGAAAATTTTTATTTAATTTTTTAATATTTAACAAATCAAAATAATACTAGAATAATACTAAACTTTTCAAACTGCACTGTTAAAGCTTTCTTCCAATATCGAAGTAAATAAATAAATTATATGCCCTATCCTAAAATTTAATTTCAAAGAGATGAATTTCGTTGGTGAAAGTTTAACACTACTCAAATAAACAACGTGCAATTTATCAATTTTGGGATTGTTTCGTCCTACAATATTACTTGAACTATTCACTAAACTTTGTAATCTTTTATTGTCTAGACAACTTCCGGTTTAAAATTTCCGATTAGTCTTATACTTATGTTCAATTGTATCAAAATTATCTACGAAGTGTATGACTATATAATAACTCATTTGTTGTGAGAACTGCTAAGATGTGGAATATGCTTCCATCTAATGTGTTCCCCTCTGTCAATAACGTTCCGTACTACAATTTGCAAAAATTAAAAACGAATCTTTATAGGTTTGTTTCCAATCTTCCCACTAATTCCCCTTTAACATCCTATTTTCCTAATAACTAAACCTATATATTATGTATAATGGAATCCGTTCCTAGCGATTATAGTTAGCGTGTAAAAAAAAAAAATGTGTTTCTCTAGGTAACTGACGATGTTTTTCATTGACTCTAGTAATAAAAAAACTAAAAGAACTGCTTATTTTTAATCAAGAACTAAAGAAAATCGAAGTGAAATTTTTTAGAGACCATTAAAAGAACAAAATAAATCTTAATTTTAATTTTTGGTTTTATTAAAAATTTTTCTTTTCTTATTCATTAACTGATCACCTATTGATTAAACCCTCATAAAAGATATAACGAAGTCTTGTATATTCCATAAATGGACCCAAAAATAAAAAAAATTTTATAACATTTATTAAAAACGGAATCATCATAAAATTGAGTCCCTTAAATTTATGAATAAATAAAGTTTTACACTATTTTTATATCAACATAAAAGAAAATAGTTAAAATAAAAATTTAATTTAACAATAATCTAACATTTGATGAATAAACAAAAAAAAAATTAAATATTTTGAAGTATATACTTTAGAAGCTCTTTTCTTGATAATCTAATAAATAATATTTTTAATTAAATTTTACCTTATTAAATTTTTATTTTAGACTATAATAACAATTTATTTAAAAGATACATCTTGAGTCATTATAAACTTTCCTAAAAATTGTACTGTATATTCGTTAAATAGTTATTTTTTTTTTTCTTTCTTTGGAAGAATTTTAATTACTTTGATTTCTTAATAAAATTATGATCAGAACCTTTTCAGGAACTGTTGATTCAGATACATAATTTTAAGTACAAATGAAATTTTTATATTTCTTTAAAGTTTTAAACCTTTAATTTTTGGTTATAATATTGGATAACGTACTTGATATTTATAGTAACAAGAGGCGCTTGTTCTTAAGAAATTATTTTAATAAAGTCTCACTTCAAGTTTTCTAAAAAAAAAACACTCTTTATCATTTTTAGTAATTAATGAATGGTTAATAATTTAATTTTTGGTTAATAACAAGAAATATTGGATAAAGTACTTGATATTTATAAATATGGTAGCAAGAGGCGCTTGTTCTTAAGAAATTATTTTAATAAAGTCTCACTTTAAGTTTTCTAAGAAAAAAAACACTCTTTATCATTTTTAGTACCTCCTTCCTTCAAATATATATAACTTTTATAAATAGCACACATATTAAAAATTTAAAAAATTAGCATTACCTATTCATTAAGCGTAAGCCATGTTTCTTTTATAAATTTCATAGTTTGTATCTTGAAAAAAATTGTATTGAAACTATTAAAATATCGTAAAAGGATTAAGTGATATTTTATGTATAAAAAAAATTTAAGTATAATCCAAAAATTGTTATTTGTACTAAATAAGCATTTACTTAATCCATATTAAAAATAATATATACCAGATTAATGTTTTTAGCCTTTTGTTAAAACATTATAACTTGCTTTTAAACATTAAAAACATTAAAAAAATGCTTTTAAAAAATTTTATATATAGGAATTTAAAAAAAAAAAAAATGTAGGTATCATACATAGCTAAACGGTACCTTAAATAAAGCCAAATATAATAAAGTCAATTGTCTAAATTTAGAATTTCAGTTAGAATTTTCTAAGCATAGTCATGTTCGCGAAATTCCACAGTACAATTGAGTTCCATCGTTAAAATTTTGTTATAGATAATTAATAAATAGAACTATGTTTATATAAAAAATTTCAAATTTACAGTTTGCAACAGGATATTTAACAACTTCCACCACCTTTCACTTAACAAAAAATTCATTTGACAAAGAAAACACATAACAAATGGATACTTGACAATTTTGAACAATTAGGATATATTACAAATTTTTAGAGCTGTTTAGAAAATCAGAGTTTAAATATTTAAATTTCTATGCAAATATAGATTTTGTATGAAAACAAAATAATTAGGAGAGAATTTGGGGTTTGTTGCAAAAACATGATTTAAATAATTTGTTTAGGAGAAGTTTAATTCACTATTTAAAGTACTGTTGAAAATAAAATAACTAAGACAAATTTTAGAGATGGTTACAAAATCAGAGTTTCAATAATATACTTGGAAGCGGTAATTACCATTATTTAAAGCGCTCTTGATATAAACTGTTATATGTATGAAAACAAAGTAAATAGGATTTTAGGTTTGATTACAAAATCACCGTTATATAATATTTTCACAATATGTAGGTACATAAATGTATATTCGAGATTTTGTTTTTGGTTGTAACAATTAAAGGTTGAAGACGGTGGGCTGTTTTTATTTCACTATTTGTTACTCATTTTCAACACCAATGAAACGAGATTTTGCATAACAAAATTTTTAATTACGTAAAATTATACCTTCTTTATCTATAATATTTATACTAAACGGATTTCTGTATTTTTATATTTAATTCTTCAATTATTTTTATTTTTAAATACCTATTAAAAAATTTCACTTTATTTCTTTTCATAATTTCGATTAAATTTCAAAAATTTTGATTTTGACTTTATTTCATATTTGAAACTGAAATAAAGCGAATTAAGCTTTATTTAATACGGTCTTATTTCAATGTTCATAGTATAGATTTAGTATAGTAACACAAACCATAATTATATTAGATAGTCTTCATACATATATCGATATAATAAATGTCTTTTATGTTTTTCCTACTATAACCTTCCACAACTCAATCAAAAAATTACTTACAATGTAATCTCTCACAAAATATTGTATTATCCGATACAAAATGTCATTTATTATTGATATACATAAGAGATATAACACAAATTTAATATCGATCTGAAATTTTCAATTTAATTCTAAGGAAATAACCTATCATGATATGATTAAGATACAATAGGGATCAGTATAAGTATATATATATATATATATATATATGTATTACTAAATAAAAAAATAATATATAACAACAACTTAAATCTGATATATAGTATATCTAAAGATAATAAAAATTTCAAACGACCTACCTTCTTAAATTAGAATGATGATAGGATTTAGAATGAATATGAAGTAAATTGATTTTTTTTTTATACAAATATTTCAGAATTACAAAAAAAAAAAAAAACAATTTTTTACAAAGTTGAGAAAATTCATTTTTTTTTTTCCTTTTTTTATCCTTTTAAAAAATTATTAAAGAAAAACGGAACACATATGTACGTAATATGTAAATGTCATGCTTGTAATATAGTGCGTCACCGGTTAACCTAGGTTATATAATAAAATCTGTATTATGTATACATATAAGAGAAAGCTTATAGTAACACTATATTCTGGAATCCAGTTTTTTTTTTTTTTTTATTATATCGTGAATCCCCAAAGCATGTCATAAGAACAAGGAATTTTGTAAAATTATTTTTAAAATCTTGTTTAATGAAAGTTTTCATTGATTGTGATAAGCATTCATAGAAATTGACCTGAATATTTCCCCTTATTCTGTTAGATTCTTCATTCATCTAACAAGGTCAATTCATTCGGAATGTAATATATTATTATGGGAATGACCGGAACTGAATTAAGGTACACTGGTTTTTGACACTATTTTTATTAAACATAGCTAGTTCTGAGTTTAGATTCTGAGAATAGGATATAGATGCTTCCGAATTAAATTTTTTTTTTTTGCTTTTTTCCACAAAAAGTTGTTAGTATATACTAGTGTCCTTTTAGTTACTTTTATTTTCATACTCCACATTATATTGCACATAATATGAAATAAAATTTTATTTAACTAAAAGGAAAACTTAAATCTAGTAATCCTTAAACAATATAATATCTTCTATCTCTTTTTATTTTTTTTTTGTTTAATTTTTTTTTTTTTTTAAATGATAAATATTTGATATAAAACATTGGTTTTTTCTTTTTTTTTTTTGTAAAAATAAACGTAATATACGGATATCCTAACAAATACCCCTAAGAATTATTTAAAAACGAAAAAAAAAAAAACAACTTTGTAATAAAATAAAAAGCTAGAAATGAACATCATGTGCGAAGAAGTTCGAACGAATAATAAAAAATTAGAATGAAAAAATCGAATGTAAAAAAAAAACAAAACTAAATAGGTATACCTAGTAAATTCATTCTTTTATTATCTATAACACATATATTGCTATCTCTTTCCATTTTTATTAGTTTTTTTTTCTCTTCTCTCAACATTTTGTTTTGGTTTACAAAATATCACACTATTACAGTTCCATGATGTGTGTACATTTGGTTCTTTTCCTGTTTTTTATTTATTGCAAGAAAGAGACAGAAAATATAATAATAATGTGTTATATGTGGAAAAAAAAAACAAAAACAAAAATATAAAAGAAAATTAAGGCGAAAGAAATTGTAAAAGTTGTGAAAATATTGTGAATATACGATTGGGAATATTGTGAATAGTGTAAAAGTTTTGTGACTGAATTAGAAAAAAATAAGATGAAAAAACAAGAAAAAAAAATAAAGAAAAGGAGAAAGAGAAAGAAAAATTTTTATTATTATTATTATTTTTGTTTTTCGTTTTTGTTTTGTTATTTATATGAGATTAAAAAGGGTAATGAACCTAAATGGATGATAATAAATTCTCTTGGTTTAATGATCTAATAAAGAATTTATGTTTTTTATTTTATAAAATTACATATATATATATATATATATATACATATATTTATGTATATTATATAATTATTATATAATAATATATTATGTGTTATAAGTACATGTTATATAATATGTAAATAAATATGTGTTAAATGTTAACAAAAAGAAAATGAAATAAAAGGATTATTTATATAAGTAATACAAATATATCCTATGTAAAATAAATTTAATAGGATTTTTTAATACTCTATACAGATGTATTTTATTTATTTTGAAGTTTTAATAAAAATAAAAATAAAAAATATAAATTAATTAAAATATAATACTTTAATATTTAGAAAAATTAAAAATAAACATATATGTAAATGTTTAAATTAATTATAATAATTTTTTATGTAACATTTATTTGTTATTTATAACTAAATATGTATGTACTTTATTAATATTGATAAGAATTTAATTAAGATATGAATTATTTTCTTTTTAAATTTATTATTTATTTAATAAAATACATTTTTATTTTTTTTTTTTATCCTTATTTTTTGTTCAATTTCTATAAATAATAACATTTATTTAGTGTTTACAAAAGACATTTTAAAAATTATTTCAATTAAATTGTTATCTTAATTAAAGTGTTAAAATATTTTGAAATAATACATTAATATCTTCACTTAATATCAACACTTCAGAATACAAAGAATATAAATCAGGATTAAAATCAAAGGTATTCTGAATTTAGTAATTTTAAAAGATCTGATTTTTTTCTTCAAGGTTCTAACTAAAAGCGTACCGCAAATATGAAAAAAGAATAATTTTATTTTGAAACGAGGAAGAGTGCAGTAGAGTAGACTGTGTCAACTCTGGGATACAAGTATGAACGTAATATATCCTGTTTCTATAAAACTTGATCATCTTTTAAAAACATTCAGATGTTGTAGTACCGAACTACAGAAATATATTTATGTAAATTGTGGAGTTGTATGACAGCTACCCGAATCTATTGCGCGTAGCTTCATTAAGTTCCAAGAGGTGCAAGAAGCCTGAACCGGCTGCTCTGGGCCAACCAAATTTTACAAAAGTTGTTGGCCTGTAACTCGACACCTCTTTACTAAATTGCAGGTTCCTAGCTTCAATAGACACTGAGTTATTCTCATTTAAACGGATAAGTTGTATGGCAGCTACCCGAACCCGTCGCACCACCACAACCAAATTTTTCAAAAGTTGTTGCCATAAAACTTGATCATCATTTGCAAGATTTCAGAAACCTAGCTTGAATAGATACTGAGTTATTTCTATATAAAGATAGAAGTTGTATGGCAGCTACTCGAACCCGCCGATCGAAAATGTTGGATTTAAATAGTAAAACTAACAATTTTGTAAAAGTGACATAAAAAAAATTTCAGTCTCCTAGCTCCTTTATTTTTTGAGTTATCGTGCGGACGGACGGACGGACGGACGGACGGACGTACATGGCTTAATCGACTCAGAATTCGATTCTGAGCCGATCCATACCTTTGACACTATATCTAGCTCGACTCCTTTAAGGTGTCACAAACGTAACGGCAAATTTATTATACCCTTGAACATAGTTCATACGGGTATAATAACGGTAAACGAAAGAATAACTAGAATCCTGAGGTATATACATATATTTAAAAAAATAGGACTTGTTTAATTTTAAGAGGCTGCAGCCTCAGAATCAGAGGAAGTCATGTACACAAATATTTTAAAACATATTTTTTTTATTTTTTTTAACAGCCTATTTTTGATTACAATTTCATCATTCTATCGTAAATATGTGTAGACGTTTTGTAAACAGAAAGATGAACAAACGGATAAAGTGAAACTAAAAATTTTTGAAAAATGTACTAAAAACTATAATTTAAAAAAAAAATAATTAGTAAATAATAAATCAGTTAGGAAAACCAATGTACTAAAGGTGTTTCGAAATCAATAATTTTCATTCTAGAATTTTTTTTTGGCTACCTATTTTTGTATAAAACTTTACTATTAAAATGTGAAACATAGACCGGACCGTTAATATAACAAGAAAATTCCAAACATTTAGGAACTGGTGTCATCGCCGCATTTTAAGACATCCGTTAGCCACGAATCATTTCGAGCAAAATCTTGTGACAAAAATCAAACCGATAAATGATTAAAATCTCAAAATCCAGTCGCGACAGTTGCATTAATATTATTATTTTCAAGATGTGCTTGATATCTTGAAAATAATAATATTAAAGCTACGATATTTATAATAATCGAATTACTACATTAAATTTAAATTTTGCTCCTAGTAGTATGCAATTATAATAAATTTCCTTTTTTAGAACATTTTTCAAACATGAAAGGAGCTTCGGCTTCCTAGTTGTTAAGCACGTAGCTTATTAACCGAAGGAGTGCGGGTTCATATCTTGCAACAGGTAACAAATTTTATTAATTAATTGAATACTGATTGAAATTAATTGAAAGAAATCCCCCTTGCTACCAAATCTAGTGTAAATATAAATATAAATAAAATAAAGTGTATATAAATTAATAGCAGTAGTCAACCTATAATGGCCTTAGTAGCCAATGTTTTTTGTAATATTGCAAGACCCTATGTGATTTGTAATATTATATAAATAAATAAATAAATGTAAATAAAAACTTGAAAAATTTGCTATTAGTTTCACTACGTCCGTCCGCCCGTTTGTTTGCACAACTTCTACACCGTTTAAGACAAAACAATAAAATTTTAAACATGGATAATAAATTATACATTTTTTTTTTATTAATATTTAAATTTACCGTTATGTGAAAACAAAATTTTGCTTTCTTCAAAACTCCGTAACGCTTTTAGATAGAACCTTGAAATTTTGGAGAACGGAAGTAGCATGAGTGCCCTCAGAAAATGTTTGGTACCACCCGCTGTTTAAAAGCTTTAAACTATAAAATTATCTTTTGGAAAATGACCGCCTTTGAAAACCGTTAGTTTTCATTTTACCTTGTTCATTTTAATTTACACAATTAAAGTAAATAAATAAATTTGCACAATTATTTAGAGGCCCAAGTGGCTGAGTGGTTAAGAACATGGCATTGTAAATTTTTCTTCACAAATTATCCATGCGATTAATTGTATAATATACGTAAGTATGTATATAATTTAAGAAACCTATAATGACTTTAGTAACCAATGGTATTAGCAATGTAACATAATCCTTTATGACTTTTAATATTAAAATACATAAATATAACATACAAAATAATTTTCCAATATTAATTGTCAAAACAATTTTGTATTTAATGATGTGAAAAAAATTTATTTGAATATTAATTACTATTAATAATAATTAAAAACAAACCTAATTTAATAAAAATTTATACTTAATTACATATTAATTATATTACTAATTATATACTAAAAGTGGAGTTTTAAATATCAAAAATCTTAACAGAAGTTTATAAAATTTGAAGCAAATTAATTAAAGAAATTTTAATTTATCTCAGGAAAATTATTTTTCTTTTCTTTTTCATGTAGTTTTTTTCTTGTAAAAAAAAAAAAATTATTATTAAAGAACATAAATTAAAAGAATTAAAACTAAAATGTAGCACAACTAAAGTTAACTTTAACTGGAAGAGAATTATAAAAAAGAAAATTTCCTGTTGAATCTCGTAAATAAATTGTATCAAACTTTTTACTTTTTTTTGAACAGTACTAACATATAAACTTAATGTTTATATTATTTTATTACTTGTTGTTTGAAAAATTACAGTGTTACCGTTTATTAACTAATATTTTCTTTTAGCATGTTCTGTTAATGTTTAGTTTTTAAATAAATGTTTTTGTTATTTTTAAATAACAATCAAATTTTATTTTAATAATTTTAAGGAATTTAAAGTTTCCTACGAAATTTTAGTAAAAAACATATTATGTATTTCGAAAACTTGTTTTAAATTTTAATTAAAAATTGTTTAAAAAATTTAGTTATTCTTTCCCTTTAGATTATTTCAAAGTTCTTTTATTATTTTGGTTTGAAGAGATATTTACTACTAGAAAATTTAAAGTAGCATCAATAACAATTTTATTTTTTCGCAACCATATAGTGTTGAATTGTTTATTGTTAATCATAGTGTTGAATTGTCTCAAGAAGCTATGAGCAACCTTTTAGATCTGCATTCCTATAATTAGATATATTTCAAAATGCACCTCCTTGAAAAAAAAAAAGAAAAAACTTTAAATTACAGCATCAATGTCAAAAGTCTAAAGTCAAAATTAGAATTACTTATAAATAGTATTAGATCATCAAATTAATACTATACTGTATGGCAATTAAAAAATCATCAAAATAGAAATATTTTTACTATGTTTAAATTAGAAAATGAAACTAAATTATTTAATATAAAAGAGGAAATAACAAAAAAGAAGAAAAATAAATGGTAACACTTTTTATAAATTAAACAAGTATTTTAACATTAATAAAGTATTAAAGTTTTGTAAGAAATTTATTTTTTAATATTTTTTTTTTTCTGGTTTTTAATTATATTTGAAGATACCTTAAATAAATCGAAAGAAAAACTTTTAATCCCAGATTCAAGCAAATAAGAAAAAACACTAAAAATTTAAATTTGTTTTTTTTTTTTTTTCTTTTTTAACTTAAATAATAAACTAAGTAAATGTAAAGACACCCGAATACACAAGTCTATGTAGAACTATTGTATACAATTATAATTATGATCTTCTGCTACTTAGAAAGTTTTAAAAAAAAAAACTTTTAGAAAACTTTATAACAACCATGTTTCCATATTCTTTCACAACATATAAAAATATACATGCATATATATAACTAAATATATACAAAATTAAAAACTTGTATATTATATATTTATATTATACAGTTATATACAAAATAATAAAAACTTAAAAATATTTTAGAATACTTTTCCTATTAGTTATCATATTCCATCTTTCCAACTTATATCTTTTCAGAAAATTCCCATCAGAACTTTAGCTCTGTTATTCTAAAAATTGACTAAAATTATCTTCATTGGCACACCTAGCTATGTTCTTCAGTATAGAAAACCGCGATAGAAAACAAAACGGAGAATAAAAAAGATAAAATCATTAGAAATTTTTAGAAAAGACAAATACCATCTCTCTGTTTGGGTAATATTCTTATACCAGTTCATTCCTTTAAAAATACAGTAAACCCTTTTTCAGAACAAAGATTTTTTAAAAAGGAGAGTATACATTAAAATAAAATTAAAAATTAAAAACCAAGGTAAAATTATTAGAAATTAAAGACTTCCACACCTACATTATAGAAACTCTTTTTTGCACCTTCATTAGAAGCTCTAAAATAGTAAGAAACAAAAACATATTGCTGAACTTTTGCATGCAACTGTATATCTAAACATAAAGGAACACAATACACATCTAAAAATACAATAGCTTAAAACAAATTTAGAGAAGAAAATAAAATATTAAATTTAGTTTTTTTCTTCATTTTCTCAACCACAGATGATAAATTGGTGTAGAAGAAAAAAGAAAATTTTATAGAGGAGTCGGAAAAAACGAAACAAATAAAAAAGTTCCAACCACCAAAAACAAAAAAATAAAACCATCATTAGAAAATTGAAAATTTTATATATAATATATGTATATAATAAATCGAATTATTCATTTATTGAATACATTTCGATTCATCAAAAATTATTATAAATGCTAACGTCAACAAATTCAATTGTAAAATTCCAAAAAAAAAAAGTAAACTTATTCTATACTACTTTTTCCATTATATTTTTCCATTCATTCTTGACTATTTGTTTTTTTTTGTTTTTTTTTTTTTCGAAAAAAATTCTAAGAAAATTTTTAATATGAAAAAGTTTTTCTTTTCATTCTTCCAATAAATAAGAAATTTGTTATCTGCTTGTACTTTAAATATTTAAATGCATCATCTGCAGTTTTTATTACTATTAAACTATATAATTAATTATTTAGATATTGTCACCGCAATGAATTATTAATTAATTTTTTACAAAACTAAATAGTTTTTAGTTTCTAATAGTTCATTTTAACATAAAAAAAAACGAGGAAGAATACAGTTGGCTTTGTCAACTCTTAGATACCCGTACGAACCGTTAGTATATTCACAGCCTGTCACTCTGCTTACAATATTATTTTTTTAATATTTTAGTATTTTAAAATAATTTGGGTGAATTTTATAATTTCTAGAACTATGGGTTGTAGATATATTCAAACTATATGTTTATACATTCTTCTACAGCAAATTCTAACCTTCCACATAACGATTATCAATCCAAAACTTTTTCAAATATTCTATAGCACCATTTAATACTAAGCGGTAAATATATATTAAATTTACTTAGTACAAAATAATAAATATAATTTTGTGCGAATTATATAATTATATTATATTATATTATATTTAAATATTCCATTGACAGAATAATTTCTTATAAGTACAATAAAATACATATATGTATGTAAATACGGCGCTATATAATATACATCTATACTATTATCATTCATTCACTAGCGACATATACGATATATTGTAAATAAACATGATATTATATAAGTATGTATATATATCAATATCATATAAATAAAAATTCTTCAAGCAACCGTTATGTTGTTTATATAATTACATTTTTTTGTACTACGCATTATATCCTCAACAATTTCAAATTATCGAGTAAAACAAAATGCAAAAAATTAGTTAAAGAAATTTGTTAGAAAATTTGAAAAAATCAAGTAACTCTTTCGTCAATTATAAAGTAACCCTATATTATTAAAAAAAGTTGTTAACAGAAATAAGAGTATAATGTTGGAGCTTTAATTTTTGTGTATTACTTCAAAAAAGTTTTAACAGGTGTTCAAGTTACAGGTGTTTAAAAATTGGAAATTTTCAGTTTTTGACCTCTTACAGCTCGTAAACGGAGGGTGATACAAAAAAAATTTCTGAAATGACTCATACTTATTTTCAAAGATCTAACTTCTGTCAAAACTTCAAGTTTCCAAATTAAACCGTTTAGAAGATAGAAGGGTTAAAGGATTTTGCAAAATTTTAGTTTCGCATAACGGTAAATTAAGACACTGTATGCCACAAAAATATATTTATTGTATATACACTTTTAAAGCTAATAAAAGTAGTAATCGTTTGGCGTTTTCAAAATGAAGATATACCTTATACAACTTGTGCTATAATAATTTAAATATAGAGCTTTTTTGAACCTTTGGAGAGCTGTAGCTCCGTAACGGGTGGGGTACAAAAAAAAGTTATTAAAAATAAAATTAATATTTTTGTGAGATCTATCAGCAGTTAAAATTTCATAGCTCTATTTCAAAAAAAATGTGGGGATCTAAAAGTTAGGTGTTCGAGAGCTACCCTAAGGCTTGGTCCAAACTCAACCAAAAAAAATAGGGAACCTACAAATTACTCCCAGAATATTTTGTGTAAATTTCAAGATTCTAGCTTTCTTAGTTTTTGAGTTAGCGTGTTGACGGACGGACGGACGGACATGGCTCAAAAGTCTTAGAATTTTTTTCTGATCAGACCCATACCTTTGAAGGTATATCTAGCTCGCTTATTTCGAGGTGTTACAAACGGAGGAGTAATTTTATTATACCCGATCCTATCGTACGGGGATAAAGAAAGAAAAAAGAAAATTAAAAACGAAAAATTTTAATTTAAATAATATTTTATATAGAAAATTATGAATATTTTTAAATTAGGAAAAATCGAATTTACAGTCAAAGAACGAACACTATTTTTCAAAAACGCAGGAAAATTCCGTTTTCGAATTGCGAAAATTAAAAAAAATTACAAAAAAAAAATTTATGTTTTATTAATCTTTTATTTCCGGACACTGATCCAGTTGAACTGAGATACATATATCTAATTTATATGTATAAAAAATTTTACAGGTGTAAGAAAAATAACATTCCATATACTCTTATCTGCTATCGACTCTTGTCAGCTACCTAAAATATATCTTCCAGCTATTTGAAAAATTTCACACTATATTTATTTATTTATTTATTTATATTCAGGTACCGTGGTACATAAATATGCCAGGTAGCTATAGCCCCTGTTTCCTGATACGAATGTGGGGTGTACGTCATATTATGATATATAAAGTATTTATATATTGCGATATATGAATTTTTTTTTTTATATTATAATTATTGTACCCAGCCGGGAATCGAACCCGAGACCTCTCATTCCCTTATGAATGAGAAGCGGTGCCTCAACCATTGCACCAATGTCTGAATACCACACTATAGACCTCATATAGGATTCAATTTAATGAAAGAAATTAATAAAATGGAATATCAGGTCAGATAAAATAAATAAACCAAAAATATATTACATAAACCCCAATAATATGTAAACAATAAATTTACAAACTGAAAAAAAAAAAAAAAAATGCGGACATGGCACACTTTAAACAGATTCTCTTTACAATTTTAAATAACGAAAACATTAAAAAAAAAAACGATAATGAAAGAAAGAATTTTATTTTGTATAATTTCTTGATTTTTTTTTTTATTTATATTTTTTACATTTCTTCATTATTATTTTAAAAATTTATATAATAATTCTTATTCATTATTTCTTCAGTAAATCAACATAAAATTAAATTAATTTAAAATTTACAATAAAGAATAAAAAAAACTTTTTTCTAGAAATTCAAAAATTTATTTTAATTTAGCATCCTTTAAGTTTGACATAATTTAAAAAATTTTATTATTTTTATTCAAATTTTTGAAAAATATTAACTACGAAATTTTTTTATATTATTCATATTCTTTTTTTTAAACAATCAACTGTTCTCGTTCCACATACCTAGAAAATTTCTTTCACTGTTTTATTATTTTAATTAAAATTATTATTTAAAAGCATTTAACGCACAAGATATTTTGACCAGAAAAAACTGACTGAATTTTACAAACAAAATTCAGTCATTTTTTTTTTTCTTTTAAAAATAATCTTTTTATAAATTCACGTAATTATTTTAAACTAGAATTTTAGTACATAAAATAGTATAGTTTGGAAAATTAGTTTAGTTAAAATTTATTTTTTTACAACTTCAATATAAAATGAGTTTTCTTTTATTCTAAAAATGGTTATAGAAAGATACTCTTTGAATTTACTGACCTATTTTTATTAAAGTCAATATAATTTGTTTTTAAATCATGACACTTTTACTTGCAATGTTAATCATGATTAACTATTTTTGGCGAAATGATTTTCTTTACTTTAGTTTTTTTTAATGGGAGTTAATGGAAATCATTGAAAGACACTAAAGTGGAGGACAATTCTTTTATCAACAAGTGAGATTTTTACCCACTAAACAGCATGGATTGTTTCAATTGATAATTTTTCTAAGGTAAATCAAAATAAGAAAGTGCAAAAAGTGCTGGTATTAGCATTTATTATCTTTATCATATTACTCAGTATGGCAATTCTTAAAATGTTCATTTTCCGCATTGTCCACATACATATCAAAGTTGGCAATATTATTTAAGTTGACAGTTATTTATACTGGGTATTTTTCTTTTTCGCATCAGATCAGAGTCAGAGCAGTCAAGCAAAAAAATTTTATGCTTTGATTATCCAGATTATCCATTTTGTGTTTCTTCGGAGTGTGCTCAGAGCGCAATCTGTGAGCTCGTAAAAATTTCTCAAATTTCACAGAGTTGTCAAAAAATAAAACATCAAATTAAGAATAACATAATAAAAACGTCATTAATTTTTTTACATAAATTAACTTTGTTTTATATTACTATATTATTACATTTAAAATAATGAAATAAAATAAAAAATAATGACGTTAGAAAATAATTTGGATAAAAATTAACAATTTGTGTTCTAAGCGTTTCTTTTTTTCTAACTCAGAGCTGTCAGAGTTCAGATAAAAGTTTGCTCTGAGCATTATTTGCTGTGAGCGTTCGACATCTGCTCTGAGCATTGATCTGATGAGAAAAAGAAAACCGCCTACTGTAAAAATTTTTACTAATCAAAAAAATCATTTATCAAAGAATTACAAATATCACAAATAATTCTACAAAAATAATAAGCTTAAGCAATCTTTTTCGTTTCATCCGTTTTTCTTATTTTGTAATCCTATTATCAAACATTCTTTTAAATAATTTCTATCATTTAAAACTTAGGTTCATAAATATCTGTCAACTTAATATACATCATACTCGTATTAAAGAAATAATTAGAATTTTTTTCGTTTCACTTTTTTTTTTTGACACATTTTAATTTGAAAACTATTATATAAAATAAAAATCAAAGAAAATTTTCCATTTTTAATCCTACCATTTTTAAATTTTCCATTTACTGCATTTTAATTCCTATTTTTTTTTTTTTTTGTTTTTAATTTGAGATTATTCTATTATTGACTTACACTATCATCGATCCATTTCCTTGTGGTTTGGCCTCATTTCATAATTGAAATCCTTTTTGCTTTTTTGTTTTTTTTTTTATTAAAATTTTAAAAAGAATTCCAGTACATCTGTTCTGATTCCGCTTATTCATTTTATGATTAAAAACTTAATACAAATAAAACAAAAAAAAAATCTATACAAGTATATAAAAATGATATTTGCAATTTCTTCAACACTACAGTATACTATTCAACAACATAATAACAACTTATTCAACAGAGAACCAAAAAAAACAAAAACACGAGATGAGCGGCGGATTAATAACCAAAGATTTTAATATTCATTTTTTTTTTTTATTTTCATAATTTTCTTTTCAAAGATTTCACCTACCAGATGTCGTTAGTATTGTTAGAGAGAAAAAAAATAATGACGAAAAAAAAGAAAAATAAAAATGTAAAAATAAAATTAATTATAAAAATCCGGTCAAGTGAAAGAGAAAAATATTTTTTTTTTTTTATATTTAAAAAATGATACGAAAAAAAAAACAAGAATAATTTTCTGATTTCTTAACTTTGGAATTAAAAATACAGAAAAATGAAGATGGTGGCACTGTAATTGACAAATATAAGGTAATGGTACTCATGTTGATGATGATGAATATAATGATGCAAAAGAATATTTCAAATATTATATAGTCTTAAAATTAATTGATTTTGAATTTAAAAAACAGAAAAATATTATAATTCACTATGAATAATTATAATTTTCTAATAATTAATAATGGTCAATCATATATTATGTCATATTAAGATATATTTTAAGATAATTAAGATAAAATTTAATTAAATAAAACAGATTTATTTAAATACAGTAAATGGAAAATTTTAGTTCACAAGTAATAGCAAGTTCGATTATAGAAGATCATTTAAGATGGAAGTAATTATGGCCCTAAAAAACATAATTTTTGATTTTCATAGTCATAAAAAATGAAAAGAAGCTGATTTTGATAGTCGTTATTTATGAATATATTCATTTAAAACGTCAAATTTTCTCATTTTGACATTGTTAAATGAGTGGTTGTAAAAATGAATTTAGGAAAAAATTATGAAATATTTTATTTATATTTATGTGACTATAGGCATTTTTATAAGCAACCTATGACTATACGATAGCATAGGGTGCAAGAAAGCCCACT
Organism: Poecilobothrus nobilitatus; assembly: GCA_947095535.1. NCBI lineage: Eukaryota > Metazoa > Arthropoda > Insecta > Diptera > Dolichopodidae > Poecilobothrus > Poecilobothrus nobilitatus. Next base: position 236,636,472 of record OX352773.1, on the reverse strand, counting down.
ATTTTGTGAATTAGAAGTCGTTCCGACATGATTTAAAAAAAAAGGTACTCACCGATTTTGTAATAAAATTTATGTAAACATGATAAAAAAAAATAAAAAAGTTTAACTTTTAAACCCACCCCAAAAAACAGAAGCCAAAAACTAAAGAGACACTTTTCGGAACTTTTTTTAATTTTTTTTCTATTACATAGTATTGGGAACTACGTTTTTTAAATCATATTGGTCCGAATTTTTGCTCTCAAGATACGGACCCTTCTCCAAAATAACAGCAGGTATTTTTTGAAGTCAGTATTTTTTGTTCTCATTATGCAGACAATATTATTTAATAATTTACGAGCACTTAATTTTTTACTTAGGTATATAGCCAAAATCACAAAATAAGAAAGTATTGCCGGTTTAAAAAAAAAATATAAATCATTTTAATTTTAAATTCCATTTCATTTTCAACCCCACTATCGAAATCGCAAAAAATTATTAAAATGAAATGAAATTTTTCATTTTCATTTCTATGAAATGACTATCGAAATCAGCTCCTATATGTAAATCAAACCTTAGAAAAAAAAGTTTGGTTGCTTTAAATTAATATTAAATTTTATATTTTAACTGTTTAATTACCATTCCCGAAGAATCATCGATAGAGAATGATGGAGAAACCAAACCAAAATTTTCACGTATAGAAGTTAAGTATCTTTTGATGTCGTTCATAAATGGTAATAGTGGCATCCTTTATGTTGAGCACGTAAAACTATTAGCCTATGATATATTTTTCATATATTAGTAAATTATGTCTTGATATATTTGCCTAATAGACACTGTATAACTGCATAACAAATATGATTTTTATAAATCCGCTATGAAAAGCTAATCAGTGCTTAATTTTGAATTTCAATATACATTTGAAAGAAATATTTTAGTATATCTGGAGTATTCCGTGCTAAATAAAATCTCCAAGCGTAGATGAAGCATAAAAATGACTTCGGAAATTCATTGAATAAACATTGGAGAAAAACATTTAAGACGTTCCAGACATATATTATACCTGTTTTATAAACTTTTGAAGATTAAAAAGTATCTTCTAAATTACATTCTAAAACAACATAATCTATTTGGGAAAAACGGAAAAGAAAATTAATAAATATTATGTTCCATAAATAAAAAAAAAAATTCAATTACTTGTAAAATATGTAATAATATATAAAATGTTTAAAAATTTCAATTTTACTTAAAACCAATCTACTCATAATCTTTTATTGCAATAGATCTGTAAAAAATCTTTTTTTGTTGAAAACTCTAAAATTATTTTTTTCTGAAATCGAGTTATTTAAATGCCAGATACACCAGCTCTTATAATCTTAGGATTAATGACAAAAAAACTAGTTAATCTTCGTAAATTTAAAGAAATTACTTTTATGATTTTCATACTATTATTGCATCTCTAGAGTTTATAATAAAATGCCAATGAATATCAGCAAAGCTTCGGATTCTATTAACAAAATTAAAATCTGGCTTGTTTTTCATTTAATTTAAAACTTGTTTAGGAGCTATTGTTGACGATAGAATGAGTTACTTATTATTGAACTGTTTTTGTTAACTTAACATTAGGTAATCTATTTTGTACTTTAAAGCTTATTACTTTCATATTTATATTGAATGTTTTATTATTCATAATTTTCATAATTTTTGCCATATTTATAAATTTAAAGTTAAATTAATTTTTTTCTCTTCTTCTTTTTTTTTTTTTTTTATTTGTTTTCATTTAAATTTGAACTATATTTCTATAATCCCACTACACATTAATCTAATAAGAATTTGTTAAAGTTTTGCATATATGGTCATTCAAAACTTGCTTTCATCAAGCGACTGAATGCCATCACTGTTTTTTCTATTTTAAACATTATTTTTAAGTTGTAATCTTTATACCTATTTATAGAGTAATAAAATAATTATTAAAAAAAAAATTTTCTTTATTCAAAAATTTATCACTCGATTTTCAATCTCCACCTTATACATATTTGTTTTTACAGAAATCTTTCTATTTTGTAGATGCCTGTACAATATGCTACATGTTATAGGCAAGAAAAATTCATAAAATCTATTTACACTAAATAAAAAAATATTATTTTTAATGTAATGAAGCAGTCCTAACCTTAACTATTTTCAAAAATTATTAAGACAGACTTTGCTATAGAGAATAGTTCCTCTACCGGTTTAAAGCTTTTACCATTTACCATTAAATAGTAAAAAATTAACAAAAATGTGCGGAAGCAAATATGTACCAATACATATATGTGTTTCTTCGTGTTTTTCTATATATAATTTATTCACTGTTAACAATTCTAATATCTAATACAAATACGAAATTATTTTTTGTGTGTATCATTTAAAATACATAACAAAAAGAAAAATAAATAAAAGCACGCGAGCTAACACCAATGTACATCACTCCATTTGTTTTCTAGTCTATACTCTATAATAGTCAAATGTATGTTGTAAATTCTAATACAAACAAGGTAGAATGTAAACCAACGGTTTTTAAAAGCGCACATTTCCAAAACTCAATAAAAGCTGTTTAGAAGTGTGACTTGCACAAAAATTTGAAAATTTCATGTAATACGAAAAAATGTGAAAATAGGACATTTTTGAAATTTTGAGGGGCCGTAAGTCCGGAATCCTACACAACTAAAAAAAGCCGTTAACACACGTAAAAATATATTATTGAACCTTTAATTTTCATGTCTTGCCGAAGAAAAATGTTCACACGTGCCTAAGTTGCAGGTGTCTGAATATAGCAAATATTCAATTTTTGAAGCGTAATAACTCTTAAAGAGGGGGCGCCACCAAAAAATTTTCTGAGGAAACGTATACTAATTCTAAAAGTTCTTTCTTGTCTCAAAATTGCAGGTTCCTATCTAAAGGCGTGCCGGAGTTATGAAAAACGAAATTTCATGCAAAATGTGGTTTTCAGATAACGGTAAATTTAAATAGTAAATTACAAAATATTACATAATTTTGATATTGTTTTATATAGATAATAAAATTTTCGATCTTCTGGCGGTATTAGATTGCAAAACTATTACGTAGAGCCTGAGATATATACCTCTGAAAATGGGGCTTTTTCGAAATTTTGAAGAGCTGCAACTTTGGAACCCTCTACAACTAAAATAAACCTTTAACACACGTAAAAATATATTACTGTAGCTTTAATTTTTATATCTTGCAGAAGTAAAAGTGTACAGGTTCCTAAGTTACAGGTGTTTAAAAATAGCAAATTTTCAATTTTTAAGCCCTAATAGCTCATAAACAGGGGGTGGTCCAAAAAAATTTTCTGAGCAAACTTATACTAATTCTAAAAGTTCTTTCTTGCCTCAAAATTTCAAGCCTCTATCTAGAAGCGCGCCGGAGTTATGAAAGTAGAAAAATCATGCAAAATTTGGTTTTCACATAACGGTAAATTGAAATACTAAATTTAAAAAAATTGTATAATTTTGATACTAATTTATAAAGATAAAAGAAATACCTTTCGAATTGCTTTTTCAGATTGAAAAAATCTTAAGCAGAACATAAGATATATGCATTTAAAAATAGGGCTTTTTCAAAGTTTGAGAAGCTGTAGCTCCGTAATGGGTGGGGCTACATAAAAAAGTTGTTCCACAAAATTATTTTTTTTATGAGACCTACCCATGGTTAAAATTTTTTTTCTCTATCTTTAACGGTGTAGAAGTTTTGTAAACAGACGGACGGACGGACAGAGTGAAACTAATAAGCACATTTTTTCAAAAATTTTTTGGAAATGTGCTAAAAAGAAGTATCCAGCAAAAAGACTCATACTCTCACACTATTGTTCGAATCTCTACAAACCGCAAAACCAACATCTACGCAAAAATTTAAGAACATTCTCCATAGGAATTCAAGTTTGCACTAAAATTAGAATAACGTTAGTCGATTAAAATTTATAAGATTTTTGAATCACATGTATGACGAATTTTAAGTTACCGTTTACCGGTAATAGAAAATATTCGGTAATAAAGGAACTATAGGTACTATGAAGTTTAACAAAGACATGATTTTAAGAACAAATTAAAAAAAAAAACAAGTAAAAGTAACAGTAAGTCGATGTAACCGACTTATTTATACCCTACACCTAAAAAATTCAAATTAAATTAAAAATCCATAAGTTATTTTAGTTAAGTATTTAATATAACTAAGCTAAAAAAATAAATGTTTTTACAACCTTTGTACAAAATTTCAGATTTCTATCTTTATTAAATTCGAAAATAAGCTTCTTAGGTCTTGGGAAATGTGTGAAGGCACGCGGACCACCACCCCAATTCATCTCAAATTTTAGAGACATCAACAGGGTAGAATATTCTTATATCAAATTTTAAGTTTATATATTTATTAATTTCGAAGATATGCTTGTTTGGTCTTGGGAGTTGTGTGGCAGATACCCGAACAACCATTCTAATTCATCTTAAATTTTGGACAAATGAGGGATTCAGGAAACAACACCCTAGTACCAAATTTGAAGTTTCTATCTTTATTAATTTCGAAGATATGCTTGTTCGGTTTTGGGAGTTGTATGGGAGGTACCCGAACGACCACTCCAATTCATCTCAAATTTTAGGTAAATCAGGGATTTAGGAAACAGCACCCTCGTATCAAATTTGAAGTTCCTATCTTTATTAATTTCGAAGATATACTTGTTCGGTTTTGGGAGTTGTATGGGAGGTACCCGAACAGCTACCCCAATTCATCTCAAATTTTCAACAAATAAGGAATTCAGGACACAACACCCTAGTACCAAATTTGAAGTTTCTATCTTTATTAATTTCGAATATATGCTTATTCGGTTTTGAGATTTGTATGGGAGGTACCCGAACAGCCACTCCATTTCATCTCAAATTTTAGGCATATCAGGGATTCAGGAAAACACACCGTCGTACAAAATTTTAAGTTTCTATCTTTATTAATTTCGAAGATATGCGTATTCGGTTTTGGGAGTTGTATGGGAGGTACTCGAACTCATGGTCCGATTTGGCCCATTTACAATCCCCGCCTTACCTTAGTCATTGTTAACCTACAGTATAAATTTCATCAAGATAGCATCATTAGTTTTTGAGTTATCGTGCGTACGGACGGACGGACGGACGGACATCGCTAAATCGACTCCTGAGGTGATCCTGATTCAGAATATATATACATGTCTATACCTAACTCGCTTCCTTTTGGTGGTTAACACCATACATATGGTGGTAAACACCATACCAAAGTTAATATACCCTATACTTAATGTGTAGGGTATAAAAAGGTTAATCTTAATTAAAGAATCAAAATGTATATTTTTAATTAAAAGAAATACATGTAATCAATTAACCTAAACAAAAAACAAAAACATTGTATAACAGTTTGTATAAATTCACACCAATAATTTTCAATATAGTATAATTAATATGTATATATCGTAGTTGTACCTATATATTTAATTTAAATAATATAAAAATTTTTAAAAATTTTGTAAATCATAAAATTCATGTAATGCACATATACTATGTACATATACTTGTATTATTGAAACATTTTAATCACATTATTTTTATATTTTAAAAAAAAATCCAATATCCATTCAAAATTTAATAATACTTTTTTTTTTTTCTTGTAATTTGCAATAAAGTAGGTAATGTAATACAAAGAATAAATAAATAGGTAAACATGACATTACATAAATAATAAATAATCAATAATATTAATTGAAAAACAGGAAAACCAAAAATTACAATTTAAAAATTTCACAATTTTAATAAATGAATATCATCAATTATAATTTTTCAACAGGTGCATTTGTATATTTAAAAAAAAATATCGTCTATAGAATTATCAAAAATGAAAAAAAAAAACCTTTAGCTTCCCGCACTCCTATGTAGTTTAGTTTAAATTCCTATAGAAGACATATTTCGTCTTATGGAAATTTATTTGTAATACGAATATATTGCAAATATATGGAATCAATTTTACATAAAAAAAATTAAAATCGGAATAGATATACCTTTAACTTACAATAAAACTTTTTTTGCCATGTTCTTTCATAAAAACCTTAAAACATTTTCTATTGGTTAACAAAATTTTCCTTTGCTCAAATAATACTAAAGATCACTTAACCTATTATTTTATCAAAAGTGCTGATGATGTTTAGTGGATTAAAATCCCTAACGCTAATACAAGAATCGGAATTACTCGGATAACGGAATAATCTTTAAGCGAACTTTAACAACGAAAATCATAATTTTAAGACTATTTTAAAATATTAATGGCATTTATTAGATAGCACTTTTACAAAATTGAATTTTGTCGAGAATTGAATTTCAGAACCTTGCGTTAAAAGATCATTTAACTTATTATTTTATCAAAAGTGCTGATGATGTTTAGTGGATTAAAATCCCTAACGCTAATAGAAGAATCGGAATTACTCGGATAACGGAATAATCTTTAAGCGAACTTTAACAACGAAAATCATAATTTTAAGTCTATTTTAAAATATTAATGGCATTTATTAGATAGCACTTTTACAAAATTGAATTTTGTCGAGAATTGAATTTCAGAACCTTGCGTTAAATGAAGTTTTTCTACAAATCTTAGAATACACCTATAGTGTTACCTTAAATCTTAACTGGTATGTTTGTGTATTAAATAGGGATTGAATAAGGTTGTGTAATACAGATTTTGCGTTATTAAAAAAAAACAATCTTAAATCTCTATAAGGCCGAGACCAATATAATATGCAATAGAAAACACACTCTTTCATAATATATCAAGTTTTAATAAACTTGAATAAATAAAGTTTTACAAAATGAGAAGATATTCAATAGACAAATATTAAAATATAAAATCATTTTGATATGAATGAAAATTAAATAGTGTTAAAATTGATTTAATTTCAAAATTGATAATTAAAAAAATCTATAAATTGTATATAGGTATAATATTCAATTTTATTGATTGAATTTTTGTTTAACATAAAAATTTATTTTAAATTGGAAATAAAAACAGGTGTGATAAAATCAATCTTCGAGGTATTTATGTTATATTTTACTTTAGTTAAAAAAAAAACAATTTTTTTAATAATAATTAGTTTAAATGAATAAAATTTTATTAAATTTATATAAACCTCAAGAAAAAAAAAAAAACGATTTAAATATTTTATTAAATTTATTTTAATTGCTTTAATAAATTACTAGATAAACCCGACGTATCATACACCATTCTGGTAATCTATAGATATAATAATGGTTAATAATACTGGTATGTTAGTAAACTAGAAATAATATTGGTTTTTTGTCACTTAACTTTTTATTGAAATAAGAAGAAATATTTTTTTGTTCTAATATAGTTTTTATTTATCTTAAAAACGTTTTTTGAGAACTATCTACCCTTCATCAGTAAGAATACTTATTATAAATAAACATAAAAAGGTAGATAACAATACTAAGAAAACTAAAGAAAAATTTTATAGTTGGGGTTTGTTTCTTCCGTTTCGAAAGAAAAAAAAAATATATGTATGTGGTGCGCATACTGTAAGTATTAATAGTATTTCATTCACAATCATAATAATCCCCTTTTCCGGTATATTTATATCCATAGATATAGTATGCCTATGCAAGATTTTGAAATTTCGGGATTTTGATTTTCGGAATTTCGTGGATTTCAATTTTCGGGATTTTGATTTTTCGGGATTTCGTAATTTTGGGGTTTTATTTTCAAGATTTTGAATTTGATTTTCGCGATTACGTACCTAACACTAAAAATTTACAAAAGTGACATATTGAAATGTTTATATCGTAAGTTTCACTGAATATTTTTTCAATCTAAAAACGTCAAATAAACGGAAATCATTTGCAGCTTTATAAATTGACCCTCACATTTTTCACACACTTATAAATAAACTTGTAAAATGTTGTGACTTCTAACTTCTTTGATGATGTATTTCAGGAATATTAGCTCAGGAGTAAAAATTTTGTCTTCTCTCCATTTAAGAGCTATTTTAAAAATAGAAAATTCGCTTTTATATACTCCAGAAACTTTGACATCTGTAGAAATTTTTTAATAGTAAAATTCTAAAAAATTGTTGTAATAGTTTTAAAATGCTTTATGTTATCATTTCAAAAAAGTGCAGTTATAAAAACTCTTGGTTTTAAACATTGCCTTCTTAATTTATTGAAATTAAAACTCAATCTTCAGAGTTAAAATTAGTCTCTGGGTAACTTGCAATGATTGAACATTTGAGAAAACTAATTTTAAAAGACTTTTGAATATTTGTTTGTCCAGTACTAATTTTTGTAGTGTTCATCAGAGAAAGAAGTTCCTTTATAATCCATTAACTCATTACATTTTTCGTTAACTTTATTTTCAATTTAAATATAAATTTGAGACTAGATTAAATAAAACAAAAATCCATATTAATTTTAACTTACAAGTATTGGCTATAATTATAACATTTATATTATGTATGTATAAAAATATTTTTTATGGCAAGTTTTTTAGCTATATTTTTATTTGTGGATTTTATTAAATATTAAATAGAGAATAATGCAAGCACAATGAAAGTACAAAATTATGTAAAAATACATAAGGAAAAACTTGTTTTTTTTTGTTTTGCTAATGCGAGATTAAAAGTTCATCACCGTACTTATTTAATATCGAATCAGACGACTAGAAATTATTAAGCGACTAATGTCATTTCTGATAGGCGCTGAAGCGATATTTTCATATTGACGCGAATGATATGTCAAATGTATTATGTGTGGTATTTCTGAAAGACTTTACCTGTAAGACTTTTAGTCACTGCAAAATTTTCGTACGATCAATATCGCTTTTTTATTTTCATTATTATTAAATAAATATTTTTGTTAAAATTTATAGTAATATAGAGATGTTTTTTAATCTAAAAGTAAAATTAAACATAAAAATAAAATATAAGATCCTTTTTGTCACACAATTTTGATTTTTTGGAGGATAAAAATATGTATATGTTAATATAATGAGACCGTAAAGCTACCTACGCCATTGAAAGTACGCAATAATAATTTTTGATTTAAGTACGTACTTATGCTTGGAACATACTATAAGTATATACTTAACATAGTAGGAGTTGGAAATGTTTTTAATGTCAAGATAGCAGAGTCTACATTTTCAAAAATATTTGCTGATATTTTCAACGTTTTTCCAAGAAATATCTACAATGAATTAATAAAATTTCTAGATAGCGAAGGAAAACTTAAAATCAAGAGCTACTTTTTTATAAAATATGATTTATAAAAAATACAACATAAAATATAAATAATATACAAAGAAACAAAAACTTTCATTGTTTATGGTCATAATTCAAAACAATTGTCATATGACAAATTTCATACTACTTTTTTTGAAAAGAAGTATACTTATACATATGTACTATCAACATAATAATATGCTTCATCACGGATATTATAGAAAGTACATAAACTCATAGACATATGACGCGATTATCTTTTGTATCACTTCGCTCGAGCGTTTTTGGAAAAGAGAGTGATGATGCAATTTATTAATGTTACAATAATTCACTCCTATGTTTAAAACTTTCAAAGCTTTGTTTAAATTTAATGTTAATGTTAATACTATTATTTTCGTTTTATTCAAAAAGTAAAGAGAAATTTATAAGGCAGAAGTCATGTCAAAGACATTTTTTCACATCTATTTTGTCTTATTTGTATGATAAAATAATTACAGCTTTAATAATATGTAAAATTTCTTAACTATAAATCAAGAAAAAAGTCAAAAAAAATTATTTGGTACTAATAAATACTAAAATATATTTAGATACTAATTTATAAAAAGTTAGCTTAATAGAAGAATACAGTTGCCTTTGTCCACTCTTAGATACCCGTACGAACCGTTAGTATGTTCACAGCCTGTCACTTTGCTTACAATATTATTTTTTTAATATTTTAGTATTTTAAAATAATTTGGGTGAATTTTATAATTTCTAGTACTGTTGGTTGTACATATATTCAAACTATATGTTTATATGTACATTCTTCTAAAGCAGATTCTAACCTTCCACATAACGATTATCAATCCAAAACTTTTTCAAATATTCTATAGTACCATTTAATACTAAGCGGTAAATGTATATTAAATTTACTTAGTACAAAATAATAAATATAATTTTAAATATTATAGGTATTATATTATATTTAAATATTCCATTGACAGAATAATTTCTTATAAGTACAATAAAATACATATATGTATGTAAATACGGCGCTATATAATGTAAATATACACTCTTATCATTCATTCACTAGTGACATATACGATATGTAAATAAACATGATATTATATAAGTATGTATATATATCAATATCATATAAATAAAAATTCTTCAAGCAACCGTTATGTTGTTTATTTATGTACATTTTATTGTACTACGCATTATATCTTCAACAATTTCAAATTATCGAGTAAAACAAATGCAAAAAATTTGTTGAAGAAATTTGTTAGAAAATTTGAAAAAATCAAGTAACTCTTTCGTCAATTATAAAGTAACCCTATATTATTAAAACAAGTTGTTAACAGAAATAAGAGTGTAATGTTGAGGCTTTAATTTTTATATTTTACTTCAAAATATTTTAATAGGTGTTCAAGTTACAGGTGTTTAAAAATAGGAAATTTTCAGTTTTTGACCCCTAACAGCTCCTAAACGAGGGGTGATACAAAAAAAATTTCTGAAATGACTCATACTTATTTTCAAAGATCTAACTTCTGTCAAGTTTCCAACTTAAACCGTTTAAAAGATAGAAGCGTTAAAGGATTTTGCAAAATTTGAGTTTCGCATAACGGTAAATTAAGACACCGTATCCCACAAATATATATTTATTGTATATATACTTTTATAGCTAATAAAAGTAGTAATCTTTTGGCGTTTTCAAAATGAAGATATACAGTATGCAACTTGTGCTATAACAATTTAAATATAGAGATTTTTTGAACCTTTGGAGAGCTGTAGCTCCGTAACGGGTGGGGTAACAAAAAAAAGTTATTAAAAATAAAATTAATATTTTTGTGAGATCTATCAGCAGTTAAAATTTCATAGCTCTATTTCAAAAAAAATGTGGGGATCTAAAAGTTAGGTGTTCGAGAGCTACCCTAAGTTTTGGTCCAAACTCAACCAAAAAAAATAGGGAATATTTTGTGTAAATTTGAAGATTCTAGCTTTCTTAGTTTTTGAGTTAGCGTTCTGACGGACGGACATGGCTCAAAAGTCTTAGAATTTTTTTCTGATCCGATCCATACCTTTGAAGGTATATCTAGCTTATTTCGAGGTGTTACAAACGGAGGAGTAATTTTATTATACCCGATCCTATCGTACGGGTATAAAAATTATTTATAAAAGTATAATAAAACTAGGGTTACATATAAAGGCATATTTGCTTGGTCAAATGTTTAGAAAAGAAAAAGAAGCCATTTTTCATTTTGTGAATTTTCAGAAGTAAACTTTAAAATCTTTTTAAAACTTTTTCTTATTGTGGGATTTTAATAATTAAATTAAATAATGGATTTCAATTGTCACAGGAGTTTTCTATTACTACATAAACAATTAAAATTTTTGGCAGTTGTAAGGTTAAATAAAGCAACTAAAAATAATAATATAATATATAATATATGTTTATACAGTTATGTATAAACTAAAAATAATAATATAAAAAAGAAAAAAAGTTAATTAAATTGATGGAGCTTTACAAAGAAAAACCATACTAAGCAGTAAGCATCGGTGGTTCAGTGGTAGAATGCTCGCCTGCCACGCGGGCGGCCCGGGTTCGATTCCCGGCCGATGCAATTAATTTTTTTGATATACAGTAAAAAATGGAAATTGTTTTAATAATTTATTTTTATTGTTTAAAATTACATTATGTAATAACTTAAATTTTGGCGCTTGTGGGTTAAAATAAAATTTTTAGTCAATGGTTTTAAAGAATTATTTTTATTATTTTATTTAATTATTATTTTAATAATCAATATCATTATATAGGTATTAATAATTTAATCAGAAATTATAATACCTACATAATGATATTGAAACTAAAATAATATATGAAAGTTTAGTTGAAATATTTCTAAAGAATAATATTTAGTATCCTATAGTAGTAATTTGGCGGTTTGCATTGAGACTTAAATTTTTGAATATTAAATAACCTTTTCCTTTTATTTTAAACCTTGGATCTTTAAATTCAGAAAGTATTTAAAATTGAACTCTAATTTTTTTACTTATTGTTGTGGTGCTGTTGTTATAATTCGTATGACTTTTTGGACAACTAGAACTATTTCCATTTCTGATTTCCGAAATGATCATTGAATATTTCAGAACTAAAAAAATTTAATTTCAGTAGGTATCTCTTTTATATAATTTTTATTAAACTTTTTAAATTCAAATAACTCAGAAACTTTTTAAGATAGATTCCTCTTGTCTCAATATTGTTTTTCTCTTTTAACGATCTTCGCTCTGTTTTCACATATTTTCGGGTAGTAAATTGCTCTTCCGTATTATAATAATTAAAAATTATCTTAGTTTAATTGTGCCGTAAAAGATAAATTTTATACAATGGTATATTCTTTTTAAACAAAAATAATGAAAGAGAAAATAAAAATTAAAAAAAAAAAAATTTCGCAAAAAATAAATATTAGTTTAACATGTTTTCGCAAGATCGTCTTTATAACAACTGAAAATGTTGAATCAATGATATAAATTATAATGTACGAAAATATAAGTTCAAAAATTTGTGAAAGGTGACTTGCTTGCATAATGTTAGTAGATTTATTTTGTGGATAATATTACACGTATCACGTATTTTGTGGATAATATTATATACAGAGTATATGTTAATGTATTTTTATACAGAGTATATGTTTAAAGTCAATAATGAATTTTGTCTATTTTCTTTATGAAAATTAAAAAATTACAGTTCGTAAAATATAAGCATCGGTGGTTCAGTGATAGAATGCTCGCCTGCCACGCGGGCGGCCCGGGTGCGATTCCCGGCCGATGCAATGATATTTTTTAAAACTCTTTAAAATAATGTTTCCCTTTTTTGTTTAGAAGATTTGTTTTAGGTCATAAAATTAAATATATCTTTGAATAAAAATATCTTACATACAATGTGTTACTATACATTTGAATCATTTGACTTACTATAAATGTGAATCAGAGTAGGATGTTATATCGGATGTTGAAATAAAACAAAATTCTATACGAGAGGGACGGGTATTTCTTACATCCGTTTCCGTTAAAGTTTAGGATGTGGAAACAAACAAAACGTTCTAAGCGAGAGAGGTGTCTTAGTCTAACGGTTTTGATATAGCATTGTTCAAAGTTCTTCTTTTACATAGCTCTACTTTTTTTTCAAATAACTGTAATTTTTCCATAAAAGCCCGTTATTTACATAATATGTACACATTTTATTTCATTTTTAAATTTTTCCAAAATTTCAGCTTTCCCAATCTTTATGTTACCAAAAAATGCATTATATATTTATATCTTTTACCGTTTTTGAAATAATACAATATAAGCTTATAACGGTACTTCAATAAATATAAATATCTTATTAGAAATTTTCTTTTTTAATGAATGTCGATTGGAGTACCGCAAGTAAATCAAGTTAATAAATATCTTCCAATTCTTATGTTATACAAAAAAAAATGTTTTTATTTTTAAACAAGGTAGATTGTAAACCAAGGGTTTTTAAAAGCGCACATTTCCAAAAAAACAATACAAACTGTTTACAATTGTGATTTGCACCAAAATTTAAAAATTTCATTTTTAAAATTTGAGAGACTGAAAGTCCGGAACTCTACATAACTAAGAAAAACGGTTAACACACGTAAAAGTATATTACTGAAACTTTAATTTTTATATCTTGCTGAAGAAAAATTTGTACAGGTTCTTTAGTTACAAGTGCCTAAAAATAGCAAATTTTCAATTTTTGAGCGCTAATAGCTCTTAAAAAGGAGGTGGTACAAAAAAATTTTCTAAGGAAACTTATACTAATTCTCAAATTTCTTTCTGCCCTCAAAACTTTAAGTCCCTGTCTAAAAGCGTTCCGGAGTTATGAAGGTAGAAAAATCATGCAAAATTTGGTTTTCACATAACCGTTAATTTAAATGCTAAATTTAAAAAAATTGTATAATTTTGATATAAATTTACAAAGGTAAAAAAATACATGTCGAATGGCGTTTTCAAATTGAAAAAATGTTAAGTAGTACATGAGATATACTCATTTAAAAATAGGGCCTTTTCAAAGTATGAGGGGTTGTAGCTCCGTAATGGATGGGCCTATATGAAAATATGAAAAAGTTGTTCAACAACATTAATTTTTTTATGAGAGCTACCCATGGTTAAATTTTTTTTTTTCTATCTTTAACGGTGTAGAAGTTTTGTAAACAGACAGACGGACAGAAATTTAAATAAAAAATTTCTAAACACTTTATTTCGAAAACCGTCAGAAGTGTCTACCCCTTTCTTCCATAAACTTTTTAGTTTTATTCAAGATTTTCTATAACGGGATATCTTTAAATAAAAATTTAACGTAGGGTACCGTGTATATAAATACACATAAAAAATTAAACTTTAAAAAGTTTTATAAATTAAATAAAAAAAGAAATGCACCTAAAGAAACAAAATAAATTTTCTTAGAAAAATTCTATAATTTTTCTACACACTTTTTTATTGTCAGGGTTTACTAATCCTTTTATGAGTCACAACTTATGTTTGAAGAAAAAATGGCAATTATATAAGAATGGGCGACTCTAAAATACTATTTGTACGATAATGAAATTAGAAAAAAAAAATTGAGAGAAGTTTTGTCTTATCATATTATGACGCCTATCAAGGTATAAAATTAAATACTTAGAATTATACCAGGTGGTATTACTATTGGTCATAAATCCATATTTCTCATATTTATATATATCACAGTAGGTCTTACACAATTAAAAGTGTAATTATAAGCATGAAGGTAAGATGTAAACCACACAGCATGTAAATTGTAAACCAACTGTTTTTAAAGGCGCCCATTTATGGCTACATTTATTATTTAGGTAGCCCTAACCGTTACAAATTCAAAAAAATTTAATGCTTAAATCAACTCAAGTTATAATGAATATATTTATTTAACCTTTTAATCTGAAACCTTAAACCTTTCTTAAATATTTGAAATTAAAATAAATATAAAACGGTTTTTTTTACGATTGAAATTTTTACGATATTTTATTATTTTCAGTTACATTTGTGGAACATTTTAGAACAATTCGAACTCAATACTTCCTAATCGTTGAATGCAACAAAATTATTGTTGTAGGAAAAGTAAAAAATTTTAAAATAAGTATAAGTTGCTTCAAAACATATTCTACTCGGAAATTAAGAGAGACAAAAAATTGGAATTTGTTTTAACTATCAGAAACTTTTCAATCTTGTATATACAAAATCTTTTAAAAATGGCATACAAAAATTATAGTTCAAACATGAATTCTATATAATATGTATCTACATATATGTTTGAATCGTACGTCATACACTTTCCATATGTAATAAATTGTATATGGTGTGATCACCAAGATCATAGCTAATAGAGTTTTTTCTTTAGTATTTTTTTTTTACAATCAAACAAGTTTTAATAGTTTTCTTTAATACACTATGGAATGAATAGTAAAAGTTAATTTTAAATGTTATAACATTACATATTAGTCTGATATATTTCAATATATACATATATAATATATATATGTATAGCATAAAAATTGAAGATGATTCGCATATTTCAATATATCTAAATAACGTTTACAAAACGAAATAAAAAAATTGAATTGAAAATTGAATATAATGTTAGTTATAACACTTTGTTGGTAGATGAATTGTTTTAGTTGTATTAACATATTCAATGTATGGTTTTAATGAAATGAAATCAAATTTATGTAAGCATCGGTGGTTCAGTGGTAGAATGCTCGCCTGCCACGCGGGCGGCCCGGGTTCGATTCCCGGCCGATGCATTTCACTTTTTTAAGATTTCATTTAATATACAGTTTGTTGGTAAGATCAGTTTGCAGATATTAGATACATTATTTAATTAATTGTCCAAAAAAAAGAACGTTCATTAACTATATATACAGTTTTAATATGAGATGATTCATTTAAATTTTAAGCTTCTTTTTGCTATTAACACGTTACTCAATGATTATCTATTGGTAGTCTTAAAAATTTTAATGTGTAATTTGTTACTTTAAACAATAATTTTAATAATGCGCCAATCGAAGAATGCCAATCTGATATGATTAAAAACTCTCATTAAAGAAGTAAGTATAAGTTAACAGTTAATCTGAATCCGTGCCGCTATATGATGTATATAATTCTACCTGTTACTATTCATAAGCTTGGGACATGTTCTATATTTTCCAGTAAATAGACGCTCTTTTCTTCATTTAATTGACATTTATTATTTTTCCAATTTCAAAAAAAAAAAAAAATTAAAAAAATGATTCCTAAAATTTAACAAAAAATATTTGTGTTTATATAACCATACAATACAACACCCATAGAAAGTTTCTTAATTTTATTATGTTCGAACAAGAACAACGAAGTTTTTTTTTCAAACCTGTATTCAATATCTTAGCATAAATTTTTTTCCAGCTAAAAGTAATTAAAAACAAGTCAGAATGTTAACCAACGGATTTTAAAAGCGCGCAGTTCCAAAAGATAATACAAACTGTTTAGAATTGTGACTTGCACCAAAATTTAAAAATTTCTTATAAAAAAAAAATGTGAAAATAAGCCTCTTTTGCGATTTTGACGGGCTTTAAGTCCGGAATCCTACATTAACTAAGATAAACCACATACCACATGTAAAACTATATTACTGAAGCTCTAATTTTTATGTCTTGCCGAAGATAAATTTGTACAGGTGCCTAACTTACAGGTCTCTAAAAATAGGAAAATTTCAATTTTTGAGCCCAAGTTCTTTCTTAGCTCAAAATTTGAAGTCTCTATTTAAAAGCGTGCCGTAGTTATGATGATAAAATGTCATGCAAAATTTGGTTTTCACATAACGGTAAATTTAAATACAAAATTTAAAAAAAAAAAATGTATAATTTTGAAATTAATTTATGAAGGTAAAAAAAAATTTTGTCGAATGGCGTTTTCAGATTGAAAAACTTTTAAGCATACGCATTTAAAAATAGAGCTTTTTCAAAGTTTGAGGGGCGTAATAAATGGGGCTGGATGAAAATTAATTTTTTTACGAGACTTAACCATGGTTAAATTCATTTTCCTTTATGTTTAACGGTGTAGAAGTTTTATAAGCAAACGGACGGACGAACCGACGGACAGAGTAAAACTTAATAATAATAATAGACTAATTTTTTCAAAATTTTTTTGGAAATATGGTAAAAATTAAGTGTTGCTTTCGAATAAAGGTTTTTTCTCGTAGTTGTATACTAAAGATGTTTCATTGATGTTGCAAATGAATAAAATACGATATTATCTTGAAAAAAAATCAAAATCTTGAATTTCTTTTTTTGTGAAAATCTTTGTGGGACAAAATGTTGAAAAAAAAAAAATCTTGAATGACAAAATCTAGAATTTTATCTTGAAATCAAATATTTCTTTTAAATTATTTTTTTCAACGACTTTTTTACATGCTTTATTGTTAAAATATTTATGTTGAAAAAAGCTTAGGAAGGAAATTAGAGTCGATTTTAAAATCAGTGCTTTAATAAATTTCTTAGTGGGGGGTTTGGAGACCCATTTTTTAAATGTTTTGTTGTTGAAGAATATACATATGAATGTAAAAAAAATTAAAGACGGATTTTGTAGTTGGTTACAAAATATAGATTTTGTTAAATTTTCTTGTATGCGTACATATGTGTGCATAATTGGAAATTGTAAAAATTAATAAAAAAGGAACAATATATTTCTATATTTTTTACGAAAATTTTTATATTTTTTGCCGGAGTCAAAATTATTGGTTGAAAATATAAAAGTAAGTTACTTACACTCATACATACATAATGTATAATATAATATGTAATTGGAATCAATATATAATATAAACCTAATATTATTTATAATACCTATTTATTAATATAAATGCCAATCATAGTGCATATTTTTTAGAAAAAAAATTATTTGAAAAACTATTTGTCAGTTCAAAAAACATTTTCTGTCATTTAATACATTTTTTTTTTTTTTTTTTTTTGTTTCTGTCAAAATAAATATTTAATTAAAATTTTTAAATAATTTTAAATAAATATTTTTAATTTAAATTAATTCAGGTCAAGATTATGTTAATGTTATTGTAAATCAATTGGTACACCTACCTATTACAGAAAATAAAATTATAAATTATTGAACATTTATTAAGTTTTTTACAATTTTAATGATATGTTGTTAAAATTTATTTTAAAAAGTAATTTAATTATACTAATTTAAATTAATAATTTGAAAATTTTCATTTAAAAAAATATTTGCCAAAATTTAAGGAAAAAAAAAATGACTAGTTTGACATTAATTGCATATATTTTAACAAAAACTAAATTGAATTGCAATTTAACTTTATTCCAGTCAAAATTAATTAATGATAATTTAATTTACTAATTTATAATTTTTTTTTTAATTAGTACATAATTACAGTGGACTACACTAAAATGAGAATTTCAAATCAACACGATGACGAAATATTTACGAGTATGCTCATATAACGGTATATTTAATCCTAAAGCGCTTTTACACTAAAACTCCATTAAAGATGGCCTAAGGTAATTAGTTTAATAATAACTTTCCTTATGTCATTTGCCATGGACGGAGCCAATTCGTCTCCCTCCTTATAAAGCTAGACTTATTTCAAATTCCCGCTGTCAGGTCGATTAGTGACGGACATCGTTTTTGTTCAGCAAATTATTCATTCCGATATTATATCACCTCAATTTCGCAGACAGATGTGATTTAGAGAAAATTTGAACAATTTGATATCGGTAGAACTTCTTACTATTGCACACCAAAAAATTAGAATTTTTCATATTCTGATAATTTAATTTTTTATTTTTTGACATAAAAAAAATATAAAAAAATATGACGGTAACTTAAAAATTTATTTTATTTTGCAACTTTTGACGCATTGAAATTTGCCATAAATATTTATTAAAAATATTTTTATAGAGACATACATATTTAGTATTGATCTAAAATTTTAATTTAAATATAAAAAAAAATTTTTATATTTTTAAATTATCAACGAATTGTTTTTTTTTTAATTCCAAAATAACATTTGCAAGTGGAAAATACTCATAAAAAGATATATTGGCCATTAGATATTAAATACTTCAAATGGTTGCACTTAACCTTATGAGCAAAAATTTTTGTTTGTTTGTTTTTTATACAAAAATTTCCTTCCTTTTAAGTAATTTATCTACTTTTAAATTTTGCTTTGCGCCCTCTAAAGTTTCAAAAACTAGTATTAAAGAACACTAAATAAATTTTTTATACATTGTTAACATGCCGTTATCTTTTTTTAATGCGTATTTAAATAAATGTTTGGTTAATTTCGTTTTACATAATACAAACATATGATTTTGACAAGTACTTAGATAATTTTATCAATAAATTTAACATGGCATCTAAGCATTGAAGTTATAAAATTGTCACAATTGCATTAAAGTAAAAATTATAGAACTTTAACGTGTAAATGCTTTAGGTTGACAAATAAAGACGCTTTAGGTTTAGATTGACAAATAAAAAAAAAATGTTAAGATTAGATTTTTTCCTGTTGTTTAGATTTCCCGTCAAAAAATTGTCTAACTTTCTTAAGAAATTTAAAGGGAAACTTATTTAAAATTCATTTGAAAATTTTACAGAGCTCTAAAATAATTTTTAAAATTGTAAAATTGTATCTAATATGAACATAAATATTTTATAAAACCATTCACTTTTCAATGATCCAATAATAAAAATATATTTAACATTTATTACAATCATAAAATTTTATTGTTACTATTATTGTTACATTATAATTTATGGTATATTACTCGAAATAAGTGCATTATAAGTTTAAGTTTTCTTTATTTGCTTTTTTTTGCTATTATTTCAATTTCAACAAGTAGAAATATTAATTTAAAATCTAATATATAAATATATATAAGAATATAAGAACATCTGGATCAATATTATTTTAAATTATACATTGAGTCTGAATATGAAGGTATGTATATATACAAATTTTCTTTGTTAATGTAAAATTAAAATAGACCACAGACAAAAGATATTATAAAAATTTAAATAATAAAATGTTTAATTAAAAAAAAACAGCAAATTAAAAATAGTTTTAAACTTTTTAAATAACAAATAATTAAAAAGACAAAGTGTGACAACGATAACCATAAAAAATGTTTCATTTTATTTTTGTGGCTCGACATCGCATTGAAGATATTCGGATCACTTTAAGAAAATTTCTCAAAAGTTTCAGCTTCGGTAAATTTAAAAAGAAGTATGGCAACGATAGCAAAGAACTGAATCTTAAATCTTTTTCTTTTTATTGCTCGACATTCCATCTCAGGGATTAAGATGTCTTTAACAAAGTTTCTTAAAAGGCTCCAGCTTTGGTAAATTTTAAAAGAAGTCTGACAACGATAACAAAGAACTGTTTCATTTTCTTTTTATTGCTCGACATTCTATCTGAGGATCTCTTAAGAAAGGAAGAGAAGGAGAGATTAGGATCTCTTTAACAAAGCTTTTTAAAAGTGTCAGCTTCGATGAATTTAAAAAGAAGTGTGACAACGATAACCAAACAAAATGTGTTCTTTTTATTTTTATGGCTCGACATCGCATTGAAGATATTAGGATCGCTTTAAGAAAATTTCATAAAAGTCTCACCTTCGGTAAATTTAAAAAGAAGTGTTTTAAATTTAAAAAGAAGTCTGACAATGATAACTAATAACTGAATCTTTTTCTTTTTATTGATCGACATTTCATCAAAGAGATTAGGATCTCTTTAACAAAGTTTCTTAAAAGTTTTATAGCTTCGGTAAGTTTTAATAAAGTATTATTAAGCCAGTGATATGATATCTGTACCTTTTTTATTATAAATAAATATAATGCTTTGCTGTTTATTAGAATAAAATATAAGAAATTATATCATTTACATATATTTTATTTAATATTTGTTTAAATTTTATTATATTATAATGTTTAATTAATATCTAAATGTATCTAGTGACTTATAATAACAATTTAATTTAGTATGGAATAATTTAATGCAAAATATTTAGTTCATATTATGTAAAACTAGTACATGGAAAGTTTTTTATATTATTAACAGCAACAAATTAATTTTCTACCATTCAATTTAATTTTAATTAATTTCATTTTTATACTAATACAAACATCTAACGAAAATAATATATATGTTTTATAATATAAGATCAAGGGTACATACATATCGGATGGATGCATCTGGATGCTATAACTAATTGGTTGAGATTATATTATCGTATCGCATGATCTGCTTTCTCTTTCACATAATATTTAAGAAGTCAAATTTTAACATCCTCTATAATATGCAAAACAAGACGCAAATTTATATTTAACATCAAATAGAGCTGGATATTTTTTTAAAAAAATATTGGAAACAATTTAAACAGTTTAAAATATTATGTATTAATGCATTGCTAAAATAATATTGCTTAAAATAACACTTTTCTAAATTTAAATAAAAACACAATTCAAAATAATCCTTTGTACGTACACTAGTATCATTTTTTAACGTCAAAGAATTTTTCATTTTTGTTTTTGGGCGTTTTTCTTTTTCTCATCAGATCAATGCTCAGAGCAGATGTCAAGCGCTCAGAGCAAACTTTTGTCTGAACTCGGACCGCTCTGAGTTAAAAAAAGATACTCTTAGAGCACAAAATGGTAATTTTTATCTAAATTATTTTCTACCGTCATTATTTTTTATTTTATTTCATTATTTTAAATGTAATAATATAGTGGTTTACTAAAACGAATTTAAAATTCAATTTTATAAAATTAAAAAAAAAAAAACTGAAAAAAAAAGTGTTTATCTATATGCACGAGATTTTTATTAATGACGTTTTTATTATTTTATTCTTAATTTGACGTTTTATTTTTTGACAACTGTGTGAAATCTGAGAAATTCTTACGAGGTCACAGGTTGCGCTCTGAGCAAACAGAAAAGAGTTAAAAAATAAACACAAAATGGATAATCTGGATAATCTGCGAGCATAAAAAGAAACACAATTTTTTTTGTTTGACAGCTCTGACTCTGCTCTGATGAGAAAAAGAAAAACACCCTTTAATTTATCATTTAAAATGTATTATTATAAAAATGTGTCGCTTACGTCATACAGCATAAATGATTGAATGCATATTAGATGTAAAATATTTGCAAAGTACTTGGCAAAGAGTAATCAAAATATGTTTTGAATTCAAATGCATGCATCCCATGTGAACGTACCCTAAATATGTTCTCTATTTTCGCAATCATTAAACAAAATATGGATGCAAAGACAATGTTAAGTTACATTTAAATAAATATCTCATCATCCAAATATGCTTTGAATTTTGTTTTGAATTTTCCACTTAAATAAATAGACAGGAATGTAAGCATATGTTTCATTTCATATATTTTATAACTAATGTTAAAAATAAAGCTATTTATAATATTCTTTAATATAAAGGATGTTAGCATCTTTAATTATTTAGAACAATTTAATTTTTTTAATTTATAATTAATTTTCAGTTTTTTAATTAATATCTAGAAATTTGTAACTTGTTATCATAAAATTAATCCATTATATTTTTTATAATCATTTAATACATAATTTCTGCACTATTATTGACATTCTTCATACAATACATCCATTAAATATTATAAAAGAAAAAAAAAATCTATTTTAAAATGTTAAATAATTAATTTTAATGTTATCAATTAGTTCCAACTATTGAACTTTATCTCCAAAAAAAAAAAAGTTATAAATTATATTTATTGTAAAAATATTATACAATTATATACAAAGGTGATTAAAAATTTTTTAATTTTAATTAAATTATATTGATATCTATTAATAACACTCTTAATTTATTTATAACTTAATCTTTTTTTTCAATATATTTTTATTTAAACAGAAAATTATTATGTATTATTTTATTATGAAACCAGTGTATATAAAAATATTAATTAAATTTTTATAAAAATTAAAACTTTTTTTTTATTCATTTTAAAATTCAATTATGTGTATTCAATATCATGAAAATGTGTAGCTTCAAATTTGACAATATAAAAAAGTAAAGTGTATGCTACTATGCTTTTGTTTTTACATTGTCCAAATTAAATAAAATAATTTGAATGTTGCAGCAAAAAATTAAAATAATAAAATAATACGCATAAAAATAATAAAACATTTTACAGGGAAATAAATAAAATTATATTATAACGAGGAAGAGTGCAGTAGACCAGACTGTGTCAACTCTGGGATACCCGTATGAACGTAATATACCCTGTTTCTATAAATTTGACCATCTTTTAAAAACTTTCAGATGTTTTAGTACCGACGTTAACTACAGCGATATATTTATGTAAATTGTGGAGTTGTATGACAGCTACCCGAATCTATTGCACAAGCACAACCAAAATTTTACAGTAGTTGTTGCCATAAAACTTGATCATCATTTGTAAGATTTCAGACGGCTAGAGCTTCATTAACTTCTAAGAGATGCAAGAAGTCTGAACCGGCTGCTCTAGACCAAACAAATTTTACAAAAGTTATTCGCATGTAACTCGACAGGTCTTTACTAAATTTCAGATTCCTAGCTTCCTAGCTTAGAAACTGAGTTATTTTCATTTAAAAAGAGAAGTTGTATGGCAGCTACCCGAACCTGTCATACCATCACAACCAGTTTTACAGAAGTTGTTGCCATAAAACTTGATCATCATTTGCGAAATTTCAGATACCTAGTTTGAATAGATACTGAGTTATTTCCATATAAAGAAAGAAGTTGTGTGGCAGCTACTCGAACCCGGCGGCCGAAAATACTGGATTTAAATAGCAAAACTAACAATTTTACAAAAGTGACGTAAAAAAAATTTCAGCCTCCCAGCCCTTTATTTTTTGAGTTATCGTGCGGACGTACGGACGGACGGTCGGACGTACATGGCTTAATTGACTCAGAATTCGATTCTGAGCCGATCCATACCTTTGACACTATATCTAGCTCGACTCCTTTAAGGTGTCACAAACATAATGGCAAATTTATTATACCCTTGAACATAGTGCATACAGGTATAAAAATATTCTAAAAATATTTTATCAAATTCTTGAAGGATAAATATTGATTTACGCTTACGCGGCTGATAAAATAAACGGCAGCATATAATTTACTAAAAAATTTCTATTTGGGAAATATTATATTATTTTTTACGGCAACATTTGTTTTAATGTTAAAATTATCTGCTTTGAAGTTTTGAAAAGCATTTTAGCACTTTCACTACTTTTTCATTTAAAAAAAAAAGAAATTCCTCTAAAGTCTAAACCATCTTCATCCATTTTATTTTAAAAAGTTCAAACAAATTTTTATTACTCTTGAATATTGTCGTCCGAAAAAACAAAATGGCAAAAAGGTAACACTTTAAGAGATTAAGCCAAACAAGTGTTTCCGGCATAGAATAAATATCGACAATATTCTAAAATTATACTTCATTGAAATATGATAAAATAAAAATATCTCTAATTTTTAGAAATATTCAAAATACTTTACAATATCGGGGATAAATTATATTTACTATTCTTATCATACATTTTGAATTCTCATAAAAATTAAATCAATTTCATTCTATCTTTCGCTTTAGAGCCGATATAAAATTTTATCGACCAAGCGTAAATCCACCTTAATGTTTCTCTTTGCCTGATATCAATATTACAAAATACTAGATAAATCCGACGTAGCATACGCCAATCTGGTAATCTAGAAATAATATTGGTTAATAATACTGGTATATTAGTAAACTAGAAATAATATTGGTTTTTTGTCCTTTAACTTATTAATGAAATAAAACGAAATATCTTTCTGTTCTAATATAGTTTTTATTTATCTTAAAAATGTTGAGCCTTCATCAATAAGAATACTTAACTTTTTTACAATAAGAATAAGAATAAATTTAAATAAACGTAAAAACGTAGATAAGAAAACTAAGAAAACTAAAAAAAACATTTTGTTGTGGGGGTTCCTTCAAAAATAATTTTTTTTTCATAAAAATGTTTAAATTCGTATAAAATTTAGTAAATGGAATGTTAAAAATGGAATACTTTTGTATGCGGGGTTTTCAAAATTATTTAATGTTTCATATGGAAATGTGAAAATTTAATTTTTTTTGAATGAAATTGCTATCTATGTATATATATATATATGTATTGGCATACTGTAAGTATTAATAGCTGGATTAATAATCATAGTATTCCCCTTGTCCGGAATATTTATATCCATATATATATATGTCTATGCGAAATTTTGATTTTCGGAATTTCGTAATTTCAGGATTTTAATTTTTGGGATTTTGATTTTTCAGGATTTCGTTATTTCGGGATTTTGTTTTTCGGATTTTGTATTTGGGATTTTGATTTTCGGGATTACGTACCCAACACTATAAATTTAAAAAAAAATTTTTTTTCCTTTTCTTTTATGTTCTGTATTAGTTTTTGCTATGCAAAATATTATTGTTGCATACGTTTACGGCTTTCATATAATAGATATTATCTACTCCCTTCGGTATTTACAGCGTATTTTATACGGTCTAGCATAATAGGCTACCGAGGCCCCTTTGAAACATAATTTGTAAAATTAGAATAACTAACTAAGAATAACTAATTAAGTTTAATTAAATTTTCAATCAGCAAGGAGAGATTTTAATTAAAGGATGAATTTTCTTTCAACAAATTTCGTCCTTTTTAAAATTGTTATTTCTGGTTTGAACCTCACTATCGATTGATCGTATTTTGTGTTTTTTTTTTGGATTAAACTTTATTTTGCCCTTTATATAAACTTAAAAATTAACTTAGGCCATAAACTTTAAATTACAACTATAATTTTTATATTATTTTCTGCTTTTCTTTTTAAATTTATTTTCCGTTATAAAAGAAATTGTTTTTACAAATTTATTATACTTATTATTGGGAAATTCCAGAGAATAAAAAAAACGCAATAAATCTTCTTAAGAAAATTAACCTCAATTTATTGCAAAAAAAACCAAAAAAATTTCCAAATCCCTAATAATTTATTTTTCAACATAGATATTTTCATCATTCAGCATGCTATTTAGCAAATTCATTATTTTTAATTTTATATTATTGAAGACATTTTACATTTACAAGCACGAAATAATTTCTTTCTTTCAAGACAGTAACAATTTTTTTTCTCAACTTCTAATTGATATTTTTTATACCCGTACGATAGGATCGGGTATAATAAAATTACTCCTCCGTTTGTAACACCTCGAAATAAGCGAGCTAGATATACCTTCAAAGGTATGGATCGGATCAGAAAAAAATTCTAAGACTTTTGAGCCATGTCCGTCCATCCGTCCGTCCGTCAGCACGCTAACTCAAAAACTAGAAAGCTAGAATCTTGAAATTTACACAAAATATTCTTGGAGTAATTTGTAGGTTCCCTATTTTTTTTGGTTGAGTTTGGACCAAACCTTAAGGTAGCTCTCGAACACCTAACTTTTAGATCCCCACAATTTTTTTGAAATAGAGCTATGAAATTTTAACTACTGATAGATCTCACAAAAATATTAATTTTATTTTTAATAACTTTAATTTTAACCCGTTACGGAGCTATAGCTCCCCAAAGGTTCAAAAAAGCTCTATATTTAAATTGTTATAGCACAAGTTGTATAAGGTATATCTTCATTTTGAAAACGCCAAACGATTACTGCTTTTATTAGCTTTAAAAGTATATATACAATAAATATATATTTGTGGCATACGGTGTCTTAATTTACCATTATGTGAAACTCAAATTTTGCAAAATTCTTTAACCCTTCTATCTTCTAAACGGTTAAAATTGGAAATTTGAAAATTTGACAGAAGTTAGATCTTTGAAAATTAGTATGAGTCATTTCAGAAAATTTTTTTGTATCACCCCCCGTTTAGGAGCTGTAAGGGGTCAAAAACTGAAAATTTCCTATTTTTAAACACCTGTAACTTGAACACCTGTTAAAATTTTTTTGAAGTAATACACAAAAATTAAAGCTTCAACATTATACTCTTATTTCTGTTAACAACTTTTTTTAATAATATAGGGTTACTTTATAATTGACGAAAGTGTTACTTGATTTTTTCAAATTTTCTAACAAATTTCTTCAACAAATTTGTTGCATCTGTTTTACTCGATAATTTAAAATTGTTGAGGATATAATGCGTAGTACAAAAAAATGTAAATAAATAAACAACATAACGGTTGCTTGAAGAATTTTTATTTATATGATATTGATATACATACATACTTATATAATATTATGTTTATTTACATATCGTATATGTCACTAGTGAATGAATGATAAGAATATAGATGTATATTATATAGCGCCGTATTTACATACATATATGTATTTTATTGTACTTATAAGAAATTATTCTGTCAATGGAATATTTAAATATAATATAATATAATATTTAAAATTATATTTACTATTTTGTACTAAGTAAATTTAATATACATTTACCGCTTTGTATTAAATGGTACTATAGAATATATTTTGGATTGATAATCGTTATGTGGAAGGTTAAAATCTGCTTTTGAAGAATGTGTAAACATATAGTTTGAATATATGTACAAACCATAATTCTAGAAATTATAAAATCCACCCAAATTATTTTAAAATACTAAAATATTAAAAAAATAATATTGTAAGCAAAGTGACAGGCCGTGAACATACTAACGGTTCGTACGGGTATCTAAGAGTTGACAAAGCCAACTGTATTCTTCCTCGTTTTTGTATACAATGTATGTAGCTATTTATTATATAATAAATCTTATTTTAATATTTTTCGAACGTTGCCTGCTCTAAAAACAATTCTAAAATAAAAATATTAAAAATAATTATTATTATACACAAAAATATTAATATAAAATAAATTCATTTAAAAAATAATCATAAATTATTTTATTTAATGCCATCTAATTGTAATGCTTGGGCGCCACATAATTAAAAATTTATAAAGCAAATACATACTTACATATAGAATATTTTTTATGTCAGTAAAGTTCACTTTTAAAATATTATTAGTTATTTTAATAATAAAACATGAAAGAGGGTAACGGTTGCCAAGTGATTAAAGACATGCCTTATTAACCAAATGTGTGCTTAAGTACATGGCTTATTAACAAATTAGAAAGAAAATGTCTGAAAATGGTAGTTTTAGTAACAATGATTTAAGTTTAAGAAAGACATTTTATAGTTCATATTAAAAAAAATGTCCTGGCTATATAACATAAGGAATTTTAAGATGAATATTCTTACATATAGAATCAAAAATAGGAGAACGGAAAATATTATAATAATTATTAATTAACATATGATACAAAATAACATACCACTTCATACATTTAGACACACTTCTTGTTGAACTACAGACTTGAAATTTTGGACACAGTTTAGATTCAGATGACAATACATGATTTTAAAATAATTATACCAAAAAAACAGCAGAGAAGATAACTAAATTAAGAAAATAAAATTTTCATACAAAGATATTACAGATTTTTTAATAGATTTATTACAGAATAAAATAAAAGTATCAAATTTACCTTGTATTTTCTACTTTTTAGTTCAAAAGAAGCTGTTTTTTAAATTTCTTTTTTATTTATTTTTTTATTTATATTAATATTACGAAACAAATATTACAATACATTATTATTTAGATGTAATATGACCACTCAGGCACCGATGTCACCCGTAAAGTGTATAAGCAATCAAAGAAGATTAGATTATAATGTTGCATACTTTTAGGTTATTTTTTTTATTTTTAATAATAAAGAAAAATTTTTATTCTATAATTTCTTTTTATCAAAAATTTGTTTTTTTTTTTTTAAATATAAAAACAAAATCTTACTTTGAAAATATAAATTTTTGTTGGTACAAAAATAAATTATTTGGGCATAAAAAAAGAAAACATAAGAATTAATTGCATTTACAATTAAAAAAATCATTCATTATATTTAAAAAGAGAAAAAAAAAATACAGAAAATATTTATTGAACATCATCTTCTAAATAAGCTAACCTAAAACACCTGAAAAAAGTATTATTAGAACATTTTTTTAGAATTTTTTTTAATCTATTGATAGCTTTCTTTCTTTAATAATTTTGATATTTTGTCATTAATAACTATCAAAAATATTAATGTTTTAACCATATTATGTATACTGTATAGTATATATATTTTTTTATATATTATTTTATATAATATATACATATATACGAGAATGAAATTTATTAATATTTAATTATACATATATGTATCTATTAATTGGTAAATGGTTTTTTTTTTTTAATTTTAAATGCGCTAAATTATTTACAATTATGAAAATTCTTCATTGACAATTTTAAATATAATTTATTGTATCATAGTTCTTTATTAAATCCCGTTATTCCGCACCTTAACCTCGAATCACAAAACAAAAATTTTTTTTTTTATATATTTTTATTTTTTAAGTATAAAAATTATGTATACAATTTTTGATAGATATAATTTTTTTATATTAAATTTTAAAATAAACAAGAAAAAGGAAATCGAACATTTTACATTCATATCTAATATATTGCAAGGATGTCATATTTATTAAAAATATTTGTTACAACAAATAATCAATTTTAATTTTATTTTTGGCTAAAATATTCATTTATTTTTAAATTAAATTCAGATGAACCAACAAAAATAAAAATAGATTTGTGAATTGAAAAAATAGGTTTAGAATGTAACAAAATGTATTATTTTTATGTAAAAACGAGGAAGAATACAGTTGACTTTGTCAACTCTTAGATACCCGTACGAACCGTTAGTATGTTCACAGCCTGTCACTTTGCCTACAATATTATTTTTTTAATATTTTAGTATTTTAAAATAATTTGGGTGAATTTTATAATTTCTTGAATTATGGGTTGTACATATATTCAAACTATATGTTTATACATTCTTCAAAAGCAGATTTTAACATAACGATTATCGATCCAAAACTTTTTCAAATATTCTATAGTACCATTTAATACTAAGTGGTAAATATATATTAAATTTACTTAGTACAAAATAGTAAATATAATTTTAAACATTGACAGAATAATTTCTTATAAGTACAATAAAATACATATATGTATGTAAATACGGCGCTATATAATATACATCTATATTCTTATCATTCATTCACTAGTGACATATACGATATGCAAATAAACATGATATTATATAAGTATGTATATATATATCAATATCATCTGAATAAAAATGCTTCAAGCAACCGTTATGTTGTTTATTTATTTACATTTTTTTGTACTACGCATTATATCCTCAACAATTTCAAATTATCGAGTAAAACAAAATGCAAAAAATTCGTTAAAGAAATTTGTTAGAAAATTTGAAAAAATCAAGTAACACTTTCGTCAATTATAAAGTAACCCTATATTATTAAAAAAAAGTTGTTAACAGAAATAAGAGTATAATGTTGCAGCTTTAATTTTTGTGTATTACTTCAAAAAAATTTTAACAGGTGTTCAAGTTACAGGTGTTTCAAAATAGGAAATTTTCAGTTTTTGACCCCTTACAGCTCCTAAACGGGGGGTGATACAAAAAAATTTTCTGAAATGACTCATACTAATTTTCAAAGATCTAACTTCTGTCAAAATTTCAAGTTTCCAACTTAAACCGTTTAGAAGATAGAAAGGTTAAAGAATTTTGCAAAATTTGAGTTTCGGATAACGGTAAATTAAGACACCGTATGCCACAAATATATATTTATTGTATATATACTTTTAAAGCTAATAAAAGTAGTAATCGTTTGGCGTTTTCAAAATGAAGATATACCTTATATAACTTGTGCTATAACAATTTAAATATAGAGCTTTTATGAACCTTTGGGGAGCTGTAGCTCCGTAACGGGTGGGGCTACAAAAAAAAGTTATTAAAAATAAAATTAATATTTTTGTGAGATCTATCAGCAGTTAAAATTTCATAGCTCTATTTCAAAAAAAATGTCGGGATCTAAAAGTTAGGTGTTCGAGAGCTACCTTAAGGTTTGGTCCAAACTCAACCAAAAAAAATAGGGAACCTACAAATTACTCCAAGAATATTTTGTGTAAATTTCAAGATTCTAGCTTTCTTAGTTTTTGAGTTAGCGTGCTGACGGACGGAGGGACGGACGGACGGACATGGCTCAAAAGTCTTAGAATTTTTTTCTGATCCGATCCATACCTTTGAAGGTATATCTAGCTCGCTTATTTCGAGGTGTTACAAACGGAGGAGTAATTTTATTATACCCGATCCTATCGTACGGGTATAATGAATTCCAAAATCGCGTCTTACGGCTATAATAGGCGAACCTGCCGAGCTATTAACTTAACATTTGTCAAAATATTGGAATATTGGAACAATTTTACTCTTTTATAAATACATCTTGTAAGTATAGGCGCTTACTTAAACTAAAATCCCTTATGCCTCCTCTTAAACAATTTCAATGTACCATGCGAGATGTAGCAAGTGTTATTTTTTCTACAAAATGTATATTAGTTGCAAAGCCATTTGTTTTGAGAACTGCTATGAAATATGAAAATTCATTCGTTATGAAACCGATTCCGTTCTGTCAATAATGTTTCATACTATAATTTGCAATAATTCAAAAATAATTTTTTTGGGTTCGTTTCTAATTTACCTTTTAACTTTTCTCTCCTTTGATTACCTATTTCCCTTCCGTTTTTCCTCTACTATTCAGCAAATCCTACATTAAAATAAGGGAATTCATTTCTAGTGTTTAGGTACCATGTCAAAAAAATTGAACATATCATATCATACCATAATTTACTAAAATAACATTAACATCAAAGTGATTGTCAGTCAAAAGTGACTTCTTTCATTCTAAAAAAGCAGAATGTGATCCATGGAATTTATTTCGCTTTATACCTTTGTAATTATTACGAGTACAAATTAATGAAAAAAAATTATTTTTAATCTTTCTAGAATTATTTAAAGGATTAATTTAAATTTTAGCACAAAGTCAAAAAAGTTTATTTGTATATTTACTTTTTGTTACAAGCTATAAATTTCATTCTGTCGTAGAAAATTTTTATATAAGACGTAAAAAATGTATCTTATATATAAAACAAATTTAAAATAAAATAATAACATAAAAATCTTGCACAATTAAATTATTTAATCTATGAAAGAAATTTTTACGGAATGTTTAAAATTTTTAATATTTATCAAACTATGAAATAATAAAAACGAATTCTTAAATTTAGATTATGGCAGTAAAGTGTGAAATTACTTAATGACCAATTGAATAAAAAAATTACAATTCACTTTAATATAAGTACGTCTGCCACACAATAAATTAAATTTAATTGCTAATTTCTTTACTTAAAAATTGCAAAAAAAAAAAAAAAATAATATTATAAATTTTTGTTTCAAGTATGTATGTAATATATTTATTTTTCTTTTTAAAACAAAACGAAAATTAAATAATTAATACAATAATATTTAGATTCTATACAAAAACGTATAATGTCTAATTATACACAGCCGAAAATATATTTTAAGATTTTAGTAAATATATTATATCTTTTGTGACTAACAAAATCATTTGAATTCAATGAAATGTTGCCTCTTTTAAAAGTTTCTACAACAACATACTTCAAATATACAGATTTTCATTACATTAGTACAGAACATATAAAATATTTGCCATTGCCATATACCTTTTTCAAACTAATTTTGGTTGATTGGTTGGTTGGAGGGTTTACTACATGACGGCTCTCTATAGAAATCTATCTCAGGAATTCATATATAGCGCAAAAAATGGTTCCATTTTAATACCACATCCTTGAATATTTCCTTGTCAACTATATATTCTCTAGTCAGCCCGTAAAGTTTACAAAAAAAACTTAGTTCTCCAATTTTCTGTTCAGATAACTTGTTTATATCTATATGAAAGTATAGAAATCTCATTGGTTTTTAATGTAACCTTAGCTAAACTCCTCAATTCCTTCTTCTCTGCAGTATTCTATACTTTATATTGTAAGGCATCCCCCATTCAACTTATTTAAATTTCCTTTATTTTGAATTAAACATATTTTAATTTTTTCTGAATCTCTTTAAATTTATTAATACTTCTTATACCTAAGTATTTAGACAAAAATTCACTTTGAAGATTTTTTTTCTTTTCCAACACATTTTTCGTATAGCTTTCACCAGATATTTTCGCTAAGCCAATTTGTTTTATTTTATAAACCCATATTAATCCGCTAGATAAAATTTAATTTTTCCACCTTATATGAATAAATAAAATCTGTAAAAAATTTCTACAATAATAAAAAAAAAAAAAAAAAAAAAAACAAAAAAACAAAAAAAACAAAAGAAAAATAAAATTTCTTAGCCAAATCTTTTATTAAAAAAAAAAAAACACAGGCGGTAATTATGAAATATAAAATAAAATTAAGTAATATATTCCTTTGATCACGTGGCATTTTATTTTTAAAAGTTAATTTTTAAAAAAATATAAAAATTTCATTTATATATTTTTTTTTTATTTTGTTATTTTGTTTGTTTTGTTTTTGTTTGGGTAAATTTTTAATTTAAATGTGGCGCGATTTTTTTGTATTAAAATAAATTTCTAAAAAAACAAGAAAAAAATTATTTAAATATCACTTAGGAAACACCTTTTTAAATTTTTTTTTTTTTATTTCTTTTTTTTTTAATTTAAATTTTACTAAATATTAAAAATTATAAACCATATACCATACCAACAATATGTTATAAATACATATACTCGTAATTTTGCTTATTTATACAATTGTACCAAATTAAATATATTTTATTTATTTACGATAGGGATAATTAAAATTTAGAAAGTGAAATTAAATACAAATTAGTTTAACTAATTTCTATGAAATTTTTGCATACTTTTAATTAAATTTTATAAATTAAATATAGTAATAAATATTAAATAATTATTTTATTAAAAGAAAAAACTGTAAAATCTACTGTAAAAAGTAAAAATAAAAAGTACTTTACATAATTGATTTTCGATAAATTGGAAATTTGACAGCACTGAAGAGTACTTATTTTGATTTTAAAGAATAAAAAATTGAGTTGAAGCTTTGAGCAGAATAGAAAAACAAAAAATTAAACATCCCAAAAATTATACAAACTTCTACATCTTAACTTGTAAGATAAAATTGACAAAAAAAGAAGAGATTTCGCGGAAAAAAGAAGATTTTCATAGTTTTTTACAAAATTTTTATTTAGAAATGATGTAAATAAGATTCAAGAATGTAACAGAATGTTAGTCAAAGTTAGTTGCACAATTATACGGTAGCTGAAGAATACTATACGGTAAATATATGGTATCTATTAATAAATAATTGTCTCAAATACATTAATCTAATATTTATTTCAACATTCAAGTATTAAAATAGTGAAAAAATTGTCACTAATTATACTGTTGCTTTAAATCTTTCCAAATATTGTTGTTATCTACTGCGATGCACTAAGGATTTTAATTCAAGGATTGAGTAAGAGAATGAAATTAAAAATTCAAAAATAATTAATTCTGAATACAATATTAAACTCTGAAATTATTTATTTGTCACTATTTTTCTTCTTTATTTTTCATAATGTATTAAATAAGAAAAACTCTATTTTTAAAGAAATTTCCTTTTCTTTAAAAATAGAGGTAAGTGTTCAATGTATTTCTATACCTCTATACAAATAATTGCTAATTAGTAATTACAAATGGAATTAAAATTTCAAATGTTTGGTAATAGCACGAAAAATTGTCAACATAAAGCTGGATTTCTTCATGTGCCGTTTTTCCGTGACGGTCGTTTTTGACGTTTAATTAACCAATCAGAAAAGACTGTCGCGGCGGTTTTTCGTCACGTCAAAAAGATAAATTAACTTTAATTTTTCCGTGACGAAATTCACACATACTAAGAAATTTTAGTTGACAAGTAAGAAATTTAATTTGACAACTAATAAAATTTGTTATTCTTTCAAAACAAAAGCGGATATTTTTCAAAAATTTCTTTTGAATGCGGGACAGATATTCGTCGCATGGTGAAATCATACCCAAAAAACCGTTAAGGAAAATCGGCGTATGAAAAAATGCAGCTTTAATGATCTAGATAATAACGGTGCAACCACAACATAGCTACGGCTACTTACTGCTTTGCAGTTATACGCTTAGTGTTAATTACTTTACTTTATTTACACTGACTGGCAGATCAAAAATGACAATTTTCAGCTACAAATTCAAAAATTTTTTAAATTTAACTACATTCAGTAGTTGCTAAAGGTAGCCGTAACCGTAGTTGTGGTGGTGCGTTATTATAAAAAGGGCATTAAGATGAAGAATATAGCCTGTAAATATTCTTGAATATCATTCTTTTTATACCCGTATGAACTATGTTCAAGGGTATAATAAATTTGCCATTACGTTTGTGTTACCTTAAAGGAGTCGAGCTAGATATAGTGTCAAAGGTATGGATCGGCTCAGAATCGAATTCTGAGTCGATTAAGCCATGTACGTCCGACCGTCCGTCCGTACTTCCGCACGATAACTCAAAAAATAAAGAGCTAGGAGGCTGAAATTTTTTTTACGTCACTTTTGTAAAATTGTTAGTTTTGCTATTTAACTCCAGCATTTTCGGCCGCCGGGTTCGAGTTGCTGCCATACAACTTCTTTCTTTAAATGGAAATAACCCAGTGTCTATTCAGTCTAGGTATTTGAAATTTTGCGAATGATGATCAAGTTTTATGGAAACAACTTCTGCAAAATTTAATTGTGGTGGTGCGACGGGTTCGGAAAGTTGCCACACAACTTCTCTTTTTAAATGAAAATAACTCAGTGTCTATTGAAGCTAACTATCTGAAATTTAGTGAAAAAGTGTCGAGTTGCATGCCAAAAACTTTTGTAAAATTTGATTGGTCTAAAGCAGCCGATTCAGGCTTCTTGCATTTGTTGGAACTTAATGAAGCTAGGAGCAATAGATTCGGGTAGTTGTCATACAACTCCACAATTTACATAAATATATATCTGTAGTTCGGTACTAAAACATCTGAATGTTTTTAAAAGATGATCAAGTTTTATATAAACAGGATATATTACGTTCATACGGGTATCCCAGAGTTGACACAGTCTACTCTACTGCACTCTTCCTCGTTTTTAGCACATTTCCAAAAAAAATTTGAAAAAATGTGCTTATTAGTTTCACTCTGTCCGCCCGTCCGTCCGTCTGTTTACAAAACTTCTACACCGTTAAAAATAGAGAAAAAAAATGTTAACCATGGGTAGATCTCATAAAAAAATAATTTTGTGGAACAACTTTTTCATGTAGCCCCACCCATTACGGAGCTACAGCCCCTCAAACTTTGAAAAAGCCCTATTTTTAAATGCATATATCTTATGTTCTGCTTAAGATTTTTTCAATCTGAAAACGTCATGCGACAGGTATTTTTTTAACTTTGTAAATTAATATCAAAATTATACAATTTTTTAAAATTTAGTATTTAAATTTACCGTTATGTGAAAACCAAATTTTGCATGATTTTCTACTTTCATAACTCCGGCGTGCTTCTAGATAGAGGCTTGGAATTTTGAGGCAAGAAAGAATTTTTAGAATTAGTATAAGTTTGCTCAGAAAATTTTTTTGGACCACCCCCTGTTTATGAGCTACTAGGGCTTAAAAATTGAAAATTTGCAATTTTTAAACACCTGTAACTTAGGAACCTGTACACATTTTACTTCTGCAAGATATAAAAATTAAAGCTACAGTAATATATTTTTACAAAGGTTTATTTTAGTTGTAAAGGATTCCAAAGTTGCAGCTCTTCAAAATTGCGAAAAAGCTCCATTTTCAGATGTATATATCTCAGGCTCTGCGTAATAGTTTAAAATCTAAAACCGCAAGAAGATCGAAAATTTTATTATCTATATAAAGCTATATCAAAATTATGTAATATTTTGTAAATTACGATTTAAATTTACCGTTATGTGAAAACCACATTTTGCATGAAATTTCTTTTTTCATAACTCCGGCACGTCTTTAGATAGGAACCTGAAATTTTGAGACAAGAAAGAACTTTTAGAATTAGTATAAGTTTCCTCAGAAAATTTTTTGGTAGCACTTTCTCTTTAAGAGTTATTATGGCTCAAAAATTTTTAGACGCCTGTAACTTAGGCATCTGTAAAAATTTTTCTTCGGCAAGACATGAAAATTAAAGGTTCAATAATATATTTTTACGTGTGTTAACCGTTTTTTTTAGTTGTATAGGATTCCGGACTTACGGCCCCTCAAAATTTCAAAAATATCTTTTCTAAAAAATATTTTTTCTTATTACATGAAATTTTCAAATTTTTGTGCAAGTCACACTTCTAAACAGTTTGTATTGAGTTTTGGAAATGTGCGCTTTTAAAAACCGTTGGTTTACATTCTACCTTGTTTTAATAAATTTTTATACATTAAATACAATACATTCTTTTTAACAATACAATTTTTACATATTTGGGAACGTACCGAAGTTTTATTTATTTATGGTTAAAATCTTATTTTTTAAAAACTCTAATTCTTCCCAAAAAAATTTTTAAATTACATGATTTCAAAAATTTGATCAGATGAGTTTTTGATTTATCGCCGCCTATATTAAATGCTATAAATGTTAGAATATGTACATATTTAAAAAAATAATTTTGATGAATTTTATAATCGGTTACAAAATAAGAGTTTCAACAATTTGGCAATTTTTTCAAAATCTGAATTCCAAAGCGTCGATTTCATTATTTTAATGCTTAAATGTTGAAATAAGTATTCACAAAAATAACTAGGAGAAATTTTAGAGTTGGTTTCAAAATCAGGATTTCAAAAACTTTTAAAGACCCGCTAAGTTTAACTATAGCGTTTGGAGACGGCACTCCATACTATTTTAAATGTTTTTTTGTTGAAATATGGATGTAAAAAAATAATTAAGAGAGATTTTATAGTTGGTTTCACAATTAGGATTACGGTTACGTTGTTAAAGTATGTTACAAAATTAAAGCGTAATACGCTTTTTGCAGAATATTTGTATTTATTTAAATTCATGTATTAATGTGATTTAGGACAAATTTAAGAATTTAAACAGTATAAAAAAAAAGATTTTAATTAAATAAAGATTTTGTAAAAAATAAGATTAAAAATTATACGATTTCGATGTAGACCGAAATATAAAATGTATTATTTTTTTTACCGACCGCATACAATTATGTATAAGATAGGTATTGTTTTCATACTAAAAATTTTTACCCGAGATTTTGGCAAATATACACTACTCCGGTGTGGAGAAGGCTGTAAACAAATTTTTAGCATGATGTCCGTATTGGTATTTTTGTGGGCACGTGTACAGCTTAATCGACTGAGCGGAATTTTTTGCAATTTCATATTTAAAGTTTTGACGTAAATATCTTGGATAGATAAGTTTTTGGAGCAAATCGGACAACCGCAAGTGGTAGTTTACTAGTGTACTTTTTAAGTTTTTTACGAATATTTCGTAACAGAAAAATTTTATGACAAAAATTATTTAGAAAAAGTTGTTACACACTTAAAGAGGAACAACTTTGCCATAGAACATTTTTTGATCCGACTAACTTTAAATTTTATTAAATTTTTTTTCTAAGTCGAAATTTCATACATAACAGTCCATATGAATTTATATGAACAATTTTTTTTGTTTGTTTTTTTTTTTATATGTCTAAAAATGTATATACATATTTACATATATCTATGCATATTATTCTTTTGTTGATGATATAAAATTAAAACGGTAAAATTTTTGTTAGCAGATTCAATATTAATCTTATGTTTGTTTTGTATTTGTTTATAATTTTTATTATTTTTTACTTCTAATATTTTTGAATGAAAAAAAAATCATGTACATTACATAATAATGTAAATGGATGTATTTACATATGAATGAATGCATATACATATATTTTTACGATTTCATTGCTTATTATTGTTATTGAATAAAACAAAATGTTGTTAAATTATTAGAAGTTATTTTGCTTTGATATAAATTATTATGTAAAAAATCAACAAATTTTCGTGTAGTGGTGGTCGGTCCTGTGATGAAGATAGCTGTTTTTTTGTATTTCAAATATTTTAAGAAAATTATTATTTTTAATAATATAAATTAGATTTATTAAACTTAAAATCAAATTTAATTTCCTTATAATTTAAAATAATGCATAAAACAAATAAAAAAAAAAAAACAAAAAGAACATAATGTACACGACAATATATTATTATTATGTTACATATCTACCTATAGTAAGTCGTTTTTACAATTTACCTCAGAAAACATTACATTTTTTTCTTTCATACAAAAAAAAAAAAATAGATTTAATTTTAATTTATGATGCGCTGAATTAAAACTAAATAAATTTTTAATTTTTTTATTTCCTATTTTGTTTTTGTTTTACAATATTAAATTTTATATTATATTAATAATTTCTGAAATGTAAATAAATAAAAAAAAAAAGAAAAAAAAAAAAAGAAAAAAAAAAAACCTAAAAGATTCAAAGTTGTATGCACCTATTTTCAATGTTGCCAACAATTCAAGCATTACTTGAAGTATGATGCAAGAAATTTTGAAACAAGAAAAAGCAAAAAAAAAAAAAACAAATAACTCATCAAAATTAAAACAGCATAAAAACATCTTACCTTTTAGTCTAAAAATTACATTTTATCTTTTTTGTTTTTTGTTATTTTTTTTTGTTGTCATGTTTCATTTCATCAGAACTGAACACTTATAACAGTGATGCTGATGGTGTTGATGATGATTCTAATGATCTAATACCATTT
This sequence comes from Poecilobothrus nobilitatus, assembly GCA_947095535.1. Taxonomy (NCBI): domain Eukaryota; kingdom Metazoa; phylum Arthropoda; class Insecta; order Diptera; family Dolichopodidae; genus Poecilobothrus; species Poecilobothrus nobilitatus. The sequence goes on along the minus strand of OX352773.1, from coordinate 236,596,287 downwards.
GAATTAACTTTCAACGGAAGGCAGGCAATATACAACGTATATGTATGTACCTACTTATTATGTACCTACAACGTATGTATGTACCTATATGTACATTATAAGGAGAAAAATACAGAACAGAACAAAAACAAAAATACAATTATATTGAAGAAAATTTATTAGGCTTTTCGCCAATTTTATATAATAAATTTTATTTTACGCAATTTTAAGTAGATTATAATTAAGATAATTTCATCGTTAAGTACTGGAAAATATAATCATCTAATGATGATAATGATGACATTAAAGTTAAAATCTGTAATGAACATTTAAAATTATAATATGAATTTAAAAATAAGATTTGGAAGAAAAAAAAATAAAAAATCTTTTTTTCTTTTTTTTTTTTGAAAAATTAATTAGCATTTTTGAAATTTATTTCGTTTATTATTTTTTTTCTTTTTTTTTTTGATAATCTTTAAAACATTTTGATAACATTTTATGTTTTTTGGAGTTTATTTAAAAATTTGTACATAAACTTTATTAAATTTAATGTAAGCGAATGGCCTACCACAAACAACAATCGCAATGAAGATATCATATTGTAAACCGTCAAGAGGCTGTTTACCCTTCATTAATTATTTTTGTCCAAAATTTATATTTATTTTGTATTAACCATGAAATTTTTTTTTTTTTTTTTTTGTGTTTAGTAATAAACACAATTTCGACCATCGACGAAAAATTTGAGGCTAAAAAATAATTTGAAGCTAAACAAATGCATTGTCGGCGAGATTGAGATACAAATTAATTGTCGCTGATTGTAGAGTTTGATATTTATCTTTAATTAACAAAGATTAAAAACATTGTTATTTATGAATAAAACAAAATATATATTTTTATTTTTCGTTTTGCTACAATTATATTTTAATTTGCTGGGAAATATTGAGGCGAAGCGAATTTTACCGGTGGTGATTGACAATGGTCAGAATTGTGTTTATTACTTTAACGGTTTCATTCAAAATATTTATCTTTGAAAATATGTTGAATGCTATTCTGACTATTGATATTTTGACCTTTTAAAGATTTAATTATTTTAATTTACTTATCTTCAGTTTTAATTACACATTTTTAAATAAGTAATAAATTTTAATTCATACTAAGTTGGGGATCGCTTTTTACAAAACCGTTTTTATCCTTTTTCATTATCTTACTCTTCAACTGATAACATACATACAATAGAAATTCCCAAATAGAATTTAAATGAAATTTTCAAGAGGAAAAATATTGAAAAATCACAGAATCCTTATATCACAGCGATCATAACAGAAAATTAAAAGAATAGCTCAAAAATATTTACCAAATTCTTTCTATATTTCAATTGTAATTCAATTCATAATAACAATATTTCCTTCTGTAGATATTCTCTCAAGTTGATTAAATAAGAAGTAGCATTCAAATTTGACTTATTGTTACCTCTCCGGTCTTTCAATCGGAGTATCTTGAATTTAAATCCCGGACAGAGCATATATAGAAATATGTAGTAATTTCATATTGTATAGTAATATATATAGTAATTTAGTAATAATAATAAATATTAATGGCTAATACTAATGACAGATATTATGCTGCAGTAAAGCTGCCTTTTGTTATTATATAATGCAGGTATGAGATAGATGATGATTACGTCTCTGAAAGCAAAATTGTTGTAAATTAATTGTAATTATAATAATAGGTGGATTCATTATTTCCATATAATCCCACCAATCAATTCAAAGTTTCCGTATTCCTGCCCTTTTCTATGCCTATTCCCTAACCAACATACTGCGAAGATATATGAGTTTCATCCTATTACATTAGTAAAAGGGAAAGTTGCTTTAATCAGTAAAATTCTAACACTATCAAATGAGTATTCAAACACTATCAAATTTCACATTTCATTCTTCAAATGAATGTTATTATACACATATTATATAACATTTGGTTCAAATTTGATATAATCAGAAGAAACTTAAAATAATTTTTAAACTTATTTACTTATTTAAAATATGCACATCAAGCATCAAGTTAAGCAAACGTTCTAAGGAAAAAGAAGTAAGATTAAAGATAAATTAAATACAAAAATCCAATTCATTAGGGATATATCCCACAACAATCAACAACTAAAAAGACATAAGAATATAATAAAAAATGTAAAATGCTTCAATTACTTCAATAGTATAATAACTGCAAATGTTAAGGCAGGAAGTGAACTTGGTTACAAAATCAGTCAACAAACTACAAATATTGGTGAATAAATGCCAAAGAATAAAGCATTAGAGTGAAATTCACAGAAGGCGAATGACATGTAGAAAAACAATTTTCAAAGAAATTATAGCAAGTGGTAAAACAAACATTGGCAGAAGTCCCAAAACATAGTACACTAAAGAAGATACGTAGAAACTATAGGTGAGTGGAATTATCAGAGAGTAAAAGAAGAAAAAAAAGTTGAATTATATGTAGACGAGCATAATTCCAATAACTTGTAAAAAAAAAACGGTAAAACATGGCCCGAAACAAAACAAATTACCTAAAACAGAGTATGATGAAGAAGTTATGTAGAATCTGTGTGCGGTAGTAAAAGTATGAGGGAGTAAAGAAAGAAAAATTTTTATTTTTCTTCATAATTCAATATAAATAATTTGTTTAAAATTTGGTTATTAAGTTATTAAAATTTACAAAAGAGTTTATTATGGTTGCCATTTTATAATGTTTTGCAAATAGTATTTCAATGTAATGGATGTTCGTTTTTTTTTTTTTTTTGAATAAACTCAAAACATTAAAAATTTCCTAATTTTATAATTTTTATTTTTTCTTCATAAATTTTTTGAATGTCCAACTCAAAAAATTCAATTTCTGGGGTATAATAATTTTTTTTAAAAATGTTTCCTAGAATTAAATTTTCTTCAATTATAATAAAATATATATTTAATTAATTTAAAAATTTCTTGTTCATATTCATTTCAAAAAAAATAACAATTTTTTCATTGATCACCAATTATTAATTAATTTAAAATATTATAAAATTTTACCTTTGATCACAAATCGTGTCAGATAAATATTTAAAAAAAAAATATGTAAAAACAAAATAAAAAAATTAGCAAAAGAACTGCATTTTTTTTTTTTTTTGTTTCTTCTTTTGATCTGTGAAATTTTAATTTTTCTTTTTCGGAGTTTTTACATTAATTTATTTATTTTCCTATTCTAATTTAGAAAAGTTTTGTCTCTTTCTAAAATTAATTTATTTGTTGTTGTTGTTATTGTTATGGGTGTGATCTCTTCTTTTTAATTTTGATTTGATTGAAACTTTATATAAATAGGATAAACTGCTGAATTTATACTTGCAGTTATTAATTGATAGTCGTCGGATGTGTTTTTTCTACTCAACATTCTTTATTTATTTTCGATGATCGGGACATTAAAAAATATTAAATGTGTTAAAAATTGAATAAATTAATAAAAAAAAAAAAAAAAATAAATTAAATAAAAGAAACTTAAAATAAAGTTCGAAATTTATTGTAAAAGTGAAATAAAAAATTTTTAATACAAAAACTTTAAAAGGATAATGGAACGTTGGGTTGAAAAAGTCGCTGTTGTTACTGGCGCTACAAGCGGTATCGGTTCAGCAATTGTTGTTGAATTAGTTAAAGCCGGTATGATTGTTTGTGGTTTATCAAGACGAAAGGATAAAGTTGAGGTTTGAATTCAAATTAAAAAAAACAAAAATTGTTTTCTAAGTGTCTTGTAAAAGGTTTAAAAATTTTTTTAAAAAAACAAAATATTTTTTACTCAAAAAAAACAATAAGGTTTATTGTACTGCCATAATGGAAATACTATTAAAAAGCAGTTATTTAAACCGAATTATATATACCTGTTGTAATAATAATTAATTTAAAATATTTTAATGAAAACGCTTTAAAAACTTAAATCTAAATTCTTGTTAAATTCATTTGTTTTTTAATTTAATACAAATTTTAATTTATCTGTAGATTAATTTTAAAAAAACTTTCATAATATTTTATAAATGATAATTTACAAACTATTAAAAATTGAAAAAGAACGAAGTTTTAATAAATACTAGTTGGATTAATTAAAAAATGCCAACATTCCATCTTCCTTCTTGCTTCATTCTCTCCTTTCTCTTTCCTTTTCTTCCTGTTCGACTAATTTGAAAATTTCAAGTTCCTTCTCCTCATTAATTTTCTTATTTTTCTTTTAACTCTTCTTATTTTTAGTATATTCTTTTAATGTCGATTCTTTTATATGAGGTTCTAAATAAAATTTAAATTCAATTATAAAGGAATACTAAACAAATAATTTATTAAGATTAAAAAATGGTTGTTCGAAATTTTATCAAAATAACGTTAAAGGATTAAGCACTAAATTTAAATTTAACCGCTATAATTAAATAATTTTAAATAATTAAATTTTTAATATTGTGTTTTTTAGACAATATTTATTTCAAAAAAGGAAATTAAAAATTCGCTTATTAGTTCCACTCTGTCCGACAGTTCAAATGTCCATCCGTCGGTCTTTTTAGGATATTTCTATACTAAGGATTAAAGAATGAAATTTTAACTATGGATATGGTGTTTTAAAAAATTAATGTTGTAGAATAAGTTTTTTATATAGTCCCACCTATTACGGAGGTACAGAACCTCAAAATTTGATAAAATTATATTTTTATGTGTATATCTCATGTTTTGTTTTTTGTTTTTCAATCTAAAAACATCAAACGAAAGGACTTTTTTTTACCTTTGTCAATAAATATTAAAATCATAAATTTTTTTTTAATTTAGTCTATAAATTTACCGTTATGTGAAAACAAAATTTTGCTAGATGTTGCTTCTTTCATATACCTTCAGGACGCTTTTAGATACAACGTTGAAATTTTGAGTTAGGCATAAGCTACTTAGGCATCTGTGCAAATTTTTTTTTAAAAAAATAAATTTTGGTGCAAGTCATAGTAGTTTTTATTATCTTTTGGGCGCCTTTAAAAATATTTGGTTTTGCATTCTAAGGTGGTTCTTAGACTAATGTATAAATCTAAAATAGAATATCAAAATCTTTAGTAACATAACAAAATATTTCAGAAGTTGTTACACGCATATCATTAATAACTATATGGGTAGATGATATTCTAAGTTTTGTCAAGTTTTTTTTGAAAAAATATTTTTTGAGTGTCTTTCTATATGTTTAGAAATTATTTTTGAAACTAATAAAAATTTAATAATTCTACTAAAATAATTTTATATTAATTCACATTTTGCGTTGTAAAATCAATACTTTTTTGTTATTTAAAAAACAATATTTTATCTTTTAGCTTCCGTTAAGAATTCAAAAATAAAATTGATTCTTTAATTTTTGCTAATTTAATGAAATTTCCCAGAAAATAAAAATAGTTTGGGAAAATTTTTTTGTATAAAAACAGGATGTTATTTTAAGATTTTAAAATGAATTTTCGGAATACAGTTCTCAAACAGTTTCCCAAACTAAGAGTGTCGGCACTTCGCACTAAATAACTTATTGCACTTAATTAATTCCGAAAAACTCTGAAAAAATCTTAGTACAATTTAAAATATCGCAATAAATTAACTGATCGTACTTGATTTGGGTATTTACATCACCTTAATTAACGTTAATTATATAAACGAGCACATTAACAAACAATACTTCGTGTGGATTTTTAGTTTGTAGGTAAAATTAGTTAAATATAACGGTTAAATAGGAGACAGTTTAGTAGTTATTTACCTTTAAAAAACACAAGATATTATTAAATGGAGTATAAATGACATTGCGATTATTTGATATACCTAGTTCTATTATGCTCCCTCCCTAAATCACTATGTGTTGTGATTTTCGCCTCCACTTCTAACACTTCTGTTGGCCATATTGCCTTTAAGAAAGTAACGATTTGTATAGTATTTATTGCTGGCAGTTTATCCTCGGCAAAGCAAAATGCTCCTAGACGAACATATCTTGCTCGGAGTAAACCTCCGCTGTTTTTGAGTTTCTTCTTCTTCTTGACAGAATCTGCATGTACCGTAATTTTCTACTATAATTTTCTTTGCCTTTAGCCGGCAGTGTCCCGACATAATCCGGTCAGAATTCTCAGTTTATTTTTACTGAATCCTATGATTTTATCATATTTTTTCCAATTATAGTTTCCCAGAAGTTGAATCAAAGAATTTAATTCAAACAAAATCAAAAAAAAAATTAATTATAGATCACAATATATATAAGTATTTGATTTGATTATATTATAATTAAAATATAAAATTGTTAAATAAAAAATTAAGGATAAATAAACTAATAAAAAAAAATTAAAAAAAAAATGTCAATTATCTTATAAAATTTAAAACATATATAAATTATAAAATTTTTAAATTAATAAACATACTAAAAAGTGTATTATATAAAAGTAGGTAGTTATTACGTCAAATTGAATGAATTTCCGAAAGGAATTATTAAAAAATTTAATTTATAGAATGTTATACTTCAAAAACTAAAATCAATATTTAATAAAGATATATTTAAAATTTTAACATATTCTTTTAATTTAATCTGTAAATGATAGACATTTAAAATCATTTTACTCAATAATTTTCCAATCAATTTTCATTTTTTTTTTAAATGATAAGCATTCAGTTCAGCCATTTCACAATATCAACATTTTTCCAAAATTTTCCGATTTTCATTATTAATTTTCCAAAATACCCATATAAAGAATATACATACATAATACATATGTATCATATATAGTATAATCTATATCTATTATATTTTCAAATAAGACACTCCTTTTTTGTTCTTTTGTTTCCGTTAAAGTTTAAATTTTCCTATTTCTTTCTTTGCTTTTTTTTCTAGACACATAAACAAAATTTGGAAATGATAGTTTTTCATTTTAGGATTTTTTATTTGAATTAAAATAAACATGAAATGTAACATGTAAAATTTAATAAAATTTCAACATTACATAAATCAGGGGCATTTTCTAAAACATAATAATAACCGTGTTTTTACAAAAAATATCGCTTACAAAGAAATTTTAAATTCATAATACATTAATTATTGAAAATTGTATTTTTATGTTTTAAATAAAATCATAAGGAAACAACTATACATACTCTATACATATATACTGTATAAAGTTTCTTTATGATAAAATCAAAAAAAAAAAAAATTGCTTATTTCGTTTTTTAACTCAAAATGGATAGTTAGAGTAAATTAGAAAAATTATAAATATTGGCTATCGATAATTGTGGTTAACCACAGTTATTTAGAAAACAAACTCAAATTTCGAGTTCAACATATAAATAAAAAAAAAAACAATAATAATACAAAAATCCTTTTGAGGACTATCATATACATTTGATAGAGTAAATTTAAAAAATCCCGAATATTTGTTATTGATTGCATGAATTGAAATTGCTTATTAAAACACCTCGAATTTCGAGGGGCGGGCGAATACTAGTATTCTTTTAAAATAAAAAATTAATATGCTTTCGTATGCAAAATTTAAATCAAATATATCATTAATTAAAATATCTCTAAAATAAGAAATCTTTTCTAATCAAAATGTTCATAAATTAAAAATAAAGAAAAGCACTCTAGTATATTGATCTTATTTTTTATTTTTTCAAATGCTTTCGCAGACGAAATAAAAAAAAATTTACTTTTTACAATTTTTATTGCAATATTTCTTTTATGTAAATTTTCCGCTTATTAATTTTTCAATTTTTTGCCAATTTCACATCAAATTATTCGCACTAAATAATTATTAAAATTTATATAGGTAGTCTTTTAAAAATGTATCTCTGTTTTCATTGACGGCATACAAGTCGTTCTGGCTTTAAAAGAACAAATATCATTACATTCTGAATCGTGCAATACAGAATCGACTTGTAATTTATAAATTATAGATAGATTTTATGCTTAACGGATAATGAAATAAATTTTAAAAAAAAGAAGATATCTGTTCGAAATTTAATTTTTCTTATGTTTCAGTAAATGCTAATTTCATTTCATTAATTATTATTAATGAAGAGGTCAATTTTTTTATTTTAAAAATAAAAAACAAAAAAAAATAAAAATTTTTGATTTATACACGATTTAATTTTTTCCAAATAATTAACTTTTATCTCAATGCTAAATAATCCGCGTACTGATTAATATCCGAAATTAAATCCGAAAATTAAAAAAAAAAAATTACATTTTTAAATAATTATTCGTTATTAAGTCATTATTTCAGTATTTTATACAAAAAAATATTAAAATATTGCTTATACGAGTATAAATAAAGTTTTTCTTAATACATTGAAGTATAATTTGTAGTATCCAATCTACCAGATACGACCTTAAAATTCAATCATAATAAAGATACTTTAACTCTTTATTTTTTTGATAAATTGAAGTTTTAAAACTTTTTGATTTAAGCTACAGTCATAGTGATATGATCATATATATTATGCTAGGAATTAAAGACAAAAAAGTGAAAGTATAAAGAACACTGGCTCTATAAAAAACGTCGCGGGTAGTAAATCATCCTACTTTAGGCTTGAAAGGAAAATATGATTTGAAATGGTTTGACAAAAAACTATGCTGAAAAAAATTGAAGAAAAACAAACACAAACAAATATTGTGAGAAAACTTAATATATACATTAGTCAAATTAATTATTAAAACAAGGTAGAATGTAAACCAACGGTTTTTAAAAGCGCACATTTCCAACACTCAATACAAACTGTTTAGAAGTGTGACTTACACAAAATGAAAATTTGAAAATTTCATGTAATAAGAAAAAATGTGAAAATAGGACATTTTTGAAATTTTGAGGGGCCGTAATTCCGGAATCCTATATAACTAAGAAAAGCCGTTAACACACGTAAAAATGTATTATTGAACCTTTAATTTTCATGCCTTGCCGAAGAAAAATTTGTACAGGTGCCTAAGTTACATGTGTCTAAAAACACCAAATTTTCAATTTTTGAGACGTAATAACTCTTAAAGAGAAAGTGCTACCAAAAAATTTTCTGAGGAAACTTATACTAATTCTAAAAGTTCTTTCTTGTCTCAAAATTTCAGGTTCCTATCTAAAGGCGTGCCGGAGTTATGAAAAACGAAATTTCATGCAAAATGTGGTTTTCACATAACGGTAAATTTAAATAGTAAATTACAAAATATTGCATAATTTTGATATTGTTTTATGTAGATAATAAAATTTTCGATCTTCTGGCGGTTTTAAATTGCAAAACTATTACGCAAAGCCTGAGATATATACATCTGAAAATGGGGCTTTTTCGCAATTTTGAAGAGCTGCAACTTTGGAACCCTTTATAACTTAAATAAACCTTTAACACACGTAAAAATATATTACTATAGCTTTAATTTTTATATCTTGTAGAAGTAAAATGTGTACAGGTTCCTAAGTTACAGGTGTTTAAAAATAACAAATTTACAATTTTTAAGCCCTAATATCTCATAAACAGGGGGTGGTCCAAAAAAATTTTCTGAGCAAACTTATTCTAATTCTAAAAGTTCTTTCTTGCCTCAAAATTTCAAGCCTCTATCTAGAAGCATGCCGGAGTTATGAAAGTAGAAAAATCATGCAAAATTTGGTTATCACATAACGGTAAATTTAAATACTACATTTAAAAAAATTGTATAAATTTCATATTAATTTAGAAAGATAAAAGAAATACCTGTCGAATGACGTTTCCAGATTGAAAAAATCTTTAGTAGAACGTAAGATATATGCATTTAAAAATAGGGCTTTTTCAAAGTTTGAGGGGCTGTAGCTCCGTAATGGGAGGGGCTACATGAAAAAGTTGTTCCACAAAATTATTTTTTTTATGAGACCTACCCATGGTTAAAATTTATTTTTTCTATCTTTAACGGTGTAGAAGTTTTGTAAACAGACGGACGGACGGACAGAGTGAAACTAATAAGCACATTTTTTCAAAAATTTTTTGGAAATGTGCTAAAAAGGAATTTTAGAACAAAAATTAATGCTTCAAAATACTTTAAACTTTATGTTTTTTAATCTTATTTTTATTCAAACTAATGTTTTGAATTGATCATTTCAGGATGATGATTATTACACACAATTTCCAAATTGAATCACTTGATTCATGTGATTTGCTATATTGAATTCTTATTATTAATTAATTCTTTTTTGTAATATTGTATATATGTATTTTAAATAAAATAGTTTCTGTCAAATTAAAATCACAAACAAATTCGTCTTAAAGGGGTTTTGCTTTTTTTTTTTTTGAAAATTAAATATTTTTTTTTGAAAAATTTACATTTTATTATCAAGATCTTTTTAATTATTGTTTCATTTTCCTAAAGGAGGTGGGAATATTCCAAAGATACCAAGAATACCTTTTTGGTAGTCTCAGATTTATACTGACTAAACGCATCTCCTCCTTTAACCAATATAATGGGATTAAACTCCTAATTACTAATGCAGTATATTGTGGTAGGGGTAGGAAATGATATGACAAGGATTTTAACCCTTATTCTTTAAACAGAATGCGTACTTTAAAAGGAAAAAGAGTTTCATTATGAAATCATTAAACCGTTCATACTTCTATAAATGTGTTTAAAATATTCCTTGCATAGAATAGGTTAAAACATAAGTTGATAGAGCCAAAAAAGAAAAGGTTCCTTTCAATGTCTTTTGCTTTACGGTTCAAGATAAAAGTTTAGTTTTGATCACCGCAAACTTTCGATTTGAAAAATTTTTTTCTATTCATTTATTATATCAGCATTTTATTAAATTACACCAAATTGTCTATGGAAAATTCTTTTTACTTTTGATAAGAGTTTTCATAAAGCAACCATATTTGATATCCTTTTTATTGTGTGTGAAAGAATATATTGTTTTAAACTAAATTAATTACTTATATTAATATACATATACATCTATACCTAAAAGTTCCATATATTATATGATTGATTATTACACATTTTAATAAATTTTAATTAATAAATAATTATAATTTTTTTTTTTTTTTTTTTTGTAAATAAAACATAATATATAGTTATTACGTGGTAGTATAATTGGTGCAACTGGACAATTAAATGCTGTTGAATGCGATATTACATCAGAACAATCAGTTCAACAAGCATTTAGTTGGATTGTTAAAACATTTGGTGGTGTTGATATACTAGTTAATAATGCCGGTATTACTAGCAAATTTCTATTATTGGATGATAATAATATTAAAGATTTTCGTCAAATGTTGGAAACAAATTTAATTGGTTTAATAATATGTACAAAACAAGCTTTAAAATTGATGAAAGAACGTGAGGTACAAGGTGTTGTAGTCAATATAAATAGGTGAGTATATAAAAATAAGTTAAACCGCTTAATTAAAATTTATATCAAATATATACCAAATGTTGTACTAAATATATAACATCAGTAATGTAGTCTGAATTTTAATAAACAGGGTCGGTTTATAAATGGTATAAGTCAGGGAAAGAATGATATGTAAAGGAATTATTTGATCCTTGCCGTACACACATATTTATATTCTTTATAAATTTAAAATTTTACATTTGAAATACTGCATTATAAGGTTTTATTATAAAATTCTTAGATCGGAAATTCCAATAAAATTAGTTCAATATTTTCTTCATAACTGCTTTTGTCTAACTTGTACAGTTTTAAACATTTACTCCAATTTTTGTTTCTTCTCCTAGCATTTCTTTTGCATTGATTAAAAATTATTCGATTCCTAATATGCATGATGATGGGAACAACCATATAATTAACAGATTAAAAGCACCCTAATCTTTTCAAATGAGTGCATTACATTAAGTAATGTGCATCTGTACCGCCAATCAAATCGGTTCTAATAATACTTTCCTTATTGGTTGTCAAACTTTCTAAATGCTTTTCTATTTCTATTTGATTTATTATATGTTTTTTCCTGTACGTTCATAGTTCAATAAAATTAAATGGTTTAATGCCTCAAGCCTAACCAAAAATTATTTGCATATTTCCACATTTTCCTCCAAAAATAAAAATAATAAAAAAAAAATACTAAACAAACATTACATTTTAATGAAATAGGAAAAAAACAAAAAATTACATAATGAAAAATTTCAAAAAAAAACCGCCGTCGTTAAAATAAATTGGTTTGGTTTTTTGATGCTAATGGCAATGCCGTGAAATTAAATAGCGAAAAAGTACGATATGTACAAAAATAAATATCCTTTTTTTATTTTTATTTTTTTTTCTATTTTAAATAAAAATATTTCTTTTTTATTTTGTATGAATATTTCCAATTACAATGATGACATTGTGGTGATGGCTTTGAATGGTGGCGTTGGTGGTTTTTTATCATTCGGCAAAAAAAAAAAAATAAAAAACAAATTATAACCAAAACAATAATATATGCCAAAACATATTGCATACATGATATTGTAGCATTTTAGGCCACAAATTAAATACCTGTGTACCAGGAACAAAGCCAGTTAATGGAATGTATCCGGCATGTAAATATGCTCTAACAGCAATAACTGAATGCCTTCGACAGGAAATCATGTACTTTGAAATGAATGCCAAAGTAATGGTAAGTCTTAAAATAAATATTGTGTTATAAATGTAATATATGTGGTAAATATATGTATATATACAAAAATATTTCAAAAAACAAAAAAAAAAAAAAAATGATTTATTATGAAAAAATTATTTCAGAATTTAGTAATAAATTTTTAGTTTGGATGTCATAAATTTAAAAACCCATCAAAAATAAATTTAATTTTTGTTTAAAAAAAAGACAGAATTTTATTAAATAAATATCCCATGTCCAAAACTTTAACCGAATATAATGTGTTTTGTTCTATGAATATTTTAGGAAAATAGTTAAATCATATAGAATTTTTTCCACAACTATTTTTATTTTTATTCCTAATTTTATTTTTCCCAAAAAAAAACACAAACTTTTTTGTTTAATTTAACGACATTGGACACTATAGGTTAATTAATTTCAATTATTTTCACACGTCAACTTTATGGAATTAAATTAAGATGTCAAATCGATTTCAATTTGGAATTCTGGAATAAGAATTAATTTGCTCAAAAAAAAAAAAAATTGATTTAAAAATTCTGGTTTTATTTGTTGGTTTCAGTTTTAATAGATCATTTTTCTTCTACTTCTATTCTGTTCGACCAACCTTGCGATCTAAAAATAAAAATAAATAAAAAAAATAATAAGATTTATGAACATTGTATTAAGTGCTGCTGCTATCTGTTGCCAGATATGAGTATTAAATTATTTGAATTTATGGAATATTTAAAGTAAAGTTCCTAATTAATATTCTCTTAGTGTTATAAAAACTTTTTTTTCTGTTTTAAAGTTTATATTTTCAAAACATATGAGCATAAAGCGATTAAAATGGAATCCTTATTTTATACAATGATAAAAATTTCCGTATTGATCGGTACAAACTGTTTAAGAACGTTTTTGACATTCTAAAATAATTAAATCAAAAATTTAAAAACCTTAAAAAAATCTGACGTGAATTCAAATGCTTCTTAAATAATTTGATATTATTTGTAGAAATAGAAAACAAGTTTATGAAATCGAAGTTCCATAAATTAGAAAACAAAAACCTATTAGTATGCCAGAATTTGAACTTCATATTAAACTAAAAGCAACAGATTACGATCATAAAGAGATTATTAAAGCCAATAAAAGGATTCAATAATTAAATAGTCATTGATTTTAATTTTTTTTAATAATTCTAGACTATAGGATCCATGTATAACCTTAGTATAATTAAGAGTATAGAGTATTGCTCTACTCAAAGTTCAAGCGGAAGCTGATTTCAAATCTATTCGTTTCTGAGTAATGATTTCTGATAAGTTCAGAATTTATCACGAATACTTTTATTTGTAATGAATGACCATAATTGCATAACATTTTTTACATAAAATTTTTGAGGTATTACAAAAAATTAAATAAAATGTCAAATATTTTATTTAGAAAAAAACAACTGTGCAGTTTATAAATCAAATAGAGATTTAGTTGGTATTTTGGTAAATTACTTCAAAAATGCAAAATAGAAAACTTTAATTAAAAAAAATTTTTTTTTTCGTAGAACATATTTTTATAAAATGCATTTATTTTTATTTTTTTTTTAAATAAAATTTATGATCTATATACCACCCCATCACCCAAATGAATAATATTTATCAAAAAAAAACAAAATGGTTTTTAAATTTAAATTAATTTTGTAGGATTTTAGAAAAATATTTAAATTTTCATTTAATTGAAAATAAAGCCAAATAAATTACAAAATTAAACATTCGATGAAGATGTCCTTTTTAATATCATAAATGAATATATATATATATATATATACTTTTTAAATCAGCTTTTAACTGTAACACATTTGAAAGTCTTTTCTAAGTAATTTTTTCAACTTCTGAAGATTTAAAATTCTTTATACTTAATTATAATAATTGAGCTTTATTTTACGAAATAACTGAAAAATGAGTGACAAGTGATTAAAATATAAATCTACAGAATTCATAAAAGTATCTGTCATATCTTTTAATTTTTCTATGATAATCACCATTAGTATAATAACGCAATAACGCAATAACGCAAATTATGACTTTCATTTCTTTTACTATTACTTTGATACTATCTATACTAGAAAATGTTTTATATGATTGAATATAAGCTCTAAATTATTATATTGAACCATTATCAAAGTTAATACAATATGTACATCCAACTTCTAAAATAGTTTTATTAATAGTTAAAAACAGATATTAGAAACCGTTATTACCATAATAGTTTTCTATTTTTCTAGTATTATATATTGTTATCACAAAACGGCAATTCCCCAGCACTATATGCATACTGCAAAAATATTCTTTTTATAACTTATTAAAAATATCTAGAGTCACAATGTTAAGTATGCAGGAGAATTTGTTGATGTTTTGTAAAGAACCGGTCAGTTGGCAACTTCACTTGACAACTGGACATTTGATTAGTGAATATTTCCCAAAAAAAGACACACTTAATAAGAAGACATTTAACAAAATGAACAATTAGCAAAAGGACATTTAACAACTGGAAGCTTGGCAACTTGGAATACTTAACAACTTTTACAAATGGGCATTTCGCAACTTTTAACAATCAACAATTTAATTTTCAACTCTATAATTTCATTATCTCTCTCATACGCTGCACGCTGCTGTGTCAAAACTCAAAATAATTAATATCGAAAAAATAAATTTAATTTTTAAAAAAAAAATTAAGTTTAAAATAAATTTTTGTAGATAATGAAAAAAAAAATGTATAAATAATTGTTATTATTTTTAATTCCATTTAATATTTGGGCATTTTGCAATATTTATTTATGTTAGCACTTAATGCTGAGCGCACCTACATAAAAACAAGTTGTTAAATGTTCAAATGTTAAGTGTCTGTTTTGCTAAATGTCTTTTTATTAAGTGTCTTTTTTGCGAAATGTCCACTGATTAAATGTCCAGTTGCTATATGAAAGTTGCCAAGTGCACCGCACTCATTTTATATATAGACGAATAATTTGCAAATATATCACATCATTCCTAGTTTTGAATATGTTGTAGAATAAATTCTTTTTTTTTGTATTTTAAAATAAAATCATTTTTGGTACACGCAGATTTTTATGAAAATGGTTAAGGTTGGATACACAATGGTTAGAGTGTGGACTCAAGTTCGAATCTCAGTAAAATCAAAAACTTTTTTTTTATTTGCATTTCGACCAGATTTAGATTTCATTTGCCATTGGGTTCAAATGGCATACAATAATTAATAGTTTATTAACACCTAGTACTATCTTAACTCTTAATTGAATGGGAATTAATTGTAATGAATTCTATTAAGAAGAGTATATTTCATCACATTTCATTGCACTTCCTTTAAACCTTTCATTCTTCTTTTAATATGTATATCCCAATAGTGCAGACAGCTGCTTTTCCACCTAACAGCAAAAACACATAGGTTTTTATAAATTTATTATAAGTTTTTAATCGAATAATAGTATTATTACTCAATATAAGTAATAACCGGTAACCGACACTTATATTATTTTCGTTTAAATGAATTTTTGATGAATTTGACAGCTCTAGACGCTACCATTATAAAAATTTGACACCTTAAAATATATCCCACTTTTAAAATTAAATTTGTTAAAACAAAATTAAAACAAACTTCCACCTCTTGCTTTTCAAATTATAATAAATGCTTTCAATAAAAAATTTTAAATTATTTCAAAGAATTAAACGGTCAATTACACATACACATACATATTATGTATGTACAAATTAATGAAATATCCTTAAAATAACATTAACAAAAAATCATTGAATGTAATTTAAATGTAAAATGAAAATCTGAAAATATAATAAAAATAAAATTAATTCAGTAAAAAATTTATTTGGCAATAAAAAAACTCTTAAATCCAAATTTATTTCAAATAAAAAAAACTATTAACGCATCTTTGAACTTTAATTAAGGATTTTAATAACATTATACATACATACATATTTAAATTTAGCATTAAATATGTTTGTGGCATTTAAAAATCATAAATGTCGTTCATAAAAAAAAATTTACATAAAATGTAATTTAAAACTAATTAAAAAAAATTTCCAAACTATTTAAAAAATTTTATTTCTTGGCATACTAATAAAGTCTATTGCAAAAACAAAAAGAAACTAATTTTTTGACATAAAAAGAAAAACATTTGACATCTTTATAAGCAGAAGTTTTTTTTTTTGTTACTTGTTGAAATTTTTTTTTTTTTTTCTTTTATATTTTCCTTTATTAAATTTAAAGTTGCATTGCATGCTCATATAAATATTTGATGACAGCATTTTTGTTTATGAAATTGTATGTAGATGTCTTTTTACATGTCAGATATGTCTTTTGAAGTGATGACAAGTTTATGTTTTTTTGTTTTCTTTTTACATAAAATTCAAATGTTTTCAATTAAAAACTCATTAGAAATTTTGCACCCATCCAAAATAAAAATAAAAAATTGAAATAAATAATTTTGTTACATATTTAATCGTAAGAACAATTTTTTTTTTTTAATTTCAATATTTTAGTTGAAACTTTGAGGAAATAAAGTATTTCAGTTAATTCGTTTTACTTTATTTTATAGGAGACAACTATACGAGACTATCTACAAACATCATGACCGAAAAGAATTTTTAGGTGTTTTCAAAACTAAATCATTTCTAAATATATGTATATATTTCGATAGAAATACATTATGGGCTATGGCAACTCCAATGGCAACTCGGTCATGCAAAATTTAAGATTCATATTTTTGATGCAAGTTCTTGAAAAAAGCTTCAATAGTTCTCAACCTTATTGATTACTCCTACATTTAAAACGGGTCGACGTCCGTGTTATAAGCCTTATTAAGAGCTGGCATAGAAAAGTTTTGGCTACATCATTATTAAGTTTTTTTTTTTTTTTGGGCGAGGGTAGGTGGAAATCTCGGAAGACACCAATGAAATCAACTCGCTAATTCTCTTTGTTAGTATTGGACTTAAACCAACCAAACGTCATCCCCCCTTTTAAACCAAATATTAAGTACGTGTATGTGTAACACAATTGTTTTTTATATTTGGTACATGTTTAGCTGTTGGAACTAAAGGAATATTGCTTTAGAATAAAGAAGATTGCTGGAAAGATTCTTAAGAAGAAGTTGATGTTATTTTTGTTTTTAATGATATCATACACATTATGCTTGCTAATTTTTGGGAATACTTTCGACGGCAATCTACACCATGTTCGCGCTGTACGCATTGCAAATAAATTTCCATGATTTGAACATAAAACTGCTAAGTTCAAATGAATGTTGACTTAATGAAAAAGAGTTGAAAAAAAAATAAAGAAAACTCACAAAAAAAAAAAGAATTTGTTCAAACGGAAGATAATTGCAAAACTGCTGTAGTGTTAATGCACTATAAAATATTATGGCTTCATCAAGTACTTAAAACTTATAAGTAGACTCTGAAGAAATTTGATCTACTTTGCATGATTTATTATTCTACATTTAAAACATTTATATGCAAACGTATTACTATAAAATTCGAATGCATCTGATTTGATCTTTTGCCAATTATATGTAATTTTTATATTGCTTAATAATTAACAAATTAAATTTGCAATTTTGATTAAGTACCTATTATATCAAAAAATATTTTTATTTTAATTTATTTAATTCTTACAATGAAAAAGAGAAAACCAAATTATTACATTGTATAGTTAAAGGAAATGAATATGACAATTTTTTTGTATTTATAGATTTTAGTTTAGCAAAAATTTAAATTTTCCTCTCACAACAGAACAGATTATAAGTAAATCTAATAAAAGCTTTTATATTCTATATTCTCAGTTGTTAAAAATTGACAAATTTTATCTACAAAAATTAGGTACTCCAATTATCATACATATTTTCATCTTTAAAAAAAAACGACAAAAAAAATATTGTACTCTTTAAAAAATCTGAACCAGAAAAATACGTTTTACTTTTACACGCTAAATGAACATACGTAGCCCTTTTGAACAAAAACGAACACTGTTCTTAAACTTATGAACACTAAAATCTGCACCTTTCCTCTCTAGAACGTTCTAAAACAACTTTAGAAGCACACTTAAAGTCTTAATTTAATGGTGGAAGGGAGTGCCATTAATAATTCTTACTATTATTAAAGGTTTACTAGTATAAGAAGCTTAAATTGTGCTGACGTGTTTTGTTTACTGACACAAAAACAATTCCTTCAAATATATCTCATACGCCACATTAAGCGTATGAAAGGCAAGCAAAACTTAAATAGGAAAAACACTTGGAATCAACTTTCTTCTATAGTTGAGAATTATCAGGATGATTACAAAGAAAACTAGGACTCCAAAATAAATAAGCAATTATTAGAGATAAAGAGAATTTATAAACTCTGTACGACCTAACAAAGTTTAAAAGAAACAAAAAAGAGGCAAGAAGTAAAAATATATCTTGTATATTAGCAACGAGTAGCTTTAAACAGAATTGTTATAAATTCCTCCTCAAAGATACTTTTGCCGCCATGATTTAATAATGATTTGATGGATATTTTTCAACTCATTAATAATCAAAACTTCAATCTGTTACCGCTCAATTCAATTTATTACCGTCTTTCTTCTAACGCGATTTTGTATAGCCTTATGGTTCGCATTTATCTTAAAATTTAAAACTATAATATTTTCTTCTTTTTTCATTCTTCAATATTACATTAAGGAATTAGGTTTTAAACATAATGTTACTTAACAGCCGAATTTTCTGTTTCTTATTATCTTATTATCTTAAGTTTTATTACGTCGATGATGAAACGACTGTAAACTTTTACATTAAAGTACTACAAAATTAAAAATTGAATTTATATTATTTTATTTCTATATTCTAGAATATTAGTCCTGGATTAGTACAGAATGATATAATATCATCTGGAGGTGATAATGATCTAGTTAAACTAATGCCAACATTGGATCCAGTTGAAGTTGCTAAAGCTGTAATGTTTGCAATTTGCACTCCAGAAAATGTTTTGGTAAGTTAATTATACTGAATGAAAGTTACAATATAAGTTTATTACGGACAAAATAATTATTTAATTTTTTATTTTTTGCAGGTTCAAGATTTAGTAATCAAGCCTGGTGGAGAGTTCCTGTAACTTTCTTCGTTTTTTTTTTTTTTTTTGTAGAGACTTTAATTTTGTAAAAGTCATCAAATTAAAGTTCGAAACTTTCATTGGATTTGTTTTTTTTTTTTTTATTAAATAAATTATTTTAAATAATCTCTTAGTTAGTTTATTTTAAAAAAAAAAAATAATTCAAAGTTAATAAACTTTTTTTTTTGAAAAATTTTAAAAATCAATTGAATTTTTTTATTGCAAACAAATTTGTAAAATATTACTTTACAATAGACTTTTAGTACAACTCATACTTCTATAATGAACATTAATTATTAATGTTCTTATACTGAATTTGATTTGTTAATTTCAATTTGATTTCAGTTAATAGGTAGGTACATAGAAAAAATGTCGTCAAAGGTAGGTAGCCAGATAGTGTATTTCATTCAACTATAAACTTGAAAACAAGATCAGATCAGATCTTTTCCTTTTTTTAATTTTCAAATGATTAAGTTTTTTTTCTTTAGGTGCAGATCATATTTTTCTCCAAGAATCTCATTAATATCTAAGAACAATTCACATAATATGGAATGACAACTTATTATTTACTTTTTGGAATTATCTTGATCGAGTTCAAAAATACGCTATTCGTCTAATTAATGACGGCATCGAGACTTTTACCTTTCTTTCTGTTCGCATTCGTTGTAATATTAAATCCCCTTCTCTGTTTATTTATAGATATCATGTAGTTCGTAATGATACTTTCCAGCTTAAATTAAATCACTGATGCCCACTTATCAAACAATACTAACGTTTTATTAGAGAGGTTGCACTTGATCATTCGTGCTACGTGGAACAATCGAAGTGGTACTTTACTAGATACAGCAATACGTTTTTTGCCAGCACTGTAAAAATTTTGAACTTATTACTATCCAATATGTAAATGGCTGATTTTCCGTTTTACAATCTGCCTACTCTAAATAGATTAATAATGAACTTACCTTGCAACTCGCCTTTAATAGCAGTTTCCCCATCCTTATCCCATTCTATATAGTCAAAATGACTTTTACTATATAGAAAAGATCTCATATAAAATATGATTATTTTTATTTTTAGGACGAGTGCATTTATCTTTCATATAAAATGGATTTTCTTTTATTATTTCATCAAAACGAACTATAAATAAAAATAAATTTATTTGAATCATGATATTAGTAAAAACATGTCAGCATTTCTATATGTAATCCTAATCTTAACGAATATAAACTAAATGATATCCTTTTTATAAATGTTTACTTTTTTCTCAGAGTAATAATTCCCATCAATAAAATATGGATTAGATGATTTTGATGACCAAAACAAGAGCAAATAAAAATTCTATTATACAAATATTCAAAAAATTTTATCCGCCTATATAGACGTGGATTTTATAATGTAGAAAAAATACATGATACATGAGGTATACAGTGACGCTTAAGTTTATAATAATTTAAAAATTATAAGCAAGTAACCAACTTCAAATTGAAATAGAAAAGAATTTATAAGCCGAGGGTTATCAAATTATTGTTGACAGGTTTTTGTAATATGGAAGGTTTCTCGTTAGAATCTTTATAAGTTACATTAGAAAAAACAAAACAGAATTGGACGCCATTATGCATATTTCATAGTTATCTATATTTTTTTTCAAAATTTCCGTTTCTTATTATGAAATTTATACCTAACTAAAAGATCTTTTATAAAAAAAAAACATGGACTAGTTCTAAGCGGTTTCATGAATTAAAGTCGAAGAACCTTAAAGTAGAAAACACTAAATGAACTAAACTCGAAAAAAAATTTCAATTTATTTTTCGACTTTAATTCGTTTTCTTAAATAAATAACTTTATTACATATTTTGCAAATTCACGACATTATTTCCTACTAGCGACGTTGTTTCATTTTTGATTGGCAACTTTATTTCATAAAAATTATCGCCAAATTTATATAGAAAGCTGTATGCTTAGACGTACTTTAGTATAGATTTTAAAGTTGGATTCAAAATCAGGCTTATACGCTTTTTTCAGAATGTATATACCAGATTTTGAATTAGGAGGAATTCTAGAGTTGGTTACAAAATCAAGGTTGCCCCTTTAAATACTCTGGAAAAAGAGAGCAATCCTGATTTTGTAAGCAACTCTAAAATCTCTCCTAATTTGAGAAAAAATATTTAGATATTTATTCTGGAAAGAGGTAATACCTTAATTTCGCATCCAACTCTAAAATCCCTTCTAATCCAGAATTTCGCATTCTCAGAGTTATACGCTTTAAAATAAAAAAATTTCGACTTTAGTTCATATTTAATATTTTCGGTTTTAGTTCATATGAATTAAAATAGAAAATTTTCGATTTCGACCCATTTTTTACTTTAGTTCATTTAATTTTTTCACATTAGTTCATATGTACATATTAAAGTAGAATATTTTTTCGACTTTCGTTCATTTAGCGTTTTTGACTTTAAGGTTCTTCGATTTTAATTCATGCAACCGATCTAAGCAATATTTTTTTATTTACAGACGAAATCTCTCTTAAGTTTTGATCTCCTGAATACCCCTATTATTTCAAAAGAATTTTATAAAAATGTTTGCCTGCCAAAAATCGAAATTTTCTATGATCTAAACATTTTTGTGGAAGCCTCATATATTTTAATATTATGTAAAAAATAAACACTAAAGGCTGTTTCTCGAACTCAATCCTCATCTTATATTCGTAATTTTCAATTGATGAAATTTAATAGTTTTTAAGCATCCCATTAATTTTTGATTATTTTTTACATTTAAGAGAGCCACTATCGTTTACAAAATTATTTTCCTTTAAAAATAAAGATAAAAATAGCTATGATTATAGATTATTTTCTTTTTATGCTGTTATTTTACTTCCTAGAAAGTTTTTTTTTTTCCTTTAGGGTCTCAGGAAATTTTATTGTGGTAGTACATTTGATTGGTATTTCTGTTATTTTCCATATCATTTAACTGAATAATTTCCAAAATTCAGTTATACCCTGGAATACAGTTATTAGTTCTTAACAAAAATGTTGTTCTCTCTCATATATTATATTTTTTTTTTTTTTTTTTATGTTTTGTGAATCCTTATAAATTCAAGGAATTTTTTTTTCCTTCTAAAAAGTCATCTTAAAATTAATTTTTTTTGGAATCAAACACGTGCATAATACATGGAAAAATTTTTATTATTATCCTGATATTCAAAAAAAAAAAAAGATAAAACAAAAAAATAATGGTTTTATTAAATATTTCTACATAAAATCTATACAAAGTTGTTTTTGTTATGTATCCAATCCAGTATTCAGAATAAAAATGAATACTTAGAAGCCAATAGAGAAGAAATGAGAAGGAGAATAAAAACATACATATATGTACATACTTGTATATACATTAAATATTCTTTATTAATTTGAATTTGTAGTGGTATCGATTTATATTACACAAATTAAAATTCAAAACACAACATATTGATTTAAAACATAAGGAGTCGTGTCATTTCTGGTATTATTCAAATGGATTTAAATTATACATGGACATGGACTAGGACTAGGACACAAAAAAAAAAGAACAACAATCAAAAGTTGTAATTTGAATTTTAATGCAAAATTAATTGTTTCCTCCTTTTTCAATAAAAATTTTTAAACAATATATAAAAGCTTTTGTTATTTGTGTATGTATGTAGATGTAGATAAGTATATTTAAAATTAGGTGATTTATACGAAAATTTAGAAAATATAATTAAACTTGTATCGGTAGTGGCATAGCATTTGAATAAGATTTTGGACCACTTCTGACCCTTTACAGTTCTTCAAAAATCATTTTAGAATTATTACATTTATTACGAAAACTCTATTCCTCGTAATTATATACCATTTAATAGTAAATATTATGCTTTACATCTGGTTCTAGTATTTAAAATCAAACAAAATTAAGTGACAACTTATTTACTCCACTGTACAAAGTTTACTGTTAGGCAGTAACTAGAGAAAAACAGAGGGGAAAGTACGAAATTTTGTTTTCTTGCAAGTTTACTTTTCCTTGCATTTTGATAAATCTTCTTATTTTTATGGATCAATCTAACTCATACGGTTTAATGAGAGTTTGTGTTTGTGTTTGTGTTTTTGATGAGCCGCAAAATTTTCTCAAATGAATAAGTTTAGAGTCAATTATGTACAACGAGAGCGGCGCATTTTAGAGACACTGCAAAGTTACGAAATCTTGGTTATACGCTTTTTTCAGAGAAACAGATTTTTCTATATCTTGTAATTAGAATTATTTTTGAAAGTGTAAATTTTAACCAACCAATGATGTAGTGGTTAGGACATCGGTTTTTCATTTGAAAAGTTTCAGATTCAAACGCTGGCTGGATCATATTATATAGATTAATAAAAAATAATATAAATTTTTCTGATAAACTTCTGCAGAGAGGCGACGGGTGACAGCAAAAATATAACGGTTTAAGTAAAATAATAAAAAATGTTAAGAAAATTTTGTAATGCATTTTCGGGCCGCAATCTACATCGGTTCTCATGACATATATATTCGGAAACTTGGAAATATTAAAAAAAAAAAACAATTATATAACATCATATAATTAATACCATAATGGAATTTGTAATACTCGTATATAATAAAATAAAAATAATTCTTGTATACGATAATAGATGGCGCAGAAATATAAAATATTTTCATTTCACTCTTGTACAATAACTACTAGCCTATAGTAATCAACGGCTTAATGAAACTAATAATTTCAGAAACTGAAGCTTAGTAAATATGAATAATAAATGACATAGTGAATGCCCTATATGGTCTAAATGCGAGTGGAAAGGGGTAAAAACTTGAAAATCGTAAGCTTTGTTGAAATTTAGCGCCCAGTTGCCAAAAGCAATGAATGATTTACTAATAAAATACAATAAAATATTTAAAATAAAATAATTACTCATAACAATTTTATTTGTTTTTTTATGATGCCAATAATTTAACAACTTTCAATAAACTTTAATACTTAAAATATATCAAATTAAATAAATTTAAAAATAAGAATTAAAAATAAAATAAAAAAGGAAAAAATATAATCAGTCAATTTTTTAATTTTTTTTTTTTTTTTTAAATATCATCAAGTTTATTTGAAATTTTCCCTACTTCTTTAGGCAACAAATTTCCTCCTTCATTATTAGCATTTTTTGTAGCTGGATAAAGATAAACAGGTTTATAAATGACAGGAAATTGTTGGAATTGATCTGGTACTTGTGATTGTATATGTGACACTTGTAATATTGTTTGTGGTGATGGTGATGTTTTCTTTCTTTTCTTTATTGGTTTTTTAGTATTCAATACAGGTACAACATAAACACCATCTTCATCGCTTTCATCTTCATATTCATTTACTTGACTTGAATGTTGTTGTTTTCCTGGTTTAACTGATACATAATATCCAGAAGCTGAAATTTGATGTTGTGAATTGTGAATTTGTTGAAAATTATTATTGGAATGGGGTGGTATATTATAAATATCTGGACGAGGATAATTTTGTGACGGTGGTATCGGTGGATGTTGTGGTGGACGAACTGTTGTCAATCCAAAACTATATTGATTATTTAGATATTGATTAGAATTTGGATTATTTGAAGGTACTGATGTTACAAAACTAACAGGATTCGATCCATAATAACTTGGTGCAAATGTTGATGAACCATAATAACCTGGAGCAAATGTTGATGAAACATATCCTGCAAATTGTGGTTGTGATGAAACTGCTATAAAATTCGGATTATTAAATTGATTTGGATATGGATTACTACCAGGCTTAGGTGTAATTGCAATATAATTATTCTGATAATTATGTGATGATAAGGGAACTGATGGATTACGAGTATGTTCTGGTCTTAAACTAGTAGGTAAAATATTTGGATTGGGTGGAAATGGAGGATTATTTGCAAAATATTGTTTTTTTTGTAGTTCTTCTAATTGTTGTTGTAATTGTTGTTGCAATTGTTCTTCTTGAAATTTTTCTTTTTCTTGTTGTACTCGATGTTTATGTAAAAAATATTCAGCAAGCTCTTCATTTGTTAATCCTGCAAGTATACCAAGTCTTTGGCCTGGATCTTCTGTAGTAGTAGTAGTTGTGGTAGTTTTTTTATTAAATATTAAATTTGTTTTATTATAAAAATATGTATTTGCAAGATTTGTTTTATTAAATAAATATGTTGTTGTTAAATTGGTTTTATTAAAAAAATATTCTGTAATATTATTTATATCAAAATTTGTTGAAATTATACGACCCTCAAATAAAAAATCTTCTGAATCTTCATCAATACAATCATTATCAAAAGTATTGTTTGTCAAATTTTTCATATCATAGCTTTTTATTTCTGAAATATTTTCTGTTGCAGTTGCATTTAAGTCATCAATACCTAAATAAATAAAACAAAAAAAAATTATAAATTTAATAATAAACATAAAACGTAAAAATATAACATGAACACCACATAATTCTAGCATACTGCTTGGAACGAATATTGAAGAAGTGAAGGTATTAATTAGGATACACTTCAGTTTTACTACAGGTATATTGCAATGCAAGAGGTCTACTTAAGATAAAATACGGGTTTAAAAAGATAATTTCAGAGAATTACAAACATATAACATGAATTATCACATAATTCTAGCATACTGCTTGGAACGAATATTGAAGAAGTAAATGTATAAATTAGGATACACTTTAGTTTAACAAAAGGTATATTGCAATGCAAGAGATCTACTTAAGATAAACTACGGGTTTAAAAAGATAATTTAAAAGAATTATTTTATAGTGTATTTTAAACTAAAAAACCATTATCCCTTTCTTCAAATCATCGTCCATAATCCTAAACGTCCTTATCTCCAAAATCAACCAGTATATATTTCTACTAAATATTTTTTCCTAAAGTTTGAAAGAGGATGGTTTTTGTTGGTTGCTTTGGTTTAGTGTGGTTTAGTGTGGTGTCTCGCATGTATTTTGAAGTGTTTCGCAGTAAAATTACACACTTTAGTAAAAAAACCGAAAAGTTAAATTAATATGACTGAAGAATGGGGGATCACAAAAAACATTCCCCAAGGATCACGTAGTTTAGTTTTAAAAAATCTTTTATATTGCCACTTTTAACTTTAGTATAACATTTAGCTAACTTTCAAAAACAAAAAGCAAATAAAGAATATTATTTGAAACTAAACTTAAATTTCAAAATTTATTTAAAAAACGGTGTTTCATATCGTTCTACGCTTCTACATTCGAAATTATTTTTATTAAATATTAAATTGTAAATTTAGAAAAAATATAATATTTAATCTGACAAAAATTTTTTTTTTGCTGAAAATAATTCTTAATCTTTTTCTAGTTCTGTCCTACTATCTTGCTATATTAAATTTTGAAAGTTTCGTGAAAAGATTGGATCCATTTCTTATAGCTTCTGAGATAATTATAGGTTAAAAGATTACATTTAAGTTATAAAAATAAAATACAAACAATATTTACAATGTTCTTAAAAATGTGATCGAAGGACAACAAAGTTATGTGGAACACAAAAAAAACTTCTTATTTAACTAGAGTTTAAAAATGAAAAAAAAAATTGTATTTTAGGTTTATTCTCACATAACTAGTTCAGTCTCAGATCCGATTTTTGATTAAAATGATTGTAATGCAATTTTAATGTATATATTCCTATATATCAGTTCAGCCTCAGTTCAGTCTCAGTCATTTCTGTTTTCTCTTTCGATTTTTTTTTTATATTGCTATCCGATTCTTTATCCGAAATAACTGATCCCATATTTTATTTTTTTTTTTTTATTCGAATTTATTTTATTTTATGCATTGTTTTTATTCGAAATTCTTCACTTGCCGAAAAATGAATTGAATTGGTGCAGAAAATTTTAGTTTTATATGATTTGTCGATAAAAAATATATAGATAGTAAGTATAAAGATGAAATACAAAAAATATATATATATATATGTATTTATGAATCTATAGATAATTCTATGTAAAATACTGTTACGTAACTGTTTCCATATTTGACATAAACTAATTACAAAAGATTTCTATTAAAGGCAAATTTTCAAATACACTTTCCTCATTTTTTGTACTAAAATTCTAAATTGAAATAAAGGAACTGGCATTAAACTGAAATGTGTACATATAAATATCTTAGACTGAGCTGATACTTGGGAATTGATCTTATAATATTATCAAAATTATTATAAAATATTTATTTTATATATCCTTTAACTTTTACAGGACACTTAGTTACAGAAAATCTTTTATATATATATATATATATATATATATAATATTATGTCAAATGTATGACACTATTTTTTATCTAGCAAAAGTTAAGCAATCTTTTAAGATTTGACGAAATAAAAGTTATAGCATACTTAATAAATTCGTCTTAAGATTTTTAAGACCAATTATCACTTTAACTATTATTAAAAAATATATTTATTATATTTATCTATAATTATTTAATTGTTTTGACCTCTCGGATAATCTTCAATATCTTAAAATAGCTTAAAAGCTTTTACGGCACCATATTATATTTTTTTAAAACTCATTTATTTTATTTGAAAGGAATTTCATATTAATAAATGCAGAATTTGAACGCTATTTCATTTTTTTAGGGAAAAATCTTGGCAAATATAAACTAACAAATCTTTTGTAACTTTTTTACTCTTTATAAACCACTATCGAATTAAGCACATTTTTAATCGGTATTAAACATTTTAAATTAATCTCTCATTTTTAATTTTATATTAATTAAAAACTAAAATTTAAAATTGAACACTTTATACCAGTCGCTGTATAACAGATTTTTTTATATGTAAACTATCTTTTATTTTTTTAACATTTAAAATTATAATTCTAAAAAAAAAAATTTTTTAAAGAGCTATTATATATATATATTTTTACCATAACAAACTTTATAATAATAAATTCCAATAAATAAAAATATTCCAGCTACACGCTTTAACATTTTTCAAAAAATAAAATTATACTAAACATTAAACTATGAAAAATCTAGGCTTTTATAAATTTCAAAAAAGAAAAAAAATTCCCTCTGGAAATTATAAAAAACTTTTAACATTTAAAACATTATAAAAGGAAATTATCATTTATAATTTGTATGTAAATTTATTTTTTTTTTTATATTATTCCATCATATTAAAAAAAAAGTGATAACTTGATATAGGGATTACATAAAAAATTAACCAAAAACTTGAAAATGATCTGCTTAATTTCTTACATAATTCTCTAAGGTCTATGATATCCCAGGTTGTCTATTGCTTAAGTCTATTATATAACAAATTAAATATTATATGCTTATAGAAATTTAATTAGTCGGCCCACCGAGCCTCTGGTCGATATTTTCTGTTAAAAAAAAGCGACTCACATTTTTTGTCCCCATGACTAAAAGACCCCATGACAGAAAAGAGTTAGAAAAGAGTGACAGAAAAGAGTTAGTTTTGTCCCCATGACAGAAAAGAGTTAGAAAAATTAACGAATTTTACATTTTCAAACAAAAACTACATGGGGTCCTTGTAGCTTAGTGGGTAAGAGCGTATGAAATACGTTGTAAGCACACATCTTAAGAATAATTACTCTTTACGACATTTACATCCACGTCTAGAAAGGAAAAGCTGTGTAATTCATTTTCTTGTCACATTTATGTGGCAGACGAATAAACTGGTCTCAAAGGATTTATTTCAAAAAAGGGAGAATTGAATTTAAGCTCATTTTTATATGCATTCAACCCAATGACATTTAAAATAGATGTACGGCAATTATTCTTTCGTTTTTTATTCGTACTTATTTGAGTTATTTTATAATCATTTAACTAATCATTATCTTTAGATGATTTAATTGTATTTGTTACCATAATTTACTTCAATTGATTTTAATATCATATGCCGTTCAATGTATGTTCTCTATGAAAATGTAAAAGTTAAATTATCCATCAAAAAAATAAATTGATCACAAAATATTTTTTTATATTTAGAAAAAAATTTTTAGAAATTGTTAACTCAAAATGCAGTACTTCTAAAATCATAGATACACAAATATCTGTATAGGTATGTACATACTTTCAAAAATATTGACATTTAAAAATAATATCGAAATATAATTTCTCGATATATAAATAAAAATATTATATTTGTTTGATTATCAGTTAAATAAGGCATATTTTTATTTCTCAAGTGAGATGGGAATCTTTCAAAGACATCAAGAACACCATTTTGATATAGTATCAGATTGTTATTGACTAAACTCATCTTCTCCTTTAGCCAATATAATGGAATAAAACCCTTAAATGCTAACGCCGTATATTAGTTAAGGAGTAGGGATAGGAGAGGATATAATTATTTCTTTACTTTCTCAATTAAATTAAATTTTGATGAAATAGTTCTTTGTAATTAAGAGTCCAAATCAAAATAATATGCAAAGTTTTTAAAATTAAATGGAACAGTACCTTTGATTTATCCAAAAGAGCTCGAAAATGTAAATCAACATGGATACAATAATGAATTTGTTACGAAAATTTTCTAAAAATCGGTATATTATTAATCGAAAAGTTATTCTAATATAGCATTATTTTCATTCAGGAGAAAATTTCATTTTTAACGATACGCAAAATGATAAAAGAAGTACCTATTATTTTATCATAGACCTTTAAATTTTAAGAATTATTTAAATAATATTTCAATTAGTAAATAAACAAAAGAAATGTAGAAATAAATTTATATTTTAATAACACTCAATATAAATTTGTATTTTATTTAAAGTTTGATTTAATGAACATAAAACAAGTCATTCTTCCATTTGCTTTTGTTTCTTTTTGTTTTTTTTTTTTTTTTTCATTTTAAAGATCAAATTGTAAGATGAAATGACTGATATTTGAATTTATTTATATCTCCGAAAAATTTTTTTTAAAAAATTAAAACTAAGAATAAAAAATGTGCATTCAATTCTCATTATATATGTATATATATTATATGTATACACTATACAGGATGATTTATAACAACGACTTTAGAGAAAGCCTTAAGAAAAATTTGATGACATATTTTTGTTGTACTCCAATACTGGTGTTTTGTTCCGAGTAAAATTAAAATACTTCATTATTTTGTGTTTGCACCCTATACCCTACACCTAAAGTATAGGGTATATTAACTTTGGTATGGTGTTTGTAACCACCAAAAGGAAGCGAGTTAGGTATAGACATGTATATATATTCTGAATCAGGATCACCGCCGGAGTCGATTTAGCAATGTCCGTCCGTCCGTCCGTCCGTACGCACGATAACTCAAAAAATAATGATGCTATCTTGATGAAATTTATATATTAGGTTACTAATTACGAAAGAAAGGCTAAGTTCGAATCTGGACAAAATCCGTCCATGGGTTCGGATTCTGGAAGCTTCCGAATGATTCCGGAGCAAACGAGATTATCTCCAAAAGCAACAAAGATAGAACCTTCAAATTTTGTACAATGATGTTTCTTCCCGTTCGATTTATGTCTCTGAAATTTAAGAGGATTTGGTCCATGGGTTTGGATTTGGAAGCTTCCGAACGAGCCCCAGAGCAAATGAGATTATCTTCAAAACCAATAAAGATATAACCTTTACTTTTGGCAGAATGGTGTTCTTTGATGTATGATTTAGGCCTCTGAAATTTAAGAGGATTTGGTCCATGGGTTTGGATTTGGAAGCTTCCGAACGAGCACCAGAGCAAATGAGATTATCTCCAAAACCAACAAAGATAGAACCTTTAAATGTTGTACAATGATGTTCCTTCCCGTTCGATTTATGTCTCTGAAATTTAAGAGGATTTGGTCCATGGGTTTGGATTTGGAAGCTTCCGAACGAGCCCCAGAGCAAATGAGATTATCTTCAAAACCAATAAAGATATAACCTTTACTTTTGGCAGAATGGTGTTCTTTGATGTATGATTTAGGCCTCTGAAATTTAAGAGGATTTGGTCCATGGGTTTGAATTTGGAAGCTTCCGAACGAGCACCAGAGCAAATGAGATTATCTCCAAAACCAAAAAAGATATAACCTTTAAATTTGGCAGGGTGGTGTTCTTTCATGTTTTATTTAAGTCTCCGAAATGTGAGAAGATTTGGTCCATGGGTTCGGGTTTTGGAAGCTTCCGAACGAGCCCCAGAGCAAACGAGATTATCTCCAAAACCAATAAAGATAGAACCTTTAAATTTTTTATAATGATGTTTCTTCCAGTTTGATTTATGTCTCTAAAATTTAAGAGGATGTGGTCCATGGGTTTGGATTTTGGAAGCTTCCGAACGAGCCCAGAGCAAATGAGATTATCTCCAAAAACAACAAATATATAACCTTTAAATTTGGCCGAATGGTGTTTTTTCATGTTTGATTTAGGTCTCTGAAATTTGAGAGGATTTGGCCATGGGTTTAAATTTGAAAGAATTTGAACCGTGGATTCGAATTTTGGAAGCTTCCGAACGAGCCGCAGAGCAAATGAGATTATATCCAATACGAACAAAGGTAGAACCTTTGAATTTGGTACAATGGTGTTCTTTCGTGTTTGATTTATGTCTCTGAAATTTAAGAGGATTTGGTCCATGGGTTTGGTTTTGGAAGCTTCCGAACGAGCCCCAGAGCAAATGAGATTATCTCCAAAACCAATAAAGATATAACCTTTACTTTTGGCAGAATGGTGTTCTTTCATGTATGATTTAGGCCTCTGAAATTTGAGAGGATTTGGTCCTTGGGTTCGGATTTTGAAAGCTTCCGAACGAGCCTCAGAGAAAATGATATTATCTCCAAATGCAACAAAGATATAACCTTTAAATTAGGCAGAATGGTGTTCCTTCATGTTTGATTTATGTTTCTGAAATTTGTGAGGATTTGGTCCATGGATTCAAATCTTGGAAGCTTCCGGACGAGCCCCAGAGCAAACGAGTATATCTCCACAACCAACAAAGATAGAACTTTTATTTTTAGTACAAAGGTGTTCTGTTATGTTTTCTTTTCTGTAAAATTGGAAACTGACATTTGAAAGAATTTAAACCATGAGTTGGTATTTTGGAAACTTCCGGACGAGCACAAGAGCAACGAGCATATCTCCAAAACCAACAAAAGTAGAACCTCTAAATTTAATAGAATGGTGTTCTGGCAAGTTTTCTTTATGTTCCTGAGATGGATTCGATGAATTGGAGTGGCAATTCGGGTAGCGGACACAAACCTCCCAAGGACTACCAATCTTCGAAAATAATTAAGATAGAAACTTAAAATTTTATACAAGGGTGTCAAGCATATCCCAAGCGGATGCCTCGTTTACGTTCTTGAAATTCGAGTTGAATAAGACAGAAAAGGGAAGAAGTTCAAGTAGTTGCCAAAAACACTTATGGATTTTTAATTTAATTCGAATTATTCAGGTGTAGGGTATTAATAAGTCGGTTGCATCGACTTACTGTTACATTTACTTGTTTTATTTTAATATTGTAAAAAGTAAAATTAAGCAGCGTTTTTTAGAGTTTTCATTTAAATCTGTGTATTTTTTTAGTTTTAGCTGTACAACGTTTTGAAAATTTATATTATATTTCATTGGAGAAAATGTCCTTTTTATCGATGACATAACATAAAAAAATGTTTAGGTTTTAAAAAATCCAAATAGCCTCTTTTCTCAAACTTTAATTTGGTATATCGAGCGTTGAATTATTTTCTACCGTTCGAAAAATTAATAAAAAAAATAAATAATTAACTTTATCTTTAAAATTTTTTAAATAGAATCATGGTTGTGATTGCTGCATCACATAGGTGCAAAAATTGTCGACCAATTGATAAATCTATCATTGTTATGGATAAGCTCTTATTATCTGCTTCCAAAAGAGATTAGTCTTCTAAAAAAAACCGATTATGGCTTAAATGTTTACCTACTTGTTCAACAAAGTGATTCAAATGATGTCCATCGTTCGGAGACTTATCTGACCGAACAAATAGCAGATTTACTAAAAAGAAAAGAAGAAATTATTAATGAAAACAAACAACTGGTAAATACAAAAAATTCATAATTTTCCAGTAACCTTAGCCTGGTTATTAAAACTTAAGTTTAACTTTTACCACAGAAATATTAAAAGTTTGTGAGACCAAAATTTATTAAAAATTATGTTTTTATCGACCCCTGATATTATTAAAATTTGCTGAAATATTCATAAAATTACTTTGGTTTCTTCTTTTTTTAATTGGAAAGAGCAAATCTTAATCACTTTAAGATTTGCAAATATATTCGAAAAATCATGGATAAAAACAATTTTCTAAAAAATTTGCTTTTTAAAATTTTTTTTTTTGCATAATTTTAATAATTCTCAGGTTTTTTATATTTATTGCAATAGTTAACGGTGATGGTTAAAAAACCGCTTTTCGTTTTTTTCAATTTTTAATTTTTCGATATTTTTTACCAGCTTTAACAACTTTTAACAACTTTGACTTGATATTTTTATATTCGCATGAACTATGTTCAATATATAATAAATAATAAATTTTCCATTGAAATTTTGCAAATGATAATCAATAGTTTTATGGCAACAACTTCTGTAAAATTTGATTGTGATGGTACGACAGGTTTAGGCAGCTGCCATACAACTTCTGTTTTTAAATAAAAATAACTCAGTGTCTACTGAAGCTAGGAATCTGAAATTTATTAAAGAGGTGTCCAGTTACTTGTCAACAACTTCTGTAAAATTTGGTTGGGTTAGAGCAGTAGATTCAGGCTTCTTGCATCTCTTGCAACTTTATAAAACTAAGCGTCTGAAATCTTACAAATGATGATCAAGTTTTAGGGCAATAATTTCTGTAAAATTTTGTTGTGCTTGATTCGGGCAGCTGTCATACACAACTCCACAATTTACATAAATACATCTCTGTAGTTAACGTCGGTACTAAAACATCTGAAATCTTTTAAAAGATGATCATACGGGTATCCCAAAGTTGACACAGTCTACTTTACTACACTGTTCCTCGTTTTTAAAATGAATTTGGAACCATTCCAAGTTTTTTTTTTTATTTTAATTTTAAAAGCTTTTACTGATACGCAGCAGAACAACTGAGATTGTTATTGTTTTGACATGAAGTTTGTGTTAAAAATCATTTTTTAGCACAATATTTTAAAGATTTGGCCAAAATTTTTTTTCAGAAAACGGACATGTTTTTATTTTATTTAAAAGAGGTCGAGTATAATTTAAATTTTTAGAAAATAATTTATTTATATAAATTAAACTATTGTCCATTTCAATTCAATTATAAATAATTCATCGATTAAATAAATTTATTAAAGTTTTATTTTATATATGATATAAATAAATTATTGCATTATTTAAAGTATCTATCATTTAAAGTGTTACCAACAAAATACAAATAAAATCTATAATTTTATGTATAAGTAAATTAAAATGAACATCCATAAAGCATATTATTATTACTATCTATTAATATTTTAAAGTTAAATTACATGTTATATCTATAGTCTTAAATTGACCTAAATTATCTTTTTCAATAATATTATAAAAATAAAAATAATTATGAAAAAAATTATAGAGAAAGTATTAAGGAAAAAAAAAGTTTTTTAATCAGAATTTTAAGTTGAATGCATTGACCCAATAGTTATCCTTTTTTTGTGTTTTTTTTTTTTTTTATTTTGTAATATGACATTAATAACATAAATATTTTCATATCTTTCTACATGAATGGAAAAACTTTACAGTACAATAGCCTTTTTTATCTATATAATGTAGTTACCTTTAAATACAGTTATGGTCAAGAAAATACAAATAAAACAGATTTAAATGGTGAGAGGGAGTACGAGAGGAGAAATTGGATATTAAGAGACAGTGGGGGGGGGGGGGTAAATTAGGAGAGAACTTTAAAAGGTTCTTTTTAAATTGTTGCACATTATAGAATGAAATATTACTGACAGACGGGAACAGATTTGATGAAAGCCGATTCCAAATTTTAGCTGTTCCAACAACGAATAAAGTTCCAAAATCAAGAATTTCTACGAAAGGAATATTTTGAACCATCTAGTAGTTTTCACATCTAGTAGTTGTAGAAATGAGTACTTCCTACTTCTCTCTCATTGTACGTAAGAATTGTTTAAGAGAAGCATAATTTATTGTTACCTACAAAATATCTAAAAAAAGGATGAAATTGCTTCAATATTTCGACAAATGTTAATAGAAGTAAGTGTTACTAGGTAAACATGGTCGCCTTTTAAAATATGTAAGGCGTTATTTTGGACTTTGTGAAGGTAACTCAACAAATTGATGAAAAAAATTGTCTAAACTTAGGTAACTTAGATGATACTGTATCCAATACAAGACTGATATCGAATACAAAAGAAATTTTTATTTACGAACTCCAAGCTGCTCTAACATACTGATTTAAAGTATGAAGCTGTTAATTAAGATATCAAAAATAAGTGATAGGAGAAATATACCTTAAATTAAAAATACGCACTTTTCACTTAGAAACAACTTTTGTCAATTTATTCGAAATATTCGAACTTACGTAAAAAAAGGATTCTAATGAGTTTCTTTTAAATTGGTTCCATATAAACAAATTTTAAGATGTTGTTTCTTTTAAGTTTACTTTAAAATTCAACAACAATAAAATAACATTTGTCTATATATAATGTATATGTATACATATATGCATTAAATCCGAAAGTTTTCCTGTTTTATTTTAGTTGCTCACAACTGTATATTGGATGTGTATTTTCAATATTTTTCATAAATAACTTCATTCCATGATGATGATGATAATGATGAATTTATCATACCAATTTCTGCTTTTTTTCATTTTAATAATAGGATATCTATTACTTACTCTATTTAAGTACGTTTAATACATACACATACACATACCTTTATTTGGAGTATTATTAATGTATATGTGAATATTATGTACGTGAATATATTGGATAGATTCATTCGTTATTTGTATAAAAACTTTTAAATTTTTTTCACAACAATGAATTTTTCAAAGCTCAATCATTTCATCTGGAATTAATACTTGTCTTTTTTTTATATAAATATATGTACGTACATGTACACTTAGTCCAAATAAGTTTATATACAGCTTAAAAAATATTTATGTTTAATTTTTCAATCGAAAACAAGAAAAATCCGTCAACTTCTACTAATTTATTCGATATAAAAGATGAATGATAAAATGTTTGTCCTAAATTATTTAAATTTCTTTTTGATCAAAGCTTATCAGTTTTATCAAAGCTTCTAGATATTCCCTTATTATAATTTTAATCGGTTTAAAATCATTTGAAAGGACATATTATTTAATTTATTGTACTTTCTTTAATTTATCGATTGAAAATTTTCGAAATAAGTGATCTGTTTAATATAGATCATTTTCTCTCCACTTAACATATTTGTCCGATACTTATCTTATGCTTCAAAAAATATAACTTCTGATCTGAAGTCTTTTTGAACTTTGGTCCAGTTTTCCAGAAAATCAATTGCTAATAAAGCAATGTCTAATGATCGCATTTCTATTTTGCATATATTCATATATATATATAAGAATTTAGAAATTCTAGATCAGCAGGGTGTTTTAGAATTTTTCTTCACCAAAACCATCTCAGATTATAAATAAAGTTAACTGTATTATCTTAACTTCTAATGCAATATAAATTATATTCCTTATTTTTTCTATACTTAAACTTTAGATAAACAAAGCATCATTATGGAAAACCAATGATTTTTAAAGGTGCAAAGTTCCAAAAAGGACTCTAAAATTGACGTTTAACTTTAATGTTTTATTTAAAATCACTTTGACCATATGTCCAAGTTAAAACTAATTCTTAAAGGTTTTTCATCTCTTAAAATTTCAAGATTCTGACTAAAAGTATTCTGGAGATACGGTGAAACCAAAATCTTGCAAAATATTGTTTTTCACATAACGTTAACTTTAAGTACTAAATTGCAAAAATTCATTTTTTTTTTGATTTAATCATCTTTTTTTACAAAAGTTTAAAAAATTTTGTAAAAAGTTACATAATTTTTAATGGGTTAAAAGTTCAAAATAAAATAAATTTTTCTAACATGACTATATAAAGGCTAAATAACTAATGTAAACTTATGGTACTTATTGTATCTATGTATGAAAAAACTCCTGCATAGTTCGTAGAATAGATAATCTAAACCACATTTTTATCTCTACTGGTACATAAAATGCAAATTTAAAAAAAAGACAAAAAATGAAAAATTGAAAAAAAAAATAATTTTTATTATTACGATAATGAATTACTATTTTTTGTGCTATAACGCGCCACTAAATCTATCTACACACTTTAACAGTTTTCTGATGTCTATAGTGTTTTTAGCGAATTTCCAAAAAAAATTTGAAAAAATGTGTCTATTAGTTTCACTCTGTCCGTTCGTCTGTTTACAAAATTTCTACACCCTTAAAGATAGAGAAAAAACAATTTAACCATGGATAGGTCTCATAAAAAAATTAATTTTGTGAAACAACTTTTTCATGTAGCCCCATCCATCAATGAACTACAGTCCCTCAAACTTTGAAAAAGCCCTATTTTTAAATGCGTATATTTCATGTTCCGCTTAACATTTTTTTAATCTGAAAACGCCATTCGACATGATTTTTTTTTTTACCTTTGCAAATCAATATCAAAATTATATATATTTTTTTAAATTTAGTGTTTAAATTTACCGTTATGTGAAAACCAAATTATGCATGATTTTTCTATCTTCATAACTCCGACACGCTTTTAGATAGGAACTTGAAATTTTGAGGGAAGAAAGAACTTTTAGAATTAGTATAAGTTTTCTGAGGAAATTTTTTTGGATCACCCTCTGTTTATTAGCTATTAGAGCTCAAAAATTGAAAATTTGCTATTTTTATACACCTGTAATCTGTACACATTTTTCTCCGGCAAGATAAAAAAATTAAAGCTCCAGTAATATATTTTCACGTATGTTAATGGTTTCTTTTAATTGTATAGGATCCGAAAATTACAGCCCCTCAAAATTTTGAAGAATTGCAAAAAGCCCTATTTTCAGATGTATACTCGTACATCTCAGGCTCTGCGTAGTAGTTTTACAATCTAAAAACAGTACAACACCGGAAATTTTCTTGCCTCTATAAAACAATATCAAAATTATGCAATATTTTGTAGTTTAGTATTTAAATTTACCGTTATGTGGAAACCAAATTTTGCATGATATTTCTTTTTTCATAACTCCGGCACGCTTTGAGATAAGAACTTGAACTTTTGAGACAAGAAGGAACTTTTAGAATTAGAATTTTTTTTTGTACCACCACCTGTTTAAGATCTATTAGGGCGGCTAAAAATTGAAAATATGCGATTTTTAGACACATGTAACTTAGGCACCTGTACAAATTTTTCTTCGACAAGATATAAAACTGGAAGCTCCAGTAATATATTTTTAGGTGTATTAACGATTTTTCTTAGTTATATAGGGTTCCGGACCTATCAATTTTCTTAAATTTTAAGTCACAGTTCTAAAGAGTTTGTATTGAGTTTTGGAAATGTGCGCTTTTAAAAACCATTCGTTTACATCATGCCTTGTTTTTTTTTTTTGTTTTAATAACACTAACACTATTATTATAATTTAGATTATATTTTAAATCTAAGCTCATTTAACAAAAATTTCTATCTCAAAAATAACACATTTTAAACTCAGATATTCCTCAATAGTCATTGTTTGGTTTTAAAGTATATACATACATAATTAATTCTTTTTCGCATTTTAAATCAAAAAAAAAACCACGTTTAGAATTGGTTTTTTTTTTTTTTTGTTTAGAAGAAGAAAAACAAAATTTCTTTAACACTTTAATCTCTTGTTGCATATGTTATTAGTTTCAATTTTTTAAATGTTAAATTTTCCGAAATAACCACTTTTATTTATTATAAAAAGTAAAAATTTTTGAAAGAAAAAATTAAAGTACCTAAAATCTGAAAAATTTATTTCACAAATTCCAGAAGTCGATGGATCAACATTTTTTTACAATATTTAAAATACTTAACAAAAGCAAACCCCAATTATTGATTTTAATCCATAGTTTCATAGATGGAAACATAAAACATAACAGTATAAGTAAATAAAGCGCTTATTACACGATACAATGATTGATCAACAGTTGAATCAATTTCTAAAAGTTAAGCGACTGTTGAACAAACGTTATATTGTATATTTGCTATTATCAAACAGTTGAAACAGTTGAATTAAGCGGTTGAATGGAATTGTCATATCGTATATTTCTAATTGTTCAACTCATTAAACCAATTTTATTATTTTTTAAAATTTTTAATGTAAACTTCAATGTTTTATTTTTATATAAATACTAAACTAATATTTTAAATCAAAAAATAGCATTTACTTCTTCTTTTATAATTATGAAAAGTTGAAAAGTAGGAGCCACTGTTATGGAGATTTTTAATATGTTTAAAATATGTTTTCCGTCTATAGCTCAAAAATTCCATGCGTAAATAATGATTATAGTAAATAAATCATAGAAATCTTTTTATAGCATGACATCAACACACTATCGTAGAAATTTTAACAACAACGAAAGTTGATTTAACCATTCAATAACAGTTGTTATCATGAATCGTAAGATTATAACTTTTGAGAGGAAATATATGTACATAAAAACTAATTTAAAATATTTTTGAAAAAAAATTTACAAATTAATCAATTAAAAAAAACGAACATTTAAAAAAAAAATTACAAAAAAAATCAAAATTAACTGAATTTCCAAAAAGTTCTTTTAGTTTTTATTCTTAGAAATACAACTTCTATTGAACATATAACTTTTTACCAAAAATTTTTTTCTACACCGGATTATAAAATAATTAAAAATCATATATAAAACGATTCTGGTATAAGGCTTAAATGGGCTTAAATTTTTAAAATTTAACTTTATATATCAAATTTTATACTTTATACAATCAAATTGCGCCTAGTCCAAAAAAGTTTATAGAAATATAAAAATGTAATTTATTATACCCGTACAATAAGTGCAGGGTATAATAAAATTACTCCTCCGTTTCTAACATCTCGAAATAAGCAAGCTAAATATATTTTCAAAGGAATGGATC
This sequence comes from Poecilobothrus nobilitatus, assembly GCA_947095535.1. Classification (NCBI taxonomy): domain Eukaryota; kingdom Metazoa; phylum Arthropoda; class Insecta; order Diptera; family Dolichopodidae; genus Poecilobothrus; species Poecilobothrus nobilitatus. Next base: position 236,555,386 of record OX352773.1, on the reverse strand, counting down.
GCATCAGAATTAAATTCTGAGTCGATTAAGCTTTGTCCGTCCGTCAGCACGCTAACTCAAAAACTAAGAAAGCTAGAATATTGAAATTAACACAAAATATTTTTGGATCAATTTATAGGTTCCCTATTTTTTTTGGTTGAGATCCGACCAAAGCTTTAGGTAGCTCTCGAACAACTAACTTTTTGATCTCCATATTTTTCATACAAATTTTTTAAAAGTTCTACATCGTTTGAACTAGACCCATGAAATTTTAATTACGGATAGATATCCCCACCTGTTACGGAGCTACAACCCCCAAAGTTCGACAAAGCTCTATATTTAAATTGTTACAACACAAGTTCTATAAGGTATATCTTCAATCTACCAAACGATAGCATGCAGTTATAAGCTTTACAAATATATATATAATAGATATATACTTGTCATACGGTGTCTTAATTTACCATTATACGAAACTGAATTATTGCAAAATTCTTTATCCCTTCTATCTTCTAAACGGTTTAAGTTAGAAACATTCAAAGTAAGTATGAGTCATTTCAGAAAATATTTTTGTATCGCCCTCCATTTAGGAGTGTAAGGGATGAAAAACTGAAAATTCCCTATTTTTAAATACCTGTAACCTGAACACCTGTTCAAATTTTTTTGAAGTAATACATAAAAATTAAAGCTTCAACATTATACTTTTACTTCTATTAACAACTTTTCTTAATATATAGCGTTACCTTAAAATTGAAGAAAGCGTGACTTAATTTTTTTAAATTTTTCTAACAAATTTTTTTAACGATTTTTTTTTTTTGCTTTGTTTTACTCGATAATTTGAAATTGTTGAGGATGATGCGTAGTACAAAAAAATTTGAATAAATAAAAATATAACGGTTGCTTGAAAAATTTATATTTATTATATGATATTGGTATACATACTTATGCATATATCATGTTATTTACATATCGTATATGTCACTGATGAATGAATAATATGTAATAACAATATTGACATACATATGTATATAGCGGCGTATATATACGTATTTTGTTGTATTTATAAGAAATTATTCTAGAAATGAAATATTTTTAAAGAAGTAATACAATGTTTGGCGATATATAATAATATAATATATGTATGAATACATATATTTAATATACATATATGCATATATGTATGCATATTAATATATTGGTATTTTGTAGTAAGTTTAGTATAAATTAATATACATTTGCCGCTTAGTATTAAATAGTACTACGTAAATATATCATATTTGGAAAAATTTTGGATTAAAAATCGTTATGTGGAAGGTTAGAATCTGCTTTTGCAGAATGTATAAAGATATAGTTTGAATATATGTACAAACCATAATTTTCGAAATTATAAAATTCACCCAAATTATTTTAAAATGCTGAAAAATTAAGAAAATAATATTATAAGCAGAGTGACAGCCTTTGAACATACTAACGGGTTCGTACGGGTATCGTCGTTGTTATGTTGAAATTTATTTTGCTTCTAAAATTTGTATATTTTGAAAAATATACTTATTTTACTTCTTCAACTCATTTCTCTGTGAAATATAATTTTAATTGAAGAATAATTGAATAATTCTTCAAAATAATTGAAGAAAGAAATGAGTTATCAATATGAATATTAATGTAAATAATAAATATGACAACACAACACATTCGATATTTCAAATTGATATTGGAAACGTCAAAGTTAAAAGTTGATCAACTTTTTTCCTTCAGCTGATCATTAAGCGTCATGACTATGTTAATTAAAGCAGCAACCCAATGCAATTTAACTTTTTTGACAGCCCTTGCGACGTGACAACGCAAAATTGAATTTGTTTTTAATAGTACCTTTAAGCTTGAAATGTTTTAAGAAACTTGATTTCAATTCAAAGTCAATAAAATTCCAATTCAACGATTGTTTTATAAAACGACGGGTAATTATACGGGTTATATTATAATACGACGGGTTATATTAAAAAAAGAAAACATTAAAATTCGAAAAACTTGAAGAAAAAACTTAAATACGTAACGTACATCTAAAATATTAGTTTTATTATTAGTACTGTTATCTAATTATTTTATAAGTTATTTTTTCTTCTGAAAACCATTATAAACATTTATCAGACCATAAAAAAAAAAAAAAAATATTTAATTAAACCAAACATGATGCAAAGTTTATACAAATAAATTTATATAAACGTATACATAATATGTATGTAATTTAATAAAATAAAAGAACTATAAATAAAAGTAAAATATCACTGTTGATTATGTACCAACCATTAAATAACCCTCTGTCATTAAACCAATTAAAGTTTATTTTTTTTTTTTTATAAAACATACGAAATGGAAAAAAAATCATTTCTTTTAATCTCATTGCGCCGAAGGACAACTCAAAAATTATTTTTATTTTTTTGATTTAATAATGTAAAAAAAAAATAAAAAATAAAAGTAATTATACAATTTCTTTTTTTATAATATCAACAAAATTTGTTTTTTTATTTATATGAAAATAAAAATTTAAAGAATTGAAACCTTCAGGCAACACTGAAAAGAAAAACCACATTCTTGTTTTTCCTTTATTTATAATAATTTCACTATTCATACACTTTCATGTTGATACACATAGACATATTATTGTATATAGATATAAATGAAATATTTATATATATATATATATATGAGTATATAAGGGTATTTGTAGAATTAAAAATGGATTGAAGAAATGCATTCTACATGTTAGTTTTACCACAGGAAAATCAGTTTTGTACTTTCAGTTTATTATAATCCAAAGGAATCTTTTTTTTTTCTACCATTTAAATTAAGAATAAAGTATGTATATTTATACTTATATAACATGAATAATTTTTGTTTAAAAACACATACATATATACATGTTCAATAAATAAGTTAATATTTTAATAATTGCCTTATAATAAGCACATTTTATTTAATTTTTTTTTTGATATAATAATATTTTATTTTTAAACTTTTAATCGATTTTTCTGAATCGAATCAAATTATAAATCGATCGTCTAATTGTTTTAATTTTTAGATTATCAATGATAATTGATTAAAATATTTTAAAATAGTAACACTTAGTGTAAGTATATAAGAATTTTTTGATCATTTTAAATCACACTGTAGCAAAAAAATGAAACTAAAAATTTGAAATAATCGATTTTTGCAACATCATTTGAATTGCGCTTTGTAAATTTAAAATATGAAATAAATTTATAGAAATAAAAAAAGGAAGGTTTCTACTAAAATTCATCTTAAATTTTTATTGATTACTATTACAAGACTTTATCCAGCCAATGGTGTAGATGTTAAGACACCGGCCTTTCATACGATAGTTCTCGGGTTCAAACCCCGGCTGGATAATATAGATTAATAAAAAAATAATATAGATTTTTCTTATAATATATAATTAGTAGAATATAATTAAATTAAAAATAAGTACATATGTCATATAAATTATAATAAAAATATAATATTGTATATATAATAAAATAATAATAAACCATAATTCTTGTATAAGATAATAGATGGCGTAGAAATAATAGAAATGTCTTAGTCTTGCACTAAGCTACAGCCGAGTAATCAACGGCTTAGTGAAATTAATGATTCACGAAACTGAAGCTTAGTCAAATATGAATAATAAATGAATTTAGTGGATGCCCTATACTCCTCATTGGAGTGGCAAGAAAAAAAAAATACTGCATGTCCAATTGCTTGTATTTTCATTTGACTGTATTTCTTTTGACTATAAATTTCATTTGTAACCAACTCTAAAATCCTCCCAAATTATATGTTTTACATACAGATACAGTCAAATGAAATACAATTAAATGATAATAGAGGCAACTTGCAAAACGTACAAGGCATTATAAGCAAATAAAAGGCAAATGGCATTATAGGCAAATAAAACACAGGCATATGACATAAGCTCCCAGTTTTTAAAACTAAATGTAAAAAACAGTAGTAAAACAGCTTTTTTCAATAAATATGAATTTTACTTTAACAAGTATGATCCTCTCTTTTCGAGCAACATTAAATTCTAGAAGTAAAAAATAAAAATTATAAAATATTACTAACAAGACAAGAAATTCTTATTTTTAAAGACACATAGAGGGAATAAGAAGTGTACATATATAGAAAAAACCATTTAAAATAATAAATTTAGACAATTTCTTAATTTTTTTTATTTAAATTTTCTTCTTAAATAAAATTTAATTAATAACAAAATATTTCTATAAAAATAAAAGCAAACTAATATGAATAATTAAATCGTAAAATTTAAATAATATGGAAACTATACACTTCGAAAAACAAAGTATTTGCATATATTTAGGCGAATAATATTAACACGAAATTCGTTTAAACTATCAAAAACAATTACGTAAGGCCAAAAAATACATATGGAATTTAAAAGTCAATTAAAAAATAAATAAAAAATAAAGAAGACTGTAAATTCAGATATTTTTAAATATGAAAAAATATATTGAACAGTCGGTTTAATATCGTAACAACATCATAGATTTAAAGTAATTTAAAAAAAACTTTTTTTTTTATTGGTTTATTTGTATATCCTTCTTCATATTTGTTTTGATCTTAATGGTGAATGGTCCATTATATATATGCATATAAAGTGAGTGATGTTACTGTGGCTGCCACAATTGTATTAAAACTGAATACATAATAATATTCCAGTTTATAATAAGTACTTTTATTTTTTCGTTGTTAGTTACTTCTGTTGTTATTGCCGTTGTTACTGATGTTGTTAATATTCTTATTGTTGCTGTTGTTATTATACACATATAAAAGAATAACAATATTATCCGATCCATCAACCTAGTTTATATTTATTGCATTCAAAACAAAATTTTTATGTTTGATATTGTATATACGAGTAGATTATATAGTTTTTGTTACAGTATTTTGTAATAAGGATAAGAAAAAACATACTTCTATATTATGTATATGCAATTTTATATCCTATTTGCAAATAATTTTCTTCTTTTTCTTTTTAAATTTATTATAAAAAAAAAGAAAATTTTATTTTAGTTTATTGGAAAAATTTTCTGATATAGCAGACAACAACAATTCAATTCAAAATGAATATATAAGTATGCATCACATACAATATGAGAAAAAATTGATATATTTTTGCAAAAAAAAAAAGTGTCGGTTTCACAACTTTTTCTTTGAATTTTTTTTTTTTTTTTTTTGCCTTACAATGCAGATATCATATAAATTTTTAATATTGAAAAATATAAAAAGATTTTAAATTTATTGGTAAAACATTTTAAATACAAAAAGTAAAAACTAACTTTTTTTTTTTGGTAGACAAAAGTTAAGCTTATATGTGCTTATATTTTAAGAATATAAATTATAAATTTTGCCTTATAAAAAGTCAAAGAAACCACTAATAAAAGAAAAACGAAAAAAAAAAGGATATAATATAATAAATCAAAAAACAAATATGTAAAAAATTTATGAGTCACTTTTGTTTTGAAGTTGAATTAAAGAAAAAATCTTAAAATTGCAGCAAGGAAAATTTTGATTTAGGTATCTCAAAATGGCTTATACCTTAACTTTATTCTGTACTCTGTAAAGGTTGATTTTGATTGATTTTTAAAGGGATTATCTAACGAAAAACATTCGAATATTTTTATACCTGTATGAGCTATTTTCAAGGGTATAATAAATTTGCCATTACGTTTGTGACACCTTAAAAGAGTCTAGCTAGATATAATGTCAAGGTATGGATCGGCTCAGAATCGAATTCTGATTCGATTAAGCCATGTACGTCCGTCCACCCGTCTGTCCACACGATAGCTCAAAATATAAAAGATCTAGGAAGCTGAAATTTCTTTTGCGTCACTTTTGCAATATTGTTATTTTTGCTATTTAAATACAGCATTTCCATCAATATCTATAAAATTTAGTTGTACTGGTGCGACAGGTTCAAATAGCTGCCCTACAACTTCTATTTTTAAATATTTGGTTAGTCTAGAGTAGCCGGTTCAGGCTTCTTCCACCTCTTGGAACTTAATGAAATTAAGCGTCTGAAATCTTACAAATGATAATCAAGTTTTCTGGCAACAACTTCTGTAAAATTTGGTTGTGCTGGTGCAACAAGTTCGGGTAGCTGCCATTTAACTCCTCTTTTTAAATGAAAATAACTTCGAGTCTGTTGTAGCAAGGTATCTTAAATTTTGTAAAAAGATGTCGAATTCCATGCTAACAACTTCTGTAAGATTTGGTTGGGCTAGAGCAGATTCAGGCTTTTTGCATCCCTTGGAACTTAATGAAGCTAGGCGTCTGAAATCTTACAAATGATGATCAATTTTTATGGCAACAACTTCTGTAAAATTTGGTTGTTCTGGTGAAATAGATTCGGATAGCTGTCATACAACTGCACAATTTACATAAATATATCTCGGTAGTTAACGTTGGTACTAAAACATCTGAAGTTTTTTAAAAGATGATCAAATTTTATATTACGTTCATATGGATATCCCAGAGTTGACACAGTCTACTCTACTGCACTCTTCCTCGTTTTTAAATAAATTCAGAGAGATTAAAGGAAGAAAAGAATAAAAATATGAATCTAATTAAAAATCGCTAGAAGAAATAGAAAATTGCAGTCACTAAATGAACATCTGCATTGTTTCATATTTTTTTTATATTTAAATGGTATATGTAATGTATGGTATTGTAAAATTTAAGATTCAAGGAAAATTGTGGATACTTTAGATTTGATTTTAATGTATGAAAATTCATTATTAAAATTCATTTCATTCATTTCAAAAAACTAACGAGGCAAAAATGTAATTATAATACATTTATTTCGGAGGGGAATGAATAATTTAAAATAGATGCCTAAAAAAAACAGCATTACTTAAAAAAATGCATGTAAGTGTTTGAACATTTACCAATTTAATTGAATTTTCTGAGGCAGGAAAATTTTAATCTCTTGAATAATATGTTAAAATTACATTTTTCACATTTTCTGTCTTAAACAAAATTTTAATTTTCAAATACAATAATAATTTAATGAATACCTATTAGAAACACCCTTAAAAATCAGCACAAACTTTAAATGATTTGTTTCCTTTACGAATTCATCACCGTTGATCAAAATATTAAAATAAGATGTGCTCATTATAATCATATAAAATTCTATTCATTGATTGATTTTTATACGGGCTAATCAATTTTAATTTCAACTGGTTCGTTTGAAATTCGTTTTGTTTGAAAGATGAAAACAAAAATTATTAAATTTAACTTTAACATGTTAAAACGAAAAAATGAACTCTTAACATTCAAAATAAAAAAATATAAATACATTAAAATGCACCATGCATGACGACAGCAGTCTTCACTATTTTAAGAGTTTTGTTATTGAAATGTATATGTAAAATACATAACTAGAAGGTATTTTATAGTTTGTTAGAAACAATACAATAAATTGATTAACCCAAATTTAAAGATACATCCACCACTCAGTCCATCATTAATAAATTTTTATTAAGTATGTATAAAATTCTTTATATTCGGTTACATACATATGGAATTGACATTGGAGTTTGGTTATAATATCATAGTTTTAATAAATTGTTTAATAGAACCTTAAGGGGGCAGCTTCCATAGTTGAAAATTTGATTTTGAACTAAAAGTAAAGGCACAATGGATTTTAAAGTTTAATTTATAATATTGTCTATATTATTTTTATTTTAAAAGTTTGGATTTCAAAAACTTGTATTTTAATGTATTTGAATTTTTATTTTTAATTGAATTGAATTTCGAAATTTTTAAGATTTTAATTAATGAAACAGATCCAGAGAAAATATATGCCAAAAAAACGCAATAATAGGTATATAATTCAAAGAGACAGAGTGAAACAAACAAAAACAAATTTCCAAAAATATACAATGATTATAAAACAAGAAATCTGAATTTATTTAGAGCATACAAAATTCCATTTGTTTACAAAGTAAAACGTTTGTTTACTAACAATAAAAAACAATTAAATAGTTTTATAATACATATAGTACCTACTTACTTACAACTTATTTATAAGCTTTATTATCTAAAATATTGTAAATCATTTTAAATAAAAACATTTTTTGAACTAAAAATGATTTTTGTTATTTGAATCAGAAAGCAAGATAAGGGTTATTCAGATTATATTAAAAAAATATATATATATATAGGTTATACAAATCAATTTTTAACTTAATAAGAATCAACAAAATGAACTTTAAATTTTTAATCTTTCTTTTTTTTTTCGAAATTTAGGTTTGTTTTTAATAAAATTAATTTATTAATTTAAAATAATTTTTTTTTTTTATTTAAAAAAAAAATAATATTATAATTAATTTATTAATTTAAAATAATTTTGTTTTTTATTTAAAAAAAAAATAATATTATGCATCGGCCGGGAATCGAACCCGGGCCGCCCGCGTGGCAGGCGAGCATTCTACCACTGAACCACCGATGCTCATAACATCTTTTATTAATTTTTTTAAACCGAATCAACAAAATTAAAATTTACCTTTCACAAAAACAAAAACAAAATTTATTAAAATATACACCTTTCACTTTATGGAAAAATACATTTAGATATAAAACTTTTGTTACAATATACTCGTACACAAGCAAATTTTAGAAACTTTTCACTAATTTTTTTCATAAAGAATACAATACAACATCTTAAACGTTGCAAATGTTCAATCAACGAAACATCTTCAGCACACAATTACAAAAAAAAACCTATATTTGAACCTATAATTTTTTTTATCACATTTCCAAATAAATTTTGAAAAAATGTACTTATTAGTTTCACTCTGTCCATCCGTCTGTTTATAAAACTTCTACACCGTTAAAGATAGAGAAAAAAAATTTGAATCATGGGTAGGTCTCATAAAAAAAATAATTTTGTGGAACAACTTTTTCATGTAGCCCCATCCATTACGGCGCTACAGCCCCTCAAACTTTGTAAAAGCGCTTTTTTTAAATGCATATATCTTATGTTCTGCTTAAGATTTTTTCAATCTGAAAATGTCATGCGACAGGTACTTTTTTTAACTTTGTAAATTAATATCAAAATTACACCATTTTTTTGAATTTAGTATTTAAATTTACCGTTATGTGAAAACCAAATTTTGCATGATTTTTCTACTTTTCTACTCTTTAAACACCTGTAAGTTAGGAACCTGTACGTATTTTACTTTGGAAAGATATAAAAATTAAAGCTACAGTAATATATTTTAACGTGTGTTAAAGGTTCATTTTAGTTATATAGGGTTCCAGAGTTACAGCTCTTCAAAATTGTGAAAAAGCCCCATTTTCAGATGTATATATCTCAGTCTCTGCGTAATAGTTTTACAATCGAAAACCACCAGCAGATCGGAAATTTTATTATTTACATAAAGCAATATGAAAATTACGTAATATTTTGTAATTTACTATTTAAATTTACCGTTATGTGAAAACCACATTTTGCATTAAATATCTTTTTTCATAATTCCGGCACGCCTTTACATATGATATGAAATTTTGAGACAAGAAAGAACTTTTAAAATTAGTATAAGATTCCTTAGAAAATTTTTTTGCACCACCCCCTGTTTAAGATGTATTAGGGCTGAAAAATTGAAAATTTGCTTTTTTTAGGCACCTGTAACTTAAACACCTGTACAAATTTTTCTTGGGCAAGACATAAAAATTAAAGCTCCAGTAATATATTTTTACGTGTGTTAACGGTTTTTCTTAGTTATAAAGGGTTCTGGACATACAGCCCCTGAAAATTGCAGTAAAATCTTATTTTCACATATTTTCTTATTACAAAAAATTTCTTAAATTTTATTTTTTAAATATTCAAATTTTTGTGCAAGTCACAATTCTAAACAATTTGTATAGTGTTTTGAAAATGTGCGCTTTTAAAAACCGTTTTTTTACATTCTACCTTGTTTTATTTACTTTTAGTCTAAAAAAAATTTATGCTAAGACATTGAATACAGGTTTGACAAAAAAAACACTTTATTGTGTTGCTGTTCGAACATAATAAAATTAAGAAATTTTCTATTGATGCGATATGGATCAAACATTTTAACATTTATAAGAGTTTTTACATTTTTGTTGTATGCTTATATTAAATACAAATAGTTTTTTAAATTTTAGGAATCATTTTTTTAATTTTTTTTTTTTTTTTTTGGAATTAAAAAACCATAAGTAAAACTTAAATCAATAAAATGAAGAAAAAAACATTTATTTACAATATAAAATTTGAACTAAGCAGAGCTTAAGAATAATACCAGGTACAAATAGGTACATATATATATCGTATATTGGAATGAATTCAGATTAACTTTTAATATAAATTAACAAAACTTTGAATTTCAATTGAAAAAGATATCTTTGCACTCATAAATTTAGTTCTTTAATCAGAGCTTTTTAAAGATAAACAGATTGACATTCTTCAATTATCCCATTATTTTAAAGTTATCGTTTAAAGTAATTTTAAATGTTACGCTATAAATAATTAATCGTTCAGTAACATGTTAATTCAAGCTTAATATTTAAATGATTCATCTCATATTGAAACTTTAAATACATACTGTTTTGTCTTCTTATTTTATTAAAAAAGCTCTGAAACTTTATACATAACTAGTAAAAAAGCCCGTCATACGACGGGTATAAGTAGAAAAATATAGCTTTTGTGAAAGTTTCCTCAGTTTTATGAACAATTTAATTTTAGTAAATTTATTCAAATACTTAAATGTATTATATTTAGATATCGATAAATGTAAAATTTATTGCTAAAGTGTTTTAAATAATTAAAAACCTCAATGATGCTGTGAAGTAGTTTCTTTCAAAAATGTAATAAAAATGATTATTTAATAAATCTCATCTCTTGTAAATTTCTTTATCAACCTTTGGATTAAAAAACCAAAGGTTGGATTAAAAACCAATGGGAAATAAATTTTTGCCAATAGTAACAAATATTTTCGCTTCGAAAAAAATACAGTATCAAACTTTATAATTTTGAAACTAAACTATACTGATCTGATACATTTACCTAATTATAATATATAGTACACTTGTTATATTTTTCTATGGTTGCCATAGCAAATGCTTCAAAACTTTTTTTGTTATATTTTTCAAACAAATTTTACTCTATCCGTAATAATATTCTGCCTCTTTATCTGTAGCTTTCGTTACAAAATCTTCACACCGTAAGTTCTGCGCACCTTTTATGTAAAACAATAAAAATTGGCTGTGCATATAAGGTTTAAGATTTAGAAAATAAAAATCATAAAAGAAGCATAAATTTAAGAAAATGTTACACATTGAAAATTTAATTGAAAATTGCGATTTTATAATTTAAATTGCGCTCCTTTAAAAGCTTTGGTTTTACGCACTGCTTTATTTTTTTTATAATTAACTACATAATATATGTATATACCCATATTTTTATTCATATATCTATATTATGGACTAAACTTTTGATTCTTAAATTGTACTATATTATGGCAAAATTTTTAAAAAATTAAGAAAATGTTACTTAGCAAAATTTAAATAAAAATATTATTGCAATTTTATAATGTTCTACTTAAAAATACGACCCTCTAAAAACATTGATTTATACACTGCCTTGCTTTTTCTTTCTTTTCGTAGGATAACATTTTAATATTTATTGTTTTTTATCTGTTATGTACGTAAATATTAGATACACGTTTCTTTCTTTTCATAGCATAACATTGGTTAAATTAACATTTAACGTAACAGTAGGGCACACTAATCAGCAGCAGCTTGCCTTTTATTATATTTAGAAGTATATACTTGTTATATTTTTCTATGTTGCCATAGCAATAATATATAGTACACTTGTTATATTTTTCTATGGTTGCCATAGCAAATGCTTCAAAACTTTTTTTGTTATATTTTTCAAACAAATTTTTATTCTATCCGTAATAATATTTTGTCTCTTTATCTATCGCTTTCTCTACAAAATCTTCACATCGTAAGTTTTACGCACCTTTTATGTAAAACAATAAAAATTGGCTGTGCATATAATGTTGAAGTTTTAGAAAATAAAAATCATGAAAGAAGCATAAAATTAAGAAAATGTTACACATTCAAAATTTAATTGAAAATTGTGATTTTATAATTTAAATTGCGCTCCTTTAAAAGCTTTGGTTTTACGCACTGCTTTATTTTTTTATAATTTCTACTTAAAAATGCAACTCTTTAAAAACTTTGATTTATGCACTGCCTTGTTTTTTCATTCTTTTTATAGCATAACATTTTAATTCTTTTTTTCTATCTGTTATGTACCTAAATATCAGATGTACGTTTCTTTCTTTTCATAGCATAACATTTAATATTTCTTTTTTCTATCTGTTATGTACGTAAATATCAGAGGTATGTTTTTTTCTTTTAAAATCATAATATTTTAATAGTTCTTTTTTTCTTTAAAAATATTTAAAAACAGTCAAAGTAACATTTTCTGTTCTCTTTTTTTCCATTCGTTTTTATTTTTCTTCGCAGTATTACATTTATTTTTTTTTTGTTTTCTGTTATTTACGTACGCTAAGTATTTCTTTTATTTTTTTTAAATATTAAATTTATACATATAGTCTATTTAAAAAATATAAATTATAACCTATAGAACATTTTGAATTTTTTTATGTTCGTTTATGTTTACCGTCCATTCATTCATATTAATAACTGTTGCCTATATAAAAAATAATAAATCTATAATAAATCTAATATATGTATACCCATATTTTTATTCATATATCTATATTATGGGCTAAACTTCTGATTCTGAAATTGTACTATATTATGGGAAAATTTTTAAAAAATTAAGAAAATGTTACTTAGCAAAATTTAAATAAAAATATTATTGCAATTTTATAATGTTCTACTTAAAAATACGACCCTCTAAAAACTTTGATTTATACACTGCCTTGTTTTTTCTTTCTTTTCGTAGGATAACATTTTAATATTTATTGTTTTTTATCTGTTATGTACGTAAATATTAGATACACGTTTCTTTCTTTTCATAGCATAACATTTGTTAAATTAACATTTAACGTAACAGTAGGGCACGCTAATCAGCAGCACCTTGCCTTTCATTATATTTAGAAGTACACTTGTTGTATTTTTCTATGTTGCCATAGCAATAATATATAGTACACTTGTTATATTTTTCTATGATTGCCATAGCAAATGCTTCAAAACTTTTTTTGTTATATTTTTCAACCAAATTTTTACTCTATCCGTAATAATATTCTGTCTCTTTATATTCTATCGCTTTCTCTACAAAATATTCACATCGTAAGTTTTACGCACCTTTTATGTAAAACAATAAAAATTGGCTGTGCATATAATGTTGAAGTTTTAGAAAATAAAAATCATAAAAGAAGCATAAAATTAAGAAAATGTTACACATTCAAAATTTAATTGAAAATTGTGATTTTCTAATTTAAATTGCGCTCCTTTAAAAGCTTTGGTTTTACGCACTGCTTTATTTTTTTATAATTTCTACTTAAAAATGCAACTCTTTATAAACTTTGATTTATGCACTGCCTTGTTTTTTCATTCTTTTTATAGCATAACATTTTAATTCTTTTTTTCTATCTGTTATGTACCTAAATATCAGATGTACGTTTCTTTCTTTTCATAGCATAACATTTAATATTTCTTTTTTCTATCTGTTATGTACGTCAATATCAGAGGTATGTTTTTTTCTTTTAAAATCATAACATTTTAATAGTTCTTTTTTTCTTTAAAAATATTTAAAAACAATCAAAGTAACATTTTGTTCTCTTTTTTTTGTATTCGTTTTTATTTTTCTACGCAGTATTACATTTTACTTTTTTTTTTGTTTTCTGTTATTTTTTTTAAATATTAAATTTATACATGAGTCTATTTAAAAAATATAAATTATAACCTATAGAACATTCTGAATTTTTTTTTTGTTCGTTTATGTTTACCGTCCATTCATTCATATAAATAAGTGTTGCCTATATAAAAAATAATAAATCTATAATAAATCTAATATATGTATACCCATATTTTTATTCAGATATCTATATTATGGGCTAAACTTCTGATTCTAAAATTATACTATATTATGGCAAAATTTTTAAAAATTTAAGAAAATGTTACTTAGCAAAATTTAAATAAAAATATTATTGCATTTTATAATGTTCTACTTAAAAATACGACCCTCTAAAAACTTTGATTTATACACTGCCTTGTTTTTTCTTTCATGTGATAGCATAACATTATAATATATATTGTTTTCTATCTGTTATATGGGTAAATATCAGATGTACGTTTCTTTTTTTTTCATAGTATAACATTTGTTAAATTAACATTTAACATAACAGTAGGGCACGCTACTCAGCAGCAGCAACTTGTCTTTTATTATATTTAGATAGATTAAAATTTTTCTTTTTTTTTGACAATTAATTTAATTTTAAATAATGAATCCAATATCGGCAAACTGGTAAACAGAAAGGGTTAACTGTATATTAAATGACATCCTTCATGTTTAAATTTCAAAAAAAGTGAAAAAATTTAAAATGCATCGGCCGGGAATCGAACCCGGGCCGCCCGCGTGGCAGGCGAGCATTCTACCACTGAACCACCGATGCTTACATTTGTTAAGTTTAAGTTATTAAAATTAAAACTAACAAAATGAATTTTTCAAAAATTTTATCAAATCATCAAAATCATACATTGAAGATACAAAAATTTTATTTGTAATTCAACTAATACAACTAAATCAATTCATCTACCAACAAAATGTTACAACTATAACATTATACTTAATTTTCAATTAAATTATTTTTTTATTTCGTTAGGTAAACGCTATATGTATGTATGTATATTGAAACATACAATTCATCTTCAATTTTAATGGTATATACAGTGCTTTCGCGATAACTTGAACACGCGATAAGTTGAATCTCGCAATAAATTGAACACCGTAAATTTTACATTAATTTTTGATAACTTGAACATTTTATTTTTTTGGACCTCAATAACTTGAACAGAACGTTATTTTTCATTTTCTAAGTTCGGGAAAGTACCAAAATTGTTCTTTTTTATTTTTTGCTGTAAAAATAATTCGTATGTATGTAAGTACAACCACATATCATGTACATTTGTATTTCCTTCTAAAACAATAAATGATAACGAAACTGTAAAACATTTCAATAAAATAATTTTATGGGCTGAAAATGAATGCAACATTTCTGACATTTTATAGTTTTTTTTAAGAACTAAGAGATAAAGCAGTACAGATAAAACATGCTAACAAAAACAGCTCAGTCTAAAATTTTAAGTTTCTTTAAAAGAAATTGTTTCTGTTTTTATTTTTATTTTTTTGTTTTAGGTTTTTGATATTGAATTTGTATATTTTTTAATTTTATTAAATATTTCTGGTATTTAGTAGAAATAAAGTGTTTTAAAACTGTATTTAAATGTATGTATAACGAGTATGTTATGCGTTAACTCTTTGATTTCCTTATAAAAATTTAACGATGCAATAACGAAACGAATGATGATGCAATAACGATGCAATAACGAAAACTTAAACTTTTCGATATCTTGAACATCCTTGACTTTTTAGCAGTTCAAGTTATCGCGATTGCACTGTATATGTATATTGAATTATACCAGAGTAATATGTAATGTTATAGCATTTAATATTAACTTTTACTATTCATTCCATAGTGTATTAAAGAAAACTATTAAAACTTGCTTGATTGTTACAAAAAAAAATACTAAAGAAAAAACTCTATTTGTTATGATCTTGGATGATCATAAGATCTATACAATTTATTACATATGGAAAATGTATGCATGTACGATTCTAAAAGACGATTTAAACATATACATAATATGTAGGATATATGCACATATTATATATAGAATGCATGTTTGTACTATAATTTTTGCATGCCATTTTTAAAAGATTTTGTACCTAAAAGATTGAAAAGTTGCCGATAGTTAAAAAAAAAATTCCAAATATTTTATATCTCTTAATTAGGAAATATATTTGGAAGTAACTTATACCTATTTTAAAATTTCTTACTTTTTCCACAATAACAAGTTTTTTGTATTTTGTAACGATTAGGAAATATTGAAGTTCGAATTGTTGTAAAAATTTAGGTAGGTAACTCTAAATAAAATATCGTAAAAATTTCAATCGTAGAAAAAAACCATTTTATATTTATTTTAATTTCAAATATTTAAGAAACCTTTAAAATTTCAAATTAAAAGATTAAAAAAATATATTCAGTATAAGTTGAATTGATTTAAACATAAAATTTTTTTAAATTTTAGAGCTATAGCTCTATAACGGTTAGGTTAGGACTACATTTAAAAACAAAACTCATTCACAAAATGAATGTGTTAATCCGTCTGTTTACACTGGTCTTCTCGAATCTACTTTTTTCATTACATTTAACCCCTTCTTTTACCATAAACTAATTTTGTGATTTTGTAGTTTTAAAACTTTAATCTTCTTTTAGACCAGAAATTTTATAGTTGAAAAAAAGAATCTACAAATACAAAGACAAAATGAAATAAAAATGTTTTATGAGATTCAGAAAAATTTTATGTAACTACATAATACATTCATTTTTTGACAACTTTATATACTTTTTTCTTCAAAATTTATTTTTAAATACGCACACATATAAAAAATAATAAAAAAAGAATGTACTTTTTGAAGACAAGTTTAAAGATGAGTGGTCTTCATTAAGCGGATTTAACATGAAAAGTGTAAACTTAGCCATACGTTGTAAAAGTTTTGTAAACGGAAAAACCATCAGCCAAATCAAACTAATTAGCACATTTTTGTAAAAAAAAAATTAATTATTTTCCGACTAAATAATAATACATAAAATCGTGAACTTTTAGTGTCATCGACAAGTGAGACAAAAGTAAAGAACAAAAAAAATTAAAATATGAAAAAGATTACAGAAAACGACAAGAAAAGAAAGAATAAACTAAATTTATTTTAGAGTATTTTAAAATACAAAAAGAATTACATTTTACAAAATATTTCCGCATTATTACTACTTAAGATTAAAAAATTCCACTCGAACTTGAACTCATAAAATGTCTTCATGAATCATTATCAAAAATAAAAAAATCTTATCGTAAATTTTAATAATATTAGAAACATTTATAAATTTAATAAAGTACCGCTATACTTATACAGTTAAATGTGTATATTGCGGCAATATGAAGCTAACTAAAAAATTTCATCGGCAGGAACAAAATGACAAGTCGCTCGCGTGTCATCCAAGTATTCTACCACTGAACCAGCTATTTATTTCAAAAGATATTATCGTTTAAAAATGAAATAATAAAAAATATGTGATTCAACTCTAAACAAAAACTGGAATTTCAATTCACTAACGGCCAAATTTTCGTCAAACTTTAACAAAATCAAATTTTGGAAGGTGACTTAAAAGGATTAGAATATATTATTCGAAAATCAAATCCCATTTAATTTAAAAGTTTATAGCAAGTAATTACACAGATGAGAATTATTTTTTCAATTGCCACAATTATTTGTATCTCTTGCATTTTCACTTTGTACATCAAAGTAAAATATGGACAGAATTATAATTATATATTATAGGTATAAGTTAAAATAAAACTAAAGTAATTTGTTTTTTTTTTACTATTATGAAATGGATTAATAAAAAGCCATTAAGAAATTATTTCTTATTTTTTTTATATTGGGTGTTTTTGGAAAAGAGAACTTTTTTATATCTCACCTTCATGCTTATAATTATACTTTTAATAGTGTGAAATCACAATATATAATTCTTATTTCTCACCAATTAATGTGCTTTCACTCTTAAAATCATAGACGAATATTATCATTATTATACATAATTTTATAAATACAAGAAATATAGCTTTATGACCAATAGTAATGTCACCTGAAAATATATAATGTTATACGTTGCCATTTTTTTCAATCAAAAGTTGTCCGTCACTAATAAAAGGATTAGTAAACCCTGACAACAATAGTTTTTTAATTCTTCAAGTGCAAATTAGGTGCATTTCTTTTTATTTAATTTGTAAAACTTTTTAAAATTGAATTTTTTATTATACATTATAATTTATACATATATACACGTTGCATTATACATATATACACGATGTCCCATGTTAAATTTTATATAAAGATAGGTCGTTGTAGAAAATCTCGAATCAAACAGTTAATGGAAGAAAGGAATACTTCTAACGGTTTTCGAGATAAAGTGGTTTGAATTTTTTTTATTCTTTTTTAAAAACAAAAACATTTTTTTTTTGATGTATGTATAACATAAAAAGTCGATTTAATATATTAATTATTTACTTGATTTACTTGCCGTACTCCAATCGACATTCATTAAAAAAGAAAATTTCTAATAAGATATTTAAATTTATTAGAGTACCGTTATAAGCTTATATTGAATAATTTCGAAAACGATAAAAGATATAAATACATATATAATATATTATTTGATAACATAAAGGTTGAAAATGCTGAAATAATGGGGAAATTCAAAAATGAAATAAAATGTGTACCTTATAAAAAGGTCTTTTATAAAAAAATAACAGTTATTTGAAAAAAAAATGAGCTATGTAAAAAGTATGTTATCTCAAAAACCGTTAGACTAAGACATCTCTCTCGCATAAAAATTTTCTTTGACTCAACATACCATAATATAACCTCCTACTCTGAATCAAATTTATAGTGGAACACACTGTATGTAAGGCATTATTTTATTGAAAGATATACCATATTTAATTATTATGTACACTAATATTATAGACCTAAAACAAATCTTCTAAACAAAAAAGGAAAAGATTATTTTAAAGAGTTTTAAAAAATATCATTGCATCGGCCGGGAATCGAACCCGGGCCGCCCGCGTGGCAGGCGAGCATTCTACCACTGAACCACCGATGCTTATATTTTAAAAACTGTAATTTTTTATTTTTCATAAAGAAAATAGACAAAATTCATTATTAACTTTGTTAAAAATACATTTACTTATACTATGTATATAATATTATCCACAAAATACGTGTGATACGTGTAATATTATCCATAAAATCTACCAACATTATGCAAGCAAGTCACCTTTCACAAATTTTTTATCTTATATTTTCCTACATTATAATTTGTATCATTGATTCAACATCTTCAGTTGTTATAAAGACGATCTTGCGAAAACATGTTAAACTAATACTTTTTTTTTTGCGAAATTTTTTTTTTTTTTTAATTTTTATTTTCTCTTTCATTATTTTTGTTAAAAAAAAATATACCATTATATAAAATTGATCTTTTACGACACAATAAAACTAAGATAATTTCCGAAATGTGATACCTTTTAATTAATATAATACGGAAGGGCATCACTACCCAAAAATATGTAAAAACAGACCGAAGATGGTTATAAGAGAAAAACAATATTGAGACAAGAGGAATCTATCTTAAAAAGTTTCTGAGGTATTTGAATTTAAAAAGTTTAATAAAAATTGTATACAAGAGATAGTGAAATTAATTTTTTTTTAGTTTTGAAATATTCAATGATCATCTTAAGAACTGGAATAGTTCTAGTTCTCCAAGAAGTCATACCAATTATAACAATAGTACCACAACAATAAGTAATAAAAATATAGAGGTTAATTCTATATGCTTTATGAAATTGAAGATCCAAGATAATTAATAATCAAGGAAAGACGTTATTTCATATTTAAAAATTTAAGCCTCAATGAAAACTTCCAAATTTCTACTATAGGATACTAAAAAATTTTTTTTTGGAAATATATATTTCAAATAAACTTTCACATATGATTCTAGATTCACTATATATACACTATGTTGGGATTATAACAAGAATTAAAATTTCCAATAACATGATTCTATATTTTAAACAGAGACTTATGAATTTTAAAAATAATCTATATATCACAGGATTTTAAAGCAACCTCAGAAATAAATGAGATGATATAATTTAAAAACAAAAGATTATAACATAGATAAAAAATGCTTCTGATTCTTATTGGAAAAGAAAACTTTTTATATTACCCTATTTTTTTTTTTTTATTAAAATAATTCTTTAAAACCATTGAGTAAAAATTACATTTTAACCCCCAAAACTCAGAATCTAAGTTATTACATAATGTTTTTTTAAACAATAATAAAAATAATTGAAACAATTTCAATTTTTTACTTTATCAAAAAAAATTAATTGCATCGGCCGGGAATCGAACCCGGGCCGCCCGCGTGGCAGGCGAGCATTCTACCACTGAACCACCGATGCTTCTACTTAAACAACATTTTTCTTTGTAAAACTCGATAAATTTTAATAAAAATATTTTTTTTTTTTACAATACAAAACATATGCAATACAAGTTAACGACAAGTATGCGATTTAAGTTACTAGTAAAACATTAACTGGAAAAACAGATACTGGAAAGTAATACACACCAATATATATTTTTCTATCAACTTTTAAACTGATCTTTACCATTTTTAGTTTGTTGTGTTTTCGCTTTCTTTTTGTTACGCCAAAATCAACACTCAACAATCCATTATGGTTTTACTTTGTACCATTTGCGCACTTTTACTTTTTCCGATATTTTTGAAAAAAAAATAAATAAAAAAGGCAAAAAGAAACAAAAGCAAATGAAAAAATTATCGCTTCAACGATAAGAAAGTGTTCAAGTACATACAATAGCTTAAATGTTTACTTAAATCGTTTTGCTTATACTATATTTTCAAGTGATAAAATTAAAATTTACAAGTAAACAAAAAAAAAAAAAAGCCATCTAAAAACGATTAATTAAAAATGTAAATTATAAATTAAGTACAGGTGATTTTTTGATTAATAAAAACATAAAAAGCATATTATACAATAAGATTATCAACTAAATTTACAATGATTTTAGAACAAAATGTAATTAATCTGTCTAAAGTTCAATATCGTATTTCGAAAATAAATTTTATCATACAGAAACTATAGACATTAATGAGTGAGAAGCAGTTTCTTTTTATATAGTCATTCAAAATATTCCTGTTCCAAGAATTTGTAATGTCCTTCCTCGATGTATAGTGTGAGTGTGATTAGATTATACATATACATATATATAAGTTATGATGATTTGATCTTCTGCAAAATTTATATCCAAATTTTCAATTGTTAAGGTCATGACAATGATAATTGTCAGGTGTCTTGCTTAAGCATATTAAAGACCTTGTTAAAATATAACGGTTTTTTTTTTTTGTATTTCCCTTTGATGGTTCAGTTAACACGTGTTAGTGTTTGTTTTTGCTTTCTGCATTTTTGCATTCTGCTGCCTGGCGAAGACTAGAAATCATGTTAAAGTCAACATTTTAGTGTCCCTAACTCCATGATCTGGAAAACCTTTTTTGATCCGACTAAACCTCGTGGAATAAATATATATACATAGGTGAAATGAAAATAATTATGTGTATTTTAAATATTTTAATCTGACGACCAATTATATGTTGACAGTTTACTATCAATCATTTGAATTCTATTTTATAAATTCTATTCTTATGACTATGTTTTATATTTTTAATTATGTAAACTGCATAAATACGATAATTTATTTTAGTATAATCATAAAACTTAATTCTATTACTATGGTAACAAATGGTAGTATGAAAGTGAGGGAAGAATGAATATAATTATCGTGAATTTTTAAACAATAACCCTTTTTTAGCTATGAGCACCAAAAATTCATCATCTATGTTGAAGGATCAAAAGAAAAACAAATTATTTTGTTCAAATATGATAGCTTAAATATTTAATCTGGAATTTTAATTATATTTCCAAAGTAACCATACTAAATTTAAAAATTAACCATATTTGTAAGACACATCCACATACATATAAAAATCAGTTCAATACTTATGCCAATACTATACTTTTCCAATGTAAATCTAATATTGAAATCTTATATTTTTTCAAATGTTAATCTAATCTCAATGTGAACTTTTCTTAACAACACTATTAATTGATTACTTTGTTATTTTCCTTTGATTCTTTCATTCCCCATTGATTCTTTTCGAACATTCTATATAAGTTGCTATCCCTATCTTTAATTTTTCTTTTTTTTATTTTTTTGTAGAAAACTTGACATTTATTCCGTTAAAATTAAATCATTCAAGTTGACTAAAAAATTCGAAATTATTGCGACAGAAAAACTTAAAATTCTATAACTTTTATTCATTAATGCAAGCTTCAAAATAACTGGTTTAAAACTCGTCTTATTTCAAACTACTCTTAAACGAATAGTTTGATAACTGAACTGGTTATCAAAATAGGTAGTAAAAATCAGAAACATAAAATACATACATACAAATAAAATAATACATACATATATTGAAAGTTCAAGTTTGATACCTTAATCTTTAAATAGTTCAAATAGAAACTAAACAATTACTCCTTATTTACATTTCGCATAACAAAAAAATATCTCTAGTTAAAACTTGAAAAGTCCAGAATTACTAAAAAAGTTGTAAACTTTTTTATTTAAATTCTTTTGACTTAATTAATTGATTAATATTTAAACTAAATTAATTTTTAATAAGTTTATTATATTCCACATTTTAACAAGTAAATAATGATCTATCATTTGACGACCAACAAAAATCAACAACAATAATTACCTATAAATTTTTTTGTATGACTCATTAATTTTTTTTTTAACATAATATCATTTTTTATTAATACTTTCTCCAATATGTTTTTTTTTTTTTTTGTCATACATCTAAAGTTTACCCTATTATTATTTGACTGATATAAAAATAGAATTATTTGATAGCTGACGTATTTATTTTTAATGAAAAAAAAAATTTTTTTCTTTCTTTTAGATAATTATAGTATAAATAATTTTTTCATTTTAAATTGACACACATTTCTTGACCTTTTAAAATTAAGTTTATTAATTTTCAATGAAATACGAAATAAAAAAATTAATATTGCATCGGCCGGGAATCGAACCCGGGCCGCCCGCGTGGCAGGCGAGCATTCTACCACTGAACCACCGATGCTTTGAAAATTTATTAAAAAATATTAATTATAGGTTTTAAAGTAAATTATTAATGAATATATAATTAAATATAAATGGATACATTTTACGTATCTACATAATATTATTAATTCAATATTTTGTATTAATATTTGGGTTCATTTCGATACCGTAAGTTTGAATAATGTCGTAAGTTTAAATGATGACGTAATATAGAACTTTAAGTGAAATATTAACACAATCATTTCCAATTTACCAATAAAAAATATTTTACCATATCTTAAGTAATATTTACCATATCAATCTACACACATGTATTTTAGCTAAGAGCTTTGAAATCTATCCAGTCAAAGAGTTTTTGAGTCAAGTTTTAAGATTATAAACAATAGATATAGGAATATAGCGATTATATAGGGAGGAAGGAATTATAATTTGCTAAAACTAAATTAATTTTATATTTAGTTGGAAAGATGGGTTTATTTTTACTTAAAAAAAATAGCCAAATATAAAATGTTTAAGCACACATATCAGAATCTTCAGTCTCTTACAATATTTTATGATTAAATCCACTGAAGAAAAATTTCTTTGGAATTTCTCTTTACGAAACATCGTTTTATATTAAAATGTTAAGTGTAAATCTATCCCAGACAAGCGATAATACATTAGCTTAACAAAGATCTAGAAAAAAAAACACATTGATGAGCATTCTTAAACTCTAAAAAGAAAAAATCAAAACGCTATAAAAAAAAAAAATAAAAAAATGTTTAAAACAATTTTAATACGTAAATAAAAATAAAAATTTTACATTAATACCACACTAAAATTTAATATACCAGTTTCATTAAACATTTTTAGATAAATTAAAATTTAATAAAATACAAAATGTCTATGGTCCTATTCCTAAAATTAAAATTTTACATCTTTAACTGTGATTTTTTATGATGAAATAAAAAATATGAGTATACTTAAGAGAATGATTATTAAAAAAAACCAAAAAAAAAAAAACTACACTTTATACGTATTTATTACACTTTTATTTCAATCTTTTTTTTATCTTTATATACCTAAGTACATATCAACATACATATTATATGCTATAAATAATACATATATTATTCTGGAAAACCTAGTAGTGAAAATGATGATGCGATAATGAAATGTGTTTCCTTTTTGTTTTTCTTTTCAAAATATTCCTTTTTCTTTCAATCAAACATCAAAAAATACTCTTAACTATATAAATATATGAAAAAAAAAAAGAAAACTCAAATATCTTTTAAAGATGTAACTATTTATATAACCCATATCTATATTCATTATGTTTATTTTCATAAGTGAAAATAAAAAAACAAACCAAAAAAAAAAAAAGACTGGCAGGATAAAATATATAGAAAAGGAAAAAAAAAAAAATATTGTTGGAATTTTCTTAATATTGAAGTTTGAACTGTGTCATAAACTATTCATTTCCAAAGGATAGAAACATATTTTTAAATACATATACAGAATTACAAAATATACATATACTTTTATTAATTATAATATGAGCTATATATATCATATATCATATATGAGGACAAAGTGATAACATAACGTTATATAAATAGTTTTTTTTTTTTTTTTTTTTTTTTTTGAAAAGTTAAAAAAGAATTGGAGCATAAGAACATTTACATGTACATATACATATATGTACATATAATATGTTATATAAATATTCAGTCACTACTAGAAAAACAAAAAAAAAAAAAAAATCATTTTTCAAATCTTAAAAGACCACTTATCTGATAATGCGACCTATAAAATGTATATATTTTTTTTTTTTAATCTTTACCTTCCGTATAAGAAACAAAACATAGCTGAGAGGATCTTCTTCGTACTACATAGACGTACACAATATTTCTTTAAATTACTCTAATTTAAAATATTATGTTGTTATTGTTTCAATATCAGATTACTAAAGAAAAGAATACACATTCAGCCTTTATTTAAAAAAAATTTTTTTTTTTTTTTTTTCTAATTATACTAAAAAAGTAAGTGAATTTTGTTAACACTTTAAATTTATGCTATGTTAAATTCATATGATAATAAATTTAATGCAAGAAAAAATATAAGAAAAAATTTAATAATGAAATATAAAAATGTTTTAAATCAAATATTATGTTCAAAGGAAAAATATTCGTATATGAAAACGTTTTAATTATTTTAGATACTGTTAATTGTTGTTATTTAAAACTTTTATTTTAGCAGATTTAAAAAGAAAATCGCATATTTTAGATAATAACTAAATATTACCCTGCACTGCATCCAGACGAGATAGTACTAAAACAAGCAATAGCAATATAGTGCACAAATCATGTACATTTTTTGCACAATACAATTACAGTTTTTCAACTATCTTTTATACCGCAGAGCTTGATAAGATAAAAAATAATTCTTCGCCTAGATATATGCACTGAATTATTTATATTTTGTTAAAATATTTTTCGTGTGGTCAAATTGAAATTATGGATGTCAAGATAAGATATCCCATAATTGAAAAACATTTAAAGAATATTATTTTATTCCATTTTTTTTATGAATCACACATAATTTATAATTTTAATTATAAAATTATAATTAAAAAAAAAAAAAATAAGTAAGAAAAAATTAATTAAATCAAAATATAATTGCTACTTGAATTTTAAAGAAACTATGAATTGTCTTGAATAATTGAATTAAGTGTTATTTAGTATATTTTTTTGTTTAATGTTTTTGTTATATGTTTTGTAATATTAATATTATGTTAATTAATTCAACTAATGTAATTTTTTTTTACACCTACCTATTTATTATGTATTGTTTTAGCTTTTAATTTTTAAAAACTTAAAACTTTAAAAACTTAACTTTATTCTTTTCTGTTCTAACTTTTTTTTTTTTTCTTAATACACCTATATATTCTTTTCCAGAATCTATTAAAATACTAAAAATCAATTGATTTGATGAAAATCAAATCAAAAAACTTAAATTTAACAGTATTGCTTACTAAATTTTAAGTAAATACATATTAAATTTTACACTGTTGAAATTATGGATGTCAAGATAAGATATCCCATAATTGAAAAACATTTAAAGAATATTATTTTATTCCATTTTTTTTATGAATCACACATAATTTATAATTTTAATTATAAAATTATAATTAAAAAAAAAAAAAATAAGTAAGAAAAAATTAATTAAATCAAAACTAAAAAAAAATATAATCCTCCCCGGCGGGGAATCGAACCCCGGTCTCCCGCGTGACAGGCGGGGATACTGACCACTATACTACCGAGGACATGTTATATATTGTATAATTCTAAATATTTCAATTAAGTAATAAAACAATAAATATACCTACTTTAAAAATAACCAAACCATAGTAAATGAAGAAATTTGTATATAGGAGTATGTATAGGATTACAATATGCCTTTGTTAGTAGTAGCTGGTTGTAGAGGTCTATCTAGATTCTAGGTAGTAGAGAACTCACGTAGAACAAAAATATTAAGTATTTTTCTACGATTTTGAAACATCCCATTGGGATGTTTCGTGCGATTGTGTTAATATTTTTAGTATATAATTAAATAATAAATACAATCGCACGAAACATACAAATTTGCTTATAATTGTATGCTATAGTATAAAGTTGAGTAACAAATACAACAGAGAAAAGAAGTAGAAATAGAAATGCATAGGCAAATAGTGCAAATAGGCACATATCCATACATATAAAATAAAAATTATGCATGCTTTTAAATTTTTTTTTTGAATGAATGTTCGTATATATGTAAATATGTATTTTGTAAGTATATATTTTTATAAATTTTTTTATTTGAGCGGCCTTTTTTTTTTCTCTTTATTGTTATTTTTGTTTGGTATTCAAAATTTTAAGGGAGCATATTTATTAAAGGGCTTAAAAGTGCAAAACTAAATTTTTTTGTATGTATACTTATTATTTTTTTTTATATTTTCAATGGTCCAGCTACTTGAATTTTAAAGAAACTATGAATTGTCTTGAATAATTGAATTAAGTGTTATTTAGTATATTTTTTTGTTTAATGTTTTTGTTATATGTTTTGTAATATTAATATTATGTTAATTAATTCAACTAATGTAATTTTTTTTTACACCTACCTATTTATTATGTATTGTTTTAGCTTTTAATTTTTAAAAACTTAAAACTTTAAAAACTTAACTTTATTCTTTTCTGTTCTAACTTTTTTTTTTTTTCTTAATACACCTATATATTCTTTTCCAGAATCTATTAAAATACTAAAAATCAATTGATTTGATGAAAATCAAATCAAAAAACTTAAATTTAACAGTATTGCTTACTAAATTTTAAGTAAATACATATTAAATTTTACACTGTGTTCTCAAGTGCGGTTTTTTATACTACATTCATCTATTTCAAATAAAATGCTTTCAAATCAAAAATATTTTCGAAGCATATATCACATTTACAAATTTTCATTTTTCAAGTATGTACCTATGCATATGTACCTCTGCCCTCTATGTGTCATTATATGTACGCATATATATTACAATATGCATTGGTGAGTGTGTAAATTTAGATAAAGTGAAGTGAAACTGAAAAAGTGGTCAAAAAATTTTGTTCTAGTTGAGTACTCTATATACTATATAGTATATAGTTTCTTTATGATCAATAGATTATATTCAAATATATCAATATACAATATGTATAGAGCTTTGTAGTGTTAAGTATCCATAGCTACGTATTTTTGTTTATGTTTCTTTTCTATACAATATATGCTATTACTATACATTATATACAATTTATACATAGTTTGAATATGAATGAATAATATATAGTTGTATTTATTAGAGCTATGTAGTGTTAGCCCTAATAAAAAATGTTCAGCAGTTTACCCCATTTTACAAAACTATCACAGTAAAAATGTTTTTTACACTGTAAAACTTTGCGATTGGTTTAGTAAATTTAGAATTTGTTAAATAACTGCATTTTTCAGCTATGAAAGCAGTGTAGAAAATTTTGTTGAGTATTTTGTACGCCACCTTCTGCGCTTAATTTAGCGCTGAAAAGTTTCTACATGAGATGCGTAAAATTTTCATTACCTTTTTTGGCGCTATTGTTGACGCTGACAATTTCCTGTACAAGAGTTGAAGATTATCATTCTCTCTTTCAGCACAACAGTTTGCGCTGAAAATTTTCTGCGCTGAAGCTCAAAATTTTATGCAATTTATTAATTGCATTTTGTATGTTATTGCATCATTTTTAGACGCTGAATATTTTCTGCACAAAGAATGTTGAAAATTTTCTATAGCATATAGAGAATTAACTATAGCAACAATTTTATTATCGTGCGAATTTCAAATTTAAATATAGCCTGTATGTTATTTAAAATAACAAATTTTTATATTTTACTGTAGCTAAAACATTATCCAAAAAAGTGTTGAAATTGGCGCAGAAAATTAGTTTTTAGAAAGCAGTGTTACGCTTTCTACGCACTAATTTGTGTGCTGAGAAAATACGCCTAAAGATGCGCCTACTGTTGAATCGTGATCGTGATCTGTATAAATTAATACAATTTCTCTTCATATTTTCAGCATATTTCTTTGCGCAGATTCAACGTTGAAAAAGCGCATTTTTTTATCAGGGAGGTATCTATTTACGTATTTTTTGTTTTATTATGTTATTTTTTTGTTTTTTTCTGTTTTGTGTAAAGAATGAATGTGAATATAATATGTATATAATGTACATTGAAAATTGTATGAGGTTTTTTAAGTTAGACAAATTGTGTATGAAAGTACATTTTGTAAAAATAAAAGCTAAAAAATGTGTGCATTGTATAATACAAATTTGCTATTATTGGAAAGAGTATTCGTAATTATTTTAATAAAAATACATCGTTTCAATTGAGGTATGTACATATTATGTAATAAATACGAAAAATGATTTGTATTTATTTTACAAATTGAATTGAATTGTAAAACAGTAAAAAACAAGTACATATGTATGTATCTATGTATGTATTTTCCGTTCAATAAGAGATCTATTTATGCAATTTATACTTGAAAATATTTCGCCAGTCCTTAAATTTTATTTTTAATAAAATTTCAAACTTACTTGTTTTGGATAATCTTCCTTTTTTTAAGGTATCAAAACAATTTTTTTTCAACAACATAATGTCCCTACATTTTTTTCATTGTATTTATAAAAAGTTTTATTTTAAAAATATGTAGATATGTACATACATATATGGTTTTAAAATAATTTTTTGCATATGCTAGAGCTAGACTAACAATTTATTAAAACGAGTTTTTAAAAATAGAAGTTAGGTAACTAAATTAATTTGGTTATCTCAAAAATAATTCTAATCTAACTGTAAAAGAATTTATTTATGAATTTGAAAATAAAAAAGTAAATTAACTAATAAAATAGTTTAAAATAAAAATGAAATAATTATTTCTGATTAGGTATTTACTTTTTAAATGAAGTTAGGTATAAATTTCAATAAATATTTATAAATTTATGTTACTTAGGTACCTATATATATTTTTTTACTTTTAAAATTTTAACTTTAAAAAACAAATACAACTGATATTTGATAAAAACGTTTGATGGTAATACATATTCTGGTTCTGATTAAATATCAAAGTTCTTAATCTACTAGTTGATAGTTATATACTTTTATAATATGTACATTTAATAATAAATGATGTCGAATATAATTTTATAAAATCACAAAACCATAAGTATATGTACCTGTATGTATTAAAAAAATCTTATGTAAAAAGTCGTTATTGTTCTAAAATCTTATTGCACTAAACAAATTTATTCTTTGTATCAAAAATTTTTGCTTAGAAATACAATTTTATTTATTCCATTAAACATTTACAAGTAAAAACATTCAAATAAAAATACTTAATATTTTATTAATTTTAAATATTTAATATATTTTTATAAATACATAAAATAAAAAAAAAAAAGTCAAATCAATCTTCTTGCAACCAAAACAAAACAAACCAAAATATTAGTACATACTTTTAACATAAACTGTACTGCGTCGCTGCAATGATCTTAAGTACAGTACGTACAAAAACTGATCAAAACAAATCAAATTTAAAACAACAACAAAATATAATAATCAAATAAAAAAACTGACATTTTGACGTCAGTTCTAAAGTGTCATTAAATCTATAAAGAAAAGATTTTTTTGTTTTGTAAACTAATTAAATTTTTTACTTTAGACGTGAAAGTTTTTAATTATTAAACTTAAAAGATTAATGAAAATAAAAATGATATTTTACAAAAAGAATGTAGAAAAATAATAATAGTTTTATTGAAGATTTAATTTTATAAGTGATATAAATAAAATGCATTCCAATGTAAATTGTTTAATAATGCAACAACATTCCATAGACGCGAAAACAAGTTTTTTGCCAGCACCTTCACAATTTGCCAAATTAGAAAATTGAAAAGAAAAATCACATATGAACTTTAGAATCTCAATAATACATACTAAACATTAATTTAGAAATTGATTACTACAGTTCTAATTTTATCAAATTTTAATTTCTTGTTATCTTTTATTGAATAAATATAAAATGCATCACCATCATCGAAGAAGAAAAAAACGTCCTAATTATAATACAAGAACTGTTGAAGTGTCAAGAGGCTACAATGGGTTTGGCTTCACTATATCAGGTAAATAAAGTAGTAACATTATAAAAAAAAAATTAAATCACCTAAAGAAATTAGTAGGTTTCTTTTATGTTTGATTTTAAACTTAAAAAAAAAAACTCCATCAGTAATATGATCTATAAAAAAAAATGTAATTTTTTTTGTTAACCACATGACCTTGTAATTGTTCTCAAATTGAAATAAAATATAATATATATGTGTATAAAACACCTACGTGTGTTTTAATTTATAAAAAAAAACTTAGTAAAGATATACTTATTTAAATTGCCCTTAGCATTTCAAAAACTAGATTTTAAAAAAATTTTGAATTTAGTTATTTTTAAATAAATAAATATTTGTTTGCTCTTTATTATAGGTCAACAGCCTTGTATTTTGTCATGTATTGTAGCTAATTCACCAGCTGACCAGGTAATATTTTATATTTATATTAATTTTTAATTCAATTATTAGACTATTCAATTTTATAGATAATTAAAATTTTATTATTTTTAGGCTGGATTAAAAGCAGGCGATTTTCTCATATCTGTTAATGGTATTAATGTTTCAAAATTACCACATGAAGCTGTTGTACAATCTATTGGTAATTCATTTGGCACAATACGTTTACAGATCGCCGAAAATTATTTCTCAGATAGTTCTGAAGAAGAAGTTTCTATAAGCCATATAAATCGTGCCAAACCACGTTACATTCAGCACAGACATAAAATGAATCGTATAAAAAATGTGCCATCTTCTCAAATCAAATCAAATTTATGGAGAGAAGAAATAAATAAATTTATACCAGCACCAAGTTATAATACAACGGAAGAAAATTGTTTACATACAAATCAAATTAATATAACAGAATCTCAATCTCAAATTCTGAATGATAGTACCACTAGTGATGTAGTAAAAAAACTATCGAATAATAATACTAAAAGCCCTACAAATAGTTTACAATCACCTAAAGCAAGTACATCAAAAGAAATTACAAATATGATTGGAATTACTCGTAAAGCAGTTGAATTTGAAAATGTTAATATTTGTTTACCAAATGATAATACAATATCACCATTAGAATATCGTGCTGTTGTTGGTTATATGGGTACAATTGAAATGCCAAGGCAATTGACAACAAGCACTAAATTACAAACTGTACGAAGTTGTATTAGAAAATTACAACGTGAAAAAAGAAGCCCTAGTACTGTTCTTATGACAATCTTACCAAATTGTTTAACATTAAAAAATTCCAATTCTGTTATTTTGGCATCATATCCTTCATCAAGATTAAGTTATGTAACAAGTTCATCGGAAAATGAAAATCGATTTTTTGGTTTAGTGACAAGTGCTTTTCATACTCATAATGAAATTGAAGATGAAGGTGCAGTTGGCGGTGTGATAAATAATCAAATTATGCAACCACAAAGAGAAATAACAATATCCAATAGTTGCCATGTTTTTGTTATTGATACCAAAATCTGTGATCACACTGTACATGAACGTAGAGCTTTAGAATTTCAAATTACATGTACAAAAGATCCAATATCGAACTTATGCTTAGAATTTCCAAGCAATTCAGAATACGTTGTTAATTTAATACGTAGTATGTATACTATGAAAACGATGCCATTTCCAATACGCAACTATAATTTACATCATTCTCAAGGTATTAATGGCGGAAATTCAGGAAAGCGTTTTAATCATGAACCACCAGCAAATTCTCCACAACCAAGTAATCATAGTGAAATTACAACTACATCATCAAACTCAGATTCTGGTATTGGTTTTCATAACGATTGTGCCAATATATCTGACCGTATTCTTGTTGTTGATTTTCCCAATATAATTCTCAATAATCGGACGATTCCAATTTTATCCAGACCTTCTGGAATTTGTAATAATATTAGTGGTAATGGTCATAGTGGTAGCGGTAAAAATAGTGTTCAAACAAGTCCTGAAAAAATTCAATTACCAACTGTATTAGCAAATAGTAGTCAATTACAATATAAATTAAATGAGTTTAGTAAACGTGTTAATATGCGACCAGAACAAAAAGTGTTACTTGCCGCATCTGTATTATCGGAAGCTTTAGCCAATGCATCAATAGCTGCCAAAAATAAATCAAAATTATTAACAACAAAATCTTGTGATGATGTTTTCGAATCAATTGAACGTGATGAACCGGTGACATTTCAAAAGAAAAGACAAATTCGTATGTCAATGGATGATATATCGATATTATCTAGTAGCAAATCAAAAGTTAAATTTCAAAGTCGAAGTCCAAAAAAAATACATGAAGATCATGTTTTTTTAGCTCCAGGAAAACCAATACGTAGAACAAGGAAATCATCATGTCCTGATTCTATAGAGAATAAATTAAAATCTGAAAAAGAACAAAAATGTGTTTTAAAAAATTCTGATAATAAAAAAAAAAATGATAAAAATGATTCTTCAACACAAAAAATTAATGTCATAAGTAATTTTATTAACTTAAAAAGAAAAAGTACTGGTGGAATATCAAAACATTCTCAGGATAGTTTTGAAATTTGGGGTAGTCTACAGGATATTAAAAAATCTGTGGAACAAGATAAATTTGAAAGTCATTTTATTGATGGAACATACAGTGAACCAGATTTGATAATGGTAAGTTGTTTTTTTTTTAATTTTTTTTTTTAAAACAATATTCTTATACTTTAAAATATATTTAAGTAGTTTTTAGTATATGCATAATGTTTTGTTTCATATGTTATTACCACATTATGTTTAAAAGTTCTTTAAATTCATCATGAACTCTAAAAAAAATTTTACTAAACTGAAAACTAATGAAAAATTTATTAAAATGATTGATAATCGTTTTAAAAAAAAACTTCGCAAATTATTACTTCATAAAAATTGGAATTTAATAAATTTGCAAGATCTTATATTAGATTGTATTCTTCATTAACTAATCTCTATGAGTATGCTCTAGTGTTTAATGATATCACACTTATCACACTCACACTAACTAACGATCTCATCTAATATAGCATAAATAAACAATTTATATTAAATATCAACATAAAAATTCTTTAATATTATTTTATACAGGAGCTAAAAATATCAATATTGTGTTCTCTGCATATTGATTTCTGGTACTTATTTAAAAAGTATCTAAAGGTACTTAATATCTACAAAATATTATTTAAAAATTGTGTTAATTCAACTGTCTTAATAAATAAGGCAACATAAATAAAAATATAAAATTGAGTTTTAAAAATTACAAACCATAGTTAGTCTAGGGTTAAGCTTATTTTATTATTAATTGAGCTTCTTTAAAAGTTTTTATTTAAAGTTTCCTTAAAAAAAACTTTTCTGCTATCTTTGAAAATCTTGTGAACACAGATTTGAATATAAATACATTTAAACTCCATTTAAAATTCATTATTATATCACTTTGTTATTCCTGAATTAAATACATCTAAGTAGTCAATACAAATAAAATCATATCGTCTGTTACAGTTCAACTGAAGTTCAACCCAATTTAAAATTTCCAAAATCTTCGTTTAACTCAAAATTTTTTATTCAAATCTAGAAAATTAGTAATTCAATTAAACGAAATAATCTGATATGTTAATACTTAGCGGTCAAAACTGCAAAGGTCAAAATTGTGTGATTCATATATAGACAAATATTTTTAAATTAGAATTTCAAAGTGAGAAAAAACAAGGAAGAGTGTAGAATTACCAGTGTCAACTTTAGGATATCCGCACGAACATAATACATATTATATATGTTCGTTTATTTGGATAAACTTCAATAATTATTTAGAAAAATTTTCGGAGTTGTATGATAGCTAATCGACTTAGTTGCGCCAAAGCAACTGAATTTTACAGTATTTGTTGCGATAAATCTAGATACAAAATTTCAGTAGTCAAGATTTTTTAAGTACCATAAATTTATTAATTTTTTGTAGCTACACGAGCCTGTTGGTATTAGACTAACCTGATTTCGTAGAGGTTGTTGGCATAAAACTTTACTTCTTTTCACAAAATTTTAAATACTCAGCCTTTATAGCATTGAGTTATGCTGCATTATTTTTTGAGTTATTGTGCGGACGAACGTACATATATGGCTAAATCGATTCAGAATTCGATCCTGAACAAACATAAATAAACTTTTCTATATCTATCTCGTCTCTTTTAATGTGTCACAAACATAATGGGTAATTTATTATACCCTTGAACTATGTTCGTATCGATACAGATATAGAATTTATTTTATTGTCACTGAAATTTCTCACTTTCTTAATAATTTAACACAATTTCACATTATATTTTAATAATTTCCATTAAAAATTTTAATCTTGTTATGCCTCAATGTCTGTCTTTGATGAAATTAAAATAACAAAAATTATAATTACTTATGTACATTTTGTATTTATTGTGTAGTACCAAACCAATAACACGGTATGGGATGCGTGTATGATTCAATTTAGTAAAATTTTTTTCTGTTTTATTTTAATTTTTACTTCCACAGTTTTTTTTTTTCTCTTTTTTGATTAATTTAATTTGTAACAATTGATGCTTCACTAATTAAATTTTTCAATTTTGTTTTTTAATTTTATTTTGTGATTCTTAACACATTTCGAGAAATTATTGAAATGTTAAATTGTATTTTAAAATTCGAGGTGGTCCGCCCTTATAGCGCCTTTAATCAAAGTATTATTTTATAGTTGTTTTAATTTATATACAAATTAGTCTTAAATTAAATTAGGTTTTAAAAAAAACTAAATTAATATCACAACTGTGGAGTTAAAATAAGAGGTTTGTAGGAGGCTTCGGTGACCTAGTGGGCAAGAACATATAAAATGTTTTAAAAACCGAACATTAAACGTTTGAAGGTTGCAAAATACCGAGTGGGGGTTCGAATCCCACACACGTCCTAATTCCCCCTTACGAAATTTACAGCCACACCTACAAAAGAAAGGCTGTACAATTTTCATGTCAGATGGCAGAAGAATAATCTAAAAAAAAATGTTCTTGCAAGAAAAAAGTTATCTAACTATTTCAGATAGTAACCAGCAGACTTTTCGACAATATATACAAATTTTTCATTACTAATTTCAGTTGTTCTTTCGGAATGTTTTGTTTTAAATGTAGGCCCAACTATATTAGCCCCTAACGAAAAAATTGAAGAAATTTTCTAAATTTTCTTTCTATTTCAGAAACACTGAACAACATTGTTCTATTAACTCTAAAAAGTTTAAAATTCATTGAAAAAAAAAGTTAAGAATTATTTAAAATAACACATAATTAACTTTTAAGGAAATATGCTTATTTCTAATACTTATTTTAAATGAATAACCTGTTTTTCATTATTCATTCATATTTTTTTATTCGTATCTATCATATGAATTATTTCAATTTTCAACATATTTTTGTGTCAATCTGAAAAGACATGCATCAATGTATTGTTTATTATGGGATTCGAAATTATTTACAAAATATGTGGTTTGGTTAAAAAGTTTTAAATTTTAAGATATTAAAAAAAAAAAAGCAAATTTCAAATTTATTTTTGAAACCAATGAATATAGAAGAAATTGATTGGGAAAACATTAAAAATAACCAAGAAGAACTGCATGAGAAGTCAAAACGAACCAAAAAGAAGAACCCTTTAAAATCCAAGTTTAAAATGGAAACTTTAATAGAAATGGTTTGAGTTTATTGATAAAAATGTGGAAATGATGTGGAACCCTCAAGTAATAGGGATTGGAAAATTTAGGATTATAGAGTAAAGAATTTGAAAAGATATTTTGAAGAAAAATGTTAATATAATCTTTTTAAGTTTATATATATATTTCAATGTTAAATAAATTCTATTCTAAAAACGAAGAAAGGAATTTACATGGAGTGTAATATTTTAATATGACATGTAATTATTTAAGAGAAGTGCAAATATTTAATAGAAGCAATAATTATTTACAAAAATTAAAACAAATCTTAATAAGTCTTGGATTAATTTAATAATCTATTAAATTCCTATTATTTTCCTATTAATTAACCTATTATTTTCTTATATCTTCTACTTTATCTCATATGACGTATTATCATAAAGAAATCATTCATACCATGATTTCTTTATGGTATTATCTTACCATCCGCTTATTCAACCCTTATTTTTGCTTTGTTATACATATATTTTCTTAAATGATCTATTATGACTCGGCAATACGTTATCTATTCTATAATCTCTTTTTTTTTTTTTTGTATTATTAAAATTTTCTTAATGTAAAAGAAATTTAATATATACGTATATATATATTATATAAGTATTAAAAATTTAAAAAACAAAAATGTGAATAACATAATCACCTAAATTAATTATAATTAACCACATTTATAATCAATATTTTATTAATATTGATTCATTTCATTCATTCGATTAATATTTTCTAATCTATTCTAATATCGTGATAATATTTTGTTTTTTTTTTTTTTTTTTTTTTTTGTATTTATGACAATTTTTAAATTCCATTCAATATAATAATCAATAAAAGCTTTATTTAGACTAATTAAAAAATTGATTAATTTGTTTATGTTATGAAATATGAATGCATTTTTGATTTAATTTATAATGTTAAAATATTAGATATATTATCAGTTATTTTTTAAGTTATTACCTGTTGTCATGAATAGCTCAGTTTAAAGAATCGTGTAACGTTTAGTGTGATGAGCCGAATATAAAAGTTGAGAACAAAATTTTTATTTAAATGAAATTTGGATCATTTGAATTTGAATTCTGAGTAGAAAAATAATTTTTATTTTTAAGATATTTATTTGAAAGCAACAGTAACGTTTAAAATTATCAAAGGACCAATTAAGTATATTACCCTTTAATACATCAAACCCGAAAAATTTATTTTCTTATAGAGATTTCAAAATGTCAACGACTTTCAGTATTTTATTCTTCATTTGACTTTATATCGTATACATAGTACTGTTTTTAAACTTTATTATTCTATAGAAACTTCAGAATTTTACGTTTTACTTTATTTGACTTTATTGTGTGATGGTTCTAAAATTCTTTTTAATATTTATCTTAGAGAGTTTAGAGAGAGTTGGCCTTACAGTTCGTTACAAAATAAGGATTCAAATAATTTATCTAATAAGGTTTGGGGCAGTCTCATTTTTGTTCGGGAGCTCAACGAATTTCCAAAAAAAAATGGGTTTAAATAATATAAAATGCCAAAGAAGGATAAAGAAAATAAGGAAAAAAAAAAAAAGAAAAAAAATTCAAAAAAAAAAAGATTTTTAAAAAGTAAATTTTGTAAAAGAAGATTTCATAGTAGACCCATATTCATTGTATTATGTTTTTATATCCGTATTGAACGTATGTTCAAAGGATGTAATAAATTTGTTATTAGATTTGTTACGCCTTAAAGGGCTTGTGACTTATCATTAAAGGAGTCGAAATTCTGAGTCGATTAAGACATGTACGCACGGTAACTTAAAAAATAAAGGAGCTATATAGGATTCTGAAATTTTTACTACGTAATTTTTGAAAAAATGTTAGTTTCGTTATTTAAATCCAGTATTTTCGGACAATGGGTTCAAATAGCTGCTATACAAC
The DNA here is from genome assembly GCA_947095535.1 of Poecilobothrus nobilitatus. NCBI lineage: Eukaryota > Metazoa > Arthropoda > Insecta > Diptera > Dolichopodidae > Poecilobothrus > Poecilobothrus nobilitatus. Next base: position 236,517,001 of record OX352773.1, on the reverse strand, counting down.
TTCTTTCTTTATATGGAAATAACTTATTGTCTATTGAAGCTAGGTATCTAAAATGGTTGGTTGGAATAGAGCTCCAGATTCAGTTAGCTTGCACATCTTGAAATTTAATAAAGCTAAGCATCTGAAGTCTAATAAAAGATGATTAAGTTTTTTTTATGGCAATAATTTCTGTAAAATTTGGAAATCTGCATTGGCATATTATATCAGTTAGCAGTTTAGTTCCTTCCCCAATTAATAATTGAACGTAATTCGACCTAATCCTTATGTTTGTGTTGTGGACGTATCAAAACTAAAATATTATTCCTTTTTAGTGAAAATTTTATATTGCATTATTGAAAAATCCATTTGAATGCAATATCTAATAAATTTGAATTTTTAAAACATTTTGAATAACCCACGTTATTTTTAATAATCGACGTAATTTATTTGTAATTGATGGCTTTTTATTATATATAACTACATATATATGTACATTTATATATTCTCTTCCTCTTTTTACTTACTAATATAATTATTATTATTATTGTTATTGTTTTTTTTTTTTTTTGAAATAATTGAGGGATTTTTCTATTTTTATTTTTTATATTTATTGTTACATATATAAAAGTTATCAGAACGGTATCAAACTTAAAAGAAAAATTTAAATATTTATTTTATAAAAAAAAAAGTATATTTTGTATGTTCATTTTTTGTATTTTCCTCATACAAAACTAAATTTTAGTCTAATCCGAGCATTCGAGCACATGTGATATCGGGTCATTTTTAATTTTACATTAAAAAAATAAAAAGAAGAAATTATCGTGCGAAACACGATTTTTTAGATTTTTAGTCATTATTGTTATCTCCGCTGGCGGAAATTTATTTTATTATTTTATTTTTAACACCATATTTTAAAATGAATTTCATATAATTTTATTTGAAAAAAAAATATAATTTATTATTTTGAAATTAATTTTAGCAAAAAAAAAAAAAAAAAATCTGTGAAAAATCAAATAAATAAATATTTTAAAAAAAAAAAAAAAACATTTGTTATTTTCCATGGAAAAAATGTTTTATGTCAAAAATTAACAAAAAAAAAATGATTTTAACAAATTATTTTTATTTTGCTGCAATTATTTAAAATTTATTTAATTTTAATTAAATATAAATGTGTACCTATGTATGTATATAAAAAAAAATCAATTAAAATGTCCAAAAGTTCGGTATTAGAACTTGTTTGTGGATTTTATTCTGAGGAAAACTTAAAGGTAAATAATGGATTTATTAAATTTAAAATATGCATATTGTAATTTTTCTATTAAATTAAAAAATTGTTTTAAAACTTCACACGTGTATATATTGATACTCTAAAATTAATATAAAGCGGAGGTTTCTTTTTTTTTTTTTTTTAATGAAAGTATTTCTAGTGTCTAATAATGCACCAAAGAACTTTTTTGGGTTGGGAAATATATTATGATATACGTATGTATCTCTTTGACAAAAAAAAAAATATATTTTATTTAATTTTAATTAGAGCAGGTACAGCTTATAAATTAACATTATAAGTACTTTAACGTGTTTCGCAATCTGTTCCAGTTTTAGTCAAAGTTAAATATCCCTCCTTAAAATATAAATAGTATTATTTCGTTTTGAGTATGTCTTAGAGTTGAGAAAATAAAATGAAATTACAGATTCTTAGTGAATATATGACTTCCATCTTACATTTATTTATTTTATGTATAGCTAAAATGGTTCTTATTATATAGAGTTAGAATTAATAAACTAATAATAATTTAGGAAAGTAGGTATAGCATTAAAATGATTTAATTAATATTTCCGGTTATATATGCACATATAAATCAGCTATACCTAGCCCCGAGTAATGAACGGTTTAGTGAAACTAATGATTCCAAAAAAAATGAAACTTAGTCAAATGTAGAAATTTGAGAAATGTCATATACTTATGTACTTAAAGCTTGTTTTTTCTAAATCTACTTCTACACATACAAAGTTTTTTTTCCTAGATCCACTTGAATCGGTTTAACTTCAAAAGAAAGGAAAAAATAAAACCAAAATACCTAATAAATGTTAAAATAATTTGAATAACCAACGTATGACTTGCGGGGTTACTATCACAAGACTGTATTTGATTTGACTGTATGTCATTTGCATATATTATCATTTAACTGTATTTCATTTCTAACCAACTATAAAATCCTGCCTAATTATCTGTACACACAACAAAAAAACATTTAAAAGAGTGGTGACTGCGGTCCACAAGCCCCTGCTAAACAAATTATTGAAACCCTGATTTTGTAATCAAGTCTAAAATCTCCCCTAATTATAAGTTTTACACATACAGTGAAATTTGTATAAGAAGCTGTTTTCCCTTATCAAATTTATAAACAGTTTTACTTAAAATGAACCAGCCTTATTTGTTATATTATTGGTGAATTTAAATACTCTTATTAGAATATGAATAAATTATTTTAGCATTCAACTAATTTACATTTAAATTATAATATTAATTTTTTTTTTTGTTATTTTTATTTAATAACTTTATCTATATATATATAAGTATAGATATTTGACATTGACACATAAATAAATCAACATATTTTACTTGTTTGCTAAAAAAAAAAAAAAAATTACCAATTTTCTAAAAAGAATACATGCAAATTATTATTTTAATGTTTACTTACGTTATCATACAATTATTATTCATTATTAAAAGGGTGATGAATTCATGAATTCCATTAATGAGCATATTATTATATATGTTTATATTTATTGCATATATGTACCATACATATGTATATGCATATGTACATACAAACAGAGACTAATACAACTGATAAAAAAACAATTTAGAGGAGTTATACCTACTGTACAAAATATAAAAACATTTGCTTATGTATCTATTTATTTTTTTTTTATTAAATTTGTCTATTCTGCGTTTTTGGATTACTAAGGTCCTACCTAAAGTGTAGATAACGATTTTAAAATAGGTACTTATTTATTATTGCGAGGCTGCAAAAGCATACATACATATGTATGTACTCGTATGTATCATTAAAATTCATAATTAAAATTTGTTTTTGTTTCATTGTAAGCTTACAATTTTTTAGATATAACAAAGGTTGTTAACAACCAGGAAAAAAGTTTCAGTAAAATAAGGTCTGAAATCAAAATAAAAGTAATTTTGTGGTTAGATTGCATCATAATTTTTTCAATAACAGGCAGAAATAAAATCATTAGAACAATTTTGTTTCACCATTAATTAAACTTTTGTTAAATGTTTATACATATATGTATCAGACATTTGCTTCAACCAAGCATCAGTTATGTTGTTCATTTAGTGAACTATCACAATTAACCGAAAAAGTCATTATTTATAAGGGTTAGTATGCTAATAGTAAATGATGATACTTAGATATTAAATGAACTTAATACTTAATTGGTCATTACCACTGTTAGTAACTACTAATTAATGTTAGTAATGATGTTAATGGTAATAAGAAACAAGAAAAAAACAAAGAAACTAACATGCAATAAATTAAAAATAACAGACTAATCATGCAGACTATGAGAATTAACCATGCTCGCGTAAAGTCTGGCTCTCAGTGTTAATTTGTTAACGTAAATATCGAAGAGCTCAGACCTTAAGAGACCAGAAGAGCTCTCTTAACATACACGAAATAGGCTCAAATTTGTCATAGTCTGTAGAATGGTGTGACACATTAAAAAGCTCGACCGATCTCAAATTATTCAGATTTTCTCTAAACCTCATTTGTTCGCGAATAGAGGGGGAGTTGGTATCACCGCGAACAATCTGCTAAACGAATATCCGCCACTCCGCCACTAGAGTGACATATTCGCCACTAGACGGCGTGACTGAAGGAAGTTCAAATTAATTAAAGAAAGTCTAGCTTCATATGGAGGAAGATGTATACGATCAGCCCAAGGTTGCGTAAAGCGAAATGAAGAAATCTTTTTTGGACCGATTCAATACGTGAAATATCTATATCACGATATGGAGACCATACTTGGCTCGAGTATTCAAGTATAATAGGTCTTACATAAGTAGTAAAAAGTTGCTTATTGATATAGGGATCAGAAAACTCGACCAACGCATAATAAATCCAAGAGTTGAGTTAGCTTTATTTATTATGAAGCTGTAGTGATTCTTGAAATCTACTTTACTATCAAGGATCAGTCCCAAATCAGAAGTACGATCTGTTCTTTTAATAAGTTGATCGTTGAGGACGTAATCATAATTGATTGTTGAGTTAGCTCGTAACCTTGAAAAGCTCATAATTAGGCATTTGCTAACATTTAGTTTGAGATTGTTGTTTCTGCACCATATATATATGTACATAAACATGTATAGAATTGAAATTGAAAATAAAAATTTCAATAAAGAATTTCGAAGAAGAGTTATAAGTGCATCCTTAAATCTTTTTGTTTACTTAATATTAACTAATAACAAACAGTAGAAAACAAAATTACAGTATAACTAGCCTATATAGTATAACAATATAAGAATTAAAGTAAATGATTCTTAAATTGTTAAATCCCATTTCCTGTAGGTTTTTCCATTTGCTTGCTAATTTTTTAATAGTAAGATTTATAAACCTCTCTGCACCACGCGCATAAATACATATTGGAACAAGTAGGGGCATATTTTAGCAATATAATGAATAAAAAAAAAAGCATTAGGACTAGGAGTATATTCATAAAATTGATCTTGATAATTTGGTGTTCAATTATTTTATACGTATAACAGACATTATAATAGTCCTTATCATATTATATATTATAAAATTGTTCAAATTGCAATTAATATAATTCTTTATATACTTACATATAAATACATATACTGGTAGATAAGATTACAGATTGAAACAAAATTTAACAATTGGAATATTTTTTGATCCACTTGTATCTGTCAAAACAAACATTTATATTAATTTATTTGTATTCAGACAGCTGTTTTATAAAAATATGTGTTTAAATTTGTTTCGTTTTAGACTTGATTTGTGCAAAATATTTTACTTCTATAGTGAACATTTTACATCTATAGTGAACAAATTAAAAAAAAAACGCAATTTACACAGCTACATACTTATGTATTAGATTTTAATTATATGAGCCGAAAAATCACAGTTTTTAATATTGATATATTTTGTAGTTAATATTTTTTACTATTACGAACATATTCAATGATTACAATCTGCAGAGAGCTTTAAGTTTCTTATTTTAAAAAACAACGAAGAAGTAAAAAAATTACAAATTATGTACCATTATGTATCATACAATTAGACTTTTATGTACCTAGTTATATATTTTTTTAATTGCAAAAAATTTTGAAAGCGAAAGTCAAACTTTGGAAGCGACATCTGTAAAATAAGATTTCATTTATGTTGTTGTCATTCAGTATTAATGTTAAATATACCGTTCATATTGTTCAAGTCCCGATATTGGGAAAATCGACCTTTATCGATGAATTATGAACCTTTGTTGAAATGGATCTTTATTGATAAAATTTATTAAATGAACACAATATGGACTATTACATAAATACCTTCAATTATTTTTTTAACCGATTTCTACATTGCGAAAAAATTAATTAATTAATTAGAAGATAAAAAAATATTAAAAGAATGTGCTCCTTAATTTTCAATCTTTCGTGGTCGTCGGAACCTTTCTAGCTGAAAATATCATTCGCGGTACACAAGTTCACCAAAAAAACAAATAATAAAAATTTTAGGACAGAGTAAACAGAATATTCTCAATGAGGATGAGCTTGTTTAATTATGTATTAAATATATCAAAATCTGGTATATTTTTTATAATTTGTAATTTTTTATCATCTTCTGCGTCAAATATGTTTTTGTATTTAGTTTTTGTGGTAATATATTAAGAGAAAAAGATCACACATATATGTACGTCGTTCCCCTCAAAACGGCATCAGATATTCAATAACTGATTTTGCAAGCTTTTAATAAAAAATAGAAAATCATACCCTAAAATAAATATAAAATAAACTAAATTCAAATATATGTATGTACATATATGGAAAAGAACTACTGAAAAAAGAATTTATAGATGGAAAATCTTGTATCAGATAAGTTTAGCCTTTTTTTATAATTGACAAAATGCATTTATTATAGTGAGGTGGAATTATCAAATCACACATAAATGCAATTTTTTTGACGTTTTGGCTCGTTTTATCAAAAACATAACGGATTTGCAACAGTCAAACAATCTTGAATATCAAAGACCAAATACCAAGTTATTTTAGCAGAAAAGATCGCCGATACTGTTTTTCTTTTTTTTTTTTTTTTTGATAATAGAGCGATTTTATTTACTCGGTTAATCAAAAAACAATTGTATTATCAAGACAATACAACGGTTCACAAAACTAATCACAAAATTCCCTTTTTTCTTAGTATGCAATCAAAACTTTTCAGATTGTCCCCGTAATTTCAAAAACTATCATTTATTTTATTTCTAATTTACATGTTCTTGCATGTAATTCCCACAATTTATAAATACGTATACTTTTTTAATTATTTAATTTATTATGAATACCTTTTTTAGTTATTCTAGATCGAACTGTCTATACCTGTAAAAAATTCTTTAGGCGCACCCCATAAAAATATAATTTGTATTGATATCACGTTCTCGTTCTTTATGGTATATTTTGTACTATTTTTTTTATTAAATAAATTATTTCATATGTTTTTTAACCTTTATTTTCTATTTAAATAAAATTTATTTAATAATTTCAATTTGATACTTTCATCATTAGTGAGTCAGTCGTTTTATACATATATATTTGATAGTTTGATAATTGAAAAACTTGAATTAAAGAAAAATGTCCTTATTTAAAAATTTAAACTGCTAATAACAAAAAAAAAAAAAAAATTTTTTTTCAAACAACAGAATTTATTATTTCACTTATTAACAAAAAAATATTCACAATTTGACTTTATTAAATTTTTATTCACACAAAAATTCAAACTTTATTTTTTTTTTTGTTATAGCATTGCCATATCCATAAATATAATGTTATAAAATTAAAAAAAAAAAAAATATTGGTTTAAATACAATAAAATTATATTGTCTAAACTTAACATTTGCTTATATATATACGAGTGTTCAAATTAAAAATGAAAATTTTAATCTTACAAAAACCTTTTTGCTGTCAAATATAACACTGATATTTGACATCTGTCATTGTCTGTTTTCCCTCTTTACGATTATGAAATGTTGCTAGATAGAACAACGCGTTTTAATTATGAAAATAATATTTATTTAATTAGGCTTTGGAAAATATGTGGTTACAAAGGTATATTGCAATTTACCTTAAATCGTACGAAAGCAGGGTAGATAAATATTATATGTTTTTTTTTTTAATTTATTTTTTTTATTTATTTGTACTCCTTAAATTTATTTTTGTTTACATTAGTTAATTTTAAATATTTCTAGGAAGACAGATATATTTTATAATCTTTACAACTATTAATTAGATATAATCTTATTTTTTTTTTTAATTGATTGGATTATTTTCTTATATTTTTAATATCTTTTTGTTTTAGTAAAAACTAGAGGGAGAAAAATCCTATGTAAAAGTTATAGATATTTTAAAAGCCTCATAACTCCTTGAGGGGGTTCGATATAGATCTACCCCAACCCATCGAATTTTTTGTTCGTTGTGATGCTCTTCATCACCTTCTACTCTATGGAAACGTTAACGCGGGACACCCTGTATAAAATATTTATAATAGTAACCCGCCCATACATCCAAAAGGTCCATAAGATTACATAGACTAGTCACTAGACTTAATAAATAATGTTCAGCATACCTGTTATTTACCTAACATCTTCTGGTGATTATGGTAACATTTCTATGAAAAATTTTATATAATCAACTAAATTTTTTTTTAAAATTCATAAAAAATTATCTAAAAATATGTATCTAAACTTATTCACAAGAAATTTGTATAGCAAATATTATTTACTATTATTATTGTTATTGTTGCTATTATTTTTATTGTAATAGTAAAAAAATAAACAATATGTATGAATATTAAGTAATTTCATTCATTAAATATTTTTTATTTACTATAGATATAAACTTGAAAAAAAAAAAAAAAAAACTTTATTGTTTTTTGAAGAAAGCTTCGGTCTGAATCCGATTGTTACAAAACGATTTGTATCTCTCTAGTCTCTAGTACTATATAGTAAAAATAAATTAAAGCAAAGAATCTTTACGTGACTTACTAAGATACATTTAAATTTTATAATTAAAAGCATGAATTGAGTCATAGTTTACAATTTTTTTTTTTCTCTTCAACAATTAGACTTTTATTAATTTTTTAAAAACATTATATCAAAATATATTTTTCAGTTTGAAAAGAATTATTTGGACGTAATGTACATAAAATTTTACACAATTTTGTCAAAATTTACACAGTTTAAATTTTTTCTTTTTGACGTTTAATGATTTAATTAGAATTTCAGTAAAATTAAAAAAAAAAAAAAGTGCTAATAAAAAGAAAAACTAATTTTCTTATTAGAAAATCAATAGTATTCTCGGTATTAAAGTAATTAAATATTTTTATGTAGAATAAATTTATATAAAATTATAAATGGAAGAATTATTATTTATATATCAGTATGGTTTAACAATACGATATAGGGTGAGTGAATTGGATAATATTCAATAAAAAAAATTTAGTTAAGATTTTAACCTTTTGTAGAAATATTATGATAAATAATCATTGAGTAAATATTAAATTTTACTCAATGATAAAGGTACATTATTGCTTATTGCTATGAACAAAGTAATGCTTTTTTATCGATTTTTAATTCATACTGAATATGAGTTATTCAGAATGAATCGATACTTAAATATGTATGAGCAGGAAAGATATATTTTATTATCTACATAAAATAATATAAATAAGATAGTTTAGTGATTTTAAGTTAAGCAATTAATCTTCCCATATATTATGAAATAAAAATTAAAAGAAAAAAAAAGATAAATCCCAAACGTTATGACGCATGTTATGAATTTGCAACATACGCGTGTTTTCTGTAGATAATAAATAGGATTTTATCTTTATATTTTCATCTTTAATCTAATTAATTTTGTGACGGATCTGAATACCTAAAGTGGCGGATATCATATAGGTAAAGATGAAAAATAATTGGAATACAATTGGAAAAGAAATTGAAACAGAAGGGTAAACATGGGCAGCAGTAAATTAATATAGCCTAAAATAGAATTAGATGGTGCAGCTTTATGGAAGCTCTTAAAGAGAGTTGAAAATGGAAAGAAAAAAGCTCAGAACAATATACTTTTCAAAATTAATGCCAGTAAACTAAGAATTATTCACAATAAAAAATTTTGTTAATTCTTTGATTGATTGATTGATTGATTTGTGATTTATTTACAAAATTAATGTTATAAATGAATGTTTTCGCCCTTTTTTCTATTTTAAATTTTTTGGCGAAATATATGAGCCTTTGTTTTCCTCCTTTTTTCTTTTTTTTTTCCGAAGTTTATGTTTCTATACAATATATGCTATTGCTATACATATAGTTTGAAATTTGAAAATGAATGATGTACATTATACAAATGTATGGATTTATAGAGCTACGTAGTGTTAGATATTTATAGCTATACGTATTTTTTGTTTTATTTTCTTTCTTATGTTTTTATACAATATACGCTATTGCTATACATGTAGTTTGATATGAATAGTATAGATATGTATTTATATGCATATGTAGCGTAGCTATATAATAAGGTAATTCACGAGTTGGTGCAAAGTGGTCTTGCATAAGTGCAAGATTTTGCACCGTAGCATATTTAAATTTTTTGACAGTTAAAGTACACAATTTGTTGTTGTTTTCATGTATAAAAAAGTGCAAAATTTTGCAAGACTATGCAAGACCTTAAAAGACCTTAAACCCTATTGCATATTTGTGCAAGACCATTGCAAAGTTTATTTATTTATTTTTTGTAAGCACTATATTAGATAAAAATTTAAAAAATGCCTAAAAAAAGTGGAAAAAAAATTATTTCTGATTATTTATTAAGTCAAGCATATGAAGATATACAAATATCTGAAATTTTTGGTAAGTATATTAAATTTTTATGTAAACAAAACAAGCAAATCAACGATATTTGACAGTTCAGTTCAATAGAAATTCATGTTAGGGTTGTTCACGAGTTGGTGCAAATATGTGCTACGGTGCAAAAAAAATTTGCACTTTTGCATCAACTCGTGAATGCCCTTAATGTTAAGTATTTATATACATATTTTTTGTTTTGTTATGTTTCTTTTTTGTTTTTTTCTGTTTTGTGTAAAGAATGAATGTGAATATAATATCTATGTAAGTGTGTGTATAATATAATGAATGAATGTGTATAATATGTAATGTTTTTTGAGTTACTGACAAATTGTGTATGAAAGTACAATTTATAAAAATAAAAGCAAAAAAATGAGTATTCGTAATTATTCTAATAAAAATTCGTCGCTTCCATTGAGGTATGTAATATAATATGAAAAATGATTTGTATTTTTTTTATTATAAAAATTGAATTGAATTGTAAATCAGTAAAAAACAAGTACATATGTATGTATGTATTTTTGAAATTTTTTTAAGAATAAAATTTAAGCGTAGATTTTTAAAATTTATAATAAATGTACAAAATAATTTTCATGCAATTCACAAAATTATTTGTTGAAGTTTGCATCAAAATTAATATTATGATACATATGTATGTATGTATATTATTTATGCATCACAAATTCAATAATATTTAATTTTTTTCATTCAAATCAAATATTTTTTTTTCTTACAAATTTTTTAAGAATTAGAAATGTGATTGCTGAAAATAGAAGTATTCAAAAATAACCGTTCAATAAGAGGTGTATTTATGTATTAATTAAAATATGTGACAAAGTTCAAACCATACTAGAAAATATTTCGCCAGTCCTTAAATTTTATTTTTAATAAAATTTCTAACTTGTTTTTTTAGTTTTAGGCAATGATTAAAATATTAAGAATTTGTCGTTAAAAGATTAAGTTGAGGATATCAGCCAAGTTTCATATGAATTATAGATTAGAACTTGTATGCTAAGAGCTGAACTTAAATTATTATTCTAAATATTAACATTTAAAAATCTTCAATTTAAAAATTTAAACAAAAGAAAAAAAAAACGTGATTAATCAGTTGGTTTCTAAAATAAGAAGAAGATGCTTATACAATAATATCTATAGGCATCAGTATAAAGAAATTTCAAATTTTAAAACAATAAATAACCCTATATATGTACATATGGTACAGTCATATATTGTCAAATACAATTATTTCATAATTTCGTTGATTAAATGACTTCATTGAATTTAAAACTACATATTATATTGATTTAATCACATTCACTTTTTAATTTCAACTAAAAATTTGTCATCATTATTTTGTTTTATATCTTAAAAACATGATCTTTTTTTAGATGTCGTTAAATTTTTGTATTGTTGTTTTTGATTAAATTATGTTATTCTGTAATAATTGAATTTATTTTAGTTAAATTTGATTTAAATATAATCAGATAAGTAAATAAAAAAATGTTAGTACCTATAAGTTTCGATTATGTCAATATTATAAGAGCATCACAAATTTAGTAAAAATTAGACTTTTTAGAAAATGCAGAAAATTTTTTAAAGATTTAAAGTAAAAGTGCAACAACTGGATTTGTTATAAATTAACTAATTCACTGGTCTTTATGTTTGGGTTAAAGATTCCAAATGTTATTTAGCACTAAAATATCGCTTAATTTATAGGTACCATTTACAAATGTTTTAATATATGTACTTAAACTTCAAAAACTTTTATTAAGTTGATACCAAATTGTACAATTTATTTGATTTTTAGAAAAGTAATTTGCAAAAATTTTTTATTTGTACTATTAAGAAGTGAAACAAATTTCAAGTATCTATAAGTCATATTCATTAAAAATTAAAAAAATAAAATAATCATTTAAGAAGAGTTTTATTAGTCTGCAATTTAATAATTTATCTAAGTAATTATATTTTTTACAAATACTTGACTTTCAATTAAAATTTAAAATAATACTATGTAATCTCTGATAATACCTATAAAAAATCTAAAAATTTTCAAAAAAATAAAAAACCGCTTTCTCAAATTTTGATTTTTTTCTTTTCTTTCATGCTGTTTTAAATTTTGTCAGTTAAATTTTGAAATTTTCAAATTGAACCACTAACATAATTATACAATTTAAGAATTTATAACCTCTTAATCCATTCAAGCATATCATTTTCTTAACTTCCCCATTCAAAAAATAAATTCAACCAACCGTATTTCTATATATAAAAAATAAAAAATGCACTTGTCTTCTTTCTTTTCCTATTCGTCTTGTTTTCTTGTACCTTTTTACAAAAGTAAGAAACATGAAACAAATATTAGTTATCTTACCTGTCGTTGTTTAAGTAATCAACGTGTGTTTCTCCCCTAATAATATTTACTATAAGGGCTAAAAATAAATTTACAAAAAAAAATTAATTTCACTTTATTTATATTGAATTTTTTTATCACCTGTTTTCAACAAAAGTTCAAATCGATTGGTACGATTTAAAATTTATTTTACAAATAAATTTAAAATAAGCATGAGAAACAATTTGCATACAGATACACGTACAAAAATGCTTAACATGTATAATCATTTTTCTTAATAATTTATTAAAAGAAAAACTTAAAGATACAAATTTCTATTAACAATTTCAATTAACATAGTGAGCAACAATAATTTAAAGTCATTAATCCAGAAGAATTTGTATACAATATTTACCTACCATACATACAAAACATACTTATTCGCATACAAATAAAAAACGGTGGATATAGGACACAAACTGAAAAGAGACTTTATTGTTAAACAGGCATTAAACTAGAATCCTCAGGGTAGAAGAAAAGTGGACAGACCCAGAAATACGTAGAGAAGAACAATTTGAAAAACAAATTGAAGAAGAAAGGAAAACATGAGCAGAAGTCAACTAATAGGCCAAAATAGAATTGGATGGCGCGGCTTTGTGGAAGCCACATGCTACTAAAGGGAGTAGAAAATGGAAAGAAAAATACTGAGAACAATTTACTTTTCTAAATTTTGATGATTTAACGCTTTTTCTTTCGGATGTGAATCAGTGAAATTCTTTTTAGGTATATAAATGGCGAAAAGTATTTTTTTTTTACAGAAGAGGTACGAATGCTCTTGTTAATATCTTTAAATGGTTCGATATTGTTACCAAAAAGTTGTAAAACTTTTTCTCTCAAAAATACAAAATTACTTTTTATAAAATTATTATCAATGTTATCTTTTATACAAAACGCTAACGTGAATAAAACGTAAAGGTTCAGAAAAAGGTATTACCAGCAACAAACATACGTTTGAATTTTAAAATGTATGTTTTAGGGTATTTGTTTCAGTTCTTTGGAAAAAAAGTTGGTATAACAAACGTTCAGTAATATCAACGGTTTATTGATGAAATGAAAAACAATCTATATATTGGTAAAAAAATTTACAAAGATAAAATCCAAAAAGATATGAAATCTGTGAGTTTTATTTTTGAAGACACGCATCTGCTTTTGAAAACTGTTCTCCAATTTCTTTTACAATGTATACGTTTTGTATAATACATAATAACCTTTACTGTTATAAAAAAAAAATATTTACTGATTCTACATTTATTTTACTCAGTGTATCTATGAAAATTACTTTAAACTTTATAATATAATAACTAATATTTATTCTAAATACAAAGAAATACCGGGTTACAACTTTCAATTCGCACAGAATTTACTAATATTTATATACATTGTTATATATGACATGTTCCTATATGTGGTATCTCTAATATTATGTACCATAAAAAAAAAATTAAAAACAACAAAGAATAATATTATAGCACGCGGTTTATTTCTATATTTTTATTCGACAGGTGCTTAAAAATATTAAACAGGTAATAAAAAATTAGGGCAATCTTTTTTAATTTAATTCATATTATCATTAAAAGTATATAATGTGCTAGTGGTTAACAAAAGTTTTTTTTCGAAATTTCCATTCAATTCTTTCGAATTTAAATAAAAAAACCACATTAAGAGCGGAGAAAAAATAGAGCAATAAAATTTCAAATTAAATAACATGTGAATAATGAAATTTTTACAAAATCAAATAAACTTAGTGCATTGTCTTGCTTTTAGTATAGTTTTAGTATTATAAAAAAATACTTAAAAGATATTTTTTTCCTTAATTTCGAACTTTGGTTTTTTAATTTCGAATATTAGTTTTTTCAGTGCAATCATTTTTACTTTAGAAAATATTTAATCGTTCAATATTCTTCTTTAGTTACACATCGCCTTATAAGATTCTTGGCATTTTACCCTGCGTTAATACACGTTTTCATGACGCTCTTTGCACCCATAGAAGTGTCAAAGTAGAGTTAAATGTATTAAATTGTATTAAAGTGTTGAGAAAAAACGCGCTTTTCTTCAACTTTTAACTTTTTTTGCTTTCATTACGCCAAATAATTGAATAGTATCAAAATACAAAATAAAAAGAAGTCATTTTTTTAAGTTAATATGTAAGTACATTTTACAAAATTTACGCGCTCTAAATGTACGCTACGTTAAGAGCGCGTAACAAGAACGTTGGTTGTAGATACGGCATATGTTTAATTTTCTGTCCTAGTTTTTAAATTTCGATATCCGTTTTTTATAAAACCTTTTTTCCATATCTTTAGTATTTTTTTTGTTAAACAATTTGTTTTCAAAATACGTCTATGAAAAATAAATTTAGAATATTTGAGCCTAGAAATTAATAGACTTAATTTTTATTTATTAAATAGGTATTTGAACTTTCAAAATACTAGGACATCAAATTTTTTCGCTAAATCGGTAAACTCGGTAAGACTTTAGAGTCTATTAGACTATACAATATTATATATTCTAAATATTTTCCAAATTGCTTCTATATATAAAATTTAAATTTTATTGTGCCAAAAATTCATCTAAAATTCTACATCTAAATAACCCTATAAGTGATATACCATCAGATACCTAAACTATCCAATGAGATTGCCCCTCAAAATACTTGTATAATGCAATTAGAAAAAAAATTATAAATTGAAGTCAAAGTCGAATGGTCAGTTCTCTTATATTTTTATTGTTAATAAGTAAACATTTGTTGTTATAGTTAATAAGTTTTTTTTTTTTTTGTTTTGCCCACCACGATAACTTTTATTGTTTTTTTTTTTTTTTTTTCTTTTTTTTTTAACCAAGATCAAAAGGCATACATTACCTTTATATTATGTTAAAATGCACATATGTTTGTAAATTTTTATACATAATTATAGGTATTTAATAATTGATCATTAAAAAGTCGCTAAGTTTTAATTTTATATACACACATACATAAGTATTATGTAAAATATATATAGGAATGTCCGCTCTAATAGATTCACTTCATTTTTATTAACGCTTTTATTTAATATTTTTTATTTTGTTGTTTTTATTTTTGTTTTTCGTTTTTTATTAATACATACCGTCTTTATACTGTCATTGTTTGTCAAAGAGGGGGTGAAGAAATAAAATCAACGGCTTTTTAGTTAATAAATTTGAAGAAAAAAAAAACAAAAAAAAAATTAACCAACAAAAATTTAAAAAAAAAAAAAAGTTTTTTTTTTTTAATTCATTTACGAATGCGATACATTCTTGTCTGATTACAACAAACCTCTCAGTTTTATTTTAACTTGGAAACGTATCGGACATATTCAATTAATACAAAATAGAAAACTAAAACTAAACAATAATATTTAAATATTAATTTTATTTTTTAAATATAAGTACATATACATATACATATATATAAAAATAAAAATAAATTGAAAATACAGGTGAATCATCTGTAAATATAAAAAAATAATACAATTTTATTTTCATTTCAACGCTTTATTAAACTAAAATAAAACAGTGATTAGTCACATTAAAAAAATATTTTTAATAAATTGCAAAGTCTATTAATTTTATCCAATGATTTATGAACTTTAAAAAATAAATAAATTAAATTTTATAATAAACTTTTTATTTAAAAACTTTTATCTTATAAATAAAAAACATAAAAAATAAAATTTTAAATAAAAATTCACTAAAAAATTCAGTGATTTTAAAACAGTTATTACAAAAACTTGCATTTCTTTAATTATGTGTTAGAGAAAAAAAAACAGAACTTTTAAAAAACTTTTTCAAATAATTATTGTAACAATATAAAAAAGACTTAATAAATAATACAGTTTTTGTTTTTTAATTAATTTATTTTAATCTTTTTAAAATTACAAAATTTTTTTCTTTTTTAATTTAATAATTCAAGCGAATATTTGCAAATTTAGTTTAAACCTAGTTATAAACATTTTAATTTGATCGATTTATTAAAAATTAACAAATATATTCATAAACATATATTTTTATATTTTCTTCATTTTAAATCTTGAAAAATCCCGAAAGTATATTTTATGATTAATTTTGACATTTTATTAATACATTGACAGTTTGGATTGACAGGTTATTGAAACGGTGAAACGAATATTGAAATTTACAAAAAGTGTGTTTACTTTATTTATAATTTGTTATACCTATATATATCTCTTTCCAATTAAAAATTCTCTTAAAATATAACATGCATATTATGTAGGTAATTACGTAAAATATTTTTGAAAAACAAAATAATTTGATCTTTACAAATTTAAGTCATTGCTGGAATGTGTTGTGAGTTGTGACTTAAGAAAGTTAACATGGTTACGTTAGGTTAGCTTAAGGTGGCTGCCAAAAAGACACACTTAGACCGTATTTGGTCCATTGTTATACCACATAGAACCTTTTCTATCTCACTCGTTAAAACCAATTTGAGCTTTTTGCAAAGCGAGGAATACTCTTCACATTTTTACCTGCCAGATCGCTAAAGCTATCGAAGAGATATTGCTCCAAATGGGTATTTCTTCCTGCCAACAAGACCGGGCATGTGCAAAGGAGATGGAGAGTAGTTTCCTCCTCTTCTTTATCTCTACAATAGTCGTTTGTGGATAAGCCAAGTCTTCTGGCATGCTTCTCTGTTAGGCAGTGACCGGTGATTATACCCATTGTCATTCCAATGTCTGCCCTTTTAAGAGAAAGCAGATAATTGGATCGTCTTAAATCGGTTTTGGGCCATATCAATCTTGTGATATTGCACGAGGTCAAGTTTGACCATTTGTAATTTACCATATCCGTTATTTCCTTTCGAAATAACGTTTTACTTGTAAATAGAGGTACCCCTAGTCCTGCTCTATCCGGCAGAACTTGTAAGGTTGTACCAATTCTTGCGAGTTCATCAGCTTTTTCATTTCCCGGAATACCTCGATGACCTGGTACCCAGCAAAGCTGAATGCTAAACCATCCATCTGGGCCATCTGGGCCATCTCGTTAAGAAAAAAAAAAGAGTTAACATATTGGCAAAAAATCGGATTGACAACAAGCGTATAATACCAGTTATCTTAGAAAAGATTAGGTTATTTTTTTTCTGAGATATACATATACATAATATATAGATCAAATATTTTCACCTTATTTAAGTTACGGAAATTAATTTACCAAGTTTTATAATTTTATAATTTCCCTATATGACTCGTATTTTGTTGAATTTGTAAAATACACATTCTAAGTCATGACAATAGACTGTGAAGTAGCCTTAAGAACGTAAATGAATAATTTAATGTTTTAATATTTATTCAGAACTAATTTAGACACAATTAATAAATGAACTTATCTAAGATTTCGGTTATATAATATGCATTTTACTTTAATAATTTGTAGTTATTAATAATTATTAAATACTTATTATTATTATTAAATTGTTAATTCTTTAATTACTGTAAAAATGAATAACGCAATAGCAAAAATACGTACGTTTTAATACGTAATGTGGTTTCTTATATAAAATGTAAAGTTACTGTACATAATGAACGTAATTTTTTAAAATTGTCATGATTAAAAAGGTAATACAATTGTCAATAGTAAATTTCGACTTATCATTTACCTATTTAATTATTAAACAATATTAACTTTTCTCTTATCATTTATGACAATGAACTAATTTTTTTTAATTGATAAAAAATTTTAATTTGTTTAATGTTTATTATTTGTTTATATTTATTTTGTATATTAAAGTAAATTTTACCAATAATTCATTGAAATAAAAATGTCTTATTGTTTAAAAGATTTTATTTAAAACTATATAAATTCCTGAATTTAAATAAGATTTACAATAAAACATTAAAATAAACTTAGTTTTTCTTTTTAGAGTTTTTAACATTAAAACGGTCAGTACAAAATACAATAACGAATTGTAAAATAAATTTCAATATTATTTACTTCAATATACAAAGTCTACGTAAAAAGCTATATGATATTGAATCTTCAATAGCTATACATACCATTGTGATTTCCACATTATTGTGCTAACTGAAATTTGCCTGAAAAATTAAGAAAACAAATTTTATAATTTGCCAGACTTTACTGGATATTATGCAAATAGAGCAAACGGCGGGGTATGGTGGTGTTTCAAGAGGAATATGTTTTCAATCATGTTTTTTAGGAATAAAGTTACTTAAACACAATATTAATATATTAGCTTGCTATAGGGCACATTCAACTAAATTTGATGACTTAAATAAAAAGTAGATGAACTAACGTCTATTGACAAACGTACATTTATAGTAGGTGACTTTAATTGAAATTTATTAGATGTAAATAATACGGATGTTAGGAGCGTCATATTAACTTTCAATACCACCTTCATATAACAGACACTCATTTGTCTAATCATCAGATATTAGTTATGAGTGTAAATCTTAAACCCATCAGATAGATAATTAATAACTCAAAAATAGTTCTGAATTACGATGATCTTTCTTAAAACTCTTTTACTCTTCACCTGTGTTAATGGATCAAATGCATAAAACTGACCGTGGTCTCAAATTTCACTTTTTCAAACAAAAGAACTCGTGATTTTGTTTGAAAAAGTAATATTTCACGTCAAGCTCAGTTTTATGCATTCGATCCATTGTTTTTATGTATACATTTATCTTTTATAATTTTAATATATTGTTTTGGTCCTATGTGATTATGCAGGGACTACCATATAATATTTCCAGGTAATCGGTCAAAAGTTTCCCCCAGATCTATAAATGAAATCTATAGGTCCTTCTTCTTTAATTTGAATTTCTCCAAAAGAATTGCTATTGTTTGTATTGCAACAGTAGTTAAGCTTTCTTTAACAAAACCTACATAATTGGTTTCTGCTAATTTCTATTATTGTTCTCATTTTTTATCGTTATACACCTTTTTAATCTTATATAACTATACATATTTTTAAAAAATAAAATATATACTTAATTTTAAAGGTGTTTTAAAAAATATGTTTAATATTTTATACTAGTAATAAATTACTTTCAATAGCTAATAAAAAAAAACACAAAGCGTTCTTGTTTTAAATTTATTTTGAAAAGCATCTTCCTGAAAACTAATTCTAAGGTTAATTAATTATTTTCAATTACAAAACAAAACAATTTTTAAAGAATTTCAATGTTTTAATTTTAAGTTCTGTATAATTATTCAAAAAAAAAGCGATATTCAGAAATATATTTGAAATGCATATAAAAGTAAAAAATAATTACCTTGACTAATTATTAAACTAAATGATTAATTTTCGGCAAATGTTTTCGCACTTTGAATAATTTGCAACACATTTTACCTTTTAAAGTGATAACCTTTTTGAAAATATATAATTTAAATAAAGAATTATGCATATATATACTATTTTTTATTACTTTTTAACACAATTTAAAAAAAAAAAAAGAATTTTTTTTTTTTATTCATTTTGTAAAAGTTGATTGTTTTTTAATTATTTATTACTTATGTATATCCGAATTTAATTTTAAAATATTCATTTATTTTTTATTTTAGATTTTAAAGAAATTTTTATTTATTTATAAAGATCATATAACATTTAGTGTAATACTAAATATAATATAGTATTTAAATGAAATTTCTAAACTTATAAAGAAAATTTTAAGAGAAAAATGGAATATAGGCTTACCATCTTTACTTAAAATTTAATTTACTTAGCTTTTATCAAATTACATCCTTTGTTATCAAAGACTTACAGATTTTCAAATAATTTTTTAATTTTTTTTTTTTAATGATTAGTTTTTTTATCATTAAAAATTTTTAATTAATTTTAAAACAAATTCACTCAAATGCCTTCATTCAAAGTTTTCCAAAGAGAACGGAGAGCCTCCGCTGCCTACCCTTACGTATAGTGTAAATCTGTATATAACATAATTCAGTATATTGTAATTCGTTTGTAACTCGAATAACGCAATTATGAAATCATCTTCCTTCTATTGTGTTCCTTAAAGCTAGAGATGATTACATGCAATTTACATCGTTTTAAGGTTACGTCGATACCTTCTGCAAAGCTTAAATCTTAAACCTTAATCTTTTACTTAAAAGCTGAATTTTCTGGAACAGTACATTAGTACTACATAAAGGTTAAAGGTAACCTATTGTTTGGCCAAAAAGGAAGATGGTGTTTGGTAGGTTAAAGTTCCACACGTTAATAGAATAATCGTACTTGTACCACTTCTCTTTAGCATGTTTCGATAATTCCCATCTACCCCAGTAAAAAAGAAACAAATTCTAATCCTTTTAATTGAATCAAAGAAATTTAAAAACATTAACTGTTACATTTTAATAATAAAATAAAACACTAAATTTTTAAAGCAAAAAACTAGTTTACTTTTCCAAATCTTAGTAAAATAAGTATAGTATAATATTTTATAAGGCTTAAAGTAAATAAATATATGTAATTCAGAAATTACAGTTCTAATTGATGTCAAAAATAATTTATTGTGAATTTAGATAAAGAAATCGATTGTCAGTCAACCATTATACAATTTACTGAAACGAGATTATATAAAAGGGTTAGTATGTTAGCAAATGATGTTAAATGTAAGAAATGGAACTCGAAGGTTTTCTTTGGAAATGTAAGATTTAAGTTCAAGCTCCAGTTTTATGCATTTGACTGATTATGCTTAATCCTCAATAACATGCTCGCATAAAGTCTGGACTTTTTAATTTGTTAATGTTAATATCAAAAAGCTCAGACCTTAACTTAGTCTCTCTAAACGTACAAGAAATTAGCTCGAATTTACCGTAGTCGGTAGAGTAATGCATTAAAAAGTTCAACCGATCTGAAATTGTTCAAATTTTCTATCTTTCGAATTGATCATTTGTTTGCGGATATGTGGGTAAAGATGGCATTCATTAAATTAAGTTTCAAAAAATCGAATGTTGGTATATTTAATTTTGCGCTAAAATTTAAAAGAAAAGTTTTTTTTTTTTAGTTAGAACTGTTTGGTATCTCTTAAAATATTTTTCTTCAAGGAATTTTTAGATTTTCCATTTAATTTATCTGAAACACAAGAAAATATTTAAATACATAATTCTGTGAAATATCTTAAATCTAAGCATCAAAAGATTTTTGTATTTTATACTAATTCATCACAATTAATTCTTTAGAATATTCATTACTACATACAATTCTTCTCTTAGCACAATAGAATTTTCTTTAAAATATTTTTGAAATTGTACTTTTTTCTCATGTTTTTACGTATGTACATAATATTATATTTAAAATTTATTAAAATTCACATAAAACACACATAATAAAAAAAAAAAAAAAAATTTTTTTAATGTGAATATTGTCGACATAAACTATGACGACATCATTAATATACATATATACAATAATGAATACATAGAATTTCTTAAAATTCAACTTGGTTTTACAATAATTTAACCATATGAACTGAATGAATGATGAAAAAAGAAGAAGAAAGAGATAGAAATAAAAACAACAAATAATGACAACAGTGTCAGTCATATGGCGCTCCTTCTCTCCACTGTATATTGTATGTATTTTATTAAAATATGCGTGATGATTATTTGATGAAGATGATGATTCATTCTACAATTCATTTACTTTCTTGCTTTATTTGTTTACTTATACTTACATTCTTATTTTAAAAAATATAAAAAAAACAAAAAAAAATTTTTTTTTTAATTCCATTGAAGAAAATTTTGTATTTAAACATATCACATAAATTTATACAATTAATATTTTATACAATATATTCGTATGTATTTACAAAAAGTAAAATTAAACGTATAACTATATAAATATAGTGTTTTATATATGTACAGTGTTGTGCAAAACTTTTGTGTAAAATTATCAATTGTCACAATAATTATTAAAGTTTCTCAAATTCAAAGTACTCTTAAAACTGTCATTTAATTGACATCCGAGAGGAAAAGGGCCATTGAATTTGTTTATAATATTTACTGTTATAAAAAAGTTTTTCTAAAATTTAAAATCTTAATTGTGGTTTTTGAATTCCAAAAAAAAAATAATTAAAAATTATATTAACTATTAAAACTTAAAAAGTAATAGTAGGACTTTTCTATTAAATTCCATTTTACATAATATATCTCTTTAGACTGAACTGATCTCTTATACATTATTCGATTTCGATAAACATTTTACATAAATTTATTGTATTTACGTACGTTACGGTTGCCTTAGTTTAAAAAAAAGTTAATCTATAATATGATTAAAAAGCAGTGATAAATTTTAAGCGGTAACCAAAATTACATAATTCGACATATGTGAATGTCTTTCATTATGTTAGCATATCCATATGTCAAAATAATTGACGATGCAAAAAAAAAAAATATCAACAAAGAAATGTCAAATTTACTATATCAATTTAATTCTGATTGAATTAACATAAGAACTATATTTAACCAAACTTAACAAATCTGACATATACCTATTATGGGCAAGAACATTATAGGTTTCCATAAGCGGAACTGACTATCTGTCTCTAAGTGACATTTACATACATATATCGAATTATATAATTTTAGTTAACACTTAAAATGTTCAGCTTAATAAATTTTGATATTCGAAAAAGAAAATAAATGCTTAGCTTTACATAATTAAAAAAATTTCTGTAATTTCTAATTTTAGATTAGAATAAAAAATAAATTCAAATATAAATATTCGAAACAAATTTTAACAATATGCTGGATTCAAATTCTCATTACTCTCTGTATTGTACAACTTCAGAGAAATTATAACCTTTGATCAAATTTTCTTTTGAACAAGGTCCCGCACTTTTTAAACCGTTATAAAATTTAAACTTAAATTAAAACTAAAATTAAATGGTAAGCGATTTAGTTCAGAACAGATAATTTATTGTTAGATCAAAAATTTACCTAGGTTGATCACAAAATAAGTAAATTTATACTTTTTTAATTATAATGATGTGTAAGAAATTGTATACAACACTTTTAAAAATTTATATAACAAGAATAAATCATAAATAGTATATGAAGTGTGGAATATGCAACTAGTATACAAACAAACACTATTCGAATACTAAAAATTTCTAATGATAAAAAACACTAAAAAAAAACAAAAAAAAAAAAAAAGACGACGTGAATGTTTTAAAAATTTTCTCAGATTAAGAACACACCTACATTTCATCTGTGAATATGTAATGACATTTTGTGCAATTAAAAAAAAAAAACAAATAAAAAAGAAAAAAAAATAATTTCCTTCTTTTGTTCAATATCAAAAGACATTTCCAAAAAGGGGGTTATGAGACTTTATTTGCACTCTATAATTTATATATATAGATAAATATTAAATACAAATATATTGCATATATATATATATATATATATATATATATATTGTTATTGGAGTAATAAAATATGAATATATTTGTACTTATAGTTGAGAATTGTAATGATTTCCTTTTTAGAAGATTGTCTGAATAAATATTTAACAGTATTAATCAACGACTTAGAAGAAAATGATAAATCACTAATTGAAATAGCAGCAGATTATATTATTAAAAATCAACATCTATCTAATATTAAATTCTAGGTTTATTTATACATAAGTAATTTTCTAAAAGAGTTTGTTTTTTTTTTTTTTTTTTTTTTTTTGTGATTTCACATAACAAATTAATTAGTCATTTTGAAAAATATTTTGAAATCTGAATGATGATGCAACTCAAACTCTGCGGATCATTTTATTACCTGAATAATCAATAATGATTATTTAATAAAAATAAATATAAATAAAAAAAATAAAAAAATAATTATTTTCGGTTACAAATTTTAAATTAATTTTAGTTATTATTTGGTAATTAACTTGAAGTATTTTTATTTAAATTGACAAATAATAACTAAATAAAGCCATAATACGTATAAAAAGTTAATTAGAAAGAAGTTTGCACTCTAAAAATTCATTGAAAGAATTCGTAAATTATTAGTTTGATTCTAAAATTAAAAGTAAAGAACCTTAGTTTTTTAAAACTGTACTAAAAAGCAAAAATCTTAAAGCCAAGGGTAAATTCAGTATAAAATGCGGGAATTTAGACCGATTTGAAAAAAAATCAGTTGTCTTCACCACAGGACCGACCGCCATTACACGAAAAATACAATGCCAAAATTTATAGATTTTTTACATAATAATTTATATCAAAGCAAAATACTAATTTAACAACATTTTGTTTTATTCAATAACAATAATAAGCAATGAAATCGTAAAAATATACCTATGTGCATTCATTCATACATACATCCATTTACATTATTATGTAATGTACATGATTTTTTTTTTTTCATTCAAAAATATTAGAAGTAAAAAATAATAAAAACTGTAAACAAATTCAAAACAAACATAGGATTAATATTGAATCTGCTAACAAAAATTGTGCCGTTTTAATTTTATGTCATAAATAAAAGAATAATATGCATATATATAAGTATTTATATACATTTTTAGAGATATAAAAAAAAAACAAAAAAATTGTTCATATAAATTCATATGGAGTGTTATGTATGAAATTTGGACTTTAAATAAAAGTTAAATAAAATTAAATAAAAGTTAAAGTTAGTCGGATCAAAAAATGTTCTATCGCAAAGTTGTCCCTCTTTAAGTGTGTAACAACTTTTAATAATTTTTTTCATAAAATTTTTCTGTTACGAAATATTCGTAAAAAACTTAAAGAGAACACTAGTAAACTACCACTTGCGGTTGTCCGATTTGCTCAAAAAGCTTATCAATCCGAGATATTTACATCAAAACCTTAAATATGAAATTGCAAAAAATTCCGCTCAGTCGTTTAAGCTGTACTCGTGCCCGCAGACATACCCACACACACACGCACCCACCCATACACACAAACACACACACAGACGGACATCATGCTAAAAATTTTTTACAGCCTTCTAGCCTATTACAGCCTTCCACACCCGAGTAGTGCATGTTTGTCTCGTCTCGTGCAAATCTCGTGTACACATTTTTAGTATGAAAACAATACCTACCTTATACATAATTGTATGCGGCCGTTAAAAAAAAAACCAATTATAATGCTTTAATTGTGGCTTTACAGTGTGGCTATTTTGACTATAAGTTTGAGTCAGATTTGACTAGATTGAATTAACTCTGGATTAGAATATGTACACATATATACATATATGTGTGTATGTATATGTTATACTGTTTTTAAATGGGCATATTACTAAAAGAAATGCATTTTAAAATTGGTTCAGATTTCAAATATTTGAGAAGTTGGGTGTAACTTTAAATTTTCATTTTTACTTCATTATAGTTTATCGTGACGACTTCTAACGCAAAAGTAGCATCAATCAAAAAATTGTCGCGGGGATGTTATAGATAAAGTCGGTACAAATTTCATTCATATTGCGAATTTGCGATGTATGTAGGTATATGATATTTGAATTTTCAACTGAAAATAAATTATATACTTTAATTAATGAAAATTCTGCCTGAAGTTAATTCTTTTAGCTGAATTTTTTTCAAATCAAAACTAAATAAAAACGTATTTTTCAAAACAGTCACCCTGCCAACTGTAAGGATATAAAATCAATTTTCTTTTTATTAATGAGAATAATTCTTAATTCCTTTAACTTAAACCAGTTTTTATTATTTTGTCTATTAATAATATTAGACACTTAAGAAATGTCATTAGAAGTCTGTCATAAGAAAATCCGTTAAATCAGATGTGATTACATCATTATCAGTTAAATCCCGTTTTTTTATAACTTTTGAAATTTTCGACCACAGTTCTTTATATTGTTTACATTTTTTATTTTATTTTTTTTATTCAAAATTTAAATTGGTTTTCAGTGTTAAAGAATGTTAAAAAATAAAACCACATAGTTTATCTTTATATTATTGTTTCTATTTTTATAATTCAGGAATTTTTATGCAAAAAAAAAAAAAATAAAATAAAAAGAAAAAAGAAAAAATTTAATAATATAAACATCAAACAAATTTGTATTTTTCCTTTTTTTTTTTAATCAAAATGTAAAGAATTTGATTTAAATCAACATTTGTTTTTTTTTTGTTTTTGAAAAAAAAAAACCAAATAAACACTAATTTTTATTTAAGACGTAAAAGGGGTCTGCTTTCATTTCCTGATAAACTTAAAAAGAAAAAAAATTAATAATAAAGACCCGACGGCGCTAAAACAAACCAATGCATACTGAAG
Organism: Poecilobothrus nobilitatus; assembly: GCA_947095535.1. Lineage (NCBI taxonomy): Eukaryota > Metazoa > Arthropoda > Insecta > Diptera > Dolichopodidae > Poecilobothrus > Poecilobothrus nobilitatus. The sequence goes on along the minus strand of OX352773.1, from coordinate 236,490,244 downwards.
CTTTATATACATATCGATTAAATTATATATATGTATATCGATAAACAAATAATTAAAATACATATATTAGAATCGGTTTTATTCTTTAATATTAACCGATTAAATATTTTTAAATTATAGTTGAACTAAAAGCAATACGATTAATGAATTAATGTACTTCAAAATTTTGAAATTATAAAGTTAAGTTTTTTAGAAGCTGATGACTGAGGATCATTCTCTCAGTGGTAAATGTCATGTGCTATATATATTGACATCAAATTGAAAGAGGCACTTCTTGTTTTTGTAGATTTAAGTAAATAAGCTTACATAATATAAATACCTAAGTGCAAAATCTTGAAGTAACAATTTGGTACACGCGCACATACACATATCATAATATATGTGTATGTATATATACATATTATGTATTATACATAAACATATATTATACAATATGTATTTATGGTATTACCATAAATAAATTGAACTAATTATAAATAAAAAGTTTATACGTTTAAGTTTAAAATTTGATATCAAAGAAAAATCTGAGCTCAATCCTTTTAATTAATATATATTACCATTTTGTTTTTCTTTTGTTCTTCCTTTTTTTTGTAAGGGTCGGTGGAAAACTTCGAAAGTCACCTAGAAGAAATACACGTGATTCTTCCGGATAGTATTGGACTTTAACCAACCAAAACCACCCCCTTTTTAAACCAAACTTCAGCCGAGAACCTTTAATACAAATATACAATTTAGTTTATGGATTAGGAATTTAAGAAAAAATTTAGCATTATGAAGCATGGGTTTGAAAACTTGGAGGAACATTTAGAAGACAAATGTTAATTTTTTTCTTAAACTTTACTAAATCGTACACATATGAGTTACCAACTTTGCGGAACACATGTTACCAACTTTGCGGCCATGGCATGTGATTCCACAAACGCGACTTGCGCATGACAAACGAATTTCCATAAGCCGTGTTACGCCATTTTGAAAATTCTACAGTACAGGGATGGACACCTGTCACACTTTTCGCGTAGAAAACTTTGATTGTTTCAGTTTCAGCAGTTTTGTACATATTTTTTGAAATATCTACGTAATGTACTTGAAATTTAAAAAACATTATACAAATTTTCTTTGAGAATCATATACAGAAAATGATTTTAATATGTCAGAAATGCGCGTTTATTAAATTTATTTAAATTGTTTTATAATAGTGAAAATTAAATTATAGAAATTGTTATAAAAACTTTGTGAACTATGTTTTTTTTTGACAGGTCTGTGGCTATACGTTAATGTTTAAGTCAATTGCTTAATTTTCATATTAAAAAATATTGTATAAAATTTAAACATTTCGGTCTTTTATTTACATATTGTAATAAAAAACTTTGATTTTGTCTCATCGTGGTCTTATATCTTTCTAAAATGATTATACCTTCTCCTTTAAAGATAGATCGAAATATATAATTTTAGAATTCGATTGTCTTTTAAAACCACTCACTTTATATATCCAAATGCAAACATCTACCAGACACATTAAATGATTTTTGTGACAAGTCATTTTACGAGACAAACAATCTATAAGTTTAATAAAAATAATATGTTTGTTTATATTATTGTCATGATAAATTATATCCTTATAATTTTTCTTCAAGTTTTTTTCGTTAAGGTTAAATAAAAAAAAATAAAAAAAAATAATTTTATTATAATTTTAATTTTGAATTAAAATCGAATAAAAAGAAATGAAACAGATTTTCATTTTTAGTTTTTATTATAATTTTAATTATTTTCTTTTAACTTTATGATATATTATATTATATTTATATATACATATGTATATATATATATATAATACATATTTATACTAAGTATATATATTATTATTTTAAAATTTCACCTGAAATAAGTATTTATATACATACTTGATAAAATTTTTTTGTTTTTGTAAACATTTACGTTTTCTGTATGAGATTTGTTTTTAGGTTTGTAAAATATTTTTTTTTTTTTTTTGATTAATAAAAAATTCGTTAAATATTGAAAATGCGCGTTTTTAATACCTTTAATAATAAATAATATCTAATATTATTGTTTATTTTGATTTTTCATTAAAATATTAACATTTTATTTCATTTATAGACGGTATAGAAAAATTTTAAAAAGTATAAAAATTTATTATTGTTAACATTTTAATTTCATTTCATTGCTTCTGCCTTTTTTTGATCTAACATAATCCCAAATTGATGCAAACAAAGATTTTCTTATTTGATTTTAATATCACACATAGTTGAACCAAATTATGTAGTATGTATACTCTTAAAAGAATGGGACGTAAGTTGGGGAAACTTATGTTTGTTAAGCTAAATGTAAGCTTTCTATATAATATTATAGTTTCGTACTTTTTGGAACCTTAAGAAGGAACCTCTATATGTAATTTCTTATTTCTATGGACAGTTTTAATGCAATATATACCTAATAATTTTTCGTAATCGCACGCATCCGCAAAAAAAAATCCTTCTATATTTTACCAAAACATGTACATATAGTGTAAAGTGTTGTATATATATACCATATATATATAGAAATATTAAATAAATAATTTTTATTAAAAATTACAATATTGAAACCTTATATTTATCTGTTTTAGAACATTTTTTTAAAGATTCTAATTAATAATTCTAATATCATTTTAAGTATAACATACATTATTTTTGATTTCTCCGCCTTATTAAAAGGGTTATACAAAGAATATTTTTTTTCGTCCTTATTCAATATTTAATTTTTTCTTTTAATAATTTTCCGTGTAAAATTTAATAATTCATTTTATTTAAATTGAATTTTAAGGAAAATTGAAATTAATTTTTTTTTAAGATTAAATATCTACATATACATACATATCCGTATTTAGAATAAATAAATATTTACTACTTTTTTTCTTTTGTTTTTTTTTTTTTTTTTAATTTCATTGAAATTACAATTAAAATAATCACGAAAAATTATATCTAGCGCCAAGATTAATTTATTAATAATTTTTAATTTTTGGAAATTTTTGTTGACATTATCAAAAAAGATTTTTTGTGCGCCAAATCAAATCAATAAAAATTAAGATATTAAATTAAGAAGAAAATGGATTTATTTATTTAAGATATTGAAAAAGAAAATTGATTTATTCATTTAAGAGATACATATGATAAGTATATAAATTATGTTTATAAATTAATAATGTATTAAAAGATAATGCTTTAAATTCCGGAAATTCCGGATACTTTAAAAGTTTTTTTTCTTTTGATTAAAAATCTGATATTTTTGTTTATTTTAATTAATTAATGGTCCAGAGAAAAATAAATTTCTCGATTAATCAGAATGAAAATCAAAATCATACTACAAAAAAAAAAAAACTAATCGTTTTCTAAAAATATATTCTTATTTACAAAAACAAAAAAAAAATTAAAAACATCCTTGACATAAATTAAATGATTTAAATTTTCAAATTAAAAACAAACAATTAAAATTATTGCAAAAAAATCATAGGCGGCCCGGACTTATTGTCGCATTAAAAAACGCATTGAAAAAAATTAGAATTTAACAGAGTGTTGCTGTGAATGGCAAATTTTTAAAAGTTAAAGTTAAAGATTACAAAATTTATTATTTTAGAAGGAAACGAAAGTTTAGGTTTTAGGTTAGGTTAGGTTTACATAAATATATGTTTATAAAGCAAAAAAAAAAAAAAAATTATTTCTATTTAAGCTTTTGTCCCATATTCAGGATTCAAAAAAATTTAAAAGCACAATTTTTATATTTATGCAATAATTTTATACGTTGATTTTAGCATTTGATTTATTTACTAAAACTAAAGTAGTAACCAAAATGACATAGATTGACATGTGTAAATGTCATATTTTTTCGTCATATATGTCATTTTGGTTACCGCTTTAAACGTGAAAAAAATATGTAAGCAGTCTTAAATTTAATTTACAAAAAGAATCGATTTAGTCCTGTGTACAGAGTGGTTTTCTGCCAAAATTATTTTAAAATATTTTTTTTTTTTTTTTAAAGAATTCTTACCATTTTAAATTTAAATTTCAAATTAAAAACGGAAAACTATAACAATATAGCGCTAAAAAACAGGATCAGATAAAATAATTCTTTTAAAAATTCAATTTCTAATTATTACTTCCGGTAATATTTTCTTCTTAAGAATAAACAAAATTCAAAAAAATTTTTTTTTTTTTATTCTTAAGAATACAATTTTTGTAACCCTTTTCTTTCATTTCTTTATTTAAATATTTTTTATTTAGTTCCTTTGAATTGGATATTTCCTCGTTTTATGAAGCACGTGTTGATTTAGAAAAAGTCCTATTTTAGTTCTACAATAGGCTGTTTTTTTTTTTGGTGTTTTGAAATAGGAGCACTTTAAAAATCTAATTATTTTACAATTTTTCGTTTTAAAATATTGAAAATCGTAAAAAATAATAAGAAAAAAAAAAAATTTTTTTTTTTCTTTAAATTTTTAATGAACAAACAATTCAGCATTCAGGTACTTTTTTAAAGTTTTCATAATTTATCTTTCTAAATTCATCTTATTTATAATTTTTTTTCTTATTTAATTTTAATACTCACTAAATTGAAAAATAAAGGCGTATAAAAGTTTTATTTCCTGTATTTGGAAAAAGCAAATTAAAATACAACATTTCCTTTATATTTTATAATTCTAAAAGGTTTTAAGTACATTTACGTAAATGGTTTACTTTATGTATGTATATTTAAATATCCTTTTCAAATGATTTGATTTAGATAAGTATGTATATGTAAATAGCTATTGTTGCAATTGTAAATAATCATTAAAATTTATTGATTGTCTCTTATTGATAATTATATGCAAGTGAAATGTATTTTTGTATTTATAAATTATTTTCACCAAAAAGGGGGAAAAAAAGTTTTTTAATTGCAAATAAACTATTATTTATAATTATTATTACTCATAATGATTTTTGTATCATTTGAACCCGATTTGAATTCAAATTTTTATTTTTTTTTTATTTCTTATTTTTTAGACATATTTCGAATGCAATGTCCATAACAATTTTCGTTACCTTCTAGAGAAAAAAAAAGGCCTAGTAAAAATGTTAAAATAATGGAAATATGCTTTAAATTAAAAGTCTTATGTATTTCAAACTTATATAAATGACTAGAATCAACTCCAAAAAGAAAGCTACTTGTATATATACTTAAATAGTGAATTCGAGAATTAATTTTAGTTTCTTAGGCACACAAAAATATTATGCTATACAATTTTAGTTTTTAATTATAATATGTTTTTAGAAATCTTCAGTTAAAAAAAAAATTAGAGTATTTATATGAGCCTATTTACCTATGATACAAATAATTTACCTATAGCAATCATAAATTAATAATTAAAAGAAAAATATAGCATTATATTTTCTTAGTTATTACATTAGTATTTAGCTTTCAAATATCATTAAGTTTAATCTAGATATTAAAGTTTTTAAAGGTTCTTCTTAACAATAGTTCATATAATTTTAACAAATATCATAATTTTAAAAATTGCTTATAAAAAAACTCATATTATTGACTTAATACTTATCGAAGATTTTAAATGCAACGACGCAACATTCACTATGGACGAAATTTCTTAAAAAGTTTAATGTATTTCGAAACTATTTTATCTGCACTCTATTTATTTTTCTGAAAAATTTTAATTGCCATCAATAATTACCTTCAATAATTAAGGGGATTGTCTTCAATAATTACCTCATGTAGTAATATATATACTACTACTACATGTTGTAACTGTTGTGACGGCTTTAGTCACTGTTAGCAAAATAATAATAGGCGGATTCATTGTTTCCTTACAGTCCCACTCCCAATTCAATGTTTCCGTATCCATTTCCCTATCCTTGCTATCCCTACTCCCTAGCCAATATACTGCTTTCTCAGGTAAGGATTTCATCCCACTATATTGGTTAAAGGGGGAGGTGGGTTTAGTCAGTAAGAATCTGACACTACCAAGGGGTAATTCTTGGTGTCTTTGGAAGATTCCCACCTCTCTTAGGAAAAAAAAATTTTTTAATTTTTGCGGACAAACTTTTTCGTATTCACTCCTATCATCTACACTTTCTCAAAAACTGGTGTAGTTGGAAATAAAAAGTAGTAGTTTACTCTGTAAAAGGATTACATTTTACTTTTTAAAGTCAAACTTTAAATAATTTGGATATCTAATAGCATAGTTTGATTTACTATTTTGATTTTTTTTTTAATATCATTTTTCCTATAGACAATTTGACAAAAAAAAATTTTTTAAATCTTCACATCAATCAAATAATGGCACATACATATATTTCATTTGTTTAATAATGAAAATCTATGAGAATTTCATTATTTTCATCCTTTGTCACGTCCACCATTTATGCTTACGTATTTGGTAATGTAAAAATAAACGTATTTCTTTACAATTTAAACAAATTATCATATATGTACTTATATATTTATTTTTTTTATAATTCTACCCCATAATCCACCCCTTTTTTTTTTAATTATTTTCATAATAAGACAGTATAAACACAAAAAAAAAAAAATAATAATTTAAAAATAAAAGATAATAAAAAAAAAAACGATCCGCTCCGATCCGTTTCATATTTATTTACGCAAAATTCCTTATAACAATAACAAAAGGAATCCACACCTGAATAATTCTAAAAATATGTGTATTACGCTTTACGGTTGTACCATCTTCTTATTTAATATATACTCCTATATTGTAAGATACATGTATACAAAATTTATAAATTGTTATTATTTGTAGAATTTACGATTTTATAGTGAAAGGTGACCATATTATATGTATTCAGTATTGTACATGTATCTGTTCTATGTGGTTGTGTGTATAAAATTGTGAATCATACGACCTTTGATATGATGATAATCATATGATCTTTTATTTGGTACACCATATGTTTTAAAACTGTATATTATTTTTATATTAATTAAAAAATTTTTAATAAAAATAATATACAATTTGAAAGTTCATGTCTACAATTTATTTTATATTAATCGAAAGAGAAACTAACTGCTAATTTCTTAAATCATTACTGATTATATAGAATAGAAATTTTGTTCAGCTATATATGAACCAGTATCCTTTATTATATAGAAAATATATTGTATTTTATTTATTTATTTGTTTATTCTGAATATTTGTTAACATTTATTTTTGATTATTGTTATTTAAGAAATTTTACATATCCAAATATACATATTTTTTTTTTTACCCCCGAATGACAGAAATGCATGTTACTTCTATGACAAATCGATTATCTATCGATTACAAATGATATATTGCTTAAAAAGTTTAAATAAGCAGTAGTTATTCATGGTGTACTTCATTTTGACAAAGCCATAATGGTCTTTTTAATTTATGGAACATATTAACACTATTTCATTAATTTCCAGTGAATCTAAATTCATTCTAAATAGAAATTGATCCCAAATTAAGAAGGAAAAAAAGTTTAAATAAAAAAAAAAATAAAATAAAGTAAAAAATAAAAATAAATTTAAAAATGAAATTTAAATATTTTAAAAATATAAGAATTTCATTTCAGTCTTAAATTGAATTCGATCAAATTAAAATCGTTTGCAAAATATTCGCTTATAATTTAAAAAAAAAAAAAAAAAAATTATTAATGGAAAAATAAAATTAATAATAGTTAATAATAAAACATTTTTTTATTATAGCATTTATTAAAATAAATTAAATGGAACTTTTAAAAGTGTTTAATAATTACAAAAAATATATAAAGAAAATTGAAAATTAAATATTAAAATATAAAAAAAATAAAATAAATTATTTTGAACAAAAAAGGAAACCAAATAAAAAAACTCATAAACATTTAAAACTCATATAAAAAATTTTAAAATGGTTGAAAGATTTGTTGAATCATTAGCAACAGCTAATGATTCTGGTTCATTTGATACCAGTCTTGAAGTTAAACCATTAATTGTACGTAAACGTAGTAAATGTATTACAGAATTGGATCGTGAAGAATTGGCAAAATTTGTACAAGAATTTAAAGAACGTAATCAAAATACTAATGAAACTTCATTAGAATCAGCTAATGTTTCACTATCAAAATCATTTTTAATGCCAAAAACAACACCATTTTCTACACCAGCAACAAAACGTCGACAATCATTAAATATTAGTTCACAAATTATGCTAAAACAAAAAGTTTATGAAAATTCAATAATAGCTGCATCTACACCATTATATTTAAATGAAAAAGGTCCTTCACGTCTTGAAATTCAAGGATCTCCATTACCAATACGTAATTTGGTAAAAATGTTAGAAAATAGTTTACCAAAATTAGTTATTAATCCACCAACACCAATTGATCCCGAACCAAATAAATCATTCCCCATTGAGAATCAATTTAATTCATCAGCATCAGGTTCTAGTGGTGGTACTGGTTCAATTGGTGATACAATATCTACTGATTCAGATTTAGGTTATAGTGAACGTGATTATTGTGCTGATGATGATGATGATGATGATGATGATGATGATGATGACGATGATGATGATACTGGTAATATGGTTTCTGATGATGGTGATAATAATGATGATGAATATTATGAAGAAGAAGAAGCATTTCAATATTTAGAAAAACCAACTAGTGATCAAGATTCTGATGAATCAACTAAAACACCAAAAAATCGTAAATCAAGTAATGAAAATGAAAATAATTGTTTTAAGAAACCATCATCTGCATCTAAATGTGATGGTATAAAAAATTTTATTACAACAGCTCATAAAAAAGTAAAAAAATTAAAAAAAGGTAGCTCTTCATCGTGTAATAGTAGTAGAACATCATCACCAGTTTTATTACGAGCCAAACATTTTTTACATTTAGGTATACGTCCATTAAGCAATTTTGGTAAAACAACAAATAACTCAAGTAATGATTGTGATGGTACATCATGTGATTCAGATCATGATGATGGTATATCAAGTACAAGCAGTCAATATATATCACCAGATTCATCATTTGAAATGCAACCACCAATTGTGCCAAATTTTAAAGTAACACCATCAGCTGCATTTCGTCGAAGTAATCCAGCTTATGAATTAGCTCGTATATTGCGTGGTTCATTTCGCAGTTCATTAAGATCAAAACGTGCAACTGTTGCAACATTAAGACGTTCACTATCCGATCCAGATCAATACCAATTGAGTGAAATTTTAGCACAAGGTGCTGAAGGAACATTTGAACAAAAAAATAATTTAAGTGTTGTTGTTGATAAAACACAATTTATTCAAGCATCAGATCCTATTGTTGAAGAAAAATCATGTTTTCGTGAAGCTCTAATTCGAAATTTGGATAGTATTCGCGTAAGTAGTTTTTAAGTTGTCTTGTATTGTATATTTCTAAAAAAAAAAAAAAAAAACAAAGTAATTGTATGTATTTTTTTAAATTTTTTTTTTTTTTTTATAAAATCTGAAAATTTTATTTTATGTATTTTGTGAATGACATTAATATATTTATATACTTTTTTAAACTAACAAATCAATGGTTTTTTTTTTTTTATTGATTTAAAAAAAGAAAAAGAACACCTTTTTTATTATTCTAATTAGTATATATATGACTGACTTTATTTTTTTCTAACCTATATACATTTTGAATTGAATTTAAACTTACATATTTTCAAAAATTATAAAAATTATTTTATATTAGGAAAGATCATTAAAAGTGTCAGAGTTTCAGTGAAAAACAATTAAAATCAACTAGAAATACGAAAAAAGAGAAAAGTCTAGTGATTTTTTTCTTATTGAGTTATAGTTTTTTTTAAAAATTGATGTAGATACCTTTAAAAAGTTATAAGTGACGCTTTTATTTGGTCTTATTTTATAATTATGTTATATCAAATTTTCTTATTACATATTTGTTTTAAGATCCTTAGGACTTGTTTTAAAAATATTTTAAAATCGTCCATCTTTCTACTAAAAAAATTTACAGAATAAGTATCTGTAATCTTTCAAAACTATTTACTAAAACAAAATTTAACAGAATAAAATAAATTGTTACTATTATATATTTTTTAAAAATAATAAAGATCTGACAAAATGAATGAAAATTTTAAAAATTATCTGCTAAATGCACTTAATTAACGTGTGAAAAGGTCATATCCTTTTTTTTTTTATATTATAAAAATATTCAAACTACCCACACTTTAACAATCCGACTTTCTATCCCTTGAAATTCCCATAAAATCTTAAAATTATAATAAAAAGATTTTTCAATTTTTCTATATATGTATCTATTCATCATCTGCAAGTGAATTTCGCATAAAATTGCAATAATAATTTATAAATTTCTTATTCTATTATCATTAAAAAGAAATTTTAAAAACAACAGAAAATAAAAAACAGAGATAGAAAAATTTATTTAACAATTTTTATTAATGGGTGGTACATTTTTTTGTACAATATATACTTTGAAATACATAATATGTATTTCTAAATAAATGAGAGCAATGAAAACAACAGAACAATTTTTTTTTTTTTTTTTTAAACCAAGACCGGAAGTTTTAATTAAGTAAAATCTTATAGATACAAAAGAAACCTTAAGTTAATAATAGCATAGCAATCTCAAGTACTTTTTTTTTTTTTTTTTATCATAAATTCTTTGTACTCAACATAATTTTTTTTTTTTAATAAAATTTTAAGAATTTTTCAAAAATGAATTTTGATGATGGTTAAAGTTAAGTGATGATGATAGTGATTCAATGTCTTCTTTATTTTGTTTTTTCTTGTTATGAGGGTATAATGGTAATCATTATACAGAATGAACCTAAAGTAAATTCGAAATTTTGGAATTTGCTTTCTTTTTTTAACTAAATATTAAATTAATTTTTATAATCTTTTAAACAAGTTATTTATTTTTTATTTTTTTTTTTCATTATTTTATTCGTTTTTAATTGACGGAACAACAAAATTAGCAATGATGGAATTTTTAAATTAATAGGAATATTGTGGAAGTAAATTAAGAAATAAGGGATTCTTAATTTGAATTTAAAAATTTTTCGATTACCAAAAGATTATTTCTAAGTAAATCAGAGATTAAGTTCTTCGAACCGGTAAATTAAATTACAAGTTAAACTTCCTTTAGAAATTTCGTTTACAATCAAATTCTTGTGATTCCTTATTTTTTACATTAGATGTTGAGAAATTTGATGAAATTAATTGATTACTTAAAACAATTGGCATATCTTAGATTACTTTTGTAAAAGTTTGTCATAAAATAAAGAATGCAATGTTAGATATAGTTATCCAGAATGATCAACAAGTCTATAAGGTTATTATAACAATTATAACGCCTAAGTACAAACAAAAATATAGGATTAATTTTTTTTTTCTTTCTCTCTGCGGTTAAAAATTTTTTTTAATTGCATCTTCCTTTGCATGTCACTAAGAATAAAATTTCATTTTAAAGAACATATTTTTGAACTATTGTAAAATTAAAAATAAAATGTGTTTTCCAACCATTTCCAAAACTAGACTTTGCTTTATGTAAACTAAGTCTAAACTTGAAAAAAAAAATTTAATGATCCCCAGTATTTTCCCTTTATGTATATGTTCAAAAAAAAAATTGTTGAAAATTCTTTAAATTATATGATAAATATTTTGTAGGTACTACAAAAAAATTTCATTTTTATCTATTTAAAATGAATTTATCTTTATTTACATACCGTTAAACTGTATTTAATTCAATTTAATAACAGTGAGATGACATTTAAAAAGTTTCAGAAAGTTTTTAAAATTTGATCTGTCGGATGGATGTGTTGTAATGGGATTTTGAACAATTTAAATTCTTAAATTAAAAAAAAATTAATTCTTATTAAGTCTATTTCATTTCACTGTAACAAAGTTGTTTAGAGGAAAAGAGATTTTGATGGTCAAAATAAGAAAAACTTTTTTTATTCATCTGATAGTATTTGATTGACATTTCCTTCTCTCCATATTGGCGGAAAAGTAGCGTAAAATAAAAGTTTATTTCAGTATAAATTTCATTACATTAATGATTTCTTTTTAATATAACTGCAGTTTGTCTCTGATATAACTAAATTGCATTCAAAATAATTTAAATTGAGAGAAATAAATTAAACATATTGGTATATAAGTAATTACTGTGTTTCCGCAATTTGTTGGATTGTGACATATAAATCGAAAATTAAATGTTTTTTAAACTTTTTTTTTTTTTTTGTTAAAGTTAAATTTTAAAATTGTGACTAGAATTTAGTGCTAGAAAGTGCTATTTCAAATCACAAAATAATAATTCGTGTAAATATTTTTGCTTATACATTAGAAAAGGATATTATGTTGGGTGCAGTGTCAGAACGCCCGAGGAAATAAAGTCCGCGGTCGTTAATTCCTTTTTAAATTGGAATTAAATCCCTAGAATTCTGAAAAAAGCGTATAACCCTGATTTTGTAACCAACTCTAAAATCTCTCCTAATTCTGAAACTCGCATATGCATATATCTAAATGTTCTGTAAAAGGCGTATAATCCTGATTTTGAATTCAATTCTAAAATCCCTCCCAAAATCTCTGAAGCCTTAACAATGACACAAAAGTCGATGGGACTTCTGGCTCTTTAAATTGAGTCAAAAGTTCCAATTTAACTTCTGACCATGGGACTTCTGACATGTCATCAAATAAAATTCAGTCATATGAAATACAAACTTGTGTTACTCAATGGATTTTAATTCTTTTTCGAAATGGATTTCAAGCTCGCGATCTATAGTGGAATTAAGACCCGTGGGCTTTAATTCTTTTCTGAAAAGGATTTAAAGCCCACCGGCGTTAATTCCAAAAGGTTTGGAATTAAAGCCAGCGGGCTTTATTTGCTCGGGCGTTCTGTCTTTGCGCCATTATGTTGATCATGATGCAGTTATGAAACATAAATATTCATATAGAACATATTTCACTAAGAAATATCATTAAATTTTTAAAACCTTTTGTATTTGATATCATCTTTGGGTGCAAAATATAATAATATCTATAGATACATTCTTAAAATGCAATATATCTACAAAAGTGATTAATGATATTATATATTAATAACCGAACGAAAGAAAGATAGTTTACGAAAATATTAAAACTGCATACCTTTTATAGGTGCAATGGCAGAACGCCCGATGAAATAAAGCCGTTAATTTCGTTAATTGCTTTTTAATTGGAATTAAAAACCATAATAAAAAGGAATTAAAATCCGCAGGCAGTCTGTCGGTCCGTTATATTTTTTAAACAATTTCTAGGTTTACAATTTTTCTTTTTTGGGTTTAGATCAAACCACGTCTTCAGGCCGCTATACAAATTTCTGAACCCAGTTTAGATATATTGAAAACTGTGAAACCATGAGATAATTTACTTAATATATTGAAAACTATATTTGAGACTAAAAAATAAGACTATGAGATTGAAAATTAAAATGACCAAGTTATGTAAGACAGCAAGTAATTATGCAAATTTTCTAATTCTTATTTATATTTTCCAATAGTTGACATTAAAAATTTCTGAAACCGATTAGACTACGGTAATATGGCAATTGCGGACTTCGGCTAACTAACTGTAACAAATTTTTCGATACAGTTCGCAGCATTCTATATAATAATTGTTAATAATGTTTCTTTATATTATTATATACACAAAGTTATAACTTAGCAGTTAGACATCATCTTTTTATCCCTTTTTTATACTCAAAACTTCACTTGTTCATTGATTTTTGTTCATTTCTTTTAAGCTGAAAAATAGAAATTTTCTTATTGTGTCTTCACTTTTGTTGCACTTTTTTTGACATTTCTTTTATACATTTTTTTTGACATTTTTAGCTGTTATTAAGTACGGTGAAACTTAAAAACTTTTCTGAAGTTCTGAACTATTCGTTTTTAAAATAAAATTTTTTTTATTATGATCAGGCACAAAAAGTAATACCATGTTCACACTACGCAAAAACCCTACTAAATAGCCTAATTTCAAAATCAACCGACATTTTACAACAAAATCACGATGAAAAATCATCAATATGAAAAAAAATTAATCAAAAACCTAGTTAGATTCCTTAAAATTAACTAGGACTTCCAAAATTTTGGTTCATTTTGACAGCAATTTTAAATATGAAAAATCTAGCTACAAACCATGAACACTCATGAACCTGATTTCTTCAATGAACCTGATTTTAGTTCATAGTGTGAACCCGCATTCTAAACCTTCATAAAATTGAATTTCTCTAATTTTCCATTCTGTTTTTTGAAAGCTTCAAAAAAGTTAGATTACTGTCATTTTAAAAAAGTGAAAAAAGGGATAGAAAACCATTACGTCTAATTACCACCTAATTTTGGAATTATTATATAAATAGAATTCGTTCGAGTTCTTTTGTATTCCTCCTCGTTTTTATTTATTTGTGATACAAAAAAAAAAACACAAGGTAGAATATAAACCAACGGTTTTTGAAAGCGCACATTTCCAAAACTCAATACAAACTGTTTACAAGTGTGACTTACACAAAAATTTGAAAATTTCATGTAATAAGAAAAAATGTGAAAATAGGACATTTTTGAAATTTTGAGGGGCCGTAAGTCCGGAATCCTATATAACTTAGAAAAACCGTTAATACACGTAAAAATATATTATTAAACCTTTAATTTTCATGTCTTGCCGAAGAAAAATTTGTACAGGTGTCTAAAAATAGCAAATTTTCAATTTTTGAGGCGTAATAACTCTTAAAGAGGGGGTGCTACCAAAAAATTTTCTGAGCAAACTTATACTAATTCTAAGTTTTTTCTTGCCTCAAAATTTCAAGCTTCTATCTAGAAGCGTGCCGGAGTTATGAAAGTAGAAAAATCATGCAAAATTTGGTTTTCACATAACGGTAAATTTAAATACTAAATTTAAAAAAATTGTATAATTTTGATATTAATTTACAAAGATAAAAGAAATACCTGTCGAATGACGTTTTCAGATTGAAAAAATCTTAAGCAGAACATAAGATATATGCATTTAAAAATAGGGCTTTTTCAAAGTTTGAGGGGCTGTAGCTCCCGTAATGGGGAGTTACATGAAAAAGTTGTTCTACAAAATTATTTTTTTTATGAGACCTACCTATGGTTAAAATTTTTTTTCTCTATATTTAACGGTGTAGAAGTTTTGTAAACAGACGAACGGACGGAGGGACACAATGAAACTAATAAGCACATTTTTTCAAAATTTTTTTGGAAATGTGCTAATAAATTTTTTATAAACACATATTAGCACTAATTAAAAATTAAATTATTTTGTAAACTAAAACGTTTGAAGCTTACAAAACAAATTATGAAATTTTTCGCATCTAATAAAAATTTCTAAACTGATTATTTTTTTAATAAAATTCTTAAATCGTAGCTAAACTAAAAAAAAAACCACACATTAATTTTTAAATTCCATTAAAACCCAAAATTCATTTATATTTTTATTTAAACAATATTTGTTCATAGATATATTATATTTATGTATATATGTATTTGAAAATATATACAATTACGAAATCGATCATATTTTATTAGCTAATAAGATATCAAATAAATATTGAAATTTTTTTTTTTTTTTTTTTTTAATGACATTTGAAAGTGAAATTCTCAATTTTCATTTTGATATTCCAACCAAACCAATCAAACAAAAAAAAAAAAACTACTTTTGAAAAAACCACAAATTCTCACTCAACTTAAGGCTAAATTATCATTTTAATTATAAAAAAAAAAAAAATAACTAACTTATGGCGTCTAACATAATTATCATTTATTACACGACCAACCATCAAAACTAACCACAATAAAATAAATATATAAGTAAATAATCAGTGCAGTGCAGACACATCATACCGCCATTTTTGTAATTCAAAACAATTGTACAATAACAATAAAACAATGTAAAAATGAGTACGTGAGTAAAAGTTTAAGAAAACATACAAAAAAAAACAAAAGTAAATAAAAATAAATATAAATAAAAACAAAAAAAATGAGTTAAATTTATATCATATATTTAACTTTTAATTAAAACCAACATATGTACATAACGTTACATTAAAAATAATCGTAATTTCTATTTTCAATTTTCTCAATTATCAAACAAATAGAATGTAGTATTAAATTACGTGTTTATTATTTTTTAACAATATTTGATATTTTAAAAACTTATTAGGTTTAAAACCTAAAAAGAAAGAAATGTTAAGCTTTTTTTTTTTTTGTAATTTAAAATTTTAACAAATATACAAAATGGTATTGTATAAAGACGTAAGCAAATTTATGTCCCATACCCTAATATAACACCATATAAAGTTAAAATTAAACACACTTTAATATGCAAAAAATGTTTTAACTATTTCATTTTTATATTTTTTAATCAGTAGCATAATAACATTTTGTAATAGGTTTAATTCCAAAAAGTGAATGTTTCGATTTTTATTATTTCATTCATCATTGAATGGAATAATTGTATAAAATATTTTTCAACTGAAAAAAATCTGCAGTTTGTCTGTCACCTTAAAAGATATTTTTTTTATTCATATTACTTTATACTATTAGATTGGATAAAATTCAAGTTAGTATATATGTAGGAGAAGGCATCCACTAATAATAATCTTTATTTCTTTGTAGTTTAATATATACATTAAAAAACTTTAAATAATAAATTTGAGATACCTAGCTTCAATAGATACTGAGTTATTTTCATTTAAAGAAAGAAGTTGTATGGCAGCTACTCGAACCCGGCGGCAGAAAAAGCTGGATTTAAATAGCAAAACTAAGAATTTTGCAAAAGTGACATAAAAAAAATTTCAGCCTCCTAGTTCCTCTATGTTTTGAGTTATCGTGCGGACGGACGGACGGACGGACGATAACTCAAAACGACGATAACGGACGGACGATAACTCATGAGGTACATGGCTTAATCGACTCAGAATTCGATTCTGAGCCGATCCATACCTTTGACACTATATCTAGCTCGACTCCTTTAAGGTGTCACAAACGTAATGATAAATTTATTATACCCTTGAACATAGTTCATACGGGTATAAAAAGAGTAACTCTGAAAAAAAAATCGAGATTCACTCTAAGAAAAAAGGTTTGCTTTTTTTTGCGTCAATCGGACATAGATTTAAAAGCGTAAAAAAATTTACTCTAGATTTAATCTAGGTTTAATCTTTTTGCAATCGAAAACGACATAAATGTGTAATTTAAAAAAAAAAAACTAAATTAAACAATGAAATTATATGAAACTTTAATGTTTCATATTGTATCAGAAACAAAGTTACATCCTTCTAAGATTTTTAAGGATATTCTCGTTAAACTTTAGTTCGTTAACAAACCGATTTACAAATTATTTGATTACCAAATAGATTGTATCACCTTAATATGTACAGTCAGTCCCACCTTAATATGTACAGTCATGTACAGTCAGCCCACCTTAATATGTACAGGGCTAACTTGAACTGACATATTAAATAGCTTGGTATATATTAAATTTATTTATTTACTTACTTTGTTATTTTCATATCCAATAATTTTTGCAATTCAACTAATGAATACATTTTGGCCCCGTTGTCTACAAAACATATGGTACATATTTGGCTTAGAAATATATTTTTTTTATATATTTTTAAGGTTTAAAATTACTATAAAATTAGTTAGATAAAAAAAAAATTCAAAGATGAAAAAAGGAAAACAAATTGAAAGTACAAAAATTGTAAAAAACGAAAAAAGTTTGTTAGAAAAAGATATGGAGCTCTAAAATACTGAAAGCTAAGTTGATGTTTATATACTTATTGTTTCAAATTCCGAAGTGAGTAGTGTTTTGTTTTTAAGAATATTATGCGTATCATTCTTAATTGGATGCTTTCCGATTTGTTCCTGTAAGGCAGGTTTGTGATGTTTGCTTCGAAAAAGTGAAGCTTTTTAAAAGTGTTCGATGTATTTTATAGTTTTTGTCCTCTGTTTATGATTTTTACTTTTATAATATCGTATATATAAAAGTTTTACTGAGTTAACTGCCATTCTTATTATAGGCTCCTTTATGAAAATTTTTGCTCCGGTCTCTATAAAACTATTAGCTGGAATGCCTGCATGACCTTGAATCCATGTAAAAACTAAAATGTTCGCATTTCGGGGTCAAAATCACATTACGAAACATGTTGATCTTAAATGGTTCAGATTTTTATTCCCATAGCAATTTTCCACTTAGATTATAGCTTTTCAATTGTTTATTAAAAACTCTTTTAGTTTTGAAGTTGTAAATTTCTTTGTGCTATGCCACTATTAAGGCACAGTCTCACTTAACTCACAGGTCAACTTTACCAAAAAAAAATTTTAATTTCTAAATTATATACTAGGGACCCTGTGACTGTAGCTGATGTATAAGTATATTTTACCGTGATATCTAAATTACAAAAAATTCGTATGGGATACAAAATTTCTATAAATAAAAAAAAAAAATCATGATTGTAAACATACATACATACATATGAAAGTTATATGTTAATGTAGATTTTGTAATAGAAAAATCGTATCCAAATATCCACTTGTATTCAAAACTTAGCGGAATGTCATAATACGTAGTGAGTGTGTGGCTGAAAACTACTAAATTATAATTATAGATTATAAGTATATACGTAATATATTAATTATAGACAACTAAGACGGTGGTATTATTTTTAACTATACTTTCATTAATTAAATAAATATTTAATTGAAAATTTTTGTAACTTTTTATTACATTTTCAGTTTTTAATTTTTTTTTTTTTGTTTTTTACAGAAAGTTAAATGATTTAAATTTAAAATTTAATTAATCAATTGTATTTACAAATTCCATAAAAAATTACAAAAAGTTATTTAAAATTTTTTTTTTCTTTTTTTTTTTATTTAATTGAATTCAATTCTTCCAATCCATTAGTTGTTTTTTAAATAAATTTTGTGAAAAATTGTACAAATTAAATTTTAATAAAAACAAAAGTTAATTGTAGTTAAAAATCATTCGAATCTCTTGAAAAGCGTTACATTTAAAAAATTTTAATTTAATTGTTTATAGAATTGATTTATTTTATTATTATTTTATTGATTATTTTTTTATATAATTATTAAAGGTATTAAAAAACTATTTAAGAATTAAATTATTAATTGTAAGTATATATAATATACTTCTTTTAAATCTACTGGGGTAATTTCAATTATAACTGAACTATTTTAGTTATTATCGCCCTACATACTGAATGAACGATTTTGTTCGCTTCCTATATGCAGTCAGCTGTCAGCCAGATACGCAGCCAGCTGTCAAAGTAAATTTGAAATATATTAAATTGTATAAAAGTGGTAGAATGAACGTAATCCTTCTGCAGTCGTGGAAAAAGTTGCCTTTTAATTACTTTGGGCTTTTGACAAGTATCAATTAATTGAATATTATCAAGATAAAAAATAAAAAGAAGCCAAGTTTTGTATTTTTGTATTTTGTATACATTCATTATATATTTATTCTTTTGCAACATTTTTAAAATAATTTCCAACTCAATTTAAAATATTCCAGAAACGAAATATTAAAGGAAATATTAATTAGTTAAAGAGAGAAAAAGTAAAAATTTTACTTAACGTAATTTTTCTATAACATGAATGTGCAATTATCCTTTTAAAAGAACTTTATAATTTTTTTAAAAAAAATTCGTTATATAATAATTATGTAATATGCTTCTTCTTAGTGATCTCAGTAAATTATGGACGCTTTAAAAAAAAAAATATTTAAAAACTATAACAAAACCCCGTAATTTAATGAGCGTTATCAAAGCGCTAAGCTAGATACAATAGATAACACCTTTTTAGTCTTCAAAAAGCTAAAATAATATATAACCTTTTCAGATTGTTCGGATGTATTTCCGATCGTACATAGATATTTGAAATATATTTTACATTATTCCTGATTTATAAGATCTTGAAATATTTTTTTAGTTTAACGATGCATTTATACTATTATCCAAAAATAATTTAATAGAAACATAATTAAATATATTAAGTAAATAAATATAGTATCTAATTTATAAAATAGAATAGAAAAACTGAAACATTAGATTTCTTTAGTTTAGATTTTTTTTTATTATCAATTAAAATCAATTTATATTTATATTAAAATATTGCATGACAAAATTAATTTAAATAAATAACATATCAAGAAGAAATTAAATGGAAGTCATTTACTCGTTTTACTAAAAAATTAATAATATAATTTAATTTAAAACAATATCTGAAGTGTGACATTTTCTATCTTCTTATTATCAATATATCTTCACTTATTTCGGTGACAGATATGTAGTATTTTTACTATAATATTACGCGTACACTAAGTTTATCCGAAATATAAGTGTTACAGTATTATCAAATCTCAAAAACAGAAATTAAAATATTTGATTTGATTATTATAAAACGAAACACACACACACATATGTTACATATAGTCACTTTGGTTGAAATTCTACAGGTGGTTTGATACGAAAATATTAATCGATTTTTTTTTTTGCAAATCCTATAAATCAAAATTTAATCTTTGTCATTCTCAAACAAACTGTTGGAAACCATAAATTTGTTTAATAATACAAAATCTTTATCTTTTTGGCACATTTTCAAAAAAATTTTGAAAAAATGTGCTTATTAGTTTCACTCTGTTCGTCTGTCCGTCCGACCGTCTGTTTATAAAACTTCTAATAAGTCAACCTAGTTTACCTAGTCTTCAAACTTCTAAGTTTGCTCAGAAAATTTTTTTGGCCCACCCCCTGTTTATGGTCTATTAGGGTGCAAAAATTGAAAATTTTCTATTTTCAAACACCTGTAACTTAGGAACCAGTACACATTTTACTTCGGCAAGATATAAAAATTAAAGCTACAGTAATATATTTTTACGTGTATTAACGGTTTTTCTTAGTTATGTAGGGTTTCGGAGTTACAGCCCCTCAAAATTTCAGAAAAACCTATTTTCACATATTTTTTTATTACAAAAAATTTCTTAAATTTTATTTTTTAAGTTTTCAAATTTTTGTGCAAGTTACAATTCTAAACAGTTTGTATTGTGTTTTGAAAATGTGCGCTTTTAAAAACCGTTGGTTTACGTTCTACCTTGTTTTTTCTTATCGTCAAACTATCGTATACAGTTTTCCGTTAAAATAACAGCTGGAAGTATAAGAAAGTCGGAAAATTCTTTATTTATTAAAAATTTATCGCTTATATAAAACACGGTTACAAAAAAAATTGTTGCACCAATTAGATAAACTTATTTTAAAAATTTAATTATATTATTTTTATCCTAACTTAATTTGTTTTGCAATTAAAAATTGCATGCACATTTTGTGATCTTCACTTTAGATATTTTAAATTTTT
Organism: Poecilobothrus nobilitatus; assembly: GCA_947095535.1. Classification (NCBI taxonomy): domain Eukaryota; kingdom Metazoa; phylum Arthropoda; class Insecta; order Diptera; family Dolichopodidae; genus Poecilobothrus; species Poecilobothrus nobilitatus. The sequence continues at coordinate 236,468,812 of OX352773.1, read as the reverse complement.
GTATTATAGAAAATGTAGACCACAACTGATAATAATTTCAATTAAGTTTTAGCAGGTTTTAGTTTTTTATTTTAATTCGTAACTAATATAATGGAATATAAGTCACTTTATCAAAGGACTCATTGCAAAAATATCTTTCATCAAAAGTCATTTTACAAAAAGAAAATTTACCATTTTACAATTAAATCCACTTCGCAAATTTAACATTTTACAAAAACGCCACTTTGCAAATTCCCCTTTTGAAAAAAAAAAACCATTTCACAAATTTCCAATTCACAAAGTAGCCAAAAATTTCCACTTCACAAAACAGACACTTTGCAAATTCCCCATTTTACAAAAAAAAACCATTTCACAAATTTCCATTTCACAAAAAAACCATCTTTTGCAAAACTCGTTGTTTACGAAAAGCCAAATTTTGTAAAAAGCCGTTTACAAAAAAGAATATTTTACAAAAGACATTTCATACTCATTTCATACAAACAAACAACGATTAAAAAAACGAGTGTGGAAAAAGCAGAAACCCTGATTTAGAGATCTGACTCTATGTATATATAAATATTCTGGAAAAAGGAGAAACCCTGATTTGGAATCCAATCATAAAATCTCTCAACATTCAGAATCTCGCATATAATAATATATGTATATAATATATACAAACATTCTTGCAAAAAGGAAAACGCTGATTGAATCAGTTGGAAAAATCCAATTTTTAAAATGGTCTTCTGCAATATGTCTTTAACTTTTCAAAGTGCACTACATTTTTTGTGTAATGTAGTTTTGTGAAATGGATCTTTTTATATGCTTTTATATTAAATCGTCGGTGTCGGTTTTTTTCAAATGTTCACTTCGCAAAATGTATTATTTCTAATTTATCTGTTTTGTAAAATGTATTTTTTTGAGTATCTGTTTCTAAAGGTCTTTTGATGAAATTGCTTTTTGTAAAACAACTTTTGTAAGGTGCCGTTTTCCCAACATAATTCATATGATCATAGTAACACTAATAATCATTTATTTTCAAAATCATTTTTATCATCATTAAAATGATTAAATCAAGTAAAAAAAAAAAAATTGTGTCTGACCTCCTATTTTAGTTAGGGAAAGTTTGTGAAATGGAATACACAGCCGGAAGACAATAGTTTCCTTCTATGTTTTTTTTTTTTTGTTTGTTTTTATTTTTATTCATCGTATTTATTTATTTATTATCATCATTACTAGCATTTAGTAGTCGTCTATATTACTATACTATACAGAAAAAGGGAGAATTAAATAGTACATTAATTCAATTGGAATGCTAATGGATTTTTTTTTTCGTTTTTTAAATGTTTTAAACAACAATTGCTTCATGACATGTATTGTGTTGTGAACCAATGCACCAAATAAATCTGTTATACATACACTCGTATGTTATTTAAAATTGTTATTTGCTTTTTTTTTTTATAAGGAAACAAAATTCTATTTTTACAAAATCTAATAAATTTGCATTATTATTAAATTGAAAGTGAAAGAAGAGAGTAAAAAAAAAAAGTAAAATAAAATAAATTAAAATGTATATATACAAAAACTAGGTCGTATATGAATGTTGTAATTAAATGTAACAAGTATATAATACTATGAATGTACTGACAATAAAGTATAGCAGTTAATCAACAACACGTTTAGTATAATACAAATAAATCTGAATACTTATTTTAATTCATTAGATATTGCATTGTCATAAATAATATTTTTTTATGGATATTTGTAACACTTACCTTTCTTTATAATTACACAATAATAGATGTTAGATGGACAAAAGATTTCTACATTTATTTCTGTTATAAGCTACTAAATATTTATTAAAACGTTTTCAAAAAATTAATTAAATTTAAAAAAAAAACGATTATAATTTGGTTTAATGACAATTTTTATTACTTACATATATATTTTAAACCATTTATTAAAAGTATTGATAAATAACTTTTCAAAATCTTTAAACTAACACTGAGGAGCTTTATTAAACAAATATCTCTTTAATCCTTTTTAGCATCCTTAAAATTAAAATGTCTTTAAAAAAATTAAATGAAAAAGTTCTTAATTTTTATATCTGCTATTACCATCGAAGTAGATTTTAGTTCAAATAAAATTAGATTCCACTAAAATTCTATTATAAAAGCAATATATTATGTACATATATTAAAAACAATTCTATTAAAGATAGATAACTTAAGTTTAACCAAAAATTTCTTTAATATGCATAAATTTCACCCAATTCATTTTATATACATCACATTCAAAATGATTACGCATTTTGGCTTATTTTTTTTTTTAATTTTCAATAATATTTTTAATTTTTGATCCCTAATAGTTCTTAAACAACAGGGGGCAATGGGAAAAAAATTTCTGAAGTAACTAAAGCTATAATTCTGAAAGATTTTTCTTCTTTTAAAATTTCTTCAAGTTTCCTAACCTAAAACTTGCTGAAGTTGTGAAGAAATTGCAATTTTGCAAAATTTTTGTTTTTATATAACGGTAAATTTATCTAAAATTAACTAAATTGTAAAGAAAAATTGTATAAAAATTATATTTTGATATTGATTTATAAATTTCAATTTTTTTTCATGTTGTTTTGAAAAATGTGTTAAATATTAAGCGTTTTTTTTTTTTTATGTTTCCTTAAACTTGAAAATTTATTTTCAAGTTTTTTTATGTTTCCTTAAACTTTTTTTTGATTTAATTAATTCAATTAAATTTATCTAAATTATGAAATAATTTTTCTATTAATAATATCTATAAATATATCTATTTTTTAAGTTGATTTAATTATTTTGGAATTTTGTTAGTTCATTTTTTGTTTACTTTACACTATAATCATAAAATTCCCTAAATAAATTTTTTTTCAAATATAATTCATTGTTATTTTAAGGCATTAAGTACATATATTTATATTAATACAAATACACGTACATTTTATATATTTTCAAGATTTTTGTACAAAAAGAGTAAATTTTTTTACCGCTGTTTTTGTAACAAAATCAATAATTACTGCATCGTTTTGTTAAACTGTGGTCAGTGACTTTAAATTTTTCTTCAATAATAATCGATTTTTTATTTTTAAATGTCAAAAAGAGTCGAAATTAAACATGATTGACATTTTGTCATTTCGATCGCTTGAAACTAATCGTATCATAATTTTTACAGATACAAATTTTATACATTACTTATTTTTTTTAGATAAAAATTTTTTTTTATATTATATTTATAGTATAAAATTACAAATATTTATCTATTTTTTTTTTCTTCCTATATTTATTAATAAAATAGACGGAAGTATATTTTTTTTTTTATCGAAATATAAAAGTGGGAGTAATTTTTTTTATCAACAAATTTTTTTTTTTTTTGCTAAAATTTGTTGAATTACTTACCATGCAGAAAATTCAATTTAAAAATATTTTTAGCATCAGTTTTATTCAATTATTTTTGCAAAATTTTGCAAACGTTTTATTTAATATTTTGGTTTTTACTTTTTATCTTTCCTTTTTCCTTTTTACGCATATTATTTTTATAATTAAATTAATTCGTTACGTTCAGGTTGAAAAATAATAACGTTTGCTTTGTGATTTCATACATAATCAATATTTAAACAATAAAACAATAAACTATAGGTAAAAAACCATATGAGCATTACAAACGTTAACAAAAATTTGCAACGTAAATTATTCTATGGGTCCATAATTAACGCTTCTGCTTTGCTCTTGATACGCAGTCGACGGAGTCTTTATTGCATAAAAAAGAAAATCTACCAAAAAAAATTTCTTCTTTTTATTTTGATACTATTATTTGACACTTGAAATTCTTGTAGATAAAAGCTAAAAGTTATGTTCATGTAAATACTTTCATACACTTTAAAATATTTCAATTTTATTTTGACATTTGGCTGCATATAGAAAACGAACAAGAGCGTTAGGTAGTGCAGCTTTAAGAATTTATATTCTACAAAAATTCACTTTTTCCGATATTTCGTCAGTCACAATACAATTTAATTTGGCGCAAAATTTTTGAAATTTATTTTAAACAAAATAAAAATTATACATTTAATTGTAATATCTATAGGTAGTGAACAAGCAATTTTTATTTCAAAGATATTTTTACAATTTTAACACTTCTTTTTTCCTGTTATTTCCTTTCACTACCGATTTTGATAAAAAAAAAAAAAAATCTGCTGAACAACCATGTCCATTAGATAACCACATTAAAAGGTGTTTTTGATTTCAAATTTACAGAACAAAAACGTACACAGAAAACTTGGTAAATAATTAGTAGTTGCTTGGTTTGATGAAAAAACAATTAACCAGTTAACGCGCAATATTTTGTTAACAAGTACTCGAGCTCAGTCATATTCCCAAACTTTAAAATAAATAAATGAGCCTTAACCAATATAAGACATCATCTGAACATTTTTTTTTTTTTTCAGATAATATAAGTTTTTTTTTACAATTTAAAAAATATTCATTTAATATATTTAATTAAATTTATTTAACAAAAAAGAAAAATGAAAAAAAAAAATGTCAAAATAAAAATATTCACAAAATATTTTCCACTTATAATTTTTATTTTTAATATTTTTTGTTGTAGCTGCTCTAATCTTACACCAAAATTAATGAAACTTTTACGTCTTATATAAAATTTGGTGATAAACACTATTTCAATACAAAATTTAATAGGGTTTAGAACAAAAAATTTAAAATAGAAACAAGATTTTAGGAAATTGGAAATTAAGCGATCTAGCTAGACTGTTTTTCACATTGCAAATATGAATAAAGTTTTCAAAAAATCAATCTTAAAATGACAGTTATTGTTTCAAAAAATATTAAAACTCAGTTACTAGGAAAATAACATAATGCTCTTTATTTTCCTTGTAGCTGAGTTTAAGAAAAATTAGTTATTGGCTTCTAGGTTTGAATCGAAAAGACCCGTACTCGAGTACTGGAGGGTTATTTTTTTTTTGGCAATTGCCATATACCGCCTATATAGCAAAGATAAAATAAAAAAATAACCATAGTTAAACTCCAAAATTTTTTTTGGAATTGCAAAATTGTCATATATCCTATATACTATTTAAATTTTTTTTCTATACTGTTCATACAAATGATATCATAGCCATAACCATTGTATCTACAATATTTATTTTTTTAAACTATTTTATTTTTTTTTTTTTTTTTTTCATTTCTTAATTAAATAAACATTTTTGAAAAGAGTTTGAAAACTTTATAGTATCTACTATAGACTTGATTTTCTTTCAAACACAAGTTTTACCGAAATTTTTTTTTTTTTTATCTTTTTCTTTTATAAAAACAAAAAAGAAAATATAAATGCAAAAATTTTCAACAATGTTTTTGGATACATGTTTCAATTAAAGGTCTAAAATTCTAAACATCTTTTGATAGCTTTATAGAATATAAAAATAATAAAGTATCTTTGTTTACCTTTATATATATTATGTAATACCTATATGTATTTATTTTAATTTGCTCATTTCATATAATTTTTCTTTTTTATTATAATTAACAGCTGAACTCATTAGTAGTTGTTAGTTCAAAGCCACCACATATTAGTATTCGTTTCTAATTTTTTTTTTTTGTTTTTTTTTTTTTTTGTTCAACCTCTTCCTTATTCATATTTTGTATGTGAAAAATTTTTATTTTTTCTACTCTCCTATAGAAAGAAGAGTAGAAAAAATAAATAAAACTGTAGGTACTATACTTTTATAATTTTCCACTGCCTTTGTATAATGTTTTATTTTCTATTTTTTTTTTTTTTTGAAGATTAGAAAATAGAAAAGTGCAAGAAAAAAACAAAACCTTATTTTTTATAGTAATGTTCATAAAGTCATCATTAACCTGCTTTATTTACCTGGTTTATTGTTTGTTCGGTATCAGCAGTATCATCAAAAAAAAATATTATAATATTATATTATGTGTATAGTATCTGATAGTATGTTGATTATTATGTAAATAAGATATTAATTCTATAATATTTGCTAAAGAAACTGATTGAAAGAATGTTTTTTTTTTTTGTTTTGACATTGTTGTATTTCATATTCAAAACGTATCCTATTATAACGTAGATATATTCCCTATAATGTCTAGATATGTATAATATATTTTGTTGTACATAAAAAACAAAAAATAAATATTGTTTACGTGTATCTTATTATATTATAAGCTCATTTATTTGTTTTATTCTCATTATATATATAATATTATATCCGTGCAAAAAAAGGATATCAAAATATTTTTGTTTTTAAGTTTTATTGTGTGTGAGAAGTTTTGATGACCCAAAAATACAAAAAAAAAAAAATTTTATTTTTGCTTTTACACCTAATTCAAAATAAACAAACTAACTTATAGTTTCAAGAACATACTTATACATATGTATAAGTACCTGTAATTTACATCTCTACCTTAACTCTATACAATTAAAAATTTTTTTTCAGATCGTTATTTTTATGTTTAAATATGTGTATATATTTGTAAATGTATATTTATGCTCGTTCAAATTAAAGTCACAAAGTCATTGAATCATATCTTAGAAGTTATAGAAATCTTAAAATAGCATTTGATTTATTCAATCTTTATTCAATCTATTGCGAAATGCTTAAATGGCAGGTTTTTTTAAGTTTCAGAATTAAATCCTGGTTAGATTATACATACATTATGCAGATAAATAAATACTACTTATATATAAAATTATTAATTGTATTATGATTTACAAAGCTGATGGAACAAATCTGAAAAGTTTGTGTTAACAAATTTATAGTGCGAAAATAAAAACGTTGTTGATCCTAACTTAATAATAAATAAAATAAATTTTTATATTTATATAATGTATATTTGTAACATTTATAATATAAAATTTTTTAAATAGAGTTAAAAGAAAATTCTTCTAATAAAAGCATTTTTCTAATTTCGAACAAATTTTACTATTTTGAAATTGTATACGATGGTAACACCGAACATATTAATTATCCAAATTAAGAATGTTTTTATTAATAATTATAATTCACGTATAAAATTTTTAAAAAAATCACTAATTAATCACAGATAGTTTATTAAAATTTATAAGTGTTTATTAAAACACAGTTGCAGATTTACTCAGTTTTTGGCACACATAGAAATTGCGAATTATTGACTGTATGTTTCAAAGCGACATATTTTATTTATTTAATGTTTTTTTTTTTATTCCTTCTTAGTGTGTGTATAACATATTGATGTCTTACTTTTAATATTATACTTAATAAAATAATTATTCAAATAAAAATTCAAATATGTAATTAAATAATTATTTTAATATAATATATGTATGTATATAGAGATATCAATTTCGATTACAAGCAATAATTATCTTAATTTAATATGTGCATATGTATGTAATTTCTAAAAAATTCTAGTGAAAAGTTATTTAATTTAAAATAACCGAACAAACATAAAAAAAATCCTAAAAGATAAAATAAATATATCTAAAAAAAAATGTTAATTTGTTCATCAGCTAAAAAAAACAAAGCTAATAATTTGTTCCAAAAAATTGAAACGCATATTGACACACCTTGATTTCAACATATTTTTTGTTTCATTCATGCACAATCGTAAATAATATTAAATATGTATGTGATTTTAATTTTTTTTTTTTTTGTGTACCTACATATATGTACCTTACCTATTCTGTTTTTAAAACATTATTAGGATGACTGCAAAAATATTTATTTAACCTTCAATGATATGTTAAAATTCAAGTACATAAATATTAAATTCTTATTTATAATTTGAAGAGTGACCATGTGACCAGTGGTTTTTTTTTTGAAAGATTCTTATATGAAAAATTCATAAAATAAAAATTGATATAAAGGACGAGAAGAAAGGTAGTAAAAAGGATATTAAGTAAAATTTTAAAATTATCTAATAAATCAAAAATGAAATCTTAAAAAATAAAACTGGAAAAAAATATAGATATGAACATAATTAAGTTTTTATATATAGTTGAACATATGTAATTGTCACAGTTTTTCGTCATATTGGCATATCCATTTATCAAAATACTTATACTTATGTCGAATCATAATAACATAAACAAACATAAGAAGCAAAGCAAAACAAGGGTCACATAGAGAATAATAATTATTGTAGAATTTGAAGAAAGAAATTAAAAAGATGAGCCAGTTAAAAAAAAATTCAAATATGTTTGATATAATTAAAAATTTAAAAGATATAATGGAAGAGCAGAAAAAGCATTATCAACAAAGAAATGTCAAATTTACTATGTCAATTCCATTCTGATCCAATTATGTTGATCCATCTATGTTTAACGAAACTTCATGTATGTTTAACGAAAATCAATTATAGGTATGACTATTATGGGCAATAACATTAGGTTTCAATAAACGGAACTAAACATATGTCGTAAAGTGACATTTACATATGTCGACTACGGTCATAACAGTATTCTTTTATATTAAAATTATTTTGTTTTTTATATTTTTACATTTTAATAGTTATAATAAGTCCTTCTTTAAATTACATACAATCGGTTACTTTAATATAGAATGCATTTTTTTATTTAATCAAGAGAGAATGTGATAATACAAGATATTTTGATAACGTATTTGTTAAACAAAATAAAATAATAATAAAACAAAGTTTACACAACATTTTAGATATATGTACAAATAATCATATACTTAATATGTGATCATATCCTATGTCAGGAGTGTAATTCGCGTGTTTTCAAATAAATTTTATTTGCTTATGCTGTCACTGGAAAAAAAAAACCTTTCAAACTATGTTTTTTTTGTTGTTGTTTTTATTACTTAAGTTCTGTGTTGATTTACTATGACTTTATATTTATATTTTATCACAATAAATAAATAATTACAGAGATACTAATGATACTGCAATTAAATATAAATGTACTTTTGAACTTAAAGAAAGCATTTCAGGTATTTTTAATTCTTGATAAGTTAGGTAACACGAAATAGACGGTCAGAAAGTGACAACATGATTATGAAAAGTATAATATAAAAGAAAATGACTAATGTTTAATCATTCCATTATTATTTTTGTTTTTATAATTTAAACGCCGTTATATTTACACTGTTGTACAATTTTTTCTCTGTTTTTTTTTCAAAAGCATATTATTTATAAATAAAAATCAAGAAATTCTTAGAAGAATCCTATTTAACTTATATCTAGGTAGGTAGGTATAAATAATTTTTTAAGTTAAATGTATTTTTACAGTCAAACCAGCTTATAAAATCTCAATCGCTAATTACGCAAGAAATTTTTCATACAGACCGGTTAATTTAGTTTTTGTAATATAATCCAACAAGGGTCAAAGAATCTCTTAGGTCAGAAAGTGTTAGCTTTACTTATAAAAATATAAAATGTATAACAAATTTCCCTTTGTTATAAAATTTGAGAAATTAATTTTTTCAGTAAAGTAAAAGAATTTTTACTTCCAGTTTTTACATAAGAGTTTCCATAATAATTTATTATGAAGAAAAACTGAGCACGCTTAATAAACTGGATCAATTTCTCGAATGAGTTTCAAGATCAACTAATTTGATTTAATTATGAGAAGTTGAATTCCAAGATATGTTGTATTTAGCCTTTTAGGCCCGAACATGGTTTTATTAAGAATTATAACATTTTATTATTTTCACAATTTTTGTTATGAAATAAGTTACTTATTTGTGGGTTGTACTGTAAATTTTTTTTATAAGAACTACAAGTAAATCTATTAACCGTGTTATTATCATTTAAATGTGTTATTAAGCAACTATAATTGAAATTCCCGTAATTTTTATAACAATAAAAATAAAATAAACAAAAAAATTAACTATACTTATGTATAATAGAAGTTAAGAATACTGGCTTCTGGAATTTAGAATCAAAATAATAAATATTTTATTTAATTCTGTAATTAAATCAATTTACGATTTTATTTTTTATTTTTATTTAAGTGATGATAAATCCAGCATGACGATAGTATGTAATTAATTATAAAAGTAAACGGTAATTTATCTGCTATAAACTAGAGCTATAAATTAAGTTTTCAAACTAATTAAAAGACTCCGCTGAAATTATTAAATTTTTAAATCAACGCTTTTACGTTAACAATGAAAATAATCAATAGTTTAGTTTAGTTTATAATAGATAAATTACGGTTTATTTTTATAATTAATTACATACTATCGTCATGCTGAATTTATTGTGTTGTTTTTTATAGAATTTCATTTTTAGAAAATTATTTTTCTTATACCTATATGTAGATAATTTGCTATACGATAAGTAAGCCGATAGGTTCAGCTCAATCTAAAATATATGTAAAATACGTTTCTCTTTAAATTAACGTTACGAATAAAAATAAAAGACAAATTGTTTTCAAAATTATTTATTTGCCTATATGCCACTCTTATCGCAACTTAACCTAATATCTTGAAATATAAACTTACCCTTTTTCAGATCTTTATGAATATTAAAAGTGATCTCACAATAAGGTAAACAGAAGACGACAGTAAGTAAGACAGAATGTAAACGAACGGTTTTTAAAAGCGCACATTTTCAAAAGATAATACAAACTGTTTAGAATTGTGACATGCACCAAAATTTGCAAATTTCATACAAGAAAAAAATGTGAAAATAAGCACTTTTTTGCAATTTTGAGGGCCGGTAAGTCCGCAACCCTATATAACTAAGAAAACCCGTAAACGCACGTAAAAATATATTACTAAAGCTTTAATTTTTATGTCTTGCCAAAGAAAAATTTGTACAGGTGCCTAAGGTACAGGTGTTTAAATGTAGCAAATTTTCAATTTTTGAGCCCAAGAACACAGGAACAAACAGGAGGTGCTCTAAAAAGATTTTCTGAGAAAACTTATATTAATTCTAAAAGTTGTTTTTTACCTCAATATTTCAAGCCCCTATCTAAAAGCGTGCCGGAGTTATAAAGGCAGAAAAATCCTAAAAAAATTAGGTTTTCACATAACATTCAGATATATAAATACTAAATTTAAATACTAAATTAAAAAAACTTGTATAAATTTGATAATGATTTACAAATGAAAAAAATCCTGTCGAATTGCGTTTTCAGATTGAAAAAATGTTAAGAAGAAGAACATGAGATATATACGCATTTTAAAAATAGGGCTTTTTCAAAGTTGAAAGGGTTGCAGCTCCGTAATGAATGGGGCTACCATGAAAAAGTTCTACAAAATTAATTTTTTTATGAGATCTACCCATGGCTAAAATGTTTTTTCTCTGTCTTTAACAGTGTAGAAGTTTTGTAAACAGATGGACGGGACGAACAGACGAACGGATATAGTAAAACTAACTAATAGGCAAATTTTTTTCAAAATTTTTTTGGAAATGTGTTAAAAAGAAGAAAAATACATTTCTATCCGTATTTAATTGTACCTATGTATATTATAATTATAATAAATATTGTTTTCTGTTTAGACCTCAACAGACGCCATATTTTATAATGTCTACTATGAAACAATATCCGGTACTAAATTTTTTTTTTTCTATTTTTTAACAACGATAAATAAATAATTCATGCACAATCGATATTAAATTTTTCAAATAAATCCATAAATAAATCATTTACAAAAATAAAATTTATTTGGTTCAAAATTAAATTAACTTCATCATCTTTAAAGAACATCTAAAATTCTTCACTTCCATGTAAATACATACACACACAATTTAGTAAAGTTACATGGACCACAAAAATATTATTTTTAAAGTGTAGATAATTTTTATCCAATTTATTCATAGTAGAATATTAGAGTAATTTTATATCCAAATAGGTTCCAGCTCGAAGCTTTAAATTAGCTGGGAAGAAATAAGAAAAGCAAAAAAAAAAAAAAAAATGTAATAGACGCAGCAATTTAAAATAATATACAACCGAGAAAAAACTAAACATAATAATGAAAGACCAAAATGATGAAAATGGATAAAGAAAAAGAATACCAGATAAAAAAAAAAAGAAAAATACAAATCTTTTTTTATTTTTTCTTGTTTATTTTTAAGCTACCATTAACAACAGAATATAGTGTACTATTATATTTATATATGTATCTGAATGTATATGCATAGACACTTTAATAGATAATTGTAAACCGAAACACTATGCATAGTTCTAGTAGTAGTATAATAGTACATTCACTATTATACACAGTACACACTATAATATCAAACCAATTCGTTCATTCATTTATTTTTTCTCTTCATAAAATCATAATCATAATATAAATATTATCCACACCAAAAAAAATAAAATCCAACCAAATCCAAATCTGCTCACCATAGTCACACAAAATGATATTCATGAGATTTAAATTTTTCAGTTTACCATTTCAAGTCGGATCGATCACTACGGAACGTGTTGTTTCTTTGTTATCAGTCTCTACTCTCTTTGTACATATTATAACAAATTTACTAAAAAAAAAAACAGATCGTTTTCGTATTCGCGTATTGTCAATTGATTTGGTTTTATATTCATTTCAATTCTATTTTTTTTTTTTTTTTTTTTTGTTTGTTACCTCTGCGCTTTTATTTTATTTTTCCTTTTTGGTTATTTAAAATATATCTCCCCATTTTTTGTTTTTTTTTTTTTGCCGTTTGTTGCTATTTTTTTTATGTGAGTTCTGCGAAATAATACACTACCGTACCAAGTGAACCAACTGACTCTGTGTTTGTTTTCTTTTTTTTGTTTTTTCGTTTTTTGTTATTTTGTTTTTGGATTTTTAAATTGGTGTATTTTTCAATATGGTACACCATAGGAAAACCTCTGTGTTTATTGTACATACAAGTTCAGTTTTGATTCAAAGAGCCAAACGAATAGTGATCAAATCAGTTGGTCGGATCGGTTGATTGGATATTCGTTTACAGAATATTTGCTCGACTACTAAAACAATATAAAAAAGAAAAAAACTAAAAAAATTTAACACTGCATGTTATTTAATAAAAACGAAAAAAGAAGTTAAATAATGAAATAAAAGAACCTTGAAAGAGGGTTGGGCGCGGTACACAAGAAACTAAAAAAAAAAGCATAAATATATAAAACAAGACATGAAATGCTATAAAAAAAAGATGTTATCATTTTAAATTTAAAACAAAAAAAAAGAAAAATAAGACAAGAAATATAATAAACATAAACTATAGTGTTCTTAACAAGCAAAAATGTGAATACTACTAAATTGATAAATACAATATATAAAAAAAAAAAAAAAACATTGAATTTATTTTGAAATAAATTTAAAGTAATAAAAATACCATATATACCATACCATACCATAATATAATAACAAATAAAAATTTTTAAAAAATAAAATAAATACAAAATAAATTGGAATACATAATAATAATATCGTCCCCAATACAAGAATTGTGTTTTAAATCTTCAGATAAAATTCAGTGAGATCAACAAAATGATCGTGTTAAAATAATAATTTTGTTTATTATATTTTTTTTCATCTTATTGGGGTTAATTTTTTTACAAAATTTTATGATACAGCTACATACCTATATATGTACCTATATTTTTTTTTTTTAATTTTATGAAGGTGATATTTTCAGTAATTTTTATTAACTATCTTTGTATTTAAAATTAAATTTAAATTAAAAAAAAAAATTATAAAAAAAAGAAAATGGAAATAAAAAGATCATTACATAAAATGTGAAATTAAATTAAAAATTAATTAAATTTATAAAAAAAAATAAGAATTAAATATTAAATTAAAAGTTATGTTTATAATTAAAAAAAAAAAAAAAAACAAAATTAATTATAATTATTTTTAAGTGATTTTTTTTTTTTAATACCTTTAATGATCATTTTAATTAATTTTACAATTAACAGAATATACCTATAAAATAATACTAAAAACAAAAAAAAAACCTTTCTGTAATTTATAATAATATCATTCTAATTATGATTTTAAATGTTAATTTTAATTTAATGATTAAAAACGAAAAAAAAAAGATAAAAACAAATATTAAAATAGGTATTTAATTTTATTTATATACAAATGCAATAATAATTATGTTTACGCAATGGTTTTAAAATTAAATTGAAATGATAAAAAAAAAAAATAATAAGTAAAATATAGTTAATGATCTTTTAACATTACATGATCATTACAGCAAACCATGTTAATTTTTTTTTTTGTACATTTGAAAAAAAAAAAACATTTAATAACCGTAACATGACGTTAAAAGTTAAAACCTAAAGTATAATGACCTTTTGTTTTTCATTCAATATATTTTTACTTTTTGTTTTTGTATATCAGCTATTATAGATAGATTTTAAACTAGGTTTAGTTTCCATTTTAAGAATAGGTATTCAATAATTGTTTCAATCCGGTTAAATCCATTTGTTTAGATAGTTTTTATTAGGAAGTAACAAAAAATAACTTTATTGTTAGTTATTTTTCTTAAACTGTTAACAGTAATTATCAATTGAATTACATACATATATCTACCTATTATATATATATATATATGCAATGTACATATTATGATTATATCGAAAATATGGATGCTATTAAAAACTCAACTTACTGAATTATATGTATGAACTCTTAACATTTAAGTAGAAATTAGATTTTACATGCCTTTAATATCGATTTTGCATATCTTTAAAAATAAATCCCTAAGTATCTAATTAAAAAAAACAAAAAACCTTTTGTAGGCGACCGCCATTTTATTTCAATATTTTTTTTAAATAATATTATTAATATAATTACGTATTATTTATGACTATTGATAGTAATCAAACGTTGTATTATTTTAGACTTATTCGATTATTATATAGAATTTATATCAATCTAAAAACTGTTATCTAAATAATTATCGTTTTTTATTTTTAACACGTTAAGTCTCATGCTGACCGGTCAACATAAAAAAAAATTGCGTTAAGTCTGACAAGTGTCACCCAAAATCCCGTGCTCACAGGTGAACTTCAAAATAAATCTGCGTTAAGTCCCAATGTATCACTGGTGACTTTTAAAGGTAAAAAGATTAGAGGTTAATAAGTACATTAAATTGATTCGGGATTCGGCAATCCGCTATTTGCACTGGCAATACACTTGAGACTTAATGCAAGTTTATTTTTATGTTCACCGATGAGCACGAAATTTTGAATCCATTTGACTCATGTTCATCTATGATACACGTGGGTCTCATCGTGTTAATAAAGGTTAGTTATAAATAACATAAGAATTACCCATATCATTAAAAAGATGACGTAATTTTATTTTGTTGTTTTCCATTTGCATTCTAATATTACCAATACCAAAACCTTACCTTATGAAATTTTTATCTTAGTTACATTGTTTTTCGTTAAATTTTTTAACCTTGTTGAAAAGTTTTTCTTACACTTACATATTTATGTACAAAACACTTGTAAATGACCTTAACTCTTTACCAAGTCATAATTATAAAACTAATCAAATTTGTGTAATTCAATAGATACCTATCTATTTAATTTTATTTTTTTGTTTTTACTATACTCATATTGAATTATACTTAATTTTAAAATAAAATTTGTAATAATTCGCAGTTAAACTTTTGAATTTTAAATGAGAATGTCAGTTATATCTCTAAAATAAAACCAATTTTTTTCTTAAAATTCATATAACTGAATGTTTTCCTGTCAACAATTAAAATAAAAAAAAAATTGTTTCAAAAATGTTAGTACATACCTATTCCAATTTTTATTTTTTTTTATTTTTAATTATGTATGTATATAAATTATTTAAAATTTCATGACATTTTAACCCTTCAGTACTTGCGTACGGGCAATTTCGACTTAAATCTATTTTACAAGTCAATAACTTTTTTTACTTAAGCATAATGCTGCTCTTCATTTTGTCAATAGCTTAGTTTTAATATTTTCTGAAACAATGGGTCAAATACATAAAACTGATCTTGAACTCAAATCTCACTCTTTCAAATAAAATCTATACCTGAACTTGTACTTTTTGTTTGAAAAAGTGTGGTTTGAGTTCAAGCTCAATTTTATGCTTTTGAACTAATAACTGTCATTTTCTTGTTGATTTTTTCAAAACATTTTTCATATTTGTTAAATAAATTTAAATATAATATGTAAATAAATTTTATAAAAAAAAAACTTATAGGTATTATCTATCAGAAAAAAAAATATTCAATTGACATCTTATATTATTAACGCACATTTACATTTATGTATGTTTGTATTTTTAAGTTTGAGTCAATATGACCCAAGGTGAGTACTTATGTATATAAAAAAAAAAAATTGCGCAAGTACTGTAGGGTTAATATACATGTATACATATATATATGTATATATACCTATCTTTATTATTAAAATACCCTTCTCAAATTAAATTTTTTTTTTTTGTTTTTTTTTTACTGACAACCTGTCTTTCATAACACTAAAAATGGATATTAACGGATGATATTTTTGACCAAATTAGCTTTTTAATATTTTTCTACCTATCAAAACTTTTAAAAATACATGGCCGCCATATATTGGTAAAATTAAGGTAAAAAAACAAAAATGATAGGTAAATATACATATGTATATGTATGTACATATGTACATACAGTATATACATATATTAAGTATGAAAATTCTAAAATAACATGAAAAGCCAACAATATTTAATAATAAATATTATCCAATTTTAAAATTTTGACAGTGTTATAAAAAATAATTTTTATATACATATTTATTCATTATACATACATTGTATGTAAGTCATACACACCATACAAAAAAATAACAGGAAAGATCAAATTTAAAAAAAAAATAATAATTTTATAAAACATGTTTGAACTTGACTTTTTTTTTTTCAATATGTATTTGCATGACTGTATCATATCATCTGTGTCTTTTACTTATCTAAATCATTCATGTAGAATCTTTTTTTTTTTTTTTTAATTTAAAGAAAAATTTAATTATATATATTTACATACATATGTAAGTATGTATGTACATACAATATGTACATAATTAAATAATAAAAGAAAGATTAAAATATCACTCTTTTGTAAATATTATCATTAGGTAGGTATTTATTTAAATTAACAATATTAACTTATCACCTTTTAATTTTAAATACATATTGCATATTGCTATTCCACCAACTGTTAATTATTCTTTAAATATTATTTTAAAAGTTCAATTCAATTTTAAACAATAATAAATATAATATCCGTATTACTGGTATTTATATCTAAAAAGGTTTTTTTGTTTTCTTAGAATATTTTCCCGGAATGGCAATAAAAATGTTATCTTTATAAACAGTATGAGTAGTTTTACTTTATTTGTATAATAAACCTCCCCATGTATAGTTAATTTAAAAATACAATATGTATTGTAACTAAAAAAGGAATATAAAATTATTTTGAAAAGTCTTTATTTTCTGAATTTTCTACTTTATTACCAATTAAAGGTTACTTATAAAAACTATATGTATGTAATGTATGTAATTTAATTTTTAATCTGTGAAAAGAAAAAAAAAAAAATAACTCTTTAATCCTGTTCACGTTTTTTAAATTTTCTTTGTTTCTCTTTTAAATCAAGAAATTAAAAATCAAGATTTTCTAGATTTTCTAAAAAAACAAAAAAAATATAACTTTGAGTATACAATGTATTATAAGTACTTATATAAACACAATATCGACCGAGGTTCATTTATTTTTCATTTTGATGTAATTGTACTATTTTGGTAGAATAATACTACATAATGGGACGAATAAATAAAACTAAATGTGAACTCTATTCTCGCCTTTTCAAACAAAAAACTGTAAATTCAAGTGTAGGTTTTTTTGAAAAAGTTAAATTTGAGTTCAAGCTAAGTTGTATGCATTCGGCTTAATGTGTCGAAGGCATACTAAGTGTGAATTTTAATCTCACCTTTTCAAACAAAAAACTGTAAATTCAAGTGTAGGTTTTTTTTTGAAAAAGTTAAATTTGAGTTCAAGCTCGATTTTATGCATTCGATCCAATATGTATATATGTAGGTATATTATTACATCCTTCATTTTTACATTCAACTTTAAAAACTCAATTTTCGTTCCATCTTTAATTCTTAATATCCAACAAGATATTAAATCAAATTATTATTTCTGAGAAAAATTTTGACATTTGAACATTGTTGCAAATTAAAGGGATAAACATTACAAGTCCACTTATAATAAACACTTTGTATATGCGGACAAGTACATGCTTTTTATCAAAAAATCAAAAAAAAAATTATCAAAGAGTTAAAAAAGTAATAAAAACGATTTGTTGGAATTTTATTTTATTTTAATTTATTTTTATTTTTTATTAGTTGTTTTTACCATCATCTGTCTAATTAATTAATTACACGATGATTTTTATTGCTACATTAATGACTTTATGTGTATCTTAAAAAAAAAAAAAAAAAGGAAAAAAAAACATCAAAAAGTGTTGCTTAAATATAGCAACAATATATTTATAGCGTTTCTTTAATCATTTAAAAATAAAAGAAACAAGAAAACTGATATGTATTTACATAATAACAGTGTTTTTTTTTTTTAATTTTTCTTTTGATTTTTCTTTTTGTACATTCAATAATTATAATTTTAATCGAACGGTTCTAAAACCAATAAAGGTAAAAGAAAAAAGGAAAAATAAACAATAACAAAACCGCATTAATTAGCTAATTTTATCGGCTTTAAAGAGGACAAAAGAACTAAAGATTAAAGAATAGAAAAAAAAAAAGTACAGTTGATTTGCGCAAATTTGGAACATAAAACAGTAACAAGATAATACAAAAAAGAAATAACAGTTTAAACAAAAGAAACAGATGATCAATACCTTATTAATACATTTAACTTCTATTTTAGTTTAATTTTTAGGTTAAGGCTACAGTTATAGCTTTCATTGAAATGCTTCCGGAAAATGTTTATTTTCAATTTTTTTTTTTGCAGCAAAGACATATAAAATTTAACAAAAGTGTTGATTTAATGATTTAATAGTTTCTAAAGAATAAATTCAGCTACGAATTTTTAAATTTTAAGTTAAAATATTTAAAAAAAATTAAGTTTATGATTTTCCGGATTAGTAATTATTTTCCTGAACAACTGATCAGTAATTTTGAATAATGAAATAAAATTGTTCCAATGAAATATGTTTTATTTCTTTCCATTTTAGTTTGTCATTGAAAAAAATTCTGATGCAATTCTTGACATACACATTTCATTATGATTTTGTATTTCAATCAGTTTACACTTAGATTTTATTTTTTTTTTAATAATTTTTAATAATTTTTTTTTATTCTTTATTATTTAGTACCATTTTTTATCAATAATGAATAAATAAATTAAAATAATAAAACTTTATTTTTCCAACATCGAAATAACGTTGACAACATTTTAAATTATTTTTATTTTTATTTTGGCTTTCAGTATTGTCATTTACCATTTGATAGATAATTTTACTGACAGTTTTCTCTGATTGATATAATCGCCTATATACGGAAAAAAATGTAAGTTTCTAAATGAAAAGTTTTTTTCCGTATGAATTTCAATGAAAGCTATAACTGGCGCCTAAGTAAAATGAAGTGTCTTTTTTATATACTTAAAAGGTATGTCAATAATAACGAAAACATTGAAAATCAACTACAACTATTTGTTTTTTTTTTTTTTAAAGAAAATCATATCTTAAACCTATATATATATGTAATGCACTTAAAAGTTTACATAAGTAATCACTAATCTGTACTTCCATTTTACTTTACTACATTATATTTAATGTCTAAATATATGCTGTCAAGCTGTTATCATAGATTAGTAAATTATTTATTCAATTTGAATTGAAACAAAATCCTAAATTGAAAAAAAATTTCAATAAAACTATAAATGGGGGGGCCCCGTTTTTAAAACCAAGGATTATTAAAAGATGATAATATGTCCCGCAGACTTGGAAAAAATTTAAACTTATTTTTTGTACTCATTGAATAAATGCTGTTTAATCTTAACTTTTCAAAAAAAAAAAAAAAAAAAAAAGCATAAGAAAAAGAAACCGTATTTAGCTTAGCGTAGCTTAAAAAAAACTGAAATGAATAAATTTAATTTAACATTAAAAACAACTAATCAGTTTGATAATACTTAAATTTTTGATTAACCCAAAAGAGATTAAAGAGAAAAAAAAAAGAAAATCAAAGCAAATTATTATTATCTTTTGGATTTTCTTATTTTTTTTTTTGTTTTTTTTTTTGTTGTACAAAAACCGCAACCAATTTGTTGTTTTTTTACATTTTTTCTTTCAATAATTAAAATAAATCTTATGCAAAAAAGCATAAAAAACTTATTTTGAACGGAATTAAAGAGAAATTTTTTTATTTTTTTTTTAATTCGATTAACATAACATAACATTTAAAAAATTTCTTTTTTTTTAATTCAATTTTTTTTTTTATTTTAGACCGTTTTTAAAAATTTTATTTTTATTATTTTATTTTTTTTTTTTTTATTATTTTTAAATATTGAAATGAGTATTAGTTGGTAATTTTAAAGGTGCGCCTTGTTAAAATAAATTTAAAATGACAGGTATATTATAATATATTTTCATCAATAATAAATAATAACTATGTAGGCACATTCATAATTTTTAAATAAAGATATTGAGATTTTATTTATTTTATAAACTGAATAATCATATTTGAGATTACTTCAATTTAAACGACTTCAATTTGTAAATCGATATTTTGTTATTTTTAATATTTATATTTTTGAATGGTTAAATTTATCTAATTTTTTAAGTATTTTTTTTTTTTTCTTTCTTAAATAAATAATAAATATTTCATTTTTTAATATATTTGATCCATTTGTTTTTTGGGAAATTTAGGAAATGTTATTTCTGATCCATTTGTTTTTTGGGAAATGTTAGTGCTGGAATGTCTTTCACGAAAAACAGACAGTATGTATTTTGAGTGTAAAATACTTTCAAAGTATTAAACTTAATTAGATATCATACTTAAAATATACAAATTTTATATCACATTTTAAAGTACTTAACTTTTATTTTTTAATATACAAAATAGCTTAAAAGCTAACGATTTTATTTTTTACATATTTAATTTAAGCGGGACCTTGGTGGTCTGCCTAGTGGGCAAGAGCGTATAAAATACGTTGTAAACACCAAGGTAGTGTAAGTTCGAATCCCACACATGTCGTAAGAGTTATTTTCCCTTACAGCCACAGGAAAAGCAAGTGTAAAAAAATTTAAGCCTAAAATTTAACCAGTATAAAAAAAAAAACTTTAAGTCTATTATACTGGTCATTTTATGGCAATTTGTTCTAAATATTTAATATTTATTATTGATCTTATCCTATTATTTATTATATTTTCAAATTTACATTAAATTTCTTTTTATAATTAAAAATGTTCAAAAAATTTTAGTTGCTTTTTAATAAAATTTTATAAAGTTTACTCTTAATCATATAAGTATAAATGCAGTGTTTTTTGAAGTATAATAAAAAGTACCAAATATTGAATTTTATATAAAAGAGTAATTAAATAGCCAAAAATAAAATAAATACTAAAATATCTTATAATATATAATTAATTAGTATAATATAATTAAATAAAAATATGTATATAATATATCATATAAATTATATAATTAATATCATATTGTGTAATATATATTGTAATATATATAATAAAATAATTCTTGTATAAAATAATAGATGGCGTAGAAATGATTATTTAAAACATAAAAAGCATATTTGTTTTTTATAAAAAATAGAAAATTTTAATGAATACTTAACTACATATTAAAAATACATTTTAAAATTTATTATTTTCTTTTAGATACAATTTATAGATATATTTTCATATTTTATTCACAAATATTAAAATAAAATTTGTATATTATGATACTTACCATCAATTTTTATAATTTTATATTTTATGATATGTAAAATTACAAATACATAATTTTTGAAATTAATTTCAAATATTCAATGCAATAATTTATTATTATATTAGTACATAATAAATATTTATTATGTACTATAAATATTAATACATATTGTATAATAGATAAAGTTTCCTGACACGAATCAAATAATAATGGCATATTATTCGCAAATGTATAAAGTATTTGTTTTTTTTTTTTTTTTCATTTTAACAGATAGTCAAAAAAAAAAAAAAGAGGAAAAAAAATTTTTAAAAGTCATCGAGTGTTTAAGTTTATTATTGGTTTTTAAATGCTGTATGTATGTCTCAAAGTCTGTTCTTTTCAAACTTCTGTTAGCCTAAGTATAATAATTCTTAGTTGCTGCTAATAAATGCATGCAGTTTTAAAAATATATTTTGAAAAAAATTTAAATTTTTTTCATTAAATTTTTATTTTTACAAATGTTGTTACTTAATCTATAAAAATGTTTAAAAGAAAGGTTTTACTTGTAACTAGAGTTAAACATTTTAAATGTATCGCAATTTCTTTATGTTAAATTATATATCTGAACATTTTTATTTTTTCTTTTTTATGTAAATATTATTAACGTTATAATTAGTATCTAATAAAATTATTTTGTCATAATCAATTTTAAATCTTTGATATGTAATCTTTTATTTAACTTAATTTAGCCTAACGTAACCTTACCAAATTTATCCCACTTTACAAATATTGTTTAAACAAAATTTATAAATAATGTTGGTCATCCATTACTTTTTACTCATTAATTTGTCTATACCAGTTATATAGATATGTTTTATTTTAAATAAATATCTATTGACCCCGAAAGCCAGGGTCTTTTTAATGTATTTCTTATTATGGTAGAATATATAAGAAAGTAAACCATTTTCTGGATTTTTCAATGCTGTGTTTTTATAAAATTATCAACTCTTATGATTTTTGCTTTCTTGTACAAGTATTTGTAAGAGTAAAAATGCTTATAGTTGGATTCAGGCTTACAATGTTTATTAATACATACAAGCTCTTATACACTATATTTTTCGAGCTTGAAAAGTTTTTCTATTAAATTTGTGCGCTAATATTAATGCAAGTGTATACGCCATTTTAATGTTTGGTAGTAAAATATTTAAAATCTGTCGCTTATATTTTTATTATAGAACAACTGTTTTAGCTGTCATAAAATACTTGTTATCTTTACTAATTAAATTATATATTTTATATGCACGATGTAGTTCGAGTTGTGATGTAATTTAATCCGGGAGATAGTTCTAAAAAAGAAATAAAATAAATTATTTTCTAATAATTTGCATATATGTAGGCGTTGTATATTTTTATGTATGTAAGTATACATCGATAAAAGTTGTAAATATTTAATCCTATATGAAATCCTATAAAAAACGTATTGGAATCAATGTATTGACAATAAAATCATTTTTGAAATTATAAAATATCATAAGCTTAAAATTAAAATAATATTTAATAAAATGCTTTATAAGTGCAAGCATTTTTTAGTAATTAAGTAACATTTCTTAAAGAGTTACTCAATATCTTTAATTAAAGTTATTTCTCGAAAAAAAATCAACTGAATTTCTTTTATATTTAGAATAAAAGATATTATTAGGAGTTTCTAAATAAGGTAATTCAAAATAATGACTTGAAATGAGCTGGTAGTATATGAAAATAAATAAGTACTAAACTAAAATGTGGCGTGTTTTTTAAAAAATACAACATTTTTTAAATTGTCTACAATTGCATTATTGTAAAATAACCACAAAGTATAATTTGCTATGAATTTTTATTAAAAATTTTTACACGTATTCTATCAATAAAAATTAATTTCTGTTTTTTATTTTTTGCATTTTTTCCACTGTCTTTTCCTAACATCTAACAACGATCTAATTGCGTACATTATTGCGAAAATGAAAATTGGAAAAATAAAGAAATCAATTGGAAGAAAAAAAAACTTGAACCTGAATTTCAAGATTTTCTGTACAATTTTTCTGTTTTGGGTTTTCTTCTATTCATTTATTTTTTTTTTAATTTTCTATGCGTGAGAAAAATTTTCATTTTTTTTTTTCATATTGTCAATTTAAAAAAAAAATAAAAAAAAATGTTTTACAATTTTTGTTCCTTTCCATAAATAAACAGACAATATTGTGTACGCATAATTGTCAAATGTGTTCATTGTCGAAAAGAAAAAGGAACCTAAATTGTATGAAATTATACTTTGACTATATAAAGTTAAAGTGAAAAGATCTTTAAATTGAACTGCTTATCAAATTTAAGCTCCAGGGGAATTATGAACTTTTTTTTATGAAATTGAATGCGTTCATTACATAAATCTCTAATTAAAAGTTTATCTCTTAACTACAATTGAATCTGTTTTTTCAGTGCCATATAATTAGGTAAACAATTTGAACACACTTGAGGTCTATAACGTATAATAAATAAAGATACAATCTTATTAGACCATATTACTAGTGAGTTCGCTACAAAGTGACAAAAGTGAAAAGTTATAGCTTAGAAATTCGAAACTTACCTGAAGAATATTTTATGTCGATATAGAAAATGAAAAAAAAAATCATATTGTTTTCAAATGTTGAATTAAGAAAGGTCAGTCTAAACAAATAAAATTTTATCATTTATTATAACTTAAATAAATAAAACACACATTTTAGGCTTTGAATAACGTTTTTTTTTTTAATAAAAAATTAGAAAATAAATAAAATTGATATTACCAAATTGAGTTGTATAAAATATATTTTAATATACATAATTGAAAAAGTCATTTATAACCTAAAAAAAAATTTTTTATTGATTTTGTATATTTATCAAGAGGTTCAATAAAAAATTCATTTTTTTTGCCTAAAGAATTTTAAATGAATTTTATTTTATAAAATATTTTGACATTTTATATGTATAGCTATAACTTGTATACGTGATTTTCAAATTTTTTGAAATTCTACCAATTACTACAAAATTCTACAAAATTCTAATATTGTGGATATGTAGTAGGTATTTTTTCTGTTACTGATTTTAGTAATTATTCTTCAAGTTATTTAATCACTTTTTATATCTAACTGTATTCTAGACTTTTAAATTTAATTTAATTCAAAAATACAGTTAATATTACCTATATCATTTGAAACGTTGTCATTGTTAGCATTATTTTCATTACCCTTTACCTTTAGAATTTTTTTTATGTATTTTTCCCTTAGGGAGTTGGGAATGTTGCAAACACACGAAGAATACCCTCTTGGTAGTGTCAGATTCTTACTGACTAAACTCACCCTTTCTTTAACGAAATAATTCGGTTGTTGCACGTGCTGTGTGGCACGTAGCGCCATCTTGTTGGAACCAGATGTTTTCAAGATCAACTTCTTCCAATTTCGGCCATAAATAGTTGGTTATCATCCATCTATACCGCTCTCCATTGACAGTAATGGTGTTACCAGCTTCATTTCGAAAGAAGTACGGACTGATGATTCCACCAGACCAAAAACCACACCAAACTGACAATTAGTATGAATGTAATGGTTGTTCATGAATAATTTGTGGATTTTCTTCGCACGAGAATCGACAGTTTTGTTTATTTACCGCACCACTCAGATGAAAGTGAGCCTCATCGGAGAAGATGATTTTCTTAAAAAAATTTAATAATTTGTAAACGTTTTTCTTGCGTATATATCTCTCCATGATGAAATTGTAAACATTACTGAATACAATGAAAAAAAAAAGACAGATCACGTCACGACATACTACAAATGGCCGAAACGTCACTTAGAAATCATATCACTCAAATTGGAAAACCCTATAGATCTCTTTCTTATAAAAGAATTAATAAAGAAAAAGCTAGTTACATAATTATCAAATATATAAAATTACCAACAAAAAAAAAAATTGTAATTTTTACAGGATATTAAAAAATAGTAATGTTACATTTTTTTTTTTTTATTATTATTATCTGTAATTTTTCACCCGGAAATTTAATAAATTAATTTTGTTACTATGTTTTTTTTTTTATTCAAAATATACCTAATTAAATTCAATCAAAAATTTCTCTTTTTTACTTTTATACATCCATATTTCCATATATATCACATTCTGTATTGATCAAATCTTTTTTACTTGATTAAAAACGGAAATGTTAGTTAGTATGTATTTCAATTAATTCAGATTTTATTATGAAAATTTTATTATTTTAATCTCATATAAAAAATATATAAAATGTTTTGATATTGAAAATGTAATTTTTTCAATTTTGTTTTTTTATTTTTTATGATCTTTATGATTCTGTATAGTATTAATATGTTGAAAAGAGAATGTGTAAAGATAAACAAATATTTTAAATATAAAATTAATGGTTACTTTAATTACCTAATAAATCCTATTTCTAAAATTTCAAGTTCCGTCCTATAGAGCAAAATAAAAAAAATTGTAACATTACTGAAATAACGGAATAACTGTAATACCTAACCCAGTTTTTTGAAACATTTTAATTGGGCATCAGAAATAACTTTTCTAGAAAATAAATTTTTTGTTTTTAAAAATTCATCAAATCAAACCTATATTACCTATACATATATACAATTTTTTCTACACAAAAAATAAAATAATTTTCATTATTTAAAAAAAATATCAATTTTAAAAGATAATTATTTATTAAAAGAATTTTAAGGTTTTTTTCCCTCCCCTTAATTTGAAAATTATGTATATGGAAATTATTATTATATCATATTATATTTATGTGTTTGGTTATATATTAGATTGAATATAAGGAAAATATATTATCTATCATAGTCAATGTATATTTTTATTTATGTATTTTTTATTTTTCCAGGAAAAAACAAATTGTTCTCAATATATTTTAGTCTATTTTTAATACGGATAGGTCAAATTATTTAATTTACAAAATGATATAATATAAATGTTTTTTTTCTTCTCTATTCCTCTGTTGCTCTACATTTAAAAAAATCATTGAAATAAATTTATTTTAATATCATTTGAAGAAAAATGTTGATACTTATATGTGAAATAAGGACTAGGACATTAGGTATACTTACATAATACATTTTTAAGTTATTAATTATTTTTGTACTATTGTTGGAATTTTTTAAGGATAGAAATAAAATCATACAAAAATATATTAAATTTTTTTTTATAATTAAATATTAAAATTCAATTGAAATTTCAGAAAATTCAGCTGGTACTGTAAATTGTAAATTGAAACCATTTTTGTAATTTCAAGTTGTACAAATTCAATTTTAATTAGACAACGTAAAACAAAAA
Source organism: Poecilobothrus nobilitatus (assembly GCA_947095535.1). Lineage (NCBI taxonomy): Eukaryota > Metazoa > Arthropoda > Insecta > Diptera > Dolichopodidae > Poecilobothrus > Poecilobothrus nobilitatus. Next base: position 236,441,559 of record OX352773.1, on the reverse strand, counting down.
AAAAACAGCATAGGTATAACATTTCACTATGTCATTTATTATTTAGTTTCAGTTTCTGGAATCATTAGCCGTCAATTACTCGACTGTAGCTATTGTACTTAAGACTATGAAACGCAATTATTTTCAAATAGTATCAAACTTTTTAATTAGTTGTGTATAGTTTCTGTGATATAAGCCAATTAAATTAAGATTTAAAAAAGTGCATTATCTCCTCCCTCCTTCAGAACAATTTTTTGTCCGTTTTGATCAATGATCAAAAGACAAAACTCAAATGAGAACTGAAATGTCAGAAAGTTAAAAATGAACAATTTCTGCCCTTTTAAACTATTTGGATAAACTAAAATAGAATAATTATTAAAATAAAAATATTGTGATTTCGATAAAAATAATTTGAATATCTTTATTTCATGCCTTTCCAAAATTTTCAAATTTATTTTGAAGTCTCTTCTATCACTCTCCAAATGTTTTTCCATTTTTTTATACTTCTATTATTTTTTTCAGTCCAAAATTAAAAATCGAAGTGTCAAATTATCAATAATTTCATTCAATTGCAAACTCAAATGAATTTTAGAGAATTTAATTCTAAAATTAAAAATGTCATTTGATATTTCTCAAATGAATTTCTCAAAGAAAAAATTATTTTTATTAATATATATGAAGTAGGGGTTTGAACTCGAGACGAAATTTGAATAAAATGCGGGTGTTTTAACTACTACACTTTTGGCTGAATATCTTGTATTATATTCAATTTTATAAGTAATCGTAAAAATCTCAAACATTACTTACTGGATATTTTTTTAATCAAAATGTTTTTTTTTTTTTTTAAATAATTTAATAAAAAGTAATTAAGCATTTGTACTTTATTCGAATAACAAAAAAAAAATATTGAATGGACAGTCAAATTTCTCTATACAAAAATAAAAATGAATTGATTATAATAAACCCCATTTCTGTTATTCACTTAAAAAAAAAAATTCAACTTAATTATTATTAATAATTAATTTCATTCATTAAAACCAAAAAAAAAAAAAATGTAATAATATTACAAAACACTATTAAATTTAATCTCTATGATGTTATTTAACTAAAAACTTTAAATTATTTTAATGCAAATTAAATCCCAAAATAAAAAAAAAAATGTTTTTTTTAGTATTGAAAACAAAAGAAAAAAACTTTTCAATGCAATAATGATTATTATACACAGTACTGTCTATACATTATATTGAAACCGGAGAAAACTATTTTAAAAATTGAAATATTTCCCGTCATCCTCGACATTGTCGTCGTAATATGTTAAAATATTTTATATAATAAATTACAAAATACAACAACAACAAAAATAAAAACAATAGAAAATGTATAGTTTTTTCCTGCCATACAAATTTATTAAAATACGTATAGGTATATTTTATTATTATTTTTTTTTTTTTTTATTAATACCGTCATATTATGTATATAAGTACAAATTGTACTACAGTCCTTTTTTATTATTTTCATTTTACATAATACAATTGTACTATAATTAAAAAAAAAAAAAAAAACAGATAAAAGTCATCACTAATAATAAAATACACAAGTTTTGTTTAGTTTTTTATAATTGTAGTTTAAACTTTAGAAAATTCTTCATTTAAATAGGAGTTGAATATTTGTATACCCCCTTTGTTTTTACACAGTAATGTACATACAAATATTGTATCTGTTATACGGAAAACTTTTAAAAAAGGAAAAGGTGGTGGGATTTTGGTTTTCCTTTCTCATACTGATATCTCTTTCTCTGTCTAAAAGTATTCGTCCATCTGATGTACAAAAACATTAAGATTGGTAAACCAGGGAATAAATTTACTTGTCATCAAATTATACTGTATGTTATGCATATTTTGTTATGTACCTATGTATTTAATTTTTTGTCTTATTTAGAATGCAATCAAAATTTTTTTACGAATTTTTAACTAAAAAATATAAAAACAAAAAGAACAAAGCAACATCAAGGTCATAAATTGAATACAAAAACGAAAAAAAAAAAAAAACGGGAAAATTATATGCTATAGGAAAAGATAATATTATGAATGTGTCTGGGCTGGATCTGAATGTACTTATATTTTATGTACATAAATACATATAAATAGCCTGTTGGACATTAATTTTTGTGGTTTCGCAGTAACTAAATTTATTCAGCATTAAATTTGAAAAAAAAAAAAAAAATTTTTTGTTTTTTTTTTGTAAAATAATACAAAATTTGTTTTAACTGCATATATATATGTATATATATGTATATGTATATTTTAAATATTATGAGAATACTGCATAAAAATTATTTTTACTATAATAAATAAATCACAATATGAATGAATTTTTATGATTCTTTTCTATTACGAGTAAAATAATTTACTGTTAAAAAAAATATAATAAATATAACTATAATAATCTTTTCTAAATGTATAGTTATTTTTAGTGCTTTTTCTTTAGTACATATTATAGGATATTAGTATGTACAATATTGTCTTTTATATTGTATTTTAAAAAAATTTTAATATAAATCCTAAAATAAAAATATAAAAGCTAATACAGATTCAAAATTATTAAAGTACTACAGATTTTTTTCACAAATTCGTTAACAATCCGAGGGATGACTTAACTTCCACATACATAAAATCCATGAAAATTGTGTCCTTTTAAATGGACTGAAGTTCCATGGAAGTAAATTTCATTTTTAAATGCACTTAAGTAATATAAAAAATAGAAACAAAAATTCCATGGAACTTATAATCAATTTGGTATGAAACGTTAAGTTCCATTGAAATTATCACCATTTTGTTTAAGTCATAAGTTTCATCCAAGGAAACAAAGTAAAATTTCAATTTAGTAAAATTTTTGGAAAAAGTCGGTGTTTATATGTATATGGGATATATATTTATATTATCAAGTATGCAATGTGGGTTTATGAAACTTTATCGAAAAAAAAGTCCTATGAATTTAAATTTTGCTGAAAAAAAATTGCGAATGCTACAAAATCAGAATTGCTTCTTTTTTCAAAATATAAATATATACATATATGTATAACTCGTATATGCTAAATTCTGAATTGGGATGGATTTTATCGTTGAATTCTTTAAACAAATTGTATAATCCTGATTTTACAACTTACTCTAAAATTTTCTATGGCAATTTTATTTGAGACATAATTTCCAACAAAAAAGTACAGAATTTATTTATTTATTTTTTTTTTTACGAGGGACAGTGGAAAACATCAAAAGTCACCCAAAGGAACTGCACGAGGTTCCTCTGAGTAGTGTTGGACTTTAACCAACTAAAACCACCCCCTTTAAAACCAAACTATAGGATTGGTCCTTTAATACATAATAATATAATGTACAGCTATTTGAGATTTAGCTTCCAACACAATGTAATCAGCACTTCCATGGAACTTAAGTTCATTTAGAAATTCATTAAAGATTACATTAATTCCATGTAAATTATGTCCAGAGGAAGTTAAGTCATCCTGCGAAAAATCAGTAAATATTTTAAAAAGAAAAAAAAAAGATTCTCTAACACGAATATTTATGATGAAATTTTAAAGTAGTTTTCTACTTAATTAAAGTTTATAATATTATGTATGTACTTTATAGTCATATTTTATACCAATTTAATACTAAAAACGCTTATTCAAGTACCATTATACCAACATTTCATTATTGTCTATGGTTTTATTAATTTCAAATTATTAACATTTATTATAATTATTTTGAATTTAACAAAATTTCTACCCTGTGAAAGATAATTATCATTCTTTTCAATACATATATATATGTATGTATTTCTAGGATTTGAACATTATTAGAAAATATTTTTGTACATAAATACATATTATTCTAATATTACCATTATAATTAATAGTATGAAAAAATGTTTCGATTAATAACACTAAAACAATTGCGGTATCTTTTGAAAAGAAAAAAAAATTTAATTTATTACTCAAAACAACAGAAAATTGGCAAAAAAAAAAAAAGATATACATACATATTATTTTTTTGTTAATAAAATTTAATTGATGACAATTTAGTGATTAAAATTGCGCATCGTTTAAGGCTAAATTTTAAAATAAATTCATTTTTATTTTAGCGTTTTCTTCTTTATTTTGTCACCCGCCCGTATGATACTTGATTTTTTTTTATTGGTTGAGTGTTTTAGAATTTGTGTGTAAATATAGCAAATTATTTTAATATCTAATAATAAATTATATTATATATTGATATAATAAAAACTATACGAATATCTTTAATTTATAAAAGACTTAAAAAAAAATCGTATTCTTTTAATGTATAAGCACGTCTACCATTAACATACCCTCATTTTACGTTTTTGAATATACAATTTTAATCAGCAAAAAACTTCTTATAGTCAACAATAATAACCATCAGCAATCATTTAATCAGTTATATATAACTTATAATATTATAATTAATAAAACATAATTTTTCAATTTGTATATAAAATAATTTTGTATAAAAATTATATACATTATTTTTTAATATAATCAAAAATGTGCTCACTCAATGAAGGTATGGGTTTTTTAACTGAAAAAGTTTTTGAAAAAAAAAATCAAAAAATAATTCCTTTTTTAATTTAAAAAAAAAATGTCAACGACAAAAATTTTTCGATTGGTTTTATACTTCGCAGATAAAATTTCATATAAGTATATAGAACTAATCGAAAATTTTAAACCAAAAGTTGTTGCAATATTACAAAATCTGCCTTCTGAAGAGTCCAAGTAATGTTGTAGTCGGACGAAACACTACCTAAAATTTTGATAATCAAAAATTTTCTCACTATTTAAAAAATTTAAAAATAAATTTGTTGCCTTTTTAATTTTGTAAATTTACTTTAAATGTTAAAGTTACTCAATCAATTATCAATTACTGTTCGTATATTTTTGTTTTGTTTTTTTTTTTTTTTTTTAAACAAAATATTGGAACTTTTAAAGCCTATACATACATGAGTTTAAATCAAAAATTTAAATAAGTATTACTTTATAATGTATTATTGATCTGGCCTTAAAAAGTCCTTTACTCCAGTTTTTTGTTCAGTTTTTTTTTTTTCTGGTTACAATCATTTCCATTTCCTTTGCTGTTTACCACGTTCGCATATTCAATTGAATATTATTGATAATTTCTCAAGTTAATTTATTATATTTTAGAAAAAAAATTTATATATTAAGTAATAGATCATATATTATTTATTGAGTAGGTCCTCCTCCTTATTACAAAAGATTTTAAATTTTCATATTAAATATAAATATTTCATAATACAATTTGCATTGTTCCATGATAATTCCAATTAAATTAAATCATTTTTAAGGTTACTCAAACCAACATTTTAAAAATATTTAAAAAAAAAAAAAAAAAAAAAAAAAACATTTTCAATTATTTTTCAACTGAATATTGTTAAAAAAGTTTAAAGCAGTTTCAAAAATAATATGAAAAGAGTTTTATCAACTTTTTATTACATTTTTTTTTAAAACCTGAAAGTTTTTGGACATGTGAAAATTTCAAAATAAGAAACAATCTGTAGAAAAAGAAAGAAAAAAAAATTCAATATTAACACATTAAAAAAGAAAAATGAAAATATTTTTCTTTTATTTTCCACGGAGGACCTAAATTTAAAAATAAACATTTTCTTGCATAAGTGGATAAGTATAGGTACTTTTTTTTTATTCTATACATAAATCTCACTTTTTTCTTATTATATAGTCAATGTACTATATCTTAAGTATCTATCTACATAATATATATATATAATATAGGTAGGTATATGTAGTTAAATTACTTAGTAGTTCGTTATAAATAATAAAAGTAAGTATAATGTGTTTATAATAATGATTTTTTTTTTTTTTTGTTTGTCAGAAATTTAATAGATTTTTTACGCGGCAACACAACCGACGGCCGACTTTCAATTTTATAAAAAAAAAAATTTTTATTATGAGAATTATTTTAAAAAGATTTCTTAAGAAATTTACAGAATAATAATTATTGTATTATTTAACAGTATTATTTACACTCAGTTCATTTTGTAATCCCAATTTATTGTTAACCACCATTTTAAAATACATCTCATTATTCTCATAAACTTTGGCTTTTAATAAATTTATTACTTTTTAATTTTGAAATTAAGTATAAGAAAAAAAAATTTTTTTTTTTTATTTTATACATCTCTATTCTATTTTTATTTCTTTTTTTTTTTTAAATTTGTGACATTTTGAAGTAATTTCTATTATTATTTTTTATATGATTCTCGTTATCTGAACAATAATCCCTCAGATTTTCCTAAGAATAAGGCAATAGTAAAAAAAAATTGATTACTTTCTAAAGAAATATTTATGTTCTATTATAAACAAAGGAAGAATTAATTTTTTATTATAGATACATTTTTGTAGATATTTGGTGGTTTTTATTATATCTTGAAATCATCATTTCCGATGAACATAATAATTATTAAAGCAATTTACAGAAACTTGCTAAGCATTCAAAATTATACTTATTAAAAATGAATTAGAAAAAATTTTTATTTAGGTATCTATCTACTTATTTGTACATTCATTTTTTATTCTTCTTAATTAATTTTCAATTATGTTCTTTTTTAACTATCTCAGAAAAAAAAAATACATAACCTGCGGCGCGCATTTATCTTATACAAGATCTTTAATAAGAATTTTATTTCTATGTTAAATTTTATAAGAAAAATTTAGTTTGTAACTTGTTAATAATTTATTTCAATATTTAGAGATTAGATCACATGTTACTTTCCAATTGATCTAAATATTATTTAAAATAGTTTACAATTTACTATTATTATATACTAACCTATAAATTTACTCAAGTACTTTATCTATTTCGTTTATTTATAATCATAGAAAATAGACATAATATAATATGTAGAATAAAATATTTTTAAGTGGTTTTCTATGTACATTATACATACATACATATTATTACCAAATAAAAGCTGATTAACTGTATATTATGGTAAATATTTTAATTTGAAATTCAAAAGCAATTTTTCAAGTGAAAAAAAAAACCCTTTATACATACTATCAAAAGAATAAGTAATCACTGCATTACAATCATATAATTTTTATGATTACCCAACTAAATGTAATAAAAATACTATAAAAACTATGTTAAAGCAAATCAACTTTGAACCCAAAATTTAAAAAAATTATCACAAATCAAAAATTAACATGTTCTTGTTTGTATACTAGTTTAATAATATACATACATATGTACTTATATGTATGTATATGTTTATGTGTATATTTAGCGGAACTAATAACTAAAACATTTTCAAAAACATATCACTTCAAGCGCCATTTAAATTTTTCAATTAGAAAAAGATTGCCAGCTGATGTTAAATAATAATACAGAATTTTTATAAAAAAAAATAAATATACTACCTATAATAAAATCTAGATTAAAGTTTTAAAGAAAATAAAACCGAAGTAGCCTAAAATGAAAAGGTATCAATGAACTATTAAAACTCTATCTACAATGAACACTCTTACTCACTCTATATACGCGGTCAGTTGTCAAAGTAAAGTTGAATTGTAATAAATTGTATGAAAGTATTTGCAATGAACGTAGTTATTTCGCAATAACTCTTTTCGTTTCCTACAAGAATTCAAGTTTCAAATATTCAAAAAAAAAAAACAAGATATTGAAGTAAAACATTAGTGAAAATAGAGAAAAAGGTAAAATTTTAATTTACTTAATTTTCCTCCCAAACTCAAATTTCATTGTTTTGTTCATACTCTTTTGTAGGCTGCTTAAAGACTGCGTACAGAGATCAAAACGAAAGCATTAATTATAGATCCATCATAACATTACTGTAACTATTCGAAACTCTTTAAAATTTTAGTAAATTTAAACTAGTTTTTTCATGATTTATAAAATTTTGCTATAATGTTTATAAATTTGAGAATATGTACCTACTACCTATAGATGATTGCAATATCACTATTCACACAATTATATCAATTTATTTCCAACATTTCAAGCTCAGTCATTTTGTTTTGTCATATCAAAACAGTCCTTTTAAAAAGTTATGAAATTTGGCAATCCTTATGCACATATCATTAATTCTTAAGTACAGTAACCCCTTTAAATTCCGACGAAGGTTTTTTTTTTGATTTTTTTTCTCCTAAATCTAAAAATTATTATAAAATCTCAATAAATCAAAATACATAATAAAAACAACAAAAAAAAACTAATTTTCTTTTTTTTTTTTCAAATTACAACAAAAAATATCGATTTCGATAAGATGAAAATCGACAAATACTTGCAAGTCTATTATACAGATAGTAAAAAAAATGAAAATTACTTGTAATTTTTCAAAAAAAAAAAACAGCAACAAAAAACAAAAGTACTTAAAAAAAACTATACGCAGTTTTCTGGGTTAAATATATTCCCATTCAAAATTTTTTCAGTCTTAGTCTATTATAAGCTCTCGTCGTTGTTGTTGTTGTTGTAGTTACCGATATAAAAAAAAAAAATGGTTAAACTAAAATAAAAATAATAGTTAAGAAATTTTCTATTGCACATTTATTTCATGAATGAAAGAAAAGGATAGAAACAACAATCAAGTAAATCTTAAAAATCTCAAACAATTGAAATTATATACAAAAGAAAATACAAAAAAAAATTAATAATAATAAATCTTGCAACGTAACATTACAATAAATTGTACTTTGTTGTGCTGTGCTGTGCTGTGCTGGATTCTATGATATCGTGCTATTACTTTTAGTTCCCAAAGTATCTTTAAGTACAGATATAGATACATTTTCAATCCAAGTGATCTTTAAAATTAAAAAAAAAAAAAATTAAAAAAAAATTCAAATCATTTTGTTTGGCTCTTTTTTTGTTGTTTTTTTTTTTTTTTTTTGATTTTATTGTTGGTAAGCGTTTAATTATTAATGGTTTTTTTTTTATTTGAAACTAATTTTAAACATTTCTATCTCTTCTTAAAAAAAAAAAAAAAAAAGTGAATTGGATAAAATGAAAAGATTAGTTATCAAGTCAAAATATTTTTTTAAAATTGTGTTATTTTTTTTTTTTTTTTTTTTTTTTGATAAGATAAATGCCGCGATCAAAATTAATATAGAATAAAAATGAAAAATTTAAAAAATTTGTTAAATTAAAAAATAATAAAAATGAAAAAATAACTCTCATTCTTTTGCAATACAGTAATGAGCAAAAAAATAAATTTATCGTTGTGAAAAAAAAAAAAAAATAATAGTTTGTAATATTCTTTGTTTAATTCAAAGTATTCTGGTTCTACACTATAAGCCAAATATAGTCTAACGTTAGGAGGGTTCCAGCTTTAAAAAAAAAAAACAATTATAAAACGTTTTTAATTCCTGTACTATAATAAAAAAACATAACTAAAAAGCAAAACAAAGAAAAATTTTTCAATATGAACAAAAAATTTTAATCCAAACTTAAACATCACAGATACTATATGAAATTTATATAAATGATAAAATAAATTAATTAATATTAATATGCATCTATAATGAATAATAGGTGTATTTATCATAATATTTATAACAATTTAAATTTTTTATTTTATTTTTTAAAATTAAAATTTAAAACATACAAAACGAATCATTAATTTTAACAACCTTATGTACAAGTCAAAACAAAACCAAGAAATAAAAAATATCATTATAAAGAATTAGTATAGTGGTCATCCTACCGAAAATATCAACCAGTTATAAAAACACCAACTATGTATTATTTTTTTTTTTTTTTAAGTAATTATTAAATTACTAGAAAATTTTTATTTTTATTACCACAATGTTTTAATAATAATAAATAAGTTTTTAAATAAAACTATTCTTATAAAATAACCGGAACTTACGTAACCAAACCGCTAACCGCTTTTATTATATATATAAAAATATATACAAAAGAAAAACTAAAAAAAAAAAAATTATACAATTTTCAAAGATTTCACCAAAAAGAACTCAATTTTTTCATTTAATTAAATCTTTTCTATATTTCAAAGTTGTCCATTCTATATTATAACAATTATTTTGTTATGGTTCTATGGTGCCTGCAGCAAAGCAAAACACTATACATAAATATTATATTATAAAGCAACCCATATAAGCAACAATAAGAGCAACATTAATAATAATAAAACTTAATTTCCCATAGTGATTTTATTTGTCTTTTAGTGTGTGGTTGTCAGTGTTTTGAATAGATTATTTATAAAATGTAGGAATATGAACAGAATTTCATAAAAACATTTAATTCCGCTTCATAATATTTAAAAAATATAAACATATTATTTCGTTTTTTTTTTTTCATTCAATTTTAAATTGTATTTGTTGTCGCTGGTTGTTGATGTTGTTTTAGCTGTTTAAAAATATATGTATAAGTATTCATAAACAAAAAAAAAAAAAAATACTTTACAACACTTTCTTCTAGAATTGATTTATCTAACTTATTATTTTTCTTACTTTATAATGGATTTTTTTTTTTTTTTTATATATAATAAGGAAACTATGATACTACAAACCATTTTATCAATTTTGTCTATTCATCATTATTCATCATTGATTACAAGTGCGCCGCATATTATATTTTTTTATTAACCCATTGAATATTCTCTTAAGTAAAAAATAATAAATACTTCAGTTTCTCAACATAATCATATAGCAATGTTTCTTGTAATTTATCCCATTTTTTCGTTTTAGATTTTTATAGCCCTTAACATAGAATATAAATAAAAGCCATTCGAGTTATTTATATTTATTTTGTACCAATCTTGTAACCATACAATAATATATGCATGTGTATATAAAACATAATGAACTCTTTGCATATTAGACATATTGGCCAACTAGGTATATCCGATGAATTATTTTATATGGTCGCATCTCAGTCCTAATTATTTATTTGAATATGAACTGAACGAGGTTTTAACCCGACACCTTTCAACTGACAAACTAAAAAATAATCTTTAATTTTTTTGTTTAGAAAAAAATCTTCTGAAATAAGTTTCTCTAGAGTGTAACGTATTATTGTAAAAATAATTCATTATCGAAAAGGAACATTCGACTATAAATGTGCAAAAGACTTTATTATAGTACTGTTCATAAATCTGAATTTTTTCAATATTAAACTTCCCATTTAGACTTAACTATACACATAATCAAAAATACTTGCAGTTTTTAAGAATTGATCTTCTTTTAATTTACTTTGAAATTAGATTTTAGAAATTTATTTTATATATACTTATGTATATGGATAAGTAATCTGCTTAATATACATGTGTAATATTCAGATTAATATTATCCCTATATCTTATATATTACCCCTTAAGTTAGACAAATTAAGTACATAACATGAAGAAATTATATCTTTTCGAAGTCGTAAAATTATTTATATTTAAATTCTAAACGCAAAGTAATAGTTATTTTACAATTTACTTGACATTATATATATATATATGTATACATATATAAATAAAGGGTGTCTGTCAATTTGTTGGGGTTCTAAAGTAATATTTTGTAAATTTTTAAAAATTTAATTGAACGTTTAAAACTTTTCAGAAGCTATGTGCTAACCATACTTTATCACCTCATCTTTGATACTGTACTTCCTGATAATACTTAAATATAACTCTTAGAATATAAATACTTTTCTATAGTACGAATTTTTGGTGTAATAGATACTTTACTATTTATTTACTAAGGCGATGTAGTCTGACTCGATACAATAATATAGTATATTAAAATGTGAAGTTCATTAGGTTCGGAATTAACTCCCTTAATTTTCAAACAAACTTTGTCCTGTTCAATACCCATATATGTACAATGAGTCTATTCATTTTTATTGTAAATCTATCTATAGAAAAAAAGTACCCTTTTTAATGTCAATATTATAATAACAACAATTATTTTATGAATGTCATTGGTTTCTTTATTATTATTGTATATAATTTTAAAAATGTATTATGAAAGTTAAAGAACTTATCTCAAACCATGCGTAACATAATTATTTTTAAATGAACATTATAATAAAAAATTATATTTATATTTATATAACTATTAACATATATACATATTTTTTAAGTTTTAAATTAACTATAATATATATATATATATATGTATATATAATTCATATTTAATAAATTCCTTTCATATTTAAACATAGAAAAATTAAAAATAAAAGAAAAAAAATAACAAATTTTCAATTGATTATAAGTACATGAAAAGTGCATTTAATTATGAAATGGCAATTTTTTTTTTTTTATAGAAATATTAAAAAAAAAAATTAAATTTCATGGTTTCGTTTAAAGTGCTAATCATTCAGTTTATGTTTTTTTTTTATTTTAATTGAACTTTAATTTATACATACAAATAATATTATATATATGTAAAAGAAAACAAATTAATATTAAAAATATAAATATGCTTTTAACATCAAACAATGACCTCAGTAATTCTGTGGCTCATATGGGATTTATTAAAGAAGATGAAATATTTTTAACAAATAATCAAAGTGTAAGATAAATTTATTTATTTAAATATATAATATTAATTATAATCTATATTTTTTTTTCTATTATTTATTTTTTTTTTTCTTTTTCTTCAATCTATAGGTATATTATTAAGCGTCATTATAAGAAATTCGTTTTATACATACATATACATATAAATAAATTTTATAGGATACCAAAGTTTGGTATAGGGAAGGGATAAGTAAAAATAACGTTGAAAAAATATTCACCTCGCTTAAGAATAGAAAATCTGAAATTCATTAGCCATTTGAAAAATTCTTGGTTTTTTTGTATATAATTCCGAACTATGTATAAATAATACCTATAGTTATATAAAATTTTGGATTTCAAAATTTCGGATTATAAAATTGCTGTTTTAAATTTTTTTCAAAAAATAATAGATACGGATCTTTACGTAAAAGTACATTGAAGATAAATAAAATCCAAAAATGCAACATAATGTTAAAGGTCGGAATGCAAAACAGAAATTGCAAAGTAAAAAAAATTACAGAAAACAGAAAATATTGATTGGTTAAGAGAAAAATTTTCATTGGTAACAGAAAATTGTTTATTGGTATTTTTTTCAAAAATGTCAAAGTAACTAAAAATAAACTTCAAAAATATACAAAAGTAAATAATGTTTAAACTATACAAAGGGTTAATGTCTGGGATATGTATGTAATTAGTCTAGAATTAAATATTGGTGCATTTGAAGCAACAAATAATAAATTTCTTATCAGATCTCTCCAACCCTTTCCACCGATCCTACAATCCTACTATGCAAGATCAGTTTGCACTTTTACGTGAAAACCCTTAATGCTATCATGGCAGTAATTAAGGATTATCGACTATAGGAAACGCACGGACACCATTATTCTAGAAAATGCAATAAATTTACGCTTCTTTTGCAAATACTATAAGAATTTTGTATATTACAATTTTTTAATATAAAATTTTCATACAATGCCGTAAAATTTAAGTCAAGTCTTGTTTCGACATATAGAGTTATAATGTGATATGTGTGATATCATTAAAAAAAAAAAAACAGAAAATATGATTTCATCCAACTTTACTAAAAACTTATTTAAATACTATATTTAATTCCCATCGATATTGAAAATAAATTCTCAAAAAATTACTTTAAATAAATTTTTATTTTATCAAAAAATAAATAAATATATTAAATTACTTAAATAAATGCTTATCTAAAAAATATTAATAAATATGCAAAAATTTATTAAAAATAACAAAAATAATAAAAAGACAATATTTTAATAATGACAATTTCATTTTATAAGAATTTCTATTAGCACTTTTAGTTTTTTTTTTAAATACATAGTAAAATTTCCAATCACTAATAAATAAAATTATAAAAACTTAACTTTATCCATCTTTAATTTCTAAACTGAATTCAAATTCGTTAAAGGAAAAAAAAATTTGCTGACATTTTTATATTTTTTTTAAAAAAAAAAAGCAAACTTACAATAATAATAAAAGAAATTTTAGAAGTAGATAATATTTAAATTATAAAAAATTGAATTAAGTTGATGTCATCGCTATAGAAATTAAATTAGTGAAAAAAAAAAAGAAATCTTTTAATAAAATTTGATTACTTTTGAATTGAAATTTAAAACTGTTTCAATAAAATGCTTAAATGGCATTTTCTTTTTTACTTTTTCAAAGTGGATATTAAGAATAATTTATTTCAGCTTTATTTAACTAATACAGTTGTACCATACTAATTTAATTTTTCTTAAGATTTAAAAATCTCACATCACTGTTATTAATTATTACAACAGACAGTGATATGATAATTCCAAGGTAGAAAGCATTAATTCTTTGATAATTAAACTTTATAAAAAAATTTTATTTCTTCAGGATAAAAATTTCAAATTTTTAGTTTTTATTTTAATTTTAAAATATCACAAAAACCTCAAAAAAAGGGGCCTCGGTGATGTATAAAATAAGTTGTTTGGGTTCGAATCTCACATACATCGTTTCCCCCTTACGTCATTTATAGCCACGCCTGAAAAAGAAAGATTGTGTAATTTCCTTGTCACATTTATGTGGGAGGGGAATATACCAAAAAAAAATTAAAATTTAAAGATAAAATTGTAAAATTTACAACGGTACAGAAAGAGATAATTTTCGGAATATGAAATTTTCAAGTTTCGGAATATTTTTGACATTCTAAATTTTTTTGTTCCTAGTTATAGTGTCTGAACGTTTGTGTTATAAACAAAAAACATTTAGTATAAGGTTAAATTTTATGATTACAAACATTCTAACAATAATAAATTCAGCTATAATTTTCAACATTTTAACTTCAATATTTAATAGAAAATTAATTCTATTATTTTACTGACAGATCAAAATTTTTATGAATTATAATAAAATCAATTTTATATGAAAATCAAAATGACAAAATGTCAATTTTAACTACTAAAAAGTAGTTCCACAACTTTCAACTTTGTTTCGCATACAACCACTTTTTGTTTTATTCAACGACTTTTTTTCGGACACAACCATCTTTTGTTCAATGTCTTTTCGTATCCAGTATCAAATTCAGTGTCTTTTCGTCTTTTCGTTGCGGGAAAAAGTCATTATTCGGTCTCTATCGCTCACATGCGTTTTTCGTATCTTTCACTATTTCTTCTAAAAAAAAATCATTAACAATTTTAAAAAAAACTAGTGGAGCACGGCCTTTAATAATCTCAATATTAACATTTATTATTAAGTATATTTTGTCCATGAAATTTCAATTTAGTTTTTGATTTATTTTTTTTATATTTTTAATTAAATAAGTAATATAAATATGTCAAATGATTTTGGTATTTCAAAATCATGTAAAATGGTGTGAGTGAACAAATTGACAATGACATTTAACTTAATATTCTAATGTCTTAAAAATCTACTTAATATCGGAAAATGATCGAAAGGATATCGGAAGCTAAAGTTTAATATTATATTATTTCAAAAGAAAATTATAAAATCAATTCAAAAATAATATACATTATGATTATACAATTTAACATATGTAAATTTTTAAAAAGAAAACATAAAATTAAAGATTAAAGTACTTTTAATGAATTATTTCATATCAGATAAATAATATTCAACTGACTGCGTTCAGTTGAATAAAGGGAACGATGAAATGCAGCGCTTAAAAAATGTCTGATATAAAAATTATACCAATAGTTTGGAGCAAAATTTCAATATTTATGTTTAATGATTTAAAATTTTAATAATTTTTTTAAAAACAAAAATTAAATAAATAATATAAAAGTCAAATAAATTGTCTCTGCTCGAACAAGCATAGTTTTTTTTTTTCTTTGTTGCAAAATATGTGAAGCGATTTATTTAAGCTGTTAAAAAAAAAGTTAAATAAAGAATTACTTAAAGCGATTTACTCAATTGAAAGCATCGCCATTGACAAACTATAACATTTAGAGAGCATTAAAAATTGCATTAGAAAAAAAAATTTAATTAATCGCTACATGATCGCTACTGATTGAAGATCAACGTTAAAAAAGAGTTAGTTGTATGGTATGATGTACCTTAAAAAAACGATTAATATTTAATTAAATTTCTTTTTATTTTATTTTATTAGTTTTTTTTTAATTTTAAATATAATTATGTATAATTAAAAAAAAAGAAATAAAATCACATTTTTGAATATTTTTCTTTAAATTTTGTTTTTTTTTTTTGTTCCTTTTATCTGGTTCTGTCCATGGATACTATATATATGTATATATAATAATTGATATTGGACATGCTTAAATTTCATCTGCATGTCAGTTTTATAAATAATCATTTTTTTTTTTTATTTATTTTGATATGCATTTAATTTAAGAGTTTGTTTATGAGTTTACAACGTGTTTACACTGAGTATAATCTGGTATAATCTTAATTAAACGTAAATCTTATAGCGATTTTAAAACAATTTTTTTTTTCCTAAGAATTAAATAAAATATAACATATAAATTTTCTTGTATAAATATTTTTCAACTTATAATTTTTTTTTTTGAATTAAATATAAATTAATTTGCAAAAAAAAAAAAATGATTAATAAAAATTTATAATTTTTTAATTATTTTAAGAAATTATAAAATAAACTGATGAATTAAAAAAAAAAAATGAACAATTAAATATTTGATTTATAATCTACATACATATAGGTCTGGTATATGTATTTTAAATACGTCTAATATTTTAAATAACCTTTAAAAATAAATAAAAATGCATTTATTTATTTATTTATTTATTTATTTATTTATACTTTTATCTTTTCAAATGAAAATTATTTTAGGATCAAAAATTTTCAAACTAAATATGTATGTATATATATAGGAATTAATAAAAATATGTTCAGAATATCAATTTGAAAAAAAAAAAAGAAAAAAATGGGTGTTATTAAATTGTGACTATACTGAATATAGTTACTAGCTATATATAGTAAAAAATATTTCAAAGAAAATTACTAATAAAAATTATTTGCACGATTGTGCAAATAGAAATATTTATTAAATTTTTAACTCTTTTCTTATCAACAAATATATATATATATTATATATATGTAATATTTTATATATTTATATACATAAATAAGAATGTTTTTATACATTCATAAATATTCTTTGAAAGAAATAGGGAAAGAATTTTTCATATTAATACAGTATTTAGTATAATATTAAAAAAAGACATCAAAAATATATATAATATAAAATTAAAGGTATTAAACGTAGAATACTTATCAGTTATCAAAAATTTCTTGAATATTTTAATTCTATATATACCATATTGCATGTACTCCAATGATTTACTTGATTTTAAATTAGTTTTTATGAAGTATATAATAATTACAATAATTCAGACATGATAATTTAAAAGAAATTTAATTAAGCCTTCTTAAATAAGCAACTTAAAATCTCGTTTTTAATTATGAGTATTGTACTATGCCCTATGCCCTATGGGGAGATTTAGTATTATTTTTTTTTTGCTTTACTTCATTTATTCTATTTAATGTGCATTAGGTATAAAATAATATTAAACTTATAATATCTAAACATCTAATTAAACTTATAATAAATAAGATAATCATTATTTTTCATATTACATATATATATATATATTATATATATACCGTTATATTATATTATCCTTAAATAAATAAATTAAGATATAATATATTCTTCCATTTTCATTTTATTAAATTGGATCAAATTTATATAATAACATCAATGCACAGAAATAAAAAAAATAAATTTAAAAAATATTTTGGGTAAAGATGGTGAGAATTATCTAAAAATACTGTGATATGCAACACAACACAATTATGTGAAACGTTAACTCACTTACAAGAATCTCACTCACGTCTTAAAACTAGTCTTAAAAACGAACCGTTAATTTTGCGCTAACTCTTATAAATCTACTGGATTTGCAGAACTCCATTAAATTGATCTGGGTTTATTCATAAATTTAGTGGCCAATTTATTTTGAGCTTTCTTTGGCATTTTCGAAATGTATAGGAGTTTTTAATCTTTTACATTTATGTGTCATTTTAAACGGGTTTTATATGTTTTTAATTTTTTCTTTACACTATATAGGAATCTCTATTAATATATTTCTATATGTAAATCGCAATTTTGTTCGTATCAAGGGACCACTTACCATGCATTTATCTAAAATTTCATTTTGCAAAATTTTAATGCTCTGGTCGGAGAGAGGTGATCAAAAAGGTTCTACAGTATAACGGTAGCGTAATTGTGTAAAAAATATATGAAATATATATTCATATAAATACATACTTGTACAATTCACCAAATTTTACGATAAAATTTTTAAATTTGACAAATGTGAAATTTTCTTTTTAAATATTTTACTAAAAAGGGCTCTAACATTATGTTACGTCTAATACAAATAAATTCTGAATTATGTTTTGGCATCGTTGCAATGATGCAGAATATATTCGAAAGACAATCTAGTATAAATTATTAACATATGTATAAAAATAATATATAGTAAAAAGTTAACATAAAATTTTAAAATCATTATCAAAATTAGTACATAAGTAAATCTTTTATCAGTTAAAAATAATTAATAATTAATAAAAGCATATGGATGTAAAGCATAGTGTTAATTAATAATTATCCAGCTAATGGTGTAGTCTTTCATTCAAAAGGTCTCTCGGTAAATTAAGAAACTGAAGTTCAATGAAGTATAATAATAAATGACTTTAGTGGATGGCCTATGCTCCTTAAGAGTGGCAAGGAAAAAAAAGCATACATATAAGAATAAAGCACATTATGCATTTCATGTATATATTCTTATCCCAATATTCATAGGTGTGCCTTAATATAAAACTTTTATCATAATTAAGAAAGTTTTATACTTATTATAATCATTTTTATCTATGGTAAAATATTTAAATACTTAAATAATTAGAAAATAATGCATTCAGTATCATAATATATTAATATCATATAACAAAACAAAAAATAATTCTATAATTACGTGTTGTATTTTTAAAAAGATACACGATTTAATTTTTTCAAAAAATGTATTTTATATATTATTCTGTATACGTAATACGCGTACCTAGTACCTAACCTACGTATCATTTAAACGTCACTCTTAATTATCAATTTTAATTTCGATCGTAGTAATAAAAAAAAAAAGTGTAAACTTATGACGTAAATACATACATGTTACGAACATTTACTTATCATAATTAAAAACAAAACAAAAAACAAAATTTGAATAAAATAATATTGAAAAGACACGTTTTTTTTTTTAATTTCTAAAAAAAAAAAAAAAAAATAACATATTAATCCACCAACTTAAAATTATACGTCATCCCCCATATAAAATTGCAAACCATCAAAAGGAAATTATGATCTGCTTTTTTTTTTTTTTTTTGTGGTTAGTATTTTAATCTATGTATATATGTATATAACTATACCATATGTACTTTATATATATATAATCAATACAACACCTTCACTGATGAAAATCATGCTAAGGTTTTAAAATATAAAGGTGTTATTAATACTATAATAAATATAATAGATAACAAAATATTGACCTCTTTTGTTTGTATCTACTTTTTTTTTCAATATGATTATGATATCAATGATAACATAATCCATATGTACATACATATATGTATATGTACAAATGTATATTGTAATTAAATAATAAACTATTAATATAATTTTGTTGAATATTTTTACAGATTTATAATTATCACAAAAAATACAGAAAAATTCTGAGGTTTTTTGATGAGTTTCAAAAGACTTATATTTTTTCTATGACGCCTTTACTTCTTTTTTTTTTTTTTTATCAAAATTCTTTATTTTTAATAATTTTTAATGTCTTATAATCAAGTGTTTAGTTTACTGCCTACTGCTACTAAACGTCAATTGTAATACAAAATTTAAAAGAAGAATTTTAATTGTTAAAAGAATAATAAAAAATTAACTCGAATAAGTTAGAGATTACAACAAAAGCAAAGAAAAATTGTAATTAATACGACGTTTACTTAATATTGCAAAAAAAAAACTAAAGTCAGTTTTTGTTTTAATTTCGTCTAAATTCTAATTCGAACACTTACTATTTATATTTCACTAAATATAGAGTTTAACAATTTTTTCTACCTTTATTTTTATTTACATTTTTTTTTTTTTTTTTTTTGAAACATAGTAACGAAAAATTTAACATTTCCGCCCTCTGCTTCCTGCCTGATGGATAATTTTTTATCAAATATATAATTTTTCTTATCAAATTAAAATGTTTTACCTTATTTATTAATAAAAGATACCATATTTATAGCAATTAAGTGTATATAGGTGGGTAAGGTTGGGTAGTATAGCGAGGGTAGGTATGGGAATCTCGAAAGAAACCAATAAAATCAACGCAGAAATTATTTTTGGTATAGTGTTGGATTTTAACCAACTAAACGCGCCACCCCCCTTTTAAACCAAACATTGCGCTGATTTGTAAAATTTTGATGACATAATTTGAAAAAAATTATGTATAGCTGGCGGGATTTACTGGCTATTGCAAAAATTGTTCAATATTTCTACCTTAATTACAATTTTGATTAGAATTACTGTATAAAAAAAAAAATAAAGCATATTTTCAATCCTGTCTTGATTTAAATGATGACTGCTCTATTCTTACAGAGTACAAAAAACACAAATATGGTGTCGTTTTGATTCCGATGGGCCCTTAAGGGAGGATATTTTTCTAGAAAAAAAAACTATTAGGATCTGTGCAAGTTTTGAACCGACACTTCATCGGTTGATAAACCATGTGTTTAACTGAACAACTTGTCACCTTAAATTTAAATTGTCGTCAGATTAAATTAAAAATTTGATTTTTTTTTTTTTTAGAAAAATCGTCACTTTATTCCATTATGTGTTAATTTTTATTAAAGTTGTTGTTGTTTTGTTATCATTATGTTTTCCCTACACAATTTTTGTTTTTTTTTCTTCAATGAAAAACGAAAAAATTGATAACAGATAAGATCCGCGTTAATAAATGACTAATTCAATTAAATCAAAAATTTACTGATAAAAAAGGCAAAAAAAAAATTGTAACAAAAATGGTTACCTCTTTATATTTTCATAAAATATGAAATATTTAACTTAGTTTTATATAGTTAGTACAGTTAGTACTTTAGTACATCTAGACTGTGTTGAACGCGCGAACATTAAAAAAATATATATATATACATATATATAAGTTTTATCGCCTTTTCTTCTTCAAGGTTTTTGCGCGATTTTATACATATTATGTACATATACATTATACACGCTTCATGATTTCATTTTGCAAAATTGAAAAAATTAAAACTTTTTTAATATCGTAAAAAAAAAAAAAAAACGAATAAAATAAAAAATGAAATAGTTAAAATAAAAAACGTGATTTAAATTTTTAATAATAAGATTTTAAAACAAATAATAAAAACATTCCAATTTTTTTTTTTTTTTAATTTTCTTAAACAGTGGTGTTAAAAATTGATCACGTCAGCTGAAATCGAATGTATTTAATAGTTAAGAACGTCAAGAATTAATGGCGTAATATTTTTTAAATTTATTCAATAATGGTTATTATTTTCTTAATTTTATTAAATTAATTATTACCATTTAGATTTTAATGCATTTCAAGAATTTTTGAAATTATCTTGTTAAAAAAATGTTTATTTTGTTAGGATTTATTAGCATGTTAAAAATGATGTGATAATTTACTTTTTTAAAATAATAATATAAAATATTACATATTTCATTGAATCGTAACTTATTTTTTAATTTTAATTTTTTTTTTTTCTAACAATAGTCTCGAGCTTTACCATCATCAACAAATACATCACCATTTCGTCGTTGGGGTCAATCATCATTTCGTACAGTACGAACAACACCTTCAGATCAAAGACCAACAATAACTAGAAGACCATCATCATTGGCTGCATCCGAAAATGATGTTTATACAAAATCAATGGATGATTTTATAAATGATGATATAAATTCAGTACATAGTCATAGTGATGGTGGTGAATTTACACAAATTGGACGTGCAAAAGCATTAGCAGTAAATTTTTTGAATGCAGTTAGTGCACAACAGAATCATGCTGCTGCTGCTGCATTAGCTAATTCTTCCAATAATAATAATAATAATAATAATTTTAAATCATTAACAAAACGTGTTGAATTATGGGGTAATTCATTTGAAAAATTATTAGCAGATCCTGCTGGTTTACATACATTCGCTGAATTTTTAAAAAAAGAATTTTCAGCTGAAAATATTTATTTTTGGACAGCATGTGAACGTTATCGTCATATAAATGATGATATAGAACGTGCACAAAAAGCTGTTGAAATATTTTCAAAACATTTGGGTAGCGGTGCATTAGAACCTGTTAATGTTGATTCACAAGCTCGTAGTTTAGCTGAAGAAAATTTAGAAACAGCTGATAGAAATTTATTTAATTATGCGCAAAAACAAATTTACAATTTAATGAAATTTGATAGTTATCAAAGATTTATACGCTCTGATTTATATAAAAAATGTCAAGATGCAGAGGCTAAAAATCAAACATTACCATATACAGGAGAAAATTTAAGTGATTCATTAAAAACTAGTATTATGTTAGCTTCGCCTGGACCATCAAAGGTAAATTATAATTATAATTTTGAATATAAATTAACATTTAAATGAATAATTTTTTTTATATTTTTCTATTTTCAGTTAAAAAAATCTGCAAGCAACGCTGAAGATCGTCGTCGTAAAAGTTTATTACCATGGCATAGAAAAGCACGTTGTAAATCACGCGATAGAAATAATGAAAATATTGCAGCTGATAATAACTCTGAAATAAATCCCTTAAGTAAATCTCAATCTTCTAGTGGTAACACATTAAAATTACCACATACAAATTCAATTAGCGATATACATAGTTCACGTAGCTCTCTATCTAGTTTTGATGCTAATACATGTTTAACATCAAGCTCAAATACAGCTTTTAATAATGCATCAGATGAATCAAAAAAGAATTTTTGTCGTGTGATATTTTCTGATGGGGCTACAACAGTTACATTAACCCGCCCCGATCAAACTGTACGACAATTAATTGAACGACTTTTAGAAAAACGTGGTTTTAAATATCAATTTTTTGATGTTCTCATAAATCCTAATAGTAAATCAACAGATTTAGAAAGTCCATCTAATATATTAATGGGAAAAGAAGTTCAAGTTGAACAACGTGTTGCATTTAAATTAGATTTACCAGATCCGAAAGTTATTTCTGTTAAAAGTAAACCGAAAAAAGCCTTATGTGATGTTTTAAAACCAATTTTGCAAAAATATAATTATCGTTTTGAAGAGGTACAAATTTTAATGCGAGATACTCATGAACAAATTGAATTATCATTACCAGTAACAACTGTTGATGGACAAAGATTAGAAGTTGTACTTTTAAGAAATGAAAATTTATGGAAACAACAACACTTACATAAAAGAAACGGTCTATTATTAACAGCTGGTACACCTACTGAGCCATCTACTTTTCAACATCAACATCCTTTAGGTGCTGTACATAAAAATTACATTCTTACTAACAAAAATAATTTATTAAATGGTTCAAAGACATTATTGTCCACTGGTGGACAACTAAATCAACAAAGTACTTTAGATGAAATAACAAATAAAGTTTTTACTGAAGTTTTACAAGGAAAAGTTGATTCACATGAAAATAATATGACGAAATCAGTTGATCTCTGCTCATTGAGAGTAAGTTTAAATTAATTAGTATTCAATTAGGATTATAAGAGAAAGTAAAAAAAAAGCCTTACAGTCATTTACTAGTTATTAATTTATTAGTTGTAATTAAATTTTTCTAAATTCAATTGAAAAAAAAACATAAAATATTGAAGTACAATAAGTAACCATGTTAATAATATTTCTTTTTTTTTGGTACTGATAGTCTGATGATTGTGCATCAGAATCATCATCAACATGTGATCGTTCAAAATTTCGTGATGCAAATGCAACTAACGTTAAAAACTCTGCTAAACCAAAGAAAACATTGACTTTAAATACAGCGGCACCAACAACGGCAAATAAATTTGTAAGTGAAAAGGTATTAACATCAAATACAGTAATCACACAATCGGATGAAAATCTTAATGTAAATAACTGCAATAATAGTAATAATAATGTGCAATCATCAAATTCCAATTTAACTGGTGTAAAAAAACCTTTAATTGCTAAATGGAAAACTGGTGTTAAACTGCAGGTAACAGCGCGAGCTCATAATCAAGGTAGCTTCATCTGCTTATTTTGTTCTGTTTTTTTTTTTTTATTTCTTTATTTTGTATGTAATTTGTTCTTATTTTTTTATATTTTTTTTTCTTTTGTTGCATGCATCATCTTATATGTTAATTGAAAGATAAGAAGTTAAAAAATAAGTTATTGTATATTATAATAATATTATCCATTTTTTCTTTGAAATTTGTAGAAGAATTCTTAGAAGGATTAAAACGTGCTCAAAGGGCTCGTCTTGAAGATCAACGGGGTACAGAAATTAATTTTGAATTACCAGATTTTTTAAAAGATAAAGCTAATCTAAGTGCAGCTAATAAATTAAGAAAAATACGAGCAAATTTAAATCCCATTACCACTGGCGTTAATAATATTACAACAAATATAAATTTATTAAAATCATCTTCTGGGGACTATGTTGGCATACCAAATTCAAATCGTAATAGCTTAGATTCATCAACAGATCGACCTCAACCAGCACCAAGATTATCAATAACAAAAAGTGCTAGTTCAATTGCAATTACATCAAATCGTACATCATTTACCAATAATAACAATACTGGACATTTAAATTTATCACCAACATTAAAATCAGATTTTCAACAACAGTTACTACAACAAGATACCATCATTAACATTAATAATAACAATAATTTATCAACTGATAATTTAAATTTAACAAATAATACAACATTTGAATTTGATGATGATATCACTAATGATGATAATAATAGTGGAATAAACTCAGTTAAAGGACCACCACCCTTACCACCTAAACCGAAAATATTACCTATTAAACCATCAAATTGGGGACAACTTTCAACAAGTCAATCTAGTATTCAATTATCTCAAGGTGCAACAAATCAAGCCATAATTGATTTAATACCAATAAGAAGAACATTAAATAATGATGTTAGTGCAGCTAAAAATGCATATTTAGATCAACCAAGTAGTAGTTTTGTATAATACATATATTATTATATAAATTTAATTTTTTGTAATATTTTAGAAATATTCGAATTTCTTTGCTCATAACATTTATTTTTTAAGATTAAACTAAAATAAATTAATTAAATAGTGTTGTTTAATTTTTACAATTGTGATTAGATGTTAATAGAAATTTTTTTCTCTTCAAAAAAAATTAATTTTAAGTGACGTGAATTTAATATTTTATAAAAAAAATTATATAATATACTATTTTAAATAGAGCTTATATTTTAATATTAATAATTTTAATAATTTATTGTTTTATCTTTATTTAAAATAATAATAAAGTAAAAATATTTTAATATGTTTTTAAAAATATATATTATAAAAAATAAAAAAATAAAAACTGTATATTTTGAAGTTTAAGAAACAAAAGTTTTTCATTTTTTATATTTTTTATGTTAAGCTGTTATACAGGGAAAAATTTCAATATTTATATTATTTATTTGAGTTCATAGTTGAGTAGTTAGCTTATAAATACTCAACTTGAACGTTGGAAACAAGTTAAGATATTTTTATAAAAGTTCATTCAGATCTTAATATATTTTTTAAAATTTAACGAAAATACTTTGAAGGGCGTTATCTCGAAAACTGTTAAAAATGAACACCCTCTACGGGAACAATTTTTTGCTTATTTGAATACCTCCTATCACATCCTTTCTTCCTAAGCTTCAATTTATGGTCACTCTGTGTATTTGCAACTATTTTCTATGCTATAATAATTAATATGGCAATTGAAATAGATTATAAAAGTCTATTTTTGAATCAAAGAAAGTAAACCTGTCATTTTTAAAATTATTATTAAAAATCTAATTTACTTTTATCTTATTTTTTTTAATAATAAAAACAAAATAGATTTATCTTATTTTTTAATGGTAATAAACTTTTATTTTATATATATATAAGAAAAAATTGGGTTAGTATCAAAATTCCGAAGTAACCCCGGATTGAAAAAATGTCCCGGAAATCATAATCCCGGATGTTAAAATCCCGGATTTCGTAATCTTGGATTTCAGATCACATTTAAAATCCCGGAATTTTCAGCATGAAAAATCTCGGAATTTCTTTTGTAACTACCTATATAAATTTAAAAGAATTTTTTTAAAAATTTTGTAATAATTGAAAAAAAATACTGTTTTAACATTTTTTTATAGGTACCTAAGTACATGTATTTTATTCGAAAAAACAAATTTAATTTCATAATTTATAGAAAATAAATAAAATTCTTCAGTCAAAACAAAAATAAAAATATTAAAAATTCAAACAAAAATAAATGGAAATCTTAATAAAAAAATTTTAATATTTTAATTTCCATTTTTTCCCAATATTCAGTAAAATATGAAACTTGTAACTTTACGTAAAAAAAACTTACTAAAACCGCACACCAAATTATTAGAACTTCATACATTAATAATAATGAAAAATAAGTTTAATAATTTGGTATACAGTTTTAGTTACAATTTGTTAATTTATAATTACAAACGATAGATATCTTACCATTACATATACATAGTATGGAAATTTAAAGTAAAAGTAAGAATTAAAAGAAAGATTTTTATTGTTACTTTTACTTTAAATTCCAGGATTTTAAAATCCAGGATTTGAATACCAACCCGAAAAAATTTTTAACCTCTCAAGAAAGATTTTATATTGATCCAAAACAGATTTCATTACGAAATTCAAATTTACGTAGTTTTCAATTTTCTTTTTTTGTCAATTTTAAGTTGATGAGAATCAGAGCTCATCCATTTCTCATCCAGCTCATAATTTGATGCTGGTTAATTTTGTCATGAATAGTAAAGTAAACCTTATTATAATTATAGATTATACTATTTGTTACCTTCAAAAATCTACTCATTCATATTCTTTAATTAAACAATTTCTTGATTAATGTAAAAAACATACTGAAAATATAGCGAAATATAATATGGCGATAATTTCTTCTACTTTCCAATACCTTTTTTTTTTATAATTATATAAATATGTATACAGCTTTCGGATGTGGGCTATTTCTTCCATTATCTGATTTGATTATTTAGTTTGCAATCTGAAAGAATTTTACTTTCAACTATCAAAATAATTATCAATAAGCCAAAATGATTTAAACTCGCCCTTAACCGATTTCTTGAAAACATAGCAAATCTGCTATATTTAGCACACTTCATAAGTGCATACATTTTATAAACAAACGAAAAGCTGAAAAAAAAACCAATATTAAAGTATAAACATATTACATAATCCGTTACATAAACCAAAGTTAAAGATAAAATTGTAATACCGTTAATAAGACAAATGTTAAATCATCCTGAAAGCAGGCTATTTCTGAACATCAAAAAATATCGATTATCAAATTTTCAATGTCATTTTGTGACAGCTTAATATACAGCTGTTTTTTTTTATTTCATTATTAGCATAACCTACAAAATAATGTAGTTTCAGTTCTCTAGTTCTACATGTTTACTTTTAAGATTTTAGTAGAAACAATAATTTTTGAACAAAAATGGAGCTGCTACGAAATTCTACAAGAACTTGCCTTAATCTCTACAGGGTATTTAAACTTCAAAATATTTAAAACTAGAAATAAAATCATTAAGAAAACTTTCATATTTTTAGGCAACAAACTTTTTACCATTAGCAATTCAATCATCATGTAATCAATTAACACAAGTTCGTTATCGTAAAACGAAACACTGGAATCCAAAATTCAAAGAACTTCGTAAAAGAAAATATGTTAAAGTTGAATTACCAAATTTTCATGAGAAAAAAGAAGATCTAACACCTGAAGAAATTCGTAGTAGATTAAAGGAAAGAGGATTAATGCCTCCAAGACCATGGATGGAACGTCCTTTTCACATTAGTAGTACTGGCGGGATTTTTGAAGCATATGTTCCACCAGAAGGTGATGGAAAGAAATCAATCATTTCAAGTGGTGGTGCAAAACAAAAATTTGAATTTCTTGAGAAGAAATCAAAAAGTATGCTGGCCATTAGAAAAGTTAAAAATTATGAAGAAGATTTTAGTACCGACACATTTGGGCAAACTGCACAAGATATTTATATTAAAGCTCATAGCGAGATGGCAAATAAAAATAAATATGCATTAAGAGAATTAATAACGGAACGTGCATATCCAGAAATGATGCATAATATTCGAGATAAAACAATTCATTGGAAATTCTTACAATCATTGGAGCCCCCAAAAGTTGTACATGCAAGAGTTACAGATGTCATTTCAAAAGAAAATCTTTTCGCTCAAATTACAGTGCGTTTTCATACTCAACAACTTTTAGCTATTTATGACCGTTTTGGACGTTTAATGCATGGTAGTGAAATTCTTGCAAAAGATGTTTTGGAGTATGTCGTATTTGAAAAACATATTTCGAATACATATGGTGTATGGAGGCTACATGATAAAATAATTCCAGATTGGTTACCTGCTAAACAACCAGCTCCAATTACTTATCGAATTGATGATATAGAAGAAGTTGAAAAAATTGAAAGCGGTAATGTTGAAGAAGTGAAACAATTAAATGCTTCCAATAAAAAAACAGATGAAAAATCAAAAGAATTAAGTGCTTAGTAATTTTGTTATTGATAGGTAATGTAAGTCATAAGATTAATAAATTTTCTTAAAGGAAAACAAAATTTTCAATTATTTTATATTTAATTTTTAATGAACTCAGTAAACCTAAAACAATATATTTTAATAATCGTAAAAAATTAATAGCACAACATATAATTTGAGGAAAAATTCAGCTCAAATACTAAGTTTTTTTAAAGCAATTTAAATATGATTAGTTTATTTTTGTGCAAGTTTATTGTTTAATAGAGAAATCTTTAAATTTAGTATCAGGCATTTCTTTTATTTCAGAGAACACAGCTTTATCAATTCGACTGGAAGGACTACCTTTTGTCTTAAGCCATTGTTGCCTATAAGAAAAGGAAATACAAACATATGCAAAAAAAATTTATATTTACATTTCTTTTATTTTATTCTCCTCCCCTTCAATTTGTCCTTTCACGGTACCACCTGAAGTATTCATGCACCATCCTCTTAAATTAAGAGATTTTGCAGTTTGTTCAGTATACTACTTAATCAAATACATAATAAATAAATAATCGTTTAAGTTATACTGCAATTTTTTTATTACTACTTACTTTTCTGAAAAATACACCTTAAAAATACAATTCAGTATTAAAAATCATAAAATTCAAAAATTTTAAATGGAATACCTTGTACAATACCAAAAACTTCAAAATCACAAATATAATTTTTCATTGCAATTGCACTAGTTGTTCCAAATTCTTGACAACTAATTGACTTGATTAATATTGTTAACATAAGAGGAGTTCGCAAAAAAAAAATTTGAAAGAATCATTATGTATTATAATAGTAACAATGCTCTTCCATTTAGTAAAGATTCTATTTTAAAAAAGAAAGTTAAATTTAACCTTTACCTTTTGAAAGAAAGATTTTTATAAAATCAGCTGAAATTAAAATTTCTATTTCCGTATACTGTATGTATTTGTTTTTATTTATTTTTTTTTTGGTTGACGTTTTTATTTTTTTCTTTATTCTGATTGCATTGAATTCAAGGTTACCTTAATTCAGTATTAACGATTCTCGTATATCTCGTATGTACATATTTAATTTTTAAATAGAACAGAAGTTTAAAACTTTATTTTCGATATATCTAGTATTCTCTACTCTATAAACTAATTTTATATATTAAAATTGGAAAGTCCTATATATATTAAATATTCGTGCTAAATATCAGCTTTAAAAATGTGAATTTTAAAACAAAAACAAGTGAAACCAGTGATTTTAAAAACATAAAAAAAAGAAAATTTTAATCGCAATACAAAATACAATAACTTTGTTTTTCTAGATTAAATACAGTCTTTACAAAAATAGTTAATTTTATTTACTAACATTCATTTTCTAATAATAAAATCATTAAATTGCGAAGTTGAAATTGGTTCGAAATCACTAAATTCAGTCTTTTCTATTCGGCTCTTTGGGCTTCCAACTTTTGAAAGCCAATTTTGCCTAAAAAAAAACAAAAAGTAATAGTAAATGTAATATTTAAAAAAAATACCATTTCAAATTACATTTGTTTAATTTTCTCTTGATCTCCTTCTAATTGTCCTTTCACAGTATTATAATTAGTATTCATACACCATCCTTTTAAACCTAAAGATTTCGCGGTTTTTTGTGTATGCTAAATTAAAAAAGAAATAATCAATATAAATCATTTTCTAATTTTTTCAAATTTAATTTTTTACCTTCCTAAAAAATACTCCTAAAATTAATTAAAAATTTAAATTAATATTTTATTTTTTTATTTGTAAAAATTTAAATTAATAATTTTACCTTGTACTTTTCCATAAACTTCAAAATTACATATAAAATTTACCATATTCGCTTTAAATTTTCTCAAATTGGTCTTTTATACCGACACTGAACTATTTTAAATGAATATTTTGATCATTTAAAAATAATAAACTATATTTTCAGTTACATATAGTTTCTACGGTAACTACACAAAAAAAAAAAAAAAAAATTAAAAGGAAATAATGAAATATTTATTTTTTAAGGTTAAATTTCGTCCTTTGATTATAGGTTATTGAACTTTAATTTAAAAGCCAGCTGTTTTTAATTGATTCTCGAATCATGATATAAAATCAATCAGCCAAAAAGAAAACAATGACATAATTGTAAATATTGATATTAGTTAACGTTCACTTTTCCCTTTGAAAAAATTTGCTTTTTATTCAAGATTTTATTTTTAAACTTGCTGTTATCAAAAGTGGTAAACATTGAAATATTTTAATAAAATTTAAATGCTTTGTAAATGGTAGTAGATTATACCAAAATTATCCATATATAATATTTTATTTAAACTTTTGTAAGCAAAGAATATTCATAATCATAATACGAATCATAAATCTTTGATGTAAGCAAATGTGTATAAAAAAATAAAATAATTTGGATTAATTGATTTTTGATACTTTCTTTTAATTTTATAATTTATTAAAAAGTTAATATTCAATAAGCTAATAAAGTGTAAGTCTTTAATTCTCTTAAAACTTATAAATGTATGCCTTTTGCGCTTCATTAATAACTCCTGGTGGATCAGTAGCTAATTACTTTAGTCATGAAAAAAAAACAAAAATAAATACTTTGGAGCTGATTACTAATACTAGTCAACAGATTATTTCAATAATTTTGATAAATTCATAAAATTTTATGATATATAAAAGCTTTAATATTAAGATAAGGTTCTTAAAAGCAACTGCTAGGAACACTACGCAGTTATTGTATGTTGGGAATTAAAAAATGATAAAAAAAAACTTTTTTTACAGTGTATCGTAAAAGTATTCGACTCTTTATAATAGTTTTAAAATTTGCCTTTGAAAATTTAACTGAAATATCTATTTTTTAATTAATTTTGACGTTTCCTTTAATTATTTTTTTTTCAATATTAGATTTGAAAATTAATTATTTCAGACTGACAATAATTTTGCCAAAACTGCACTACTTTACAATTTAAGAGAAAATCTAGTTTTGTTTTAATAATATTAACAGATTAAACAGAGTTTTTTTTTTAATTTATAACCGAACTTATATTGATCATCTATGGTTATCCATAGTTCTTAAAAATCCACATCGTGTTCGAAAAAAAATTACTTAAAGTAAAATAGTTAATAAAAATTTTCTAGAGTCAAAATTAAATTTATTCTTTAAATTTGATGTTAATAATCATATGTAGTACGTACATATATACAAGAATTTTTGAACATTAAAAATATTGACGTATGTACATCGTTTTCGTTGGTCATTCCTCAGAATGTGCAGTAATTTTACTACAGATTTTATTCAAGATTTCTTGTTCGAAATTTTGGCTCTATTTTTATATAACGGTGATTGTTTTGTTTCAAAACCATTTTTTTGTATGTTTTGCAAATCTTCTAAATTTTTAAAATTTACTAAAGATAAATGAAATAAAATATTTTAGAATTTTTATTTATAACGGTAGATGTTAATTAAAAATTTGGTAATAGTGAGCATTGAGCAAGTAAGTTATGAATTATTTAGTGAGTCTCGGTATTTTAGTTTAGAAAAAAAATAATTAACATATTTTCGTTACAAATTTTGTTTTTTTTTTTTTTTTATAAAATTATAAAAAATATAAATGCATAAAAATTCTTTCTGCATTTTAAAATCAATTATTAATACATATATTTTTGTAAATATTTTAAGAAAACAAAATTTAAGAAAATAAAAATACGGTAAAAAGAATATGGTTAAATGCGAATCTCGAAAGAATTATAATCGGAACATTGCAATTTCGATATAATTCTTAAATCGATTCTTCAATGAATAAAAATAAAAGGAAAAAAAATAGAAACAATATGACGTTTCTTTTGTCAAAGTTAAAGAAACTTTCTCTTATAAGATATTTAGTCAAATAATTTTTTTTAGTTTTGATTTAATAAAATTATTCAATAAAACTCTTTTTAAAAATGAATTCTATTAAGAAATAATACAGTAACTTATAGGAAAAGATTATTTGTATTTACAGTGATTTTTAAAATAAATTAGGAAAAGTGAAAAATATAATTTGCTGTCAGATTTTTCCTTTTTTTTTTTAATTAAGGTTCTCACAAATTCTAATTTGAAAAGGAAAAGCTTCGTTGTAGTAATTTAAGAGAAAATAATATAAAATAATTAAACGAAAAACATTAAAAATGGACAGTTCCATTAGAAGATCGCAACAAATATTGTTGCAAAGTAGTTCTAATTCATTAGGTGGTAATTCAACAAAAAAATCTTGGTCAGAATTGAAAGCAGTAGTGAGTGAACTACGTAAACAACTAGCTAATTTATCGAGTATGGTACCAATGAATATAAGTTTTCGAACTTTATCAGATGGTCGTGTTAGAATATATTTTTTGAGTACGCCACCTAATGGTTGGGAAACTACATTATTATATACGGATGTAAATCCAAATGATACATCTCAACCTAAAAGGTTTGTTATTTTTTTTAAGTTTATAAAATTTAAATAAAATTAATCTTGTGAGAATTTTTTCAGATTACATTGGAATTTAGTATTGGAACCATCAATATCAAATGTTTCAAATAATGTTTATTCGCGGGAAGTGCAATTGCTCTTGGAAAGGAAACGTCTATCCACTTGGGGTATAACATCATATGAATTACATAAACGAAGTGGTAAAATAGTATTTCCGGCCTCTAGTAATTTATACCAATGTCTAGATTTAGGATATGAGGTATTTCTGTCTTTGAAATTGTATGTAAAAACTTTAATAAATTTATGTTATATTTTTAGAATGGTCCATTATTTCCAAGTCAATTGCGTATTTGTACGAATTGGGCTGCTTTAGATCCACAAATATGCCCTCAAAATTCTGATTTGATTGCCTATGTTAGTGGAGGTGATATTTGGGTTACGCATACAATGACTGGCCAAGATGAAAGATTAACTTCGGCTCATGATGGTAGAAGAAATTTTGTAGATGATCCCTTAAGTTCGGGTGTTCCATCATATGTTATGCAAGAAGAGTTTAGTCGCTATCAAGGTTATTGGTGGCAACCATTTAGCGAAGGTCAGTAGAAATTGAATTTTAATTTAATATAGAATTTTAAATTTACATACGAGTACGCAATTTTATTTTTAGATCACGAAAAAGGAATATATAGAATAGTATATGAAGAAGTGGATGAATCTGAAGTATGTTTATTCACTTTTCCTTCTTCTCAAAGTGGAGTTGGAGAGTATGAAGAATATAGATTTCCTAGAGCTGGAACACCTAATGCTAAATCAAAACTTAAAATGGTTCAATTTAGATTAAATGAAAGATTGAAAATTGCAGAAATTTGTATTAAAAATTTGCCATATTCTTTAAGTGGAGTATTTCCTTGGCTAGAATATATAGTTAGAGTAGGATGGACTCCTGATTCAAAAAGGTAAAAAATCGTAAATATAACGTTTATTTAAATAAATTTCTTCAATATTCATTTATTGTTAAGAGTTTGGATTCAAGGACTCAATAGGAAACAACAACGTTTAGATATAATTCTAATACCAATTGATAATTTCTGTGACACTTACAATAGCACACCTTCATCCCCTGCCAGCGGAGATCATAGTTGGAAATCGCCATATAATAAAGTTGTTAGTCCACTTCAGGTAAATATTTTTTCATTGTTTCTAAATTTTTTATTTTAAATATTTTGTTTATTGCAGGTTATTTACTCGCAAACTTCTGATACATGGATTAATATTCATGATACGTTGAATTTCTTAGATATAAGTGAATCAACTTGTACTTTTATATGGGCATCAGAAGAAACTGGTTTTCGACATTTGTATTTAATTACGTCTAGTCTTACAGTTGCAAATGAAAGTAACTGCAATAGCCCTACACATAATACATTAATCAAAACGTTAAATGGTTGTTCTAAAGAAATTTCAGAGGCAACAGGAAATAATGAAAACACAGAAAATATCGATGGTGCTTCATTAGTCCCACGCATTGTTAACAAAGTAAAAATTCTACAGCTTATGATCTATTTTTTATATCCTTTTTTGTTTTTTAGGTTGCATTAACGTCCGGAGATTGGGAAGTTCTAGGTAGAAATATATGGGTCGATAAAACTCATCAATTAGTATATTTTTTAGGATTAAGAGAAACGCCTTTAGAAAAACATTTATACGTTGTTAGTTTGCAAAGACCTGGACATATTCGTCTTTTGACTGAACCTGGATATTCATACTCAATTGAATTGAATGATGTAAATAAGAATAAAAATTTTCAATATTAAATAGATTTTTAATTAACAATTTTAAAACAATAGGAATGCAATTTAATGTTACAAGTTTTTTGTAATATTCAACGTCTTCCATCATGCAAAATATTAAAAATACAACAAACATGTCAGAATGGTGGAATTGGCGGAATTAATTTAACACTAATGGGTTATTTATTGGAAGGTGGTGTTCCAGAAACACAATATTGTCCACAGATTTTTCGACCCCAATTATCAAGTGGTGATGTTTTATATGCCATGGTGTTTAAACCCCATAATTTTCAAATAGGTACTAAATATCCAACTGTGTTAAATGTTTATGGCGGTCCAGAAGTTCAAACAGTCAATAATACTTTTAAAGTATATAATTAAAAATATTTCGAAACTGAATAAATGTATTATTATAATATGTAAATATTTATTATTATTACAGGGTATGCGACAACTTCGAATGCATATGTTAGCTGCGCAAGGTTATTGTGTTATTTGTGTTGATTCTCGAGGGAGTAGACATCGCGGCGTTAAATTTGAAAGTCATTTAAGATGTCGTATGGGTCAGGTCGAATTACAGGATCAAGTTGAAGTTCTAAAAATTTTAACAGATCAATTGGGTTATATTGACATTAATCGTGTAGCTATACATGGTTGGTCATATGGTTAGTGTTAAATATCCATTTTTATATAAATTTTTTCTTATATTTATTAAAATCTCTTAAATTAAAAAGGTGGTTATTTAAGTCTGATGGGATTAGTGCAACATTCTGATATTTTTAAAGTAGCTGTTGCTGGTGCTCCTGTAACAAATTGGGAATATTATGATACTGGTTATACTGAAAGATATATGGACTTACCACAAAATAATCAACAAGGTTATTTAGCTGGTTCGGTGCTTAATTATATACATAAATTTCCAGATGAGTAAGTCAGTTAATCAATTTTAATTTTTTTTTACAAAATTAAATTAATTTTTTTTAATACTTTAATATATATTAAAAATATATATATTTAATATAATAATATTAATATTTATTTTTTTTATTTTATTTTAATTTAGAGATAATCGATTATTGATCATACATGGACTTATTGATGAAAATGTTCATTTTTATCATACGTCACAATTGATAACAGCTTTAGTTAAAGCAAATAAACCTTATCAATTACAAGTGTATCCAAATGAACGTCACTCTTTACGTAATTTGGAAGCTAGTAAACATTATGAAACAAAATTATTATCATTTTTACAAAATAATTTATGAGAATATTAAAAAAAAAACAAAACAGTCAATATTTAATTTAATGTAAAGAAAAGAAAAAAAATAATAATTAAACATTCATAGTAAAAATATAGTCGATTGTTGCAAACTTTTTTTTTTTTTTTTTAGTTCAGATGTAAAATTTTGTTAAAAAATTAAAAAAAAAAAAAAAAAAATGTTTTCATTTAATTTTTTTTTTCTATGAATTAAGAATTAATTATAAAAAATTATATAATATATATGAAATTATTTATTAATAAACAGAAGTTAAAAAAAAACAAAAAAAAAAACGAATAGTAAAATAATTTTATTAAAACTCCAATCAATTAATTAAAACAACAAAACTAACTTTTTTTTTTCAATATTATTATTTATATAATTTTTATATTTTTTTTTTTTGTCAATAATCAAAATTGTAATCAAATTGAAAACATTATTAATCAATTATTGTAGTATTAATGTAAACTGAATACTTAAAACAATAAAGCATTAAAAAAAAAAAAACAAAAAAAAAAAAAAGTTAAATAAGTCTCTATTTAATTAAAAAAAATAAAATAAATATATAAGAAAAATAATTAAAATAAAAATTTAGTTGCAATATACATTCATATATATTTATATATTACAAAAATAATATAACTTAAAAACAAAGTTCATTTACTTTTAAAAGAAAAAAAAAACTTAATTATTTTTTGAGCCATTTTTGCCATTTTTTTTTTTTTTTTTTATATATATAATATATATTTTAAAGACATATTTTTATTTTTAATAAATTGTAAATCCAAGTAAATAATAATTGTTAATCGATATAACAAAGCAACAAAAAATAAATATTTTTAAAAATAGTTTTAATATTTAAAGTAAGTAAATTAGGATACAATTAAAAAAAAAAAATAATATTTTAAAAAAAAAAACTTATTTTTCCCGGAATGTTTAAATTCTCTATTTTTTTTTTCTTTTTTATTTGTTTTTTTTTTTTATCTTTGCTTAATTTTACTAAAATACTTCAAGTTTTCAAATAAATTAGAATTAATTAATTAAGAAATTTTTAAACTTATAGACTGCTTGCTGAAAATAAAAATGAAATAATAAAATAATTAAGAAAATAAGTCATGATGAGAAAAGAATATTATAATTTTGCAAAAAAAAAAAAAAATATTTAAAATTAAAAACGAAAAGAAAGCAATATCAAAGCTTTTTTTCTTTTTTTCATTATTAAATGAAATACTATATAGTGTTCAAATAGATACTTTTATAATATATATATATATATATATATATATTGTAAATAAATGCAATTAAATGAAAAATAATTAATTTTCAATAAAAAAAAAAAATTTCTATTTAATTTTTATGAAATACGGTAGATAAACTTATAGCAATATTGTAAAAAACAAAATATGTATAGAAGTAAAAATAATTGCAAAAATTGAATGAAATAGACTATACTTTGACTAAAGTGGGTTATAAGTAAAAATTATTACTTGTAATTAAAATGATTGCTTTAAGAAAAATTTAACCAAAATAAATTAATAAGAAATCAGAACTACATATTTAAAAAATTTAAAAACTATAACTTTTTTTTTTTTAAATGTATATAAATACATATATATACTTACATATATTGTTATGTAATAACTAAAAATTATTATACTTCAACTTTAATCTTTTTAATCACCTTTTTTTTTTAAATTATAAACATTTACTTAAAGCAATTTATAAAATATGTATGATGGAGCTGATTAAAGTTTAAAAAAAACAAAAGCAATATATTAAGTTTTAAATTAATTTTGTTTTTATAACATAAAAGAAAATCTAGAATTATTTAAATCTTTTAAGTGTTTTAATTTTTCCCCCATTTTTTAATTTTTTTATTATAGATAAATTATAAAATTAGATAAAAAAAAAGAAAAAGAAAAACTTAAAGTACCTAAACTAAAACGTAGAATGTCCATTTCTATTTCGAATTTCCAATGTTATTATAAATTTGTTTATTTTCTGTTCAGTATTTATTTATCAAAAGCAATTTAACATAATTAATATTACAAAAAAAAAAACATATTTAATTTTAAAACAAAAATAGTTTTTGATTTTGTTGTAATCCAATGCTCTGGTTGTGTCATGCATCGCTTTTAGGCAGATTTTTTGACATTAATATCAACAGTAAAATACTCGATTGAATTGAAATTGAACTATTTTTATAATAATGTGATAACATTCGCCTCACTATCATTTGAATAATCAAAATAAAGCTGAAATCGGTAAAGTCATTTGTACATCGAATGCAAAAGCAACCATGGATATATTCAGAATCATCCATTACTTTATAATAGGTTGTTTTCATTCAAAATTATACTGCAAGCAGCAAAAGCAACTGATTCGCAAATGATGTTTCTGATTTCAGCTTAAAATTGACCGGCCCACAACAAAGAGCTACGAAATTATTTTGGATTACCCACTTTAACGTTTAGAACTTAAAACTTCTCGCTTAGTTTCTATCTGCATGTGTGTGTAAATATTTATATACATGCATACATGCAATTTTAATTTAAATACTTTATTTAGGTACCATAGTCATAATTAAAAGATTTTTTTTAATAGTAATTAAAAAAATTAACTAACAAAAAAAATATATTATATTACTATTTAAAAAAAAAAACGAAAAAAAAAAAAAAACTTCTGCACATTATACAATACATATATGTAATTTTTGATATAATGCAGACATTTAAAAACACAATATTTATTTGTTAAAATTAAAACTTAAGTTTAAAATTAAAAAAAAAATAAATAAATTAAAAAACTTGTTATTGTTTTCGCTATTTTCTAGGTCTCAAAAATGTATACATATATACCATATAAATGTATATTTTTTTCGGATTAAAAAAAAATATATATATATGTATGTATACCTATATATAAATATATAAAACGCTTTTTTGTACATAATAAATTAAAAATTAACAAAAAAAAAAAAAAAAAAAAAAAAAAAAAAAAAAAAGAGTATTTAATAAATTAATTTATCGCAGTGACAAAAATTGTATATTTGACTGATTTAATTTTTCTTAATTTTTTTAAAGGCTTCATTTATAAATATTAAATTTTTAATACTTCTTTGAGTCAAACATCGCATAAATTTTTTTTTCATTATTAGAACAAGTTTGAATTCAATATTGAAAATTAAATATCCTTGAATTATCTTTTTTTTTTATATTATTTTGTGTATATCCCTTTTTTAAATCCAATCAGCCAGCTTATAATAATTAGAGATCTAAAAGAAAAATCGACGAATAAAAAATTGAACAGAAATTTACATACATATAGCAGAATTACCGATTTCCATTCGAAAATGTATAACCGAATGAAAATGTAACGATTTCACAATACCAAAAGTTCAAAGTGTTTTATAGAAATTCGAAAACCGATAGTAAGAAAAAAGATTGTTTAAATGTATACCCGAGCAAAATGTCGAAGAAGCATTTTCTGATAAAAATAAAGAAGATACTAAATTTTTTTTTGTTCCACTAGTTTGTTTTTTTTTTTTTATTATACATAGTAATAAATGGATTAATTATAATTTATTTTTATTTAGTATTATTTTTAGTGTACATAATTTATTAAAAATTTGTATTATTTTGTTCAACTTAAAATTTAAACTAACGGAATTAAATTGAAATCATTTTGTGACGAAAATAAATAAAATTGTTTTATTAAAAAAAAATTTTGAAAAAAATGTAAATGATCCATAAATGTACAAAAACTCTGTTGTAAAATAAGATACCTACACACCAAAATTAAAAGGGTCTAAAAAAAATAGTGAATGCTGACATTTAATTGAAATAAATTGTTTGTGAATTAAAAAGCCGATTTACAAAACTTAAGGAAACATACAAGCTTATTTTTCCTCAAAACGTAAATTTTTGCACATTCATTGTTTTGGTAATTCACACGTACGTGTGACGATAACGGTATCGTTTTATATAACAAAGAGGAGCACGACAGTTTGTTTATATCTAATTAGCAAAAAGACATTTGGTTGGCCTAATGCCATTTCTAAAAAAAAAAAAAACTTAACAAAAGAAATAGTACTTCTCGACAAACTAATATACATACATATGTACATATGTATTTTATAATTTATAAGAAACAAATATTGTTTTATAACACATCCATATGTAGCATAATTTGTAAATTGAACGATATTTTGAAAAAGAAATTTTATATGTTCACCTTTAATTTATATACCATTACTTATACGTAGAACTTTTATTTAGTTAATCACTTATTTTACGCGTTAGTTTTTAAACTATGTTTTTAAAATGCAAATTTTAAGTTTTATTTAAAATAAAGAAAAAATAAAAAAAAAAAAAGCTATAGAATGAAACTATACGTATTCATGTACATATTACAGCCAACATTAAAAACTTGAAAATACCGGTTATTTTTCAAAATTATAAACTTTCAAACTGACATCTAATTGGAGTTGTGGATAATAATCTTCTAAATCAATATTTTGAGTTTTCAAAATTTATTAAACATTTTTCTAAAACGAATTCTATACTAAGTTAATAAAAACTTTTAAAAATCTTTACAATTAGATTTTTGTTTATTACCTACAAAAAGTAATTATAAAAGTCATCGACAGTTGACACTTTGGGAAAATTTCTAACATTATAACTATGTACTCATAACCTACATTAATTTTTAGAAATTTCTAAATGTAAAATTCTAAAAATTAATGTAGGTTATGTATGTTACTTCATATTAAATTAATACAATCAATCAATACAATATGTATACTTAATTTTAATAAACGTCTTTTTCTAAATATTAAAACATAAGTAAATATAATAATATAAGTGTACATTTTATTTGGAATTTAACGTAATAAAAAAAGAAAATACAAGTTTAAATTTAAAATTTCTAAAAATTAATACATGAAAACATAGTAAATAATGTTTAGTATATTATATAAACTTAGTAAAAAAACTTTTTAAAAAATTTCTCATGTGAACATAAAAAACAAAATTTTTTTTAACGAAAGAAATTTTTACCGTTTCTATAATTTTACAAAAACAATTTAGAATTTTTTAATCATTCAAAGTATTTAAATATTAAATTATTTTTATATATTTCAAAAATTGTTTTTGTTTCAGTATTAAACAAAAAAATAAAATACAGTTAAACAAAAATAATAAAAAATAGAACAAAAAAATATTTAAATTCTAAATGGTAATTATTAAAAAAAATATTTATATACATATATAATTAGCTTTAACCTTTTGTGCCTTTTTCATAAAATAATAAATATGTATTAAATTTTAGCAAAATGGAGTTACCTTTAAAAGATAAAAATGACAATATGATGAAGCCGACTACATCAAAAGATACAATTGTAAAATTATTAAAAAAAAAAGGTATTAATAAATTAAAATTTTTAATTTAAATACTTTTTTTTTGCTTTTTTTGTTTTTTTTTTGTTTTCAGCTTTAGTTGAAAATTCTATAAAAGTTAATAAGAATAAAAAATCTTATGAGCAAATGATAATTGAAGCCATTTCTACATTAAAAGAAAGAAATGGCGCTACAATTCCTGGTATCAAAAAATATATATCTTCAGTTTTTTTAATTCCAGTTGAAAATTCTTCACGATATATTTTGAAATATTTAAAAAAAGGAATTGAAGATGGAGTCTTTATTAGTGAACGAAAATTTAGATATAAATTAAGTCGTGAAACTTTAAAGAAAATACAAAAAAAAATTGAAGGTCAAACAAAGAAAAATAAAATAAAAACTAAAAAAGATAAAGAAAATATTGAACCTAAAGAAGAAGGTAAGAAAAAAATCAAAGCTAAAAATGATAAAATTAAAATTTCGAAAGAAAAGAATTCAAAAAACGATAAAACAAAAACGGAGAAATTAACTACCGAAAAACCAAAAAAGCACAAAATAGGTAAAAAAGGAAATGATAGTAATAAAGAGAATGAAACTGAAGAACCAGTTGGAAAGAAAATAAAGACAAATAATAAAATAGTGAAACTAGTAGAAGAAATAAACGAAACAAATAAAATTAATGTGAAAACTATAACTAAATTAAAATCAAAAGCATTTAAAGCACCAACACCTTTAATTGTTGCAGGAAATAAATTAAAAAAACAGGCGAGAAAATCACTCATTAAATTAAATATGAAAAAACAGAAAAAAATATTAAATGGAAAAAGCGAGGATGTGCAACAAGATGAAAATTAATTTGAATAAAATATTAAAATATATATGTATATTAAAAATATTATTTTTATAACTATTTAATGTATCATATATCTAAATATAGTTTTCTAATTCTAAT
The DNA here is from genome assembly GCA_947095535.1 of Poecilobothrus nobilitatus. Taxonomy (NCBI): domain Eukaryota; kingdom Metazoa; phylum Arthropoda; class Insecta; order Diptera; family Dolichopodidae; genus Poecilobothrus; species Poecilobothrus nobilitatus. The sequence continues at coordinate 236,398,756 of OX352773.1, read as the reverse complement.
TTTAGATTTAATTCTAAAATTTGTATATTAGAAAATTGTTTTTTTTTTTTTAATTTAAGGCAAAGATTAGAAATTAAGAAATTTTGTAATATTTATTTTTTTATAATTTAACTAAAATTTGGAAAAAAAAATCGTTTTATTTTCAATGAGGAAAAATTTTCTGTTTGTGTGACAATAATTACAAAAATTCATAAAAAAAGTTGTAATAAATAAAAGATTAAATAATATAGTTGATCTATTAATATTGAAAAGCGTATTTTTTTTACTCCAGAGTAGGGTGGAATTCATTATAATTAAATCATTTCTGGTTTAATCTTATATTAACCACAGATTTGTCTCAAATTTTTTAAAGATGGTTTACTCAAAAAGCAAAATATGTATTTTACGTGTTAATATTATTTCTCAAAGACAAAATAAAACGTAATTTAGGTCTCTTACTTAAACTTATCGCTACTGCATTGTAGAGATTCATTAAGATATTTTTCTTAAGTATTGCCTTTTTCTTTTATATCTCGCTATGAAGTTTATTTGCAGATACAAGGTAGGAAGTCATACAATCAAAATATTTATAAGGTAGAAAGTCAATGTTTTAAATATTTAAAAAACATTATTTGTAAACCGATTTAAAAAGAGAAGAAATGAAAAAACTGAATTTTTTTTTTATTTTTATTTGAAAGAATTAGAAGAATTATAGGTTGAGAAAAATTAATACCAATTCGTAAAAGATAATTAATGTTAAAAAAAAAAAGCGTAATTATTCAAAAGAAAAGTATTTTTTTTTTATATTTTAACATTTTTTTAATAAAATTATTTATTTTTAAATAATTTATGAGTAAATGAAATGTTAGTAAATATATTTTTAATTTGTTTTATTTTTCTGTGCTTAAAGCAGTTGCTTCAAAGTTTGATGAAAATTAACGAATGGTGTTAAATATTTTATTTATTTATTTATTTTTTGATCTATAGAGATTTTTAAATTGCTTTGTTGCTTTTTTTTTTTTAAATAAAACTTTCGATGAAATTTTAATGATAAGTAAATAAATATGAATTTATTTTATATTGTTTTTACGATGTTCCTGCAGCTTTAGCAGCACTTTGACGTTTTTTAACACCCCAATTATATACTCGTGCCATATTAACTTCTGTTGTAGTTAATTGATCTCTAAATAAATAAAATAATTTTTTTTTTAATTTTAATTAAATTTTCTTTCGCAAAAAACAAACAAATTTACCTTAGAAAATCTTGATCAAATTCTACACTTTTTAGATTAGCAATAGCAGATTCCATATTTGATTTTAATAAACTTTCTGCTTCATCCAATGGATATTCAAGCATAACATTAGCACCCAACCATAAACATACATTTTTTGTTGGTGGTAAAACAGTTTTAACAAAAACTTGATCACTTAACATAAAATGACTATCTTTTTCTTCTGTTTGTTCACGTAATACATTAATCATTTCTAATGATTTTATTAAATCTGGTATTTGTTGTTTTAATTTACGTCGACGTACATCCAAGTTAAATTCCATAAATTTATATTTTCCATGTTGTTCATCTAATTTTTGTAAAACTTTTTCACAGTTATTATCATTTTCTGATTGTGCCATAAATGCTTCTATATCCTCCTAATTAAAATAAATTTTTAATTAATGAAAAATTAATGAAAACTATGTACAAATAAAAACAAAATAGTAATAATTAAAACTAATATAATTTAAAATACACATTCAAAAACGGTATATGATTTTTTATTTAACTACAAAATCACCATTTAACTACAAAGCAGCATTTTACAATTTTATTTATTTATCAAAGGAGAAAAGCGTGATTCAATTTTAAAATTTCAAAGCTTAATACAATGTTAAATTTTATCGTTATATGTACATATATTATGTACGTATATTTTGTGGAATTTTTTTTATACCAAATTACCTCTTAGGAGTAAGGATCAATTCACTCCGATTATACATATATGTATACATTTTATTACAAAAAAAAATTAATAGATTGGTTTAATATCAATAATTTTATACAAGAAAAGGATTAATAAGTTAGTCTGAATTTGAAATTTCCAAAATGACGTGAAGATATTTGGGATGTTACTCCAAATGACATTTTGGTGAATTTCATATGTCACAAATTTTGCACAAAAGCTTAAAAGAAAACGGGATGAATAGGTTTTTGGAATTACATATATTCCGGTTGCTTGATTTTCTTAGTCGCTGTGTTCTTATAGAATATGCAATTTTGATACCATTTAATAATTTTTATTAATTTATCTTGTAATATTTACTTGGTTTATTTATATTTACAATACGGTCGGCAAGGTCAATGTAATTAGTTAGTAAAAAACCGCCATTCTCTCTGTTAATAAACCATTTACTTAGCTACTCAACCATAGAGGCCTAATATTCTATTTTCAAGGTATACATACATATTATTCTATTTTTTTTTTTATTTAAAAAAGAAATTTTTTAACACATTTTTTTTAATACATTTTAAAACTCTGCTTTGAATATTATTTTAATAATTTTCAACACATTAGAAAAACCAACTTATAGTACATTAGATAGATACTTTTGTGTCTGATTCTGTAAATTACAAAGCAACTTACAAATTTTATTTAAAAATGATATTTTTAGACAAATTCTGCAAATAAGATAAAACATTATTTATTCTCAAAAAACAATATAAAAGCTGTAAATAAAGAGTGATATAAGATAAATAAGATAACAATGGCAAATTATGTTATGTATTTTAATTTATATTTCTATTTTTTTTATTTATCAGAAAAAAACCTTAAAGATTAATTAAAATTCTGATTTGTTTTTTTAGTTTTAAATTTTATTTAATAAATAAAAATTCTATTATACATCAATTTTAAATTGTTTTTTAAATTTTTCAGCTATATATTCCCAATATTTTTTTCTTATAACATCATATTGTGTCGCCATAATATGACATAAATCTAAAACTTTATCAGCGTCAGCTGAATTTTTTTCTTCGTCATCAGCATATTTTTCAATATATAAATCAATTAAAAATGCAATTAAATATGGTGATTTTACTTGATTATTAAATAGTTCATCGCAAAAATCAATAACTTCTGGATATTGATTCAATTTTCCATTATTATGTTTCAATATACCTCTCAAATAGTTCCACGAGCTTTCATTATTTTTAACAATTTGTATTCGATTCATACAATACATTATTTCTCGATGTACTGAATCTGAAGTTAAACCTAAATGCTTTAAAATAAAAAATCTTTGATTCCAAGCTGAATTATTACGAATATCTTCAGATATAAGACGATCTACAAATGATAATTCATTTTCAAATAAATCATAAATTTTTATGGCCCATTGACGATGCTGCCAAGCATGATAATTTTTCGCATCCATATTTAATATTGCCTCTGTTAATGGCAATTCTTTTGAAGGATCCCCTGACCATTCAACTATAACACGTCGATGATGCCACACTTGATAATTTTTAGGATTTTCTCTTATTACATTTTCAACATAATCCAATTCAATATTTAGGTCATATTGTAAGTATTTTAGAATATCACGTCTGTATTGCCAAACTGTATAATTTGCTGCATTTAATTTTAGCGCATCTGTTGTAAGATTGAGAGCCCTTTCAGATTTTTCGCCATTCGTAAGTATAGCTCTAAAATAATCATGAACATCTTTGAACCGTTCACTGTAAGCTATCATAACCACAGGATTATCACCATCATCTTGCTTTAAAGGAACAACATCAGACCAATCTTTTCGTTGACTATATGGTATCCAATCACAACCGAGATCTTCGTCTGAACTGTCATCACTCATTTTATCAAAATAGATTTGTTATTTATATTTGATTTAAAACCAATTTTTTATAATTATATTTGAAACACAATAATCTGACTCAAGGTAGATAAAAGAAAACTTGAATGAATTACTTGTCATTATATGAAGTATGAATGAACTCGTTTTGCTTAATCTACTACGACTCTCGAAAAATATGATTCACCATTCACCAGATCACAATCACACTAAAGTAAAATATGTCAAATTATTTTTTCTTTAAATAGCTCTAGCTCTTATCAGCTCTTTCTTACTATAATTTTCTTATATATTTTCTTTTTTTATTCTAATTAATACCAAATATAAAATAAAAACACAAGCTTTCTATAAAAGCTTAAAATAATATTTTATATTATGCGAAATAAAAAAAAACCTAAATTCATTTTGAATGAAAAAATTCTGAATTTTAAATTTTGTCACCAATATAAATCCAGCCAAGCACATTTGTAAATGACATTTAAACAAGACTGAATTATTTTTACCTTATGTAGGAATTTTAATTATTTACATATTATTTTTGCAATAAAAGTTATCTTAATGTTATTGTAAAATTTAAATTAAGTTTGAAATAAAAACATTTAAATTTCTTTGTATTATTTTTAGCATTTTGAAAAACTTTGTAACTTACAACAAATATTGCCTCTGGTATACCAGCAAATGATTTTTGATTTTCTGGTAGCTTTGGCATTTCCACTGAATTCATTGCACTAATCATTTTTAAACAATATTTTTTTTATAATTTACAATTAATTACTTATTATAGATGATATTGCCGTAAATTAAAAAAAGTACTACTTGAGGTATGTAATTTATAATATGACAATTAGTTGACAACTAAAATTGGCAATGCATGACAATCGGTGGAAATTGATATCTTATCTTCTGAGAATCGAATTTAGTTTGGATTTTCGAATATGAATATAAAAAAACATGTTGCCGTTTTTTATTACAGAACTCAGTGTTATCTTATGTCCTCGAAGTTGATATTTATAAGTGGATCTGTTACCACTCTAGAACTTAAAATCTGGAGGCTGCGACTTGTACTTCTCTGATTAGTGTACTGTTACGCCCGTTAATTATACAATTCTATCGAGAAATAAATCAATATTAATTTAGCTCTAATAAAAACAAAGTATTTGTAGAGAGGATAACATGCAACAATTAATCAAGATGACTTCGTCGTCTCATCCCAATATATTTTCTAGAATTTTATAAGTGGTTAATGTTGATGTAAATTATAATCAAACCATATACAAATAAATTACTTTTTATGCAGTAATAAATAATAATTATTAATATTTTCCTAAGCGTTATTAGGAGCGAAGCAAGCGAATCGTAAGTTTAATAAACAGAGCAGAAATATATTATTTTGTTAAATTTCAAGCAAAAAAACCAATATATATAGCCAATATTTTGGGTTATAAGAAAAAAACAATACTAACTTGGGATAGCTGTAAATAGCTGCGCTTATTAATCAATTCTAAATAAAACATTTTTATTACTCCGAAATCAAGAATGGCTCTTAAGTCATATTAACAAATATGTTATACAATGTACAGTGTTCTAAATTCGAAGATTTTTTTTTTTATTTCACTTTCATATATCACTGCCTATTATTTCATTTATCGTCATGAAATAAATATTGAACGTTATTAATTTTTCACTTACATTTCAAGTTTTTTAAATTGTTCTGTCATCACCATAGAATAGAAAATAATGTATTATTAAAACTGTCAAAATTAAAAAATGTCAAAAACAGGAAAATAAAGGGAAATAAATATTGCTTTGTGTGTTTCATTTTTTTTTATATTTTCATTGAAATTTCTTATTAATTTAGTAAATAAAAAAATATATTCTTTATTTCAAGATCATTCCAAAGATTTCTCAATTATAATTCTAAAATAAAGAAAACACTAACAATTGTTTTGTTTAGTTTTTAATAAAAACATAATGCACTAATTAGATGGTGTTCTTTTATTCCATTCCAATATATAACAATAACAATAAAAATTAAAAATAAATACTAATAAAAAAAAAAAAGAGTGAAATACAAAATTGTGTGTCTTGTAATGAATTCTTACCACAAATAAAAAAAATATTAAAGCATGAATAAATACATCAATTAGCTTTTAGTTTAGTTTGAGCATTCAATTGATAATGTTGCATTATATTTAAATACATTTAAAATTATAAAAACAACAAAAAAAAAAAAAAAGAACCTAATAATTTACTATACTAATGAACGTTATTAAAAGTTAGATTAGTTGAAAAAATATATATACGTGTACAAAAAAGCATTTCAAAAATTAATAAAGACTTTTTTATATTTTGTAAATTGATAGTGAATTTATTGTACTAATTAAGAGATATTATTTTTATAAGTAAACCAATCAATTAAAAAAAAAGTTAATTAAAATTCTTAAACAAATAAGTGTAAAAAAATGTCAAGTAAAGAAAGCCCTAGTAGAGAATCCACATCAAGTGGTGCAAGAATTAGTTTAATTGCAGCTGATGAATCTTTATCTCGTGATTATAGTATGGGTAGCTTAAATTCAGCTGTTAGCCAAGAAGAATTTTATCGTAATCGTGATCATGCTGAAAGCATATTAAAAAGAATGCAAAATTATTTAGAAAATGAACAATTATGTGATGTTGTTTTAATAGCTGGAACTGATGGTAAAAGGTAAAACTACATTCCATTATTTAATAAAACAAAAAATAACAAAACAAAATTTTTAAAAACTATTTCAGTTTTTTTTTTTTTTTTTTTATTTTTAAATTTATTCATTCACAAACAAAATAAAACAAAAACAAACATTCAGGACTTTCGCCTTCATTGTTCTGTTCTATATTTAGATCCGCCACGAGAATATTTTTTAAAGCATCCTTTGTTTTCAATGCTATTTAATTTCGTTACATTTATTATAGAAAAATTTTAGTTGAATCAAATTCTCTCTACCGTGTAGGCAAACACCAGCATATATGTATGCCCATATTTATTCGCATAAATATTGCGTAAACAAAGAAAATATATATATACATAGATTTATTACGAACTAGAATATGAGATCTAATAAATGGGGAAAAATATGAATATTAAATGAAAATTTAAAACAAAAAAGAGAACTACATATATTATAACTAGGTAATTATTATTGCTGTTGGCTTGGCAATATGCATTGATTAAAAATTTAAATTTATTAGCTTAAACAGAAAATGAAATGATTACTCTGTACATATACATACATATATATACATATTACATATAACAAAATTTATTATTTAATTTTTTTTTATAATGCATAAATACAAAATTTCTTATTGTTTTTGTTTTCAATTTAATGCAATAAATTTAAAGAGAATAACCAGACATTTAGAATAAACGAACGCTAAAATAATAAAACATATGCGGTATGGGTATCTATTTTTTTTTCCATTCATTTTAAGTTGACCTTGTTGCTTGAGTCGATTTTTTAAAAACAAACGGATTTATTTACATTAAAAGCAAGAATAGATATATTTAATTTCCCGTTTAATATTAATATTTATAATTTTTTTTTTTTTTTTATAAAAGAATAAGAATATATTAAATATTTAAACTAAGTAAATATATTACAATATACTTATTATAATGTAATTTATTATTTAGAAGTAAAATGAATAAGTTATGTTAGAAGTAGGTATTTCTATTTGTAAAACTATTACAAGAATGTAGGTGAATTTAAATTATTAATAACGTTCATAAAAAATTAAATAATTTCTGTAATTAGAAGTTATGACAAAGATTCTTAGCTAAAAAAAATTTAATTTGTTAAGATTTTAAATATTGCTTATGAAATTTTATTTTAATTAATATTTCATAATAAACAGGTTAATGTTATTTGAGACAGATTGCACAAATTCTCTTTTATTCTTCAACAAATTTAATGAATTCGAGCAAAGGTACCTATAATCAATTTTTTTTTACTTAAAAGGTTATTTTCTAGAATTTTGTTACATATTAATCTTGTTAGTTCTCTAACTAACCAATCCGAGGTTTATCAATGGTTACTCTTAACTATTCGACTAAAATAATTATTTTTACATTTTTTTTTTATGCAAATAAATAAATTAAAAATTCATTTAAAAAGTTATAGTTAAAATAAAGAGTAAGTATTAGTTGAAATTACACGTAATTTTCTATTTAATAATACATTTTTCGATTTTTTATTACGCATATACCTACTTAGTTATTATTATAAATATATATAAAGTAGATAAAATATCTAAGTAGATATAATATGAAAAAATCTTTTGAATTATATTCTTACAAACTTATTCCATAAGTTTTCACTCCTCTTCGATACACATTACAATTAATTATCAAGATTTTGTATTATATTTTAATTTACATTTTTTAATGATACTCTTATACAAGATACAGTACACAATAGCTTAAAATCTCTGATATGAGGGTAAAAAAAATTAACTGTTGTACTGTTACCACTCAAATCAAATTACCAATAGTTTTTGTTAATTTGGTGTAATATATCCATAGATATATTATTATTATTTTTGTCTATAAGAAAATTAACATGCCAATTAAAATAAAAAGTTTTCTATCTTATGTTTTGTATTAAACTTTTTTTTCCTAACAATAACTTATTTATTTGAAATTAAAGTTTTTTTTTTTAAATAAATATTGAACTTTAGATGTTATTATATGTTTATGAAGATTATTTTACATTATAGAATATTTATAAAGTTTTAATTACCTGTAATGAATAAATATTTTTTATACTGATTTTTTTGGGTGTGCTGAAATTAGAAAATAGGTACATATACATATATACATAAATTTTCATTTAAATAATGCAAAAATTCGATGCTTCAACTATTAATAAAATTCATTACGGAATAAAATTTGAGTTCTTAGGGTTATTCTATAACAAATTAGAGATATCTTAAGCGTTTTTAATTTATATAAAAAAAAAAAGAGAAAAATCATTTGGAAAATTAAACTAAATTAAAAGAGATAGGGTTCAGTATTATAAATCATTAAAAAACGAAGTGTGCATAGCTTCTTAGAGTTTAAATATATTTTAATTGTTACATGTATTTTGACTAAACCTAATAAAACCTTAAGCCTAAAAAAAAGAACTCTTAGGCTTAAGTATTTAAATACTACTTAAATCCTTTAATATAGAACTTATTTCTTCCATAAGTTTCGTCAAACGATGTTTTCAAAAAAATAATATCTCATTGTATAAAATTAAAAAAGTTTTTCATCGAAATAATAATAATAACTAGTATTACTTAATAATTTCTTAATATCTAAATTTAATAACAATCGTGATATACTTTTACATATAATAAAATTAAAATCCAACAAATCGGTATTTTTTTTAAAAAAAAAAAAAATTCTATTAAATCTTTTAATTTTTAATCTGAGACAGAATATTGTAAGTTATTCTGCACCTCTTATCGGATTAAGAAAAAAAATCTATGATTATATTAATAGCAAATTTTATTTACACCTTTAATTTTTCATTTTCTTTTCAAAAATTATCAACAGAAACTAGGTGTCTCTTGTCATATGTTTCTTATAAACATATGCAAAAATAAATAACTTATATTATAATAAAAAAAAAAAAAATTAAATAAAAATAAAAATTTTTATGTCAATTATAAATTTTTTTTTTTACCTATCGGCGTAGGATGAATTTTTTGATAATTTAAGTAAAACTTTTAACAAATTAAAAAAAAAAATTGTAGTTATTTAAAAATGTTTTTAAACAAACGTACTTATGTAGTTATATATGTATATAATTATTATGTTTATCACTTCAGAATATAATGAACTTAGAGTGCATATCAACAAGCACAAAAAAGAAAAAAAATTAATAAAAAAAAAAAAACTTTACTTATAAGTTAAGTATAAAAACTTTTCATAAAAAATATAAGTCCCACTTATATTTAAAAGGTATTTAAGTATTTAAAATTTTGCAAATTATTGTATTTTGTATTTATTATTATTTCTAAGAGATTTCAATTTTTAATAAAGATTGATAATGTTAAACTAAATAATGCATAATAATTTATTAAAGCTCGATTCAAAGCTCAATATGAATGAATTAAAAATATAAAAATAAATATAAGTGTTCTAGAACTAATCAAAATATCTTCAAAGAATATACAAAAAATCTTCTGCACAGAGATTAATCAGTAGGTGTATTTGTTTGTATAGTAAATTATATATAAGTATATACATTAACATATGTATACTTACTAGATTTACAACTGTGACTATTTAGCTACAAAAAAAAAACATAAAATTGTAGGACAGGAAATTACGAACTTTGATAACAATTTTGTATAGTATTGATTTAGTTTCATATTTTCATTTGTTTAAATCCACCTTTAAATCCAAATTGATTAATAAATCTCCAAATCGAGAATGAAGTGTTCAACGATACGTCATAAAGAAGATGTTATTATTATTATTATTATTATAAAAGTCCGGGCCTAGCTAGAATCAAACTTCTTTCACTTGGCAAACCGTTCTACCACAACCTTATCGAACTCTCTAAACACAGAATCAAAGAATTGATTTCGTATTTGAACTCCTCGGTTTGGATATAAAATTAATAATTCAACCACTAAACATAAGTCACGTGAGTGCAATGGGATCAAAATGGAGCAACCTAGTACTAATTGAGGCAATCACACGTCATCGTTTGACCTGAAACTATGATATTTTTGGAAACTATCTTACATACGTCTACGTATCTAGATATTATATAATAGTTTAATCAAAAAAAGTTTATGAAGCAATGTTTTAGTTAGATCATTGAATTAAATTAAACGTCTTAATTTTTCAACATCCAAAAATCTATTTGTTCTTAAGTCTTTTCATATGTTTAGAGGCTTTATATTTTGAACATTTTATTTCACATTTTGTTTTCGATTTTTCTAACAAAGATTCGTCCATTTTTTTTAATTAAATTAAATTTTATTAAAATTATATATACGTATTAAACATGATTACATTAGTTTTTATGTATGTATCTAAAACTTGTAAGTCTGTTTATTGTTCAAAATTAACAAATATTAAAAAAAAAAAAATTGGTGTTTTTAAGAAACTAAACGATTACAGCTCCTAATCTGTATAGTACTTATATTAGTTAAATAAAATAAGAACTATATATTTAAGGTGCAGTTTAAAATTATTTTATTTTAATTAAATAAATATATATGCATTTAATATCTATGTTATATAACTATATATATGTATATAAAATATGTATATGTATGTATCTAAAATATATATTTATTATTTTGTTACCAGATATTATGTTCTTTAAATTTTTTATGGGTTATGTTTCTTTTTGTTTTTTTTTTTTTTTTTTTTTATAGAGGTTACTCTATAGTTAGTTATTTTTAATTTTTTTTTTATTTATTTATATAATTTTAGTATGAAATAAAATAAAAAAAAAATACGGTTAGTGAACTTTTATTAACGGTATATGATTTTTGTGAAATATTGAATTAAAAATTCAATTATAATTTAATCCAATATAAAAATTATTATAAAAGTTTTATGATTATGAAAAAGAAAATAAATAATTATATTTCGAAATCAATTGTAAATCTTTAATATTTAATTTGATCATTGATTTGATTGTTCTGTTGATTAATTTGATCATTGATGGATCATTAAAGACAGTTAGTTCAATTATGAAATAAAATATAAAACAAAGTGCACACTATAAAGTGTAGATCGATCTTAGAACTTCAGTAATTTTTTTTTTGTTTTTTGTTATCATTTGTTACTTTTATTGTTTCCTCCATCAATTTTAAGGTTTTCCCTTTTAAAATTGATACAATATTGACATTTTTACATGTCGGTTCGTTATTTATTTCTTCTCCAATTATTCTGCATTTTTTTTTTTTAAATTGGCTGTTACACCAATATATTTTTTCATATTTTTCATTCCATTTAATTTTTTTATTCTATTTTATTCTATTTCCATTCTATTTTATAGGATAGAAATTGGAAGCAAAACTTTGATAATTGATCACCCCTTAAGATTTTAACTAACAAAATTTTATTTCCCCATAAAATAACATAATTAACATAATTTTATGATTTTGGATTCAAAATTTTCAAAAATTGTATTTACTAAATATAATTTATATTTAAAAATTTTTAAGTTAACACTTTTTATTTTTCTTTTTACTATTTATATGGACTTAAAACGCATTGCATTGATTTATTCTTTTTATACTATACACCTAAAGTATAGGGTGTATTTACTTTGGTATGGTGTTTTGCTGGAGATTGCATCTGATCAAAATCGGTCCATGGGTTCGGATTCTGGAAGCTTCCGAATGTTCCCAGAGCATATATCCAAAACCAATAAGGTAGAACCCTAAAATTTGGTACAATAGCGTTCTTTCATGTTTTCTTTGTCTCTAAAATTTGAGAGGATTTGGTTCATAGGTTCGAATTTTCGAAGCTTCTGAACAAGCCCCAGAGCAAACCAGATTATCCCCAAAACCAACAAAAATAGAACCTTAAAATTCGGTAATATGGTGTTCTTTCATATTTGATTTATGTCTCTGAAATTTGAGGGAATTTGGTTCATTAGTTCAGATTGTGGAAGCTTCTAAATAGGCCCTAGAGCAAACGAGTATATTTCTAAAACTGACAAAGATAGAACCTTTATTTTTGATACAAATGTGTTCTGTTATGTTACCTTTTCTGTAAAATTGAGAGCTGACATTTGACAGGATTTGGGCCATGGGTTCGCGTTTTGGAAATGTTCGTGAAATTTGAGATGAATTGGAGTGGCAATTCGGGTAGCTGACACACGTCTCCCAAGCCCTAACAAGCATATCTTCGAAATTAATAAAGAAAAGGGAGACGGTTCAAAAAGCTTCCGAAAAACTTATGTATTTTTAATTTAATTCGAATTATTCAGGTGTACGATATTAATATCTTTCCGTTCTTACAATTCATCAGTCGAGTTTTTTTATTTAAAAATTTATGTTTTAAAATAAAAAAATAAAGGTTCATAATAAAGAGGTTTAAAAAAAAAAAAAAAAAAAAAAAAAACACTTTTACTACTCAAAAATTTTAAAATTCAAATGCACAGAATACAATCACATCGTAACGGGTGAATAGATATTATTTAATTTAAAGTCAATGTTTCATAAGAAAATTAATTATAAACGGAAAAAAAAGAAAATGTAAAATTGAAATCATTGTTTATAGGCATTTTTTTCTTTGCATGCACGATGCACCCGTGCACTCCGAACAAATTTTAATTCATGTAATCTGGTACTTATTAATTATAGTTTTAATTTTTTATATATTTTAAAATGTAAAGTAAAAATATAAAGAAAACTTTTTCATTGTCAATCCTACCTAGAAATTCATTATTTATATTTTTTTTTGAACTATGTAATTATTATTATAAATTTGTTTTGTTTAGAATAAAAAAACAAAAATCTTTCATTCTATAAATTACTCATTCTGTTTCTGTGTTCTAAAATTGATCATGGATTTTCTTTGTTTCTAAAAATTTTAAATTGAATTCTATTAATTTCATTTTCTTTTTTTCTGTTGTCTTGCAACTAAACATTCAACTCATGGGTACCAACTGGACTATGAAATATTTTTTTTTTTTTTTTTTTTACAACCCACAATAACCACAAATCCGAAAGTCATCCGTTTATTTTTTTTCTTTTTTTGTTCTTTTATTGGTATATGGTCCGTATGGTTGCATATTATATACCCATTTTATAAAGTTGAGCTTTAATTAAGTTAAATTTTGAATATTAAATAAAAAACAAAAAAGAAAAAAAAAACCAATAAAATCGGTCTTCATTCGATAGGAACAATAAATAAATGCAAATACTCTTTTTTCTTCTTCTTTCTTATAATAAAGAAACATATGCATTTTTTAAATATTGTAATTGTAAAATCATTGTTTGAAATTTAAAAGAAATAAATGAATAAATGAAAACTAACAAAAAAAAAAGGAAATAAAAAATTGTATGTACATAAAACTTCTCTTTCATGATTTTTATTTAAATCTCTGTTTAGTTCAAAATTGAAATAATGGGGTCTCTGATCAAATCAAAGTCAATTTGATGTTTTTTTTTGTTTTTTTTTTGTTTATTTATTTATTGAACATTTACTTTACTTTGTCTCATCTCTTGTCTTGTTTTAATCTTGTTCTTCCCTTTTATATATAAAAATTTTTGTGTTTTTTTTTTTTTTGTTTTTACTAAAACTGAATCAGATGATTTGAAGCTTCTTTCTTAATTTGGAATAATTAAAGAAATAAATAAAAACAAAATAAAGTGTAAAGTTATTCTAAGAAATTATAGGTTATTTATGTGAATTAATTTATATAAGTTAAAGGTGATTGATCTTAAAATTTATTTATATAAAGTTAAATTAATATAGATTTTAATATACATATAGATATATTTCTAGTAAAATTTAAAAATGCGTAATGCGATAAATAAACAACAAAAAAAAAAAAAAAGAAAATTAAAACGTTTAATTCAGTTTTTCTATATAATATACGTATACATATATACAAAGAATAAGAAAGAAGTAGTAGTTAAATCGTCTGCTGCATAATCGAAAAGTCTTGTGTTCACACTCCCTTTAAATCATATTAAATATTTGTAATTTATATAGTATAATAATATAAAATAAAAAATAAATAAAGTAAAAAATTTTTGTATAAGATAATAGATGGCGTATGACGCATTCATAATCTTGTATACTTTGTAGCTACAGCCGAGGCTTAAATGAAAATAAACGATTAAAAAAAACTGAACCTTCATCAAATATAAATAGTAACCGACTCTATATGCTTCTTATGGGAATGGAAAGAAAACAAAAAAAAAAAATGAATAAAAAATGGTTTGGGAATTTTTTGTTTCAAGCAAAAAAAAAAATGTAAATGTCGAAATTACTTTTTCGAACATAAGTTTTTAATTTTTAACGAGAGAAATAAAATATTTTAATGAAATAAAATTAAAATGACAAATAAAGTATTTCACTTCCTAGACAAATCTCGCATTACCTATATAGAGATGCATTATCTGCACAAATCCGACCTTATTAATTATATTAATAATAATTAATAATTATAAGTACATAATAAATATCAGTATATAAATAATTATATACATAAAAATATATAAATAATTTTTATGCTCAGATTATACAGATTATCCATTTTGTGTTTCTTTTTTAACTCGGAATATGATCAGAGCGCGATCTGTGAGCTCATAAAAATTTCTCAGATTTCACAGAGTTTTCAATAAATAATAACGTCAAATTAAGAATAAAATAATAAAAATGTCAACAAAATAAAATTTCGTGCATAGATAAATATTTTTTTTTAAGTTTTTTTTTTTTTCAATTTTATTAAATGAAATTTTACGTAAAATAACTTTGTTTTATTTTATTTCTTAAATAAATTCTTTTTAAAATTATATTATTACATTTAAAATAATGAAATAAAATAAAAAAAATACTGACGTTAGAAAATCAATTTGTGCTCTGAACGTTTCTTTTTTAACTCAGAACGGTCAGAGTTCAGATAAAAATTTGATCTGAGCGCTCGATATCTGCTCTGAGCATTGATCTGATGAGAAAAAGAAAAACGCCCATGGCGGTTGATACCATAAGACCCATAAGGGTCATGGCGTATCAACCGATCCGCATTATTAAAAAAAAATAATGTAAACAAAATAAATAAAATAACTAAAACCAGTAAATAAATCATACGCAATTTTTTATATAACTGGGGAAAATATACAAATCTTCATAATAGTTACATACATAATAATGAAGGTTTTTCTTAATATAAGTAAATTTATCTTCATAATTAATTTAGAATTCAAAGTTGTTTAATTAACTACTAAATTTAGTTTAAAATGAATTCTAAAGGTATAAACAAGAAGTGAATACCATTATAAAATGAAAATATGAATGAAATAAATTTAAAATATGTTGTAAATGAATCATATTTGTTAAAGATAAAACATTGTACTTAAAAGAAAAAGTGATTATTGAACAAAGCAAAGTTTAATTTAAATAAAATGAAGGTAAAACTTATTATGGTTCGGTAAAAACAAGAAAAAAAAAACAAAACATGATAATCTGACAAATAATACAATCAAGTATAGTTTATTATTAAGACAATATTCTCATTTTTATTTAAATTAATGCATTACTATAAGTAAACTAAGAAAATTTAGGTTCTTATATTTTTGTACTCTCACATCTTCTGTACAATTTTTTTTATAATTATTAGAGTTATTAATTTTTACGATTTAATTAAAAATATATATTTTAATTTAGCGATATAATAATTTAACTGACATTTTTGTTTTATTTGTAAATTGTCTAATAAGGATAAGAAACCGCTTTAAGGGCCCCACTAGGTATACACCAACAACCCCAATCCTCAAATAAAATTTCTTACCAGAGTATTTTTTAAAAATTGCAACTGTTGTATGTAATCATACCTATACATATATCAAAAATGAATAGGTAAACAATATATAACATTTGATTCAAAGATGGTTTCATGGTGGTTCAATTTAGCTTTTAGAATTTTTTTTTCTTTTTCAAAGCTTTATTATAGCCCCTTCCTTAAGATTAAACTATTTATTGTGTTGGGACTTTGGATATTAAGAGTTTTTTTTTTTTTTAATTTATTCCCAATTATGTGTAAAATACACACACATATAAACAAACATTTTTTTTTTTGTCTTTCAAAAGATAACAATATCAAAAAGGATCTTGTTAATGTAACAAATACATAATGTATTAGTTGGTTATATTAAATACAGTTTGACATTTCAATAGTAAAGAAGAAAGAAGTTTTGTAATTTATGATATTTTGCAAGATAGATGATATTTTTTAAAATAAAAAAAAATTTTCGCTATTTACAATGAAGAATTCATTTTTTTTACTTTTTTGTTTATTTTATTAAATAGGAAACTTTTTTTATCGTTTTATATTATTTACTGGAAACTATAAGGATGATATTATTGATTTTTAAATTTTTTTTTTATTATAATATTCTATTTTTCAAGGTTGCAATTTGATTATAAATTAATTAAATTAAAATTTTATTTTAAGTCCTATTTTAATTACTTTGAAAAAAAATTTTCAATTTTCCTTATGATAATAAACAAATTAATATAAATTAAAATTAACTTAGAAGGACTTATTGATTTTAGACGTTAATGATTAGAAAATATTTTTAAGTGAAATAATGACATTTTGACAGTATTTATACAAAACGAAAAAAAAAATTATTTTTCTTCAATTATTAATTCTCGCAGTTTATTTTTACTGAATCTTATGATTTTTCCATATTTTTGTCGGTTATAGTTGCCCAGAAGTTCTTTAGATTGTCTGAGCCCACATTTTTCACTTCATAGTTTACTTCTACAGTTTTCTCTTCGATTTTTGGTGCTTCTCTTATTTTGTATTTAGCTATGCCACAAAAAGGTTCGGTACCTATGTAAAGGGACTTGTAGCTTCTTCTTTCGATTCGAATCGATTCGATTTCTCATTTTCTTCTATGTATATCTAAATGTCCAGATATACCCAGTAAATAGCAGTGTAGTTAATCAAATAAAATTTGTTAAGGTAAATTTATTTATTCTTATCTTAATGTTAAAAATGTTTATCTATATATACATTTGGTAAATGTTTACGTAACTATACACTGAGGAAAAAGAGAAATATATCGAAAGAGGGCAATGAAGGACATAAATTTTGAAGAGAAGACACAGCTGAAATAAGAACGACATCTGTAGATAATTTAAATCATTCCCATGTTGTTCTGCGAAAGTTACAGTATATACACTATACAATATAGTAACTTTTACTTGTAGTCAACTTTACTTCAATTCACATCTTTATTTCAATTTTTTTAGTACCAACTCATTTGACTGTCTCTCAGTGATCTTTCAAACCTATATAATATATTACATGAAATCCTATTTATTTATTTTTAATTTTATGTTTTTAGGAATATGTTTTCGTTATGTTTGTTTATACAATTGCTTAATATCTAACAACATTTTGTTTAATATCATACTGGTGTTTGCTGCAATTGATTGTAATTAATTTTTATTACAATGACAAAATGTAAAATTTAATTTGCTGTCAGACGAAAATAATGTATCTCATCAAAATGTATCAGAACTTGTTTTAATTTCAAAGAAATGGATTTGTTTTTTTTTTTTTTTATTTGGATATGTGTTTACTTGGCTGAGATTGTAGACTGGACTGGTAAATACCAAATAAAGTCTTTATAAAAGATTTCCTTTGGTATTTTTAATTTTTTTTTTATTTTATTCCGTTGCTATAAAATTAAATATGTTTCTTTTTTATGAGGGGAAATTGATTTTTTTTTCTATTCTATTAATTGAAGATGTTAAGAAAAAACGTAGAATACATCACATATTATGTTTTTCTCAGATCTGTAAAAAAGTAGGAAAAAACAATTCTTGCTTTTTTTTTTGGATTTATGCCAAATAATAATAATGATAATAAAAAAAAAACAAATATATAAACCTGCAATGATGTTTGAATTTTATTTATTTACTTAATTTACGTTTTATAATATTTTCGATTTTGATATCTTACACTTCCGAAATATGGAAATAAACTTTTTACTTTAAAGGTGAATTTTAACAATATGTATTAAAATTTTTAATATTTTTTTTTTTTTTAAACCGAAAGAAAAAATGAGTTTCTTATTCTTTATACAACTCTTGACTTGACCCTATTTAGATCATTAAAAAAATTATATAAAAAATAGCACGTACTTATATAGTATATGACAGGTGTAGTCTTGTAAATGACGTGTAACGTAATAATAACTGTTCTAAAATCATATAAATCCGATTAAGCGATTAATCATTGGTTTGGTGAATTTCAGAACGTTGAAACTAAAGTTACCATAGTTTATTGATAACGGCCAGTCCCACATCACCATAAAAACTCATCTTTTATAATGACAAACAATTGTAGACAAAATGTAAACTTATTGTACTGGAAATTCCAATTTTTTTTTTTTTTTTTAATTTGTTTGGATGAAAGTAAACAGAAGAGATTTAATTGATTAAAAATTTCACTTCTAAAGAGAAATTTACTTATGCTTGCCTTTAATAATCAAAAAATGCATCCTTGAATGAATACAAAAATAGTTATACATATATTTTTCTCCGAAACTGTACAAATATTATTAAATAAAAAATTAAATTTTTTTTTTTTTTGGATGTACATATGTATACAAATTGAAATTATAATGAACTTCGAGGTGGCTGATAATTATTATAGACTGTACTCCTGTGCACTTATATACATATATTGAGGTTATGTAAATTAAATTTTTTTTGCTCTTTATTTTTTTATTGAAACTAAAAATAACCAATGTTTTTGAACTCTTTTTTTTTTTGTTTTTGTAATTTTTGAATTATTTTTGTAAACTTAACGAGCTATGATGACCTTCGGGAAAGAGATTTAAAAAAAAAGTAGAAAGGTTATGGTATCCGAAAAAATTAAAATTTTATTACAAATATAGGTACAATCTGATTCAATTTATATGCATATGGGAAAAAACATTATGAAAAAATGGTTTTTGATGTTAATGTCCTATTTATTAAAGATTCAGATTTTAAAAAGGAGCAAAATTTAATAGCAATATTGAGAAGAAATCGGATAGGATAAAATCACTTCTGTTTTTTGTGAATTCAGCCTTGGTAGTGTCAGATTCTTACTGTATTCAGATTCTTAATGTATATATTATTACTATATAAAATTACTACATATTTTTTATATATGAATGTGAATTATATTTTTATGTGAACCCAACACTCTCCGTTTGAAAGGCTGGCGACTTAACCACTACGCAATGAGTCAGATCTAATTGAAAATGTAGTAAATAAATTATGAAAATTTAATTATTTAATGAAAGAAATTATCTCATATTTTAGATATATCTTTGGATATCATATTCTATTTAACTTTTATGTTCTTTTTTGTTTTTCATTTTAATCGAATCTTGTAAACTGCATTTTTCAATAATTTCATTTCTTCTAACAATGTCTAGATATTCGACAAATATAAATTCTTTTGGGTTAAATATTGTGGTTCATAAAAAGTTTGTCGAAATACAAAGAAAATTTAAAATTTCTTATTTAATATACACATCTGTAAAACCCAAAACGTGATTCCATTTTTCTCAAATTATTGATGAAATTGGCGTTCTTCTTTGCTTTGATTCACGTCAACTTTTGCCAGAGTTATCCACACAAAACTAAAATTATCCTCATAACGTTCAAAATTTTCTTCTGAATGTCATCTGTAACTTTGTTGATTTATTTGGTTTATATAAAGTTTAAATGATCTAGGTTATTCGTCTCTGTTCTCAAAATTTCAATTTCAGTTTTTTCAGAGATAGATAGATATGTATATAGAGTTTGGGTATGATATTAGTACTATACAGTACTATTTCCTTTTTTGAAATTAAACTTTTTGGATAATATAATGGTAATGATATCTATCTATAATGTAATTTAAAATTGTTGAGTTATGCACATTTTTATTTTAACTAAGGAATATGATATGAAGCTACTGTTTTTTTTACACAAATTTTAAGTATCTTTTGCATCTTAAAATTAATATATATAAACATTATTTTTGATCTTACAGAGTTCCAGCTCATAGATTAGTATTATGTGCATCAAGTGCATATTTTGCAGCAATGTTCACAGGATCGCTTCGTGAAACCAAAGAAGAAGAAGTTACATTAGGTGAAGTAAATGGTGAAGCCTTACAAATATTAATTCAATACTGTTATACAGGTATTTAAACATTGACTTATATTTTAAAATCTTATAAACAAAATATCAATGTTTTTTTTAGGTTTCATAGAATTACGTGAAGATACTGTTGAAACATTATTGGCTACTGCTTGTTTATTACAATTAACTTCAGTTGTGACAGCTTGTTGTAATTTTTTGGCACGTCAATTACACCCTTCAAATTGTTTAGGATTTGCTTTTTTTGCTGAACAACAAAGTTGTCATACATTATTAAAATTAGCAAGTGCATACACTTGTACACATTTTATGCAAGTAAGTATAAAAGTTTTGGAATGTTATATCATTGATTAACCAGATTGAATGATAAGTTTATATAATTATATATATATTTTTATTTTAAATTAGGTCTGTAAAAATCAAGAATTCTTCCAATTGAATGCTGAACAATTAGCGAAATTATTATCTAGTGATGATCTCAATGTACCTTCAGAACAGGATGTATTTCATGGCTTAATGTCTTGGATTAAATATGATACAGTTAATCGAGAGAAAAGTATTCCTGATTTATTAGCTTTAATAAGACTGCCACTTTTACAACCATCGGTAAGAAATTTTTTAACAAAATTATATTATATTCAAGATTAAATAATAATAAGCAGCGTTTTTTTTTTTAATTTAGTTTATAGCTGATCATGTTGAAAGCCTTTGTGGTTCAATTGACTGCCAACAATTGGTTATGGAAGCATTAAAATGGCATTTATTACCCGAACGTAGATCATTAATTTGCACTGCCAGAACAAGACCGAGAAAATCAACTGTTGGTAAGGTATTAGCAGTTGGTGGAATGGATGCTCACAAGGTATCATCAAATATTTTTCATGAGAAATCGAAAAGCAAAAATTAAAAAAAAAATGTTTATTATTATTTTTATTTTATTTAGGGAGCTATTAGTATAGAATCATACTGTCCTCGTTTGGACAAATGGAATTTACTCAGAAATTTATCAGCAAGAAGACTTCAATTTGGTGTTGCTGTTATTGATGATAAATTAATTATTGTAGGTGGAAGAGATGGATTAAAAACTTTAAATACTGTCGAAAGCTTAGATTTAAATACAATGGTTTGGACACCATTAAATCCAATGGGTACACATAGACATGGTTTAGGTGTTGCTGTATTAGCTGGTCCAATGTATGCAATTGGTGGGCATGATGGTTGGAGTTATTTAAATACTGTCGAAAGGTGAAAAAATTTAAAATGCAATAAGCATAAAGTAATTGTTAATTATTGTCTTTAATATATACCTTATAGATGGGATCCAATAGCTCGAACTTGGAGTTATGTTGCTCCAATGAGTTCAATGCGTTCAACAGCTGGTGTTGCTATTTTAAATGAAAGACTGTATGTTGTTGGTGGTCGTGATGGTTCTGTATGTCATAGATCTGTAGAATGTTACGATCCCCATACAAATAAATGGACTCTTAAAGCACCAATGAATAAAAGAAGAGGTGGTGTTGGAGTAAGTTATTCTTAGTATATATTTCTTACATATATATAGTTATTATTCTAATTATTTTTATTGTAATTGTTTTAGGTTACTGTTGCAAATGGCTATTTATATGCTTTAGGTGGCCATGATTGTCCAGCAAGTAATCCTTCTGTATGTAGAACTGAAACAGTTGAACGTTATGATCCATCTACTGATACCTGGACGCTTGTAAATTCTTTTTTAATACATTAAATGTTTATTTTAATTTTAAAAAAAATGTATTTTTGTTTTTTGTAGATTGCATCATTGAGTATTGGTCGTGATGCTATTGGTTGTACACTATTAGGTGATCGATTATTAGCTGTTGGTGGTTTTGATGGAAATCAATATTTAAAAACAGTTGAAGAATATGATCCAGAAACAAATGAATGGACTCCATTATCACAATTAAATTATAGTCGAGCTGGTGCATGTGTTGTAACGATACCAAATGTTATACCACCAACACCACCATTAACTAGTTCAACGGTCTAATATAAATTTTTTACTATTTTTTTAAATGTTTTTTTATACTATTATAATTTTTGTTTTACTTTAATCTTCAGTTTGTTTGTTTGTTTTTTTTTTTTTTTGTTTTGTATTTTGTATTGTAATTTTGATTTACTAAAACGCATGCTAATTTTTAAGAATGTGCCACAAAGAAAAGCATTGATATTTTTAATATTTCGCATCTTGTTAAAAACTTTAATGTTTTTAATTATTATCTAATGGTAAAATTTTTGATTTCAAAAATAATTTTCTATTATGAAAATTTTTATATTATTTTAAATTTATATTAAATCATATCATGTTCAACTTAGCTCAGCTTTATTCAGTGAAGGATTTTATTTTGTTTTAGATATAATTGCTTACATATGATTTGATATTTTTACAAACTCTGATTAAACAAATTTAAAAACAAATTACTTTTATATGAAATGAAAGTAACTTGTGTGAAAATTAATTTAAAACAAAACATTTTTTGTTGTAAAAATCTAATTCAAGACCATTCAAATACCTTTTAAAGCTATGGTAATGGACCTTGTAAAGATTTGGTAATATTTTATGGGTTTTAAAGACGATTAAAAGATATCTGATATCTGATTCTTTCATATTAGAAAACCATATGTATAGTATTTATTGAATTGCGGCGTAACATACAGTGAAATAATATAAAAATTTTCACCGAAAATTATTACAAGACAAAAAAAAACAAAAACGAAATATTAAAATGTGCAAAAAAAAAGAGAAAAGATATTGTGTTGTGTGTTGCACTAATTTTAAAAGCAGTAAATAAAAATAAAAAAAATATATATATTTTATTTCTAAATTTTAAGAATATTTTATAAAAATTAACATAAAATTATTATTATTTTTTTTTTAATTATAAGTGAAAATTATTAAATCAGTATTCCAAAATTTTTAAAAGCTAAAAGAAAAAAAAAAAAAGAAGATTTTAAATGTTTTATAATTTACAAAAAAAACAAAAACAAAAGAATTTATTTTTATTATGTAATTTTTGGTAGAGGCTTAGCTTTTTTCGTTGTTTTGTTTTTAAAATTAAATTAAATTGTTTATTTTATTTTTTTTTCTCAAAAATCTATGTATTATATGCTTTCTTTTATTTTTTTCCTATATATTATACATATATGTATATATAATAATTTTTCTTTTGAGCTGAATACACATTTACTAATTTTATTAAATTTTAAATTTATAGTTTTTTTTATTTTAATGTTTTTTTTTTTCTCATTTTTTTTTTTTTTTCCTTTTCTTTCTGTAATATTTTTAATATTTTTATTATAGAAAAAATGGAGACCAGTTACGATTTATCCATATCCATTTAGACGTAGTACAGATATTATTAATAATTATAATTTATAAATATTAATTTAATGCAAAAACACAAAAATATAAAAAAAAAAAACTAAAAAAATAACATATATTCTTACATATATATTGAGTAATTTTTTATTACAAAGAATAAAAAAAAAAAAAAAAAGTAAATCTTAATTGATGAAAAATAATGTATTTTTTTATTTATAATAAATGAAAAATAAATTATAAAAAATTTTTTTAATATTAAGTGATATTTTTTTATCAAAGATTAAAATTTATAAAAGTCCTGAAAGGCATATATATACTGTATTAAGGAAAAAAAAAGATATAATTAAAACATAGTTTTTTTTTATAATATCAAAAAAAAAAGGCGAATTCAAATTTTAAAAATTTTAAAAGAAAGGCGAATTCAAATTTTAACTATTCTAATTTTTAAATAAGTTCGATATTTCGAAATTTTATGATGATTATATTTAGAGATATGAAAAATATGTAATAATATAATTTTTGATTATATATTATAGAAAATAATGCAAAAAAAAAAAAAAAAAAATTTTTTTTAAATAATTAATTTTATTTATTTAAAAGCAAAATTTATTTGAATTTTCGTGATAACAATATAAATCAGAGAAGACATAATAATAAAATTACATACATATATAATGTATATTATATATGTATATAAATTTATTTATTCAATCTAGTTAGAATTTTTTTTTTTTTTTTTTTATACTCAAATAAAATGAATTTTTCTAAAGTAACACTAAATAAATTAAATATAATAAATTGGATAAAAAAAATTATTAAAATTATAACAGATTAAATTAAAAATTTATTTGAAATTATTAACTTTTAATATTGAAACTATTTAAATAAAATATCAAAAGGGATATTTGTTTATACAATTAATTTAGTTATCATATAAAAGTTACCATATAATATGGTCATATACAGTGAAACTTTGAAATTAGCCACCCTTACAAAATGGGGGTATTCAAGAAAATTTGTTAGAATTTAACAATCAAAAGAAAATTCCATGTAAAATTTTTTTAAAATATCTCTTTATGATGTAATTGTATATTTTGTAAGTTGGTCATTTCTTTCCTTAACTTTTTTTAAGTAAAATCATATGTAAAAGTTAGCTAAGTTTTAAAATTATACGGAGATACTACCATACATTAACAAAAAATGATTTGGTTTGGTTTTTTGTTTTTCATTTGTGAAGAAGTTGGTAGTGCATATTGTCAATCAATGTAAATTATAGTCAATACGTCAATACTTGGGTATAGTAATTAGCAATTACCTTTGAATACTCATGCATGCCTATTTCACATCTTATTTTGATATGTGTTTTATTTAATTTTTTGAAAAAAAAAAAATAAAACTTTTTTTTACAAGTTTTTCTTACCTGTAAATGTTGGGCTAACATTTTTGAACCATTGGTAGCCATATTAGGCTGGCTTCACTGTATTTAATTCAATTTAATTTAATTTTATTTTAAAATATAATATAATAATAATGTAAATTCGTATGTTGTTGTAGATGTAGAAAATTCTAAAAAAAAACAATACAGAAATTGACAAATTTTTTAATTCCAAAAATATTAATTATAAAATTAATATAAAATAAATAAAATTCTAAAATTTTAATGAAGTAAATCTAAAATACAAGTAGATTTTCTCTTGAATATTACAAAGTATACATACACACTGACTGGTAGAAAATGAATTGTCGGTCACATACTCACATTTATCATTTCTGTATACACCCATATCAAATTAATATCTAATTGCTTCCTTTGTTTTTTACACACTAATTAAGTCTATTAAATTTATCTGTAAAATAAATTGTACAAAAATTAATGTCAATTATATAAAGTAAAAAGAAAAATTATTAGATCTTTTTAAAAACAAATATTAATTAATTAATAGTTACCATATTAAATTTAATTTGCATTTGGTTTATTTAGATGATCTACTAAAACATTCATTCAATTATTATATCTTTTATTTATCCAATTTATATATATATATATATATATATATATGTACCTATATCTATATTAAATTTTTTTTAATAAGTATTTTATAATTTTATATTTTCATAACTGAATAAAAATTTAAATAATCATTTGAAATTAATAAATAATTATAAAAATTTTAATAGGGATCTCATTGACCAAAAACTAAAAAAAAAAAAAAATTTTTTATTTTTTTTTTTTTATAAATAACGTCTAATAATTTTTAACATTTTAATTATAAATTAATTACCATAAAATGATATTTAATGTTATATTAAAACAAATAAAAATTAAATGAATTAATTAAAATTTTTAAAATTAATAAAAATAATTCTTTTTTTTTTTGTAGAAAATTAGTCACAATCAAAGTTTATTTATAAATATGTAAATTATATAAAAGATTTTTAATAAAATAAATTTGATACACAATTTAAAAAAAAATTAAATTTAGGTCTTCCTACAATAAAACAATATATACTGCATAATTAAATTAAAAAATAAAGAAAAAATATCTAATAAATAAAAAAAATACTATTTTATAACATGTATTATTATTTTATTAGTGATGTTTAAAATAAAAGAAAAAAAAAAAAAAAAAATTCCATTTATTCAAATATTTAAAAAAAAAATTTAATAAAAAAATTAATAAAAAATAATTTTTTAATGGAACCTCTAAAGCTTCCTTCTTTTATTTCTTTAATTATAAAAATATTTTTTTTTAAACATTTATTCCAATTATTTTGTACTGTTGGTAGAAGTTGCATATTTTAATAATCCACCTTTGTTGAGAGGGTACTTTAGAGTCAAATATTTTAAAATGATTATGAAACTAAAAATTTTACCAGTTTAATAAACATACTTAATTTGAACAGTTTAAAGTACGATTAGAACAAGATAGACAAAAATATGTTGTAGAAACACCTGAGTATGATCAAGCAGCATAATATCAAAAATTTAAAAATTATTATGTTAAAAAATATTTTTTTATAAATCGCACTTTATAAAAAAATTGTACTAAAAAGTAGAAAATAAAAATTGAGGACCCTTGTGGTGATGGTAGTAGCAAAATCAGATTATATATATGTGCAATAATTATACTTTTGGAAATACTTATAGTGATGATAAAAGTTAATTGAAATGAATAATAACAATTCTATGAGCATGAATCCTAAACAAGATAAGAGAGTTTAATAATATCAGTTTTATTCTTCTGAAGTTGTGTTTACACTTTTACATTGTACATTTCTTGCGATTTGTCAAATATACGAGTATCGACTCTTTACCTCATATATATTGTATTTATAAAAAATGAAATCTTTTATATTAAATATAATATAAAATGTCGTATTTGAAATGTAAAAATGTCTGTTGGAGATATTCAGGCTCTAAATGCTCTATTTTTCTTTGCTATTATTAGAGCTACTAATTTCAGCAGTTCTTCAATATCAGTTTTTTTCATTCGTACCTATGTACGTTTCCACGATTGCCGTTTTATTATCTTTCTTTTTATTTTATTTATTATCGAAGAACTTAAAAATAGAAGATCTCTTCCATTAAAGCTTATTTTATATATTGAAGTAAACTACTGGTTTTGGATGAAAAGCTCAGGTGGAGTAAACACAATGAGGAAAAAGCGATAAGAGCGCTCTGGGGCTGCAGAAGTGCAGTAGGTAAGACATGGGGCCTATCGCCCAGAATCATGTATTGGATTTATACGTGTGTTATACGACTAATGATAACACACGGTTCACTAGTCTGGTGGACAACCACAAAAAAGAACAGGTACCGAAACATCCTAACGCAAATACAACATCAGGGATGCCTTCGTATAACTGGTTCGACAAGAACAACGTCGACGAAGTTGGAAGCAATCCTGGATATTGAACCGATAGAAATTTATATCCAACGAAGATCCATGGATACAGCCATGAGGCTCTTCATGACAGGTAACTGGCGTAACGACACAAGGTCGATCGGTTACAAGGAAATTCTACGAATAGTAGAGAATGCGGGCGTAAACATACACAACTTCCGGGTTGGCCCTGAAGCTGCTGATATGATTGCGGGAGATCTCAGGTTGGACGGCAACTTCGGTATAGAAACAGTCCACCCGAGGCATAACAGTGCCATAATACTCAATCAAATTGGAATAAATGTGTATACAGACGCTGCCAAAAAGGGCAGTAACTGTGGTATAGGTATCATATGTGATGTTTTGAACATGCAAATTGCGAATACAGTGGCGTCATACTGTACGTCAGTGCGAAGCAGTCGCAATAGAATTCGCAGCAAAAACACTACTTCGGAAAAGAATACGGAGTAAAATCATAAACATACACACCGATTGCAAATCAATCGTTAGAATTATGGAGGGTGGTTTGCACAAGTCGAGGAAAACAATTGAGTGCTGGAAAGCCTTAAATGCGCTGGGGAAAACAAACGCAGTTAAGCTGCAGTGGATACCAGCGCACTCGGGCTACCCAGGTAACGAAATTGCAGATATGACAGCAAAATCTGTATTAAACAGACAGCTGGTGGATATAGAAGATGTAGGTATGCCGTACTCTAGGGTAAACTTAGCAACAAGCTACTGGGCAAAGGCAAGAGCCAAGGAAAGTTGATGGCAATCCCCAGGTTCAATACATACGAAGAAATTATGGGGAGAATATAATAGTAAAAAGACTCAGAAAATTCTAAAACTAAATAGAACCGATCTAGAATATACATGGGAATTACCACAGGACACCTGTTACTAAGGGCTCACGCCGAAAGAATAGGTATAACGGAAGTGAATTTATGTAGGGGATGTGGGCAACAGGCAGAAACAGTACTTCATGTTCTATGCCAATGCCCGAATTTGAGGACCCTAAGCCGAAGAGCCTTGGGAGAGGATCAATGGGGAAACTTCTCCGAGGTGAGAATGCTTAATATAGGAGACATAGTGCGTTTCATGAAAGGAATTGAGTGGCTCGACGAGACGCTGTAGAAAGCTAGCGAAACGTTGAGCAGGGAAGCACAACAGTTCGCAGGGCCTAGGTGTAAAGGCTATTTCATGACCCCTCTGAGAAACAACAACAACAAACTACTGGTAAGTATAACGATTTAATATACAAATTGTGATACAAATCCGACACTTGTATC
Source organism: Poecilobothrus nobilitatus (assembly GCA_947095535.1). NCBI lineage: Eukaryota > Metazoa > Arthropoda > Insecta > Diptera > Dolichopodidae > Poecilobothrus > Poecilobothrus nobilitatus. The sequence goes on along the minus strand of OX352773.1, from coordinate 236,369,502 downwards.
ATAGTGTAAACTAAGCTTAAGGGATTTCAAAAATTATTTTGCTTGCTTTCTAAATGGTTTCTAAATGGAAAATTAAATTTTATTTAACAATTGAACTCATTAATTAGTTTTTTCAAACTGAAATTGAAAAATTTTATAATAAAAACAATTTTAAATAAAATTTTATGATTTTTTTAATGTTCCGAAAAAATGATTTTTATATTACAAATTAAATGAAGTGATTTTAAATTCAAATAACATTTTTTTTTTTTTTTGTATATATATATACATATTTATTTTAAAATGTATTAAATTAAATTGTGTTCCTATATACCTAAACTAATTACTTATAAATAAAAATTCTTTATGAAATTTAAATTAATATTAAATTTATTTAGCAAGAAATTTGATGAATTGAATTTTGTTGTTTTTATTTTTTTTTTCATTCATTGAAATTTCATGGAAATGAACAATATATTAAATTAAAATAAAAAAAAATTCTATTAAATGTTATTTAATTATTATTTAGCTACAGATCATGATAAATAATATTGGTCTTATTAGCTTAATTTTATAACATGTAATATAACTTTTAGTAATTTTGTTCATTTTTTTTTTTTTTTATATATATTAAACGATGTCATTTATTTTATGAATAATGAAAAATTTTACAAGATGAAATTACTCTTAATTTTAATATTTTTTTTTTTATTATTTTATTTTAGTTTTTTAATATTTTAATAAATTTTTAAACACACTTGTTTAGAAAATATATTATAGGGATTAAAAAAAAAAAATAGCATAAATTTTAGTAAAAATTTTATTTTATTTAGAATAATTAAGTATATATAATAATGAAGCAATTTTAATAATCATTTTATTCTTCGTGTCAATCGTTTTAAATTCACTCTTAAAGTTCATTAAAGAAGAAAAAAAACAATAAGAAAAAATAAAAATCTATTCCACTTAAATACATTTTTAATTAAAGAAAAACAAATAATTTCAAAATAAAAATTGCTTGCCATATTTAAAATTTTTTATGTTTCTTCTACACAAAGAACAATTTGTTCTAAAGAATAGTATATATCTTTTTTCGTTTAATTTCTATGAAAATAATTATTATCTATGATAATTAAATAATTTTACTAAAAAACCAAAGAAAAAAAATATATATATGTATATTTATTAGGGGGGAAAAGAAAGTTACATATTTAAAATCTATCTAAAAAAAACAAACAAAAAAAAAAAAAAAAAAAAAAACTAAAATTGAATAATTTCGGTGGAATTCAAATAAAAACACAATATTATAACTTAGATAATAACCTAATAAATAATTACTAAAGATTCTTATAATAAAGTCTTATTTTTTTTTTATTAATCATATTTTATAAAATATTTCGTAATCAATCTTTGAAAAGGCCCCTTGCTTTGGCAGTAATTTTTCTAACTCTACCACGGCTGCTAATACTCAATTGTTGTTCTTCATTTTCAGTATCTTCATCAATACTTGCTGGATCAATATGATTACTATTACTACTACTACTAGTAGCAGCTAAACGTTGTTGTGCCCGACTATGATGACCTGAATTAGATTGAGATGGTTGTGGTATTGTAGCAGGTGCTGTTGTATTTGTTCTTAAACTATTATTATTTAAAATTGTAGTACGTTTTTTAACTGGATTATTATCATTTGAATCGTCTGAATTTTCATTATAATGTGGCCTTTTCGCTGAATTACGTTGTCTTAAACCTTTAAAAATAAGAAAGAAATGAAAATCAAAATTATATTTTTTTGATTATTATTATTACAATAACTAAAATCAAACTATATAAAGTTGTTATTTCATTCATGCATTACTTTTAAACCATTCATAGAGATGTAATATCATAAAATTTGAATGAGTTTTCTACAATTGGAATATGTACAATAGACCAATGCCTTGTTTTCCTACACTGAAAACTTGATAGGATAAAATGATTAAATTTCTGTATTCAAACTTTGCAAATCAAATGTTGTTTAATAATGGAAGAATTTACTATCCATTATGCTTTAATTTTAAACAATCCAATGAAACGATCAGTGAAATGAAATTTAATAACTAGGTATGTACATAACATAAATGTCAAATGACACTTTTTATACTTTCACAATATATGGCTCTTTTTGGGTTGTGGAATTTGTACAATATACATTCCAAGTCATATGGCATTAAATATGTTTATTAAATTAATCAGCATATTTAGGATATAAAATAAAATTTGCAATAGTAAAAAACAATTTAGAAAGATTCAATAATTTCATCAATTCGCTATTGTCTTCTTTCGACGAAAAACAAATTTTGAATATTCATTCAATTCAAAGCAATAAAAATTGGAATAATTTTGAAAAATTGTTTTTTTTTTTTATTATGTGTTACTAATAATCCGTACGAACACATACCCCATTCACCATAGATTATACTGAACAAAAATCATAAATGTTAAAAACATCTACAATTTTCCCCAGGAACACGCAGTTCCCCTATGTTAATATAAAATGCTAAACAAATTATAATATAATTTTATTTACCTAACAATTGATTCTGTGCATTACGTCGTAAATTTGCCAATGGATCATTATCATCTATATTGCCAACTTCTGGATCATCACTATCTTCATCAGAAATATAACGACGAGGTCGTCTTTTTACTACTGTTGAACCCATTATCGTCGTAGGTTCAGTGGTTAAATCGTGATTTGAAGAAGAGGTTATTGTGGCTGGGACAGGATTGCTACTATTAACACTACTACTAACACCATTTGTTAAAGTATTTATTGTTCCCCTTAAACCCAAACGGCGTGTCGTTGAATTAGCGGCTACAAATGTAAGTGGTTGATTATCTTCCGAATCAGTCTGGTCTTCTTGGTTGTGATGTCTTCTTGTACTGCTTGATAAACTAGTTGTGTTATTATTTACATTTCTATTAGATCTTCTTTCATTAATATCATCTTCTTCAACATCATCTCTGTATCTTGGTTGAGTTCTACTTTGTCGTAATGTACGTGATGTAATCGTGGCACTAATACTACTGGTTTGTGGAACTGCTTCAACTGTTACGTTGTGTAGCATAGGAGTAGTACTATTTATTCCACCATTTCGCATTCTTCTTCGAGGGTTGGACATTGTATTTGATGGTGAAGCAACAAAACTATTCATATCAAGTGGATCTGTTTCTTCGCCAGCTAATGAATCTAATTCGTCAGCATTTCGTTGATGCCTAGATAACATTCGTCGTGGGTGTTGACGTAAAGCTGATGATCCAGGTTCACCATAATTATGATCGTTATGTATATGTGAATGAGAATTACGTGGTGATGTAGATGATGATGTTGCAGCCGCTGCGATAGATGAACTAGAAACTGTTTCTAAATTTGATATTGAGCGAGTAACGTGATGATACGAAGATGATGTACTTGGCATTGAAGCAGCATTACGACGGTTAGCGACACTTGGATTACTTTGTCGACTTAAGGTAGAGTTATTATTAATTGTTATATCGTTGTTTTGATTGGATACATTAGCTAGAAATAATAATTTTACAGATATATTTAAGTTTTTTTTTTTGTTTTATATGGTTTTATGTAATTAGTTAATATAATTTTATGTAATAAATAAATTTTACCTAAATTTTTGAGATTCCTAGAACGAAGACCTTGACTTGATGCTAAGGGTTCATTATCTGAAGATGAATTGGTTTCGCTGGTATCTGGCATAACCCGACTATTTCTATTAGTTCGAACTGTTCTTAGTGGCGCTAATTCCGCAGTAGAATGTTGATGTTGAGAGACAGGTTGAAGAATATTTCTTCGCCCTGAAGCTGTTGTAGCTAAGGGATCTTCCATACTTTGTTCTGAATCACTTGTTTTCTTACGATTTCTACTTCTACTTGGTTGTCTCTAAAATTATATTTTTTTAATTAATATAAAATTTTATAAAATGGATGGATATTATTACATTTGTCCTTTGCCTTTGGCTTCTGGATAATGGAGGTTCGAATATTTCAGGTTCATCTTGTCCGTCATTCTCATTATCATCATCATCGTCATTACTACCTCGAGCCCACTCCATTAAAGCTTTTTTAGCACTTAGACGAGTTGGTCTTGATACTTGCTCTTCTGTGTCAGATTCTACAATAGTTCTGCGATTACCTCTAGCTACAATATGATAACTGTGATCTGACTCAGCACGAGATGCACGAGTTCCTCTTGTACCTCTGGAGGTTGATGGAATATCTGGTGAAGGGGATAAATTCAAATCATTTTCACTATTTTCTTCACTATCTTCGCGTAATGAAGCGGCTTGTTGATTTTTACTGGGCCTGCCACGTTTTCTAGGAGTTATTGGGAGACCATTATTTGTTGGTCTTTGGGGTCCTCTGGAAGAGCTACCTTCATTTTCGGAATATAGTTTTTTTCTTCCGCGTCTTCTACCGCGCGGTTTCTTGTCATAATTATTCCGTTTTGGTTTATTATTTCTTTCAACTTCATAATCATCATCATCATCATCGTCATCGTCATCTTCATTTTCTTCACTAGTTTGAGAAGTTAATTTTCTTGATTTTCTTGGTGGTTCGCGTGTACCACGTCCCCGTTTTCGGGGTGTTCCATCCTCTCTTTCTGATTTACGTTTTCGTTTAAGAGATTTCTTTTTTTTATACTGATATTTTGGGTTATAGCTATCTTCTGAATCTTCATCATTAGCACGTTTTTGTGCAGCAATACGTTTTGCCCTTGCACTAATTCCTAATTCCGAAACTGGTATTCCATGACTTTCATCTGTATCATCGTCTGAAGAAGAGGTATCTTCAGTTGAATTATATTCTGGCGATCCAGTATCGTTTGTGTCATCTCCTTGGCTATTGGGTCTTGATGTTACTCGACGTGAAGAACGGCTAGTTGGTTCAGGTTGAGGTTCATTATGCATAGTTGAAGATACTCCATTTGAATGAGAACTACTACCGCTTGTACCAGCATTACGAGTATTTTTATTAATACGACGTGGTCTACGACGATTATGATCACTATCATCATCCTCATCGTCGTGATTATCGTTATGACCTTCATCGTCATCTTCATCCTCTTCATCATCTGAAAGATGTTTCCTACGAGAATTTCCATTTGTTGTTACTTTGCGTGCAGTTGGTCTAGGTTTACTTTTTTCACTTTTCTTCTTTGGGCTTTTACTATTTTCTTTTCTTCTACATGTTGCTTTCCAGCTATGCAAAATATCTTTCACATGCGTTTCAAATAAAGTACTTAAACGTAAAGTCATGGAATATATCTGAAAAAAAATAATATTATTTAAAAATCTTTACTTTTAAAAATATATATACATATATATATATATTTTATATTATTTTTGAACGCATGAAATTTGCCACATTTTTACATTTTAAAAAACATCAGTTGTTAAAAAAAAAACTTTAAAAAAACCATGCTCAAATTATGAAAGTTTTATACTTTATTTTTAATCAAACAAAAAGATTAACACACAAAAATTAAGATGAATGCCTTCCCAACCGTTAAAAAATTTAGAAAATAACAAAAAATATAATAAACAAATTAAACAAAAACAAAAACAAATTAATTGAAAATTATTGAAAATTTGGGAAAGTTTTTTAACTAATAATTATAAAATTTAAAACATTAATAAATTGAAAATATTGGAAAAAAAATCTTACCGATGATGCAATTGAATCCTATTATATATTACGGTGGAGAAAGCATAATGATAAAGATGATCATTAATGATATTTTGACATGAAGTGCAACATTTTTTAATGAAAAATTAACAACAACTATATTAGTTTTTTTATTGATTGAATAAAAAATTTATATGAATCCAATTTTTTTAAGTACATTTACTAATTTCCATTTTTCTAGTGGCACTAATATAAACAGGATTTAAAGCGTTTAAAAAATGTTTTCAAAACATAGGACACCAAATTAGTATAACAATACTTAAATTTAAAAAAAAAAACCATTTAACCATTTAACAGTTCGATTTAAAAAAAAAAAAAACAAAACAAAAAACGTTTTAAAGAAATTATCAAAATGAAAGAATTATTCAGTAGGTTTTTATTTAAGTATTTTTCGAAAAAATTATGAAAAGCTTTGATCTTTTAATAAATACATACATATAAAACATTGGAAACATTAATTTCTTACATATATTTGTTTGAATAGGAAATATAATTAGCTTTGATTTTTTAATAATGTTTTGATACTTACACGTGATCTTTTATTAGTGTTATAATTTCGAGAATTTGTAAAAATTAAACGAACGTCTTTAACAAACTCCATTGGAGTTGAATAATTTTCACCAACTAGATCTTCTTTTATTGTTCTTAAATCCATCGGTGTATCAATGATTTGTAGATAATCAGGATGCTCTAAAGTATCAACTGGCTCTCTAAACGGTGTAGAATCATCACATTGCCATAACATATCTAATAACTCACGACATTGAATTTTCCAATCTGAACCTGATCTAAGACGTTTTGATCTAAATTAAATGATTTAAAAAATAATTAATAAAACCAATACATTTTCGATTATAATTCATTTAAATTATTATTTACCTCCTTGAACCATTAGCTTGTGTAGTTGATGCTCTAGCTATACTAGTAGATGGACCTGCTTCATTATCATCTTCAGATTCAGAGGATATGTACGTGGCAACTAATTGATGATAGACAGCATTGACGTCTATTTCAGTAGTTGTGCTAAAATAAAAATAAATTAATTACTGAATATAAACATATTTTTTTTATTTTTACCTAATAATTCTTAAACACAAATCAGTTATTATGCGAGCATTTTTAACTATTTTAGTATGAGATCTGTTAAACTTTTCAGCGTTGGTTGCTAAATATCTAACATCGAATTGCGCTGAAGTTATTCTTCTATAAAAATGATTTTCAAATCTCGACTTTATTGTTGTGAGATCTATTGGGTATTCAACTGAAAACGCATAAGAAGGATATCTACTCAAATCGACAGGCGCCAAAAAAGCATCTGCTATTGCTAAGCCCATCACATGTTCCAAACCTCCAATTATACGTCTGCAAGAAGCTTCACGATCTCCTCTAGGCCATTCTTCAGCTTTAGGTTGATAAAGTGTTGCTTTCAACTCTTCAGGTAAAACTTGTACGGCTCCTCCCATTTCATCAGGTAGACGTTCTTCGTCTATTGGTTCCATGTCCCATGGGCTCATATATTCGTATTCGCCATTATCCCAACGTACACGATAACACATAAAACGAGAATCCGGAAATTCTGGTGATAATGCATGTCGAGATTCAATTTTTCCAACCCACCAACAATCTTCAATCATACAGCGGAAACGATCGCCGGGACTCCAATTGCGTCTAACAGCTGTTTCATATGTTTGCCTAAGAACCAAGAAATCAAGAACATCAGGCATATCATGGTATTTAATGGTAAAAGTTTGTCCAGTCATATCACCGTTTGTATTAATCATTGCTAGCTTTAAGCAACACAATCGTGGTGGCCGTATTTCATATTTTATACCAATAATACGAACTAGTTCATGATCCTGTAATTCAATGGAATTCCAAGGCTCTGCACTACGTGTTAAATTATAAAGTTTTTTCTGTCGTACAGCGTCCAAATATTTTGCATGACCTTGTCTAAAGTAAACTATTTCGTCACCCATTTGTGGATAATATGGTGCTTTTCGTGGAACAACTTCTGCAAGCCATTCAGATGGTTTATATGAATCAGGTATTTCGCCATTTGGTGAAATTTGAATCTTCTGTTTTTTTCTTGGTTTTGGCGAATCGTTATTTCGACCAGATCTTGCAGTGGATGTACTTGGACCGGGTTGATTATTGTCTTCGCTACTGCTGTCTGAATTTTGTTGTGCTCTTTTACGTCTAGCTCGTTTTGGCGGTTCTAGGTTTGGACCAGGTTTATCAGCAACCCAATCTGAATAATCAGAGCTTTCTGTCTCCGAGCTACTTGATTCATTTAACATTTCTTCATTTATAGCACTTGAATCTGAAGAAGATGAACTACTTTCATCTTCTTCTTCGTCTTCAATTCTAGCCGGACTTCGTTCATTTTGTTCTTGTTCGCGTACAGCCCTCGTCCTGTATGAAGCAGGTACTCTTCTGTCATTATTTCTGCCCCGACCTGGACCTCTTCTAGCCATTCGACCAGTTAAAATTTGTAAAGGTGTACTCGAGCTGGATGTATTAATCATTATTGGCCTTTTCCGCATTTCTCGTCTATAAATTTCAAGTTCAACTTGACCAGATGCATGAACCGTTTGTTTTATACTTTGTAAAGAAGCGTAATTCATAGGTCTAACATAAATGCGACGTATATATTTAAAAGTTTCTCTTTGCCAGTTTCCACTGCTTTGACGTACACCTTCAACATCACCAGTCCGGCGTGGGCCGATCCTTTGACTACTACCTGCGATTGAACTTGAAGCGCGTGGTGAACCATTCAATCGATGACCCTGCACGTTATTTGGATTTATTGCGTTATTTAGATTATTTAAAATGTTATTCTAAAATTAAATATGGTTGTAATTATTTAATGTTTTTTATATTATGAACAGATTTTATTTACCCTATCGTTATTCGAGTCTGGAACACCATCCTGTCTTTGACGATTTGCTAAAGCTTCAATTAAAATATCTAGATGCGAATAGCTTGAACTGTCAACTACCTCAACACCTTCAGGGCCAATAGCAATATTGGGCACGAGCTGTTCCGATGTGCAATTTTCTCTTCCAGGCACTAATTTTTGATATGATGGAGGATATGGATTACCATCAATGTCAACTAAAAATGGAGGTGGCATTAAATGCGGCATAAGCTGTGTTTGTTCATCCATGACGTGGTGATTACTATCACGTAATAAGGGACGGTAATCAGTATGGAAAAAAAGTTCTTTTGGTATTGACTTGAATCTTTCATGCCCATTACCAAAGCCAAGCATTAAAATATGTCCATGAGAATCAGTTGCCGCAATCATACTACCATCTGGAGACCATTTCGCATCAAAAACTCCGCCATGACCCTGACCATCAATATTATTTATAAAATGCGCTACGGATATACCAGCATCGATATCCCAAATAAATAGCTGACCATCATGACCTGCTGATAAAAGAACATTTTCATCAACAGGATGCGATTCTAAAACGTACAATTCATCTTTGTGACCACGTAAAACTTTATGCAGTTTTCCAGTCTTTGCGTTCCATATTTTGATCTTAAATGTAAATAAAAAAAAAAAATTAGGAATATGTAAAAAATTCTGTCAATATTATAAATTACCGAAAAATCGTTAACTGCGGTGATAACCCATTGATCAGAATAATCCCAGGAAACCATCGTAACTTTAATCTTTTTACCTTCTTCGGGTTCAGGACAACATGTTAATCTTTCATTCATATTCAATTTTAAAGATTTCCATTGTTGAGATTCAAATGTCCATACGTGTGCAGTCCCATCCTTACTTCCAGACACAAATCTTAAGCCTTGATGTGCCCACTGTATTGAATCAACTGCATCTGTATGTGCTTCTGTTTCGAGAATTCGTTTTGGGCCCTCCTCTTGCATAATATATACTCTAACATGATGATCAGCAGAGCCAGCAGCTAAAAATATTCCTCCAGGCGAAAAAGATGCACATATCATTTGTGCTTGTCCTGGTCTTAATTTTTCATGATATTGTATAGGTTTTGGAGCAAACATTGTTTTTGCACCTCTTGGAGTTGTATATTGCCAAAAGGCAACTGATCCATCAGTACTAGTTGTAACTAAATATTTTAAATCACCACGAGGAGAAGGGCAAAAATTAACTGATGTAATCATTCCAGTATGCCCAGTTAAAACAGCTATTGGTGATGTACTTTGTAAATCCCAAACACGTAATATTCGATCTAAAGAGCCTGCCGCTAATAATGTATTGTCTAAATTAATTGCTATGTCAGTGATTTCCGCAGATGCACCACGAAATGTTGCTAAAAGACGTCCATCTACAGCGCTCCATAATTTTACAAGTAAATCATCAGCTCCTGTTATTATATGCCTTCCAGATCTATCAAATAATACACAATAAACAGCAGAAAGATGCCCTAATGTTCTACGAAGAAGTTTGGTATTACTATAAAAATTTGTTGGTATAATATGTTTACGACGAATGCTTCCTCCAGTTTCTCTTCCTATTAAAACTTTCACTAAAATTAAAATTATATAGTATAGGGAAATTAATATATTTGTAGAAAAATTTTCATCTTATGTTTGTACTTACATAAATTATGTGTTGGTTTACAACTAATTGAATCAGGTAATGGCATCCCATGAATTCTGGTACAATAATCTAATAATGATCTTGGGCGACAAATACTTTCTTTTGTTCGAAGCAAATTTTGCCTCCCACTGCCCAATAATGATGCGATACCATTTACACTTGGTGGTACTTCCTTGTCTAATATAGGACCAATTCGACAGCATATTTCTAATAAATGACTGGATCCAATATGAGGATATTTTCTTTCCTAATTTTTTAAAAAATTTTAATTTTAAATTATTTCTACGATAAAAAATTTTTTAAATTACAAAACAGTGAAACCTAGATAAAGTTTAACAAGACAAATTTACGTTAGGATATTTTTGTAACAGATTGAGAATCTCTTATTAAAAATTTTATAATAATAAAAAACCAAGGAGAATGAAACGAATAAATTATAAATGAAATTATATGTATCTTGTGTAGTTGTGTATTTCATTTCAATTTATATAAAATAATTCGTGTACTTTTGTCAATGGATTTGTGTACCGATGTTTATAGTTCGAAAAATTTCCCAAATAATACCTACACAGTAAACGTATGCCTTTGCCTACACTTTTGCTTGGAATAATCCATATGCATATATGAATTATATATAATTAATTAAAAACGAAAGTTCACTTACACATCAAAAATTATATATTCATATTCATTCAATTCGCAATACGCATTCAACAATTATATTTCTATACATTTTCAATATCACCATGCATCTATACATTTACATATTGCATACTATCCAAGATTTTTTCGATGCTTTTAGAAATTTAATTTTTAGTTTAATTTATTTTGGATTTACAATATGCATACATATAATTAGAAAAAAATTTATTTCATTTCAATATTTCACACTGATAAAGTGTTTCTAATCTGTTTTATTATTTTATAATTATCTATTATTTATTAGAAAATTCCAAAAAATATTTTGTTTACAAACAATAATAAGTCATGTGGAAGTTTTTAGTTTTGATTAATGATTAATAGTAATGTTAGTAAATTTTTTGGATAAAGATAAATATTCTACAATAGCCTACATTATGTACATATGTATGCATGTACAGATTACGGCATTTTTATTTTTTAAACCTATTTTTAAAATCAGTACATTTTGTAATTCTGTTTTAATATAGTTTTAGGTATATGTATTATGTTGTGTAACTATATATAATACGATATACAGTATACACTAACACTATTTAAATATAATATAAATTTCTGTAAAATTTTAAGTTTAAAAACACATTTGCACAAAATTCATGTCATTTATTAAATATACATATTACGTTAAATCATGATTCGTGGTTGGCTATAAGAAATAAATGGATTAGTGTTAGTGTAAAACTGCTCGAAATTATGCATATTCCGTACGAAATAGAAAACACATAGTTCTATCTTTGTTTCACATAATGTATTTTATATGGAAATTAAATTTAACAATATGGTGGCGAAGTTACGAAATTTAATGAAATATGAATAAAAATATGTAATATTATTTTTAAAACTAATTTTAAAATTAAAAAAAAAAAAAATATTTTAAATTTTTTTTTAACTTTTAATATGTTAATTAAAATTTTTAATATTTTTTTTTTTTTTTTTATTCAAAAATTTTGTTTCATTAATTAAAAAAAAAATTAATTACTATTTAATAAAAAAAAAAATAATTGAAAAATATTTAATTATAATAATTAGTTTTCATTTCTTCTGCACATCATCATATTTATTCCTTTTTTTTATGAATACCAAATCAAAATGGCGACGCGTTACCTTGCATAATACACAAACATTTTTTAACTCTTTTGTTTCATTTTATAATTATCACTTTACACTATTTTCATTAAAACTATTTAAATTTAATTTCAAAATAAATTAATCACTATTAACAAATTTTTTAACAGTTCAAATATAAAAAAAAAAAAAAAAAAATTTCAAGTACACAACAAAACAACTCTATAATTAAATTATTACTAAATTTTAAAAAATTAAAAATATACTTAAAATTAAATCAAATGAAATTTCAATATCAAATAACATTACTTACTAATTCACTAAATGTTTGATCATGTTCACCTCCTAACCAGTCAATTCGCTTTGGGAGTACCTATAACGTGACGTAACAAAAAATTCAATTAATCATTTAATAAAAAAACAAAAAAAAAAAAAATAAATAAATCTAGTGCATTATCGAAGACTTTATTTACTCATTTGCTAACTCATCTCTCAAAAGTGAACTGACCTCAAGGTCGTCTCGTAAAAATCCTTTCTTTTCTGGCACACTTTACCCAGATCAAAATACTTTTTTTTTTTTAATGTTCTGTTCATTTTTATTATTGTCAGGGTTGAATGACCGATTTCAATTTGTACCAGATATTTGTTATGGGAATCTCTATTAGTCTATATTCAGTCTATACAATTATAAAATGTATGTTATGACGAAGTACAAGTACAATAATTGATGGAGATTCCCCAAGAGAAAATCGACTATGAACCTAAATAATAACAAAAACAAACATTTATTTTTGCAAAGCCCCGTCTCGACAAAAACGAGACGAAAATGTCAAAAAATGTTTGCTTCCAGCTGACGTAATAGTAAAAAAAAATTTTTTTGTTTTTTTTTTTATTATGATTTTGAGAAATATAGTAGAAGTACTGTAGACTGAAGTTCGACCAGAAATCAAAAGAATTTGCCTAGCCAGCCAGTTCACATCATAACAACGACGAGCGGAACAAAATATTATATTAAATAAAAAAAAAATATTAATTTTGTACCATTTGAGGCACGTGGAACAAACTATTAAATCGCAATTTTCAGTATATTTTCAACTTTTGTACTTTAAAGACGTGTTAGATTTTATAAAATGAAGAAAATTGCGACAATCATTTCTGAACACAAAAAAAAAAAAAAATAACAAAATCAAAATATTTTGTTTTTGCTGTTTTATAAACAAAAACATTGGACTGAAAAACTTACCTTTTTTTCTTCTAATTCTTTGATGAGAACCTGAAATTAATTTTTTTTTTATTAAAATTTTTAGGGCGTTATTTAACCATCTATAATTATTTAATTTATTTATTTACCTTGGCTGTTTCGTTAAGTGGTCCATTTGATAAAAATTTTGATATTAAAAAGTATAATTCTGCAAAAAAATTAAAATTTTTTAGTTAGGATTACAAAATTTTATACTTCACAAATTTCGTTTTTATTTTGCACAATGCATTGAACAAAATTTTTCTTTCACTTTTTTTCTAAAGGCGACAATATTTTAATTATTTAAAAAACACTAATAAACTAATTTAATACCTGGTATTATTATTGAATTATTAAATATATCTTCTGTGTCCATTTTAAATATATTTTTAATGATTTTTTAGAGACATTTATACACTTTTTTCACAAAAAATTCACACTAAAATTCCTTTGTAAATTGACTCAGTCAGCCATTGCTTACTTTTATGATTTTTTTGTGTAGCTCGAAATATAAAATTGATTCGGGTAGTAGCAAACACATTTGCAAAAGGTAAAATATGTAATTGTGTGAGTAAAATAACACAGTTTGAAAAACATTGAAAAAATAAATGTCAAATGAAAGTTAATGTCAAAAAATGAAATTCTTTTTTTGACGCCAAAGTAGTACATTTATTTAAAATTACTTTAGTTAATTAAAAATAAATATATGAGAATATGAAATATATCTTTATAAAAAACATTTATACTAATCACAAAATCAATTATGATGAAGTTAATTATTTTTTTTTGTATAATTTATCATATTTTAAATTTCTTTCTTAAATAATTTGAGTAATAACTGAATATTTTATATAAGTAGTAATAAATGTTGTAATGATTTTGAATATGATAAAAAAAATATATATAAATTATTAAAATTTTGTAAACTGCATTTTAAAGGTATAAATAAAATATATTTATATCTTTACAAATGATACCCTTCGAAATTATTAGAATTGGAAAATTCAATGTAAACAGTAAATTCATTTGATTGAATAGACGCTATCAATTCGTTGAGGGCGTCCACTCAAGTTGATACTTGATAGTTGATAGTCAGCTGAGAAAGTTTTTGTTTTAACTCAAAGTCAAAAATTTTCTTTAAAAAAAAAAAATAAAAAATCAACGATAAAAAATTTTTAAATTTATAAAAAATTAGTATTTAAGTTCTAAACGATAAGATAATTACAACAAAACAATGATTTTAATCAAATAATTTTTTTTTTTACATTAAATACGCCAAAATACGAATAGTATTAGAATGAAAAAAAATTGGTGTAAATACCATAAATATCATAGGTGAGAGTTTTTATCTTTTTAATAAATTTAATATAAGACCATAAAAAATGGAAAAATAAATAAGTTTACCAATTTAAAATTTATTAATCAACAATTAATATTTATTTAAAAATAGTAAATATCTATATTTGCAATGAATTATAAGTTTTTGAGTTGGTTTCTGGCCGTTATTGCGGTCTTAACTCATGTTTTCGGTTTACTTAATATTATATTCTTTCTACTTGCTGTAATTACATTTTTATTTGGGTAAGCATTTTTTAAATTTTTTTACATTTAAATTAATAAAATTTAATTTTAAGTGTGGTAATAATATTGTATACAAATGGTGGTGATCCAGATAAATGGCAACAAGATATGCTTAAATTTCTTAAATATTCAGAAAAGTCTAGTAATCCACTCGAGGCTACACCAGAAGGACAAAGACTCGGTTTAAATTTGGGTATTAAAAATTTGAAAATTTTTAGAACTTAATTTTGTAATTTTTTATCCTTTTTTTTTTTAATAAGGTATTTTCATTGTTTGGCACAGACTTTGAAATCTGAAGCAAATATATAGACATTTAATATACAATTAATATTGCTTATTAAATATTTTTTTATTTAATTTCTTTCATTTTAAATATTAATGGCATGATAAAAGACAAAATATAAAAAGAATTATCATTTTCTTTGTTTCATTAAGAAGTCTAATTGATAAGCATGTATTTAAAAAAAATTTAACTAACCGATAAGAATAAAAAAGTCTCATGATATAATAATTATAATGAATAATTATATACATATATAAATACATGCAAAATATAATAATAACATTGATATTTGCTTATGATTTCTATAGCATGGTGTGTACGTACTTAAATTATTTATTGATATATTTTAAACACATTTTATTTTAATTTTATTTTTTTCACATTAAAATTGCATGCTGCTGCGTTTGCTGTATTTGAGTTACTCAGTTGTTTATTAATGATTTTCAACAATAACCAAAATATATATCTATTTTTCAATTTTATAAACATATAAATACATATTTTATCTATTTACTTTATTATTATAATATATTTTTGCTTTACCAGTTCTTTTTAAGTATAATATTTACATGTAAGATTATTTCTTTAATTTTAAGGATTTAGTTAATACGTTTTTTTTTTATTTTACATATTATATACAAATACATAAATTTATATTTTGTATAAATACGTATATTTATTTTTGTTTATTTGTTTTCTTGTAAATTATCGTAAATATTTACAAATCCTAATTAAAATCCTTAAAATTTTTTTCAAAAAAAAAAAAAAAAATCGAAAAAATATCAACTTAAAGCTGGCGATCAAAAACAAATTTTATTGATTGCACCTAAAATAAAAATCCAAACTGAATCCAAAAAATCCTCAAAGAATTCTGCACATAAGCAGCAGCAATTTATTCATCATCCGTTGCTGTTTGGTAGTAGTCATCATCCTTTGGAGATGACAACTGCAACAGCATCGCCATCACCCTCCTCCGGTCATAAAAAAAGTTTCATAGATTCGGGAATTGAAATGCTATTTAAAAAGACTGGTAAAAGTTCGGCTATAAAAGAAGGTCATCATTTAAATTTAGAAAGTCAACATCATAGCTCAAAAACAACGGGTAGTAGTGGATCTGGTGATAATGATAGAAAATGGAAACCATTCGAAACAATAAAAATTTATGGTGATAAAAAATTTGGTGGAAGTCAGGAGAAAATTAATAAAGGTATGTATATTCCACATAGAAGACTGCATCCAAGGAGTATTTTAAATTACAAATATATAAAAGTTTTCCTTTATTCAAGTTTTATTTTTTAATCATTTAAAATTTTAAAATAAGTATTTGGTTTTTCATGTAAATTTTAACTCTTTGTAATTTCATGTTTTTGATTTATTATTAAAAACAGCTGAAAATAATAATAATTAATAAATGCAGCAATAATTTTGTTAAGGCTTTAAAAAATGCAATAATTGTAATTTCAAAAAGTTCATTTCTTAATAATTTAACTTACTATCAATTGACAAAACATTTGTACATTCTGTTGAACATATTGTTTTTATTATTAAATACACAATGTTATATAAATTCAAAAAAACTATTTTATTTTCGGCATAATTAAAATAAATTGTAATTATATTATTTACTTAATTTGAACAAAAATTGCACAAAATATTATGCTGTAATATGTAGCTACCTCATGTTAAAACAAATAATAATTTTTTAAAACTTTTATTTTTTTCAGAGAACATTCAATTTGGTGAAGATATTGCATCTGCCAGTTCAGTACATTCCAGTTCTTCCAATATATCTGGCATGCAACCATATAATTATAGTGTTACATTAGAAAGGGATGCTCATTTATTAGATGAGCATGGATCACCTAAAAAAAAATTTAAGGCTATGTTAAGCGGGAATAAAAAAATTGATCAACTTTTACATACCATTATTGATTTTATTATACGAGATTTTATAGATTCGTGGTTTTGTTCACTATCTGATAATAAAGAATTTGGTGATTTTCGTGTTCGTAATTGTGTAGAAGAAAGTGTTACAAATATTTGTACCCGTATTAAAAATGTTGATTGGTTACCACTGATGACAACAAAATTAATTGATGATGTTGCTGTTCATACAAAATTTTATAGATTAGCAAATCAAGCTATTAAAGCTGAAGATAAAACAAATGATTCATCTATACCACAAAGAAAAAGTAAAAAAAATCAACATAAAAGAAATAAAAGTGATACAGATCTAAATTGGCATATCAGTAATTATAAAATTTTATTTTTTTTAATACAATAAAATTATTTGAAATTTTAATCAATTTATATTTCAATTTATTTTTTGATGATTTAGCTCAATCTTCAACAAGTCAAAAAAGTGTTGCAAATTCAAAATTTTATCTTGATGTTCCAGATGAAAAAGTTCTTTTAGATCCAGAAGCAAATTTATTAAATGCATTTTTTAATCAATGTGATCAATTTAGAAAAGAGTGTAATGATGAAATTGCATTAGAAAGTAATTAATTAAAATAGTTTAAAAATTCTTTATTAATATATTTTTAATTATAGAATATTTAACTCGCGTTACAGAGACTATTTTATATTTTACATTGCCAGAAGAAGATTTTGCATGTATACCATTAAGAACATTTTTAAGTACATTATTAGCCAATGTTGTGTTAAAACCTTTTTTAAAAATGGTATCTGATCCTGATTTTATAAATTTAGAAGTTGCCAAATTAGTAAGTAAAATAGTTATTTCAACGCCAAACATTTTTTATAAGACTAATTTTTTTTAAATTAGATTCCAAAAGATCCTTTGCCCATAGAATATTTTATTAAAGCTTTGCAGCAAAGTAATGATTTATCAGAATTGCGTGCATGCAGACAACTTATAACTAAAGAAATGAATGAAGCAAGTATTTTTTTAATTAAAAAATATGTATTTTAAAAATTTAAAAGATATTAATTAAATTCTTTTAAATTAAATTGTTAAAATAAATTCTTTTAGAAATCAAAAGAACCATCAAAACACAAAGATTCTTCAATATTATCAGAAATAAATAGTTTACGGGAAGCTCAAAATATCATTGACAAACGAATAAATCAGTTACAAAAAAAAGAATCAATGGTATCGGATGAAATTGATAGTGATATTGGAGTTAAAAAATTACCAATTTTAACTTTAGATGAACTTTTATTTAAAGAATTAGCCCGATCATATTTTTTAGATTATTTAAGTACTCTTAATTTACAAAAATATGTGATATTTTATTTGAGAGCTGATGGTAAGATAATTTTTTTTAAATATCATAATTAATACTTTAAAGTTACATTAATATAAATATTTAAATTTATTTTAGAATGGAAATGCATTGCAAAGCATTCAATAGTTGAATTACAGACTAATCGTAGTAAAAGTTCAAAAGAAGAAATTTATTGCAACTTAAAAGAGAGAGCCCAAAATATTTATACTGAGGTAAAAAAATGTAAAGATTATTATTTATTATATGTATATTTTTATTATTTTATTTTTAGTACCTGCAACCTTCATCTAATAATTTCATTCAAATTGATCCAGGACTAATAGAAGCTCTTTCAATTAAATTAAAAGATCCAACAATAGTACCAGAACCTGTTTGGTTTGATTCTATATGCAAATTTGTTTATGAAAAATTAAAAAATGAAGAAATATTTTTATCAAAGTTTTACCAAAGTTCATCTTATAAAAAACTTCTCCGTGAACTAGAAGTTTGTGTAGATGATGTTAGTACTCATTCAACGCATGATCCTTTAGGAGGCTATTTAGACAATTATAGTGAATTCCCCGAACTTGGTATAGGAAATTTAGGGGGCGGTAGTGGTGGTAGTGATTCAAATTCTGGTGATATAAATTTTGATGATGATATGTTAGATTTAGTTGTTCATACTTCAAGAGGAAGTGGTGGAAGTGGTCCTCAATTACAAGTATCAACAATAACAGAAACCATAAAAACTGACCAAAGTAATCAAAGCACGTCGTCATTAAAATCTAATAAACATCAATCTGCCCAAATTCCTCCATTAATGCCAAAATCTTCAAAGTTAGATTTACCAAAAGTAGTAACACCAGACTTACTTGATATAACATTTAAACATTCCAGATCGCATAGCGATTGTACTGGTATAGTTCCATCAATGTTTTCTGATTTAAGTGATAGTGGGAATTCTAATCAATCACTAAGTCCATATCATGGTCAACAATTACAACAAACGAATGAACAACAAGAACGTGCTAAAAGTGCTTTGATACAAAGAACACATGAACAATATGTAGCCAACCGTCCAAAAATTTCAGCTAAAATAATAAATACGGCCATATTAAATGAAGGACAATATGCTGTTTATGCAGTACATGTGACAGTTATAGAAGATAAGGATGAAAGAAGTTGGCACATATATAGAAGATATTCAAAATTTTTAGAACTAAAGAAAATGTTGATTAAAAAGTATCCAAACGTTGCAAGATTACCATTTCCAGCAAAAAAGGCTTTTCAAAATACACAAAGAGTTGTTTTAGAACATAGAATGGTTTTACTTAATGAATTTTTAAGATTTCTTTGTGAATGGTCAGAGACAAATGTTGGCTTGATGAAGTGTTTAAGAGACTTTTTAGAACCGGATACTGATGACAGAAAAATTCATGGTGGTGCCATGGAGAGAACAGTAAAAACAATTGAATACATATATTTATTTTTTAATGTGGCTAAACTATTTTTTTTTTATTTCGACTAGATTGAAACTCTCGTAAATCCTTTAAAGAGTGGTATGCGAACAATCAGAAGTATGCCAGATACCCTTGTTGGCGGCTTTTCTAGAATGCTTCTTGGTAAAGGTCCACTAAAAGAACAAACTTTACTTGAAATTAATATTGAGGTTTGAGATGAATATAGTTTTAAAAAAAATTTTTTCATATTTATTACTTTTTTTTAAAGCAATCTGAATACCCAGCTTTAAATACAGCTATTCATTTATTAGATGAAATATTTGATTTACAAGCCAGATCACAATGGTTACGTCGTGGTATTATAAATAGAGTATTAGGTGCACCATGGGTTAGTCAAACGGCAAATAAAAAAATTGTTCATCATGCAAAATCATTAATTGAAGTAGAAAAAATTGAACAATTACTTGCAAGTGTGATGTAATAAAAAATTAAATAACTTTCAATTTATTTATGTTTATTGATTTTGTATTTTATAGTAAAAGTATATGGCCTGATGGTAAATCATTTCGTAAAAATTCACCCCGTGATGATCCTACAAAACTACGTACAAGAGTTGCAGCTCAAATGTCATTATTCGCTTTACTTTTTGATGATTTAAAGCGTGTTGTTGGCTCTGAAACTACTAGACATGGACTTTTAAATTTATTTGAAATGTGGCAACATGAAAAACTTAATTTACGTTTAGCTTTGATTTTATTAAATGATATATTAACATGTGTATATAAAGTTGAAAGTATGACTGCTCATGTTCAAAGAGATGAATATTAGATATTTAAAAGAAAAAAAAACATATAAATATTTATATATATATAAAAAAAATACGATATTTTAGATTTAAATATTTTTTTAAAAAAAACAAATGTAATTTATATTATTAGGATTGTAAAATAATTTAGCTAAAATTTTGCTTTCAAAATTTATAATTTAAAAAAAATTATAGGATTTATTTTAATATGCACTAAGTCTATTTAAATTTTATGTAGTAATGTATATTTTTTTTTTGTAGTTAAAATTGTATATTTCTTTATTTAATTTTGTTATAAAGTAATATTTTTTTATAAATATTTTGTATTAAAATTTATAGAAAAACAAATACATATTATTATTTTTTAAAGTGCAATAGCGTTATTGTTTATGTAGAAAAATTTGATTGTAATAAATTATTTAAAAAAGAAAATTTATTCTTTTATGTTTTTAATGTTAGTGTAATAATTTTTTTTATTTTTTCAAACTAAATAGAAGTTAACGAGAAGAAACGAATCCAATTAAAAACAATACAGGTGAGAAAAATCCTATAATAAAACTTAATTTAAAAATATTTTAAAGTTTGTTTTAAATTTTTAAGACTTTTTTTTTTTTTTAAAACTTTGGTAGTAGTAAAAATTTCTGTCAGTACATTTAAATATCTTATATATTAACTTTATAAATTTTAATGAATTTATATAATCAACAATCATAAACTCATTCATCTATTAAAACGTCTGGTTAAAAAGAAATGATTTGCCTTGAAGGAAAGTCTTATTTCACAAAATGAAATTTTTTATTTAACCACTTAAATTTATTGGAAGAGGATGCCAGGACCGATTTTTTTTTACAAAAATGTAATCCATAACTTAAAATATGTTTTTATGGTAATTTTACAACTTAAACACATCTAATAAATATTTAAATCTGATTAAATGATGAGTTCTATATTCTATATAGATAAGTTCTATAATTAAAATTACAAAAAAAAAATTCCTATTGTAAAATATTTCCTCATCATCATCATCAATAATTAGTCCCAAGACCAATTCCCTTCCCTGGTCGCACACGAACGAAGTTACCACTTTCTTATATTTTTCCAAGTTCCGTACTTAAAACTTGTCAACTACAAACGAAAACAAAAACAATAAAAGCAAGCAAACAATCAGATGATTACCATAAATGTAAGAATATTTGGTTAGTGGGGATGTTTAGAATAAGTATTAGTAAAACAAATAAAACAAAATGTAAGAAATTAGATAGCTAATGTCTATGCATGAATAATCATATAATTTATTAGATGTAATTAAAAAGCATTAAAAAAAAATTTTCTATATACATACATATATTGAAAAAGTCAATGCAATGTACTTTAATATGGTTATATGCTGAAGTCCGTCGAAATGTTTCGATGAACAAAAATTCCAGATATCATCTATCCAGAAATCAGTCTGCAAAAAGTCATTTTTATTTCGAAATTTTTTTTTTTGTGTATGCTGTAAGTAGACCGTCGAAATAAAAAATGAATGAAAATGAATGAAATTTTCTTCGACACAATTAATCATTCGACAGCAAGCAGTTAAAAAGGAAGTGTTATTTAGTGCAAAATAATTTGAATTTTTTAAAAGAAAAAAAGTGAAGATAATTTTTTGATTATTTGTTGATAAGTTTTTTTTTTAAATTTAAATATATTTTTTTTAAAAATCGGTGCCTTTGTTCAGTGTAAAAAATAATATTTTGAGTAATTTTCTTCCCAAACGCAAATCCTTTTATTTTTGAATTATTTCTTTATATGTATGTACTTGTATTTTACTTTTGAATTATTTCTTTATACTGAAAAAACAAAAAAAAAATATATCTTCCACAAAAATCTAGATAAAAAAAAAATATTTATATTTTTAATAACATGTAACTTTGACTTCTGTAAAAAGTGTTTGCAGCCGAATGGACTTCAGCATACGAATTTTTACCGAATGTGGAACGGATTTTTTCATTCGAACGATTTTTCGGACTTCAGCATATATTCATACAAGTACATTCATTCATACTAATAGCTGATTAGTAATTACATACATAGTTTACACATTTATAAATTAACCAATCGCAATATAATAACACAACTAATTTTTCAAACAGAGAGCCTTAAACATTTACCGTTGCAAAAGACCAAAAACGGTACATAAATAAAATATTCTGTACTTCAACCTGAAAATTAAAATTGTATAATTTTCGGGTTAAAAAAAGTTTCTTCTCAGATTCAAAAATAAAAAAAAACAAAATTTGTTTTCTTGCGTAGTTATTTTTCATTCACTTTATTTAAATTATTTAATCAATTTTTTTTTCTTTTCTTAATTTTTTAAATTTTCTTTCTTAATTAGTGAATGTAATAAAGTTGTAATATAGAAATAAAATTTAGTAACTTTTTTATATTATTATTAATTAAAAAAAAATAAATTCAAATAATAAAGTAGCCAATAATAAACAATCAAACAATGTGGCAGCTCTCAATGTTAAATATGTTCATATTCGCCAAAATGCAAAAAAATTTAGTAAATAGATAATACATATGTTATTTTTGGTTGGAACATTATAAAGATAATAATCCAAAAAAAGTAAACGTTATGAAATTAATGTATAGTAAATGAAACAGAAGAAAAAATTCGAGAAGATAAAATATATGCATATATAGGGTGATTTGGAAGTAAGTAAGTAAGCATATACAGTGATAATTTCGTAAGCTTCCAAAAATGGTATTAAGATTGATCCTACGTGTATTAGTTCCTAAATTATAAACAAAAAACTAAATGAAAGAATTTTAGAGAAGATAAAAGCGATTTTCATAAACGCAATATTGTAAAAAGAAAAAAAGCAATAATGACAACCTTTAAGTTCGGTTATCTCAGAAACCGTTAGAAATAGACCTAACTTCATACAAAGTTTTTTATTTGTCAGTATCTCCCCTATCACCCCCTGACAGGATGCCGTTTACTGATAAAACACCTTGTATAAATTAAAATATAATATACATAGATACTGTATAATACTTCATGTTATTGACACAGCATAATTTTATAATTTTACGTCAAAGTAAAATTAAATTTAAAAGTTATACATTATAGATATGTATACCTAGATAACAACTTGATGTCCTTTATTTTATGTACATATACAATTTCCAAAATTTATACAAATTTGAATTATACATTTTCCATTTTAAATTTGTTTGAAAAAACGGTGCAAACGGTCCATCATTACAACGTAAAACAAATAGTTATAATACCGGCCAATCCTGAAAATCTAGCTACTTGAAGCGTCTCGGTTACTAAGTTACTTGCTTGCAAATCAGAATGCATTCTATATTCATATTTTATAAACACATGTAAATTTTTACATAATTATTTTTAATTATTTACCAATTAATAACCAAATAATTTAAAATATGACTGAATTTGAAAAAAAAAGGAAAGATTTTATGATTTTAGGAATGAAACTAAAAAACTATTATTAAAATTAAAAGTGATACTTATGATGGGTAAGAAAAATGGAGGTGATTAAAAATGGTTATTGCTTTTGTAAGTTTTGCAGAAATACTAGACACGTAACATCATACGAAGCACACAAGATCACAAGAATAACAAATGATCAGAATATTAAATACATATGGACATATATTAAAATTTTAATTAATTAAATTATAATAAAAATATAATCATTTGCAAAACATTTTAGATGTCTCAAATTATCTATCGCTATCTCAAACAGTGTATTTTGATGTTTTAAAGCTAATTTTCATTAAAAATTTCGTGAATATTAACAACTTGAAAGAAAAAGAAAAATATACTACAAATGGCAAAGAGGGAGAAAAAATATCATAAAATTATAGTAAAATTTGACAACTAAAAATGTACATAACTTTTTAATGTTTATATTTATATATAAATTACATTTAAAATTTTTTCATTTGTTAAGGTATTTAAATATAATATTGTAGTTTAATAATTTTTTTTTTCTATATTATAAGCTTCTTACTAATCAACAAAAAAAAATGTTTGTTTATTTTGAAATATATTTTCTTTCTTTTTTTTTTTGACATTTCAAAAGCTAAGTGTCATTGTATCCATAAAAAGGCATATAGCAGTTACAATATAAAATATTTTTGTATAAGCTGTACATTTTTTTGCATTTAAAAATATCCATGATATATATTTATAGGAAAATTATATTTCAAGAACATATTTTCGTTGATATTTATGATAAATTTCATGGATATTTTTTCAAATGTTTCACGAATATTTTTTTTAGCTTTATCTCTTTCACACACATATCATTTTTGTATATTCTAACATTTTCGTGGAATAATTAGTCATTATCAATCAATCATTTATGATAATGATGATATTTCAGTCTTATAAATATTTGACGTTACTTCAATAAATAAAAGTAAAAACAGAATAAATATTTTTGAATTGAATTTTCTGAAACAAATGATAACGATAAAAATAACTGTTGATATTTTATGTATGTATGTACAAATGGTCAAGAAATTAAATTCCGTGATTTTATATAAAAAGAATAATATTCATTGAGATACATTTTATGATATGCTGAAATATTAAGTTTGAAAAAAAAAAAATTTTAAAATTAAAATAAAAAAATCAATTTTTTTTTTTTTATATATTTTAAACTCAATTTTATATATTTGCTTTATTCCTTTAATAATAATTATATTTTATTATTTTGTTGTTCCAATTCATAAAATTTTTAAATTAAATAATCCAAATGATCATTATTTTTGTTGTGTATGTTACTTTAGAATTAATTGTAAATACTACAAAAAAAAAAAAAAATAAAAAAAAAGATGTTTAAAATAAACTATTTGATGTAGTTTTTAATATTCTTTTTAATTTTTATTTTATTTTTTTTTTTACTATTTTTTTTTGTTTTTTTTTTTTTTTTTAATTAATATACTAAAACTTTAAATTAAGGAATATTTAATTTATTTTATTTTAAATATACTTAATGGTGCTGTTTTTTTTTTCTTTTTTTAACTATTTAAATATGGTATATATAAAGATCATCGTAAGAAACTTAAATATGAAAAATATACAAATTAAATTTTTTTATTTTAAATATTTAAATATTAATCTTAAAAAAAAAAAAAAAAAAAAAAATTATATAAAATAAAAAAATAAAACAGAATTATTTAGTTTATTTATATTTATATTTAATATTAATTTTATTTTAATTTATAGCTTTCAAAAGAATGTAATTAATCAATCTAAAATATTTATAAACTAGACTTATGAAAATTCTAAAAATCTAATAATTTAAATTGTATATATATATATATATATATATATATATATATATAATAATATGTAATATTTAATTCGAATAATAATAGATAATAATAATAATTAATAATTAATTAAAAAATATAGTAAAATAAATTTAAATCTTTTTTTTTTTGTTTTTATTTTTCATTTTTATCAGCCATTTTTAAATAAAGTACAAAAAAAAAAAAAAATATAAAAAAATGTAATTCCATGCAGTTTTTTATTAATTCAATAAATAATTATATAAAAAAATTTTTTATAATTTTGTTTTTTTTTTTTTTTAAATAAATTACACTTAATTAAATGATAATATAAATAACATAAATATATAACATAATAAAAAAAAATATTATTAATAAAAATAAAAATTAATATACATATATAATATATAAAATGGCGACAGCTAAAAGGAAAAAAATAAAAAATTATTATTTAAATATTTTCAATTTTTTTTTTTTTACTTATAAATAACATAAATTATAGTTTACTTTTGATTTAAATTAAAAAACAAAAAAAAAAAAATTATTTTTAGAAAGAAAAATTAATATTGATTGATATATTAAGAAAATTTTAAGAAAGAAAATATGTAATTAATAATTTTGGAAAATTAATTATTTTTTTTTTATTTTTTTGTAAAGTTATTTATCAAATTACAGTTTTTTTTTTTTTTTTTATCCTAATTACATTTTTAAGAGTTTTAATTAATTTAAAAAAATTTTTTTTTTTTATTTTTAATTTATATTATAGTAATTTCGTTTTTTTCTTTTTAAATTAAATGGTTGAAAGACTTTTTAGTTTTTACACAAGCTTATATAACAAGCTATATATAATGTAATGTACAATATTTATTGATTGATGTATAAAGTTTATATTAGATGAAAGTAACTATAAAAGAGAAAAAATATTAAATTCAATATGCTGTTGCTGTATATTTTAAATTAATTTTGTAATATTAAATTCTTTTTTAATACAAAAAAAAAAAAAAAAAAATTCAAGTAAATATATAGAACGATTCATATACATACCTATTATTATTTAAAACAAAGATGTTCTAAAACGACATTGTGTGATAATTTTTGTGACAAATATATTTTAAAGCAGTACATATTTATTATAAAAATAACTTTTTTTTTTATCTTTTCGAATCCCTAGTTCTTATGTTTTTTTTTTTTTTCTTAGTTTTTTTGTCATAAAAAATAATAAGTTTTTTTGCAATAAATCCGTTTGTTTTAATATTAGACATGATTAGTAATTAGCTAGGATATTTGTGAAGAGTTTTCATAAATTAAATTTATTCGAATTATGAAAAATATATTATTTTTTATTTTTTATTCTATATGTGTATATTTTACATGATATTTCTGTTATTACGTAATATAGAAATTTTCAAATACATAATCGAAAAAAGATTGGGGAATTAATTTTTTTATCAAACAATTTAAATAAGTACTAAATATGTATTATAAAAACCATCTAATAAAATTAAAGCGTTTTTTTTTTTAGAATAATTCTCAATTTTTTTTTTTTAAGATATATTAAAATATTTACAGATATATATATAAAAAAAAAAAAAAAAAACAAAACAATACCAAATAAATTTAAAAAACAAATGAATAATTAAACATTAATAATTTATACATTGTTTTAATAAAAATATAATTCAAGTATAGCCCAAAATAGACGTGACAACTGATAAGACGTTTAAAGAAAACGTTAGAAAATTCGTACGATATTTTTCCCGAACTGTAAACTAAACGTGTAAACTAAGTAACTAATCAAAATGAATGAAGGTAATGACGACAACAAAATTACATGCCTTTGCTTCTATAAATTCTGTGTGAAATTAGTATAAATTTAATTTTGAAATTTATCAGTTTTTAATTGTTTTTAGAATTGATATTTTTTTATTTTGAATTTTTTAATTTTTATCTTGAATTGGCAATAAAAATGTGCACCGTAACTATTGTCACATAGAAATGTTTAAAAATAATTAAAAACAAAAAGAAGGTTGAAGCAAACAAAAAAAAAAAAAAAAAAAACAGTGTAATCAATAGGACCAGAAATAAAGATGGATACTTCATAATTAATATTACATAAAAAATTAATATATAATTTTCGACTTCTCATAAATAACTTTTTTTTTTTTTTATGTTAAATAAATTTTTATTTTAATCGTATTGGCATCTTTTTATAGAGACTTTAACGTGACATTTTTCCCGTTTATTATGACATATAATTTTTCTTGCAGTTTTTTTTTTTTTTTTAACATTTTTATTTTGTCTATTTTTGACTGTTGTTTTGACATGTACTGATAAGAGTTTTTACTCGTCTCGTTACGCCTATTTTGGGCTAATTTTTAGCCTGCTAAATGAGAGTATATAAATTTAGAATGATATAAAAAATTTATGTAGTTATTAATAATTAATTTTCAAATATGTATTATGAATATTAAAAAAAAAAATGTTTAAAAAATAATAAAAATTTAATGTTAAAAAGTTCATCTCATTCTTTTGTTAAAATAAAAATTTTAAATGATTTAAAAAAAAAAATAATAATAATAATAATTCAAAATTTGTGATACGTTTGTGATATGTAAATTTTTTTTTTTTATTTATTATTTAAGCTATTTTTTATAATAAACATTATAAAAATTTCATTAAAATAAAATAAAAAAAAAAAATAAATATTGAAAAAATTAAAAAAAAAAAAAGTTTATTTATTTTTCGATACAGCTAGAGATTTAGGTTTAGATACAGAGATTCGAAAAAAAAAAAAACTTTCTTAAAAACATTAAAATAATAAGAGCAGACAAAAAAAAAAATTTTTTTTTTTTAAATAAATAAAATTAAAAAAAAAAAAACATTAAAATTAAATTTAAAAAAATTTTTTTCTTTTTCTAATTACAATTTACAAGTTTTTATAGGGTAGGGATGGCAGAAATTAGAATGAGAAATACTTATAGTCTCTGAGTTTTATTATATGTATATTTAAATTGAAAAATAAATTATTTGTTTTGTGTTTTTTTTTTTCTTTTTCTTTATTAAATATTAGAATAATTTTATATAAGTAATTTTTATTTTTTTTTTTTTTCGTCTTAAATTTCTAAAATTCTTAAATTTTCATTATATTAAATATTACTATTATTTTGTTTGTTTGTTTTTTTTTTATACATAATTTAAATCATTGTACCTTTCAATCAAATTTATCAAATTTTATTTTACTTTTTTTTTTTTTTGTTTTTCGATTTTTATTTTATTTTGTATTTCATTATTAATATATTTATTTTTATATATATGTATATTATGTATATATATATATATATATTGTGTATATAATTATTAATTAATATTAAGAAAAAAATTCATTAAGATTTCAGTTTATTTTTACATATTACTTTATTATTAAATTTTTTAATTATTTAATTAAATACATAACTAACATTTTTTTTGTTTTTTTTTTTTGTTTTTTTTTGTATATTTTTGTGTTTTGTTTTTCATTAAGAAGAAAATTAAAAACTAATTTATGAATAATTTTATATTTTTACAAGTTTAAAAAAAAAAAAAAAAAGATTGCTTTTCAATTGAAGACTTTTATGTTTCTTTTATTTTATTATAATTATTTTTGTTTTTTTTTTTTTTTTTATAAATTAATTTTTTTTTTTTTTTTTTTTTATAAATTAATTTTTTTTTTTTTTTTACATTATTATTTATTTAAAATAGTTCGGGTTCATATACAATTTAACATACTGTATAAAATGAAAATCAAATTGATCTGTTGTTTTTTTGTATCGATCTTTATTTATGATCTTGAAAATTGATTTCTTTGTGAGTGCCAATAGTTTTTTTTTTTAAATAATTTCATGCATATTTTTTAACAAAGAAAACAAAATTTTATTGTACCATGACTCGGTTTGAAAAAAAAAAAAAAAAAGCCTCATTTAAAACTAAATAAACCAATTTTATTTGGTTTTTGTGGTATGGTGTTACTTCTATATAATATTATATACATATTCTATGTTTTTTTTTCTTTTGTTTTAATTTTTTAATACATTTTATATATAAAAAACAAAATTAATAAATTTAATTATACAATTAGATAAATTAAATGTATTTTTATTGAATTAATATTTGAAATAATCACAAAAAAAAAAAAAACTTAAAGTGAAATATTTCATTTAATTATAGGAACGTTTAAAAATTATTGCATAAATATTATATTGAGAATTATATGAAAGACGCAAAAAAAAAAAATTAAATTTTATATTCCTTATATCGAAGGAAAAACTTTTAATGGATATTATTACACAATAATATGTATTGTTCTTTTTGTTTAATTCTTTTTATTATTTATGTAAAATTCAATTTAAAGCAATCTTTTAATTTTTGTTTTTTTTTTTAAGAATTAAAATTAAAATAAATTTAAAAAGAAAAGAAAAAAACATAGAATGGAAGATATTGGAGAGAAATCAATTTAATCTTAAAAATCTAATAATT
Organism: Poecilobothrus nobilitatus; assembly: GCA_947095535.1. Lineage (NCBI taxonomy): Eukaryota > Metazoa > Arthropoda > Insecta > Diptera > Dolichopodidae > Poecilobothrus > Poecilobothrus nobilitatus. The sequence goes on along the minus strand of OX352773.1, from coordinate 236,338,999 downwards.
TCCTTTTTTTTTTTTTATAATTTTTATTTTATTTAAAATTTAATTTTTTTTATTTATTTGTTTTTAAAATAACAAAATTTTATTATAAGCTTAAAATTAAAAATAAAAATATGTATGTAATAATTATTAAAAAACAAAAAAAAAAAAATTTATTTTTAAATCTACAAAAAAAAAAAAAAAAGTACATTACTTATTACATAAAAAAATTTGAAAAATATAAAAAAATAACTCATTCACAACGTTTTTGTTTTTTTTTTTTTTAAATTTCGAATTAATTTGTTTTTTTTTTTTTAATTATGTGTCCATAAATTTAAATTTAATATGCTTAATTTTTTGTTGGTATTTTTTTCTTTTTTTATGTGTGTGCGTGCATTTTTTTTTTTTTTTATAAATACAATTTTTTTATCTTTTTTTATATTTTTGTTGTTGTTGTTGTAACATCATCATCATTTTATTCTATTGTCCTTTATCTTTACCGGGTCCACCAACATTAATACCTAATAAATGTTCCCCAGCCATTAAACCAGCTGTTGTTGCACCAGGTTGATGGGCATAATTTCTAATTTGATGTAATGATATTAATTGATTTGGGAATGCATTTGCAGCGTTCTGATTTACATTTTTTGTTTGAAATTGTAATGCATCATATAAATATGGACGTTGTGCCATCGGATGATGTCCTAAACCATTAATATGTGATGGTATTGTATTAATTGGTGTAAATGCTGAATTTGTTGTTGTTTTTGTAATACTACTTGCATCATAATTACCAGCAACAATTCCATTTACTTGAGCTTGAGCAGCGGCAGCTATAGCAGCAGCTGCTGCAGCAGAACTAACAACAACTGTTTGTGGTGAATTTTGTTGTTGTGATAAATGTTGTTGTTGTTGTTGTACATTATTTGTACTTGAATTTTGTCTTAAATCTTCACCTTCTTCATTTGAATTTGAATTACCATTTGTTGTTACATTACTACTACTTCTTTGTTGTTCTAATAAATTACGATGATGAGCTTGTAATTCATTTTGTTGTTGTTGTTGCTGTTGCTGTTGTTGCTGTTGTTGTTGAGCTGCCGCTAATGCAAAATCATAACCATTTTGATGTTGTTGTTGCATTGCTTCAGCTAATGTTGCTGCTGCTGTTGTATCAGAACTTACTTTTGGCCAATAACTTAAACCAGCAGCGGCCAGCGCTGCATTATTATTTATATTTAATGTACCAGTATTACTATTAACACCATTTGTAATAGGATTTGTAATATTATTATTGGAATTACGTGATTGTTTTTCAGCTTTTTCAATATGTTTTTGAACATGCTTTTGTAAATATGTTTCTTGTGTATAACTTTTACCACAAAAACTGCATATATGAGTTTTTAAATGTTTTGAATCTTTATGTTTCGGTATATGATCTAAGAGAGCTGTTTCACTTTCAAAACATTTATAACATGAATTACATTTATATGGTTTATCGCTAGCATGACAACGTGAATGTGATTGTAAATTTGATAATTGTGAAAAAGCTTTTGCACAACCAGGATGTCTACATTTATATGGTTTATCACCAGTATGTGTACGGATATGTTGTTGTAAATGAGATAATTGAGTGAATTTACGTTGGCATATTTCACAACGATATGGTTTTATACCCAAATGTATACGAGTATGTTGTGATAAATAACTGGAATTAGCAAATGATTTTGTACATTGTGTACATTTATATGGTTTTGATTCACCATTATTATTATTTCGATGATGATGATGTCCACCACCTTTATGTCCTCCACTACTCATTTCTGATTGTGATGTAAATAACTAAAAAGAAAAAAAAAAATTAAAAAATTAATTATTAATAAAGATAAATTTCAATTTTTTAAATATAGGTACATAAGTATATTTAATAAAAAAAAAAAAAAAAAAAACGAAAAACAAGTAGAATTGAGTAAGTTATTTATGTAATTTATAATCTTTATTTAAATTAGAAAAATTCAAAACAATTGCTTTAGTAAACCTATAGCACTTTTTCTTTTTTGTTTAAAATAAAAGATATAAATATTTACTTAAAAACATGTTCTTTAAATTATTAGTTACTTTGTTATCAATTGAAAACATTTGTTTAATTTTTTATTTTTATTTTTTTTATTTTGATTAGAAAATTAAACAAATTTTATATTATAATCTGAACACAATGTTTGATTCTCTATTATATTAAGAAACTAAATATACACACCTTGGAATTTGCTATTCACCTACTTATATGACAAAAATATAAATAAGTTAAATACAGAACACAAGTTTACTGTATATATAAAAGGGTAAGTAAATATAAAATTAACAAAATAAAAAATTAAAAAAAATACTGAAAAATAATTAATGAAAAATTCAATTCAATAAATAAACGATTATTTGTATTAAAAATTTATTTATACAAAATACACAAGTATTGTTTCTTAATAATGGAAACTGACTATAAAATAAAGGAATAGGAAAACACGAGAAGATATTAATTATATATAAATATATATATGTATGTTTAGATCTTAATTAAATTAGCCAGATTTAAATAAATTTTGATCAATAGCTCCAACTTTTAATCTTGAATCATATAGTTCTAAACTTTGTTTTAAGAATATCATCTATGAGTTACTTTAACTTTGATTAGAACGTATTTAATTAGAAAAAAAAACGAACTCGGACAAGACAAGACAATAAAGTTAATAAGTACTTAATAAATATTAAATTACAGTTTCATATGTGTTTATTAAAATGAAAAATCTTCTTTTAAAGGTATATGGGTATAATATTTTAATACATTTTGGAACTAACAATTTGGTATAAAATAAAAAAGATTATTGAAGTAATTGAAAATATTGTCACCAGAAAAAGTATCAAATAATAAGAAATACAAACATTAACATTCGTAAATACATAAGTTTTTGTTCATCTGTTATTTTTCTAATTACTTACATATTTATAGTGGAAATTTTTACAAAATTATCATATTTAAAAGTTAATGGAACAGATTCTTGTATATTTTTTTTTAAATAAAAATCAAAAATTACGGTGTGTCCACTTAAAATAAATTTATAATTACATTATGATGACATTTAGTTTAAATTTTTCTAATAAAATAAAAAAGCCGAACGTCGCTGTGATGTACAAACAAAATGACACAAGTGACTTCAATTATATTTGAGTTACAATTGGTTTCAAATTAAACTTCTTGGAAGGTACTATTTTTATTTTTATTTCATTAACACAATTTTTTTTTTTTTTTGTGGAAAATTATAACATAATGGATGCAAGGATCCCATTCAAAAGAGTACAGTTAAATTCCATCAAAAATATTATTAAAACTTTTAAAAAAATTTAAAAAATAAAAAAAAAAAAAACATAATTTATAGCAAAACAAATGTTTTTTTATAACTATTTTATATTAATAATTTCAGAATTCCGTTAAAAAAAATAAATAAATAAAATAAAAAGAAAGATAAAAAAAAATGTTTATTGATCCTAACGAACACTTCAGTTATTAATTGGCGCTGCTGTACAAGAGAAAATATCGTAGAATGAGCCATCTATAAGTATACGAAACGAATAGTAAATATTATATATACCTATTATCTATAATAAAAATATTAAATGCTGATTTTATTATATATTTAATTCGTAGCTAAATTAACATGAATCACAGACGTCAAAATGAATTTGAAAAAATATAAAGTTTACAAAGTAATGTATATAAGATCTTTCTGACCCTAACAAAGGTGCTGTGTGGTCTTATAATTTTTATTTAATATACAGAGTACAGACGTAATGTAAAAGCAATTTGTAACTACAAAAGAATATTTAATTAAAAAAAAAATTTCTATACAATTTTTATAATTTAGATTTGATCAATCACATTTTTTTGATTTATAATATTTTTGATAAACCTGTATTTATAAATTATTAGTAATGTTAAAATTTACTCATGTTAATAATTTTGATTTTCTATTGTGTAGGCTCTGATTCTATTTTTGAAAGTAGCAAAAGAGGCATGTTTTTCAATATTATCTTTCATTGGTGTTTTTTTTTTAGCTATCAAAAAGCAGTTGTCAGAATATATTTTCTTGTCTTTGTAAAATTCATATAAAAAAATAAATTAAATAATGATAAGTCTTTTAACTTCTTAGCTTCTTTAGTTTAAATCTAAGGTTTTATTTTATATCATATAAATAATTCAAGTTTCAATAAAATTTTAATTAATTTTCAAAAAACCAAAAAAAAAAAAGGAAATCATTTAAGAGTTATTTTAATTGTTAAAATAATGGAAAGCAAAGAACTAATTTAATTAAAAAACAGAAAAATAAATAAAAAAATATTTCAAAATATAAATTAATTTATATTTATTTATCAAATAATATCTAAATAAAAACTTAACATTTGATGAAATTTTTGCAAATGATAAATTTTTTTTTTTTTTTTTTTTTTTTATTTTTAATTAAACTGCAATCGAACATTTTTTTTTAAATAATGTTTTGATTGTGATAATTAATAAACAGAAAAAAAAGAAAATTAATTAATATATTTTATCGTGATGATAATTTATATTTAATAAGTTAAAACAAAGTTTTTTTTTTTTGCAAAATTAAAATATATTAACAATTATTTCAGTTGTTTAAAATTTGAAAATTTTAAAAGAGTTGAACAAAAGCGTTCAATTACAATGTTCCAGTGTGGTTATGATCTTTTTAAATGAATAAAATTTTTCAATGACAAGGACAATCTGATGTCTACTTAAATATTAGATAAGTGAAATATAATATAATATATAATATAATATGTATATAAAACAACTATATAATGGATCGCATTGAAAAAAATTTTTATTTAATTTTTTTGAAAAATTTTGATATAAATAATTTTTTTAACCACAAGAAATAGAATTTTATAACAAAACTGTTATGTTAATAGTAAAAATATGTATTAAACAAAAAAAAGTTTTTGTTGTTGTAATAAATGCATATTTTAATGTTGTAAACGAAACGAAACAAAATAAAGTATTTTTCCTTACAAACTTTATATGTATATGAGAAGGAAATGGAGAGGTCTCGGGTTTGATTCCCGGCTGGGTACAATAATTATAATATAAAAAAAAAAAATATTCATATATCGCAATATATAAATACTTTATATATTATAATAATATCTCGTACAACCCACATTCCTACCATCAGGAAACAGAAGTTATAGCTACCCTACCTGGCACATTTATGTACGACGGTACCTGGATATAAATAAATAAATAAATATATTATATATATACACTTAAGTACTTAATGTTAAATTTCCTTCTATATGTATATAAGTACATATTATGTATTTTATTTTCATAAAGAAATGCACCTACATACATAATATATTATAGGATTATATAGTCTGCGAAAAAAATCTAAAACGTCAGTTGTTTCATGATGTAACCATAAAAAATAAAATAAAAATAAAAACATATTAACCACAGTCACCACTAAATAGCAACAAGAAAAAAAAAATTTTTTTTTTTTTTTATTGTAATAAATAGTCTCTAGAACTGAAGTATAGCTGATAAGTGATAGATACAGATGTATATTTGTGGGTAAATATTATATAGTGTTTATATAAATGTATTTTATAACATAGAATATTTTACACATAAAAAAAAAATAAAAGAAAATAAGTGAAATAACATAGAACCAAAACATAATAATTCGATTTCAAAGATAGATATTAAAGGTAAAGGAGGTGGATGAATATAAAATGTTGTAATTTTTTTTTTTTGTGTTTAAAAAGCAGTCACAACATAACATAAGAGCGCGAGTAAAATATAAAAAAAACATTAAAAGGGGGACAAAAAAAAATATATATGTACACAATATACACTTTGTCTACAATAATGTGTATTTAATATAAACTTAAGACAATATAACTTAAATTTTACATACATACATGTGTATATGTACATATTTATAAAATATATACATTATATTAATATACTATGAAGAACAATAATGTCCGAAAACGAATCGATATTATAACAGAAACAGATTATATCTAGTACGTTACGTACATATGTAACATACATGTATATATTACATACATAATATGTTCCTACTATAATATACATATATACATATAATATATTATAAACGTGATGTTTTAGGTTAAAAGTTAAATAATAGACTTTGGGTTACAAATAATTCGACCTTGACAGAGAATATTATTTGTAAAAGAAGAAAACAAAAAAAAAAAAAAACTTCTGTATTTTTTTTTTTTCTTTTTCATTTCAGATTATAATTTTTTTGTTTTATAGTATACATGTATATCTTTTTTCTTCATTTTCATTATATACCTACTCGTATTTAAAACAAAAGAAAAACGGTGTTTATTGACGCATGTATATATGTATGTATGTTTGTAAATATTTTACATGTAACATATACATTAGGTATTATTATTAAGGTAATATACTTGTATTATTATTATTATCTGCAACATTACATTTTACCATGTGAAATTTGACATATCATTTTAGAAATTTTTAGTGATTAGTTCGTATTCTCTTCGTCTAATATCGACTTATATTATATATGAGATATTTATACATATTTTATTTAATTCACACATAAACATAAATATTTGTATAAAATATAAAAAAAAGTTGAACTGAATTAGTCAATTATTATTTTACCGTCCGGAAGTTTTTTTTTTTTTTTTGTATTTTTGTTTTCTTCTTTTTGTTTTTAACCGATGATAATTTTAAATTTGATAATAAAAGTTTATTATTTAGTTAAGTTATTTTTGATATTTTGATAGTTAACTTTATTCTGTTCTACTGTCATTTTTAAATCATGTTAGACATACATATTTAGATAGGTACATTATAAGTAGGTACATAATTTAAAAAAATTAAAATAAAAAATTAATAACCCAATTTATATTTTTTGCGAAATATGAAGATTTTCAAAAATTTTCAATTATTTTTGTATATAGGTAATTAATAATAGTAATGAAATAATATTAATAAAGAGTTAAAATAACAAAGAATTGTTAGAGGTAGGTACCTTCTTATAAAATAATATTCATATAGAAGAAATATATAGAATAACATATGTACATTATTAAAACTGGAATATAGCTTAAATACCAATGCTTTTTTTTTTTTTAAATTTGTTAATACTTACTTATAATAATAATTTGCTTGAATTCCTGAAATTTTTGCAATGAGCTTATCATATGCTTATGTCTAATTCTAAATTCAAATCCATTCACTCATTTCATTTAACATTCTATTAAAATTTTCGAAATCTAAAATCAAAGCAGTTTAATTACAATTTTTATTTTAAGCAAAAACAAAATTATTATAGTAATTACTTTTAAATATTAATTAGATTTGGTTCACTTACTGGCTTATTTTTGTAGATGGACAATCGGTAATAAAAAAGATGATGTACAGTTACATACTTGAAATGGAATATATTATCTTCGTTAGAAGGGTAAATGCTAGTTTTTTTCTTTTAAAAACAATTCATAACATTTATAGGACATAAAGCTAATGAAAAAAAAAAAATGAATTCCTTTATCTTATTTAAGTGTATTGTTGCATGAACAACGAACCCTCACAATGATCTAAGTAATAATTAAAAAATTTATATATGTAGGTATGTAATAAAAATTAAAATTTTAAATAATATGACTCTTATATGTATGAACGCTAGTAATTATATTATTTTTTTGGGGTGCAGTTTTTAGTGACATACTACAATAGAAATGTACCAGAAAAGTAAGACTTCATATGTTAAAAGAATGATATAGAGATTTAACTATTTTTCGAAAAATATAGTATCAAGGAATTGTATCAAGTATTAGAAAGGTATCCTTAAATGCGTAAAAATTGGCTAATCTAAAAAAAAAAAAAAAAAATAGGTACCTATGTACTATTATACTTTAAATAGACGTTTTCAACTATAAATTATGATATGATTGAAATTGAATGATTGCAATTGTAATAACGATGAACATATTTATTAGTTATTTATTTTTAAAATGAATAATATTTTTATGATTTAATTATTTCTTTTCATAAAAGATGATTTAGCATAATATTACAAAGTTACTTTTTAGTTTTTGTTTTTTATATTATTATAACTTATATTCTTTGTATTCATTTTATGCTTAATGTGTATTAAACTTAAATGAATGAAAAAAATTTTAGGCTAACAAAAAATAAAAAAAAATAAAATTAAAATACTTAGGTATGTAGTTTTTTTCTCGTAAAAAAATATTACAATTTACTTCACATTATACCTATTTTCAATATATTGTATTAAAATAATAGAAATAACCGAGTGTTATTTCAAATACATATTATAATTTTATATGTGCAGTATAATTTTAATATTTTTTCTAAGAATAAAAAAAAATGTGGGTAATCCGAGAGAATAAAAAAAAACCAAAAATGAATGATAATTAAAAAAAAAGTTAAATAGGAATTTTTGATGAAGGGAGTAATGATTTTCATATAAATATGATGTGTGATGGGGTGATGAATTTTATTTATTAATAAAATTGTACAATTGAGAATCCATAATTTTGATTTAATATTGCATATACAAACAAAGAAGTTTTCTCATGAGCGGCACTGAACTAAATGAAATGAAAATAAAATGAGGAAATTCCCAACAGCTTATATTTTCTCTCAAAAGAATTGCAGTCTAACACTTATCTTGTATTCTTGCGCACTAAAATCAGATCTTTGATATGGCTGTGAAGTTGAAAAAATAACTATGTCGCTATCACTAAAAAAATTCAGAAGTTTACAAAATTGTAAATAGATGTCTTTGCCGAATCTTATAAATTATTTGAGCAAACATAATTACAAATCAAGAACTATAACAAACAATTAAATGGAAAATGATAAATGTCAAAGTCTGAGAAAGAAAATGATAATAGATTAAACACATCTTAAGAGAAATGAGCAATATTGCAAAACATGTAATAACACAAGATGCTAGATGATTAGGATAATAGGGAAGAACATGGAGGACAACTGTTTTTACTGAAGCAATTTTAGAAAGAATAGCATTACTGCAAAGTACAACTTAAAAAAATATCATATAATAGTAGATGAAAAAGACGCCGCGATATTCCCCTTTTAATGGTAAAATAATTAGAAGAAGAAAAAGACGATGGAAAACATAAATAGAATCAAAGAGTTTCTATCAAATACATTTAGTAAACATATAAATTGAATTTATTTGTACACAATATAATCTGTATACAAAAAAAAAAAGAGATTTTTATTATAAGAATTACTTAATAATTCATAATTTTCAACAATAATTTTCAAAATATCTTAAAAAAAAGTATTGGTTGTGCGTGAATTGTTGGAAGGATTAATATTTTATAAAATTCTTATATAAATTTTTTTTTTATTTTAAATTTGATAATGAACCTATGCAGTATGAACCTATACTATCTACGTTTAATAATAACTTTAATGGATAAATATTTTCTTATAACAAAGTTACCTTAATAGTTTTAAATTTTTTTTTCTTTTTTTACAGGTAATTTAACCGAAAACTAAAATTTTTACACTAACATTTATATTTTTAATACAATAAGTATAAGGTTAATATTGGTATAAAAAAATATAAAAAAGATATGTAAAGTTACTAAAGATATATATATATATATATAAATATGTTTTTCTATAAAATTCTAAAACTACAAAATGTAACCCTCTAGCCTTTTAATTTTCTATGCATAGAACAACGATAATAATAACTGTTTAATCTATTATTATTATTATGATACAACATTGTACATAAAATCTAAAAAAAAAAAAGTTCTAAATTTTCATTTTTTGTTTCTTCTGTATATATACAATTATCTGTTGTGCACATTTATAGCATATTATAAATATTCGTGTATCTATCAGATACAAATATTATATATTCTATACATATTTTATATTATATGAATGTTATAAAAAAAGTTTCCTCCCCTTTCATGTTATGATGTATGATGTATGTGTATACATATATATATATATATATATTTTTTTTTTAAGGAAAAATTCTTTTTTAATCAGATATTTTTTCAGTTTTTTTTTTTTATACAATTCATGCTACTACTTGTGGTTTACAATATTTAAGAAATAAAAAAAAAGAGCATGTATAGTATTTTTTTGTTCTTATTTTCAAATGTTTAGATTAAACGGTTGCTTTTTTTTTTCATATAAAATTAATATTTTAACGTATAGTTATTTATAAATAAAATTAACACGTCACTACTACAAATGCGACAAAATATATTGTTTATAAACTTTATTATATGTTCTACATTCATGTTAATATATACATTTTGTATATTATTGTAATATTAACGATATTGTGCATCATCTTGAATTGCTTAAAAATGCAAACAGATATTTGATTTTCTTCTTTTTTTTTTGCTTTTTGTTTTAAATGTTTATAATTTTTTTTTAAATATGTATACATATATTTTGTTTTAATAGGTGTTATTAAATTTATTTTATATTCTAATGATTTATAATGTTAAATAAAATTTTACTACCTCAGTTTCTGAAATCATTAATTTCACTAAATGGTTGATTACGCGGCTATAGTTATTGTACAATGACAATTTGAGACGTAAATATTTCTTTATTTCTACGCCATCTAATATCTTATACAAGAGATATTGTATTATTATACCCTACACCTAAAGTATAGGGTATATTAACTTTGGTATGATGTTTGTAACCACCAAAAGGAAGCGAGTTAGATATGGACAAGTATATATATTCTGAATCAGGATCATCTCCTTAGTCGATTTAGCAATGTCTGTCCGTCCGTCCGTACGCACGATAACTCAAAAAATAATGATGATATCTTGATGAAATTTATACTGTAGGTTAACAATGACTAAAGTAAGGCGGGGATTGTAAATGGGGAAAATCGGACCATGGGTTCAGGTACCTCCCATACAACTCCCAAAACCGAACAAGCATATCTTCGTAATTAATAAAGATAGAAACTTCAAATTTGATACGAGGGTGCTGTTTCCTGAATCCCTGATTTGCCTAAAATTTGAGATGAAGTGGAGTGGTTGTTCGGGTATCTCCTACACAACTCCCAAGATCGAACAAGCATATCTTCGAAATTAATAAATATAAAAACTTGAAATTTGATATAAGAGTGTTCTACCCTGTTCTGATGATGTCTCTAAAATTTGAGATGAATTGAGCATTTTAAAAGCATTTATTTTTTTTAGCTTATATTAAATACCTAAATAATATAACTTATGGATTTTTAATTTAATTTGAGTTTTTTTTAGGTTGCATCGACTTACTGTTACATTTACTTGTTTATTTTATTATATTTGTACTTATTACAACAATATATTAATTATAAGATACATATATATGTATATACTTCATTTTTTTTTAAATTTATTTAATTTTTATTAATTTTACCTAATTAATTATATATTTATATAAGAAAAATCTTATTATTTTTTATTAATCGATATAACCCAACAGGGTTTTCCAATGCGAGACCTTTCGAATAAAAGGCTGATATCTTAATAACTACACCAATGACTATATAATATTAGTTTATAAAAAAATTTAAAACTTGGCCACAAACTGTAAATTACAGATTAAAGAAATTCTAAACTTTAATGGTTTTGTTTTTCTAAAAATCTTAATTAAATCACTGTATTATGATACTGTGTAAAATAAAAGGTAAAAGAAAGCTTGAAAAAAAAATGGAAAAATATTAATCCATTGATTTTTCTTAACTTAATAGCCTAACTATACTTAATTAAATTTGTTTATAAATTTTCCAAAAAAATCAAAATATTTTGATAACTCTTTAAGATGGCCCACAACCGAAAGGAAAGGGTATGTTGATTATATACCTAATAAAGATTAATAAAAAAAATCTCTTTAAGAAACTGTTTTCGAAAGAATTTTACACATGACATGATTAAACTTTGCATGTTGATAAAAATATATTATGTACATATAAACAAGTTGAGGTATGAGTTTCCATTACATCCATTGGTTTTATTTCTAATAGTCGTAAGGAATAGTTTTATACTTTCTTACAAACAATTACCGTGTTCTGTCATAAATATATTTAATTGTCCTTTGGATTTGAAGAAAAGGAAAAAGAAAGCCAGATTAGTAAATTATGCATTTTTACTAAATCCGTTTCTCAAAAAGACATTTAAAAAAACTTATATCAAAATATCATTTCACAAAAAAGCATTTAACAAAAGTGACACATCACAAAAAGACTTTAAACAAAATAATATTACAAAAAAACATTTTTTATTTTTTCGGAAAGTTTATAAACAAATTTAAATGTTTGTATGGTGAAATTTATAAGCTTATAAGATTTAAGCAAAATCTACGGACTGAAAAATTGTTATTCAAATATATACCTATGCAAAAAAAAAAAAAAAAAATTAATTTATTTTAATTTAATTAGAAGAGTTTTTACAGTTGCTATAAAGTCAGAGTTATACCTTTTTTCTAGAATATTTATAATAATACAATAATTGCAAATGTCAAAGCATATGTTTGCCGAATATCGTTTTGCCAAGTGTCTTATTGTGTCAAATGAAAATTTGTAAAATATCCCTTTTGTCAAAAGATATTAGTCAAAATGACGTTTTACAAATTAAAAATTTAGTTAACTGCGTATTGAAACCATTATGAACTATAATACAAATATTTACTAGAAATATAAAATTTTGTTAATTAAAATAGTAGACATAAAAGCTGTTGTCATATCCGACAATTAATGTACATTTAATATGTAGCTTAGTGCGATAAAATAAAATAAATTCTTAAAAATACCTTTATATATACTTAAACAAAAAAAAAAAAAAATTTAATTATTTTGTATTTTATCTCATAGTTGACTGAATTAATTGTTATTTTTGTTGTAATTTGGTTTTTTTTTTTTTTATTTGTTCTTTAATTATTTTAATAGCTACTGTTTATATTCTAAAATCTAAACAATGAAATTTTACAATTTAGAAAAATATCATATGTTTTACAAATTGTAATGGTGCTGTTTCGTTGACTTTTGAGAATTTTTTTTTTTTTTTTTTATAGAAACAAAATACATAATAATAAAAATAAAATTAATTTCTTCTTTTAATTCTTTTTAAATTTTTTTATTTAATTTTTTTTTTTTTTTCTTATTATTATTATTTTATTATGTGTGTTAATTTATTACATAAACAAATAATAAAAAATATATATATATATATTATGTATACAAGAAACCTATGTATAATAAGAAAATCTAACATATGTAACCCTATATTTAAAAGTTTAACGAATTGTGTGTAATTTAAGTTAATATATCATGAACTATACAAAACAAAAAAAAAAAAAAGAATATTATAAATGTTTATAGTTAAATCGAGTTCGATTCGACTGTAAATGAAAGGGTGAAACAACCATTTCAAATTGAACTTTTATTATTTCAACAATTAAAAAAAATATATATATATTTATATATGTACATATATATATGTATATATAAATATAATTTCGATTTGTATAAATTGCTTTTAAACTTAATTTTTTGATTTTTCACACCAAAAACAAAACAAAACAACAAAAAAAAAAAAAAATGAAACGCTCGCTTTGGATTTATAATACCTATACTGATTTTTATTTTTTTATTTTATTTTAAGAATCTTTATTCACAGATAATAAACACAGAATAAAAAAAAAAAAAACTAAAAATACACAGTACATATTTTTAATTTTTTTTTTTTGTAAATTCAGTACTAATACTAAAGTTGACATGCAGTACTTTTTTTTTTACGTGCAAAAATACTAAACTTTTAGTAATTTGGAAAGAAAACAAAAAAAAAACAAAAATTTAATAAATCTAGATTTAAAGATGTTTTATATAAAATATAATTTGTACATAAAAATATGTAATTACAAAATAATATATAAAAGATATCGTAGAAATAAATTTTTTTTTTTATTCTTTTTGTCTTAATGTACTAAAATAATTTGTTTGAAAATTGTACTACAATAATAAAACCTTAAGTAAATAAATTTTTTCATAAGAAATAAAATTATATAATATGTATAGTAATTTTGACCGCATCAAAATATGCTTATTTAGCTTTTTTATGCCATGCTAATTTTTTTATTATTTTTTTTTTTTTTTTTTTTTTTTTTTTAAATATTGTCAAATGTCATATGTTTTGTTTATGTGAATAAATGACCAAGAATCAATAAAATAAATTGATTTTTAATTGATTTTCTAAAAAAAGATTTTAAATTGTTTGTAACTAATTTATTATAAAACATTAAAAATGAAAATTATAATTTGTGTAAAATATATAAAAGAAAAAATAATTTCTGTTAATAATTTGTATAATAACATCAAAGATTATTTGTATGTATCAGAAAATTAAATGAAGTCATTAAATCAAATAAACTTAGTGTTAAAGGTGTTTTCAAAAATGATCAATTGACAGTTGACACTATATTTTTTAAAAATATACACTTAATTTATTATTAAACTTCTAAATTTGGTATCCTTTAGTCTTATAGTAAGGATTTTTAGTATATTACATATTACTTACTATATAATAAAAATCAAATGACACAGCGCAACAGCTAATTAAATGATAATCAAGAAAATCAACAGCTACAATGAAATAATTTTGTGTGATTTGATTTGTGGTTACATTAAACAAAATTAGGATAATAAATTAAGGGAAATTAGCAGGTATTAATAGTGTAATATTTTGTGAAAGGTGTGGGCTTAGTCATAGAAATTTATATATAATAGCAAGTACATAAAAATTTTTTTTGATTATAATATATTCTTTAGTCGTATAGTTCAAATGAAATAAATTGTATGTATGTACTTATTATATACATAATATAATTTCTAATAAAAAAAAAAAAAGCAAACAATTTAGATCTTAAGAATCATCTTACTTCATTTTTAATTACACAATGGAATTTTATGAAAAACGTTCCTAAAAAAAAATTTCCAAATAACTTTTTGATTTCACTCTTTTGTAAAATGTATAGGCCGATTCATTCATTTTTTGTTTATTATAATATATTTATGTAGATTCAAGCCCTAAAAACGTCTCATTATTTAAATCTATATATATATACATAATAATATATTAAAAATTATTTAAATTTATTTAAAATTTAAGTAATATATTATACTTATGTTATTATTTTCAATATATTTTTGTATCTATCTACCTACATACATACATATTATACAGAACTTAAAATATGCTCTTATTTATCGACTATAAAATATGAAAAAAAAAAAAAAATGAAACTGAAGAAAATTACATATCTTATACTTTCAATTAATTTTTTTTTTTTTTTATTTTTTTTAAAGATAACTATCTATTAAATTTTTAAAATATTATACCTATTTGTAATTTAAAATTTATAAATAATTATTATTATTTATTTTAATAGACACTGACACTATTTTTTTTCTTTTTTTTTATTATTTATTTTGCAAATCTACTTTATTTTTTTTTTCTTAGATATTTTATTGTATTTGCAAAAATTTATTTACATATAAATCTGATACCATAGTGTTTTATTGCATGTTAATAAAAAAAAAATATATATATATACCTAATACCTATATATACCTATAATTATAATAAAAATTAAAAAATGAATTGAATTTAAAATTTAAGTGTGTAATCCGTCTCTTTTTTTTTTTTTTTATTATTATTATATTATTTTAATATGTAATTTACAAAAAAAATCAAACCAAACAAAAAATAATGATTTACTTTATTTTAAGACTTTTATAATAAACGTAACATTTTCACACTAAAAAAAAAAATAAAAATTATAATACAAAAAAAAAAAAAAAATTTTTTTTTTAATTTATGAACATCACGTAATAACCAGAATTTAATTAATCATAAAATTAAAGTCTTTTAATTAAACTTCCTCTCTAATTACATATTTTACTCACATATCATCATCGCATATTAACGTCTATATATATATATATATATATATATATATACATATATATAGATGTGCTAATGTTATCATATATAAAAATATAAAGTATATGATTAAGTATATAAATAATAAAGTATGTATGAATATATATATGAATATAATATGTATATATTTATGTATAGATATCAATTTAAAAAAATATATATATAGAGATATTAATACATATATGTATATGATTAATTGAATGATTAAAAAAAAAAAAAATGAATACCATGTATTTCGGAATTTAGATTCAAAATGAAATTTAAATCACATTTTAATTTAGGCATTAATGCCTAAAAAAAAAAAAAAAATTTTAGAGAAAAATTTAATTTAAATTCAGAACTTTTTATAATAAATGTTCTTATGTTATTGCCTATATTATTTTTAATTAATTACTTTTTTAACAAAATTATTAACTTAAAAATTAAAAATTTTCATAGTTTCATCAATAAATCGGGTCTATATACAGAAGAGTCGAAAACCAAAAAAAGTTATTCGAAAAAATTGTTTTTAAAAAAAATTCTCATAAAATTCCATTGTAACTAAAAATCAAATAAGGTGATTCTTAAGATCTAAATTATTTTTTTTTTTTTTTTTTAGTACAAAATATATTGTATATTTATATTATTTAGATCTATATATAAATACATCCATGCATACCTACATATTTATGTCATTTGAATTAAAATACGACTATAAAATTAAAGAGTTATTTCATTTTATTGACTTTAAATATACTGGTTAAAAATTTTAAGAATAAAAAAAAAGGAAGAAACAAAAAAAAAACAAAAAAAAAAAAAAAACATTTAAAAAGATAAAAATTTAACTAGGTTTTATCGTTATCAAGATTGTTTATTTCTTTTTTTTTTTTTTTATTATTTAAATTTATACTTAAGATACAAAATGCAGAATCAAATAATAATTCGTTTTTTTTTTTTTTATTAAAAAAAGAATTCAAATTCGTTTTTTTCCTTTAAATTTGACAATCATTAAAAAAAAAAAACAAAAAGACAGAACGAATTCGTAACGTATAATTGTTAGTTTTTTTTTTTTTGTATTTTTATTTTAATTCTATGGAATTAAATACGAGTAAAAGAGGAAAATTTAAACGTTTAGTTCGTTTTTGGATACACAAAACAAAACAAAAAAAATATTCATCTCATATGGATAGATGGATGCAGGTAATAAAGAACAGGTTGTCATATAGAAATTTAAAACCTCAATAGTTAGTTTATTATATTATATACGTATACACATATAAGATTAAAAAGAACATTTTGAAGAAAAAAAATTTGAATCGCTTTGTTTTAATTATTCAAATAAAATTAAAAATTGAAGATCAGGATAAAATATTTTTTTCAAACTAAAACAACTAAAAACAATACTTTGTTTTTTTTTTTTCCTTTAAATTTAATATATTTTTAATTAGATTTTTGCGATTATATTCTAATTTATTCACTACCTTTAGTAAAACAAATTAAATAAAAATTGTATTGAAAAACGAATTTTTATTTTTGATACACTCTGTACACACTCTGTATACATTTACATTCTGTATTAAACATTTCTCATATACATAATGTCATGAAAATAGTTAATACAGAAAAATAAAAAAAATATAAAAAAAATTAAAATTAAAATAAATTGTAAGTAAATATAATCTTTTTTATGAGGACATAAAAATTTTCTTAATAGTCAGTTTTAAGATATCATAAAATATTATAACTATTTTTTTTTTTTTTTTTTTGAAGACTTTTTATGTACATGTTATTAAATATGTATATAAGTATTTATATAGCATTTACATATACATAGATACTATTTTTTAAATGAATATATATACTCACTTATGTATATCATGTATATAAGTATATAATAAATATCTAATAAATAAAAGAAACAATAAAATTTTTAAAATTATAAATTTAACTGTTTGTAACTTAAAACCTTGTAGGTTTTTCTTACAATTTTCATATTAAACAAATATCATATTTACATTATTATGTATGTATATATATCTAACAATTGTGGATAAAATTTAAGCAGTGTTAGTTTAAAAATGTAATAAAGTAGTCAGTTCATTAAAAATTTTATAAATAAGTGAATATACTGTAAAAGATTTTCAGTAGTTGCTGAATTACAGATATTATTGGGCCAATTTAGACGAGTAGGTTCCGCTTTCACTTTCTGAAAATTTTTCTTTCTTTTCTTTCCTTTTGCCAATAAATATTTTTGTGATGCAGATTTTTGGTATTCATTTTTGAAATCAAATTTTTATAGAGTTAAATCAAAGAAAAAACCAAAAAAAAATTTTTGGGAGTCTCAGAAAAATTTTCTTTCTAAACACGTTTTACTATTATTTCCGAAATTCAAACAGTAAAATTATCATCGAAAATTAAAATTATAAAGTAAAGTTAAGTATTATTTTTTGTTTTAATTGAAAATTTAAAGTAAAAATTAAATTTAATTTGCGTATTGTTTTTTATATAATAGGTATCTCTCATTTCATTTCATTCTCATTTTTAAATAAAATATTTACAGACAAATAAAAAAGTGGCAACGATTAGTGCAGAATCATGTGGAATAAAATGATTTCTGCAAAAAAAGTAGAAAGCGAAAATAGAATATTCTTGTCTAAATTGGCCGATTTTATTGTTTTAATCTTGGATTTATTTTACTTCTTACTTTTTAGAAAATTCTGAAGTCATTGCGAGTGCATGTGTTTTTTAATATGAATTTTGAAAAATCAATTTATATATATCAATTTTCAAAATAAATGCTGAAGTTTTTTTTCTCTCTCTAGCACACATTTATTCAACTTCAACTTTTAGTCTGGAAATCGGAATTATTTTCTTTACTGTCAGTTTTATGACATATATATTTGAAAAAAAATTAAGTAATCAGGTCAGTAAGAGTAAAAATAATAAAAAAATTCAAATTGTTAATAGGTATAAAATAATATAATAAAATTTTTTGTTTGGCAAAAATTTGCTGAACCAATGTTCTATGGAGTTTGGACAGAGATTTTTTTCTTAAAAAAAAAACACGTGTAGCAAAAATTTGCCGAAGTAATGAATGTTAACATAAAATACAATGTTAATGTATAAATGTTCTCTTTATAGATACATATAGGTATGTATAATTATTCTCCTATAATATAAACTTTTTTTTATACATGTACATCAAAAATAATTTATTAAAATTATGTTAATTTTAACTAAAACTATAAAACTGTTTCAACATTTTTATTCCTAACTGTAATTATAAGTAAAATTGTTAACTTAGAAAAAAAATTTTATACAAAACTATAAACAGAAAAACAAAAATAAATAAATGCAATTTGTAACAAAGTTTTAAAAAATAATTATTATTATTGTTGTTATTATTTAATTTTTTTTTTTTTTTTTTGTTTTGTATATTTAAAGTACTTTAGAAATGGTTAATTAAAGTTTATTTGAAATTTTTATTTTATTTTTTGTTATTATTGATATTAGCGGATTATTTCACATGATATAAAATTAATTTAAAAAAAAAAAAAAAATTTTTACGTTTTTTTTTTTTGTTGTTGTTCTCTTTTATTTTATATGGATATTAAATTATTGTAAACTTTTAATTAAAGTTATTATCTCATATTATTTGTATGATATTAAGAAAGAAAAAAATTTTTTTTTTTTTGAATATTTAAAATTCTTTTTCAGATCGCAAAATATGGCAACATCAATAAAAAACAATTATATATTTTTTTTTTATCTAATTAATAAAATTGAAAGAAAAAAAAAAAATTTTTTTTTAATAAAAAATAAAAATTTAATGAAAGAAATTCTAATTTCTGAACATTTTTAATGGTATCAGTATTGGACACATTTAATGGGTATGGCAGCAAACATTGGTGATACCGGATTCATTAAAAATCGGACATAAAAATGATTGGAACTATTTTAATAAAATATGATCCCGGAAATACATTACAAAGAATGTATATTTATGTATATTAATATATGTATACCTATATAAATATATACATAATAACAATTTCACAATTTTATATTTTAAAAATTTCAAATTGGAATTTCGGACATAAAAATCAATTAATAAAGATTGTAAATTTAAATGTGATTTTTTTTTTTTCTTTTTAGTAAAAATTTTATACCTATGTATATTATGTATGTATGCATACATAATGTATGAAAAAGTATCAATTTAAATTGAAATTTACGATTAATAATAATAATAATAATTTTTTGTCTTTTCTATTTTTTTTTTTGCAATAAATGATAAAAAATTAAATAAATATTTAATATCGTTAATTATC
The DNA here is from genome assembly GCA_947095535.1 of Poecilobothrus nobilitatus. NCBI lineage: Eukaryota > Metazoa > Arthropoda > Insecta > Diptera > Dolichopodidae > Poecilobothrus > Poecilobothrus nobilitatus. The sequence continues at coordinate 236,318,612 of OX352773.1, read as the reverse complement.
ATAAAATTAAATCTTAAATTACAACAATTGAAATTTGATTGGAGAAAGTTTATATAAATTAATATGTATAGGTATTAAAGAATTGTACATAAGTATAATATTTTGAAACATTGTATTCATAAAATAATAAAAAAAAAAAATTTTTTTTTTATTACCAAATATAAATTAATTACTTATTTGTAAAAAGAAATAAAAATTTACACTTATTATAATTTTTTTTGATGGTGTAGTAATTAAAAAAAAAAAAAGAAAAAAAAAAAAATTTTTAATCATAAAAGACAATATAAAATATAAAAATTATATTTTTGCTTAAAATAATTTTTTTTTTTTATTGTATTTAATTGTTATAATTAAATAATTATTTTTTAATATGATCTTTTACATTTTTTTTTTTAATGGATATCATAAAATTAATGAAATCATTTGAGAAAATATTTATTATAAAATTATACATATAAATATTTTTAATTGCATTATGTACTAAATTCATTTATAATATGTCAAATATCGAATATTCCTGGCTGAGAATTATATACTAAACGAGGTTTAATGAAGGTATATTAACTAGTCAAAAATCGATCGAAATACAAATGCGAAGAAGAAAATGTTAATGGATCAATCATATCTTTAGACGTTCAACATGAACATTAGTGGGACGTTTAGCGTTGGACTAAAATCCCCTCAAAATATAGAAAAAACCAGCCTTTTCGCGACTTCAAGAAGAAACGTCCAGTGTGAGTTAGAATGAAGTTGAAAAATTTGGACTGAAATTAAAAGAATAGGTAGCGCAAGACAATGAAAATTGATGAATATTTTTGTGGAAATCCTTTATTCCCTCAAAGGAATACATGCAATAGGAGAAAAAAAAAATTGCATTACTTATATGTATATGTACATATTTATTCTTAGAAATTTAAATAGCCTGAGATATTATGAAATAAAAAAATTTATATTTTGATATATGTACATAATATGTAAATGTTTTAAATTTAAAAGTTCTTTATATAAAACAGATACCAGATAACAAAATAGGCCCGCGGAACCTTTACATTAAAATACATGAGAAATGCTTTAATTTTAAATTTTTGTTTCTCTCTAGATCATGCATGATCACTCCCCCAATCGAATCAGTGTTTATATAAAATCCATATTATATAAACATATTTCACTATATACGTATACATAATATTATGTAAAATTATTTTCTAAGAGTTAAAACAAGACAAGACAAGACAATTGAAAAAAAAAAAAAACTTAAGTACTAATGAAAAACTAACTTCTTAATTTATTCCAATGATGAATCAAAATATTATTTCTTTGAATTTCTAATTAGAAATTTAAAGATACATTTTGAATAGCACAATTTATAAAGCAATGACTGATGTGTAATTAAATTACATACATATGTATTATTTGTACATACATTTATATTTTATTATTATAAAAAAAAATAGATAGTGTTTATTGATTTTTTGTTGTTGTCTCTTGTTGTTGCGAATTATTATTTTTTTTTTTTTTTCAAATTCAATTCTAAAGCGATTCTAATGCGAAAATAATTTTTCTTTATTTTTTTCAGATAGTTATTTTTAAAAGAAATTCGAATAAAAATTTTTATATAAAATTATATTCATATAAGTTGTGTATATTAGATAATATATTAATAGATATTAAGTACAGGAACCCATATCTTTTTTATACGATAAAAATTACCTATGTGCATAATTATTTTATTCATTTTGTTATGTTTAAATATATAAAATATATCTGATATTTATTTTGTACATACATTGAATGTTTTTAAAGTAGTCATAAATAAGGAAGGAGGAAATCTTTTTGTTATTAAAAAAAACAATTACAGTGAATCCTGTCTGAGTGCCTCTCACTTAACAGCCTACATTAATAAAGAACTTATAAAATTAATACCTAAATAACAAAAGTTATGTTTTTTTTTTCAGATAAATTTGCTTGCATTAATGCTTTACGCACTTAACTCGTTTGATTGCCATCTATTATTGAACTTTGTAATTAATTTTACTTATATTAACATTTTTTGGTTAAATGTGCCAAAAAAAAAAAAAAATTGCAGCGAAAAATCTAGGTGCTTTAAAAAATAAATTTAAATATTTTTTGACAGTTATCATATTTGACGTATATATATAATAGAAAGCCACTTAAGCGGGGGCGATTCACTGTATTTTATCAAAAATAAAAAAAAAAGCATACATTTTATTCAAATATCGATTTCTCTACTTCAAGGTGAAATAAATACGTCCAAGTCAATCAACAGGATATATGAATTTTTTTTTAAGCTAATAGTTTTCCTTAAAAAAGGATAATATGATTTGTAGTCGTGTAAAAAGACGGATTGCTGTACAAGTATTAATAAAACAAAAAAAAAAAAGCATAATTTAGTATATGAAAATATTTTTGGTATATTTTTTTTGCTTGTTGTACAACATGTTTCCTCTTAAAATTGCTGTTTCTTTTTTTTTTTCTTATAATTTATATTCTATAAGAACAAAAATAAATAATAATAATAATAAAAAAAAAAAAAACACTTAAGATTGATTGGTTTCGAATTTATTTTCAAGGTTATTAAAAAATAAAATTCTATTTATTCTTTTTTTTTTTGAATCAGTAATAAATATATATAAGTATGTATATATATATTTATTATAAATAAAGGAATCAAAATAATAATATATAATATGTAAGTACATATTTGATTAAATTTTTTTTTGGTACGCGGTACTAATTATTGTGGTCTGTTATTAAATATTAGTTACACTTTTTTTTGTTTTTTTTTTTTTTTTTTTTTTTTATTATATGTATTTATTTCTTTATTTGAAATTATTATGCGTAATTGTTTCTTATTACCAATATTAAATAAATACATTATATAATTTTTTTTTTTTTTTATTTAGATACAAACCTAAGAACTTCTTAAATATTGTTAAATATATGTATATAAGTACAAGATACAAGATAATTATGTAGTTGAATTGTAACCACAATTGTTATTAAAAAAAAAAAAACAAAAATTTAGTACAAAAGAACTTTAAGGTGTGTTTTTAATTAAATTTGAACCTAAAGAATTATTAATTTTTGAATAACAATAACTTATAGTTATAGTTTGTTACCTTTAGGAACAAAAATAAAAAAATATCTTTTAATTATAATATTAGCATTTTTTTTTTTTCGAGAAAATATAATTATGCGGTCTTTGATTTAAAAGTTTTGTGGTTTTTAATAAATGAAATTAAAAGTTTTTATAGGAAATTTAGAATAAAAAAAAAAAAAAAAAAAATACATAATACACTTTTTATTTTTTGGTTTGGTTTAAATTAGTTTATTATGTTTAAAATTTTAAAAAAGAGGAAAAAAGTAAAATAAATTCAATGGTTAAATATAAATAATGAATATATAGGTAGGTATATGTTTTTTTTTTTATTTTTGAATTAAGAGATTAATTATAGGTTCAAAGCTACTTTGCAGAGCTATCTTTTGCTAAGTACATATATAAATTAAAGTATACTAAGTATATAAAATTTAAAAGATATTTAAACACTTTATATAGATATGTTAATATATGTGTCAATATTCGTATATTAAACGGGCTATTTAAAAAAAAAAATTGTGTAGGTTTCTTTAAAAGACTTTTCAATTCAATACTTAAATTTAAAAAAATTTTTTTTAAATAGATCAAAAAAAAAAAACTAACTATAAAAAAAAATTTAAGTTTCATTTTTGAAGTAAATTTGTGTTTATAATGATTTATTCTTTAAATAAAAATATTAACTATATATTTATTTCTTTTATATTATTTATATATTGTGTTATTACTTATTAGTTATTACCATTTTTTTTTTTATGTTTTTTCTTTCTAAAACTGAGTATGACAGTTTCATTTTATGATTTGAATTACTATTTACAAAGAAAAATAAAAAAAAAAAAAACAAAACATTAAAAAAAAAAATTGGTAGGTGTTATCATAAATTATATAAATTTTTTTTCTTTTTGTGTATAAATTTATTCTTTCAATTTTAGAACTTTTGTTAATTTAAGTTCTTTTAAAAGTTAAAGAAATTTTCCGAAATTCAAAAGTTTTTTTTTTTGATGTAAGACGTTTTTTTTTTTATGCATAACATCTTAATTGAACTCCTTTTTGCTACCAAAAACCAAAATATCAAAAAAAAAAAATAAAAACAAAAGAAAAAAAAAATCATTGTCACATAATGTTTTAATAATTGAAACCCCAAAGTCATAAAAAATGAAGTATTAACAATTTCAAAAAAAAAAAAATAATAAAGAAATATAAGTTTGTATATCTGCATACATATATATGTATATACATATATGTATATATTTTTTCTCAAAGAAAAATAAAAGCAATTTTAAAGCATGAAAATGCCTCGAGGGAGAACAAGTATTTCATGATTTATATTTTTGATACATGTAGGTATGTACATATGTATATGTATATTGTAAATATATATTTTATTATTATAAATTTTTTTTTTTTTTTTCCAAATCATTCTTATAATATTTGAATACATTAGCATCCAGCATCCTACACATTATAATTTTGAAAATTATTAAATTCAATAGAGAAAGAGAGTTAAAAAATACAAAAATAAAAAATGAAATATTATAACTACACTAAAAAATTTTCTTTTAATGTGGTTTGGTTCCTCTTAAAAACATTTGTCATAGTTACCATCAAATCATTATTTTATATTATATAATGTATACAAATATATATACAATATATATGTACATACATTCATATTAAATAAATAAATAAATAATATTTTATATTAAGTAAAAGTATAATCTTTAAATATTATTAAGTGAATCTAATAAAAGCGGCTAAGTATAATAGCTCCTTCATTGAATTATTGTTGCGATTACTTACTACATATATTGTATGTATACATATATGTATATATGTACAGGGTGTCCTTGACTCAAATACTCGTATTGCACTCAGTGTTTTGGGGTATTAAAACAAACAAAAAATTGTATTGGAGGGGTGGCGTGGGGTCTATTCTGGACGATTTTCGATATGAGTGGTTAAAGATTTTTTAAAGACTTTTCATAACAAAAATCTATAACTTTTGAACGGCTTGATATAGAGAGATAAAATAACACACTTTTCTATTTTTCATATCTCAAAACCGATTAGAGATGTTGAGAAAAAGTTATTAGGTATTAATTATAGGGCTTGAAAAGCTGTTTCGACATATGCTAAAAAAAGTACCTTAAATACAGGGTGTTTCAAAAAAAAAAAATTGAGTTTGAAATATAATTTTTTCATTTTAAATCACTTTGAACCTTCATAAGATTGTAACATTTGGGTATACATATATGGGAATCATTAGTAGACAAAAATTAAAGCTGACAACTTACTGTACAAAATGCATTCTTTTGTTTGTTTTAACACCTCCAATGTAGTGTGCTGGTACTTGAGTCGGGGACACCCTGTATATCTATATATGTTGCAAACTAATCATTCTTCTATTCTTTGTCAATTAAGAAACGTATCGTATAGAAAATATAATGAGAAAGAAAAAGAAAGATAGAATAGAAGTTTTAGAATAAAAAAAAAAACAAAAAACTAAAAAGTTACAACTTCATGTTCCTTTTTAGTGAGTCTCCTGCTTTTTTGTTTTTTTTTTAAATCGTCATCAGATTTTATTTAGAAAAAAAAAAAACAAAAAACTTTCTAGTCATTCATCTATAATAGATAAAAAGAATAACACAGTTTTTAATTTTAAAAAAAATTTATTTTAAAAAAATGATTGCTGCTACCAAAAAAAAAAAAATTATATTTAAACTCCATGCAAGTCATTCATACAAAAAAAAAAAATAAAAAAATAAAAATGAAATCAGTTGTATTATAATATCATCAGATTTATTTTATATATATAACACACAGTTATGGAAAAATTATTTGAAATACATTTAGGTATTAGAGTTGTTATAAAGAATCTATGTATAGGTATAAATCCGTACATATTTCTTTATTTAAATACATATATGTATGTTTAAGATTTTAAGAAATATAATGTCATAAAAACATTCTTAATATTGTTATCACAACTGTTATTACGATATGTATGTACATAACTTTATGTTTTTTTTTATAATATGTACATTACCAAAAAATATGTATATATATATATATATATATATGCTGACGTGAAATGAAATAAAAAAACGACTCTGTGAAAAATATACATAGACGTATATGCTATTTTATATAATACATATTTTGTTTTTTTGTTTTTTTTTAATAAAAACTGGTTTCAAGATTTAAATGTAATTTTTTTACTGATATCATATAAAACATTTGAAAGAAAAAGAAAAAAACACAAAAACAAAAAAAAAAATATCCTCTTGTCGTGTCCACAAAAATTTTAAGGAGATTTTAAATTTAAGATTAAAAAATTATACTTAAAAAAAAAAAAAAATTTAAAATGAATTTAAAAGTTGATTTTTTTCTGCGATTTTCATTTTTAACTTCTTTATTTAAGGATTTAATTTTTAGTTGAGAAAATCTTAAAATACTTTTTTTTGTTTTTTTTTTTTTTCTGTAATTGGGGATATTTAAATGTTTATGTTGTAATTGTTTAAAAAAAAAAACAATTACTTAGTATATCTACTATAATTAATTATTTATTTCAGATTTATGAAAAATTAATTAATAAGTGGTTAATGAATACGCACCAAAGTGGTAGCTATTTTTATTGTGTTTCAATAATTAAATGATTGGTAAGCACAATAAAGCAATTTAAAAAATTAGATATGATGAAAAGGTTAGATATGATATATATGCAAAAGGTGTTACAACATGTAAATCATATAATCATTTAATGTTATCATTTCATCATAATTATAAAAAGACTTGTTTAATTTGTATCCTACGATTTATGGTATTTCTATTGATTTTCTAAATGGAAAACCCGTTTTATATCCTGTTTGTATAATACAAGTAGATGAATGATGGATGGATGGATCTTTATAAAACATTTTGGTTAATAATTTTAACGATAGTAATGCTTAATTCACCGCTTCGGCATATTTCTTCTCAACTATTTAAAAAAAAAGAAAGAGAATTCTCTCAACTAAGTTCACCTCTTCAGAACAATTTTTCTGCAGAAGAAAAAAAATTTAAACAGCTGAAATTTGAAAATAACATTTAAATAAATTTTTATTTATTTGATGAATGGAATAAAAAATTTTTAAAAAAAATTACAGATGAAAAACAGTTCTACACAGAAAGTTAAATCAACTTTTTTTGCGGAGAAAAAAACAGCCGAACTAAATTTGAAAACTGAGAGAATTCAAACTTTCATATAAAAATGCGAGTGCAGTTATATTCGAAGCGGTGAATCCAACGGTGAATATATCCTTTTGAAACAATTTTATTACCAAATTTTATTACCTTACACTGATAATGACGGGAATTAAGCAAGCAATCAAGAATCAAAGGGAAGAAAGGCTTATAAATATAATACACATATGATACATAGATCCAAAAAAAAAAAAAAGAAACAGACAGGCTTTAAATACATTAATTTAATATCTAAATCGCATTAGCTCAAGAAATACATAAAATAAAAATTTGATTTCTCAATCTTATCTATTAAAGTAATTACAGATAAATTTCGTTTTCTACCAAAAAAAAAAAAAAAAAATTAAAAATTAGAAAAAATAATTTCCCAAATCATTTTTTTTTTTTTTTATAAAATAATTTTCAATTTCAATTTTTATTGTATAAGAAATAAAATTTATAGTTTTAAATTTTTGTATTCCATTTGGGTGATTACAATACTTAAAAAAAAAAAAAAAATTTATGATCTCAAATATTAAACAGGTGTTTCTTGTTTTATATATTATATATCTACATATTATGTACCTTTCTATACATATATGTACATAATATATATAATTGCAATACATTGTATTATTTTGGCAAATAAAATTTAATTAAATACATATAAAATATAACCTATTAAAATTATAAGAAATAATTTATCTCTCCCCACCTTAGAAAAAACAAAAAAAAATATTGGATTTTTGACAAGAAAAAACAAAAAAAAAAAAACAAAAAATAGTAATAAATAAGAATAAAAAAACTAAAGTAATAATTTATCTGAAAAAGGAGTAATAATTTATTGAATTCATGGTGAGATATATTTTTTTTCGTTTTTGTTGTAATCTATCTCTTTCTAACTTCCTTTTTATAATTTTTTAATACATTATGATTATTTTGAAAATTACACGTTTGTTAAAACTGAAAAATCACTTTCAAATTCAATAACTTTTTTATTGTATACACCTGCTTTTTTTATCTTCTGTTTTTTTTTTTTTTTTTGCTGGATATGTGTAATATAATATTGTTCATATTCACCTTATTTTTTTTTATTTTTTAGGTTATATTTCATTTGATATCGACACATTTGCTTTTTTTTTTTTTGTTTTTAAACTCTCTCTTTCTAATTTACTTTTTGTTTTTTTTTTTTGACAGATTTTTATTTATTAATTTTGTTGATTATAGTATTATAGATCATATTGATCTAAGATATGTAAGTACTTTATTTAATAAAATTGATGTTAGAAATAAATATAACTAAGATACATAATATATAATATTATGTTTATAAAAAAGGAATTGCTATAAGACAGTTAAATCTATACCACCTTTTCATTAAATGCATAAAAAAAGAGAGAAATGAAGAAAACAAAAACATAACAGCGTATTTAGAATATTAAACTAGAGTATACCTAATTGGATACAGACAAGTGAATTGAATTTAACCTTATAAAAGATTGTAGATATGTACCTACATATTATTATGTATATATTGAAATATTTTAACCCAATTATACTACATAGTCTATTACTTATATGCATATAATAAAATTCAATGGACACAAATGGACCGTTAATATAAACATTTATTTTTAAAAAAGTATTTGTATTTAAATTCATTGCTCTAAAAAAAGCACTTCATACATTATTTTTCTTATTAGATTTTTCGCACCCAATTTCGCAACAACAACAAAATACCAATTAATGTATGTATGTATATAACCATATACTATATGAAATCAATAGAAGTCTCTGTTTTGTTATTTTGTTAAAAGAAAAAAAAATATAAATATTTTTTTTTGTAAGATTAACTAAAAAAGATAATTTTCATCATATTATTTGAAAATTTGTGACTTTTTTTTTATATATATATATATATAATTTAAGAAAATAAAAACAATTTTTTTTTTTTAATGAAGTGAAATCATTCATCAGATATACGTACTACTATGTATTAACTTGTGTATTCAAATATGTAAATATAAAATGAAAAAAAAAAAAAAAAACATTTCATTGAATACATGAAAAATAAAGAAAAATTGCAACAAATTTCTAAGAAAATAATATATGAGTACACAGTACACACTACACATTTTTGACTTGTTTAGTTATTTAATAAATTTAACAATGTATTCATACTTCATTACTTTCATTTATACTAATATTATGTATGTATGTATCTACATACAATATAATGTAAGTAGATATAAGTACACAGTTTACAGTACCATTTATTTAAATATAAGTACAATTTTGGCAGATAATCAAAAAGAAAAAAAAAAAAAAAAAAGAGACAATAACAATAAATGTCGAATAATGTTCATTTAATATTTTAGTAAATAAAGAAAATGAATTGGAAAAAAAGTTTTGTACAAAATGATCCAGTGGTATTGAACCTTTAAATAAAAATAGAATACATACATTGTAGTATATTTCTATAAATGATTTTTTTTATTTTATTTTAATGAATTTCCATTAAAGTTGTAACAAATTGATATTGGATTATCTTGAAAATGGTAAGAAATATGACAGAAATTATGATCAGATAAGCTGAGCTGAGAATTTGATAATTTTAAAAATGAAATAATAATACCGTTTAATATTTTAATAACGGTAATTTATGAAAAAAATTACAAAAAGTATGTTTTGTTTTTCTCATTGTATTCAGAGTTGCTCTATGACAGTTAAAGTCGTTTCAAAATTACTGTGTTTCAAAATGCAAATTTGAGTTATCAAAGTAAACTTTTTTTAATCCTATTCGGGAGCAGAGGTAACGAATATTAAAAATTTAATATAATAAACTTTCATATTGAAATAATTAGTAAAAAAAATCGTTCAATTGAACTTATAATACTTCTTAAATTTAACATTTTTTTTTTTTTTTGAAGACTCCATTATTTGTTTTGAAATAAATAAATGTTCCCATCCCATCTAATTTTGACAGTTCAAATACATATTAAGCAATTGTTGATTCGAAATGACAGAATAAAATTAACTTTGTTTGTGAGTTAGGGTGCTGTAAACGCATAAACTTTACTCAAAGAGTAAGAAACAAAACGCTTTCCAGATTTTTACAATTTTTCAATTTCAAAAATTTATTTAATTTAAATTAAATTAAAATTAATAATCCTTTAATATTGAAAAAAAAATCTTAAATTATGTTCTTTTGTTGTTACATATAAAAATATATGATTTTTATTTTAAACATATACTCGTACACGAAAAACTTTGATCACCGTTATATTGAAAACTGTTAGAACACACCATTCGATATTCTCCTCTTATAGAGTTTTTTCTTTCTGTTTCAAAATCTCCTTCCTGTTAAGTGTAAAATTTATCTAGCGGCATTCTTGTATATATTAATAAGAAAATTATATAATAGGTATATTTGTTATATAAATTATATATACATATGTATATGTATACGTTGTAGAAAAATTGTATATTTTAATTGAGAAAAAAAATTGTGAAGGATAATGATAAAAAATTAAATAGTTCAAATCATTTATTCATTTTTAATTGACAAATTAAATTCGACATCATTTTGCGGAGTAATTTTTGAAGAATTCAGTTTTACAAAAAATACTTTAAGTAGTTTTAATTTAATTTAGAATGAAAATTCTGACAAAAGAATAAACAATAAGAAAAAGTTTAAAATCACTGATATATAAATAATTGTTATAATCATTTGAAATACACTTAATGTAAAATATATATGTATATGTACTTATAAAAATAAGTGTTCGCTTCTGAATGTCATGTTAAAAAAAAAAAAAAAATAAATAAAAATTTTCATCTAAGAAAATAAACTAAACCACTTGTTAGATTAATTTTTGGACATTAAGTTGATTTTAAAGTATGACATACATATTATTTTTACTTAAAATATTTTTTTAAACTTAAAAATGAAATTTTTAAATACAGTTTTTAAAGTTAAGAGTTAAATGAAAAATTTTAATAATAAACTAAGTTTACTATATTCGATACATCGATACACACAGTACAATGTGTTATAATAACATCTTACAATGTTCTGATGATGAATTTTTCTTTAAACCGAGAATCGATGTTTGATTTTTTTTAAAATAAAATTAAAAATTGATTAAATTTTAAACTATCGTCTAGACTCTAGAGAAAAATTTGAAATAGATTCTAAAGAAACATTGTTTTTATCTTTTTTTTGTACTTATGATATGGTATATGTACATATATATATATGTTTATGGGTGTTTGAATACAATAATTTAACTAAAAATATATCATGTAAAAAATATACCCCAAAAACAAAAACTATAATCGTTATTTACAAATATTTAAAAAAAAAAAACAAAAATAAATGAAAAATGAAAATGAAAAATGATTGAATATACTTTAAATGTCAACAATTTTTTTTTTTTAATTATGAATTTTTTTTTTTTTTTTGTTAAATCACCTATTCGTTATTTAAGAGTGTTTTTTAAAGTTCAAGGTAAAATACAACAAAAAAAAAAATTAAAAACTAGAAACAAGATAAAATGAAAAACCTCCATAAAATACACGGTTGTCATTAACTATTATAACCAAAATTAGTATAAAACCCCCGAAAAAAAATAAAAAAAAAAAAGCAATAACAATAAAAATAAATATTTCAAGTTTAAGGTGGTTCTTTAAGGCGGATGGAAAAAATTAACGAAAGAAAAAACAAAAAGAAAAAAAAAACAAAAAAAAAATTAAGTTTAAGTTTTGTCTTAAAACAAAAAAGCATTAAAGTGGAAAATATGAAATCTTCAACTTCCCCATTTAAGTACACATCTTTCGTATTTTTATTTATTACGTTTTCTTTTTTAATTTTTGATTTTTATTTTTATTTTCACGGTAATGATAATAATAACACAATCATCATGTATGTAATCAAAAGTACATATTATTAAAAGTATTGTTTAGTATGGTGTTTGTTTAATACACTCAAAAAAAAAAGAAAAAAAAAGGAAAATCAGATATTAAGTTTTAGTAAAGTATGAAATTTAGGTTTATGATACAAGATACATATTTATGTTTAAAAGAAATTCTGACATTCTGTAAGGACATTATGTATTTGCATCTTCTTGTCGCTTTGTCGCTTGAACCTTTTTCCCTATAATTTATTTATGGTGGGTGTGGGGATTATTTCTGCACTGCATTATACGATTTTGTAGTTAAAAGTGTTGCCGTTAAAAGAGAAATTTTCGACAAAAAATTATCTGTCTGAGCAGTGAGCTGTTGCATTTTCACAACTACATAGACATACACGAGCAATAAAAAAATTATGTAGGTTGAGTATTTTTTTTTTTGTTGCACTATAAAATGAACGATACTTCTTAAAAAAAAAATCTCAATTCATAATAAGATTTATATCAATACATATACAAACTGAGAAAAGTTGCAACTATTAATTGGAACACAGTCTAATAGTCAAAATCTGTTGTGTTGGCGATGACTGATGACATCGTGTAATAACCGCCAATGACATTGGAGTTTTTAGTTAAAAACAAAAAAAGCTGGTAAATGAAACACTAATTTAACATAACCGTATTTATTCATATCCACTTTTTCTTAAAGCCTGGTGTTAAGTTGGAACTTTGGATATAGAAAAGAGTAGTATACTCTGTAAAAGGAATGCAAACAATGATAAAAATTCATTTTAATTTTTATTTGAATGTCTTTCATTACAAACAAGTGTTATTAAAATTGTCTGAAATTGTTTTAATAAAATTTTGTTTAAATAATGTTTATTATTTCGATTTTATTTTTTATTTATAAAAAATTAAATATGTAGGTAGGTATATATAAAAAAATATAAACGAAAACTAATTATATGGTGTTATTTTTAATTTTGTATTATATTTCAAATTTTTAATACTAATATTTCAATTTTATTTTAAATAAACAAAACTTACTCATATTTTGTAATTTTTCCTATATAATATGTATATGTACATGTATATAACTATTCTTATTACTAAAAAAGTTAATAGATTTGTCTAGAAGACTTGTGATTTCTGAATTTAAATTAAGTAAACTTTAAATAGAAAGGGGGCAAAAAAAATCATTTTACTTTAATTGTACATATATACTTTTATTTTATTCTCATCATTTTTTTTTTTAGTGAATCAAAAATGAAATATTAAAATATTAATACTATATAGTTAAAATTATTACAATAGTTCTTTTATGCTTTACATACCATATATATAATAAAATATATCCATATATAATATTGAATATAATATGTAAGTACATTTAAGAATACTTTAAGATCTTAATCTGATTTCTTAATTTCTGATTTTTTTCTTTTCAAATATTTTTACTTTAAGATTTTTTTTTTTTTTTTTGTTTTTTAGTTCCAAATTTATTTCTTAAGTTTTATTTTATTTTTTTCTCTTTAGAATAAATCATCTTTTTAAATTATAATTACGAGAACTAAGCTTTCCAAAAAAAAAAAAAAATAATACAAATAATAATAATAATGAAAATTACATATTATTATGTACATATATGCAATGCTTAAATATTATTATTTATATTATGATGATTATAATAATGATTATGATGATGATGATGATGATGACGTCTTATATGGCAGAGTAAAATGTAATGATGCTTCAAAATTTTAATCAAGTTACCAAAAAAATAAAAAAATATATATATAGGTACATATGTATTATACATTTATAGATATATATGCATGATATGTGCTCGTATATATACGTATATAATTTTTAGTCTCAACTTGGTGTTTCCTATATACATACATACATTTTATCGAATAAACACACCATATAGTATAGACACTGAACCCATATTATTATTATAACATACCCATATGTATAATTTATTAGAAGAGTTTAGAAACCTTCAAGTGTCATCAATCATTCTTGGAAATTTTGGTGGTTTTCTATACAATATATATATATATATATATATATATATATTTGAAGGGGAGTAGAGGAGTAAATATTATCGTTTTTTATTTTTTTATTTCTTCCTCTATTTTTTGTCTTGTTTAGTTCTTTTTTTTTTTTTTCATATTTTGGAAAATTCTCTTTTGCTGTTTTTTTTTTTTCTTTCTCATTTATTAATATTCTATATTCAACTGATATTATGACATAAAAAAATTTAAAATAAAAAATGTATATACATATAAGTATATATTTATATAGTATCTTCAATTTTGTTTTTTTTTTTTATATAAAAAAAATATAAATTCTAAAAAAGTCTATAATTTTTCATTATTGATTCGAGGAACACTTCATTCTAGAATCTATAGATAGAAATACATGTAATATATATTATATTAAATAATGTCTGTCTTTTTATATTTGATATACAATTATAATAGAAATATAATGATAGAATAGAATAGGAGTCGTCTATATAACTCATATCATTCATATATTATAAATAATGGTACACAATCTATTCAATAAATTTTTGACAAAAAAAAAATATATATATACATATATTTTAGATACATTATTTTTGATATTATACATATTATATGTAAGATATATTATATAAAATTAGAAAATAATAAATTTTTTAATTAAAAAAAGAAAAAATTAAAATTACATAAAATAGAAATGCAGGCTATGTAATTTTTAATATTAATTAAAAATTTTCTTAAAAAAAATTTATTTTAATAAAAAAAAAAAAAAAAAAAATTTTTTACCAAAAATTTTAAACTTTTATTCATTTAAAGATGTAATCTATATAAATTACTTTTTAATAAATTATTTAATTATAATTAATAGAGATGATAATGAAATAATATATCGATAATCCGAATAATTGTTTACAGACTCTTATTCGGATGAAAGAAAAATTCGGATTATTGGATGGGATTATTTTTGATTCGGAAACTGTAAATTTCACTTAATTTAATAATATACATTATATACTTATATATTTATTTTGTAAATAAATAATCCTTTTCTTTATATTATAATTATTTTTTTTAAATATTTTAATTTTAATTATAATATATTATAAATTCACTAGATTTTAACGTTTTGTAATTTTTTTTTAATTGTTTTTAGTTCGAACTTCGATTGTCTGAAAAAAAAAAAAAACTTTTGTAGACTAAAAATTTGACATTGACATTTTTAATTTATTGCCGTTTTTTTTTATATGGTAAATCGTTAATTGTCCTATACCATATTTCCAACTAAGTATGTAATTGTTTCCCACTTTCTCCCTCTTCCGGAGAGTTCGAAAGCTTAACTTTGTCGTATATGTCCAATTTATATGTTCTCACATGGACTCCAATAAAGTTCTAATGTTTTGAAAAATATTTTCTTTTTTAAATACTTAATCCCTTCTATGACTATAAAACGTCTTGAAAATGCATGTGTTCATCAAATGAAAAACAGATTAAGACTTATAAAATCTAGATTAAAAACGATTACTGTTAAAACCAAACATAATTCAAAACTTATTTTTATCTTTAAATAGAACAAAAAATAAAAAGAGGAATACGTAAAAAAAAAAACCAAAAAAAATTTAAATCTTTTATACTTTAATTAAATAATTAAATAAGTCAATTTTAATCCATTAAAATAACACTCTAAGCGCAATATACATATGGATTAAATTTTAAATTTACTTTTATGTGTTTGAATTTTATCAAAAAAAAAAAAATTTTTTTTTTCAATTTACAACATAATAAATGAATAAACAAAATGCATTTCAATTAAAATTTTATTTTTAAATGTTTTGAATATGGTTTATAAGTTCTTTTTTTTTCT
Source organism: Poecilobothrus nobilitatus (assembly GCA_947095535.1). NCBI lineage: Eukaryota > Metazoa > Arthropoda > Insecta > Diptera > Dolichopodidae > Poecilobothrus > Poecilobothrus nobilitatus. The sequence goes on along the minus strand of OX352773.1, from coordinate 236,302,472 downwards.
TTTTCTTTAAATTGAAAATAAAAATCATATAAAAATTAAATCATTAAATAATTGAACACACTTTCAAATTGATTTTTTTTTTTTTTTTTAAACATAACATTTACCTCTACATTATTTACTCTATTTAACTAAATATTTATGATTAATATATATATATATATATATATAATACCTATATATAAATGAAAATACATAACATATGTATTTTATATATTGATATAATCAATAAAAAAAAAGTGTTTCAAGTTTTTATTTTTTAAATGGATTTTAAGTGTGTTGCAAGACAAATTATGAATGCATTATAAATGCTAGTGATGAATTTTATATATTTTTTTTTTGTATGTTATAATTGTGAAAAAAAAAAAATATATATAATTAGAGTTACCAGATATGTATTTTAATTTAAACTAAAAAAAAAAATTTATATTATAAATAAATTTTATAGCATAGACTTTATTTATTATACAGTCAGTTTCAATATTATTTACACACCACCAAATTTTATTGAGACTATAAACTGAAATCAAAATATCTTCTAAAATTTTTATCAAATTGAACTAAAATTTAATTTGTAAATTTTTTACTATTTTTTCAACAATTAAAAAAAAGAACAACAAAAAAGTTACACACAAAACAAAACTTACAAAATTATTTGCACACTTATTAAATGTTTCAATATTATTTACGCATCGTAATAAAAAAAAAAATAATGTAATTCTGGAAATTAAGGAGGCATTTCTGATTGTAAGTGGAATTAATTAATATTTTGTATTTCCGCCCTTTGTAGCTATTATCTGTGGAAGACGTTTCGGCATGGAGTCTACTAAATTTCTTAACATTTGCGGGTCTATTTCATTCCAAGTCTTCAAAGGGTCGTCAGCATGTGTCTCATCTTTTAATTTCGAAATTTTTTTAGGAATTGACTTCATCTTATGCCAAACATTTTCGATTATGTTAAGATAATGTGAAGGTCATTTTAACACATTTTGTTCAATACCCGATAAAAATTGCATTAGGCATCTTGTTTTATGAATAGGAGCATTAACATGTTGTTAAATAAAATCCAGATCAATCAATTCGGTGCCTGCAACAAGTGCAACATCATTCAGAATGTGCAAATACTCGATTGCGTTCATCTTTTCTGGGCATGCGACAAGTGGACCAAAACAATTATAAGAAACACATCTCCACAAAATTATTTTTCCTCCATTTGAATGACGTGTTGGAATATTTATAGCTCGTTTTTCCTTTTTACTTGGGTGGGAATGATAAAAGCGCTTACCATAGGTCCTATCTAATGAAACAGCAGTTTCGTCCGTTCACAATATAGGTACGTCTCCAAAATTCTTTAGGTTTATTTTTATACTCTAAAGCAAATTCTAGCCGAATTGTTTGGTTTATAGGAGATATAAAGGCTTGTTTTTGAGACACATACGCTTTAATTTTCTTTTCTTTGAGCCTTCTCCAAATTGCTGTTTTGCTTATTTCTTTCATTTTGTAACGGTTAACATTTTTTTGAATGATTCTCAAATTTTCGATCGGATTTCTCTTTACATATCCAAAAATATAATTATCTTCTTTCTCATTTCTTACCCTTTCCCTAACCTCTTCTAGAAGGCTTTTTTTTATTAGTTTTTTTGGAAAGTTGATAATAAATCAACTTGTGATATATGTGATATTTCTATTTGTTTGAAAGCTCAGAAGCCGAAGTTCTACTTTTATAATCAGCAAAGATCGCTAAACGTCTTTTCAAAGTTAACTCTTTACTTCGTGGCATTTTTATTCTTTTTAATTACCTTATTATGATAAAAAAAAAACTCGAATGACTATAAAATCTCTATTTCAATAAATAAGTTAACTGATGTAGTTACACATGGCCTCCTTAGTTTTCAGAATTACATTTTTTTTATTTTTTTATTACGATGTGTAAATAATACTGAAACCCTTAACAAGTGTGCAAATAATTTTGAAATTTTTGTTTGTAACTTTTTTTTGTTGTTCTTTTTTTTGAATTGTTGAAAAAAAATAATAAAGAATTGACAAATTAAATTTGAATTCAATTTGATAAAAATTGTAGAAGACAATTTTGATTTCAGTTCATAGTCTTAACATAATTTGGTGGTGCGTAAATAATATTGAAATTGATTGTATATCTACCACATTGTGATATATAACATGTATAATATAACATTGTGATATATAACATATAACATCTTGTAAGAACTTTTAAAGACTTTAATTTTGAACAAGAAGAAAAAAAATTATTTAATTTAGGTGAGAACTTAAACTTTTTTATTAAAGAATATGCTTCTTTTGATCTGGTAATCCAAATATATATATAATAATAATAATAATATTAATATAAATATAATTTTTATACAGGGTGTTGGAAGAATAAAATAGACTGCAAAGTTTTTTTTTATTTATGACACAAAAGTAATACATACATACATAAATTTAGTAACTTCTGTAAACTTCTATTAAATTTTTCAACTACATGGATGCTGTTACACTTAAAATGTGCAGAAATAGTCCAAGAACATTTTACAATAATAAAACCGTTAAGTTAATAACGGTATTTTTTTTTAGTAAAAGCACTTAAATGACAATTTTTGTGTATAAAATTCAATAATATTTTAATTTAAAAAGTATTTATAACTTTTTATTAAATTCTTGGTTGATTAATGCATGAGATTTACTGAATTTCGAAAACTGGTACTAAATTTTCTTCTATATATTAAATACATAGGTTTAATACATAAAATTATAAATAAAAAAAACTAAATAACGTATTTTAAAAAAGAGAAAAGCTTTGGGCCTCATTATCTCAGTAACGGTTCGAAATATCAATTAAAATGTGTTTTTTGTTTGTTTTTTTACCTTTCCTATTACTCCTTGAAATTATGCTGTCTATATATTTCTCAAACACCCTGTAAATATACATACATATTTATTTTTGCGTGATAAAATTGCAAAAAAAGTAATATAAAATTTCTTGCATTTTGCGATTACAATTTTATAAATAAATATAAAAAAAAAAAAAAAGTTGAAAAATGATATAGTGGAATTGCTTTTGTAATTGAATTTCGAATTTCGAATATGATTATATGCTTGATGAATAAATTGGAAAGGTGAAGAATTACATACTATACATCTACATACATTAATTATATTTATTTATTTGGATATGTATATAATATTTATATTCTTTGTGTTATTTATGTATGTGATATGTATGTGGTGCAAAAAAAAAAAAAAAAGAAAAACAAAACAAAATAAATAAAATTAAAAAATTCATATTTAAAGAAATATATAGAATATTAATTTAAATAATTTATATTATAATATTTTTATAAGAGCACCTTTTTATACATTAATAATACATAATGCCCTAAAGTTATTTTTATAATTATAAATAAATCAACCAGTTTATTATTTAAGGGTTTGGTATTGATTATTATTATATACAATATCTTCTATTTTATTAAATTATTTTATTTAAAAAAAAAAAAATCAAAATTAGTATCTATATATAGTGAAAGAAAAAACAAATTAATAATTTAATTAAAATTAATGACCTTGAAGTTATTTTAATTTTGCAATTTCATTATAGGTAATCAAAATTAAGAACAATAGTTAAATTGTTTTTATTTTATTTTTTTATTTTTAAACAATAGCAAAATTTTTTTTTTATTTTTTTTTTTTTTAAATTATAAATATTTTATTTTTAGTTTTTATTAAAAATATTATTTTAATCACAATTTTTTTTGTTTTTATTGTAATTCATCTTAAACGTAATATTTACATTTACTATTATCTATTTTATGACAGATTATTTTAGACAGTGGCAGAATATAGGAAGAAAAACAAAAATATTGAAAAATATAAAAAAAAAAAAAAAAACATAAAATAAAGTACTTATAAAAAATCGTGATGGTTATTAAGCATAAAAAAAAAATAAAAGAATTAAATAAATAAATAATGTAATAAAAAAATATATAAAAAATGATGAAAATTTATACAAGTATGGGTACCTACAATAATGTCGAATTTCATGTGAAAAAAAAATTGTAAAAACTAAAACGATTTAAATAGAGTTCATATACATTGGTACATTCTAAATTTTAATTGCAATTACAATTGTACTAGAAGTAAAAACAGAAAAAAAAAAAATTATTATATGAATCCATAATAAATAACACTGAATAATTATGATTTAAATTGGGGAAATAATTACAATAGAGTACAATAAATACAATAATTCACTGAATTATTATTTATGACAAATTTACCTATTATTTATATAACAATTTAAATTAATCACCTCTTTAGATATGAAATGCTATGGTATCTATGTAATGTATTTACAGATTTTTTTTACCATCAATATAAAATCATAATATTTTAATTGCTTGATCCTTCTACTGCAAAAAATTTTTAATTCAACATACTTTATTATTAAACATTCTTTTAAAAGTTAAATATGTTACATTTAAAAATTTTACATACGGTACATTGATAATTTTAATACATTAAACAGAATGAAAGAAGCGATCAACCAGAAATATTACTCGAAAAGTACCACACGTATGTTTAACTTTTGACATGATTAAAAGTTTCTTAAAAAGTTTCTCAACATGATTAAAAGTTTCTTAAAATGTTTCAAATGTTTAACTAGCATTTCTGAGATAGCCATAAACAAATTGTAACAATAAAACTAGCCAACAAGCATCAGTTATTGCAGAAAATGCATAAATGTTCCTCAATTTTTAACTTTAACGCATAATTTCTACTTTGAATTAACAGTTGGTTATTTTATTAAAATGATCTGAAAATAATATTACATAATATTTGAATAAAAATTAAATACTGCACTGATTATAACGATTACAACAATTTTGCTTAGAGAAATTTTATATATTTATATGTTTTTGACATTTTACATCTTTATAGCTTCGGGTTGTTTACTTCCATTCTGTACAAAGTATAGCAACTTTATATCTTTATACTTATAGTTTTTTTTTTATATACAATATTATTAATTTTTTTAAAAAGCGTTATACAGTAAAAACTATATATATAGCAAACTTTCTATTTAGCGAACATTTATATTTAACGAACAATCTATACTGCATTAGCATTACTAAAACTTTTTAGAACAAAAAAAATTTCTATATAACAAACTTCTATTTAACGAACATCTCTTTATAACGGAATCAATTCAGTTTTCAATTGTTTTAAAATTGTTACTCCATTTTACGAACTATTCACAAAAATTTTAAAAATATTTTAAAAATCTTAAAAAATCTACATTACATATTTATGAAACTTTTAAAACTTTTTAGCAACATTTTAAAAAAAATTGACAATTATGTACATACATATTATGCCAAATTAATTTTTATGATAACTATAAATGTCAAATATCAATTCAAATTTAAAATTTCTTTTGGTAAAAATATTTATGTAAAAAGGTGCAATGTATGATTATTTTCAATTAATTTTTAAACTTTTTATCTTCATAAAAAAATTTGTTACAGAATGGGGAAAGAACGTAAGATATTAACTTTTTTTTTGGTTCTCTATTTAGCGAACTTCTCTATATTACGAACAAAAATATGTGAATTTAGGCGGTTCGTTATATAGTGTTTTTACTGTATACATATTATATATACAGTATAAATAATATGTAGTATCTACAATTAAAAAAAAAAATAACAAGGTGTTGTAAACAAAATGAAAATATTACAGTACCAAAATATATATGAAATTAATTGAACTTTTTAAAATTGAAAAATGTAAGTTAGTGTAAACATCCAATTATAAGTGTACCTATAAATGTATATTAAAATAATTATGTCGATTTTTCCTTATTAGTCATTACTAAATAAATATTGGAAAAATGTAATATACCTAGATAGATTTTCTAATTGTAAATCACAGACCATCAAAACAAGCTTATTAAAATATCTATTAGATATATATTTTGCTTCTTATTTAATAATTTTAGAAAAACTCTTTTTAATAGTTCGTCGTCATCATAACTAGTATAACACACTTAAATACAACAACAACAACAGAAAAAAAAATCACTAAGTAGTAAGTAGGTACTAAAAATATAAAATGAAAATTGTACTTGTATGAATGAGAGAAAGAGACAGATAAATAAAAGAAAAAAAAAATAAAACTTCTTTACCAAATATTTAATAAAGCAACAAAAAAAATAAAATAAAATAAAAAAAAAAAGAAAATTAAAGGTAAACAATAATCCAATTTGAATTATTTTTTTTTTTATATGTATTTTCAGCTTCAAGTACCAACAATAACCATAAAAAAAAAAGTCAAAATAATAAAAAGCGAAGTGAAATATTAAGAAAATCAGAAAAAAAAAATACCGGCACGAAATCTAGTTTGAACTTAAAAAGGAATAATAAACATTTTTTTATAGTGAAAATAAAATATAAAAAAAAAATTAAATAAATTGTGCGCTCGCTCTTTTTAAAAAAAGAAAAAAATAATACTTGGGTTCTTTAAGTAAAATTTATAACAAAAAATCATACATATATAATATAAATATATGTGTATACATAATATCTATTGATCTATCTATATTATATGTATACAACTACAAATATTTTCATAAATAAACTTGTATAAAATTTATATAGTATTTGTATATACATTCGTATAATATATGTATATATTACATTCATTATACATACATAATACATTCATTATACATACATAATACATTTATACAAAATGACGTATTCAAATTTTTGTAATAGAAAGAAATAAAGCAAAAAAAAAAAAAAAAAAACAAAATTTCATAGGGATTCCTACAACATAAATTTTTAACATAACAAAAAAAAATTTATTTTTTTGCTGTAAGTATTATAAAAAATTAAATAAAAATTTTAAAATGTTTAAAAAATATATTTTAGAGGACAATTAATTCTGATAACAAAAATATTATAATTTTTAATTTACCTTTCGAATAAATTAAATTTAACAGATATTTTATAAAGATTTGACATTATGTCGAATTGTAGTATAGTACTGTCAAAAGAAACGTTATAATTTTTTATTTTTTAGTCTAGTAATTTTTAAATATTAAGTATATGCTAATGCATTGACAATAATGATATATCCACTATAATATTAAATACAATTCTTATCAAAATTAAATGACATTTTTAAACTTAAAGTTATGTAGGTACTCAAGTTTTCATAGTTAAACTTAATAACCAATAAAATAATTATGCCGTGTCATATTTTTATTTACAAAAGCTTTATTGGTTTTTCACTATGATTAAAATACATATTAAATTTTGGATAATATTTATTATTTATATTAATATTACAAATCACATAATATTACAAAACCATCGGCTGTTAAGACCGTTAAGGTCGAATACTATATTATTAAATTATACACTAATATTATTTATTTTGTTTATATTATACATTTTATATTTACAGTATATTTGGTAGCAAGAGGGATTTCTTTACAATTAATAAAACTTGCTACCTATGCAGGATTTGAACCCAAACTCCCTCGGTTAATAGGACACTTCTTTAACCATTAGATCATCGAGGAGCCTTTTAGGTAATAATTGATGTAACTAATGATGTGACATCCTATTCATATATTTATACATAATAAAGTCAAACGTTTAAATTTTTGTTTTTTTTTTTTGTAAATCTTATTTTGTTTTTTATTTTTATTTTAAGTTTATTCTCCTGCCAAAGCAAATTACACAATCTTACACAATCTTTCCTTTTCAGACATGGCTGTCTTAAGACGTGTGTGGTATTTGAACCCATACTCCTTCTTTTTACAGTGTATTTTATATAGTGTATTTTTTACCAACTAGAACACACTAGAACATTTTTTAAGGAATTAAAATTATTTGATGTTTTCATTTCGAAAATTTAAAAGTGAAAAAAAAATTCTATGTAACAATTTATGAAATTAAGTTAAGTTCAAAATCACATTTCTTTTAATTTTTAAAATGTAATTTTTTTTTTTGATAAAATAGAAAGCAAAATACGTCAAAGTTCTGTCTAATTCCTATATTATAATATGTAGTTGCATTTAAATGTGATATTAAAATTTATTTTAAAACCAAAAATTTTCAAGAATTCAAAAAAAAACAGCAATAAAGTAAATTGGGAAGAAAACCTATATGAAACGCTCCTTATGGATATTTTTAGGAGTGTATACATATATATATATATATATATATATATATATATATATATATATATATATATATATACATAATATTTATAATGTAGATAAAATAAAAAATATTTGTAAAAAAAAAAAAATGGAATTATAGGATAGGTAGATATATTTTATTTTTTTTATTTTATTAAAGAGTTTTTTGAGATTTTTGTTATGAAAAGTATATCTTAAGATGCAATTTTGTTTTTTTCTTCTTTCTCTCTGTATTTTTTTTTCTTTATCAGCTTCTTGTTTTCATTTCTGTTTAATGTTGTCTCGAATTTCGTGGCCAGAACATGAAAAACCGGTTCTTTTTATGATTTTTTATTAAAAAAAAAAAAAAAAAAGAAAAATCATATGAATATACATATACATATACATATACAAACTTTTAAACTCAAAAATTTATCTAAACATTTTTAAATATGTACCGGTACCAAGTAACATACATATATACTTATATAGGTGCATGATTTTTCGGGGTTTTGAAATTTTTCTTTTTAGTTTTTTATTTAAAGAAAGATGATTTTTTTTTTTCTTTTCTTTTTGTTTGTTGTTGTTATAAAATATACAATGCCCACAAAATATTATAAACTTTTTTATATATATATATTTTTTTTTTTCGCTTTTTATGAAGAATTTTTTTTTTTCCTCCTTTAATGGTTTATTAAAGTTTTTATTTAAAAAAAAAAAAAATCTTTTTGCTTACAATATTTAGACTATATTTTTCGTCTCTTTCTATTCCTCTAAGGAGTTTATTTTCTTTTTTTTTTTTAATATTTAATTCTCTTTAGAGATTTCAATATTTTTCGGATTTTATTTAAAAAAAAAAAAAAAAAAATTAAATTATGTTCTAATTTCTATTATGCTTGTTTTTTTTTTTTTTTTCTTTTTTTTTTTGTATATACTTAAAGACTCTAAAAAGATTCCAAATAATAATATGGAGATTTATTTCTATGAAGAAATATATATCTATATACAAAAATTTTGAATCTTCTATATGAAAATAGATAAAATTGAAAAATTAAATAGATAAAATTGAAAAATTTTCTTTTTAGATATCGCAGACATTTGGGAAATTTATATTTGAATAAAAATCCGAAATTGGAACAATTGAATTGAACATACATACTATACCTATACATACATACTTATAAAAAACAAATGAAAATTTATACAAAAGACCATTGAGAATTTTGGCCTCCCAAAAGCCATTAGTAAATACAAAATTAGATGTGTATAATATATATTGAATATATTTAAAGACTTTTTTGTGAGTTTTATAAAAAAAAAAAAAAAAATATTTGTTGATTTCTTTTAGAAACATAAGTAAGTTGAAATGAAACTTAACTGCAAAACATTTTTTATTTATTTTGATATGTTTAAATCAAATTTTTTTTTTTTTTTTTTTTAATAATCAACGTTTTGCCAAATATGTAGTTAAAATTAAAAGAAAAATTCAAATTTATGAATACCAATGTATAGGTAATAACTGTATGAATAAAAGGAAAATTTTAAGTAAATTTTAATAAAAACAAAAAATATTTTATTCAAATTCTATCGTACCATTTCTTAAATATCATCTCTTAGAAGTTACTATTGAATATATTATGATTATTGAATATTAAATTATTTAAAAATAAATCACTATCATATTTAGAAATTATTCTGTTAAAAAAAAAAAAAGAAAAAAAAAAAAATTATAAATCATATGCATAAATAATGCATAACTTTGAAATTAGATAGAAAAAAAAAAAAAAACAAACAAAACAACAACAATAATGTTATTTGATTTATTCTGAAATAGAAAAGTTTTCTTTTTTTTATTATTTTTTCATTTATTATGTTAGTTATATACGTACATAACATTATATCTTTGGGAGGGCTTTTCTTAATACCATATTATGTTTCTATTCAATAAAAAAAGAAAAAAATAATGGTGTAGAAAATTGAGTATAAATATAGGGTCATTATATAAATTTGAATTATTAAATTTTCTTTTTATTTATTTATTTTTTTTTTTTTTATTTTATATTGAAAATTTAAATCTTTAATTTGATTAATAGATTTTATTTTATAGATTTTATTTTAGTCGAAACATATATAGGTATAATATATAACACACGTATATTATATATTTTATAATATTGAAATATTTAAATAAATTTGTCCCAGTTTATGTAAAGATAAAAATTCCACCTTAGGTATATTTGATATGGGTATGGCGCAGTAATTTGACCTAAATTCACATTGAAAACATCACAATGCTAAAAACTCTTTCCGCAAAAACGCATTTGTCAAAATATGTCAAAAAGGAAGATGTCAAATTTTTACTTGTCAAAACATACGTTTGATAAATTTTCAAATAATTACAAATAACATAAGGGTATATACATATGGGGGACATTAAGTATACATATTTTATAAAAGGCGTATAACTTTGATTTTGTAACCAATTGTAAAATTCCTCCTTAATTCAAAATCTCGCATATATAAATATATTTATATGTACATATTCTGGGAAAATGGGAAATCCTGATTTTGAAACCAGCTAAAATCTCATACACAAAACAATAAATTTTTAACAAAGTTAACACATTTATTTTGCTTATTAAAAATGGATATTTTGTAAATTAAAAATTTGTTAAGTGAAAAATTTGCTACTTGATTTTTTGCATTATAAGTTTTTTTGATAAATGGACTTAGAAGAAATAGATGTTTGTCATCTGAATTTTGCCAAGTGTTACGTCCCAATTTAATATACCATTGTTTTTTTTGTAAATTGATAAAAAATATAAGAGCTTCCTAATAATAATTAAATTTAATTTATTATAAAAAAAAAATTAACAATAAAAATAATTATTTTTACGTAACAATTATGAAATAATAAATAATAGTGTTTATAAAATGAGTGTTGTAAATTAAATTTTAAAAAGGAAGATTTAGTTACCATTTTTATTTTTTTTTGTTTTTAAGGGCTCAACCTAAATAAAAACGTACAGCTTATATTTTCTTACAAAATATTTTTAAATACATGGTATTTAGATGAGAGCCGGTATGTCAAATTTTTAAAATATTTAGAATTATTAGTGTTGTCAAAAATAATTGAAAATAGCCAGCCCAAATATAAAAATTTACTAGCCCAAAATAGCCCAAATCGCAAATACATATACTAGAACTGTAAAATGCATAAATTCCAAAAAAAAAAAAGTTTTCCTTTTTGGAATATATACACATTTTACAGTTCTAATATACAATTTAAACATTTATTAACATTTGACAATGACAGAAAATTGCATTCAAAAATTTGCATTTTGCAGAAAATTGCAGAAATTTTTATTTTTTCAGAAAATTGCATTTTGCAGGAAAAAATAAAAAGTTTTTAAAAAACAAAAATGTTGAAAAATTTTTTAATATTTGGGGAAAAAATTAAAAATTATTCATAAGAAAGAAAATATAAGTAAACTTTTTTCAAAATGTTGGGCAACCGGTGTTTTAAATAAACCCCAAAAACACGCCAACCTGCCAATTGAAAAATTTACCAGCGAAGCTCAAAAAAAGATAGCCCAATTGGCGGAAAATAGCCCAATATGGCCACACTGATATTGACAAAGCTTAGACAAAAATTGTTCGTTGTTTTTTGTTATATTGTCATGACATTGTTTTTAAAAGTGACAAAAAAATTAAACTGTAAAAATGAAAAATATAGTACACGCGTACATCAATTTCGGGACACATCGATATATCGATGTACTTACTCGCGTATAAAAATCCAACGTTGTACGCTTTTATTTAGGTCAAGCCTTGCGAATGGTTCAAAACAAAAAAAACTTATTATGTGTATGAAGTTTTTAATTTTGTTCTATATATTATAAAATATTATATAACATTACAAATAAATAAAATTTAAATAATCGAAATTGATAGTTGAAGTTATTACATATTTTTGTTTTCTTTTTTTTTTATCTTATCTTTTTTTCTAATCTAATCATATTTGCTAATCTATCTAAACCATAATTTAATCTAATCGAAGAGGAGTTTTTTTTTTTTCATTAAATTAATTTATTCTAATTTAAATTTTTAAATTTAAATCTTATATGCTGTTTATTATCAGTTAACAAATTTTTAATTTTTAATTGAATATATTTATATGTAGGTACTTACAAAAAAAAAAAATAAAAAAATAAATAAATAGAATAAAATAAAAATTATACATCTTTAATTATAATTTCAGGAAATGCATTATTTATTTTTTTGACAGGTAATTTATAAAAAAAAATGTATACATAATCATATTTATTAATAATAAATGAAAATTTAGTAAAGCATTAAAATTCAAAATAATAAAAATATAAAAATAAATAAAAAAAAAATATATAAAAAATTATAAATATAACTTTTTAATATTTAATTCAATTAATTCTATTCTATATGTAAATAGATAATTTATTTAATATGGGTTGGGTATTATAGTAAATAACTTTTTATATATACATATATGTATATACATCATTTTTATTTTTATATTATATGGTATGTCTTATCTACCCGCACATTATTACTATTATTATTATTATATATTGTTTTTTTTTTTTATTTCATTTAATTTAATTTTATTATTTTTTATGCTAATTTATATTTATATCACATACATATGGGGGGTTTATATATGTATAATATTATAATATATATATATGTACATATACATATTATATAAAGAAAAAATAAAAATGTATATTATGTATTTACATATTAGATATATATATGTATATATATTTTTATATATATTTAGTAAATATTTACGTTAACTTATGTATATATGAAGGAACAATGTTGTATTTATAGTAGGTATTCATATATACATACGTATTTATGTCCATACGTACATATATACATATTATGTATTTATTCAATTTAATATTAATTGAAAATCAATTTTGATTTAATAAAAATATATTATATACATATATGTATTATTGTATTATGTACATATAATATGTATAAAATGTATGAACTATTAAAAAAAAATAAAATTTTTAAATTGAATTTAAAGAATTTTTTTTTTTTTTTAGGTTAATAATTTACACTTCACGTGCCTTCTTATTTTAATCAAACAACTAATTTATGTATATTTAGATTCCCTTGATACTTAAAAAGACATTTAACATTTTGTTCTTTTATAATTTATATATCCTACACATACATATTAATTATGTAGTAACAAAAAATTAATAATATTGTAATTTGATAATTGCGTATATTTACAACAAAAAAAAAAAGCAAAAAAAACAATAAAGATTTTAAAAAAATTTTAGATAATTGGATTACAAAATATGTACTTATAAGATATACATATATATGTATACGTATGAAAAAGAAAAATTATTAAATAGATTTTTTTTCAGTAAGTTATTAATACTAATTTTATTTATTATATAAAAAACTAAGATAAAGTTTATTGCATTATACCAGTTTTTACAAGATTATAAAACACAAAATTCTCTTAAGTAATTTATGTATCGGTATTTTACTTAACCATTTAGTTATTTTTGATAACAATACATATTATTGAATGGGGTTGGTGACGAAATTCATGAACAAAAATCCATAAATAAAAATCCAAAAACCAAAATCCGTAAAAAAAGAATAAAATCCAAAAATAAAAATCTACAAATTCAAAAATGTACAAAGAATATTCTGAAAAAATTGGAAAACTCTTATTTTGAAACTAACACTAAAGTTCTTTCCTAATTATCTTTTTTTACATCCAAAATCCGTAAAAAAAGAATAAAATTCAAAAATAAAAATCTACAAATTCAAAAATGTACAACGAATATTCTGAAAAAATTGGAAAACTCTTATTTTGAAACTAACACTAAAGTTCTTTCCTAATTATCTTTTTTTACATACATCCATACATATTTCAACATCAAAAAAATTGAAATAGTGCTTCCGCTAAATAAAATATTGAACCCTAATTTTGCAATCAAATCTAAAGACCTTCCTTATGATTTTTACATATGTACATATTTCAACAACTTACTGTCCACGCACAATGATCATAACGATAACGACTATTACCATACAATACAAAAACAAATTGCCGTTGTCGTTCAATTAGATTTAAATTGAATTTTGTCGTTGTGGAACATAATTTTGACAAATTCCACAGTGTGTAACTAAATTATATTAAAAGTTGTCAGTTTATGAATAATCAGATGTATAGGTGAAATTTTATGTACAAAAAAGTATCAAATATAATTTGAAATTTTGTGTTCGTATTATTTTTTTAATTTATGAAGCTATCCGGAAAATTATTAAAAAATAATTGTTAAAAAAGTGTTTAAGTTTTCATTAATAATTGATTAAAAAAAAAAAAATATTAATTTTGAATTAACATTTTCATTGTCAGCAAAGTAGTAAATACAAGTAGCAAAGAACAATTATTAATGCTTTACTACTTAACATGTCAAATATGCCTGTCGTTGTGATTGTACGCCATTCAACGACAACGATATATATTTTAGTCGTTGTCGTTCTCATTGTGCGTGAACAGTTAGTTTTTAAAATAATTGTGAATTTTGTTTTTTTTTTTATGGCAAAAATCATTATGTAATTTAATCATTATGGATTTTTGTTTATACCCTATTGAATATTGGTTATTTTTTGTTATAATAAAATAAAAATTAACAACAATGACGAATGAATAATACTTTACATATTTAAATTAAACCCTACACCTATCTAATTTTACTTATAAATGACAATTTGGATAACGCTATTAGTTTTTTAGTTTGTATGTTAGGGATGGTATTTGTTATTTTATGCTTTTTTTTTTGTTTCTACATCACTTATTGAAATTAATTAAATATTAAAAAATAAAAATATGCATAATTAAAAAATTAAATTAAATTTTGTTATCAATAAAAAAAAAACATTATGTTTAATTAATATACATATATATATATATATATATATATAAGTATATACAATATATATATACATAAAATAAATAAAATAAATAAAATAAAATATTTAAAAACTAAAAAAATGCTAAAAAAGAATTCTTTTTTTTTTTTTTTAAATTAAAAATTACTTATTATGCATTAAAAAAAAAATAAACAACAAAAAAAATACCTCACTTTATAATTAATTTTAATGAGTAATAATTTATTATGCTTATAAATATATTTTTTAAAATGTACACGCCTATCTATATACATACATATATACATATTTGCTAACATAACTTTTATATTTAAATATTGATTTTTATAAATTATTTAAATGAAAAAAAAAAAAAAAAAATTATGTAATTAAAAACTAACATTTTTCCTAACCACAATTTAAAAATTAAATATAATAAACAAATATTTTATTCATTTAATTGGATTTAATTTAAGTATATAATAATAGAAAATTAAAAAAAAAAAACTAAAAATGTTTAATCAGAAAAAAATATAACAAAAAAAAAATATATATATGTATACATATCTATACATATACCTATCTATTATAATATTAAACAATCGTATTAATTATTGTTACTTTAAAATCAAATTTAAAATATTTTTTATTAAAAAATTTAATAAAATTTTAGGTTTTCGTTATTTTCTTTAACCTTTGTTATTAAAAATTCAATTTAAAAGTTTATGAAACTGATTTAGCTGATTTAAGTTAAAATGAGATGCATGCATCTAGATGCAAAAATTATTTCGGTTACATTTTGTGTACTCTTCGGTAATATTATCGAATATTTTGCATCCATTATGCATCCACTCGAGATGCAAAACGACGACATTTTTATTTTGAAACTTTTATTTGAAAGTACCTATAGTAGGCTAGTATGTGTTGTATATTGTTTTGACATTTGATGAAAAAAATTTTTATTTACAAAATACAAAATGGTTAAAAGAAAAAATTATTATTTTATTTAAGAAAAAATTTTAATTAATATAAACTAAATATAATTTATTAATTTTATTAATAAAATTAATTAATAGCTTCTATAAAGTAATTCTGATTTTTCTTCTTTAATATTATTAACTGTAAACAAATAGCAATCAATTTTTTTCCTTTTTATTATATTCATTTTCAAAATATTTAACGTTTTGCTTCATGCTTCTATATGCTTCTTATAGAGGATGCAAAAAATTTGGAATCTAAAATGAGCGAAAGGGAGAGTATGTCATGGGAGAGGAAAGCATGTCATACGATATACATTTTCAACTAATCAAATGTTTGCATCCGGTTGCATGCATTCAGAGCTGGACTACCAAGCTACCGGGAGATGCATCCATATGTGAACTTATTCTTACTTTGATTCTAAACTAACCAATTTATTGAAAAATCATGTTTTATTATTTATTACTTATGCTCCCAAAATTAAATATTCATTAAAATCGATTTTCTTATAAAAATAACTAATTATCTGATTATTTTAGTCGCTTATATGTCAAATTTAGTTATATTATAAATTCCAAGAAAGAAAACAGGAACTGAAATACCTATTAAAAAATTTTGCAGAATGTATCATACAAAATTAAGAAATTTATGTCAACCATACATACATGCATATATAAAATAAACATATAAAATATATACAAATTAAAGAAATTTACATTTTGTTTAATAAGGAAAAGAAAAAAAAAAAAAACAGATGAATCAAAAATTAAATTATCTTAAGAGTTACAGTTATGAATTAAAATAATGACTTAAATTATGTGGTAACAATATTATAACGGTTTTAGCCTGAACTTTAAAATCTTCCGTTTTTATTTTTCTTATTGTATTTTCATGAGATATAATTATTTTGTTCTGAACATATGTAATTGAATAGATTTTTAATCTGGCAGATCTAATAAATATACCATAATTATTTCCTCCACCCTTCTCAAATCTTTAAAAAGGGATGTGTTTAAAATTTTGTTTTGTGTTATAAATTTTAACCAAAATTTTTTTTTTTTTTATATCTGCAATTATATACATATTTTATTATATTTCAATGAAGTTTTTTTACGGTTATTCTTTTTTTTTTGAAATTTATACATAATTATCATTATTGATGTATTTTTAATTGTTCTTAAAAAGTTAACAATAAAAAAAACAGTGATAAAGAAAAAAAACAACTAAAATAAAAAAGAATCTTATTATAAAATATATTTAGATTTTTAATTTTAGGTTTTACTTTACATTTTTTTTTTTTTTTACTGTTATTTTATTCATAAAATATCTTAAGATTAAATCTTTAATATTTATTGTATACTGATTTCGATTCGATTATCTCATTTTTTGTTTATTGTTGAATTTTTTCTATTATTTCTTTCCTTTAAACTTTAAAGAATTAGAATTATTTAAAAAAAAAAAAAAAAAGGGAAAACTCAAAAAACAAAAACTCAAACAATTTTCAAATTAGTCACAATATTAATAATAATCAACCGACATTTAAAAAAAAAAAATCCAATTTTTGCTTTTACCTTTTCAGAAAAGATGATAAAAAAAATATTGTTAATTATATATACTTATATATAACAAAATTTCTGATATCAACTTAGAAAAAAATCAAAAAGCGCCCTTTTTAGTACCGATTTTATTTATGGTATTCATTTTAAAAGTAAGCAATTAAAAATACTACATACATATATATATATATATATAATAAAAGAGTTAACAGTTTTGTATTATGTTATTGTTAATAGTAAATAATGTTTTGATTTTGTTATAAATCTAAGAGAAAAAATCACATCTTTATGATTTTAAAGCCCAACTTATAGATTTCATAGTTTAAATAAAATCTTTTTTTGTTTGTATCCTAAAGATACTGTACTCCATCAATGTACAAACTCTACATATTTCATAGATATTCAAAAATTATGTTTAATTTTAGATTCGTTTTTAACTTAACTTGAAGTCAAACCGAAATCTTTTATATATAAAGTTAAAATTAATATTAATAATAATCGAATTTATTTAAAATTATTTTCTATCGATTCATTTAAAAATTAGTTATGGTAAAAAAGAAAGAAGATAAAAAAGAAAAAATCGGAAAGAGCCAATTTTTAAAAGATTTTGCTATTTTTTTTTTTTCTTAATACATATTTAATTTTTAAAACAAAAAAAAAAAGAATCGATAAAATTAACAAAATTTTTTAAGGTATTTAAAATATGAATTTTTAATTATGTATTTGGGATAAAGAAATTCGATCAAATTAAAAAATAAAAAAACAACAAAGAGGGGAACGAAACTAATATATATATGTATATGATTATAATATATATTATATGTACATATTTGAAAATTTATATAATTGATAAGAATAAAATCGATTATCTTTTTCAATTTGTATCGTTTTTTTTTTTATTCCTTTTCAACATTTTTTTTTTTTTATCCTATTTAAATACTGGAATTTTCAAATACATATTTAAAAAACAATTAATTTAAATTAGTATAATAATTGGTTATCTGTATAATTAAATTTATAATTATTTAAATATTTGAGAAAAAAAATACTGTTTCAAAAAGATATACTTATGGTTAGAAAGAAAAGAAATATATATATTATGTACATATAGTTAAAGCCGAAGTTGAATCAATTGTTTTTCGATTAATTGATTTTTAATTTAATTATATGGTATTGTATGTATACGGTTTAACAATGTATATAATAAATCATAATATTTTAATGTTTTGACTAATCGAAGATGAGTTTTGTTGTAAAAAAAGTGAAATTAATTTGAAATCGTCCATATTGAATTTAGGGAAAAAGTAAACAAATCACTGATATTTTCCATAATTTAATAATCGATTAATATTTTTTTTTTGTATGCTAATTAACTATTAAGAATTTCACATGCTACATAAACTCGATTTTTAAAAATTTATTATACGAAAATCGATTTAAATTTTATTATACGAAAATCGATAATTTGATTGATTTTAAATGACATTAAAAATGATAATTAAATGAATCGAATTTTAAACTTTTTAAATTAATTTAATTTTCTTTTTGTTTTTTTTTTAATATTCAAAATTGAAAACTAACATCTATAAAAAAAAAAAAAAAAAAATTTAGTTCTAAAGTGTTTTTGAAATTTAATCTAAAGTCAAAAACCTTAAATCGATAAGATAAATTTACAAAAGGGAAATTTGGAAATTAATATTAATCGATCAAAGTTGTCTTAACATTTTAATTATCCGGTTTAAAATTGATATAAAATAAAATCAATCCTTTTAATTTTTTTATATTCTTTTGTCATCATCAAAAGGAACTTATTTCGATATAACTACCCCTTACAAATTTTTAAATTTATGGTTTATGGTTTTATTTTTTACCCTTTTTATTCCCCTATATATTATTATATTCTTTTAATCATCTTCTAGTATTTAATCCCTGATTTTAAAATGTTTTTAAATGATGTTTTTCTACCTGTCATATAATATTTAGATAAGATACTTTTTAATATTGTAAAACCTTCTAATAAGACTATACATATATAGTAAATTAAAAAAAAAAGTTAAAAACAAGTGACAAAAATTTCAGGTGCGTATATTCGAAAATAAAAAATATTCCTTTCTGATTTGAAGGATTTTTGTTTACATTATCCCGAAAAATAATTAACAGGTAGAATTTAAAAAAAAAAAAATTTTGTTAGAGAAGTTTTCTTTTATAGTTTTTTTTAAATAAAAAAAAAATAATGTTAAATCAAAATTATGGTAAAAAAAATTTTTTTTTTTTAAATATTGCATAACACGCATTTTTTGAAAATATAAATTCAATATTTTGTTTAACGAGAAGGTGCGAATTTTGACATGTTCAGTTAGAATTTTGTGAAATAAAACGTTTGTCCTTTTCCCTTTTTAAGGTATAGACTTAAAAAATGTAATTTGAATGTGTTAAATAATAAATTTTTTATGTTTAAGGTTTATATAGTGATGTGTTTAAATCACCAAAGATTTGTAGAAAGTGGATTCGGATATAAAATTTTAAGTATGTATGTATTACCAAACTAAAAAAAAATTTTTTAATATTCTATATATCGGATATACTAAAGGGTCAGAATTAGCATGTTTAAAATGTGTTATAGTAATTAAATTACTAACAGTTTTATTTTGAGTAAAAGATTATTGTTGTTGTTTGGTAGGGGGATAGATAATTATCCTTACACGTATAGGCGCCGCAATCTTTCTACTCAATGAGATGCTCGTTTATCGTAGCGGCATATCAAAAAAGTAATACGCTTAAAGAATCGAACCTACCTTCACTTTGGAAAGATCTTTCTAGTAGTACTCTACTAAAAAACTTTTCCTTTGGGAGTGTAGGAATAGTTTTTGTGTGACGCTGCAGCATTGATAAAACGCATATAATGCCGCCTATACCACCTGTCCACAAGTACTACCCATTCTTTTGTTAGCTCTGCCTATTTCAGGTGAGCGTATTTGCCCTTAGCACCAGATAGATAGGCTGCACTGATTCCGATAAAGTGTCTGATTTTTGTTCTTTTTAGTTTCAGAACTTTTATTGCCTTTTTTCCGTCTGATACGCCGCAGAAAGCAATTATTGTATGTAAGGAATCTGACATAAGTTTTCTTTTGCCTTGAATTTCTCGCATTGCTTTATTACTTGCTTCACTATAAAGTGTGTTAGTCTTTATTAATTTTATATTCACACTATGTCTGACTGGGTGCAAAATTTGTCAATTTATCTGCGTTCTCATTCCACCAACTTATATTTAATTATATATGTATAGTTAGTTATCATAAAACAAATAGTTGCATGATGTAATATACAGTTTCTTTCTTCAGTTTATTGGTAGTGTATACTAGATGCCTAAATTGCGTACAAAAATTCAAATTAAGGCAGTTATTTTAACAAATTTTATAAGTTAATTTTGGTAAATAAAAAAACTAAGCTACTTATTACCGTTTGATAAATAAATCTATCAAATTATCTATCTATCTATTAATGTTAAAAATTTGATTAACGTTTATTGTTTAATTAAAAAAAAAACAAAAAAGTCACAACCTGTAATAAGTATAACAAAATCAAAAAAAACAAAAATTATAATAACATATGCTTAAATAATTGTTTTCGATTAATTAGACCACTTTGTGAACATTTTATTGAATTGATTTATTTGGGTTAAAATTATATAAAATATGGCATAGGTTCGATTACGTTTGACATTTTTAAGATATACTTATATACATTATAATACATAAAATATAAAAAAAAACTTTAGATATAACTACATTAAGAGAAGATCAAAAATCTTAAGATAGATATAACCTTCAACTATCAAATTTTTTTTTTTTTTTTAAATACATAGTTTTAATATTATTTTCCTTTAAAAAAAAAAAAAATTTTCAATTAATCTGACAAAGTAATAATTACATTTAGAAGTATTTTGATAATATTTCTACAACACATTATATTTAATATATTTATCTCTGTATATATAGTTAATAAAACATTTTTAGCTAATTATTTTGAATTATGAGTTCACAAAACATTAAAAAAAATAAAAAGTATATGTTTTTTTTTTTTGAATTAAAATTATGGATAATTGACAGGCCAAAAAAAAAAAAAAAAATAATTAAAAAATTAACAAAAAAAAAAAAAAAATAAAATAAGTAATAGTTTGTCAATTTCTTGATCAAATCAAATCAATCACAGTCATTTAAAAATTAATTTGTTGTAAATTTTAATTTTTAAGTATAGAAGATATAAAAATTAATGAAATAAAAAAAAAAAATAAATAAATAAAAATAGTAAATTTTAAAAACTTTTCAAATAAATAACTAAAATATAATGAAGTAACAATCAAAATACTATTAAAAAAAAAAAAATTGTTAAATTGCTAGTTTTTTTTTTTTTAATATTGTATTTTTAAGTGACGGAAGTTTATATTTTCACTACCTAATATATTTAAGTGTTCAGTATTTTATATTAGTGCTTATATGTATTTAATTACTAAAGAGTTATTTAAAGTTATTACAAGTTATTTTATTAGTTTTTAACCCTTTAAAATTAAAGGGTTAAACAATCTATACATTGTATTATCGCATATTTTGTGTTTTACAATTGATTGAGGATATATATATAAATATATATAAATATATATATATATACATACATATATTGATCGAATTACTTGATTCAGTATACATATAGCTGAAATGTTTAATATATTATGACAGTTCTCTTTTAATGTCTTTATAAATGTAACTGGAGGATGAGATAGTGTCAAAATTCATTGGTGTGAAGAGAAAACATATATTATGTAATAAAAATGAAAATGTCATTTTTGATGTATTGTCAATTTACATTTTTCAGTTATCAAATAATTTTTTTTTTTTTTTTTTGACATTTGTCATTTAATTTTGGGAAATCAGTTGTTTATTTGAATAATCAGATTATATTTAAAAAGATATGAATACCAATTTCTACTTGAATATTATACGAAACATTTTTTCCATAATATTTGTAACTTTTTTTTCTTATAGTAACTAATTTAAAATTTCTAAACCACAATAATATTATTTAATTTTTCAAATGAAAAAATGACAAATGACATTTAATATAAATGCATACATATATTAATTTCTTTTCAATATATTAAATGCTACCTCATTTATACACAGGAGTGCGTTTCGTTTCTTACTCAAAATATAGTTTATGAAAAATATAGTTTATAGTTTTTTATAAATTAATTAACTGCCACACTCAAATCCAGAGTTAATATTACTCTGACATTTCAAAACGACTAGAGTTAAATATGAATTTGAACTGTCAAAATTAGATGGGAACATTTATTAATCACATTACAAATAATGGAGTCTCAAAAAAAAAATTTTATTACATATTTATAAGAAAAAATTGATCACAAATTTACAATTGTTTCAATATATAAGTTTATAGATATATAGAGTAACATAGAGTAACTTTAACTGTCATAGAGAGTAACTTTAACTTTAACTGTCATAGAGTAACTTTAACACCCTGAGAGTAAGAAACGAAACGCATCTAGATGTCAGTTTAATAGTTTTTTAATATGTACATTAAAAAAGTAAAAAAAAAAGGTTTATAATAGCTTTTTAGCAAATTACATAGTTCTTTAGTTTCATTATCGAATATTTATTTATTTCTTTTTTAAACGTTGGGTTGTTTCAAGTTAAAAGTACTAAATTGAGTGAAGCGACAAAATGTTAATTTATAATAAAAAGTAAAATTTTAATGAAATGAAATTATTTAATTTATTTATATGCTTCGTTGCGTATAAATTTCATTTATACTATATATACATATATATATTATATTGATTATAATATATAAAGTACATAATAATACATATATATTTATGTATTATTATATGTACTTTATATATTAACCAACCAATAATACTTTAAAATTTAATATTTTGTATATAAAGCAAAAAAAAAAATTTTTTTTTTTATAATAAATAAATATTGCAAATTAAATTTTTAGTAATAGTGATAATTTCTTTGTCCTTCACCCTAAACAATATTTTAATTTGTAACATACATGCCTACAGTTATTTATTTTTAAACTCATCATTATATATATAATATATTAACACGTATTCATATAATATAAATACATACTTACATATATATACATATATATATGTACATAATAATTATTTTACAAAAGAAAAAAAAAAATTATCATTAATTGTATATATATTATTATATTATATATATATATACAATGTGTGTATATACAGTGACGATCAAAAATATTGTTATATAATTACATAATATTAAAAAAAAATTCAAAACTTATATTAAATTTAAATTTTCTTTTAAAATCTCTTAACAGAATTTTAATGCTCACAAAGTAATTAATTTTATATCAATAATTGTATGAATACAACGTTTTATTTTGAATAATTTTTATTTAAAAAAAAAAAAAAAAATTCTAAGCACGTTTCAGATTAATTTCATGTAAAAAAAAAAAAAAAAAAAAAATTAATCATGTAAACATATAAATCCTAATTATTAAAGAAATTTTTTCATATTTTTTGAGACTTTAAAATTTTTGTAGAATTTATTAATAAAAAAAAAAAAATTTTCTTCAACATTGTTTCAATAGGGTTTCGACTTTAAAAAGAAAACAAAATTTAAAGCAATAAAAATACCAACAAGTAAATTAAAAAAAAAAAAATATAATTAATTTTTTTTTTTTGTTTTTATTTTTGTAATTAATTTTAAAAGAACCCATCTTCTTTCTTTTAATATAATTATCAATTTAATTAAATATAATAAAACAAAATAATTTGCATTTTATATAACCCTTTACCATTATATTAATAATTTTTAGCACATTTTAAAAAAAATGTTGAAAAAATGTGCCTATTATATTTTCGCTCCGTCTGTCTGTTTGTGTGTTTACAAAAGTTATACACCGTTTAAAATAGAGCAATGAAATTTTAACTATACGGATAGATATCGCAAAAAAAATTGATTCTATGAAACAACTTTTTCTATGTAGCCCCACCCATTATAGAGGTACAATCCACCAAAGTTAAAAAAAAAACCTTATATTTAAATAATTGTTATAACATAAGTTCTATCACAAGGTATATACATAAAACGTCAAATGATAGCTGCTTCAGTTTTCATATGCTTATTAGTTTTATAAATGTGCATATAAAAAATTTGCCATATGGTATTTTAATTTACCGTTATGTATTTTTTTGGCAGTTTTTGCAAAATTCTTGACCACTTCTATCTTCTAAACCGTTAAAGAACGAAATTTTGAGACGATTTAAATCATTGAAAATAAGTATAAGTCATTTCAGAAAATATTTTCGGGTCGGGCCGTTTTTTAGAAGCTGTAAAGAGGTAAAAATTGAAAATTAAACACCTGTAAATAGAGCACCGGTCCAAACATTTTTTAAATAGAATACAAAAATTAAAACTTCAACATATTTTAATTTTTGTTAACAACTTTTCTTAACAATATACGGTTACTTAAAAATTGACGGAAGTGTGACTTGATTTTTCCCAATGTTTTCTAGCAAATTTTTGTCATCCGAAACTTATTATAGAATATTTTTTTAATTTTGGATATATGCTTTTTTGAAAATCCTTCGTTTCTTCATTATTTGTTTTACTTTAAAGCTAAGTCATCTTTTTTATAAAGTATTCAAAAAAAAAAAAAAAAAATGAAGGGGAGCTTTTATTAAATTTTGTTAACAATTTAGTAATAAAATTACTTATATTGTTATAATTTTTTTTACTGTTGATAAATGCAATTTTTTTATGTAATGTTTTAAGTGCACACATATCCATACATATATATTTATGAAGGTATACATATTTAACAAAAAATTAATATTATGAAATTACTTATGGGTATAATTTTAATGTTTCATATTAAGATATGAGTTGTTCACAGCTTTTTTTTTTTAAATAATTATGACAAATATACTTAAAAGTTAAAGTATAGTTTGTAAATACATATATATATATATATATATACATATATATATAATTGTAATTGTATGTTGTGTGTGAATTTTTTATCCATAATTTTAGATAATTTGACAATTAATTTTTTATTTAATGATAATTTATAGTTAATATATAGTTATTCATAATATATATACATATATGTATATATATTTTTCTTAAAAAAAAAAAACAATTATAATTAATGTCTATTTGTTAATGCTTAAATAAAAAATAAAACTTATGTAAAATATATTTTTATCTCAAAGTTTTTAACTTATTGTACACGTAGTCTTATTTTACACTAAGTTTTAATATTATTTATAGATATATGTATTACATTTACCTATATATAGATTGGTAAACTTTGAAAAAAAAATTGCAGATACTTGTGAGTAAACAGGTGATTTTGCATAGTTTAGTTTCTTCTGGATATATTGCCGTTAAAAAAAAAGAAATTTCGTGCTATTTTTGACTTGTCAAATGAAATGGTTATAAATAAAATAATAGTGATTGATTACTGAAAAATTTTTACAATAACTGTCATTATAATTTTTAACAATAAAAACAATATTTAAAAATTATTATTCTTATTTTAATTCTGATGTGTAAATAGATGTTTTAATACATATACAAAAAATGTAAAAATGTCTCTTTTCAATTATTTTTCCAAAAATAAAATTTGTGGATTTACAACATTAAATATGAAAGAAATGAAAGATGTTGATTTAGAAAAATGAAAGAATTGAATTTACAACATTAACTATTAAATAAATTATAGACAAACACAAGCTTTTCAAGAAGGATAGGATAAGAGAAAATTAAAAACCATATATTTTTTGTTTTTAGATAGTATTAATAACTATCTATATAGATTTAGATCTATTTAGATATAATTAACAACAATTAAAATAAATATGTACTATAAATATACAAATAAAAATTTACCAAACAAAATAATTTTATATTTTTATTGATAATATGTATAAGAAATTTTAAAAGAATCTGTTCTATATATTTTTATTGTTCAAGTGATTGTACAAAATTGTACAAAATAAAAATGTCGGATTTTATTTTAGACTAAAACATATTAAGTTAATTTTTGCCTTAAAATGGTAAATGAATACAACACATTAAAGAAAAAGAGAAACTGCCCATCTATACTCTAATTAATCTATAATATTATTAGTATAATCTGGCAGGAAGGACTACTTTAAGACAAAAAAAATAATTGATTAAAATACATATATGTGAGTAAGGAAAATTATAATTAAAATTGAAGAATTAAAATTAAAATAGTGTGTAAAGTTAATTTATTCTAATAGCTTTCTATTGTATACTCCAAAAAGAAATTTCGGAGTTCAGTGAGTATAGAGTTTCAATTAATCAGGAATTAAATATATCATCGTATGGCGATAACTTCTAAATAAATACATTTGATTATTTTTTATTGATTACCCCTATATACCTACATTTATTTTTTTTAATGATTCATCTCGTATTACGATTTTTTTTTTTTTTGAAAAATTCTTTAAGCATTAATAGTTTAAGAGAATTTTAATACATATATATATAAAAGAAAACAAATTAAATTTGAATAATACTATAAATTTGCGGTTTTTTTTTTTTAATTTTTTTTTGAATAATCATCAGTTAAAAAAAAAAAACATAATATAATATTTGATTATAACTTCAATATATTTGACACTTTTTATTCTAAATATTTATTTTCTTTTTATAGAATAAAAATTTCGTTGAAATAATAACCCCATGCTAAGAAGGTGCAATTTTAAACGAAAATCTTTACTAAAAAAAAAAAAACATAAAGAATTATTTTTTTATCGCCAAAGAAAAAATTTTTAAAAAGTTATTTTTCATTAAAACTTGAGAAAAGTTTAAAAAAGAAAAATAGGAAAAGATTTACATTCAAAAATATATACGTATGATGTATAAATATATGGAAATTAAATTTATAATTTTTTTTTTTAAAACTGATATACCTACCTATTATAAAAAATACATTTTATTTTTTTTTTTCCACTATATAAAATTTATAACTAAAGAATGTTAGTATGTACATATATTTAAAAGAAATGTATGTATATAGATATATATGTCTAACTTATTTTATATGACGACCTTGTCGAATTTGCATTATAAAAACTATACAAACAATAAAAAAATAAAAATATTAAATAAAATAAAAATTATTGTCAATAACTGCCCTCTATACATAATTTATAACATCTTTCTTTGATTCTTTTCTTTTATTAGAACGATCTATACATAAGTATATTACATACATATGGAATAGGATGGATATATAAATTTTCTTTTATTTGTAAAAAAAAAAAAAACAAAAAAATATAGTTCAATTTAAATTTAATAGACAAGATCAGAATTCAAAAATTATATAAAAATTTGAAATAAATAACGTAATCATTCTTAATATTGTCCTATATTTAACATCGAAATTATTTTTATTAACACATTTACAATTAATTGAAATTATGTATATATATATATCTATTATAAGAAGTAGTTACACTATTTTTTACTAATACTAATGTATTTTTCTACAACAAAAATTTGTAAATACAAAACTGGATACTATTTGTCTCAAATCCACTGTGTATAGGACAAAGGGGCATACGAAAAAAAAACAATACTATATATTTTTATAATGCAATTTTAAAGGCCACCCAAATGAATTTGTTTATAATTGAGTACTGTAATTTATTAGTTACAGGGATAACCGAAATTGAAATGTTTGTTATTAAATAAAGGCCACTCTTAATGAATATCCAGTTTACTTGAATTTTAGTATATTTCAATTTCAAATTGTTTTGTTTTTTAATTTTCTGGAAAAAGACCTCTATGGAAAATTCTTATTATTATTCTATATTTTTGTACACGTATATTGTAGCTATCAAAAAAAAATTTTTAATCACGTGGTAAGTGGAAATACTTTTATAATAATATAATATAATATATTTTGATTGAAATATTTCAAAGTTTACAAAAAGCCATTGTCTATCTATACCTTAGTTTATTTGCAACGTAAAAATTATTTTTTTTTTATTTTAATACATAATCAGAATGTAAAGAACTTTTTTATTTAAATTGAAAAAATAACAAATTTTAAACGATTTCATTTATAAACTTTGACGTCAAAGTATGTGATCAAATTAAGAAAAATGATTTGAAATCATTATTTAAAGTGTGATGTCTATACATCTGGCTTTTATTGAAGTCATGTCCAGTGCTGTGTTAAAAGAAAAATTCAAAAACTTTCAGATATTTTTTTTTATACAAAATAAAGTCAAAATATTATAAGGTTTTTTTTTTATGAAAACGGTCAATATTATGAACAATTACCATATATAGGTATAATTTTTCTTTTTTTTTTTTTTATTATTTTTATTTATTTTAATTCAATTTCAATAATAATTTTATCAAAAAAATATATGTATATATGTATACATATTATACATAATATAATACATAAAAATGAGAATAAAATAAATAAATATATATTAATACAAAATAAAGAAAAAAAAAAAAAAAAGACGGTTTATTTCAATAGATCAATAAATTTTAGTCTTTCAATTTATCTTTTTAATATACACAATTTATTTTTTTATTTTTATACATATTTACAAGTGTAAGTATTAGTGTATAAATTAAATTTTGACCTGAATTATGAATAATAAATTTACGTATATAATAAATAAATACATATATTTGGATATATATATATATAAACAAAAAAGAATAAAAATCGGCACGAGATTCAGTCATTTGGAAAAATTTAATAAAAATATTTGTAAAGAATTTTTTATTTCAAATTTGAATAAATACTTTATTTCTTCTTATCATTTTCTAGAAATGTACATTACCTATATGATATCTATATAAGGATGAGTGATAAACTTTTATTTATATCATATAAGTATGTATAATATGTATGCATATATTTCATAGGCTAATCTTTTAAATTGTATGTATGTATGTGTATATTTAATTTTTCTTTTTAATTTTAATTCTGTTATAGTTACATATTGACAAATTTGTTTTTGAATTTCCAAAGAAAGTATGTAGTATGTACATTATATAATATATACTTTGAATATCACATATATTAGTATCCATATCATTATGTTGAAATTAATATAAAATAAAAAAAAAAATTAAATTTGCAATTGCGAACACTGTTTTGAACGTGTGGCAAATTTTAATTTTAATACAAAAAATTAAATAATTTTTTTCTTGAATTTAAAAAACTTACAAAATTTTTATTGGCTTTTAAATTGTTTCAATTTTGATTTAATTTAAGTAAGAGAATTTAATTCGAAAAAAAATCAGCTATCTCCACCACAGGACCGACCGCCACTACACAAAAAGTGCAATGCCAAAATTTATAGATTTTTTACATAATAATTTATATCAAAGCAAAATAACTTCTAATAATTTAATAACATTTTGTTTTATTCAATAAAAATAATTATATGCAATGAAATCGTAAAAATATATGTACATTCATTCATACATCCATTTATTATTATTATTATTATTGTAATGTAGATACATGATTTTTTTTTCATTCAAAAAATAATATTAAAAGTAAAAAATAATAAAAACTGTAAACAAATACAAAAGAAACATAAGATTAATATTAAATCTGCTAACAAAAATTTTACCGTTTTAATTTTATGTCATCAACAAATGAATAAATATTGGCATAGATATAAGTACATACATATTATGTATGTATAAAATTTTTTAGAGATATAAAAAAAAAACAAAAAAAAATTGTTCATATAAATTCATATGGAGAGAAATTTGGACTTAGAAAAAAAATTAAATAAAAGTTAAAGTTAGTCGGATCAAAAAATGTTTTATGGCAAAGTTGTTCCTCTTTACTTGTGTAACAACTTTTTCTTAATAATTTTTCTCACAAAATTTTTCTGTTACGAAATATTCGTAAAAAACTTAAAAAGTACACTAGTAAACTACCACTTGCGGTTGTCCGATTTGCTCCAAAAGCTTATCAATCCGAGATATTTACGTCAAAACCTTAAATATGAAACTTCAAAAAATTCCGCTCAGTCGTTTAAGCTGTACACGTGCCCACAGACATACCCACAGACATACCCAAAGACATACCCACACACACGCACAGACGGACATCATGCTGAAAATTTTTTTACAGCCTTCTCCACACCGGAGTAGTGCATTTTTGCGAAAATCTCGGGTACAAATTTTTAGTATGAAAACAATACCTACCTTATACATTAATGTATGCGGTCGGTAAAAAGACATACATATGTAATACGTATTAAGATTTACTGTTATTTTTATTTTTAATGGAGAAAATTTCGAGACGTAATGCACTATAATAATAGGATGTGCTTAGAATAATATATGTATTATTAATTTTACACAGTTGTATTAATTTATTTAGATATTATGATTTAACCGGGTTTTGAACCAAAGACATACCTTTTTATTGAAAGATCGTCTACTTAAGTACTGCCGCGTGGTCAGACAAGAGTACATATTATTAATCGAGAAGTTTATGTATTTGAGTATAGATAGGTATAATCTTTAAATTAAAAAAAAACATCAATTAAAATACATCAATAAAAAAATATCATTGTAAAATTTCTAGAATTTTAATTGCATTTAGAAAATTTGTTCTGAACTCATATTTTTTTTATGGAAATTTGAACACAATTAATTTTCAAAAAAAATTTAAACATTCTTTCTCAAAAAAGAAATTGATTTAACTTTAACTTTTTTTAATTCAGCAGAATTTTTTTTTTGCTGTCATTTTTAATTTTTTTCATATTTTCTCACTTAAAAAAAAATTTATTATAAGACAGAAAGAGCAAAGTAATATTTTTTCTGTCAAAATTTTTATTTTTGTTAGGAATAAAATTTTCTGAAGCAGTGTGTAACATATTTTTAGAATGAACAGCAAATTATTATTTTTAAATCAAAGATTAAAATAGATGTATAATTTTTTAAATAGTTTTATAATTTTTATATTGCATATTCGAATGAATAATGAAATAATTATTTAATAAACAAAAAAAAATTGGCGCCAATATTTTTTTTTTTAATCCTTAATGGCCTGTAATCTAAATTCGGAGTCTTAGTGTCATAAATAGAATTATTAAATTTTCTTTTTTTTTTGTTTTGAAAATTTTCTGCAGCTGTCAATATAATAAATGTAATATAAGTTAGATTTTATGATTAAAAACTATTAATTTCCTTGACAAACTGAGGGGTAATTTACACTTACCTTCCTCTCTTACTTTCAACAATAAAATTCATAACCTACATAGGCTACATACAATTAAATGGTGACTTAAATTTTTTTTTTAAATATCCCATTTTATGTATCACCATAATTTTCATCTTAAAGTACGGTATAAATTATCAGTTCAGTTGTCAGTTTGATAATGCAGTGCAACTAATGAATACCAAAATTTTTTGCTATTTTAATGAAAAGTGACAGTTCTATAAGTATATACATTATCAGTTCAGTCACAAAACTGTTGGCTGAACTAACTATTGAACTGATGATGTATATACCCTACTTAATTCATACTTAATTCAATGTACAAATTACGACTATTAATGATTTCGAAATTTTACGACAGTTGTCAGAACTTTTTTCGCCAGCCTTAATATACATATATATATATATATATATATATAAATAAGAGTGCCAATCCCGCGACGTATTCGGTATTATTCGTTGACAGCAAAATAAAATAAATTCAAATTAGGTATACCACGGCGAATTTTCTTTTTGACATGTCATTGAGTTTGAAATATATAGTATTAAAGAAATATAAGATAAAGAATAAGTATATAAAAGTATAAGTATATAAAGTGTAAGTAAAGGAAATAAATAATCACGAAAAGAATCTTATAAAATTAAAATTAAAAAAAAAAAAAACATTTGAAAAAAACAAATATTGCAATGATTGGAACCATTTTTCCAATTTTTAAAATTTTCTTCATTTTTAATTTTGATTTTCTTAGTTATCATTTTCTTTCTACAGCTGTTTTCGTCAGGTGCCGTGGCTATTATTCTATTTCATTGGAGAAATTGGTCGACCGATTTGATCGAAAGCGGAATTTCGATATATAATACTGGTTTTAACATAAAATTTAAAAATGAAATTAATTAATTATGTATGTCAAAGTCTCAATATCATATTATATGTTTTAGTCTCAATCGGGTTAATTATAGCTATAAATAAATAAAGTAAATTTTTATCCCTATTGAATATTTAATATACGTACATAAAAATTTGACTATTAAAACGGGGATATTTTTTTTTTATTAATAATTTAGAAGAAGCTTAAAAATAAAATATATTAATTATATATATTTTTTTTTTTGTTTTGTCCAAAAAAAAATTAATTTCTATACTTTATCAATTTTTAAAATAATAAATTAATATTTTTCTTTGTATATTATAATATATGTACATGTATATATATATATATATGTAAAATATATTAGAATAATTTATGCAAGACTATAAAAAATGACTTTTTTCTACTTTCGCATATTTAATTTGATTTAAAATTTATATTTGTTTAAAGTCAAAGAACACTTTTAGAACGAGATTATCTACTAAAAAGAAAAAAATTTAGAATTAATAAAAAAAAAAAAAAAATTAAATGAAAATGGCTAAATTTATGGAGATTTCTTTTTTAAGATTATTATCATTATTTTTCTGTTATTTTTGGTTGTTTATTAATACAAAATAAAACAAGAAAAAAAAGAAAAATTGATCATCTTTTGGTAGTTAATAGTTTTTTTTTTTAATTTTTTGAATACAAATTTTAAATTTTTGTGTTTGACCTTGAAACCACCCTCATTTCATTTCATTAAAACAAAAAAAAAAAAAACTATTTTAATGTAATTTTTATTTATATACATATATATATAAAAATTTATATATGTATATGTATTTAGATTTTTAAGTTACTCTGAAAAAAATTTATTATTTATAAAAAAAAAAAACAAAACGAAAAATAAATAATAAAATCTGTAATAATGGTTATTGTTGTTTTTTTTTTTTCTTCAAAATACGGTGCTTTGAACTTTTAATTAATTAATAGTGACTACTGCTTATGCAAATTTCATATTTTTTTTTTTTTCTGATAGTTTCGTCAAAAACTTGAAACTGTTATATTAATAATATGTTACCTAGTTGCCTCATTTTGCAAATTTAATATAGGTACATATATATGTACATGTGCATTTATGCACTTACATATGTATGCATATTATAAAATACGTCTTGCTTATATTTTCTTAAAATAAATTGAATTTCTTTGTAAGTCAGTTTTCTAGATGGAAATGTAACTATATTCAATTTCTTGATTTCTATTTCATTCCATTCACATACATACTTAAAAACCTAACCTATAATAAGTCAATTTCGAAGGTAGGTATGTATGTAAATTTATCAGTGCATTTCAAAGTCAAAAATAAAATTTTATCAAAAGATTATAAAAATATTTTAATAGCTTTTCTATTAAAATCTGCTTTTAATTTTTTATCTTGAAAATTAAAAATTTATTATTTATATACATATGTCATAAAAAAAAAAACAAGAAAAAAAAAAAAGAAATTCAAACAGGAATTTTTATATTATATTATTAATGTTATTATTATTTTCGAATTTAAAATTTGACATTACATAATAATAAACGTTGATTCTTTTTTAAAGGGGTGGATATTCAGTTAAATTCTTAAAAAAAAAAATAAAAAAAAAAAACAATAAAAAAAATAATAATTAATTAAATGTAATTAAGAAATGTCAAATAAACCGGTTTCATTATTGACTTTCAAAATGACAAATACAAATTCATGTAAGCAAATTATATACACAAGTATATATGTATGTAGGTATGCATATAAAAAAAACAAAAAAAATACTTAAATATTTAATTAACCAATAAATTGAATAAATTTTGAAAAAAGAAAAAAAAAGAATAAAAGCTGTATTTATAAATATAAATGAAGAATTTTTACTGTTATAACGGTATATGTATAATATTTATTTACTGCGAGAATTAAGGATATTTTTGGATTAAGTATTTGTTTTGTCTGTTTGCAATAAACTTAGAAAATATTATAAAAAAAAAAATGGTAATTTTTTTTTTGAATAAATTAAAAAAAAAAATAAAAAAAAAAAGATTTAATTTACGTAAATGGAAGAAAGGTTCTATAATACATTGTGATATTTTATATATATTATGAATGTAAGAATATTTTTTTTTTAAATACACATGTATATAATTAAAGTTTGTAATTTCGAAATTAAAGTTTAATGCCATTTAAAAATTTTACTCCAAAAAAAACTGCAATACTTAAACAATAATTCCTCACATCATCAAAATAATTTTAATTTAATTTTTAGTTAAAATTTTACTCCCTCCCTTTATCACTATTTATATTAGATAAAAAAAAAAAACGGTAGATATAAGATTAAAGTCCTTTTTCACCTTTTTCACAGTAATTGACAACGATGATCCAATGAAAAAAATAATAGTTAAAGGCGTTATATATACGAGTATATATAAATACGAGTATATATAAGTTGGGAGTATATATAATAGTTATATATATTCCCAAATTTATCGAGTGGTTTAAGAAAATTTTCATTTAAGTTCCAGTATAAATTTGAACAAAAATTATTATTTTATTCTTTAAAAGTTCTAACAATAACCAAATTAGGTATATAGGCACAATTCGATTATATTTGGATTCTTTATCTACAAAATTATAGCTTTTAATTCGTAAAACACCATTAACCAACCATTGACGTCAAAAATAAAAACAATCATAAAAAACAAAAAAAAAAAAAATACTGATAAAACTTATTATAATAAAAAAACATAAAAATATGTAATTTTTGAATGAATATTCAATTAGATTTATAAAATTTTTAATTTAAAATAAAAAAAAAAATAAAAAAAGCATTTATTATTATATCATAACTTACTCAATTTATTTTATTTTGTTTATTTTTTTTTTTTTAAGTCCAAAAGAAAATAAACAAAAATGAAATTAAATAATTTGAATTGATTATAAATTAAAGAGTAAAAACATGAAGAGGGATGACTCACCTGAAAGAAAAAAAAAATAAAAAATAAAATTAATAAAAATTTAATTAAATTTAGTTGTTTTATTGTTTTTTTTTTTTTTTTTTGTGTTTTGTTCTTAGTAAATATACAAAAAACTTATAAAATTTTATTATTTCCGAAAAAAAAAACAAAGTTATTATCAAATTTAAATTTTCTGTTATCATAAAAAAGTTTTTTTTTTTTTTTATATCTTAATTAAAAGTTATCTTAATAGTTTTATATAAAATTGTTAATAAAATTATTCTTTAATGATAAGAAATCAATCAAACTTTTTATTAGGCTCGTTTTTGATATTTATATAAATCAAGAAATTCAATATACCAACATATGTATGTGTAACACCTTTCAGTCCAATAGATTTTTTTTTATTAGAAAAAATTATCAAACATGACAAAAAAATTCAATTAAATCAAAGAAATTGCCCACATTCGAGAAGAAAAGGGTCACACCACAGATTTTATTTTCAAAATTTTTATTTTATTAAAAAACTTTCTAAATCTAAATCAAAGATATTAAATCATGTCAAATGCAATTTGAATCAATTAGGAAGTTAAATGTTAACACTGAAATAATGTCATTGTTTTGTTAAAAGTACCAATACTTATGTATTAATGGTAAAAAATATAGGTAAAGATAACATGGTTAGAAAATATAAGCAAATGATTTAGTATGTCTTTAACTAAATTAATCAAGGCAGCATGTTCTAGGATTAAAGTAAAATTGATGACAGCCAAATTTCAAAGTGAAGTGGAACGGGAACCTCAAGAAGAAGACGTATTAATAAAACAAGCAACAAATGACCCCGAATTTTATTTTTTTTTTTAGCAAATTTTGTAAAATAATTCTACCATATGAACATGATTCGTATCAGCTGAAAATGGTTTAATAATATGTTAATTTTTTTTCTATTTTCAATATTAAGATTAAAAAATAACTTCTACGACTATATACTAACATAATTGAAATAATTTACGATGGTTTGGAATGGGTTAATAATGGTCAATATTTTCTATTTCTCTTTCTTTCTAAACTAATTTAAATTCTTTGTCATGTTACTACAAAAAAAAAAAAAAAAGAAAAACATTGATAGAATTTACAATGGCAATAAAAAAAATATATGTATACGTATGCATATATTTAATACAAACATCAAATTTAAAATTATACATACATATATTCAATTCTTAAGATATCTTAAATTGAAATTAAAATAATCAGAAAAACAAAAATTAAGAATCGCACATTTTCAATTCATTCTACATAAAAAAAAAAAATAAAAAAAAATTAAAGTGAAACATTATGCGAATGAAATAATAAATAAGAATTAGATACAAAAAAAAAAAAAAAAAAAACATTTAAAATACATGTATGACATGCACATAAACACATCTGTAATTCATACTTAGTACACATATGTTGAAAGTAATAAAACACCAAAAAAAAAAAAAAAAAAACCATTTCACATAAACAAAAAAGCAAAAATTATAACAAATCATGAAGAAAATTAAATGCCGCAATACAATAAGACAAGAATACAACAACAATTTAATCAACATCATTATTTACAATTCATCATACTTCAATCATACACATGTTGCTAATAAATGTTTGTATATAAGTTTTTTTTTTTAAATAATTTCATTGTTGCTTTATTTATAAGAGAGCAGACGACGGGTGGAAATGAGGGGGCTTTTATTATGATTTAATTCAATAATGACATAGTGAAATAAAGAAGTGGAGGGGGGGGGGGGATATAATGATTTTTTTGGTTAAACTGCCTGCCTGCCTGTCTGTCATAATGATGAGTGAACACCACCGCACACAAACATTTTTTTTTTCATTTTTCTTTTTGGAAATTTGCCTTTAATTTGTTGTTTTATTACAATCGTGTGTACTGTGTAGAAATGTGGAGAAAAAATAAAAAAAAAAAACAAAAATAAAAACAAACAAAACGATTGGTACAAACAAAATATCATATTTGTTTTCCTTTTCTTATATTAAAGATTTCATTCAATATTTTTTTTTTCTCTTTTCTTCTGCAGTTTTTGTTTTTGTTTTTTTTTTTTGTATGTAATTTTAGGAAGAATTTTTCTTTGACAGGAATCGTATGTGTTATATTCGTATATACATTCATATAATAAACGATAAAAAAAAAAAAAAACAAAAATCGCTAATGAATACAGAATCGCGATTTTATATTATATTTATATACACAATAAAAAATAAAATAAATATGAAATGTTAGTAAAAGTATGTGATAAATATGCATTTCGAAAGATCTTTAAAATATAAAAAAAGAAAAAACAAATTTAATTCTTTTTGATTTTAAAGTACAAGTTGTTTAAAAATTAAACAAAAATAATTATTACAATAAAACTTTTTTTTAATTGAAATACACTTGGAACCGAAAAATAAAAATATAGTGCAGTTACAAAGAGTAATCCAATATACAAAAAACAAAACTGTGCGTGTAACTCTATAAATACACATAATTTATAAGAAGTTGGGAAGGGAAGTATAATTGTAATAGACGGCATTTCGTATATCCTCACTTTTATTCTGTCCCTGATTATAGTTAGCGCAACAACTCTCACCTACCACAATGTAATTAGCTTCATTGTAAGAGGATCAATTATTGAGACACTATAATTTCCTAATCTAAACATCTCGAGAGGAATATGTCTAATTAATGAAGAAACACACTAGAATAAAACTATCATTAAAAGCACCTATTATTGGCGTAATATGAACTTTTAATTATTTAATTAAAATTAAAAAAAAATTTAAATTCTATACGATAGCATTTAGAACACTCTGTTATAAAAATAATATAAATATTTAGAAAGAAAAAAAAAAAAACAGAAAAGAAATTGTTATTTTAACAGCATAAAACATATATTTAGATCGTAAGTAATGATAAAATTTTCCAGAAAAAGAATTAAAATAACAACCAGAATAATAAAACTGAAAAAATTGTTTCAAGTAATAAAAAATAAAATTAAATTTTTTTATACAACATTAAAAAAAAGGAATATTTTCTCTTTTCTGTTTTTTTTTTTTTTTCTATCTTTTTCATTTTCAAAACGAATATCAAAATTTATGTGTTTTATGAAAAAAACAAAAAAAAAAATAAAAATAAAAGAAATTTAAAAAAAAATTTTTATATTAAAATTGTAAAATAAAATAAAAAAAAAAAAAAAAAACTAATAAAACTAAAGAAAATTTATTACAGTCAGGGATGTGAACTAAAAATTTCAGTAGATTTTTTTTTATTTTATTGACAAAAAAAAAAGAGATCAAATGTCGCTATATGTTGGACATCGTGACTGAATTAATTTAATTAGGGGTTGATATTAATAACAACTAATATTTTTTCAAATGTTTTTGTTGGTGTACATACATACTCGTATATTATATGAAGATACATAATATAATATATATGTATGTATATTATTTTGTCCAAAATGATCTGTCCACAGATAATTATATCACAAAATTAAAAATGTACAATTTAAAATAATAAAGGATTTATGTTCTATAGGACCAACCACTGATAGTTTTTAAATGTTATTTAAATAATTAAGATTTGAATTTCTACAAAAGTTAAAATGCCCTGATTTTGTAACTAACTCAAAAATCATTCCTGATTCGTATTATATATGTATATATACATTTATGTACATATTCTAGGAAAATCGTATAACCTTGATTTTCTACATGATCTCTATAAATAACGTTTTTTTTATTATTTGACTACTAAAGACTTAAAACAATAAAATTAATGCCCCCAAACTCCAAAACTAAGCTTTTTAATTTTCTAGATTTTTTTTTTTTTGATTTTTTTTTGTTTTAAAATTAATTTTTTTCAATCTGACCAATGGTGCAGTGCGTAAGTCACCGGTCTTTCAGGTTAAAGGTCTCGGGTTCAAACGTCAGTCACATCAAAAATAATATTTAAAATATAATAAAATAATGTAAACAAAATATTAAATATAATTATAATTGAATATTTGTACCACATGTACCCAAAGGATCCTAAGGCAAAAGGATCCTATAAAAATATTGGCAGTTATTTATATCTGGACGATATATATAAAAAAAAAAAAATTGTTTCATGGTTTGAAATTTTGTAAGTGTGGAATTATTTTTTTTTTTTTTTGGAATTATGACACCAATATACACCATCCCAAATATAATATGTATGATGGTATGTATGTCAGTAAAAATAATTATAAATATTAAATTTAGAAAGTCCTCCCTCCTCATGCAACAAATCCACATAAAATATATAATTAATTATCAAAATATTAAAAAAAGATTTGATTATTAACTATATATTATGTACTTATGTAGGTATATCATAAGTATTTAATCTAAATAAAACATTTTTTTTTTTTTATTTATTAAATATTTTGGCGCATTTTTAAAGAAAAGGCGCCACAGCCACAATTTAAAGTTTTATTACTTTATCAAAAAATAAAAATTCTATACTATTTTATTTCCCTTCTTTTTTTCCTTTTATTTTTTTTATTGTTATTGTTATTTTTTTTTTTTTTTTACATAGTTTAAACTTTTAAAGACTTCCATTTTATTATTGTTATAATATTTACAAAAAAATTTTATGTATATATTTTTTAATATTAAAATTTATAATTTAATGTTTGTATGCTTTAAAAGTTCAATAATATGTATGTACATATGCTTAGGCTACAATATTGAAATATATATTTATAAATTGGACTTAAATGAATACACTATTGATAAGGAATACAAAAAAAAAAAAAAAAAAAAATTTACTAATACAAAAGAGCAAAAAATATGATAAAGATATGCGCCCCATTATTAAAATTATAATTATTTTTTTTTTGTTTTTTTTTTTTTTTTTTCGTAATCAGTGGCGTTACGTCGTTATATAAACTTAAGTATTTGTATACATATACATATATTATATAAAATATATTATTTATATGTTTTACTATAATATATATATATGTACATTACATACATATAAATATTTTTTTTTTTTAATTATTGCCAAAATTATTTGAATATATTCATTTATTAATTTTATAAATACATATTTTTATATGTATAATTTATATATATATATTATATATACGTATATTTTATATAAGTAAATTTAATTGTATTATACTTGAAATTAAAGTTCACTCTTATCAAATTAATGGTCCAAACGAACAGAAATTTTTACAAGTAAAAATTTTTTTTTTATGAAAAAAAGAATTTAAGAAAGATAATTTTTTTTTTTGATTTTAGATTTCAAAACGAAAAAAAAATTATGTTTCTTTAATAAATAAATAAATAAATTTAAAAATTAAAATAATTGTTTGAAAATTCTAAGGTCATTTTAAAAGGTGACGAAATAATGAAATTCATTGAAAGAGATTAAAAATTGTTCGTACTAGATGACATCCAAAGATGATTTAAAAAAAAAAAAAAAAAAAAAAAAGACAAATGAATGAATGAATAAATGACTGAATGAATAACAAAAAAAAAAAATTGATTTTAAGTAAATTTCGAAATTGTTATCAAAAAAAAAAAATTCTAAAAATTTAATAATGATAATTTTATATGTGCAATTTTTATTATTATCTATATGTTATAAGTACATATTACGTTTTAAATAAAAATTTTATTTTAGTATTTTTTTTCTTTGTTAATTAATTAGTTTTTAGATTTGATTAAATTTTGATTGAAATAAATAATTAAGTACATATATAATATAATCAAAAAAAAAATTAAATAGTAGACTGATTAAAAGTTTTTTTTATAAGATTACTATACTAAGAGTAGTGGATTATCATTTTAAATAAGAATAGATTGGATTAATTAAAAAATTATATAAAATTTTCATTAATTTTGAAATTAAATTATATACTGAATGTAATTTTTTTTTTTTTTATGATAATTTTTAGTTCACAGTATGGTCAGTTTATTTAATAAAAAAAAAAAAGTCATTCGAACTACCTGAAGAGTGTTATATATATATGCATATCAATAACAAAGAAATAAATTACACGCATAAATTGTATACGAGGGCAGTACGAAAAGTTTCCTGTAACGGCATATTTTTCTCAATATTATAAACTTTTATGATTGCCATTTCAAAAAAACAATCTTTAATGTTGTCTGTCTTACATTTTCAAATCGATCTGCCAAATAATTTATTGTGAAACAGATATCTAATCAGTAAACTTTTGTTTTTTTCAGCTAATGGATAAATTTCAAATTTGTGCTGCAATTCATTATCTTTTTTTTTTGAAAGGTTTCATTAGCAATCGATATCCAAAAGGATATAGGTACTTCATCACCATCATATGAAACCTTTCGTGTTTGGGTAACTGAATTTAAACGCGGTCGTATAAGTGTAAATGTTGAACAAAGAAGAGGGAGAACTAAAAACAGCTACATCCATTGAAATTATAAGAAAACTACATGATGGAGTGACAAATTAAAGTCGAGTAAAAGTTCGTAAGCTGACAGACATATTAAAAATACCAAAAAATAGCATTGGACGAATTTTATATGATGAACTCCTTATGAAAAGGTATCAACAAGATGGGTGCCGTGTTTATTAACATTGTTACAAAAAATAATTCGTTGAACACGTTGTATGGAGCTTTTGGCAATGTATCAGCATAATCCAAATGAATTTTTACATCGATTTATAACTGTTGATGTGACTTGGGTCAATTACTATATTCTAGAAATAAAAAATCAGTCCAAACAATGGATAGAATCTGGTGGAAGTGAGACAAAGAAAGCAAAATCAGATAAATCAGAAGGAAAGATTATGACAACTGTTTTTTTGGGATGCACAAGGTATAATATTCACGAACTATCTTGAAAAAGCAAATTCAATAAATGTTACATATTATTGTGCATTATTTGATCAATTGAATGATGAAATCAAAAAAAAACTACCACATTAAGCAGAAAGTGCTTTTCCATCAAGACAACGCACCATCACACACATCAGGTTTGACAACAGTAAAATTGAATGAATTACGGTACGAAATTGCTCCACATCCACCGTACAGTTCAGATTTAGTCCCAAGTTATTACTTTTTGTTTCCGAATTTAAAAAAAAATGGCTTGCTGGAAAGAGATTCACATCAAATGAAATGGTTATCGCTGAAACTGAAGCATATTTCGAAGGTCTTGAAAACTCGTATTTTTCAGACGGAATTAAAAAGCTTGAAAAACGTTTAATAAAGTGTATTGAGTTGAAAGGAAACTATGTTGAAAATTAAAAAAAAAAATTCAAAACAAAAACGTTTTTTAATATGAATACAGGAAACTTTTCGGACTGCCCTCGTAAATTGGTCATTATAAATACATACATGTACCTAAAAAATAAAATTTAAAAAAAACACCGTGACAATAAATAATGTTTAAAACAAATATTTTCTTAAAATAATTAGTACTTTAATGAAATTGAATCGTATACTTTCGTACACATATAACACAATATACATAATATATGTACATATAATATATTAAATTCATTCATTGCATAAATTTTTTATACCATATACATACATATATATATTTATTTGAACATACATAATATACTCACAGGTCAATTATAACTACATTTATTTTTACCACTTAAAAATTAATTATGTACATAATATTATATTGTGTCCTTTTGTTATTATCCTTTAAACTTATATATGTATTTATTTCAGAATTAAAGTGATAGGTAATTTTTTTTTTTTTTTTATTCTTTTTAACTTCATTAATTTGGTAGGCATAAATACCCCGAAGGTTTTAAAAAGAATAAAGCAAAAAATAATACTACAAAAAAAAAAAAAAAGAAAGAAAAATAACAAAAAAAAAAAATCTTCAATAAATGTCAAATTAATACCGTGTTGAAACACTCATAAATTAATTTACCATGGTTCTGTTTATTTCCGATATTATTTAT
This sequence comes from Poecilobothrus nobilitatus, assembly GCA_947095535.1. Classification (NCBI taxonomy): domain Eukaryota; kingdom Metazoa; phylum Arthropoda; class Insecta; order Diptera; family Dolichopodidae; genus Poecilobothrus; species Poecilobothrus nobilitatus. Next base: position 236,258,636 of record OX352773.1, on the reverse strand, counting down.
TCCTGCGTACTTTTATTTTTTATCTCTTTTCAACTTTTCTTTATTTCTACTTTTACTCTTAACGTTTTTTTTTTTTGGTTTAATATTTGTGGTTTTCTCATTATAGGCAACCAACCAACCAATTAACCAACCAAACAATCATCCAACCTGTTGCAATACAAAATGTATGAGAAAACAAAACAAAAAAAAAAAATTATGTAAAATGTTGTCAATATGTATATATACATATATATAACATAATACATATATCATAGATAAGTACGTAACGTACAATAAACGGAATCGAAATTCAATATACAAATGTATATACATACCTATTGTATCATCTTTATCAATTTAAGCTTTTTAAACAGTGTAAAGTATATTTAAATGCATTTTTTGCATTCTTTTTTTTTTTTTTTGATTTTTTACTTTTGATTTTTTATAGTATGGTGTTACTTTTAAATTCCGGTATTTTTCATTCTTAATTTTTGGGAACTTTTGCAATATGGAAACAATTGGAATACGAAAAAAAAAAAAAAAAATAAGAAAAAAAAGTATTGAAAACATGACTACAAAATAATTGAAATCAATTATAATTTTCTGTTTTGTTTTTGTTTTCAAGCTCTTTTTATTATTATTATTATTTTTTTTTTTTTGTTCAAATTAATTTGGAATAATTTACAAAAGAGAAAATACAAAAAAATAATTTTTAAAATGATAAAAATGAAAGAATCGAAAATGTGCAATCAAAAAACTGAACAAAATTAAAATGGAATAATTTTATAAATACATACATACAATACATGTATTATAATAACAAACAAATAAAAGGTTGAAACACCATTATTTTATTAACAATTGACAAAATTTTGTTTTGTTTCGGATTATATAATAACTTTATTCAAACAAAAAATAAAAATCAAGTTGCGCCTTTAAGTATGCAATTTATTATATTTATTTTAATTTAATTCTTAATAAAGAAGACAAAATTAAGACGAAACTACACTAGACTTACTAAAACATTAATTGGAACACTAAGAAACATAATGTCGAAGCCTTAAAGATTTATAACAGGGAACTATAGTTGTATTTATCTTTAATACCATAGCTTTCTTTTAAATAATAAAGTTTGTTTACTAATTGCGATATAAATATAAGATAACTGTTGGTTCAAGTTAGCGATTATTAATACTAAAAAACAAAAATTTACTAGACAATCAGATAGACAGTCAACCAAAACAAAGTTTAATATTCTTCTTTTTTTTTTTTTTTTTTAAATAAAAAAAATTTAATACGCTTTCCGAATTTTTGTTATGCGATTTTATGTTCAAATGTTTAAAAAAAAAAAGAAAAAAAAAAACCATTACTGTCATACCAGTGCCAGCAACGCATGCATACAATATGAAAATTTGTAATCATTCAATATTCTTTTATATGAAAACTTAGTAAGTTATATTATAGAATAGGTACATACATATAATAATGTAATGTAATATATACGAAAATATGTAGATATGTATAATGAATGTATGAATGGAATATATGAATGTAATTTTACATGAATTTAAAATTAAAACAAAAAAGAAAAATCAAAATAAACAATAATGAATTATTATTTTTCTTGTTGTTGTTTGTTCATAAAGTCGAAAACAATCAAAATTACAGTCAATTACCCCTATTGGCAAAATATGTAAGCAAAAAAAAAAAAAAAGAAACAAAACAAAAAATGCATAATGCAATGAATATCGGGTCGTAAAACGTTTATTTTGTTGCAATTTATTTTCTAAAGAATTTTTGTTTTTGGTATATAAAATGTATGAATATAAGGTATAAAAAAAAAATTTTTTTTTTTTATATATGTTCATAAAATCAGAGAGATGACTTTAAGATATTCAATTGTATAGTAAATTTGTACAATAATTTTAAAAAATAAGTATTTAAATTTAGAAATAACATGAAACGATTCACAAGAATGTCTTTAACATATTGAATTCTCAAATTTGGTTCAAATTTTTTTGCTATACGTGTATAAAAGGCTCCACCTTACCAAATACTATAAAAAAAATTAGTGAAGATTAGTTAGTTTGAAGATTTAGTGAAAGTCGAGAAGATTTAGTGAAATTAATTATTCCCGAACCTGAAGCTTTGTCAAATATGAATAATAATGACTTAGTGGAGGAGCATAGGGCCCTCATAAAAGTGGAAAGAAAAAAAATTTTTTTTTTGTTTGAAGGTGCTTATTAGTCTATCTATACAATGACTTTTAAAAATTCGAATCCAGCAGTTAGCTAATCCTAACTATCTATCTATTAAAACTGTTGGGTTTATCTATTAAAACAGTTGGAGAAGATCTTAATTTGTATCAAACTACATATATATGTATGTATATAACAAATTAAACATTGCTCAAAAATTAATGCATCTAATATAATACAAGTTACATCTTTATTTCTTTCTATCTAAAACATCAAAATATAAAATCTTATTATTTTTTTTTTTTTTTTAGATTTTTATTATGTATGATTTTCCCGCTAAAAATTATGTTTTTGATTCTATATAAAAAAAAAAAAAAAAAATTCGAAAATAATCATTTGAATGCACACTATAGGTAGCCACACTGTCATTTTTAAAAGCTGAAAGTAAAGTAAAATATAATAAAAAAAAATTATTATGAATAGAAATTCACAATAGAAATAAAGTAATTAAATCATTTTTATACCCGTACGATAGGATCGGGTATAATAATATTACTCCTCCGTTTGTAACACCTCGAAATAAGCGAGCTAGATATACCTTCAAAGCTATGGATCGGATCAGAAAAAAATTTTAAGACGTTTGAGCCATGTCCGTCCGTCCGTCAACACGCTAACTCAAAAACTAAGAAAGCTAGAATCTTGAAATTTACACAAAATATTCTGGGAGCAATTTGTAGGTTCCCTATTTTTTTTGGTTGAATTTGGACCAAAACTTAGGGTAGCTATCGAACACCTAACTTTTAGATCCCCATATTTTTTTTGAAATAGAGCCATGAAGTTTTAACTGCTGATAGATATCATAAAAATATTAATTTTATTTTTAACAACTTTTTTCTGTAGCCCCACCCGTTAAGGAGTTACAGCACCCCAAAGTTCGGATAATCTCTATATTTCAATTGTTATAACACAAGCTCTATAAGGTGTATCGTTGACTTAATTTACCGTTATGCGAAACTGAATTATTGCAAAATCCTTTAACTCTTCTATCTTCTAAACGGTTTAAGTTGGAAACTTCAATTTTGACAGAAGTTAGATCTTTGAAAATAAGTATGAGTCATTTCAGAAATTTTGTTTGTATCATCCCCCGTTTAAGAGCTGTAGGGGGTCAAAAACTGAAAATTTCCTATTTTTAAACATCTGTAACTTGAACACCTATTAAAATTTTTTTGAAGTAAAATATAAAAATTAAAGCCTCAACATTACACTCCTATTTCTGTTAACAACTTGTTTTAATAATATAGGGTTACTTTATAATTGACGAAAGTGTTACTTGATTTTTTCAAATTTTCTAACAAATTTCTTTAACGAATTTTTTCCATTTTGTTTTACTCGATAATTTGAAATTGTGGAGGATATAATGCGTAGTACAAAAAAATGTAAATAAATAAACAACATAACGGTTACTTGAAGAATTTTTATTTATATGATATTGATATATACATACTTATATAATATCATGTTTATTTACATATCGTATATGTCACTAGTGCATGAATGATAAGAGTATATATGTATATTATATAGCGCCGTATTTACATACATATAATATGTATTTTATTGTACTTATAAGAAATTATTCTGTCAATGGAATATTTAAATATAATATAATATAATATTTCAAATTATATTTATTATTTTGTACTAAGTAAATTTAATATACATTTACCGCTTAGTATTAAATGGTACTATAGAATATTTGAAAAAGTTTTGGATTGATAATCGTTATATGGAAGGTTAGAATCTGCTTTTGAAGAATGTACATATAAACATATAGTTTGAATATATGTACAACCCATAGTTCTAGAAATTATAAAATTCACCCAAATTATTTTAAAATACTAAAATATTAAAAAAATAATATTGTAAGCAGAGTGACAGGCTGTGAACATACTAACGGTTCGTACGGGTATCTAAGAGTTGACAAAGGCAACTGTATTCTTCCTCGTTTAATCTACAATATAATAAACGACTTAAATACAATTTACAATATAGGTATAGAAAAATATTAAATTAAAACTAGGATATTATATATAAGTATATAAGCAAGTAATAAATAATAAATCAGAGCATAATATTTAAACGGTTTTATTGAGGAAAAAATAAAATACATCATATATTATGCATGTATTTAATACATAAGTAATAATATAATAGTTTTTTTTTTATGATTTTTCTAATTAATTATTTTTCAGCTTATTATTAATATTTTATTTAAATTACCATGCTTCCTTTAAACATAAAAAAAAAAACAATCTCATTAATTATAAATTGAAATAAAATTTTTTTTTTTTAATTCTTCTTCTTCTGCACTTTAGAAAAGAGAAAAAACGAAAAAACATATAAAGTGATATTATAGTTAAAATAGGTAATAAAATCCGTCATCTAATACATTTTAAGATACAAATCATTAACTATACAATATTTAAATTCTATGAAAGAAAATATAATTACCTATACTTGTATTTATATTCACATTATGTATATATACATGCATAAACGAACGATACAATATAAATCAATATATACAAGAAAATCTTAAAAAAAAAAAAAAACAAAAATAAGAAACTAAAAATCCATTAAAGTATGATTGTTGGTCAAAGATTACAAAAAAAATCAATAGGAAATGTTGTAAATTTTTCCCTTAAATGCTACTTACAAATTATTCTAAATATATCCTTCGGATAAATAAAATGATTTGCACCTGTCCATATAAATTTAAATAATCTCGTCTTCCTTTATTATATATTAAGTATCTGCTGTTTCTATATATAAACAAAATACTTAAAATATACAAAAAAAAATACTTAGTATGATTTTTAAATGATGATAAGCCCCCCCATATATATAATTTGTATTAATCATATTTTCATTCCAGCAGACTTCGAAAGTAAATATTTAACAGACTTTTAACAATTTAAAGCACCATTTTATTTATTATTTTTATTTTAAGTTCTTATAAGTATATTTAAAAATTTAAACAATTTAGAGAAAGATTTCTTATTAATAAAATAACTCATATGTGTACGATTTAGTAAAGTTTAAAAAAAAAACATTAACATCTTTCTTCTAAATATTCCTCCAATTTTCATACCCATTCCTCATAATATTAAATTTTTGTTTTTTTCCTAAATCTCTTTTACATATCCATCCCGTAAACCAAACTGTACATTTGTGTATCAAAGTTCCCATAATCTAAAATTTGGTTTAAAAAGAGGGTGGTTTTGTTTGGTTAAAGACTAACACTATCCGAAAGAATCACGTTGTGCATTTGTTTTGGGTAAATTTCCAAGTTTTTAACCAACCCTCGTAAAAAAAAAAAAAAGTAAATAAGAAAAAAAAAACATCCTTCTTTAGCAAAAAAGTAAAAACATATATTATACATCTATTAAAATCAAAAATTTTATAATTCCATAGTTAGTTTTTTAAAAATATTCTGAACTAGACCTACCTTTATTGTATTAAACTTTAAATTAGAACTTGGACATTTAAAACACTTTAAAAAAACAAAAAAAAAAAAAAATTTAAAAGGTTCACAAACCAGACCAAAATAAAACGATTAAACAGAATATCATAAAAACTTCTATATTCAGTTAAAAAAAAAAAAAAAAAAAGAGATGAATATTTTTCATTATTATTACTTATTTTTTTTTTTTTTAATTAATTTATTTTAATTAAAAATCATCTATAATTAAGATATTTTCCATTCATTAAATCTGACCAATTATTAGATTTTTCACAATTATTATTATGAACACATAAATGTATGCATGTTTGTAATATTAAAAATATAATTAACTTTTATATACATATATAGATATTAAAAAAAAAAAAAAAAAAAATTAACGTATCTAATTTTTTAAAATAAAAAAATATTCTTTTATTTTCTTATTTTTTCCTCATCACCAATTTAATGTGTAAAAATCTAAATTTATATTGACTAACTAATTTTTTTTTTTTTTCTGTTTTTTTTTTTTTGTCTTAAAACGTGCCAATTATTAAATGTTATAAATAGTTTGTAATAGAAGTTTAGCCATTAGCAAATAAAATAATTGATGTACTTATATATAAATACTATCTGCATAATATATACGTATAATATCTAAACAATATATTATATATATATACATATTAATACATATAAATTTTTTTTTTTTTGATGAACTCATTTTATATATGAAATAGTAAAAAAAAAAAAAACAAAAAAAAAAAAATATAGTTAGTATCTATAAGATACATAGTAAGTAAAATTTATAAGAGGGTATAATATATTCGTTCATACTATGCAATTATCATAATAGTTATAAGAGTAAAATAGTATGTTATTGTGTTTTTATTTTTTTATTCCACCTATTTTATTTAGTTTTTTTTTTTTTTTATCAGCCCGCAGTTTATTCCTACTTTATTTAACTTTTTTTTTTTTATTTTTTTTTTTTTTACTTTATATATTGTTATCTTTAATAAAAAAAAAAAAAATACTTTTTTTTTTTGTTTCAATCATTTATTATAGTCATAAAATTTAGCATAACGTTATTATGTGTACATAAAAGCCAATGCTTTTTAATAAGAAAATTTTTATTTTATATATAGATATTCGTACAAAGTTTTATATATATGTAATAGTAGAGGGTTACCAAACGGGAAATAATAATAGTAAGGATTAAATTTATTAAATTTTTTATTTTAAATTAAATTATCTTATATAGTTATAAGTACATTAGAGAATTATTGTTAGTAGTGTCAAAAATTCGATAAAAGGCATTAAAAATAATTAAATTGGATTTTTTTTTTTTATTTTATTTTATTTTGAAATAAATAATTGGATAAAGAAAAGAAGTAATAATTTTTTAATATCATCAATTTTGTCACTCTTAGATAAATATTTAATATGTTCACATTTTTTCTAGAATTTTACATTTAATTTAAGTATGTAAGTATGTATATAATAATAAATATAAATTAATTGTGCAACTAGAATTTCTATTATTTACCTATTTAGCAAATTTCTAAGCACAAAAGTATAGTCACAATATAAGAAATTGTTAATTTTCGCTATTTTTAATTATAGAATCTATAGATAATTACCCTGTTTTTATGCATATGTGTATATTTAAAAGATGGGAACCCTAATAAAATAAAAATATTTTATAAAAAAAATACATGCAAACTATCTCTAAAGTTAAAAAAACAAAAAAAAAAAAAAATTAGTTATAAACTGGCATTATAGTAGTTAGTTATATGTAGTATAAAATTTTTGCAACATAGTTTTAAAGTGCACACAAATGTTTTATTATCAATTAGTGGTTGAGTAATAAGAGTAATAAAACATTTTTATTTATAAAAAAAAACAAAAAAAGTGGTTATAAGTTAAAGAAGAATTAAATGAATGCCATGTATATATGTATATATGTATCTAGTACCCTCTACCTATAACACCCAAAAACAAAAACAAATATAAAGCGTTTTATTTGAGTAAGAAGGAAAAGTAATTTTTTTTTTTGTTTTTGTCTGTTCTTAAAAATTATGTTAGTAACTGATTAGTAACTTGAAGAAAAATTAATAATCTTATTGTTTCTTTACTTATTTAAAGTTTTTAGTATAAAAGTATATATGAAATAGAAGATAATAAAAAGAAATTATACCTACTCTAAAATATGATTTCTATTAAATGCATATATAAATAGTACTTAGGAGATTTTTAACAATTACTCTGTTAATATAAAAATTATACAGTGGTATTAATTGATTTAATTTTTTTTTTTTTTTTTACGTACTACGGGACAGTATAAAAATATTAAAAATAGAAAAAAGTTATACATATTTATATTGTGGTTATTAAAAATATCAGGGATTAAAAGATTTTGGAGCATAAAATGTTTAAGAACACAATACTTACTTTACAGACTTTGTAATACAACAAAACAATTTCTTAATTGGAACCAATCTTTTATTTGTACACATACTTAAGTATATATTTTCTCTATAAAATCAAAACACTTCCTTTTTTGATTGTTTAATTTGATAGTTTTGTTTATTTCATACAATTGAAACTATTATTAAAGATTTGAAATCTAGTGTATTTTGACAAAACTGGTTGAAACGGGGTAATATTAATTAACGGTAGGAACAGACGACAGGCTTAATCATTATATCATTTTCTTTGAAAGGATTTGTACTTTCAGACTCGGTCCACTTTATAGAACTTATTAATTAAAATTATTTTCGAAAAATCGAATTGCTCATTTAATATAAAAACTGCAATAAATTTATTGAAAATGATGAAAGATTACAAATTTGACAATTACTTAAATATGTATATATAAAAAAAAAATAGGAACATTTTCCTTAATACCATGAGTCTATAGCTCTATACAATATTTTAAGTATAGAACTTATTTTTTACTGATTACTGATTAAAATATTTTATTATCTTATAAAATATTTATTTATAGATTACGATAAAAAATGTTATTTACGAATATAATATTTTTGTTGATTTCCCGCCAAAAACTAAACATATACTTAGTAAAGAATCAACGAACTGAATGTAAATATTAAAAATTAATAGTGTGGGCAACAAGAATATTTTTGTTTTTCTTTTTATCTTTTATAAATATCGATTTATTACGTATATTTTGAAATTCAATAAAAATATTTGCCTTCCATTTTTTTTTTTTTTACAAAAAAAAAAACAACAATAAACACGCAAAACAAGGCGGAAATGGCCAACATTTGTTTTTTCATATCTAATAAAGTTTGTTTCTATTTTTTTTTTTTTATATTTAAAAAGCTGTAATAATATTTTAGTTTTTCTAATTGTTAAATATTTTTACAAATTAAAACTTTAATAATAATAATGAGGATTGTTATCCGTTTGATTTTTTGGTTTACATATACATAGTAATATAAAGCTTTTCCTAGCTTTCCTTTTCATCTCCTGCACATATTATATTATGTGAGAGAAAAAATACTTTCACTCAACAGCCAGACGAGATAGTATTACTATTTTGCGAGTGTAATACAAAATGTCAAATTATTTTCTGTGTGACGTATGTCAAATTTTTACTAGCAAGATATTTAATTTATTAATTTTAAAAATTAATTTTTGTTTTATTTATTATTAATTTTTCATTTTATTTTAAATTTAAATACAAAAACAATTTTATTTTAAACAATATTTATTTAAGAAAAACTCTAAACAACATAGTCAGAAAGAAACTTAATATAATATGAATATTGAGGATTACTTTTTTTTTATTTTTCGCCATTTTGAAATCTAGGAAATGTCAAATTAGTAACTAAATTTTTAGAAAATATCAAGTTGAAAAAATGTAATTCATATTGTAGGAAATGTTCATTCATAGTATTTGTGCACTATTTTGATAGTACTGTCTCGTTTAGTCACAGTAAGTAAATAATATAAACCACAGTAATAGTAAATAATTTAGTAAGTAAATAATTTAAATTTTACTATACTTAATTAATACAAGGTGGTTTATATTTTGGCAAAATAGAAAATTCTGATGATTTCAAAAAAAAAAGTCTAGAGGAAAAGAAATGTTTGTAATAAAATTATTTTAAAGTTCCACTTCCGATTTTTAAATACATATATAAGTAGTTTAATTGAAGAAAAATGTCACCTGACAACTTTCAAACAAGCTCCAAAGTCTAGAAAATGCAGACGGTCTGACGCATTCAACTTCTGATATGCAAACAAATTGGCAGAAAAAGCTGAAAAAATAGGCCTCCGCATCAGTACAAGAAAAACAAAAACAATGAACGCCCAACAACATCAGTGGTACGTCAAGCATTAGACTGAAATCCTCAAAGCAGAAGGAACATGGAAAGACCTACAGCAACTTGACAAAGAAGTGTCCAAAATAAATAGTGAATAGTGGAAAATCTTGGGGGGAAGTGAAAAGATTGGCACAAAATAGGGAAAATTGGAGAGGTTTTGTGAAAGTCCTATGTTCCCTAAGAGAATAAGAAAGGAGAAAAATTTTTTTTTTTTAATTTAGCATACATATGCATAGTATATGTACATATGTATTTTAAGATTTAAGTTTTATGTTTTTAAAATTTAGAAGTTGATGTAATATAATCAGAATAGTTCTAAAATTAAAAAAAAAAAAAAATATTATTAAGATATACGTTTAAATTTCTATAGAAAAATGTTAATTTTAACTGCGTTGAATACAGAACTTCATTTATTGTATAGGACTGCAGTAGGTATTAAACATTTTAGACAAAAAAAAGGAAACATTAACACATAAACTGTTAACAGTTAACGCTAAAACTAAATAATAATAAACTGTTAACACATAAACTGTTAAACAGTTAACGTTAAAACTAAATAATAATAAATTTTTCCAGATTACTATACTTTACATACATTTTAATAAAAAAAAAAAAAATTTTAAAAAAGCACGAGAGCACATTTTTATTTGCTCAATTAAAAATTCATTTTTTTTTTTTTTTTTTCCAAAGATATCGAAAAAAAAAAGTTAACATAATTATTTACTTATTTAAATAAGAAGTCTGTTTAATAATATTATTTAATCTTGACATGTTAAGACGAAAATAAAAAAAAAAAATAATTTTCTTATCAAAAAATATATTGTTGATATTATTCTATAATTTTACTATTTTGTATCTGGTACGATTTTTTTTTTTTTGTTTTTTTTTTTTTGTTTTCATTATGATAAGAAACTAATAAAACATACAAACAAAGCAAATTTAAAGCCAATAATATACATAAGTATATGGTATAAAAATTGTAATCTACGATATCTAATTTATTTAATACATATTATTATTTAAAATATATTCATGCCCCACATTATTAAATTTTTATTAAAAATAAAAACCGATAGTTATATTTAAAAGTTTTTTTTTTTTTTAATTAAAATAAATTAAAAATCAATGGGAATAATGTTAAAGAAAGGAACAACTGAAGGAGCATGAAAAAAGACTGCAATATTAGAATAAATATACCGAAGAGATAATAATACAAAGTGGTCAATAATTATCTCTATTTTTCATAAAAAATCTGACCAAATTCGAAAACTTATATTAAATAAAAAACAAAAAAAAAAAAAAAAAGGAAACCACTTAACAACATAAGTGTAAAATGTATGACATTTATTTTAAATATCACATTTACTTAATTTTTATTTACACATCCTATAAGTCAATATGTCATATTACGTCATTTGTGTCTTGTATATTATTTATAATGCGGAAATCAATAAACGAAACTCTCCCAAAACTCACCCAATAAAATTTATTAAATTGAGAAATTATCATTTCTTATCAGTTTTTTTTTTTTCTTTTTCCTTTTATTTTTTTGTTTTTTCTTTTTTACATTTTTCTTACATAAAAATTTACTTTAAGATTAAAGATATTTTTTTTTTTTTTTTACTTTAGATTAAAATAATCGATCGATAATTTTTCTGTTTCGTATATTTCTTTTATTTTTGTCGTCTTGATTATTTTCATTTCGTATATACATATACATATATATATATTTAGGTAATAATCAAAATCCATAAAATATATTATAAAAATTTGAAAAACATATAGTTATTCATATTTATTTCTTTATACCCAAGGGGTACAATATTTTTGTCAGATATATACGTTTCTTGTTACCACTTATCCAATATAAGAATATTTTACGTAGGTACATACATATTGTGTGAAATACTATTTATTTTCCAAACAATTTTTTTTTTTTTTTTTTATTTAAATAAGAAGTGATTGATATGCTCATAATATATACTTTTTTATAAAAATATAATATAAGTATATAATGTACATATATAATGTAAAGAAATGATTTAATGCTATTATAAGTTGATTTTTATGATTAACTATAATGTATCACAGGGGTTCGGTTCGACATACAACTGAAATCTATAACATGATAGCATTCTTAAAGACAGATTTATTTAAATATAAATAAAAAGAAAAGAAAAAAAAATATGATTCTTAAGACAAAGAGAGAGAGAAAGAGAAAAATAAAAATAAATTTTTGAATAAAATTAAATAAAGAATATAATATGTATGAACATAGATCAAATTTTTAGTAAAATCTCCTAATGTTTTCTAAATTACACAAATTAAATCAAAAAAAAAAAAAAAAAAACCATTATGATATTTTCAGTTATTACGTTTATAATTAAATATAAATAAGCAACAAAATAATTTTATTAAAATATACTTTAAAAATATAATTTAATTTTTAAAACGTTTAAAACCAAACATTTTATTACTATTTTTTATTATGGGTCGGATTTTTTCTGTCATATTCTTACTGAATTAAGTTGACTGCACTAATATTATTGTATTGTAAGAGTAACAAAGTGACTCAAAAAAAGACTCAAAAATAACAAAACAATCGCTGCAATTTTTTTTTTTTTTTTTTGTGACAGGGTATATTTAAAACTTTCATGTCATAACTTTTAACATTTACATAAGGATTAGTAAAGCAAAACGTCAAATGCATTTTTCTTTATTTTGTTTAGCAAATTTAATAAATATTATGTCAAAAACATAAAAATTAACGAGTCTCGAATTTTGTTGAATTAATTTTATATCAGTCGAATTTTATATCTACTAATTTGACATGGAAAAAGTGATAACAAAAAGTGACCGATTCTTATTATAAACTTGTAGCTTGTTTATACGTATATTTTTCGGAGGGATGACTTAACTTCCACTAATATAAGTTTCGTGGAACTCTTAAATGTGTCCTCTTAAATGAACTTAAGTTCTATTAAAATCGAGACAAAAATTTCATGAAACTTATAACCAATTTGCTATGAAACATAAGTTCCATTGAAATAATGACCACTTTGTTTCGATCACCATAAGTTCATTCATAAGTTCTGTTGAACGAAATAAAGTCAAATTTAAATTTTGTAAAATTTTGTGGAATTATATATATGTATAATGTATATATATATTATAAAGCAGGATTGCTGCTATTTCCAGAGTATAAATATATAACATATGCATATACAAAATTCTGAATTAGGACGAATTTTAGAATTAGATTCAATACCAGGAAAATTTCTTTTTACATAATATTTATATATATTTATATATGCGAGATTCTGAATAAGAAAGGGTTTTAAATTCTGTAAAAGGGTATAACTCTGAGACCAAATCTAAAATTCTCCCTCATTATTTTATTTATATACATATATTAGAAAAGTGAAACTTATGGCTATTTTATTTAAGACATACTTTCCAACAAAAAAGTGCCGAAGTTATGGCCATTTTATTTGAAACTTAACTTTCAGCAAAAAGTGGTCAGAATTTCCATGGAACTTAAGTTCATTTAGAAATGGACATAAGTTAAATGGAACTTAAGTTCCATTTAAGAAGACATTAGTTCCATGGAACTTATGTGCGTGGAAGTTTTTTAAAGAGATGATTAAGATACGTTCCACATATAAGCATATACACCAAGAGCCTTCAAACAAATTTTGTTTTGTGAAAGTTTTGTTAAGCAAGTGACCTAAGTATGTTAATCATGTTCAAATTAATTGAAATATGAATCATTTATAACTACACAAAAATAATAAAACAAAGTTTTCAAAATATTTTTAAAAAAAATTTACCTATTATTTGTTGTTTTAAAGTCTAAAAAAAAAATGTCCAATTAAAATTTATTTTTTTCCATATAAAGATGACCAGGTGTTTTGTTCCCTGTTTTTTTTTTTCTTTTTGTTTTATTTTTCAATTTAGAGGTAATAATAATCGTAACGCATGAATATTACATATATGAATTAGGTACATATTTTCAAACATGCATACATATATGTATATTAAATATATATTGTTACTTCATGTGCATGTATGTAGATAAACATTAAAAATAAACAATCGCGTATTTAAATGGCAAAAAAAAAAAAAACCTCCTGTGGTAGATGCTATTATAAATTATTTTTGTTTTTTTTTTTGCATAATATTCAAATTTTTTTTCAACATATAGATTTCTATACAGATGCTTGCTTATATGGTTAAATATATTATTGTGTTGTATTATGTCTGTGTTGTTATGTTATACCTAGAATTTATGTTATTTTTGCATTTGTATGTACTTTTGCATAACAATGACCAGACCATGCCATTTATAAATTCCTTGGTCTTGATTATTTAACTTTTTTTTATTTATTTTTTTGTTTTGTTGCGTTTATTTATAACGAAAAGTTAAAATTAAAGTCTGCACTCAATATTTTGTTGTTATATTATTTGGAATATGAAATTGAATGTTGCATTTATAGGCTATTGAAACAATACAAAAAAAAAATAGAATATTTTTTTTTTATACGTATACATTTATATGCATATAAACAAAAACAGGATATTTAAGATTGACCTAAAACATTTTTAAAGTTAAAAAAAAAAAAATAAAAAATAAAACGGTGGTCCCCTAAAGAAATACTATTACAGAAGTATAGACAAAAAGAAAAGAAAAAAAAAAAAACAAAATGTTTAAAAATTATAATATAGGACGAATCGATAGGATCGATCGTTCGATTCTTTCGTTAACTAACTATTATTGAAGATTTTAAAAGCATAAAATTATGAAACATTCATTTCATTATTAATAATGAAGTGCATCACATAATATCGTTTTATCGTAAATAATCGTTTTTGTTTTCCTGTATTTTTAGAATTGAGGGAATATGAAAATATTCAAATAATATCGCACAGATTTTAATCTTGAGAAAAAGAAATCTAGATAAGGCACAATGATTAACGGAGGAAAGAACGACATATGTATGAATTATTGAATTGATAAATGGAATGAAATAAATGAAAATTTTTACTATAACTAAATACTTAGTTAAAATTTAAACGTTACTTATATTAAAAAATAAATTAAAATATACATATGTTCAACTGACAATAAATAGTCTACTTTTCATAAGAAATTTAAATAACTAATATTAAAAATATTAACATATTTTATACATTTACTTATTTGAATTTTTGTTTTTTTTTTCGTTTTTTTTTCAAATTGTATAATGCAAAAATTTATATTTGTAGTATGATGTAAAGATTTCGTTATTTTATTAAATAATTGATTTAGACCCTTGTTTTCTTACAATTATGTATTTTAAGAATATAGTTTTCTTTTTTTCATAAATCATCATATAAGATAAGATAATGAATATACTGATCATATATAAGTACATTAGTAACAAAAGAAGTTATAAGTATATATATATATAATATTATAACCATTGATGGGTGGTAGAATAACAAAAAAACAGAAAAAAAAAATTATTTGCAAAGAATATAATATAGAATCGTTATAATTTAATAAGAGGAATACTTATTTTATAAAATGTATGCAAATTGCAAAACTGTAAGCAAGGAAGCAGCTGCATATATAATATATATACGTATATATTATATACATAATATTCTGATTATGAATTACCAGCATTTTTTTTTTGTAATATAAATGCTATCATTATTGAATCAAAAGAAAAAATTAAATGGACTCAACTATATTTTTGATTCTTTTTTTTTGGAAAATGTAATAAATAGTTTATGATTAATGAACCCCTAAGTAATGTGACATTAATGTCCTTTTATCTATAAAAAAAAAAAAAAATAATAATAAAAAATAAATAATTAAATAAGAACTGTAACAGAATATGTAGGTATGTAAAATTTTCGATTTTAATTTTTTTATTGCGCGATAGAATTCGATGTTATTTAATTACTAAAATAATGAAAATTAATTTAAGTTGAATGGTTTGTATAAATTTCGAAACCGATTTGTAGAACTCCTGCACCCAGACATTAGAACATTCATAAAAATTTGTTACACAGAAATAAAATAATTAAAGGCGTCAATTTAGAAAGTTTTTTTCTACTAATTCTTTATGAAGTTAAAACAAAAAACTTCTAATTTTAATATTTCTACACAAAACATATTGCAAGAATAATGCAAAGTCATCTTTAAATAAAAAAAAAAATAACAATACATCTAATATATATCTATTATCCTTTTCAGAATCACTAACTATGATCCTAATTTTATATCCATAAAATACAGAATTGTGTTTGGAAATTATAATGAAAATCTCAGTTTGAAAATTATTCAAAAATCAAAAAATACCAAACCAAATTAGATAAAAAATGAAAAAAAAAAAAAAATCTTAAGATCATTTTCTATTTTTATCTTATTGTTTAGTTAAAAATAATGTTTAAAATTCTTAAATTTTATATGTGAATAGAAGTGACCAAGACTTTTTTTCTTTTAAGATTTAAAATTCACATTTAGAAGGCAACTGTTTTGAAAATTCATTGTTGAAAAATTATATCTGATTTAAGATAATTTCTTTTTAATCTTTTTTGTGAGATTGTAGAATTAATTTATTACTTAAAACTCTTCAAAATTAAATTTTTAAAATTAATAATTCATATAAGTGCTTGAAAATTGGGTTTATCGAATTTGCTCCTGCAAAAGAAGTCGTGCAGGCCATTTGAATGACGTTTTATTCAGAACTTAATTGTATCGATTGTACTTCACATTAAATAAAAAACATTTGAATTTCCTTAACAATTACAGTGTGTTTTTTTTTTTGAAAAGAAATCATATATTACTCAAATTGGAAAACCCTTTAGAAAATTAGAATAAGTATTCGAATAAGTAATTACTATTGACATATTTTGACATAAGAATTATACATTTTTTGCTTTAAGTGAAGACATTTTTATTTAAAGTGAAGTTAGGTGCAAAAACTTTTTGCAGATGTCAAAGTCATATGTTTCGTAAAATGTTTGTTGTATCTAGTATTTTTTGGTAGATAGTTTTTTTTTGTGTTTGTTCATTATATAAAGACAAAATTCAAAAATAAAATAATTTTAAATAATTTTAACGTTTAAAATAATTTTTATAAATCGATGATGAATTTTGTAGCACCACTTTAGAATAATTGAAAAATGAAGAAGCGAAAATGTTTCAAAGGATTTGTGTTTGGAAAGAAAATTATTCAAAATATTATTTTTTTACGATGAACAATGCACAGATTTAAAAAATAAAAATTTTTTGGTTTGACTAATGTGAAAGAAATTTCATTCATTTTCCTTTTCGACGGATTACAACAGCATACACAAAAAAAAATATATTGAAATAAAAATTACGTTTTACAGCCGTGAATAAAATTCTGATTTCAGCATATACCATATGTTGAATTTTTGTTCATGGGGCCTCGGTGGCCTAGTGGGTAAGAGCGTATAAAATACGCTGTAAACACCGAGGGAGTGTGGGTTCAAACACACGTCGTAAGAATTATTCCCCCTTACGACATTTACAGCCACGCCTTAACAGAAAAGGCTGTGTAATTTCCTGTCCACATTTATGTGGCAGAGAAATGCATTAAAAAAAAAAAAAAATTTTGTTTATCGAAACATTTCGACGGACTTTAGCTTAACCATATTAATGAAGATGTTTTACTTTAAATGATAATAAATATAAATATATGTACATATATATATAAACACCAAATATATAAATATCACATACAAAATATATATGTACATATTAAGTAAATTAAATATATGTACATACATATCAAATATTAATATAATATAAATTACTGACGTAAAGATACTTCATTTAAAATAAAAAAAGTCATTCACTTGAAGTAAAAAATATTCACTTAAAGTAAAAAAAATCTTTAGTTAAAGTAAAAAAAGCTATAAATTATACTTTATCCATTACTACTGCATTTTAATAAAAGAATATATGGTCACTTTATTGGAATGTTAAAATTTGACTTAAATGATATATGACAATTCTACACATTAAATTTTTGTTTTTTATGTACAATATTTCATTATACCACTGTCTGACAACCATGTCTAGTTTTAATAAAAAAAAAAAAAAGATCAAGTTGAGAACTATACTATTAAAAAAGTAAAATCAGCAAAAAAAAAAAAAAAAAATTAAAAAAAAAAATACAACAATAAAAAGAGAATCTAATCCCAATTCAAAAAAAAAAAGAAAATCATTATCATGTGGAAAAAAGAGAGAAAACAAAACAACCTTTTTGTTTCGTTTTTTTTTTTTTTTGCACAAGGATATCAAGTGGTATATCCTCTTGCAGTAAATGATCAAATCGATTCCTAAGGGTATCAAAATCAAGTTACAGTAGTTTTTTTTATTTTATTTTGTTTCTTTATTGTTGGTATATTATGATTTTTTTATTTCAATTTTTCAAGGATATTTTATTGATTGCATATTGTATACCGACGTATGTATATATAAATATATAACATTTTTGTTGCAAGCACAAGAGAAAGGCAACAGTCAATCAAACAGCCAAAACAAAATAAAATAAAAAAATTTAAGTACTTATACAACAACAAAAAAAAAAATGTAACTTTCTGTCTCTTTTCTTCGAAGAAATAAATAGAAAATACATTATACAATTTGATTGAATTATGTGCGTGATGATGAATAAAAATATAAAAAAAAACAAAAATAAGAATAAACTTTCTTTTTCTTTTCTTTTTACAAAGAAAACAAAAAATTTTTTGTTAAAAAACATGTTAACTATTCACATTTTAGAAGTGTTGAATTATATACAATTATGTACTTATTTGATTATTCATATATACATATATATATATATATATATATATATTTTTTTTTTTTTCGCAATGTTAAAAGAAAATCTATTTAAAAATGTAGCAACCAACATACATATACGTATATTATATGTATATTATATGTATATTTATAAATAAAAAGGGGTTGCTCCTGCTCGTTGATGTACATATGTACACACAAAAGCGATTTTTTTTTTTTAAATTTTGAAGTAGAAAATAACAATAAAAAATGACTTTACGCATATATAAGTAAAAATATTTTGAATGTTCGTAGAAAAATGAAAAAAAAAAAAAAAGAAAATATCTACATTCTACAATCTACATAATAATAAATGTTTGAATTGTTACGCAATTTTGTACATACTTATATCTATACATATATACATATATATTTTGTGTTTATATTCTTTTTTTTTTTCTCTTTAAGAGAACAATATTGGAATCAATGATGTTAAACATTTTTTTTTTTTTTTCAAAATGTTAAAAAATTAAAATTGAAAAATTATTTTTTTTAAGATATAGAATTTTTTTTTTTTTTTTTTTTTTTTTTTATAAAAACCAGTGGTGGGGTGATAATACTTTATTTAAATCAGGTAATAGTAATATAAAATTTTTCTTTTTGAAATTAGAATCAAATACATATCAGCTATATGTTTCAATATTGTATATCAAATCAATTAAAATTAGAATTACATACATACCTATTTAAATTAGATATTTCTGACTGATTGAAAATGTAATAAGTAATTCCATGACGATAATGTTCTTTTTTTTTTATAAGTGATATATTGTCTTGCATTGGCTATCGATCTGACATCAATTCCCATATAAAAGCAAAAATCCAACACAATTTAATTTTTGTCTATTAAATTAAAAATTTTGCAATTTTTCATAAAAATTAAATTTATATATTTTTTCGACAATAAATCAGAAATTGCATATACCAGTGTTTTTTATTTAAATAATTCTTTATCCTATATTATTATGGGGTCCATATATCAAAAATTTTGTTTCAAAAAAAAAAAAACATGTTTCTAAACTTGCTATATGTTTAATAAACGTGTGTGGAGTGGTTTCAAAAGAGTTTGTTAAATTGTTTAGAAAAATTTTAATTTTTTTTTAATTTTAAGAAGGGAGAGTTCTTTCTAGGTATGTTTAAGTGTATGTATGGTGAAGTTTTTTAAACTAAAAAATAAATAAAATTATTTTGCAGTAAATTCTCGTGTTGTTTACATATACTTAAAATCTTTTTTTTTGTTTTTGTAATAATTTTTATTTAAGAAGAATGACGCCTTTAAAAATAATAGGGACTGGTTTAAAAAATTTTTCGAAGAATTTCATAAACTATACTTTAACTATGGCACATTTCTTCAAAAATAAACTATAACAAGATGAAGGGTGGAAAAGTTTTATATCATTATTTTCTTTCCGTTTACATGAAAAGTGTAGTTGGGAGTAGTAAATGGAACGCTAATTTAACATATCCGTATTTTCTCATAAGTATTTTCTCTTTATCCAAAGGCTGTTGTAGTTGAGAGTAGAAAAGAATAGTTTATTCTGTAAAAGAAACATCAGCCATTCTATCAGATAATTTAAAAGGATGCCACAAATGACGAATTAAAAAAGAAAATTATTAATATTAGGATATGCTATAACTAGACAAGAATTAAAAAAAAAAATTTATAACAAGTATAACTTTTATAGAAATCTCATCAAAGTATTTTGATTTTATTCAAAGTATATATTAAAAGGATTTTCACTTTTTGTAAAAGATCTTAAAAACTTCCTTCTTTCATTTTGCTATCAATTCTATATAGTCGGTTCTTTTCGATTAATTTCCTTTAAAAGTTTTTGATTCGAATATTTATTTTTAATAACATATTATTAAATAATCTTTAACCATTTTCTTTTCTTTTTTTTTACCATCATTTTATTACCATTAAAGGGATAATTTTATCTGTCATTTTACGGTGTCTTCTGATTGTAGATATAGAAAAATACTGAAGTTTCTAAAGTTGTTTAAGCAATAGATTATTATCGAGTGTGCGGTGAAACAGCTAAATTATAAATTATTTATAAATATGTTTTTAAACAAATTTATTAGAGTATGGAGCCTATTATATTATTTTTATAAAAAAACAAGTCAATTGATGAGCTAGATAGCTTGGTTTTTTTTTTAAAACAGCTGCGGAACAATTTTTTTTAAAAAAAAAAAGACCCTATTAATTTTTGTGTAAATTGTAAATCACAAATTACATATACATACATATGTACATATACCAATGTAACTATGCATCCTAAACACTCTACTTTTACACCAAAAGCCAACTATTTTATTTTGCTTCAAATGAAAAAAAAAATAAAATTAAAAATAAAACCAAACCAATACAGTTACTATATAGTGTACACATTAATAAAAATAACCGTATAATTTTACCACAAAAATAAATTTCAGAAATTTCAGAATTGAACAATTTCGAGAAGAATTAATTCAAGAATTTAATAATTTAACTTAATTAAATAAACCATTTTTTTTTTTTTTTGAACTAATGAAAATATCTCTAATATTTATTTTATTGATAATTACAAAATAAATAAACACAGAAAAAAAAAAAAAAACAAACAAACAAATAAAATTAATAAAAAACTAAACTCTGTAAAAAAAAAAAAAAATTGATAAATCAACAAAAACAACAGGTAAAAAGGTAACGAAAAAAAAAAAACAAAAAATAAGGTGTAAATATTGTTTAGACCGTATTAAATGCGAATAACAAGATCGATAATACCGTTTTTATTTTACTTTTTTTTTTTTCGATTTATTTTTTCATTAAAGTCCGATGCTCCGATTTTATATTTTTATTTTTTACTTGCATTTAATGGAAGTGTGCGCTAAATAAAACCTTTTTGTTTTTTTTCTTTTTTATTTGTTTTCTTCTGTTTTGTCTTACAATTTTCCGATTTATTTATTTGTTTTTTTTTTTTTTTTATGGTTTAAAAGTGCGGTATAAAATAAATTATTAGAGAAGAAAAATAAAATCGCATAACAATAATGACAATAAAAACACAAAAAAAAAAAAAAAATTAATAAAGAACAAAAAAATGTTAGATAAAACAAAAACAAGAAAATACAGAAGAGATTTTATTGAGTTGTATAAAATTTTATAACTACACGTGCTTTATTTTCATTAAATAATAATTTAATTTTATAAAACATTTTGACAGTAGGAGAAAATAGTAGCATTTTAAAACATATAATAATGCATAAAGAATAATTTTTATACTTATTGTAAATAAATTTATATTAAGTTTAATTATAAAAATTAGAAAATTAAAAAAAACAGTAACCAACTAAAAAAAATGATCGTGTAAGGCCCACTTTAAATACCTTTTTAAAAATTCATATTTTGAAAAATTAACTTAAGCGAAAAAAAAAACAACAATTTTCAGTTATTTACTTTAATTAATTTTATTTTATTTATGATAATTAATAAATTTTATAAAATAGTATGTAAGTAATTAATTTTATTAAAAATTACGTCAAATAAGTGATGCAAATAATTTACAAATTTTCAAATATTTTTGACAGATTTAAATTGACAAAATTAAATTTGAAATAAAATATAAAACTTAAAACAATACGTATACATTTGTACATTTAAAAAAAAAAAATTTATAATTATAATATAATTAATTAACTTCTTTTCTATAAATCTTAAAGATGATCTTAATTCTTGAACTGACAGTCAAAATAATGTTTAAAAGTATTTTTCTACCTTTACTTGCTTTACTTTGTCAAAGTATTTAAATCAATCGAAACAATTACTTATAGACCAATGGATACTTTAAATAGTACCAGTTTTTTATGAAACCATACTTAACAGATTTTTTTTTTTTTTTTTTTTTTATAAATTAAAGAAAAAGTTGAATACTGAATTGGAAATTTTGTCAAATTTGTACAAAAAAAAAAAAAAGGCAAAACTTTGCACTTTTAATAATGATCAAATATCAAACTGTTAAAGTTTTAAAACAATGCAAAGCATAGAAATAAAAAAAAAAATCACAAATTCAATGTTTTGCTTTCTTTGTTTACATCTTCTTAGTATTTTTTCTATTTGATCAAGTTTCATGAGTTATGTAATTTATTTCACCTGTTAAAGTACTTGGAAAACAGTTAAGGAAACAAATTAAACCCAATAGTTTAATTATCACTTATTGTCATTCTTTTTTTTTTTAAGATGATAAAATACAAATTTTAAATTACCTAAGTATATTTTTTTTCTGAAATAAATTTATAACAAAAAAATAAATATGAGAAATGAAACTTCTAGCAAAAAAAAAAAAAAAAACACAACACAAAACAATCACCCGGTATATTCAAATGTGTATAGTATCATATACTTAGAAAACAAAAACATACTACTCTTATAAGAAAAAAAAATATTTTTTTTCCTACGCGTTTTTTATTAGGTGTAGAATTTTCTTTTATATAGGTAAGGTATAAATAAATTGATATGTACGTATATTTTTGTCTTTATTTTATAATTGGTTTTTTTTTTTTGTACCTTATATATACCTTTATAACACCGGTTATTAAAAATAGCAGCAAAAAAAAAAATATTATTTCTGTTTCTGTTTTTGTTTTATTTTATTTTTTTTTTTTTTGGTAAACCAATTCATAATGAAATCGTAAGAAAAGTGAATGAAATAAAAGCAATTTTTTTTTTTATGTTTTTTGCTTGTTATGAAGGAGAAAAACAAAAAATTACACTTGAAGTATTTGTTTTTGTTTAATTTTGTATTCTTTTTATTTTTAGTTTTTTTTTTTTTTATATAATGTCAAATTATTGGTTTATTTTTTTTTTTTTTTTCGAAAAATATTAAATTTTTTTTTTTTTATTTATTTTTCTTTTAGAATTTAATATTAAAGTAAAATTTTGTGGGAAATCACAAGAATTAGGTGTTGAATACATATATAAATAAGAACTAAAAAAATATGAGTGATAATAAAAATTTTTTATTGAGTGAATGATTTTTGAGACTGGAGTGAAAAATATGATTTGTATTAAAAATTGTTTTTATTTAATATGATAAAAGTATTTTATATTGTATATAACTAATTAAGTCTAAAAGAAATTTATCTCAGATTATTTACATGCGAATCTTTCTACTAATTTTAAACATAAGCTTTTAATATAAATCTATAATCTATAATTTTAGATTAATAAAAGTAATAAATTTATATAAATAAGTAATTAAGAATTTATTTAAGGATAAATGCTGCTAAAGAAAATAAGAAATTTATAAAAATAAATAATTTAATTTATTTTATTTACTATAATACTTAGATACACTTAAATTAAAACCAAAGTTTTAAATAACATTAAGAGTTTTTATAGACCGAAGTACATACGTATAGATACTTATATAGAGAAATTTTCTGTTCTTGTGAGTGAAACATTATTCCGTTTCTTTGACTCTAACTGTTTCAGTATAGTATCAGCAGAAGTAATCAATCAACGTACTAAATTACTCGTAAGAGTAGAAAAAATTTTTATTTATTTTAATTTATATTAAATTAAATTAGTATTAAATATGCTTATTTATTTTATTTAGATACTTTTTAAATTCCTAAAAATAAACGAACAGTTTCTTTGAGTAATATTATTTAAAATGACTCAAAGAAAATTTTGAATTGTTTTACAAGTACTTAGATATAAGGTATCTGGTAAGATACTTATATATATATAGAAAAAATATTTTAAAACAGTGTTAAAAAAATATTTTGAAACAAAATTGATTTTATTGAGTTATTTAAAAACTAAAATTTTTCTTTAACCTAATGATTACATATTCAACTTTACACAATCATCACAATGTACAAATATAACTTACAAACATAAAAAAATGTTAATCCTTTTATGTTAGAAATCCTTCAATGTTAAAAAAAAATATTTTAATTTTCTCACTGATCAGTAATCAATAAATAATCACTTTCTATTTTCTTTTCGTTATAAAATTTTACTTACTTTACTTATGCATTAATAATAAAAATGTATTTGTACCTACCTAGGTAAGTACTTTCTTTTTAAAACAATAAATTATTTAATTCTTGGCGCCAATTTTCCTTTTGATCACAAATACTTATTTAACAAAAACAAAAAAAAAAAAAAACTTTTTAAAAAGAATTTTTTAACTTTTTATCAAGAAAGTTTTCCAAAATGTAAAAAATCATAAACAAAAAGTTAATATTTTATAAAAAAAAAAAAACGTAAAATTATAAATAATTTTTTTTATATAAAATTAAAAAAATTTAAAATTTAAGAATAAAAAAAATAAAAAGAAAACAACATTAACTGATATTTTAATATTGTAATTAGATTTTTAAAAAAAGATATAATATATACAAATCTATTTTTAAAATTTAAATAATTCTCAGATTCTTTTTTTTTATTATTTCTTTTCTTTTTCAATCTTTTACGCGCCTAAAATTAAATTTAAAACAAAAAAAAAAATTTATTTAAAGAAATATTTCAATTTCTTTTGTTCTTTATTTTTTTTTAATTCTAATTTAATCTATTCAAAGTTTTTGATTTTGTTTTTTTTTTCTTTTTTGTCTTTTAATTAATAAATAAAGATATTTTTTAGCGTTTAAAAGCAAAAAATAATTTAAACTTGATTTTAGTAAAAAAAAAAAAAAAGAAAAAATGGGAAAAAATGGAAAAACCAAAAGAAAAAGTTCTCCAACCACCCTTACAAAAAAAAAATAGGGGAAGTTATGTTTTTGTTTTGTATAAAACAACCCCAAACTTATGGCACAGAACAAAAACAACATCAATAAAAAAAATTTCATTAATATTTTTGCAAAATAATATTTTTTTTTTTTTTTTTGTTTTTTGTACTTACAATTCCTTTAAGCATTAAACTTTTATACATATTATAGATTTTTTTTTTTTTATGTTCTCTCAAAGTTTTTATTTTTTATTTTTTTTTCTTTTTTGCAACAAAAAAGTTATTATAAAAAAATATATATATAAAAAAATAATATTTTTTTTTTTAAATCCCTTAAAGCATCCTGTTATGAAAAAAAGTATATAAAAAATGTATGCTTATAATTTTTTTTTATTATTATTATTATTATAATTCTTTTTATATATATAATATATATATATTTATTTATTTTTTTTTTTTTTTATTCCTCCAACACTATTTTAACATACAACAACACAAGAGAAGAGAATATTTTTTACTATAGAAAATAACAGTAAAAAAAATGAAACAAGTAGAAAACCCTTTAAAAAAAATGAAAATTGGAAAAAAAAAGTCATCTTAAAAAAGTCAACATTTTATAGGCTGACATGCGCATTTTAAATCTAACATTTTTTTTTTTTTTTAAACATTTTTTTATTCCTTTTTTTTTGTTTGTGTTTTTTATTATTAAATATTTTTTGGATAATATCATCAACCTTTTTATATTTTGTTTTTTTTTTTTTTTTATAGATATATTTATATAAAATATGTATATATGTACATCCATACTTACATAAATAGAATAGGACATGTAATCATATTATTTATGTATATAAAAAATATAATTTTTGTATGCAGTGACGATTCATATTCAAATAAATAAGGTGGAATTATTGTATAATAAATAATCTATGAAGAAAGATTAATTTTTTTTTTTTATCATTTAATTTAAAATTCAATTTTAATGCAACTGAAGTAAGTAAATTATTAATTTTTTTTTCCTTAATGGTTATATATATGTATTCATATATGTATGTATGTAAAAAAAAAACATAATGCGGAACTAAAACCAATATGTACAGTAGAAATAATGAACAATATATGTGCAATCAAAACAATACTCACATGTATTGTTTACAATTGTTTAGGAAATCAACATATGGAATTTAAGTACATTAGGAAATTAAGCACATGGTATCTTATCATAAATGATATTTGTTAGAACAGAGCAGCAATGTCAAATGTGAACCAACCAACCAAACTACACTAAGTATTTTTTAATATAGCTATGTACAGAGTGTCGGAAACTCAAAGATCATGAAGAAAGGAGGTGATAGGGAAATTTCTAACAAAAACAAAAATAGGAAGGAATTATTTTTAACGGTTGGAGGAAGGGTCTATTATTAACGGTTTCCAAAATAAAGTCATCCAAAGTAATTTCGTTAATTAAAAATTTCTTCGCCCCTGTACAACATAGAAGAAAATAATTTTTTTAACAAAATTTCAATTAAGTACATGGTAATATTTAGATAATTATCTCGAAAACGGTAAAAGATATAAGAAAAATGTAATACTTAACTTAAATTGAAGCTGAGGAATTATTGATTATAAAAATGTATAAAAATAAATTGGTACACAAATAACGGTTTTTTTAAGCACAAATTACAATTATTTTATAAAAACAGTCAAAAATATCGATATTTTTCGAATTTAAAAGCTTGTAACTCTTCAACTATGAAAGGTAGATAAAAGTTGGAACATTAGTATAAAGCCCATAATTTCAGCTATACCCATTCGAAACTTCTATGTTGAACATTGTCAAATATATTGTTAGTTTTTTAAAAAGTTAACGAAACAATATTTTGCTTGTTATGAACTTCCATAACACTTCCGTTCTTCGTCACCTTTGAATTCTGGACACCTTGTATATTATAAATAATCATCGTCATAAAACAGACATCATAATCATTACTTTTTCTCTTAATTTACTCATAGTTTTTTTTTTTTTTTTCAAACTAATACATATTATGTACTTTGATTTAGAACTTCATTCTTATTCTGATTTATATTGAACGTTATTCAAGTTTGTATACATTTTGTTTTTTTACACCTTTTACATAAAAGTATGATACGCTACTAATTTCAAATTATTATTTATATACATATATATAATAATGATATAAGGATATTATATCCTAAGGAAATAAAATTATATATATGGTATAGGTAAAAAATAATATACATGTGTATGCACATATTTTTTATATGATTTCGTTTTTTTTTTTTTTTTTTTTTTTGCAAAACAAGGGGTCGTTTTACTATGGCTGTCTCATTTATCCACCCTCTCCTTTACACCATCACACAACTTGCCTTGTGTGATTATGGGTGATATTTTTGATTTTTTTCTGTTTTTTTATTTCTTTTCTTTTTTATTATTTAAAGAATTTTGTATTAAAAAAAAAAAAAAAAAGAATTTTTAAAAATTATATACAATATATAATTAATTCTATGTATATAATATATATTGCATATATGTAGTTTTATTTAGTTTTAGATTTAAGTATATATAAATTTATATAGATATATTGATATAATACTTATATATATACCTATATATATCTTTTTAAATATAAAAGTAAATAAAGTAAGTCAAAAATAATAAATCAACCTCATCAAAATCGATAAAATTCTTTTCTTTTTACATATTTTTTTTTGTTTAAAAAATTTCTTTTTAAGTAAAATTAATATTTTGTTTTTTTTTTTTTTGTTTTAAGTTGTGCATATAAGTACTATCTATAGATAGTTAAAATAAAACCAATACATTCTTACAAAATTTTATTAAAATTTTTCTAATCTAAATAATTAAATAAGAAACAAAAAAAAAAAAAAAACAAGAAAAAACAGAAATTGTGTTCTAATTTTAGAGAAGTACCTATAATACAATAGAAAAACAAAAGTTGGCACTTTGTTTTTTTTTTTTTTCTTGTATTCTTGTTTTAATTAAGTAACATAAAAAGATAATAAGTAAGATAATTATCACAGTAATTTTCATTGGTTTCAATTAAAAAAAAAAAAATAAGTACAAAACAGTCCTTATAAAAAGCTTTTCTACACATTTAAAATTGTAAAATAAATTTTGTAAAATATTGACGGGGGGTTTATTTTTTTTGTTTTGAAAAATTTTGAAAATTATTTTCTAAAATTGTCAAATTTACCATTTTATTAGGATTTTAACTCTAATTGGGACTTTTACGTTATAAATTTAAAGGGTTGATAACAAATTGATTAGGATGTAATGAAAATTGCTTCTGAAAGTTTCGAAAAAATTATAGTTAATAAAACAAAATTTTACCCTTAAAATAATTTATAAGTATAGATTCGTTTTCAAAAGGATGACTCCTGAATGGAAGAAAATGTAACGATCAAATAAGATACCAATGGTAAAAATCAATTTTATTATATTATGACATATATATACATACTTATATGTAAAAGTGAACTAATAATGGTAACGTTAATGTTATTTTGTGGAAAGAAAAATAAAATAAAAATAAAATAAAAATAAAAAAACGAAATTTGTCTCAAAATTAATTCTATTTTCTAATATATTTAAGAGAAATACCTCAATTTTATACTGATTTTTAAAATTTATCATTTTGATTCGAGAAACTACTTATAAAGCCTAATCAAATATGAATAATAAATAACGTTTTGGATACGTTAAACTAGATTTCTTTATGCGTCGTTTTTTCATGACGATCATTCTTGAGTCTTGACGTTTAATTAACCAATCAGAAAAAAAACCGTAGCTACTTTTTTCCGTAATCACAAAAACTTAAATTAACTTTATCTTTTCCGTGATGGAACTCATACATTATTGTTTATTTTTAAATAAAATATTACAATTTCATTTGCATGTGTGCATGATTTGATTCCCAGCAGATACCAAATTTGACCATATAATAATAGAATATCGAAAATCATTTGAGGTTAGAATAAAATCACAATCATTAATAACATAACAGAAGTCAGAGTCAGAGTCAACAGAAACAGAGTAGTCGAGTTTAATATTTCTAAAAGTCAAAGCTGTCTGGTCTCTTGCAAAACAGATCAATTTGTCTCAACTTTGTGATTACAAGAAGAAATAATAAACCAGTCTGAAAGTTTAATTATTTTAGATATATGCAGATTGCAGCTTAATCAAAAAATACTATAGAATGAGCATATTTTTCTGCAAATAGACACCGAAAAAATTTTTATAAAAGAATTTTCACTTTTTTATACTCTTAAGAAAAGGTAATAGTACGTAACATACTGAAAAACAGACACCACGGTATACGAGCACCAAATATAAAAACATATAATAAATTTTTATATATAAAACACCGACGACTTATACAATTGGCATCATTGGTCAGATTGTGATCTATATTACTTAAACGTCTAATTTTCAATATTTTTCTTAATTTTATTTTTTAGATTGATTTTAAAAATAAATTTTTTTTTTTTGGTAAATTGATTTTCCCCGTTTATTTTAAAAATTAATTTCTAAATTTTTTTGCCATAATAAAAATAAATACATAGATGGTAACACTGATTAACATGTAAACATCACAATTCACACTTACTGTATTCAAAAAAAGAAAAGAAAAAAAAAGTGTTTTCCTTACAAAGAAAAAAAAAAATATTAAAGAAAGTGTACTTTTTTTTTTAACAGATTTTTTTTTTTTATATTTGTAATTTGTATACAGTGTTGGGGTACATATTTTTTTTTTTTTTTTAATATAAAATTGATCATCATGTGATAGTATAATTGTGGTAGTAATAAATTTAACTTTAAGAAAAATTACTTACTTATATCAATATTTTTATTTTGTTTATTTTATTTTATCGTCTGTTTTTTTTTTTTTTCTTTGGTTTTATTTTTTATTTTTTTTTATTTATTACTTAAAATTTTCCTTAAGATATTGAAACATACATATATACATATAATGAAATACTTATTCAATTTAAATTTTTGAATTTATGAAAAATTTATTTAAAACAAAAGTTAAAAAAAAAAAAAAAATATAGAGCACATAAGTATACACATATTTATATAGGTACACAAGCAGTGTATAACACATTATTATTAGTTTGGCACGTGGGTCTAAATTTAACTCAAAAAAAAAAAAAAAAACAGAAAACAAAAAAAAAAAAAATTAAAAGATAAATAAATAATAAAAAACAGACGATAATAAAATACAAATGTTTAAACAAAATAAAATAAAAAAAAAAAAAAAATATAAATAAATTTTGAAATTATTAAAAAAAAAAAATAAAAACAAAAAAGTAAACTATGCAAAAAAGAAATAATTTCAATAAGTATACGAATTTAGTTTCAACCGCCTTATTGTGACTCTTTAAATCGTATTTCCTATTTTAAAATACATATTAGAAATATAACGCGTATTTATTATAATGATGCGTATACAATTATTTATGTAATTGATAATCTTTTAAAATATACATAAGTATTAAAAATCTTTAACCTTCATTTCATTCATTTTACTTTACTAGAATGAAAGTTGAAAACAGTTTTTTCAAAGGGTTTTAAAAGATTTTTTTTAGAACAAAAAATTTTCGTACAGATCAACAATTTAAATTTTATCCTATAATCGATATAATGTTCATTTATTTCAATTCACTAGAATGAAAGTTAAAGACATTTCATTCTAGAAAGATGACAATTCATTCTAGAATTAAAGATGGTAAATTTATTTATGTAAGATAAGTAATAATAGAAAGGTTATTTTTAATGGTTTTATTCTGTAATTCTCTTTCTATAATCGATACAATATTATTTACGTATGTATTGGTAAAAAATAGAAATTCTGTCTGATTGAAGGAACTTGAATAACTCTGATGATGGTAAAGTTAGCAATTAAGTTCTTAATAATAATTTAAACTATAAAATTTTAAAATTTCAACATTTTTTTTTTTAAATCCTCCCTCAAAAACGAAAATATAAATTTATAACACAGAAAATTTAAGATAAATCGCAATAAACAATAAATAAAGAAGAAGAAATATCTCAAAAAAAAAATAGTGTATAGGCTTTGAAAGAATATTGGGGTTTTAAATTCTGCAGGAACAAGGGGTAAAATAAGAAGTGATTTTTTTGACATTTATTTATAGTCATATTATTGTTTTATATATTGTATTTTTTTTATATAAATATATGTATCTACTATCTATCTATATGTATATATAATGTAACCACATATATACAATTGTTACTGCAAATATATAACAAAAAATTAAACTGATAATCCAGGGAAATAAAAAAAAAAAAAGAAAGTATTTGTTGAAATGAAATGATGTTGACTGAAATCTTGGTACCAATTCTAGTACGATCACACATATATCTAATATCTTACAAAATTTAATGATTACTTATTATTAAAACTAAAGAACTCTTTAATTTTAAAGAATATTTATAAAATATACTTATTGTGGAATTGAAAAATATCTTACGCTAATTTTCGTTCAAAATATTTCACCTTCTTGTAAATAAAAGTCCTTTTCTTGCAATTTGCAATTCTTTAATAAGATTACTGGCACTTGGAAGTAAATGGGATTAGTCAATTTGAAAACTTTTGAAAAAAATATTTGTAAGTAAAATTCCAAACCAAAACGAGCTTTTGTTTAAAAATTGAGATTTAAGTTGAAGCTCAGTTAAAATACATTCAATCCATTAAAAGATAAAGGATAATATAAAATTGACTTAAGTTTTATTTATATTTACTGAATCGAAAAAAAATATTTTCGCCAATAAGTAGTTATTCTAATATTGTAAGATAAACATTAAAAAATTATTTTAAACTTTAGAATTATATATACTTAAGTATATATCTAAGTACATATAATATTATATACGTTGTTTTTAATGTCCTTGAAGAAAATTATTCAAATTAACTAATAACTACCTATTTAATATTGGAATTTGTAAATATGTATATATATATATATACTTTATAACTATTATATGTGTATGTGTAATAAAAAAAAAATTAATTAATTTATTTCTTTACCTTAGTATCTTGCATATGTCCTTCAGATGATGGACTTGGCGGTGTTGATGGATTACTATATGATTGTTTCATTTCTTGTTGATCTTGATCATTTTGTAATTGTTGTTGTTGTGTACCATTTATATTACCATTTTGTGGTGGTTGTTGTTGTTGTTGTTGTTGCTGCTGTTGTTGTTGTTGTTGCTGTTGTTGTTGCTGCTGCTGCTGTTGTTGTTGTTGTTGTTGTTGTTGCTGTTGACTAGGATTACTTAAAATATGTCTATCCAAAACACTATTTTTAACAGCATAATCTAATCTTTCAACATTTTGTCTTAAATCAGTTATATTAAATGGTTTATAATCGTGTACCAATGTTGCACGTAAATCACTTGTTGTTAAATGTCCTAGTGGACCTAATACACCACGTTCATTCATTGATCTTAATTGATCAATTGAACGGTGTAAATAATCACCACCCGGTAATTCAGCCATTAATGGAGAATTATGATAGTCCAGCCCACCACCGGGCCGGTATTCAATAGTACGACCTTCCAGTGTGATAATTTTTTAAAATATACAAGATGAAAGACGTTTTTAAAAAGTGTTTTTAAAATTTTTATTTGTTTTTATTAAATTTTATTAAAATTTTTTTTTTTTTAATATTTTAATTTGTTCAGTTTTTGTTTGGATTTTTTTTTTTTTTTTTTAATTTAAAAAGGCACTTGTCCTTTTTTTTTTTGTTTTTTTCAACACTTTTGTAAATATTTTTTTTTTTTCCTTTTTCAATTTATTTGTAGGTTTTTTTTTTTTTTTTTTATTATCTACACTTTATTTTTATTTTTTTGTTAATTTTTTTTTTTCAATTTAAGGCCACACTAATTAATTTTTTTATTAAAACACAAGAAATGAATAGGTTTTTTTTTTTTTTATCAAAATAATTTAAAAAATTTCAATTTTTTTTTTTTTTGTTTTTCTATTTCTAATATTTTAAATGTTATTTTGGTGTTTTCATTAATTAATATTTTCTTTTAAAGTTATAATATATTCCAAAAAAAAAATTTATATCTAAAAATAAAATTAAAAAAAAAAATTCTTATTTAAATTTATTTAAAGCAAAAAAAAAGTTGTTGCACAAATTTTTACAAAAAAAAAATTTATAAGTACATAAATATTATGTTCATCCGTTTTTCACAATTTTCTTTAATTTTTTTCTTTTTGTTTTTTGTCATAAAGTGTAAAGAGAATAGAAAAAAAAATCAATAAAAATTGTCATAACAAAATAAAGAAAAATAAAAAAAAAATAAAAAAAAATTGCAAACATGGTTGAGCGTAAAAAATAAACGTTCCTTGTCAAATACATAAATATATTTATAGTTTGATTTTTATTATGATTTTTATTACTGTTATAACATATTTTCTTAGTAGTTAAACTAGAAAAATGAATAAAAGGTATATAATACATCAGTAATTTAACTACACATTGAATACTGTTATTTCAGAGGGTGTAAATTTGAAAACGGAATATGAAGGGTATTAATGAATAATTTTTTTTTAAATATAGAAATCAATAAAAATGTCAAATTTCATCTTTTGTAATTTTATAAGAACGATACTCATATGTGTATATAACATATACATATGTATTTGGAAATTAAAAAAAAAAGAAATTGTAAAATACTTGTAAATAATTGAAGACAGAACCACCAGACCGATAGACGGAACAACGAGATCTGAATTAACAAAAAAAAAATAACAAATTTAAAATCATCAAATAATGAAAAAAAAATTTTCTAAGTACATATCTATAGAATAATTATATTACAATTAAACTTTTTTGTTTTTTTTTATTATAAGTACAGCCCAAAATAGACGTTACGAGACATAACGAGACGAGAAAAACTCTACCATTACATGTAATGTAAATAATATATGGATTATGGACATCATCGACATAGCCAAAATAGACGAAAAAAACAGTATGAAAAATTATATGTCATATAAACGGGAGAAATGGCTCATAATGCCTATACATAAAAAGAAGCCATTACGTTTTATTTACGTAATAAGTTTTGTTTACAGTCGCTTTGAATAATTTTTTGGAAAAATTGTGTACTTCACGCGGTATATCTAGGTAATTTAATTTTTTATTATGTATAAAAAAAAAACCAATAATCTTTGTAATTTTTTAGTTATAATGGAGACTAAAGAAAATTACTATTTAGAAACTTAACACAGAACTTTTAAACAAAATGGCATTATGATTTTATTGTCATTACGTTTTTGTTTTGGTTAATTACTCGTTTACACTTCGCGAAAGAAATCGTACAAAATTGCTTGCGTTTTTCTTTTTATCGTCTCATCACATCTATTTTGGGCTTAGCTTTATGATAAAAAAAAAAAAAAGATTTTAATTCTATATAAAATATTTCATCAACTTAAAACTAATATGAGTAGGTAGTACTAGATCTTAAAATTTAATAACTAGATTTTAAAGTTTAAATATAAAATTAAATGTCTATTAATCTACTTGATAGTTTCAGACAACCGTTCTAAAAGACTTGATATCTATTTTGTTATATCCTTAATAAAAACGTCAGTTTAAAGAAAAAAAAAATTCTACCTATTTGTCAAATAAAAAACTATATAATGATCTACATAATATCTTATGTATTGCTTGGATATTATGATATCAAAAATTATATTGCCACAATATTTATTTGCAACTCACATAAAGTATATTTTATTTTATTTTATTTTATTTTAATACAATTTATTTATGTTTAATGATAAATTTAACTTTTATATATACATAAAATAATGTTTTTTCACAATCATCTAGAAATAAAAAATTTTATTTGTAACATTTTCTTCTTAAAAAATCTCTTGCTATCGAAAAATCATATTATTACACTACAATTTTTTTTTTTGTGCAAATAAACAATATTTCTTATAAGCCGGCGAGATTTAATTTAAATTTCAAAACTAGAAAACCTTTTTCAAAAATGAAAAAATAAAATTGAAAATTATGCAATTACATTACAACCGGTTTAATTTCATCACGTGTATTTATATTGTACAATATACGGGAAATTTTTTATTTTTAAAGATCCAAAATTCATTAATACAAAAAGAAAATAAATAAAGTACCAATATAATAAGAAATGAAAAATAATAATAAACACCTTTTATTATTCTATTTTTCATTTTTTTTTTTTTTTGTTTTTTGTTAAAACAATTCAAAACGCAATCAAAAAAAATATTCAAATACAAAAAAAAAAAAAACAATATTCACAAAAAAAAATAAATTCCCACAAAAATAAAAACGAGAAAAAAATGTTCTCTACCACTGCAAATTCTTCTAACTACACTACAAACCAATTATTTGTTATTCGTTATTCGGTACTCACTCATACAAATTTTTTTTTTTTCTTTTTTGAGTTTCGTGTTTAGTTTATTTTGATTTTTTTTATTTTTAAATTTGATAAAAATACGCACGCACACTTATACTATAACAACAAACTACAGTACAGTATAATAATATGTGAAAAAAAAAAAAAAAATTGCACTTTGCAAAAATTACAAAGCAGAGAACAAAAAAAAAAAAAAATATATAAAAAAAGGCGCGATATTTAAATCAATTTTTTCTTTGTGGTATTTTTTTTTTGCGTTAGTGTGTTATTGTTTTTATTTGTACACACATCAAAACACTTATTATAATATACTCTACTTTCATTAAATTTCTTCTTTTTTTTTTAGCTCCCCCGTGTAACTAAAAATTGTATAACAATACCTACCAGTACCAGAATTCTTTTTTTTTTTTTTATAAAGCAAAAATTGTTTTTATTTCGATATTATTTGTCTTTTTTCTTTTGTTTTTAGTTAAAATAAAAACAAAATAGATCTAAATTCTAAATTCGAATGTTAGGCAGGACTTCAGGATCCAGACTTTTTTATACATAGAAACAAAAAAAAAAAAAAAAAACCAAAATGGGAAAAAAAAAATGTGAGTGTAATTTTATTTGAAAAAAAAAAACAGAGACAAAATTATACAAAAAAAAAAAAAAAAAAAATTGGAGTTTTAAAACGGGGGTGGTGATTGCGGTTGTAGGTTTATCGTCTATTTTTTTTTTTTTGTCAATTATGTTTTTTTTTTTTATTTTTTTAATGTATGTACAAATATAATGTATACATATGTTTTATTGTTTATATGGTGAATTTTTTTTGTAGTACAAAATTATTGTAATTTAGTGTTGTTGTGTTCATGAACAATAATGCGAGCTTTAAATATAATAAATATATGTATTGCATGTAGTACATAATAAAACATTTGGTTTATGATCTTTGAAATTATTCTAGTTCTGTTATTTTAGTTATTTTTTTTTTTTGTCATGCAGTGTACCGTATTTTGAAATTAGAAATTATAGAGAAAAATGAAATTTATGAGAATTTCTTTTGTATTTTCTGAAAAAAGCGGGCGGGTGGAGTGGAGGTTTGACAGGATTTCCATTTTGATATGCATAATATGGGGAATTAATATAAACACTTTTTTTTTTCTTTTTTCTCATCTTTGCTTTTTTTTAGTAGCTTTAATGAATCTTACCCAGCTACGTATCTATTGTAGAACGTATCCCTATACATATGTATGTATGTATGTAAATATTTATTTCGAGTTTTTTGAATTGATTTTTATTTTAATTTTTTTGTTTTATTATTATTTAAGTAGTGTGTTTGTGCTGAAATCATTTTGGGATTAAATCAAATTTGCATTGCATTATTTTTATTGCTATATTTATTTTATTTTTGAATTTTGGCATTTGTTAATATTGTTTTTAGTTTTGACATGTATATGCGCCCTTATTAACGAAAAATAAAAATGAAATAATGATTAATAATATTTTAAGCTATGTTGGGATTAAAAAAAAAAAAAAAAAACAAAAAAAAAATTGACTGTCTGATAATATGAATTTTTTAAATAAACGTTTGTATTTTTTTTTTTTTTTTTATATCTAATTGATTATAAAACCAATCTACATATTGTACATTTTCTAAAAAATATTGTAATATGTATATATAACTTTATATAAACTACATTATATTTACATGTTAATTTTAGAATTTAAAAAAAAAAATAAATAAATAAAAAGAAAAGTTTTCAATAGAAGTATATAGGTACATATTTTAAATATATAAGTAAATATGTAAATAAATATGCATAACTATATTCTATACATTCAGTATATATTTGTACACTGTACTTATAAATGTGCTTTAATTTTGATGGTAAGCATTTATTATTATGTATTTTTTTATATTATTCAAAAAAAAAAAAAAGTAAAAGATGATGATAATGTGTATAAAACTTTTATATATAATATATTTTATGTTGGAGAAATAGTGTA
The DNA here is from genome assembly GCA_947095535.1 of Poecilobothrus nobilitatus. Taxonomy (NCBI): domain Eukaryota; kingdom Metazoa; phylum Arthropoda; class Insecta; order Diptera; family Dolichopodidae; genus Poecilobothrus; species Poecilobothrus nobilitatus. The sequence continues at coordinate 236,220,560 of OX352773.1, read as the reverse complement.
GGAGAAAAATAAAAAAAAAAAAAAAGAAAATGTTTAAAATTTAAAAAAAAAAATAAAAATTCGAGCAAAAGAGAAAAAAAAAAAATTTTTTTTGTAATCAAAATAGAGACGAGAATATCAATTCAATATTTTTTTTTTTATTTAACATTATAAAAATTACTCAAGAAGTACGAGGTAAAGAGAATTGAAATACCGAATACCTACCGATTATTTATTATTGTGTATTTGTACTGTCTGTAGAATGTACAAAAAAAAAAAAAAAAAAAGAAATAAGTAATGATGAGAGTACAGGGACGTGTCAAATGAATTAATCGAAGGCGTTTTGTTACTTTGTTAGACTATAATATTGGTAAGAATAGGGCGGTAAAACGATTTTATATATTATATATTGTATTTTATTAATATATACCTATATATGGATGTATGTATATATTATAAAATTATTTATATGCATAAAACATAATGTTATATCCATTTATTTATTTATATAAAAAAAAATAATCTATGTACATAATATGTATTTACATATAATATAAACAGGATTTAAAAATAATTTTGTGTCACAAAGAGAGTAGATAAGTATAAAAAATTTATGAAATATAAAAAAGAACGAACTGAAATGTCAAATCTACTCTATACATAAGATTTAAGAGAAACCAAAAAAAAAAAACAAAATTATAATTAATTCGTTTTTTTTTTTTTATTCAATACAATTTTTCATTTTTTACTGCTCACCATTTTAAAACTAATTTATTTATTTTATTTTTTTTTGTTTTAACGCTAAAATTAAATTTTTATTTTTTATTTTTTATCTGTCAAAAATAAATTCAATTTGAATCTAAATCAAAAATGTATTTCTTTTTTTTTTATTTAAAACATGTGTTTTCTTTCTTTTAAATGCAAGGTAACTTTCATTTTTATAAAACAAAAGAAATTTATTTTTTTTATATTTTTTAAAATGTAAACAATTTTTTTTTTTTTGAATTCAATTGTTTATATTTTTTTTTTGCATTTTAAAAAAAAAACAAATTTAAAAAATAATTTTTGTTTTTCCCGACGGAACGGGTGTGTAAATATGTACTCTTTTTTTTTTTTCTTTTATATTATTTTCTTCTTTTTTTTTTTTCACTTTAACCGGTAACTTTTTTTTTCTTGTTCAAAAAATTTTAGTACAAATTACAACAAAAAAAAAAAAAAAAAAAATTTTTTTCCACTGCAATGTGTATGTCACATACAACTCATAAGAAAAACGTGTTCGCTTTAGAACAATTATTATAATTCACATGAATTTTTTTTTTTCACTGACAATTTTTTTTTTTTTTATAAAAATAAAAAACAAAAATAAAAAAAAAATTTCAATTAAATTTTAATTAAAGAGAGAAATAAATATTAATTGTATTTTTTATACTTTTTATATATTTTTTTTTTTATATGATCGTTGCCGTAGTTTTTATGCTTGCACACACTTTTTATTTTACATTTTTTTTTTCTTTAATTTTTTAAAAATTTAAAAATTGCATGAACTTTTTAATTAAAAAAAAAAAAAATAAAAAGTAAATTATTTTTATTTATAAAAAAAAACGATCAGCAAAAAAAAAACCAAATAATTTTATCCAACCTCTTTTTGTTTTTGATTTGTTTTCTTCTTTTTTTTTTAATAAATTTTTTCTATTAACACTCCAAAAATCAGAAAAATCAGAGGTAAAAACAATATGAAAAAAAAATTTACAATTTGTTTATGACCACATCGCCATCAAAGCAAAAACTCGACTGGCTCTTAAATTGCACAAAAAAAAACTTCACTTCTTTTGCTTAGGATTTTTTTTTTTTTTCGAAAGATATTTTTTTTTTTATTTTTTATTTTCTCATATTTTGGCCCTCCACCATTCACAAAAAACACGAAAAAAAAAAAAAAATTATATTCAATAAAAATTTGGTATATTTTTTTTTTTTTTTTTTTGGTATTGGTTTGTTTATTTGTGTATAAATCTATAAATATATGTTTGCTTATGCATATTAAAAAAAATTTGAACACATTTTTTTTATGTATATTTTTTTTTTTTGTGTGTTTATTATTAGTTTTTTTTTTTTTATTAGGATGTGTGTACTTTGAATTTTATTTAGAATAAAAATACACATCCATTTGACTTACACTAACTGTATGTATATAAATGCCAATGTACCTATAATTATATACTTTATAAAAAAAAAATTTTTTTTAACACATGTATAATCAAAATAATAAAAATTTAGAAGAAAAAAATTCTACAAAAAAAAAAAAATTGGGAGCATTTAATATTATGTATATATGCATGTTTGTTGGTTTGTATAACGATAAAAAATAAACATACATTTAAAATATTATCGGAATTATTACTATAGCAGAGTAGCGTGCCATGCCGTACCGTACCGTAGTGAAATTACACTATACAGTCTACACTACCACCATACTACTTAGTACATACATATTAAAATATCAAAAAAAAAAAAAAAATTCACAAACAAAAATTATATCAGGATTCAATCATCATAAACATCATTAAACAGTACAGACAAAGAGTTTTTACTATACATTTCTAAGTATTTACTACTAGTATGTGTATTTAGTTTGAGAAATTATAATTATGTATGTATATACATTTGTAAATTTTTTTTTTACAACTAAACAAAATAAATAAATATTAATAGATAGGTATGCCCGTATGTGTAGTATAGGTAGGAGTGTGTTTTTTATTTTTTGATTTGAAAAAAAAAAAAGAGAATTTATTAAACATAAACATTCTTAAACAGATTACAGACTACAGACAGAATAACAGAACAAACAAACACTTCTATTTTTATACACTATACAGGAAACAGTCAGTTGTGTTGAGGAATGAGAATTGAGGAGTAGATAAAATGAATATGTGGTGGTTGATTTTTGTATTGGATTTATTTTAAAGTATGTAGTTTTGGTTTGGTTTAGAAAAACTCTTCCAAACTACTACTAAAGCACATATATTACAATATTATATATTATATATGTATTGCATACTACCTAATAGCCTCAACAAGTATTAAAAATTAAAATATTAAAATGTATATAAAAAAATAAATAAAAAACAAGAAAAAAATAATTTAAAAATTTTTTTCTGGGTTTTAGCATATGACAATAAAATAATAAAAAAAAAAAATTTCATACGTACATACATTTATATGGATATATAGTATAGAAATTTGTACATTGTATTTAGATGTAATTAAGTACTACATTATTATATGTTTTTTGGATGGTACACCCAAGAACAAGAAAAAATTAAACAAAAAAAAAAAAAAAAGAATTTTTAAATATGTAATTGGAAATAAAAAAAAAAAAATATAGGGGAAATTTTTTTTGTTATTGTTTTTCATAATTTGTTTTATTGTTTTATTCTATATATATATTTTTTTATAATAGGATTAAAGGGTTAATAAATTTAAAACAAAAAAGAAAAACAAATTGAAAATATTGAAAATGTTTTATTTTCTTATTGGAAAAAGGTTTGTTTTGTTTTTATATTGCATACCTACCTATTTAAAAAATAGTTAATTAGAAAGCTTGGTTATATGAATGAAATGATGTGGAATGCCAAATAATTGGTGATGTGATTTTTTTTTTTATGTATCCATATGTATAATTCAAATCGGGGGTTCAAATTTTCATATTTAATTTAGTTTTTACTTTATCTAGACTTCTTCACATTTTTTATTAGCAATCCCATTTTAATTGCTTCAATTTAAGCGATCCCTATTTGAGTAGATATGTATATACGAATAAAATGCTCCAACAAAGAGAATTTTTGAATCCAAACCTTATGGTGTAAGAGATTGCGGATGATGTTCATTAGAGTGATCAAACATTACGGAGCTTTAGATCTACAATTGGAAAGAAATTACCCACAATTGCTAAAAATTAAAGGATGTGTTGAGTCAAATTTAGGACTTTCAAGGCCTATTAAATAAGTAAGTAAAATATGAGTATATACATATGTATTGTAAAAATTTCTCAAATTTCTCGAATTACATCAGTAGAACAATAAGTAACTGTAACTAAGTTAAAAAAAAAATAAGATCTTTGGTGTTGGTCTTGTATTGTAAGAACACACTTCAAGGATTTTCCGCATCCAGAACAAAATGAAATAACAATAACGTTACAGTAATAACAGCATAAAAGCGTTAGAAAAGGATACGATTTATAGGATACCTATAATAGAAAAATATTTTCTATTTAAATTATAAGAATTTTTTAAGAGCTATGTGAAAAGTTATTTTTATTAGTTAAGTTAAAATCTATCATTATTGTTTGTAAAAAAATTGAATAACTCAAAATAAACATGTTTTTTTTTAAAATAATAAATATATGGCTAGGATGTAGGTATATTTCTGAAATAGATTAAAAGCGAAATATAAAAATAACTTACATAGGTAGCTATATGAAAAACAAAAATATAATTTTAAAAAAGTGTATATAGGTAGGTACTTATGTATTATGTACATATTTTGTAATTTATCTATGTATGTACATATGTATATATGTACGTATGTTCGTAATTTAAATATTTTGAGCTTACTCTTCCATAAAAATGAAGAACATTTTCTGAATTTAAATCGTACCTATGTACATATGTATGTATATATGTATACATAGGTAATTTTAAACTAATGTGATAATTTTTTTCTTTTTTATAATATTTATTGCCTGACTTATCTAACTATTTAACTTAATTAGAATATTTTCCAAAATATTTTAACTAAATATATAACTTATGTATGGAATGTACATATATACATACATACTTATGTATATATACCTAAACTATTAACTATTAACTATTAAGTGTTTTGTTTTTTTTTAACTTTAATTTTTACAAAATATATGTACATACTCATTAATACTATTTTCTTGTTTAATGGTGTGATAATAATTGATACTTAAAATGTATCTAAGTTACATATAGCAAAAAAAAAAAAAACTACATTAGAATCTCCATACATAATAATTTTAGAAAAATGAAATAATTTTAATTATCTATAGGTAGGTACATATTTTGTTTTTATTTTTTTTTATATTTAACCATAATTTAACCTACAGACAATTACTTACAAATTTTTTTTTTCTCACTTAGTAGTATGTTTTTTTTACCTTTTGTTTCGGGTTCATTCTAAAAACATCTAATTTTTCTTTTTTTCTGAAAAACTATTGTCTATTAACATTTTGTAGTTTATAGTTTATATACTATGGCTATGCTATTATATTCATAATTCATCCATTCATCCGTAATTCGCAAAGAATATCACAACCTTCATCAAAATATTTATATGAGAAATGTTTAGTTTAGATGGATAATACACAAACATACATACATACATATGTACCTACATGCACATTCACTTATAAAAAAAATATATAAAATGCCGAAAATTTTGTATAAAAAATGAAAAAATCATTTTGTAATAAAATCGTGTTACATCACTTTCCTCCCCTAACCATGTGTTCAATACACAGTAATCAGTTCAGTACATAAATGTGTACAATGTACATCCATACAAACATTTAAAGCTGTACTGTACGTACAGAGACTGTACAGTGCTTTATTTTAAATACAGTGTACAGTGTACACTTTTACTTTATACTACTGTAAAAACAAAAAATTGTGGCACTTTTAAAGATTTCTTTATGCAGAGTCGAGTCAGCCAGTCAAGAAATAAAGAAATACCTACAATACTTTTACATAAATATGTATTAAAATTTAAATACAGTCAAATTTATTTAAAATTAACCATACAGTACATACCATAGTGTATGTTTACATCATAATAATATTATGTGGTTGATGAAATAAGAAATGAAAAAAAAAAAATAAAAATTATTAATTAAAATAAAAAAAAAAAATCAAATTCTACATTTTTTTCGTTTAAAATACAAACAAACAAAAAAAAATTAATTTTGAAAGTGCATAAATTTTTTTTTTTCTTTGTGTGCAACTTTTTTTTTTATTTTATTACATTTTATACTTACTTTTTATATTTTTATACACATATTTTCAATTAGCCTAGTAAAAGAATTTTTTTTTTGTATTGTGCTTGTGCCATGTACGCTACTGTTATGCTGGCTGAGTGTTGAGCTGGCCCTGTATTAAGATTAAGTGAGAGTAAAAAAAAAAAAAAATATGTGAGGAAAAGAAATCAAAAAATTAAAGAGAAAAGAAAAGAAAGATTGAAATAAAAATATAAAAAGATAAAAAAGACAATTCAATTTTTTTACGTTTTCTTAGGAGAGAAAAAACTTTCGCTCTCATTCTTGACTTCAAACAAAAACAAAAAAAAATTTTATTAAGAGTTTTTTTTTTATTAAGTTGGTTTTATTTTTGCGGTTCTTTTTCTTTCGTCTTTCTTATTAGAATTTAGAGAGCGTTTTTTTTTCTCTTTATTTTGTTTGTTTTTTCGTAGCTTTTTTTTTATAGAATAAGTTGTGTTTGTGTTGTATTTTGTGTTCTATACTTTGTTGTCACTGTGTACAAATTATGACGTAAAAATGTTGTGCAGTTATGAATTGATGAATGATTTTCTTTTTTTTTTGTATGAATAGTATGTTTTGTTTTTTTTTTTTTTGTTGAAAAAATATCTTCAAGATAAATATTGTAGCTGTAGGTACTTTTTTTTTGTAGAAACCGAATTAGTACTAGTTCAAGTACTAGTACTAAATTTTTTTTTTTTTTGTTGAAACAATGTATGGTTTTGTCTGATGGGAAATTGGAAAAAAATATTGTATTTATATCTCTACCTATTATTTTTTTTATAATTAAGATCAACGTGAATTGTGAATCATAATCAGCAACAAATAAAAAAAAATTATAATAAGAAAAAATTAAATAAGTGTAAATAATAAAAAAAAAAAAACGATTTTGTTTATATTTTTTATTAGCGCAGAAATGAAAGAAAAAAATCTAAAAACAAAACAAATGAGTATAGAAGTTGAAAGTGATTCAATTAAAAAAAAAAAAAAAATGTTTTCAATAAATTCCACAATTCGCAATAAAAGAAATGAATTGGAATTTTTTTCAGAATATCACATTGTTTTCATTTAATATAAAGCCTCATTTTATTCAGCTTGATGTTTCCATTTTACAAAAAAATCAATTATGGTATCTATATACATACATACATATACATGTATGTAGTATCATTATGTATAATATTAACATATTTATTTTAATCAAATTAATTTGTTAAGCTTTTATAAGCATAATATTTTTTTGTCTTCTTTTCATTCTTATAAGAAACATAAGACATTCACTAAGTCATTTATTATTCATATTTGACTAAGCTTCAGTTTCTGGAATCATTAGTTTCATTAAGCTGTTGATTATTCGGCTGTAACTATTGTATACAAGACTACAATATTATATGAAACCAAAACGCAAAAAACCTATTTATTATTTGTGCGCCATCTATTATTTTATACAAACAAGAATTATTTTTTATTTTATTTTTTATTATAGGAATATTAATTATAGGGTATATTACTAACATAGGTACATACATATTGTATTTATTTTATTATTTAATTATATTTTACAATTATATACCTATTATAAGAAAAATCTATATTATTCTTTATTAATTCATAAATCCCAGCTCGGGTTACAACCTGACACTTTACGAATGAAAAGCCGGTGTTTAAAATATTATAATATCATTGGCTGGATTGGACACATACTTTGTGAATATACTTTTTTTTTTGTGAATGTTTTCTACAATTTCTTTTGATTGTTTTTAAAATGATTATTTCATGGATAAAATTAATGGACAAACATTAATGGACCTATTTAAGCTCATTATCAAATTGAACTTGTAGAAAAATACTTTTCATTTTTAAATTTGATGAAAATTTTGTCTGATTCGACAAAGAAAGAATGAATATTTTTTATATATTAAATTCTGCTAAACTAATAGCTATTTTGAAATGAAGCAAACTTTTAAAGATTACGGCCCCGTATCCGAAAGAAAAAATGCGCTAGGCAGGTACCTACATTTATTTGTAAAATTTATTTTACATAATAGATTTAAACTAAACTAATTCTGCAACTTATGTCCTATGAATGGTCTTTAAAAGAATGAAGTTAGATATGTATGTAATTTTCATAATAAAAAGTGATTGTTTTAGACTGCACAGCCTCCAAAATCCAAATTATAAGATACACATTTACTTATATCAATATTTTTCCGATGATCGATTTTAGTGTTTATTTATTTAACGCAATTCAATGCAATGCAATTATAAGATTCTATGAAAAAATCTTATTGTAAAAAACATTTACTAAATATATATGTACATAGTGAGGCCTAGGTGGCCTAGTGGATAAAAGCGTATAAAATACGCTGTAAACACCGAGGGAGTGTGGGTTCGAATCACAGCCACGCCTGAACAGGAAAATATATATACATAGGTATTATAATCCTAATTACAATATTGCTAAGATAAATATTTTGTTTAACATTAAATCTCGAAATTTTGATTTTTAAAAGAATTTTTAAGTGGAAATTGTATTCATATATCATAATATCAAAGGGAAGGAGAAATTATTAAAATAAATATAATTATGATGTCATTGGGATTGGGGAAACCTATTTCCAACTAAAGATTATATGTGTGTGTATGTAAAATTAATAATTCGTTTTCTTATAATTACATACATATATACCTACATAAATATACTTATACTTAAATATAAGTATAGTACATAATATTTAGGTACAATTAGTTTAACTAAGTAGTACGTAAGTATGTACATAATGTATATAACCTCACTTAGAATTTGCTGATATATGAATAATTGAAATCAATTTTTAGGTTTATACCTACCTACCTAGTAAAATGTTAAAATTTCCTTTTGTATTTTTTTTTAAATATTAGCGGCAACGGTTTCAACAAAAAAAAATTTAATTTTCTTTTTATTTTATATGTAGGTATAGGAAATTCTCTAGAAATGAGATTTTATTTTATTGGTATGGTAAGATGGTAAGATATGTAGGTTTTAGTTACGATAGTCTGATCATATTTTTTACTGATACATTTTTGATTGTTTTTTTACTTTACATGAAATTAACATAAAAATCCAAATCAATTTTAAATATTACACCTATCCTTATAAATCTAGCATAGCAGTGCACATTGCACAGCAAACTTTTGGTGGTTTGAATCAAACAAAATTATAACGATTTCAAAACTCCAATAAACATTTTCTTATTTAAAATGTTTTTTTTTTTAATTTTTAAATTTTAATTTACATTTAAATATTCTATTTCTACATTACACACAAATACAAATACATTATACAATATTATATGATATTCTATTCTAATTCTATATATATTCTCTGAAAAATTCTCTAAATTTTCTTGCAACTTTGCAAGGCTTTAAAAAAACAAGACGTTACATTACAGTACACGTTAGAAGAATTCTTCTACAGACTGTTATCTGTTGACTGTAACTTCTACAGAGAAAAAAAAAAAAAAAACACAAAATATATAGCGGCAAAATAGAAAATATTACATGTATGATGTATGATTAATGATATTGATTATTTTACTGCTAACTGCTTAGTGCCGACATAATACTGTACTCTTTACTCGTTCAATTCAAAACAAAACACTCGTTGATTCTTTTTACAATAATTCTTAAATATTATACGTATGGCACTGTGGTTGTACAATTTCCTGTTCCTATATTTATTCATGCTCCACATTTCACCCAACAAAAAAAAAAAAAATATTTATGGATTTAATTTTTTTTTTGTATGCAAAGCAAAAGAGTAAAAAAAAAAAATTTTGTAAGTATTTGGTATCAAAAAATCAGACTAAACAGTAAATATAGTTAAATACAAAATTGTGTCTGTATATGAAAGAAAAAGGTAAAAAAAAGAACAGAGAAAAACCTTAAGAAGTAGACAATCCATTTTTTTTTCTCATTTTGCATTTAGTTTAGTGAGAAAAAAAATTTTGTTTTGGCTGGTTTTTTTTTTTTTGTTTTCTAGATAAATTTTAAAAATGTGTCTCGCGATTTTTTTTTTTTCCTTGTTTTTTGATTTTTTGTTTCATTCATTCATATTATGAAAGGCTATTATTTTAACGAGCACATTTAAGAAGTATAAAGTTAAAAAAAAAACCTAAAGGACGTTTTGTAGAAAAGTAAAACAAGAAAAAAAAATGCAACAGAAAAAAATCAAACATTTTTTTTTGAAGAGAAAAAAAAAAAATAAGTCAATTTTTTTAGTTTTTAAAAGGAATGAGAGAAAAAAAAATGAGGAGAAAAAAAAAAGTCTAATTTGAATGTCACGTTTGTTAGTATTGATTTTAATTGTAAATATGTATGCATGGATGTATGATTATATTATAACATATTTTTATTTTTTTTATGTGAATTTTGTTTGAGTCAGTCAGAAATGTTTATGATTTTTTTTTTTTTTTAAATTATGGAGTTAGTTTTTTTTTATATATGTACATCCATACATGCATATACATATAAATGTTTATAAATTATATGGTGGATTTGGATAGTTGTGTTTGCGCAACATAATAAATAATTATTATAATATTATAAAAAATATTAATTTATCATACATATGTATGTATATAAAATATAATTAATATAAATAAAATAATATTTTTAAATATAGATTTAAAGATTGTACATATGGATGTATTATATATGTCGATTGTTGTGTGGAATATTTTTTATATGCAAGGTACATACGTTTTTACGTTTTTTGTGTGTGCAATTCTAATTCTGGGTTGAAAATTGTGAAACTAAAAATTGAGCTGTCGATAATTTGTAATTTTTTATGATTTAATGTTACATATGTATTTAGGGTAGTACAGTGATGTCTGTGTAACTGGTAACTATAAACTCTATAACTATGTAAAGTAAATCAGGAAAAAAAGCAAAATTTATATCACAAAAAAAGTAAAAGAAAAGGGAAGGGAATGATAGATAAAAATGAAGCCCGTACAACAAAACAAAAATATGAAAAAATGACATTTTAAATTGAGTTGTTATTGAAAATGATTGTGTTTTTTAAAGGATTTTTTATTTTTATTTTATTAATTTACTGTATTGGTTGGGTAAAAACAATTTTTTTTGTTATACATACGTACATATGAATGGATATTGTATGTACATACATATGTATGTATATTTGTATAATAGGTACCTACATATATAAAAAAAATTAAAGGATGTTATGATGAATAAAAAGTAGGGTGATTAATTAAATTTATTTAATTTACTTCCGCATTCCCTAAACTGTATTAGGATATGTATCCTTTATTTCTTTTCAGATTTATGTATCTATGTACATACATAAGTATGTAATATTATACTATGGTACATACATATGTATTATGTATACATAGGTACATACATTATAAATATAATATAATATAATTAAAAAAAATTGTCTCTGATTGGAAGATGTGTTATTGTTATTTTTAAATTTAGTTTTGTATGTTTAGGTATTTTTTTTTTTTATATTTTAATCGTACATACTTACGTATATATTACTTACGTACATGCATCTATATATAGGTACATATATATGTAGATATTTCATATTCTCATATTATATTATTCAATATATAGGCATGAAGGTACATGCTATAGGTATATTTTATACAATAATATTTTTATTTTTTTGTTTTGTTTAAAAGGGTTTAAAAGTATTCAAATTTTTATTTATCATTGTTATGTAAATTTTTTTTTTATGCTTTATTATAAATTGCCAATTCCTGGTAATAATGAGTTTATACATAAGTTTCTACTTATATAATGTGCATTGTATATATATAATCGCATATTTACCTAAATTTTTATAGGTAGATAGTTATATAAGTATGTACATAAATTAAAAAACTAGAATCCTAGGAATTACTTATGTACCTACATACTTCTGAAGATAATATGTATATACATAGATATAAGTATAAATAAATTAATAGATGTGTGTATTGCATAAATTTATGTGAGTTTTGAATTAGTTTTTAAAAAACTTTTTTTTTTTTATAATAATAAAAATAATATATAAAGGATATATTGTAAATACAGTTGGTGGCTTAATAATAGTTAATGTTTTTTATATTTACATTTTTTTTTCGATTTTTAAGACTTTAAAAGAACCTCTAATTTATATGTAGCTATATACATATTATGTACTTTTTTAAAGATATTTTGGGTTCTTTGAGAAATGGATTCCTTTTTTGAATTGTTATGCGTAAATCGTAATGCGTTAACTGTTTTATATATATATGTATAGGTACCTATTTTTAAATATAGTTTGTTATTTTATTTGCAGATACAAGATATCATATGTAAGGTAAAGGCAAAGATCATATATACTAATGGTTTATATTATCTAGCTAATGGTGTAGTGGTTAAGACACCGGCCTTTCATACGAAAGGTCTAGGGTTCAAACCCCAGCTGGGTCATATAGATTAATAAAAATAATATAGATTTTTCTTATAATAGGTACCTATATATAATTAGTAGAATATAATTAAATTATAAATAAGTTTATATGTCCTATAAATTTAATTAATAATCTTATTGTAATATAGATATATAATAAAATAATAATGAACCACAATTCTTGTATAAGATAATAGATATGGCGTAGAAATAAAAAAGAAACGTCTTAATCTTGTACAATAGCAACAGCCGAGTAATCAACGGCTTAGTGAAATTAATGATTCACGAAACTGAAGCTTAGCGAAATATGAATAATAAATGACTTAGTGAATGCCCTATACTCCTCATTGGAGTGGCAAAAAAAAAAATAGTTTATATTACCTTCGGTAAAGGTAAGTTAATTATTGTAAAGGAAGAAAACTTATTAACTAATTAAAAATATTGTAAAAAATGAATTGAAAGGCGATGAGAAAAAACTATCTGCTTTAATGATTGGGTGATGGGTGGGTTTGAGTGGGTGGCAGGTGCAGTTGTGGATGGTACAGTGTAAGAATCATCAAATAAAAGTTGAACAATATTTAACAAAATATAAGACGAGACAGCTTATATGCTACGGTCGTAAAAAACTAATGTGGATAGGTGTACAAATCAAATATTTTTAAGATTTATAAACTTAGAATTAAAACTAATTTGGTACCTATTATATAAACTTTTATTTTTTTAAAATAAAGAAAAAAAAAAGTTATAATAAGTAGGTACCTACCTAATAAGGAGAAATTATTTGTAGGTAGGTAGGTAGGTAGGTAGGTACCTATGGCTTTTTTTTTTTAAAGTAAAACACAAGAATAACATTTATAAAGTCTAATATTTAAAAAGTAACGAAATGTAATTTTCATATAAAATAATATTTTGATACCTAATTTGACACAAAAAAATTTTTTTTTAACCAAATTTGATAATCCTTAAGCCTCATTCGAAAACTGTATTTATTAATTAAAGGGCTTGTATAAAGAACCAGATAGGAACAGTTATTTAACTTAAATAAGTTTTTTACGTGCCATTTAAACATCATTGAAAAAAAAAAACATTTCAATGTTTGTAGCACTCAATTTTTTCAATCACATTTATTTGTGCATCAACTAATCGTTTAACCATTTAAAATAACCAAATATAACTACATCAAGAGAAAGTTAAAGATTAACTGCTTTTACTTGAATTTTCCTTCAATTTCTAAAACTTTAAAATGCCATACAATCAAAACTATACTGAAATCTCTTAAGATTTTACATTTTGTATGCCAACCTATATAAGCTAACTATTGTATGTATTTACATAGGTATACTTATTTATATATAAATTAAATAAAGTAATTTACATATATGTATGTATATAAGGATAATAGAATTTAAATACGCATATTATTATTTCTTTTATTATGTATTTTTTAGAATGGGATGGATTTATTGGGAATGGGTTATAAGTTATGTAAATATATTTTTAAATATGTATGTATGTACGTACATACATGTAATATTATATAAAAAAAAAAAACAATTTTTATTAAATTGGTTATATTAATATGTTGCATATGTGTGAGTAAAATAATATTAAAAACAATTGTTAAAAAAAATAAAAATAAATAAAAATAAAAAAAAAAAAAAAACAATGTTTAATGAAAGGATATAATTTAAATTTAAATTTCACAATAGAAATTTTAGGTAAATTTAAAAAAATTTTTAAAAAAATCTTTAAAGATTTTATTATAAATTAAAGTGATTTTTTTTTTTGATTTTCTTATCTTTTATAATTGAAATTTGAAAATCATTATACTGGAAGAAATATGTCAAAAACAAGTAAAAAATTAAATTTTGTATAATTTTTAGTTTTTTAAATTATAGAAATTATATAAAATTTATAATATCAAAAATTTAAAAATGCTATTCATGTTTTGAAACTAAAAAATCATTTGTTTTATAGATATTTTGATTTTTCTACGATAGATACCTTACCTACTAAGATTTTCTTTAAGTTTTTAAAAAAAATAATTAAGCCATTTAAAAAAAAACCAAAAAATAAAAAGAAAATTTATAAAAAATCTATTTTCTATATTATTTTTGTTATATTTATTTATTTTTAGTTAAAAAAAAATCTTTTTTTGCTTACATATTTTATTTAGGAACTTAGGATTTTAAAATAGTGTCATAAATACCCTTCTGATATATTGTATTTTTTTCAGGAGAGATAGGGTGAAATTTAATCTGGGTAAAATTCCTTCACAATTGATTCTATATTTAGCTAAATTTTAGTTGTTTTGTAAAATTTTCAAGTTGAAAATTTTTAAAATTATTTACGATGTAGAATAAATAATACATTAATTATTAATTAGTAATAAAATTAAAATTTTTTTTAAATTTAAACTCTAGAACTTTATTCTAAAAATATACTTAAAAAAAAATTATGAATAAATTAAAAATAAAAGATATTAATTTTTTACTTTGTAAAAATAAAATTGAATTATTACAGGAACGCTTAAAACAACGAGACCTCTAGATATAGCGCAAAGTACGCAGATTTCCTTCGGTTAGGTTAGTCAGTTTGACTAGATTTAACTGAGGATGGGTGTGGTTTAGTTGATAAAAATCCGACATGCATTGTTGTACGGGGTACATTATATCTTTTGAAGATTCTTACGTAGCCACGTTAAAAAAAAACAAGGTAGAATGTAAACCAACGGTTTTTAAAAGCGCACATTTCCAAAACTCAATACAGAATTCTCAAAACTCAATACAGAACTGTTTAGAATTGTGACTTGCACAAAAATTTAAAAATTTCATATTATAAGAAAAAACGTGAAAATAGGATATTTTTGAAATTTTGAGGGGACGTAAGTTCGGAATCCTATATTACTAAGAAAAGCCGTTAACACACGTAAAAATATATTATTAAACCTTTCATTTTCATGTCTTGCCGAAGAAAAATTTTTACAGGTGCCTAAGTTACAGGTGTCTAAAATTAGAAAATTTTCAATTTTTGAGACGTAATAGCTCATAAACAGGGAGTGGTCCAAAAAAATTTTCTGAGTAAACTTATACTAATTCTTAAAGTTCTTTCTTGCCTCAAAATTTCAAGCTTCTATCTAAAGGCGTGCCGGAGTTATGAAAAAAGAAATTTCATGCAAAATGTGGTTTTCACATAACGGTAAATTTAAATACTAAATTTAAAAAAATTGTATAATTTTGATATTAATTTACAAAGTTAAAAAAAATACCTGTCGAATGACGTTTTCAGATTGAAAAAATCTTAAGAAGAACATAAGATATATGCATTTAAAAATAGAGCTTTTTCAAAGTTTGAGGGGCTGTAGCTCCGTAAAGGGAGGGGCTACATGAAAAAGTTGTTCCACAAAATTATTTTTTTTATGAGACCTATCCATGGTTAAAATTTTTTTTCTCTATCTTTAACGGTGTAGAAGTTTTGTAAACAGACGGTCGGACGGACAGAGTGAAACTAATAAGCACATTTTTTCAAATTTTTTTTGGAAATGTGCTAAAAAGAAATTGATGCAATATAATTTAAATATCAACTTTAATAATATGACATTTTTAAGTTAAAAATATAAATTTTTGATACTAGTACATATAGTAAAAATGTTTTCTAATGATTACAATATATGTATTTACTTTAATCATATCATAACTATACTCTTTAAATTCCAAGAAAGTTTTAAAATAATACATTTTTATTATAACCTTCTCACCTAATACATATATAAAAAAATTTCTTAAAAGTTATAATGCCATCTTTACTATTAATTCTTTTCAATATTTAATGCGAGTGTTACCAACACACATAACAACAACTTCTGTATAAATAGTACCACAGTGGAATGAGTCTGAACTCTGAAGTTTTAAATATCTTGAATGTTCACTAAATTAAAATATGGGAATAAAATTTCGAATTGAATATATGCTCATATATATATTAAACCTTTATAAAATATAAAAGAGTTTAATATAACCGTAATATCAATCTCGAAACAGAAATTCTATGTGTGGTGTGGTTGATACTTAATGTGTGTAGATACTTTTAAATGAACGTGTGTTCGATACTTCTTTCGTATCTCTATGATACGAAAATGTGTGGACTCTGAAAGTATAAACATCAAACACACATTTGAAATGTATGAGAACTTTGTTTTAACGCAAAAAGAAGGCTGTTTACGTAATTTGCTGGTATAAATAATTGAAATAAAAAATTTACAAGAAAGATTATATTAAATTATTTAAAAGAGGTAGGTATAATAAGTAAGTACTGTAGATCTATTTTGTTTCCTCTATTACTATACGTGTTGTGGATTCTGTTTTCGCACTTATAATACTTTTATCAGCTATACTGCCTCTAAGAAACTAAAGATCTTCAGTAACTCAGTACAGTATTCTTCTAGGCACATTATATTATATTGCTTGAAGTAAATTTCCGCAGTTTTATATTATGTGTCCTGGAGATTCTTTTTCATTTTTCAGGTAATAAATTATTATTTTATTTAGTATTAATATTTAAGTGATTCAGAACAGAGTATGTCTATTAAAAAGGTTATTAATGGTTACTATTTTAACAAATTGGTTGACAGAGTAATAATAATAATAATAATAATTTAGTTTATTAAATTTCAGCATTACAATAGTAAATATAAAATCACAAAATATTGTTGTAAATAGAACAATCTGGAAAAGTAGTAAATAGAACAATCTGGAGTAATTTAGAACATAGTAGGAATAATCCAGAACTATATAGAAATATAAGTGAAATAAATAATATTAGCTTTAAGAATAGTAATTAGTAAAATTAACATTACATTAACATAACATTAGCATTAAATTAACATAACATTATATTTTGTATTAGTATTAGTAATAAGTTATCAAGAGAAGTGTAAAGTAACAAGTAATGTTCTAGAACAGGGGTTCCCAGACTCTTACGATCCGAGACTCACTATTTATACCAATAAAATTTGCGACCCACTTGGGTGGAAGGCAATAAGAATAAAAATATAGAAATAGTTAATTTTTAAATATACCATATTTATTTTGAACCAGATTCATGTTAATAACAATAATTGTAATATGTTTTCAATATATATGTATTTATTTTATTGAAGCAGAGTTATGTATGAGATGTATGAGAAGAATGTGCTTGTTTTCTATTTTTGTTAATAACAACTTTGATATGAAATTTTGATATTTGTTAATTTGAGACGAAACGAGGACTTTGCCTCTTGACAATCAGCGAACATCTGTGTGCAGAAGGAGACATCATGTAAACTTCCCATATCTTCGAAGAGTTTTTAGAATAAACATGATCGTAATGGTTTACTTTTAATAAAATTTACAATTTTTATGGCAAGAGTCAAAACATTATTAAATTGCCTAAATCGCCTAAATTCTTGAGAAAAAAAACAAAAAAAAGGTTTTTTTTTTTATAAAATTTTATAAAAATTTATTTAGAGCGAAGAAAACGTTTATTTCATTGTTAAATATTAAATTTTTTGGAGACCCACCTTTAGTCTACGTGCGAACCATTAGTGGGTCGCGACACACACTTTGGGAAAGGCTGTTCTAGAATATAAGAAATTTTGTATAAATATCGCCAATTTCTGTAAATAAAAAGAGTTCTAATTTGGATTTTGGATATGATAGAGTTAAAATCGAATAAACCGAAAAGATAAAGTAAAGTTAAAATCTTATTATTTATTGGAAAACAGATAAATAATTGCGAACCGACAAACACGCAACAATATATACCTAAACTAACTAAAGAGTCATGATTTTTTATTAAAAATCGTTTGTCAAACTATGTAAACATATATGTAACTTCTTAAATGTAATTTAAAATTCTATTTTAACAATGTGTACAGATATCCATAAATTTTTAAATTCAAAAAAGTTAACAAAAAAAAAAATATAAAAGTTTCTATCGAAAAAAAGGACATATAAATATATATATAAGATAATAAATAATAAATATTTTTATAAATTATTCAAATTCTTTTATAATTAAATTTCTGTATATTTTAAAGATAATTTTAAGTAATTATACAATAGCTCATAACCAAGGATTCCGTTCATATATAATTTCAAAATTCGTTAAATGTTTATTTCTTTTTTTTGCAAATTACAGTTTTCTTTCATTTTGGAATATAGAACATTTTTGCTATATAAAATGATATGCATTTTCACTTTCATCTAGATTGCATATATGTATTACAAATCCAGTCTGTATTCTGTTTGAAAGCTCTAGCATTTATATTTAACATACCACCACAGGTTTTGAGTATTAATGATATCATTTCTAATGAATTTTTATCAGAAAAATAGTTTGGTACATCTACACGTTGTATAAAACGCACTGTAATCATTATTGATATAGTCATACATGTTCTATATTTTCACACTTCTGTATGTAGGCTTAATTTATTATGTGTAAAAATGAGACTTACTTGATTACCTATAAATCTTTCCACTCCTTAACCTAGTATATATATGCATTTCTAAAATTTTTTTTGGCTAGTATTTTTGGCCATCAACTATTTGGCATGTTTATAATTTTTCGAATATAGGTATATAGGTATAGCATGTAGTTGGGTGTGTTATTTGGTAAGTAACACATCAAAAAGGAATCTTAGTAGTTTTTCTACTTAATTGTATTCATTTACATATTTCCCAAATTTGACTATCATAACACAATATCGTTTTTACACAAGACTCAAATATTTTATCTTTGCTACTATTTTGTATTGTCTTGTTACGTATAATATTGTTTCATTTTTGATTTATGGCAAATTTCGTCAATTATTGACAGTTTAACTTTAAGATATGTTTGTTAAAATTTAGATTATGTGTGAATAGTATTCCCAAATGTATGTATATTATTTTACTATTTCTATATATCTTTATCATCATTACTTCCATGCCTTCGATACCGCTTTTCTTCCTTTTATGTAAAATATGAAAAAATTTACAAAAAGAATATTTTAACTTACCGTTATGTACTTAACAACTGACGATAACCTATTTAAAAAAAAAAATTACTGACCATATTTTTACTCTTTAATATACTAATTAAAAAATATTCCTTTAATTTAGTTACCATAAACCTCTTTTTTTTTTCTTTTTTTTTTTTTTTTTGAAAGTTAGTAGAAAACCAAATATTTTTGACTTGATTTACTTTCAAACTTTAAAAGTGAATAATTAGTAGTTATTTGTAGAAAAGTTACAACTCCAATATAAATTATAGATAAATTAAAACAAAAAAAGAAAACGCCTACATATAAATATAATACACTTTATAAATATAAAAATATAAAGTTCCTAAAGTGTTAAAAAATTAATAAAAAAAAAAACTTGGCAAAATTTCTTATGTTTTCTTCCTATACCTACTTTTGTTGTTGTTTTTTCTTTTTTTTTCTATTTTATGGTTATTTCCTTAAATGGCTGACATGCTCTAAATTGAGGCTAAAAAAAAAAAAAAAATAATTTTTTAATAGCTCATTTATTATATAGAATCAATTAAGAAGTTGGTTTTTTTTTTTTGTCTAAATAATTTTAAATAAAACAAAAAATATTAATTAATAATTTTTTTAATTTTTTTTTTTCTATAAAATTCACAAAATCATCTTAGATTGGTAGTTCTATGACGCCTACGCTTCCTTCTACTCTTTTTTAATAGTTTTGTGAATTTCTAACATTTTTTTTTTTCTTTTTCTAACAAACTCTTTTTTTTTTTTTTTTGTTTTTGGTTATTTTTGATAATTTTCACTAATTTTACATGTAAATTCAACAAATCATTTTAAAAGCTTCTCAAATAACACAAGAAAGTTAGCAAAAAATGTTTTTTTTTTTTTTAATATATCATAAAATTATCGAATAAATAAAAAAAAAAAAATGTAAACTAATAAAAAAAAAGAATAAAAAAAGAAATTTTATACATATTTAAAACGTTACTAAAAAATCATCACTATCAAAAAATTAATGGCACCAAAATTGGATGATATATGCAGCAAAAAAAAAAAAATAATAAAAAAAGTAAGAGAATTTCCATCTTTCTCATAAATATTTACAAAAAAAAAAACAGCTACTTAAATCAAACCTCATTAATAATTCAATAAGAGGAGAAAATAAATAAAAACAGTAATAACAGGTAATATTAAAATATCTTTAGATATTGGATAAAGATTTTTATGTGTTACATATCCATATAACCTAAAATAAATATGAAAAAAAAAAAAAACAAAATCTTAAAGATCACAAATTGTAACTTATTAAATTTACAACAAAAACAAAAAAAAAACTCAAATGTAATTGAGTTGAAATATTGAGTATATTAATAAAAATAATAAATATATTGTACATATTTAATAAAATTCTTTATGGGATGAGAAAATAATCTAAAAATTTCTTTCTTCCGAATTTCAATAGATTTTTCAAAATTTTTTTTTTTCTTTAAGGGGGGTTCGAACTCCCTCGAAAATACAAAAAAAAAGCGATTTTTTTTATTGCCGATTCTAATTTTATACTCAGTTTTGGGTATAAAAAATCCCACTTCAAGTTTATCCGAGTAGTAGAAAACTGTAAGGAAAGCTAGAACTATTGTACTCAATTTTGCAAATATAAAATTTTATTCAAAATTTTTCTAAGTAGAATTAGTCGGAGTTTATAAACAAACGAATGACCGGAGAGTGACCAGGGGAGGGACCGGGGGGAACTGCAACGTAAGGTTGCTATGCTACCAAAGAACTTAAATGCAGAAATAGTAAAACGCGGAAATAGTTAGAAAAACAAAAAATAAAAAAATTTTAGTTCAAAAATGACTACTTTTTAGTAGGCTTTCCTGAACAATTCACTTTTTTAACTTTCGGTACACGTTTCTGGAAAACTATAAGAGCTATCAACACGGTTTTTGTTTTCAAGGTGGTTTCAATAGCTATATTTTAAGCTGAGGATTTTTTTTATATGTTGAGGGGGAGTTTTTTAACAATGTTAAAGAAGCTCGAAAAACGTGAATTTTTTTTTTTCATGTCATGATTCTGAAACCAAGCAATATTTTTCTAATTCCTCCAGCTTAAATTTTTGTTTTTGGCAGTAAGAACATATGTGCAAAATTTCACAGAAATCAGTCCAGTAGTTTCCCAGGAAATGGTACCAAAAAAACGCGTTTTTTGTATGGAAAATGAATAAGGGAGTGACCCCCTTAAAGCTTCTATCAGTTTACTTAATATTAGTTTATAATGATAATTTAACTGAGAGTATTTGTAAGGCGTGTGAGGTAAGTGAAATAGAAGTTTTTTTTTTTAACTTTGTTGTTTGAAGTAGCCTACAAAAATCTATTTAAATAAATTAAATATTTAATATGCTTTAATATGTTTACAACATAAACAGAAACAGAATGTCTACGGACAAGCGCAATTTGATCCAATAAAATAAAAACGATGCTGTTTAAATAATTTCTGTCTAATATTTTGAAATAAAATTTTGAAGCATATATAGATAAAAAACAAATCTTGCCTATTATATATGGTTATAAAGAATAGATGGAGAAAAAAATTTAATCTAGAGAAATTATTGATAGCATTAGTTTTGAAAAATATCTAGTATGAATTTTTAAAAAAACACCAAGACAAAATAGGCCTCTTTGGTAGTGTGGGATTTTTATTCAGTAAAATCGGAGGGGAAGCCAATATAATGGGCTAATCACCCTAACTGTGAAGCAGTAGAATGGCTAAGGAATAGGATGAGAAAAGGAAAGGGGATAAGGAAGAGGCTATAAGAATGAGTACCTATATTTTGTTGTTCTAGTTTTAATAGGCTCCACTACCTAATTATGAGCTACTCTACGTGTATTTCGTCGGATTTGTTGAAGATTGGACATGATAATTTTAATTTTGCCATATATATAGTTGTTGCCCAAGAGGTATTTATAGAAAGTATAAGCAGCTCCTACATTTCGGTGATGACCTAAAGACTTTAAGTTTTTTTGTAATTTCTAAATCATTAATAATTTTAAAAACTCTTTTTTGAATATTGTCCAGATACTATGTAGATAAGTGCTGGAAGCGTCAGCAAAGATATGAAAATGATATACAAGTTTTGGTCGAATGTAAATTTTTTGTATCAGAAGGAGATTGGAGGATGTAATTGTAAAGTATTTTTTACTTCTGCTTAAAAATCCTTAGATATTTCGCAGTGTCTTTAGTAACTGTAAAAAATGTGATCCTCCCACATAAAATTTTTTATTTATTTCCATGCCTAGGATCTTTAACAATACAGAGTCTTTAATATTTATACTTCCAAATAAAATGTTCATGTAAAGTTCAGTTCTATTATACTTATTGAAGAGTCCAACAGCCTGAATTAGGACAAAATAACTTTCTACTTGTGTTACATAAATTATGTTTTGTATGCTGTTCGATATTGGGCGCAGGGCAGTATATGTAAATTCCATTTACCTATAACTAAATTTTTGATATATTTATGTGTATAATTTTTTTATTAAATTTTTTTATTAAAATAAAATAATTCTATAGATAAAATAAAAGAATAACTGACAATTTTAAAAATTTATTTAAAATATTTTATATTCTGTATATTAGTGATCCAGATCACATATTTTTTTATTTTGATGTTTGTTTTTATCGAATATCATTTTCATTTAATTTCTGTTTGCATTGAACTGCTTTTAAAGTGCTAAATTCTTTATAAATTTAAAAACATACCATCTAGGCACCATTTGTTAAGAGAAATTTTTAGCAACAACTATAATTACAAAATTTTTTTTTTCAAAAAATAAAAATCACTATATTTAAACGTTCTGCCGTTCATATTTTAAGGAACAAGAACGTTTTAAAAAAAATTTATCTACCAGTATGTAACGTACAATTGAAATTCGATTTTGGAAAACTTTCAGAAAAATGGTAGAGTTGACAAAACTAATTATACTTTATATACATACATATGTATATCTATAAGTAAATATTTATATTTATTAATTGTAAATTTATTTGTTTAATATTTAAAGTTTTCATTATTATAATTGTCTTTCATAAATAAAAAAAAAAAGATTCAGTTGCCAATTTCTAATATGAAAAACTGATTTTGTAATAAGAGACATTGTGCTGAATTTTAATTATGTTTTCTATCATATTTTAAACCCATTTCCGGATTTTTTTTTTTTTTGAAATTTCAAAAAATCATTTCCATGTGATTCATGATATTAGACCTACTTATATAATATAATATTATAATATGTATTAATGTTTCACACAATATTTTTATACCCGTATGAATTATGTTCAAGGGTATAATAAATTTGCCATTACGTTTGTGACACCTTAAAGGAGTCGAGCTAGATATAGTGTCATAGGTATGGATCGGCTCAGAATCGAATTCTGAGTCGATTAAGCCATGTACGTCCGTCCGTCCGTCCGTCCGCACGATAATTCAAAAAATAAAGGAGCTAGGAGGCTGCAATTTTTTTTACGTCACTTTTACAAAATTGTTAGTTTTGCTATTTAACTTCAGCATTTTCGGCCGCCGGGTTCGAGTAGCTGCCATACAACTTCTTTCTTTAAATGGAAATAACCCAGTGTCTATTCAATCTAGGTATCTGAAATTTTGCAAATGATGATCCAGTTTTATGGCAACAACTTCTGTAAAATTTGGTTATGATGATATGGCAGGTTCGGAAAGTTGCCATACAATTTGTCTTTTTAAATGAAAATATCTCAGTGTCTATTGAAGCTAGCTATCTTAAATTTAGTGAAAAAGTGTCGAGTTGCATGCCGAAAACTTTTGTAAAATTTGATTGGTCTAAAGCAGCCGGTTCAGGTTTCTTGCATTTCTTGGAACTTAATGAAGCTAGGCGCAATAGATTCGGGTAGCTGTCATACAACTCCACAATTTACATAAATATATCTCTATAGTTCGGTACTAAAACATCTGAATGTTTTTAAAAGATGATCAAGTTTTATAGAAACAGGATATATTACGTTCATACGGGTATCCTAGAGTTGACACAGTCTACTCTACTGCACTCTTCCTCGTTACTTTTGTTGTTATTATTATTTTATAACATAAAAAGCAAAAGTGTGTGTGTTTTTTTTTTAAAAAAAAGCTTGTGTGATTTCTTAAAAATTTGCAAACTTGTTTTTTTTTTGTCTTTAATTTTGTATTTTCGGTTTTTTAAGTAAATTAAAAGTATGGTAGCAAAAAATATTGTATTTTATTTATTTACGCTACTATTTACTCTTATTAAATATCTCAACATTTTTAAATTACGCATTGAAATTGAATTTTAATGGTCTGACACAAGGCATGTTTTTTTTTGATTTCATTATGAGCAACCACAAAAATCATTTAAAATAAAAAGGTTTAAGGATTTGTAATTAAGATTCGCAACGCAATCAGTCAAAAAGATGAAAATTCAAAAGAACTAATCTCTATAATTCAACTTACAAATGGAATAAAAAGCTAGGTACAGTCGGACCCGTTTAATTGCACATACTAAAAACACAGCCATTTGATGCTTATATCCGGGGTTTGCATTAATCCGAGGCCCGAATAATTGCACAAATTTGTGTAATAATTGCACTTAGAAAAACCATTGATAAAAAACAAATATATGCGTGTTTTTTTTTAAATTAATTTGTAGTGATTTTAATAATGCAAACCTGTTAACAGTTCGTTACTTAAAATTCAAAAACTAATGTTAAAATATTTGACAGTATACATATGTATTGTATATGTATGTAATTTAAAAATATGTAAATGACATATATATTTTAACAGGTTTGTTCGTAAAATAAATTTTTAAATGTAATGTTTTTTTAATGAATGTGCATTTAACAGAGTTTTTTCAATGGATTATGGTTAATGAGTCAGAGTTTTTATTTGCTTTTAAAAGGTTTTTGCATTTAAACGAGTTGCAAATATCCGAGTAAAAATGTTAGAAAATAATGTTTAAATTTTTCCGTTCTGTTAAACGGGTTATGTACTTAAGCGGATTGCAATTACACGGGTCCAACAGTATCTACTAGAAATAAATAAAAGATTAATTTATTATTCAATGTTCGATGTATCAATGTATGTATTTGACTTTTGATTGAACGTCAATTTACCAATTTAGGTCTTAAGAAGGAAATAGTATTACCAGCCCTTTAAAAATTAATATAGATTATTGTAATCAAATGATTTAAATAATTGATCTGTTAAAATCACAACAAACAACTAGAATAATATTTACTAAGTACTTATGTACAAATATTTTTAATTTATTTATAAGATTTCCTTTTAAAAATTTAATTGAATATTGTATAAGTAAAATGGCAAATTGTTTTTTAGGGTTCAGCATTAAAAATTTTCAAAGTTACAGTTGTACAACATTTAATATTGAGTGCAAGACGCTCAGTTATAAAAGTTTTATAATTCAAATTTTTTTGTTTTGACATGTAACACAAAGGAAATATGAAATAAATGAATGATAATATCATTATTAGACCATTAGTTTTTGGCGACAGGAAACGCGTTTGAAAATCTCAATTTTTTTCTTTGGAGTCTACAAAATGCATAAGGTATTGAAATATATTCCTTTAACTATTTCATATTTACATATTTTTTAATACTTTTCTAATTGTTATAACACTTTATCTTATTTTGATTTAAAAAAAAAGTTAAATTTTATTAATCAGCTGATTTTTTTTACATAAGTTTATAAATATGCCTACACACATATTTGTTTGTAAACATTTTGGAAAAATGTTAATCGACACTCGAGTAAACTTAATTTTTAAATAATTTTAATTATAAAATTATACAGAAAATAAGGTAATTTTTTCCATATGAGTTTCCATAGAAAAAATAATGTCATCAGAATCACGTTGACCAAATTTCTATAATTTCAATAACCAGAGGATTTTATCAGTCTATAGCTAAAATTAAATGATCATTTTTTTAAATAATTATGAGCTAATGTTTTGATAACATAATCCTTACCTTTGATTTTAAATTATCTCTAACTACATTTTCCACTTCCATTTTATTATTTTTGTTTTCCAAACTTCTTCATTGTGACAAACTATGAACACTAACTCAAATTATTGAAAAAACATAAGAAATATCAGATAAAATTAGAGCTTAGAAACTAAAATAAAATCTATATTTATAACATCTTGTATTCAAAAAAGGATGGTTTTTATTATATTCACACCATGTGTTTTCATATTTGACGCGCTGAATTCAGTATGTTATATGACATCTCTTAAGTCAATGTCAAAATTATAGAATGATCTTAAAAATAGTATATTTAAAAAATTTTAAGTTCTAAAGGTAATTTGCTTAATTCTAATGTAGTTCGGTAATCGGTTATAAATATAGATCGTACCAATTTTTATTGATCTAATATTTCTAATATTCTATAGTGCTAAAATATAATGTATGTTTGAACTAATGGAAAAAACTGTATAATTATTTTGTTTAATTTTTTATAGTAGAATATATTATGTTCTCTTAGCATTATATTTTAAGCTTAAGGTTAATATTATAGTTTTTATAATAATTCTGTATTTGTCATTTCGTTTAAATTTTTATAATTTTTTTTTATATTTTATATAGACATATGTTTTGTATTTACAGCATATATTCGACCTAAGATGGAGTTAAACTTTTACATATGGGCTGGCACTGCTTAAACAACATTGAATTACCTGGGCAATATTCAAAATTACGCCTCAAGCCTGATTGGCGATCCTATTATTCCGAAAATATTTAGTACTCTTTACTTATGTCGTAATATTGGAGTTTTATCTCTCTTTTAGAGATATCTGGTAGGTAATGAAATTTGTTCTATTGAATTTAAATAAATAATGCTTCCCTTTTAACAATTCCAGTTCAACGCTAGGCAGAATGCAAGTGCTCATTTCTACACCGTGGAAATTCCTATAGATGGTTTAAAACTGGGGTATGGAAACTCATTTATTTTGAGAATTGCTAAAATATGGTACATGTTTCCATCCAACGTGTTCCCCTCCGATAAAAGTGGATCCATTCATTATACAATTGGTAACTTTTCAAAAAGAACCTATTTAGATTCGTCTCCAATTTAGCTATCAACTCTCACCTGTCTTCCTATTTCCTTGTCACATTTAGCTATGTATTTAGCATTTAGCAATTTAAAAAGGAGAAATTTTTTTTTGGATTTTGTTAACATCAAAAATCCAATTTAATTAAATGTCAAATTGTAATACCTAATATAAATATTTATAGTAATTAGTAGTTAACTTTATTTATTTTTGTTAATATTTATTTAATTTAACTGTATAAATAATACAATAATAATACAAACATATAATAATACAAACAATTAATTTATCTTCATTTACAACGTTTGAAATTCTTTCAATATCAATGTCAATTTTGTTCTTTATTTTTATACCACTCTGTATTAAATTGTACCAAAGATATTGTACATAGTGACAAAATCATCTGCATATTCAAAGTAGAATAAAGCGTTATCTTATGCAATACAATTATGAGGCACCTCTGAAACTTTAATTAAAATAATTAATTATATATATATAGTACATATTATACAAACCTATATTTTACAGAGGAGCTTAAAAATGGGCACAATGGTTAAAGTAAGTAAATAATACTGCTTATAAAAGAGAATACGAGGATTTCGAAATGTGAATATTTAATGACATATTAAATCTTCCAGGATTATAACTTTTCATATAATAAGGCATACTTATTGTGTCTGGATAAGAAATGGTTAATTGAATTTCTTTTCTTAGTTATATCCTAAACCAGAAATGTATAATACATAATTAGCTGAATTATGAGATAAACGTCTAGATAAATAGACTTTTATTGGTTGAATTCTTATATATACAATATTCACAATATTTACAAAGATTATAAAAAAAAAAAAATAAAACACATAATAAAATAAAATACAGGTGAATTTAAATTTAATTTTAATTTAATAAAATACACTAACAACAAATAAAAAATGGTTGTGAGTTTATTCACCTTTTAAGCAAATTAAGAAATTTTCAGTGATTTTTTTTTGAACAAATTTCTTTTAATTTTATTTAAATAGTCAATTTTTTGTTTTATATATATATTTTTTTTTTTTTTAATTTTTTTCTCTATCGTTTTTTATTTTTTTATTATTATTATTTAAAATAAATTTTTATGGGAGTTGACAACTAAAAAAAAAAAAAATAAATAACTTTTTTTTCGGAATTAAACAAAAAAAAAAAAACAAAACAAAACAAAAATTCAGTAGTCGTTAATTAATTAGATTTTTTGTTTTTTTCTTTTTGTTTATTATTATTTTGTTTTTTTTTTTTTTTTTTTTATAAAGGTGAAACAAAAGACTTAATCATTGATGTTTTTTACGGCCCCATAAAACTTATGGCATATAAACACATACAAATACATTACATACATACAAATAAATAAATAGAAATTGATATTTAGATACTTTGCTTTTGTTTTTTTTTTTGTTTTTTTAATGTTAAGCACAAGTTTTGTGATTCGGAATAAATTTTAGTTTATTGCTTTAAAATAGGAAGATTAAAATTAGGTATTGACTTTTCTTTTTAGATTTTATATTTATAAAAAGAAAAATGAAAAAAATTGACTTGTCGATTATGTACATAGCAGTACACACATACAAATATGTATTTTAAATTTTAAAGTAACTCGTTACTTTTTTATTTTTCTAGAATTATTTTTGACAATAAACAAAAAAAAAAAAAAAAAAAATTAAAAAAAAGTTACACGCTTTTCACTGATTTATTGGTTCGATTAGATTAAATTTGTGGATTGTAGACACTTAGATCGTTTGATGCCTCTAAGGAATAAAAAAAAAAAGTAAACAAAACAGACAATATGAAAAGGTAAGGATTTTCAAAAGTGCACATTTACAAAATGATGATTAGTGACTAGATTTTTGCATCAGAATTTTATAATTTTTCTTAAAAATAGAAGAATATAAATTTTCTTTTTTTAATTTTAAGGAAATTAAGTACCTATATATAAGAAGGTACGTTTTATATATGTATGTATATGTAATTTGGATAAACCATTTACACTTAAAAGCACTGCTGACTTTGAGTTTTAATTCTTGTAACTTACCTTTTAAAAACTTTAATTTTTTTAAAACTTCTCAAGATTCTATCTTTAAGCACCTGTCCCTGTGGAGGGTTTAAACGTCGGATCCAAAATTTTACAAATTTTTGGCTTCACATAACATTAAATTTAAAAGTCGAATTCTATAAAATTATATTACATACTAATAATTACATTACATTATAGTTACATTACATGAGTTAGGTCTACATTGCTTATAGTTATAGGTATAATAGGTAGATACTTTTGGAATTTCCTTTCCGGAATGGAATTTTCGGTCTGACATTTTCAGATTGAAAAAATATCCAGTAAAATTTATGTTAATATAACAATTTAATATAGCGCTTAACCAAACTTTAAAGGTTACATACGTATAATACCGCGGATAATACCAGATCGGTCTCAATAGTATTGGATCAGGTTTAAACTTGAAATTCTATGTTGACATTGAAATAAAATTGAACGAAAAACTAGTACAAAAACATATGGAACGCACCAACGCACAAGATTTTTGTACTAGTGTTTTTCAGTTAAAATTTGAAATATAAAAATCAAAATATGTTTGTTTACTTCTAAACATCTTTTAACTTTAACTTTTTATTAAATTTAAAATATAAATAACATGGTTAGGTATATTTATAAATATAGTTAGGTATATAGCAATAAATGTAAGTATAGGTATATTTTATATATTCAAATATAAATACATGCAATGTCATTTGAATTAAAATAAAACTGCAGCTGTATTACGACCATATATTTGTGGTCTCAGTACTGGTCTTAAAAATTTTTTTAAAACAGATGTGAACTTAAAATTGATACGGGTCAAAGCTATTACTTATGTGAACATACGGCCCTAAGAGGCTATTCTATACAGATTTTTTTTTAAAGAGAGTTATTTTTAAAATTTTATTCGTTGTAGGATATTTTTAAACAATCGAACGGACAAAGTGAAATATAATAATATGTTGTAATTATTTTTCAAATTTTCTTTAAAAAAATGTTATAAACTAAAATGAGTGTATTTTTACGTAAATAATAAAGAAATAAGTATGCATAGATATATGTATGTATTTTTAAAAAAAATGACTCAATTAATTCATTTAGATTCTATTTTGCATTTTTAATTTAATAAAAAAACAAAATATTTTATATTCATTAAAAATATTTTAAAATTGAATATATTTTTTATTCAACATTTTATAATTTCCGATATTTTCTGATAACGATTAAAAATAATAATATCCATATGTAAATATATTATACAGTTTATTAAATACAGACTTATGGAAAATTTTTAAAGAAAACTCTATAAATCATATGTTAAGCATATTGTAAGCTTGAAACAAAAACAGAGTGTATCAAAAACCGTGTATTTCAAATTTTTTGGTATTTTTATTTTGTGACTATGTATAATATATTATATAATATGTATGTATTGTATATTTATTTTAATTAAAAGTTTTAGTCCGTTTTGTCTGGCCAGATGTTATCATTTAAATGAAAAGAATATTTTTTTAAGCCTGTTGTTGTGATAAACAGACAATAAAGGTATTCCATCTTGTGTTTTAAAGTTTATAATATAATTTCTATTTTACATACATAACTGTAATTAAAGAAAATAATTTATTTATCACCTAATATAATTATACATATATTTTTTTTTCCTTATACATACTTAGAACTTCTTATGAAAGTAAACAAATATAGGTATACAAACGGTTACATATTTATATTTTGTAGCATTCATTGATCCAGTCAACACTAACTATACGGTTATAATAGTCACTGTTAGCAAAATAAGCGGATTCATTTTTTCCTTACAGTCCCATTCGAAATTCAATGTTTCCGCATCCATTTCCTATCCCTACTCCCAAGCCAATATACTGTGTTAGTAGGTAAGGGTTTCAACCCATTATATTGGTTAAAGGAAGAGATGAGTTTAGTCAGTAAGAATCTGACACTACCAGGTTAAATTCTTGGGGGGGAAAAAAAACTATAACTATGTGTTTTGATTTCTGAAATTTATGAAATTATAGCTGGACGTTATAAAATTTGAATGTTGCAATATTTTATAAGGATTATAAATGAGAGATACAGTGATTTGCATATACAATTATAATACACAAAGTGTATCAATTAACTGTTTTAAAAAATGAATTTTAAAGTTTTTGTGATAAATACATATTTTTGTTTTAAGTATTATCAATAGATTCGCCCATAAAACCAATATTTGCGTTGGGGCTCCTAAATAAAAATAGTTTGAAAAAAGAAAATTAGTAGATTCATATTTAATTTAAAGCAAATCAAATAGTACTCTGTCTATATAACATCAAATAGTAGGTAAAGGCATATACGCGCTTTAAAGTGAACTTTCATTATGACTATTTACAACTTCACACAAATAATTAATAATATAATTAATAAATAATAATTAGAGTTGATAGTTTTTTTCTAATGAAATTAACCTGTTTTTTGTTTTACTAAAAATTTGACTAAGCTTCGGTTTCTGGAATCATTATTTTCAGTAAGCGGCTTATTACTTGGCTGCAGCTATTGTATAAGACTATTAAACTTAAATTTGTGTGCCATATATTACCTTATACAAGCATTATTTTTTAACCGGAGGTTTTTTTAATGAAGGGTTGATGTCTTAACCATCACACCATTAGCTGGAGTTGTTAACTACTTAAAAAAAATAATTATATTAAATTTTGATCTTATTTTCTTTTACAAATTTAAAATAACATATTATAGATTTCAATTAATTTGAATTCTAAAATGTCTAATTCTAAAATGTCATCTTAGAGTAGACTGATTTTATGTAATTATTAATTACAATTTGAATATATGTACTTACATACATACTTATATCAATAATGTCTTTTTATTTCTAACATTATTTGCGAAATATCATTTTTTATTTTCTCAATTAGATTCAAATCGAATGAATTACAAAACAAAAAAAAATAATATTAATGTTTTTTCATTTTTAAAACATAATTATTTTAATTTTAATTAAATTGTTTCATTATATGTATGTAGTGTGTATTTATTACAAGACGAGAACAAAAACGATAACTAAATAATTTTTGAACGACCAAGTTCTAAACAAGGAAGCGTTTAAATTCAATTTGATAGAAAATTAACAAAACAAAAAAAAAATAAAAAAATAAAAAACAAACGAAAACGAAAGAATTCCCGAATAACAATTACAATTAAAATCTGACAGCAAAAAACAAAAAAAAAAAAAAAACAAAGAAAACAGCGCTTATTTTCCATCTCTTTCATTATTTTATTAATTTTTCTTTTTTTTTCTTCTCATGTTAAATTAATCTTATATACATACACACATATAAAAATTTCAAGGTCTTTTCCTAAAATAAAACTTTAAAAATTTTAAAAAATGGCTGTGGTAAATTCTTAAAAATTATACAAAAAAAAAAAAAAACAACAAAAAAGAAAAATTAGAATAGAATTTTTTTAATGCGGTTACAAGTAATTATAGTTTGTACTGTATATTAATATGGTAACTAAAAAAAAATGTACTTACTTTATAACAAGTTGTATTTTATTTCAAATACATAATTCTGAAATCATAGCCGTGTCAGAGGAAAACAATAAACTAAACAATGATAATCTTTTAAATGCGATTTATAATAATATTTTTTTCGCAGACTATTAAAAATATATGAATGTTTTTAATTTTTAAATGTTTGAATAGTTAAAAAAAAAAAAAAAATTAAAAAATTTTGTTACTTTAGTAAATAATTACAATATGAATTCTATTTTTTTTTTTTATTAAAAGAACAAATAAATACAGAGTCGCTGCAAGAAGTGTTTGATATTCTTTAGAAATTGAAAGTTTTTTGTTTCTTTTTTGATCCAATGTTGTCGTTACAGAAAATATCTGTTTTATATATGTACATATTTAGATGTTCTATTTATATACACAAATTAGAGATACAATATCTAGAACACATAAAGAGAAACGTTAGATGCTGCAATATCGATTGTGGTATGTTGAGTTAAATATAGAAACTGTTGGGCTAACATAATAAATAAAACACTGATTAGATTTACTAAATATTTTTGTTAATTCCACCAAAACCATCTTTCCATTTTTAACTTTTTTAAAATAAAATGATCAGTTATTTTTGTATCAATAACATCCTTGACATTAGGTATTGAAATTTAATATCCTAGTTAGAGTACGTTTAAAGCTTTTTTCAAAATTTGAAGTAAAAATAATTTTGAAACGAATATAATAAAAATATTTTTTTAAGTAACATCTTATATAAGATTCTAGATTTTTACAAAAAAATAGATTTTGTGAATATAAAATCTGTAAGTGATCCGTTACGTATAATTAATGTAAAACTTACATTTTAAACACAGATTTAAACTTACATATATTTTAAACTAATTGTTTTGATAGCAAATACATTTGATATTTAAAAAAATTAACCAGTTGAATACGTCAACCAGTTAAACTACCTTCGTAACATTACGACTACAGACGGAGGGGTGGAGGCAGATGTCACCAACAAACTCAACAAAGCTAGGGCAGCATTCATATCTCCAGAAAAACAAACTAAATATCTTCAATGTTTGCGTAAAAACCGTGCTCATGTGTGGTAGTGAAACATGGATGATATCCAGCACCATCATCCAGAAATTACAGGTGTTCACTAATCGGTGTATACGCATCATATGCAGAATATTGTGGCCTTCAAAATTAAGCAACGAACATCTATGAAGACTTAGAAGAGAGGAATTCATACTGAGGCAACAAAAGAAGAAAAACTAATGATGGATGGGCCCAATTGCTAAGAAAACATCCTAATAACATAAGCCGCATGGCCTTGGGGACGAACTTCAAAGGAAGCAGAAGACGTGAACGTCCAAATAACACCTGGAAACGCACCATAATTATTGAATTTAGCCAATGTCAGTTCACATGGGAGAATGTAAAAACATCAACAGAAAATCATGTGAGATGGAAATGCCAAATCGAAGTTCTATGTTCCCTTGCGGGCGGAATAAAATGTACCCATTTTATTTTATTTAAATTTCAACTTTCTGCTCTGAAGTCTGTCACTGTGCTAAATATTCTTTGTACATTTAGGTTTTTATTTTAATACGTGATCGTTAGACAGTTTGTCGTTTAGTTCTATCTGACATTAAAGATTAGATCTAAATCTGGAAACAATTCTTTTTTTTGTTTTTTTTTTTCGTTTTAGTAAAATTGAATTATAAATGATTTAAAGTTTTATTTTTGGTTGTTTTTTATTTTAAGTTTAAGTCATCAAAGTTTTTAAGTATATTTTTAGTCATCATTTTTGATGATATTGATGATAATGATAATGATGGACACGTTAATAAATGATGAATGATGATTTTTTGATTTTTCATAATTTTTGCTGCGGGTTTCCAAAAAATATTTTTTAATTTTTGTTTTTTTGTTTTTGTTTTGTTTGAGATGTAATTATACTTGATTAACCATTTATAATTTGATTTCTTATCTTCTTCATTCAATTTAATATAAAAATAAAAAAAAAAAAATATGGTAAAGAATATCTATAGTTTTTCAAAAAATTAAAGAATTAGGAAGATGAGGCATGAAAGGTACATGTTAGAGAAATCATTAAAAATAGTCATATTTTTCATGCTGCTAGAAAAATTGATTGATTCGAAACCTCATGGCTTTTGGGTATTTTTGTTGTATCTTTTTTTTTTTTTAATAAACACAAATTTATAAATAAATATTAAGGTTCAAAAAAACAGGCAACATTGAACAGATACATTGAGACTTAACACATGATAGAATAAAGTTAAAATAATTAATTCTTTTTTTTTTTCCATTTGGACTTTAAGTAATTTTTAGATTAAATTTTAATTTTTGATTGACCGAAACCAATGCCAAAACTGATATAATATAATTATGTTATTAAAACTGTTGGACTTTAAATTTAAGTAAAATCGATACTTTGAAATGGTGGTGGTTAGTCTTACTATTTTAGATTAGCCATTAATATTATAGATTTATATTAAGGAGGTTTCAGCCCGATAAAATTATTTAAGTTAAAAAGGCGAGTTTCAAATAATAGATGAAAGATGAATATTAACTAAAAAAATAAGCTGAATTGGTAGTCCCCCTTGGTAGTGTCAGATTCTTACTGACTAAACCCACCTCCCCCTTTAGCCAATCAAATGGGATGAAACCCTTACCTGCGAACGCAGTATATTGGCTAGGGAGTAGGGATAGGAAAGGATAGGAAATGGATACGGAAACATTGAATTGGGAGTGGGAATATTACTATTTTGCTAACAGTGACTAAAGCCGTCACAGCAGTTACAACATGTTTATAGTACTATAGTATATAGTACTACATGAGGTAATTATTGAAGGCAACCCGCACTGTCATTGTAGCGGCTGTTATTATTGGTATTAGTATTCTTATTAATATTATTATTAAATCAATACATGAACAATCGGTACTAAAATTAATGAAAGAAAATCAGTATTTTTACTGGTGATCGTTTGTAATAAAATTCTATATAATCTGTTACATGATTACTTCAAATTTATAATTGCGAAACAAATCGAAACGTATGCGAAACGAAATGCGAAATAAAAGTCGACGGTAACCAATAAAATCAAGAATCGTTCTTCTAATCTTTTTCGATCTGAAATGCGAAACAAACTAATAAAATCAAGAGTTGATCTTCTAATCTTTTGTATGCGCAAATTTTATTTACTTTTTAAATTTTTCTCTGGTCTAGTCTGGTTCTTTGTGGTCTGGTCACATTAAAAACAGTTTAATAACGTCAGTATACAATTACATTTATCTATTTTTGGGGTTTTATTTCTTTTATATAATGTTTTGCTTTAAAATTAAAAAAAAAATAAAAAAATTTCTACCTTAAAGGGTTTTTAGAAGATAGTAAAGAATTTTATATGTTTTTAAAAATTATGAAGAGTTCGTGTTAACAAAAACATAAATCCTCTTTTTTTTAAGAAAATATTAAACTATTTTCAACAATTAAAATGTAATTTTTAAAATAAATTTTCATTTTTTTTTTCAATCGTTAAATGTTAATTAATTGGACTTAAATTATTTAAAAATTTTAATAAGATATTAATAATAAGAATTTAATAACATTTTGTATGGTGGGTTTTGAAGAATTATTACATTTATTTGGTTACTGAGGAAAACTTCTTTTAGAAATGTCTAATTTTTTAGTAAAAATTGTTAAGGTTTAGTTAAGGTTGTTAAGGTGGTTAAGGTTGTTATAGGTTTAGTTATAAAGAATAAAAGTTGCGTGATTGTTTAAAGTTTATTTAATCTTTTTCGGTTCGATATCTTTTTTCATTTAATTTAATTTTTATTTAAGTGCTTTTTTTAAAATTAATTTTTTTTTATTAAGAGAATCCTAAAAGAAAGAAATGTTTTTAAGTTTTAATAAAAATAATTTTAATCTAAGATTTAATGTCCTGTAGTTTTCTAAATAAGTATCTTATAATTAACTAATGGTACAAAGTGTTTATGGAAACCGCTGTACAAAAAGCGTTTCTCCTGTTGTATTGTTATTGTTTAGTTATATTACAAATTAAAAATTTGTATATTGTCATAGAATTTAATAGCACTATTTTAATGAAAGCTTTTGGTGCTATCCAAAATCATAACTCTTGAAAATTTTTGACTGATAATATTTTCAAATAAGATTACCTTATCTGATTTTTAAGATTTATTTTTCATATTTTTTCGCAGAAAAATTTTATATTGTAAAGTCAGCATCCTAAGTTAATCGGATGCATGTAACCCTGCAATTTATTATTAATTTTACAAAAGATTGCAGAGGATATCTTCGAAATTCCATTCAATTTTAAAATGAATGCTAATACACACCATTTAATAGTAAATTATGAGAATCCTTTAATATACGAATTGTCTATATTGAAAATTGGAATGTACTGACTGTAGAAATATAGTTATCTAAGTACATAGTTGTAGTATAAGTCCTAACCTAAACTGGTGTGAACTCTGCTAGATCGGTAGAGATAATTAGGGGCCGTTGTCTGATAGGAACACATGCAGCCAGGATGGATATTTACTTATAACACACAGAGAAAAAGGTGAACAAAAGGAAGGAATGGAGGAGACTCTTTGTGAATGTCTGACCCTAGCTATAGGTGAGTTCCTACCTTCACAGATATAAATGCGAAAGTAAAATTGGGGAACTAATTTTGTTTCTCAACTTTACAAGTTAGCTATAAAACGTAGGTGGCAACCAAAAATACGAGCGGATGGTATCAAAATGGTTTCTTGTTTGTTCTATATTATGTGATCATGCAACTCTTTATATAAACCAACAGTATATATACAGTATAGTAGTGTTCATAAATGTATAGTATGGTAGTCAAAATCATATAAATTTTTTTCGCGTTTTTTTGTGTTTATTTTATAAATTGTGTTAAAGTGCTGGAAATTGACTACTATATTATATTATAATATTATTTTTTTAATAACTTAATTATTTCTTGTCTGAAAAGTTGAATGATTTGTGACACAACCATTTTATAAACTTAAAAGTTAAAGTTAAAAGTTTTTTTTTTTGATCATTTTAATTCATACAATATCAATCAAGCATTTTTTTTCATTTTATTTTTTTTTTTACTAAAATCTGTCGTCCCACGTCAAATAGAAAAATATCACTTTAACGCATATTCCCATTTTAAATAAATGATCGTAAATGATCGTGTTTTTATGTATTTTTGAGTGAAAAGAACTCATTTTTAAGAAATTCACTTGAAAATTCGTGTTGAAATTTCTATACTCTTTAGCTCCCTATAGTGTTACCTATACAATTGAACACCTTTTTTTTTTTTTTTTTTGAATAAAAGAAAATTATTATAGGGATTGGATATAGCGTTTGAATACATTCATATATCGAGTAATTTCAATAGATAATTTCTTTTGTATAATCAATTTTTGGAACTTTTTTTGTTGGCAAGTTATAATTAATCATAATAACGCAATCAAATTTATTTTTTTCTACTGTGTATAAGCTAAAAAGAATTTAATTAAATTAAATCAAAAATTTGGTAGAAATAAAAATTAGAAAATTAATGTTTTCGTTTTTTTTTTTGTTTTCAAATCGATCCCATGACATTTTGATTGTTTTAATCAATTATAAATGAAATATGAATGGATTTTCTTGTTTTTATTTTCGGAGCGGTCAAAAATTTCGTTTTATTCTTTCCTATGGAGAATTTCCGTATATATGAAACAGAATTTAATTAATTAAGTGGATTTTGCTTATGGTACATATAATAATTTGTGGTAAATTAAAAAAAAATAAATTAGAAACTAAAAAATAGAATTTTTATAACAAAATACAAATAAATTTAAAATATTTAAAATTATTATAATAAAGTTTAAAAGTTTAACACTCAGTGTAAAATTTTTATAAAACTGTGTATAATGCATATATTAAAATAAAAAATTTAATTACACCGTTTAGGTTACATAATTTGGCCTTTCGATTTTACGTACAACTGTTTATATTATTAGAAATTTTTTGTTGACTCTTCAATTTTGGAAAATACAAGTATTAACTGTACAACAATAAACGATCCCAATGTCACCTCTACGCTCCTTGCACTTGTCTTCGTTGCCTGTCAGGAAGACTTACCCTGTTTTATAGATACCTTATAGGAGTGGGTTCTTGGTCTAACCAGATTAAAAGTTTTAATGCCTCCTCTTCAAGCATTCTAAAGAGAAACGAGGAGAGCTTCTGCTGCCCACCCCTATGTAATCCAAATTCACAGATGGCATCATTTGGCTTATGGAAATTCGTTTGTAGTACGAACGCGAATGTGGAACCATCTCCCACCTCATGTGTTCCGCAGAATTGGTGACGGTTAACGTGCGAAGATTCAAGGCGAATATTAACAACTTTGTTCACAGTATGTGCGCCAATTTGAAATCAATTTCCATTCCCTAATGCAACTTCCATTGACCAGACAGTACATGAATATTAAAAGTCGTATAACCTATTGTTTGGTCAAAAAAAGATGGTGTTTACTCCACTCCTCTATAGTGTTTTTCGATGATTCCAATCTACATTCGCCAAAAAAAAAAAAGTAAGAACAGTGTTTTCAAAATGCAAATAATGTAAAAATATAATGTTTGAGCGTTAAATTTTAAATTTTATCTATAAAGAATTAATTTTTGAGCCCTAATAGTTTTTATTAAGAGAGGGTTTTTTGGTAGGAAAGCTATACTTATTCTCAAAGATTTTAGCAAAATTTCAATTTTCTAACTTTAAGCGTTTACGAGATATGCAGTCCCATAATTTTGTTTGGGATTGTTTAAAAGTTTTGAGTATTTTCACTCTCAATGCCATTGAACAGGCATGGTGTAAATAATACTATATAACCTTCGTCACCTAATTGCATGTATACTATTTCTTTTCATAATGGGATTTGTTTGCATAATTGGTAGTTTCTCACGACTCTTATGCACACTACAAGCTTATATTGTCCTACTGAAATATTTAAATTCAGATAACTTTATATATTTACAGACAAAAATCTGTATGTATAATGGCCAGGTTCCAATTCAAATTGTGTTTTTTTAATTCAAATATGTACACAGTCTGATAGGACTGATAAGATTTGGAAAAATTTTTGGAACAATCTTGTAAAAATTGAAAATATTAAATAAATGTATATTTCTAATTACACTCGCAGAAATGAAATATGGTTTTCTTTCTAAATGAATTTTATCAGAAAGTTTTCGTTCTTTCATAACAATAAATTTACAATAAACACTTAAGTTAATTATTGGATAAGTTTTCATTCTCGAACTCTTTTTTCTTTTGACCAGGCAGCACATGAGTACTAGAGGTCGTTTAATCTATTGATTGGTCAAAAAAGAGAGATGAAGTTTATTATGTTAATGTCCCACACACTGATAGAGGACTCATACTCGTAAGACTCTTCTATAGTATGTTTCGATGATTACCACCTACCCTCTCTTTTGTAAATTTAGTATAACAGCACATATTAAATAATACTCAAATATTAACATTTCCTAATATTTAATCATAATTCTTTCATATATGGGCCAAGGTTTAACATAGTAATTTAATACGAATTATATAACCATGTTCTAGTATATCTTTTCTTTAGGGCCATCATATCCCGGTAGTCTGCCTATCTGCTTATTAACCAAACCGTTGCACAATTATCACAAAAAAAAATACATGTGTTCAAAATATTGTAAATTTAAATTGCATTTTCACTCAATCTTAAATTAAAATTGAGTTTTTGACTCAACCTGAGAATCTCAAACAGAACGTGATTAAAACAGCAAATTTTATTAAAAGGATGGAATAAGGAGTTCGATGCAAATGAAGACATTAGAGTTATACGAGTTTTGATTAATTTCTTGATGATAATCTAATAGACAAAAAAAAAAAAATTGAAATGCAGTGTTCATTATTAGTATTTACATATTGTTGTTTGGAAGGGCGGATAGACAACTATAATTACGCCTAGCTTCTGCGACTAGATTTATTTACTGTATTAATTTAATCATTTTTACTTGTTTTAATTTACTATAATTTAAATTTAATAATTAATTTTTTAATTAAACAAAATAAATAAAAATTTATATAAAATTTACCTTTTATATAAAACCAGTTAAAATTTTTTAACTTAAGTATATTATAGGTACCTACCTAGAAAATTTTTAACATATGTATTACGACATTTTTATTTAAAAATTTATTTCATTCTTTTGATTAATTATTTTACGTTCTATTCTATTATATAATAAAAAGAAAAAAAATTAAATTAATTTAATTTATTATAAATGTTTTATAAATTTTTTGATTTATTTTTTTTTTTTGTTTTGTTTTAACTTTGTGCTAAAGAAAATTAATGGTTTTTGCGTGAACTTTCAAGTTCTTTTGATTTTGCGTATTTCGTGTGGATTTTAAAATTTTATAAAATTTAAATTAAAGGATAAAATATTTTAAATTCTTGAATTTTCATAAGTGGTTATAAAAAATTTTAGTTTTTTTTTGAAACGTGGTTGTTATATGTGATTTATCATCGACTTAAACAAATCGATATTAGGAATATTTGTTTCAAATATTAAATACAAAACTAAAGTATGAAAATAAGAAAATATAGAAATGTGAAAGGTAAAATTTTTAATTCAAATATAGAAATTTTTTGTAATATTACCACGGTTACCTTATAGAATCCATACCTTTCTTCCCAATAAAAGTGATAATTATTTTTTATCTCAAATCCTTTTCTTCACATCTAACCCTTTCAATTTCAATTTTTTTCATATCTAATCCAAATTTCAATTTTCCGTAATAATTGCATAATTCACACCGAATTTTAAATTTAACTGTTTTTTGACTTCTCACTACCGTCAACAACATTCTAACTCTAAAGATTTTAGGTAGGATTTATTAACATCACTTAAATACAATGCATGTTACAATAGGTGGCAATAATGGCATGACGTAATATTATACATAACATGATGAATGGCACAGGATTGCCATAATAGATAGATTATGTGTCATGTTGAACTGGCACATAACTTCGACTAATGATGTCATAAAATTCCTTTTATGTTA
Source organism: Poecilobothrus nobilitatus (assembly GCA_947095535.1). Taxonomy (NCBI): domain Eukaryota; kingdom Metazoa; phylum Arthropoda; class Insecta; order Diptera; family Dolichopodidae; genus Poecilobothrus; species Poecilobothrus nobilitatus. The sequence continues at coordinate 236,178,223 of OX352773.1, read as the reverse complement.
TATTAGATTAGATTGTTATTTAAGAAATATAAATGACACTGCGACTATTAATCTATTGTACTCTCCTTGTTACCACTTGCCTCTAATAATACTGCCTCTAAGAAAGTAAAAATTTGTGTAGGATTTATTGCTGGCAGTTCATCTTCAACAAAGCAATATGCTGCTAGGTGAAAATATCTTATTCGAAGTAAAGCTTCGCAGTTTTTGAGTTGAGTTTAACTTCTTCTTCTTGACAGAATCTGCATGTATCATCATTTTCTATTTCAATTTTCTTTATAGGTGTCAATTTTCTTTGGCTAGTCAATCTGTTTCGTCATTTCCCTTAATACCTAGGTGTCAAGGTATCCAATAGAGAGTTACTTTATTGTTTGTTTCCAAATGATTTAGTTTCACTATTTGAGTTTACTGCCTTTATGGCTGGTTGGCTGTCTAATAGAATAGATATTTCTCTATTTATATATCCTCTATCAAGTTTGCATTGTTTGATTGCATATACTTCAACTTGAAATATGCTAGGGAATGTCCCCAACCATTCTGAGTATTTGGTTCCCGTCTCTTTTACTCCAGACTCAGTTCCTTTCGATATTTTTGAACCATCCGTAAACCTTCTATGTTACATATTATATCTGTATAGATGTGAATGAAAAATTAACTAAAAAGTTAAAAATAATAAAATAAAAGATTTATTTTTCTGTATATTTTATTATTTGTAAAATGTTAGTTTCTTATACAAGTAGTAGGTATAAGAAAACTATTGTAATCGGGATCCGAAGCTGAGGATGTTGATCAATTTCGTTTCTCTTAAAGAAAAACTTCTGGAACAATAAATACTAAAACTTTATTATCTGTTAGAGACTGAATTATGTATTAAATTTTTTGGAATATACGATAACCCTTTGTTAGTTTCCTACATAAAATAATCATTAAAAACTATAGATATAACTTAATAACAAATTTTATATTAAATAGATTCAATGACATTAAAGACAATACGAGAAGCAAAACTTTTATTTTAGCTAACAAAAAATTCTCATTTAGAGCATTAAAATTTGGAAAATTGGGTAACAAAGCTATATTTTACCGTAATTAAAAAATCATTTGATCAAATTAAATCAAGACATTTTATTAGACAAAATTTCGCTGAGAAATAAAAATGTTATTTTTTAGGTATAATACACACCTGTTAGCTGTGCAAGAAAGTTTAATTTTTTTGTAAGGATTATTTTTTTAAGTCTTTGCAACTGTTATTTGGTTAATGTTTTTTTAAACTTTCTCTAATGTATGTATAAAATAAATAGACTTATGTATGAAACCTTTTCATTTAATATAAACTATCATCTTCATATTTTCAGGTTTTCATAAGTTTTTATAAGTTTTCTTTAGTATTTTTCGATACCTATAATAAAATATACATACTTACATATTAATATATGGTTAAATTAGTTCAAATAAAATATCATACGTATATATACATATATTTGTGCTTCATTGAATTTTTGTTTTTGTATACTGCAAATATTAATAAAAAAAATTTTAAAATCTTTTATTTGTTGTTAATACTTAATTTTATTGTTTTATAAAAATAAAAGACTTAAAAGCATAATTCCTATATAAAAATACCTTAAAGTTTTAATTTTTAATATTAATTTTATTTTCTTGTTTCTGTTTTAAAAATTTTTTTTTTTTTTATTTTTAAATTTAGAAAACATGAAAAATTTTTATTTTTATTTTTAAGTTACCTGTTAATAATATGTTGATTCTTACATAATTTGCATAATATTTGAATAATAATTAAAAAGTTTTAAAAAGAAAAAAAAAAAAAAATGTCTTTTTTTATTAAAAAAAAAAAGCCGTGTTTTATCTTTATTTTTTAAGACTATATAAATATATACACATATTTTTTTTTTTTTAATTTTTAATTTCGAAAAATGACCGAAAATTAAAATGTAATTTGTCACTGTCTCTAATTAGTTTTTTGTTTTTTTTTTTTGTTTTTTATATATTATTGTTTCTATAGCAGTCAAAATGCAAATTAAAAATTTTTTTTTTTTTGTTTTGTTCAATTTTTTAAATGTTGAAATTTTTGATTTTTTTTTTTTTGAATGTACCTGTAGTGGCGGTAAAATAATAACCATTTTTGATATATGAATTCATTCAATTTTACTTTTTATTTTATTTTTTTTCTAATCAATTAATTTACAAAGTGTTTTATAAAGTTATTTTAAATTGTATTTTAAATTTTATTTATTTTTGTTATCGATTTAATGTGTTTAGAAGATTTTTGTCTTATGGATTTTTGCGATTTATGTATACTAATAAAACAGAATGGATGTAATGAACAGCAATATTGTATTCTAGCTTCTTCAAAATACACTAATGGAAAACAATACAAATAAAGTATAATAAAAATTACTTATATTAAGTTGGCAGCACACAAAAGTTTCTTGACGTTTAATTTTAATGCAGAATTTTTAATACATACTTTTTCAGTTCATTATAATACTTTATTGTTCTGATAATATTTGAATACGGATTAACCAACCAATACGAGTTAACCAATATTTGAAAATAATGTACCATTCGGGCGCAGAGGATTATCCCTAGAAAATTTGGTTACAATCGGTGTACCAGTGTAGGAATGCATAAATAACATACAAACAATCTTTTTGCTTTATATAATATGTACATATAAACAGAATAATGTCACTAGAAAACTTTATGCTTAAAAAAAATTTATATCGGGTTTAAAGAAATTTTATATAACAGTATTTTTGTTAAATTTTACAATTTTATAGTTGCGTGATGAAGTTTTGTTGTGTTTTGCCGTCGATAAGATGACGACATATTATAGAAATGCTTAAAATGTAATCGATGTATATACAAATACAGATATATATATATATATATATATATATTATTCTATTCTGTTTATATTTTTTTTATATTTATGATATAAAGTATAATGAAAAGTTTTTGTTTATACTTGAATTTTTGCTGATCTGCATTAGAATATTTGGATAGCCTACATTAGAATATATATATATATTGGTGAGTTATAAGGTACAAATTAAAAATTGTTTGTTTAGATTTGACATTTATTTATTTATGAGTTTATATTCTTCTACTTTTAATATTTGAAGTATTAATTATATATAATAGGTTTGAAATTAATTTGAACCCTCTCATGGAAGGTAGCTGTGTTGTGTATTAGATCGAAAGTCAGATAAAAAAAAATGTTTTCACTTTTTCTAGCATTCGATTCTGCGTCCTTCGAATGAAATAACACTATAAACAATAATACAGTTGTTTCTTTTAAACTCCTTATTTCAATTTGTAAAAGTTCCTAATAATTAATTCTAAGCACTTGAAATTTTTATAAAATAATTAGTGATTTAAAAAATTGCCTTATTAATAAATTAATAAAATTTGATTTAGTTTTAAAACTTATACTTTAGATTTAGATAAGCCATTTGCATTTACTGGTATTGAAGTTTATGTATTATCTATATTTTTATTTAAATGTATTTTGAGTAACCCTGTGTATAAATAACAAAGAACTTTCTTCAGATTTTTTTTTTAATACAAAGGTAACTCCAAAAATATAAAATTTTCAAAATATTTTGCAATTTCTTCAAATTTTAATTTTTTAACAAAATAACGGTAGAATCTATAACATCTTTTTTTTTTCTTATTTTTTAAATACAGACAAGTTATTTTAGTGAGTGTTAATGAATGCATGAAATTTAAAAAAGCATTTTATATACATATATAATAAAACATTAATATTTATATTTTATGGTATACCAGATTAAACTTTTCGAATGAACCATGTATATATTCTCTAATCTATATGTGTATATATGCATCATAATATGAGGATTTGCATAATTTCATCAAACCTGATTCTAATCAGCTAATCAAAAATAATAAATCCGCTATAAAAAATTATAGGGGAAAAACTATTAAAATATTAAATTAAAAATAAAAAATGAAATGAAATCAAAACATCTTTAAAATATTATTAATGACGGAATTTTTTTTTTTTAAATAAACCTTTCAAATTTATGAGCGTTTTAAAAGAAAATAAAGAAAAAAAATTAAAAATGTTTTAATACTTTTAGTTACGATATTTACTTCTACGAGTATGCATATAATATTTGTCCCAAATTTCTAAAAATTGTAATGTTTGCTAAATTAGCGCCAAAGAAAATTAAAGCAAGGTAACAAAAAAGAAATATCGAAAAAGAAAATTTAAAGAATTCATTTTGAAAAATTCATTAACCTCTTTAATTTTTTTTTTTTTATAAAACAGAATCTTTTTTTGAAAATTATAATTTTGCAAAATTTGTTAAAGTATTTTATGACGTATTCGGATATTTCATTATTACGTGTAACACAAATGAATGACACTAATACAAAAAACGATCAATTTCTAATAGAAAATGAATCGAAACATCGTTTTATTTATATTAAAAAGTTCATATTAGTTAAATTTTTGGTTCACTTAAAGAAGACAGCTATAAGAATATTTATCGATAACAATAGAAGATTCCAAAATTCAGACAAAAAACATGTGCAGAGAAAATGTTTTAATCGGAATCAGTTAAATCTTAAAAGTGCAATAAAAAAGAAATTAATATAGGATTAAAGAATAAAGACGAAAATTGTAAATAGTTCTAAAAATCATAGACTTGAAGAACAAAGAATATTTTGCAGAATTTTGCAAAAACTCTTGTTCAAGAACTTTGCTGTTATTTTACGTTTTTAGATTAAAGCAAGAGAAAGTATAGAGCTAGAGACTATAATAAATCTAGGATACTCGCACGAACATAATATATATGATTCAATATAAAACTTAGGAAATTTTATCTTTTAGAAAATCTTATAAAATATCTTAAGATATCTTATACATAATTGAGTACTGAAATATATTTAAGTAGAAATTTTGCAGAAGTTTTTACCAAAAAACTTAGCTCTTTTAACAAACGAACTGATACATTCAGCTAAATCGACCCAGAATTTAATACTTAGTAAGAATTATATACACTTTCCCATGTATAACTCGTTTCCTTTAAGGTGTCATAAACGTGATAAGAAAATTAATACCTTGAACTGCATTTATACGGGTATAGAGTCAGATTAAAAAAGTTTAGCAAAAATTTTACTTCGTTCTTGACATTTGGCAGAGATTACATGTCATTTAATCAGAAGACAAAAATACTTATGGTGTAAGAATATAGAATACTTAGATTATTATAAAGAATAAGTTAGAAAAAGTCGTATGTGGTTTTGCCGTTGAACTGTGTCGATGATGTATAAATAAGTACGACTTCTATGAAAACTTGATTTAAAGTTTTGCGTTAGTGTTTTAGTAGAATAATTATTCAAAATGTTCATCAGTATAAAACATTTAATTAAATATTAATAAATAAAAATTTCTAATTTGGCGCTTATCTTTCATTCTGCTTAAACCGTTCTGGTTTAATGTTAAAAAAACTTTCTATTGAGCACAGCTTTCGCTCATTCTTTTTATTTGTCCAGTTCATTATAATCTTAATACCTTAATAGATCGGGCTGTTTAATCATTTTATTTAGCTTCAGAATTTTTCTTCAAATATATTTACCGTTTTCTAGTCTGTTCTACAGTTTAATTGCATTAATGTCCATAATTAATGTCCACACCCGAATGTGACAACTGGTCGGATAATTATAGTTTTGTAGACTTTTTGTAGCACTTTTTTGGTTTTGAAAATAATTTAGGCTTGTTTACAAAAAAGTTCCTATTCCCAGTTTGCATTCTTTCACATTATGGAGAAATGTTGCATTGAGATACTGGAAACTTCTTCAAAATTGTACTTCCCAATAATTATATTTTAGGGCTTCCACTATATTCTTTTGCTCTGCTGATAGTTTAAGATATATTTTCTTTTTGTTTCACTTATTTTCAAACTTATTTTCCTAATCTTTTGTTCATTTAGGGTTGAATGCCTCAACGACATCATTTATATATAGCTTCTATAGAAATAATTGCAACATTTGATATGTTTTGTCAAATGTAGTGCCTCGTCCATTTCTAGTTTTTTAAACAAATAAAATACTTTCATAAGTTTTAAGAAATTCAAAAACTTAATAATTAAAATGACTATAACTTTTTTTTTATTACAAAAATTTTTTTAAAAATTATCCAATCCTTTCATATGACTCTCATGTCATTATATAGATTATCTATCATGCTAATTATTTTTATATTCAATTTACAAATTATATATATAGCCTTAAGGTGTATAGTCTTTAATTTTAATTTTACAATAGGTATTATTTCGTTATTAATCCTGTAAATTAAATAATTATTAAATATCAAGTGTATAGATATAATTTTAAAGATTTTTTTTTTGTTACCATTTCAAAATAAATTTTTGAACAAATTAAATAATTTTGTACTTTAATCCATCATTAAAAAAATAACGCTTTGTCATATACAGATGTGTATATACTATAGGGTGTTGAAAATTGAGGTATCATTTTAATTTTAATAAAAAGAGACTTTTTTTTTTGAAATATTAAATATATTTTTATTTTAATTTATTACAAATAGGTTCCCGTTAATAATAAAAAATTATGTCGGCCAAGTGGCCCCCTCTACTACTTCGGCAGGCTTCCAATCTTTTACCAAAATTCTGAATCACGTTGTTCAATAAACTGTTCTCAATGGTTGAAATCTGCTCGATAATGTTGTTTTTAAGCATTTAATCATCAATTTCCCGCCACAAAAAGCTTCGGATCATCTCCCTGTAGCGGTTACCATTGACCGTAATCGCATTTCCATTTGCGTTTTCAAAAAAATATGGTCGGATGATTCCTCCTGACCACAAACCACACCAAACCGTAACTTTTTGTGGATGTACTGGTTAAGAAAACCCTTGGATTCTCTTCACCCCAAATGCGGCAATTCTGTTTATTGACGTAGCCATTGAGCTGGAAATGAGCTTCGTCGGTGAAGATTATTTTGTTAAAAAAATTCTCATTTTCTTCTTGTTTTTCGATTGCCCAAGAAACGAATTGCCGACGTAATGCATGGTCAGTTGGTTTTAATTCTTGCGTCAGCTGGATCTTATAAGCCTTTAAATGGAGATCACGATGCAAAATGTTGAATAATGTGGATGGTTTGATGTTTAATTGCTGCGAACGATGACGAATGGAAGTTTTTGGATCTTCTTCAACACTTCTGCTCACAGCTGCTACATTTTCGGTTGAACGGCCACTACGTTGATAAATGTTGCCTCTGTTATCAAGAACAAATCCAGTTTCTAGAAATTTATCAACCATCAGCTTGATTGCACGATTTGTTGGAGCATTTTCTCTACCAAATTTTGTTCGAAATTTCCTAATTACATCTTGAAAACTTTTACCATTTTCAAAAAATGTTGTAATAACAAAAAAACGTTGTATCTTCGTGTAACGTTCCATATTAACTAACCGGAATGTATTTAGAATATAAAAAAAATGGCGGCAAAATCAAAATGATACCTCAATTTTGAACACCCTATATATATATGTATGTACGTACATCTGTGTGTAAAGTTAATTATATAGTTTTATAGATGAACGTGCATATCTTATTTATATGAAGATATTTAAAGCACTTGAATATTATGTATAGATTTAATAAATCTTTTCTTTATATATAACAATAAATTGATTTAAGAGGGACATAATTATCTAAAGAATTTTTCTTTTTCAATTTACTTTCTAAATTCTTTATTGTAATTATTTAAAATATTTTGTTTTTTATTTTTTTTTTGGTCAGTTGTCCAGCTCTAATTAACTAAACATTGTTCCAAAAAATTACAAAATTACAGAAACAAATTTTGTATTTAATTAAGTATAGTGAAAAGTATGTTACAGTAGTAGAGACATAAGTGTAGCTACCTCTTCATTATAAGAAGTATATTGTCTAGCTAGATGAATATCATTTTTAAACAAAAGGCTCGTGAACAAATGGTATTGAATTTCCAAGATTTTATTAAGAAGTAGAATTTTAAATAATATTCTGCGATTTAAAAAGTTGGGAAATTCAAATTATTATTTTAGAAGCTCTTATTATAATTTAAATTCTGGAACAGCTTATTATATTGAAAATTCATGTTTTTTTTTCACTGTTTGTTTGATGGATAGTAAGAACTGCTTTTGTAAGAACGGAAGGTAGTAAGAACTGCTATATATATATTTTTTTTAATGTATTTGTCTGCCACATAAATGTAGGCAGGAAATTACATCATGCGTGGTTGTAAATGTCATAAGGGGGAATAACTCTTACAACGTGTGTGGGATTCGAACCCACACTTCCTCGGTATTTACAGCGTATTTTATACGCTCTTACCCACTAAGCCACAGAGGCCCCATAAAAAATATAATATTTAGAATAGAATAGAAATTTAAAGATTAAAAAAAATACTAGTATTCACCCGCCCTTCGAAATTCGAGGTGTTTTAATAAGTAATTGCAATTCACGCAATCAATAAGAAATATTCGGGATTTTTTAAATTTACTCTATCAAATGTATATGATAATCCTCAAAAGGATTTTTGTATTATTGTTGTTTTTTTTTTTTTTATTTATACGTTGAACTCAAAATTTGAGGTTGTTTGATAAATAACCATCATTATGGTTGTTTGATGGTTAACCACAATTATCCGTATTTCTAATTTTTTTTAATTTACTCTAACTAATAAGTATTTGGTAGCCCTCAACAGCGCTTAATTTATATTTGATTTTAATTTATATTATTATGTCATTGTTATGTCGTTATTATGTCCATTTTGAGTTAAAAAACTAAATAAGCAATTTTTTTTTGATTTTATCATAAAGAAACTATATGCAGTATATGGGGAATTCCATATAAAAACTGAGCCAAAAACCGAAAATATAAAACTGAACTATATATGAAACTGAACTATTCAAAATTATAAAACTAACAAAAGTGTACAATTCTAACAGCATTTTCTGAAGATATAAGTTACTTTTCTCATTTAAGTTTTTGTTATTGGAACACCGAAATATTAGTGAAATATTGCTCTATAAAAGGGTTTTAAATATGCATATATGTGCAGAATAAAGTTAATGATACCTATGGGCTAAATTCAAAAAATTTCTAAATTTTTTAAAATGCCCCAATGACTAACTTGGAATTTCCGATATATGTATACAGTATATTAATAGTTTCTTTATGATTTTGTTTGAAAGGTAAAAATGCAATTTGCAATAATTAATACCTTTATGAATTTAAAATTTCTTTGCAAATGAAATTTTTTGTAAAAACACGGTTATTATTATCATTTAGAAGATGCCCCTAATTTATTAAGTATTGGAAACTCAATATATACCTATTATTTATATTATAAGATGCATTTTATAAGATGCCCCTGATTTACATATGTTTAGAAAATTTTATTAGATTTTACATGTTGCATTTCATGTTTATTCAAATAAAAAATCCTAAAATGGCAAACTATCATTTCAAAATTTTGTTTATGTATCTAGAAAAAAAGCAAAGAAAAAAAAAACGCAAAATTTAAAATTTAGCGGAAACAAAAGAACAAAAAAAGAGTGTCTTATTTGAATATATAATAGATATAGATTATACTATATGATACATATGTATGCATATTCTTTATATGAGTTTTTTTTTTTATAAAAATGGTAAATTAATAATGAAAATTGGAAAATTTTGGAAAAATATTGGTATTATAAGATAGCTGAACTGAATATTTATCATTTAAAAAAAAGTGAAAATCGGTTGGTAAATCATTGACTAAAATGATTTTAAATGTCTATCATTTACAGATTAAATATTATGATGATTAACAAATTTTTAATTTACAGTTATTAACTCACATATTATATAAAATTATATATGATAATAAAGCAATTAATTATATTGATAAAAATTTTATTAATTATATCGGCATTAATAAACGACATATTCAATATTGTTTTATGCCAAGCCAAATGGATAATCTTTAAGAGACTTCAAGAAATCGTGTGAAATCATATATGAATGAGTAAAATAAAAATGAATCTATTAATCCATTATCTATAAAACTGATTGTTTTTTAAAAGCTTTGCATACTTCAGAGTTCTCTTATATATTCTATTCAAAATTGTATGATTGGATTCTATACAATATATTTATGATAATAAGCTATAAAAAATATAACATATCTTACGAATGTAGCTCTGGCAATGACAACCTATATATTATATTTATTAGATAGAATGCTATTTTAAACATGATTGAGTTAATGTTTTATTAATCATTAGAAGAACAAAGCCTTTGTTATAGCTTTAAGATTGGAATAGGAAAACTGAGTAAACTATGAAACGAAAAATCAATGATCTGACAATCTAAGAATCTTTTTGGGGAATTATAATCGGAAAAGATATATGAAAAAGTCATAGGTTTCTATAGTTAAAACTGAGTATAGTCTTCTGGTCGGGAGTCGTGTAGTAAAAACTGAGTATAGTTTTCTTGTCGGGAGTCGTATAGTAAAAACTGAGTATAGTCTTCTTGTTGGGAAACTGTCGGTTTACGGGCACTTAAAAAATGTTGGAATATAGAATAACGGTACATGCATTCTGCAAGACTCATATCAAAACCTGCGGAACTTTACTCCTTAGCACAATAAGAGCACAATAAATATATATTAAAATGTTACTGCTAATTACCGTTTAAATAATAATAATCTAAAAAATCTAATATAGCTTTAAGATAGTATAACACAAACCACATATCTACATATCTATACATTTTTTTCTTCAACCCACCACACATTTAAAGGTTTTGAAATTTTTATCTAATGAAAATCAGAGGAGCCAAAATAGGTACTATACTGTTCTAAAAATAATTTTATTAAAATAAAAAATGAAATATAATAAGTAGAGATAGACAATAGTTTCTTCCACTACATACATATCAACAGTTATAATATACATTTCTTTCTAATCACTATAAAGATAATAATCAATTCTATTCAATCTATCTATTACACATATAGTATATGTATGTATATATGTATATGGATGATTAACAATGAACTGAATTGTTCATCATTATTATGGTATGTTTTGGTAGTTCTCTTTTTCTTTTTATGGTTTTTTCCTATTATTATTATATTAAGATCAAGTTATTAGATCAAATCACTCAAACATTATGATATGCTATATATTTTTATGCTACCAAGAATGAGTTGAATTTTATTTTTTCTTTGTTTTTTAAAAAGATTTTCATGTCATATCAACTCAAAACTGTCAATTATTCGAGTTTTTTTTTTTTTTATCTCTTTTATTTCTTTTTTTTTTTTTTATATACAAATCTTTACATTAAATTTTTTTAAGCCCGCAGTTAAAATTCTTGATCTTGTTGAGTGAAAGAGCAAAATGATGGCAATCAGATTTCTTTAAAGATTAGGCTCCAAAAAGAAGAAGAAAAAAAAAAAATTAATTATTATAAATCTGGTATTGGTAATTTTTGTCCGGTCCGATATATATATAATATATATGTATACATATATATATTTTCTTTTTTTTGGTTAATTTTTAAACAATAAAAGAATAAAATCGATCATAATAACAGTGGCAAGCGGCAGCTGCCACTGCTTCTACCAAGATATTATATGATTCTATTGGATTATTTACTACTATTTTTTTTTTTTACTTTTATTGTTTCTTTAAGCTTTAAGATGAAATGAAATGATTTTGGACAACCTTTAAAATTATAAATAAAAAAATTTAAAAGAAAAAAAAGTATTTTTTTATTTTTTTATTGTTTGTACTTTTACCTATTTTGTTGATTGGTTTATGTGGTTCATTTAGTATTTATGGATGGTTTAGCTGAAGACTAGACTGTAGATTAAGTGGTTTATAATTTGAAATCGTGAATATTCAAATAGATGAGTAGTTACTGTTTTGTGTTACCTGTTCAATAAGAATTTATTATGTTTCTTTGTGGATCTTAACAACTCTTATACAATACATTAACCTTTTTAAACTTTTAAAGTGTTATGAAATATAAGACAAAATAAAAATCTATTCTAAAAGTTTAGTGTTTGGTTTTTTGTAAATTTCTAGATTTTTCAAAAATAGTTTAAAAAACATCTGAAATAATAATATGTAATAACTATAATAATAATGTTTACTGTAAATTCTCTCTAAAATTCTGGAGGAGAAAACTAAATGTTACTAAATATTAAATTGATTAAAGAATAAACTGATTTCAGTATACACTTATCGTTTTGTTTAAATTAGGATTAAGATTAGTTCACTTTACTTAATTTTTAGGGTATACAAAGTTTGAAGGTTGTGACTGATTTCATTCTATAGTTTAATATTAAAAGATTTAAGAAATATACATTTTATATTTTCGAAAAAGATGTCTACATAAGAATATGGTGTCTTCCGAGATTTCGAGTCTGAGTTTAAATATTATTTTTAAATGTTTATGATGAAGCACTTTTTAATATGATAAGTTAAGTTTTTACCAAATTTCCAAAAAAATTTTGAAAAAATGTGCCTATTTGTTTCACTCTGTTCGTCCGTCTGTTTACAAAACTTCTACACCGTTAAAGATAGAGAAAAACAATTTTAACCATGTGTAGGTCTCATAAAAAAATTAATTTTGTGGAACAACTTTTTTATATAGCCCCATCCATCAATTACAGCCCCTCAAACTTTGAAAAATTCCTATTTTTATATGTGTATATTTTATGTTCCGCTTAACATTTTTTCAATCTGAAAACGCCATTCGATGGGAATTACATTTTTTTACCTTTATATATCAATATCAAAATTATATATATTGTTTTTAAATTTAGTATTTAAATTTACCGTTATGTGAAAACCAAATTTTGCATGATATTTCTTTTTTCATAACTTCGCCATGCTTTGAGGTATGAACTGGAAATTTTGAGACAAGAAAGAACTTTTAGAAATAGTATGAGTTTCCTCAGAAAATACCATCTCCTGTTTAAGACCTATTAAGGAGTAAAAAGTGAAAACATGCTATTTTTAGACAACTTAGACATCTGTATAAATTTTTCTTTGGTAAGGTATAAAAATTAAAGCTTCAGTATTCAGTAATATATTTTTACGTGTATTAAGGGTTTTTCTTAGGTTCCGTATTTACAGCCCCTCAAAATTGCAAATAAATCCTATTTTCACATTTTTTCTTATATGAAATTTTCAAATGTTGATGCAAGTTACAATTCTAAACAGTTTGTATTATCTTTTGGAAATGTTCGCTTTCAAAAACCGTTGGTTTACATTCTGCCTTGTTTTTTTTTGTTTTTACTTTGATTTGTCTGTTATGTTACGAAAAACGAGTCAAATTTAAAAATTTTTGTTAAAATATTATTACATTTTTGTTTTCTTTCTTAGGTTTTTGTAATTTCATTCTATTCTATTTTAATTCTACAGCGACAGAATGTCTAAATTATTGTTGATCTTACTATTATGTAATTAAATTCTTGAAAAGCCTCCTTGACATCGTTGTTGATCATATACACTGTTTAATCAGTACTATAATAATAATAATTAAATACTATTCTAGATTAAAATCGCTAACAAATATATTCGTTAAATATAATTTTTCAAACAACTTTTACAGGTATTGTAAACATAAAATAATTTATTTATTATTATTATATCCCAAACACATATTAAATCCGATTAGTTTTTAACTACAAGCTTTTCTAAAACAAAAAAAAAAAAAAAAAAATCCTTCAACTTCTACTTTTTATACCGCAATTAAAAAGGATAATATTAAAACCTTTCATGCTTTTATTTTTATGTTGTATTTATAATTAAAAAACGTAGTAGAAATCCTCTAATAAGAATTATATAATTGAAAAATTTATAAGTAAGTATTTAAAAATGAGGTAAGTAATTCGGATAGACAGAATATTTCAAGAATGAAATTAAAAACAAATTTCAGAAAGTATTAAAAAGAATAATTACATGGTAATTTTATTTTAACATATACAAAAACAAATTTTGCAAAATGTGCGCTAATTATTTTCACTCTGTTCGTCAGTCCTTTTTTTGTCACCAAATTTCTACACCGGAGAGATAGGATAGGGTATCGTTTAAGATAACACAATGAAATTTTAATTATAGGTATTAATAGGTAACAGTAAAAATAATTGTTTCCCTATTTGCAAATTTATGTATCTCAAATTTTGCATTTTTGAAAATTATATAATATTTTGCAATATAGTATGTAACCGTTACCGTTAAGTGAAAACAATATTTTGCAAGATTTTAGATCCTCTACTGTATCTTCGGAACACTTTAAGTCATATTCAGAAATGTAGGGTGGAAGAAAAAGCATAAGTTATCTTAAATTTTTTTTTCCCAATAGTAGGTTCCCACAATGTTGCCTGATCTCGCGAAAAATTGCCACTGGTATTCTCAACCTACTATTTCAGTGAGATGTTTTGCATCATTCAACAGATCTAAACATGCCGGGTATCGGGGTAAACCAAAAATTGACTTGGTCAAATCTCATTTTTATATAGCTATGGATGCAGCTAAATGTTAGAGGGCGATTAAGAGTTATTAGGGATCATAAATGGAAAATTCCCTATTTTTAAACACTTGTAACTTGGACATCTGTGAAAATTTACTGTAAGTAAGACATAAAAATTAGAGCTGTACAATATTATAATTTTGCATTAGTTAACAGTTTTTTAAATTATGTATGTATGGGATTACCTTAAAATTAACGAAAGTGTTTTATGGTTTTTCATAATTATTTTTTTTTTTTTACAAATAAAATTCTATGAAAAATCATGGGCATCGGCAGGATTTCATGTAAGATGATACATATGAACAAATAATTATCTTATATATACATAATAAAGTATATAGGTACATAAATATGGAATACTATGCATACTTTAATACATATTGCATAATTTTTGAATGCATGTATGTTATTATGTATATGCACGTAGAAGTAGTATACTTTTATATTTTTTTATTCTGCAGTTATTATTTCATTTTTAAAAGGTCTCTAATCGCCGTACCTTTTGGGTCTGGTAAAACTCATTTTTGCATTATAACTTGTTTATCACAATCGTTCAGTAACTTTTAAGTTGAAGTATTATAAACTTCAAATGTTGAAATCTCAAAAAATAAAATCATGAATGTACTTTCTATGGATGTATGGATGGATGTTTTTTTAAAGAAAAATCAAATTTATTTATTTATATTTATGTATTTTGCTTCTTTTAATTAAGCTTCTACAATCTACGATTTATATAAAGTTACATATTTTTCTTTCTAACTTAATGTTTATTAATTTATAATCTTAATTTAATTTTGATTTATAAAAAATATGTATTAAGAGAAATCTATCTATATATGATTACTTTTACTTTTGATATACATACATTACATAAAAAAAAAATAATAAATTTATTAAACTTAAGATGAAGCAACACCATCAAGTTGCATCTAACTGACGACATCCATTTAGTCATAATTTTATCATATTTTTTATTATCTATTCGGAAATTGTGCCTCTTTAAAAACCTTTTATTTTACATATCGCTGTATTTATTGTTTATTTTATGATTAAAAGTAATTGATATATGTAAGTAATCATAATAATTGAAATATTTTACTTTTCATAACTTTATAACTTTTTTATTTTTTTTTTTAATTATAATCTAACAATCATTTATATGTATCTATTTTAAGTAATTTTAAATTTCAATTTTAAATATAATCATAATAAAATGATTACATCAATATAAATAATTACTTCAGTTGTAATTTCAATTACTTTACTTGGTAATAATATATAATCGGATTACTGAAAACTGCTTATTTAATTTTATTTAAATGTATTTATTTATAAATAATAATAGTTGACAATAATTATTATAAGTATATGTAATTAAATGTAATTGAGTAATTTTCAATTTATCAGCTACTATTAATTTTTATTATTATATATTTATTTATTTATAATATTTCAAAATGTAATTTTAATGTGATATATATTTTAGAATTAAAGAAACTTTGATTAAATGTTCTTGATAAACAACAGTTCTTAATAATAAGTTTTTAAAAATATTCAAATTAGCTTATTGTAAATAAAGTGGAGCACAGAATGACATATAAATATATACGATTTAACTCTTTAATTAATTATAAGCCCTCAGACCAACGAAAAGGCATTGGTATTTATAAACTTAAAAATGGCAAGTTTTTGAGAGAAAAACTAAAACAAGAAGGCATAAAAGAAAAAATTAGTTTTGAAAAGATCAGAGAAGTAAAGAGCGAAAAAAGATATGATTAGTTCATTCAACGAGTTGAATGAATCGTACATTTTAACTTTAAGCACAAGGAATTTATTAGAAAGATATTATTTTTAAAATTTATCAGAATAAATATGTGGCCTCTTCTAATTTATAGTCTAATTTTATCTGTATTATAATCAGGCCATAACAGTGACAAAACCCAAAATGTTACACGGGTACAAAAGCCGGAGATCTTATAGAAAAGTAAGTAAACTCTTTCGAATTTTGTTCAGTTCTCGATCTAATTATGTAGTTGACTAATTATGTTATAAACAATTAAAGTAAAATCTTTATATATATATATATAAGTATATAATATCCATAAGTATCTTATATATTGTACTTTATGAAACTAAATTTCATCGTTCTATTAAAATTATAATTGTATTGCGATTAAAAAAAAATTTTTTTTTATAAGTAATGGTCATTATTTCGAAGTTACATCATATTTCAGAAATTCTATATAAATATATGTATTTATATACATATATATATACATACTTACTTCCATAAAAAATAAAAACTTACTTTCATTTTCTTCATCTTATTTTTTTTTTATGTGAAATTAAAGTGAGAACATGTTTTATGTTGTACAAGAATTACCAGATCTGTTTAGTACAAAAAAAAAAAAAATCGTTTATTAAAAAAAAAATGAAAATATTAAGTACCTGAAAAAATATTATAAGAAGAATCTAACCTTAAAGGAAGAACAAACAATATACCAAATAAACACCATCCTCGTTAACATCATATTATTATTATTCTCTTTATTTTAATAATTCTAAACGTAAGTAGTTTTATTTTCCTCTTATAAAACAAGGAATTGGTTTTTTTTTTTATTTTTTTGGTATCAGTACCAGTAGTTAATTTTAGTTCTCTTCGAAAACCTCTTAAAAATCTGAATCCACATGCAGTTTTCAGAGTTTTTTGTTTTTTTTTTATATTTCAGCATGTTTAAAAAAAAAATGGAAAAAAAAATATCAAAAAAATGTTGACCAAAAGTGTTGAAGGTAGAGTTACGTGAAGAACAAAAAGAGATTATTTAGAAAGAAACAAAAAAAAAAAATTATGTACATAGCAGTAATAAAAAACGAGGGCTACTCTCCTATATATATGTATGTGTTGATGTGTTGTAGAGTAAAAATGCGAGTTTACATTTGATTATTTTGGTTTTGTTTAAAGGACGTCAATGTAAAAGATTTTAGGTTTGACAAACTGAATAAAGTTGGATTTTGAAATGAAATTTTAGCAAACACAACATTTAAGATCCAATGACCGATACACCTATTAAATATGTCGTAAGCCTAAAATAAATACTAAGTTCCATAACATGTTAATACAATATTAGAGTTGTAACAAGTAAAGTAAAAATTAATCAAAGACTAAATTATTCCGTCAAATTCTATTTATGAGTTTATGTAAACATATTTCAATAATGATGTATAAATTATACAAATTGTGGAGGCCTCGGTGGCTTAGTCTATAAGAGCGTATAAAATATACTGTAAACACCGAGGGAGTGTGAGTTCGAATTTCTCGCACGTCGTAAGAGTTATTCCCCCGTACGACATTTACAGCCACGCCTGAACAGGAAAGGCAGTGTAATTTCCTGTCCACATTTATGTGGCAGAGAAATGCATTAAAACAAAAAAAAGAAATATAAATTGTTTTTGGAGTACCCTCGTATTATTGAAAAAGAAAATTAAAGATAACGTATAAAACTGGACATCACTTATCAGTGAGCTCCTTTTCGTTTAACATTATGATACATACCTATTACATTGAATCCTTTCATTGAGAGGAAATGTTGAGTTTAAGAATTAAAATGTTAGAAAAATTATAAGGAACGAAAAATAAGAAAAGTGGGGACACGTTAATATTTCTCTTTCATAATTGAAACTGATTTTCTTCACAATATTTTTATAACTAGTAGGTCTTGTATGAATTCACGAATCTAAGTATATAATAAATATGATTTTTTTTCTCTTTCTTATTTCTTTGTTCAGATTTAACAGTATGGTTCTATCACATATCTTAACAAGCTTTTAAATAAGTAAGCGAAACCTATGCTGCTAATTCTATTTGAAGTTTCAGTTATCTTGGAAATTTATTCAATACTTGAAATTTCCTTATATATTCCTTGTAATCCCTTTAGATATAAACTCTTTAGTTTTGCATAAACGAACTTGTATTATTTGCCCATATTCAAATTTAATATAGTTATAGTCATTCTTTTTTTTTATTAAAGGTTGTTAACGTAATAATATGATACCTTGATTTTATTAGAATTTATTTTAGTTTTTTTTTACTTTTGAAAATAAGCAAAAAAATTACTTCGTAACAAAAAATGAAAACAAAAATTTACCTTTGAGTTCGTTTATTTACCTACTATTTAAGTATTTTTTTTTTGTTTCACATTTTTTTGTTTCTATCTCCTTTTTTTTCATTTTGTCTGAATTAAAAGCATGTTGATATTTCTTGCTTTCCCTCCTGCCGGAATTGTTATTATTTTTTTTGTTTTTATTTGACGTCTTGTTTTTTGTCAAAAAACAAATAATTTTTTTTTCTCTTGTTTTTTAACTTGTTGTGGTGGCGCTAGTGTTTTTTTTTTTTTAATAATCACTTAAAAGGTTACGATATTTACGATATTGGCAAAAAATGCATTTTATAAAAAAAAAAATTAAACCAATAAAGTCATATAAGAGGGCATTTCACTTTAGGGTTCTTTACAATATTTTTGTTTTTTTTTCGAAATAAAGAAAAAAGATAATTTTTTTTTATAAAAATCGTTTTTTTTTTGATGCGAGACTATTTGTTTTTTTTTTTGTAGTGCTAATATTTGACGCGATGAAGATTAGTTGAATTTTTTTTTTTTTTTTTTGAGTTTTTATAAACGGCAAAAAACTGATCAGTTATATGTGATTACACCTTTATTAATTGGACAAGTGATGTTCTTTTCGGGTTTATTATGACATTTTTTTTTTTAGGGATTAGGTGTTTTGAATATTTTTATATTAGAAAAAAATTTAGGTGAAATTATTTTATTATTAATTTTAGCTGTGAATGTCCGAATTAAGATATTAGATACAGATTTCATGATATCGGTTTGAACTTTAGAAAAAAATTATTGCAAAAATAGATATTTTAAAAAGTTAATTCGATCCGTACTTGATCAAAAAATTGAAATAAAATATAATATAGTCACATTTATAGAAAATATTTCGGAATTAATTAATTACGCAAAAAAAGCTTTATGAAATAAATTAAAATTAATTAAAGACAAAAAGTAAAAGAAAACTAAACAACAAAACAACTCTGACGACGTGGATGGGATTCGAACTCACACTCCCTCAGTTTTTATACTCTCTTACCCACTAGGCCACCGAGGCCCCTAAAAAAAACAAAGAAAAAAAAAGTTCTAAAGTCCAATTAGGATTTCTTATTCACTTCAATTGTCTATTAAATATAGATCCAAATCTTATAGAATTAATGAAAAAATGAATACATATACACAGTTATACAATAAATGTATTATGCAAATATATGTTTTTCTATAAAATACCTATATCAAATAAGGAAAAGTGTATATAGAATGAGGGATTTTAGAGTTGGTTTCAAAATTAGAGTTTCAATAATTTATTTAGTGGGGACTTATTCTTAGCTCTCATTTTGACTGAATATAAGTTTCAATAAGAACGCACTTAAAATAGTGGGATCCCCCGCCCATAAATTCTTCCTAAACAAATTTTTGAAACTCTGATTTAAAATCAGCTGTAAAATCTTTCCGAATTATTTTTTGTACATAACTTACATATTTCAACAATAAAACACTTTTGTTATCTGACCAATGATGCAATGTGTAAGTGGCCAGTCTTTCAGGCGAAATATTTCGGGTTCTAACTCCAGTCAGGTCAAGATATTATATCAAATAAATATAATAATGTAATGTAAAAAATAAGTATATAATTTAATACTTGTACTGTAACCACACCTGAAAAAGAAAAGTTGATTTATTTTTCATCACGAATAATAAAATACAATAAAAACACTTTTGAGACCATGGCACTTTATTAATGTTTATATAACTAATCAATCTTAATTTGCGCACTAAGTGCAAAAGCATGCAAAAAATAAAAAAAAAACAGGAATTTTGCCTATTTGACTAATTTTTTTTAATATATTGCGCAGTTAATTTATTCAGCGCCAAATATTATATGTCCACAAAGGAGAAATGATTGTTTTATTTTTTTAAGCTTTTTTTGATATTGATCGGTTGAAAAATTATGCTTCCAAAAATCAGAATTGATAATTCCAAGAAAAATACTGAAAGGATATAAATATTTAAGATTACAAGGATTAGAATTTTAGTTCTACTTTGTGTTTCAACAATACAAAGGATTTTGTACCACTGTCGGAAATATATCTTCATTAATTTGACTTGATCTTTTAATTCTTCGTATAAAAGACTTAAAAGTGGCTAAGGACAGTCAAACAAAAAATTATACTCAATTAATTTAGAACGAAAAGTAAAAGTGTCCATATAGTCAAAAGTGATAAACTGTTTAAAATTCTGCCTTTGATTCCAAATTTTGTTCTTCTTGGTGAAATGATAATAAAGATGAAACGTTGAAAAGGACAAGTCGCATTGCTCGAATAAATGTTATAAAGAATGAATTTTATACATATATTTGAATCCAAAAATAAAATTGATTTTTTTATATTTTAATTATATATAATTCAATATAAGACCAGGTGATGAACTGATAACATAATTCTGCCTTTAAATTCAATTAGAAATTCCTAACTATTCAAAAATATATTATCAAACTAAGATCACAAACCGTAGGAAAAAAAATCAAAATATGCAGAGATATGTAATTTCAATAATTTATCAAGTGCTCTTCAGTTCAAAAGTTTTTTATATTCAATTACTTTATTACGTAATATCTTTAAATATTTTTATATATTTTTTTTTTTTTTTACATCTGCTTGTAGAAATTATTATTCATATAATATAAAAAAAAAATGATTTAAAATGATTATATATAAAAATAATTTTAACAAGATTTTGACCTGACTGACAGATGGTTTGGTTATTTTTTGATCATTCATTAATCAAATATTTGTCTCAAATAAAAAAAAAAAAGTAAAATTAAATTAAAACGCGATATGAATTTAATAGAAAAAAAAAAATATATATATATATATATACATATATTTATTCTTGTCAATTATGCAGATTAATAATCCTTTAAAGTTTTTTTTTCTTTTTGTCAAAAATTATACAAGTATACGTATACGTTCCTTTAAAGTATACTAAATCCTTTCTCAAAAAGATCTTTTGATCTAAAACACATCAAATAATGAATAATATATAAATTGTTTAAATAAAATAATCTATTAACAATATATATACCAAATATCTGATAGAATAAATAAAAAAAATCAATTTAAAAGGACATTGAGAGTCCTTTAAGATTAATATTTTCATATCCTTGGGTTCTCTTACAAAAAAAAGGAAAAAAAACAAAGGAAAAAATTAAGAACAAAAAGAATACTTATTATAACTTTTTCTTCTAGTATAGAAAGAATAACAAAAGGGGTGGTAAACCTAAAATTTTTCTTCACTTTAAATCTTTAAAACCCTTAGGGTCCTATATAGAAAATTAAAAAAAAAAATTTTTTTTTTTTTTAAGAAGAGTCCTTTAAGAAATCCTGAATTGCATAAATTACCATGCATTCAGGATAATTGAATGCGTGATCTGCTTTAACATTTAAAAAAAATAAAAAATTTAATATGCAAATTAGAAAGTTTTATATGCAGTTTTTTTGAGGTTATTATTTGCTGTTTCTGAAGGAGACAAAATAAAAAAATGATCGCACGATCATTGATTCAGATGGTTTTTTTTTTTTTTTTTTTATTTATAAGGTACATTGTACTGTATATAAACTGTGTACTGTCATTAATTTTATGTTTATTATACATTTTTTTTTTTTTTGTGTAATCCTGGATGCATAAAAATCTTAAAAAGGATAATGAATTAAAAATAATATAAATGATAAATTCAAATAATTCTTTTATAATAGATATTTTGTTTTTTGTCTGTATATGGAGAGGATTTGAAAGTTTTTTAGAATGGGAATGAAAATTTTCAAAAAAAAAAAAAAATTAAGGCTTATTAAACCGCTTTAAGCGTAAATTATATTATTTTTGTTTGTTTTTTTTTTTTTTTCTAAAAGACTTGAATTCTTAATTAGGATACGGAAGTAAATATGAACCTTAATATATACTAAGTAAAAATTCTAAATAAAATATTCAAAATTCCGGATGTTAAAATAAAAACTCCAAGAATTGATTCAAGTTTTTTTTTTTTTTTTTTTTTTTATGATAATTTTCTAATTAGCCTGAAGGTATGAATTTGATATGAGAAAAAAAATATTATAAAAAAGTTTAAAAATAAAATGAAAAATATATAAGAATATTATTGACATTATGTTAATTATAAATAAATATAGTTTAGATATTATATTAAAAAAAAAAAATATAAAACGAAAAAATATTTAAATATGAAAAATGGTTCTTATAACATACATATATAGTTGTTTGCTTAAGTATTATAATAAATTAATTTAATCAAAACATGCAATTAAGGAATGCTATTAATATTTTGTATTGAAATATTGTGAGATATTTTTTTAAATTTTGCTTAAAATTACCATATTTAATTTAAAGTTTATTTGAATATAGTTTAAAAATATTTATAAAATAATATATCTCATAAAATCCTTGTTTTATCCTCTTCTATCTCTACTCCCTAGCCATTATACTGCGTTAAAAGTTAGGGGTTTCATCCTAATATCTAACGCAGTATAATAATAGAGATTATTTTGTTTAAAGAAGAAGGTGGGTTTAGTCATATTTTTGGTGCCTTTGGAAGATAACCATCTATCTTGGAAAAAAAAACTTAATTAAAAAAGTTACATTGTTTCTTATTACGAAATCGGAAGCTATAATAAATGTAGCAGACGTCAGATTTATAGTGTACTTTTTGTCATTATGCTTGCAAAGAAATATCATGGAGAGTTTTTTTTTCTTAATATGCAGGAGTCTTAATACGAAGTGTAATATACAAAGGAGAGAGGAGATCTATCTAAGGATAAAAGAACGAAGTTTATTTTTTTTGGAAATTATCTTTAAATTACAAATATTTCGGTCTTGTAAAGTTGAACAATGTTTGTGAGTATCCTATTTTGACATGTATGTAAATTTATAAGACTCTTGTGCATGACTCCTGTAGTATGTTCTCTAATAATATTTATGACTAGGTGGAAATATTTTCATCAGACCTAATGAAATACATTATGGAAACTAGCTGACCCCGATTATTGGCGAATAATTTTTGTTCGCATGAATATGTAGTTCCTGTCAGAGACGAAATGTATATTTTTTGTACTCCTTCCAATTATCTTATAAAATGTAACAATTTTGTTGAAAACTAGGCGAACATCAATAAAATTTGTTGATAATTAAAACTTAGTACATACTTTATTTTAATTAATATATGCTTTACCTGTTTAACCGCCTATTTAATATTATACTCTGTTACTAAACATACCAGTCCATATTGAGTATTATTTGTTTAATATAATTTCTTCTGTAAAAGATTCTTTTCAAGGCTGGTTTATTTACATTAAAATTCATTCTTCAGTATATTTGGAATATCTAATATTTTTGCAGTTTTTTTAATAATTTGAAAATTTCAATTATTTTATGATTCCATTATAATTTTATTTAAAATGTTATACTTTTGCATATCTAAAAATTATCTCGCTGAAAAAGTCTCCCGTCCAGTGGCGGAACTAGTGGACGCAGGACCCTGCATTGCGGGGGGGCCACCAGCTATAGGGGGCCAAAAATTATTAGTAAAAAAATTATTTACAATCATTTTTTATATACATACACTGAAACTTTTTTCCCGCAGTTATAGTTGCTCACAAATATATAAAACTAACATTGAATAGCGCTGCTATGAGTTTTAGTGATTTGTAGTTGATGTGAATATGTTTCTAATTCTATTGAAGCTAATCTTGAATATTGATGTGTAATTTCTAGTTTAAGCCATAGTTTTTGTGATTTTTCTATTACATTAATTCTGTTCTTGAATTATTTTCCTGCATCCATCCAAATAAATTAATGCTAATGACGCAACGTGATATAGTAATTATATAAAGAAGCACTACAGAAGATATAGTGAAGATATATCAAAAGAATTGCCACTGCAAATGATTATGGTAAAGGCAATGCTGTACGATGAAATATCAAAAATATCATCTATACGCGAATTCGCTGAACTTTTAATAGTAAAATTGTCAACTGTAGCTTCAAGTGTTCCACAAGTGATAACAGCATTGTTATTGTTTCTCACGCTACCTGTTACGGTCGCATCAGCTGAACGTTTTTTTCAAAGCTGAAAAAAATAAAAAATTATATGCGTAATACCATTGGTAAAGACTGTTTAAGCGATCTTTCAATACTTTCCATTGAAGCAAAAGCGGCTGGAAAAATGTAAATAAAAAGCATCATTACTGATTTTGCCAATATGAAATCAAGGAGGAAAGATTTTAATATACAAGATCCATTAAGTTTTAGTTTCGTTTTTGTATTATTTTTATTTTGATTGCAATATGATTGCAATATATGTTTTTGTTAAAAAAAAATTTTTGGGGAAATATTTTACTTTTGCGCGGGAGGGTTCACATTTTGAAGTTCCGCCACTGCTCCCGTCACACCTGTTAATGATAGCTGAGCTTCATTTCTCTATCACATTCTATGCCATAGGGGACCTATATTAAAATAAATAAATAAATAAATAAAATCTCAAAAATTCTCACTGCACCATTTTATAAATTATTTTTTCTTTCTAATTTACTCTATTGTAAAGACTTTTTCAGAAAACTAAAATATCTCTACATCGAACAGAATATTATACATACATATGTCTCATAAATTACACTTGTAAAAGTGAAAAATATTTGTAAAATTTATAAAAATATACGTACATATATAAATAAATATACACATATTCTTCGAATTGTATCATCTAGAATCTAGATTACAAAAAAAAAAAAATAAAAAGAAAAAAAAAACGCGAACACAATTTATGTATCCGAAATCCTTAAAAATTTTGTTCAATTGTTCTCTCCAGTTTATATATAAAATTGTTTTCAGTAAAACACCACCTGTTGGTAGGTTCAACATACATAGTTTGTATAATATACATTTATACATATTATATAATATACGAGTATGTAATCGAGAATAAATCGAATAAGTGAATTACAAAGTAAAGAGGATAAAACCATCTGCTCTTAAAAATTGAATCAGGTTGAATCAAAAATGAAATGATAATTGAAGACGGATATGTGGCAATAGGAGCCCTAGAGGAGAAAAATAAAATCTTTGTTATTTTTATGAAATCAACAACGGGAAAAAAAAGCAAAACAACAACAACAAAAAAAAACATTATAATAAAAATAATCTATAAATGATTACTTTACCAGGCACCACACAAATGTAACTTCAAATTTTTGTGAAATAAATTTAATGAAATTTAAGGAAAGATTTAATTTCAATGAACTCTAAGGGGTTTTTTGTTTTGATTTGGTTTTGTTTTCTTTTTTGTTTTTGTTATTGTTGTTGTTGTTGTTATTATTGTTGCTGGTTAGTGCACCTTTAATATAAAATTGTTATATTATTTTCAATGTGTTAAAGTAAATATTTAATGTATGTGGGAAGGAAAAGAAGAATAATTTGTAATTTTAAATTGAGGGTGAAATTAAATTGTCGTGGGAAATGAGAAAAAAAACAACAAAAACAATATGAAATTGAAATGGTTTGTTTGTTTGAGTAATATTTTTTTGTTAAAAAGGATAATAAAATTTTATTAGTGGTTAGTTATTTTTAAATTGAGATTCCATTACTGATTTCCTATATTATTTTAAAATTAAATTCTTTAAATTCTGGTATTTAATTACTCACTTACTGTACTTTGGAAAATTATGAATTTAAAGGATATTTACACCTCTGTCCTACTTTATGTTTTTTTTATGGAATAGATGGGAATCATCTAAAGACACCATATAGAGGAGTAGAACAAGCACAAGTTCTCTATGAGTATGTAGAACTTTAATCCATTAAACATCACCACTTTCCTTTTTTGACCAAACAATAGGTTATATGAGTTTTGGTACTTATTTACTGCCAGGCCAAATAAATTAAGTTATAGAAAAAATATTGAAGATGTTCTTTTTTTTTTCTAAGGGAGGTGGGAACCTTTCAAAGACACCAAGAATTTCCCCCTTGGTAGTGTCAGATTCTTACTAACTAAGCCCACCTCAATCTTTAGCCAATATAATGGGATGAAACCCTTACCAGTATATTGGATAGGAAAGGATAGGAGAATAAGGATAGGAAATGGATACGGAAACATTGAATTGGGAGTGGGACTGTAAGGAAACAATGAATCCGCCTATTATTATTACTTTTTGCTAACAGTGAATATAGCCGTTACAATATTCACAACATAGTAGTAGTAGCAGTATATAACACCTTACTATATGAGGTAATATTGAAGGCAAACCCCACTGTCACTGTAGTGGCTGTTATTATTGGTATTAGTATTCTTATTAATATTATTATTATTTTACTACAGAGTCAGGGCCATCAGTGGATTACATCGTGCAGCAAGTATATAACACCTTACTGCATGATATAACCAAAAATAGCTCCACTGTAGCAGCTATTATTATTATTATTACTACCCATTATTATTACTATTATTATTGTTATTGTTATTATTACTATTATTACTACTATTAATTATACGATATACATTATTACGATATAAAATTACTACATATTTCTTATTTATATGACTTGACCGTGGTTTGAACTCAAGAGTCTCCGATTGAAAGGTTGGCGACTTAACCACTGTGCCATGAGTCTTTAGTGTTATAATCGAAAGAAAATAGTAAAACTTATGTTTTTTTGATAGATTTTAACTTTGTTATTAAGTCTATAATAAAATAAAAACTTTTAGATTGAAGAAGAATCTTGTTTATTGTTTTAAAAATTTTACCGGGTCATTATGATTTGCATAAGATTTCGAAAAGAACTATACACTATATATATATAATTAATTGGATAGTTTTTGCCCTAGATTTGCTAAATGAAATTTTACTTTTACTATGTTTATTTAAAATGACATTATAATTAGTTAAAAACTAAATATCACTATAAATATTGCAGTATAAGTTTGTGATTATGGTATGGTTTTCTCACAAATAAAAAACAAAAAAAAAAATCATTTATAATTTAAATTCATTGTTTGTTTTGAATTAAAAAACTTGATTTTAAGGGAACGGCTTAATAATGATTTATTTTAGTTCTTAATTATAAGACGGAAATGTTAAAACTTTAAATAACGAAAATAAAAAATAAAGAAAGGTGTGGTGTCAAAGCTTACATTAACGAATTATTCACATATCATGCATATATTTTTAAAAATTTATTAATTTCATGCACCATTATTTTATGCATAAAATTATGAGAAGAATTGAGATACTCTCCTATTGTGTTTTTTTAATTAAAAATGTTTTTTTTTAATTTCTTCATTATTTGTTTTTATATTTTTACAATATTTTGTATAATTTAAATTGAATGATTCATTTAATATTATATTTCTTGACATTCTGAATGCTAATATTACCGCAGGTATACTAGACATACTATTTAGAAGTGCAGTTTTTTTTTATGAGGTTCTGTGGAAAACTTCAAAAATCACCCAGAAGAATTGCATGTAATTCTTCCGGAAAGTGTTGAGTTTTAACAAACCAAAACCACCTCCTTTTTAAACCAAAATTTAGATGGGAATCTTTAGTATAAATGTGCAGTTTTGTTTATGAAGGGATTTTTCGGAAGGGATGTGAGATTCTTGGGGAAAAGGGATTTAGGGAAAATTTAGGATCATGCAGGATGGGTAAGACAATTTGGAGGGATATTTTGAAGAAAGATGTTAATATTCCTGTTAAACTTTACTAAATTGTACAATATGAGTTATCACCTTTGGGAAATACATGTTATAGCATGTGGTTTCATAAACGAGACGTGCGCATGTCAAACGAATTTCAATAAGCCGTTTTCCGTCATCTTAGAAGTTCTACAGTTTAGGATTGGGCATCGGACACACTTCTTGTTTCGTATAGAAAAACTTTGAGTGGACATATTAACTGTATAATATTTTTAGTACAGTTGTTTATCCCTGCAAGAGTATGTATATGTATAGAAAATAAGGTCAATGACCCAACTGTACATTGATGGCTTAGTGAAGCTTTGAGGGAACACTGCAATTATTAATAAGATAAATGGCTTTGTTTTGCACATTTTCAAGATAACCCAATATTTTTAGGGCGGCTCCAGCTCAAATGTGTGCAATATACTCCATTTTCGGCCTTATGTACATTTTATAGTTATTGGGAAGATCTGGTACAGAAAAGTAAGTTTTACAGCGATACGAAAAACCCAAACATTTAGCTGCATCTTTAGCTAACCAAAAATGTGATTTAAGCAAGTTAATTTATAACTCGATACCCAGAACGTTTAAATTTGTTGAGTGCTGCAAAGCTTCTTTCTGGAAGACTAGGTTGAAAATAGTTATGACTATTTTTCACGTGATCAAACAGCATTAGGTTTTTTTGGTGTTGAAATAACTCTGTTGGTTTCTTTCCATTTTTACTAATAACGAAATTTTTGCTCTTGTGTTAATCACCAGATGATCAATGTTACAGCCGCTTATATGAAATTCATACGAAGCTACAATGGTGGTGTCGTCCATTTAATTTAATTTTTAATCTTTCAGACACGCTGATCTTTCAAAGATTTAACCTTACTTAGGATCTTAAAGAAAAAAATTATTTTCAATGAATTTCAAAGGATTTTTGTATATAAAATCTTGGTTAAATTTGAACAAATGAAAAACAAAACTTCTGCATATATAGAATTTCTTTTTTTTTTTTAAATTATCCAATATATTAATTTATAAATAAACTTTAAATTTATGATTTTGTTTTTGAACCTGAACTAATAAATTCGTTTTTTAATTAATTGTGAAAGCATTTTAGAAATTTATTTTTAACTTTTGATTCGAGTTTTTGGTCGATCTTAAAAATGCTATTTTTTTCTTATTGCCAACTAAAAAATTATACGTTCGCATATTTAAAGAAAGCGTTGAAAATTTTCAATTATTAATTACCATAATACATTATATAAAAACTATAAAAAGATTGCTGAAAATTATATTGTTTGAAATAATTCTTAAGTAGGAAAACTCAAAAATTTGGGATTTAACTTTTAAAAATTATAAAATCTTTTGCTTAGCAATAAAAAATACTCGTAACGCAATAAAAAAATTGTATTTGATCTTCTCATTTCAGAGATATGCGTTTTAAAAATCTTTAATTTTTAAATTTATTCAAATAAAAATGACTCAGTTATGTGATTCAATATAGTCGTTAATAGTCTTTAATATAGTCTGTAATAGAAATATATGCTTCTTTATTACTATTACATATAGATAAACATTGTTTTTCCCCTTCATATACAGTGTATCTGGAATTTAAAGGTCACGAAGAAAGAAGATATTATAGACAAGGTCAAAAGAAGCAGAAAATTGTTCCTGCGTGAAAGGATCTATTCTTAACGGTTGTAGTGCAAAGCTTTTTACATAAATTTATAAAAATTAATATTTTCGTCCCCATAACATAGAAGATCCTTTTAAGCATCTATAAATAGCTATACAACTATGAATTTTTACATGAATATTTTAATTTCTATAGAAACTATAAATATTTCTAGTTCTATAGTTATAAACTTTTGAAGTAAAAAATTATTAACATTTTTAACTTTTTCTTTTATAACTGCAGTTTTTATATAATAATCCCTTATAAAAAATATGATCAGATATGATTTTTATAATGTAACGTTTTCTAACCTTTCAATATCAGAGCTTTCAGTTTTGCTATAATTTTTATGCTAGATGTCTTTCTTAACATTCTCAAGAAAATTTAAAACTAACATTCCAAAATAATTTTTACTTTTTTAAACTTTACTTTTAATAAATATTTTTTTATAACATAACATAATTTAGACTGAAACAAAGATGTCTTTTGAAAACGAAATTTCCAAACGAATATTCCCCTACAAAATCCCCAATCACAAAATCCAAAAACTTAAAATCCAAAAAACAAAATTCAAATACCATAAAAACCAAACCCCACAAAATCCAAATAAGACAAAATCCAAATACGACAAAATTCAAATACCTACCTCAAAATCCAAATCACAATTTCCGACTGTTTTTTATAGGTGCGATTTTTTTTACATTATTCCACATTGCATATTGAATTAATTAAATAAATAAAATTAAATAATATTTATTTTACATAATATTATATATTACAAGAACAAGATATTTAAAATAGTGGAGATTGTCGCCCCCAAAATCTCGCCAAAAACATTATTAAACATTGATTTTTGAAACCAACTAACTCTCCTAATTGAGAATCTCACATATATATATATATATATATAAATATTCTGGAAAAAGCGTATAGCTCTGATTTTGAATTCAACTTTAAAATCCTTCCTCATTCAGAATCTCACATACACATAAATATAAATATTCTGAAAAAAACGTATAACCCTGATTAGTGGGGGGCTTTCGTCCACAAAAGCTAGTCTCACATTTGGATCTATGTGAGTTAAGATTTGGTCATATTTGGATTACTAGTATTTGGATTATGTAGTATTTGGAATATATGATGTTTGGATTTTATGAATTTCTGAAAATAAAAAGTATTTAGATTTTGTAGGAAACCTGATCTATGTATATGAAACAGAGAGTGCGATCGCTCCAAATCGAATAAATTTTATAAGAATTTTTTCTAAATCAAAAATAAAATTTCATATCTAGACAAATATGTATGTATGTATGTAATTTTTCAAAGAACCAAACATAACTTATGAGGTTTTTTTCATTAAAATTTGACCTACACCACCAGTTCGATTTCATTAAGGCTTGAACTATACCAGTTCAATTTCAAATAAATCTTTTAAAATAAAACGGTTAATAGATAATACCTATACATTTTTCTACAGTTTAAAACTTAATTAAGATATTCTTTTAACATTTAAATCATATAAGTATAAAAAATTGAGCACAATTTTTTATTACAAAAAAAAAAAAAGAAAAAAAAAAAATAATAGGAAGAGATAATTCAAAAAAAAAAAAATTATCTATAAAATCCAAAAATTTTTAAATTAAGAAATCGTGATTAATTTCTTTTAAAAGGTTTTTCTTTTTTTTTAAACATTTTCTCACTAAATTGATCATTTAAAACTAATGATGATAATATTTTTTAATCAATCAGATGGAACGGAATTCAATAATCTTAAATTTAATTCTATAAATAAATAAAAGATTTTTTTTTTTTTTTTATAGTTTCAAACCATATGTGGTCTGACAATTTTAAGATTTACAAAAATAAAAAAAAAAATCAAAAATTAAAAAAAAAAAAGGAAAAGAGTGTCATAACTTAAAAAAAAAAATTATTGAGATAATTAACGTAACTGTTAAACTGATCTTTTATATTAAATCTTAATAAAATTGTAATGAAATGCTTTTAGACATTTTTAATCAATCAAAATTCAAAATGAGAAAAAAATATTTTTTTTTCTTTTTGAAAAAGAAAATGATCATCAATGAAGCGTAAAAAATCCAACTTTTGTTCATTAGTTTTTTTTTTTTTAAGGATCTATTTTTTATTAAATTTAAAAGGTATAAATTTCTATATAAAAATTAATTTTAAGTAGGCTTATTAGGTCATTCTACTGATTTTAAGTAGTCTTTTTCTATCTTAAATAAGACTTTTGAATATTCTCAAAAAACGTCAGGATACATAAAATTTATTTTTGAAGTACCGATTTTGAAGTATAGTATAGTGCATAGTAGATTTAAACAATTTTATTTATTTATTTATTTATTTTATTTTTATATACAAATATAAGACAATTTACAAAAAAATATCAGCATAGTATTTTTAAAAGAAGCATTTTAATATTCATCTCTATCAGTTAGAAGACTGGTGATGAGAATTGAGATGTGGATCCGCAATTTATGGTATAATAGGCAATTTTTTTTTTTTGTTTTCTAATGTTGATCAAAAATTTATATAGCATATATGTCATTCTATTAATTTGATCCTCTACTGTTGCCGTTCCTTATTATTGTATGTAGAGTTGTTTGACTTAACTGCGTATTGTCGTTTTCTGCAACTATGAAAGTAATCCATTTTCAGCTGAATATTTGACCAATTTTTTCCTTAATGAATTTCAGTGATTGTTTTTTGAATTTCTATAAACTTGATTTTTTGTGGCAGTAAATTAAAAAAACAAGTGGCTGATGGAAATAGGCTGTTTAAGTGTTTTTGTATTTTGGTAGCTTGTACTTTTATCCTGTTGCCTTGTCTCATCGATCTACCTGTCACAGTGTACCTCTGCTGCACGCTCACATTGGTTTTTAATTTGCGATTTATAATTTTGAATATGAAAACTGCTTTGTCCAAAAGCAAAATAATTCAATGATTTTATATGCTCAATTTATAGAGTAGATCATATAAAATCATTGTATTATTGCTTCAAAAACATTTAATTCGCTTTAATTTGAATTTAGGGACCTCGGTGGCCTAGTGTATAAGAGCATATAAAATACGCTGTAAACACAGAGAGAGTGTGAGTTCCAATTCCTCACACGTCGTAAGAGTTATTCCCCCTTAAGATATTTACAGCCACATCTGAAAAAGAAAAGGCTGTATAATTTCCTGTTCACATTTATGTGGCAGAGAAATGCACTAAAAAAAAACAAAGACAAAAAAAAAATTGAATTTTAAAAGCTTAAGATTAGAAAATTTAAAAAATCCTCATTATTTTTATTCTTTCATTTTACAAATTTTTTATTACTGAATTTTTAACTCAATCAAAAAAGGGATATCATTTTTTATTGATAAGGAACTATTGAAAAGTAATAGGAATATTTAATTTAATTACACTTATAAAAAAAGAAATCCTTCTCTTTATAATGTTAAATTCAATAACTGAAAAAAATTTATAGTTAAAGAAAACATGTGAAAGATATGAAGATAACTTTAAAAGCTAAAATTCTAAATTTAAAAAATTGTATCTTAAAATTCAATAATAATTAAAAGAAGAGAAAAATTTGTTGAAGAGAAGATTGCGCGAAAAAAGTCTCCAAACTCAAAACGAAAATAATATTAAATTTCATACTTTTTTCGTTTATGGGAAAAATTTTATACAAATTTAAATACTTAGAATATAAAAATGCTTAGGTTTTTATTTTTCTATCTAATTTACTATTTTTGATAAAGAAAAGTAAAAATTTAATTCTTTTGTAGACAAACCTGTAAGCATTGACATATTATTAATGATTAATTTAGATCTTAGATTAATAAGAGATGTATTCAAAATCAAGATTATCTCCTTTTCCAGAATATTTTTAGAAGAGATTTTGAATTAAGAAGAGATTCTGAATTAGAAGAGATTTTACAGTGCCGCCTTTTTTTTAGAATATACATATATGTCATATAATATATATACATGCCAGATTCTGAAATAGGAAGGGTTTTAGAGTTGGATTCAAAATCAGGATATTCCCTTTTTACGGAATATTTTTAGATGTATGAGAATATATATACGGAATATTTAAGTTTAAAAGGGATTTGTTTTTTGGAATTTCATACCCAACTTCAGAAAAATACTTTTGATTGGAAACTTTTTGCCATATAATAATATTTTAAATTTTTTTGAGGACTTTTTTGATATGCAGGAATTGCCCAAAATATAATTTTTATAAAAGTCCCTTTTGAAAAAATACTTTTTTCATGTAGAAAAAAGACTTTTTTTATGTAACCTGAAGAGAATGGTTAAGGAAAATGTCAACAGTTCAGTTAGCCGATGTGATATATAATATATTAATATATAAATAAAAATAAACAACAGTCAACTAATTTTTTTTGTTTCGACCTTTTGTCTTGATGGTTAAAGTATTTCCCATTTTATTTTTTCCTAGTTTTCATTTCTTTCTTTATAGCTATCACCTCAAAGCTTTGATAATTTTATGCCTAAATGCAAATTCATTTTCAGCATATGCAAAAATTAAAGCTCATATAGAATATCCTATAAAATTAATTTTATTATATTTCTCTAAAGTTAACCGTTCAAAAGATATAGATTTTTTTTTTATCTTAAAATGCTAAAAATCTTTAAAGACCCTTAAGTCTAAACAAATGTAAAATAGACCTCCACCTACCTTACAATTTTTTACCTCGTTTTCATCTCGTCTACCTGAACCAGATCGAATATGGTTCATATGTGGGACGTCCCCTATATGTGTTATAGACATCTGAGACCACTAGTAAATTATTATAGTCCTGAAAATATGTAATGCGATACCAAAGTTTAAAATGAGTACTACTCTATAACACACGCTAAAGAGAATTTACCCTATACGAATTTTATTGCCCTGATTATATTATAAACAATCCTTTAAGTTAATTCATTTTAAAAAAAAAAATGTATAAATGAAAGAAAGTTTATATATAATACCATTTAAATATGCAATTATTCGATTCCATATAACATTTCTTTTTTTTTGGTTTTTGCAATTATTATTAAGAGTTCAATAAAATAAATCACCCTTCATTTAATTTCACAATAAAAAAAAAAAAACAAAAAATATAAAAATATAAAGGACCTCATACCAATTTATAATTTATTTTTTTAAATGCAATTCACAACGATCATCACTGAGGTGAAATTCTTTTTGTATATATTGTAAGAATAAGAATATGCCAAATTATTATGTATTCATTCTTTCATCGTTTTACAATAAAACAAAAAAAATAAAAATAAAAAAAAATTACTCTAATAAAGAAAAAAAAAAAAAAAAGAGTTGCGGTTATGTGCAAAATGTTTTTTTTTTCTTCAAAGATTTTCTTTTTATTTAAAAATTTTCTAATAATAAGATCATTGAAATTTTATTGCATTGTATATAATGTTTTATTGTGAGATATGATCCTTTTTACTTTTTTTGATCATATAGGGATAGAAAAGAAATTTGATCTGAAATATCATTCATTATTGTTATTATTAAAAAAAAAAAAATGGGATATTGCAGAAATATTTGGCATATAATACAATTATCTTTCAATTGCCAGGATAAAAATTGAAATATTGTTTTCCGTTTTTATTGTTTTTTTTTTTGAAAATTAAAGGATAAATAGGTGTTTTGTATATTGAATTCAGGATAATAATAGATTTTTCATTTGTTAATTTTGCCAATTACATATTGTGGAGTTTTTATTATTATTTTTGTTGTTTTTTTTCAATTTGCCAAATATAGTAAGGGTTGACATGAAATCAGGATATTCTTAGGATATCAACTGATTATAAAGATTTAATAGAATATAAAAGAATATTAAGTATAACATTTATATTTACCAAATTTTTTTTATTATTGTATTTTACCATTATATATATTCTATAAGTACAATATAGATTTTAGGATAATGAAAGGATGAAATTATTATAGAACGGATGAGATAAGTGGTACAAAAAAAAAAAAAAAAAAAAAACGAATTAAAGATAAAAATAAACCACTTGCGGATTTGTAACACCTTGTTTTCATTATTATAAAGATAAACAATAAAAAAATATTGAATAAAAATTGTGAAAATTGTAATTTATAATATGATTATTATAGGTAAAAAGAAAATGTACCTATTATTGTATTATTGTAAAATAATATAGTTTAGCTTTTCTTTGTTTTGTGTAATAATTTAATTCGAAAAAATTAATAAAAGGGTTAAATAATTATATAATAATTATTGTATTGATATTATTGTGGTTTTGTTGCAATTTTTGTAGTATAATTATTTTATGATTTGATTATTTGTTGATCGAAATTTGAAATTATCCCTGACATCGTAAATGTGTTTGCGACGTCGTGAATACAATGTCACATGATCGTAAATGTAAACTTAAAAAATTTTATATTGTCTCATGATCGTAAATTCATTTTACATTGTATTCGCGACCCATTTTCACGACGCGAAATTGAGTATCGAAAAATTTTTGGATACACAAATAATAAAAGGAAAAGTTATTTGAATTTTGAAGTTTTAATTTGAATTTTGGCCAGTTGAATTTTATTTTTGTGGTAGTCAAGGTGAAATCCCTAATTAGTCCAATGTTAGAAGTCCAATAAGTAATCGAAAAAAAAAAATTTTTGACGAAATTTTTATCTATTTTGTCTAAATATTAATTTAACAAACTTATCAAAAATTATTACTGTAGAAAACATTAAAATTTTTGACATTTCATTATGACGCAATCGGAATTGTAAACAAAATACATTGTATTTTCGACGCAATGTATTTTCGACACAATATTTTTGGGTTCATAAATGTTACATTGTATTATTTTCACATTGTATCAGGTTTAAGTTTTTTTACAACATTTACGATGTCACCCTATTTTAAATTTTTGTAATTTAATAAATTTAATTAAATATTTTATGACAATATTTTCAAATTCAATTTGACGATAAGTTTTGTTGCAAAAAATCTATGAGTTTTTAATTGTAGAACTTCTCATTTAAACAGACGAGCCGAAAAAAAATTTTACGTTTTAATCAAGGATTACGGATGTAGCCAGTAATCTGGTAGTATAGCGATTAAGTATACCTAGAAAGACCTGTTATTCAAACTATAATTAAGTCATGTAGATTAATAAAAAGTAATATCAATTTTTATTAAAATATGAAATTAGTATAATATAATTTAAAAAAAAAAACATTAAAAAATTAAATAATTCTTGTCTTAGATAATAGATGGCGCACAAATAAAAATATTTATTTAGGTTTGTTGTTCATAGTTTTGGACAATAGACCAATATCTACAGCCGAGTAATCGACGGCTTATTGAAACTAATGATTCCCGAAATTGAAGTTTAATTAAATATGAATAATAAATGACTTAGTAGATGAGTTAGATGCTCCTTATAGGGATCTAAAGGACAAAAAAAAAATCATAGGCTTGAAACAAATTTTTCAAATTGAAGATAAGTTTTGCTAATAATATCTATTAGTTTTTAAAATATCTATGAGTTAAACAAATGATTCGAATAAATTTACAAGTTTTAATCAAAGATTTGGATTCAGTCAGTGGTTCAGTGATGCAGTGGTTAAGAGACCTAATAATATAATGTGGTTAAGATAATTCGAAAGGTCTTGTGTTCAAGCTCCAGTTGGATTATAAATAATAAATTATAGTGGTACACTTCTCTGACACAAGTTATGATTTATTAATTATGTCTGAAAGAACGGAACAAGAAAAAATTAACTGTATAGAAAATGTGAGAGCATATGTACTAGACAAATGAACCTTAAATAATAGAACAAAGATTATCGAAAAAAAATAAATATGTAGAAGATTACGTATAAAATTATATTATATTATTATAGATAAAAAACATACATATATATTATATAGAAATATGTATAAAATAGTTTTACCTGACATACTTACTAATATTAATACAAAAAAAAAATCCTAAGAAATTGTGAAAAAATATATGTTTAATATCTTTAAATACATTAAGTTTTCTTATTTACAAAAATCTTTTACAAATTTCGTATTTATGCATTACGCATAATTTCACTTTTTCTTAAACAGCTGCTATATTCTAAAAAACATTAAGATTTGAAAAAAAAAAAAAACAATATTCTCATAAAAATTTAAAAACAATTACTTAAGGACATATTCATATGTTCCTTACTTAAACAAAACAAAAAAAAAAAATTAAACAAAATTTTGTATGCAAATGTCGCTTCTATTTTCAATTAATTTTCTTTTTCTTCTTTTTTTTTTGTCAGTGAAAAATCTACAAAAAATCTCAGGTACAAGCAAACAAAAATCCTTAAGGAACATCATCAATTTTCACAAAAAAAAAAACAATTATATAATATGTAAATTATTCACAAATATAAAATTTAAGGATTCTATATAACATCTTCCTATTATTCTTGATATTAAATTTTCATTCTAATTACTTATTATGCAATACACATTTTTTGTTTTTTTTTCTTAATTCCACCACAGAACAAAAAAATTAACCCTAGAATTTTTTTTTTTTTCATCTTTTTTTCCAGCTTGCATCATTTATCCTTTCGTTTTTAAAAATTTTCTTCCTTAATTTTTTTTTTTGATTTTTTTTTTTACACTTAATAAAAATTCCCTAAGTATAATTTAGATATTTTTTTTCGCGTCCTTTTTTTTTTTTTCTCTACCTTTATATTTTTCTTAAGCTCCCGATTTTTTGAATTAGAAACAAAGAATTCGGGAAAGTTTCTCATACTTAATATGCAAAGTAAAAAAAATTTTTTTAGCGTTTTCATTATATATTCATACAAGGATGAATCTTCCCTATTCTATTTTTTTTTAATGTCCTTTTTTAAGGTACCAAAGATTGCTATCACTGCATAAAAAGAAAAAAAATAATCAGGAAAAAAAACTTCAAGGATCACCAAGGGCGAGGATAATAAATAAAAAAAAAAAAAAAATATTGTTTAGGTACATAAAATTATCAAAAAAAAAAAAAAAAAAACGTGATCTACCGTGTATTAATAAAAAATCATTTTTTATCCTTTTTTTTTTTCGTTTTTTTGAGTAATGACCTTACCTGATATTATTATTATTAAAAAAAAATATCCTGTTGAACATGTACTCACGTAAAGAAACAAAACAAAAACAAAAAAAATAAAATGAACGGGTTTATCATTATTATGAATTTTTTGTTTTTACTTAAATAACATGTTTGTCTACAGTGGCTTACAAAATTTTAGATGCTTTAAAAACATTCAATATTTTTAACTTAAATTTTCGAATTTCTGATAGATAGATAATATATTGTATTCATTTTAT
Source organism: Poecilobothrus nobilitatus (assembly GCA_947095535.1). Taxonomy (NCBI): domain Eukaryota; kingdom Metazoa; phylum Arthropoda; class Insecta; order Diptera; family Dolichopodidae; genus Poecilobothrus; species Poecilobothrus nobilitatus. The sequence continues at coordinate 236,138,750 of OX352773.1, read as the reverse complement.
TTATCTTACTTAATGACTTATATGATTACATTAATTTCATTTTAGTTTTGGCTCGTCGAGATACCAAACCAAATTTAAGCTGTGATTAAGTTCTATTACATAAGATTATTTTTGTAAACTCTTCTTTTCAAACAATTTAAAATTAAAGAGTTACAGCAAAAAAAAAACAAATTTTTATGAACTCGCATAATTTCTTTTCATTGCTATGTGTAATATACGGTATTCACTAGATCCATTTATTGTTCATATTTGATTTAATTTGCCGTTTCTGAAGCCATTAGTTGCACTAAATCGTTTATTACTCGGCTGATTACTTTTTTTTAACATTACATTAAATTAAATCTTTTAAAGTAACTTTAAAGCGTGTTTTTTGTGTTTGTGGGCCACACTTCTTCCCAAGGATCTGAAAACCAAAATTATTAGACCATCACATTATATTTTCTTTCCAGTTATATTTAATTTTGTAAGCCACTGTAATAATTGTTCTATACCATTATTAATAGAAAAAAATAATGTGTAAAGGATATTTTTATTTTGTTCTTGTTAAAAATGTTAACTATGAAAAAAAAAAAAACAAAACAAAAGTTTTGTGTGTGAAGTTTTAAAATTATCTCAATAAAAAAATAAAAGTAAATAAATAAATATATAAATTAAAAGACAGAATAAGAATTAAAACCACCGCGATTTATTAAATTTCTTCTTCTTTTTAAAATTTATTGTTGTTGTATTTATTTTTTTTTTTTTTTTGTTGTTTTTATGCAAATCGAGAAGAAGGACAATCTTTTATTCCTTGAATTGTCTCAGTTCATAGAATATAAAAGGATGATTATATCCTATTGTTGTTGTTACATTTTTTTTTTTTTTTTTTAATATGCAAATTTTTTTTTTTATATCCTTTTTTTATTCCTTGTTTTTTTTTTTTTTTGTTTTGTCAAATCTTTTTACATTTGTATATTATATCTTTAAAGGAATATAAAAAAGAGTAGAGTAGAGTAATAGTACTTATATATGTATTGTATTCAGTGTCATTATGGAAATTTAAAAAAAAAAAAAACTTTTTTTTTTATTTTTGTTTTTTCTATATATACATCTTTTGTTTTTTAATGTTTCTTCCTATTGTTTAAAGTTAGGAGGATCCTTTTTTTTTTGTTGTATGAGAGCGAAAGGATTATAAAGGATATAATAGGATATGTTTATATGGAAATGAAAACGAAAGGAATCGAAAAAAAAAAAGGATAATATACATTTAAATTGGAATTGAAGAAATTATGTAAAGTATATACATATATATAGTATATACATATATATATATATATATATATGTATATATTTAAGTAGTAACGACCGCGAATTCATTAGGAATAGTACAAAAAAATTTATTTTTGTTGTCGTTTTTGTTTTATTGTAAGAAGACACATTAAAAAAAAAAAAACAAAAAATATAAATAAGTTAAAAAAGGATAATAAAAAATTGTTGATGATGGTCGCGTCATTTTTTTTTTTTTTTTTTTGTTCCCTGATATTATGTGTATTATATATAGCTTTTGTTTAATCGTATGTTTGATTGTTTGTTTTGGTGGGGTAAAACAAAAAAAAAAAAAAAAAATTGTGCGTGAGAAAAAAATTTCTCATCATTTGAATTTGATGTTTTTTATGAGTGAATTTTTAATGAGTTAAATCAGTTTTTTTTTTTTTTAAATATTTTTCAAGTAAAGTAATATATTTTTTTTTCATTTAGAATATATCCCTAAAATTATATTGCAAATGTTTTTAGTTTTTTTTGTCTTTAAGATTTGTCTAAGCTGCAAGAAATTTTTTTTTTTTAATGGTTTTTTTTTATATTAAACTCGCTATGAGTTAAGAAAAAAGGATATGCCTAAATCTATGTTTTTTTTTTTTTGTATATAGAGTTATTTATTCTAAATTTTTATATATTTCATATTTCAATAGTTAATTATTTGTTTTTTTTTTTAAATTTATTATATGACGTTATATAATCATGTAAAACTGGTTTTTAGGTTTTTTTTAGGAATAAAATAAAAGTAACAGCTTTAATGGGTAGAAGATGATTTTTAACGTTTTTTAGTTTTTTATTTATTTTTTTTTTTTTTGAATTTTTAACTGACAATTTTTTTTTGCTCATGTTCAGCGCAGACAATTTCTGGATTACCTTGAACTTGATGAATAATAACGAAAGGATGTTCATAAATTTTTTTTAGTTCCCTTTTCCTGTATATTATATACTATTTCACTGATTAACTGTTTAATATATATAATAAGAATATAAGTTTTCTGAAGTAAATTTATGATGTTTTCTAAAATTAATTTTAAGTTCATCAAACATCAGCAACAATTTTTTAAGTTATCTTTTTAAGTTTTAACTCTAAAGTTTACCATTCAGATAAACCATAACATTGCTAACATTGCTAACACTAAATAACGACCTAGAATCTGTTATAAAATTTATTTATAATGGGCAGTAATTGGTATAGAGAAATTGGTGGGGGGGAAAGAAAACAGAGATTAAAAGCAATTAATCTCTTCAAATTTATAATAAACTATTTTTTTCTTCCATATTTCCCACTTCATGTGTTCCTCAGAATTGGTGATGATTAGATTTAAAATGTGCAAATATTCAAAGTGAATATTAACAACTTTCTTCACAATATGCTTGCCAATTTTAAATCAATTTTCATTCCCTATAATTCAACTTCCTTTGACCAGGTGCAGTACATGAGTATTAAAGGTCGGAGAACTAATTGTTTGATAAAAAAAGGGAGATTAAAATCTCACAAACTCATAGAGGATTCGTGCTCATTTCACTACTTTATAGTGTCTTTCGATGCTATCCATCTACCCCCGCAAAAAAAAATTTTTTTTCAAAGCACATAATGTTATTTATTGTTGGGCTGCAATTTTTTTTTTAAAATCCTTTATTATTTATTTTTAAAGTCTCTAAATTGGTCTTTTGACCAAAAATTATTAGTAGTTTCTACTCTGTATTTTTTAAATTTTTTCACTTGAAATAATTTTTTTTTGTATTAATTTATGAGAAGATCTTCTCCCAGTCGAGAGTCGATACATCTTTTTATTTAAAATATGTCTTAAGATTTGAGCAATCATTTTTAGATATTGTAAAATGAGTCTTAGGACGAAATCATTGAGCCTTTGAATTCGTTAAGTTCATATGATTGTATACATTTTCGCTAGAATGTATTCCCATTTTTTTCTGAATACTGAATCTAAATTCTAAATAAATTCAAAAATTTTTAAATTAAACAGGATTTTTTGCTCACGACTTTTTTATAATCAAGCTTGCAGTATTCTTTTAATGATAATATTAAAAATAAATCGATTTTAAGAGATTTAAATTTTTTTTTTTTTTAGACCCAAAAGGGTTTTCACTTATAACAAATGTTATCAATTTTACTTATTCACTTTTTTATATATCTTTTTCTGTTTATATTTTCCATATTATAATTTTAGTCCTTAAGTAAAAATCTATCCATAAATTTATTGGTTATGTATACCTATATAGTTAATATAAGTTCTTATGTATATTTTTACAATCAATTTATTATAAAATGATTTATAAGTAGAACCAAATTAATTTTCTAAATAATTAATGATATCCTGGACATCTGATTCTAATCAATGATCATTTCATAAAAAAAAAAAAAAAAAATTATCTTAAAAATCCTTAAAATTTTCAAATCAAAAATTTATTTTATGAGCGGTTCTGATTTCAATAAACACGGAAGTTAAACTAAATCGATTTCATAATCAAAACAAAATGATGAAAATTATTTATGTGCGTACATCTTTGGTCAGCCTCCTGTTGTTTTTTGAATACCAGTTTAAGTTTTAAAAAAAAAAATTTTTTTTTTTTATAAATAATTTTGATGCGTTAAAAGAAATGTTAATAAGGACATCTGTAGTATGTATGTGCATTTTTTTCATCATTTATTTTTTTATTGTAATAAAAAAAAAAATAATTGTATAAAAAATTGCGTCATATGGCGACATTATATCACACTTAAAATTGTATTGTGTATACATTTTATGTTAACTTATATGAGAGTTACCAAGAACGGAAGTTCTATTATAACTTTTTTTCTTCTCTTTTATTTTTTTTTTTTAATGATATGTTTTTTTCTTAAAAGTGTTTTTTTTTTTTTTTTTAATTCAATTTTTGTAAATGATGTGATTATAACAGTGACCTATAGGCTGGCTGTACTGTATACATAACATGTACAATTAATTATAATATATGTATGTATACCTTAAATATTATTTTAATTCGTTTAGTCGCAGTTTTTTTTTTTTTTTGGATCAAATGTTGATGTGTGTGTGCGTGTAAATAAATTATTGTATATATTAACTGTTATTTGTGTGTAAAGGCATTTATTTTAAGTGTCATCTTTTGTAATTGTTATTTTATAGTTTTTAAAACTTTTTACTGAAATTTATTTTTAACTCTTTTTTTTTAATGTTAATGAAAAAGTACCATTTAAGTATCCTTAAAAAAATAAAAAAAACATTTTAATTTAAAAATTAAAATTAAGTAGAAAGAGAAAGTAAAAATTCAAAAAAAAAAAAAACTTAAAAGAATAAATGAAACAAATATATGTATGTAATATAGGGAGGTTGATGGATAAAAACGAAAAATTCGTTGTCGCTAAATACGTACGACACTGTACCGTACAATGCATATTCATTGATTACAGTTTATATACATATTTACGATCATGGGTGCAACATTTATGTATAAAAATAATGTGATATTTTAAGAGTGAAATTGTAAGAATCAAGGTGATTTTAAAATATAGTAAGATTATATGATTTTAAAATATATTAAAAAAAAAAAAATGTAAAAGTTTAAACTTTAAAATTTTATTTCGAAATAAAAAATATTGGCTAACCGTTTATTTAATTATCATTATGCTGATTTCAGCTCTAATAATGTTACGGTTAAAAAAATATATTAAAAATATTTTAATGTATTCTTAAGATACATTTTTGTTTTTTATTATCAAAAAAAATTTTAAAAAGTTTTAATTGGATCTTTTTAATTATAGAAAAAAGAGGACTTGTTATTCGTTTAAAATAAAGTTGTATTTGAAAAGGTGAAAAAAAATTTCTGTTTTTGCAGAATATGAAATTTTTAAAACGTATAGGTAATCAGGTTTTTGCATTTGCACCCATTATTCTGCTTTAATATTAAGTAGCTATTATAGATTTGGTTTGGTTTTTGAATGCAACAATGTCAAATGAAACAGTTTAGGACTTTCATGATGAAAAAAAAATTAACCGTTTTGTCACCAAATATCTATAGTTACTTTCTAGCAGAGCAAACTTTGTGCTTATTTTTTTTTTTGTTCACATTATATATTAAAGTGCCTAAAATTTTTCATATGGTTAATGTGGCCTAAGATAATTTCTTTTTTTATAGACTAAAATATAACGTGAAACAGTGTTTTGATTTCTCTGGTGGGTATTTTTTTTAAAAATGTATGGATTTCCGGATAAGATGGTTCTCCGTTCTCTTATTATGAATAAATAAAATTTTGAAACAATACAACGTCGATAGAAATAATTATAAGTGTCTAGCAAAAAAGAAAAAGGACGGACATACTTCCGCAGAGGGATGATAATCGATTTAGATGACGTCATCATATAACGGTACTTAATATCTCCAAGTTTCCAAATATATATGCCATTAGTACAGATGCCGCCATCTAGTGGCCGAAAAATGCATTTTACAAATGCTCTTAACATTTGGTATTATTTTAATTAAACCGTTATATTTTCCCCGTAAGGCAATAAACTGGAACCATTGTACAGCATAATACTATCGTTAATATACATCTTGTTTCATCTTAATCGGTACTACAGTTTGTGAGATATTGCAGTTAAAATTGGGAATTAAAAAAAAAAAAAAAAATTTAAACTTTCAAAAAAATCAAAAAAACTAATAAATCAACAAATGTGTGAACATTTTCCACACAGCGAAAATAAAACTTAAAAATAAATCGAAATATCTTAAACCCTTTATAGAAAAATTAAATAACAACCACAAAATACGTAATACTAAATGTAAAGTAGAATATTGTAATCAGACAGGGTGCGATCATCTTTTTTCGGAAGTGATTCTTACTTATTTCTTTTTTTACCAATTAAAAAGAAGAAATTTTGTTAGTCTGTAGAACACTTAAGTCAAATGAATGACGAGAAGTTAAATCGATATAAAAGTTATATTACAGCTTTTCTAAATCCGCAACAAGTAGATACCATATACTATAGCTTGAGATTTATTTTTCTATCATATGCTTGATAATATGTATATTATATATTCTGTACATATATTTATATATATTCAACAATCTGTAGATTCAAAATTTTTACAAATAAAAAAAGAAAGAGTTTTTTTTTTTTAACAACGTTCAATAAATTTTATTTAATTTTATTATTTTTGTAAATGACATTTTTTTATTTGTTGAATTGTGATTAAATTCAAGATTTTGTATGGTAAGATAAGATTTTAATGCTTACACTTTGTTGTTTTTTTTTTTTTTGAATAATCATTGAAAATTTCGATTAGTGAGTTGGTGAAATGAATCGTGTTTTTCTTTTTATAATAAAAGGAATGGAATTTTTTGTTTTTGTTAATGAAGTCGTTGACATATGGGTGGGTGTTTTTTTTTTTTATTTTTGATTAAAATCATTTTATGTCATAGAATTAAAAGAAAAGGTAAAAATAATAAAGAATTACTCATAATAATAATACAAAATTAAAATTATATAAAGAAAATAAAAGTTGAAAAAGAAAAAAAAAAAAAAAAACAGTAAGTGATTGAATAATTTGTTTTAAATGATTCGCATTTAATTCTTTTTTGAATTTTTAATTCATAGAATTTTATTTAGAAGATTTAAAGATTTTCTAAAAAAAAAAAAAAAATGATTTGATAAATTGAATTAAGTATGCATATTCTTTGTTAAAGATAACGGTAATAATTTTCTTTTTTTTTTTTTTTTTATATTTGGAAATCTTAAGATAAATTGAGAGAGAAAAACAGATATAAAGATATACTACTTGAAGGAAGTGTCTACACCCACTATATGACAAATTTTTACTTTCTTTAATCCGAAATTCGAATAAGTATTGTAATAGTAGATATTTCAAAAAATTTTTTTTTCAAAGAAAAATTTTGGAACTGTACAATTTATGAAATAAGTTTAAATGTAAAAATGATAATTTGAGATGATTTTTGATCGTAAAATAAGAAATAAATATTTTACATATTTAAATTATATAATATCATAGTCCGTTGATATCATAGAAAGGTTCTTTAAAGATTTTTTATTAAAGGAAAAACAAAATTTTAACAAATGTCCCTCTGTCGTAAAGTAGATATAACATTAACTTTATGGGCAATGGACTGATGTATTCCAATAGGATAATAACATCTAAACTCTGCCTTTTATATTTTAAATACAGTGGAATCGCGATCATATGAACATTGCATTATATGAACTATCGCTTTATATGAACACAAAAATTTTACCATATAAAACCCTATTATATGAACTTTCAAAATTTTCAACTCTATTATATGAACAATTCTAATTTAACGTATTTTTCAAAAAAACAAAAAAAAAAAAATCTAATGTTTAAAAATTGTTTTTTTTTTTTGTTTCAAACTAGCAACAGTTTCATATATTCTCTGTTTTGAGATAATATTTCTTTGATACTTAAATAGAATATATTCAGATAATATAGAAATTTAGCTCTACATGTGTAATTTACTATCTATTTATGTATCAGAAAATTGAAAACTATGAGGATCCCATATCCATATCAATTTTATATAATCTCACTTATATGAAAATCCCACTTATATGAAATTAGGCTGCATTCATTATATAATCGCGAGGTTACAACTGTTTCTGTTGATATTAGTACTTCGTTGAACGACAAGCTCATTTTTTTGTTATTATAATCCCAAAGAAAGCAGAAATTTCTATCAAAAATTTGTTATTTAGTGGTGTTAGTAATTATTTTTTTTTAAAACAATGATCATATTATTTGCGCTACTGCTAGTAATTTAATAGCTAACATTAGTATAACCTTTTTCTTTATGCCGTATAAGAAAATTGTGTTTTTTCATTACTAGAAGCAAATAGCATATATATAAATTCTTGCAGTAGTGACTTCAGAAATGGGAGGGGGGCGGAATTCCTCGTTTATTTTTGCGATTGTTCCAAGTAAAGTTGAACTATTACTGTTTAACATATCAGCAGTCTTGATTGAGGTGAACCAATTGTCAGTTGTTATGTTTCGATTTAAAATTGGTTCTGATAAATTTCTAACATACCATGTTGGTATACTGACTCATTTTTTAAATGATTTTTAATTTCCCTGACATATGGAATCGCGTTCAACATATACGCAGTACAGGCATCGTTTTTCTGTACAATTTTTATATTATACTTATCTGGTTTCATCGGATTATTGACAATAAAACTAGGTACACCTTCTTTTAAAGGTCAGCATCTGCTTGTCTATCGTTAGTATTTGTACGATGAGTAATATTTATTGCAATTCGCAACATTACCCAAAATTTTCTTACCGCAATTAGAATGTATTCAAATAAGACGTTTTTAGTACGCCTGCAAACGCCTTAATTTCCAAAATGTCAGTTAGCTTATAAGAGTTAGCTTATTATAATTTTTTATATTAGCTGTTCTATGTGGAATTTTCACATTTGTGTAGTTCATAATAGTTTCAATAATTAATTTGTTAAAAATTAACTCCCAAGTTTCACCTAGAGATTTCACATTCCTAGCTTATTTTATGACCGCATAACCCCTTAGAGGTTTAAAATTAAGAGAAGTAGCATCATAAACAAAATTTGACTTGTAAATGTAGTTTCATCAGAATACCTATATGTAAAAAAAGTTGTTAGGAGAAAACTTCTAATTTTATTTCAATTCTAAATATGATCGACAATTCAATATAATGAATAATGATAAAATAACAACATGAAATTTATTTTTATTATTTTTTGATACTGAAGTTAATTAAAAAAAAAAAAAAAAGTTTGAATGATGTGTTAATTTCTTTAAAATATTTTTGAATTACAAATGAAATGAAATGTATTTGAAGGTTAAAAGAATGTTAAATGGTGGTAGAAAGGAATGAATCAAGATTTTTTTAAATTACTTAAAAAAACAAAAAAATAAAATCGTCAATTATTCTAAAAATATGATTATATTATAATAATTTAAAAACTGAATTATTATTTTAATTATTTTTGTTTTACTTGTGGTGCTAAATAGTATTCATATCGTTTTATTTAAATGATAGAAATTTTTCAAACCGGAAATAATCATTTTAAGAAAAATTCTGTAGGTATAATTTGTAATAATGAACTGCATATAGAGTTTAAAAGCTTTTTATTAGGTTATAAAAAAAATTTTATTGAATTTTCATGATTTAAAATTGAATCTAATAAAATAATAATGAGTATGTCAAGACGCCATTATCATATAATTTACTACTTTATATGTTTATTGAAATTGTTTTAAATTTCTTTTCTTTAAATTTATTTTTAAACAATTTTTTCACCTAATAATTATGTATATATAGAATGTTTCCGCTACATTTAAGATATCGTAATTTTTTTTTTCATTATTGAAGGCTAAGCTAACACGTCAGTAATCGCTACACTCTAGATTCATAGTGCATTTTTAAAAATGTAAGAGAATCTATTCGATCAGAGTTGGTGTTAGATTTAGATTTATGACTCGATGATACCACACTCTTTGAAATTTTCTCAAATTTATATCAGAGAGTTCATCTAATCTTGTAAAATGAAACTATTTTTGTGTTAAGAAGATGTATCTGATTTTTCTTGACGGACTGGACCAGGTGCAGAAAAGTGTGCTGCGTATATTTTCTTTAGGGTCAATTTTAAGACATCAAAATTTGTAATTTTTAATAGAATTTAAAAAAAAATGTAATGGAAAAAGGCAAGGATCCTTTTTCAATAAAGCACATTTCAAAAATTAAAAAATATTCTTTAATATTCAAATAAGATTTTTTTTTTTGGTAAGAAAAAATTGAGAAAAATCAAATCACAATTTCGTTAATTATAAGATAAACCCTACATTATTTAGAAAAATTATTAACATAAACAAAAATATAATGTTGGAGCTTTAATTTTTGTATATCACTTTCAAAAAATTTGGACAGATGCACAAGTTACAGAAGAGCGTAGGTAATACGCTGTAAACACACCGAAGGAATAGGGGTTCGAATCCCACACACGTCGCAAGAGTTATTCCCCCTTACGACATTTACAGCCACACCTGAACGACAGGAAAGGTTGTGTAATTTCCTGTCCACATTTATGTGGCAGAGAAATGCATTAAAAAAAATAAAAAAATAGAGAATTTTCAGTTTTAGACCCCTTACAGTTCATAAACGGGAGGCGACACAAAAATATTTCCTGAAATGACTCATACTGATTTCCGAAGATCTAATACGCGTGGGGCTTTGGAAAAAATTCTTCCACAAAATTAATTTTTTGGCGAATTTCATTGCTTTATTTCAAACGGTGTAGAAGTTTTCTAGACACCCAGACGGACGGACGAATGCACGAACAGACAGATGGACAGAGTGAAACTACTAAGCAAATTTTTCAAAATTTTTTCAAAATGTGCTAAAAAACCATACATAATTAAGAAAATTATTAACATATTATATAAAAATATTATGTTTGTAATTTTTAGTTTCTTTGAGGGCTTTTTTGGAGTAAGTTTATGTTTATTCTCACTTGTTTTAAAAATTTCAAGTTTCTCACTTTAGTCGTTTGAACTTTTTTTTAAACAAAAAAATAAAATTTGGAAATTTATGTCTCAAATTTTATTTCTGTGTTTCAATTGTATAGTTTTGTAATGACAGACGAACGGATGGGCATGAGTGAAACTTTTGAGGAAATTAAAGAAATTTTGCAATTTATTTCACTTTTATATGTTGTAAATATTAAATTTGAATGAAGGATGACGGTACATGAAGATTTTGTCAAGAGGAAGAAAAATCTCTAAGGCATTGTGAAACTTAAAAATTGTGAAACTTTACTTCGAGCAAAAATATGTGCAGTGTGCACCTAGGAACAAACGATAATACTTTACCAAACATGAACTGCCAGCAATAAATTCTTTACAGGTCTTCGGTTTATTAGAGGAAATAAAAGCTGACCGAAGTAATAGATAGGTCGATGTTTTACTTAAACTCATTTTAAAATAATCTCATCTAATCTTATTTTAAATGGTAAGCATTTTTACAGTAAAACACCAAAAAAAAGTCATTTTATTTTAGAAATGTGGGCATCAATTTTCTTTTCCGTATCACCATTAATTCTATCAAAAGATTTCAAAATGAAGAATTCCCCCCTATGTTATTTCCGATTCCGACATACTGATGGAATATTGATGGGTATACAATTCTGTATATGCGATATATTTTTAAGTTGATAAATGATCCAATGATTAAACTTTAATTAAACTATAACAAAATTATTATTAGAGTAGAGCAGGTATTTTTAATAAATATTCGGTTTTTTGTTTTTTAAATATAATATTAATTTGTTTAAAGTTTTAAAAAATTTATCTTAATAATAAACTTAATAATAAAATGTTTTTCATTAACTATACATAACTGATTAAAATCGTTTATATATGGATTTATTAATTTCCGGCTTAAATGAATCGCGTAAAAAGATTATCAATTTAAGATTTTGTGTTTTTGTTGTTTTTTTTTTTGTTGTTTTTTGTTTTATTGTTAAAAAAATATCAGTAATTAATCAATATTATATTTAAAATATAACCTAAAGGTATATAAACCATGTTTAAAATTTTATTTTTAATAATATGGTATATAAATAAAATTATATGCAAGCTTTAATTTATTTAAATGCATTCAAATATTTAACATTAATATTTAGTTAACGTTTATACTTATGTATATGCTTGCTTACATATTTATAAATATATAATATGTACATAATATATATAGTTAAACATTTGTACATAGTTTTTTTTTTCGTACATTGAAGTTTTTTGGTTTTAAGTAATCTCGTAAATCTATAAAAAAAAACATTTTTTTTTTTAATCTTTTAAATTATCATAAATATTAAACAATCTTTTGAAATATCTTATAGATACTATATTTATTCATTATGTATATGGATAAATAAATAAAATTAAAATAAATTTAATTTTATATATGAATCTTAATTATATGTTTTTTTCTTCTCTATTAAATAAAACTAACAAAATTACATAATTACATATAAGTTGTCATTATTGTATATGTGTAATCAATCATATTCATAAAAAAAAAGAAAAAAAAAAAACAAAATAAAAAATATCTTTAAGTTTAAAAAATAATTTTGAAATATGTTGTAGTTATTAAATAAAATTACACATGTGTGTATAGTTATTAAATTTTAAATTATTTATTTGTTAGAATTTAAATTTAAGACTCAATAAAAGCACATTTTACTTAGGTTTTTAATTTTTGCTTTGTTTACTTTTAAATTATTTTACAATTGTTATTGTTTCGAAGGGGGCTGTTTAAGTATCTATGCACCTAGGTTCTGCGATTTGTTGTGCTCCCGTTCTCGATGTGCTCCCGTGTTACGTCACTTTCGTCTCATTGAGCTTTCCTACACTTTTCCTATCTCCATGGTTGAGTATTCTCACTTCAGAGAAACTCTCTAAGTGAGTTTAGAAACTCACGTGAGTCTAAGTGAGTAGAGAAACTCTCTAACTCTTCTTTATCCAAGGTTCCCCTCCTTTCAAATCCAAAATCTAAAAGTGGACATTGGCTCAAAACGTGAACTACTGTTTCTGCATACTGCCCGCATCTCCTGCATAGGTTATTCTCTGTTATATGTACCTATTTTCTCGGCTTGATAAGTATTTGACACAATTTTACTGAGGCGATTTTGCGCTTAATTTGTCGAAGTCTCATTTTCATTAAAAATCCACATGATTAAAATTCTGTTAGTCAGAATGAGATATGAACTTAATATGTATTAAAAGCTTGACTTTCTGCGGCAATGGCCATTATGATGATTTTCTGGCTATCACAATATTGAAAGTGATTGTTGATTTTAAGGGATTAGCACAATACAAGATTCAATCGATTTCAGCTTACATTTATAATTGTACTATTAGTTCGATATATGTCGAAAAATACAAGTATTGTAATGTAGTAGTATAGTAATATGTAAAACAACCTACTTTTATTTTTTTTTTTTGAAAAATCGATAACTTTAATTTTTAAAAGAAAACTTTTGATTGGAATGTATAGTCATACAATATAGAACTTGGGCAAGTTAAAATTATGTTAAATACATAAAATTAATCTTACTTTTTCAAATATGACTACTCTTGAATTCGTAATTTGTTTTGTATGGAAAAATTACCCACAATCCAATAGGCCGAATGCTTAAAACTGAACTTCAACTCAAATTTCACTTTTTCAAACAAAAAAATCTACACCTGAACTCGTAATTTTTGTTTTATAATATGAGGTTTAAATTTAAGCTCAATTTTATGAATTCGACCCAATTACCTTAAAGTAAGAACTGCCGTACTTAAAATTACACTTTATTTTACAAAATATTTAAATTGATAGTTTTAAATAAAAGGACAATTTTTTAATTGCTATCATACATAGTCAATTATTATACCGATATACTAAAAAAAAAAAAAAAACAGAATAGACCAATAAATTTAATATATGAGCTATAATTTATTTTCTATCTGTTTTTTGTATATATAAACTTATAGATATAAAATATGTATGAGTATTTTTTTTTGTTTAAAATTTATAGATATACGAGTACAACTCGAGTACAACGAGTACAAAGAAAACAGTATCTGACTTTATATTCAGAGATTTATTTTTTTATTTTATTTTTAAAAGCGCGAAAAGATTCTTAATAAGCGTCAAAATTGTATTTGAACATAATATTATATTAAATGTATTTATGTTGTCAACCCGTTTAATTGAAAATAAATTAAAAAAAAAAAACAAAAAAGTTTAAGTTTTGAAATTTTTTACTAAGCAAAAACAAGATTTGAATTAATGTAGTAATTAATATCTTATTAAATATGACTATATGAAGAACTGTTGATATCTAACAAGTTCTCTCAATAATATGTACACATTGAAATTAAGATGTTATTATTAAAATAAGCAAATCGTATATTATTTAAATTATAGTTTAAGTAAAAATGAAAAAAAAAAAATTTTAAATTTTTAAATAAATTGAGGACATTAATATTTTGTGAAGTATAAAAGTTTATGTTTTAAATGGTATTGTGATGAAATCATATTATTTTTTAATTTCATTTTTAAAAATCTCATTTTGTTTTTTAAAAATCTTAATTTTTTTTCGAAAAATCTTATTTTTCGGAGCGTTATGAAATTTGGTTTTTTTTTTTTTTATTTTGATGTAAAAAAATTAATTAGAATGGATTTTAGAGTTGGTTACAAAATCAAGGTTTTAATAATTTGTTTAGTGGAGGTTTGGAGTCAGCAGTCTCCACTACTTCAAATTTTTTCATGTTGAAATATTTGTAAATTTAAAAAATAAAACATAATGAAAAAATAAGATTTTAAAAAATATGATGATTTAAGAAATAAGATTTGAAGAAATAAGATTTTGAAATATTTGATTTTGTACCGAATCCTTGTGAAATGTTTTCATAAATAATTGAATTTTAAAATTTAACTATACATTTTTATACAATTTTACTGTATAAAATAAATCAACTTAAATTATGAATTATTTTTGTGTTCTTCAACAATTTTTTGTTTTTACCAGTTTCAGATGAATAATTAATTTTTTTTTTTTTTTGCAGTTTATTATTTTATGGAGATTATTACTCTCGAAAATGAAGTATTTAAATAAGTCTTTACATCTTTGCTTATGAATTTTTCGTAAATTCCTTTATTAACCATTAAGACTGTGAAGACTAAATTTAGAGATCTTTGGATTATACATAAAAATAAGGCAGAATGTAAAGCAACGGTTTTTAAAAGCGCACATTTCCAAAAGATAATACAAACTGTTTAGAATTGTATATATATAACTAAGAAAAACAGTTAGTACACGTACTATGCAGCTTTAATTTTTTATATCTTGTCGAAGAAAAATTTGTATATAGGCGCCTAAGTTACTGGTGTTTAAAAATAGCATGTTTTCAATTCTTGAGCCCTAATAGGTTTTAAACAGAGAGTGGTACTAAAAATTTTCTGAAAAAAATACTAATTGTAAAAGTTCTTTCTTGCTTCATAATTTCAAGCCCCTATCTAAAAGCGTGCGGGAGTTATAAAGGTAGAAAAATCAAGCAAAATTCGGTTTTCTTATAACGGTAAATTTAAATACTAAATTTAGAAAAAAAAAATGTATAATATTGATATTGATTTATAAAGGTAAAAATAATTCCTGTCGAATGATGTTTTCAAATTGAAAAATGTTGAGCGGAACATGAAATATATACACGTTTAAAAATAGGGCTTTTTCAAAGTTTGCTAAAAATGTGTAAAGTATGGTAAAACTTCATATTAGAATATAAAATTTGAAAATTTCAATGTTTTTTTTTGCGACAGATTCAGCATGCAGGATTTATTTTTAAATTAATTTTTAAAATTAGTAAAAGTCCCACGGGACTGCTGCATTTTTGCTGTGAATGAAAAATTCCAATGATAATCTTTATTCAATTACACAATATGACAATATAATATGTTATTTTCTGTCATAGGCAAGATGTCATAAGTTCATAATGAGAGTATAACCAACTTAGGTCAGTCATAAGTACTGAAATAGTATTTATTGGTGGGATCTGAATACATTCAACAATTATAGTTTTTTTTATTAAAATAAAAATTAATTTAAGAAAAAATCTTTTGCAACAAAAGGAGCTTTTTTGGAAAACTCGAGGGTTGGTGGAAAACTCGAAAGCCACCAAGAGGAACTGCACGTGCTTCCTCATGGTAGTGTTGCACTTTAACCAACCAAAACCACCCCCCTTTTAAAACCAAACTTTAGGATGGAACCTTTAATACGAATGTACAGTTTGGTTTTGGGCATAGGGATGTGGGAAGGATAATTGGGAAAATTGCCATTGGGAAATCTGGATTATGAGGGATAGGTAGGAAAATTTGGAGGGGCATTTTGAAGAAAGATGTTAATGTTCTTCTTAAACTTAAGTAAATCGTACACATATGAATTACCAACCTTAGGTAATACATGCGATGGTATATGGTTCCACAAACGGGACGTGCGCATGACAAACGAACTTCCATAGGCTAACTAAAACACTTTTGCTGACAAACCCCAGATATGGACAGAAAATGTTTTTATTAAATTAAGGATGTAATAATTAAGTCACAAACTCGAGTTCAATTCAGTTAGGGGGGTTTGCAAGCAGTAGAAGAAGTACTTATTTTAGCTGCATTTTCAATTAGGAAGGAAGTTTTTCATTATATTCGTTACAAAATATCGTGGCTATCATATATGTATAGCTTCCAAAATTTATAATATGTATATATATATGCATTTATATATTTTTCATATGTAAATTTAAAAATTTTTAGTAGGAGTTATTAGGGCAGCCTCATTTTTCTAATAATATAAATTTTTTAAGCGTAAAGTGTTCCATTGCGACTTCTTTCATTATGTAATAGAATAGAGCTAAGTTAAAAATCCCAATAGACTTATTACCCTAAGCCAATATAAGTAATTACCTACACTTTTATGAATTATAGTATCAGCTTTAGTTTAACTATTAAATGAATTTTACTGTTATTTATTAAAATATAAAATTTATTGAAAGTGTATTTGCAGATAGCATATTGCATTGTCTCAGTTAATGCATTTAACATCACTGATCGCACCATATTATATTTATTATGTATATATGTTTATATTCTCGCACTTTCTTTTAAAAATACCCTTTTAATATGATGTATTCGTTGTTGATATATAGTAAAATTGATTAGAAATAATCAAAGAAACGTTTAACTCTTTTTTTTATGAAAAAAAAAATTCTTTGAAAACATCATTTTTTGATTTATTTGATATTTTAGCAATATTTTGGTATACACGTGGTTGTTAGAAATTAATATAAAAAAAAAAAAATTTACAGATTTAAGTTTTTTAAATTTAAATTTTGATTATAAGCATCATATTAACTTTCATTTATCACCTAACCTTTGTTTTAATCTACAAAAAAAAAAAAAAAAGAAAATGAAAACAGAATTTATCAGGTGTGTAATGATTGAGATAAAAAGGTGCAGAAATATTTGAATCTTTTGAAATTAGTTTAGACTTTTGAGTTTCCACTTTTGGTTGACTTTTTTTTCATTTTCATTTTCTTTTTTCTTTTTTCATTTTTCCTTTTTTTTTTTGTTTTTGTGTGTCTTAATGTGATTTAGTGATAATGACTTTTGACAAAAATTATAGTTAAGTCACGATTTTTTGTCACTCACTTCTTTACAAAAAAAAAAAAAATAAAAACAAGAAAATGACATAAAAAATTGTATTTAGTAAAACTTTATTCAAAGAAAGATCATTAAAATTTAATATCTAATACTACCATAGTTACTATATACTTTTTACATTTATTTTATTTTTTCAATTTTTTCAAAATATTTTAAAAAGTTCACGAATTTAACAGTGAAGTCATAAATTTTATAAAGTAGAAAGGTGTAAATATAGAAAAAAAAAAAGAAAAAATTAAAAAAAAAACATACAGATATTAAATTGGATCGTGATGAATTTTTAATATCAAATTAGATTTATATCCAATATTAAAAAAAGAAAATGTTCGCATTGAAAATAATTTTCTAAATCATTTACTTAATATTATTATTAAATTTTATTAAACAATAAAAAAAAAAAAAAATTTATCTAATGTACACCTTGGCATGAGGCCAAATCGATAAGAAATAAAAATATAATTTAAATTAGTTATAACTTATTAAATATTGAAAGCTAATATAGTCAACTAATTTCAATACGTACATTCATTATACACGTATGAACGTATAGTTCAAGAGTTATAATTAATTTATCATTACGTTTGTCATACCGACCTATTATTTGGCCAAAAAGGGAGGTGGTGGTTTAGTATGAGTTAAAGTCTCACACATTAATAAAGGAAAAATTACTTCTAATGCTCATTTTTAACGTCTTTCGATGATTCAAATCTACCGTCGTTAAAAAAAAAGAAGGAAACAAGATCCTATGGATGAATATAGAAAAGGATAAATATTCCTACTGAGTATCGAATTTTGAGTCGACTTAGCTCTGTATGTACGTCCCTCCGTTACACTGTCCCCGGCATAATTCAAAAAATAATAGAACTATTATAGGAGTTTGAAATTTTTGACATTCCATCTTTGTAAGGTTAATTTCGATATTGTTAGACCAGCGAATTTGAGCCTGCTATATAATTTTTTTTTTTTTATGAGCATTATATTAATCTCTAATTAAAATATAGGTATCAAATTTATATAGGTATCAAATTTATATAGGTATCAAATTTATATTTGTATTTAATTTATATTTGTCAATGCCAATGACGTCTGCAAAATTTTGTTAGTCTAGTTCAACAGGTTTGGGTAGTAGCTTTTTTTTTTAAATTTTGTCAAATTTATATCATCATATTTTGATCCATAATGTAAGCTAAACCTCTAAAATTATTTGTAAAAGATAATTAAGTTTTATGGCAATCAATTTTGTAAATTTTGGTTAGTTGAGTGTAACAGATTTGAGTATAGCTGTCATACAACTCCGAATGACTCTGTACATATATAGATATGTATAAATATGCCTATATCTATACTTAAATAATTAAAATTTATGAAAGTTTGTATAAAATATCATTTATTAAAACAGGGGGTATCCTAGAGTTTATACAGTCAACTATACACTCTGGCTCGTTATATCTTAAAGTTAAGTATCGCTTGGATTTTACAAAATTAAAATGCGGGATCGTACAAGTACATACATATATTAAAATTTTATGTTTTATAAATTAAAATAATTTTCAATTGAAAGTGAGTTGTAAACTTGGTAAAAATTTAAACAATATTTAATTATATTTATATTTGTATATATATATTCACTTGTAATGTGTATAGTTTATACCACAACTATAACCTTTATTAATAGAATATTAATAATTGATTTCTGGATGTATGAAGAAAATATAATCTGAAAGACTGATGAATTGTAGAAGAATTACGATATAAGAAGTAGCTTGATATCATGGTTCTAAATTTTGACAAAAATACTGGATTGTATTCTTTCTTATTTTTTTCTTCTGTCTTTTCCTTCATAATGTTCAAGCCCAGCTTTTTTTTATTGTTTTTCTTTTTATTGTTGTGATTGACAAACATGATAATAATTACTTTTTTGTGCCACGTTTATTATATTCAATTCTATAGGTATACCTAATATATGAAATATCAAATATACATTTCGCG
The DNA here is from genome assembly GCA_947095535.1 of Poecilobothrus nobilitatus. Taxonomy (NCBI): domain Eukaryota; kingdom Metazoa; phylum Arthropoda; class Insecta; order Diptera; family Dolichopodidae; genus Poecilobothrus; species Poecilobothrus nobilitatus. The sequence continues at coordinate 236,119,178 of OX352773.1, read as the reverse complement.
TGAACGCGTTATGACAAAAAATATGTGGTTATAAAAAAATTCTTTGAATAAAGATAGTGTTGAAAGCATATTTATAATATAACGTAGATAGGCAATTTAAGGAAAAAATTTAAGTCAATTTTTGAGTAAGAGGTGCTTTTATATTATTTAGATTCCACTGAATATGTGCCTGCTAAAAGAAACTTTCGAGTTTTTTTTTAACTTTTATATATTTTTTTTCCTGAATTCAAAAATATTTAATTTTCAATAACATTCAATTAAAAAGCGTAAATTTCTAGATTTACATCACAATAAAATTGAATACTTTTTGGAAAATGCTCTAATCCATAGTCTTTTTATCTTCTGGTTTAAATATCATATTAAATATGCGTCGTCCTTTGACCTTATATTCGGTGGTAATGAACGTGCACTACGATCTATACTTTTATTTTTAAGTTTTTTATTATCATTACTTTTATTCCTGCTTTTGCTACTATTCCGAGTACTTTTAGATTTATTTGATTTCAGAAGAAAGAAACTGTTCTATATATGCTTTAATGCATAAATTGTAGCAAATCCAAAAAGCTAACTTTGCATTAGACTAAAATATATGTTAATTTTTGGCTGAAAATTGTTGAATAGGAAACACACTAGAGAGAAAGAGAATCTGCCAATCTATATTTAATTATATCTATGATTGAGAGTGTGAACTTGAAAAAACAAGCATAAAGAGTAACGATAATACAAAATATGAAAAATTATTAAAATTGTAGAATATGTCTGAAATAACGATATTAAAAACTGATTAAATATAATAAAAAATGGGACAATGCTATATTTAGTACTGAAAGATTATTAGTTTATTTAAATATAGTTGAAAAGACAAATCATCGATACTTGAAGGTAGGTCTACCAAATGTAAAAAAATTCTGCTTTCAATAATATAATATTGGTTCCAAAATTTGTTTAATGAAAGGTTTTTGAATTGATTGCATATATACATACATATACCGAAGAGTGTTTTAGTTGTACTTAGTTTTTAATCTTGTTAAAGTACGATCTGTGTGTGAAAAGTTAAATTTTAAAATCCCACTTTCAAAATCCAAATATTAAAATTCAAACTTTCAAAATCCAAACATGTATAATGAAAATAATATATATATAATCATATAAATATATACATATACATTCTACAAAAAGCATATAATCTTGATTTTGTAACCGACTCCAAAGCCCATTCTAACTCATTTGTGCATATATATTCTGGAAAAAACATATAATCCTGATTTTTTAATTTACTCTAAAATGGTTCCAAAATATTTACATTTCATATGATATTTCAAATAATTGAAACCCCGCAAAAGAAATTATTGAAACTCTGATTTTGTAACCAAATCGAAAATCCATCTTATAACTCATGTATACACATATTCTGTAAAGGGCGTACAATTCTGATTTTGTAACTAATTATCAAATCCTTCCTAATTATTTTTGTTATATGCATATAACAAATTGATCAAAATAGTGGAAGCTGCTGCTCCCAAACCCCCATTAAATTAATATTAGAACACTGATATTATATTGAAATACTGATTTTGTAACCAATATTGTAACAACAGCCTCCCAAAAATTCCAATTATAGTAAAATTATATATGTATGTATGTATATAACAAAAAAAGTACTGTATTTTGATGCATTTGATGCATTTTGGAAGTTTGGCTTTTGATGCTTTTCGATTTTGCAAATTTGGCTTTTGATTAGGTGTAGATTTTGATGCATTTGGATTTTAAGCATGATTCGTACTGTATTGTAGCTCCTGTTAGAATATGTTCATTTTTGAAATTCTAATAATCTATAATATAATAATCCTAATAACTTTTTTACCTTTTTCTGTGATTTGTAAGTTTTGTATATGGTTTTTTTGTGTTGTAACTTTATGGATTCCTAAAATAATTTTTTGATTTGTTACATTTCTTATAAAATTTTTTTCTTTTGTTTTGTATTATTTTGTATCCATAAAAAAATGTCTTTTATTAATAGCCATATATACTTGACGTAAAAAATATTAATTTTTTAATTAACATTGAATAAATTATATAAAAAAAAAAAAAAAATTTTTTTTTATTTTTTTCTTAATCATTTATTATTTTAATTAATTTTAGCTTCATTGATAAATAATTTAATTTTTTTTGAATTACTAAAATCATACCACAATTTAATTTATATTTTCTTTTTTTTTTTTTCAAGTTTTATTATATAACTGCATAAATTACAGCCATTAAAACACTGAAACAGTATAAGTCAACAACCTAAATTTTGAATTTTAAGATAAAAATATATATGTATATATGTACATACATACATATATATTTTTTAAGACGCTTGTAAAAAAAAAATAAAAATATTATTTAATATTAAACTATATAATATGTATCTATCTTAAAATATTACTATAACTACTTTTTTATTAGATAGTAAACTAATTTATCTACCTACACAGGTAGTTAATTTTTGCACTTAAATTTAATTTAAAGTAAACTTTATCTGTGCTAAAAAGATAAAATTAAGATTTTTCATATAGATAAATTTATAAAAAACAGAAAAATAGAAAAAAAATTTCGTTTTAAATTAGAATTTCAATTCCCGGAAGGTAGTGATTTTGGTTTTGTTAAAACATTTTTAATAAATAGAAAATTTGTACAAGTTTTGTTACTTTGATAGCACCATTTAACAATTTAACATTATTATGTATATATGTATACTCTAAAATTTAGAAATATATTCAATCGAACACATATGCATATATAGTATAACTATCTATATATAATGTGATTACAAGTAATAAATAAATCGAAAAGATATGTAATTAATGTACTAAAAGTTTAGTTTTATATGTTAAAATATATGTTAACATTTAGTACAGTATTTTGCCATATTATTAGAAAGAAATGAAATATGTATTATAAAACATCATGTATGTATACATATTTATAGCGAATTAATAATTTGAATTATACAATAATTTTGTTTTATTTTTTTATTTCAAGATCATAATTTTAAGGGCTTAAAACTTTTTACATTAATAGATTCTGATATCTATTTATTCAAAATTGTGACTGTTGATATTCAACCAAAATTCGTCGTAAGATTAAATTATTTTCTATTTTTTTCATTGAAATTCAGGTTTGACAGTTATAATGCCTAAAGTCTAATCAATGCGAAATGATATTATTTTTAACAATATATTTTTTGAATGCATGTGTTTAAATACCGTCATAAGAAATAGTATGACAAAACAAAGTCGGTAATAAAAATTTGATCAAAATTTGAGTTTTGTTGTTTGCCGAACAACTGCGATATTTCAATTTGACAGTTTTAGACAAATTCATTTTGTTAAAAGTAGTTTTTTTTGTTATTTATGTTTTGTTAAATGTTTTGAAAATTTCGGATTCATTGGACTTGCTCTGCGACATTTTATATCAACAACCTAGGACGACAATGGCGTGTCGTATTCATTGGAGTTTAGGCTTAGGTAACAAATATTAAAAATGTTGTTTATTTTGAATAAAATAACTATATTTTTATTTTTCGCTATACAATTATGTATCATTATGTCGAGGGTCGATCATCGGAATTGTGTCTAATACTTTGATACTTGTAATTTAAAATGAAGAAATAGAACAATAAACATACATTTTTGAGTCAAAAATATTCGTTAAACTTTGGTGAACACTAATAGAAATTAAAATGAATTCCGATTTCATATATAGTCAAATATTATTTCAGCTTATGTTTTAATTGTGATTGAAAAATCAGAAAGTGTTTGGAAAGGTAACAAAACTATTGATATATAAATTAAATGTTAAAAGACAAAATATTATTAGTATTTTCATTCATTGGTAATAAATAAATAAGCTTTATAATATTTTGATTTTTAAATTAAAAACTTCCAACTTTTTTAAAATTTATTCTAAAACAAATAATATTTTTCATCAAAATTATTCTCATGGTATCATATAATATTTATAGGTATTATTATTACAAATTTTATTGAAATTTTATAACTGAAACCATAGATTAGATTAGATTATTGAAGAGGTATTGTGCTCCACCTGTTACTACGTGTTGTGAATTTTGCCCTCACTTATAATACTTCTGTTAGCTCTATTGTCTCTAAGAGAGTAAAAATCTTTATATATAGGATTTAGTGCTGGTAATTCATCTTCGACAAGGTATATTTCATATTTTCTTTGGTTATAGTTTCTCAGAAGCTCCTTAGATTTTCTAAACCTGAATTTTTCACTCCATAGTTGACTTCTATACAATTTATATTTTGCGCTTATCTATGCCACAAAAATAATATTCGGGACCTGTAAATGAAGTTGCAGCTCTTTCTTTTGTAAGTCAACTCGCTTCCTCGTGTTACTCTATACAAATAGGTGGTCAGATACCCGAGGATTTCTTTACGGTTTGTTTACAAGTAATTTAGTTTTACTAACTAATTGGGATTTAATTGCTTGCTAGTTTAGTGCCTTAATGGCTACTTGGTTGCCTGAGAATAGAAATTCAATCTTTCACATAAGTATTTTCTATACCATTTCTTAAATTTTATGTAACCTTAAATTTTATGTATCTTATTATAAAATATTATTTATCCGTTGAATCTTATAATTATCATAACTTATAGTCTTTTTCCTTTCTTCGTTCGTTCGGGATATACCCATTATTGTTAAGAAATAATCTAGAACAGACTTAGAAAAATATTTTAAAAATCAGTGTTGTGCCTGAAATGCAATTTCTTATGCTGTATTGTATAGATATTTTATTATTTTTTAATTCCATAAATCTAATTTTAGTCTTCTATATTTTTTTTTTTTAGAACACAGCGTCAATGGGGGAACATAGCATCGTCTTCAGAACATACGCTTTTCGATGAGAGACATATTATAAGCTAAACTCCAATTAAATGCCCAGATGTATGGTAACACCATAGCTACAAAAATATTTTAAAATTATTTTAAAATTTTATAAAAGTCTAAAGTAAACTTTAATCTAATGAATTATACAAGCACTGTATATAATTCTTTATTCCTTCATAGATCAAAGAATAAAGTTTCAAAACAAAAAAAAAAAATTTAATAATTTCATCACTAGGTAATTAAAAAAGAGTTTCTGATTAAACTTAAAAAAAAAAAAAAAAAAAAACAAGAAACTGGATTATTTAAAAAATAAAAAAAAAAACAAAATCTAGTTAAGATACATCTAATAGATAAGAAAAAATCTATTTTGTTTAATTTTTTTAATAAAATTTTTCCTACTTGTTCCTAAGATTCATTTGTAAGATACATAAATAAATTGGTATAGTGCGTCTGGGTATAAATATGTATATACAACACAACGCAATCAGAATGAGTTTACAAAACTTTAAACTACTAAATTACAATGTTAGATGTGAATTCATATTAAAATCAATCTGACATCAGAGCTTTTTTTTTTTTTTTGTTTTCTTTACATTTAAAATGCTTTAAGGCAAAAATATGTCGGAAACAATTTTCATTAATTTTCAAATATTTATTACTTTTTTTTTGATTTTTTTTTTTTTTTTTTTTTTGAATTTTTGATATGATCTTTAGTAACCAGACTAAAAGAAAAGAACTTGATGGTTACATCAAATAGTGGTTATTAAGTATAGTGAAAAACTTTTGTAAACCAAATAAAATAGGCGAGTACTTTAGTTTTCTTGGATTGATTTAATTATATTGATGTAGTCAATGATTGCTTAAACAAATTAATGACAACAAGTTCGGTAAACCAGTATTTATTATTAGTTAATATTTAATTTAAAATTCTGGTGGTTTAAAAGAAAAATTAAAACTGATTAAAAAATTGAATCTTGATTTTAAAAATGTTTAGTTTTTTTTAATTTTGTTTTGTCTTTGGAGATAATATGATATTTGTTAATGATATTATTGTACTTTGACTTATTACCGAAGTCTCTCTTTTAGTGTGTGTTAATTAAAAAATACCATTTCAAAGATCGAATTTTTTTAAGATTGATTATGTTTTAAAATCATTTAATTATTTTGTACTTTGGAATTTATTTAGTTTTATTTGAATTTCTAACTGTTTAGTATAGATGTGAATCCATTACTTTATCCTGGAAATAAATCGCAATATTGGTAAAAGAATGTTTTTGTCCTCTGAAAATGTAAAATTCAATTGGCACGACGAATAATATTTATAAAGAAAAACGAAAAATAATTTCAGAGGATCACATTATTAAAGAAATAGTATAAGAATGCCTCATCTTCTTTTTCATGGATTTCCCCAACAATATATTATATATTTTCATATTCTCTTATTCTATAGATTTGATTGCCGCAGTAAACACATCTTATTTCCAAATATTTAAACCCTTTTTTTGTAATTATAGCTTTTTTTGGAAGTCTTGAGAAAGTTTGATTTAGACTTAAATTTAGATGTTCTGGGACTGATTGTATAACAAAAAAGTTATATTAAGAATAAATATAATTATTGACAAAGGAAAATTAGGTTTTTCTTCTTTAAGAAGTTTTAATTTCTCTTAAATTGTGTATTAAATCCTCTGTATAGATTATTGCTTAAGATTTCATTCTTTGACCAACTTGTATTCAAAATATTACGTATTCAAGTCTCACCGAGTCTCTCTTTAAAAAAAATATAATTTAAAATACAATAATATTTGAATACAAATATATATTAACAAATAGAATAGAATATAACATTTGATTACATAAAAAAAACTTATAAAAAATAAAATTTAAATAAAAACAAAAGTACTTTTTGTATCAGACAATAGATGGCGCAAAAATAGTTTTATAGTTAGACAATTTAAAATCTCTTACAATAGTTAAATTCAAGTCCAATAGCTAATCCAATGGCATTAGTGATATTAATGATTACAAAATTGAAGATTAACCGTCTAAAAACACATTTGAATATTTTCTCATTTTTCTTTAAAACACTTAAGTCTGAAATAATAGGGGTCTTCCCGTAAAAGTGCATCGAAGGAAATATTTCCTACTTTACGTGAACGACCCGATGCAAAATTTAAATTTCAAACTAAAAAAATTACAGATGACAGATATGTTGATTGGTTTAAAGAAACGTTTATTGGTATCTATCAAGAAATTTGATAGATACCAATTTAGTTGATTGCTATTTTTAAAAAATGTTAGTTGGTATCTATCTGTTAAATTATATTATTATTTGCATAAATATTTATTTTTCAATTATAGAAAAACTCATATATAATTTTTGAGTTTTGATTTTGAAAAATAAATAATTTTTTTTTTTTTTAGTGCATTTTTCTGCCACATAAATGTGAACAGGAAATTACACAGCTTTTCCTTTACAGGAAAATAAAATGTCAAAAAAAAATTTTAAAGCATTTTTAGAAATTATTTAGTCGAATGTGCTATTTTTATTTGATGCACTCCCAATAAATTTCAAAACCGAAACCAAATAAATTCTAAAAACAAAATGTCAAATTAACTTCAAAAAAAAAATTCTCGATTAACGTCAAAAAAATTTCCTCGAGCAAATAAAATTTGCAATAGGGTTAAGGTAGAGGATATTTTAGTCGAGGATCGGAGGATCGGTGCAAATTTTTTATACATGAAACAACAACAATTTCTGTCCAAAATTTTCCTCAAATCCTCCGATGCAAGACTAGTTTGTACTTTCACGTGAAGACCCCTAATAATAAATTTATTCTGCCATTTTAAAACAGTGGCTGGTTTTATCAATTTCTATAGACAAAGAGATTTCTACTACCTTACTATATTCAACTCAGTAATTTTTTTAATAAATTTTATTTTAGGTATTGTCGAATCCGGCTAACTCTAATACAATGCATTCTTTCAGTTTTCTAGAATCAGAAAAATAGATTCTGAATTGAATTTAGGTCAAAAATAAAACATGTTATAAGAAGACTTGGCTACTGTTAAAATAATCTGCCAAATGGATAAATTCTTAATATATTTATGATGATTTTGTTTTCAAAAAGTTCAGACATAATAAAATAAAAAAAAAAAAAAATCAAAAGAAATTTTTATTATTCAAATTCTGAACTCTTTATATTTTAATAGCGACTAGTTTTTTTTCTTTTTAGTAGAAAAAAAAAAAACAAACATATATAAAATGGTTAACAAAATAAAGATAATTTAAAATACCAAATATATGGAAAAAAAAAAACTAAAAACAAAAATAAAATAAAAACTAACTAATAAAATCGATAAAATATTTAAAAAACATTAGAAATTTTTTTTTTTTTTTTGAAAATAGAAAGAAACAAAGTAAAAAGAACATTAAAATTAAAATTTTTACGATCATCAATTTCGATAAAATGTTGGATAATAATAATCATAAAAATTCTTTTTTTCTTTAGTTTATTTATTTATTTATTTTTTTATTTTTTTTTTTTTTTTTTTTTTTTGGTTTTTGGGATAGGTCATGATCATCAACATATTTTCTTAGATAAATACAATATTACCTATATATATAATATTATTTTATTTCTATATTTATTTTTATTTTTTTTTTATTCGAAATTTATTACATTTTTGTTCTCTTTAAATTTAATTTTTATATTGATATTTAATGAATTTTTTAAGATTTATTTTATATAAAGATATGCTTATTACAAAATTATTTGTTATAGGATTATAAATTCTATTTATGGATGTAAAAACGAAAAAAAAAAAAAAAAAATTTAATCAAAGTATTAAATATTCATCCATCATTGATTATAAATTTGACATATACATATATAGAACAGTTGAGCGATTGACAGTAACTGATTGACGACTAATGGGGGTTTTTAAGTTGTTTTGTTATTTTTGTTATAAGCTTGCTAACTTACAGCTAAGTAATGAATCAATTTTCAAATTTTGGACTAACTAAATCTACATAATATAAATTGTAATTAAATAAAGTACATATGTATACTGAATTTTATTTACATTATTAGAACAAACTGGAGGAGAGGGGTTCTAATATTAGATAAAATAAAGATCGAAAATGTGTTAATTAGAAAACACTTTGGTAAATTTATATAAATGAAAGTCGGCATAAAATACTATAGTTAGATACTTAGTTTGTATCAAATAATTTAGTTTTTTTGTTAAATTCATATTTAAAAACTTATAAAGATCGTATATTAATTTTTTTTTCGATCATTTATAAATTGCGCTTTAATTATTGTCCATGAATAACAATTTCTTTCCCAAGATGTTACAACTTCCTGTTTAACAGAAAATTTGGCTTATGGTGCCCTGTCAATATTAATTATTTTTATTAATGAAAGCTGATCTAATTCGTCTGTAATCATTAAATTGTACGTCCGTTGTACATCTTCAAAAACTTAGGAGAATCTATTCGACGCCGGAGTTCTCTAGATTTATCTCTTGATGATACAAGCACAGATAGTTGTTTACGGCTTTCTATTTTTGGAGACCTTTTTTAGAACATTTTATATTTAGGAAGTCGATATAAATTTCCATTATATTCACTTTTTTTCTGTCATCTTATTTCCGTTAGTCAGAACTGCCATAAAAAATCTGAAAATTTACTCAAATTGAGATTTTTTTTAAGAACATATGTATTAAGGCTGATTTTCATAAGAAATTTCGTGGATATTATCGCAATTTTAGAAAGAGAAAAAAAAATAGTATATTGCTAATGGGAAAGAGGGAGAAAAAAATATATACTTAGAAATATCGTTGATAAAATCAGACAAAATACTTCTCGAAAGAATTTATAGACGATATTCAGCTAATTTATAGACGATATTCAGCAAAATAAAAATATCGTTGAACGAAGAGTTTTCTCTTTTACACACATCTAATTTTTTATATCTTCTGTCTATGCTCTAACATTTTCGTGGATATTTTTTTCTCATGAAAACCAGCCTTAATTTACCAGCATCCGGATAGTGCAGTTTATGTCACTGATAAACGTCTTATTTATATAAAACTGAAACCTTGCCTATAAGGATTATGTTACGAAACCATATTCGAATTAATCTGTTAAGATACTCAAGTCTGGTTTAAGACAAAATATTTTAAAAAAACATTTAGGCCGAATCAATGTGAGCCATTCAAATAATTGCATAGAAATTAATAAAAATCTTTTCTTTTTAGCACATTTCCAAAAAAATTTTGAAAAAATGTGCTTATTAGTTTCACTCTGTCCGTCCGTCCGTCCGTCCGTCCGTCCGTCCGTCCGTCCGTCCGTCCGTCCGTCCGTCCGTCCGTCTGTTTACAAAACTTCTACACCGTTAAAGATAGAGAAAAAAAATTTTAACCATAGGTAGGTCTTATAAAAAAAATAATTTTGTGGAACAACTTTTTCATGTAGCCCCCCCCATTACGGAGCTACACCCCCTCAAACTTTGAAAAAGCCCTATTTTTAAATGCATATATCTTATGTTCTGCTTAAGATTTTTTCAATCTGAAAACGTCATTCGACAGGTATTTCTTTTATCTTTGTAAATTAATATCAAAATTATACAATTTTTTTAAATTTAGTATTTAAATTTACCGTTATGTGAAAACCAAATTTTGCATGATTTTTCTACTTTCATAACTCCGGCACGCTTCTAGATACAAGCTTGAAATTTTGAGGCAAGAAAGAACTTTTAGAATTAGTATAAGTTTCCTCAGAAAATTTTTTCGGACCACCCCCTGTTTATGAGCTATTAGGGCTTAAAAATTGAAAATTTGCTATTTTTAAACACCTGTAACTTAGGAACCTGCACACATTTTACTTCTGCAAGATGTAAAAATTAAAGCTACAATAATATATTTTTACGTGTGTGAAAGGTTTATTTTAATTGTAAAGGGTTCCAAAGTTGCAGCTCTTCAAAATTGTAAAAAAGCCCCATTTTCAGATGTATATATCTCGGGCTCTGCGTAATAGTTTTGCAATCTAAAACCGGCAGAAGATCGAAAATTTTATTATCTATATGAAACAATATCAAAATTATGTAATATTATGTAATTTACGATTTAAATTTACCGTTATGTGAAAACCACATTTTGCATGAAATTTCTTTTTTCATAACTCCGGCACCCCTTTAGATAGGAACCTGAAATTTTGAGACAAGAAAGAACTTTTAGAATTAGTATAAGTTTCCTCAGAAAATTTTTTGGTAACGCCCCCTCTTTAAGAGTTATTACGCCTCAAAAATTGAAAATTAGCTATTTTTAGACACCTGTAACTTAGGCACCTGTAAAAATTTTTCTTCGGCAAGACATGAAAATGAAAGCTACAATAATATATTTTTACGTGTGTGAAAGGTTTATTTTAGTTGTAAAGGGTTCCAAAGCTGCAGCTCTTCAAAATTGTAAAAAAGCTCCATTTTCAGATGTATATATCTCGGGCTTTGCGTAATAGTTTTGCAATCTAAAACCGCCAGAAGATCAAAAATTTTATTATCTATATAAAACAATATCAAAATTATGTAATATTTTGTAATTTACGATTTAAATTTACCGTTATGTGAAAACCACATTTTGCATGAAATTTCTTTTTTCATAACTCCGGCACCCCTTTAGATAGGAACCTGAAATTTTGAGACAAGAAAGAACTTTTAGAATTAGTATAAGTTTCCTCAGAAAATTTTTTGGTAACGCCCCCTCTTTAAGAGTTATTACGCCTCAAAAATTGAAATTTTGCTATTTTTAGACACCTGTAACTTAGGCACCTGTAAAAACTTTTCTTCGGCAAGACATAAAAATTAAAGCTTCAATAATATATTTTTACGTGTGTTAACAGCTTTTCTTAGTTATATAGGATTCCGGACTTACGGCCCCTCAAAATCTCAAAAATGTCCTATTTTCACGTTTTTTTCTTATTACATGAAATTTTCAAATTTTTGTGTAAGTCACACTTCTAAACAATTTGTATTGAGTTTTGGAAATGTGCGCTTTTAAAAACCGTTGGTTTACATTCTACCTTGTTTTATTTTTAATTTTTAAATAAATGACAAATTATTTTATTTTTTTTATTTCGTTTTGATAATTAAATTTTATTTTCTTTTTTTTTTTTTTCTTTTTCTTTTATTTTTTTTGTTTTTGTTTTTTTTTTAAAGAATCATAAAAACGTATATAATATAATAATAGTTGGTGATAAATCATTTTCTAGTTTCAGTACTAAAAAAAAAAAATAATGAAATGAATCCGTTGAATAGTTGTAAAGGTTATTTCTCTAAAATGAGTAGAAATAAATTATGACCAAAAACAAGTCTATTCCTCTAAATGTCAAATTAAAATATAAAAAAAAAAAAACAAAAAGAAAAACAAAAAAATTTGAAATTAAATACTCGTACACATATACACATCATAAAACATATAAACTTGAGGATCATCCAAGTGACAATCATTTTAAAAGAATGATTTGAAATATTTCTATGATGGATAAAATAAAATTTGTAGTATGTTATGGATAAAATTTACCTTTTGTAACATATATTTTGTTACATTTTAAGAATTCAAGAAAATGAATACATTTTCAGTCCGATCAATTAGAAAGTATAGTAATTCGAATGTGAACTTTGTGGTATTTTACAAACTATGAATGTGTTAATTTTGATGACTTCATCATAATAACTGAGGTGATGTCGTTCACTTGAAGAACAGGTTTCTCGAAGGACGGTTTTATTAATTTGACTTTAATAATTATTTTATGTTCTAAAATTTATTAGTTTTGTAAATGGACATATCAAAGTTGAGAAAAAAATATTTAATCTAATAATGGTGTCTTTGAACGATATATTTAATTTGATCTAATAAAGTAAATTTAATTTATGTACAAATCATATTTATTAAAAAATAGTAATGCGTGGAGGAGTAGTAATTAATTTCTAAAAAGAAAAGAATTGGAATGCACGAAAAAAAAAGTCTTAATACTTTTTATATTTTTGAGTATTTTATTTTTATCTAAAAAATCGTAAAATATACTTTTTTAGAGAAAATATTTAAAAAAAAATTTAAAATTGAATAAAAATACGCTGTAAACACCGAGGGAGTGTGGGTTCGAATCCCACACACGTCGTAAGAGTTATTCCCCCTTACGACATTTACAGCCACGGCTGAACAGGAAAGGCTGTGTAATTTTCTGTCCACATTTATGTGGCAGAGAAATGCATTAAAAAAAAAAAAAAATTGAATATCTTTTCAAATTTTTATCCATGATCTTTGGAATTCCTATGACTTAATTGTCCGGAAAAGTATATTTTCTGTTGACTAGACCCATTTTCGCCTCAGAAGAAATAAGTGCAATATCAAACAGTTTTAGAAACAGTTAATTTTAAAAAGTTCGTTAAAATGTGTTGCCGTAATAATGAAATTAAAATCTCAAATCCTTCTTCAACACTTTTTATTTTAAAAATATTTTTGAATCTGATAACAGGAATAACATTCTGAAATACTCTGGTTCAAAATGAGACATAGTTGTGAGGCTTCTTAGTAAGCCGTTTTTTTCCAACTATTTTCTATACTATAATATACCATTTAACATTATTTACTAACATTTGATTTGATTTGACATTTTCATTTGACATTTTTTACTAACCCTCACTCAAGGCCAAACTATCAAATTATTAGATTTGTGGTTCAGAACAGAAAATACAAATTCTTTTAACAAAGTTGGAAGACTTCAAGAATTCGAGTTGAGAACGAACAACAAATTTCATCTCTATGTATAAAATGAAAAAAAAAAAAACCATTCACATATCTTAAAGTCGGTCAGAACAACTTTTTATTTCTTTTATAAAAGTATGTTTAAAAATGCACCTATTATGGTGACATTTGGTCACTTGGAGTTGGAATATGTATAATGGAATGGCATAATAAAAAAAAAATTTTTGATTTTGTAACCCATGGTAAATTTTATTTGTTTTTGTTTTTTTTTTCTTTTTTATTATTGTGTTGGTTTTTTTTTTTTCTTACTCTTCAATTAATTTAAAACCGATAAAACATATTTTATTTTATTTTTTTTTTGATTAATTTCTTAATTTATTATTAATAAAATCGAACAATTTGCTAATTTCTAAATTAAAAAAAAAAAAAAAAAAAAAAAATTAGTTGTTGATTTATCACAATAATATAATATTTTTATTGCTACATGCTTGAATATGTGTGTTTTTTAATTTTAATGGATGATTATTGGTATTCAAAGATTTACTTATGTATATATATATATATATATATATATATATATGTATAATATGTGTATATATATATAAAATTAATAAATTTCTGTTAACTGCTTTTGATGAAATTTAAAATTAATTAAAAAAAAATTATGATGATTTGTTTGTTAGTTTATAAATTTGTCACAAAAGAAAATATATAATTAATAATATACAGGTTAATAACTTAAATTTAATAGTTTTTATGGATGAACAATTATTGTTTAGTTTTTGGATGTAATTAATTTTTTTTTTTTTGTTAATTTATTAATTTATTTTGTACTTTGATTGCAGATTGGTATTGTTCTGATATTGAATTTTTTGTTCATATTTCTTATCTGTTTCGGAACGTTTCAGTATATTTAATCTTTAATTCAAATCTTTGTTTATTGGTTTTGTATGGGTTAATGTTATTTCAGATGTTATTTAATTGTTTTTTTTTTTGGATCATTTAATCCCTTTTGTGGTCTTAATACGTGGCGATTATATAATTTTAATATACAGTGTTTACACAGCTCTTCTATTTTATTTTTGTAAGACTTTTGGATCTTATTGAACCATTGTCTTAGTTTCATTTTCAGAGGTCTTAGTAATATTTTCATTTTCCAGATGCATGTTAAAAGTATGTGCTTATAACAAGCTACTCGTACTCGTTAGCGTATTGTTGCAAGCGTATATTATTCGTACTTCTGTTACTTCTTTCTGATTGAATGATCTAGAATTTTAAGTTGATGAAAAATTATGGTGTAAAGGTTAAAATTTGTAGCTATAAATTAAACCCGAAACTAAAAGTAAAAATAAGTTGAATATTATCGAAAACTGAATTATTATAATCAATAGAATATAAAATAGCTATAATATCTCATTATTGAAATAATTATTAAATTTTAAAAGATCTGGTAGTGTAAGTCAATACAATCCAAGTTAAAAATTTTCCATTTTGATTTTTTCAGTCTTTTACATTTATTTTACTAAATTTTTTCCTTCGTAGTTTGATTTTTTCAATATAGAGTCCTTGAACCATTAATCTGTGAATTTATATATGGGAAAAGATTGAAGAAAATATTTTTGTACTTAAATAAATAATTGACAAAAAAAAAGATGTTACCTTATTAATCATTCAGATAATATTTTTGCATTATAAAGTCGTTATGAAAAAATATATTTAAAAAAAAATTATTTTCATATTTAAAAAGGATTTTATTCTTAATTTAATAGTTATCCCAAGGATATCTTTTAACTTCGCTTGAATCTAAATTTAAAATTCATAGATTAGTAAAGAAATCAACTACTTCCTCTTAAAAATTCTCATATTAGTATTCTAAAAATATTACAAAGGTAAACCTGTTGCAAATATTGAAGATTTCTGAAGATGTCAATCTCCTTCAGTTGAAATAAATTTCTTTTCCTCTTCTTCAGGATCTTCAGGATTTTTTTGCAGGAAATTACTTTTATATTGTAATATTTTGTTTAACATTATTCTATTATTAATTTCGCGTAATTCAACTCTGTTATGTTCAGGTCCTTCCTGATCAAATAGACTTTCATCCTTTTGAAATAATAAAAAATAAATTATTTTTCTCATTTTAATATAAAAGGGGACTCTTCAGGATAATTTTAAAGGCAGGATAGTTTTGTTCACAAAGAAAAAAAAAACTAAAATAGCGTACATTGCATATCATAAAATTATCGTTGCATTATATTTTGACCATTTAAATAAATTATTCAATCCAATAAGCTTGGAAAATATAGGTTTTTTTTTTCTTTTGGTCTGACATCTCCAATTTAAGTATTACGTCTTATTTGGAAATGTTTTTAAAAAACTACACCTAAATTTCAATATTTTACTAGAGTATACCATCTTATATTATTCATTCCCTTAGGTTAAAAGGGTGTTTCAATGACGAAGAAAGCAAAAATTTCTGAAATTAATTGAAAAAGTTCGAAGAGATTTAATTTTAATTGTACAAAAGAGTAAAACTAACATTAGTTAATATTAAAGAGACAAAAACTTGGTTTACTGATAGATGGGAATTGTTTTTTAGGCATATATTTACCAGTAGTAGGTAAGGTAAGTAAAATCAAAAGTATAATTACAGCGAAGAAAACAAGACAATCTTCGACAAAGAAAAATTTGTTGACTGTCTAAATAACTGAGTTAAAAATCTAGTAACTTAATAAATAACTGACTTAGATCAAACTCATAACTTTTATTTTCAAATTTTAAAAATTTCTAAATAAAAACATACATTTTTGTATAATTACAATTTTAAAATTTGTAATTTTTTTTTTATGACATTCACTGTATAGTTGCAGAAAACAGGAAGGATAATAAAAGAAACTAATTTACAACAGGTGTGTTCCTATATATATATATATGCTATTAAATCGTATGAGGATAAAATATATATATATACATCTGATTCAAATATAAAATTCTATTTTATATGAAAGTTTGTTGCTGTGTACACATTTTACATTTTATATATTATATAGAACCATAAAAAAATGTTTGGGATTTGTTGATGCCTTGAGAGAATACCGAAAATACTTTAATTTTTGTTTGAATATAACCGAAACAATAAACAACCAACAAGAATTGGAAAGAAAAATCAAATTGGATTGAATAAATTTTGCAAAATAAAATAAAACATGCAAATAAAATAAGTTAAATTTCATTGCATGTTTTTTTCGTTTTTTTTTTTATTTTCTTTTGCATTCTGAAATGTGTGAAAGGTGTATTTTTGTGTTGCAATTTGATATATTTGTGATTTCCTGATTGTATATATTTTTAAAGGGAAAAAAGATGGGTAAAATGATAATATTATAATCATTATTATAATCGTAGTAAGAGAAACGATTTTTGGTTTTTTTTTTTTTTGCATATTGGAAGAAAAAGAATTATAATATGTAGGTGAAGCAGGTGCAAATTAATTTATTTTCATATTAATGTTTTAATGGGGGAATATTTATATAAAATTGGTCTAAAATTGAATTACATATGTACATTTTAGTATTAATTTATATTATTAAAATTTTAATAATAATTTAAATATGTCACACAAACGAAGACTTTGTTAGCAAATTTTTGACTCAAATAATTAATGTTATATTTTTATTTTTAAGGCAATTACTTTTGGTAGATATAATCATATACATACATATATTAAATTAACTAAATTCGATTACCATCATAGCACTTGTTTTATATCTGTTTTATTATTTTGTAGTCAGATTTGTAACTCTTCATCTGTTTATTATAAAATTTTCTCAATATGTGCCGTTCATTTAAATGTAACGTTATGATTAATTGCAGCACTGGAAAGTTATACTTATACTGGAAATGGGGGGCTTCGGTGGCCTAGTGGGTAAGAGCATATAAAATACGGTGTACACACCGTTGAAGTGTGGGTTCGAATCCCATACACGTCGTAAGAGTAATTTCCCCTTGCGACATGTACAACCACACCTGAAAAGGAAAGGCTGTGTAATTTCCTTGTTACATGTGTGGCAGGAAAATGCATTAAAAAAAAAAAAAAGTTTTACAGTAAAATATAAAATGAGATTATTGTTGTATGTGACATTCCATATATTTTTGTTTTATTTGAAAAATTTGTGTACAATAAAATGGAGAATTTTTGATGGCAAGCATAATACAATTCTATAATTTTAATAGAAATAATTTAAAATATATATGTACATATACCATTTTCACAGAATTTCAAATATAAATTCAATAATGCTTGTATTGTTAAAATGTCAACAGATAAAATATGTCAACCAAAAAGTTACTACTCAATTACACCACAACCACAGCTACAGCTACGACTACGGCTAGTAGTCATAATAACGCGATGTTTGTAGGTATAGCTGTTTAATTAAATACTTTATTTACACTGAGTACTGACTGATCAAAAAAGTATACATTTTGTTAATTCCCTGCTATAAATTCAAAATTCTTAAAAATTCAATTACATTCGGTGATCGTCGCGCCATTATAAATCAAAACAATGTTTTACAAAGGTTTGTAGTTATTAGCCGTAGTCGTTTTTGTGGTGGTAGCATTATTATAAGTAGGGCATTAAACATAAAGCTGCATCTATAAATAACGCTTTTGTTCGCTTTCTATACGAAAGCTGTCAAAGAAAAGTTGAAATGTATGCAATTGAAATGAAAATATTTGCAATGAAATTAACGTAATCGTTTCACAATCGTGGAAAAAGTTGCTTATTATACCCTACACCTAAAGTATAGGGTATATTAACATTGGTATGGAGCTTGTAACCACCAAAAGGAAGTGAGTTAGATATGAACCTGTATATATATTCTGAATCAGGATCAGCTCCTGAGTCGATTTAACGATGTCCGTCCGTTCGCATGATAACTCAAAAACTAGTAAAGCTATCTTGGTGAAATTTATATAGTAGTTAGGTTACTAATTACGAAAGGAAGGCTAAGTTCGAATCTGGACAAAATTGGTCCATGGGTTCGGATTCTGGAAGCTACCGAATGATTCCGGAGCAAACGAGATTATCTTCAAAACCAACAAAGATAGTGCCTTTAAATTTGGTACAATTATGTTCCTTCCCGTTTGATTTATGTCTCTGAAATTGAAGAGGATTTGGTCCATGGGTTTGGATTTTGAAAACTTCCGAACGAGCACAAGAGCAAACGAGAATATCTCCAAAACCAACAAAAGTAGAACCTTTAAATTTAGTACAATGGTGTTCCGGCATGTTTTCTTTATGTCCCTGAGATGGATTTGATGAATTGGAGTGGAAATTCGGGTACCTGACACACGCCTCCCAAGAACTAACAAGCATTTCTTTGAAATTAATAAAGATAGAAACTTGAAATTTTTTACAAGGGTGTCAAGAATATCCCAAGAGGATGCCCCTTTTGCGTTCCAGAAATTCGAGTTGAATAAGACAGAAAAGGGAAGAAGTTCAAGCAGCTGCCAAAAAACTTATGAATTTATAATTTAATTCATCGACTTACTGTTACATTTACTTGTTTGTTAATTTTTTTTTTTGCTTTCTATACGAATTCAAGTGTCAAATGATTGAATAGTATGAAAATAAAAAATGAAAAGAACACATTTTTTTTAAAAAGTTAGTATAGTTTTTTGCAATATTTTCAAAAATAAGTTTCAACTTTATTTAAAATATTGAAGAATGAAAATATACAATTAAATATTAATTAAAATAGAGAAAAAGCTGAAATTTATTAAAATTAAAATTTTATTTTACTTAAATTTGTTGTCAAAAGTCAAACACAAATTTCAATTTGAATTCTCTTTTGTATATAGGCTCAAGGCTGTGTAAAAACTGTACATAGAGAGAGAAGCGAGAGCGTTAATTGTAGATTCATCATAAATATTTTTTTGCTGCAAAATCACTTCATTTTTAATTAATAACTTAATTTTATATAATGTAACTATAAAATTAAAATATTCTGAATAAACTAAAAACGTACAATTATTTCTGATCAACTCGAATCTTATAAGAAATTTTAAAATTCGGTACGACTTTTTTGTATAATGTATTATAGAAGCTGATAATATTAAGATTCATTTTAATTTTTTTTATGTACAATATTATATAATTATATTTATATATAATATACATAATAATATAATATCATAAAGTTCCAATCCTTATATCCGCTTTAGATATTTTTTCAAAATTTATTTCAAAACCATAAAATAAAATTTTCTGTTTCTAATCATTTTATTTTTAGTGTCATTTTTAGTGTAATAAAATTCGTTAGATACGCATAACACTATTACGAACGTCATACGACCTTCTTAAATTTTACAAAAAATATATGGTATGTATGTATTCTTTATATGTAGCATGGTGGTGCTGGATGGTGATGGTATTTTTCTTCCTTTAATGTTAGAAATAACATTTTGTTATGGAACCAAATAAGAATAATGATCAAATTAATGATAATTCAAAGAGTGTATTTTTGATCCATCTTTTATTATATATAGAGAAGAGAAAAAGAAAAGAGAGATCAGATCTGATTTCTATCATTCAAAATGCATTGAAATCGTTTTATACCTGCAAAACCAAATGATTCTTTTGAATTTTATTTACCGTGTATATGATAAACTGATTATGACCACATATTTTTTTTTTTTTTTTTGTGTTTATTCGTACACCTCAAATCATAAATAATGAATTTTTTGGTGTATTCAGACATATTTGAAATTTTATATTCAATGTACCTAAGTTCATTTATAACGAAATCTTAAAAATTTTTTGATCTTTAATCTACAACAATTTGAAAGTAGAAAATGTAAAAGAAGAAAAAGAATGATTATAAGAGTTCTTGTAATAACTCTTATAAAGAAAACTAACATATTTAGACTTAAGTGCCTAAATGTGTAACTTAATAAGATATTGAACCAAAACGAAATGGTGTAGTTCAGAACAGTGATGTAAAATTTATGGTACGCGTTTAAAATAGATAATGGAGGGCGGCGATAGTTCAATGATCAGGTGTTTTGTATATATCAATTAAAGCAGTGTGCGTTAAAATTCCTCATAGATTGCAAAGTATGATTTGAAAAATTAGGAATGTGAGGAGTGAATAGGGTTGAGAGACAAGTAGATAAATAGCAACAAGGGAAAGAATTTACAGAATTATCTAATTAATATTTGTAGATGTCCTAGCTAGACCCTATAGTAATAAAAATATAAAGTGAAGAAATCTATACAGTCACATTAAACATTGTTGTAACTTGTGACACATAAGTGTAAAATGAAATATAAGGTTTCGCGATCTTTTTTTTAAATATAACCATCACTGAGTTAAAAAGGTACACGGAATGTTTTAAAACCCACACATATACGAAACATAAATTCAATATATGATTTCAAGTGTTCATATAATAATGCTCTGTTCGTTTTAAAGTTGAATTCCGTTTAATATCAATTCATCTTTAGATTTTTACATCTTCTACAAAGAAAAATTCTTTTTTTAAAAGGAATATCTAGTTGTTTGTTTTGTTGTTTTTTTGATTTTTGAATTTTTTTGTTATTTTTTTTTTATTCCTGACATCATATAAAAAAAAAAAAACGTGAGAAAATATTTTTTTTGGGGTCTTGAAAATAAAAAATAATAAAAACAAAACATAAAAAAAATAAATGAAGAGCCATTCAGACTGGTCCAGCAGTCACAATCATTGCTATTATTATAAGTTATCTACATACAAACGTAATCATTGTTATAAAATCGAAACCATGTTATATTTGTGAACTTCTGGAGTCAGGCTTGAAAAATAAAAAATTCAAAAGCAAAAGAAGTATACATATATAAATATATCCATCTTTGTACTTTGTAGGTAAATTTTAAATAATTTTAGAAGGTCATGGTTTTGGATTTCCGTCTGCTTACGATTACATCACAATTCATCAATCAAGAATGATTGTTCTATTTAAAAAAAAAAATCGAATAGGATATGCTTTATTCCTTTTTTCTTTCTTTTAGGTTTTTTGTTTAGGTTTTTATACCCGTATGAACTATGTTCAAGGGTATAATAAATTTGCCATTACGTTTGTGACACCTTAAAGGAGTCGAGCTAGATATAGTGTCAAAGGTATGGATCGGCTCAGAATCGAATTCTGAGTCGATTAAGCCATGTACGTCCGTCCGTCCGTCCGTCCGTCCGTCCGCACGATAACTCAAAAAATAAAGGAGCTAGGGGGCTGAAATTTTTTTTACGTCACTTTTGCAAAATTGTTAGTTTTGCTATTTAAATCCAACATTTTCGGTTGGCCGGTTCGAGTAGCTGCCATACAACTTCTATCTTTATATAGAAATAACTCAGTATCTATTCAAGCTAGGTTTCTGAAATTTTGCAAATGATGATCAAGTTTTATGGCAACAACTTCTGTAAAATTTGGTTGTGCTGGTGCAGCGGGTTCGGGTAGCTGCCATACAACTTCTCCGTTTAAATGAGAATAACTCAGTGTTTATTGAAGCTAGGAATCTGAAATTTAGTAAAGAGGTGTCGAGTTACATGCCAACAACTTTTGTAAAATTTGGTTGGTCTAGAGCAGCCGGTTCAGACTTCTTGCACCTCTTGGAACCTAATGAAGCTAGGCGTCTGAAATTTTGCAAATGATGATCAAGTTTTATGGCAACAACTTCTACAAAATTTGGTTGTGCTGGTGCGACGGGTTCGGGTAGCTGCCATACAAAATCTCTTTTTAAATGAAAAGAACTCAGTGTCCGTCCGCACGATAACTCAAAAAATAGAGGAGCTAGGAGGCTGAAAATTTTTTTACGTCACTTTTGTAAAATTGTTAGTTTTGCTATTTAACTCCAGCATTTTCTGTCCCCGGGTTCGGGTAGCTGCCATACAACTTCTTTCTTTAAATAGAAATAACCCAGTGTCTGTTCAATCTAGGTATCTGAAATTTTGCGAATGATGATCAAGTTTTATGGCAACATCTTCTGCAAAATTTGGTTGTGCTGGTGCGGCGGGTTCGGGTAGCTGCCATACAAAATCTCTTTTTAAATGAAAAGAACTCAGTGTCCGTCCGCACGATAACTCAAAAAATAAAGGAGCTAGGAGGCTGAAATTTTTTTTACGTCACTCTTGCAAAATTGTTAGTTTTGCTATTTAACTCCAGCATTTTCGGCCGCCGGGTTCGAGTAGCTGCCATACAACTTCTTTCTTTAAATAGAAATAACCCAGTGTCTGTTCAATCTAGGTATCTGAAATTTTGCAAATGATGATCAAGTTTTATGGCAACAACTTCTACAAAATTTGGTTGTGCTGGTGCGGCGGGTTCGGGTAGCTGCCATACAAAATCTCTTTTTAAATGAAAAGAACTCAGTGTCCGTCCGCACGATAACTCAAAAAATAAAGGAGCTAGGAGGCTGAAATTTTTTTTACGTCACTCTTGCAAAATTGTTAGTTTTGCTATTTAACTCCAGCATTTTCGGCCGCCGGGTTCGAGTAGCTGCCATACAACTTCTTTCTTTAAATAGAAATAACCCAGTGTCTGTTCAATCTAGGTATCTGAAATTTTGCAAATGATGATGAAGTTTTATGGCAACAACTTCTACAAAATTTGGTTGTGCTGGTGCGACGGGTTCGGGTAGCTGCCATACAAAATCTCTTTTTAAATGAAAAGAACTCAGTGTCCGTCCGCACGATAACTCAAAAAATAAAGGAGTTAGGAGGCTGCAATTTTTTTTACGTCACTTTTACAAAATTGTTAGTTTTGCTATTTAACTCCAGCATTTTCGGCCGCCGGGTTCGAGTAGCTGCCATACAACTTCTTTCTTTAAATGGAAATAACCCAGTGTCTATTCAATCTAGGTATCTGAAATTTTGCAAATGATGATCGAGTTTTATGGCAACAACTTCTGTAAAATTTTGTTGTGATGATATGACAGGTTCGGATAGTTGCCATACAACTTCTCTTTTTAAATGAAAATAACTCAGTGTCTATTAAAGCTAGCTATCTGAAATTTAGTGAAAAAGTGTCGAGTTGCATGCCAAAAATTTTTGTAAAATTTGAGTGGTCTAAAGCAGCCGGTTCAGGCTTTTTGCATTTCTTGGAACTTAATGAAGCTAGGCGCAATAGATTCGGGTAGCTATCATACAACTCCACAATTTACATAAATATATCTCTGTAGTTCGGTACTAAAACTCTGAATGTTTTTAAAAGATGATCAAGTTTTATAGAAACAGGATATATTACGTTCATACGGGTATCCCAGAGTTGACACAGTCTACTCTACTGCACTCTTCCTCGTTTTAATATAAAATTAAATTTTGAAGCATATATTTATAGTATATAGGTATAGAAAGAACATATGATAATGATTTCAAAAGATATTAAAAAGATTGTATACGATATTCATTTATGTATTTGGGAATTAAAATTTTGTAGATTTTTTATTTTAGGACATTGGATGCTTCATTTATAATTGAAATTGTAGGAGTTTTGTAGGTAGGTATGCTAAAGGTTCATTTAATTTAAATTAAGCATAGTATGTTGACCTTATTTTTTAATAGATCTTTGCTTATATTATGGTAAATATAGTTTTTTTTCCTAAGGGAGGTGGAAATCTTCCAAAGACTTGTATTCAAAGTATTCCTTCCAAAGTATTCCTTCTTGGTAGTGGCAGATTCTTACTGATTAAATTCACCTCATCGTCAGTTAATATAATGAAATAAAACAGCTACCTTCTATGGCAGTCTATTGGCTAGGGAGTACAGATAAGAAAGAATAGGACAAGGATGCGGAAACATTGAATTGGGAGTAGGATTATAAGGGAAAAATGAATCCGCCTATTATTATTACTATTTTGTTAACTGGTGACTATAGACATCAATAGTTACAACATGCAGTAGTATATAATTGAAGACAATCTTACTGTACCTGTAGTAATAATTATTATTGTTATTGGTATCAGTTATTAATATTATTATTATTTATACAGAGTATTAATTTTATTTTTATTTACTAGATTTTATTATAAAATAAAAGATGTTCATTAATAATGGTTGAGTATTTTAGTCAACGTGACCTGAAAAATGTTACTTGTGGATTTTAGATATTAGTTTTCTATAGTGGGATAAATATGACGAAGGAAAAATAGGATTATAGTAAAATTAATTTTAGAGGTTACCTTATCCATAATAAAAATTGTATTTTAAAAAAAGAAACTTTAAGTTAATTTTTTAGTACTGCAGAACAACCTTAAAAATACAATAAGATCTTTATAGCTTACTATTGGTAAGGTATTATGCTATAAAAGAATTTCAAATTTTAAATAAGTTTACAAACCTTAAAGTTAATAAAGCTTTTAAGGGTTATATTGTTTAAAAGCAAATAAATTTCTTTTTGTTTTTATCATACTAATGCAGTTTTCTTGGATATTTTTTGTATTGCTAGTCGTTTAAGGATGAGCTTGTTAAAATAAATAATAAGAATACCAGATAATACCAAGTATTCAAAATCTTTACAAAACTAAGCCTAATTAATGTTTGTGAGGACTTAGTTTTTTTAAATGCAAGTTCAGCAGTTAGCTTTCATTAATCGTTCCAAATTATCTATGATTGATTACATTTTTTAATTTTGTTTCGGTTTCAATAGATATAAAAAAAAGCGCAGTTGAGTTCTTAAATTAAATTATTTTTAAGACTGATGATTTATGTCTTAATTAATTTCATCAACACAATAATTTTATCAATTTTAATTTTACTCAACTAATATAAAACTAAAAACTTTTGACATATCCCGGAAGTTTTTTTAAAATATCTACAATATGCTTTTGATACCACCCATATATTATATGTTTATTAGATATTAACAAATTCCCGAAAATTTCTTCACTTATAATACCACCCACTACTATTTATTTATGATAATCAAAAATAACTTTCATATAATCTCATTCCGAAACATATCAATTTCTACCAATCTCATAGTAATTCTCATTTAATCATGCATATTATTTTTGACCCCACCTGAAGTAAATCACAATTATGTCACCTGTTGCTAAAAATTACTTTAACAGTTAAAAAGCAATTGAACTTTAGTAACTCTTTACAAAAACTTTTTTTTTTTATAAGTCGTGTGTATTTGGTATTAAATTTCGAAATATACAAAAATGATTCATGTTGGTGGTCTGTTTGATTTTTTTGCTTTTTTTTTTTTTTGAACAACATTGTCAACTTTTTCTTTTATTTTGTTGTTGTTGTTGCCTAAACTTATAAGGTTTCAATAACATTTAATGAGTTATTTTAAGATGTGGTCGGTTAACAGATAAAATTTTGATGTGGTATACATTTTAACGGGAATTTGATTTTAAATACATAAAATTACATAAAATGTATACATATGCATATACATTATATATGTATGTATGTATGAATGAATATTTATATTTTATAAGTTCTTTGAAATAAAAAACTCTCTTTTTTAATAATTTATATAATAATCAAAAAAATTCGCACGAGTCTCTAATATTCTTTATGTAGGAAATATGATAGGCATATATGTTTGATAATTTGCAATTATCGGATCATTTTGTTTTTATTTTAAAGTTAAGATTTACAAAAAGGGAATCAATATTACAAAGGGGGGAAAAGAAGAAATCAATTTCACCTTTAAATAGTTTTCAAAATTTTTGTAATACATACTTAATAAAGTAATATATCCTTTAACTGCGGAAAAGTCTGCTTCTAAGCTAATACCATATTAAGGAGTATATTTTAAAATAGAGCTGAACTCAAAAACTTCATAAACTGCCTATATATGTTGTAGTGAAGAAAATGAACATATTTGATCAAAGAATTAAGTGATAATACTGATGTTAAATCGTGAGGATCAATTTTGTGCAGAATGTTTAAGTAATTTTGTAAGAGAGGTGTTTCGGTTAGTCTTATCATTTGGAAACCTCCTTGGTTTGTTAAGTCTTGTATGGTGATTGTTGCCTTTGATAATGATAAGTATATGCTGTTGATATAAATGCTAGGAGTTGCAGAAGTTTAAGCGTTGTTTGCTCAGTCTTAAAGTTATTAACGCTAAAATCACAGAAATTCTAAATGGCATATAAATTTTGAACTCAAATAATTTGCATTATTTTTAATTATCTTCACAAAATTCAAAAATTCCACTTTACGCTTTATAAGCGGTTCTATCAAATATCATTCTCTGATTATTGATCAATTTTTCATTCAATTTTTTAAGGTTATGAAAAGTTAATTGTTGTGAGGAGTATTATAATGATGTGTAAAATGCTTCCATCAATTAAAATATTCTTCTCTGTCAGAAATGTTACATTTTATAATTTTCCAAAATTCAATGTTTATTTGTTTGTTTTCAATTCAATACCGAGCTTCCCATATTTCTATCGAACCAATTAACACAAGTAAATTAAATTAAATCTACAACACAAGTATAAATGAACTCTCCTAGCTTCTAGGTGCTTGTCTATAGCGTGTAAAAAGAAAAAATATTATTTTAATTAGGGAAGGCTTCAAGTGATCATCATCTACACCGTAAAAATTTTTAAAAGGTTCAAAACTAGTTATTTATACTTCTTTATTGTAAGAACCGGCAAAATGTGGAAGATACTTTCATTGGGATATCCGTCCGATAGATATCCTCCATTATATAAATTTACATCTTTCCAAAAAGATCCTGTAAAAATTCCAATCTAATATACTACTCAAATCTTCCTCATTATCCTATTATCCTTTAATTTCTCACCTCATTTCTTAAACTTGCAATAATTATGTATAAAGGAATCCTCTCCAAAGGTTGGAATATCGTGTAAAATAAAAAAACTTATTAACTCTACACAATTTTATAAATTTTAGAAATGTTAAGAAAAAAATTCGATGTTTTCAAATCTTTTAATACAAACATTTTATAATCGATTTTTACTTTTTCTTAATCCCTTTTATGATAAACTAAGGATAAAAATCCATAATTTTTTATATTTTTTTTTTATTGTTGCTAATCCTTTGTAAAGCAAACAAAAAAAAAAAAAATCGATACATCCCTAAACAATATTGATCTCACTATGAATTTTATTATTCTTTCAGTTCCTGTTCATTTGTTATTTGGTTTTCTAGAGCGTAACCTAAATACAAAAATAATCTGCGATGTTTTGTTTTATTTTTTTTATTTTTTAAATTTTCATTTTGAAATCGAACCCAAAAAAAAAAAAAAAATTTTTTCTAAATTTTTTTGATTTTTTTTTTTTTTGAAGTAAATTCAAAAGAAAGAAAGAGAAAGATAATTAACTGAATTTTCAAATGTCAATATATAGAATCTATTCATATGTTAATTTACTTTTTAACTTTAAATTTTTATTTAAAAAAAAAAAAAAATTTTTTTTTTTTGTGTTTTTTTATTATTATATTTTTTATATTTTAGTAAAAAGCATTTATGTGTTTATGTTCATATGCGTTTGCGTTTAAATTTATGTTAAAAAGTATCGAACAATAATGATCGTAAATTGATCGATTCTAATATTTTTTGTTTTTTATTTTAATTTTTTTTGTTTATTTTTTTTTTTTGTTTTTTTTATAATAGAAAAAAATCTTTGGATCTGTAATTTTTTATTGATTATTATTATGTTATAATTTTCTTTTGTAAAAAAATTTATAAAAGAAAAAAAAAAAATATCAGTTTTTTATGAAATGTTTGGTTTTTTCTATTGTATTAAAATAAAAAAAAAATTTTTTTTCTGTATTATATGGTGATCATTATTACTGCTAATAATAATAATAGTAATAACGATAATAATAGACGAAAAAAAAAAAGAAAGAAAAAAGGAAGAACAAGAAAAAGAAGAAAAATAGAAAGGAAGAACAATGGGAAAAGGAATTGTGCCTGACATCAAACCCATTACATAAAACTATATAAGTAATAAAAAAAAAAAAAATTGATTCTTTTGTTTCTGGTGTTCTAGATTTGATCATAAGACGCATGGCAGTCAGGTGTCATATAATGGGGGATCAAATATGTATATAGAAAATAATAAATGAATCAAATCATTTGTTGATGATGATGAAGTTTTAGAAATTATTTTATTGGTCTTTTTTTTTTTCCTTGATTTTTGATTTTTTAACTATTTATTAGTTTTTTATTTTTGTTTTTGTTTTTGTTTTTTTTTTTTTGTTTGTTGAAAGAAACAAATATCGAATTGTAAAATTTGTATTGTATTGAATACAAAAAAAAACAAAAAAAAACAGAGTTATTATTTTTTAAAAAATTGGCATTTAAATCTTTTGTTAAATTATTATCATTTTCAATTTCTTTTGTTGTAATTTTTTAATTCAATCAATTTTTGAATTAAAATAATATATGTTGTATACACTAGACTATAGTTAATAGTGGTTTTCTTTTTCTTTATGAATTAATTTGAAATTTAAATTTTATATTTTTCAATAATTTAATTTTATATTTTATTTTTAAGTATATGAATTTGAAATTTAGTTTAATTTGAAAGGAAATTAAAAAGGAAAAATGTATGATCATTGATCATGCCAAATTATAATGAATTAGTTTAATTAATTTTGAAAGTTTTCATTTGAAATAACCTGCGCAATAAGAAGTAACTACTTACTACTTACTGAACAATAAATTTTAACAGCTGTGGTGGATCTGTGTTCGATTTCGTATTGATAATTTGCAAGCAACAAATTTACAAAGTTAAAGTCTGGTAAATTTTTTGCAAATAAGTCAAAAAGGGGAGAACGATATATTTAGGCACGATGTAAAATGAAGACATGCACAATGTAAAAAGAAAACCTTAAATGAGAAAATCTAGAATTTTATCTTGAAATTAAATATTTCTTTCAAGATAATTTTAAAAAAATCTGGTGGTGTCTGTTTTAATTTTAATTGATATGAAAAAGGTAAGGAAAAGATTATAAAAAAGTGAAGAAAAAAAAAATTTTATTGTTTGGTGATAAATTCAGGATTCAAATAATTGGTTTGTTACAAAATCGGAACTATATGCTTTTCCAGAGTACGTATGTATATGGTTTAGGAAGAATTTTAGAGTTGGTTACAAAATAAGGGTTTCAATAATTTATTTAGCGGGGATTTAGCGGGCGAACTATTTGAAAAGTTTTGTTGTTTAATAATATGTAAGTGTGTATAAAAAATTATTAGAAAGCATTTTTGAATTGGTTACAAAATTAAAGTTCCAATAATTTGTTTAGAGAAAATTTGGGAGCCCTACTATTTTATGTGTTTTGTTGTTAAAATGGTTATGTAAACAAAATTATTTAAGAAAAATTTTCGAGATAGTTACAAATTTAGGATTATATTCTTTTCCCAGAGTATCTAATATGTATATATGATTTAGGAAGAATTTTAAATTTGGTTAGAAAATGAGAGTTTCAATAATTTGTTTAGCTGGCGTTTTATCCCAAATAGATTTTAGTTTTTAAAATTTTGACTTCTAAGATTTTGGCGTTCAATGTTTTAATTTTCAAGATATCGAGTGAGAGCCGTCATAAAGACATAGAAAATACAAGTAGTTTCTTTATTTAGCGCTAAATTGGAAATGTGCCATACTTTCTCTTCAATGTTTTATATTTTTATTAAACATAAAATAGAGAAACTGACATTTGAAGTTTTTACAAGTGTACATTAAGTAAATTTTAGGATTGTCAATATTTGTCAAATTCTAGGATTGTCAATATGAAATAGGGAAAGTGTATGTCATTATATTTATGTTATTCTATATTAATTTTTCATTATAGCATATAAAAATTTATTGTGCTTTTCATCCTGCATTTGTTTATTAACAATAGTATGTGCATTATTTAAGGTTATGAACAATATGTTCTAAAATACAGTTTTGAATATTATGTTGCATTACAATGAATAATAAATAATTAAATAATTGTATATATAAAATTTTAGAAAAGAAAAGAAGGAGATTTATTATTAAAGTTATTTTAATTAACAGATTATTTTAAAGAACAGAAGTAACAGATCTGATACATTATTTACATAATTGTTGATTTTTTCTCTGAGCCAAAATACATGAAAATATACTTTAAGAAGTAGTTTCCTCTAGGAATAGATTGGAATTAGGGAATGATCTATTTTATTGAAAAAATACTATTCCTTTATTAAATATAGATGAATTGAGATTAAGATTAATAATTAATTATTTTTTTACATCTATAACTTGTTATTTACATTTACTCCGATTCACAGTCTGTTTTAATATAATATGAAATTATTTTTCTATCCACATTACATATTGAATCTAACAGTTTAAGTTGTTTTGATTTTTTAATAATATTTTGATTTTCAAAATTTAATTTGTATAATCTTTGTGTTTTAATATTAACATTTTGAAATATAAAGAATATCAATAGTATAGCAGTAGTATACCTTTATTTATTTCGTTTTTTCTTTTTCTTTGTTTAAGGGGTAGATGGGAATCATCGAAAGACGCTAAAAAGGAACGTTACGATCACGATTCATAAATGAATGATAATATGATGAATTATGCTATTTAGGAATAAAAACTACCCACATCTACTAGATATCTGTCAAATTGTTAAAGAGAGCTTACTAAATCAAGGTTTAGTGAAGAGAACGTTAAGGTGAGATTATGACCATCAAAGGTTTAGTGAAGAGAGCGTTGAGGTGAGTTTATGAGCATTTAAGCGTATTAACGCTTTGTAGATTACTGAGAAGATGAGAAGAAAGTTTTATATTTAAACAGGAAAACTAAACATTTAACTGCATGTTTTGCTATACGAAAAATATGGTTGGTCCATATCTTAATTAATTTAGCTCCATACTCAAAGATGTACAGTTTACCAGTATGTTCTAAAACCTCTCCTTGAAATGTTAAGGTAGAGATAGTAGTGTTAATTTTCAGCGAGACAAAGTAGCACTGGGAGTTTCTAGAATTAATATTGATTCTGTTCATTTCCCCCAGTAAGAGATTTAAATTAAATCTTGATTTAGCGATAAAGAAATGGAATTTTTTTTATATTTTAATTGTAGAACTAAATATTAGAATTCCAATGATTTTAGTTATAGCATTAAGTATATTTTGTCATAATATTAATTGTAAAAGTTTAAAAACTTTAAATTATTCAACTGAATACTATATTATGGTCAGAGTGGTTTTACATTTGAATTATAAATAAAAATTAGAATCTCTGTTATATAAGTTAATATAGATTTATTGTCAGCTTCGATTTACACATACAAACCTTTGTACTTTAACTACAAATCTTATTTTTTGTATTTTATATGTTACTTTTTTTTGTCTTAAATAGTTTTAAGATCAATTTTTAAGGAGTTTTATTATTGTTTTAATATTTAATCACTGTTAAATTAGTTAAAATAAAGTTTTATTTTTTTTTTTTTAATTAGATTTTGAAAATGATCTCAGTTCAAGTTTTAAATATGATTAAATTATATATAAACTTGTTGTAAGCCAAAAATTTAAACTTTGGAATTAAGTTTCTCTATTTAATTCTGTGTCATCTAGAATTACTTGTTCCTAAAACCGGATTTTTTAATTTTATAAAAGTTATTAAGATTTTATATATATGGATATAATAGAAAATTTTAAATTAGAAGTTTTGACATTTTAAAGGATGTTAAATATCTAAAAAAAAAAATTTTTAATTTTAAATACAGGTTAATGGCTTTCACATTTTAGCAAGTCTAATTTTTTTAATTGAATAGAAAAACTTATGAATAAAGTTTTAAAATAAAAATTTTTTTTTTTTTTAAAAGAAAAAAACAATTAAGATTAATAGCTTTATTTTTTGAAATATTAAAACCATTTAAAAATTTACATTTATAATTTAAGAAATTCAAAATCTTTTTATAAATTTTGACGTAATTTTTCAATATTTTGCAAATATTTTGCAAATAAACCAATGAAAAAGCAAAAGAAAAAAAAAAAAGAAAAATTTGCATTTTTTCAAATTAATTAATTAAAAAACCTAGGAAAAAAAAAAAATTTATTTAAGATTTTAAAAGATTTGAACTAATAATTCATATATACTTTCAAATTTAAATTATTATTTGTGAAAATGCGTCTATACGTCTATACATCCACCGAATTCTTATTTTATAAAACTATTTTTAAAATAAGAATTCGGTGGATGCTTTTAACGAAAATTTATTTAAACTTTTCAAATACAGAATATTTTAAGCATAATAGGAATTTTTCAAGTGCCTTACAATTTCAACAACTTATATGTGTTTTTTTGAAAAAAAAATTGAACAAACATTTTTTAACCATTCTGTAGCTTAATAGGAATTTTTTTTTTTAATTTATTGATTTTACTAGAAGAAAAGAATTTTCATTAGCATTTTCTTTTTTTTTTTGTTGTTATCAAACGATCTTAAAATAGAAACTATCAAATGTTTAAATTGAAAGTGGAAACAATAACCATAACCTATATTTCAAAAAAAAAAATAAAAAATTAAGGCAATATATAAAATAAAAGATTTGAAAAGGTACACAATTAAAGGTTTCTCTATTTTTAATGAAACCTATTTAAAAAAAAAAATATATAATATTATTTGCTTAAACTTTCGAGTCTTGTTCTCATCGTTCTCTTCTCCTCATCTCGTGGAGATGTCAAAGTTTCTGATATGTCAAAATAAAATTTTATTTAAATTTGGGCCGTTCTTTTATTAGTAAAGGAATTTATACTTATATACTAGGCAAAATACCTAGGAATGACATTAAAAAAAAAAAACTCGAATTAAAATCGATATATAGATTCGTAGGTAGGAGTTCCAGATTGCCAATAGATTATAAAATTTTGTTATATAACGAAACAATTAAGCCTATTTGATTGTATGGCATACAGCTAGGGGGTTGTGCCAAACAAAAAAAACATTCAGAACATCCAAATTTTCTCAAAATAAAATTTTATTAACATGGTTAATGCGCCTTGGTACGTACGAAATTGCACTGAAAATTTGTAGTGAAAGATATGCACTGAAACATAAGACTCGCTTAGAAGGGTAAATAATGTAAAATCTTCACGCTCACTTCACGGAGAGCTAACGTAAAATTAACGGTTAGTCTTTTAGACTAGTTTTAATATTTTAAGATGGGGCTGGTGGATTTAGTGAGTAAAAGTCTCACATAACTGTGTTGTGTACAGTGCCTTTCGATTTTTTGTAGTTATCAAATAAGGTTTTAAACGTAAGAGTTTTTTTGGTTTTAAACCTATACATTAACAATGTACAAATGAAATCTTTTCTATAGAATCTGATTTTGAAATAAATTTGAGAACGGACAGACAAAGTAAAAATATTAATAACCACTTTCCGATTTTCTTTTTTTTTCTTTTGGAATTTTACTAATAAAGAAGAAGATAAGAAACGGATTATCGCGATATTCGCTTTTAGTAACTAAAGAATTTTTTAATATTAAATATTTTTTTAAATAAAAATACATATTTTAATAATCTGTTATATGTATAATTTTTGCATTTTATCAAAAATTATTATAAAAAACGAAACATAATTTTTTTTTAGCATAAATTAGCCGAAATGATATTTTAAAAGACTACTATAAAAAATACAATGTTTGTTTTCAAAATGTTTTGTCAAGCTTTTATCATAAAACAATATTAAAATTTAAAATAAAGAAAAAAACTGAAAAACAAAAGAATTTTTATTTAAATTTTTATATTTTTTTTATTTTTACATATATTTTAATTTAGGACAGTTAATTTTTATGATGCCACAATTTGGTTTAATAACTATATAAATCTTAAATATTTTCTATCATAAATATAAAATTTTTATTTTTTTGTTTGCTTGGCTAGGATTCAAGTAAAAATCATTGGTCGGTACTCAAGCAAATTATAGGAACTAGAAATTTTATAGGAACATTCTTAGGAACCAGGAAATGATATACTTGTAACTCTTAACTAAACTGTTCTAGTGTGAAAGGTTCTTAAAGACTATTTGGTTTTTTATTGTCCATTTTTAGATACGCTTAACCTAACCCTTATTTCTTAGCAGCAAACATTAATTAACTCAACACAACGCTTAAGCAGTTTAAAGTTTTGACACGTGAGCTTATAAAAAGTATTTTAAACAGTACATATGTACTTTGCCCTTTTTTCTTTTTTTTCTCCCTAAATCTGTGTCAGATTCTTACTGACAAAACCCAGCTCCCTCTTTAGCCAATATAATGGGATGAAGCCCCTACCTGTTGACGCAGTATATTGGATAGGGATTAGGGATAGGAGAGGATAGGACAAGGGTGCGGAATCATTTTGTGACGACAGTAAGAGAACAATCAATCCGCCTGTTATTATTACTATTTTGCTTAAAACAGACTAGACGAAAAAGTCAAAGGGAAAATATTCTCAATTTATTTTGTCATTTTTTTTTTAAACATATCCTCAAATTGATAAAAAAGAAAACAAAAATAAAATGAAATTAACACAAAGATAATAAAAAAAAAAAAATAAAATAAACAATAATCACAATTTTGTTAGTTATTGCTTTGATGACAATCTGAATTGTTTTTATTTGAATTTTTATAGTTCAAAAAAACAAAATGAAAATGGCCTACGGACTTCAGTTGAATGTCTCATGATAATAAAAATCAAAATAAAACAATAATAATAACTTAAAGAAAGACCCAGGATAGAGAAGACAACACATAACAAAATGATAATAATGAATATTAATAAAGAAAAATACAATATCATGTCATCTCATCGATAGAGAATGTCCAAATTAGGTTATATGGTGCGGTGTGGTGTTCAATAATCTACCATAATATATTTTGTTCTGCCGTTGTTATATTGTCACCGACAGTATATAATAGTTATATAATTAAAAAGATTAAGTTTTGTTGTTTTTTTTTTGTTTTCTTAACTATATTTGGGATTTTAGTTTAATTTATTTTGTAATTTAATTTTATCTTTAGAACTGGCAGTCTATAGTTTTTTTCATTTCATTTACCACTCACTTTAAACAATACTTTTATTTATTATGTAAAGTGAACTTAAAACACATCTAAGGTATATCTGTCTAAAATAATGGTTACAAAAAAGAGAAAACTGATAATACAACCAACCTTTCGGCCTGAAGAACTTAAGGTGACTCGATGTCCAGTAGACTTCTAATAGAAAAGTAATAGACTTTGTCTCTTATAGTACGAAGATTTTTTCTTTTTAATTATATAACTTTCTTAAACGCAATAGCTGAACTATTTGGATAAAGCCCACTTATCGAATTTAGTAAACAAAAACAAATGGTTCTACTATGTTTTATATATATTTATAAAAGTTAAATGACATGATTACAGTTATGTACTTTGTTATCGTAATGATTTTCGTAATGAAGTAGTGGTAGTTAGCAATCTTTGAGAATCGGTAAAAAATGGTCCGAACTCTGTAGTAAAATAATAGTAATATTAATAAGTAATATTAATACCAATAATAATAGCTGTCAATGACAGTGGGGGTTGCCTTCAATAATTACCTAATGCAGTAAGATGTTATATACTACTGCATAGCAATATAGTAATAATAATACATACATTGTTTCCGTACAGTCCCACTCTCAATTCAATGTTTCTGCATCCTATTTCCTATCCTTTTATATCGCTATTCCTCAGCTAATATATTGCATCAGCAGGTAAAGACTAAAGGGAAAGGTGGGTTTAGTCAGTAAGAATCTGACACTACTAAGGGAAAATTCTTGACGTGTTTGGAAGATTCCCACCTCCTTTAGAAAAAAAAAATATTAAAATCCCTTAAAAATATGTGCTGACCACTCTAATTAGAACAACGGTAATAATTAATTTTGTGATGTGAGATTTTCAATTTTTATTTCATATTGATTTTATGAAATGTTTATATTGATCTTATTCTTGAAGAAGGCATTTTTATTGACATTATAGACAAAACTCATTGAATCTTTATTACGTATTGCCGCCGTAATCAGCGCCATCAACAATTGTTGCATTATGGATCAGAATTAAAGAAATTAAAACAAAAAAATAAAAATAAAAAGTAAAATAGAATTTAAAATTAAATAGCCAGAAGCCAGAAACTATTTTTGATATTGAAGTAGTCACTAATACTTCATTTTTATTATCTTTTTTTTTTATTTTTGTAGATTTTTAATCCACAGCATGAATCCTGAACAAAAACAAATATTCTACATTAAAACCACTGGAGATTTGTACGTTTTATGGAAAAAAATATTTTATGAGATGCGCTCAACATGATTTTTGTGTTTATTTTTTTTTTTGTTTTAAAAATTCATGCGTTTTTAAAGCTCGTACATTTTTTTTGCTGTTGTGTTTAAGAAATTTATTAAATCGTGTCAAAGAATTGACATTTAAAATTTCAGAGTTTTGCTTATTTTAAAAGATAATGAGTTAAACTGAATTATTGGTCAAAATTAAGGAGACCAACTGTTTGAATCTTAAACTTTATGTTTTCATATAAAATTTAACAGATTAGTTGAGTTGTTCTAATTTCAATTAACGCGTCTATTAATTCTTTTTTTTTTATAAAAGCTATTTGAAAAGGAAGTTTAAAAAACTAAATGCCTAAAACGACGAAAGAATTTTACAAAATATGACAGGAGGCATATGACAGTTGCAGTAAAAGAATAGGAAAAATAACCATCAATAGTAAACAATTGACAACAACATAAAAACAAGGCAGAATGTAAACCAACGGTTTTTAAAAGCGCACATTTCCAAAAAGCAATACAAACTGTTTAGAATTATGACTTGCACAAAAATTTGAAAATTTCATATAATAAGAAAAAACGTGAAAATAGGACTTTTCTGGAATTTTGAGAGGCTGTAAGTCCGCAACCCTACATAACTAAGAAAACCGTTAACACACGTAGAAATATATTATTGAACCTTTAATTTTCATGTCTTGCCGAAAAAAAATTTTTACGGGTAAATATAGCAAATTTTCAACTTTTTAGGCGTAATAACTCTTAAAGATGGGGTACGACCAAAAAATTTTCTGAAGAAACTTACACTAATTCTAAAAGTTCTTTCTTGTCTTAAAATTTCAGGTTCCTACCTCAAAGCGTGCCGCAGTTATGAAAAAAGAAATATCATGCAAAATTTGGTTTTAACATAACAGTAAATTTAAATAGTAAATTACAAAACATTGCATATTTTTGATATTGTTTTATAGAGATAAGAAAATTTCCGGTCTTGTGGTGTTTTTATACATTTGAAAATAGAGCTTTTTCGCAATTTTTGGGGGCTGTAACTTGGGAACCCTATACAATTAAAAAAATCATTAACACACATAAAAATATATTACTGGAACTTTAAATTTTTTGTCTTGCCGAAGACAAATGTTTACAGGTGCCTAAGTTAAGGTGTTTAAAAGTTGCAAAATTTGATTTTCACATAACGGTAAATTTAAATACTAAATTTAAAAAAATTGTATAATTTTGATACTATTTTACAAATTTAAAAAATATATCTGTCGAATGACGCTTTCTGATTGAAAAAATGTTAAGCGGAATATGAAATATACGCGTTTAAAAATAGGGCTTTTTCAAAGTTTGAGGGGCTGTAATCTCCTGATGGATGGGGCTACATGAAAAAGTTGTTCCACAAAAGTTCCACACGTTGTTCCACAAGTTTTTTTATGAGACCTACCCATTGTTAAAATTTTTTTTCTCTATCTTTAACGGTGTGGAAGTTTTGTAAACAGACGGACAGACGGTAGGACAGAGTGAAACTAATAGTCACATTTTTTCAAATTTTTTTTAAAATGTGCTAATAATACAAACACTATTGTTCATCAAAAATAAATGCATATGGTAACTTTATGTAATTAGATGAATAAATTATAGAGAATGTGGAAAATATAAGATGAAATAGATGGGAATTTGTAGAAGACTTTGAAGTGATTGGTGTTTTTTTTTTTGGCCTTTTTTTTAAAAAAAAAAAAACAGAAAACAATGACCAATAGGTATTTTAAAAGATTTTGTGCTCTAGAATTAATTAAATTGCTTGCTGTTTTAAATAAGATAAATAAATTAAAAGAAAAAAAAGTTTTGACAAGAAATACAAATATTATTACAGGTTATTTCAGTCATAGTTTTTTGTTATTTTGTTTTTGTAAAATTTTAAATTAGTAATTTTACGAATCACGAAATAAAAATAATTGATTAAAGCGTAAAATGTTAAAGATACATATATATAAAGTTATAGCATATGCGGATAATTTGTTTAAGTGATATCTTTATTCTTTGTTTTTATTGCGTCTTTGTCTCGTAAAGTATTCTTAAGATAGTTTTTTTTTTTTTTTTTTTTAATTTTATTGAAGAGTTTTTGTGATGATGGTGAAAGTTAATGTATATATGGTTGTAGTTTTTTCAAAATTTAAATCTGCAAAAACAAAATTAGTTAATTAATTTTAATTTTCTTTTTAATGCTTTTATTTAACTCGTTTTGTCCTTGCATTAATGGAATTTTGTAAATCAAATTTAACTCACTCCCCATCGTTCTAATGAGTAGAAATCTTTCGGTTTAGCATAAGTCCGATAATAATGCATGATTATAATAAAATTTTACCAAAAAACATAATATAAATAATTTTTTAAGAAAAGCAATATACATGTCATGTTATAAAGTTTGAAAAATATACAAAAAAAAAATATGTATATATATTTCATAAAAAGTTCATTAAAAATGAGAAAGAGGGACACATTCAACTGTAGGATACCCACACAAACATAATATAAGTTATTTCCATAATATTAAATCATGTTTTAGAAAATTTAAGATATATCTAACATAATTTAGTATACTGACATATTATATCTATTAATTTAAATTTTAGAGTGGTATGACAGTTACTTGATTTCGTTGTGTTTTAACCAACCAAATTTTATCAAAGTTGGTTTCATAAAACTAGAACATCTTTTACAAAATTGTGTCAAATAGCTTGAAAAAGTACTAGTTAAAAACGCTTGAAAAAGTACTAACATATTAGCATATAAATTTTGCATCTACTCGAATCTATTGCGTTACCAAATTTTTCAAAAGTGCGGTTGTATAGCATAAAACTTAACTTCTTTTAACAAAATTTTAAGTAATCGGTTTATAGAGGACTATGGTCATATAAAAAAATAAATATCACAGCTATTCGAATCTGTTGCCCTAGGACATAGGCCAACCAAATTTTTTTGGGGAAGTTGTTGATATAATACTTAACTTCTTTTATGAAAGTTTCAGATATATAGCTTAATTAGACACTAATACGGACGGAGGGAGTCATTCATCTAAATCGACTCACAATTCAATCCTTAGCATGAAAGTTTTAAGTTTTAAAGTTTTTCATATCCATCTCATCTAATTTAAGGTGTCACAAACATAATGGAAAATTTTTTATACCCTTGAATTATGTTGGTATACGATTATAGATAGGATGCGCAATATCGAAATTTATATGTTCTCTTTCTCATACAATTTATGACCGGATGCAGTAATGTGTTTTAAATGGTATTGGGCATAATGCTTTTACATTTTATAAATTAAAATTAATTTTATAATACTAAATATGATGCATTTTCATCTACAATATAATGAAAACGAAAATAATTTTATATTTTTGAGTATACAATTAATAAGTCATTAACTTTTAAAAATATTTAATTGTATTTAATTGTATATTTCTGACTATATAGCAAGTTTCTAAATTATTTGGGATCTAAATTGTTTTTTTTTTATATAAGAAATTTTATTATTATTCGTTAATATGTATTATATAATATATTTTCTTAACTATAATGGTGATTAATCTAATATCTATAAAATTTCCTTAACCTTTTATAAACCTCCACCTTAACTTTAACCTTTTATATATAGAACTTTTGATTATATTGTTTCTTCAATAATATTCAATACGTTGGAAAATAAAATGTAATTTTTATTGATTGAATTGTATCTATCAGATTTGTCTATCATCTGCATATTCTAAAATATATTTTTTAATTCCAAAGCGTGGTGTTGTCTCTTGTTGCCACCGGGACATTATAAGACTCCTAGAGTGCAGTTGATCATCAATTTATTCTTGCTACGTAAATTAAAACTGCCCCATTTTTATGTTACCATATTGACCACCATATTTCTAATATTGTGTACAATTGTGCATGTATACCTTTAATTATAAAATTTTTAAAATAATTTGCTCTATAATACACTTATTTTTACATACATATATAGAATAGATTAGAAGCTCTCTTTAAAGCACACTTAAATTTTAGATTTATACCATTATTAATCGGCTTATTGTCAAAAAATATCTGAACAAATTAAGATAAGATGATAAATGCTTGTTCACAATGAGAAATGACGATAAGAAACGTATAAATATGGCTTAAAATTTGGGAAGCATCAGAAGTTAATGTTATTAGAGAAAACAAAAAAAAAAAAACTGTTTTACATATTTTTTTTTATCTAATGGAGTTTTTTTTTTTTTGATGATGAAAAATATTGTATTATGTATATTTTTTTAACATTAAAAACGATAATATAATAATAGTTGTAGTTCTTTCTTTTTTTCCATTTTTAAAGTGCAATATTAAAAACTTCATATAAAGTTTTTTTTTTCGTTTTCTGCATTTATTATATAAACTCCATTTTGCTGTAAAAATTATTATTGCAATTATCTACTGCATTGCTCTCATCCGAACAACAATTTTAAATAACGGACTCCTATTTTACAAAGGACTTATATATTCGCGTAAACTCAAAAGGTTAAGTTAAGTATTCTTATTTGTATTTGGTACATCAGTTACTTTTAAAATTTGTCTTCTTTGTATTATTGTATTAAATCTATAATTTGTCTATATTTTGTTATGAAAATAATATTCTAAAATTGCGATTATTTTC
Organism: Poecilobothrus nobilitatus; assembly: GCA_947095535.1. Lineage (NCBI taxonomy): Eukaryota > Metazoa > Arthropoda > Insecta > Diptera > Dolichopodidae > Poecilobothrus > Poecilobothrus nobilitatus. The sequence goes on along the minus strand of OX352773.1, from coordinate 236,077,551 downwards.
ATATATATACAAATTTCATATTTTTGTTCATATGTATAAGAATTAAATGATTTAGCTTCTATTTTTGCATTTCATTTTTAACAAATTTGCAAAGTGTTAAAGTTTTTGTATATCCTAGTGTTTTTAATTGGAATAGAATATACAAATTCATTGCAAAATAACTTTACTTATTTTAAAAAATTTTACATCACTTAATATTTAAGTTGTTTTAGAATGTATGGGGTATCGGTAATTTAGAAAAAAAAAAAAAAAAAACTTATTTTCACATAAATTTATTATTTTACTTAAACAGACAGAAACAGTTGAACGGATTAAATTAAAACTATAAATAGCATTTTATCAAATATTTTGGAAAATATGCTAAAAATATACCAGTATGTGTAAAACAAGGTAAGTATGGAATGTCATAAGTTTTTAAAAGTATGTGCACCCTCCAAAAAGACAATTAAAAATGTTTTAATATTGTGACTCTACGTTTGCACCAAAATTTTTATTGTAAGAAAGAATTTTTCAAGAAACAAAAAGAAGTAAAAAATCAAAAGATACTTTCTTCAATTTAAAGGAAGCCCTAAATAATTAAGAAAAACCGTTAAATATAATATTGTAGTTTTCATTTAGATATCTTATAAATTTGCACAAGTGTCTAAAAATAGTAAATTTTATATGTTTCACTTCTAATATCTCTTAAAGAGTGGAATATACAAAAATTTTTTCTGATGTAATTTATACTACTTCTCAAAGATCTTCCGTCTCCTCTTAAATTTTCAAAGTTTTGATCAAAAAACCAAAAATTTTACAAAATAATTTTAATATTTTTACTAAATTTAAATAACGGTAAATTTTAATACCAAAAAAATAGGGTTTTTAAGGGTCTGTAGCTTCCTTTTTAGGGGTTCCGTAATATATGTAAATGGTAGAATCCATAATAGTTGACTACATAAAAAAGTTCTTCTTCCACAACAATCATTTTTTATATAAGATCACAATCTTGTGATTAAAATTAAATTTTAAATGGTGTAAAAGTATTGTAAACAGACGAACAAACAGACGGACAAAATGAAATTATTAATAAAAGGAATTTTTTCTAAATTTAATGCTAAAAATGTGCTAAAAATGGATAATATTTTTAGAACTCTTTAAAAACTTTTATAAGATTAAAATCAAGGAATTACAATTAGATTTTATTATTATTATAATTTTATTTTATTTTTTTTTTCCTTTGTATACAAATTGTAGAAAGGTGATTTTAATAATCGTGATTTGCTCATTGATTGGTGACTGATTAATTTTTTTAAGCATCATTTATTTTAAAAATGGACACAATGTTTTTTTTTTTTTGTAATATTTTTATTTGACAGTAATTTTTTAGTAGTTTTTTGTTTTTGTTTTTGTTTTTTTTTTTTTTTTTCTAGTGGATATTTGGTGGTTGATTAAGCTGACACAACGAAATGCTTGTTAAAATTAAATGACGCGACATCAATCATTAAATAAAAACTTTAAAAGTAACAAAAGGTAACAACAACAACAACAAGAACACGAAAAATAATGATGATTATCTATATACATATATGTATGTATGTATATATGTATATACAATAATATTGAGAAGTACCCAAAAATAACAATTTTTGTTAGATAAAGATGAAGAAAATAAAGAATAGAATAACTTTTTTTTTTTTTTTTTTTGATGTATAGTTTTGATATTTCTGAGAATTAAGCTTAAGTTTATTTTTTTTTTTGTGTTACCCCTTTCGAGTTTCGATAATAACAATCATAATTTTGAAGAGGATTTTTATACTAAATAACTATAATAATGAATGGGACATGATTTCAGGTGGATTACATATAATTATTTTTTTTTTTTGTTTTTGGTTTGATTTTTTGCTGATTGGAACACTTGGTATAATAATTAATAATTTGTCTAAAATTATATATTGGTGTAAAGGAAGAGGGGATATTGGTGTAGAAGATAAGAGGGGATAATATACAAAGGAATCCATACATATCTGCAATCATTCTATCACAATCAAATATCAAGATGGAGTAAATACAATTGATAGAATATCTATTAGCCTGTCTATTAGAATATCTAAAAAAAAAGATTGTAATTTTCTTAGCAATATTTTGTTGCTAATTAAATTTTTTTTTTTTTTTTTTTTTTTTGTTCGGTAGACTTTTGTGAAAAATTATAAAATTTTTCAATAATAGTTACCTTAATTACAAAAAAAGAAAAGAAAAAATGGAAAAATAAAAATTGATAATAATAGAAATTGAGAATAATAAATGAAATAAAATTAAAAAAAAAAAAAAAAATTCTTAGAAATTTTATTAATTTAAGATTTTAATAGAATATTCTTAAATTAAGATATAAAAAGAAAAAAGGAGGCTTTATTATGTTATAGAAATGATGATTATTTTTGTTCGAAGTTAATAAAACGAAAAAAATTTTTTTTTATTTTTGATTAAAAGAATCAAAAGGTCATCAATGATTGAAGCTTATCATAAATGAAATATCTGTTTTTTTTTTTTTTTTTTTTTTTTTTTTTTTTATAAAAAAATTTAATGGATTTAAGACATAGATTGAAAGATGATTTTTATATTAAAAGTATTAGTCATTAAAATTAAATAAAAAAAAAAAATATTTAAGGGTAGTTGTCCAATATTAATCGTGATTATAAAATTAATGATAAATTGGGTGAGGTCTGTTCAATTAAATTATTTTATAATCTTTTTGTTTTTTTTTTTTTTAGTCTTTACTTATTTTCATTGTAAATTTAACTATTAATAAATTTTTAAATTTAATTATTACTCAGTTCAAAGTTTAGTTTCTATTATCGGGGATGTTAATTTAAAATTTTGTATTAGAACCACTTTTGTTTTTTTAAAATATATGAGGACTATCTACATATATGTATATGTTATATTTAGGAAATATATAATAACGGTCGAAAAATCATTAACGGTATTTCAATACAAAATAACCGGTATTTAAAGAAATTATTTAAATTACATCTTCTTGGTTTTGATAAAATTATTTATATTAATTATTAATTGCATTCATTGATAGATCCTCTCTAAGGAATTTTGGTCATACAATTTGCATCGGAATTTATTTATCATCAAAAGAAAAAAATTCTTTTAGAATTAACACTGGTTTGGTAAGACATAAGAAAAATTGAAATTTTGGTTTATATTTCTTTTAACGAATTTGATTTTATTATCATCTTCAAGAGCAATGAGCATTATGCAGACACGATTCGACAACTTCGATTTTTTAACAAGGTTGCGTTCTATAAATGCATTGATGACTTATCAATCTAATTCAATTGTGTTTATCAATCATAAATTCGATTGTGTTTCAGTTTTGTGGAATCAAAATAGTAAACTATTTTTGTAGTTCAAATACCGAAATATTCGGATTGATTCTTCCGATACAAGTATTTAATTTGTATATAGGATAAAATTAACCGGTATCCCGGAATTGAAAATTGAAATTCGCTATATAGTTATAATTAAATTATATATTATGTTTCATTTCTAACATTTGCATTTTGAATCCATAATACCAAGATTAATAAATCCAGTTAATAAACACTGATATGCTATCAATCACGTTACAAATAATTTGGCCGGAATCGAATTTAAATGTTTCAAAAGATTGATTGCTTATTTCAGTAAGCCATTGGTTGCATTAAGTTGAAATTTTTTAACTTCTTCCGTCATGATCAAAGATTTGTGAAGAAAGAGATTTTTACGGTTAAAAAAAAAAAAAAACTTTGTGAAATGTTGGCTCTAAACGATAAACGATAAACAAGAACGATAAATAAGAGAAGAATTTACAATTTTTAAATGTAATATTTCATAAACTTTTTGTATATTTTACAATTTATCTACACATATGTACGTTTTATTATACAAAATTTTCATTCATTAAAGTATACTCAAAGTACACTTCAATTAAAGTATTATTCTCATAATAATTTTTTTTTAAATTAACTTCAATTAAAATATAAAATGATTACTGCTACTGTAGACAGAATTAATATGAGGAATAAAAATAAAAAAAAAAACAAATAAAACGTATGTCTTTTAGAAAATAAAAATATTTTATCTTTATTCTTGTTAATTTTGCAACAAGCCAAGTAATTAAGGAACCAAAATTTCATAAAAAAGTAAGTATTAAAAACAACGAGGAAGAATACAGTTGACTTTGTCAACTCTTAGATACCCGTACGAACCGTTAGTATGTTCACAGCCTGTCACTCTGCTTACAATATTATTTTTTTAATATTTTAGTATTTTAAAATAATTTGGGTGAATTTTATAATTTCTAGAACTATGGGTTGTACATATATTCAAACTATATGTTTATATGTACATTCTTCAAAAGCAAATTCTAACCTTTCACATAACGATTATCAATCCAAAACTTTTTCAAATATTCTATAGTACCATTTAATACTAAGCGGTAAATGTATATTAAATTTACTTAGTACAAAATAGTAAATATAATTTTAAATATTATATTATATTATATTTAAATATTCCATTGACAGAATAATTTCTTATAAGTACAATAAAATACATATATGTATGTAAATACGGCGCTATATAATATACATCTATACTCTTATCATTCATTCCCTAGTGAAATATACGATATGTAAATAAACATGATATTATATAAGTATGTATGTATATTAATATCATATAAATAAAAATTCTTCAAGCAACCGTTATGTTGTTTATTTATTTGCATTTTTATGTACTACGCATTATATCCTCAACAATTTCAAATTATCGAGTAAAACAAATGCAAAAAATTTGTTGAAGAAATTTGTTAGAAAATTTGAAAAAATCAAGTAACACTTTCGTCAATTATAAAGTAACCCTACATTATTAAAAAAAGTTGTTAACAGAAATAAGAATATAATGTTGAAGCTTTAATTTTTATGTATTACTTTAAAAAAATTTTAACAGGTGTTCAAGTTACAGGTGTTTAAAAATAGGAAATTTTCAGTTTTTGACCCCTTACAGCTCCTAAACGGGGGGTGATACAAAAAAGTTTCTGAAATGACTCATACTTATTTTCAAAGATCTAACATCTGTCAAAATTTCAAGTTTCCAACTTAAACCGTTTAGAAGATAGAAGGGTTGAAGGATTTTGCAAAATTTGAGTTTCACATAACGGTAAATTAAGACACCGTATGCCACAAATATATATTTATTGTATATATACTTTTAAAGCTAATAAAAATAGTAATCGTTTGGCGTTTTCAAAATGAAGATATACCTTATACAACTTGTGCTATAACAATTTAAATATAGAGCTTTTTTGAACCTTTGGGGAGCTGTAGCTCCGTAACGGGTGGGGCTACAAAAAAAAGTTATTAAAAATAAAATTAATATTTTTGTGAGATCTATCAGTAGTTAAAATTAGCTCTATTGCAAAAAAAATGTCGGGATCTGAAAGTTAGGTGTTCGAGAGCTACCCTAAGGCTTGGTCCAAACTCAACCAAAAAAAATAGGGAACCTACAAATTACTCCCAGAATATTTTGTGTAAACTTCAAGATTCTAGCTTTCTTAGTTTTTGAGTTAGCGTGCTGACGGACGGACGGACGGACGGACATGGCTCAAAAGTCTTAGAATTTTTTTCTGATCCGATCCATACCTTTGAAGGTATATCTAGCTCGCTTATTTCGAGGTGTTACAAACGGAGGAGTAATTTTATTATACCCCATCCTATCGTACGGGTATAAAAAACAAACTGACATTGTCTGCGCTTGACTTAACACCATCTAATGGTTAATAAATTTAACTATAACAATTAGTCTGGAACATTACCAATCGGATGCTTTATTTAATGGTTTTTTGTTGTTTTTTGTAGCTAAATATTTCTAGTTTTCGAGAAAATTTTTAAAAAATCATACAAGCATATAAAAAAAAATCACACCAAAGCTATTTAAAAAACCTAAAAAGAAATAATAATATTCAAGAATTTTAAAATAGAATAGATTAGTTATTTTGCAAAACTGAAGGGTATTTTATTAATTACGTAAAAATGTGTGAACAATTTCTATGAATTCTTTAACTTTTAAATGAGGATCACTTTTGGATCCAATTAATAAACGTGGGAATCAGAAAGCTATTAAAAATTTTCATTTATAGGCCGACAAATTTATAATCTAAGAACATTGACAATACGTCTATATATAAAGATGCTATACATTATATTGAAAATTGACTAACTGACGTAAACCGGAGTTGTCCAATGTGGGATGATAGGAACTAGGGTTATTAAACGAACCTAGTTTTTATAAATTTAAAATTTCTTTATTTAATTTTAGTTCAACATGACATTAATTCTGTAATAAAAGATTTTCTTATTTTGTTTTTTTAATGCAGGACGTTTGCATGGTCGTGATTTAGTTAAAAAAAATGTTTTATATTTTTAAGGAATATAAAAATTTCCACGGCACCAGTAGGTCTGTATTATTAGATACTTTGGTATATATTGGTGTTAATTCATTATAATTCGTATAATTCATTTTGCCGCCGTTAGATGGCAAACCCGCCACTAAAGGCTTACATATTTGGAACTGTGATGTTATAGAGTACCGTTATGTGATGACGTCATCTTAAAAGCTTGAGGTACTTATACGAAATTATACTACAATATTATTTTCTTTGAAAATTTTAACCTTTTACATAAAATGATACAGATTCACTAAATCTACCATTTTTTTTAACAAGAAAGCATACTATCTTAGTATATAGGCGCATTTTGTTGATGATATACTTAAGATAACTGTTAGGTAATCTTACAGAATACCGACGATTTTGATATCTCTATACAGTATATGCTTTTATAAATTTTTTATTCAAATTTTAACTAAAACTTATTCAGAAATTAAGAAAAATTGACAAAAAAACATTAGTAATATGGTAAGATCTTTCTTTAATAAAACTAACTCCAAAAAATTTTATAACATCTTCCGCTAGAATATGATGTGGTATTATAGTTGTACATATTGTTGATTAGGAAATGACTTAACAGAGTTTTTAAACGCAGAGGTTTTAAACGGAGGTTTTAAACCACCATCACCAACCAACGTTTAAGTCGGTGACTAAAGTACTATTTCATTGTTCAGATTAATTCTGATTTTTGGTGGTATAAAATTAGAATGTAAAACGTAATTTTTAAATTTCATTTACCCATAATTTATGTACAAATATCATTAACTAGCAGTAATTATTTTAAGCGTTTCTATAATTTTTTTTTTTTTATTTTTATTTTAATATTTAAGTTTTGTTTTCTTAAAGTTTTTTTTTTTAATATTTGTTTTTGCAAAGTAATGCTTCCTCACTATTTTAGGTAATTTTAATTATAGTCAAGGTTACGATTTCTATCTTTAATGATTCGCAAAATTCTCTTAAAAAAACAAAAAAAAATAAAAATAAACTAAGTATTTTATTTACAAAATTTTTCGTTAAATTTAAAATTTAAGAACGTTTTAAAAAAACTGCTTTAAGAATAAGTATAAAATTATTTTTAAGTACAATTTGTAGCTTAACAGCAATATACGACTTTGGGATCAGTCAATCGCTTAAAACATTTGAGATTTCTTTTTTATTTATCTATTTTGTGTTTATTTTTTTTTTTGTGTTTTGTATATTTTTGAGTAATCGAAAAATAATATGGAAGTATCAAGCATCATGGTTGATTGATTAATTTTTGATGCTAGTTTTAAAAAAGAAAATCAATCGTTAGAAAAAGTTAAACAAAAAAAAAAAAAAAAACGCGCAAATTTTTTTTTTTGTGTTGTATTTAACACGTTTTTTTTTTTTTTGGTTTATTTTATAGTGTTGTCGGCGAGACAACAAAAGTAAAGTTCAAGTGAGTGCATACAGCGTATAAATATGAGTATACAAGCCACAAGATAACATTGAGGTTAAATGTATGTATGTGTTCCTATTGTCAAACGGAAATGAGGAATTATTGTGCGACTAACAAAATTTTTAGAAAAAATTATTGAAAAAAAAAACTATTTTTAGGTCATCCCCCTGCCCTTTATAAATTATTTTCTAGTATGAATATATTGTATACATATATATGTTTGAACGTTTGTTTATAATTTTTTCGCCAAAAATTGTTGTTTTTCAGGTGTATAATAAATAATATATCTAATTATTATTAAATATGAATAGTTGTTCATTATATTTATTGTTATAAAGTTAAAAATGATGATAGGGGGTTATCATCATTTATCAATCACTTTTTTTAAGTAAAAATTTGAAAGAACATATATTTTAAAAATTATCTAATTTTTAACTTTTAACCTCAAAGTTTTTGACTTAAAAGAAATCGTTAGTCTGAGTCATAATAATCATAAATTTGGAAAATTCTGTACCTATACCTATGATTATGACATAATGAATTAATTTATTTTAAAGTTTTTAGAATTACGAAGTTGTTCTTTTCAATTGCACAAATAATTTGAAAATTTCTATTTAATCGCATTTTAATTTTGTAGTGTTATATAAATGAAATTGTTATAAATATATGTAGAAGAGCTGATATAGATCACTTTAGGTTTAGAAGAGCTAAGTTTTTAGGAAGCTCATCATATGGAATGCAGAGTAGAAACTTTAGACGCTCTAGTAGAACGTAGATTTTTCTTGGAAAATAATTAATTCATTAATTTAATTTTTTTGCACATCTCAGTCCGCTTTTAATTAATTATAGTATTTATTGATTATTAAATAGATTAACTGAAGAGTTTTATTAGGATGATTTCATTGACAATGTTACACAATAATGGTATTATTTTAATCCAGGAATCTTCTAAGCAGCTATAGATAAAAATAATTAGTGAAATGAAAAAGACGATTCAAAACGACTACCGTATAGGTGCATCATCTCGTTTCTGAACGGAGGATATAGTTGAATCCTTTAAAAATGTAATGCGATTTTACTTACAACTAACTAAAATTATGCCGTAGCCCTTTTTAAAAATAATAATAATGTTACAAGAATTAAAAATAATGCATATTTAACAAATGTGATATAAAAATGTCAATAAAATTGAAAGAAAATATATATTTATAAAACGGCTGTAAAACTTATAATAACCAACAATATAAACAGAGAACTTATAATAGTCATCACTATAATGTAACCAGATGTCCCATTCAAAGAATAACGATAGTATAGAAACCATGGATAAAATTATAAGAAAACAAACAGCTAATAAAATTCTATATAGACCAGTTTTAAAAATCCTAGTGTCAGCTAAAAGAAGAGTATAATTTTTATAATCAACTTAGTTAAACATCATTTACAAGAAAATTAGCAACAGCAACTTGTAATAAAAAAAAAAAGAAATACGGCAATCCAGAAAATCTTATCTTAACATTTCAGAACGACGAGAGCCGCCTTTAAATCAGACTAGAAAAAAGAAGTATGATTTTTAACTTAAAATGCTTCAAAAAATCTCTATCACACCTATCACATCTATCGCCTATCATTTTTAAAATCATTTTGTTACTAAATGTTACAGGAAAAAATAAATACACATTATATCCATTGTTTATTTTAAATTTAAAAATTAAAAGAAAAAAAATTAAGAAAATGTGTAATCGTGACAATTATTGAAATCGAAAATTTATTTAACCGGATATAAAAATTTAAAATATTTTAAAAATATCAATTAATTTTATTTAACTATAATAAAAGCTAATCTCTAATAAAACAACAATCAATAATATATTAGGTATATGAAAACTCTAAAATCTGAAATTTATAAATACAAATCTAAAATAAAACCTTTCCTTTTCATTTTGATGACATGGACCATGACATTTAAGCTGTTAAACAGATGTCTTCTGTCTGATCATTAAATGTTTTTTAATGTTTAATGCTTTTTTTTTGTTTTGTTTTTTCTAATTTTCAAGGGTACACAAAAAAAAAAAAAAAATGTTGCGCTCAAAAGAAAATAATGAAAATCAAATGATGAAAAAAAATCTTCCCACAAGTATCCAAGAACCAAACAATTATGAACCCAACAATCAACAAAATAAACAAACAACAAAAAACAATGAATCCAATGTAGGCCGAACAAAAAAAATGAAAACGAAATTCCCATAAAAAAAAAAAAAAAAAACTCAGACTCATATATTTAAGGGTCCAATTTGAATTTTTGTTTTCTTTATGATCATACACTTTGATCCTGGCCTGATGTTAAAAAAGATTTTTGGGATCATATCAAAAGAACATAATATGTAAAGAAAAGTATAGTTATCATAAAGTGTTCATCATTTGTTTTTAATGTTTTTTTTTGTTTTGTATTTTTTTTTTTTAAAAAATTATGCAACGAATGAAAAAAAAATTATGAGATTTTTTTTTAGTATTGAATTGAATTGATGACAGTTGCTTACCGATGCTTGAAAAAACAATCATATAAAGACTTTTAAAGCATAGGCGCAAAATAAAAAAAAAATAAAATTTAATCAGAATTAAATTGATGAAACACCTTTCAAATTAAGTGTTACACAAGAATGCATTTTAAAGAGTTAATAGGTATTCATTCATATGGCCAGTAAATGGACGGCATTTTCATTGCAATCAAAAATTAAACAATCTGGTGTAATGGGTATGTTTGGTAATGGTAGGCATATATGGTTAAATTAATGTAATAATTTTTTTTTTTTTTTTTCAGAAAAAAGGGAATTAACAAATGATTTACTTAAAATTTGTATAGAGAGGAACATCAATGATTTAAAAAAGATTAATAGTGAATATTAAAAGTGGACAATTTTGGTCACATCTAATTTTTAACAAATTGTAAAATAGTTGTTGATTAAAAAACTAAGAAAAATATTATTCTGATACTGACTACTACGATCCATGTGATCCAGTGATCCAGTCTTATGTAGGATCATATTAGAAAAAAAATCCTACGATCCATGTGATCAAGTCTTATGTAGGATCATAGGATTTTTTTTCTAATATTTATTGTCAATTCTCTTAAATTTATTGTATCATGGTGGAAGGTAATTTGTAATAACAAGGTATTAAATAATTTTTGAAAACAAAGTATCTATAGAATAATGAGCATATTGAAATATATTTTCTTTAAAGTTTTTAAAGTTTGTCTTTGTAGAAAATCAGGCTCACAGTACAGCCAAAGAGAGATTTCGGATCAAAATGTCGTAAGTAAAAAGGTTGAAAGTAAAAACGTTGCTGGATAACATGTCGCGATAATTAATTTAGGTTTAATTAGAAATATTTTGGAAAAGAGAACACCCTGATTAGGAATCCAACTCTAGAGTCTCGCGAAATTTTTTCAATGTAAAATTTTTGCCGCGACATTATCTTTTTTGACATTTTTGCCGCTACATTTTAGATTGTTACCATACAAGAGATATTGTGTAGAGTAATAGGATAATAAGGGAGAGTTGGAAACTAAGTTGACGCGGACATGTAAAGTTTCTGTTTGAAAAATTTCAAATTATATAATGAACCATATGTATCGCAGAATATATTGGATGAAAAGATTTTCCATAACCATAATCCTTTAAATCTTTGGTGAATTTAAATCGCTTATAGGAATTTCTACGGTATAAAAATGAGCACTTTAAGATTCCGTAGGGTTACGTTGGAGTTGTTTAAAACAGTTTTAAATATTTATTTTAATTCAATAGAACAAGTATCCAATACCTGTAGAAAATATTAAAAAAAAAAGAGAATGTTCCAATATTTCGAAGTTTTTTGAGATTTTCTTTAGAGGAGAAAAGGTGTATGTATATGTATATAGATATGCGTATAGTATATAGATATTTTAATATACTCATAGAAATTTGAATCCTAAAATATATATAAACTGAAATATTAAATATTAAAAATCTATATAGCAGTTACTTAAGCAAGGAATACACAATAAACGAAAGGGGATGGATAAACAATAAACATTTTAATTGTAGAAATAAGTTCTTCTTGAATAGATTTCAAATTTTTTTTTTTAATTTAAATAGTCATATCAGATTTGAAATAATAAGCATTTAGAATCAAAGTATGTCTGAGTGACAGTTGCAATGTCAATTTAAATTAAGTTAATTATGCGTATGAATTTTTTCTTATAATGAATAAAACGAAATATGCGTGTGGATGTTTTCTTATAAGGAATAAAAAATGAATTTTTTTTTTAGTTTTAATCCCAAACAATTGTGGTTAACCTTAAAATGAACCTACTTAGAAAATAAAAAAATCTTAAGTATGTCAGATGGTTTTTATCCTTTTTTTTGTTTCTGTTTTTATAAATTAATAAAAAAAATATTTCAAAGTTGTTTAATCATTATTTAAAGTTTTCTAATATCAGGCTTCCCATCTCAAGTAACTATTTATATATATATATATATATAAAATGTATAAATATAAACAATTTTTTTCTTATAATAATAGTATGTTCTTTTTTTTTTGAAAAATAATATTTTAAGGAAGGACAAAATACAAAAAAAAAACAATAACCAAAAATATTTAATCCTTTTTTTTTATCCATATGACCTTCTTCAAATTTTTTTTTTTTTCATTTTCAATTTACATTACCTTGAGGTCATTTCTATTGTGTTTCTAATTTATTTTAATTAAATAACTAAGAAAATATTAAGATAAAAGTAACCAGATGTAATTTAAAAAAAAAAAAAAAAAAAAAATGGAAAAATAGAAAAAGGTTTGATAAAATTTAAAGGTTTTGTAAAAATCCAAATATTTAAAATGTTTAAAAATGATTCAAAAAATGAAATAGATCTAAAAATGTCCTTAAGAATTGATCTAAGCTTAAATTAATGTTAAATATAGGATTTCCAGTACATGATTTTAACTTTGTAAGCAAAAAGCTAAAATATTAATTAACTTTGTAATGGCAAATTTAAGGCAAAATATGAAGAAAAACATGTTTGTAATTTTTGCCAACTTAAAGCGAATTGCCAACTTCTAGTCATATACGTACTACGCGTTTATGGAACCTTATGTCTGGCACATGTGTTTCCAAAAGTTGGTAATTCATATGTGTACGATATAACGAAAGTTAAGAAGAACATTAACAACCTTCTTCAAAATAACTTTCCAAATTTTTCCGTTTATTTTCCATAAATCCTAATTATTTCAAAACCAATTTCTCAATTTTTCCTTCCCTCGTCCTTTTCACTAAAACCAAACTGTACATTATGGCATAATGCATTAAAGGACCCATTTTAGAGTTTCGCTTTAAAGAGAGTGGTTTTGGTTGAGTAAAGTTCAACATTTTTCAAAGAAACCTCGTGTATTTCCTTTGAGTGACTTTCGATGTTTTCCACCGTCCTTAGTAAAAAAAAAATGTGACATATTATAACCAAAAATACATATTTAAATTTGATTATTTTTCGAAGCAAGAGTAAGTTTATATATATATATACGTATAGTATGAATTCCTTTATTATCGATTTAGGCAAATTAGATGAATTTTTAACAACAATATTTAAAATTTTAACAAAGTAAAAAAACCCAAAAAAAAAATTATTACATAAATCTTTAATCCATTTAATAAATGGATGATTGAATTTCTTAAAATCTGCATCTTTTCTTAAAGTTTTAAACTTTGAGTATTATTTTCTTGATACAAAATATTAACCTATAGAAAAAAATTACAAAAAATAAAAATAGAAAATCCTTTACCAGTTTATTTAATGTAAATACGAAAGTTATCAAAAAATTATTTCTTATTATCCTTATAAACTATGTTCCTTCAGGTTAAAATTTTTTGACTGTATAATTTTCATGTCAAAAATTCCAAAAAAAAAAAAAAACAAAGAACTCTTCATCTTATTTAACCCCTTCTTTTTATGCATGATGACACCATCAATGTTATATTTGACATATATGTACTTTATAATTAATTCTCAGTGGTAACCAAAAAAAAAAAATAAAAAAATTACACATTTTTTTTTTAAAGATCAGAATTCATTCTAAAAATTATAACTGTATAATATACCTAACGTGTCGTTTATATTAAATTCAGGACTCAGGATTTTTTTTTTTTAATTTTTTTCATAAGTGTATAATATGTGAAAAAATTTTTTTGATAAAATGAAAGGGTGAAAAATATGAAATTTTTATTCTTCCTTGTTCTGGAATGATAGTAGGTATTAGGAAAAAAAATTATTTTTTTTTTTTTTTGTATGCATTATAATGTCTTTAATACTTAATATCCTTGAAATTTCAACTTTTTTATTTGATGCTTTGAAATTTGTTGTGAAATTTTTAAGGTGGTGATTGCCACAAAAAAAAAACAAAAAAAAAAAAACAAATAAAAACTGATGAAAATCATTAATCATTAAATTTAACTATGAAATTTAAAAAAAATTTCAAGGATATTTTTAAAGGATATATAGTTTCTTTTGTTGATAATTTCCTTTCTATAATATTACTTTGGAAAGCACATTTTAAATTGTGATTGATTGAATTTCAGGAAAGGAAAAAAGTAAAAGTAAAAGTATAGAAAAATTATGCAATAATTTTTACCAGAACGTGATAAATGAGAAATGTTTTTATTAATTATATTTATTAGAAATTTTATGAAATTTCATTTAAAATTCATCAAATGATGCATCAAATTTTATGTGGATAATTTGCATTATATATGTAGGTCCGTATACATGAAATAAAAGAATTTTGAAAAACTGTGAGAATCAAAAAGAAAAAAAAAAAATTATATTATAAAACTAATAGGTTATATTTAAAATTCTTATGCAGATTTCGATTGAATTAAATATCTATTGTATTTTTTTCGATATATTTAAATTATTGTTTACTTTCACTAAAATGAATATACGTGAAAAATTTTTATTTATGCAAATAACGTGATAACTAATTTCATGTCATTAATTTACTTGAATTCTTTGTTTTTTTTTTAAATTTAACTTAAAAGTGAATGTTTATACACTCGTATACGTATGAGTGAAAATTCTCAGGATCTGTTAAATGAATTAATTATATTTAAATTAATTAATCATCTAAATAATTTAATTTGATAAATACGTAAAATATGTATATGTATATTGAAAACATGCAGAAAATTCAAATAATTGTTTGAATATTATTAAAATAAATCTTCATTTGAAGCTATTACTTAAGACAAAGAACAAACTATATACTAAAAAAATATAAGACTTGGTTTAACAGAAAAATAGATCTAATGTTTAATAGAAAATTGTGAGAAAGAACAGAAAAAAATTAAGTAAAGGAGGTTAAAGTTACGCACAGAATTGTACTGCGGGACAATCTTTTACTATTTTTTTTTTTTCCTAAGGGAGGTGGGAATCTTCCTAAGACACCAAGAATTTCCCCTTAGTAGTGTCAAATGCTTTACTAACTAAACACACTTCCCCCTTTAGCCAATATAATTGGATGAAACCTTTACCTGCGAATGCAGTATATTGGCTACGGAGTATAGGGATAGGAAAGAATAGGAAATGGATACGGAAATATGGAATTGAGAGTGGGACTGTAAGGAAACAATGAATCTGCCTATTATTATTACTATTTTGCTAACAGTGACTATAGCCTTTGCAACAGTTACAATATGCAGTAATATATAACACCTTACTGCATAATATAACCATAAAGATAGCTCCACTGTAGCAGCTTTTAATATTACAATTATTATTATTATTGTTATTATTATTACTACTATTAATTATACGATATTATCATATTATTAAGATATGAAATTACTACATATTTTTTATTTATATAACCTGACCGGTGTTTGAACCCAAGACCCTTCAATTGAAAGGTTGACGGCTAAACCACTGCGGCATGAGTCAGGTGTCAGTTGTTAGCAAGATAACTCGATCCACGGTCTTAAAGACATGTTTTATTTAAAGAATTTATCACTACTTTCTTCTATAAAAAAAGTTGAAAATTTATGTAATACTTGGAACAAAATATTGAAGAACATTCAAATTTCCGTCAAAGTTTTGTAGACGACAGTAATTGAAAAGAAAGTGCTTAAAAATGCTTTTAAATAAATATATATGATTTAGAATACATATGATTTAGATTAATAATTTAAATATATTAAAATTAAGTTCTTGTAATTAGTTTCTTATTTTAAGTTTCTTAAAAATTTCGTTTTTTGTTTTTTAACGAGAGACGGTGGAAAACATTGAAGGTACTTGAAGGCACTACCTTCTGGTTCCTCTGCGTTGGATTTTAACCAACCGAAACCACCCATTTTAAAACTCAACGTTAGAATGGGTCCCTAAATACATAACATATATATACAGTTTGGTTTTGGGAATAAGGATGTTGAACTTTGGAAATTGTGTTTGGGATAATTAGAATTATGAAAGATGAAGAGAAAATTTTGAGAGTTATTTTAAAGAAAATGTTATTAACTTGTAATTAAGACTTCTTTAAAATTGATATTAAACTAACTTGGAAAAGTTGAATGGTATCCTAAAAGCCATTATAACAAAAAGTCCATAAAATGATGATGTAATGTTCCAGAGATAAGAAAATAAATTTATTGTAAGGCAATAAAGATTTAAAATTTTGCAATCAACTTTATAAATTAATTTTTTCAACTATTCTGAAGAAATTCCGATTTTCACAATTACAGTTTATGTGTTCAGTTTGCTTTTCTTACACTCGATACTTGCTCTTTAGTTAAATTAATTTTAACATTTAAAAGCACTTTGAAAAATTATATTCTTAAACTGTGTTACGGTAAGAAAATTTTTTAAGAAAACCCTTATCCTTCACATCATTTCACATTCATTTTTTACTATTCCTATATTCTTTTCTTTATCATAAGAATTTTGAGTTGAAAAAGTGAATTTAAATGCATCATAGTAACAAAACAAAAAAGAAATTATGGAGCGGATCTCTATATTGCTTCAGATAGTTTTGGACTATCTTTCAAACTATAAAAGTCATCCACCATGAATTGAACTGTATAGTTGTGATTTTTACGGACTTCAACTTCAACGGACGTTGAACGTCATCGTACCATAATCACTCGCTTTAAAAGCAAACTTTATGATAGGACATATTTGATACAAATCTACAGTTTTACAATTTGGTTTTAGGGATAAGAATTTGGTATGAATTTTTAAGGAAATGATCTTTACGAAATGTAGGATGAGTAGGGTATAGTATTAAAGAGATTGGAAAGAAGGTAAGGTAAGAAGTTTTATGTTTCTAATATAGTATTCTTTTTATATGAGTTGATTGATAATTGTATCAAGTTATCAAGTTTTCATTGAATATAGTTAACTGTTCATTTTCTTTTTATCATTTTAGTTTTAACAAAAAACAAAAACTATGCTTATCCGGTGTATCACTTTATACTTCCGTTAAAAGTTAAATGTTTAAAACACCCATGTATTTTAATTTTAATTACGTATCTGATTAAAAAAAAAAACACTTAAATTTAACACAATACAAATTATAAATACAAGAAAAAAAAAAAAAATTAAAAATAAAACTGCAAATTAAGAACACGTTTAAAACCGCATGCTAAATTGGTATCAATTTGTTGTTTTTTTTATTTTTTTTACATTTTATTTACTTTGTTTTTTATTTTTACTACTATTTCTAATAAAATTGAATTGTGATCTGTATTAAATTTTTTTTTTTCTCTGTATTTTATTTACTTTTTTTATAAGATTTTTTTTTTTTTTTTTTGAAATAAACTTACGCTAATAATGGTCAAAGCCGGTAAAAAATCAGAGGAAAATACGACAACAAAAAAAAAAAACAACCAATCCACGTTAAAAAAAAACCAAGACGACGACTAACAACGTGCTTGCCACACTTCAAAAACCATTTTTTTTTTGTTTTTTTTTTACCATTATCGGAATTGAAATCGAGGAAAAAATACAGAAAATGTTTTTTTTTCACAGTTTTTTTTTTTCTGTGTTTCAAAACTAACAAAAAATTGAAAATATATAAAAAGAAAAAAACGAATGTTTAGTAACAAAAAAAAAAAAAAAAGTCGAAAGAAATTTTGTGGAAACAAAATAAAAAATTTATGTTTCTAAACAAAAAAAAAAAGATTTGGTTTTTTGTTTCTTTTTTTTTTTAGTAATTTTTTTGGGAAAAACAGTAGCATTAAAAATATGAGCCCAGAATATAAAAAAAAAAAAAAAACACAAATTATTAAAGTCGATATTTTTTTTTAGTATTATTGTTGATTTAAACTTAGAAAAAAATATAATAATAAGTATTATGGATTTTATTTTCGTTTAGAATATCATTTGATTAAAGTTTATTATAATTATTGGTTTATCATTGGTGTAATTAATTAAAATCCATTTAAGTGCTGAATTATTCTCACTTATGTTTTTTTTTGGTTATGTCACTTAAATGTAAATATTGTTTTAATTATTTTAATTTGCATTTGTGAATTACGTATAAGTCAACATTTCGTATTAAATCCTTTTATTGTTCACTGTCATAAAGAAACTATATACATTATATGCCACTGTTGCGGCTGTTTATATACATTATAATGTATAGGTTTGCCTAAGTAGCCGCATGGTGGCGAAAAAAAACAATACGTTGAATTTTTTAATGTTTGAAAGTTTTCGTAGGCAAATTTTTGTGGTGTCTCATTTAAGATAAAATCATTTTTTACTTTTTCAAAATGAAAACAGTGTTATTAAAAAATGTGTAGAAGAAGGGAAAGAAAATTATTAGCTTTTAAAGAACTAATTAAAGTTATGTAATAAATTACAAAGAAAAAGCAGTAAAACCAAAAACAAAAGATATGCAAAAAAAAATATTAAATTCGAATAATTATTATGTAATTTGAAATATTCGAATAATCCAATTTGAATAAACGAAAATGATTAAGGCAGGATGTACAGCCTGTTATAAAAGATCTTGGTTTAACATAGTTTCAGTAGTAAGGCTAATTTTACTCGAATGCGTAAAAGTACTTATAATCGTGCTCGCTTTAGTGATTTTTTTTTGCTAAAATTATTTAAGTAACACGTTTTTTAATGAAGAATTTAAGCTGGTTTTTTGTATCTCTTTATTGTTATGGTAATTTCATTCTTAATATGACACTATAGGGTAAAAAAAATTAAAGCAGGTTGAAAATTAAAATGATTTTTCTAAAATAAACGTAAGACAATAGAAATTTAAATATTTAATTTCTGATAACAAATCAATAAAGCTGTAGTGTACAAAATATCGGTCATTTTGATTAATTTAAATTTTAAAGCATTTTTCAAGAAGATTAGCACAAATATCTAACGTACGGTTAAGATTTTTGTAGTTTTTATTTGATTTTCAGTTAAAATATCATAGTATTGAATATTCATAAACTAAAGTAGAACAAAAATAGAAATAAACAAAAGCTTATTACAATCAACTAAAATAGTGGAATATCTGAATTCTTATAGTGGAGTAAATAAAGCTAGAATAAAAGGCCATCTACAATCGCAAAAGATAATTACTACAATCCGAAAAACATTTTAATTTTAACTTTAGTGCTTTAAAATTATATTTAAGTACTGTTAAAATAACCTTAAGAAAAAATTTAATAAACAGAATTGCAGCTCAATGAAGTAGATATTCTAACTCACAGCATTATAGTTTTGCTGACAGAATTCACTCTGGTTTGGATAAACACCGAAACTATATTTAAATTTTTAATTGTTTTTTTATTTTTTTCAAAATGGCAGAAAATTTTCTAACTGACCAAAACATAATATTATGTTAAAAAATTTTAAAATATGGTATTTAATATAAATTTGTTCTGAGTTTCGTTAAATATGTGCGGGTTGAAAAGTTGTGATACCATATTGTTTTCAGGAATAACGAACTTTTTAGAATTAAATTTTTTAGTTCTTTTCAGTTTTTTTTTTTTGTATTTTCCAAAAACAAAAAAAAAAAAGATACACTTCTCACCCAATTCATTTTGACACCTTTTTTTTTGCTGCCTTTTAAAGAGATGTATTTGCCTTTTTAAAAATTACAAAAGGCACTGAGTCAATCTTGAAAAAGACAAAAAAAAAAAAATCAAATGAACAAACCAAAGAATTTTGAAAAAACGAACGAAAACAAAAATAAAAAAATTATTTCAAACTTGAAATAAACGAATTAGTGAAAAATAACGAATAAATGTGAACGAGTATATGAGTGATATGAAGTGAATCATTACAAAAACAAAAACTGTATTTACGCTTAATATAAATATTAAACCGGCAATTCCGGCATTTTGCGGCAGTAACGAAAGGGCAAAACAGAAAAAAAAAAAAAACTGATTACTAAACGATGTTTAGTAGTTTGAAAAAATTTAGTAAAAATAAAATGCAAGCAATTTTTTTTTTTTGCAGTTTAATTTTTTTTTTTGGGTAAAGGGACGAAATGAAAGACAAAAAAAAGCTATAAAAAAATATATATATCGACAGATTTTGATTTTTATTTTGTAATTGAATCATAAAAAGATTTTGTGTATTATGGGTCATACATTTTGTTTTTAATGTAGTGATTTATAAATTTATAAATTTTTAGATTTTACGTCTACTAAAACTGGCTTACATTTAGAAATTTTGACGATTGATGTTGAATTTTGCAGTTCGGCTGTTGAGCATCAGCTTAATACTAAGTTGTCAATATTCGACTAATACTAAGTTGTGACTTTTGAATACTGAATAAAATAAATGTTAAAAAGAAAGAATGTTATAGACTTTTTATTTACCTTTATAAAGGTTTCTAAATCAAGCTTAGCAATAAACTTAAAAATTACTAATATACACACATTACTTTTGACAGACACAAGACATATTAACAATGTGCAGAAATTTTTTTTCAGTTGCGTGAACATTCTATTTAAACAGACTTTAAATGACCTGTATGAAACGAATAATCTTTATTTTATCTACATATTATATATATTAGAATTTACAAAAACTTAGTATGTAAATGTGGGGTATTTCGTTTTAGTAACTAAACATCTAATTTTATTTATATGTTGCACTAAAAAGTTCCAATAACTTGACTTTTATATATTTTTTATTTCAATTTTTTTTACTGTTAAAACATAAATAACTTTTTTTTTTTATTTAAATAAATAAAAAGAAAGTCTATACCTACCATGAACCTTGAATCGTTGATAAATTTATTAATCCTATAGTACAAAAAAAAAATTTAATTACATACTTAATAACCTTTTAAAGGGTTAATGTTTTAATCAACAATATTTATGGAAATTATTCGTTCGTTTAATGAGTTGCGAAGTGCAACGTATATATAGTTGAAGTGAAAGAAAATTAAAAAATTATTTTTGTTTATTTTTTTTTTTTTTTTGAGTTTTATTTTAAAAAAAAAATTCGGGTTTTCATTAATGAATTTAAGCGAAAATATAAAATAAGAAAGCGGAACTGTAAAAATTTGAAGTGAAAAAATAATGTACATACAGTAGTTGTCAAGAATTTTTTTTTTTTTTTTTTCTGCTATGACAATTTCAAATTATTAATCGATTGTTAAATAATCGATTCGTGTAATAATTTTTAAAATTTTGTTCAATTAATGGGTAGTAAAATTATAAAATTATTAAAAATATCTTTAATATTAAGTTTATATAAATTAAGCCAGTAATTTTTCCGAGAAGTAAGATGTTAAAAGTTATGTCTTAAAAAATGATGATAAAAAAGTTAAATTAGATCTTTGAGTTGCGAAACAGATAAAAATAAAAATGACAAGTATTAAATTAGTTGTTGACATAAATCAAGTTATAATAGGAATTGTCAGAATTTATAAGGAACTTATACATTAACTCTAGAGAAAATTTTAAATAAAGGTAAAATAAAATTAACATTGATACAGAAATTTCTATTTCATTATAAATGTAAAGAAAAATGTTTTAAAAAATTGGTCAGCCGAATAATCAGCAGCTAAAATAACAATATTCCAGTTAACGAAAAGGTAGAATAATGACAAAAAAAAGGGAAACATGTTTATGATTTGACATTAGTGAGTGTTTGCATAATCATATTAAATTTTATAGTATTTACTGTTATAATTGAACCTTTTTGGTACTATAAAACATAATTTCGTTTTTAGATATTATTTGATTTCATTTGAAAATAATAATTTTCGAAATTTGTATACTTGTATATTTACAACAGCAGTGTTAGACCAATTGTATACTTACAACAGCAGTGTTAAACCAATAAAGTTTACAAAATATATGATTAGAAATTAACATTATTTTTTTAATTTCCTCTTTAAACGCTTTATCAAATATTGTAGTTCTTAAGGATTAAATATATATATAATTTCAATTCTTATTTCATCTCTACTTGTTTTATTTTATTTGGATTATTTATTTTTAAAAATTTTATAAAATCTATTTTACTAGCATAATATTTAACAGATATGCTCAATTTTTTTTTTTTGTTAGTTGGTGTACTTTCAACCGATATTTTGTATGATTATAATTTTGATGTTGTTGTTGGGCAACTTGCATTTTTTTGATTTTCTTTTTTAAAAATTTATTCAAAAGTTTGCATTTTATTTTACCTTAATATTACAATTTTTAAAGATTCTTAAGATATTTTCTTATTTTCTTTTTCTCACTGACTAATTATCGCCTTAAAGTCCATTAAATTTCTTGTTTCCGTTTGATGAAGGGATCTGTTTTTTTTTTTTTGTTTTTTTTTTGTAACATTCAACATTTTTACGAAACTGATGATGTCATTGAATTTTTTAATGTGATACGAAAACTTTCGTGTTTAATTTCGTCTGAATTTAATTACTTTTAAATGGGAACGATAAGATATTCTATAAAGTAACCAAAAAAAAAAAAAAAATAAATAAATAAATCTTTGAACTTCTTGTGTTTATCACTTTTATTTAGTATCTTATTAAAGTTCTTGTGACTTTCAGCCCTCCTAATTCAATTAAAACTGAATCGTAGTTGAAAAAAAAAAAAAAATTACGCAGAAACAGGAGTCTTTTTAAATTTCTTGTTTTGTGTTAAAAATCAGCAGGATATCCTGTAAGCAAAAAAAAATTTCATCCAAAAAAATATTGTAGTGATATACGAGTATAAAAAAAACTATATTGTACATATTATTAATATAATTGTGTGGTGAATTATGACCTTTGACGGTTGTTTAAAAATCAATAAAATGTTCACTGAAATTAAAAAACTAACAAAGAATAAAAAAAAAATAAAAATATATACAAATTAAAAATTTTTTACGCGATTTTTTATTTAATATATAAAAAGAATAGCCAAAATGATGATGAAATTTTTTTATATTTAGTATTTTTGTTTTAGTCAAAAATTATTTAAATTTATTTAAAAAACTGATTTATATAAAACCAGTTCTATAATTAAAAAAAAAAAAACTAAAAAATTTTAAAAAGATTAGTTGTATAAAACAAGTTGCCTATATTCTATACATTTTCTAGACTGTTGAGTTCAGATTAAATTTAATATTGTAGAGTTTACTGCTGCGTGTATATATTGCTTTAATATTATGCAACTGATAGAATTTAATTAGATTATTTAATTAATTATTTTTAATTAATCATGTATTAAGGATAAGTTTATGATAAAATTATTTTTTTAATTGGCTGTAAAAAACAGATACAATTTTTTTTTTTTTTTAAAGGTTCCAAGTTTAATTTTGGAACCTTTTAAAATTTTTTATTGTTTTCAAATTTAATTTTGATCAAATATAATACATACTTCTTTAAAGATTCTATTTGTGTGTTTTTTAATAGAAAATTATTATATATATAAAGCTGTTCCTAACAAATGCATAAAACCACTCACTCATTTCGTATCAAAAAGATGAAGCACTTCTAGATGTGCTAGAGACTAGCTGAAAAAGGCATTTGATAGAGTTTAGTGTGAAACCATGGTGTGAAATTACATCCTTTTGGTTCCAAAGGAGCCCTTTTAGCTCTTTATATGTTGTATGGGCATTTCAATATTTATAACCTAATATCATCATATGGGATATCATTGAAAAGGTCTTGGCGAGCTCTTTTGTTTGGGAACTAGTATTCTAGGACGCCTTTCTTGGTCTCTGAGACCGTTTATAAGCCTTTAATATAAAAGTAAGATGTATATTATCATGTGCGGTATCATTAAAAAGATTTTGGCGAGCTTAACAACTTTTGTTTGGGGACTCTGGTTTCTGGAGGACCCGCTTGGGTTCAGAAAGCTTTTATAAGTCGTTGATATAAAATCAGCTGTATATGACTATGTGGAGTATTACTGAAAAGATCTTGGCGAGCTATTCAAGTTTAGTTTGGGGACCATTGTTCTAGCACGCCCTGCTTGGTTCCTGAAACTGTTTATAAGCCCTTATTATAAAAGACAACAGTATATTATCATGTGAAGTATCATTAAACAGATCTTGACCAGCTCTACAACTTTTGCTTCTGGACCATGCTTCAAGACCGTCCTGTTGGAGGATGAGAGCGTTTATGATCTCTTATTATAAAAATCAGTGATACAATGCTTTTTTAACATGCTTTTTCATCATGCGATTTAATCATCTGTTTAACACTTGCAATGCAAGTACACATATTACTAGTTTATATATTAAACGAGGAAGATGGCAGAGTTGTAAAAGAGTTACTGTGTAAACTCTAGAATACCCTCACAACGTAATATAATGCGGTTATTTGACTTTATTAAGTAGCTTAGATATATGCAAATTTTGTAGTTGTATGATAGGTTCTCGATCCTGTATTGCCATAAAATGTGTTAATTTTTTATTACCATAGAAGTTCCTTTATTGGACTAACCAAATTTTGTAAATCGTTCTCTTAAAACTTAACTTCTTTTGACAAAGTTTCAAATATCCAACTTATACATAGAGACTCAGTTATGAATATATAGAAAAAGTTGCATGACAGCTACTCGAACTTTTTCAATTCCAATAGTGAAATTAACGTTTACGCATATAAATGGAATGAAAAATTTCAGAATTCTATTTTCATTATATGTTGAATAAGCGTGCGGGCGCATGTATCTACTTTTCCTTATTAATCTCGTCTCCTTTAAGATATCACAAACATATATAATATTTGGTAATTATATTATACCTTTCAATTAAAAATCGTTCAACAATTTTTTAATCTAAATAATACAACATTTAAAATTATTATAATATTTCCTAATTATTTCTTATATTTAGCTTTTAGGTTAATTTGTTTAGAATTATCGTTTTATTGGCAAATATCTTCACCAGGCACACCAAATACATAGTAATTAAGAATTTCTGGCTTTACGTCTTTATTAAATTGCAACTGAATATATTAATGAACCATTTGATTGGTTCAAATTTATTAAAATAACAAATAAAGGCTTACGTTTCGAGGCAATTTCAAAGAACGAAAGGGTAAAGTGTAAAAGATACCTAAAGAGCATCACTGATAGTAAAGCATGAATTTGCATATCATTTTCATACTCGTTTATTTAATTGAGATAACACAAGTCTTGTATTTAATAATACAAATAAAAAAAATTAACGTTGAACAAAATTATTAATTGTGGGATTCAATGCAGTTCCAATCAACATATTTAATCAAAGATTAAAGGGACAAAAGAATTAAGTTACAAAACGGTTAAATTACCGTTAAAGGATGATTTTTTCAAAGTTGTTTAATGTTTTTTTAAATTATCACTCAAATTTCTGAGTTGGACCCTGCAGGGTTGTATATTTAAAGACATCATATGTAGGTATATACATATCTATTAAATGTAGATTTAATTTAAAAAGAACATGAGTGACAGAATACTTGGATATGAACTTTAATGAAACTGTCAGTAAAATTTTAGAATATATTATCTTATTTCTATATAGTGTACAAAAAATGAATACAAACTATTTGCCTAAAAGTGATAGGTAATTAAACAAATTAAAACAAGCGCATTAAATGTTCGTTAAAAATGTCTAGAGATTCTCTTGTAAGAAATTTATTTAACATAAAATTATGAGAAAAGTATACAGAATTATTTAAATTCAATAAAAATTTCAACAAATTTGTTTGTTATAGAAATTTAATATGAATATCTATTATAAAAACAATTTATGTTGTTTTATTCTTTTTCCCTTTTAATCGGTTAATCTAGGAGTAATAAATCAAAAATAATGTTTCTAAAAAAAAACACCCAAATAAAAAATGTTGCTCATTAAATTAAATTCGTTATAATCATTAACTAAAACGAAGTAAAAAATTTGGTTTTTAATTCCAGTCAGTTGTAAGATATTAATATAATATTATATTAAAATTAAAGCAACGTTTCTCTGTATGTAGGTAACATTTTTAACAGAATTTAAATTTTTTTTAACAAAACTTTAAATTTAAATTTAAACATCTATAAAACATATATAAAACCAAAAATTAAGTAAACACACATATTTGGGTAAGCGTTTCTAAAACGGTATTGAGATTTTTGGATAAAGTGAAAAATACACCAATTCATCTAATAATCGATTCCAATGTCACCTCAACGCTATCTCCTCTTGGTCTTTCATGTATTACCATCTCCCACATTATGTGTTTAATAGAACTGCTGAGGATTACATAAATAACTTTCAAATATTCAAGATCAACATTAACAGCTTTGTTCACAATATTCCCGTCAATTTAAAACTAATTTTTATTCCATAATATTTCATTTTCTTGACCAGTATGGTACATTAGTACTAAAAGACATTATTAACATATTGTTTGGGTTGTCATGAAAGGAAGATGGTATCTAGTGGGTTAAAGATTCACGTACTCATAGAGGTCTCGTGCTCGTTTCACTCCTCTGTAGTGTCTTTCGATGATTCTCATCCTCGCCAATAAAAAAAAAAAAAAACAATATTTTCCTCAAATTTCTAAAACCGCTGTTAAAGTTTTACAGATCCAAACCGAATAAAAAAAAAAAGAAATATTTGATTTTACTATAAAAACATAAATATTACAATGTCATTATTAATTTGAGAAACTGAAGTTCAGCTTAATTTTAATACAACACAGATATTTAAGGATTTATAATAAAAAAAGGACTTCTTAAAAACGTTTGAGTTTTTCGTGTTTTAATTTTTTTGTTCGTAAGAGAGATAGGAATCTTCCAAAGACATGAATAATGCCTCCTTGTTAGTGTCATATTCTTATTGACTGAATCCACTTTCCCCTTTAGCCAATTTAATGGGATGAAAGTCCTAACTGCTAACGCAAGATATTGGCTAGGGGCTACGGATAGGCGAGGATAAGACAAGGATCCGAAAATAGTGAATTGGGAATGAGACTATAAGGGAATAATAATCCTACTTTTATTTCTACTATTACTTAGATTATACCGCTGTTCTTATAATTTCTATACATTTTTAAAAGGTTATATATATATTACCTGTCAACTAAATAGAATGAAACAAAAAATGACTATCTGTTATAAGCTAAAAAAATAAGAAATTATGTATAATTATAACTCCGTCCAACATACAGTTTTATTTCGATTAGTTTTTTTATCATTAATTGTTAATATTATTATGAGCTAATTTAACACTCATAAATTTACCAATTTTATTTTAATTTAAAAATACATGTGATACATATAGATATTAAGCGGTACAAATGCGGTACAAAAGCGGTACAAACGTGTACAAATTTTTGAAACTTATTTATACTTAAACGGTTTTGCAAATAAAAATTAGTTTTCAAATAGGATATGCAACTAAAATTACATGAATAAATAAGATTTTTAAATTCGAAATGTTACTCCATTGCGAACCCCTACCGCATTGGACAACGTTCATGAATTTGAAACTTATGCATTACCTTTTTAGTTTTATAAAATAATTTTTGTTGAATGAATTATCTTTTATGTTTAAAAATTGTTTACTTTGTTATATGAATTATTTAAAGAATTAAAACTAATCATTGTTATAAACTGTAAATATAGCCACACCCGAAAGGGAAAGGTTGTTTTGCTTCCTGTACATATAATGAATTCCCGTACGGGAAGCACGAAAATAAATAAATAATAAATGTATAAATTGGTTGTGAGTTACGATCAAATCAGTCTCGTTAATAGATTTTTTCTTTTAATATAACTGATGTATGATTAATTCGGTTTGCACTATTGTCTCGTTGTATAGTTGAAGAATTGAAAAATAATTTTGTTATCAATTACAAACGTAAAGTTAACTTCATTAAACACCATTTAAATCTATATACATTCTATTATTACATACATCATATATGTATGTATGGCAACGATAAAAAATACATTACCATATAGAATTTGTCATTTTTAAATTGTTAAACCAAAATGGACCAAAGGAGGAAAAACAAAGCCAAATTTAAATATGTATTTATTTAACAGTTTAATACCAAAAAAAAAAAAAAAGCAAAGAAGAAAAATATCATTTTAACAGGTTGTATATATTTTTAATTTAATATCTCAGGTGAATTAATATTATTCATTCGTCTGTTTAACGGATAACAAAATGGTGAAATGAACTTTCTCAAAAAAAATTCAAAAAATTATATATATATATATATATATATATATCTTTTTTTTTTTTTTGAAAAGTTTAATATGACGTATATAATTTACTATTTTAAAGATTTATTAGTTTAATATTCTGTTTTATTATTATTTTTTTTTTTTAAATGATGGTATAACAAAAAAATTTTGATTTCATTGTAATATTTTACTTCTTTTGTTTGTATATTTGTTATATTTATAAATGAAAAATAGTATAAATTATAAAGACATTTTCAACAATGATGTCAGTATTGTAAATAAAATCAAAATAATTAACTAATAAAATAATATATAAAAATTAACAAAAGTTTAAACTGAATTTACAAGCTTGAAAAATTAAAATTAAATTGATTCTGTATACATCATTTATCAATTATGTAAATGTTGTATATAGAATAACTTTCAAAAAGTATAAAAATTGCGAAACAAATTGAAATAAACAGTTAGTTTATAGTATACTAAACATTTATAACCGGATGTTATTTATATAAAGAGTTTTAGGCATGCATTTAGTATATGTTACAATTATTTGAAGTATTATGAAGACTTAGTGCGATTTGGGACTTTTTCCAGGTAACTAAAAGAGAAATTTATTGTACACGAGCCATAACGAGAATAAAAGATTCAGAACGAGAGAAAAAAAAACTTAAACATTCGGCAGCTTTCTTAGCTACAATATCAAAAATATTTGCATTACACAACAATTTTTTCGAATTAGCTGCATGGGGTCACGTTCAAAATCCCGACATACAAAATCCCGTCATATTAAAATCACGACATATTAAAATCCCGACATTCAAAATCCCGACATTCAGAAAAATCCCGACAAATCCCGCTTTTGAGATATTTAAAAAACAGAAAGAGATAGAAAAAACATTGTAAACATATTAACAAAAGAGCTTGAAAAACTCTTTTTAAATATGCTATAAAAAGAAATAAAATACAGACTGTTTTGAAAGAAAATTGAGGTTGAAATAAATTTTGAATGCCGGGATTTTGAATGTCGGAATTTTGAATGTCGAGATTTTGAAAGTCCGATTTTCGTTACAGACCCAGCTGTATGCTTAAAATATTAAAGTCTTAGGATCGATGTATAATTTCTTCAGGATTGGATCAATTTGATTTCTTTTGCAAGAAACCACACAACTTTGAATTTTAGATGTATTGTCCTCAATTTTGTTTGCTAAAATCCAACCAGCAATTTTGACTAAATTGTGGTTTACAAAGCTGATGATCTTCACGATTCTTTTTAAACTGAATATTTATTACCCACTTTTGTTGTAGTATTACAATACCGGATTAAAAATTGATTTGCTTAAATAGTTCAATCACACTTTACCTTTAAGATCTTTAGATATCTTAAGCTGTTATAAAAATAATTAATTTATTCTATTAGCAGGACATACAAGAACAGTAGGACAGGAAAGTAAGCTATCATAATTACAGTTATAACTCTTAATTAATTGTGTAAAATTATGACGTAGTTTTAAATTATGTACACATAAATTATTTAGTAATAATAACCGATTTTTTTCCGATTGTTGATTTATTTTAATTATACCTTTTGAAATTATTTTGTCTTGATGACATAATTAAAGTTAAGTTGAATGTCACTTTTTTTCTATCTTTTTTCTTTCTAGAAAATAACTTCTTTATTTGTAAGATATATCCAAAGTTGATAATTGGTATGTGTATGATCTAACGAAATTTAAAAAGATAATTAAGATTTTCTTGCAAATTAACTCACCAAATTTCCCCTTTATCTTTTACAATACCAATTATCGCAAACCCAATTTTCCAAGCATTCTTCTTTCGTTATCACCAAAACCAAATTGTATATAATATGTCACTATAATATGTATTTAATGACTTATCCTAAAGTTTGGTTTTAATGGGAGTGGTTTTGGTTGATTAATGTCGAACACTACCCAAAGGAACCTAGTGTCTTTGAATGAGTTTCGATGTTTTTCACTATCCCTCTTAATAAAAAATCTCTATAACTATCTTATTTTCATTAAGAGTACTATATAAAATCTCTAGTTGTTTTAAGTAAATTTATTTTAAAGTTAAATATAGTTTGGTTTTTACTTGATCTGTTTTTTTTTTATTAAAAATCCGTTAAAAACAACAATTTAAATAAATTATATTAAAACAAATAATTTATTATAAAACCTAAAAAATTTTCTTGAACACTAAACACTAAGATCAATTTCTCTTTTTTTTTTGGTTTTGCGATTCCGTTTCTTTATAGATAAAATTTTATTCAATAATGTACACCTACTTAAAATTCAATCTATAGTTACTATAATCATTATACTTAACATATTTTCAGCATTTAATGAATTTCTAAATTAAAAAAAATCAAAGTTTGTTACTTCCTATTTTTGTTTTACCGTTTACCAATATTTAAATATTCAATTTTTATTCTCATCATCGGGTACTAATAAAACATTCATGATATTTACAAAAACTAAATTATATAAATATCCTTTAATTTGTAAATATTCTTAAATCTATACTTAAAAAATTTAATGTTATTTTTCTTTAAAATTTAAAGTTTTATCTGAAGAACGCATACTTTGCATATTAAATTATTAAGAATTAAAAAAAAAAAAAAAGAAAATAATTTAATGTCATCATAAATCAAATATTTATCAAAACTTTATTTCATGGGAATAAAAACAAAACATTGAAAACAGCCGCCTATATCTCAAACATCCCATTCAACCATCAAAGAAGACAAACATTTTAAAGATTAAACTAAAACTAACAAAAATAGAAATGATGCTTTTTTTTTTTTATGTTCCTTATATATAAAAAAATATAACAAAAGTAAAATGTGTCTAATTTGATCAAAATTTTCTATTATATTCAAACTGTATTGATCGAAAATATTTGTTCAAATGAAAATGAAAACAAGATAAATGACCCTTTCAATAACTTTTACTTCTTCTTAATCTCAATATATACATCGTATATATTCAAATGCATATTATAAAAAAAAAAGAATTAAATTCTATATTTATTTATCCACCTTTTTAACCCCATTTTAAAAATTTTTTTTTTTTTTTTTTTAAATTAAAAATTCCGATACTCACTGTATTTTATTAAAAAAAAAATATATAAATTTGCCCCTTTTAACATTTACTATACCTTTCTCTTTCACCTTTTTACCTTTAGTTATTTCATATTAAAATGCTGAGTACATAATAATTTGCATATCATAATTTATATATATAGAAAAAAAAAACATTTCCAGGATATGAATATATTATAATCTAATGTATATTATTCCTTCCGTCGCCTCAGGTATATAAAATACATCAACTTCTTAAATAAATATATAATGATAATACAAACAAAAACCAAATATTGAGAAGAATGAATAAAATGAGTAAATCTTTTGGTTTTTTTTGTTTTTATTTTTGTTTTTTTTTTAATATGTAAATCAATTGATCAATTATCGAATTCATATTTAAATTGTGAAATGTGAGAAAAATAAACAAACATTTTTTTTTTTTTTTTTTTTACTGAAGTCATAATAATAATAATAACAATTTTAATAATTAATTCAATTCCCAATCAAACAATGAATAAATAGTCCTTGTATATCCTTACATTTACTATAATATTAAAAATTCTATACAAAAATTAAAGAGACAATATTTTATGTTAAGGTAATAAATTTTAGATAAATTTATTTTATTATTAGGTATAAAAAAAAAAAAAAAAACTTCATAATGTTTGCGGTGTTGCATCCTTTTATTCTTTTCATATATCCTTTTTTGTTATTATATAGTTTCTTTTCAATTACTACATTATTATAATCTTATTCTTCTGGATTATAAGGATAGTATTCATGGAAGCATCTTTAAATGTACATTGTTATATTATTTAGTATATGTATATGATATGCAAATTAAAATTTTCAAATAATTTATTTTAATATTTTCGGGTTATATGTGTATGTTTTTTATACTCAGAAATTTAAGAAGGAAATTGTACCTAATCGGGAATAAAAATACGTATAATAAAAAAAAAAAAACAAAAAAAAAGATAAAAATGATTAAATTTCATGCAGAGGGGGTTTTAATACAAAAACTAATGTATAGACATTCTTTTTTACAAAATATTTTATTAACTATTGATTGAAATTTTAAGAAATCGAAAATTACACTGTTTTTTTTTTTTTTTTTTCTGTTTTGGATCCACAGGAAATTGGATACCATTCAGGATATTAAATTATATGTACTAAATAAATTAAAAAAAAAAAAAAAACTAAAAAATTGAAAGGGAGATTTTCAATTTTAAATATTAATGTAATGCATATGTGCATATAAAAATTATATTCATGTTATAAAGTTTAAGTATATTTTTTAGTGGAAAATTTAATTTTATTATCATTAATATATTTTCTTTTAATTTTAATTTAATCTCATATTACTGATTATAATTCATTAAATTAAGTTGATTGAAAATTTGAAAATTTATATTTAATATAAAATTATGAATAGTGTTGTCGCATGTTGTGTCTGATTGTGTCATATTGTTTCTTTTAATTTTTATAATAGAAAGTGATATAAGATATATATATATACAATTATTTTTTTTTTATTTTTTTATTTAATTTTCATTTCATTTCAAATGATTTTCATTATAAATTAATTGTAAGAAATTATTGTTATTTACACATTACAAACTTAATTATAATAGTTGGTTTTCAAGTTTTGTGGCTTTTTAGCTTGACAAATTTCCTATCCAATTTAGGAAATTGTTGTTGTTTTTTCCAATACTTTGGCCAACCACAAAATTAAATTGTCAAACAATTTCCAATGGTTGTTTTCTAAACTAAAAATTTCTACACCTCAGAATATTGGTAATGAGTCTGAGAAATTTCCTGCTGTCAAATAAAATTTTTCAAATAAATAAAATTTTAATTAAATACCGAGAAATCTCTTCAATCGCATTTTTTCTCGGCATTTCGAACTATAACTTTATAAATACTAAATTTTATAATAAAAAAATTTATTTTTATGTTTTTATATTTATCAAATTTTATACTTAACACTTCTTTTTATAATTTGACACTTAAAAAAATAAATTGACACTTTAGAAATGACGTTTATTTTCCTTGGGTAAAATTTAGTCTTTCCAATAGGCGTTCACGTGATATTTAAATTTACAATCTTGGAAATTTATCCCGTTAGAAAAAAGTCACAAACTTAAAGACCATATAAAAATTAATAATTAAAAATTAAATTCATTCTTATTTAATAGTTTATTAACTTTTTATATTTTATTTACATTAACTGATGGCATGTTGTCTTATTAGAATATAGCGATTTTTGTTAATTTATTATGTCAACAACTGTTAGTCTATTTTAATTTCTGTCAAATTGTATATTAAATCAAATTGTGATCAATTGATTGACAATATAATTGACAACATTTGTCATTTAGTGTACATCAGGAGGCTTTTATTACTTAATTAATTTTTTTTAAGGTTACTTTTAAAAATATCTTTTTCTTTGGCAAGTTTTAATTTTATTTTGCAAAGTATCGTATATAGTTTTATTTTACTACACATTTCAAACTTTTAATATCATATTTTTCATGTTTCTAAATTATTATTTCTAGATTTGCAGATTAATTTTATAAATATGTTTCCACATCTTAAACTAAATACATTGCTTTTTACTCATTTGGTTAGTTTTATTTTTTTGTACAATTTCACAGTTCTAGTTCTGTAAAAGTTATTTTAATGTTTTGCTCATCACTATTTTAATTTGTTTTTAAATACAAATTTTGTTCAGTGATTTCAGCTATAAAAATTCTATATAATTCTGAACAAGATATACGACCATAAATTGTAGACTAGTTTTAATGTTTTTCTGCTCTGGAAAGCGCTATAGTACATTTTTTTAAATGGTTAATGTGATTGTCATGGACTTAAGTTTTTCATCGATTGCTGATTCTCAGATATTTTAAATTTTTCATTCTTTAGATAGTACTTGGTTATCATTTTATCATCATACTGTCTTACTATCATTTTATATCAATTCTATTATAGCTTTTCTTTTAAAAATTTGTCATTTAAAAAGAAATATGGCAAGACTGTAATGCTACTTGAAGAATATTATATTATATTCATCACAAATTGATTACTTTATTGCTTGTATTCTTTTATAGAATTAAAATGAAAATAATCATCAAAGCACCAACGAAATAAAATCAAAAAGAAATGAAACCTTAAAAAAAAGGAACATCTGTCCAATAAAAAACAAAACGAAAAATTATTGTTATCTTCAATAAAAATTCGTTTTAGTTTCGGTTTTAATAAGTCATCCTTATGATGATGCACCATTAATAGCATAGCATAGCATAATAGCAGTTCAATGCAACAGTAGTAATGTTTTTTTTTTATCTTTTGATTGTTATTTTTTTTCTTCGCATCTTCTTTTGAAATTGCATTCGATTCACTTTTATTAAACACATTACATACAGTCATCACTAAACCAAAAAAAAAAACAAAAAAAGAAAAATGTAAAAATAAGAATTGAATTATAATGCACCAAATTTTTTTTTGTTATTTTCTTATGTTTTTTTTGTTATTGTTATCAAATCTCTTCAACAATTTTGATAGTAAATGCTAAATTCTGGAGCAAACTTTTCCCACGCGTAAAGTGTCTATATGTATATATACATATTTTAGTATGTATTTAGTTTTATTTCAATTCTAAAATTAAATATACGAGTATATAGGGAATATTTTCGTCCCCAGGAGGATTTTTTAATTCAAGACCTAGCGATTCATAATTTAATCATGTATGGTGCATGTGTTTTTCTTTTATTATATTTTGTTGTGTAAGTTAATAGGCGATATTCGAAATCTCAAAATGATATTTTCCATTTTGGGATATACTTAGAAAGTTAAAAAGAGAAAGAAAAAATTAAATTTTTTATGTATATACATTATATAGATAATGGATTAAACCTCCTGTTGCCTTTTAAATCATGATAATAATACGGTTTACAAAATTTTTTGAACAATTTTTAAATAACATGTAGGGAATGTTGGGATTGTTGTTTCAGCATTTTTTCAGCATCAGTGTTTTTTTTTTTTTTGTCTTACATTTCTTCCATGTGTTGTTATTGCAATAAAAATTTTTTGTTTCAACTTTTATTTATGTTGAGAAAAATTATATTTGAAGGAGGATTAAACGTATAAATCATTATGTGAAGCTAAGATATATTTAAAGGATATTTAATAATGATCTGTTTTGAATTTGCATTTATTTAAAGAGGATTATAAATTTTTTTTGAAATTAATCGAAAAATAATCGAAATTTCAAAGAAATGATTTGGGATCAGAATATAATTTATTTTGGGTAATAATATTTGTCAGTGTATATAGTAAGTAAATTATTTTTTTTTTTTTAAATATTAAATTAAGATTGAAATGTAATTAAGAAAAGGAAAAACATCTATTAATTTTTAGTTACGGACTACGGAGTAATATTTTTATTTTGCAAATCAATTTACGATATCTGTTTGATTTTTCATATTTAATTCTATTGTAGTTTTTCAGAGAAATTTTTTTTTATTTAATTTATTAGTTTTTTAACAGAATAATTAAAACAAAGTCTCATTTAATTTTTTTCTCTATTTTCTTACATAGCTTAAAAATATCTTATGATTTATAATTTAAGATACATATTTGATAATGTCAATCTAACAAGTTAAACAGGACAGATATAGCATAGAATGTCAATAATTCATAATTAAGTAAATTATAAGTGGTATCAATTTCTTTCGATGGTCGATAGCAAACAATTGTAGCTGTAGTGTAATTCTACCGCATTCTATTTTATCACTTCAATAAAACAAAAAAATAAAAAACGCAATTTTTAAAACTAAACTAAACTTCTTTGACCATTAAACCAGTAACATAAAATTTACGAAAAAAGAATAAGAAATTTCACTATGTTTGATATTAAAAATCAAACTGAAAACCGGATCTGCTTAAGTCTATGTCGATGATATTACCCGCCTATTATTAATAAGGAGCGTTCAGCTCTATGCTGATGTCGCTGTAATCAAATATGCTGAAGATAGCGAGGAATCTTTAAAAATCTCAATTTCTTACGATCTATGTATTG
Organism: Poecilobothrus nobilitatus; assembly: GCA_947095535.1. Taxonomy (NCBI): domain Eukaryota; kingdom Metazoa; phylum Arthropoda; class Insecta; order Diptera; family Dolichopodidae; genus Poecilobothrus; species Poecilobothrus nobilitatus. The sequence continues at coordinate 236,040,832 of OX352773.1, read as the reverse complement.
TTGAATAATGGCTTAATAATCACAAACTCTTATTAACTATTAAAAAAACGAAAATTCTAATTTTTGATAGTAAAATTTTTCATAATTTTGGCGTATTCTACAAAAATTATAGCCCGAAGGTAACCAAAACATTTAACTATTTGGGATCAATTTTAGACAACAAAAATAATTGGCAAATGCATATTGAACATGTTAAAAAGAAAATTAGCCCAAATATTTTTATTCTTCGGCGGCTTATTTCTTTTCTCGGGAAGTTCGTTATATTTTATATTCATCATATATTTTGTCTAACATCACATATTTCAATCCTATCTGGAGCAGATCCACTCAGTATGCTTTAACTAAGTTAGACATACTACATAAAATAGCATTAAAAATAATTCACTATTATCCTGCAAGATTTCCAACAAACAACTTATATACAGAGCAATATTTAAGCTTGTCAAATATTTGTAAAAAAGAACTTTATATATACTAGTCTACAAAATTATTAATAATGATATAAAGCACCATTTTATATTTAAATACAATGATTGATATACACAATCATAACACTAGAAACAAGGCAAATTTTTATCTACAATTTTTCAAAACCAATAACCAAAAAAGTAACTGTCTGTATAATTGTCAAAAAAGTATAATGAATTTACTTTTAACTTTTAATGAATTATCTAATGACTTGAAATTAATCGAAAATCTTGCAAACCTAAAAAAAAGTATTAAAGTATTGGTTTTGGAATCCTAAAAATGTGAAAATGATGAAAATAATTAGTGCAAAATAAAATAAGTATGTAGTTTTTTTTTTCTCCTGGTGTATCGATAATTTTGTTTACTTACCATAGTATTAAGTCTTTGAATTAATATTATAAAATTAACATAGCTAAAGTATAGTATATATTGTTTTATATTTTTTGTTTTATATTTTTATCACATTTCCAAAAAAATTTTGAAAAAATGTGTCTAATAGTTTCACTCTGTCCGTACGTTCGTCCGTCTGCCCCTCTGTTTACAAAACTTCTACACCGTTAAAGATAGAAAAAAACACAATTTAACCATGGGTAGATCTCATAAAAAAATTAATTTTGTGGAACAACTTTTCGATGTAGCCCCATCCAACAGGGAACTACAGCCCCTCAAACTTTGTAAAAGCCCTATTTATAAATGCGTATACATGTTCCGCTTAACATTTTTTCAATCTGAAAACGCCATTCGACAGAATATTTTTTTAACTTTGCAAATCAATATCAAAATTTTATTTTATTTTATTTTTTAATTTAGTATTTAAATTTACCGTTACAAGAAAGAACTTTTAGAATTAGTATAAGTTTTCTCAGGAATTTTTTTGTATCACCCTCTGTTTAAGACCTATTAGGGCAAAAAAATTGAAAATATGCTATTTTTAGACACCTGTAACTTAGGCACCTGTACACATTTTTCTTCGGCACGATATAAAAATTAAAGCTCCAGTAATATATTTTTACATGCATTAACGGTTTTTTTTAGTTATATAGGTTTCCGAGCTTACAGTCCCTCAAAATTGCAAAAAAGTCCTATTTTCACATTTTTTTTATATGAAATTTAAAAATTTTGTTGCAAGTCGCAATTCTAAACGTTTGTATTAACTTTCCAAAAGATGAAATATAAATGTGAAATATAAATTTTATATTTTTAATTAAAAATTACTTTTAATCTATAATACATTTAATTATATTCGTCTACTATATAATGAAGGCAGTGTGTAAAAATTGTACAAGCGTTCTACATGATTACAAGTACCTCTCTAGAAAGAATGAATTTTCAATTTGTGATAGCTTCTAAAAATAGATTAATGGTCCAACTTCAAAAATGTTTTCTGAGCTAAATTTGTCTAAGATCTATTGCATAATTGCATACTTGTAGTTTTCTATTCTACGGTAAATTTTCTTTAAATTACAAAAAATTATATAATTTTTATATTAATTTAAAAATATTGAAAAATTTTCTCTCGTTTTACCTTTTACAGATTCAAAAAATATTAAACAAAATTTGAGATATAAACAATTGAAAAAATACGTTTATTTCAGGTGCTGAAAATTCGCAATGTTACCATACCACAAATAAAACTGTTAAAGATATTCATTTTTTAATTAGAACAATCAACGGTTAAAATTTCATTGCTTCATCTTTAACTGTATAAAAGTTTTGTAAACAGACGGACGAACAAACAAACAGACAATTTTTTCAAAATTTATTAGGAAAATCTGCTTAGAATGTGTAAAATGATTTTTAATATTAAATAATATTTTGAAATAAATTTTAATGAAGAAAATGAAGATTTTTTTTTTCCTACCACAGAAACAGCATTTAACTGAGACTTAATATAAAATGAAAACATTAAATTTTATTCATAATCCGCTAAATTAAAAGTACAGTCGTATAAAAAAAATGTAATTTATCCAATTAGATTTGATTATAAAACAAAATAAAAAACTTTATTTAAATGGTCATAATTTAACGTATTTTAGTTATTACATAAGATAAAAAAAAAACACATAAACACATAAAATATGTAAATTAGTTCATATTCATTTTAAAAATTTAAAATTAAAAAAAAAAAATGTTAAGGATCTCCTAATAATTCAAAAAACGAAAAAAAACAAAAAAAACAAATGAGCAACAGTTTCTCCTATGCATTAAAAATAAAAAAAATGGAGTTTTTTTTTAAATTATGCGTAACGCAATTAAACCCAGTTTTAATTTTTTTTTTTGACTTAAAGGAATTAAAGAATGCTAAGTTTCAATTATATTTAAATATCATTCTTTTACTTCTATATATATGATCGCACCCTTTTTTCTATATTTGTTATAAATGATTATTATATATGTGTACTAGGTATACACATAAGAATAAATTTGTTTATACGGTTGTGTACAAATAATTTTTCTGCGTCATTTATATTAAAATTAAAATAAATCAAAAAAAAAAAAAACAGTATAATTATTACAGCATAGTTTTTTTCAGTACAAGTTTTTTATTACAAATTTTTTTGAATATCCTTGAATTGAATGAACTGCACTGTAAAATAGTTTGTCGGTCGATGTTAAAATAAGTACAATAATTGCGAATGTGGTATATTTTCCGATACATATGGTATAGATATATTAAGGCTAATAAACTGTAATGATTAGATTAGGTCAAATCGAATACTAGTCAAAAGAGCCAGTGCAGTTGTTTTCAACAAATAACATTTTCTTCCTGATAAAAGATAAGAGAAAAGATAAGGGAAATGTAAATGTGAATGTAAACCAACGGTTTTGAAAAGTGCACATTTCCAAAAGATAATACAAACTCTTTAGAATTGTGCATTTGCACCAAAATTTAAAAATTTCATATACAAAAAAAAAATTTTGAGAGGCTGTAAGTCCGGAATCCTTTATAACTAAGAAACCCGTTAACACACATAAAAACATATTACCGAAGCTTTAATTTTTATGTCTTGGCAAAAAAAATTTTGTTGAGATACTTAAGTTGCAGGTGTTTAAAAATATCAAATTTTCAATTTTTGAGCCCTAATAGTTATTAAACAGGGGGTGGTCCAAAAAAAATTTTCTGAGGAAACTTACACTAATTCTAAAAGTTCGTTCTTACCTCAAAATTTCAAATCCTGGAAAACTTACTTACACTACACACAGGTAACTTACACTAATTCTATAAGTTCTTTCTTATCTCAAAATTTCAAGTCCCTATCTAAAAGTGTGGCGGAGTTAGGAAGCTAGAAAAATCATGAAAAATTTGGTTTTCATACATAATGGTAAATTTAAATACTAAATTTTATAATTTTTGGAGGGACACATGGACGAACAGAGTGAAACTAATACGCACATTTTTGAAAAGTTTTTTGGAAATGTGCTAAAAACCTGAAAAGGCGCGATGAATGATATTGCGGAAAATTTTAAGAAAATTATCATTAACGCAGAGAATTACAATTTACAGAGAAAAGTGCACAAATGGGATGTATGAGTTTATCCAAATTTTACAAATTTAAGTAAAAAATATTATTCTGTAAAATCTTGAATTAAACTCAGTTTCTTATTATTATAATCACTCTTAGAACCGAGAAATGTCCATATGATATTAATAGGCGAAATAATTGTTATGCATAAAACGAAATAATTGTTATGCATTGAAGTAAACATTTTTCATTTCATATTCGATTTTGCCTATATATATATACTTGAAACTTTGAATAATTTATTTAAATCAGATTTAGATTTATTTTAAAAAGGTTATGCAAAGACATGTAGGTAACTTAGAGACCAGACGAAAGAGTACTAGCAAGATAGTGCACAAATTCATTAACATTTTTGATAATACTATTACATTTTATCAATTATCTTCTCCACTGTCTTAACATTTTCTAGCTAGTAATTGAGATATTAATTTGACACTTCGAACAATTAAAAATGTCGGCAAATGGAACAGAACATTCATGTCAAGTAAATTTTTTGCGGTTGTTTTATTTTTAATTTAATATTTTGTTTGTGTCTATTTTAAACATGAAATATTTTGAAAAAATTTAAAATAAACTTAAAATTTTTTTATAAAATATAAAATAAACTTGAAAAATGTTGATAATAAATGAAATGTCTTAATAGTAAAAATGCCACATATGTCACACAAACAGTAATTTGACATTTCGTATTACACACTCGCAAGATAGTAATACTGTCTCGTCTGGCTGCCAGGTATTAGACAGTAGTCTTTTGACAAAAATTACATTTCGCAATTTTGCATTTGGCATATAATTGGTCATTTTGCAAATGGTTATTTGGTGGAATGCGAGACTCTAGTGAAAAGATATTTGATAAACTGTACTTTACATATACTTATATACATATTATAATATACATTCTAAAAACAGCGTATATAGACTAATTTTGTAACCAACTTTAAAATTCCTCCGAACTAATTATTATTTTAACATACTTGTACATATTTCAATAGTAAAGTATGTTTTTTTTTTTTTTTTATGTGTGCATTTCTCTGCCACATAAATGTGAACAGGAAATTACCCAGCCTTTCCTTTACAGGCGTGGCTGTAAATGTCGTAAGGGGGAATAACTCGGTGTTTTCAGCGTATTTTATACGCTCTTACCCACTAAGCCACCGAGGCCCCTTAAAGTATGTTTTATTTTTCTTCACGCCGTTTTTGCTATCATTACAAACGAATTGGAAAAATTAGTTTAATTTTTAAGTGAGTTGTTGTGAAAAGTATTTGTTGCGAAAGATCTTATTTGATAAAATAAACTATGTGCAATATTATGGTCATTATGCTAAAGAGAAATTTGTGAACTAAGAAATTCGGTCAAACTGCATTAAGCTAAATAGAAGTTTGCCATATAGATATTGCGAAAAGACCGCTTCTCAAAGCAAAAATGTTAAAAAAAAAAAAATAAAGTATACTTTTTTGTTAAAACGTGAAATATAAAGTTTAATGCATATACATATATACTTTTTTAATTTACAGTTAAATTGCAATTTTAAAAAATTAAATATTTGACTAAAATTTCTTAAGTATCATTTTCTTATCTTTGCAACTAAAATTATTCTATAGTTGATTTTTCTAATTTTTGATTTAATTTATATATTTATAATTGCAATAGCATTTTTAACTCTTTTTTAATATTACATATAACAGATTTTACATATAACCAAACCAGCCAAGATTGTATTCGTACTAAAACTGTTCAGTATTTAATTAGCTCAATTACTCCGAATAATTTTTTACTAAACAAAAGGGTCTCTATTTAATAATGTATTCGTTTATGAATAGGCAACTAATTGTACGTAACGACATTTTCTGTTTAAAATTTTTTTTTTTTCGATGACGTTTACATACATTTTGAAAAAAAAAAAAAAAATGGAGTTGAAACAAAAAAAGAATTCATTGTATATTATGTATATTAATTTTTTTTTTCATTTTTTTTTACCCTTAATAATTTCTAGATCTCATCATTGACAGTACAACTAGACAAAAAAAAAAATGTTTGTACCAAACACAGTACCAAAAATGCCAAAAAAAGAAAAAACGTATAGTGAGAAATAAGAAAAAAACTATTTTCCATATACATACATATATAAATATGTATTTATATATTATGTAACCCTTTTAGGTATATTGCCATTATTATTATTTTGTTAATTTTTTTTTTTAATATTATTTTTAACTAGCATTATTTTTTTTACCATTTTTTTTTTTTTTTTTATTTATTTCATTTAAATTTTTATTTATTTCAAATTTAAAAAAAAATGTTCAAGAAATGGTGAAAATCTATATTCAGAAAATTCCTAATATAAAAACATTTTAACGGGTTGGTTTTTTTTTAAATACATACATACATATTTAAATTTTCCCGCGAAACGCAACTCACCATTTTTGTTTTATTTTGTTTTAATTATTTTGTTAACATTTTAACTTGTATTTGTATGTTTGTTTGTGTTTAGCCTACTGAGTTTCTTTTTTTGTTTTTGGTTTTTTTTGTTTTTTAAGAGTAAATCAGTGGGGAAGAAGATAATATGTATTTACATGAGGTTTCCGAGTTGTGTAATATTTTTTTTATATTTGTTTTTTTGAGAAATTGTCAGTATTTTTTTTTTTGTTGTGTTATTTTTGGGAAAAAGGATATATGATGGCAACTTAGTTAGTTGCTTTTTTTTTGGGACTTGTTAGGTATGAGTTTGTTTTCTGTCTTGGGTGAGTAAAATGCAAATTAATTTTTTTTTTCGAAGCTTTTTTTTTCATTTATTTTTTTATTCTGAGCAAAAAAAAAAAAAGGTCCTAATTTTTTTTAAGCGGGAATTTTTTTTTAAATTTAATAAATTTTTTTTTTTTTTTTTTCATAAATAAAAAACTTAAAATAAAAGAACATATTGTAAACGAAGGGGTTGTCAAAATTGAAAGAAAAAAAAAAATATATATATACATATATATGGAATTATTGAAGAAAGAACTATTTACATAATATAGAATATAGATGAAAATAGGACACACCTGGATTTATGACTTCCTTTGTAAAATGTCGAATTATATACATATATTCTAAAATTTTAGTTTATTTTATTTATTTTAATTTAATTTTATAATCAGTTTTTTGTTTTTTTACTATTTATTGAAAAAAAAAGAAAAAAAAAAAATTAGAATATCAATGAAACAGTTTCATTTTGTTTCGGATCAATTCATTTTTAAATGGAAAGGGAGTTGACAATGAAAAATTTGTTAAAATTTTGAAACTAAAACAGATTTTTAGACAAATTTGTGGATTGTCTTAGAAATAATATTGAAGATTTGTTAATTGTAAAATAAGTTTTAACCATTTGCAGGGCCGGATTAAGACCCATAAATACCCTAAGTACTTAAAAAGAAAACAAATTAACAAAATTTTACATTAGCCATTGCGAATGTACTTTTAAGGTTTAGCGATGTAAAATTCTTGGTACTAAGATTTTTGACGCTAATCGTCAAAAAAAAAATAGACTAAAGCCAGTGTACGACTGAACAACTTGAGTAAAATTTATTTGTATAAAATTCTTTTACACTAGAAAAAAAAGTGATACTGTTCGTCATTATAAAATTATAAATTTCTGTAGTGCCCCAATTACCATGATGCCGTAAACAAGGGCTTAGTTTACTAACAGATTAATCCATCGCTGACTATTTGCTATGAGAAAAAGTTGATAAAAAATAAATTGCAGATGAACCGCAAAAAAATCAATCAAAACCACTAAATTTATTAAGTCTTACTACTTGACTTTTGTTCAATAATATGTAATCTGTGATAAAAAACAATCTGAAACAAAATTTCAATGTTATAATGAGTCTGAGTCTGCCAGAAAACAAAATAATACTTAAAAAAAAAAAAAAAAAATTTAAGTTAACACATCGGAAAATTGAACAAATCATTTTAGCATAAAAAAGGGTGATATAAGAATTTTTACCGATCCTTTAAAGTTTAAAAACATTTCAAATGGTTTTTAAAAATTAAATAAAAATAAAAATTTGACCAATTCAAAGGAAGTGGGTAGTGTATTAATTAAAATGAATTTATTTATTTATTTTTATTTCTTTTTTATATAATAATAAAGGGTTTTAAAGATTGAAATTACCATTTTTACCATTCATTTTATTGCATTTTTCTTTATTATTATATGACCGTAGTCATAGCAAAACTCTTAAGGGTAATTTTTTAAATCTAAAAATAATGAATGTGTTAATTACAGTATTGAAAAGGGCAATTTTATTGATTTTTAAATGGGATTAAATTTTGTTTTTTTTCTGGAATAAGGGGGCGAACGCATTTTATATGTCTAGCCACTATATTGTAAAACTTTTTCGTTCGTTAAAAGTCTTATATATTGTAAATGATGTACATATATAATTGCAGGCTATTAATAGCTAGACAGTATTTATTTATTTTTTATTTTTATTTTATGTAAGTCATTGAGCATAGATATAATAAACAAGTGTAAGCAATATTCACAATCACAAATATTAAAGATGAGTGGTCAAAAACATATTAAAGAAATGTTTTTTTTATTTGATTTTTGTTTTTAGTATAAAAAATTATGACTAATAAAGAAATATTAAAATATTATTTTTTAATTTTAAATGTCTAGTAAATGTGGTTGCTTCTTCATTCAAATCATTTAATTATGTATAGCTAAACGGAAATGTACGGGTTTTTATTAAATTTTATATTATAGTTGTCTTCAACATTTTTGAAATTTTGACATAAAATTTTCTAATAACACTGGAGCTCCAATAAACTATAAGAGAAACTATTAGACCAGCGATAGCTTTTCTCTATCTTTTTGTGGTGTTTATATATCAGAACTTTTATAAAAATGATAAAGAATGGTAGTAGCGTTTTTTAAGTGAATATTTTGTATATTTACATATTGGGAAAAATGAATCATATCAAAGCCGCAGAATAATTTTACTAATCTCAATTGATGGAGAATGTCACATAGGGAAAAAGTTAAAAATATAGCGAGTATAACGATATCCGTCCTATTAATAAAGAAAGGTATATATACGCGTTTGGGGAATTTAATTACCATTGGCATTATAAATGTTTGAGACTGCATCCAGAAACAGTTAATTGGATAATTACCAATCACAACAGTCAAATCTTTCTTGTCCATTATATATATATGTAGCTTAAATATAAATTCTTGCTTAGTATGGTGAAGCTTTTCTAAAGATACTAAATGTATCTATATAATGTTTTTGAAGTATTGGATCTGTAAAATTAATCAAACACTTCTATAACTTTTTGGTTAACATCTTGCATTTTATTGAAGGGATTTAGTAAAAGAAAAAAACAAAGTACATACAACTAAACAAGTACATGTACATTAAGTTTTTATATATTAAATAAAATATGAGTGAATATAAGTTGGACGTGAGTTTTAGATTAATTATTTTGATTTTAGCGTTTTAAGTTTATGTAAGAGTACAATTTAAGAGTTGTAATTTTAATTGAATAACCAACAAAATTGAAAAAAAAATAAAAAACAAAACTAATAAATAAAATGGCAATTGTTATTCTTTGTAAGGAATAATTTAAACATTCATTTTCTTCTATATAACAAATGCTTTAGATATTTTTTTTTTATGAACAAAAAGATGGATATATTTTCCACATTTATATCTTCTATTGGTATTTATACAAAATTTTCTAATCAATCAGAGTTCTTAGAATAAATGTAGTAATAATTACAAATAAAATAAGTACCTACATATGTAGGTATTTGCGTCTATAGCTTTTTATGATTTAAATTTTAAACTATAAAAATCATTAATTAATATTATATGGTCTACCATTTATCCTATATTTACTAATCTTTGAACATATTATGCATAAGTATACGAATAATATATAACTATATGTACATATGTATATAAGTACTAATTGTTTTTTAATAAAGCGTGAAATTTATAAACTTCCACTTGACAAATTATTTGAAAACGGCCTTCAGATATTTACATTTGCATAATGCAAATACACTAAATACATTCTTATTGGTAATATTGAAGTGTTTTAAAAGGCAAAAAGAAATTTCAAAATGGTAATTGCGATTCTTTCTTTGCGAAAAATTGTTGGAAAATTAAGAAAAACTTTATTTAATTTTCAAAAAACTCTATTATATTTTGTAGTTAGAAAAAATCGTTTTGCCTTTCAAAAATATACAATATTTGAAGTTTTTATTTTCCATTTTTAAAAAAATTTTTAAAAAATGTTTGAAAAATGCTCATTTTTATAATTGGTTGAACCCTATATATAAGTCATAATGGGAGAGAAATAAATCATTCTAAAATTTAAGAAATCTTTTTTCCTTATTTGAGCGTTTATGCGAAATACAGAATGTTAAAAATTTCATATAACGGTAAAATAACATATCATTTTGCAAATAAACTTTTTATATTATTTTTATACTTAATATCAGTGTAAAGTGACGTTTAATCGTTTCAGGTTCGATAGGGGTACAAATTTCAAAGAATTACATACATAGGTATATGCTTTTTTTGACTTTGTAGACGGACAAACAAAGTAACATTTTTATTTTTGTTATTTTGGAAAACGTGATAAAAACTAACTTATTTTTATTTTATAGTTTACTGTCACAACTTTTAGAGTTTGTGATTGAAATTGTAATTTTTGATTTTTTATTAACAGCTATTAACTTTTTTTAATACATATAACATACATAGATACTTACATACATAATAAATATTGGTATTTGGTAGATTGAAAATAAGTTACACGTCAACAACTTTTAAGCAAAAAAAAAAAATATATCATGCTACTGTTTTTTACCATCGCCATATCGCCATCGGAATGATTTTGCATTAATTAATTACAAATTCAATACAAGTTTTTATTTCTTAATTTAACAGTAAATGTGAAATACAAACATTTTTTATTTAATTTTTTACAACTTAAGTCTTTGTTTTTTTTTAAATATTTTATTAAAAATAGAATGTGGGGATATAGCTCAGTGGTAGAGCGTTCGCTTTGCATGTGAAAGGCCCCGGGTTCGATCCCCGGTATCTCCAAATGTTTTTTTTTTTTTATAGTTTTACATAAAAATTTGTTTTTTTTTCATATTTTACAGTTATTTTCTATAGTCATTTAAGAAATTGATACAACCATAATTGGATAACTATATACGATTTTCTTCTAAATACAGCATTTTTTTGAAATGGAAGGAATAATGTGTGTATTTTTTTTAAATTTATTTTATTTTAATTTTAAAAAATAAAAAAAATTTTTTTTCTATTTTTTTGCTTTTCAAAAAAAATTTGTTTAAAAAGAACATGCAGGAACAATAAAAACTGCCGGAATATTTAAGCACATAAACAAAAGAGTGTCAAACAACTTGAAAGACGCAATATAGGATGTTTCATAGTTCGATCACATAATATGCAATGCAAATTTGGGGCAATACATATAATAAGGAACTAAATGCTGTACAGGGGCTGCAAAACAAAGCCATAAAAACTTCTATGGTTATTATAATAGAACCTCTACCAAGTACATTCATAGAGAAAAACGTGTTTTACCTTTAGATCTGTTAATTAAATGTAAATTAATTACACAAATACATATGACCACGATTAATAAAATACAGTTCAACACTATTCCTGCATTAAACAACCAACAGCATGAGTACAACACTAGAAGAGCGGGAAATATTATGAGCGGGTGATGTCGTCCAAAATAAGATTCTGTAGTAAGGAAGCTGTCTACTCTACAACACTGCATACAAAATGTACAACACCTTGGATTCAGAATTTAAAAAAATAAAGAATGAAAATGTATTTAAAAAAAAAATAAAAAATATGATGTTAGATGAAATTTAGTATTTAAAAATATCTGTTGTGAAACTGGTCGAAAACGGATAACTGCAAAACGGATAAGTGCAAAAATCGCCTAAGTGCAACCTATTTATAATCACCGTGCCATTTTGAATAATCTCCAAATGAATTTGTTTGGATAACTGCAAAACTTACAAGTGCAAATTGCTAATAACTGCACAAAATTTTCAAACCTAAAACTAAAGTTTTCGTTGATTTAGTAACGCTTCAAGTACATTTTTTTCTAAATTGAAGAAGTTCCATTACTATTTAAATAGTTTTGACAAATTTTTTAAATGCCAACATTTATCAACATTTGAATTTTTGACAACTCACAATTCCTCATTTATTATTATTATTACTTCATGTATCGTGTTTTCAAAAGTAAGTTACAACATTTTTTTCTTTTATACCACTTTCACACTATGAACTAAAACTAGGTTCTTCGAAGAAAGCCGTGTCATGCGTAGCTAGGTTTGTAGCTAGGTTTTTCATATTTAAAATTGCTGTCAAAATGAACCAGGATTTTGAAAGTCCTAGTTAATTTTAAGGGTTATAACTTGGTTTTTGATTAAAATTTTTTGATATTTTCGATTATTGTTTGAATTTTTTTAGATCCCTTCCCTACGTGATTTTGTTGTAAAATGTCATTGTTGTTTATTTTTAAAAATAAACAAATTGCAGTTTTTTTTGATTTGAGTTTTTAAATGAAAATTTTTTTTATTTCTTATGTAATAAAATGTCGTTGGTTATCTACAATTGCCACACCCAAATCTCAAATAATACTAGGTTCATAAATAACGATAGTCTGAACTGTTGATTTGGAAACTAGGTTATTTAGTAGGTTCTTTGCGTAGTGGGATCATGGAATAAGCTTGTAGATAGATGTCTTTAAAAAATTAATATTGTGGAACAATTTTTTTTTTAAATAATAGGGGAGATATTAGGAGTCAAAATTTAGGAAATAAGGGAGCTATTCAAAGTCAAAAGTGACTATAAAAGAAAACTAGAAAAATGACTATTTTTAAACACTTGCAAACTTGGATACCTGCACAAATTTTTATTAAGTACGATATAAGAAGTAATGGAAAAAAACCAAGGATTTTCAAAAAAGCCCATTTTCAAAATTAAAAATATTCCATAATAAGCCAGTAAAGAGTTGATATATTGAAAAATAAATTTCCTTGATTTTTTATTTTTTGGGTAAGAAAAAATTGAGAAAAAACAAATCAAACTTTCGTCCATTTTATAAGGTATCCCTATATTATTAAGAAAAATTAGTAACGCAAACAAAATACACATAATGTTGACGTTTTCAATTTTGTACATTATACTTCCAAAAAATTTGGACATGTAACTATGTTACAGGTGTTTAAAAATAAGAGGGCGACACAAAAATATTTCCTGAAGCTTCTAAGTTAAACAGTTTGAAAGATAGAAGGGGTCCAAAAATTCAGTTTCACATTACGGTATATTAAAATACCGCATGGCAAAGCCACATATTTGATATATATTTATACAAGTTTATAAAACCAGCTATCGTTTGACGTTTTAAGTTTTGAAAATATACTTTATAGAACCTCTGTTATAACAATTTAAAGATGGGTTTTTTTCGAACTTTATATAGGGTTATAGCTCCGTAACAGGTGGGGCTACAGAAAAAAATTATTCCACAAAATTAATTTTTTGTCGATGCCTATCCGTAGTTAAAATTTCATTGCTTTATTTCAAACGGTGTAGAAGTTTTGTAAACACCCAGACGGACGGACGGACCGACCGACAGAGTGAAACTAATAATGTGCTAAAAATTAAAGTTTGAATATTATATTACACGTGTTTAACGGTATTTTGTTTAAATACATATATAGCATTTTCTTGTAACTGAAGAAAGTATGTCTTGATTTTTGACAATTTTTCCTTATCTGTATGTATTCCCAATTCTAAATTTTTAGAAATGTGTGGCTTTTGAATCCTTTTACATATTACTTTTAGACAGATATATCTTTTTTTTTTTGTTGAAACATATATAGATACTATAGTATCTACATTTTTTATTGCAACTGACAATTAAATCGTTGTACAATTTAAAGCAATTATAAATTTTGATTGTTTGTTGTTTTTTGATTGATTGTACATTTGATTGTTTGTTCTAAATAATGTTAAATAAAAATTTGATTTAGATATTTCTTGTACACCTTATGATTATGAATATTTACTATCTAATTAAAAATAAAATGAAGTTATTATAATTTTGAAGGATATGATATGTAGCATTCAAATACATTGTAAATACATATATACGTATATGAAAAATTTATGTATATTTATGATCATATAACATATTTGTAATAACTAATGATAAATGAACCATTTTATTGGTTATTTAGAACATATTGTAGAACTTTGTTCCAAATAGGATTTAGGTATGCATTATTACATAAAACATTTACGATATTTAAATCCGCTTACCTTATAATAATAAAATAAATCTATGGTAAGGGGGATCATATTATATCATTTAATCATACTATCTATACACAATTCAACCGAACTCTAAAGTGATTAAAAGATTTAAAAAATAAAAAACGTATAAGAAAAATAGTATTTGAGTAAAATTAATTTTTTTACGTCAATGTCGGAAATTTAATCAAATCTAACACTTACGCAAATAATAAATTTTCTCTTAGAAAAGAATGTATAGCCTATACATGTATAAAAAAGCAATATTAGGTAGAAGGTGGATGAGTGAAAGCCAAGTAATTTAGTATATGGTACAGTTTATTTTGGGATATAACTTATCTTTGAAAACCTGCCAAAAAAGAATTTTATTAACATATTAGATTTTTAAATTATCGGTATAGATTTATAAATTATAGGTAAATATATCACTAATCTGGTATAGATTTATAAATCATAACAATTTTTTTGAAGAAATTAGTGCTAAAAAAGGTTTAAAAAGAAACAAATATAAAAAAAAGTTATAAGAAAGTGAAAATTTTAAAGAAATTGACACTTTTTAAATTACAGTATAAAATTTTTTTAACAGTATGCTAATAATTAGCAAAACTTTATTATTAGTCAATCTTATGTCATATATGCTTTATTCTTTAAAGCATATGACATAATATGTATATATTTTTATAAAAAAGCATTGCTAAGCAAAGCATTATCTAACTTATATAAAGAAAATAAGAAAAAAAATTTTAAACTTATGTATAGAGAGTGTCAGATTTTTTTAATGATACGTTTTTTTTTTGCTACTTTTACTTATTATGGTAATCTTAGATGTTTTGCATTAATAATTAATGTTTACGAAGGATTTTATATAAAGATAAAAAAGAAATTGAATTTGAAATTGAAGAAAAACTTAAAGGGTTTTCCTTTTTTCTATCTTTTTTTTTTTTTTTTTTTTTTAATTTTATCATAATGAGATTTTTTCTTGTAATGCCAATCTTAAAAATTCTAATAAAATCAAAGTATTGGTAAAATAAAAAAAAAAAAAATTGTAATTATGCTAACTGCATACAATGGTTATGTTAAAATTTGATAAAATTCTATTTAAATCAAATACTAAGACATTTTTCAAAAAAGAAAAAAAAAAAATCTACCATAGTAAATTCCTATAAAAATACCCTTTAGACATATAATGCTTAAGATAAAAATTAAAAAAAAAATAAAGAAAATTTAAATATAAAATATTTTAGACATGGAAAAAAAAAAGAAAATATTTACTTTTAAATGTCTTAAAATTTTACCCTATTTTTATTAAAAAAACAAAAAATAATTTTTTTTTTTCTTTTTGGTATTAGATGAATTATATATTATACTTTATTTATTTTTTCTTAATTTTTATATTTCATTTTTTTTTTTGTTAAAATATTTAGTATTAAAAAATTGTGGAAAATTTCTTTAGACTATGACTGGCTGGTTGTCAGTAAAAAAATTTGTATAAAAAGTTTTGAGAAGCATCAGTGAAAGCATCAGTGAAATATAAATTTATTTAGGCTTACCCAATAATAAATATGATAATGCCCAATTGCTAAATGATAAAAGAAAATGATTACAAAAACTTTACTGAGTTGCAGTTAAAGCCAACCAAAGATGAAAAGATTTAAAGTAGATTAACGCGAAAAATCAAGAACTCGAATTAAAATAAAAGTAATTAAAGTAAAAGGATAGTCAAATTTCGAAACTATTTTGGGAATACTGAATTCTATTAATGGAGATTTAGCTAGGCTATAAAAATTTTAAATTAAAAATATTCAAATATTACTAGTTGTTAGCGATCATTTTGTTCCTTGTATCATGGTATATATAGGTAAAAAGTTTATTATACTTTTTTTGTTAAGAGTTTTATGTACACTTAAATCGGTTTAAGATCATTGTAATATCTATGGAGCTACATTTTTCTATATTTAAACCACTGTGAGTTTTTTTTATAAACTGCTGTATATCGATTATACCTACATACGATTAAGAAGATTATTCAATAAGAATTCTTGTCAGTTATCTTATTTTTGTTTGGTTCTGAAGTGAAATTTCTACAAAAATTATTTTGAGGGAAATTTTAACATTCTAACATTTTTAACATTTCGGATAGTGTCCTGTTAAACGCCTAATGTATATATTATAATCCTATTAAAATACTATACTGTACTCGTTTTAAATTTTGTCTAGCGCACTAAGTTGGTATAGTTTAATAAACTTGGTTAGATTGCGCAACCATGATATTTACTTTCTTCTACTGAAATTCTAATAGAAATGCAACGCGGAAATATAATTTGTCTTTTTTTTGTTAGTAAACTCTAACGATCTTAAGATGTAATTTGTGCAGTGAAAATGTTAATGTGTTTTGTTTTAGATTAAAAATATGTTTAATTGTAATCCTTTAGTAGTCGTTTTACTGTATTCAAATAAGTTAAAATGTTTTTATGAAAAAATTGTTCCCAAATTCCTCTTTTAATTTATTTCAAAAGTTTTGATACTCAAATTGGACTAATATTTAAAATTAAATTGAGTTATTTATTAGAGTTTATATAATAATTGCAACTATATCCATGTTCGTTCATGATATTTTTAATTAAACTTTATCGAATTTTTTCTCAAAAGACAGATACCGAACATTAGAAGTAGAAGTACATGAAAAATATTAAAATTAATAATCTTTACTAATGCAATTAGGTCTATGACAGCTCTTCTTCCATTTTCTTTTTTATTTCTATTTTTTTGTTTTTTTATTAATTCGCGTTTTTTTTTTACCTCACATTTTTTTAATTTTTTACAATTTTTTTTTCCATTAATTGCATTAAACAAAAAAAAAAATGGAGGGGAAAAATAAAATTTAATATTCGATTAAAAAGTGTTGTAGGATTTTTTTTTTTGTTCTGTCGTTTATCAAAGACTCATTTTCTCATTTTCATAAGGTGAATTTATAAAAAAAAAAAAAAGGGTGGGAGATGTCTTTCATTTTTTTTGTGTAATTTTTCATTAAAGGATAACTTTGTTTATATACAGTAATGCTCAAAAAAATACATTAAGTGAAAATAGTATAAATAATTAGTGGTTCAATTTAATTGGTTAATTACATATATTGTGTTATATGGATATTAAAAGTTACAGTGAAGTTGAACTAAATTATTTTTATTTTAAAACACTTTTCGATATATTTGGGAACCTATAACATTCAAACCAATTTCACCAATTATGAATTCAACACTTTTAGTGGACCCAGATTTTGTATATATTCAGTAGTTAGAATAGAAAGGTTCTGCTTTCATATTCTAACGGTAAAGAGGCAGAAAATTATAATATGTTCAGTCAGATAAAATTTTTAGTTTTGAATGTCCTGACGGCTTCTTATAGGCTTTCAAAATTGGAAAATTAAATTAAAAGTTAAATGAGTTTTTGGTCAAATGTATAATTGAAAAATACAGACTGTTACTATTATTTCGTTTATCAGTGTACAAAATGTTATATAAAAAAAAATATTTAGGAATTTTAATTTTTTTTTTAATGTATAATGGTGGTTATTCCACCAAAAAAAAAAAATTTTTTTTCTTTATTGGTGTTTTCTTTCATTTTCGTCCATTTTTTAGTGGATTTTTTTTTTTTTTTTGAGAAAAGGGCATTTAAAAAAACAAAAAAAAAATCTTAACATAACAAAGTTTAATTTTAAAAATAAAAAAGAATACTATCTTTAGATATATTATGTATTATAAAAAAAAAAAAAATGCCTTTTCTTATTTTTTTTTTTAAGAGGGTGGAAAAAACATAGAAAAAAAAAAGAAAAGAGTCAACATTAAAGAAAAATAAAAAATTGTTTTTGGAAGTTGATGGCTATAACAAATAAGATAAAGAAATTATTAAGAATTCAAAGAATATTCGCTTTATGATCAAATATAATAATGGAAGAATAGTTAATCCACCTGATTTTAAGGTATATACAATTTATATAAATTTTTAATAAATCTGCATGTAATTATTTTTAATGATAATGTGTCTTAAAAAATCTATAAATATAACCTTTATTTTGATTACATATAACTGAAAACTATATAGAAAGCTAAATGAGTGATTTTTCAATTGTAGAAGATCAATATAAAGAAATAGACAACTATTCCTACACCTAAACCCTGTCATTCATTGTGCATCCCAACTCCATAAAACGCTTGTCTATCACAGAATTTATCCTTATTATTAGATAGCTTGTGCTGATTTCGGTATAGAGTCTGAAGTCTGTCCTGTTCAATTTGAAAACTTTCTTCTTTCTTTTCCGTTCGACTAGCCTAGAAATTCTTTATATGTAAGGAACTTTATGGCAGACTCCAGCTTCTTTTTATCTACTTCAGCTTCTTTTACCATGAAATTTTGCTCCAGTGTTTTATCATCTATTTCACCAAAGAGTGTGTTAGTCCAATATTGACTTTATATTCACACTAGGAACGATAAGTAGTGATATTTGTCTTATTTGTTTGCGATAAAGAAAACATATAAGAAGAAAATTATTTTAATCTTTTTTGTTGATCTTATAAATGGTAATTCATTTCTATGATATTCTTAGTAAATTTAAAATATTTGGACATAATTAAAACTTAAATTTCAAAAAAAAAAAAAAAAAAATTAAAAAAGAAATATTGCCAGCCATTTTTTTTTCTTTAAGATTATAAATAATAAAAACAATGTACACAATATAAATTATCTAACAAAAATTTATTGTCTATGTATTAAAAAAAAAAAAAAACAAAAAAATTTATTTGAATATAGAAAAAGAATTATTTGCATTATGCATTACGCTCAATTTTCAAATATTGTTAAGAAAAATAAGGGGTTTTGTATATGGATGTATGCAAATTCTAAAATTTTTTATTGTTTAACAATTTTTTTCCACTTTTTTTCATTGATTGACAGAATAAATTAATGTCAAAATTTATTTATTTATTTCTTTTTCCTTTTTCCAAAAATTTTAAATTAAACGCATATTTTTTTTTAGTAAATCTTTTTTTCTTTTAGAATTTGTTTTATTTTTTATCTAAAACTTTTTCCGCCATTTTAACAATAATAATAATTGTGCATTTTGGATGGTTTTAAATTTCACAAATTGTTATTATGTATCTAAGTATTAAAATACCTACTTAGCGATCAATTTAATGAAAGAAATTTACTTTTTACGAACGTAATTATAGGATTTTCGAAAAATTCTA
Organism: Poecilobothrus nobilitatus; assembly: GCA_947095535.1. Classification (NCBI taxonomy): domain Eukaryota; kingdom Metazoa; phylum Arthropoda; class Insecta; order Diptera; family Dolichopodidae; genus Poecilobothrus; species Poecilobothrus nobilitatus. The sequence continues at coordinate 236,021,235 of OX352773.1, read as the reverse complement.
AATACGAGTATTTATTTATTTAAGAAAATTTCCCTGCCACATGCATGTGCTGAAATTTCCCTGCCAAATGATGAATAATGATGGCTGCATTTCCCTTTCGGATATGGCAGGGATATTAATTTTTGTAGTTTTCCATAATTATGTCTGCATAGCTTTTTAGATTTCATGAAATTTATAATTTATGTTCTCTCATATTCTAAATTCTTCACATTGATTTTTGATTTTATTAATATCTTAATTTTTCAGCCATTTTAGAGTTTCAATAGGTATTTTGTTGTAATATCTTAGATATTCAGTTAATATGTGTTTTATTGTGAATTGATTATGGCAAAAAAGACAGGTTGTTGGTGGTTATTGTGTAAACAAAGTGTACGCTTAGTGGTGCTTTTAGACATATTCGTAACCGTTTTATCTATGAATTTGTTGGTTTCTGGTGCTGTTTATTTTTTTTATAATCTATTTCTTTAATTGTTGGAAATATTTTTTTTAAAAATTGAGTTGGATTTATTCCATTCTATTTGTATTTCTTGTTGCTACAGAAGGTTGCTATTTTTATTTTTGCTTGCGAGAAGGTGTCATCAATTTATTTAATTGATGGAATCTTAGTTCTGTTTTTTAAATACGAGTAACACAAATTCTTCTTTAAAAATTGCTTTAATATAATGCTGTTAAATGTAAAGGAAATCTTTGGTAGAATATTAGGTTTAAAGGAAAGAATGGGCAAGGATTTTCTTGTATTATTCTTTTATTTTATAACTGAAGACCTTCTCGTATATATACACATATTATCAGTTGGAAATTTTTAAAATAACCCACAAAAATATCGTGTTCATAATAATGTTATGGTTAAAAAACGTGAAGCATATATATAATACGTATATATATGCTTCATGTTTAGGAGACGTATATATACGTATGATAAACCAAGTTATTGCTACAGAATCGAATTAAATTTAATTAATAAATTTTATACTGTCTTATACGAGTATTTTAGCCCATAAGAGATTTTATTCATTATATAAAGAATAATGGTATTGTTTTTTCCTTATGACCTAACAATCTTCCAAAAGACTAAGCCTATAACATTTCATTAAGAGTCCTAAATTTCGAATAAAGTTTACGAGACATTCAGCTTAAATAATGAAAAAAAATTGGCTAATATTTGTATTTTTAATTTTTAAATATCTATTACCATCATGTATGTATATAAAATCTTCATTATTACTATATACGTACTTATGAATGTAATTATTATCTTGTTTATTCACTTTGAAAATAATCACTTATATTTATATTACACCTTTTTGTAAATGATTAAGGCACATTATTTTTGTTTACAACTTATTTACAATAAATATATGTATATAAAAAAATTGTTTTGTGGAAAAGGACATAAATTAAAATACAAAAAAAAAAAAAATTATAAAAAAAAATACATAATCTTCAGATACTCTATAATTAAACTTATAATATAGTATTTTACTTATTCTGCACTATTCTTTTTTGTTGTTCCAATTGTTTCCTTCTTATTCCTTTCAATACAATTTTAATCATTCACTTTCTCATAACTTTCTTTCTTGTGATATGTATACAGTTTTATATTATTTTTTTTTTAACTTTGCAAAAACAGCAGGATATTTAAAATGAAAATTATTATTTTCGCATAAATGTTCATTTTGTTATAAGTTATGAAACCTTTTATTACCCACCACTTTTATTTTGGTGAAATTCTTTTCCTTTTAAATTTCTTTCATTTCTTTTGTTTGTATAGTTTTTTTTTTTTTTTTTTTTTTTTTATAAGTTATGTGACAACTATTAAAATCAAACCTTTTATCAATTTCGTTATCTTTGACAAATTCTTAAAATTCAATTTTTTTAAAAATAGGGATGCAATGGAATTTTTCAATACTTAAAAAAAAAAATAAATAAATAAAAAAAAAAAGGGAGTGTTGCAATCACATATGGCTTATATATTATATGTATATAAATAAAAATAAAAATAAAAACAATATAGAATCAAAAAAAAAGGGAATTTAAATGACAACAAATTTAATATACATATATAATATATATATATATATATGCATTTATACATATAAGTTTATATGCACAATATATACAAAGAAAAAATAAAGAAAATTATTAAAATATCATAATTTCAAATAAATAGCAATGAAGATCGGATTTTCTAACCAAAGTATTTTGGTATTTTGCCAATTGTTTTGCATTTTTATCAACCCCAAAATTAAATAAAAAAGAAAATTACACAATATACAAATATATGTACACATGTATATATATATTTCGAAAGAAAAGAGGGTAAATAGGAAACAATAAAATGCAGAAAAAGTATAGAAAAATATAATAAAAAAAAACATAGGGAAGAATAAAATGTTAAATTCCACAACAAAAAGATTTTTCATTTTGTGCTTTTTGGTTTTTTTTTCTTTTTTTTTTTTGCAATGAATGCATTCTACAAGTATATTATATTAAGTATATGACAATTGTGGAATAATTTTTAAGGATATTTCATTAAATGTTTTATATTCCAAATATTTTGAACTAAAAATTTTAGGTATTGAAAATGAGAATTTATATATTTCTTACAAGTTTTTTAAAAAACTGAACCTAATTAGACAGTACATACCATTTTTGTACATACCTAAATGGCAGTACATACCATTTTTACTATAAGAAAAAAGATTTCCATTTTAAGTAAAGGTTTTTGGTTTTAAATGAAACAAATTTAATGTTAAGTACAAGTTTCCTATTTAAGTGCAAATCTTTCTTTTTCACATTCAACAATTTTAGAAGTTATACGTAATTTGTTAAAAGTGATTATGCATAAATAATAAGTAATTATGTATATTTATAGTATATATATAAAAAACATTTAATAATTTTTCAGAAATAGGGCACATGAGATAACTTTTATTAAAATGAAATTCAGTTAACAATCATTCTTGCATTTTAAAAGGAAAATTTGCTTTATAAACAAAAAAAAAAAAGGACTTGTAAATACTTGCAATTAAAAATGAAACCCTGCATTTAATGTCTTGAGCACAATGGACGCAAACACAACGCAGTCATCAACTGTAAAAAACTGTTAAATGTAAAAAAAAATATAAAATGTAGCTAACACTTAAGGGTTACTTTCATTGTGTGTGTGTATGCATTTTTATTGTTTTCCATATGTTTAACTTTTGAAATATATAGTATTTTTGTACGATGGCTATACGCTCATTGTGTTTAGGAGATAAAAAGGAAATGTTTGTATTTAAATTTTTATTAAAATAAGGTTGAGTTGACCATCACGTTTTGCACTTTAAAAGACTCTTTAAACTTTGAAACTTTGTATTTTATAAATAAAAAATTATTGCACTAAGAAATACTTTCTCTTAAAGTAAAAAAGGTATATGGTAATTATTTTAGCCATAAAATTTAAATCATAATAAGTAAAGTGGAATTAAACTTTAATTTATTATTTGATTTTAATAACTATTTTTTTTTTTTTAACGATTTAAATTTTCTCTATACAATATTTATGTGTAATAACAAGAATTGATTTTTGCAAATATTATTTTTTCTTTAAAATTACAATATTCTCCTTAACAGTATACAAATATAATATTTTAGACTTCATTAAAGTATGTGATTTAAATCTTATGTCGTCTTTAAACGAGTTCAATTACAGATTGCGATTTTTTTTTAGAAGATAAATGTTGTCATCAATTTTGTTTAATGTTTTTTTTTTATAGAATTGAATTATATTATTTTATAGAAACACCAATCCACACATAAGAAACCACATAACAAACCCATCCAACATATAAAAAAAAATATATCCTGTCTCTCAGAATTTTATAATTCAAAAGAAAATTCAAAAGGAACCTAAAAAAGTTCAAAAAATTTATTTCCATAGAACTTCTAACGGTTATCTATTTTTTGCCTATACTAACAATAATAATTAGTACTAGCAATACTTAATTATTTACTATTAGAAGAGAAAAATTCAGCTTATGTTTGTTTTGTGTAATAAAACCTAGAAATTGTTGAAGAATGTATTGAAATTGCACATTTCTTTTTCAGCACAGAATTATTTTTCTATCACTGTATTAAAATATTACTTCAAAAAAAAAAAAAAAAAAAATTGCAATGCAACAAGAGGTTGTAATACAAAAATTTAACTCAATTGATTATATTTATAATTATTCACTCTTTAAAACAGGGAAAATTAAAAATAAAAGGAGACTTCGGCACAAAAACAAAAAAAAAAAGGAAACAAAAAAGAACAAACATGTACAATTTCTTTAACATATAGTTTAATATAAAAAGAAAAATGAAAACGAGTTACAGATATTTTTTTAAGGATTCTATATATGTAATAATAATAATACAATCCTAAAGGAATAAATACAATCCCATTGACAAACTAAAAACTATAATATATTGTATAGCCTTGTAAAAGAAAATAAAATAAAAAAAAAGGGTTGCAAAAATGCGATTATATATGCAATTGCAATGCGGTAAACAAAGAAGATACAATAAGGATAATAGCTTTTCTTATTTCGCATGCTATTCAATTTTATTTTTTTTTGTATTGTTTTTATTTTTTCATTTTTTTTTTTTTGTGTATTTTATAATTATTATATCCTTATTATCTTTGTTATTATAGCATTTTAACTTCTTTCTAATAATACATGTGTGACGTTTTGATTAAAATATTAAAGATATTATGCAATGGAATAACGGTTTTTTTTTTGTTTTTTTTTGCATTGTATTCTATTGTGCGTGCAAGTGTGTACATTATTATTAAGATTAATGTTTGTTTTGGTGAAAAAAAGGATATAAAGGCATTATACTTATTTTTTGAAGATCCATTTTTTTTTTCATCTTTTTTTGTTTTGTTGTGTTTTTTTGTTTTTGTTTTTGCACAAATATCGATTTAATATCTTTAGGATTTTTTTTTTTTTTTAAGGCTGATCTGATCAGGATTGACAAATAAAAAAAGAAAAAACAAGAATTTTTTTAAGAGTTTTTTATTTCGTCCTTTTTTTGATAAATTTTTTGTTTACTTTTTAGATGATAAATTGAGGTTAAAGGCATGATCGTGTGCCGATCAATAATTTTAGTAGAATTTCGGAATTGTTTTTTTTTTTTGGTTTTTTCAGTTGTTCTTTCAGGTTTTTTCTTTTTGTATTGTTAACGTTGGTTTTGTGTTTATCCGGGCACAATAAAAATAACAAAAGATGCAATAGAATAAGATGGAAAAAAAATAAATAAAATATGCAAAAGGTAAAATATGCGATTACAATATTGGCAAAAAACAAAATTATAGATTTGGTTTTTAAAGGATAATAACTTTAAGTTTGATTAGGAATTTTAAGATGAATAATTTTTTAAGATGTAGATTGTTAACAATAAGCAGATGTTTTTTGTTCTTTTTTTTTTTGTTTTTCTTGACTTTAAAGGATAATACAATATTTTGTTATTTCTTTTTTTATTTAAGAATGAGGTGGCAATTTGATATTTTCTTTTTTTTGGTTTTGTTTATTGAATGATTTTGAATTTTGTGTTTTTTTTTTCTTTTTAATGTGTTATTGGTTTTGTTTGCGTTGACTTTTTTATGATGTCTTTATTAGAAATAGTGTTATTTTTTAAGATAAATGATTTGTTATCTGATGTATTTTTTTTTTTTTTTTAATAAAGACATATGTATTATATTTGATAGTTATTTTTATAGATATTTTTATAGTATGTATTTATTTTTCATGATTGATTACGAGGATTAATGGAATATTGTCAATGCATATGGATACGGTTGTCTTTGAGTTAATATACCGTGAAAATAATAAAAAAAAAGAAAAAATGAAAAAGAATTTTTTTTTTTACTTATCTATGGATGTATTTTAAGATGATGTTTGTAGAGTAATTGAAATTGGAGTTATATAATTTAGATAATTTTTAGTAGAAATGTTTGAAACAATGTATGCATTTTTTATTACAATTCATTAAATATTTAAGTTATATTTTTATTAAAATGCATGTACCTATACACAATTTCGAAGAGGCTTTTCGTCAGATCTTTTACTATTAAAATATTGCAGGAATATTTGAAAAATTGAACTAGTGTATGAAAACAAGAAGTAAATTAAAATGTCAACATATGTAAGAAATGAAAAAAGAAGTCCAACAATAGATTTTTGTTACTGAGCGCATTAAGATTATTCAAAAATAATATATAATGATGATTACCTAACATTTGTAACAGTATACATAAGATATAACAACCGTAAGATAAATTTTTAAATTAGTATTTATTACAAGAAATTTTTGAAATAGTTAATTATAAATTTGCAATATAACAAATTAAATCAACTAAAGACAAATAAAAAAACATTGAGCTCGTTCAGTTCGATGCAGCGTATAATGAATTGAAGCGCTTAAAATGTATACTGGCTGCAAAATTGTACTTAACATTTTGTAGCGAAATTTTTTATTTGTCAATTTTGTTAGTTGAGACAATTAATTTTTTGAAGAATTGAAATATTGTAAAATATAAATTAAAAAGAGAAATTTCTGTCAAATCAAATTTCGCTGTTCCATTAAGCATATAGTTTTTTTTATACTGTAAAATTTATAAAGCGATTTACTTAAGGACTTGGAAAAAAAACCGTTCAGCAATAAATTGCTTTAAGCGATTTAATAATTTGAACGGACCTATTAACTAAGGTTTTAAAATACAGTAAAAATGCAAAATTATATTCAAAAAAAGTTTATAAGGAATTATTTTAAAAGTAAGGTAAAATAACTTTGAAAATTATTTCTAAATTCAAAGCAAATTAATTTATAATAATGTTTAATATTAACCGAGACAGTGTCGGTTTAAAACCCACACAAGTTGTAAAAGTTTTTCTTAAATTGAAGTGTTTTATATGTTTAAAGCTACACTATAAATACATAGATTCTAGTAATTCTTTAGATTAGCTTTTATCAATGAAATAAAAGTAACTTAATATAACTCGTATAATAAAATAAAAACTTATTTCCAAATATTTCTCTGATTCTAAAATTAATAATAATTTAATTTTAAAACTAATTAATTTTTAGACGAATTGCAAGTATGTATATATAAATTATATTTTTTTATAATATGCCTATGTTATATCATGTTATTATTTTAAAATTTAAAGAACTGATAATAATGACTTAATCTTTACTTAATTTTCGTTTTTTTGTTAATTATTATCTCAAATAAATGTTTTTTCATAAAAGAATTATTTCTTTAACAAAAAAAAACAAAATATTAAACATTTATTCATAATACTTTTTTACCTATAATTCATGTATTTATATTTTTTCATTCAGTACAATTAAATTTACTTTTGAATGTACATTACATATACCTACTTTTGATCACAGGTAAAACTAGTTTAAAAAAAGTTTTGAAAAGGATCAGGAAAAAAAAAAAATTATAAATAAAATAAGGGTAAAATTTAAATTCAATTTTTTAACTCACACATGATTTTCTTAAAAATTTATATAAAAGAAATGTGATGTGAAAATTAAAACTAACTCTGGCTTCTCTTCAATATGTCGAATAAATCTTTCGCCTTTTACTAAAGATTTCCGTGGAGAGGAGCATTTAAATGAGTCTAAAATAAATTTTTTGGTATACCCGACAGAAATGTTGGGTAATTAATATTTTAAATACATAACAAACAATAGAGGATTATAGAAATAGTGTTGACAATTAAGCTCTTTTATATCACTATTTCTGAGAAAGAGTTTATAAACTGCTTCAATTGCAGTGCTGTAAATGGTATTATGATGAGTAAAAACTGAGCACATATTTTTAGAATATACTTTTAATTTTATAAATTTTTTTTGGATGGATTATAAAATCGGAAGGCAGGCAGAGCACCTACGATAGTTGTCATGTATTTTATATATTTTAATTACGTACGTAGCTTTAAACTTTTTAAGATCGTTGCTTCTGCTGCTATCTTTCAAAACGTATGATAAACTTGTTAAATAAAATTTTATGTTATTTATTATAAGCACAGAATTTATCTCCAAAACTAAAAAATATAGAGAGAATGAAAATTAACAGTAGAAAAAATAAATGTTGCAAGAATTAGATTAAAGGCAACACACAAACCACAAACCTCTTTAAAATGGAAAACACCCTCCAATTTGCAGTTTATGCTATAATCCATTAACGAAAAAAACACATCATATTTGAATGCAATGACACAAACTTCAGAAAAAATCTGGCAACCCTAAAATGCAAGATGAAGGAAATAAAACCACTTACACATTTTCATAGTATATGGAAAGAGATTAAAAAAAAAAATTAATATAAAAATAAATAAATAAAATATAATAATAAATAATATAATATAAAAATAAAATGAACAAAAAAATAAATAAGCAATAAAATAAGAAGAAAGTAAATGTACAAACAAAATATAAATAAAGTTATAACGCATAATTAAATTGTAAAAAAAAAGATAAATGATTTGATTAGCAAATAGGAAACAATGTTAAATTTAATATCAATGTAATAACAAAACGATATACCACTTATACCTAAACTTGGCACTTATAATTACTAAATTTCATGTAACTAATAGAGTAAAAATTCTAATTCTAAAATTTTATAAATTTTTTTATTAATGGGTTGCAATTTAATAAATAAATTTAATTGTTTTGATTTAAAAAAAAAACAATGAATAATGATTTTTCATAAGGATATATTTAAAAGTTACAGATCCTAATCAATCTATAATACATTTTAATTTCTTTATTAATTTTTTGAATGTTCTCACATTACATGCAATGTAAAATTTTAATTCAACTTTTTAACTCACATATAAATTTTGTAAAAATTTATATAAAAGAAATGCGATGTGAGCATTAAAATTAACTCTGGCTTCTCTTCAATTTGTCGAATAAATCTTTCGCCTTTTACTAAAGATTTCCGTGGAGAGGAGCATTTAAATGAGTCTAAAGTAAATTTTTTGGTATACCCGACAGAAATGTTGGGTAATTAATAGTTCAAATGCTTAACAATACGAGATTATAGAAATAGTGTTGACACTAACGTCTTTTATATACCACAATTTCTGTCGATGATTTTATAAACTACTTTCAACTGAATTGCTAATAATAATTATTAGTATTACTATTCTTTAATTCATTATAAGTAAAAAATATAATTTCGGATGAGGAAACGATGAAAACTTTTCTCTCCCGAGTGTGGCCTTACGTCAGATATTATTAAAGTTTTTGTTTTTTGTTGAAAATAAAGTAAAAAAAAAACTAAACTAAATATGAGGCAGATATGAAGTACAGATGTACTTGCAGTAAGACTAAAATTTTATATAAAAAAAAAACAAAACAAAACAAACAAAATTCTTATTAATCCATCCTTTCTGTTACTAGATCTAAACAACCCTCTTTAAATTGGTCGCAAAATTTAAATTTAAATGAGTAGTTACTTAGACCCTGAGAAATTTAAATGAGTAGAATTAGTAGAATGAAAAAAAATGTTCAAATTAAAAAAATAAGCCTTCCAATATAAAAATAAATTCTTTTATTAAATTTAATAAAGAAAATAAATAAAAAATTTTTTTTGTTAAGTGTGTAAAAATTATTCTACTAAAAATAATAAAGGAAAAAAAAAACAACCTCGTGTTCGTTGTTTTTTATTTTATTAATATCATTATGATCCTAAGGTATGTGGTTCAAATCCTTTTGGTGACTAAAATTTTTAAATTGTATTTTTTTTTTTTACTTATTAATTGATTTTAAATTTTTTTTTAATTAATTTTAAATATATAATTAAAAATAAAGGCTACTATTAAAAATGCCAAAAACAAATTAAAAAAAAAAAGCAGTTTTCAAAAATTTTTTAAATGTACAAAATATCATTAATTTAGGTAAATTTTAACATACCGAATTAAAATCACATTAATTGTATAAAATTTATTTTAATTAATTAGCTTTTAATAAATAACACAACTTATAAAATCTGATATACTTATGAAGAATTTTAATTTAAGCTTTAAAAATTTTAAGATCAAAATAACAAAAATGCTTAATAAAATAAACAACAACAATTCGAAAATCCAGTATTAATCATTCAATCAAACATTTTACCTGTGTTATGTGTATATGAAAAAAAAAATTAAAAAAAAAACGTGTTTTGTATGAACGAAACGTAAAATTCAGTTTAAAACAGCTAAGAATTTGTTTTTTGTTTACATAAAGAAAGAATAAAGAGAAAAGAAAAACATTTTTTTTTTTTAAATTTAGAATTTAGGGTAAAATTTTATATTGAACTTTTTAAATCACAGATGATTTTGTTAAAAATTTATATAAAAGAAATCTGTTGTGACAATTAAAATTAACTCTGGCTTCTCTTCAATTTGTCGAATAAATCTTTCGCCTTTTACTAAAGATTTCCGTGGGGAGGAGCATTTAAATGAGTCTAAAATAAATTTTTTCATAAACCTGACAGAAATGTTGGGTTATAAATAGTTCAAAATTGGTTTTCTAAATTTAGAAAAATACTATTTAAAATAAAAAGGTAGGTCCATCTTAAGAATTATCTTAAAATTCTTCAATTATATTTTTCTTTTGCATATTTTCGTTAATCAGATAGTTTTTGGGAGCATACATGTTTAAATTTATTTTTTAAATAATTGAAAATTTTTTTTTTTATATGATTACATATAATTACCTACATACAATATGTACATGTATTTATTACATAAAAATATGTAATATATATTATTTATATAGGTATTTATTTTAAATATTTGAAGGGATTATAATATACAGGGTGTTTCCTAATTAAGTGCACTGCTATATACCACTGGATAGATACTTATGAGTAGATAAATTTTGTGTATGGGAGCTAAGCTAGGCCTCTTCTAGTTTCCAAGATATGGAGGCATATTTATATATATATTTAATATTTTGTTTTAGATTACTTACTAAAATTTTGTAAAATGTATTCGAAAGCTTAAGAAATTCTATTTTAAACAAGTACCTATTCAATTTTCTATCTTTTACAGTTTCAAAACTGCGAGCTTCTAAATTTAAAAAAAATGTTGAAATTTTAATAATTTTTTTTTTCGAAAAACCGCATTTGCGCGCTATGATTTTACATGAAAAAGTTTCAAAATTTTACAATATTTCTAATCTCTGAATTTTCAGCTTTAATTTGCAGTATTTTTTATCCTTTTAGTTTATTTGGGAGATACAGATTTTTATTTTATCATATTTTTAGATTTATCATATTCTGTTCAGACGTGGCTGTACATGTCGTAAGGGGGCATAACTCTAAATTTATTTATTTTAAAATTGAAGATGAAATAAGTTCGAAAAAATTTTTTTTTAACTTAATTCATTTTTTTGTTTTCTAACTTAATTCATAGCGCCAAATCTCCAATACTCTCATCAACGTAAAAATAAAGTTTGGAACGAAATGCAGCTAAATTTATAAATGAACAATAAACTAAAGATTTTGATCAAATTTACAATAATTAAAATAAATCTTTTATAAAAATTGAAGAAATTAAAAAAAATTAAATATGTTATTGCTAACCGAAAAGATTTTAAATACTTAGTTTAAGATATAAGAAAAAAGAAACATCATTTAAATAAATGAATGTTTTAATTAATATTAAAATTTTAATATCTCTATATGCGTTTTCTTTTTTAAATTTTTAATTGTTTGTTATATCGAGCCAATGTTGTAGATGTTAACATATTGGCTTTACATTCAAAAGGCATCAGATTCAAATTCCGGCTGTGTTATATATATATTATATAGATTAATAGATATTTTTCTTTTATAACATATAATTAGTATAGTATAATTAAATAAAAAATATGTAGGTATTTTTATACAATTAATATCATATAATGAACATATCGAGATATACATATAATAAAATAAAAACAAAAGTATGATTATTGTATATGATAATAGATGTCGCATAAATAAAAATATTTTATATTTATATGTGTTCAATATAGTTTTGTACAATAGTTACAGCCATGTAATCGACAGCTTAGTTGAAATTAATGATTTCAGAAAAAGAAACTTATAATATGATAATTATCAGTAAAAGATAAAAAATCAGTAAAAGAAAACAGTAAAAGATAAGAGTAAAATGTATTGACTTAAATTGAAGCTGAGGAATTTATGATTTTGAAAATGAAATAAAATTGGTACATTAATAACAGTTTTTTATGCAAAAATTAAAATTATTTTATGAAAACATGCAGTGAAAAATATCAATATTTTTCGTATTTAAAACCTTGTAACTCTTCAACTATGAAAGATAAAATTTTGTGAACTTGGTTGCAATATTTGATCAGTTCCAATTGTATTAACGGGGTATATTAACAAAATTTTTTACGCTACATGTAAACTTCGATTTTTTTTAATATTTGATTTCAATTTTCAAATGTACATATTATGTACACGGCACACGCTTAGTAGAAAGTGATAGAAAGCAATCCATGTCCATGCATTCTTTATTTGATTTTTCGCAATCGCTATGAAAAAAAGTCAAAATTTTGGTTCATGAATCATGATTAGAAAATAAAAAAAATACATGTAATCACATATAATCACTATCAAGTTATCAAGTTGATCTTTTACCATCATCTATCAACTATCATTTATTTTCTTTTGAATTATAAAAAATTAGAAGTTAAAAAATATATACATACCTACATACTAAAATTTCTTGAAAAGAAAATGAATAATATTGATGAGAAGATTGAGTTTATTGGCGGTGGAAAAATGGCATTTGCAATTGCATCTGGACTTGTTTTAAAAAAAGTTGTTAAACCAGAACAATTGGGAGTGGCTGGTCCGCATATAGAAAATTTAAAAAATTTCGCTAATTTTGGAGCTTTTGTAACTAGTCAAAATGATGAAATCGTATCAAACTTTAATATTATTTTCATATGTGTGAAACCACAAAAATTAGAACTATGCTGTTCAGTGTTAGAAGAAACGTATAAAGTAAGCGAAAAAGAAAAAATATTTGTATCTGTTTTAGCTGGAGTTACATTAAATAAACTTGAAGAATCTTTAAATTTTATTGATCGTGTAAAGATTATAAGGACAATGCCTAATACATCTATGCAAATTGGTGAAGGTTCTATAGTTTTTCCGCTAGGAAAATATATAACCGAAAGTGATGTTGAACGAATCAATTTAATTTTATCACCATTGAGATTATCTCAAGAATTCCCAGAGAGTTTAATTGATCCAATGACTGGTATAACTGGTTGTGGACCAGCTTTTGTCTATACTATAATTGAAGCTCTCGCTGATGGAGCTGTCAAAGAAGGTGTCCCGAAAGAAATCGCTATAAAGTTTACTGCACAAACTTTATTAGGTGCATCTAAAACTCTTCTAATATCAGGAAAACATCCATCTATTTTGCGGGGTGAAGTGTGTTCTCCAGGAGGTTCTACAATATGTGGAATTCATGAACTGAAAAAGGGAAACATAAGAGCAACTCTTATCAACGCTGTTGGAAAAGCTGTAGAAAAATCCAAAGAACTAGGAAATTTAAGTTAAAATAAAAAATTTTTGTTTATAAAATGGATTTTACTATTCTTTCAGTTATAAGAATTTGGGAATTTCTTTTTCGTTAAATGTTCAATATTTTCTATAAATTATGAATTTTTACATAATTATTAATTTCTACGGGAAATATTAAAAAAGTTTTATTTATAGATAAAATTGGAAATTATATAAACTAAAGTAATTAAACTCATCTAGACTAGAGTAATAATAAATTTTTGTCTTTAAATACTTTAATTTTGAGGTACAGCTAACAATATTTTCAGGCCATGACATTCAAACAAATGAGGAAAGTTTCATTTATTTTTTTTTCGATAAAATTACCATTTTTAAGCAATTTTCATTACGAGTTTTGGTTATGTTATAAAGTATTTCCCAAAATACTCCCCTACAACATATCAAAAATTTAGCATCCAACTCGTAATTTTAACTTAATATTTATTAAAATTACTTATTTGTTTCTGCTTTTCTTTTGACATTTGCAAAAGTAGAAGAGATTTTTTTTTTTCAAAAAATAAGGGATGGAAAGTTTTGTTTGATAGCTTTTTAACATAACCTAAAATTTTTTTAAAATTATCGTCATAGATAATATATAGCATGATTATCGTACGAATGAGGTTAGAAATTTCAAATTTATATCGAGTTTTCATATTTTTAGCTTCATTAAAAGTATATAAATTATATATCAAAAAAAAATTTGATTTTTTGCTTTTTTGTTGTAAAAAAAATTAAATTTCAATTCGTATTTTTTAGTAATGTTTTAGCAGTTTAAAAAAAAAAAGTCAAGAAAATTAGTAAAATATTTTTGATACAGTCATTGAAAAAAATTAAGTCTTTTAAATATTTTAAAATATGTAGCTATTATTAGTTATTAAGTTGAGGAGCATAATACAGATTTACAGGTAAATTTTTTTAAGCTTGTTTAAAAATAATAAAATTATTTATAATACTTATGTAAAAAATTTATACATAAATAAATGAAATATAAAAATATTTAGGAATATATAAATAATTACTACTAGTATTCGCCCGCCCCTCGAAATTCGAGGTTAAATTAGCAATTACAATACAATATATACAGTATAGTTTCTTTATGATTTTATTTAAAATGTAAAAATACAATTTTCAATAATTAAAGCCTTTATGAATTTAAAATTTCTTTGCAAATGAAATTTTTTTGTAAAAATACGATTATTATTATCTTTTAGAAGTTGCCCTTGATTTATTGAGTATTGGAAACTCAATATATACCTATTATAGATGTATATATTATAAGAAGCCTAAGATGGTAAACCATTGAGTAAAAGGGCGTTAAATGTCTATCAATACAGATTAAATATTATGATGATATTATGATATGTAAGAACTTATTTCGTTTAAAATATAAAAAAAAAACAAAAAAATAAAACAGAACTGAATCGAACTTGCAAAATCAAAAAAAGCAACTATTAATAACCCCACACTCTACCTCTCTTCTAAACACTAAACTAAAATTTTAATGTTTATATTCAGTTATATTGTGAAATTCCTACTCCTACCATACAACCAATATTTAAAAATTTTTAATCGAAAAGAAAAATAAAACAAAAATTTAACGGAATCAAAGAGCGTCTTTTTTGAATATGTATAATATAGGTATAGATTATACATACTATATGATACATATGTGTATACTTTACATGGGATTTTTATAAAAATGGAAAATTATTAATGAAAATCAGAAAATTTTGGAAAAATATTAATCTTGTAAGATGGCTGTACTGAATATTTATCATTTAAAAAGAAAAAAATGAAAGTTGGTTGGTAAATCATTGAGTAAAAGGGTTTTAAATGTCTGTCATTTACAGATTAAATATTATGATATATAAATAAATGAAATGAATAAATGTATAAATAATTATTATTTTTAATTAAAAATTCTACTAAAAGTTGCTTTTCGCGTTTTCTCATATTACATATTATATAAATTAAAACTTGTATTAGAACTTTTAAAAAATTAAATTTGTATCAAAAATGTCAGAATATGTATCAGAAAATAAAAAAATTATATTTGACAAATTTGTTTGACGAAATTTTTTCTTATTCTACAAATATAAATTATTTTTATATTCAAGTCGAAGTACTTATGTATAATATGTACCGTACATAATATGATGGCACTTATATGTATATTAGAAAAACATCGAATTCATTTTAAAACAAATTTATCTTTGACTTTTTTTTTAAGTATTCATAAACCAAAAAAATAATGTCAAACTTAATAAAATTCAAATTTAATAAAATAATATTAATTTTGCGCTAAATTTCATTAATTCATTAATTATATTTATTTATATTTTGCTAAAAACCTTTTAATCCAATTAAAGATTATTATAAATACAAAACGTTAAAAAAAAAAAAAAAACATAGGTAAGCTCTTTCTTTCTCTATACAAATTAATAAAAAAAAAAAAAAAATAATAAAAAAACTTGAGATTAAATCAAAAATATTTATATTTATTTATTTTTTTCCAATTTATAATCATTATAAGTACTTTGCATAAATTATAATTTAAGATTATAAAAATGTTTATACATATTATGGTATGTATACATAAATGCAAATTAATATATAACATAATATAACATCAATATGTATGTAATTATATATATATGTATTGTATAAAATTAAAGTAAATAAACGAAATCAATCAAATTAATTTGACATTAAATTCAATTTTTTTTTTGCTTTTATTTACTTTCAAACTCTCATCTATTTATCAGCTATGAGCTAAAATTAAACCTGTTTTTTTTTTTTGGATTCCATTTTTAAAAATATTTACTAATACTATAATAATAAAAAAAAACAAAGAAGCTTTTATATTCTTTACATACGAGTACCTATGTATATAATATTTATTTAATTTTTATCAAATTTACATTTTAAAAAATTTCAAACAGGTGAATTAAATATACATAATATGTATATAATATATTAATATCTAATGTATATATTATATATGTAGCTATAATATATAGATTGTAGATAAATAGAGCTAAGATTAAAAGTTAAAATTAAATTTAGATAAAAGAAAAACAAACTGCAAACAAATAAATTTTCTAATATTTCCAATAACTATACATATGTATGTATGTATGTATATGGCAACAATGTGAATAAAACCATAATGACGCGACGATTAATAATAAAGATAATCGATTTTTTATAATTAACATTATTATTTTATATAATATTATATTGATTTACAAAATGGCTGCATAATTTAAAACAAAAGCAAAAAAAAAATTTAATAATTTAAAAATAAAAAATAATAAAATATCCGTTTATTATGAAATATTGAAAATTTTATTGGAATTTTTATTATTATTTTGTATATTATTTTTATTTTGTCATGTGGCCATTTTATAAAATTTCATTCAGTTAACAGTTAACATTAGTTTTACTATCTCAACTTCTTAGTTTGGATTCAAATTACATATTATTCAATATTATCTTTGCTTTTTTTTTTTTTTTGTATGAAAATTTTATGTATTCGTATAACACGCAGATTACTTAAAATTTAGGGAAAAATCGTGGAAACTAATAATAATAATAATAATCATATATGTTATTAAATATGAAATATATAATACCCGGTCGTTTTCCATTAAATAGACAGAAAATTTACTTTCAAAAAAAATATAATAAATATAATATTAAAAAGTCTTTGTACCTACACTTTCCTCAATTGATTTTAATAAAGCCCTTTTGTAATTGAACATTTCTAGCTTAAAAGGCTTTACACTTATTTTACAATTTCATAACATTTTATTTGAGTAATTAAATTAATTAAATGCTATTGGGAAGAATCTTAGAGATTTTTAATAAAATTATTACTATACATATTATACCATAGTCTTTGATTATATACCAAGTACCAAATAATTATATGAAAAAATATACGGCTTTAGAATGATACTAAATTATTCATACATATGTAAAATGCGGCGGTTATTAATTATGATAAACTAGATTACCTTCACATATTTGAAAGTGGTTAAGGAAACACAGCTTCTTGTTTAATCCAGAACTTCTTTTTTTTTTTTTTTTTTATATTTATTATTTTTTGTTTTATAGAACATTTTTCAAAAATATTTATTTTTTTTCTTTTTATATAATATATGCATTTTATCTAATCATCGGTCTGTTAGTCTGTTTTAAAATCTATGAAACCAATGAAACTTTCAGATTTGAAAAACTTTCATACATATACATATATTTATATTTAAATGTTTATAATTTATCCAAGTAATATACTAAATATCTTTTCGATTTGAAGCTATTGTTTTATGAGTACATAATTAGAATTTTGTATGTACATATTTGGGTCATACTTATATAAAGTTGGAAAATTTAAAATTAAATAAGAATAAGCATAATTTGCTGTATTTCAGCTCAAAAATTAAAAATTTAAACAAAAAACAGATTAAACATTTTCTTCGAAGATTTGTTTAAAATTTAATGAAAAAATATCTCTTTGTTTAAGGGAGGTGTGTATATCATCCAAAATGAGATGAAAAAAAATTCCCTATTAGTAATGTAAGATGAAACTCCTAACTGCTAATGCGTATATTAGGTAATGAGTGTAGGAATATGAAAGGATAGGACAAGGATACGAAAACTTTGAATTGAAAAGTGAGATTCTAAAAAAACAATGAGTCTGTCTCCCTATTATTATTATTATTCTTTTGTTGTCAGTGACAAAACCATCAACAGTTATACAACATGCAGTATATAGCACCATCCTTCATAAGATAACGAAACGTTCCACTGTATCAGCTATTATTTTTAATCTGAGAAAATCTATCTATTTAATATAACAATATCTTTATAACAATATATGAAAATTTTCAATTATTTATGCAAAAAGAATTGTCATTTATTATCAAATGTCATATTTTGAAAATATTCGCCTTTAAAAAGCTTTTGATTTTAAACACTACCTTGTTTTTTTTTTTTTTGTACAAATTTATTATAGAAGTATCAAAAAAAAAAAAAAAAATTATTATAAAATTTCTGACCTGGATCCATGCCTCATTTCAATTTGTAAAATTTTTTTTCTTTAAGAAATTATTAAAAGCAACCAAAAATATTTGCAAATTTATTTTTTTTTTTGTTTTCTAGATTTAAGTTTTCATCATAATTATTAATATTTAGCATTAACATTATAATTTATGTTAAAAATATGATTTTTGTTATATTATATAAATTTTCACTATTAAATAATTTATTCAAATAATATACAAAAAAAAAAAAAAAAAAAAAGTTTGCAAAAATTATGCAAATTTAGTTTATTTATAAGTTTTTATTATATTTGTATATTTTTCTTTAATTTTAATTAATTTACTTTTAAAAAAAAAAAAACAACATTTTGAACTATTTTGAACTTAGATATATTTAATTTTTAATACCTATATACACTTTATATTAAATGTAAATAATCGAGAAAGTTATTTTTTTTTTTGTCGGCGGCATTTTTAGGTCCGAATATTAGATTGGATTTTATCAAAAGATATATAGCAAAATTTATTAACGAATTTCAATTTAAACAAAAAAAAAAAAGAAAAAAAAAAAACAAAGGCAAAAATGTCAATTTAATTAAAAATAATGACTTTAAAAATAAAAGAATTTATATGATAATAGATAAGAATAAAGATGAAATCATTAATACTCGTTATGTTCATGAATTAATGCAAATTTTTTTGAAGAGTTTAATAAAATCTAATTTTCAGTTTAAGTCTTATAATCGTTTAGTCGAGTTTAAACATTTTTCTTTTTAGATTGATATTTTTTAAAGGTATAACTGATGTTTAATTGACTCCTTCCAAAAAAATTGGAAGTTTATTTATTTATTCATGTTTAGAAAATATATGTATGTATGTATACGTGAAGTCTAAAGTTTTGCTCCGTTTTTGGTTACATAAAAAAAAAAAACGATCTAAAAATGATCCACAAAATTTGTAAAAGGAAAATGATCATATTTTACAAAAAGTGAAATTGATATCAAATTCATTTGTTGGAGAAATCAAATGCGTGGGGTTCTGTAAAAAAAAAAATTTATAAACAATATTCATGTATATTATATGAGGGGCTCAGAGCTAAAGTGGCCTTATACCTTTCAAATAAAAATTGACTTTTTTTGGTTCAATAGATAATTTAAATCTAAAATTGAATTACTTACATATTTGAAAAGCTAATTTGTTATTATTTAAAGTTGGTTTATTTAATTTTGGCTCCCAAGTTAAAATGGTCTAAGCCAAAAAATGTTGATTATACCACTTTGGCATTAAAAAAGATCCAAATTAATCTTTGTTAGTCCTCAAGTGGCCTAATCAACATTTATGAGGTTTAATCGCTCTCAATCGCTATTTTTATTTCATTTAGAAGCAGAGTGCAGACCTAACTCATATTTATTCAAGTTTTTTTTAAAGAAATCTTTAAAATATTTTTATTATAATAAAGAACAGGAAAACAACTAAGAATAATAACTTTTTGTTTCAAGTCGATTTTGTTTTTCACGATAAAAAATTTATTGCGGGTTAGGCCCCTCTGGTTCTGAACTCCTCAGTGTAAATATAAATGTATTTTAAATCAATTAAATGTATATAATATATATACATATTACAATTTAATTGAATTCAATAAAAACAATTAGCCTTAAGTTTAGAGTTTAAATTGAGTTTAAAGTTTATTTAAATTGTTTGTACCTAGTACTTAATGTTCATTAAGTAAATAAGTTTTTGTTTTAAATTTGAATATTAATAAGTCCAGTATTTTGTTTTGTACATTTATGCCGCGCTATCGACAAAAAGTTTTAATAATTATAATATACTTTTTCTATTTTAACTGAAGACTTTTTTACTTTAAGTGAAGGTATTTTTATTTCAAATGAAGAATCTTTACTTTAGTAATTTATGTTATACAAACATTTAATATATAAAATACATGTATAAAATAAAATGTATATATATATATATGTATAAAAAATATATGTATATTATATGTATATGTTTATTTACAAATGCATTCACTTAAAGTAAAATATCTTCATTTAAAGTAAATGTAAAATGTAAAAGTAAATGTAGCTTCATAAATATATTTTGATTAAATTTGTAAAATTTGCATTATTCTGCCAGAACTAGAATTTAAAGAACTAGTATTTTAAAGATTCTGTGGATAAAATTGGTCTCTTAATGTGACCAAGGGCCAAAGCCAATAAAAGAAGAAAATATTGTATAAACTAAAATTTAGTTATTTTCAAATTTTTAAGGATAAGGCTTGGTTTCTTTAATGGGATAAAGAACCAATGGCTATAAAAAAAAAGTTTTTCTTGTAGAAACATCTATAATTATAATTTAGTAGTTTTCAGCCACACACTACGTATTATGAATTCCGTTTCAAGCTTTGAACATCAGTAATTAAACTACATATTTTTTACGATTTTTCTACTTTAAAACCTATACATAATATTAATAATAAAATATAAACAACACATTTCATATTTACATTACAGTAGTATGGTACCTACGATAGTCGGTAGTAACAAAATGTACACAACAGAATAACAAAAAAAAAAACACAAAATTATAAGAGACATTCTCACTTTACTCTCTTTAAAATTGTGTATTTTTTTTTCCTTCCGAGTCTCGAGTCTCGGCTCACCGCAACGGCTCAACTATTCTTTGGCTATATATATGTAAAGTACTTTAACTTATGCATGTGTTAAGAAAAAAATTTAAATTTGCCCCTAGTTTTAATTTTAGGGCCCCTTGTTTTAGTATAATTCAATATTGATTAAAATTTTTGAAAACAAAATAAAAATGTAAACTTATTAAATTGAAGACAATATTGTTCAAAGTGTGACTGTTTAAAAATTATTAATATATATGTATTATATATAGGAATGCATCCCCATTGCATTGTATGTTAGTATTGCATTAATATGTTTTATTTTAATTTCAATAATTAAATTTTTCATCAAAAAGTTTTAAAGGGTTCAACTATACAAAAACCCAAACTGTTCTCAACGACGGTTATCAACCAACATAAATTTTAAATAGACTCACAAAATGTACAAAATATGTTAAGTGCCAACTGCCAGAATACACCAAAATTGAAGATAAAAATACAAAAAATTATTTTGCAAAACCATGAAGCAGAAATGTAGCTCTATTACATAAGGTAGAGACACATATCTTTGTATACATTTAATTATCAATATTCTATATACATATATGTATATATAAGTGTTAAAAAGAATTAAAGATAAACTCATAGTATAAAACGACTCAATCTAGATACTCAAATAAAATCAAATGACTCAAACTAGAAATATACTAGATATTTAGCACGTACGCTATGTCTTCTATACGCAATATGCGTATTTATTATACAAATATATAATTGAAAGCTAAATCCTTTTCTGAATATATTTTAATTATTTCGTACGTACCTTTTTCGAATATGAAATCCAAATAAGTTTTAGTTTAAATCATTTTAATCTATATGCTTGACTTAATTATACCCGTATGAACTATGTTCAAGGGTATAATAAATTTGCTATTACGTTTGTGACATCTTAAAGGAGTCGAGCTAGATATAGTGTCAAAGGTATGGATCGGCTCAGAATCGAATTCTGAGTCGATTAAGCCATGTACGTCCGTCCGTCCGTCCGCACGATAACTCAAAAAATAAAGGAGCTAGGGGGCTGAAATTTTTTTTACGTCACTTTTGCAAAATTGTTAGTTTTGCTATTTAAATCCAACATTTTAGGTCGGCGGGTTCGAGTAGCTGCCATACAACTTCTATCTTTATATAGAAATAACTCAGTATCTATTCAATCTAGGTATCTGAAATTTTGCAAATGATGATCGAGTTTTATGGCAACAACTTCTGTAAAATTTGGTTGTGCTGGTGCGGCGGGTTCGGGTATCTGCCATACAACTTCTCCGTTTAAATGAGAATAACTCAGTGTTTATTGAAGCTAGGAATCTGAAATTTAGTAAAGAGGTGTCGAGTTACATGCCAACAACTTTTGTAAAATTTGGTTGTTCTAGAGCAGCCGGTTCAGGCTTCTTGCACCTCTTGGAACCTAATGAAGCTTGGCGTCTGAAATCTTGCAAATGATGATCAAGTTTTATGGCAACAACTTCTGCAAAATTTGGTTGTAGTGGTGCGACGGGTTCGGATAGCTGCCATACAACTTCTATTTTTAAATGAAAATAACTCAGTGTCCGTCCGCACGATAACTCAAAAAATAGAGGAGCTAGGAGGCTGAAATTTTTTTTACGTCACTTTTGCAAAATTGTTAGTTTTGCTATTTAAATCCAACATTTTCGGTCGGCGGGTTCGAGTAGCTGCCATACAACTTCTATCTTTATATAGAAATAACTCAGTATCTATTCAATCTAGGTATCTGAAATTTTGCAAATGATGATCGAGTTTTATGGCAACAACTTCTGTAAAATTTGGTTGTGATGATATCACAGGTTCGGATAGTTGCCATACAACTTTTCTTTTTAAATGAAAATAACTCAGTGTCTATTGAAGCTAGCTATCTGAAATTTAGTGAAAAAGTGTCGAGTTGCATGCCAAAAACTTTTGTAAAATTTGATTGGTCTAAAGCAGCCGGTTCAGGCTTTTTGCATTTCTTAGAACTTAATGAAGCTAGGCGCAATAGATTCGGGTAGCTATCATACAACTCCACAATTTACATAAATATATCTCTGTAGTTCGGTACAAAACATCTGAATGTTTAAAAGATGATCAAGTTTTATAGAAACAGGATATATTACGTTCATACGGGTATCCCAGAGTTGACACAGTCTACTCTACTGCACTCTTTCTCGTTTTTAATTGTATTCATTTTTTTGAAAACGAAAAATTCTTTTAGAAATTAATTTTTAAAATTTGTTAAAATGTTGTCAAACTTAAACTTTTTCTAAAAAAAAAAAAAAATAGAACATAAATCTAAAAATAGATCTTTATTATGTGATAATTAAAAATATTCAAATGTAATAATGCCTCTATCAGATTTTTTTTCTTCCACGCTTTGTGTGTGAATCTACAAAAAAAAAAAAATGTAAAAATTTTTTTTTTCAATTTTAATAAATTTATTTAAATATTCATTTTAAAAATCTTATAACATATTAAAAAAAAATATTTTTTTTATTCCATAATAATAATTAACGGGTTCGTCGTTTTACTGTTATTGATAAATATGTAAAAAAAAAAAAATGGTTGGAAAAAAATGCGCAATATTGAATAAACATATACATATTATATGTATGTATATACATTTCTATTTTTACCTTTTTTATTTTATAAAAAAAAAACTTAAAAACAACCTGCTAAAAGATATAATTATGCACATACATATACTAGATATTTAGGTATCGATAAAAATTAATAAGATTTATTAGTTCTCCGAGGGCATAAAGTTTCTCCACTTAAATTAGTGTGGTAGCTATACTTAAAAATATTTTATTTTTTTTTTGTAGGTCTTTTTCTTAACTTTAATTTGAATTTTAAATTTTTTTAAGAAAAAAAAATATACAAGTAAAATACAGAAAGAAAAATAATATGATAATTTTTAATCGTTATTTCAATAACGGTATTTATTATATCTCAAATATTTGATAAAAAAAATCATTCAGAACTCCTACAAATATGCTATTAAATTGAGTGTAACATTTTTTTATTCTGTTTATTCTTTTTTGAATGCTTACTTGAAATTTTTACTTACTTTTATTGTTTCCTGTTTCCTCAATTTTTAGTATGGGTTATAATGCTTTTTTGAAATCGACAAAATTAAACAGAGCGGCAATGGATAATCTCAAATAACTTATTTCTATTTGATCGAAATCCAACGCTTGTTCGTTCTTGAATGAATTTTGTATTGCTTTGTTTGGAGCTTATTTTGTTACTTTGTAGATGGTGTAATATTTCATCAGTGGTGTAATATTTCTAAATTCATTGTATTCGAATAGATTGCTTTTCTTTGTAATCTCTATGATGATGCCTTTCCACCATGATTTTGGAACTGGTTTGGTTTCCAGACAGTTGTAAAATGTGTTACAAATTCAATTGCTGTTTGAGAAGATCAGGTAGAAATAGTATAAAACAATTTTTGGTAATGTTCTGATTAGTATCCTTTAATGGTTCATTACCTGTACAAGATATATGTCACTTATTTCTTCGAAATGTTCTTTCCAATAATTTTATTCCAGTGCATTTGTTATCAGATTATACCGTTATTGTTTTACTGTTTGATTAACTTTTACCGTTAGAGTTGTCAGACGGTTGAATATGTTACGCAATGATCTTATATCGTATTTGTTTACTGATATTTCTGTTTTCGTAGCCATTATCTTAAAGTATTTTCTTTCGTATGCTCTGACCGGTTTCTTAACTAAATTAGATTTGAATTGGTATTGTTATCTGACTAATTTGAAGAAGTTGATATTCATTTAAATTAAGAATTGCAATCTTTTGATCAGTTTCCAAGATTGTTCGGATATTGTTATTATGATTTCAGACACAAATGAATGATATAATTCAAAATAAACTATCTCATTCTAAACTATACTTAAATAACTGGTAAAATCTAAAATCCCTGTTATTATGTCTTATGTTGTGGAATGAACTTAAAAACAAAATTAAATCACCGCTCTAAAAACAAAAAACAGTTATCAAGCAGTTATTAAACAGTTTTATTTCAATTACATAAAAAAGATTGAATTTTGCCCAAAACATATGTATTGAAGCCATATAGGAAATTATTTCAAATAATCCTAGAGATTCCTAATAAAATTCTATATGTTATCATAATTATGAACCATATTGAACCAGGGATCATATTGAACTTTTTCCTTCTAAAAACAATCATTTTTTTTTATTTTGATACTATTTTAATCTTTGAATTTAAAAATTTAAGTTAGTGAAGATTTATTTAATATTTCTAAGTTATCTTATATTTTTGGTGCTAAAGAACTTTTCCCTATAAAAATTGAATTGTATATACCGTTAACATCTATAAAAGTTTGTTCTCCTCTTTACTAGTGTTGCACTTATTATAAAAAGTTAGTTTTCCTTGTGTTTAAAGGTGCGTAAACCATACATTTTTTGGGTCGCTCATTCTTGTTTGGTTCATTTGACCATATATTTTCTTTGTGTCGCTCACAGAACTGAACGATTTTGAAACTTATTGACACTGGATTTCAAAATCAAGGCTCAAATGATTCTATAAATAATTCGAACTAGATCTGTGTTGTTTTGAAAGAAATTAGAAAATAAGAACGTTTTCTAAGTGCAGTTCCTCTAAAGAAATTTAACAAAAAGTAAGAACTCTTAAAAATAACATCTATATAGACGAATAATAATAGACTTTTTTAGATCTTGGAGTAATGTGTGTATTCATAAGAAATTAATTACTTTTGTTTTTATTTTACTTTAATATCGTATGTCAATTATTCAAATAAAATTATTTAATATGAATTTATTAACAGACTGACAACAAGTCAAAAATAAAATGCATTATTTTACTTTAAATCTAAAATTTTCATTTGTCTGCAAAAGAAATTAATACAGGCAGCCACTCTATTTCCCATATATGTAACATTTAACTATTACATCACAGTCAGATTTACAATCAAAAATCAGTTTCTAAGTAATTTCCAAAATATCATAGTCACTTTTTTAAACCTGAATTGCTTATAAAAATGCATCTACATAATATATAATAAATAAATTTTCTTACTTTTCATACTTAATTTTTACCTTCCGCCATTAGGTAAAAAACAAATAAAACAAACAAATAAAAATAAAAATTTTTGTTGATTCAATTCGGAAATCAAATCAATATTCCAATTTAAATTGACAATGTACGGGTTCAAAGAGCACTTTTTAGAATTGATTCGAATTAATTTAATATAATTATATTTGTTGTTGTTATTGTTGTTGTAGTATTTTTTTCTGAAATTCATTTACAACAACAACAAAGCTATATGTAAATACGTATAAAACATCATCACCATCATTATAATTGTCACCTTTCATCATCATCATCATCATCGTGCTTTATCAAATCCTACCTGTTGTTGTTTTAAATTTTTTGATGCGCTATTTTCGTTTTTAATGGAAGTTAAAAAGAAAAACATAAAAAAGAAACAAAAATACAGGTGGAGTTCAGGTGAATTATGAGGGCATTTTACTAACTTTTATTGAGTTTTTTTTTTTTTTTTTTTACTTCTATTTGTTTCTCTTGTATTTTTATTTTTGTTGTTTTTATTTTAGAAGTTAAAACTTAATTGGTGTTTATGTTAATCGGAGACATTTATTGATTTGCTGTTATACTCTGCGTGGTTTTTTTTTTCTATAATTTGCGTTTATTTTTTTTACCAAATTGGGTTTGTTGCTTTTCAATCTAGGAAGGAATTTTAAATTGGTAAAAATTAACATAGAAATTAATTCTTTCACCCAATAAAAAAGAAAAGGTATAGCCTCATTTAGAAAGCAAATGCAAAAAAATATAAAACCATATGTTAGAAAGAGAAAGAATTATAAAAATAAAGCGCAGAAAAAGCTTATTGAATTGAAACGCAGTTTTTTTTTTCTTCTTTTCTTTATTTGTTTTTTTTTATACAGGAAGTTTTGAAATTAGAAACAGCTTGTAAAAATTTTATAATGGTAATAATTTGGATATAGATATTATATTATACTGTTATCATTTTAGGTAAGATTAACATTAACATGTTAGTTTCGAAATTTATGACTTAATTGTTGTTTGCACATACATATACAATGTTTTAAATGGAGGATGCTGTAAAATATTTTCAAGAGGAAGATATAAATGATAATATCTTTGTAGAGTTAAATGAACTCTTAAATTTTAATTAGGTATATTTGATTTGATTTGATTTGACTATTTTTGAAGTTATAAAGTGAAGGAAATAATTTGTTATGATTGTCTATTTTAGTATATATGTATACATATATGGGAGATATTTTATTAATTTTGATCAAATCATTTTAAAATTATTTTAAAAGGAAACTTATAAAGCGTATGGATTGAAGGATATATTTATTGTGTTTGTTGGGAGCGGTACAAAATCACGTTTTCCAAAATCTCGGTGGACAAAATCCCTTTTTTTGAATAATCTCTTTTTTTGTTTTGGTTTAACTTTAAAATAGCTTACAAATATTTGTAAAAAATATTAGTATGAGGGAATTTAGAGTTGGATTTAAATTCAGGATTGCTCTCTTTGGCATAATATTTATGTATATGTATATGTGAGATTCTGAGTTAGGTGAGATTTTAGAGTTGATTACAAAATCAAAGTTTCATTAATTTGTTTAGTGGGGGTTATTGGAAGTTCTTTATTGTTGAAAAAATATATTAATATAAAAAAAATATCTATAGGAAGAATTTCATAGTTGGTTACAAAATTGGATTATATACGCTTTTTCCAGAATATTTATTTATATGTATAAGTATAATATGAGATTCTGAGTTAGGAGAGATTTTAGAGTTGGTTACAGAATCAGAGTTATACACCTTTTACAGAATATACATGTATAAACATTTAAAAATAAAAAAACGAGATTTTGTCCACCGAGATTTGGCGAAACGAGATTTTGAAAAACGAGTTGTACCAGACGTTTGTTATGTTTGTGTATCTGTTTTATTGCATCAGACAATTTGTTTATAGTTTATATTGTTGTAAAAAAACAGTAGTATAGGTACATGTTTACTTTTGTATTTAGTTCAGTATATCTTACATATTTTTTATTCAACAGAATGTAACAATACTAATTTTTCTAAATGTATTCTAGATATTTTCCTGCATTTCTTTGTCACTTTTCAAACAAAAAATACACTTTTACACTTCATCTCCAGGACTTTTAGCACATCCTCTTTCCAGTTTCTATATATTACCAGAAATTACTATATCAGTTGGTTTACTCTGACAATATTTATGCTCGAACTTTTAAATTTTTGAATTCTTTGTTGCAACTTATTTTAACTTTTGAATAATGGTTACTTTTGATTTATATTACCAATGTATTTATAAGTAACACTCCGATATTCAATAGAATAACATATGGCTATAAATTACAGAAATTGCAACTTGCAAATTTAATAACGGACACAACAAAATATTTGTGCTAATAATTTTATGATAATGATCTTTCACTATACCTATCCCTATGTAAGTATATAACGTTTTGTATATCAAGAAGGATGTTACCTTTAACCTAAACGAAAATGTTAGTACAAATAAAACTTCTTATTATAATTTCGGACATTTGCCTTCTTAGAATAGTATCAAATTTTCAATAAGAACAGCATTAAAACTATATTGAATGAAATCAAATAAAAAATTCATTCACAAAATCCAGTTTTTATCTCTTCTTAACTTTTTAATATTAATGGTTTACTTACTAATAATCTATAGAAGCTCTTTAGCAAAAATATCTTGCTGACCATCTACAGATATTTTTTTTTACTACATTATATTATATTTTACGACAAATCTGACATAAAGATCTATGGATTTCTTTTGATAGTAGGTATACGTATTAATAATTACATTTTTTTTTTTATTATTTTTAAACTTAAACTGCTTATTATAAACTTATTTTTAAACTTAAACACCTTCTTTTTAACTTCTCTGTAACTATTCATTCACCCCCACTTTGTTGTATTCAAAGAAAACCACATTTAATTAACTATTTTTTCAAAAATATTTCTAACGAATAATTTTAAAAATAACAGTATATTTATATTCCACAATCCACATTGAAGATATAAACCGTTCGTTGTAAAAAAAAAAAAAAGTCGGTTTCAAGACATAAACCACATTAAAAAAATTTTAAATTTATTATAATTTTCTTTTGATTTTTTTCCTATATGTTCCTATTCAATAAAAATAAATTCAACATATCAACAATTTAACAAGTAAATCTTTCGATGTATTTTTGCGTTCGAAATTAATTTTTCTAATACACGAACCGTTAAAGTTTTCTGATTTTAATTATATGAGAAAATTGAAAAAAAAAAAGATGTTGTGTGTCCCAGATAAATTATAATTTCTTAAATATTCCTTTCGAAAATGGGGAATTAAAAAGAAAAAAATTGACACACAAAATTTCTTTTCGATATAAAAAATAAACAAAAAAAAAAGTAGAAAACCAAAAATTAAAAAAAAAATACATATAGAAACAGAAACAAAAAATAAATAAATGGGCGGGTTTTTTTAATCAATCAAAACAAGACTTTTTTATAAAAATTTTATTATTGCTGGTTTTTTTTTGGCGATTTGTTTGTTGTCACTTTTTTTATTTGTTGACTTAAAAAAAAAATTATTGTTGGTTTTTATTTGTTAACGAAAAAAAAATTGTTTTTGTTTTTTTCCTTTTGTCTTTTTTTTTTGCAAGGGTTGGATTTCAGTGCTTTTTCTTCTTTTCTTTATTTTTTGCATATTTTGGGTGTTGTTAAAAAAAAAAAAAACAAAAACGAATCGGTATTTGCTAATAACGGTTTCTATAATTGTTTTTTTTTTTGTTTTTAATTTTTAATTTATTTTAAATTTTTTTAGATGTACTGGAAAATTTCATTTTGAATTTTAAATTATTCAAATCCGATTTCAATTGGAAGAATATGTGATGGAGGTTGAAAGAAATTAAAGCTCTTGAATTTTTAAGGTTACAGTGGAAATAAAAAAAAAATTATAAATTAATATTTGGTAAAATTTATATACCTATCTAGTTAAATAGTTAATATTTATATTAATAACAGGTACAGGTACCTATTTATATATTTTTACTTACTTTACTATATAGTGTAAAAAATTGCATAGGTACTTTTCTTAAAAATAAATAAAAAATCGTTCACGGTCATGTTAGTTTTTTTTATCAACATGTACCTATGTAAATAGATACACATCTATACCTAGAATCTATATATACATACATATGTAATATAATTTTAAAAGTTATTTTTTTATGAGTTGTATAAGTAGGTAAGGTATGGTACATGCTTTAGTTGGTTAAGTGGAGTTAATTTATATACAGTACCAAAACTATTTTAGTCTAAGCACCCTTTTAGCTCATTCTTAGTTAGCATAATTTTTTAGCATTTTTTAATATTGTTTTATTTTTTACTTTAAATGTAAAGGTCCAAACAATTGTTTTAAATATTTAAATTAAAAAAAAACTTTATTCTCTATACTTCAATGCTTAACATACATAAAAAAGTACCTATAACGATAACCTTCGATAACATATTATGTAT
This sequence comes from Poecilobothrus nobilitatus, assembly GCA_947095535.1. Classification (NCBI taxonomy): domain Eukaryota; kingdom Metazoa; phylum Arthropoda; class Insecta; order Diptera; family Dolichopodidae; genus Poecilobothrus; species Poecilobothrus nobilitatus. Next base: position 235,990,282 of record OX352773.1, on the reverse strand, counting down.
GGGTACATGCTTATATCTTATATTGTTTTCTAAAAAAATAGCGGTAAATGAAACATTAAGGTGGTTGTTAGGTATAACTAAGTATCCAATATTATAGAATATGTATATTTTTTAAATTTAATGTAAATACTTTCAATTAAAAAAACATGAATGCAAAAACAATAAGTAAAAAACAAACGTATTAGAGCAACAACATATTTTAATTTAAAAGCTTCGTGTCTTTAAGCTAATATATGCTTTTAATGGAATTTGTTTGCATTATGTGAAAAACTTAATAATGTACGAAATTTTTAAATCTCAAAATGAAATTTTGTACAAAAATAAAACGGGTAAGTACAATTCATTAACTAAAAAGTGCTAAAACTCTATATTAAAATTACTAAGTAATTTGAAAATAGGTTTTTTCAAGGTCCCACTATAAAAAATCTTTTTAATTATGGCATTTCATAAACGCTTTTTTTTTTTTGAGAATTAAAATAAAAAAAAAAGGCCAGAAGGTAAACCAATGGTTTTTAAAAGCGCACTTTTCCAAAAGATAATACAAACTGTTTAAAATTGTGACTTGCACCAAAATTTGAAAATTTCATATAAGAAAAAATGTGAAAATAGGACTTTTTTGCAATTTTGAGGGGCTGTAAATCCGAAACCTTATATAACTAAGAAAAACCGTTAATACACGTAAGAATATATTACTGGAGCTTTAATTGAGTTTATTTAATAAACTGAATATATTATACTGGAGCTTTATATCTTGCCGAAGAAAAATGTGTATAGGTGCCTAAGTTACAGGTGTTTAAAAATAGCATATTTTCATTTTTTAAGCCCTAATAGGTCTTAAACAGAGGGTCGTTCAAAAAAATGTTCTGAAGAAACTTCTTATACTAATTCTAAAAGTTCTTTCTTGCCTCAAAATTTCAAGGCCCTATCTAAAGGCTGCCGGAGTGACGAGGGTAGAAAAATCATGCAAAATTTAGTTTTCACATAACGGTAAATTTAAATACTAAGTTTAAAAAATATATATAATTTTGATATTGATTTATAAAGGTAAAAAAAAATCCTGTCGAATGACGTTTTCAGATTAAAAAAATGTTAAGCGGAACATGAAATATACGGATCGGGATACGGAGCCTGACGGATCGGGCTACATGAAAAAGTTATTCCACAAAATTAATTTTTTTGTGAGACTTACGTATGGTTAAAAATTTTTTTCGGACGGACGGTCAGATTGAAACTATTAGACACATTTTTTCAAAATTTTTTTGAAAATGTCCTAAAAACGTTTTTTTTAAGAATTTAAACTAACTACACTACATTACATATGTAAATAGGTAATGTAAGATTTTTTATGTACAAATCAAAAAAGTATTTTTTAGTTTATTGATGAGAATGCGAGAAAAGAGTACGTGTTGCATTGTATAATTGTACTTACGGATAAATGAAAAAAGGAATACATATACACATAAAAATAACTTAAAGTTAAAGATGTGCACTTATCCGTTTTCGACTGTAGTATATGTACGGTATTACCACCGTATATACCACCAAATATAGCACACCTATATTTACATACTTATATGTATTATATTTTAATATTTGTATAAAGAAGATCTTTAAAACATATCAAGTTTATAATAATATGTTCTTTATAATATTTCAACCCGTACAGCTCTTATTTATTTAACTATAACCTAATATGGAAGTCTGTAACTTGAGTTGAATTTAAATATTTGAATATATGGCATTGATAAAAATTAAATAGTTACATTTCAGTTAAGAAAATTTAAAGAATTATTTGCAAACTATAAGTTTAATTGCAATTATAGTATATTTAATCAACTTTGTGATTAATATAGAAAAAAAATCGCTAATTAATGGCCGCTAATGTTTATTACCTATACATACATGAAAAAAGTTATAATCTCCAAATTCTTTCATAAATTTTTTCTAAATTGAAAATCAATTGTATTCTTTTTGTACGAATGGGGATAAACTTCTGGGAATTTCTATATTGAAAAAAAAGGCGAATTTTATCCTTAAAAAAATTAACAATAAAGAAAAACATTGTTTTGAAATTTTTTTTTAAAAAGTCATTTATGAATTTTTTTTTTTACATGCATGTATTTTTGTATATATATGTGGTTTATATGAATGTATCCATATAATATGTGTTAACTCCTTTGCAGAATACATTTCGACACTTTACGAAAAACAATAAATCTTTACTTATTGTGACTAACAAAAAAAAAAAAAACAACACATCAAATAAAAAACACAAAAAAAAACAATAGGAAATTTTCTAACATCATCCAAGATCATTAACGGTTGAAACAAAAGGGTTAATCGCATATGAACTTTCAGGATTTGATATAATATAATCATCGCTCATATATAGAATATTTTTTTTTTGTCATTAATTTATCAGCTTTTTCTTTGTGTACATATATCGTTTTTATTTTTGGACAAAGTTGACATCCACAATTTTGAAAACAATACAAAAATCATTTTCTTTTTTTCCAGAGTTTTTCCTGATTTTTTCTTCATTTCAGATATTTTTTTTTTGTTTCGTTAGTGAATTTTCTTTTAATTTAGAAAAGTTAAATTGAAAGGGGTAAACATTTGACAAAAAGAAAAAAAAAGAAAAAGTAATACATATATATATTGAATAAATAAATAAAAAGGATATAATATCTTTTTTATATTTTATTGTCATTTATTGTATTGTCTTTAGTTTTAATCATTCATTTTTTTTTTTTTTTTTTGATGAAAATCAAATTTTTTCATTGTTTAGTGTGAAAAAATTTACAATGAATCATATAATAAATGATAAAGTTAAGTCTAACACTTATAGGATAATTTTAAAAAACTTTCTTTTAAATTTTTTTTAAATAAAATGCAAATCTAGTTCAGTGTAAGTCTGTTATGTCCTCATACCCATATTGAAGTTATTAAATTTTTGTTTTTACATACGCTAGCTTAGATTTTTTTCATTGGGATAATTTAGAATCATTGACATCTCGAAATTTTATACTTATTGCATACTTTTAGTTGTAAATATAATTTTAGTTGTTTAAATTGCATACTTTTAGTTGTCTAAAGTAAATTATCAAAATTATATATTAGGGATGTAGAGAGATATTATTTATTCTAGTTAATTTTTTTTGATTATTTTCTAAATTTGGAATCTATAAAAAGAATTTTAGCTAATTACATTTATTGTTCATAGTTTTTTTCTCAATGGATTTACTATATGTATTTTGAATTTTTTTATGACTCTTTAATTTTCTTTTTTGTTCATTTTTTAGTTTAATTAATTGTATATATAACTTTGTAATGATTCAATATTTAATTAATACCAGAAAACGAGAGTAAACTATAATGCTAATATTTTGTTATTTTAATTATATTTTGATTGATGGTGTTTTTTTTAATGCGCTCCATAATATTCTTTAGAAAATATTTGTACATAAAATGTTAACATCGGTCATCGCAATCCAAATTTTTAAAAATAAAATTTGATGAATATCCCCTATCTATTTATATATCTTTATTATTCAAGATGCATGAGAGTTTGCAGAAAATAACCGCGGATTATTAAATTATTTCAAATTAAAAAAAAATTTTTTTTCACTATTTCAATATTTAGGAAAGCGGACAATCAAAAAACCGCTGCCTTCCATTTTAAGAAGTTTAAAAACATTTATTTAAAATATTTGACAAGACGTCATATATATATTTTCTATAACAAATTTAAACAAATTTAAAATGTTCAAACATTTTATTCCTGTCAAAGTGACAGGCTTTTAAGTTTAATAATTCAATGAGTGGAAATTTGGCACCCTTTTAATATCACATTACAGAAAATTTAAAAAAATTGCAAGAAAACAATTTTTGACTTATAAATATTTAAAAAAATGTCCTGTTATTTTATTTTTTCAAATTAAAAAATTATTTTGAATAGCACTTCAGTTAAAACTGTTTGAAAATTTGGCTCTTTTTGACTTTGAAGAACTGGACTCTGTAGTCTGTTAGAATGAGTGTGGCTAGAATAAATATGCTATAGTTAAAAAAAAATCAATCACTTTAATGTTATGGTATATATGGTTTAAATTTTATTGTTATATATATATATCTTAAAGACTGTACAAGATTTTTTAACCAACATAGAAACCAGAGAAATCTATAGCATATTGTTAAATCAATAATCATATTTGTTTTTTTAAATTTCGTATAATTAAACGTTCTTTCGAAAAACCAGAATTAAAATAGCATTAAAAAAGTTAGGTTAAGTTATTTAAAGAAAAATTAACAATATTTCAATTAACAACTTGTAATAAGTTATACTGACCTATATAACTGGCCAGAAATCAATAAGATTAATCCGGTCGGAGATCAATGAGGAACGTTATTCATCACAGTATTAAAGTACAGGATGTAATGATTATAATTTGTAAAACGTATGTATGTACATAAATTTTCCCTCTATATTTTTAAATGTTTAATATGGGAATTTTACATTACAGGTTTTACACGGGTTATAGTAACTAACATTCCCGTAACATACCCGTCCATTGTACAGTATTATTATACACGTACTTTATTTGTATTAAAGAGTTGTAGTTTTTTTACTATCTTATCTACTACTTTTTGAAATTTTTGAAGTATTTTGAAAAGAAAAGAGTGTAGTGAAGGATAAAAAAAATTCTAACAGTATCAAAAAACTTGAATTTAATTTTTTTTTTGCATTTAGCCTTTTCATATACAGTTTTATGTTAAAAAAACTTTTTATTTTGTCTTCTATGTTTACTTGCATGCAATATCTTAGAATTTTTCTATCGAATATTTCCATTAAAGACCACTTTTCGCAAAATTTTTAGTAAGATATATAGAAAAATATCCAAATCAATTGATCAGTGACGCACATTTAAACATCAATATAATCACTATAGTGCCCTATACAAAATAATTACCATATTTTGTCTCTTAATATATCAAATGAAATATCAGCCTATTTATTTTAAGAAAATTCTGTACTTTAATTCTGATTTATGTAAAAGTTTTAAGTACATAATGCGTTTAAAGTAAAAGTAATGTGTTTTATTAAAGTTAAGAAAAATGTAACGATTGTTGTACGATTTTTATACCCGTACGATAGGATCGGGTATAATAAAATTACTCCTCCGTTTGTAACACCTCGAAATAAGCGAGCTAGATATACCTTCAAAGGTATGGATCGGATCAGAAAAAAATTCTAAGACTTTTGAGCCATGTCCGTCCGTCCGTCCGTCCGTCAGCACGCTAACTCAAAAACTAAGAAAGCTAGAATCTTCAAATTTACACAAAATATTGTGGGAGTAATTTGTAGGTTCCCTATTTTTTTGGTTGAGTTTGGACCAAGCCTTAGGGTAGCTCTCGAACACCTAAATTTTAGATCCCCACATTTTTTTTGAAATAGAGCTATGAAATTTTAACTGCTGATAGATCTCACAAAAATATTAATTTTATTTTTAATAACTTTTTTTTGTAGCCCCATCCGTTACGGAGCTACAGCTCCCCAAAGGTTCAAAAAAGCTCTATATTTAAATTGTTATAGCACAAGTTGTATAAGGTATATCTTCATTTTGAAAACGCCAAACGATTACTACTTTTATTAGCTTTAAAAGTATATATACAATACATATATATTTGTGGCATACGGTGTCTTAATTTACCGTTATGTGAAACTCAAATTTTGCAAAATCCTTCAACCCTTCTATCTTCTAAACGGTTTAAGTTGGAAACTTGAAATTTTGACAGAAGTTAGATCTTTGAAAATAGTATGAGTCATTTCAGAAATTTTTTTTGTATCACCCCCCGTTTAGGAGCTGTAAGGGGTCAAAAACTGAAAATTTCCTATTTTTAAACACCTGTAACTTGAACACCTGTTAAAATTTTTTTAAAGTAATACACAAAAATTAAAGCTTCAACATTATACTCTTATTTCTGTTAACAACTTTTTTTAATAATGTAGGGTTACTTTATAATTGACGAAAGTGTTACGTGATTTTTTCAAATTTTCTAACAAATTACTTTAACGAATTTTTTCCATTTTGTTTTACTCGATAATTTGAAATTGTTGAGGATATAATGCGTAGTACAAAAAAATGTAAATAAATAAACAACATAACGGTTGCTTGAAGAATTTTTATTTATATGATATTGATATACATACATACTTATATAATATCATGTTTATTTACATATCGTATATGTCACTAGTGAATGAATGATAAGAGTATGTATGTATATTATATAGCGCCGTATTTACATACATATATGTATTTTGTTTTACTTATAAGAAATTATTCTGTCAATGGAATATTTAAATATAATATAATATAACATTTAAAATTATATTTATTATTTTGTACTAAGTAAATTTAATATACATTTACCGCTTAGTATTAAATGGTACTATAGAATATTTGAAAAAGTTTTGGATTGATAATCGTTATGTGGAAGGTTAGAATCTGCTTTTGAAGAATGTACATATAAACATATAGTTTGAATATATGTACAACCCATAGTTCTAGAAATTATAAAATTCACCCAAATTATTTTAAAATACTAAAATATTAAAAAAATAATATTGTAAGCAGAGTGACAGGCTGTGAACATACTAACGGTTCGTACGGGTATCTAAGAGTTGACAAAGGCAACTGTATTCTTCCTCGTTTTATTTTATATTGGATAGTGTTCTTTCACGAGATTGTAACAAATTGGCGTTTAGAGTTGGAAATTTTTAGTTTACTTATTAAAACTTATGTATATATGAGTTGATGAATGTATTTTGACAAATTTTTATATTCTGTTGTGGAATATGATATATGGAACTTAGCTGGTGAACCTGATCTTTATTGTGTATAGTGTATAACAACGTAAAACTCATTGCTCTTTTCCTTAAAAGAGAAAACCTATTTCGTTAGTGTTATGACTTGGTTTATTTTTCTTTTATATTTTAGGTGTACTTCACATCCTTTGTATTGAACATGCTTTGAAGGTTTCCTTTTCCCAATCGGACATATGTTTGAAGTTTTGCTTGCTCTGCTTACATGTTAACGGTTTCATGTTCATCTCATTATATTGGGTAAAGGTCAAGGTGGGTTTAGTCAGTAAGAATCTGATACAACCGCACGGAGGAATTTTTGAGGTCGGTCTTAGGAAAAACAAACAACAAAACAATCGGTGACTTTTAACAGTAACTATTATCGTTCTATACTATTATTTATGCTATAAATAATAAGTGCACATTTATTGTAAATGAGTAAAATTAGTAAAAATTTAAATGTCAATTATAGTCTGAATGTCAATTAGAAATGATTAAAATAATTAAGTATTAGTATGTATGTAAAATTTATTATAAACCACTTAATGTAAACTCCAAGCAAAATAATTTATATTTCAACTGTCGTTTTTTTCTTAGCTTACAGTAGGTTTATTTTTTTAGCTTTCTATAGATAGTCTGCAACAAAATCTCATAGTCTGCAACAAAACATCTTATTTTAAAATATTTCAATCATTATTTGTCACAATTCTTAATACTTATATTATTCAATATAAAATAACGAATAATAAAAAAATATTTTTAAATAATATTTAATTCAAGATAAAAAATATAAATTATAAGTAAACAAACTTTAAGAATATTCTTAATTTTCTTTCCTTAATTTCTATGAATTTCCAAAAATCTTGATTAAAGAGATATAAAAATTTCTTATTTTAAATCATTAACAATGACTCTGTAATTCCGTTTCAAATTTGATTTACATAAAAAATCAATCAATCAACGGATGTAAGTCGAATCTTTTATATCAACACATTTTATATAAAATTCGTCCTTAACTGCTTTTTTTTTTTTTTTTTTGTTGTTTTTCAACATTATCCTTAAAAATTGTCCTTTTTCTTGTTTTGGTCTAAATGTGAATGACTTCAAGTGAATGAAAAGTTTCTTTAACAGGGACATCTTAATGTCTCAATGTCTTGGCATGATAATATGATATATTAATATCAAAATGAAAAAGAAAATTTCCAGACAGGAAACAAAAAATAATAAATAACAGTAAATTAAAACATTTTCAATTGTTTCAAAAATTATCAAAATAAGAAAGAAAGATATTATGTAACGCTCACCATCCTTCATTCTTTATATAGATACAATAACTGTAATGCATTAATCTATAAACTGGACAAAAATTCCTACCTATGCAAAAGTAACTGTAAATTTAATTTAACTGAATTGTAAGTGAAAGTGAAATGAAAGATGGGAGAAAAGAAAAAAAGAAAATAAAACAATTAACTTAGGGGAAATTAGAAAAGGATATTGTATATAATTAAAGGACATCATCGTTAAGTACCCGGAAAACTAATGATAGCCTGGTTTTTTTTTTTTTTTGGGTGAAATTTTATTTGAAAAATTATAGTAGTCTGAGGTGTATGCATATATAATGTCTATATATATATATATATATATATATACAGGCTAACAAATTAAATAAGTAAAAAAAAATTGATTAAAAAATCGAATTTTAGAGTGTATATATAATCAAATGTTTACATTTGTGTTTGATTCTGACAAGTGGGTGTTTATTTTGTTGTAGACTCTTTTAGCCACATACTCGAAACTTAATGATATTTTGTTTTTATTATTAAAAGCAATAAAACGGTTTAAATTTAACTATTTAAAAAAGAAAAATAAACATCCACAATGGTTTAAAATCATTCATTATGTAGTTATGGTTATTCACTAAAAGAATCGAAGAATTTTGTTATTTTTCAGAAGCTTTGCCAAAAAAGCCTCCTAAAACGGATTGTCATTCTTTAATTTAATTTTATACAAAATTTTTTGTACTAAAGACAAAAAATAACTTAAATATAGTATAGTCTCTAATTAATAAACTTCTCATTCTTCAAAAGTGATGATTTTCGAAGTTTCTGGACTTACTTAATTTTTATTTTAGTTTCATAAAAGAAAGAAAGTTTTGTGTTTGGGCAATGTAAAAAGGGTGCTACTGTTCTTAAAGGATATGTAATAACATGTAATTAAACAAAAATCTAATATTTCATTTCATTTTAGATTTGAAAACTTCACAACAAATTACAGTAGATAATAGATCTATATAAGACGTCAATTATCCATTTACAGAATCTTTTAAAAAAAATACCGAATAAACTTCATTATTAAATACGAAATGTTATTATATATTTCCAGAATTTCATCATTTCATCGCTTTCACATATAGCATTGATCGCATTGATTAGTTTAAATATTACCTTTTTGTTCCGCCAAATAATTCCATTGGTAAGATATTAATCAAGGTTTTGTTTCGAATAACTTTGATAGAGGTTTTAAATGTGTTCAGAAAGCAAAAATTTAAAATCTTTAGAAAAATTGGTATAGATATAGATCTAGTTAAAATAAATATAGTTAGAGGCTGCTGGGACACAATTAACATTGTTAGTAAGAATTTAAACTTAGTTTCGATTCATTGTGATATCCCTGGAACTAAACGCTTATAATTAAATCATTTATAGAAACTCTTTAGTGATCTTTTTAAATAAGTTTTGTAAGATTTACATAAATATTTAAAAAAATTAATTTTTTTTTCTTTTTTTTTTTTCAGATATTGATGTAATTGCGTTACTAAATTTTCTTTATTTTCCTTTAAATTTTGGGTAAATTACATTTTAGTTGATGCTCTACAATGTCTTAAAATTTAAGAATATATCTATATATAACCAAAAAATTAACCTTATATTTATAAAGAAACTTTTAATTAGAATGGGGAGAGTCAATAATTCTTTTGAATTTTTACAATAGCAACAATAATAAATAGTAATAACAATAATAACAATAATACGTCATTAACAGTAGCAATTCATGATTTCTATCATTAGTGTCTATCTTTAGATACATATCTATCTATTCGCTATCCTCCTATATTTACAATTAATAAAATCCTCATACTTTTTATGCTTCTTTTTTTTTTTTTTTTGTTTGTTTTTTTCTTTTTCTTTTTCATCATTTTCTGTTGTTCTTTAATATAACAAAGACATTTATGTATTGTTTGTAAAAGATGATGATTCAATTAGCTTTATATCGTTAATTCACAAACCAAAAAACAAAAACAAAAAAAAACTCAAAATATTAAAATAAACGCGGTAAAAATAACTTTAAGATAACAGGAAGAGAATAAGTATATATATACTCGCACATTATATATATGTATAGATGATTACAGTTTTCATTTCATTCAATATTATAGGTTAGGTTTATTAGGTGGAAATTTGAACAACTGGGATACAAAACAAAAACAAAAACACAAAAAAAAAAAAAAAAAAAGAATAGGCTAATGATATAATTTTTTTTATTATAATTTACATTGTATATATGAAAGTTAGTTTCATCTTTAAAGAGTCTCCATAGCTTAATTGTCCTATATTTTTTTTTTTTTTGTATTAAAGAGCTGGTGATCACTTAAGTTTTATTTAGAAAAATGATGGTAAAGTATTAAAGTGTATATACAAGAAAAACAATATAATTTTAAAGGTTTTATTCTTTGAAGAGTATAGAAAAGAATTTTTGGGATAAAACAAAAAAAAAAAAAATCATTTTTCAAAAATAAGAAAATTCCGTTTAAGTTTTGAGATTATCCTTTGATGAATTACTTTATTAGTTAAAAGAGGGCTAGAATAAAATAAAAATGAAAATTGATAATAATGTTGATGACAACAGAAATAAAAACGATTAAAATATAATTTGCGAAATTTTTAAGTCTTTAAAAAGATGTTTTTGTTTTTAGTTAAATAAATTTTATGTATTAATAAAAGAGAAAATTATTTTTAAAAATTTACATTTTTTTTGTCTTTTCTCATATTAATTTAAAGTGGGATACACAGTTTTTAAAAAGGTTCTTCTTAATGGAACAAATCTTTAAGAGGGTAACATTTATTACTTTATATTTGCAAATTAATTTTTTTTCTTAAGTGGTAAGATGGTCCTAAAAAGTTGATAATTGGGTTATATATACATATATATATATATATATACAGATTTTTAATAAATTGCAATTTAATGGAAATGCACATTTTTATAGTTATGTTGGATTGGGCTTCTTTAAATCATATTTTAAAATTTTCAAATATTTTGATTTAAGTTAAATTTTAAAATTTTCAATTATAAAACATTACAGTTTATGTTTTTCGATGGATTTCTGCCGCTGAATTTAGATTTAGATAATATGGATATGTATACGTATATAATTTATATGAAATTATATTGCTTTATGGGTTTTGTTCAGTTCAATATAGTGTTATCTAGTGTATATTCTTGAAAATGCGACTTTTATATATCACATATGTATAAATATGTATCATATATTTAATTTTTATTTTAAAATAACACAAAAAAAATAAACATTTTTAATTGAAGCTGTAGTAAAACTAAATTAAATTGATTGCATTCGATATATTCGATATATACTTCTTAAATATAAATCTTAGCAAATACTTAGAAGTATGAAAAAGAAAATAGGTTTAAAATACAAAAAAAAAAATATGTTTAGGTGCTCTGAAGCATTAATATTTCAGGCAACTTTAAGCTCTGTTTTCTTAAGGGAATTTGAGCCATTTTGTTTATTAGTTTTAATATTATCAGAAAAGAATCATCTAGATTACTTTTTACATTAATTGTATGGCTTAGGGCTAACATTAAATAAATAAAATCTCAACATAATTTTTTTTTTATACTTTGAAGATTTTTTGAGGCTCGCTAATCATTTAACAAATATGTGTAAGAAATCGGTGTTATCGAAAGGCAATAAATTATTGTTGTTCAAGTCAATTTGGGGTTCATGTGCAAAATCACACTTGGACGGGGAACAAATTAAGCAAAATAAAATCTTAAAATTATTGTTAAACAAACTGTATTCTTTTTTTTTCAGCTAGACTAGATATTCCGTATTCAGCTACAGCTAGAATCCATGCCTGTGCAAATGTCAATCGAACATAAAATCGTCATTTATTATTAGGAATAATGATTCTAAAAGTCCTCTAATAAGATATTTATTCAAGTTAATCATTTTGACGTTATTTAAAATTTTCCCTTAGTTTTAAGTTATATATAGTATTTATGTTATAGTTTAGTTAATTAATAATAATGTAGAATAAAAAAGAGGTCAAAAGAGGTTTTCTGTTCATTTTCTCTTAATTAAAATATATTATTATGTATTAAAATAAATAAATTAAAAAATATTAATTATAATTAAATTTTAGATGTAAGCTGAAAACCGAATATTCTTTCATATGGTGTCCTGTTGTTGTTTTTGCATTCTCCGATGTGAGGTTACATTGATTTAGTTCGGATATTATGGTGCGTCTCTTATGTTGTATAGATACAGCGTCTTCTACTTCTTTCTAGGCTACACTCCAAGGCCATGCGGTTTATATTTTTGTGACATTTTCTTAGCTTGCGGCCTATCAACCTCCATTTTTCTTTCTTTTTTGTCTTAGTATAGGTCACTCTCCATATAAGAGTCTAAGTCTCCATATAAAGATTTTCATGGCAGGCCAGAATATTCTGCATAGGATGTAGCCAGTGTTTCCTGAAAACTTGCTGTTTTTGAGGGATGGTGAATATCATTCATGTTTAAATAAGCCATATAACTTATAAATTTCATTCGATAAATAAATAAAAGAAACATTGTAGTAATAAAATAGATGCAGCCAATGGTGTAGTGGTTAAGTGCTTAAAACCGGCCTTTCATACGAAAGGTTTCGGGTTTAAACCCCGGCTGGATCATATAGATTAATAAAAATTAATATAGATTTTTCATTTTATTATTTTAAATTAAAAATAAGTATATAATATGTTATATAAATTATAATAAAATATCATATTGTAATATATAATAAAATAATAATAAACCATAATTTATTCATGTGTAATATAATAGATGGCATAGAAATAATAGAAACGTCTTAGTTTTGTGCAATAGCTACAGCCGAATAATCAACGGCTTAATGAAATTAATGATTCACGAAACTGAAGCTTAGTCAAATATGAATAATAAATGACTTAGTGAATGCCTATACTCCTTATTGGACTGGCAAGGAAAAAACAAAAAACAATATATATAATAAAATAATAATAAAACATAATTTATTCTTGATGTGTAAGATAATAGATGGCGTAGAAATAATAGAAACGTTTAGTTTTGTACAATAGCTACAGCCGAATAATCAACGGCTTAGTGAAATTAATGATTGAATGCTTAGTCAAATATGAATAATAAATGACTTAGTGGATGCCTATACTCCTCATTGGAGTGGCAAGGAAAAAACAAAACACAATATATATAATAAAATAATAATAAAACATAATTCTTGTATAAGATAATAGATGTCGTAGAAATAAAAAATAAACGTCTCATAGTCGTGTACAAAAGCTATAGCCGAGTAATCAACGTCTTACTGAAATTAATGTTTCCCGAAACTGAAGCTTAGTCCAATATGAATAATAAATGGCTTAGTGGATGCGCTATGCTTCTTATAGGAGCGGCAAGAAAAAAAAATTGATACTGAAAACAAAATATAATCTAATTCTAGTTTGCTCTTGTTTTTAACTTTAATATGATAGTATCTTCTACAAAACGATCGCCTTTTACTTCAACCTATCCTTACTTCCGTATCTTATTTGCTATTATTATCAACACACACATGTACATACATTCTACCAAAATTTTATAATTCAAACACAAAAAAAATAAAATAAAACAGTAATGAGAATTTCATAATTTAATATTTAAAATAACATTATTATGTTGAAAAATTCAAAAATTTTCATTATCCTTGCAAAACAGTTGTTTTTTTTTTCCAATTTGAATCCTGGATAATTTATTATATTATTATTATAGAATTAATTAAAATATGTATGTTTTTCCGCTATCATTAATTATAAAAATTTTAAAAAATTTCCTAATTATCATTAAAATTATAATAATAATAATAATGATAATAATTTTATATTATTAAAATAAACATTTATTTATGTTCATTTAAAGTTAATAGTTCGTATCAACAAGGAATTGTGGTTCAATTTTATTATGGTGTTTGTTTTTAGTTGTTTTTTTTTGTTACATTTACATTATCATAAATTTGGAATAATTTTTGACATTAAAATTATAAAATAATGTTTTTTGTTTTTCCTTTTAATATATTAATAATAAAAAAAAGGATTTTTGTTTATTATTTCTTATTATTAAAATTAATTCGTCCATGCGTCCATTGAATCCATCGAACCATCATTCATTTTAAATTCCCCTCCATCAGTACAAAAATTATATGAAATAATTAACTTCAATTGGTATTTTTTAAAAATTGTTAATAACTCTGATGAATGTAAAAATTATTCTTATAAATATTACCGTTATTATGATAGCAGTTGTTTTTTAATCTCCTATACAGTTTAAGATTAGTTTTCCATCAATTCGATTTTATGTGAATCACTTCAGTTTTCTGAGCTAATTGTCTTTTCTGAACACAAAAATGCAGATTTAGGTATACTTTATTTTTATTTTTGCGAGGGGCGAGGTTATCGGAAGACACCTTAGAGGAATGAAACGAGCACAATGCCTCTAAGAATGTTTGAGACTTTAATTCACTAAACACCATCTCTCTTTTATTATCAAACAAAAGGATATAATATGTCCTTTAGTACTAATATACTGCTTAGTCAAGGGAAGTAAAATATTAGGGAATGAAATTGATGGAAATATTGTGAACAAATTTGTTAATGTTTACTTTGAATGCTTAAACGTTCTATATGTTATCTTAACCAATTCTAAGAAACACATGAGACTGAATATGGTTCCACATTTCTGATGTTAGTACAACAAACGAATTTTCGTAAACTGAATTATGCCATCTGGGAAATTGAATTACATAGAGATGGGCAGCCAAAGGTCTTTTTGTTTCTCTTTTGAATGTTTTTAATAGAGGTATCAGACTTTTAATCTCGTCAGGCAAGTACCCACTATTTATTTTCTATTTTAGGTTCACTTTAAGATTTTTTTAGATTTTAGGTTCACTTTAAAGTTTTTCCAATTGTTTTATTTTTGTTATTTTAGAAAATTAATAAACTAAACCTTAAATTCCTTTAGTCCTTTATTTAATCTTTTAATAATTTGTTTTTTTTTCCCAGATAATATAGAAATTATATTCAGATAAATAACTATAAGTTAGATTAATAACTTTAAATTTATATAACATATTAATTAACTGAGTGTAATTAATAAAAGAAATGTTGAACCATATAAATGAATTATATTTTAATAATATGTTAAAAGTAATACATTATCCATTATATAAATGCAATCGCATATCTCTATTTAGTTAAAATTCCTACATAGCATTATTCAGCATATTGCAATTCTTTTCTGACTTGTATACAGTGAATGTCTGATGAATAATCTATCACCTCATATGTTTACCGAAAATTAGGGATTATTACATTTTTAATTTACATAGGTTTAAGGAGAACGTAAATACCTTCGTTCATCATATTACTGCAAACCTTAAACGAATTTTTACCTTATGGCCGAATTTTTTCTCTTGCACAATCAGTGTAATATGGTGGTCGCCTAACCCAATATTTGCTCGAAAAATAATGTGCTGTTAAAGTCCCACACGTTACTAAAGGAATCACGTTTGTAACTCTTCTATTTAGTGTCTCTCAATGATTCCCACCTACCTCTGTAGAAAAAAAAAATTGAAGATTTTTTAGATATTTAAATGTTTTCTACTGCCCACTAATGTTTGATTTTCAATTTCGTAATCTTAAACATTTTTTGCTTATTTTTGTAGATGGATTAGGATGGAAATTTTTTAATAGGACGAAATATTAATTTTTAAGTTGGCATTTTTAGATTTTTATCTGTATTTTGAACTCCGAATCATATATTGTTTTACAATAGTTTTCTTATTTGAAATAACGGTACGATTCATAACGGTTTCCCCTCAATCTTCTATTTCGTTATACGATAGAAGGTATGCATGCTAATTGGCATATTCACCACGAATTAATTTGTTTTTGCTTCCTTTTACATCTGTTCAACAAAATATGATATTATAAGTTTAAGACTCAAGTGAAGTCTGACTGACAATATAATACTGACTGACTATATAAAACTGTATGACTGTATACTGACAATATAAAAAGAAAAACCATTTTTGAATTTAATTTTAAAATTTAATAATTGAATTAAATTATATTTAATTGATAATAATAACAAACATTGTTACTTTTTTTATTTTTGAAATATGAAGGCTCATTGTTATGATGGCTAAATTTTTTATGATGATATATAGCTAACAGAAGTTTTGTTGCTTTAGAAGATTGGCGTACGTTAACTACATTTTATTTACAATATTTTCTGTATTAAATTTGAAGAAAATTTTAATTTAAGAAAAAAAAAACACAAAATGAACTTATTTATTATTATTATAACCTAATATATTTTCTACATTTCATTTCATTTAAAGATGAATTGTACAGAAGGGTTGTAAGTGAAATAATTAAATTGTGATCCCTTAAACCTAAATGTACAATTGAATTTAATATGTAAGTGCATAAGGTGTAGTTTAGAAGTATGTAGTTTAGAGAGAAATTGATAATAAAATGAAAAGCACCTGCAAAAGTACAAGACATTACATTTGTGTCCATAAATGTAATTTATATTGAATAGGATAAGTAATATTTTAGATTTTTATTAAAAGTTTTTGATAATATAAAGAAGACTAATTAATTAGTGATTACTGATGACCGTAAACAAAAAATTTTTAATAAAAAATTGTATGGTCTTATATAATATAAAAAAATATATAAAATTGTGTTGGACCTCGGTGGCCTCGGTGGCCTAGTAGGTAAGAGCATATAAAATACGCTGTAAACGCCGAGGGAGTGTGGGTTCGAATCCCACACACGTCGTAAGAGTTATTCCCGATTACGACATTTACAAACACGCCTGAACAGGAAAGGCTGTGTAATTTCCTGTCCACCTTTATGTGGCAGAAAAATGCATTGAAAAACAAAAAAAAATTGTTTGACAAAGGATTTTTTATTAAAATACTTTATATTTTAAAATAGTTTTTTATAAAATACTTTAAACATTTTAAAATACTTTTTATTTTTATTTTAATACTGATGGCTTTCAGTCAACATCATTTCGTTTGGCTCTAGGAATGTTCATAAGAAATGGTAAGATCTTATACAGATAAATGATGGAACATAAACCCTATAAATTGAGAATTAAATTTGTAAGAAGTTTCGGTACTTTGAAATTCTTAATTATTTTCTAAAATATGTATATAATGAATCTGGGGGTTTTTTATTTTGAATCGCATATGGTCTTATACAGATAAACGTTAAATCATTAATTAAATATAAAATATATAAACTTTTATTACTCTATTGGAGAGAAGTTGTAGCCATAACATTTACAAATAATTTCTTCAAAATTTATTTCCAAAATTTCTAAATGGTTTAATACTGGTTATAGAAACCCATATGTGCTAAAATGTTTAACTTGTTGCCATCAAATATGTTCCTCTGTGTTGGCAATACAATTTGCACTTCTTCAAAAAAAATCTTTTCAAGTTTGTCCAATTCTCTTCTTTTACCGAATTTTCCCCGCTTCTTCGTCATTTAGTTAAACCAACATCAGTAATGTTCATAAGAATCCTTTCCTAGAGTTTTACAGCTTATTAATAAAAACCATTGAATTGTGAGTATTTGCAAATTTTAAAAATAGAAGACGACAGAAGAAGTTGTTCAGACAAAGAAATGCTTTCATGCGATGAGCTTTCATGAAATTTGAGCTTTCATGAGAAATGCCTTCATGAAACAAGCAAATGCATGAGAGAAACATAATAAAATGCTTTATATTTTACAATTCATAAAGAATTGAAAGAATTTATTGACTAAATATTTAAAGGCAGTAAAATAGTTTCACTTGAACACAATTTTTCCTTAAATCGGTTAGTATTAGACATAAACGAAAGTTATATTATAAAATGTAGAAGAGATTATTTTCTTGATATTCATTCGTATAAATTTTTTCTTTCAACAGGAACATGGAGAGAAGATTTTCTTGTCTATGCAAAAGTTATTGTTGATTAAATTATATACAATATTAATAAATTAATATAAAGGACTAACAGTCAAGGCTATCGGCTTTTATTAGAAACGTAATTCTCATATAATTATGTAATTTTTTTCTTTTCCAATATTAGTTCGATTAATAAATTTAAATTGACTGCAACTTTAACTTTTATTTTTTCTAATTGCTTATATGGGATTTGTGCCCATGAGGTAATCGATTTAAAATATAAAAAATAAATTTTTTAGTATTATATGGCTATTAAAAGAATTAAATTTATTTTTATTTCAAAAGAGTTCTTCATTGTACTAAATCGACAAAATATCTGAGGATAACTATGTTTGATGGAATATACCGACGAGGTCAGATTTGGTACACAGGGGTTAGTGAAGTTATGTTAATACGGACCCACCACAGGATGCTATAGAAAAAGAAGCATGTGAACGCAGAATGAAAATACTCTCGTCACCATAATACTATCTGTAAAATCACCACAGCTTCTATATATTAAGAATAGTGAGATTGCAAAAGAAGCTTGGAATAAATTAGAATCAATTAACTAATCAAAAAGCTGAGTAAGAAGAGTCGCCTTAACTAGAAAACTAAAAATTTTAAAAATCACAAAAAATGCATGTATTTATTTATCCAAAATATCCTTTATTTTCAGTTCAAAACTTTAATGTGACAATTTTTTATAGTTTGGTGACCAAAAATAACAAGAAATTACGTCACTTAATGTGACTATGTGTATACATATGCATCTAAGTATTTATTTTAGTTTTAATTGTTTTGATAATCGATTTTTTTTTGAACTGAGACTAAATTTTGGTCAGTAGAACCAATTATAAAAATTATTTAATTAATTGATTAAGAAAAAAGACAAAAAAGAAATAATGCAGTCATTAAATTCCATTGTAATTAGCCAACTTCAGTCAAAATAATTTTTTTTTATTTTTTTTATATTTTTTTTAATTCTTAAAAACAACTGTTTTTTGTTCCAAATATTTTTCAACTGTAAATTATTTTTTAATTTACAGTTACAGTGTGTACTTGAAAACTTCTTAAAGAATTTTTTTTTATTCGCATCTGTTTAATTTTGAAATTTTTTTGCATCAACATGAATTAATGCTTCTAAATTTGATTTATATTCTGTGGAAGAAAAATTTTTATTTTTTTTTATTTTGTTATATTTTGTTTTTATTTTTACATATTTTCATTATTTATATGAGAAAAAATGTCATATTATGTTTAGTATGTTTATTCATATGTTATACACGCGTATACATATGTATATAGAATATATTACAGTGTACATACATATTTTGTTATACATATTATATGTAAGTACATATATATGTAAGAAGCTGAAAGAAAAGTGCTTTGGTTTTCACATTTTGTTAATGTGTTCTTGATATACACTATAAGTTCAATTTTATTAAAAATTATGAAGAGTTAAAGGGAATTTTAGCTCCTTAGCTTTTAAGATTGGAATTGATTTTATGTATGATATATAATTTTCAATATTTCTTTTATAACATGTTGTGTTTAAATTATAAATTGCGTCTTATTTATTTAATTAAAATGTTATTATATTATGTATTAAATGTTCCTGTAAATGGTGATGATTATATACTTACAATTTTGTCAAATATTTACCGTTATATTTTAGTTTTGAGGAACGTAGGTTAGGTTGCAAAATTCAACAACAAATGCAGTGTTGTATTTTTTTATTTTTTCTTGTGAAGGTTTTGATTTGACATGAATCTGTGTTGTCAATGGACTGTCATGAATTGTCATTTTCTCATGCGTTCATTTCTATTAGTTTAACGGAAAATTTCTGACTTTACAAAATGACTTAGTTTTGAACAAAAATGAAAATATCTGTTTAAGAAAGTGTTTGTTAAGCTCATATCGATTTTTTATTTTTTAAACCCATAATTTGAGGCGAATGTGGGCTAAGAATACGATATGAAAATAAGTCAATTAATCTCGTCAAACCAGTCTCAATCTTGTATGAAATATAAACACCATATAAGATTAATACCATATAAGATTAGTCTTTCAATAATTAAATAATTGCCGAATTAAATGCTGATGGCATAATGGTATATATGCAGATTATTATACTATAATGCTTCAGTCCCTCGATGGGAGAGTCCTTTTAAAAAAAAGGAGTGATATTTTTTAAAAGAGAATAAAGTAAATGTTTTCGTTTTTTATATACATATATTGAAATAATGAGTAATTCGAAGCAATAATGTAAGACAATATTTATTTTTCTTTAAAAATATTTTTGTAAGAAAAATAACTACTATCAGATTGACATAAACTCAATATATTCTATCATTCTTTGATAGAAAATTACTAAAAATTTTTTAAAATGTTTTGGCATATCCTATGTAATACAGGATTAAGTTTTTTGCTACATTTTATTGGTTTGTATATTACTCTATATATTATTATGTATGCTTATGTACGTATGTGAAGTAAATAGTTTTGTATATCAAAGTCCCATAATTCATTGAATAACAATTTTTTGATTTATTTAAAAGGAAAAAAAATCCAAATAAAATCTTTTATACCCCATAATTATGTTTTTTTTTTGTTTTTTTTTGGATCATTTTCAAATAAAAAGACTAATACAACAAATTCACCCTATTTATTCATCATCCTATTTTTTTATTTTTCTTTTTTTTTTGGTATTTCCCCGGAATGATAAAATTTATTGTGCGAAAATAGAAAATTTTTGGTTCAATTGAAAATTTTCTGTCCTGTTTACAAGTTTTTTTTGTTTTTTTTTTTATGTTGTTTTTGGGGGAAACAACAAAACAAGCTGACACTTTTGACAGTTTCTTTTTTGTTTCTGTTATTGTTTTTAAATGTTTATATGATGGTAAAAATTGAGTATGTTTTATGTTTTAATATATCATATATATCACATTATACATTATTATATATGTATACATACATATTATATGTAGATATATATAAATAATAAATATAATATATATAAACTTTAATAAGAATATTAAATATTTTATGTATGTTTATAAAGAAATTTTTGTGTGAAAGTAGTGTCAAAATGACAAAATAATAATATAATGTTATGTGTATATGTATGTATATTAGAATGTGGTAAAAAAAATATTTATGGAGTCAGCTTGTATTATCGAAAAGTTAAAACCATCATCAGATTTTTATAATAAATAAATAAATACAACACATATATATATATCTATATATATATATATATTTATATATATATATCACATAAATATATATGACTTTTGTTAAAATATTACATATTTTTCTTAAATCGTATAGATACTTAAAATATGGGAAAAAATTATTAAGCAAATGAATGTATGCATTTTCTGTCAAATGAATACTAATAATATCAAATTGAATTGTACTCGTTAGTAAGGTATCAGTATATAGTCCTTCTATTTTGGTTCATTTTCTATTCTTGCGCTTCTAAAATACTAATCCTTGAGTTACATTACAAGTATTTACACAATTTTTGAATCTGAATCTTCAATCTTAAGGGGTTAGAAATTATATTATCTGTGATATATATGGATGAACTAAAAAATCGTCTTACAAATTGATTATATTCAGGTTATATGAGTTATAATTATAATAATTAAAAACAATAGCGTTATAAAAATTAATTTCTTCAAATCAAAGTGCGGGTTAAAATAGTTGCAACTGTACAAATTATATTAATAAGATGATGTTAAGAGAAAATAATAAAAAGAGAAAAATATGGATGCCTAGAAGCAAACGAGTTCAGATTCAAATTCCGCACAGGTGATAGGTCGCAATCATTTTTGGTAACTTCTCCTCCGTTTAAAATGTGCTACGGATCTAGAGTTTAATAGAAATGTGTTAGGTAAGCTTTCAAAAAAAAAGTAGAAGCAAAAACAGAAAAAGATCATTTTTAAAAGAAAAAAAAAAAAATAGTTATACATGTGTATATTATGCAATAAAAAAACTTGTATGTAGACAGACAAAAACGTTAATGTAAAAATGAAAATTAAAAGTGTATGAGTTTTTAAATTAAATGCGAAGAATATGGAAAAAAATTTGTCACGATTGTATTATTGGTTTTTACAACTTTCTTTCAATTTAGTCGTTTTCATTTAATCTATACGATTAATACTAATAAATCAAAACAACAAAAAACAAAAAATACTTAATATTTAAGAAGTTTTTAACGTTTTATTAAATACTTTTCTATAATTTATTACCATCTCATTTTCAATATTTATAGCTTTTCACGTATATAAAGGAAATATTTATATATATATAGATACTATAGATATTTTAATAAATTTTGTTTATAATTGGTTTTAATCTTAATATGTTTTAGATTTTATGTGTTTAAAAAGACTTTTTATTAAGACTAATTTTTTTTTATCTGATCCAAAAAAGCTAAAAGAAATTATTCGTGACCAAGAAACTGTAGAACAGTTGCTGACAGAAAAAAATTTTTTTTGTTTTATTTATCTAAACCTTTTATATCACTATATAGATACTTAAGTTAAGATGAGAGTTGTGAAACAGAGTAAAATTATAAATTTAATTAATTACATATTTTTCAAGTATTTAATTTTAAATGGTTTTACGGTAGCTTATCAAATTTAATAAATCTTTATCTAAATATTTGCCTCCTTCTAAGCCCCCTTTCTATTTTATTCATCATCTATGTAATATTATGTATGCAATAAAGATTTAAACGATTTGTCAATTATCACTCAATTGAGATTTTGTCATCTTAAATAAAGGTAAGAACCTAAATTGTGTATTTGTGCCACCGATTTGAAAAAAAAAAATATAATTTTTTTTAAACTTCATTAAAATTTGGAATAGCAAAAACATTCCTTAAAAATTTTTATATTATAACATTTTTTTACAGATCGATCGATCATAACGACAAATCATTGAGTTATTGCACTGCATAAAGTCTTCTGTTTAATATGAAGTATTTTGCTTGAAAATTAGAACAAAACATTGGAATAATGTCCTGCGAAATAAAGCTCTCGGTGTGTTATTTCCTATTCAATGAAGAGAAATAATACAATGAAAGAGAAATAACACCCCGGGGTCTTATATCGCAGGGCCTTATTCTATGGCGGCCGAAACCTTATACATTGCATAAAATCTTTAACATTCAAATGTGTTTAGGTACATTTACAGAAACTTATAAAAATTGACGAAACATGTTGTCACCTGTACATTTAATAATAGTTCTCTTAACAATATTTTCCCTTACTCTCATTGCCCTTGTTAGCTCTTAA
This sequence comes from Poecilobothrus nobilitatus, assembly GCA_947095535.1. Taxonomy (NCBI): domain Eukaryota; kingdom Metazoa; phylum Arthropoda; class Insecta; order Diptera; family Dolichopodidae; genus Poecilobothrus; species Poecilobothrus nobilitatus. Next base: position 235,966,794 of record OX352773.1, on the reverse strand, counting down.
AAAATTCCTGCAAATTTTAAAACATTTAGACATTTTAAAAGTATTTTATTTGATTGAAATAACATAAACAGCCATTTAAAAATTTCACTCAGTTTCTTTTATATATTTTTTTATTTTTATTAGAAAACTAATTTTTTATTTTAAAATTAATTACCAACTACCGTTTGCTATACATCATTCAACAAAAGAATAAACTTGAAAAATTATTTCGATTAAAAACTCTTAATAATACAATAAAAAAATTAATATTTTTTTTTTAAATTTTTTTTAATTAATCGAAAATTTTTCCTCCAAAAAAAAAAACAAAAACCTAATTTTTAAACATTTTCTTTTTTTGTGTTATCCATTAAAACTTTAAAAGCACTAATAAAGGCGTAACAGGTTAATGAACGGCGTGTGTCAAAATATCTAAGTATAGCACTGCGTTGAAAGTCATATTTTGATTGTCAGTCATATTTTGATTTTTTTTTTATCACAATAATATGATCAAAATGTGCGTTACTTAGTCAGAGAAAATCTATAGGGTGTAATGTAAGAGAACACTTACTGGGATTTTATTGAAAATGGGATGATGATGATAAGTTTCCACTTTCTTTTGTAAATGCCATTAAATAATTTTGACCAGACCATTGAAAGTAACTTTAAAAGCTTTCACTATTCTAATTAGTTATTGTACTTTGTTATTGTTCTGATAATAAGATATGATTATGTTATACATATATTGAAAGAGGTATACAGGTATTTGATCTAAGATTAAAAATAACTTAAATAAAATAAAAAAAAAGAGAAACAATCATAACAATTCTTCAAATATGGCATGCAATGTCTTCACTCTAGGGAAAATAAATTTCTACTTCAGTAAGCATTTAAAGTGCGTTTCAAACTTAATAATAGAAGAAAAAAAAAAAAAACGGTAGCTTATCAAATTTAATAAATCTTTATCTAAATATTTGCCTCCTTCTACGCCCCCTTTCTATTTTATTCATCATCTATGTAATATTATGTATTAGTTTATTAATTAAAGATTCAAAGTATAAAGGTAAAGTTTTTATTGAATTGGAAAACTACTTATATTGAATAGGATGCACCTAGGTGAATTAAGGTATATATAGACTGAGTGAATAATAGTTTTTTTTTTTTTGTTATTGAGGATCTGATCAGATAAACAGATCCAAACAATATAAATGTATGTAATACAAAATATATGTAATAAAATTGGTCTTGATTGGTAATGATTGAAAATTAGTTATATTCAAGATACATATTATACTTATATATTTTAAACATATTGTGAATCTATAGGTATAGGCACCTGTGTTATTATTAAAGTACAATTTTAAAGATTAAATCAAAAAATTTATAAAATGAGAGATTGATGGATCTTGTTAATCAAAAAAGTGTGTTCAACTGAATTTAATTTTTAAAAGTTAAATATATTCAGTGTGTTTCTAATGCCTTTATACAATGTTGAAATAATTATAGAGCGGCGCCATCTAGATTTTAATTTTCGGTTCAATAAATACAGAAAACAAGAAAGAAAAATAATTCTGTAGTGCGTGCGTTTATATGAAAGTTTTTTTACTTATGAAATGTGAAAGTTTTTTTTTTTTTTATTTATTCTTTCTTTTAAGAATAGATTTAATTTAAAAATGAACATCTTTAAAGATATAATTTAAAATTAAGGTAAAGGTATATATATATGTAGAAAATAAAAAAAAAAATGTTTTATATGCGAGGAAAAAAAATAAGTTCAAACAAATCTTTTGTAATATAGAAATTGAGGTGTTTCAATGTGTTTTTCTAACAAAAATGATTTTTGTATTGAGGGTGGACTTTGTTTAATTAGGAATTCTTAGAAAGCTTGAAATTAATAAGGAGATACGCCAATTTTTAAAATAATTATATGATATAATAAAAATAAACATTAAGCAAAGTAAAGTTATTATAATATTATTAATTGACTTGTAAAACTGAACAAAACTTTAATGGTTTGTTGAAAATCTTTAGCATATGAACCTAATTGAATCATTAAATAACATAAAAAGAATAAATAGAAAGGTTTCATAAATAAACAAACTGCTATAATTTAAATAATCAAAATTTGTTTCCATTCCATATTTTTTCATTAAAAAGTGCTGATGCTGCTATTTATATGTAATTTTTTTTGAGTCTAGAAATTATATCTGAAGTATATAGATACCGAATAAAGATAGTTTTTAGCCACACTTATAACTTTCCGCTAAGTTTTGAATATTACAAAATCTACATTATGTTTAGAGTCATGATTTTTTTTTGTTTTCTTATGGAATCAAGAAATTTTGTATCCCATATGAATTTTTTGTAATTTAGATGTCACGGTAAAATATACTTACGCACCAGCTACAGAGCCACTAATATTGTTTATAATTTCTTTACTCTATTTTATATTTATAAGACATCTATTTTTTATTTTTATTTTTAAAATCCCTATTATTAGATGCCCCACTCTACACTCTGTAGAACTTCTAAGTTCGAGAAACACTTGCGTTATGTATGTCGTGTTTACGGGGTGTCATGCATATGTCATGTTTCTGGAATGAGATGTCATCGCATGTATTTCCCAAAGTTGGTATCTAATATGTGTACGATTTAGTAAACTTAAAGAAGTATATGAACATATTTCTTCAAAATTTTCTTACCCATTCTCATTATATTGAATTTTCCTAAAGCCCTTCTTCATACGAATCCTTCCGACATCCTTATCCTATAAACCAAATTGTACATTTGTATTAAAGATGCCAACCTACAAATTTGTTTAAAATAGATTGGTTTTAGTTGGTCAAACTCCTGGAATATGCACCTGCAATATTTTTTAAAGTTTTCCACCGATCCTCGTATAAAAAAACAAAGCAACAAATATTGATTCTAAGTTATGATTCAATAAGGCTCTTCAGATGTCTTCAGATTCTTCTTCTAAATTTAAGTTTGCGGAGTAAATACTTATAGTGCAATTGTATGAAATTATCAATAGTTTGAATACTTAATAATTGAAAATATCCTGAAGAGGATACAGAGTAGATTCATTTTGTTATCTTAAGATATTAGTAGATATGTTTGACTTGTAAAATTAAAAATTTGATAATAACAATTAAAATCATTGAAGGACCTAATTATGTCGCTGCTTAAGATCGATAGAATAGAAATTCGTAAAATAAAAAAAAAAACAAATCAGGTTATATTTTATTGCAAAAAAATTTTTTACTCAAATAAAGTTTTGCCAAATTAAATTTTCTATTTTTATACAATTTATTTTTTTATTGTAAAGTTTTGACTATTGATTAGATACTTATACATTTATATTTGTTTTGTTTGTTTTAAAAAAAATTAAACTATCGCTTTAAAAAGCAAAATACAATATATTCTAACAAAAAATTCAAGTCATGGCTAAGTTAATATTAAATATGTTTTGTGAATTTTATTCCCCGATGACAATGTAATATTGTAACAGTTGTATAATGTATCTTGATCTACAAAACAATCCACAAGAAACATTTCCATTGGGAAGAAAATTTTTTTTTTTGATTTACAAAAATAAAAAAAAAAAAGTTTTTCAAATAGTTCGACTTAGTTTCAATTCGTTATATTTACAATATGTGAATACAAAAACTTTTCTAATAAAATATTTTTGACATTATACATGAACACGTTAACACCATTCAGGCTTGTAAATAGTCTTATAAATAAAGTTTTCTTTTATTGATATGAACTTATCAAGATAAAAAGAAAACTCTAAACTTATAAGATATGAAAAAGGAAAAAGCAACTTTTATAGAATAGAAATATTGGTTTGATCTGAAAACAAGATATTATTTCAGATATTTATCATTTTAACACGCTAATCATCAAAAATGTTTCTGGTGCGACTAAAGTTTTTGTAATAAACAACATAAAGTATGAACTTGAAATTATATACAATACAAGTTTGTTATAAATAATTGCTTATAATAAGTTTTGCTTTTATATACTTTGTATAAGGCGTTTTAATTTATAATAATTTGATTCGAACATAAAATTAAAAAAAAATGTTGTAAATGTTGTAATTATGAGGTATACTTATTAGCAATTTTATATATTTAATTAAACACTACAGTCATTCACAGATTTAAGAAAGAAGTTATACGAAAGTTTACACTTTAGTACACTTTTTAGCACATTTCCAAATAAAGTTTGAAAAAATGTGCTTATTAGTTTCACTCTGTCCGTCCGTCCGTCTGTTTACAAAACTTCTACACCGTTAAAGATAGAGAAACAAAATTTGAACCATGGGTAGGTCTCATAAAAAAATTAATTTTGTGGGCACCTCTAAAAATTTTTCTTCTGAAAGACATGATAATTAAAGGTTCAATAATATATTTTTACGTGTGTTAACAGTTTTTCTTAGTTATATAGGGTTCCGGACTTACATCCCCTCAAAATTCCAAAAAAGTTCAATTTCCACGTTTTTTCTTATTGCATGAAATTTTCAAATTTTTATGCAAGTCATAATCCTAAACAGTTTGTATTGTCTTTTGGAAATGTGCGCTTTTAAAAACCGTTGATTTACATTCTACCTTGTTTACACTTTGTTTTACACTTTAGAAATGAAATTCAATCTAAAATAACATACAGTATAAAGTACAGAATATTTTGAGTATAATGTAATCATTGTTATTCTTTCTTTGAATTTAGTAGGTGATAAAGTCACATTCTCGGCCAGTTGAGGAATACTAGGACTACAACTGCCAAGTCTATTTCACGGGTTAGTGGCCTAATCAACTAACCGAAATCCATAAATAAAAATACAACAGCACAAAATTCACCGAAAAAAAATTCACAAAAAAAAAATTGGTCAAATAACACAAATAAAACGACAAATAAAAATGTTCAAAGAATATTCTGAAAAAAGCGAAAAACTCTGATTTTGTAACAAACTCTAAAGCTCGTCCTATTTTTATAGCATACATATTTTAACATCAAAGAATATAAAAAAGTGGTGGCTGTCGCGTCCAAGCCCCTGCTAAACAAATTATTAAACCCTGATTTTGTAAACAATTTTAATGTCTTTCCTAATTGAAGATTTTTGAGGATTTTGGCACTCACCTCTATTTCACCTAATTCTTAAAGGGCAGGCTATGAGCATTGTTAAGAAAATGATTGTCTTACCTTAGTAGTTTCACTTTGTTTACAAACTATTTACATCGTTGGAGATATATCAATGAAATTTTAATCATGTAGATAAATTATTAAATTGTAGATTATTACTAAAAAACCAATTTTGAGAACAACTTTTTCAATCCTTGGGAAAAGGAATCCCTTTTCCTAACTTTTATGATCTAAATATGATCTAAAAATCAGTTAATATGAAAAATAGATCTAAAAGTGAATGAAATAACATTTAAAAGAAATTGGACTTTTTTTAGATTTTTTTTCTTTTAGATCATCTATCTTATTTAATTAGAAGCTATTTCGTAGAGTCCCCTTATATTATAAAAAAAATAAATACAATTATTATTAATTCGTTGTGTCCTATATGTATCAACTCACCGGTGAACAGTACTCAAAATACCGTGTAAAAATAAAAATACACTTGCGTTAAGTTCGAGATGCATCTTCATTGAACATTCCTGAATATTCTCAAAAGCCCGAATAAATTTATGGTATTGTTTTTTCACCTTTAAAAATGTTCATAGGTGATACATTATTGGAACTTAACGTAAATTTAATTTTATGTTCACCGGTGAGCTTTGATTTTGAACCTTTTGTATAGTGTTTACCGATGATATATGCGAGACTTCACGTAAGTTTTTTAAAAGATCACCGGTGAGAGAGGGACTCAACGTGTTAAATATAAGCGTGTAGAAGATGTTCAGTTTTTTTTAAAAATAGATAAAATTAGATTTTGTTTCTGCTAAGTATTTAAAGACGTATTACCGAATTTATTGTGAGTAAAATCAATTTTGTATTCTACGAGTTTTACTGAAAAACTTTTCACTCTGCTGGCAATGAAAGTTTTCTTTGTGCTGATTTTCAATATATTAATATTTATATAATGAGATATATTAAATTTTAAAAATTCCACTCAAGTTATTTCATGCTTAAATATAATTTTAAAATAAGTTTTAAACTAATCCAAATTACAACATTAAAATTATATTTTAAAATAAAAGACTATGTATCTTTAAATTTAAATAAATTGCAGTAGACAATCGGATTTTTATACTTTTTATTATATATCATCTGTAATTATCTGGCCCTATACAGTATATTATTATCAGTGCTTTGCTTATTTTTAAGAAAATTATTTGTAACAACAACTTATTACATATATTTTTTATTTTTGATTTTTATCATAGAACATTTGTAAGACTTTTATTATCTAAGTATATTTTATATTCTTAATTTCCATAAAATCATTATTAAGAAAATTTTTATCTTTTTAATGTTCAACAAATAATTCACTTGACTTGACTTGACTGCAGCAATATTCCACCAATGATTCTAAAAATAATTATTTTTGTAGAAAGGAATAATTAGCATATAAATATGATATTTTACTTTTACTTTTCTTAAAAAATATATATATCTTTAAATGTTTCTTCAGATATAATCATTTTATCCTTTTTTACAGATAATTATATACTACACAGGCAAAGAGTTATATTTTAAATTTGAAATTGTTAAGAACATATTTTTTTTTGGTTACATGTTAATTTAGTGTATCCTTTAAAAAATTGTTAAAAATATAAGTCCTTTTAAAAATGTTGCATTAAAAATTTTAAAGATTGAAAAAAAATCAACAATAATGGATTAGTTATTTGTATGTGAATCAAATTTTAATACCAAAAGATGTTTATAGTTGTTCTTATAATTTTGAATTGATTCTTAAAGCATCACTTTATTTCATCTGATTCAATCCTTCAAAGGCATAAGGGATTTACAAAGTCACTTATTAAAAATGATATATCAAGTATAAGACTATAAGAAATTTTCATTTTTACAAAATTACTATTAGATTATGAAATAAAAAAGTTTTTAGAACTATCTGTACGCCATCTATTATCTTGTACAAAATCTACTTTTATTTATTTAGGGTTTTCTTATATTAACTTTTTTGCTCCGGCTATAAAAGCAAAACTGCATGAGCAAACTATATGGAAAGAAAGCTATAACCGAAAAAGGTATGAAAAAATCGTAGGATTCAGTAAAAATAAACTGAGAACTCTTGTCTGGGCACTGTTTTTCTAAAGAGGCACATAAAAAAAATTGGAATAAATATTACGTTACATATTTAGTTTCTGTCAAAAAGAAGACAGTATTCAGGACACATATTGAAAAACTGCAAAACTTTATTTCGAGCAAGATATGTGTAGTGGTGTACCAAGAGCCATACTGCGTTGATGCAGATGAACTGCCAACAATAAATAGTATAGTAGAAGTATTATAAATGGAATTTGCCTCCAACAACACGTAGTAATAAAAGCAGCACAATAGACATGAAAAGGTCGAAGTATTTGTTATGTCCCTTAAACAATAATCTAATTTAATTATTATTAGCATTTTTACAGCATATATACTTTTATTATGTTTAACTATTCCAACTCGAAACCGTGTTATTTTAATTGGTAATCATTCATAGAGAAAGGTTTAAACCAGTACATTATGTAGCATATTATTCGTCTAATTTATCTTTTGATTTAACATGACATCTGTCCATATCTGTACAATAATAACAGAGGAATAACATCAGTTTTTAGATCTTAAAATTTATGGACTTGGAATTCTCTGGATTATGATAGTTATATTTTTCTGAATGATTTGTCAAACATTATTTTTCTCAGTTATTTTTATATAACTTATAGAATGTGGTTTAATTATTTTTTTTCTTTTTTTTAATAACCAGCTGATTGTTAAAATTGTGTCCTCAGTTATAATATTAAGATTTAAATCGGAAACTTGTCTAATGAGACATATTTAACTAAAACGAAGATCGGAGCTATATATTGGAAAGAAATTTAAAATCAAAGAGTTATTTAATCAGCCCATATAACATTTCTTATATTTAAGAGGACCTGTAGTTATCTAAAACAGAGCATACATTTAAGGTGAATTACTTTAATATATATACACACAATTTAATAATAACTTTTTCATTCTAAACTTAAGGGATATAAAATATATAAATTGTTTAATAAATCACATTTTTGATCTCCTATTAGATAAATTGTAATTTTTTGTTGTGTTAAGCTATACTAAATTTTAATAAAACAAATACCTTAAATTACAATATCATTGAACAAAAGAAATTTTTTTTTTTTAACCGGTAAATATTACAAAAGTTACACTCCTCCAATTTTTCATCTTTAATATAAAGCTTAAAGTTTCATTTAAAATTTTATATTTTATTTTAAACAAAACGATTATTAAATTATCCTTTCGTGATAGAAATAAGTGATAATATAATACTTTAAAAACATCCTTTTTATGTAACTGCAACCCCATTTCTCGTTCTATTATTAAGAAAATTCACATGCTTGTATTATAGGAGAATAGATTTAACAACATTAATTTAATGTAATCTCTTAATTTATTTTCTTAAAGTGTGACAGAGAAGGAATATGTATAATTTGTGAAAAGAAAATCTGGTATAAATAAAGTGTTGAAAAGTTTTCTTTAGACATAAAATTTGCAATAGAAACGTTCAGTAAAACTCTTAAAATATGGCTCAAGGCTGGTAAATAGTTTTTTTTTCTTATTTGATTTTCATCCCATTTTGAAAATTTATGATCTCTTGCAGTCGATTTAAAAAAAAAACAACAGGAGTAAAAATGTAAAAAACAAAAATATGAAAAGAAAAAGAGAAGAAACAGTGAAGTGAACAAAAAAAAAAAAAGTCAAATGGGGATGAAATACAATCCAAAATCTGTAAAAATTTGTACTTTAGAAACAAGTAAACAAATTATGGGTATAAAAATGCGATTCAATTTAAAGGAATGAAGTGGAAATGAAAATTTATTTTAATAAAAATTATACCCTTTTTTTTAACAGGAACATTTTATAAAAGAAAATTTTTTTTTTTTTTGTTCTTAAGGAGATAAGGAAGTGATTACAAGACATTAAAGGGTTGACTTAATTTCCTATTACATAATGTAATAGAATAAAGTAAAATTAAGTAAGAGTAAATTAGAAAAAAAAAAGAAAAACATTCTATGAGATAAAAGAAAATAAATCCTGGAATTATAAAACTGTTTAAATCGGATTTAAATGAAAATTTTTTAAGGAAATAAACAAATGAAATTATGTCTTCATATAATAATATATTGTTTTAAACACACACACATATATGTGTATATTATTTAAATAAAAAAAAAAATAAAATGTTTTTGTTATTGTTTGGTTGAGGTGAGATAAAGGTCAGAAATATTCGAATTTGTATGCAATAAGGGTAGGTAAAGAATCTATTTTGTAATGTAATGTAAATAAATGTAATCTCAATTTTTTAGCGACCGCAAGTGAAAGTATTGAAAAATGGCAAGAATGTTCATAAGCAAAGAAACATATTTTATTTTTATTTGATGAAGACAGCACTTTTACTTCTTCTAATACGTTGGAATCTTTAATAAAATTGTATGAGGTTTAGTTCTGGATGAACCCAGGATTGATAAATACATAAACGTCAGGTGGAAGGTGACATTAACTCTGTATGTCACATATGAACTTTTGTTTAAATAATGTAAGTTACTGATAGTGAAATTAAAAAGGTTCGGATAAAATTAAGGAAAAAACTGAAATTGAAGTATGAAACTTTGAAAGCATAATTTCTATAATAATAAGCGATATAAAATTAATTAGAAATTAGAAGTAAATCTACAATTACTAATCGATTATCTATAAAATGAATTATAAAGTTAAGTGAAGGGATGTTCATAGAGTTGTAGGATTTTTAAAATAGGCTAAATTCCTTATTCATTAAATATTATTTTAAGATATGAGGAAGGTTTTAATAGGTAACAATCACAAACTAACAAGGAAGCTTAGATTTTTTAGATGTCTTTTCAAAATCTTCAATTTCCACAGAAAAAGAGACTACCGAAGTGTATGAGAAAAACTTACAGTACCGCAAATGTTTCTATAACTACAAGTCGAAATATTTAGATAAAAACTTTAAAAAAGAAAGTTATTTTTGTATAAAACGTCTATGGGAAATTTTCTAATTAAGTGTAGATAATACATAAAGAAAATTTTAATAGAGAATGGTGGTACATCAAGATTTTGTCAAGAAAAATAAAAATCTCTACTACATATACTCTAAAAATTATGGAGTGTTACTTCGAGCAAGATATGTGCATCTATAGGTTAGTAATAACACCTTTACTGATTTTTAGTTTTGTTAGGGGTAGTAGGAAACACAGAAGTGTTATAAGTCGAGGCAAATCCCACAACATTACATCTACATTACATTACACTATACATTTATATCTACTATTAAAAGATAGCAGTGTTACTTATACTATACTCCTTAAATATTTTAATCTAATTTAAACTAATATATGACATTTTCTATATTATATTGTAAAATTTTAATAATATAATACTAAAATATAATACTAAATAATACTAAAATAACTATTGTTATGTCCTTACCATTTCACATTGCAAAACGGTATTTACGCATATTACAAACAGTCTATTTGTAAGAAATTTAAGGAGCTTTTATTCTTTTTTTTCTTTCCTTTTTCATTGTTCTAGGCATTTGCATCATTCTAAAAAAGTTTTACTGCCAACTGCCAATAAAATTAATTGGAACTTATTCAATTTAATATACAAAAGTAATAACTAATAACGAAACTAAATTTAGAAAAATTAATTGAGGATTCTGGCTTGTATATATATAGTTATAGAGGAATAACCGTTAGAATTTAGAAGGTTTCATAAAATTCATTCTATATATTTACTTTAACAACCCATTTAAATGACAAAATATTAGTATGGTAGAAGTTATAAATTATTAAAAGTATAGGGATTTTAATTTAGTACTGCAAATTGATAGTAAAAAAAACCTTAAAAATAATTAACTCTTAATTTAAAACTTTCATAATCTGCCATTACGATTGTGGCACCTTAAAAGAGTCGAGCTAGATGTAGTGTCAAAGGTATGGATCGGCTTAGAGTCGAATTCTGAGTCGATTAAGCCATGTACTTCTGTCGGTCTGACTGTCCGTCCACCCGCACGATAATTCAAAAAATAAAGGAGCTAGGAGGCCGCATTTTTTTTACGTCATACAACTTCTCTTTTTAAATGAAAGTAACTCAGTGTCTACTAAAACTAGGAACCTGAAATTTAGTAAATTGGTGTCGAGTCAATAACTTTTAGAGGCAGCCGGTTCAGGCTTCTTGCACCTCTTGGAACTTAATGAAACTATAGGTGTCTGAAATCTTGCAAATGATGATCAAGTTTTATGGCAACAACTTCTGTAAAATTTCGTTGTGCTGGTGCAATAGATTTTGGTAATTGTCATACAACTCCACAATTTACATAAATATATTTCGGTAGTTATAACGTCGGTACTAGAATATCTGAAATTGTTTAAAAGATGATCAAGTTATATAGAAACAGGATATATTACGTTCATACGGGTATCCCAGAGTTGACATAGTCTACTCTACTGCACTCTTCCTCGTTTGTTCATATATATAATAAAGCACTAAATAAAACTTTTAAGATAACTTCTACTAATAATCATAAAATGAATGCCTATTTTCCAATTAGAGCAATAAAAAGAATTCCAATAAAATCCAAAGACAATTGAAAGAATTTAAATTTAAAATTTTTTTTTTTAAGTTTGTAACATTTTTCGAAATACCAATGGTACTTAAATCAAAGTTCAATTAAACTTTTTGACAAACTTTTCTTTTTCGTTTTTTTCAAAACTACTCCCATAGGATAAAACAATATAAATGGAAACTTCAAACTAATATCTGAATTTTTATGAATGTTGGTTGATTGTGTATACATATATAGAAAAAATGACTATAAGTTTTGATTGTTACAACTTAAATAAAATTATACTTTAGTATTTTTTATCTTTCTTTAAAAACTTTTATTAGCACTTTAGGGTGATAAAACTTAAACAAAATCTTTAATATCGATTACTTTTTTAAATTTTATTTCCTTATTTTCTTTTTTAATACCCAATTTTCCTTTCTAATGTTTATAACTATTAGTTGGGGCTTTCAACTGCAAAATAAAATCATTATAAATTTCCAATTGTGCCAAGCATTTAAGTTGTTGATTTTCATGCAAAATTATAATGAAAAATTTGTTTTCATAATCATATACCAATTCATTATACCTCTCCCTTTTGATCCTTCTTAAAATATTAACCGTGGCATAAAATGAAATTGAAGCCAGAAAAAAAAAAAAACAAAAAAACAAAAAAACAAAAAAAAAATGGTTTTCATCCCTTGTTTTTACTAATGATTATAGTATGGATGCATATATCATTTTTGTTTTGTGAATATCCTTCATATTATAACTAATCAATATGCATATCCTTCCCACTTTGTTTTTTTTAATTTTTTTTTTTTTTGAAGGATACAAATAAATATACAAACTACATATATATACAAACATCTTTAAAAAATTATATTTTGTTCATGTTGCCTCGTCTGTTGTTGATGATGATGATGATGATTTTGTTGTTTTTACAAACTCAACTACTGGCAGTTACAAAAAAAAAAAAGAACAACCTTTTTTATTTTATTTCTGGTTCTAATGTTTGGATTTTGAGTAATGAAATCAATTTAAAGATAATGTAATATAAGGATAACATTTTATTTGTCTAATGATTTTATGACAAAGGACAAAAATTCATAAAAATTAGTAGATAAATATAGCCAAAAAGTGTATTTTTTAAGGGTGGTAAAAATTTAAACTTTATAATAACCTGATCAACTCTCGTCTAAAGACTCTTGACTAAAAAAATAGATCAAAACTGACTCTGACTGTTATTGTACGTTTTTAAAATGAAAAAGAGATATTAATGATGAGAGAAATAAATAAGAGTGTTAAAGGATTTGCCTTAGTAATCCAAGAGAAATACAGGATTTTTATTTCAAGTTTCGTTGGATAAAATCAAAATAAGAAAACATAGGCATAACAAGACTTATGGTTCATGGTTTTTTTTGCTAATATGTCATATGTAGTTTTTTCTGGTAACCTATGGTATTTAAGAAAAGAAGATAAGCTTCCGTTCCTTTTTCTTTTTTCTTCTTTTCCAGTCAGACAAATTGACGTATATCCGGGTGATGATGGACGGCAATCACATCTTTCCCATTTATAGAATTAGAATTTTCTTAAAGTTAATGTTATTTTACTGTGTTCCTCATTTCTCTTGTTTCTGCTGTTGTTGCCAATAATGATGGTAAATTTAATTTTTTTTTTTTTTCAATAATATGCGAAGTAATAAAGGTATAAGAAGAAGGAGGTTTCAAAACTGAAAAACTATAGAACAAATTTGCAAAAAAAAAAAAAAAAATAATAAGACATTCCATGTCTGTGAAAGTATTACGAATATTAGCCTTAAATAGTTCTGATGATTTTTACTTAATATTTAAAGAGTAATTGGAATTAAGGAGGAAAATATGAAATAAAGAATGATTTTTTTTTTTATTATTGATAACCTTGAATGTTTTTTTTTCTTTGTTTCTTTGTTTATTTGTTTGTTTTATATGAGCATAATTTTATTTGATCCCATTTTTCTTCAAGAATTTTTTGGTTTTTTTAAATTAGGAAATAAAATGATGGAAACGGATCATTTATGTGTCTGCCAAAAACATTAAAGTAATTTTTCGATATATTTTTTGAAGAAATTTATTTATCAATTTGTTTTATATATTAAAAAATTTTTATATTAAAAAAATTAATTGTATTAAAGATGAGTAAATTTAATGTTATTGGTTTATTGTTTTTTTTAGATAATTTTAACGAAAAAATTATTGGAGGATTTTCGTCAATTTATTGGATACATATATTTTATATTATTTTGGGCTATATTTCCTTTTTTTAATTTAATTAATGCCTGAAAAAATTAAAATATTTAAAAGAAAATCAATGCCGATAATCTTTATTACTGTTTTGAAAAATAAAATGAGAATTTCCATAATTACTGTATGGTATATACGAATCTCAATTTTATAAATGTTACTTAGGTTGCTTAAAGCTATTACATATACATAAATGTAATGGAATATTATTGAACCATCGGCTACTAAACCCATTATAGGTTTTTTTATACTATTATTAAATTATATATTATATTATTTATTTTGTTTATTTATTAATATATACTATATATTTACATTATATTAAAAAAACTAGATTTTGATAAGAGAAGATTTTGAAATACGAGCATTCGTATCCGACCCATTTGTTATAACTTAAATCTTACGGAATATTTCATTTATATTCAATCTGAAAAGATGTTTTTATGATTAAATATTTTAAAGTTTAAAATTCAGATTAACGGTTTTTTCATCGTCCATTAATCTAACTTTACCATCGCTCTCTTTATTTCTCTTTCTGTTTGTTTGATATTACCTCTGCATTTTCGTTCATGATCTTTTGAAAGGTTTTGCCTCAGTTTACTGAGCATCAAATAAGCTGTTTTTCATTGCTAAACATTTTCATTTATCTCGTAGTAGATTTTTCATTAGTGCCACAATCATTTATTATCAAAACTTGGTGGTCATAACAGTCATAAATCTTCTTAAGAGTTATAAAGATTCGGGAGATAATGAAATCTATTTTTCACATTAGTTTTTGAATTAGCATATATTTAGGCTGCTTATATGAAATAACTAGTTTTGGACATTTTTATAGTAAAGATATTTTTAGAATGACATCTATTTTAATTGACATGATGTCTATTTTAATTGTATGAAAAGGGTCCTCGGTGGCCTAGTGGGTAAAGAGCGTGTACAATAAGCTCTAAACATCGAGGGAGTGTTGGTTCGAATCCCACACACGTCGTAAGAATAATTTCACCTTACGACATTTATAGCCACGCCTGAAAAGGAAAGCCTGCGTAATTTCCTTGTCACATTTATGTGGCAGGGAGATGCACTAAAAAAAAAAAATAAAAAATCACTTAAACTGAAAATAAGAAGCAAACACAAATTTTTTACATTCATTATATTTTATATATAGTTTTTTATTAGATGACAGAAAATATTTTTATATGCATGGGCTCCCAAAAGTTATGGTTTCATTTAATTACTTATTTTGTAAAATAATTGGTCTCTTGAATCTTTACTCCAATTTTTTAGAGCTAGAAACTTGTAACTAAGAGCAGTAAGGTTTTCGTTTTAAAATATAAATGGTAAAACATAGGATTAAATTGTACACTTAATTACAATGTTTAGAAATTGTTTCTATGTTAAATTTAAACAATCTTTTGAAGTCTTAGAGATTTAATGATATTTTGTTAACAATGTTAACAAAATATCATTAAATCAACATAAAAAGAAATAGAGATGGAGATAAAAACAATTGTAGAAAATAATCATATATATGCAGTGCTGTCCAAATGACCTTTGTACGTTTTACGTCGTGATTCAACTTATTATACCCTACACATTAAGTATAGGGTATATTAACTTTGGTATGGTGTTTGTAACCACCAAAAGGAAGCGAGTTCGGTATAGACATGTATATATATTGTGAATCAGGATCACCGCCTGAGTCGATTTAGCGATGTCCGTCCGTCCGTTCGTCCGTACGCACGATAACTCAAAAAATAATGATGCTATCTTGATGAAATTTATACTGTAGGTTAACAATGACTAAGGTAAGGCGGGGATTGTAAATGGGCGAAATCGGACCATGCGTTCGAGTACCTCCCATACAACTCCCAAAACCTAATGCGCATATTTTCGAAATTAATAAAGATAGAAACTTAAAATTTTGTACGAGGGTGTGTTTCTCTGAATCCCTGATATCCCCAAAATTTGAGATGAATTGGAGTGGTTGTTCGGGTACCTCCCATACAAATCCCAAAACCGAACAAGCATATCTACGAAATTAATAAAGATAGAAACCTCAAATTTGGTACTAGGGTGTTGTTTCCTGAATCCCTGATTTGTCCAAAATTTAAGATGAATTAGAATGGTTGTTCATATACCCCCACACAACTCCTAAGACCAAACAAGCATATCTTCGAAATTAATAAATATATAAACTTGAAATTTGATATAAGAATGTTCCACCCTGTTGATGTCTCTAAAATTTAAGATGAATTGGGGTGGTGGTCCGCGTGCCTTCACACACTTGCCAAGACCTAACAAGCATATTTTCGAATTTAATAAAGATAGAAATCTGAAATTTTGTACAAAGCTTGTAAAAGCATTTATTTTTTTAGCTTAGTTATATTAAATACCTAACTAAAATAACTTATGGATTTTTAATTTAATTTGAATTTTTTAGGTGTAGGGTATAAATAAGTCGGTTGCATCGACTTACTGTTACTTTTACTTGTTAAATTATATTTAGGATGTTGCATTTCAAAAAAAGTTTTTTAATGACATGTGATTTTTCTTTTTATCTTATTGACATATTACTTGTTAATAACTTTGATTTCATTTTGAAAACAAACGCTTAGATTGTATTAAATTTTAAAATTAACTCAAATTTTTTATAATAATGCATACAACAAAATCATTAGATATAAAACTTTAAAATGATATTAACAATTATCTTTAAAATTAGTTAAGTATCATTTTGAAAACTACAACATTTTACAGTAGTGATATGTGACCAGAATTTAATTTTGTTTTAAAAATAAAAACCAAAAACAATATTACAAAAAAAAAAAAAAAGTTTCATATTCGTTTGGAAAATTTTTTCTCTTATCTATAAAAACAAAAAAAAAATGACTAATGACTCAAAAGTTCAATTTGAAATTGTTTGAATCATTATTCATCGTCTACTAAATATCTATATGTATATAAGTTATAAGTTACAAAATATGTCTTATAAGTTATAATAATAAATATAAATATTCGGGAGGTTTAGGGTAATATACTTATATGTATATCATGTATAGATTTAATGTATTTCTGCTGTGAAAAATTAAAATCCCTTAAAAGATATTCTTCTTAATTTTATCATAAAAAAAACAAAAAAAATTTGTGATGAATTCCGTCAAGAACCGAAATATGATTTTTCTTAGATATTTTCTCTGAATTCAAAATATACGGCACGTTTTAGTATTTTGATATTTTGGTTTTGAAAGAAAATCTTTTCCAAAAACCCTTGAATAAAATTGGAAAAAAGCCAATGGATATGGTATATATAGTGGTATTCTCCCATGAGATATAAATTTATCCTCATATGAGAATATTTAAAAAAAAAATTTCATTTTACTTAAAAGTATATATCTTACACTTTAAAATATGTTCCTTTGAATCAACATTTTATCCAAGATCAGATGAGTACAAGATTTTGTGTGTTTTCGCTAATATTAAATTATATCGAAAGGATTAAAATAACCTGCTGTGAATATTAAACAACTAGAAATTTTATAATGTTTAATAATTAAAAATATAATACTCATAAATTATTTCATGCTATTGAACCCCAAATTTTTGTTTTTTTTTTTAATATTCACATAATATGTATTTTGATTAAAAGGTTTTTAGTATTAAAAACGAGTAAAAGTTCAGTAGAGTAAAATGTGTCAAATCTGGGAAACCCCTTTGAACGTAATATATGCTGTTTCCATAAAACTTGATCATCTTTTCACAAAATTTCAGATATCTAACTTTAATAGACACTGAATTTCCATATAAAGGAAGGAGTTGTATGGCAGCTACTCGAGCCAGCTGGTCGAACTTACTTGATATAAATAGCGAAATTAACAATTTTTCAAAAATGACATGGTAAGATTTCACAATCCAAGCTCCTTTATTTTTTGAGTATTGTAGTATGGACAGTGGTACATGATTTAACCGATTCAGAAATATGATCTATACGATCCATATACACTTGAGTTTTTATCTAGCTTGACTCCTTTAAAGTGTCACAAACGTAATGACAAATTTATTATACCCTGGAACATATCTTCATACGGGTTTAGTAAAATGTAAGTGAGATTGTGGAAAGTTTAACTGTCATATAGAAATTTGCTTATGTAATTTGATTTGTAATCAATAATCACAATTCAATATTTTCATTTACTAAGGGAAATTCATCAAAAAACACAGAAAAAAACCGATATGTTCTATAGAATTTATATTAGAATTTATGAATTAAATTCACCTTTCCCATACTTTCCCTTTCCCGATATTATAGAATGAACAAACTAACTACATTTTCAGAATAGTTGTTAAGAAGTATCCTTACCTTATATATATTAAGTATTCGTTAAAGTAAGACAAATTTCAAAATATTATAAGCGTAATTAAAATATTTGAAAGCTGACCGTTGTATACTAGAAAAACACCAGTTTTATAATCGTATAACAGGTACTATAGCCAATCATATTGTATTTGGAGTAAAGATTTAATCAAAAGTTACTAAAAACAATCGAAGATGACAAATATTAACCGTATTTGGCTAAAATTAACCTTTTATTTTTAGTACATACTTACTAAAATTTTAAATTTGGAAAAATTCAATTATCAACTAATTTATTAAATCATTAATATTGAAAATACTCAACCTGAAAACTTTAATTTTCTTTAACTCATTACAAAATATTTTTTTTTGAGTTTTTTTTTGGTTTTTTTCTAAATTAACTTATTAATATTCTAAATGATCCGGGCCAAGGATTTCTGCTAAGTTAAGCTAATTTTTCAATTTTTGAAAAATTAAATATTTTACATATACATACATACTTTTTTAGTTTAAATCCTAAAATCTATTCTTTGTATACCAATTTAAAATTGTGTGTTTGTATAAATGTGTTTTTTTCTCATAAATTAAATCTTTTATTTGTTTTTTTTTTTTTTTTGGATTTACCTTTATATCAAATTGTTACAAAAATAAAATTTATATTTCTTTTCATATATTATTACCTTTGTTATCCTTTAAAAATGACATTCCTATCCCTTATTATTCTATATGTCCAGATTCTTTTATCCTTTATAGAAAATTGAAAAGAATATTAGAATTGGAAATTATTATTTTTATTTTATCTAAAACAATTCGGTCTAATTCATTTTTACACATAGAACACATATTATTGTTAAGTTGCTCTGCTAGTCTCCTTTGGGTCAATTTTTAACTTTTTTGGTCTAACATTTATAATTAAAAATATTAGGAATTAGCAAAGTATGTATAGACCGGGAGTATCCCAGTTGGCGTAAATCCATTTCTCAAAAAGACATTTGGCATAAACCCAGTTGGCATAAAAAGACTGTTAGCATAAAACCAATTAGCATAAAAAGACATTTAACAAAATTCCATTTGTACTAAATGGGCACTATACATACAATTTTGCTGGCAAATGGGACCTTTGGCATATATCTTTTTAGCAAATTAATTTAATCGAATTATTTTATTTGTACGGTAAAGTGAAAAGTCTTTAATACAAATTAACAATCCTCAGAATATGTAAGAAAATATATTTTTGGTCACCATCCAAATTTATGTTCCTTGCCTTTTAAATGAAAACATGTAAAGTTAAAATATATTCATTTGTTACATTGAAATGCGTTAGATTAAAATGCTTTGTGACAAAAAGTTACAAAACCTTTTGAAATATTCTTTAAAAATAAAATTTATTACATTGAATTGCTTTTTTTTTGTATTTATACATATATCTATCTTTTCACCTTTCTTCTTTTTCATCTTGATGAGTGAAATTAAATTAATTTTTGGAGAAAAACTAACGAAAACAATTTAAATGCCTTTATTTAATACCTTTTGAAATTACCAGTGAAATAAAATATATCATAATATCAAATAGCCCTTTCTTTTTCTTATTCTGACCAGAGACGAAAAACAAAAAAAAAATATAAAGAGGAGGGAGGCGACATGTTAAAAATGTTAAATGACCCATATGTTTAACCGTAAAAGGTCCTTTTTTTATTTTGTACATATATACATAGTAACATATAATATGTACACATATGCATAAAGGATATGCTTTATAATCATATTAATCACTAGGATCATCATCATTATTATCATCAAATGAAATAAATGTGTACATAGGGTTAATCCCAAGGATGAAGATGGTCAAATTAGATTTCACGCTTTTTTGGATTTAGTATTTTGTTGTTACAATTGTTCTTATTCTTGTCATTCTGGATGGTTAGGGTTGTGTAATATTTGGTTTCCCAACTTGGTTTCATGTCCTTTTCCAGCAATTTCTTTTTTTTTTTAATTTTTTCGGTTGACCAAATAATAAATGTTTACATAGGTGCGTAAAAGGTTATATTTACTGACATTGTTTTTATTATTTCGAGGTTTTACCGTTATTATTAAGAAAAGGTAAACCAAAGGATAATTATTACATTGACTGTTATAATATTTTGTTTTTCTAATATTTATATAGTTAAAAAACAAAAAGAAAAACAAAATAAAAAAAAAGAACAAACATGGTTTCTTAAACATGCACATTGTGTCCAGACTAGACAGATTTCATGTAAATAAAAATTGTAGTACTTTATTGTTCTGTATATAGAGATTTCAATGCAAAGCTTATTAAATTTTTATTTTTACAAAGCTAAAACAAAAAAGGATTAAAAAATCCCAAAAATAATTTTGTTGAGAAAATTTTTAAAATTTTCAGAGTTTGTAATGGGTGACATTTTTATTTATCCATAGGCTTTTATTTAATTCAGAATTTTTTAACGTCATATAAATTAATGGGTAACAATAATTGTTTCAAATTTAGAAAGAAAAGATGAACTGAAAAAAAGGAGAAAGAAATAACTGGTACTTTAAAGATTTTTAATCTGTAAATCGTTTATTGTAATATTCACCATGTAAGAGGACAATTTTCTTAATGTTGTGTTGTTTTTGCTTTTGGGTTATAATATATACAAGCCCGAAGAGGAATAGTTTTTCTTTCACGAAAATCTTCCTTTTATGTCCTTATGTCATACAAGATGATATGCTACTACCGTTCTATTATTCTGTAAACAAAACAAATAACAAAAAAGGAAAAAAAAGTATTAAAACTGTCATATGGAAATGTATTTCCGCCAGATAAACTTATTTTCTTGTACGACAGTAAATTATCCACAAGAATTTTTGTTTATGTTGTAAATTTTTTTATTTTATTTTATGTTTTTCTTTTTTAACTTAAAAAGAATATATTAGAATATAAGTGTTAGTAAGAACATGTATCGAAGTAAATTTTTTTTATTTTGCCGGCTGTTCTATTGTTGTTTTTATGTTATAGATATATAATACAAAATGATTTGTCATAAGAAGTATGTATATATTGTAACTTATATGTAAAAAACTAAACAAATTACAACTTCTCCATACTCTAGTTGGTATTTCTCTTATTAAAGTTTCTGTAATTATTTAAAATCTTTTGAAAATTTTTTTTAGAGTCTTTATTTTATTTATTTATTTCTTTTAATACAACAAATCACAAATAGGGTATCGGTGGTTTAGTAGGTACGAGCGTATAAAATATGCTGTAAATACCGCGAGAGTGTGGGGCTCGAATACCACACACGTCGTAAAAATAATTCTCCCTTGCGGCACTTACATACCGGACGAATTACGGATTACCTCGGATTACGCAATTTCTTAATTTCCTTATAAGATTAATGTGGCAGGGGAATAAATTAAAAAAACAAAAAATCACAAATAAGATTATGCCATACTACTAAAACCTTTAGCTACTAATTAGTTTTCAGTAATTCTATTTCCTATGTGTACGATTTAAACCCACACCTCCTTAAATGTTTGTAATTTTAAACAAATTGCATACTTCTAGGCGCAATATGGAATATAATATTATATTAAATTAAAAACAAAAAAAAAGGTTTACTATTGCACCCGCTTCAAATAATATTATTCTTTTGATGCTTTTCAACACGAATTCAGGATATAAAAATGTTAAAAAACTTTTTAAGAATGCCAGGACAAAAAAACACAAAATTGAAAGGAAGAGAAATGCAAAATTTAGGTATGTGACATAAATTCTTCTCTTTTTATACATATTAAGAGTGTATGTGATATATGTATGTATAAAAATTGTGGGTTGTAATTTAAATAAAGTTGAAAATTTCTTAAATTGTAATAAATAGTAAATATATGTATAGTTATAAATATATGTATTATAAAAAGATGAAGATATTTCGCGACTTAAAAGTGAATTATAATAAATTAATACATATATATACACATATGTACGAGTATATATAAAAAGGATATAAAATAATAAATGAAAATGTTAAATAAAGACAGCAATACAATTTGATATATGATCTTATAATTTACGTGTATATATGTTTATATATATATATATATATATGTATATTATATATATATATACAATTAAGTGTATTATTTTATATTTTGGTTAGCTAGTGTTTTTAAATTGACTTTAGAAGCTTTTGTGGTTCTACATTCATATATCATTTATTTTTTTGAAAAATGTTTTTTCATTTTTGAATTTTGGTTGTTTTTTTTTAATTTCTTTTTTTTTTGTATAATTTTTTATTGTTTGTTGAATACATTATTATACGTATGTTAAAAAAATACTAATAGTAAAATAGAAATAAATTATAGTTTTTAGTTATTTCTTTTATTGTTGAATAATTTTTTACAAATATATAGAAATAAATGTTTACGTATATATACTTTACTTTTATTTTACATTCTGTTTTTTTTTTTTTCGCGAGAGAATGAGTTTAATAAAAATTTTATTTTATTAAAATAAGATAACATTAAAATACATTAATATGATGAATTGTTATAAGGATTTATTTCATTAATTTAGTATATATTCATCCCTTTAATTTTGAACAATGGCATTACATGTATCTATTAAATGTATCATTACATGTATCATACAAACGTGCTAATATAAGGTACCATTATTAATAAAAAAAGCAATTTCTGTTCAATCAAAAGGTGATTGAATGAGTTTGAAAATAAAAACTTCTGCCCCAAATCTGTTTCATAATATAACAGTAAATTTTTCTTTCGACAGAAAATACGGTTGCTCAATTTAGTCAATCTGTAGTATAACAGATTTTTGAATTATTACCATTTTCATTTTTATTTTACATACAAGTTTTACACTATTTCACTTATAAACAGAACTGTAAGTTTTTGACACTTTGTAAGTATTTACAAAGTGCATATGAAATTTAACCCATTTCAAAATATTTTCGGGATAACACAGTTTCTTTGGGTTACTATCATCAGCCTGTATTCCATTTAATTGCATTTAACTTGACTGGATAAAATTTGAATGGCATGATACTTGACTGTACTATCATTTCACTGGAGTTAAGAAATTACTCTTAATGTAAAACCTGGCCTATACCAGATTAATTGTGATGTGAAAAGCGATGTGAAAAGTGAATAACCCTCATTTTGAAATCAATTCTAAAATACCTCTCTTATTTAACAGTATTTGATTTGACTGGAATGTTATTTGACTATGTTCAACTATACGAAATCTCTCCTACTTTATAAT
Organism: Poecilobothrus nobilitatus; assembly: GCA_947095535.1. NCBI lineage: Eukaryota > Metazoa > Arthropoda > Insecta > Diptera > Dolichopodidae > Poecilobothrus > Poecilobothrus nobilitatus. Next base: position 235,943,107 of record OX352773.1, on the reverse strand, counting down.
CTGACATATATATGTATATATATATTCATATTCTGGGACAAAGCTTATAATCTTAATAAGAAAACCAACTCTACGAATAATAAGAAGAATATGAACGCTACTTCCTAATTATTTTTTAACACACATTTGAAAAACACAAAACCTATTGAAATATAAGCAGATAACGTCTATAATCAAATGAAATTCAGTCAAATGATAATCAAGTTAACATGTTAAAATACAGTCAAATGACACTCCAGGCATATGAAATACAGATATATGACGCGCTCTCTTTTATTATACCCTACACATTAAGTATAGGGTATATTAACTTTGGTATGGTGTTTGTAACCACCAAAACGAAGCGAGTTAGGTATAGACATGTATATATATTCTGAATCAGGATCACCGCCTGAGTCGATTTAGCGATGTCCGTCCGTCCGTCCGTCAGTCCGTCCGTACGCACGATAACTTAAAAAATAATGATGCTATCTTGATGAAATTTATGCTGTAGGTTAACAATGACTAAAGTAAAGCGGGGATTGTAAATGGGCGAAATCGGACCATGCGTTCGAGTACCTCCCATACAACTCCCAAAACCGAACATGCATATCTTCGAAATTAATAAAGATAGGAATTTCAAATTTTATACGAGGGTGCTGTTTTCTAAATCCCTGATTTACCTAAAATTTGAGATGAATTGGAGTGGTCGTTCGGGTACCTCCCATACAACTCCCAAAACCGAACAAGCATATCTTCGAAATTAATAAAGTAGAAACTTCAAATTTGGTACTAGGGTGTTGTTTCCTGAATTCCTGATTTCTCCAAAATTTAAGATGAATTAGAATGGTTGTTCGGGTATCTGCCACACAACTCCTAACACCAAACAAGTATATCTTCGAAATTAATAAATATATAAACTTGAAATTTGATATAAGAATGTTCTACCCTGTTGATGTCTCTAAAATTTGAGATGAATTGGGGTGGTGGTCCGCGTGCCTTCACACACTTCCCAAGACCTAATAAGCATATTTTCGAATTTAATAAAGATAGAAATCTGAAATTTTGTACAAAGGTTGTAAAAGCATTTATTTTTTTAGCTTAGTTATATTAAATACCTAACTAAAATAATTTATGGATTTTTAATTTAATTTGAATTTTGTAGGGTATAAATAAGTCGGTTGCATCGACTTACTGTTGCTTTTACTTGTTTTAAATGATTTCTTCCACTTCCGTTGTTAGATCTAATGTAATACTTAACAGAATACTTAGTTAACTTAGTTAACTCTAGAACACATACTGAAATTTATTGAAATAATACTTTAAATATGATTATCATTTATTTAATAATGTTCCTAATGTTATTGGTGGTCAAATATATTCGAAAAAATTGACAAAAAATGTAAAATATTGAATTGATTAAATTCATCTTAACTATATACGAGTACATATTTCAAAATTACTTTTATTTTTAGTTTTGTTTTTATAAAAATATTTTCCTGTTTTCAACAAAATTTTATTGAACTGCAAAAAAGTCTTAAAGTTTAACTTTATGCTGAACCATTGCAATTTTATATACGCTTCATATAAATATGAATTTTATTTCTTCTTTTGTAGTAAAATTTTGCGGAAAATTTTTCAATCTTTTAAATTTAATAAGCTGATATTCAAAAAAAAATAACCCTTTCAAATATTTTTATGAAATATGTGTATACATATATTTATATATATTATATAAATTATATAAATTCATATATATATACATATATGAATTTATAATAAATTGAATTATCAAAAAATATTAAATTTTGAAAAATCATCTTAAATCGAAAGTATCACAAATGAAAAATATATTATATGAAAAAAACAAGGTAGAATGTAAACCAACGGTTTTTAAAAGCGCACATTTCCAAAACTCGATAAAAACTGTTTAGAAGTGTGACTTACACAAAAATTTGAAAATTTCATGTTATAAGAAAAAACGTGAAAATAGGACATTTTTGAAATTTTGAAGGGCCGTAAGTCCGGAATCCTATATAACTAAAAAAAGCCGTTAACACACGTAAAAATATATTATTAAACCTTTAATTTTCATGTCTTGCCGAAGAAAAATTTGTACAGGTGCCTAAGTTACAGGTGTCTAAAAATAGCAAATTTTCAATTTTTGAGGCGTAATAACTCTTAAAGAGGGGGTGTTACCAAAAAATTTTTTGAGGAAACTTATACTAATTCTAAAAGTTCTTTCTTGTCTCAAAATTTCAGGTTCCTATCTAAAGGGGTGCCGGAGTTATGAAAAAAAAAATTTCATGCAAAATGTGGTTTTCACATAACGGTAAATTTAAATAGTAAATAACAAAATATTACTTAATTTTGATATTGTTTTATATAGATAATAAAATTTTCGATCTTCTGCCGGTTTTAGATTGCAAAACTATTACGCAGAGCCCGAGATATATACATCTGAAAATGGGGCTTTTTCGTAATTTTGAAGAGCTGCAACTTTGGAACCCTTTACAACTAAAATAAACCTTTCACAGACGTCAAAATATATTATTGTAAAATGTGTACAGGTTCATAAGTTACAGGTGTTTAAAAATAGCAAATTTTCTATTTTTAAGCCCTAATAGCTCATAAACAGGGGGTGGTCCAAAAAAATTTTCTGAGCAAACTTATACTAATTCTAAAAGTTCTTTCTTGCCTCAAAATTTCAAGCTTCTATCTAGAAGCGTGCCGGAGTTATGAAAGTAGAAAAATCATGCAAAATTTGGTTTTCACATAACGGTAAATTTAAATACTAAATTTAAAAAAATTGTATAATTTTGATACTAATTTACAAAGATAAAAGAAATACCTGTCGAATGACGTTTTCAGATTGAAAAAATCTTAAGCGGAACATAAGATATATGCATTTAAAAATAGGGCTTTTTCAAAGTTTGAGGGGCTGTAGCTCCGTAATGGGGGGGGCTACATGAAAAAGTTGTTCCACAAAATTATTTTTTTTATGAGACCTACCTATGGTTAAAATTTTTTTTCTCTATCTTTAACGGTGTAGAAGTTTTGTAAACAGACGGACGGACGGACGGACGGAGGGACAGAGTGAAACTAATAAGCACATTTTTTCAAAATTTTTTTGGAAATGTGCTAAAAACAAACAAATGATTTTTTTTTTTTCGTTGAAAGGATATTTTTTATAATTTTTTTTTTTTTTGTTTTGAAAATGCCTTAAAAATATTTTTGTATTTTTATTTGGATAAAAATATTTTCTATTCTTAATTCTAGTGTTTTTGATTTTTTTTTTTTTTTTGTTTTTTAGTTCTTTATATAGAAATGTCGGAAACAGTATGGCGACTTGATGTCGACAATATTCGACAGTGACAAATTTTCAATATATTTTTATATATTTTATAATATTTGATCCTTCTATAAGGATAATATAAATAGTAAAAGAAGGCTTGAAAGCAAAAAGACTATATTTCCTTTTCTTTTAATTTTCTTCAGTTGTATATTCATTTTTCTATATTAATTCTTTTTTGTGAGTGTTTGTTTTTTTTTTTGTTTGTATTTATTTTATTTTTTTCATTTCCAAATTCAATCCAAATTCATAAGTTCGAATGAAATTTCGAAATAATATGAAAAATGAACAATTTATATCGCGTTTTTTGAATGAATAATTTGTTAATAAGAAAGGACGAAAGAAAAACAAATAAATAAAAATTATATTTGCACATGAATTGAATAATTGAGAAGGATATATTTTTATTTAGATTTTAACACAAACACAAACACAAAACAAAAATATATTCATATAAATATATATATTATAAATAATTATTATTCATTTGTTTTGTTGTTATTGAAATGTTATTTATGTTGAAAAGATGTCACTTCAAAAAAACAAAAAAAAAAAAAAATATGTGAATTATAAATGTCACTGAAATAAAAAAAAATTATGGGGAAAATAAAAATTTTATTGTAAATTGTGGTACAGATTTCGTCAGATTTTTTTTTTTTTTTTTTGCATTTGTTCTGATGAAAATTGAAATAAAACATTTTTAATTAAAATTGTATAGTTTTAGTAGAAAATGTACATTTGATTGTTATTAAAGCGAACTTTTTATTTAATCACAAATAAATGTACAAACAAAAACAAATTAACATAATTAAAGAAATATTGAGATTATGGATGGTAACTGAGAAAATATTTTCAACTTTAAGAAAATTTCATTATATTTAGATAAATTAATGTAGATTTATTTATTTAAATAATATCATTGCATATATAAATATATTTAAAAAATTGAAATTTTTTGATCTATAAAGAATTTTATATTTTTTAATGTTAATTTTTTCGTTGATCTCAAAACTGTTCAAATTTTAAATCGGTTATAAGTAGATAGTAAATATCCTTTTTTTTATAACATTTGTTTTTTTTTTTTTTGTAAGAGCAAAAACTTATTTAACTTAGATTTACCACAATTAAAATTAAAAGTTTGTATTATGGCATTAATCAAATGGTTATAACTAATTCAGGACAATCCTCAAAAAACAAAAGACAAATTTGATTTTACAAACAATCGGAAAATTATTATAAAAGAACTACTAATAAAAAAAGCAACAGAATGCATTTTATTATTAGAGAACGAAACTGTGTAAATTCTATCAAAAGGCTTCACGTTATTATACTGGTCACTTTTAATTTATAGGTCATTAATAGAAGAGTGAAGAGCTTTAAAAATTGTGTTAATCATTTTCGAAATAAGATATAAAATTTGTATGTGCAAACATTTTTTTATTCTTAATGGAGATAGGAATCTCTGAAAGACAACAATAATACTTTCTTGATCAGTGGTGTCAGATTTTTCAGATCTTGAAGGCACTTCTCATTTTAGCCAATTTAATGGAATGAAACATCTAACTGCTAACACAATATATTGACTAGAGAGTGTGGATAGAAGAGAATATGATAGAACAAGGAGACGAAACTTTGAATTGGCGGATGGGATTGTAAAGAAAGATAATGATTCTGCTTATTAGTATTAATATTATATTAAAATATTTATATATTTACCGTTGTTATTAATAAGTATTTTATATTGTTATCACTGATGTAGCAATCAACAGTCACAATATGCTGTAGTATATAACACCTTCCTGTATGAGGTAGCTCCACTGTAGCAGCTATTATTATTATTATTATTAGGATTTCTATAATTATACGATATACATTATTGCGATATTAAATTACTACATTTTTTTTTGTATTATCCAATTGAGGTTTGACTCAAGACCCTCTGATTGGAAGACTTGCAACTTAATCAGTACAGCATGACTGAGATCGGTAACTTTCATTTCGCACTTAAAATTGTCAGGTTCATTTTTTTTAAAAAGCTGTATCTGCAGTTTTTTTTTCTTATTTTATAGCAAGAAATTTTTTTTTTTATTATAGAATTTGTACAAAATAATAAGTTGAAGGATAAACCCATGACAAGAGTCATACTATACAAAATTAAATAAAAAATTAATTAAAATTCATAAAAGAAAGGGGTAAAAACAAAAACATGTTTTTTTTTTTGACACTGTGTTTTACATCTTTTAGTAGTTTAAAATTCTCAAATTAACAGAAAAATGTATTACTTGTTTAAATATTGGTTTTAGTAATTTTTTTAGTTGGAGGGAGACTTTAAAAACCATTCTGATGGATAATTTTTTTAATTTTGAAATTTTTTTGTTTTTTTTGTTAATTCATCGTTAAAGTGCAAATTTTCGATACTTTTCGATCTTTGAGTGTTAAGGGTGCTATAACCATTAAATACTCTTCTTAATTAAACTTACTATCAATATATACCTATTCACTGGATATACTTACGATGTACCATTAATGACTTTTAGTTTTTTTTTTTGTTTTTTTTTTTTTCTTTTTAACTTTTAAAAATATCTTGTAGAGAATTTTAAAAAAAAAAGTTAAATTGGATAATTTGAATCAATAATGAAACTTTATTTTAATTCAATATTTAAAACCCTTTTTTTTTAATCATATTCTTTAGAGAAAAAAACAAATAAAGTATAACAACAACAAAAACTAAGGCAAGGATCTTTTATAATTATATAAAAAAATTGTAATTTTCCAATTTGCATTTATATTATCGTTTCATCGTCTATATAGGTTTCCATTCATCTTTTTAATGCTCACTGAATTGGAATGAATATGACGTACGTCAAGTCAATTGTTTTAATCTTTAAAGTTATATCTTTAAAGTACTTAAATTAATGTTGAAGTGAACACATTTTATGAATGGATTTTAATTAGGTTTAGATCAGACGATCATCATTTATTTTAACACTCTATGGTACAACTTTACACATGTATATTACAAAGGTGTAAAACTAAAACAAAAAAAAAAAAACAACATAAATACAACGTTGGTGTGCTGCTGGTTAAAAACTATTTGGAGACTATTAAAATAAATGGATTTAATGGTATAGAGATGATTAAAAGTTATAAATTTTATAAGAAGATCTGCATAAAAAAAAAAAATGGAAATGAAAAAGATCTTCATGAATTAAAAAAGGAGTTGTCCATTTTTAATAAAAATTCAAAATTTATTGAATGAATGTGTATATTAAATAAATACAACTATATACTCGTAGAAGAAGAACAGATCAAATTATGGATTTAGAATGAGTTAAAATTTCTTCAAATCCATTAAAGTTAATTACATTAAAGTGTTATTATACTATAATGTATGCTGATGTTTGATTGTAAATTGTTTTAAACTTTTTCTTTTTTTTTTTTTTTTTTATAAATTATATTTATTACATTGAAAATAATTTTGGCGAGAACTTTTTGTTATACAGGCATGAACAGTGGTTAATTGTTGCATGTAGTTTGTTTTTTTTTATGGTGCAATAAATGTAATTTCTGTTTAAGTTCAATCACGTTTACATAGTAACAATTTTCACGTAAATTCGCATTTGGTAGTTGAAACAATAATTGAGTAGAAGTCAAATGAAATTATAAAATAAAAAAAAAATTAATACATTCAGATTAAGTTTTTAGAAAAATGTTTTCTGTATTAAGTAATCTATACTATATGTATATTAATTGCTGGCATAATAGATTTTATGACTTACACAAAGGGAAAAAAACATTCTATATATAAGCAGAAAATAAAGAGTATTATTCAAATATTAAATTGTTAAAACAATTATTATATAAAGAAAAACAAAATGCATTGTCAAAAATAACAATTCAATCAAATTTAAATAGCCACATATAATTTTGTATGTATCATTTAATGTATATGTGTGTCATTTGTGATAATTTTGATTGATAGCAAAACGCATTTCCTGTCAATTTTCTTTAGATTGTTTCAATTTAGGGGTTGACTAGGAAATATCGTATCTCAAAATCTCGCTTCCTAAAACCAAATAATTTATTTCATTCATTAAAGGTTACCTGAAATAAAACCGAAATGCACTTTTTTGGTTTTATTTTAATTTCACATGGGCTTCATTTTGGCTTTATTTGAACTTTTTGTACTCGGCTTTATTTCATTTTTATAAAAAGAAATAAATTCGAAAATATTTTTTATCAGACATACTTTTAGAAAATTTTAATTCTAATTCTTTTTTTAACTCTAAAACCTTTTCTAGTTATTTATTTTTACATATATATTATAAAAGCAATATATTTAATATAGTCATCCTCAACAATATCCCCTCCAAACTGCCCTTAAACAAATTATTAAACCCTGATATTGTAACCAACTATAAATTCCTTCTAATTATTGTTTTACATATTCATATTTCAACAACAAAGCATTTAATATAGCGGAGGTTTAGGAGCACCCCCGGTAAACACATTATTGGAACTCTGATTTTGTATCCCATTCTAAAATCCTCTTTAATTATATTTTTTACTTACATATTTCATGATTAATAAAAGCTGATTTTGTAATCAGCTCTAAAATATACTTTACAAAAAAAATAGAAATAAGAAATTTTTTTTCTACATAGAAACATTTTTTATTTTGGCATTTTATTTTTAAATGTTTGCTTTCGACATTTTTTTTTAACATTTTTTTTTTCAAGAAAAAGACTGGCTCCCAATAATTTTTGTATTTTTTCGATTTTTACTTCTTCGCGAGATTTTGAGACACGAAATTTCAAACGTGAGATATTAAAAAACGAGATTTTAATTCACGAGATTTCGATACCCTCCTTCAATTTAGTTGTGTACTTATTTTGTTTAGTTTGCACTTATTTCAGAGCTAAAAATCTTAAAAATTGTAAGTGAAGCTCAGATTAATATCAGATCTTAAAGAAACGTTGATTGTTTTTTAATTGCTTGCAAAAAAAACTTTTTAAGCTTTGCTCTAAAATTTGAATCCCATCAAGTTGTTTATAAAAAAAACTTTTTTTTATAAAAGTCACTATTATTATGAGTATAAATCTAACTTATTCCTAATGTTAGAGGGCTATACTTAAACTGGTTCTACCCAAACCATTCCAAACTTTATAAAGTGAAGTTATAACGTTCAATTAAACTGACAGTAAAGAAGAAGAGTTTAAAAGAGATAAAAGGAGATATTTGAGAGTTAATTAAACATCTATTTTCCAATTATTACAGCATAACTTCTTTATTTATGTTCAACTAAATTAAAAAGTTTTAATATTTAATATTGTATAGATATTAAATAATCCATTTATTTGTTAACTTTCTCTATTTTTAATAGTATAATCAGATTTAAATAAGAGAATTAAAATAATCATATATATGTGGTCAATTTAATTATTAAAGAAGAAAAACTTTTCTAAAAAACAAAAATCTTTAACTATAATCCTCTTGCTTGTTCTTGTTCTTTTTTATTTTATTTAAAAAAAATTATAGAATCTTTTTCATTTCTTGGTAAATATCTTGGACTTTAACAAATTATCTTAAAATAAACTTCTTAAGGACTTTATTTTCTCCATTCCTTTTTATTGTAAAAAGAAAGTAAAAAAAGGATACCATATAGAATGATTACATATGATTTTCACCTTTTACTGGAATACTATGGGTGAAATTTTAAGGTTTTTTTTTTTTTTTAAGTTTTCAGTAAAGATCGACCGACCACAATATAAAACTTATCATATTTAAGTAGCTTGAAGCTTCTTAGAAGAAAAAGAATTAGAAAACTGAAATGATAATCCTGAAAAAGGACACTGACTTTTTACATTTTTTATAATGGTCGATTTTTCAATAGACTGGGGCAGATAACTGTGGTTATGGTGGTATTTTGTTGATTTATAAAGTAATGATAAGAATATTTTTTTTTAAAAACATTCTATTCAAAATTTCTATATATATACATACCATTTCATTTACTTTATTTATATAAGAATCATTATCTAGAGTGGTATGCACATAGTGTGATATTATTGTGGTATGATGAAATTTTGTTGAAATTTTCGGTTAAGCTATATATATATATATTATATAACAAGGGCAACAACGATGATACAAGTTCAAGGATAATAAATCATCTTGAGTAGTCATTTTATTTACTATACATTTGTTTGTTTGTTTGTTTTTATGATGGTTTGATATATAATTTTGAAAAATGTTCGAAAAGGACAATTTTTCTGTTTTTGAAATTTTTAGTCTCCGCCTGTTTTTTAGTCATTTTTGTAGAAATGTGTTTTTTTTTTTTTTGTGTTTTTGGGAAATATCTTAAGGAATATTTTTAAAAAATGTTCTTATACCAAAACGAGAATATTATGTTTTTTGTTCAGTTTGGTCTATTTAAATGTCAAAGATAATAAAGAATGGTAAAATATATAATATAGTGTTGCATAAGTTTGAGACAAGTTATGATATTTATCTTACATTTAGTTTTATTCTTATTACGTATATAGTATCTAAAAGATTTGTTCGGTTCGGTAAGAGAACATAAAATTATTTTGGTTTTTTTTTTTCTGGTGTCTATACATACATTAATTTTGATTGTCCCCCACGGCTTATCATATAGTCATCATCTTTATCACTATATTAAAAAACATCAATGTACGATGATAATAAACTTAAATATTATGAAATATTTGTTTTTTTTTTAAATGTTGTACAGAATTTTACATTAAATGTTACTATAAAATCTTTAACGTTCTACTTTGATATTGTTTTAAGTAATGGTAAATTTTTGATTAGAAAATAATTTTTTCTATTTTTTAAAACACAAATTTTAATAAATTTTTTGTATTGTTTAATGCAAATTGAAATCTTATAAAAATGTTGGTGTCACTTAACTTAAAACTATTTCAAATAGTAAGACATAATCAAACTTATGTATCAAACCTATTCATTGTGTCGATCAACATTTTAAAAATAATACCTGCACTACTAAAACTACTTAGACAAAGTTTCCGAAGTCTTTATAAGAATATTGACTTTTTTGTGTTCTTTCTTTTCAAAAAATGTTTCAGCAAAATCATATTATGTTGAAATTGATTTTTCTTGCAAAGAGCATGTTGATCAGTAGGACACATCATATAACATCTTTAAAAATCCATTATAGGTTTCTATAATTTTAGGAATATTCATTAACATTTGCAGAACATTTAAATATAGCGATGAAGAAATAAATAATTCCATTAAAATAAATTAAAAACAAAAAAAAAAAATACAGAACAAGTCCAAGAATTAGCTGAACAAATTGAAGAAGTCCATAAGCGGCAAACATTTTGTGAAATTACAAAAACCGTTAAATACAATAACATTTAGAACTCCCAAGAATCTAATGCATAAGAATGGTTTAAGTATATGTGCTGGGTATGAACTAACAAGAATATATGCTGAAAAACAGATGGAAGCAATTATAGAATATGCACATCATCGAAAATCAAACTAAAATACATTGAAACATATTGCCTAAAAGATCAATAAAACTCATCTCAGTGTATATAATATAGCACTACTCAACTTCAAAAGGCTAACAAGAACACTTAAAAATATTGATTCTTTTTCAACTTCACAAGACACTTAGTCAATCAAAAGGAAGTAATGATACGGTAACGATCTTTCTCGGGCTCTATTATGGTTTACATGTATATACAAAAACTTAAGCATCTGCAAAAATAAGAGTATTTAGATTATTAAAATTGATATAGAACTTAAAAAAAAAAAAAAATGATTTGCAAATTAAAAAAAATTAAGTCTAAAAAATATATTCTATATAAATTTATTTTATTTGTTTTTTTTTGAAAATCTAAGTCAAAACATTTTTTTCCCTTTCTTAAATTTAAAAAAAATTGTTTTTTTTTAACCTACTAAAGAAAAGAATTACGCAAATAAAAGAGAGAAAAAATATAACAAATATATAAAAGATAAAAATGACATGCAATTTTTTTTCAACTACAAAGATTTTCCTTTTTTTTTTTTCGTCCTGTCAGAATAACTATATATATTAAATCTAACTACGCGATAGATCACTAATAAATAATACTATATTATAAATAAAAATAAAACCCTCAAAAAAATTATAAATGTCAAGAATGCCAACTTATAAAAAAAATCTGCAGACAAAATTTTCATTTTTTAAGGGTTTTTTAATATTTTTTTTACACAATTTCACAATTTTTGTATATGGGTTTGATAATTTTCATCATGGTTTATATTAATAAAAAAGGAACCTGCAGCTTAAAAAATACTTTAGACTGAATTGGGGAAATTATTTTGTCCAGCAAAAAAAAAAGAAAAAAGTTGGATGCAATGAAAATGATGACAAAAAAGAAAAAACAACAGTTTTTATTGAAATGTTTGGAATTAAAAAAAAAGATAACCTTGAGAGACATTTTGCTCCACATTTATATGAATCCAAGTATTAATAAAGAATTTCTAAGATGTGAAAAACAGTTATGTTTTTTTGGGTGTCTTAAGTGGTAAATTAAAACACGAAAGAAACCCAAAATTAAGTGCATGCTGCTAAGCAGAAAACGAATCACTATACTTTTCAACATGTATCACGACACACATATAAATATGAGGCGGTACACCTTGGTACAATGTTGATGATTTGTGTTTTGACAGCACAATTTTCCAAATCATCTGTGTAAGTATAGCTTATGTTATAAATGTTTAAATATGTTTAGCAACATTAAGAAAACAATCTGAAACGTTTCGGAAATTAATAAAACTGAATTTGAAAAACATTATGGGATCTGGTATTTGATATAAAAATTTGGAAGTTTTATAATCACTAATCAATAATTATTTTGAATCTATTAATAGATTTATGTTGCCATTTTATCATTAAATATTGCAGAAGATGTCAAATGATTTGTAATTCAATTCTTATACTCGCAGCTAAAATCCAAAGTTTTTTTTTTGAGTACAACGAATTTTTAATGTTAGCTGTGAAGTTGTGATTCTTACTTGATTGATTCTGTAGTGTAAACTAATAATATATTGATTTTCTTTTTTTTTTTTTGTAATTTTCTACGAATTTGAAGCGGAATAAACAAAAGAAAGTTTTTTTTTTTGTTTTTATCAACACCGTGAATAAATTAATTTCAATCGAAAATTTCAATAGTTTAATTGTTTTAAACGTATATATCAACATTACATGAAGCTGGAATTGCTTTTAATGTGGCTACCTGTAAGTTCAATAATTTGTTTAAATTGTTTTTGGGTAGTCATTAAGTGTGAAAATTATAAAATAAAGAAATTGGTTTTATATATATTTATATGTATACATGAAGGCGAAACGAATTGTTTTTAAATTAAACAAAAATTTTTGGTGTAAAAATATATATGTACAGGGTGTTCAAAAGTCTAAAGTCACGAAGAAAGGAGATCATTTTTTTTAACAAAACACAAGATTAATATTTTAATTTTTCGAATTTCGAAAACAGTAAAAGATATAATAAACATGATGATAACATAAATTACATCACAATCATTTTGATGAGTTAGAAAATATGATAAAAATCATAAGTTAATTACGGTATTTTATGTAAAAATGACAGTTATTTAAAAAACATTGAAAATATCAATATTATTCGACTATAAAGAGTTACAACTATTTAACTATTAATGCTAGGAAAGGGTTTAGATATTAGTATAAAAGTTCATAATTTTAGCTGTGTATCGATACCTAAACGAGTATTTAATGTTCTACAGGTCAACTCTGTAGAACATAGAAAATTCATTATATTTTTAAAAATTTAAATGATAATACCTTGAAAATCGTATTAATATAAAATGATAATACTATTAAGAATAGATCACTCCTCTCCCCCCTTCGAAAAAATTTTTGCTGGTTTTGGTCTCCGCTATCACCTCCAATATTCGTGACTTTCGTTTTCCAAACACCCTGTATATGAGTGAAAGAGAAGGAAGTGATTTCTTCTTCGTTTTTTTCTATAGGTATTTAACCGGGAACAATCAAAGGAATCAAATTATTTTGTATTTGAATTAAACATTTAATCTATGTTGAACAGTTTTGTCTTTTTAAATTTATATTAGGTGTTACTATATAATTTTCTTCTCTTCGCATCATATTAGAAAAATTATTTTTCATTTTCGCCCTCTATAATTTTACTTTCTTGTTTATAATAATTGTAAAGGTAATCAAGTATTTATATATAAAATTTTAGCTATTTACTTGTTTTATATCATATTATATACCTGTATTCACATCTAATGTATAAAAAATTAAAAAACAAAAAAAAAAACTGAACTTGCAGTTTTAAAAACTTTCATTAATCGTTTTCAATCCTTTTTTATTATGATGGTTATTACTGAGTTATAAGTTGTAACTGGATGTGCTGCAGAAGAATATATATATATTATATATATGTGGTATTCGTATTTTAGATTAGGTTGAGTATAGGTATATGGCATCAAGCCAACTTCGTGAGGTAATTTTCACCTGACCTCAGGTGAGATATTCTATAGTTTTATGTAGAAATTATGTATTGTATTTAATAGTATATACTTACTACTTTGACTACTGAGTACATATACTATGATGATTATTATATTATGTTGATATTGATTATAATGATAATTGTAATGATGATGATAATATAATGGTATTTATGAATGATGTTAATGTTAAAGATGAAATTAATGTGAGTATGAAATAAATTATGGTAGTTGCTGTCGTTGTTGTTGTTATTGTTGTATGACTACTTGGTCTTGATGATAATAATAATAATAATAATAATAATAATAATAATAATATGTAGTAATGATAATATTTGAAGTTAAAATGTTGATGTTGATAGTGTGATTATGATGGTGATTATTACCACCACCAGATAATAATAATAATAATAATAATAATAGTAATAACAAAAGTAATAATAATCATAATGATGACGATGAAATGCTGTAGGCATCTTTTGTTTTTGTTTTTCTGTTTTTTTTTTTTATTTTTGTCCGTAAAACTGTTATTCATCATGCTAAATTGTACTTTATGCTCTGTTTGGAGTAAATCAAGTGCAATGATGGTGTTACTGGGTTGAACAAATTTTTTTTTTTTTATTGTGTTTTTCTTACCTTTGTCATTTTTAATTTTATAAATTTTATTTTATCCATCCGTTTGTATAGATAGAACGGTAATGATAGAATTGAATAGATTTATGAGATGCCGACAAAAGAGATGCGCTTTTCTTTATAATTTTCATTAAAAATATAAAAATATAGAAACAAAAAAAAAATTAAGTCAAAAAATTTTAAGCATCAGAAGCAGCACCTTATAATAAAGTTTTGTGTTTTTTTTGCTGAAATTTTTGTATTGTGATTTCAAAGGTTTTTTTCGATCTGATTGTAGTGTTTTTGTTGCACCTTGCTACTTTTATGAAAATACATTTAAAAGATTGATGGGTAATTAAATTGTTATTTTTATTATGTTTCTTGTTGCTGAGGTATAGTTTTAAAGATTAACACCGATATAAAATTAGGATTATTAGGATTTTAATGATTTTATTCTATACATTGAATAATTTCTTATAATCTTGTGTACTTCAATATAAGTTCTTAACTTCTTAATACTTATGACATAAAAATTATAAAAAGAAAGTTATTTTGTAAATAAATTAAAATTAATTTAAAATTTTTATGGTATAAAATACAAATTGAGAAGAAAATTAAGACAAATCTTTAACATTCATTTTCCTTATATAATATAACACATTGTTTTTCGTGACAAAAAATAAAGGATTTTTTTGAAAATTGATATGTAATTGAATTTGGGTACTTGAAATAAATTTATATGTTCAACAACCAAACTACCAAATCACAAGTATAATATGTTGGAATAAGAGAGAATGTATGATACAGTATAAGGTCTTTATCAGATGTAGATATAATTTTATATTTGAGCTATAAGGTATAATGAAAATTGTTTTTTTATATTTGAAAATTTTAAATATTTCTTTGTTAAGATTAGAAAGAATAAAGATAATTGGTTATATGTGATCTATAAGCTATAAGTTAAAATTGTTAGTTTACATTTGAAATTTGGACTTTTTTTTGTTACTGTTAATTTTGTTAACTGGGATTCGTACCTGCTCTCCCCAAGAAATACTTCGACTCTTTAACAACTATGCCATTAGTTGGGTTAATAGATTAAAATAATAGATTTAATAAAACTAAAATAATTAATATAATTTTTTAATAAAAATAATAATAAGGCCTTGCAACTATAAAGCTTGCAGGCATTTTCCATCCTTTTGCCTAAAATTTCATTTCATATTAACTATATTTTCATAAAATCAAATAACCCAAATTCCATGATTTTTTTTGTCTGCGATACGATATACGAAATAAAGAAATAAGATATATTTTAAATAAATACTAAAAAACAGAATCCTTTGAAAAAAAACTAAAGTTTCTTAACTTTGGCAAAATAGATTTTCGTCATTTTAAAATTTATGTTTAATTCTCCATTGCATTATTTTAAAATTTTTTTTTGATGAATATTTCGCAAAATCGACTTTAGTGACTATATATATGAACAACATCCGACGGTATTATATATAAATATTCAATATAAGCAATATCTTGTACCATTTTTTATTATATATTATATATCTGGTAGAATATAGCTGTCTCTCTCTTATTATCATACTAAGCTGATAATTAAGATAATAATATGAAACTAAATGTGGCCCTTTTAAGATTTTACAGATGAGGCCTGATCTTTATTTGCATTGTAATAATGACCATTTATCAAATATAATTATACAGATTTACACTTCCAATATTTGCTCTTAAAAACATTTTTAATGCTATTCTGTTATTTGAAGGAAATTTTGTTAAGGTGAACCGAAAACCTTTTTAGTTTTTTCCGTATATTTTTTTTCGTTCTTCTAAATTTATTTTGCATTATGAATTCCACTATAAAGTTAGTTCCGTTGTTTTAGAACGTGTCTTATTCATTTTCATTTTTAACTTTTGTTTTCTCAATTTCTCGGCTCTGAATATTATTTTGTGGGATATGAAATTGGGGTATCGACCATGTTTCATTCCCATATAATTTATTAACTATATATACAGAGTATTCGACAGTTGAAGGTCTCGAAGAAAGAAGGTGATAAGGGAGGTTGAAACAAGCAAACAATTGTTCTGGAATATTTTAAATAGTTTCAGAGATATGAGTGTTGAAAGTTTTTAGCATATTTTACCACCTAATTTACGTTCCATATTGGAAAAATTTTTTTAACAAAATTTCAATGAAGCACAAATAATATGTAATTTTTTTGAAATTGATAAAAGAAACCATAAAAATGATAATAACATAAATTAAAGGTATGATTTTGATAAGTCAGATAATAAGACAAAAATGTTAATAATTATAATTTATACAGAAAATACAGTTATTTTAAAAAATTTTTTATCGGTACCAAAGCGAATCTTGTACAGGGATGAAGATATTATTATGTTTTTAAAAATGTAACAAAAATACTTTGAAGACAGTTAGCTCAGAAACCGTTAAGAATAGACTACACCTTTTTAACAATTTTTTCTTATTTCACTTTGCCTTATGACTTCTTTTCTTCGTGACCTACGACTTTCGAACATCCTGTATATATATATATATATATATATATAACTTTATATGTTCATATATTATAACTTTATGTATATGCATTTTATATTTTCACGGGTAATGCTCATTGATTTTAATACTGTTTTTATATATTTTTTATAATGTTGACGAATAATATTGACGGCAAATAATCAACATATACACCAAACCACAAATATATATCTAACATTGTTAAAAAAAAAGTATTATTTTCTATTTTAAGAAAAGAATTAATTTAAACAAACGTATAAATTAAATTATACAAGTTTAAATTTTTATCATTTCTATATAGAGTTTTTAATCATTAACTGAAAAATAAAATAAAATAAAATTAGTTGATAGTAAAGAAATAAATAAATAAGATAAATAAACTTACCATCGTTTCATATGTAATGTTTCAACAAAAAAAAGAAAATAAAAATAACATTAACTATGCAGATGCAATGCAATTGAATGGAATGAAAAAATTCAAAAATTTCAATTGGACAATTAAATTCATTCAATACATATTATATTTACAATACACGAGCTCTCGCTTTAAATTGCCAATTATTACATCCATATAAGCCTGACATTTTAATTTTAATTTTCATTTCTATGTACATATGTTATACATATATATACATATGTATATATGTCTTCTGTTTGTATATAATTTCATTTAAATTTAAAGGAAACTAAAAATAAATATTCCTGTTGTAAATTATTTTTAATGTCCGTTTCTATAGTATTAAATACAAAATGTGAATTCAATTTATACTGTCTGTCATTTCACCTATCCAGTCAGTTATAAATCATTTGAAACTAACACCGAACCGAATGATAACTAACAACGACCATATTTGATCAGAGATCCCATTTCAATGTAAAATAAAGATATAACCAGATATAACTTTGTATATATACAGTTAAATACATAAGGTTATACATTATATGTATACATGTTTATTAGAAATGCATGCATTTAACAAAGAAATTCTTAATGTTCTGTGTTCAGGTCTTTTATATATATATAAGTATATACCTATACATAAAAGAGGGCTGAAAAACGCGTCATCAGATAAATTTATTTTTAATATTTTTAACTTAGAATTGTTTTTTTTGCAATAGTAAAAATAAAAACACAAGAAAACTAGAAGTATTATCCTCTTGACTTTCACTTTCAGATGGGAAATTTTATATTCCAGAATCTTATATTAAGAAGGTGTAGAAGGTATAGGTATAAAGAAGCTATATATCTATTTTATATTATATTAAATAGAATACTTATATAATTTAATCATTTATAAATAAGAATCTTTTATTATGCTATGAAAATTTACAGTTTAATTCAAGTTTGAAAGACGAAAAATGCCAATTGTCAAAAGAGTAGCACTTCCCATTCTTGAATTGATTTAAAACCGGATATCTTGTGTTACTTGTTCATTCAATATTTTTATAAGTTAACAAAGATTTCCGGTTTGAAAGAAGAAAAAAGAAACCCTTTCAGTTATCTGACAAGGATAAAAATGGGTTATCTTTACATTTTTAGGGAAAACTTAATTTTTGAGATAATTCAAGTATAAACTGAATCCAAATAGCTTTAGATATGTCACCGTATGTTTTTATTTTATATGGCAGTCTCAATTTCCTAACTAGTATATGCATACCACGAAACTTAATGGAAAACCAAATTTATGACATAAAAGAAAATTTCTCAGCCGATTTCAATACTTTGCTTATTGCTATTAATATGTATTCGAAAAAGTAAGAAATTTTTTTTTTTATTAAATATTTTTTATTGAAAATACTAGAATTTCAACAATGAAACGAACTGATCTTATCAACTAAATATCACCGTCATTTTCATTTCACATGGCCGTCATCGTCATTGTTGAGCAACTTTGTTGCCTAATAATGGAAAAAATTAAGAAGGAGCAAAAGAATATTATATTATAGGTAGTATAAGAAATGTTGATTTTTGTTAATATAGGGTAGTTAATCGAAGTGTCTTTAAACCTGTCAACATATTGTAGTGTTTAATAAATTTTAAAAATTATTTTGTTGTTTTTATTTTTTTTATAATAAATTAATTTTTAATTTAAAAAAGCATTACAAGTTTTAAGTAGATGTTTGCAGATATGATTTTAAAAATTTTATTTCAAAATATTTATAATTTAGATTTGAAAAGTTTTTTTTATTGATAATATATAAATGTTACAAATAAAACCTATATAGCCCTTTCCATTCCCATCGGATATGGGCCATTATTTATAATTAATATTCCATTTAAGTGAATAGGATTGTAGTAATTGTAAAATATAAATTAAAGCATCAGAAAAAAAAAATAACAGTAATAAGTGTTTTTAATGTACTATAAATTTAATATACCGCAATTATCCATGCCAATCCATGAATGCATATGTAGGGCAACTACAACCGGTCTATAAACTATAGTGATTATGGAAATAAACCAAAAGTTTTAATTTTCTACACAATATGTATTTCTAAATTCTCATACGTCTGTAAGAAGTAAATTAACTTTTTCTAACGATAAGACCATTAGAATGGTAATGGTAATGAATAATGATATTGAGGTAACTAAAAAATATTGAAATTTATAAGTGGTAAATATAAAAATTTTTATATAAAACAGAGTAACACTGACTCATATTACATGCATATTTACACCGACACTTTATTCCACTAATAGAGTACAAAATACATATTTTCGTTTCTATTTATTTTCTATATTAATTTTGACGTTGTACAAAATTGTGGACAAATTTTAAAAATTCACGGAACCGATTCTAATTTTAACCTTATCTTATTTACATATATTTGGTTTTCACTTTAATGTTTTATAACAGAAAAAATTACATTATTTTATGTAAAAGTCTTTGGTTTTAACGTTTTTGGATTAATAAATAAAAATTTAATTGAAAATAAAGGTGAATTGTAAATAAAGATATTTTTTTTATTAGATATATGTAGGAGTATGTTCGTATAATATTAAATGTGGGAGGAGTTTTTGAGCGGGCATTTTTCATGAATATTTGTTTATATTAATGGGGCGCTAATAGTGTAATATTAAATATCCCATTAAATTAAATAATGGCGGGGGAAATAAGGCCTAGAGCAATAAAGCCTAATAGGCCTTGTTTCACTTTCGAACGAAAAATAAAGCCTAAATCGTGAAATTACACATATTAGGTTTTATTTTTCATTCCAAACTGAAATAAGGCCTAATTATTTTTTTAAAATAATGGAATTAAACCCTAATTGTAATTTATTATTCCAATAATAACATTTTTTAATATTTTTCTTTCATAATTTAATTCCCATATTTCATATTATTTAAGTAATAAAATGTTTTTGTTTTTTTTTTGGCACATTCTACTACGTAAGTTTGTCGGTCAGTGTTTCTTCATAATGAAATAAGTTCGACAAGTTAAAAATTAAAAAATTTCGTTTAAATTCAACATTTAAACTTATTTCACTTTTTAATGTAATAATTTTGTCGAACTTAGTTCAGTTATTAGAGTTGGTTACAAAATCTGGATTGCCTTTTTTTCCGAAATATGAATATACGTAAGTATGCATGACTCTAAAACATAAGGGATTTTATAGTTGTTTACAAAATCATTTTTCTAGATTTATGAAAAATTTGTAAAAAGCTAATAACTCTGATTTTGAAGTCAACTCTAAAATCTCTCCTAATTACAAAGAATTTGAAATCATGGGGGGAAAAAATAATGTTTCATACAAAAGTAATACATTTTCACTGTTCTTTGTGAAATATAATAATAAATTTTGTGAAAATTTAGACATTTTTATGAAAAACAAAAAAAAATTGTTTTGAAGGAATAAGGGCTGCAACCCCTGCACCTGCTCGCCCGCACCCGCATTCCCGGCGTCGTTGTTGTGCGCAGGTGTGGCAACAGAGGCGGCAGTTCCAATTCCTTCAAGAGAAATGTGAAGGAAATTGTTAAGGGATGGGTTAAGGGAGGGGCGAAGAGTGGCTCGAAGGGGAGGTCGCGAAGGCCACAGGGCTGACTAGAATATAGAAAATTGTTTGAAACCTGTTGGAAATATTCAGATTTTACAGTCGGCTACAAATTTGTAATTGGAATAATATAATAATAATATAATATTTCCAGAGTGAAATAAAGCCTATAGGCTTTAATTCTCTTTGAAATAAGAAAGAAGACCTGCCGCGAAATTTTACGAATTAGGCCTTATTTCTCAACTCAATTGTGAAATAAGGCCTATTAGGTCTTATTGCTCTAGGCTTTATTTTCCCCTGCCTAAATAATATTCACAATATTGTTTTTTAATTAGTTTCTATATGTGTTTTGTTGCTTTTGTTTTCCTAGCCATAGAAGTATGAAGGTACGAAATTTGAATCAGAAAGCGAACGAAAATTCGAAAAAAATTTGGGTGAAAAATAAGAAATATTTACGAACTCTTGTATAATCTATTTTTTATAATTTTGCACAAAAAAAAATTAACCATCTGTTAGAATTGCAGAAAATTTTGGAGATTTTAATTATCATCAATTAGCACAACAGCACAACTAAACTTTTTTTATTTCATTTTGGATATTCATTCAGAAAATTTTTATTTAAATTGACTATGTAAGTATGTCCACTAAATATTATTTACCACAGGAAAAAAAAAAAATATATATATATAAAACAAAGAAAAAATTCCACAATTAAAAAAAATGAATAATCATTGTTACAAAAAAAAAAATTTTGTTGGAGTTTTTTTTCTAATTATTATTATAATTCGCCACGCCCGACTCATTTTATTGATTCTTTTTTTTTTTTTTTGGGTTTTGCGTACCCCTACTTTCTCATTACAATATACAATATAAAAGCGCTGCAATCCAAAATGTATTCAAGAAAACAAATATAAAAATATCTTGGGATATCATACAAAAAGGAATAGAAAAGATGACGAGAAAAAAAAAAATAAACTTTTTTTATAATGGAAATGAAAACGGGTATTGTTGGCTCTGTTGCATATATGAAGACAAAAAAAAAACGAATGTCTTTCCGAAATTAATGTTTTTTGGTTGGATTTTGGTTTTTTTCATCACTTTTTTGTCTTTTTTTAATTTTGCTAATAGCTACATAATATAATATGTATGTATGTAAGTAGCTAAATTCATATTTTTTTTATTTCAATTAAATATATGAACTTTTTGTAAAAGTATCTATAGGATTTTATCAAAAAACTAATTTTAAATTTTTAGTTTTGATTTTAAGGAAATAATAAAACAATTGGATGATATATGCTCGATGGTTAAAGTATCTATACAAGTATAAATTTTATTGAAAAATCATTAATTTATGTAATTGTTTTTTTTGTTCAATTCAATTTACGACTATTCCAATAATTTAAATTTTATTTGTGTATATGTAGATGTATTACAATTATTAATAAGTTATTTGTGGAACAAAAATATATTTAAGTTAAATTTAAGTTAAATTTAAAATTAAAGATAAAGTTCAAGATAAAATTGAAATTAAGTTAAAATTAAAGAATTAAGTTTAAAAATTTTGTTTTTTAACAAAGGTTGTGAAATTGCGAGCTGTAATCTCTGTAAGAAGACCGGGGAGCGCTTGTTTTTTGTTTTGCTTCCTTATCTTATCGATAGTTGGGCATTCATTTATAATGTGTTTAGTGTTTTATAATGTTCATTTATAGTGTTTATTTATAATGTGTTTTAGTTAAGATTTTTTATTGCAGAAGGAACAAATACAACAAGTAGGAGCTGGTTCCTTTTTTAACCTGAAGTTCATCTGAAAAAATGTGGAACACTTCACTATTTTGTGTGTCTTTCTCGCGCAGAGGATATGCTTATATCTTCTCTGTATAGTTCCAATATTAGTACATGTTCTGCCGAAGCAATAACTCATTCAGTATTAATTTAAAGAATTATTTCTATTTAGTATATACATAATATTATTAAAATGATGTAATTTAAGCAATCATGTACATATATAATATTTTATTCACTAATTTCTTTTTAACTATTTTAACATTGAATTAGTTGATTAATAATTTTCTCCAAGAAAATATTTTATGTTTGCAGTTAAAGAGTAATTTTTGACGGAAAATAAAGTTTCATTCAAGGATAAAGAATAAAGTTTCGTTCAAGTTCATAGATTCGATAAATAAACTTGAAGAAATTTGAAATGAATATATGGCAATAAAAAACTAACAATTTCTATATCAAAAGAAAACTCTAGTTTTTTAAAGCATTAAAACTATTAACTTAATCGCACCTATTAGCTAAAACTAAAGATAGAAATTTTCAATTTTTCAACAAGTATTTATTCGATTTTATGAAAATATTACAGCTATTTAAAAATGATTGGAAGTAACTATATATACATAATACAGATACAGATACTTCGAGTAATTTTTAAAGTTGGGTGTAATTGACCTTATGATAGAACCTTATGATAAATAGATAAATAGAAATAACATTAAAATTTTATGAATGATGCTTATCTATTTTAGAGACAGATATGAAACTTAAATGATTTGCTTTGTTCAACTGTTTGTAGTAATATATAAACAGTTGCATAGTAATATTAATAAAGTAATGATCCACCAAGATTACTTTTTGATTTAATTACCGTTAATAAAAATTAATTTAAGCAAACATTTTTTTTGCTAAGGGAGGTGGGAATCTTCCAAAGACACCAAGAATTTCCACTTGATAGTGTCAGATTCTTACTGACTAAACCCATCTCCCCCTTTAGCCAATATAGTGGGATGAAACCCTTACCTACGAACGCAGTATATTGGCTAGGGAGTAGGGATAGGAAAGGATAGGAAATGGATACGGAAACATTGAATTGGGAGTGGGACTGTAAGAAAACAATAAATCCGCCTATTATTATTACTATTTTACTAACAGTGACTATAGTCGTTACAACAGTTACAACATGTAGTAGTATATAACACCTTACTGCATGATATAACCAAAAATAGCTCCACTGTAGCAGCTATTATTGCTATTATTACTATTAATTATACGATATACATTATTACGGTATGAAATTACAACATATTTTTTATTTATATGGCCTGACCGGGGTTTGAACCTAGGACCCTTCGATTGAAAGGTTGGGAACTTAACTATTACGCTATGAGTCAGATTTGGTTGGGTATTCTAATTCCAAATATCTTGGTAAGCAAATAAATGATTCCTTCTGCTGTGAACAACATAATTAAAGGACAGGACAATAAATGAATTTTGTAAATTAAAAAATTCTTTTCTCCATGGTTGATATTTCAATTTTGAAGTTCTCCTTTTTATGAGGTAAAATGTTCTAAATTACTACAGTTCTACAATTTACTACAATTAATACTTATAAACACTTTTGAAACTTTTAGCAGTTGTTTTATAAATAAAGAAAATAAAAAATATAGTTCTGAAGAATAGCTAATATGTATACAATCTTAAATACAATATCTACGAAATACATTAGTACATTAATAAAAAAAGATTTGAAATTAGTAAAATAACATAATTTGAAAAATAGAACATATATAAATAGCAAAAATAAATATTACAAATATGTATATTAATATCTACTTCTAAATAGTATCAGCTAATTTTAATGATAACCAAATATAAGTTTTGTATCTGTATAAAAAAAATTGAGGAAATCCGTAGATTTCAATTCAATGCGAATGATATTTATTTATGATTTTAATTCAAATCTAATTACAATTTTTAACAAAGCACTAAAAATTCATGTTATAAAATCACAATTATGAAAAGTGTTAAAAAAAATGACATACGACTGAACCGAATAATAACATAAATTAAAGTGAAAAATTTTTAACGCATGCTATGATGATTTTTTTTTTTCATCCATACGGCAAAAAACAAATAGTAAAACTGATGTACACATTGTTTCATCTCAGTAATGTTGAATAGAAACAAAATGCATTGACATGAACATGTCAGTCAGCATCACAAACCGTGTAAAAAAAAACATGACTTTATCCATAGGTGGTTATTAAAAAAAAATATATTTATTTTTTTTAATGCTTCTATGACTACTCAACATTTAATAACAAAAAAAAATACAAAAAAAAAATTGTCACTTAATTGTTGAATTAGTACCTACTACATAATTATTTGTAGGGGATATTGACCGAATTATATACACAATCAATTATTTAAAGTTATTAAAAAGATTTTAGTTTCTAATGGAAGTTCGTAATATAAATAACATTTTAGGTTTAAACGAATATAAATAAAAAAAAAATATTTAACTTTTTTTTATCTTTTTTAATTTATTAATTATTTTAACACTATTTCTGTATCAAACACTTTATTAGACCTTTTTTTATTGAATCTTTGATTATTCTGTTGGTTTCAAGATAGTTTTAAATCTATCCATCATTTTTGGATACTTATCTAAACATACGATTAGAAGTTTTAGTAATTGTAAAAAAAAACTAAATATTACATCCGAGGATTGTTTCGATCTTTTAGAATCCGATCCGACACGTTTCGATCTTTTAGAATCCGATAATATATCATTTTTAAAATTTTGTAATGAAAGACGGGATAATTTTAAAATAATTGATTCTGTTTTTTTATAGTAGCGCTACAGAACAAATTCTAACCCAAATTCTAACGAAATTAAAAATTCAAAGATGTTAAACTATGTATAGAACGCTTAATAGAAATCGGTTAAGTTGCGTAATTAAATGTAATAATTAATCGATATTTTAATATAATCTAAAATAATATAATGAATGAAAATGATATTTTCATTATGGCAACGCCACAAAACGAATTACATCATAGTAGTAAACAATAGTTAAAAATCGTTTAATGTTTTATCGATATTTACCGATAGTCCGTTTTGTAAATGTTACTGGACAAAAAAAAAACCTTTTTTTTATAATTGAAAACTCTACAAATCTTTTAAACAAAGTTAGCTCCATTTTTTATATCTGTTCCAGTGTTATTCTAATCAACCAGAATTCACTGTGACGCAATACCTGAACTAAGTTTCATTTATAAGTTAAATAAATAAATTTTAAGGAAACTAAAGAAATAAACACTTGTTGCCATTCAATTAAAAAATAGTTCATTATTATGCGGCATATATTGGTTTGTTAAGACATATTTTATGGTGTTCCTTGTTTTTGTTTTTGAAAAATGATTCAGGCTTTTAAGAAATAGTTTTCACCTACACGAGTAATATATATAGGGTTTAACAAATTTCAATATTTTAGATAAAGCAAAAGGCAATTGACAAATTAAGGCAACTGAGCTCATTCTATCACATAATTAAAAATTGCAAAGAAAAATTAATTTGAAGAAAAAATTAAGACGAAGTATCACTTAACGACGCACAAGATAATTGAGGCAATTGAACTCACGCTATCACATTGTTAAAAATGACAATTTAAATGAATTTGAAAACGAAATTAAGTTAACCCTTAACTATAACACCTTACAGTAAAATTGAATAACAGTACATACGAAAAATATATATAAATCAGATCAAATAAGAAAGTAATTTTTGTAGCCCCATTATTATTATTATATAGTAGAAAAATATCATTATGTATTTAAAAATATTAGTAGGTATATATGTGTACTTGTAATTAGCATATTATGTACTTTTAAAATATTCATATATATATTTATTTTAATTCCGAAATTTATAAGTTCCTGTAAATAAATTTTTAGGCACCTGTGTTAACCATTTCGTTCATAAAAATACAAAAACAAGAAAGAATAAAATGCAGAAAAAAAAAACAAAAAGAAAAAAGAAATAAAAGCACATGCAAGCAATGATGGCAATCCCATTATCTATTCATGAATAATATAATCATTGTCATCAATTTATATATTTGTTGTCTTTTATGGAATAGTTGGTGACTTTCATTTATTTCAGCTTTTCCTTAAAACACAGCTTTAAAATTCATGTTTATATACATACGATATTATATACTAATATTTTATATATATATTATTTTGGTTTATTTCTTTTTGAAGGATTGATCCAAATGGCATAAATTTAAATTTTTAATTTGATTTCATCAAATTTTACAAAAGCAGGTTTACAATTTTTACTCCTTCATACAATAATATTGTTAGTTTTAAAGTTCCTGATGCACTAATTCAAGGTATATGCTATTTTTTGTTTTATTTTTATTTTGTTTTTTTATTTTTTTTAGAAGATATATTTCGTGCCTCTTTACATTTCTTGTTCAAAATCGAAAATAATTGAATAAATTGAATATTTTAACGAATTTAAAAAAAAAAAATAAATAAATATAAATATAATGTTATTACATCATAAACTAATGAGAAGAAAAGAGAGAACGAGTGAGAGAAAAAGATACAAAAGAATGAAAATATATGTCCATCCGTCACTGCATAATATTTGAAAACTTTTTTTTCTTCTTTTCTGTTTTAAAATTAAAACTTGGACATTCTATTTCATTTGATAGCAGAAAAAAAAAAAAAAAACATTAAATTGAAAAAATCATTTTAGTATTTTTAATAAATGAACTTAGGTTTATTTGAATGTCATTTTTACTGAGCAGTTAAACTAAATTTAAGCTTCTTTATTACTCATAGGGCAACTCAAGGCTGTATGTGTAAGAAGCTAAAGCTTATTTTAATTGGAACGCTGAAATACAAAAAAATTATGTATAACAAGGACCTCTAAATAGTGGAATTCACTATCATCAATTGTATTGTCCGATTTGTATGACCCTTAAAAATTTAAGACAATATTTCTCTGTATCTTTATTTTATCCAAATTTTTATCCTATATGAGTTTCATCCCGTCTGCATTTTTGAAGTGAAACGTTTGGTTTGGAAATGGAATATCGTATTTTATTGCCTACAGATTTAAGTTGGAAAATGGAGTAATAATCTCACATAACGAAAGAGATGTAGAGTTTATTTTGATTGATTTGAAATTTTCATTTTGCTTAGGACGGAAAAAATAATAACATAATAATCCATTAATGTTTTGTTTCTAAATTACTAGATAAGTATAATAACAAAGAACAGATATTTTTTCTGGGTAAATCTTTAAAATGGTCACATA
This sequence comes from Poecilobothrus nobilitatus, assembly GCA_947095535.1. Taxonomy (NCBI): domain Eukaryota; kingdom Metazoa; phylum Arthropoda; class Insecta; order Diptera; family Dolichopodidae; genus Poecilobothrus; species Poecilobothrus nobilitatus. The sequence goes on along the minus strand of OX352773.1, from coordinate 235,914,960 downwards.
TAAACAATATTTGATAATCTTTTAATTGTAACTATATAAAGTAATTCAATAATCATGCTATAGTCTGATCAACTCTAACCCTAAAAACTGTTTATTAATAAAACAACTTCCTGGTTCTATATATCTAAAATCCATTCTATTGAAAATTTGACCTTTTCATCAATTTAAAATAAAACAAACACAAAAATTCGAAAAAAAAAAAAAATTTAAGTAAGTCAATTGATCGATTGTTGCATTTTAAATGATTGGATTGCAACAATAATAAACAAAATCCACAAAATAACAAAATAAGAAATTACAATACAAAAAAAAAAAAAAAAAGGTGATGTCTGTGTTTCCTTAATTTGTTGAATTTTGATTACAATCTGTCTCTTTGCTTGAGTTTTGCAAACATGATCACTTACCCAAAAACAAAAATTTTTGCAATAAAAGTAAAGAAAAATATTAAACTGAACAAGAGTAAATATTGTTTAGTTCTTATTTTTGTATCCAAAAAAAAAAAAAAATTTAATCTTTAAATATTGTATAGATTTTATTTTTTTAAACTCATATTACTTGGTACCTTAACTATCTATATGTTTTTATTCGTTGTTCAGATCATCTTATTTTGGATTTTTTTTTCTCTTCTTTTTATTCAATGATAATTTTATTTGCATTAAATAAAACAATTCTGATCAATTTCATCATCATTTAGTACTCAATTTTAAAAGATAAAAATCTTTAATATAACAACAACAAACAAAAAAAAAAAACAAAAATAAAATTGATTTCATCTTTAATGGAAACGAAAATGCTTTAAATCTTCACCCGATATGTGATTCTTTTATCAGGATTTTTGTTTGAATTATAAAATTAAACTTTTGAACGATTCTCATCGAAAACAAATTCTTATAATCCAAAAAAAAAAAAAAAAAAAAATCTTTAAAATTTAGTTCATCATCAGATGAATTTGTTTCTTTGGTAAATTATCCGAAATATATAGATAAAGAGAGAGAGAAAGAGGGGGTAAAATGAATTAATGACTTCAAATTGAAAAATGTATGTAATTTAATGAATGCAACAAAACTATATTTACATTACAACATCTTGCATTGTTTGTTGCGAGATTTAAAACAACCTGATTATGTGGGTAATATCAAAAAAAAAAAAACAAAAAAAAAATAAAAAAAAAATCAAAGATAAGTTAAAAGATTTACTCGTGTGCGACCAGAAATGGTATAATAAATTTTTGGGAGGATTTTTTTTTTTTTTTTTGGATATATCGTTAAGAAATGAAAAATATTCGAACACAAATTAAAGATTTTTTTTTATTTCTTTTCGTTTTATTTTGATTTAATTTTGTTTTTATTTATTTGGAAATAATTTTTGGAAGATTTTGTTCTATTTCAAATATCATCAAGATTATAGTTTAAGCCTTTACCTGTTATACAATCTTTTGGAACAAATTTGTTTTTGAATGAACCAAATGTAAAATTTTTTAGCATTAGTTTTAAAGCAGTTTAAGCATATTTTATTTATAGAATGCATTTTCTATTCTATGAATGATTTATTTGCATGATATTTAAATTATATGAATTGAAGGACAATGTATTTTTTTTTTTTTTTTTTAAATAATTTAATCTTTTTCTTGTTCTGCTTTTTTTTTTTTTTTGAATATCATGAGTTTAAATACATTATTCATAAATTTCAAGGTTATGTTGATTTTTCGAGGTCAACAGAAAATAAAAATGAAATTGATTTATGTTTGTTTACTAATAAATGATTTAAATAATGGTAAAATTTCATCGTATGATACATTTAAAAAAATTATGTATATATAGAATATTATGTTCAATATATGATAACCCAAAAGTACTATTAAAGTAAAGGTGATAGCCCAATTCTCGCGTCGCTTCTAGCGTTGCTTCTAGCGCCGTTTCTAGCGCCGTTTCTAGCTTCGCGTTCTAAATAAAATAAAGACCAAATGATGGCGTCGCTTTATGACCAACAATCAATTTAAAATAAAAAAAAAAATAAAAAAAACCAAACAAATTTATTGTCAACGCGAGTAAAAGTAGAAAGTAGCTCTACTCTAGCGTCGCTTCGTGCGGCGCTTCTAGCGTCGCTTTTCTATTTGGTCAAGGTCCTTTTAAATCAATGTATTCTACTTAAATGTCAAAGCGACGCTAGAAGTGACGCGAGCATTGGGTCATCACCTTAATTCGGTGCCACTGAATGAGTATGTACTTTTTTTCTATACTGTATAATAGGAGAGATGGAAAAAAATTCTGCACTTTTGCAATAATACATTGAAAGTTTTTCTCCTTCGTTTCAGGAATTTTTCATTACTTTTTCAGAACTGAATGAAAGTACTTATTTTCAGGGTTGATTAAGAACTTTTTCAAAAGTTTTTCAGAACTCGGTATGTGTACCAAATGAAAAGACAAATTAAATAAGTTATTAATTTTATATTTATTTTAGTGATGCTGTGAATAAAAAAAAATAAAATAGTTAAAATAAAATAAATTTAATATTGAAGTTATTACATTATGATAGAGATTTGAATAAAAATAATTTAAAAAGTCTAAAACTTAAATTTAATAATAATAGTTTAATTCAGTCTATCAACTCCAATCTCTTAGATAGAATAAAGGAACTTCTCTTCCCTGTACTTTTCAATATTCAGTAATAAGAGAGCCATGTAGACAATAACTATAATATATGTTTGTTTCACTGACATTTTGCAGAACTTCAAAATTGTGTAAAAAAAGTGTAAAAAATCTTTTGTATGTAGTTGTAACTGCTGAACTCAGGCTATCAGGGTAACAGCAGGGTTCTAATATACTCGTACATATAAAGTTGTTACTGAAAACTTTAATATTCCCAAAAAAAAATCACATTTTCACTAATCACTATACAAATATATAAATAATTTCCAAACTCATTCAACTTAGCTAATATAATGATAAACATATACTCAAATAATCAGGGCTAACCAAAATTTTGAAAATTATAAGTTAACATATTTTCTTCTGTTTGATATCACTACTACTTTTCACTTAGTAATTAATGTCTATAATTACTATACAAATTGTTTTACAATGGTTTAGAGCAGATAAGTAATAACTACGTCTATGTATTAGAGTAAACCTCCCGTATAACTAAGCAAAATATGCTTTCATTATAGAAGAACTACTATTGAATCTCAAGATTTCAGTATGACTTATATATGCTTTAAAATTATATTTTTCTAGATTTCAATTTTTCCATTTTAGAAAAAAGTATATTTTTCCGGAAATTAAGTTTAATTTGCCGTTTATACACCATTAGTCAGTAAGTATCTCGATTATTCTAACTTTTACGAATATTAAAGTTCATATTTTTTATTTATTTATTTATCTCAAAAAATGACTTAAAAATCTTTTGAATGATTTAAAAATTTGAGTTTTTAATATTTGTTTTTTTTTTTTTTGCTTTATTTTAATCTGGTTTTTTTTTTATCCAATATCGTCAAAGTTACGGTCTTAGGCCAATATATACTTCTTTTGTCACTAAATGTGGTAGGTGGTTTAAAGTGAAAATATATACTATTAACTTTTAAGTTTCATTTTTCTAATTTAATTTATACTTTAAAAAACATATACATATAGACAGATTATTATTTGACACACATTAACTTTATTTTTCCGTTTGCATTTTGAAATCTGTTATACGAATGGCATCATATTTTGCGGCATAAATTTTAATATCCTATATCACTCATTTTCGTCAGTTAATCAATCGTTCAAAATTTATTTACTTTGATCATTTTTTTGATGTCATTATCGATTACTTTTAAATAATTATCGATTACTTTTAAATAATTATCGATTACTTTTGAAGGGATTTTTAAATATGACGTATTTAAACCACTTGCTAATTTTAGTTGAATATTTTAGAAATAATTTCAGATTTTTCTTTTTTAAAAAAAAAAGTGTCTGATAATAAAGCAAACCAGAATACCTTCAAATAAGGCATAAATAATATCTTATAATATAAAACTAATAGTATGTAATTCAATAATTTTTCAATTATCATTTTGTACCAAATGATACCAAATAATTTCAACCATTTTTTATTTTTATATGATGTACTAATAAAAATTGGCGAATTCCAAAAATTAAAATACTTACTTTTTCTTATTCTTTAAAATTTATTTTAATTATAATCTTCAAAAACATAAATTTATTAATTCCCCAGGCAAGAAGAAAGTTATGAAAATAAAAATTATTTAGCGCCACCATTAAAAATATTACATATTTTTATAAAAAATTATAATTCCATTTCATACAGACAAGATTCCGTCATTCTAACAAATGTTACAAGTCTTACAATCATGAATCTAATAAAAAATATGATTATTAACAAAAAAAAAATTTAAAAATAAAATAAAACGCCTTTAATAAAACTTCAGGTAGCATATAGTAGCCTTGGCAGGTAATATATTTACCTTAAAAATAAAAATAATCAGAAAAAAAAAACAGATTTTCCCAGATGGAGAACAGAGCAAATAATTATTATTAGTGCTTTTGTTTTTTTTTTAATATGTACTTACGTATATATAATTCGCTTTAACAGAATCGCTTAATCGCTTTAACAGAAATCGGAATTCTTTGAGTAAAGGATTTAAATTAGCGAGATTTTCTTTAAACAAAAGTATAGAGAAGGTGAAAAGTGCAGAATGGGGTTTTTCTTCGTATACCATTAATATATAGCAAATCTTAATCTTTCAGATTTAAAATTAACACAAAAGATATTTTTTGGTATTTATTAAAACATAAAGAAAAGTTGAATTAAGATGGAAAAATATTGAAATGAAAAGAATTTTTAAAGATTTAAAATGAAAAAAACAAAAAAAAAATGAATCTTGAAGATTAATTACTGTAAATATTTCTTTATTTTTTTTTTTTTGTTTTAAATGTTTTTTATGGCATTTCGGTGGGGTTTCTGTGATTTGCTTCTTTTTTTTGTTTCATTGTCATTGTTATTTTTAATGTTGTTTGGGCTTTTAAATGTGTAAAATATTTAATGTCATTTGCTTCTGTTTTATACCTTTAAAGTCTTCATTATTAAGATAAGAGAAAATTTTGTGAAGGCTTGTATGGTTGGTTGCTTATTGTATGAATTTTTATTTTAATATTTAAAAACAAATTCATTTCGTTTGTTTTTTTTTTTATTTAATTTTTATGTTTTTATGGTAATTTAAAAGAATAAAAAAAAAGTTAAATGGGAAATGTTAATAAAATGTTAAAATATTTACACTATTGTCTAAAATAATCTGTTATACATATTAATAACATTGTTGAAAATTTCTGAATACGAGCGGATTAAATTTATTGTCAGAATTTAAAAAAAATCAAATTTTTTAATATTAGATTTGAACATCTGTGATAAAGGTATTAAGATTAAAGTATTGTATGGTTTCTTTAAATGACGATAAAATAAAAGTCAAAAAATAATATGACATTTATATGACATTTTTCCTCCTTTACAATTCCTATGCCACAAAGTAATTTAATATTCATATTTTACTTAGCTTCAATTTTGTTGAATCAATAGTTTCACTAAGCGGTTCATTACTGAAATGTAGCTATTGTACAAGACTAAGCTGATATTCGACTGCAGTTATTGAACAAGCAAATATTGTTATTTTGGCACTATGTATTTATCTAATACAAGAATTATTTTTTTTTTGTATAAATATTTTTGTTTTCTTTAATTATGCTCTACTAATTATAAAAATTAATTATTATGATTATAATTTTATTAAAAAAAATCATTACCTATATTATTTCTAATTTATCTATTCCAGCTTGAGCTTGAAACCGAAACCGAAGTCGCCGTCTGAACTACTACACCATTGGCTGGTTTTATGAGTTAGTTGAAGAATAAGTTTCTGCTTATTTAAAGGACATACTTTGAAGTTTAAAATTTTTTTTTACCGCCGTTAATGTAAAAATTCGAACTGTTGCCATTCTAAATTTTAATTGAACCGGAATAACTTAAGTCTAGAATATTTATTGGTGTTTCCATAAAAAAACAAAACGAAACTAAAGATGATATTCTTTCCTGGAAGAATAAAAACAATGTTTTTCTTTTTGAAATTTATTTATTAATATACTGAACAAGTTAAGATACATTTTTATACACAAATTATGTCAGCTGGTAATAAAATTTTGTTGTTTTCCATGGTATCAACAGGTTTTGTACTCAGTGGCATCCAAAAAAATGTATAGCTTATCTTATTAACAATCTATCTGCCAAATTTTAAGTTTTAATATTCTGAGTTAAATTAAAATTGCTTAACGTTTTAATATATATACTTATAATGTTATTACTCTATTGCGCGTTGCTTCCAATTTGGATTCTGTTGCTTTCTTAGTTAGAGTTTGTTTTTATAAATTCATGAGTGATTCATTTCTTCCAACAACTTTAATTGCTGAATTTATGTTTATTTTTCCGAACAAATAAGATTTATTTTAGATTCAAAGTTAAATATATATAATTTCAATACTTCAAAAAGTTTAATTCATTATATAAATAAGCATTGTATTTTGAAACCATCTTTTTAGACAATAGTGTATGAATATATAGATGTATATAAAATTTAAAATGGTAAATATAAAATATTGTTATTGAATTTTTGCCATTTACAAAAAAAAAAAATAAATAAATGAAACATTAAATGGCTCATAATATTAATTAAATGTGAAATTTTAATTGGTTAAAAACATTTATAAAAATTCTGGTAGGTAGGTAAGGTATATTCAGGTATTTTATATTTTAAAAGTTGATTATAATTTAATGATCTTACAAAAATATTATTATGGGAATAAAGTTTTTTGTTTTTAATATATTTTTTCTTGTTAATGAATTTTGAAGAAAAAAAAAATGCTTTAATCCTCAAAAGAAGGAATCAAAGACAATTATGTATATATTATTTAAGAAAAAAAAAAAAATTTCTTATTACAAATTAATTGAATAACATTTTAGATTTAAATTGTTATTTTATATCTTTATTTTTAATTATTTTTTCTTAATAAACTTTTCAGTTATGTTGGTATATTTTTGAAAACTTTCATAAAATTTTATTTGAATCATTTTTTAGCACTTTTAAGTCTTAAGTTACAAAATTGGCACGGTGACAAAAATTTATATTTATTTCTAATTATATACTCAAATATAATGCATAGGTATAGCCCGAGTTTAATTTTAATAGATGTTTGACTTTTTAATATATCAAAACAAAATTCTACAGAATACAAGAGATTTCACTTCCTATGCATTATAGTATTTTTAAAAACATCTTTTAAAATATTTTAAACATTCTTATCTTGAAAACGTTAGAAAAAAAAGCTTCCGCCCGTCTCTCTCTTCCTCTCCAATGTTTTTCTTGTTTCAACATTCTTAATTATCCTTTCCTTTTTGGGAGCCCGGCTAACGAATACTCGGTTTACAGAGAACTTTCATTAAAAATAAGTAAAACAACTATCAAAAAACTTTTATAAATCTAATATTTAATCTGATAAAGATAAAAGACATAGTAAAAACAAAAAAAAAAAAAAATTGAAACAATTTTATCATAATCGATGTATTTTTTTCGATAAAAATTTATTTGTGTACAAACAATTTGACATTGATATTTTGACAAATGTTGTTGCAAGGTAAGATTTCAATTTTAAAATAAAAAAAAAAGATTGATTACTTTTAAGATGAATTAATATTAATTTTTTAATAGTGAAAGGAAATTATTTAGTATACAATTTATTATTTATTTTTACTTAGACCATGAAAAAATTATAGTGTCATCACTGAAATTCTCAAGTTTATAGCTAGATAGCGTAAATAGGAAGAAATGTCATATTTTTATTGTAATTGTCATATTTTTATACCCTACACCTAAAGTATAGGGTATATTAACTTTGGTATGGTGTTTGTAACCACCAAAAGGAAGCGAGTTAGGTATAGACATGTATATATATTCTGAATCAGGATCACCGCCGGAGTCGATTTAGCGATGTCCGTCCGTCCGTCCGTCCGTACGCACGATAACTCAAAAAATAATGATGCTATCTTGATGAAATTTATATAGTAGGTTACTAATTACGAAAGAAAGGCAAGTTCGAATCTGGACAAAATCCGTCCATGGGTTCGGATTCTGGAAGCTTCCGAATGATTCCGGAGCAAACGAGATTATCTCCAAAAGCAACAAAGATAGAACCTTTAAATTTTGTACAATGATGTTCCTTCCCGTTCGATTTATGTCTCTGAAATTTAAGAGGATTTGGTCCATGGGTTTGGATTTGGAAGCTTCCGAACGAGCCCCAGAGCAAATGAAATTATCTCCAAAACCAATAAAGATATAACCTTTACTTTTGGCAGAATGGTGTTCTTTCATGTATGATTTAGGCCTCCGAAATTTAAGAGGATTTGGTCCTTGGGTTCGGATTTTGAAAGCTTCCGAACGAGCCTCAGAGCAAATGATATTATCTCCAAATGCAACAAAGATATAACCTTTGAATTAGGCAGAATGGTGTTCCTTCATGTTTGATTTATGTTTCTGAAATTTGTGAGGATTTGGTCCATGGGTTCAAATCTTGGAAGCTTCCGGACGAGCCTCAGAGCAAACGAGTATATCTCCACAACCAACAAAGATAGAACTTTTATTTTTAGTACAAAGGTGTTCTGTTATGTTTCCTTTTCTGTAAAATTGGAAACTGACATTGGAAAGAATTTGAACCATGGGTTCGTATTTTGGAAACTTCCGGACGAGCACAAGAGCAACGAGCATATCTCCAAAACCAACAAAAGTAGAACCTTTAAATTTAATAGAATGGTGTTCTGGCAAGTTTTCTTTATGTTCCTGAGATGGATTCGATGAATTGGAGTGGCAATTGTGGTAGCTGACACAAACCTCCCAAGGACTACCAATCTTCGAAAATAATTAAAATAGAAACTTAAAATTTTATACAAGGGTGTCAAGCATATCCCAAGCGGATGCCTCTTTTACGTTCTTGAAATTCGAGTTGAATAAGACAGAAAAGGGAAGAAGTTCAAGCAGCTGCCAAAAACACTTATGGATTTTTAATTTAATTCGAATTATTCAGGTGTAGGGTATTAATAAGTCGGTTGCATCGACTTACTGTTACATTTACTTGTTAGATAGCATTTTATTGAAGGGTTTAAAAATAAATATGTAAATATTTGACTATGTATTTTTCAATTAAATTTTGCTAATTCTCAGCATATTATAAAATTATCTTTAAATAAAATTTAAAACTAAAAAAATTAACATTACAAATATTTTAAGGTAATTGATACAAACACAGATAAAAATAATTATTTAATTTAAATCAAAGAAATAAAAAATTCTTATACAATTTAAAAAAATTCTTTTAATATATCTAATATTTTTTTGTTTCATTAAAATTATTTTAGATATTACATATTTAGTATAATATTTCGGTTAATTTACTTTTAAATTCCATTTTTATTATGTATGCTTATTATAATAATTTCTTAAATTTCCTATTTAATAAAACTTTTAATTAAATATCTTAGAAAATCAAAAAAAAAAAAAGAACAGCTAACATTTATTAGAAGTTTTTGCTTTTTTTTTTTTTATAAAATACTAAAATAAGTAATTTTAAAGATATGAAATTATATTTTATACTGTAGTATTATTATTGGTATTAATTAAAATAAAAATCAATTCAAAAACGGTAATTTACGCAACAACAGGATCACTAATTTTTGATAAACAATTTTTTCCTTTATAAAAAATATAAGTGCAATACATTAATAACATATAGATATTAATAAATGCATCATTTGCACCATGCCACAATTTCGTTCATTAAAAACAATTTTAATTGATAAAAAAATAATGAGAAGTATAATAATGTATGTATAAAAGTATGTACATAAAAATATATGCATATATATATATACATATATATTTTGTTTTTTTTTAGTTTTAATAAGATTTTATTTCGGCTTTTTAACTTTAATACCATAAATAATCAATAAATCATCAGAGTCTATAACTCTTCTCTACTATTAATATGCCTTAGAATGCTCATGTTAAATTTTATGACTTGACTGAAACTGATTAATTAATTGAAGACACCATTTCATCATCATCAAAATGTCCAAGTTTTATGAGTTTGAAAAAAATGTGAAAAAAAAAAACAGATATATATACACTCCCTTAAATGTAATTTAATTTTATCTCACTTTCATGATCAATTTATTATCAAGTTTAATCGATCGTATTTTTTTTTTTTTTTTTTTGTAATGTATGTGTGTATGTAGTATATGTAATAATAATATAATCTCTAAGAAAAAATCTTAAAATGGATCACAACATATTTTATAAAATTGATCTTGAATCTAATGTGGCATTCATACTAATAATATCCCATATTCATGTATATGGGTATGATATTAAATTAAAAATAAATGTTTGAATATTTCTGGTTTACATGATAATGGAATCGTATACGTGTTACACCAAACCAAAACAAACTATATAGCGAAAAAAATAAATTTATGTTTATGAAAATATAGCAAAAGTAAAATGTTAGATCCTTTTCGAATTCATAATATAAGATCGAATATTTTTTATCTTATTTTGTTGTGTTTACATATAGCTTTTAGTGCAATATGAAAGATTTTATAGTACACAAAATTTTAGTTTCTCCTAGATAAGGAATTGGAATATTGGCTATGTAGTCTAAGATTTCATCTAAAAATTGTCATTTGAAATTTTATATAATGTGGGAGCGATATATTGAACAAATAAAGAAGGATACCATTTTAAATTATTAAAATCCTAATTGCTAAAATTAGATTCAATATAATCATATATATTTATTTTTTATATTTCCATGTAATGAGTTATAAGGTATGAATTAAAAATTTTTTTTTATTGATATAGTTATAAACATATATTTATTATTTGACGAGGCTTCGATGGCTTAGTGGGTAAGAGCGTATAAAATATGCTGTAAACACCGAGGGAGTGGGGGTTTGAATCCCACATACGTCGTAATAATAATTTATCCTTACGAGTTACGATATTTACAGCCACGCCTGCAAGCGAAAAGCTGTGTAATTTCCTTGTCATATTTATGTGACAGGGGAATAAAATTAAAAAAAAAAAAAATATTATTTGTCTTGAATTCATCCCAAATGTATAGCGGAACCTAATTGAATATTTGAATAATACAAAAAAACTATTTTAATTTTTATCAGAAGTAGAACTCTGAACTACTAGATTTTGGGATTTCCATTCTTCACATTATCTTCTATCAATTAAATTCTTTTAATTATTATTCAAGTTTCATTTCACTGCAGTAACGAAAATTCACCACCAGAAGAATTTATATAGAAAGGTTGGAAATAATGGATGACAAAATAATAAACAGACGAATTAATAAATGATATAGAGAACATTATTTTATTATTAAAGAAATTATGTACATATATTACAATATAATATCTTTAAGTATATTGCTGAGGCTTTTAATTTTATTGTTAGTAAAATTTGAAAAGAAAAAATAAGCAAATTCAGTGGCTGACAGCTTGCCAACCGTATGTCTTTACATTTTAGGAATTGCCTTTTAGCATTTATACAACATATTGAGAGACAACCCGTATATAAATCTGAAATGTTTTATTTTTCTGTTTTTTTTTTTTTTTATTTAAAAACGAACTATAAAAATTTTAGGTGATTTTGAATTATACTTTCATTTAATTGAATTTTATGATGCACTTCAAAGCAACACGTTTGACTTTAGCTACTACATTTCTAAAAAAAAAAAAAAAAATTATGAAAATAAAACCTGCATGTTTTATAAACAAGTGATTTAGTGATTCAAACAAAGATCATGTCATTCAAAATAATGCCATAATATACGAGTTATTTAAATGTTTGTATAATTATCATGTGCGTTTGTGTCCATCATTGTCATCATTATTTTCAATTTTAGGATTTGCTGGTCTCTTGACTTTAAGTATGTAATCTTTATCATTGGAGAATTAAAAAGTTTTAATATTAAATATTTGTTTTAAAGTAAGATATTGTGTATATGTATATATGCTATTGACAATATCAGTATATCTATTTTAGATAGATATTATTTACAAAAATGGTAAAATAATTAATTCTAGTAAAGATTTGATAAAATCAATTTAATGAATTAATAATTTTTAATAGTATAGTATCAATATTTAAAGAGACTTCTAACAATATTATTTAACATTTTGAGCAAATTCATCGTGTATAAACACGTCATATAAAAGAAATCTTCTAGGGGCAAAAATGTGATTCACTAATATTTATAGAAGTGTCTCAAGGATTTGATGTAGTGCGGTACAAAAATCTAATTCAAAAATAAAAATACGTTTATTACCTCTTGAAATAGCAAAAGTAATAGTATAAGTCTTATTTAATTGGCAGACGTTTTTAAATCATGACAAACAATCAGGATAAGCTTCATCTATCTGCAATAAAATCTGCCATTTTCTAAGCAAATATTTGGACTCGAGTACTACATATCATGTATTTTACTTCAGAACTTCTAACCACTCACACCAGCCTTCTCCTGTTGTCAGAATAATGGTAGACTATTGATATTAGAATAATGGTAGACTATTATTCTGACAATGCTCTAAAACTAAAGCAAAACTCTAACCCTAACACTAAAGCAATATAATGGCTCAGAGGAGGGAGTAGAATTTACTTTTTCTTTAAATTACAAATTGTCCTTGAACACTTTTGTTCGAATATTTAAAAACTTATGTCAATCTTATTATTTTTATTTGAACTTCTTTTCCCGACAGAAAACTGATATTTTTAAAATTTCGAAGATTGACATAAAAAAGTTCTCCTGTCTCCGTTCTTTTTCTTTCCTCGACTTATTATAATTATCATAAACTTACCTTTATCTACTACTGAGTGATAGGCTAACATTGATATACAGCCTTTGAAATTAAAATTTGAATTATAGTAGATAGATAGCCTTTGATATATTTGATTTTTTTGTTTGCTATATAACATCAGTAGCTTTATTCTAACAATACGTGATCTTAAAGTTTTTTTTCTTTTTTTAATTTTTTCTTAATATCTCGGTTTATATATATGTATAACAGAATATTTCAAAATTAAATGTTTATTTAATTCTAAAATATACTTAAATAATACATAATATATATAAATTTATTTTGACCTATTCTATATTCTGATCAGCTATCATATAAATCGTTTTCTTTCTCTTGGCTAATGAATAATTATAGTCACGCAATATCTGTATATGTTTGTACAAATATATAATCCATCATTTTTGTTTTTTTTTTATAAATTTTATACTTTTGTTATGCACCAGTTTTCTGATATATTTTTTTTTTTCTACTATAATTGTGTCCAAAATTGCAAAAAATAAAAAATAATAAAATATTACTGGAGGCATTTTGTTATCGACAAGTTGGTGGCTCACCACAAAATGTGGTGATTAACTCCAAATCACTAAAGTGTTTACATGAAATATTTGCTACTGCTGATGATCATTGCAACTTAAATGACTCGGAACAGATCAAATAAAAAACGATCGTATTATATATTATGATAATGATGAAAATATATATCCATATACATGTAAAAAAAAAAAAAGGATAAAAGAGAAAGAAAGAGAAGAAGAAAAATTTCACAAATTGGTTGATGACATGCAAATTTTAAATCATCGTTTCATCCAATTTTATTAAATAAATTAAAATAAAAATTTCACTTTTATGATCATTTTAAATGCTAATACAATTCATTATAGGATTTAACTGCGAATGGATGTTAAAGATCATTTAATTTTTGGATCATATAAATTTCTAAATCATTTCTGTAATGAATTCTAAGGATTAGATTGGCGTGTAAAATAATTCATTTTTAAAATGATCTATAAGAAAATGTTTAACGGTATAATCTTAACTTTATATTATATTCTTTATATAAAATCTAAAGCAATTAGAAAGATCAGTATTGGTATATAGTATATATACTGAAGTTTCGTGATTTTTCTTTTTAATTAATGATTATGTATATGAAAATTATGTCTGGATATATAGAATTTCATATTATGATGCCATTAAAATAACCAAAGGCATTAAAATTAAATGCTAATTTATTTAAAAGATATAGCCACTGAAGTAGAATTTTCGCATTTTTCATAAAAGTTAGTTTAAAAAAAAAAAAAAAAAATTTTAAATAAAGTTAGTTTTGAAATTTAAATTGTAAGAGTTTTAGTTCGTTTAAAAATTTGAAAAAATTTGCATTTAAATTATGATTTTTTTTGGGCAAAAAAAAATTTAGATAGAAAATATTTTTTTATATATAATTTGTTAATTTGTTTCGTAGAATTTTTTTTTTAGGATCAATAATTTTTTAATATCAGCTTTTAAAAAGACCAGATTGATGGAAATGTTAATTCTATATTTTAGTTGTGTTGTTAAAATAAATGCGTGTTATAAATATTAATTTAATTATTTTAACAAAAATATTTTGAAAGAAGTAAACACATCTTTTAGAAACATTTCTCAGGATAAAATTACAGTATGCACCGTTAGAAAAAGATGATCTAATGAAAATTTTTATCATCTATTCACATTAAAGTATTTAAAATTCATTTTTATTTGTTCCTATTGTTTAAGGGTATAAAGAAAACTATTTTCGGCTTGATCCCTTTTTTGAAGCTAAACACATGCGTTATAATCCAATTTGCACAAGTATCTTTTTAATCACATTTCTGGTATATAGCTAAAGATGCAGTTAAATATTTTGGTTTTTTTGTATCATCATAAAACTTATTTTTCTGCGTCAGATTTTCTTAATACAAATAAAATTTAGATTAGGATGAAAATGGAGTACAATGTGCACATTTGGGTTGGAGCCCCCGTAACAGCGATGGGCTATCATGACAATGTGTAAAGTAGAGCTATTTGTCTTATTAACCACCTCAGTGTTACCTCAAAACATACTCTACTCAGTCATTGCAATACAATTGTGATCTTATTTTATAGATATTTTGTATACGGATCACCTGTTTTAAAGAAATTAAAAAATTAATGCCTTCCCTCAAAATTGTTCCACGCGAAAAAGAAGTGCGAAAAATGTCCACCCCTAAACTGCAGAACTTCTAAAATGGCATAACACAGCATATAGAAATTCGTTTGTATTGCACACATCGCACTTGTGGAATTAGATGTCATTGTATGTGTTCTCCAAAGTTGGTAATTCATATGTGTATGATTTAGTAAAGTTTAAGAAATTAACATTTTCTTCAAAATTTCCATCCAAATTTTCTTCAAATCTTTTGCATCCTACATGAATCTAATTTTTTTTCTAAATCTCTTTTTCGCAAGAATCCTTCCCATATCTCTATCTCTTAAACCAAACTGTACATTTTGTATTAAAGGTCCCAACATAAAGTTTTTGTATGTGAGCAAATTCAATCACGTTAAGTTTGTTTTTATAGTTCTGTCACGTCTCATCCATTTCAATATTTTATTTCAAGAAAAATGAAATTGTCTTATCAATTTGTTTTAGATTTTTTTTTCAACTTAACTTTATTAAAATAACTACGATATTACATAAAATCTAAAGTTGGTCAGACAAATATTTTTTAAATTATTTTTATCGCAGATCAGTTTCGTCAATTTATTTAGCAGCATATTTTCGATCATTTAAAACTATTTTTAACTAATTGATTATACCCGTACGATAAGTATCGGGTATAATAAAATTACTCCTCCGTTTGTAACATCTCGAAATAAGCGAGCTAGATATACCAATCAAATTCTGAGTCGATTGAGCCATGTCCGTCCGTCCGTCAGGACGCTAACTTAAAAACTAAGAAAGCTAGAATCTTGAAATTTACACAAAATATTTTGGGAGTAATTTGTAGGTCCCCTATTTTTATTGGTTGAGTTCCGACCAAAACTTTGGGTAGCTCCCGAACAACTAACTTTTAGATCTCCACAATTTTTTTGAAATAGAGCCATGAAATTTTAACTGCTGATAGATATCATAAAAATATTAATTTTATGTTAATATTAATTTTTCTGTAGCCCTACCCGTTACAGAGCCCCCAAAAATATCTATATTTAAATTGTTATAACACAAATTCTATAAGGTATATCTTCAATCTGAATTCCAAACGATAGGTGCTATTATGAGCTTTACAAATATGTATATAATAAATATATACTTGTGGCATACGGTGTCTTAATTTACCGTTATGCGAAACTCAAATTTTGCAAAATCCTTTAACCCTTCTATCTTCTAAACGGTTTAAGTTGGAAACTTGAAATTTTGACAGAAGTTAGATCTTTGAAAATAAGTTTCAGAAATTTTTTTTGTATCAACCTTCGTTTAGGAGCTGTAAGGGGTCAAAAACTGAAAATTTCCTATTTTTAAACACCTGTTAAAATTTTTTTGAAGTAATACATAAAAATTAAAGCTTCAACATTATACTCTTATTTCTGTTAACAACTTTTTTTAATTAATATAGGGTTACTTTATAATTGACAAAAGTGTTACTTGATTTTTTCAAATTTTCTAACAAATTTCTTTAACGAATTTTTTGCATTTTATTTTACTCGATAATTTGAAATTGTATATAATGCGTAGTACAAAAAAATGTAAATAAATAAACAACATAACGGTTGCTTGAAGAATTTTTATTTATATGATATTGATATACATACATACTTACATAATATCATGTTTATTTACACTTCGTATTTGTCACTGATGAATGAATGATAAGAGTATAGATGTATATTATATAGCACCGTATTTACATACATACATATATGTATTTTATTGTTCTTATAAGAAATTATTCTATGAATGGAAATATTTTTAAAGAAATATTGCAATGTATGGCGATATACTTATAACAATATAAATATACTATGTGCGCATTAATATAATATAATATTTAAAATTATATTTACTATTTTGTACTAAGTAAATTTAATATACATTTACCACTTAGTATTAAATGGTACTATAGAATATTTGAAAAAGTTTTGGATTGATAATCGTTACGTGGAAGGTTAAAATCTACTTTTGAAGAATGTATAAACATATAGTTTGAATACATGTACAACCCATAGTTCTAGGAAATATAAAATTCTCCCAAATTATTTTAAAATACTAAAAAATTAATAAAATAATATTATAAACAAAGTGACAGGCTATGAACATACTAACGGATCGTACGGGTATCTAAGAGTTGACAAAGACAACTGTATTATTCCTCGTTTTTACCAAATTATAAGTAAGTATCAAACATTTAAGGATTAAATTGTGTCCAGATATTAAATAACATACATGCATATTATTTTTGATACAATTCCAATTTATGGATAATAATAATTTCATAATTGGTGGCAGATGTTTTAGTTACAATATTTTTCAATGATTCAAACTAAGTAAATATCTTGTATACATTTTGCATAAGCTTCTCAAACTTTGTAGTTTGATTTTATTTATTTTTATATATCATTTTAATTAACTAAATATTCATTAGTTCAATCTCTGAGAGTTTTAATTTTAATAAGATTTTAAAAACAATATTAAACCGAAGCAATAAAACAAATAATACTTAATCGAAGGTGAAATTAAATTTTTTAACTTTAGAACAGTATACGTTGTCTAAACATTTTTGATCTGTCTATAAATTTCTTCACCTAATAACATCATATACTTAAACATTATGTATACTTTTAAAAATTTAATCTTAAGTAATTTATATTAAATTCAAAAAATTATTAATTTTACAAACAACTGAAATAATATATAAATACATATACTTTTATTTTTATATTCGTATAATTATATATCTTATTTTACTACCGTTTATTGAAAATATATATATATATATCGAAATAGTTAAAGGCAGACAAAAAAACTATAAAATTATTATTTTTATATATTACAAAAAAAAAAAAATAAAAAAGCATTAATAAATAAATCTTTTTACTTATAATAATATGCCAAAATTATTTGCAATGTTAAAAAAGACTTTTATGGGTTGGTCTACAGCATTGTATTATGTGAATATATAAGCATATTATAAGCATATTTTCATTCAAAAATCCTTCTATTTAAGTTTTTTTTTTTTTTTTTTTGTTTTTAATATTCAATAGTTGCCCCTTTCATTAATAAAATTTGATCATAAAATATTAAACGCTTCTAAATAAAAAAAAAAAAAAAATCATTATGAGAACGTCAAAAAAGTTATTAAATAATTTCTGGTCCCTGTTTTGTTTTTTGTTTTTTCTCTTTAAAAAAAAAAATCTTAAGATATAGCTACTATATAGTTAAAAGATTTTTTTTTTTTTTTTAAAATCAGTGTGTCAAAAATTATTATGCAATGTTGAAAAATAAAATCAATTTTTCTTAATGACCAACAGTCATTTTCTAAGGTAGTTATTTAAGATTTTACTAACCAGGTTTATTGCAATGTTAAAGACTAATAAAAATCTTAACACAAAAAATAAAGCAAAAAAAAAAATTATGAAAGAATGAAACAGAAGCTAATACGATATTAAATTTAGACCTTTTTTTTTTTTTCTGGTAAATACATACATAATAATGTAGAATATGAAATTAGGAAAAATTAAAAGAATATAAGAGTACTATAAAAAAAAAAAAAAAAATTGTTTTTAAAAGAGGAGTTAAATAATATGTACATAATATAAAAAATATATCATAAGATAATATAAGTTAAATCATTGATGAAAAATATTTTAAAATTTATGAACGGTAGCACTAAAATATGACTTTTGTTTTTTTTTGTTTTTTTTTTGTGATTCTTATTGTTAATGAGTAATAAAAAATATTTTTTTATTAGATACTTTATAATATCTTAAGTATACTTAAAAAAAAAAAAAAAAGATATAAAATAGTTGAATGAAAGATAATTACAAAAGGATAGATTTGAAAAAATGGAAAAAAAAAAAAACTTCACGGTCGTAATATATTTTATTAAAAAAAAAAATTTTTTTTTTTTTGCTTTATTTTAGTTTATATTGATTGATTTTAAAAATTAGCATTAATGAATATATACATATATATATATATATATATTTAAAAATAAATAAAAATAAATAATAGCTATAACTAAAAGTTTTTATTCAGATAAATATATATTTATTTTATTTATATTAAATGATTTGAATTTATACAAAGTATAATTGTTGTTTTAGACGACATTTTTTTGTGTTAGTATAATTTGAACTTAGACAAATATATCTATTATCAATTGATATTTGATAAAATATTCTAAAATTAATATACGCTTTCAATAAAAATTAGTCCCTGAAGTTTATATTATGGAGATATTTCATTCTATAATTATTCTTACGGCTCGACATTCCAATTGAAAGTTTGTGCATACCTATAGAAGTGCATCCTTTTTTGAAAGAAGCCTTACTTTTAAAAAGCAAAATTTTAGTTCTTATGTCTATAGTTTAACTAAGCTGATAATAATAAGAACGGTTATGAACAGCGGTTCAGCTATATAGAAAAAAAAATTTTTAAATTTTAATCTTTTAATCTTGCACCGCTCGATTGAAAAGTTTGTAATCAATTTTAGTGTATCCCATTTGGCTATAAGTTGAATTTTTGTATGACTTCAGTTGAAAAGATAATTAAGTCAAACAAATTCAGGATTGTTTAGAGAAAGATTGATTGATTCTTTTTTAGAAATGGACTTTTTAATTAAATAATAGAATATTTTTCAAGAAGAATCAAAAAGTGAAAATAAAAATATTTTATAATACATTTTTTCTTTATTTTAACTTTAAGTATATAGTTAATATGAGGTTGTCATACATGTATTTTATACCATCTTTTGAAAGAGACCAATTTTATTCTTTTAAACTTAATTTGATTTTAATGTTTATTATTTATCTTTTCACGAGCTCTTTAAAATATTACTTAAAGATAACAATATAAATCGACTAGCATCTAAAAATATAGATATACCATTTAGTTTAAAAATCAAAATCTTATATTTAGTTTTATTGTCTGCACACTGCTTTAATTTTCAGTTTTTAAGTAAAAATTAAATTAATATGGGGTATTAACATTTTTTAGTTATTTTATTCTTATATTTATTTTTATTTTATATAATTAAATTAAAAAAGAAACATTTTACTTACAAAAATTAATTTATTTAAGAAAAACATTTAAAAAACCACCTATAAATCATTTAAAAAAAATTTTTTTTTTTCTTTTCTATTATTTATAGTTTCAAATTGAATCCATTGTTGTGGCTATATGCTACACTAAAGTGCTATGTATGTAGATAACATTTTCAAGAAAAATACAAAATATTTTGTGATACATAAATACAAAAAATAGTTTTGGAAATAATTTATTTGTAAAAATCATAACCTTTAATAATTTTGTATTTGAAATATACGAAAACAAAATGTAATAAATTTTAATAACAACTGGACACTATTAGAATTTCTAATTTCATTTGAAAATAATTTTCTAATAGTTTTTGGTTTGAATTCAAAAACCTCAAATTAATATTTAATTTATTTGCAACAAAATTTTAGTTTTTTGGTTTTTTTTTTTGTTTTTTTTTTTAGTTTTTTTTTTTTTTTTTTTTTATAGATTAGAAAAGTCTCCACAAATTTTACAGTATAAGTTTAAGATGAGTAAATAATGTTTTTTTTTTCAAAATAATGTAAAATAAATTTAACCCTTTGAAAAATACGATCGAGTAGTATCAAACTTTACTGTAATAATTGTTTGAGGTCATCAGAATATGATGTCTTTTTTAATATGCTATAATGAATCGAGAGTAAATTCTTTAGTTCCACGTTTTAACATTTTTTTTTTTGAGTTATATTTTTAGGTACTGAGTATTGGTCATTAAAGGGTTAAAAAAAGAAAGAAATTAAAATAATCACTGTATGACCACAAGAAAACATTGTAATAAAAGGGTTTTTCTAATTAGAAATATTGAAGGAGATTATAAAATTAAAAGAATTGGGAAAGGAAGAAGATGTAACTTCTTAAATATAATAAATTAGAAATTTTACTTTAAAACTAAACTGTTTTCTAAATTTAAGAAGCATTAGAATGAAGAAAATAAATTTAGTTTTATATTTTAGATTTTGTGATTTCGATAATAAATTTTATTTTTAAATTGTATGTAAATAATGTTTATAAACAATTCTTAAGTAAATATATATGTATATATGTAGATACAACCATAACTATACTATAATGTCATATGATTAATATTATGTTGGCGCCAAATAGAATGATATTAATAAGTTTTTTGAAAAGATTTAGACGGTTAAGGAGAAGTCTTCTTTAATTTTGTTCCTTTCTTTACAAAAAGTATAGGTAAGCAAAATTTAACTTCTAAATATGTATTCAAGTTAAAATAAGCATAAAGCTGTGTAATACAGGAATCTTTAGAAAAGTGTATTTGTAAATGTGTTTCAGCAGAAAACCTAAAAGAAGCATGCGTTATTGATCAAATAACGTCACGGACAACGGTTCTATTAGTATGCACACATATGAACTAAATCTCTATAATATATAAAAAGAATGTTTGTCTGTTTGTTTGTAGTTTATAGACTCCTAACCTTCTCAGTTGCCGATTATCATGAAAATTTGTGTACAAAGGTTTCTTTGTACGGGAAGTGTTTTTGGTCTAACCTCTAGTTTTTGCTCTAGCGAGGTGCCAAATTGGAGCTCGAAAATAAAAACGGTATGACTTCAAATTTTGTACACGTGTTTCTCTTTGACAGTGAATTTGACTCAATTAACAAACTTGGAATTCGCTAACCTATATTTTCAATTAAAAACAAATATGTTTTATTTATTGAGAAGGGCAGCAACGCTCACCGGGTATTACCTCATAATTTATAAAAACAGAATCTAAACAAACGTAATCTAAATATCATTTTTAATAAATCTGTTTTCTGCCAAGCTTATTTTAATTTATTTTTTAATGAACGGGCATTGTTTTAAACCGAAATTATCTATTGGAAATATTTTAAAATGCAGAAACAGATCGAAAGCTAAAAAAAAACTGAAAGTTTATTCAAATTGTTACCTAATTATATTAAGCATTTAGTTTAGGATTAATTTAATGCAAATGTAGAAACACCAAAAATATATGTAATAAGCATCGTCAAAGTCTTTCTTAACTCCAATTCAACTTCAATTTCTTCAATTATTTAATTTCATTTATCATTAATTACTCGACTGTATATCGCTAGATTGTATAAAATTTGTTCATATTTACTTTTCAATATTAAAATACAGATTAGAAGACTTGATTATAAAGGGGCTTATCATATTTAAATATTGTAGGGATTATTCCCATAAATTTTATTTAATTTGTTTTAAATATACATATACCTTTATTTACTTAAAAGAAAATTTAATTTTTGTCGTTGATACAAATCGATATATACATAATATTTTTTAATTTATCTCAAATTTATAAAATAATAAAAAACAATATAAAAAGTTATAATAAATTTATATTAATATAAAACATTTTTTTAAAAAATGAATTTGAATCTTATAAGTTTTACCCTTTTTTTTTTGAATAGTTTTATTCTAAACATTCTTTTTTTTTATCTCTTTTTAGTACATAAGTTTGTATTTTTACATATGTAATATAAGTTTTAGTCACCCAAGAAGAACAATAACATCATTGCCATCATCATTGTAATCATCATCTTTAATATATTAATGCAAAGTAAAAAAATAAATATAGGTGTACATTGTACAAGTGATCATACTTGACCACAAATATTATTAATTTAATTTTGTTTTTTTTTGTTTTTTGTAATGGTAGTTAAATCTTATCAGGACCAAAATTTGTTTCTCAAGTTCCCAAAAATTCACTCCATAAAACATTTTACTGGATAAAGGGTTTTCCAATTTGAGCGATATGATTTCTTTAAAAAAAAAAACACACTAATTGTTAAGGAAATTCAAATGTTTTTTATTTAATGTGAAGTACAATCGATACAATTAAGTTCTGAATCAAACGCATTCAAATGGCCTCCACGACTTCTTTTGCAGGACAGGAACGAATTCGATTAACCCAATTATCGAGCACTTTTTCCACTAAATCAAGTCGTATGTCATGAATAGCACGTTCAATATTGACTTCTAAAGCTTGAAGAGAGTCTGGTTTATTGCTAAAGACCAATGTCTTCAAATAACCTCACAAGAAATAGTCTAATGGTGTTAAATCACAACTTGTTGGAGGCCATTCAATGTCACAATTTCTTGAAATAATCGAATCTCCAAACTTTTCTTGCAATAATTCGGTTGTTGCACATGCTGTGTGGCACATAGCCCTGTCTTGTTGGAACCAGATGTTGTCAAGATCAACTTCTTCCAATTTCTGCCATAAAAATTTGGTTATCATATAGCTCTTCATTGACAGTAACGGTATTACCAGCTTCATTTCGAAAGAAGCACGGACCGATGATTCCACCAGACCAAAAACCATACCAAACTGTAAATTTAGGTGAATGTAATGGTTGTTCATGAATAATTTGTGGGTTTTCTTCGCACCAGAATCGACAGTTTTGTTTATTTAGCGCACCACTCAGATGAAAGTGAGCCTCATCGGAGAAGATGAAAAGTTGCAATTGGAAAACGATTATTTTGATAATAAAATTGAATAATTTATAAACGTTTTTCTTGCGTATATCTCTCCATGATGAAATTGTAAACATTACTGAATACAATGAAAAAAAAGACAGATCATAACATACTACAAATGACCGAAACGTCACTTAGAAATCATATCACTCAAATGGAAAACCCTATAGATAGTTTAAAACAAAAAAAAAAAAAAATTATAAAACAAAAAAAACAGGAAAATAAAAAATAACACACTTAAATCCTGGAACACAGAAAATAATTACATTATTGTTGCTACTGTTTTCATTCATATTATTACGACCATTAAATGTGACCATGAGAGAAAATATATTTACTATGTATCTCAAGATAATATCATTAAGGATGTGGATACTTTAAGATTAATTTGCTTAATGGTAAAAATGTTCCGATTTTTGGGTAATTTTTTTTTTTTAAACGATTTATCGGTTTTAATTCATTTGAATTAAAATTCTTTTGAAAAGTTATTTAGAATATGTAAAATTTTGTTTTTAAATAGGTATTAAAAATTTAAAACTTTAATCATAATGCCAAAATACATTACTTAAGATTAAGACAAAATTAAGATTATGTAAATGTAAAATGTTATGTAAATCAAGAAATCTAAAATACAGTGAACAACAACTTATTTTGATTTTTTTTTCCGTTTTTATACCCGTACGATAGGATCGGGTATAATAAAATTACTCCTCCGTTTGTAACACCTAGAAATAAGCGAGCTAGATATACCTTCAAAGGTATGGATCGGATCAGAAAAAAATTCTAAGACGTTTGAGCCATGTCCGTCCGTCCATCAGCACGCTAACTCAAAAACTAAGAAAGCTAGAATCTTGAAATTTACACAAAATATTCTGGGAGTAATTTGTAGGTTCCCTATTTTTTTTGGTTGAGTTTGGACCAAGCCTTAGGGTAGCTCTCGAACACCTAACTTTTAGATCCCCACATTTTTTTTGCAATAGAGCTATGAAATTTTAACTACTGATAGATCTCACAAAAATATTAATTTTATTTTTAATAACTTTTTTTTGTAGCCCCACCCGTTACGGAGCTACAGCTCCCCAAAGGTTCAAAAAAGCTCTATATTTAAATTGTTATAGCACAAGTTGTATAAGGTATATCTTCATTTTGAAAACGCCAAACGATTACTGCTTTTATTAGCTTTAAAAGTATATATACAATCATTATATATTTGTGGCATACGGTGTCTTAATTTACCGTTATGCGAAACTCAAATTTTGAAAAGTTCTTTAACCCTTCTATCTTCTAAACGGTTTAAGTTGGAAACTTGAAATTGACAGAAGAAAGATCTTTGAAAATAAGTATGAGTTTAGGAGCTGTAAGGGGTCAAAAACTGAAAATTTCCTATTTTTAAACATCTGTAACTTGAACATCTGTTAAAATTTTTTTGAAGTAATACACAAAAATTAAAGCTTCAACATTATGCTCTTATTTCTGTTAACAACTTTTTTTAATTAATAATATAGGGTTACTTTATAATTGACGAAAGTGTTACTTGATTTTTTCAAATTTTCTAACAAATTTCTTCAACAAATTTTTTGCATTTGTTTTACTCGATAATTTGAAATTGTTGAGGATATAATGCGTAGTACAAAAAAATGTAAATAAATAAACAACATAACGGTTGCTTGAAGAATTTTTATTTATATGATATTGATATATATACATACATCATGTTTATTTACATATCGTATATGTCACTAGTGAGTGAATGATAAGAGTATAGATGTATATTATATAGCGCCGTATTTACATATATATATGTATTTTATTGTACTTATAAGAAATTATTCTGTCAATGGAATATTTAAATATAATATAATATAATATTTAAAATTATATTTACTATTTTGTACTAAGTAAATTTAATATACATTTACCGCTTATTAAATGGTACTATAGAATATTTGAAAAAGTTTTGGGTTGATAATCGTTATGTGGAAGGTTAGAATCTGCTTTTGAAGAATGTACATATAAACATATAGTTTGAATATATGTACAACCCATAGTGCTAGAAATTATAAAATTCACCCAAATTATTTTAAAATACTAAAATATTAAAAAAATAATATTGTAAGCAGAGTGACAGGCTGTGAACATACTAACGGTTCGTACGGGTATCTAAGAGTTGACAAAGGCAACTGTATTCTTCCTCGTTTTTTATGCATTATAAGTCAGTTTAAACCCAAGTTTTTATTTAAACATTTAAACATTACAAATGTATCGATTCAAAAATTTAGAAGACGGCTAGAACAAATCTAGATTTTATAATAAAATTTCAAAAATTATTTATAACTTATTTTTTGATACAAATTAATAATTTAAAATTGTAAGAAAGCTTTTTTGAAGATGTTTTAAAATAAAATAGTTACAAACTTATCGCACTAGAACTTTCCACTACATTTAGAACCTGCATTTACCGAAAGTTATTGATTATTCCATTATTTCCTCACATATTTCGAACTTATCCGGATTTTTTTTATTTATGACAGTTAATCATTTTTTAGAAGTATAATCAATATTACCATATTGTAATTTTTTATAGAATTAGTATGTTAAATTTATTTTGATATCAGCAAAAAAGCATTTTATATCAGCTTTATTTAGCAATATTTATGATGATTACGACAATATTGCAAAAAGAGGTTTTTTGCATTTATGTCAATTATCATATGTCACTTTATGTTTATTTATACAATAATACAATTTAACAACAATACCGTATATTTACACTAGTCGCAATATGAAGTTGCAGCTTTTTTATTTTTCTTTCCCACTTCCTCGCTTTTCCCAAAAAAAAAAAATTACGAAAATGAGTAAATATCCGAAAACATTCGTTTATTCATTTTTGTTAACCAAAATTTCGCTGCTTTAGCTGTTGCAAGTCCAATACATGTCAAACTTATAGCTGTTTATATGTTTTAACCTTTTATCAAGTCAAAAAAATAAGTTATAATATTAACGCACACATATAAAGTTGCAACAACAACTTAATGTAAACGGGAGAGTTTTCAAGCACATTTAAATGCACATTTAAATGCAAGAATAAATACAACATTAAATACAGAAATATTAACAAGTCTAAACAGGGCCATACACAGATTTATATTTTAAAAATTTTTTATATAAGTATGTATGTATACCTTTAAAATCAATTCTTAAAAATAAATAAAAAATTAAATTTATCTGTTTTTTTAAATTATATTTGTACTTCATTTTAAATAATTATTACATAATTTTAGTGAGAAAAAACAATTTTTAAATTTTAGAAATAGGATGATTTACATACCTATCCAGCCAAAGCAAGAAAATCAGCATTTTTAGATCAACATCTGAGTCAAGTTTTTTCTGATTCGGCTTTTAACAGAATTTGATACCAAATTGTTATGCTTTTTGCATTTTATTTCACTGCCATTTAAGATATCGGTAATATCAGTGTTTATTATATTTCCTAAAAATATTATTTCTGAAATCTAAAATTTAATAATTGTTATAAATTTTATTTAATCCAAAATTACTTACAATTTTTATTAAAACCTTATCTTCTTAAGTTTCGGCTTTTATTTAAATAACTTTCCAGCTATAGGCACAGAATGCATTCAGAATACATTTTGCATAATGTTTTGAAGCATTTCATTAATTTGGTGTTACAAAGAGTTATCGATAACGATATCCTCGAAATATCATTTCCCCTTTTTTGTGTGTTAGTGTAATTAGTGAATATGGCGTCACGTTTCCCTTCCTTTTTCGTTTTTTTTTTCGAATCAATTTCTATTTTCATCTAATTTCTAATGTTAGAGAATTAAAATAATAGGTTTCTGTGTTTCTTCAATTACTGAAGGGTCTACTGTAAGTGACTTTTATGACTTATATGTATTCTAAGCTTTTTGTCAACTAAAAGAACAAATAAAAGTGAAAAAGCATATCTTATAGTTAGCCAGATTGAACATTTTTTTTTAATATTTAACACTTTTATTTATTATTTATTTTTTTTTAATTTTGTATTTAATATATTAAAATTATAAGTTATGATGTCGGTTGGTCTCTTTTTTGATCGTTCAATTAGGGTGATGATAATGCTGTTTTTTTTTTTTTTTTCTTTTTATCACATGTAAAGTACTACTCCCTTTTTTTTTTAAATCTTTTATAGTAGTATTTTTTTTTCTTTTTGTTTTCAAATATGGTGATTAGGCTAAATATCTTTGGACATCATTGAAAGTTAATATGTGTATAACATTAAAACCCAAAAGTAAAACGATTATCAACGCAATGACCGGTCATGAATGGCATATAATCATAATAGTAAAATAATATTGAATATAATTTTCAATGTATAGTGAATTTTTAAAATTAATTGCTGTCGTATGTAAAAAAAAAAAAAAAACAAAAAAAAAAAATGCGAAAAAATTAACTGTAAGACCTTTTTTTTTTATGTGATATGTAACAATAGTTTTTGGTTGAATCTTTTAGGAATTCGCAAAAGGGATGATGAAAAAAAAACAAAAAATTTAAGTGTGATGATTTTTGTTTTGTTTTATATGTTATATACGAGTATATACACACAGCTCAGCTACTTTAGTAAATCTTTACCACTTTTTGGACACTTTGCTTTAAGGCTTTTATTTCCTTTCTCATTTTTTGTTTTTTTTTTGATTTTTTTTGTATAAAAAAAATGATAAAGAGAAAATAATTCATCACATTTTTCAAATTTACATACTCTATGTATGTATATAAATATGTATAAATTTTAAAGTTTTTAAAAAATGGGATGTCCTGTAATAATAATTTCTCTTAAAAAATGAATGAATAAGATTTAAAGTTATTTAATGGTGGGCAATTAATTAATGACGGACAATAATTAGTATATACATATGTATCATACATTTAATTATTATAAAAAGTCAAAATTTATCTTAAAATTTTTAAAAAATAAATATATTTTATACTTTACTTTAATAATTCATTTATTATCTACAAAGCATATTAAATTTTAAGTTACATATGTATATAATATATAATGTATAGATTTGACAAATAGATTTTATTTCAAATGACATTTTTATAGTCTGTTTTGAGTGTTTGCTACTATTATACAATTTAATTCAAAGTGTAAGTTACCATCACTATATAGAAATTTTTTTTTTTAGCCACATTAAAATAGCATTAAACTACTATTAATATGTGATATGGAAAATATTTTAAGTTTTAATTTTAAAAGATAATTTTATTTATTTATTTTTATTAATATTACATACGTAAATGTAATCCAATATTATTGAACCATCGACTACTAAAGGCCATTATGGGTTTTTATACTATTATTAAATTATATACTAAAATTATTTATTTTGTTTATATTATATTTATACTATATATTTACATTATATTTGGTCGTAAGGGGGGTATGTAAAGATAATTTATATGTACTAAATTTTTTGATTCGGTTTTAAACAGAAATGCTTACAATGGATGTAAATAATATAATTAAACCAGAATTAATAAAAAAAATTATATTATTTGTTTTAAAATTTATAATGTCAAAACATATTTATCTAGAGCGGTAAATTACTGTGTAATGTGCTTTAAAAAGTATTTTTTTGGTTTTGGTTTACCCTTTAGTTTGGTTAATTAATTCGAAATTGTCTTTTGTTTCAAAACGTCAAACTTTCATATATTCGTTAAAGTTTCATATGTGTAGAAAACCAAGATGAAAAATAAAATGTCAAATCAAGGGCAAATAAAACGACCGAAAAACGCACAAAAGAAAAAAAAATTAAAAACGTTCTGATGTAATTTAATAAAATTTAACATACGTTTTTATATTAAAAACTTTACAACATATACCATTTATTTTTTTCCATAAGTTCCGTTTTTTTGACAAATGGAAATTGTTTACCTAACAAAATTTTCCCCAGTTTTTTACATGAGAGAGAATTATTAAGAATATGACTACATTAAATTATAATATTAAATTAAATTAAATTAACTTTAAAATTAATTAAAAATCAAAATAGTCTCACTTTTGGCTATTTTGAAAATTCTTATGCAGAACATTTAACTTCATGGCTCAATAAATTACAAATTAAAAACCCATGTTCATACACAATTTATCCAAGAATAAAATATAATATTATAAAATTCTTCCTCATATCACTTGTCTCTGAATATAAACATTGCAAAAAGTCAGTCAATCAGTTTTTTTGTTATTTTTTAAAGTTTTGATTACTTAAAACCTTCAACTGCTTAAGTTTTGTAAATCCATTTCTTTTAAATTAAATTTATAAAAACGTAAAAAAAATTCTTACTATTGAGGCGAAAAACGAAATTCTTCAATACCTTAAACAAAATAAAAAAGGCCTTTTGTTTTATTTCTTAATTTTAAGAATTGTAATTCCTTTATTTTCATCATTTTTTGTAATTTATAATTATTCAATTATTGTTTCCATTATAGTCTGATCTTAAAAAATTACTTATTACATTACTTATTACTTGTTAGATTAATGTTTAAGTCTTGATATAATGAAAATTTGTGGCGGTTTTCTCAACCAGATATTTTAAGTCATCTTCATAATGTACCTACAGTCCAAAAATATTAATTCTTTTTTTGTTGATCTGTCTGTTGACATGCCTTGTCGTCAATATTTTTGTGCAATAGGGAATATAAAATAATAAACTAACTGGTTTTTTGAATTTTTCCTTATACTTTGATATTCGATCTTTCATATTTTCGTTATCTTTATTGTTTATGTCCTTGCTATTATGAGGATTAGATATATATTTCTTTGCAGCAGCTCTGTTTATTTGATATCATGGAACTTGGTTTATTAAAAAAAAATTATTTCCTTTTTTTAAACTCCATATTAATTTTTATTTAATATTACACCTTAATTTATTAAAAATATTTCGGACTCTCGTGTCAAAACATATGTTATGATGATTCTCTAATAAAATTACAATACCATAATTGAATTATTGAAAAGGTTTCATTACTTAATCCCATAAGAAAATTAAATTCAAATTAACCTTATTCTGTCATATTAATTGGTATATCCTTTTATATTTTTTCTCCATCTGTTTTATAATAATATTTTTCACATCATTTCAATTCCATTTATTATTTTCTTTGACTTAAATTTAAAATTTATAATAATGACGAATATTAAAACAAACTTTTTTATTTGCTATATACGATTTCCAAAATAAAATTTTCAACTTGATTATTATATTTCCTGTTTATAATTTTCTTAAATTATAGGTCACATCAATGCATTCCTGTAAATTATTTACAGACTGCTTCCTATTTAAAAAAAAAAAAAAAAAAAAACAAAAAACGTAAATGTAAATGATGATAAAATTGAATTTTAAGGTTGCATTCAGATATGATGGTAATGATGACGCAATGTGATTTTCATATTATATAAGTCCAATTTGAAGGAGGAAAAAAAAAAACTCTAACTGAAATGAAATGAATTGAATTTAATCTTACGCTCCAAATTATCGTTTAGTTTTGTTTTTTGTTTATAATTTGATTTTGATGATATAAAAGAAAATTTAAAAGAAAGAGATAGAAATAAAAGAAAAAGGAGTTGATGAACGATAAAAAAAATTTTTTTTTTTTTTAAGAAGTTAAAAATAGCAACGCCTCGTTATTGGATTGCTATAAATTTTTTTAATTTTTTTTTTTTTTTATGGGTAGTAAGTAAGGAAATGAATTCAGATAAAGGATAATAGAAGTCATGAAGGTGTAAATTAATAATGAATTCAATAAATATTCTTTATCCTTCCGTTTTTTTTTTTTGATTTTATTATTAATTTTATATACAAAAGTATTTTATTTAAAAGCATTATTATAACGGTACAGATATTTTGTCTACTTGATGTTTTTGAAAATTTTGTGTCCTTGTTTTGAAGTAGATATAAAAATTTGTGCTGACAAAATGTTTATAAAACTGGACATTAAATTTAAAAGAAATTTTTAATAAAAGGATGCTCCAATTGTTTTTTTGTCGGCGTGTTACATATTGAATTGAAGCTATTTGATTTAATAGAAATTATTAGAAGTCTTTGCAAAAAAAAAACATGAAGAAAATATTATAATAAAAAGGAAATCAAATAACAGCATGTGGTCTGCATAATCTGATACATTTTTTAAATTATTATTTGATTGGAAATTTTTTTTTTCTTTTTTATTCTATTCTTGAAGTTTTTGTGTCCGGTTTTTCTAATAGTTGTGCAATATGATAATGTTTATATTGCAAAATTTAGGTTGCCAAGTTTTTTTGTTTTTTTTTTTTCTATTTTCAGAGAATTTTTATAGATAAGTTTGTAAAAAATGTAAAAGATTTCGAAGATAATAACTATAGTAAATTAAAATATAGAGTTGATTTTCAATTGGTTATTGAAATTTTTGATTATAAAAATGGTTAAAAATTGGCATGAACTCAACCTCTGATTATATATCGATAAAAAGAGATTTTATTATAAAGAAATAAACTAGCAAATCTTTTGGAAGTTTATTAAAGAAATATTTTCTAAAGAAATTGTAACACAAATAAATTGCCAATGAATAGGTGTTCAATCGTTATAAAACATTGTAATTCGAGGAAAAAATCTAACAAAGTTATTTGGTATTTTATTTGGTAAAAACCAAGACTTTTTAAATTTCATAATATTAATACCTATACTAATATTTTTCAATAAAATTAAAATGCATGCATGCATGAATCCAGCATCTTCGATTTATTATATTGTTATAGCCCTAACACAATGAATTAGTTCAGATTCTGTTTAACTATAGACGCAATAACACTTATTATAATAAAGTAGTTTTATAATAATATTATCTATAGCTCTAAATTCCGACATTAATATTGTAATTAAAAGTTTCGTCGTTATAATACTGATTCTATCCTATTAATCAAATATGCATAAGATCTTAAGGTTTTCTGAACATTTAAAGAATTTTTTTTATATTTTCTTCAAGTATGTGATAAAACTTTATTTTCAAAAGGAGAAACTTTTACATAATAAGGTCTATCTTTAATAATTAGTACATGTATTTAAATTTGGACGTAGATTATGGCAATGCTAAATAACTTAGAATCAATAAAACGAAAACATATTTAAGAATTGAGATCAAAGATAATGAAGTCTTATCAAAACATATAAGGGAAAAATTTTTTAAATATATAACTATATAATGTATATTAAAAAGGACGGCAATGTTTAATATTTCAGAATCATATCATTTTACATATTATTATAGGTAAATTTTTTTTACGGAGGTGAGAATTATCGGCGGTCCCCCTAAAAGAGAAGAAGTACCGCCACAATTTCTATATTAACATGTGAGATTTTAAACCAACTAATAGATTAGGAGACTTTGAGTATTATTGTATTGTGGGGCAAAGGAAGATTCTGTTTTGGAGTAAATATAAATGCGCAGTATAATTTCAATCCAAAAATGCGCAGTTAATTTCAATAAACCAAAAATTAAACGAAAAACTAGGCTCCTACCCCTACATACATGTACACTTAATATTTTCATTGGGTGGTATGTGTAGATACATCCTATTTCAAGTAATAATTTTAAGTTTAAATTTTTATAATAATCTATAAAACCATTGAGATCCCAAATTCTACTTGTATGTTTTTTACGAAGCAGGCAGTCATTGATGACTATAGAGTTAGGAATTAAATTTTTTTTTTCAAACCCCACTATAACAAAAAAAATATATCAATAAAATCTTTCCTTTTCACTAAAAATTATGAACGCTAATTACTTAAAGCATCAATGCATAATGTAAATATTCATCTCTCTATTTTAAATACTTATATAAATTTTTAAAAATATATTCTGTGAGTTAAAAAAAAATTAATACAAAAAAGATAATATAGAAAATACTATTAATAATTTTCACTGTTAATATTATTGTTATATTATTTTTTTTTTAGATTTTTCAGCATTTTTTTATTTTTTTTTATTTTATTCCCCTGCTATACATAAATGTAACAAGGAAATTACACAGCCTTTCTTTTTCAGGTGTGGCTGTAAATATAGTAAGGGGAAATTACTCTCACGACGTGTGTGGGATTAGAAATAACATTTCCTATAGCTTCTTATCCACTACTCTAGACCATCGAGACTCTTTCAACATTTTTATGAAATACTTTTCTTTTTCTATAATAATTGATTTTATAATTTTTTGACAATTTGTATAGTATAATAGTTAATTTTGTTAACTTCATTAACTACTATATTATTATTTTTTATTATAATTATATTAAAATCCATTCAATGTCATCGGACTTTCGCTAAACCTGCATATTTCAACTCATCATATGAATGATAAGAAATGAATTAAATTTTAATTTAGAAAATTCTGTTACTCCAGGACAAAGCGAGCTAACGGAAAGCTATAGATTTTTATATTATTCAAGACTGAAAACGAAATTTAATAGACGAACTGGTTGATAGGTACATCACACCTACTAATAAACCAAAAATTTCATTGATAAAAAATCAGAACAAATTATACAAAAGAGGAGGGGATTACTAATAGTAAATATCAGACAAAAGATAAAAATTAATATATAAATTTAACGCTAAAGAGATAAAAACTTTCAGAGTATAGATATACTTATACAAAATAAAATTTTTTTGGGAAAAAAAATTTTAAAATAAGGCTATTAAAACATGAAGCTTATAATAAATATCAAAATCATAATCTTTGGTTATTTTGTCCTACTTTACCTGTACAGTTTTGATTTATTTTACCTTTATAACTTCCTTTTTTAGTTGATTTATCATAACAAAAACCATTTGTTATAAATCATAATATCTAGTTTTAATTGATAAAATTTTTTTTTTTGTTTTTTTAATTTTTTCAAAACTTTTTGTCTATTTTTGAAGCGGAAGTAATCATTTTATTAAATATTTTAGTTTTTTTTTTTTTTAATCATTCAACTATAAATTCTTCATATTCAATTTATACTGTATGGGAATTCAATTTGTTTTTTTTTTATTCTAAAATATACTTACAGATTATATTAAATCTATTTCTCTTTCTTTTTTTGTACATGTTGAGAAACAAAAAAAAAAAAAATCATTTCAAATATATGAATAATTACAAAGTAATAAATAATTTAAATCGAAAGATTAAACAAAAAACATAAAAAAAAAAAAAACTTAAAACAAACAATTTTTTTTGTTTGTTTGAAATAATTTTTTTTTTTTTGTTATCATCGTCATAATCATCATTAAACTGATACTTTTCTGTGCATCTGCATATATATGTATGTACATACATAATATGTATGTATAATTTCACTAATTTATGTTGAATACAGAAGTTAAATCTATTTAAAAAAATCAGTAGCTAACAAATAATAAAAAAGAAACAGTAGCAAATAACAAACAAATAAAATATTTAAAAACTATAGATATATTTATAGATACTTTTTTTTTTTTGGGCTTTATAACTTTAAAAAGTTCGATGAGCTTCTTGTTGCGTTTTTTTTTTTTTTTTTTATAATGATTTGAACCATTAGTCTTTAAAATATATGTAATTTTTCGCAATTAAGATTTAATAATTAATATAATATAATCTTAAGAAAGACAGTAAGTTTTTTTTGTTTTATTTTTTTTTATTAATCGCTGTTTTTTTTTTTTTTTGTGAACAAAAAACAAAAAACTTCAAATCATTGTAAAAAAAACATTATATTCAACATATTTTTAAAAATAACTAATATTATTTAGTAGCTACCGTCTCAATTATTGTTAAAATACCAAAATGACAATTTATTTTTAAATTCTCATTCATAATTTTCTAGCCAGTAGCTTTTAAACAGCAAATAAACAAAAAAAAAAAAAAACGTTTAAGAAGGAGAACAACAATCATTTTGTTTTTTTTTTGTTTTTCTGACTGAACAAACATTATTCAAACAGTTTTTTTTATATAAAACAAAATCAATCATATACATTAACTTGGTTTTACATTATTCAACTTGGTTTCTTATTATTAACATAGCAAATTGTTAATGGACAAGTTCATAAAAAATGTTGGCTGATAAGATTTTGCTGCTTGAAAAATCATATCTTTTTAATTTATATGGACATGGTGTTGGTTGTTTGTCAAATATCGTAATATTTATTGTGAAGTTGAATAACAGAATTACATTTCAAACCAAATATACAGTTATAAAAACATAGTACACAATTAGAATATTTTTTTTTATTTTTAATGTGGAAAAAATTTTTCGAAACATTCAACATTAAAACATTTTAAATCCTCAAATTCTATTTGCTTGTTTTTTTTTTTTTTAATAACCGTATTTCCGATTTAAAAACATCAAACATTAAAGTAAACTATTTTATGATAAAAGGATTTTTAGTTTATTATAATGTATATAATAAATACAATAAGTAACAATGACCTCTTGATGCTTAGTGGAGATGGATAGGACACACACTCGCCTCCAGGTGTTATTAGGTCGCCCCAATAACACCTGGAGGCGAACGATATCAGAGGAACTGACCTTCATTAGAAAAATATGGGAGGAACAAAAATAACTGCTCCGAATAGAGTCAGATGAAGATGCCTAGTAGATATCCTATGCTCCCAAGAGGGGCTATAAGGAAAAGAAAAAAAAATGTATATAAGGATTATAAGGATTAAAGTTTTTCTGTCTATATTCTTAAAATTCTTTAAATCATCACAGTTGACTTTATTTTAAAAATTTTTTTATATTCTCCAAAAGTTTCTTATAATTAATATTTTTCGATCTCTCTCTTTAGTCTTTTTGGGTATGCATCACAACATTTTTCTGCTCCATAATATAATATTTAAAATACAAATTGCTTTACTTATAAAATTTTCAATTATTTGAAAGATCAAATTGAATAATGTAACACTAGCATTATATATATACAATCATATTAGTATAAATATTGTGTGCATTTTAAAAATAAAAACTAGTAAAATGTCATACAGTGAAAATCAATAATTAAAACCATTCATTATCTAAACTGATTGATCATAAATTTTTATAATTTCTTTTCATTTTTTTTTTTTTAATTTCATTCCATTATTGTATCTTGATTAGAATATCTGTATTTGTAGGTAAAATTTTTTTTTTTAAAAAGCATAAAGAATTAAAAAAAAAAAAATTAAAATTAAATGAAAACAACAATAATCATTCAGTTCAGAGTATGAAGATATTTA
This sequence comes from Poecilobothrus nobilitatus, assembly GCA_947095535.1. NCBI lineage: Eukaryota > Metazoa > Arthropoda > Insecta > Diptera > Dolichopodidae > Poecilobothrus > Poecilobothrus nobilitatus. The sequence goes on along the minus strand of OX352773.1, from coordinate 235,877,961 downwards.
ATGTTTGGCTCCATGGCTCCTTCTTTACAAACAAAAAAAAAAAATTATTATTATTATAATGATCATTTTTTTTTCTTCTTTCTTGCTCACAAAAACCATTTTTTTTTTTTCCTTCATTGTAGTTTTAGCCTTTGATTTTGATTATTTGGCATATACATATGTACAACATGATATTAACGGGGTGTGCTTAATCATGTGTTGCTACTAATGTAAACTTTTAAGCCTTATCATCATCATTAGTTTTTCTGCTACCACAGTACCTACTTCAACAATAAACTCTTCAACTAGATACAATCAATGAAGTTGATAGAGTATACAAAATAAAAAAAGTAGTTTTTTTTATAAATGTTGCTCTTTGTTTTTTTTTTACATATATACTGTCTATGACTATCTATAAAAGATTTAAAGGTATCACCAGAAAAAAAATTAAGCGAAAACAGAAGTTAGCTAATTCGTTTAAATGTTCAGTGAGCTAAAGTTGAAATAAATAAAAAACGATCATGTATAAATCAAAACTGAACTCAATCAATATTATATATTATAATCTCTTCATCATATTAAGTAAAATTATTGACAAAAAAAAATAAAAACTTCTCTCGCCAGGTAGCATTTGATGATTAGTGAATACCTGATGAAATAAAAGAAAAAAATTAAAAGAAAAATAATTTTCATAAGAATATAATGGAATGTCAATCGCGGAACCTTCTTAAATGGCTATTGTATTTCTAGTAAAATTTAAATATTCCTTTTTTTTTTTATTGAATTGATTGATACAAAGAGGTGAATTAAGTATAATTATATATAAAAACAGAGTGATCTACTTTAAAACTAAAAAGTTTTAATTTTTGGTTTTTGTTTTTTATCATTGTTATAAAAAATGTTCATATTCTTCTTGTTGCTCTTATAAGCACTTCAAATGATATGACCAAATTTAAGTTTTATTGATTTGCATTAAATTAAACAAAAGTTTTGTCTAACGAAAAGAGATCTTAGACCGATTTTTCATTTCGATTCATTTCCTTACTTGCTTTTTGAGTAATCTAAGCTTTATAAAAAATGTAATTTGATAATGTTGAAACTTCAGGTTTGTATACCTAAATTTTGTAGTTGGTTAAGGTATATGAACGTAATAACCAATAGAAAATTATTCCACACTTGTCTGTAAGTATTGTCCGTAGATTTCTAACAATAGAAGTGAACATGTTGAGCATTCCTTTCATTGAAAAAGTTTAAATAATTTCCAATGAAGTAACTTAAGTTATTATTAGGGTCCTATCAACCTGATCATAAATGACAAAGGATGAAACTCCAGTAATTTCTTTGAAAATTGTAGTAAGACACTCAAGTAAGAGGCTGTAACAATACCCATTAAATCATTTTACTATATTTGACTTATAAATACTCTTTTTAATTAACTTAATTAATAGCAACCAGCAACAGAAGTGAAAGGAGTCATACATAAAAATTCTCTACAGCCACGTAAAAGAGTAAAGTCAAAAACGTTGAGATAATAATGTAATTACAAAAAAAAAATTGAGCCTTGATTGAAAATCGACGGGGGAAATAACGCCTAGAGCAATAAAGCCTAAAAGCGTATTAGGCTTTATTTCTTATTCCAAAGTGAAATAAAGCCGAATTATTTTTTCAAAATAATGGAATTAAAGCCTAATTGTAATTTATTATTATTAGAGTTGGTTAAAAAATATGGATTGCTTCTTTTTCCGAAATATGAATATACGTAAGTAAGCAGGACTCTAAAACAGAAGGGATTTTATAGTTGATTACAAAATCAGGATTACAGCTTTTTCTAGAATATTTATAAATATTCGCGCAAAGGTCACAGGGCTGACCAGAATGTAGAAAATTGTTTGAAACTTGTTAAAAATATTCGGATTTTACAGTCGGCTAGAAATTTGTAATTAGAATAATATAATAATAATATAATATTTCTAAAGTGAAATTAGGCCTATAGACTTTAATTCTCTTTGAAATGAGAAATAAGACCTATCGCGAAATTTTACGAATTAGGCCTTACTTCTCAACTCATATGTGAAATAAGGCCTATTAGATCTTATTGCTCTAGGCTTTATTTCCCCCTGCCAGAAAATCTCGACATTTCAAATATCGATTTTTACAGTTGAAAAATCTCAAAAAATATTTTTTAATTTAAACCTATTAATTATACATATACATATATATATTTAACCTAAAATTAAACACTTTGTTCAGTTTTTATTTGATTCTTAAATTTATTGAAAATCATTAGAAATATGCCCCCCTAAAGTTGTTTCATTAAAAGGGACCCTCTGGGTCAATAACTACAAAAACTACAAAAAAAACTAAAAAAAAAGGTATGCCATGTAAAAAAATAAAATAAACGTTGGAAGTATTTATTAAGAATTTAAAAAGAAAAAACCGTTATTAGTTAGCTACTGGAATTCAAAAGTTAAAAATATTTACTTATGGCATAGACAGTTTCTTTTTTTTTTTGTTTTTGTTGCGTTATTGTTTAGAAATCCTTAGAGAACAAAAAAATTTTCAAAAGAGAAAAAACAAATCTATTTAAAATTTAAACATTTGCAATCTTACTGTGAATTACTTTAGATCAGAAATTAAACTACAAAGATATAATAATTGGTCTTTTAGATATTATTAATTTATAACTTTTATTTGTAAAATTTTTTATTTTTAAAATAATTCTGCTGTTGGTAATTTCTTTGATTTGAATTTTAAATAAATTTTTGTCTCGTTTTAACTTTTAATCTATTTGTCATTCAAAATTGATAAAAAAAAAATTGAATCCTTAACGTAATTTGTATTTTTATTAAACAGGAGTTTTTATTATTGCAGGATAAAATTAAAAAAAAAAACATTTAAAAAAATGTTCAAAATAAGAGACTGGAAGCTAAAATATATTAAACAAATATTTATTTTTGTTTCGTTAGGCAGTCTACTAATTTTTGCACAATCCATAAGTTTGAAATTAAAAAAAAAAATATGTATAAATGCTTATTAATATATTGATCTAAGTACAGTGACTGTCATTAAGAAAAAAACTTATATACATATACTCATCGAATATTAACTTCGAAAAGTATAGCCAATAAAAAGTTTAAAAGAAAATAAGTTTTTGGGCTAAGGCTAAACATGCTAAGATTTTGAATAGTCAACGGTTTCAGATAATTTACGTTTATATCATCGGTTAATCGTATATTGGACTTCTCAATAATAAACAGTTGTGGGGCCGCGGTGGCCTAGTGGGTAAGAGCGTATAAAATACGCTGTAAATACCGAGGGAGTGTGGGTTCGAATCCCACACACGTCGTAAGAGTTATTCCCCCTTACAACATTTATAGTCACGCCTGAACAGAAAAGACTGTGTAATTTCCTGTCCACATTTATGTGGTAGAGAAATGCATTAAAAAAAAAAAAAAATAAACACTTATGCATTTCTTAGAATTTGCATGGTTATTCAATTTATTTGAATATTACAGGATATAGCAATTCTTCATCATATTTCATTAGTCCGGTAAAGTTTCAGGCTTTTTATTTGTTCTCACACAATCTATTATTTATTCATCCAAAGGTTGGAAAAGATTTATAAATTGTTTATGTTATCTTGAACGAATCTCTATATCGAGCTATTTTGCCAATTAGTTATTCGAAATAAACTGAAGATGTTTAAACTAAACAAAAGCCTTCTGATAATTTAAATATGTGTTACAGAAAACTTATAATCTTCAATTCTAAAATAATGGTCTTCCAATCTTAATCCATTTTTTATTTACTCTAAAAGTTGTTATTCGTTTATTGTTTTTTTATATCCTGCTTATACATGATCACCATTTCTACCTACTGAGTATATGTTATACTATTTTTTTATTATTAAGGCATTATTATTTACTTTTGTGAGTTACTGTATTTTGTAAAGGGTTTTTGGATAAACCTTTTGTACAATTTTTTAAAATATGCCATTAAAATAAACGATTATTTGTTTGATAGTTTTTCATAAAGTCGGCATCATTGTTGTGAATGTCTGATTAATGTCTTAAGAAGAATTATGTTTTTTTGTTTTTGCGCAATATTTGCAAAAATAAAAATAAAAAAAAAAAAAAAAACAATCATTTTTAACGATTTAAGTTGTAACTTTATAAGTAATTAACTAATAATATGTATTATAAAGAAAATATTTATGTATAAATATATATAAAAATCCTTTTAAAAAGGATTTATGCATGTACATATATTAAATAAAAGTGAATACTATCTATATATATATATATGAAGAATAATGATTGTCTTAAAATAAATATTAATTTATATATACATATGTATATATTCAAGAAGTAAAATGATGATTAAAATGTCATTAGAGAAAATTAAGATTTTATACAAGTAAAAGTCTTAATTAGAGAAAAAGTGAATTATTATAAGCATCATTAAATTATGCATTTTTCATAATGTCGGTTTCTTTAAAATATGAACAGAAAAATAAAAAAAATAAAAAAACTTAAAAATGAATGAAAGTTAAAAATTATGATTAAAATTATCATCTATTTAAATATTTAAATTTATAATTTACAGAATGCAGAAAAAACAAGAACTTATTAACCTGCAGGAAATTATTATTAACCTGTTATGGAAATTTAAAAGCGAATCTTTAACTTCAGTTTTTATTCTAAAAAGAAAATTAAAATGTATTTAGGATTTTATTTTGTTTCAACTTAAATTTTTTTTTTTTTTAAATATATCTTGTAGTATTTTCCTTAGTTATTTTCCTCTTAATATTGACTACTAAAATTCTTAGAATTATTACATAGATATAACTATTAGATAACATTTTAAAATTTTCGAATTATAAGCAGCCTTTAGGGAAACTTAAAATTGCATTTTGCAATTTAAAATAATTTCTTAAAATTGAAAGAAATTATATATTTGCGTGGAAAATATATTTTAAAGGATTTGTCGCCAAAAAAATGTTTCTGTAAGTGTATATTAAAATGAAAAACAAACAAATTGCTATTAATACTTATAAATATGCCATGCCATAAACTCATAAAACAAAAATATATAATAACTAATACGTCACTTTTGTATAATATATTAATTAAAAATTCCAAAAATAATTTAAGTATAAAAGAAAAATTTGCCTATGTTTGATTCTAATTACTAAAAAAGACTCTTATATAACTACATTCTATTGGATTGAGTATTAAAACGACTTCCTGGAACAGGATAAGACAATTTTGTTTTATAAATCTTTTGTATTAAACAAAAGTCAAATAGTAAAGAAATAAAATATTGCCTAATACATGTATACAAAAACATTTGCATTTGGAAAGTTTTAATTCAAATGCATCAAAATTTAGATGCATCATATTATAATTTTTGCCTTTGGTTTTACAATCGTAAACATTTTTTTTCACCTATACCTTTTTGTTCCAACTTTCTTTAAACTTAGAAATTTGACTATGTTCACTCTACGACATCCCCACGAACATAATATATGTTGTTTCTATAGCCAACACAATTTTCAGAATTTGGTGTCATAAAATTTGATTATTTAGATAATTTCAGATGTCTAAGTTTTTTAAGTAACAAAATATGAGTATATAAAATGTCTCTTTCGTTTTATAATCTATTTCATTATACAGAAGTCGTTTGCATAACATTTAACTTCTTTTGACAAAATTTAAAATTTCTACCTTAATTGGACACTAAATTATGCTCATATATAAAACAAAAATTGTATTTCAGCTACTCGAACTTGTCAATGAAATTTTTTAATAAAATGGTAAATATTTCAGAATCATCCTATAGTTCTTTTATTTTTTAGATATTTGCGGATAGGTCCTGATTAAGAATAAACATTGTAGTTTTTTATTTATTTTTAGAGGGATCTCTCGTCTCATTTAAGGTGTCCTATCATATGTTTATACGTTATTATGTAAATTACGTTACTGTACGTTTGCATGTTTGTACGTGTATAATTATTTCAAACATAAAATTTTTGACAGATTTTTATAGTTACAAAATAATGTAGTTGCTGTTTACTCAAACCTTTTATAGAACGCATCTCGGTCTAAAATTGGTAGGTGTATCTATTTAAATCTATTTTGACTAAAATAATCAAGTAATAAAAAATTAAAAGTACTTACTTAAAGACATTTATTTTATTTTGCTAATTATTCAGTTAAATGCTAGTCAAATTAAAATTGTCTATTAACACCTACAATTTTATTTTTATTATAATATTATATATTAAAGATTTTTTTCATATATACAAATATATTTGGTACGTTCACATTTCATACACATATTTTTATTTTATTACAAATATTTGCATCTACAATAAAATTGGAGAAAAACGAAGTAAGGGTACAATAAAATTCTATAATTTTAAGACTTTTCTAAATTTGGTCACGTGACTTAAGCCCATTCGATCTAAGGCCATAATGGCTTTATGTCTTATTCCAATGAGACATAAAACCATACAATTTTATTTTATTTTAATTTTATGTTCTTCATTAATTTAAAATAATCAAATAGCAATTCAATAATTTAAAAATAGCAATTCAATGTTGTCTCTGACAAATTTACAATTCAATAAATTAAATACCAAATGATCAACCAAGAAAATATTTGATTAACGGTACTTTTTCAATTGCACCTTATGGTGATATATTTAAGCAAATTTTTACAGTACACATTTATCATGCAGAATTTTATGTAAGTATATAAATCTTTAAAAACTTAATAAAATTTATATAGATACACAGAGCCAGACAATATAATATATAAAATTTAAAAAGCCGCGCGCCACCCTAATCGTACGTGCGACGATGTACGCGCGCGTCCCTCCATTCCCCTCCGCATTTCATTTAATTGCTCACAATAGGCATAATAAATTTCAAACTCTATTTGAAATATTTAAATTTTATAATTTAAAATTGTGTTTTGAAAAATATATTTTATATGTGACAATGACAATTTTATGGTAATGACAACTCTGAAATTGAACCTACTAACGATAGTGAAAATAATTCTTAAAATTCTGCATCAATTAGAAATACAAATAATATGATGTTGTGTCAAAGATGTGGTCAGCATGCGAGAGAACCAGTATTATTAATGCCATATGTTTAAGCATTATAAATTATGTACTGCATATGTTTCACTAAAATAAAAGAAAACTATGAAAAAGGAAAATAAAATGCCTCTTCTGTGTCCAACTTTTAGATAAATTGTAGAGAATTCTACAACAACATATAATAAATATGTAAAAAACTAATATATATTTAAAAAAAAAGTTTAATATTTATATTTATATATGTATACATATTATTATTATTATTATTTATTTTCGCATCTCATGAATGATATACAAAAATTTTGAACCTGTCCCTGCGCGTGTGGTTCTTATTGTATACATATATACTCGTAAATTCTTTGATTGTTGAAAATTTATTAATTTTCTAAATTGCATTTTTTTTAAGTTTTTGAATAAATTTTTGTGTTGTTTTTCAAATAAATTTTTTATTTTAATAAATGAGGTGAGACATAAAGCCATACGCGAAAAAATCAGTGTTATGGTTTTATGTCTCATTAGAGTGAGACATAAAGTCATTATGGCCTTAAGTCGAAAAGTCTTAAGTCATGTCACCTCTAAATTTTTGTAAAATTTTGATTATAAACTTTTCATAAAAGTTTAAATGCATTGTGAACAAAAATAATTGTTTTGCTCCAAAATTTATTAAGTACAACATAAAAAAAACGTTTGAAGCGCTACAGTTATTTTGTAATGCTTGATTCAATTAAATCCACTCATTTTTTGACATTAATTTGAATGCAACGAAGAATATTATCTGAATCAGATTAAAAGTAGATAAAAAAAAAATTATCAACTTCAATGGGGATTCGAACTTGATTCTCCCAAATAACACAGTTCAGCACTCTAATCCCTATTCCATCCAACTATATCAACGTTGTTAATTAATTTTCATTCATAAAGTTATAAATAATTTTCAAATATTATGTCATCAAATAAATTATTCTAAAGTTTCACACAAATTTAAAAAAAATCAAAAAAAAACAAATTTCTAAATCATTATTAAATTAAAATCGATTTGCATGAAGTGACTTCAATTATTAATTATAAAAATATACTATTATTTTTATAAAGTTAAATTGACCGCCACAAGTTATATGTTGTGAAAATTAGATCAACGCCTTTTGTTGATCAATATTGTTTTTTATGCAGTCATTCAACTTTTCAATGTAATGTTCCTTTATAATTAATCATTATTATTTTAAATTTTTTTTTTTATCTAAGTTTAGTTTTTAAAATATGAATTGTTTGTCATATTGCTCTTGATTTTTTTTTTTGTTTTTTTTGTTCTTGTCACAAAACAATATGTCAAATGTTTATTTCGATATTGATAGAAATAATGTGACGCATTATTGTCTGGTGTTATCTACATTCTGTCTGGTCTATATTACTTAGAAATATACAAATTTTTTGCTTTGTTTTTGTTTTTTTTTTTTACTTAAATGCATATAACTTGAAATTAAAAATAAAATTTTCAATTAGAATTTATAGAAGAGATTAAAATTAAATTTAGAATCATTTTCTTTTTACAGAAATATCACTACACTACAGAAATACCATCAGGTGAATTCGATTACATGTTGGACAGTTTAATTTAGATCAAAACCATTTTTCATAATGAAACAAATAGTGAAATATTAGATTGCTCATAATTTTGTTATTTGTTTTATTTTTTTTTTTTTTAATTAAGAAACATTAAAATTGAAAATTTGTATGTTTTTGTAACGCATCGGTGAAATCCGACAGTTAATTTGAAATTCACTAATAATTATCAATGTTCGATTAAAGTTGATAAAATGCGGTTTAATTAAGACTATAGAAAACTTTTAAGTGAACTCTCATAGAACTCTCATAGAGAACATAGAACTCTCAGTGAACTCCCATAGAAGTTTCCATAAAGTTTCAATGGCGAAGGTACAAATTGTATAAGAGCGGATTTATATGAGGTAATAAAATGCTTTGTAAAATGTTAAGACAATTTTTGTTTTTTATTTGGCAGTTTGGAATATATTTGAAAAAGTGACGAAATTATATTGGGGCTCTATTGGGGTCCCTCATAAAAATTAAAAAACTGTATAATTGTCGCAGAAATTAAAAGTTAGTATAAATGTTGACAAGAATTTTTTTTAACAATGAACTTGACGAAATAAGATAAACTAAGAAGTAGAAGCTTTTCTATGTTGAGTTATCGGTAATAATCCTAAAATTCTAATATAAAAAATAAAATTTGAGATCTATAGACCTATTATAGTAAACCAGTTTTCCTATTTATTGTCTTATCCAATTAAATCACAATGATTTTTACAAATAAAATGTTAAAATTTTTTGAAAACTAAAAGCTTAAATTAATTTTTCAGTTTTCCAACAATTTAAGGACATCCTCCTGTAGTTACTTTAAAATAACCATCAAATGAAAACTAAAATTATTATTTATATAATTTTATATTTATTTTAGTTATTTAAAAAAGAAATATTTTGATCGAATAAAACTGGAAATGAATATTACAAAAACAAAACTATTAAAATGTAAGTAAATTACTGGGACAACATAACAGTGTTTTTAATCATTTTTATATAGAAACGTTTTTTAATTTGTTTTTTTCTTTTTTTAATTTTTCCTTTTTTTTTTATTTTTTTTTTAGTTTCGAACGGATGTGAAATTACAATCAATTACAAAGTTGAATGCTATAAATATTTTCTATTAAAGTTGGACTCTATTTTGTTAATATGTGAACTCGCTTATCATTTCAAAATTCATAAGTGGTAATATGAGTAAATTTTTTAAGTATTTTTAGTATGAAATCTACGGATGGAACGTAATTAAATCGCGTAACTGGCCATGAAGGAAGTGATGTAATTTATAAAAAAAAAAAAAAATAAAAAGAATAAAATTAAAAAAAAAAAGAAAAAAAAAAAAACAAGTAAAAAAATGTTGCACACGCATTGCCATTTACAATATTTGTATTTTTATTTTTTTACAACAATTATTAAAATTTTTTATTTGTGTTGTTATTTTCACAGATCATAGACACAAAATTTTCTATACATATATGTAGTTGGTTGAAGTGTTAAAACGCTGACCACCACCAATTAACTAAATTAAAGTGTTCAACAAATTTTCATTTTGATATGATGAATACTCGTATATGCTTGAACAGATTGTACCTAAGTATATGAGGCATTTTAATACAAGATAAAATTAAAAAAAATTATTTTATTTTGGGTTTGGATTGGGTTAAGAACGCCTTACACTAGGATGTTTCACATGCGCTAAATTTTCAATTGTTGTTTTTAGGCTTTCTAAACCAAATGGAAAATTATATATAGTTTATGGTTTTGGTTCAATTATCGAAAAAGAAAAAAAATACCGAAACTCTTGTAAGAACTAATATAGGCAAGTCCGAGAATATTAGTATTTATTCAAAATTAATAAAAGCCGGAATAAAATAAGTTAAATTTATTTCAGTTCAGCCTAATTTTCGAAAGAAAGCAGCTATTCATAATTACTAATGTTGTCATTAGATTTAAGTTGACTCAATTTCAAAAGAACTCAATTTAATTAAAAGGTGCAATTTCATTATTTACACCCACATTAAAAAAAAAGAATCACAAAATAATTAACCACCTAACCATCATTTTCTTTTCAAAAAATTATAATTCTATAATTTTAACCCTTTGACAGGATTATTTTTAATCATATCATTAGTATTTTAATAATTTAAAATCACTCAAATTTTGAATAACTCATCAGTGTCATCTTTCTTTCATCATTTTGTAATTTTATTAATAATTATCTTAAAATTTTATAAGTGTAATTTAAAAACAGTTTACTATCAAAGTCTAATCTAATTAAAATGAAATTTTTTCTTCATTACCATTAATAAAGGGGAAACAACAACAAAAAATATTAATATGAAAATTGAGAAGTATATGCATAAGTATATAGCAACTGACTGATATGCTGAATCCTGATGACATTTTAATTGATCTCTCAGTCTCAAATTCTTTTTTAAAACTGAGGTTCACAAAAATACACCGTATAGCTTTTTATCAGTCAGTTCAGAATGTATAATGCAAAAAAATTCAATTCTTAAAAAAAAAATAAAAAAAAAAAAGTTCTGAAATTTAAAAAAATAAAAAAAAATAAAATATTATTAGAAAAGATGATAAAATATAAAAAAAAAAATAAATATTAAATAATGACGTGAGGGCATATCAGCACATTGTGTGATAATGACACTGTATATTACTTTGGTTAGTTAAATGTTAAATTAATTGTCAAATTATCAGTAGAAATCTGGCAGTTTAAATTTGGAAGAGTATCAGGAAAAAGAAAAACAAAACAAAAAAAATATGAGCAGGGGATTTTTAAAAATTTTATAATTTCAGTTAAAATAAATTTAATTGCCTTCTGTATTGTAAAAAAAATTTTGTGGTTATTTAAATTTTATTGAGGTCCAGGTGCTAATTTTCAATTATAATACTTATTACTTACATTTTAAAACTTTAAATTAATAATGGAAAATATAAGCAAATTTTGAAGGTTTAGTACGTATTGTATTTTTAGAACCTCTATATTAGAGCTGCCCTAAATATGGTTTATAAAATTATGGAATATATTATATGTAATAATATTAATTGTTAATTCTTAATGATGAAAGTTTAAAAAATCAATTCATCTACAGCAAAATTGATTTTCTAAACTTTTGACACACATAAAACTTTCAACAAAAAAGTATAAGATGATTTCAATAGGTAAATCTATTATAGCTTATAACTTATATACATAAGTGCGTACATATATTAATACATTATTTTATAATATTAATTTAAATATTAAGTGATGATGGAATATATTCTATATTAATTTTTTTTAATTCTATAATTTTATTTAAATATGCTTTTATTCAGCAGGAGAATCTGTCAAATCGACGAGTCGGATTGGATTCGTGATTAGTTATTATACGATTAATAAATTAAATTTTATTGAACTTTAGAAAAAAGCAACACTTTGGTAAAATTTGAATTCAACAAGTCAAATTATGTGAATAGCAGAAAGAAAGAGGAGATTTTCAATAGGATCTCGAGTCTCGTACCCAGCGTTCTCACTCTGACACATTTGTATCAAATGTGATACATTTTACTTTAAAATATGAGGGATACAAAAATTTCTTAATATGACCCATTTTGATACATTTCCCTATTCCTTTGTAAAAGTAATAGGGTGAAAAATGGTAATAGGTGCAAAAATGTTGAAAAATTTATCTGATTTTTGCATTAATTTAATGGCTATCCCTCATAGTTCTGCAGCTGCCGAGCATATATTTTCGGATCTTAATTTAATTAAATCTACAACTAGAATAATAAACTTTATCTTGAAACTGTTAATTCTCTAATCAGTGGAAAAGAGTTATTGACAAATAACGAAAAAATGGAACTAAGAAATAAAACAAATCTGAAGGTTGGTATCCAAACGCAATGTTCTAAATTTCCAAATTATTTAAAAACAAAACTTTTAAATACCACAAGTTACATTTTATAAAATATTTTATTTTTTGTTTTAACTTTTGTGAACTTATGTTATTTCATATTGAAATTTTTATTGATTTAATTTATGTTATTTGACCAAATGAAATGTGACTTTATTTATATTTTATAATAAAATATTTTGTGATACACAAATTAATGTTTAATATATCTCATTTATTTCTACTCATTTCATATTTACTATGAATAAAAAATTTGAATGAATAATGAAGTTTAAATTTTTAACCATTTTTTAGCACATATCCAAAAAATGCATATATCTTATGTTCTACTTAAGATTTTTTTACTATGAAAACGTCGTTCGACAGGTATTTTTTTTAACTTTGTAAATTAATATAATTATACAATTTTTTTAAATTTAGTATTTAAATTTACGGTTGTGTGAAAACCAAATTTTGCATGATTTTTCTACTTTCATGCGGAACGCTTTTAAATAGGCACTTGAAATTTTGAGGCAAGAAAAAACTTTTAGAATTAGTATAAGTTTGCTCAGAAAATTTTTTTGGATCACCCCCTATTTATGAGCTATTAGGGTTTAAAAATTGAAAATTTGTTATTTTTAAACACCTGTAATTTAGGAACCTGTACACATTTTACTTCGGCAAGATATAAAAATCAAAGCTACAGTAATATATTTTAACGTATGTTAAAGGTTTATTTTAGTTATATAGGGTTCCGGACTTACAGCCCCTCAAAATTCCAGAAAAGTCCTATTTTCACATATTTTCTTATTACAAAAAATTTCTTAAATTTTATTTTTTAAATTTTCAAATTTTTGTGCAAGTCACAATTTTAAACAGTTTGTATTGTGTTTTGGAAATGTGCGCTTTTAAAAACCGTTGGTTTAGATTTTACCTTGTTTCTATACCTAATTAGGTATTAGGAGTGAGGTTAAACTAACTTTTGTTAAGGGATACATTTGTGATGCATTTTGTATTAACAATTTGATACATCACTTTTTCAGCGAGTGGGATGGGAACACTGCTCGTACCGTTTACGCAACTTTTAAAGATTTAGAAACTTTTTACAAATGACGGCAGAGGTCTCTTAGTATTAAACGAAATCAATCGCTCAAATTATTTATATAGACAAGAATTTATATATTATGTATTTTAAAAAAACATTTTTTTTTTTGCCATCACAAAAATTCATGAAACTATTTTTTGTCTTTACAATTACAAAATAATATTCAATTTCTCTTTCAAAAGTGTTCTTATATGTACGAAGGAGATAACAACGTACACGTCTTGATCTTACTAGCCAGGGCTGTCACTTTACAACAAATGTAGCAGATCTACTACTTTTTATTCATTTTAAACAATTACTACGTAGTAACAAATATCTACTACTATTTACAAAAAATTGAAAAATCCTACTCCATTTGTTCAAAAAATTTTTTTTTCATTTCTTTGTTAATCTCTGATAATAAAAAAAAAAATTTAGGTGAAATTAAAAAAACGCACCATAATTATTTTATTTAAACGCTACCTTCCATATTATAATAATAAACGCAATCTTGAAAAACTTTGATAGTCGACACTTGACAGTGACATTGTTTGATGTTATAATAATCAAAATAATATATAGTTTTACTTTTGATTTAATATTTTTATTTATTTTTGTGTTATTGTTAATTAATAATTAAATTGTTGAAATTTTGTTAAGTTTTTATTAATTTATGTTTTTGTGAATTCAAATTCTTATTTTCATTTATGTTATTTTTGGTTGTTTTTTAAATTTTAAATCCTTGTAAGAAAGGAAAAATAATATAAAAGTTCAAAAATTTGTAATTTCGTCTAAGTTTTTCTTTATAATCTCTAAAATTTGTTCACTAATTCATGAAAAAGAAATCTACTACATTTGCACCTAATATACTACATTTTATCTTAAATTTTACTACTCTCTCTCAACAACGAAGTGACAGCACTGCTTACTACTACTTTATATCCAGATCAATTATGTCATATACTCATATGTGGGTTATAAATAATTATATTAAATATCATATTCTTTATAAGATATATGAAATGAATCATAATTTTTAAAATAAATATAAAATATAATTTGTTTTTACAACAATATTATTTTAAAATAATAATAACCCAACATTTCTGTCGGGTTTGCCAAAAATTCATTTTAGACTCATTTAAATTGCTCCTCTCCACGGAAATCTTTAGTAAAAGGCGAAAGATTTATTCGACAATTGAAGAGAAGCCAGAGTTAAATTTTTTTCAAGCTTTACATTTTATTTATATAAAAATTTAAGAACTTCGTCTGTGAGTTTTATTTTTTCAAGTAAAAATTTCAAAGATTATTTTAAATTTTTTTATAATTTTTTTTTATTTTTATTTTGGGAAACATATCTTTGTTTACATTAAAAAAAACAAAAATAGCTATAAATAACATAAAAAAAAAAATTTTTTCACTGCCAAGTGCCAGTGAGCAATAAAAAAATTGATAAGCAAAAAAAAATTTAAAGATAGACAATATGAATGTACACATATGTTTGTACACATATGCATCACATAAATAATACCGTACTGCGTACATAACCTTTATAGAAAATAATAAATATAATTTTTGTATGTAATGTAAGTATTATTGTAGGGAAAGATGATTGGATATGAAGAAAGAATGTAATAAACAATTCAGGTAAAAAACATTCTGTTAGTAAAGTTGTAAATAAATTTTATTTTATAATTAGTATAAAATTATTAGTAAAAAGTAAAAAGAATTGAGAATTAAAAATTTGCTTTTAAATTATTTGGTTAAAATTGATTAGAAATGCTTATTATTTATTTTAATGAACATTGGTTTTTTTTTTGTTACCATTATAAAATAATAACACAAAAATATATTTTAATTAAATTTTTAAATTAAGTTGCAGTACATCAATAAAATTTTAGTCTAAGGAAGAGCTGATGAAAATATATTATAATATTTGGGTTAGCTATAGCCGTTATTAGGTGTACTTTGGTATTATTAGACCAGAGTATTATTAGATTTTTTATTAACGTAGAGTTAAATGGTATGTATATGAACAGAACAGGTAACCTTAGAGTATGGTAATGACATAGAAAATATGTATGAGAATATTTTATGTACGTTTCTCACGGTTTGTTCTTTTTTGTTATACTCAAACGAAAAAAAAAGTCAACTAATTGTAGATAATTTTTAACATACCTTACGTACATATATTCTTTCGCAATAAAAATTTATTTATTATGTTTTAGTTTTTAAGGTGGTTTTCTCTATTCTTCAGGAAATTTAAAAGTTTTCATTTCATTATCACGGTACTACTTGAAAAAAAATTTTACCTATATTAAATATCATAATAAGGAAAATATATAACAAGGTAGAATGTAAACCAACGGTTTGTAAAAGCGCACATTTCCAAAACACAATAGAAACTGTTTAGAATTGTGACTTGCACAAAAATTTGAAAATTTAAGAAATTTTTTGTAATAAAAAAATATGTGAAAATAGGACTTTTCTGGAATTTTGAAGGGCTGTAAGTTCGGCACCCTATATAATTAAGAAAACCCGTTAACACAAAGTATAAATTAGTTAGTAAAAATATATTAGGGGAGCTTTAATTTTTATGTCTTGTCGAAGAAAAATTTGTACAGATGCTTAAGTTACAGGTGCCAAAAAATAGAAAATTTTCAATTTTTTAACCCTAATAGCTGTTAAACAGGAAGTGGTGCAAAAAATTTTTTTGAGCAAACTTATACTAATTCAAGTTCAAAGTTCCTTCTTGTCTCAAAATTTCAGATTCCTATCTAAAGGCGTGCCGGAGTTATGAAAAAAAAAAATTTCATGCAAAATGTGGTTTTCGCATAACGGTAAATTTAAATAGTAAATTACAAAATATTGCATAATTTTGATATTTCTTTATGTAGATAATAAAATGTTCAGTCTTCTGGCGGTTTTAGCTTGCAAAACTATTACGTAGAGCCTCAGATATAAACATCTGAAAAGCAGGTTTTTTTTTGCATTTTTGAGGCTGTAACTCTGGAACCCTATACAACTAAAAGAAACCTTTAACCATGTAAAAATATATTACTGTAGCTTTAATTTTGATATTTCGCCGAAGTAAAATGTGTACAGGTGTGTAAGTTACAGGTGTTTAAAAATAGCAAATTTTAAATTTTTGAGCCGTAATAGCTCATAAACAGGGAGTGCTCCAAAAAAATTTTCTGAACAAACTTATACTAATTCTAAAAGTTCTTTCTGTTCTTAAAATTTCAAGTCCCTATTTAAACGCGTTCCGGAGTTATGAAGGTAGAAAAATTATGCAAAATTTGGTTTTCACATAACGGTAAATTTAAAAAAATTGCATAATTGATATTAATTTACAAAGTTAAAAAAAAAACCTGTCGACTGTCGTTTTCAGATTGAAAAAATCTTACGTAGAACATGAGATACATGCATTTAAAAATAGGGCTTTTTTAAAGTTTAAAGACTGTAGCTCCGTAATGAATAGGATTCTAATGAATCTAATGAATTTTCAAAGCTTATTATATATTTAGATAATAATTATTAATAATAAAACACAAAAAAATCCATACTTAAGGTATTTAGAAAAATAAGATTTTTGAGTTTAAAATAGCTTTACTCTTTCTAAAGCTTTACGTATATTCTAAAGTGATGGTCTACCAATAGTAATTGTAGTTTACATGAAATAGCTTTTCGAAAATCAAAGTTAAAAATGAATAGAATATTGGGAGACCGAGTCAAGTAAACTGTTTTATAAGAAGAATATATTATGTATTTATATAACTCCATCAAAATACTACTATTTATAAGAGTTCTTATTAATGTAATTAAACTTTAAAATTTCATACAAATTTCAAGAAAAAAAAATTCATATTTTGATTGCTTTGCAAAAGTTAAGTAGCAAATCAGATTACTGATATTGAATGATTTTAAATTGAATTATTAATATCTGCTAAATGGTAATAAAAATAACGAAACCCATTATAACTTAATATGAATATGATTTTTGAGACTTAAAGGAATTATTCAATGCTCGATTCGCCTCGGGAATATCCCTTTTAATGTGATAACGTCGCTCCTAGCTTAGCTTTTTAATTAAAATAATGACCAAATTGAAATTATGATAAGTAAAAATGATGAAAATTAAATTCTCAATGGCAGCTAACAATCAATAAAAAATAACAAAAAAAAAAAGAAACCTAAACAAATTGATTGTCAACGCGACTAAAAGAAAAATTTGCTCTACCGTAGCGTCACTTCGAACTATCCGTTGGTTATATTTAAATAAATGTATTCTATTTAAACGTTAAAACGATGCGAGCATTGGGTCATCATCTTAGAAAATTTAGAAAATGTATTAAAAATTACATTAAATTCAAAAAATATGGTTTATATGGTATAAATAATTTTCAATTATCTTTTGAAGTTATAACACTTTCTACTAAACTTTACTTTCCCTGCTTTATATATTTTTTTTTATTCTAATCTTCTTTTATTAATTAACCTTGTTAGTTCTTGTATATTATTTTATAGTTATTTTATTCTATTCATTATGCTAATTATGATTTGATATCAATTTATGCACTTTTGAAATCTTTAAATAATTTTTTTGTTAAATTGTTCTTGAATTGTTAAAATTCAAAAAAAAAAACCTATTGAATTTTTACATTGTAAGTCGCAAAGAGACTTTTCATACATCACAAATTCGTGGTTTTCGATATTTTTTTAAAACTCTATTATAATTTTTTTTTTTTTTTTTAGTTTTCAGAATTTTATTTATTTTTTTTTTTTATAATAAATCAATGTCAAGTGCACTTCCGTAGAATTTTTCTTTTTTTAATTTTTAATACTCTTCATCTTCTTAGAATAAAGAAAATTCTTTACTTGCAATAAATTTTAAATTTACTAATATCTGATAATATATACAATCTAATATACATATGTATATATAGATATACATATTTATATATATATATACATATATTTATATATATGTATAAATAAAAATATTCAAATGAATTGATGTTTACCCATCCTGAGCCTATATTCAATTTAAAAAAAAAAAAAACCAAAAAAATAAACTTTGTAAAAAAAATAATTTAAGGAAAATATATCTATCTTTTGTATGGAGCCCACCCTTTAAGAAAATTTCACGGAAATCAATATGAAAGAAGAGAAACCCAAAGCAGAAAAACAAATTTGCATATCAAGAATAAACTTAAAAAAATCAAATGACACATTCATCTCCCTGATTCAATTCTTGATTATAAATTCAAAAAATACCACAGTAAAAATTGCGCAACGATTTACAATTTCACTACTCTTTAGTTTAAATTTAAAGACATATTAAAAGAAAAAATGCAACAACTTTCAATTTTTTTTTTTTTTTTTGCGTAATAGAATGAATTCTTTGATCTTTAACAACTTTAACTGAGTCAAAATGATTCATTTGGATCGGATCCTTGTTGTAAAGTGTGGTACAAACTAAGATAAAATAAAAAAAAAAACGAATTCAAAAAAAAAAGGATGCCAATTTGTGATTTTAGACTTTTACTAGATTTATTTTTTTTTTGTCTAATTGATACAATGAATGAAAAATCGTAAAGAATTTATTTTATTATTTGTTTTGGTTTTTTTTTTCAATTTATTTTTATTTTTTTTATTGAATTGCAATTCACTTTTTTTTATTCATTTTTTATGCTAATTAAAAGCAATATTTAGATTTCATTGACTACAATTTAAAATACACTATCAGGTTATTCATTTTTATTCATATATTGCGTGCTGATAGGCATACAGACATACAGGCCAGGCAGACTGTATCCTCTATTAATGAATGAATGATTGAATGAATTAAAAATTAAGGATATTGAAAATTGAAAGTTATATTTATTAAAGTTTTATATTTAAATGAATGAATGTTTGTTTGTTGGTCGATTTTGCAAAATCTGAAATATGCTGCATGTAAGAAATATACTCCATTCGCAATGTTGTCTGAAATCTCTTGAACTAACATTTATATTATATAGCAAAATAGTTGCTTGATTTCTGATTTAATTCAAAAATTATTTATTATAATAATTTTTCTTTCTTTATGCACATTATAGGAGTTCTCCTATCCAACTAAATAAATTAACCAAATTCAAAGTGTTATAATTTAAGAAAATATTTGAAATGAAATGGCAACAATAAGAGTTGCCAACAGCATTATAATAATATAGGAAAACAGTGTTAGTGAAAGGCACAGCATTAAACATCCGTCCTCTCTAACTCGTGAAAGCAATTTGCTATTTTAAAATTATTTTAGCAAGATATGCAGCATACAGGATTTAAAACATTTATAATAACACAAATTGGTCTAATTAAATACAAGGTGTTCCAAAATATTTCAGAAATTTCATAGAGACAAAACAATTTTCATCGAAACAATAAAACATGGAAACAAGACAATTTTTTTAATAAAATCCTAAGAATTCTAAGAAAATTTCATGAAATATCTGTAAAACCTTAAAATAAAAATTCATTTTCTTAAAACTTTTCGTTTTTTTTGTAAAATTCAAGCAATCAACAATCGAAAAAAAGAGGAAACCATTCACTGACATATGACTTATTTATCCTTTTGTGAACGCTAAATGAATTGTGATTTCTTAATCTAACACATATAGAGCAAACAGTAAATATACCATTTCTTTTCTTAAATACCCAAATGAATTTTTGAAAAATGCTACAATATATTTTGAATACTTTGAGAACTTAAAGAAATGTACTCTTATCGAATTCTTTTATTTTTAACTAATTTGTTTTTAGTTTTTTATTTGATTTAAGTTTTTTTTTTGTTACAAATTTACATCCGTAAAAATTAAAGTACTAATTTGGCTCTTCCTTTTTAAACTTTTTTTTTTTTGTTTTCCCAAATTGATTTTTATGAAAAACGAAAATGAAATCAATATTAAAAAAAAAAATAAAAAACATTTCATCAATCTGTAATTGAAGATGGTCAGTTTTGAAATTTCTTAAACTTTTTTTTACATTCATAAGAGAATTTATAAAGACAGGATATTTCACTTTCTAAAAAGTGAAATTCGGTTTATTTATCAAATTATTCTAAACTTTTTATTAAATTTTAAAATTGAATAAATTATTATCTTATTAGAGAACTAAAGATGCATTTTATACAAGTTAGAAAAACGCTTCAGAATTTTTTATATTTTGTTTCTACGAGTAGTTATTATATAATGAAGTTTTGCCGACGGAAAATGAATTTTAAATATAAAATGTTAAAGTAATTTTTAAAATTGCGAGTATTATCAGACATATAACGTTTTTTTGCTGCTGCTTTGTAAAACTTTGATAAATAATTCAAAAATTAAAATTTTAAAGAATTCTGATGAAAATTCAAAAATTTTAATTCAATTCAAAATCATAAGAAACTTTTAATTTTATGATAAAGAATTTAAATAACATTTTTGCTGCTTAAAATATATTATTTATAATAGTATTACAGGCGAGTTCTTACAATTACTTGTTTTAAATAAAATGTTTCTATTCTATTTTAAACAAGGTAGAATATAAACCAACGATTTTTAAAAGCGCACATTTCCAAAAGATAATGCAAACTGTTTAAAATTGTGACTTGCACAAAAATTTGAAAATTTCATGTAATAAGAAAAAAGATGAAAACTTTTTGAAACTTTTCTAAAATTTTGAGGGGCTGTAAGTCCAGAACCCTATATAACTAAAACAAAAACGTTAACACACGTAAAAATATATTATTGAATGTTTAATTTTCATGTCTTGTCGAAGAAAAATTTTTACAGGTGTCTAAAAATAGCAAAATTTTCAATTTTTGAGGCGTTATAACTCTTAAAGAGTTGGTGCTACAAAAAAATTCTGAGAAAACTTATACTAATTCTAAAAGTTCTTTCTTGTCTCAAAATTCCTATCAGATTCTTATCTCAAAGCGTGTCGGAGTTATAAAAAAAGAAATATCATGCAAAATTTGGTTTTAATATAACGGTAAATTCAATTGGTTTTAATATAACGGTAACATATAATATTGCATAATTTTGATATTATTTTATAGAGGTAAGAAAATTTCCGGTCGTCTACTGTTTTTAGATTGTAAAACTACTACGCAGAATCTGTACATATATACAAAATTATTAAAATTAGTATAAGTTTGCTCAGAAAATTTTTTTGTACCACTCCTGTTTATGAGCTATTTAGGCTCAAAAGTTGAAAATTTGCTATTTTTAAAAACCTATACCTTAGGCACCTGTACACATTATTCTTCGACAAGTTAAAGCTCCAGTAATATATTTTACGTAAGGTTTCTCTTGATTGTATAGGATTACCGAGTTACAGACCCTCAAAATTGCAAAAAAAAACCCTATTTTCAAATTTATATATCTCAGGTTCTGCGTAAGAGTTTTGAAATCTAAAGAGGCTAGTAGACCGGAACTTTTCTTACCTTTATAAAACATTATCAAAATTACGCAATGTTTTGCAATTTACTATTTAAATGTGAAGGCAAATAAATGTAAGGTATGTGAAGGCAAAATTTTGCAAGATTTTTCTTCCTTCATAACTTCAGAACGCTTTAGTTAGAACATTCTCTAAGATCTTTTAAAATTAAAGTAATAGTCTCAGAAAGTTTTTTGTATCATCTTTCATTTAAGAGCTAAGGGCTCAAAAATTGAAATTTTGCTATTTTTTAACATCTGTAACTTAGACGTATTTGTACACAAAATTTAAAGCTTCAACTTTATAATTTTACATATTATGATTTTTCTTAATTATTTAAAATTGAGTTAAAATTGAAAGGTTAGATGTTACAATGTAAGAGTTTTAAATAATTTAGTTCTTAATTATATTAATTTTATAAAATATAAGTAGGTAAATCAAATTCATGCTTTTAATTAGAAAAATATCAATTTTTTTTTTTTGCATTTCTCTGCGACATAAATGTGGACAGTAAATTACACAGCCTTTCCTGTTAAGGCGTGGCTGTAAATTTCGTAAGGGGCAAAAACTCTTACAACGTGTGTGGGTACCCACACTCCCTCGGTGTTTACAGCGTATTTTATGCACTCTTACTCACTAGGCCACCGAGGCTCCAATATCAATTTATTAATTACAATTTAATTTTCGAACAAATCCTTTAATTCTTGCTCGTTATTACCAAAATAACTAATACTGTATCGACCGTCCCAGATCTACCCTATAATATATATATACAATTTCCTATTTAATTTTTTGAAACGTCTAATATTTTCTTTATTTGTTTTATGTTTCGTGGTTTCAATGGCACTTAATAAATATTTCGCGTGTTTATAAACAAAATTGTTTAATTTTCTATACAAACGTTATAAAACATTTCTTTTTTTTAATTATAACATTCTATCAAAGAAAATTTAGGAAAGCAAAAAAAATGAATCTATAAAATATTATCAGTCTGCAAGTATGAAGTTCATTTGACATTTAAGATTTAAATAACTTCTTTTATACAAATCGTATCCTCGCATTTTTATTTTTTAGTTCTTTTAAAAAAATTTATATAATATAAAATATAATGAATGACCGGTGGTTCTGCAATCAAATTAATAAAGAAGAGAAAAGAAAACAAATGCCAAAAAGAATAATATAAAATTTAAGCAAGAAAACTTCTTTTTTTTTTTTTTTCTACCAACAACAAGGACTTTTGAAAAGTTAAAAAGAAAAAGAATATTTTTTTTTAAGTTTCACAAGTCAACTGTATTTTGTTAACATTATAAAAGTCTGATCTGACTGACTAGAAAATGATATAAACCGCATGACCAAAATCATCTTTAGCTGTTTTATAATAAATAACACAAAAAAAAAGTTTTTATTTTTATTTTGTTTTTTATTAGATAATGAAGATGTAAAATAATTTCAAAGGGGCCAACAAGTTCAATTCAACAATAGAGGATATATGTACACAATAAATATCCTTTCATTTTAATACAATATATATAGAAATGCTGAATTTAGATAAAAATTTGGACAACAACCACAAAAGTTTTATTTTGTTTTTTTTTTTTGTTTCATTTTTTTTTTACTGTATGTATTTTTGTTTTGTAAGGCAATTTAATAAATTGGTTTTCAAGGCTTGTCACATCTACTAAATCTATTTCTCAGCAAATTTCTAACACAAATAAAAAAGGACACGCGGACTGACGCCATCAAACAAATGAAAAGAAGAAAAAAATAATAATAATTATATAAAAAAGAAACAAGGACAATAATTTTAAAAAGGAATTTAGAGAAAAATTAAAAATATTAGTTGACATTTAGAATAAAGTTTATTTAAAAGCACATTTTAAGTTTTTTTTTTATAATGAGGTTAATTTTTTTTTCTAAAATCATATGATCACATTATATTATAAAGTAGTGTTTTACAGAATTTACAGTGAATTATAAAGATACTAGTTACATTACTAATAACAATATACTAGTCGTATATACTGCTATCGAGAAAATCTCGGAAAAGTTATTGTTTCAGGTCGAATATTCATAGTAATTAATTACTGTACAATCTAAAAATTGGCAATTGGCAATTGAATTTAGGGCCTTTCCGAACCATCACACTAAACATCGCACTTCGCACTAAATACTATTTTATCGCACTATTTTTTTGTCCGAAAACTCCGAATAGTATCAAGTGTTGTCCGGAATTCATCGCACTTAACACTTGATTATCTGTAAAAAAATTAGTGTTTTGAAAACCACACTAGATGATCGCACTTGCACTAAAAATATTCTTTTTTGTTTTAGTTAAAAGTGAATAAGTAAAAACTAATAATAAAAACCTTTTATTAGACACAATATTTTTAAAAATTATTAAATTAAATCATATTTCTCTTTTTTCACAATTTTAAAATTTGAAAACTAAAATAATAACTTACTTTTTTGACAATTAATGATATGTGCATTTAAAATTTACTCAATATTGCCATAGTGATCATAAATAATTCCAAATATAGTTAAATAATGCTAGAATAAAATGATTTTTAGCACTTCTTAAAATAAATTTGACATAAAAATGCTATAAAAATATGCATTAAGGTAAGGCTCTCTACTCCTAAACATTTTTTAACTGTCATAAATTTGTAATTCGGTCAGAAATTTAGTGCGATATTTAGTGCGATAATCAAATATTTTTGGGAAGTGCAAGTGCGAAGTGCTAGTGTCAAGTGCTAGTGCGATGGTTCGGAAAGGCCCTTAATCTTCAAAAGTGAATATTAAATTTGTAGAACTCAATCTTTGTCAATGTTCTGGTTTGGAGAAATAATAAAGGTTACTAATTTTTGAGAGTAGATTGATTAAGCTCCTTATTTTTTTTTATTAGAGAAAGAGTTCTATAATATGTGACATCTCTATCACTAGCTTAAAAGCTTGTGATAAACTATTGTTGCGAACGTAACATATAATTAGTTAAATAACCTTCGAATGCAATTGTTCAAGATCTTTTTACTCAACCTACCAAACAAAGAAAAAACAAAGGCTTTTAACATAATCAATATCCTGTTTATTAAGGATTTTTCATTCATTCATACAAATTTTATACCTATATAGTTTTTACAAAATTATAATAATATTTACTATAGTTATAATTTTAAGTATATATTTAATAAAACCGAACAGTTAAACAGCAACATTAATTTACAATACAATAATAATTATATTGTAATTTATAATAACGTTCTATATTGAAGACCTAAGAAAGACTGGATATCCTGTTTTATATTTATGTTCATTTCATAAATTTTTTGATTATTTGTATTTCATTCGTTTTGATTGACAACATCTGCTCTAAAATTATTATATTATGTTCTTTTAAATTTATCATAATATTTTATATTATTAAATAATATCATTCATTATTTATGTAATTTTTATTCTAAATGTGTATTTTTACAAATATAAGAAACACTATATAAATATAGAACACGACATTATAACTCTTTTAAAAATATTATATATAGGTTAATAACCTAATTGTTTTTTAACATACATACATACATACATATAAATAGAGATCATGTTATTCATTATATTAAGAAAATTGTAATAATTTTGTTTTAGTTATACCTAAGTTCGATTATCTTTTTTCGTTTAATCACAATAATAATTTAAAGATACTTTTTATATATTTACAAAATTGCTTTTGTTCTAAATTTCGAAAGTAGGCCTTTTTTTTTAATTTCATATGTAAACTTTTCTGAATATAACAAAGATGTACAAAATTTACAATACTATATATTTACAATATAAAATTTATAAACCATATTTTGTATCTAAATAGCGTTGTATAAAATGTTATATGAAGGTCACTGCACCGCTACATTGTTGTTTATTTAAAGTAGACCACACAATTCAGTAAAAGCGTTCAATTTGCTGAATTGCAAATTTTACCTAATTACGTTTTCATTTAATAAAACGTTAGGTGCATTCAAAGCTTTGCTTATGTTTCGAATGTATAATTTTACAGAAGCAGTAAAGCAAGCAAAGCTGCTACGACAGAATGAAAATTTCAATACTGCAGGGAATATGGAGAGGGGAAATAAGGGCTAGAGCAATAAAGCCTAATAGGCCTTATTTCACTTTGGAATGAGAAATAAAACCTAAATCGCGAAATTTCGCGTTTTCCAGAATAATGGAATTAAAGCCTAATTAACATTTTTTAATATTTTTCTTTCATAATTTAATTCCCATATTTCAGTTTATTCACTCCGTATGTCCGTCACTCAGTGTATTTTCATAATGAAATAAGTTCGACAATTTGAAAATGAAAGAATTTCGTTTAAATTCAACATTCAACATTTCACATTTTAATGTAATCATTTTGTCGAACTTAGCTCAGTTATTAGTGTTGGTATCAAAATCTGGATTGCCTCGTTTTTCGAAATATGAATATTCATAAGTATGCCAGACTCTAAAAGAGAAGGAATTTTATAGTTGGTTACATAATTAGGATTGCCTCTTTTTCTTTATTTATAAATATTCTGGAAAAAGCTAATAACTCTGATTTTGAAGCCAACTCTAAAATCTCTATTAATTACAAAGAATTTGAAATCATGGGGGAAAAAAATAATGTTTCAGCTTTCCATACAAAAGTATTCAATTTTGACTGTTCTCTGTGAAATAATAATAACAAATTTTGTGAAAATTTAGACATTTTTATGAAAACCAAAAAAAAATTGTTTTGAAAGAAAAATGGCTGCTGCCCCCGCTTCGGTTCGCTCATGCGCTCGGCGCCGCGGTTGAGGTAGCAAAGCCAACAGTTCCCATTCATTCAAGGGAAGTGCGAAGGGAGTTGTGAAGGGATGAGCTAAGGGTGGGTCGGGTCGAATAGTGGCGGGGGCGAAAAGTGGGTCAAATAAAAAATTGTTTGAAACCTGTTGAAAATATTCGGATTTTACAGTCGTTTACAAATTTGGAATTGGAATAATATAATAATAATATAATATTTCTAAAGTGAAATAAAGCCTATAGGCATTAATCCTCTTTGAAATGAGAAGTAAGATCTACCGCGAAATTTTACGAATTAGGTCTCATTTCTCAACTCAATTGTGAATAAAGGCCTATTAGGTCTTATTGTTCTACGCTTTATTTCCCCTTGCCCATTTTGACATATTTCATATGTCATTTTTTTATAGTTGTCCCAAAATGTAAAAAGCAAGCGAGTAATTGAAATTTTTTTAACTCTCAATATTTTGCAGACATTATTCGATTTGACATTATATTCGCTTTTGCTGGCATTATTCGTTTATTGCACCTAGTTATAGAAACAACGTGTAAGAAACAATGCATTTTATTATACAGACGTCAAAGTGTGTAGTGCAAATAATGCATATGATGTGCTCATTGGACATTCGCCTTTAGATCAGAATAGAACAAAACAAATTAGAGCAGCACACGATTAAATGTCAAAGATTTTAGAACAACTTATAAATAAAAATCTAATGAACAGTTTTTTCTATACTTTTTTTTCTCTTCTACAAATTTTCAATTATCAAAAATTTACAAATGAATATAAATATTAAAATCATTCATATTATCTGTCAAAATAAGTCAGAATTAAACATATGTACTTCAAATTGTGTGTTCTTTTTTGTTTTGTTTTATACTTCTCTAAAAATTTACTTTTCAAAACCTTATTTAATGTCAAAATTTTCCATTAATTTTTAATTGACCGGATGTTATGTATACTACATTAAATACTGTAAAGATATTAAAAGATTTTTATATTTTTAAGTTGAGAACTTCAAAATAATAAAGACAACGAAAATATAATGAAACATTATATCAATACCAAAATAAAACCAAAACAAAAATATGAAAAATTTAATCAATCTAATCAAGTCGTCAATTTAATGAATGATAATATTGAGTTCAATTAAATACTAAAAACTAAAATTTATTATACGAAGGAGAGACCAAAATCGTGTCGTTCGTATATATAACAACATTTTTTTCATATATGTACATAATATACTTTGCAGACTTCTGAAGAAAATAAATTAATCCTATCTTAACTATTTTGGTCACATTGCCAAACGATCAGTTAAATTAGAGAAACTAGTAGTGGAAGGAAAATGTATAATGGTAAAAGAGTGAGGGATCGATCTGCTTGGTCAGATCAACTTCAGTTAATGTAGGTATGTGTTGTCAGCATTTTTGTCAAGTTCAGAGAGGAAATTGAAGATGTATATAAGATAATATATAAGATGTATACATGGCGTATTTAGAGCTCTTTTAAAAATTGAGTTCAGCTATATAGGCCTAAAATATACTATATATTAGGCTATATAGGCCTAATTTACGAAATTTTTTTTATTATTTCCAGACAACGACTTTGTTACTTCATAATTGAAATTCTAATATCTCAAATTATCAATGATATTAAATTTTGATTTTGCAGGGATTAAGATGATTTAACTTACTATGGATATGGAATTTAGTTCATTATTAAATTTAGGATTAAGAGACATAAACATTATTCAAACCATAGTTTGAGTTCAAATTCAGTTTAAGTATTGTTTTTTTTTTCTCCTTTCCACTCAATCTGCGCAATCATTAGTTTCCTTAAGATTTTGATTATTGGGCTGCAGCTATTGTGGAAGACTATAAAACGAAAGGCCAATGTCTAAACCATTACACCATTGGCTGAATAGTTTAAATAGTTAACTAATTTTAATTAATGTAATTAGATTTAACATAATTGATGATTTTATGTATAAAAAAAAACTGTTGGTTTTACCTTCGTAAAAAAAAACTTAAGTCTATACAACTTAATAAAGTTACGTTCTAGTGACAAGTGTACACGAATTTTTTTTTATTATATTATACTTTATGAAAATATTATTTGTTATACTCTATAAAATTTACCATGGAAATTGCTTTGAATCAATTTTTAATGATAACTTGTAACGAAAGGAAATCAAAAATCGAATAATGATTTACTCTCAAACAGACAACTCAATTCAAGTGATATGGTTGAGTATTTTAACAAAGTGTTAGTAATATCTATACATACATGCATATTTGAGATAAGCTACGAGTTACGAGTATTCATTGATTTAAAATTAAGTTGAGGTAACTGGTATGTATCAACCAATATCAACTGTTACTCTGATTCACATGAAAAATCGTTTTGGAAAAAGGAAAGTGTAAACTGAACGGATATTAACTAATTATTATGTGAAAAAATAATCATTATTTTGATACGTAACTTAGTAGTAATAAATTTATTTACAAAAAAAAAAAAAAAAAATCAATTTTAAAATATTATTAGATCATAGGAATTACAGTTTTATGGTTAATTTTATTGACTTTAGTTTTATTAATTTGTACGTTATATACATTTTATTTATTATAAATAAAATTTTATATGGTGTATGCATATGTGTAAGTTACAATATCAGGTCATGAGAATTTTTACTCAAAATAATCTTATAAAATATCAACAATTTTTTGATTATATATAAACTGGTATTAAATCAGTTTAAATTTACATAATATTATAACAATATATACAAAAGCTTTTCGTAAATTCGTATTTAATTTGGTAAAACGGAAGCTGTGACATTATTAAGTAAAAATGCATTTGCAATATAACAATCAAGTGCTGACTGATAAAGTATTTAATATAATAATAATATATAATGCATGTACATATATATAAAATGAATTAATTGTGTTATATTATATGCATATTTAGGGGTATAGAATGTTTCCTATAAGATTGCAAATATTTCTGGAGATATTCTTGATGCAAACGGATCTTTTGTCAGTCCTTTTCAAGATATTGTTGCTCTTACGTTTTTTTCTTTTTCATTATTAATAATTACTGCATAACATTTGATTTTCATACTTTTTTAGTTAAAAACTTAATTTATCAAAACTCAGAAAGCGTTAGAACAAGAGGGTTTGTTGTAATAAACTTACAACGAACAATGTTAAAATGATATGTATAAAAAATATAACACAATTAAGATTTTTTTAGCTAAGCCAGAATATCTTAAATAATTAAAAATATACATTTCGGAACAACATTTTGGAGTACTTTAAAAGTATAAGCTTATGTTTTTTTAGTTTAGAATATAGCATATTTCAACTACCTATTTGTCGAAATATTAAACATTTTTTTTTTGGTTTTTGTTTTCTTTAGTAAAGAATAAACACTATTGATGTAGGCATGACTAAGTTGAGAAGGAAGTATGGATGAAAAATAGAAAGATAAGGAAGGATTGGAAGGTAACTTAAAGTAGTTCTTTTTAATTAAGGAGAAATCGTAAAATGAACAATTACCAACAGATGGGAACACATTTTATGTAACACATTATTTGTTCTCGCAACAAATGAGCTTTCATAGTCAGTTTAAAATCAGCTAATAATTTCTACCGTATATAGATATGGCCGTATACTTGATGCCTCTCTGTGTTATGTTACGTTAGTCTGAGTGGTGGCATTAATAATTTTAATGTATTTGATTTTAATATAAAGGAATAAAAATATCGCTTGTGTCACTTTATCTGACATTCTTTTAAGACGAATCATTTTCACAGGTCAAAACATAACCAAAGTAACAAATGCATGCCTAGTATACATATCAAGTCATAAATAAACGTCATTTCGACATCAGTCAAATGGACTGACTGGAATGATAAGCTATCTTAAATGTAAATAAAATGTTTTGTATAAGATTGTAACGCAGTTTTACGAATTTAATTAGAGCTAATAAATAAATAAATAAATAAAAAAAAAAACTAATTTTGCACTAATAACCAATTTAAGATTTATCTTGCATTTAAATTGTAATTGTCTTTAAAATTTATATTTAATGTATTCAGTTTTTGAGCAAAGATTCTGTTTCGATTCTTTATCGATTATGTGAGCATTACAATTTTTATCTATATGTTAAGCCTATGTATATAGAAATATAAATGTTAATTTTTTTAATATTAATATTTTTGTTTTTTAATATATCTACTCATAAGTCGTAGATATGCAAAAATATAAACTCTTTAACAAAAGAAAAAAATTTTTTAAGCAACTTTTAAATTTCAGTAATTTAATTATAACCAACCGGATCAGGAAATACAAATCAATCTTTTATTTCTTTAATTTTTTTCATTATTATTTAATAACAAAAATATGTGCCAAAAAAAAAAAATCTTGTTTTTATATTTTTCAATCTTAATTAACCACTTTTGTCTTTTGTTGTTTTTTTTTTTGCCTCAATTTTCTTACATATACACATTATATAAAATATTTCAATAATTTTCAATTTTCATAAAAATTGCAATAATTTAGGAAATATTTACATTAATTTCAAAAAAAAAAAAAAAGGAAAAATAATTTTTTTTTTTTTTTATTAAAATTTTGAAAATCTGAAAATGATCAACAGTAAAATGTAAATTGCAAATTTGAAACAAAACATTAAATGAATGGATCTTCTCCTTGAGATCATTCGTAAAAAAAAAAAAAAAACAACGATACTCGATACAAAAAAAAAAAAACAAAAAAAAAAAAACAAAAAACAAACAAAGCGATGATGAAAAGAAAAATTCAATAATAATTGAAAAACCAACAAACCATTAGTGGTAAAAATAAAATTTTTTAACCTTTTCATAACGATACGATATAAAAACGTGAAAAATTATTACTGTAACACCACGTTTTCATAATATACGTATGTACATAATATATACATATTATTTTTTTTTACTTGCTTATACGTCCTTTTGTATATAAGGTACCTATATCTTATGCTGTCGATATTATGTATAAATATCTTGTCATTATTTTCTTGATCGATTCAAGAACGTTTCGTTTCCATGATTCGATGGGTGATGATTGTAACAACTTGTACGTGAATTTAATTTTTTATTTAATGCTTATATATATACAATAAAAATTGTAAAAATATCACTATAACAAAATAAAAAGTAAAACCAAAAAAAAACAAAAAAAAAAAAAAAAACATATTAAAGGAAAGGAAAAAAGTGAATGAAGTGAAGAAAACACTTAACAACAATATTGTAAAAACATTTTTATAATTTTGTGGTATCACTTTAGATACAATTTTCTTCTTCTCTGTTATTTTCCTTCTTATACCATTTTTCTTCTGGTTAAATTTCATATGATGTAATCTTCAATAAATATAGAAGAAATGTTGTGGTAAAGGAAGTGGTTTACATTTAAAATTTATTTTAGTTATTGTTTATTATAAATCTATAAGATAAAAATTTAAATAGAGTTTTTTTTTGTTTTTTCATTTTTCCTATTAGAAAATTAGAATAATATTAAAATAATACTATAATTATACAGATAGAATCTTTAAATGATTGTTAATTAAATATGAATGAAATTTTATAAAAATTTTTTAAAAGATAATGAGAAGTGAAAGTATTTAAATGATTTATTAAAGAAATTTAAACAAACACAAACATTCGTTTAAATAATTAAATATTTTTTTAAGTTTTTTTCAACAATTTTTATACAATGAAACCATTCAAAGTTTAAAGTCTTTTAAAATAAAGTTTAGTTTTAAAAAAAAATAATGATAGGTACCCGAACATTCGATTGCCCTTTTTTTTTTCTTTGTTATTATGTACTTAATATATCCTTGTTCCTTGAAAACGTTAGCAATGATTCATGATTCAGATTCAGTGCAGAATTTCTTATGGTCAATTTTTTAAAATATATAGTCTGAAATTTGACAAAAACTTCGACGACTTTTGCGATTAAAAAGGGAAAATCAAAAGAAATTCGTTTTGAATATAAAACTGTTGTTATAATTGTTGATAACACATTTTTAATTAACACATGGTTAGTTAACACATTTTTCAAAAAAAAACTACAACATTTTTTATTTAGTTTTCCTATATCCGTTCGCTTGCGTCCGTTTGTTTACAAAATGCAAGTGGAACGTTTGAAATAAAAAAATAAAATTTG
This sequence comes from Poecilobothrus nobilitatus, assembly GCA_947095535.1. Lineage (NCBI taxonomy): Eukaryota > Metazoa > Arthropoda > Insecta > Diptera > Dolichopodidae > Poecilobothrus > Poecilobothrus nobilitatus. The sequence continues at coordinate 235,844,825 of OX352773.1, read as the reverse complement.
AATCATAAAAATCTCTTTTTAATAAAGTAATAATAAACAGTTCGTAAATTTAAAAAAAAAAATGCTATATTTAAATGGTATGTAAAATAATTTTTCAATATTAAAACGCCAAATGACAAAAAAAATTTTTAAAGTCTTTTAAATCGACCCAAAAATAATGTATGTCAATCCCAAGTTTTGCAATATTATAATATTTCTAAATTCCTCTGAGCTGTAAACATTAAAGGCGATTATGGGAAATTTTTAAGGACATTGTGAGAGAAATTAGATTTTTAAGATTAAGTACAAGTAGATCAAAAAGAAAATATGTTTCGATGTATTTCAATAAACTGATAAAAAAAAATCTACCGTTAAATCTACTTGTAGAAATTTTTTTTTGTAAATTTTGTTTTGTAAGCAAAAATTTATTTTAAATATTTTTCTTTTATGCAACGCTCTTACTTAACCAATCAATCGAAAATAAATATATATACATATATGTTCTGAAAGAAGATATCTATGCCTTCTTGTTATGTTCCACAATTTTAGATTTACATTTTATAAGTGTTTTATAAGTTGGATTTACATATTATATAAGTGTTCCTTACATCTTAAATTTTTGAATTATTATTAGACTTTTTAATGACGTTTGTTCCAACTCGGATCTGATCACAAGTTCATCAAATAAGTCAAAGTATCTGTAAAGTAAAGTAAAGTAAAAAAAAAATGATATACGAAACCTATTCGAAAGTTTAATTAAACATCTGTATTCCCTCTTATTTAGAAGCTATAAGAGCTATAAAAAAATTAGAAACCAACCGTTTTAAACAATTAAAAAACATAATTTTACATTATTTGTTAATGACTTTTCTTAATTAATTAGAGTGACCTTCAAATTGAAGATGAATAAAAATTAATGTTAACACTTTAAAAAGGTGCGCTATTAAAAATGCTTGTATACTTTGTTCCAAATATACTGTCATACATTATATTATATAAAGTTTATCATTATAATGAACTAAAATTGATTTAATGATGAATCACATTTATTATTAAAAGGAAAGATTTAATAACTTACCATTTTGGTAATAATTATTTTCTATTAAAAAATTATTTTAGACTGTTCATTAAAAATCTATTGATAAATTCAAAATCTGATCTTCTACCAGAAACTATTTATAATTGAACCATATCTCTTAAATAAACTCTAAACATAAAATTTAGACTTTCGATATTTAATAAATGACAATTGTTAGCTGTCACCTTTATTTTACATTTAAAATCCCTTTAATTGCATTAACTAGTACTAAAATTGAAAAATGAAAATACAAGAAAATGTAAATAAAAACTTTGTAATATATTTATTTAAGTTTTTCATATATATACCATATTTTTATAATAAAACCTAGAAATAGTTTTAACGTTATTCATATTTAGTTAATTTTTATTAAAAATTGACTTAATGACGTTTTTCGTTGCACAAGCAAAATAGTTTGCTATGCTCTTAATTTATAATTTTATATTTTTTCTTTAATTTGAATTTTTTCAGTAGTTTTAATTTGTTAATTAATATCATAGTAACCCCTTAATATAATGTATATTAATTAATACTTATAAGCTGCACAAACCAACTCCCACAAGAAAAATTAACAAAAGTCTCAAACTTCAAACTTGTTTTAGAAGTACTTTAACATTTTAAGATTTTTTTTTATTTTTGGACTTCATTTACGTTTCTTTTCAGTTTATGCGATTTGAAATTTTTAGATATATATATGTATATATGTGGCAAAAAATAGTTTTGTATAAGAATTAATATACCTAGTCTAATATTGACTCCATCTTATTGCCAAGTATAGAATTTGCCTTGCCATATATAATTTCTATATTTTGGATTTAACGACCAGATAATCGTTTTAATAAATAAATTATTTATATAAAGTTTGATAATCAGATTAGGTTAGGAATTACCATATGCTGCAGTTTTTATTTGTTGGCCAATAAAATGTTTACCCTATAAATATAAAATTTAAAAACAAAAAATAATTTTAATGATGAAGAACAACGTTTTTCAAAGCAGAAACTATCATTTTGACTGTTATTTGACATATCATTTTGACATGATTTTTAAGACTGTTATTCTGTGATAATGTTTATAAGAACGTTGTGGATTAACAACGTTTGATGAAGACTGGCCGGACTCCATTCTACTTGGCATCATACCTTATTCTGAGTGGAGAAATAGCCCAATATTCAAAACTAACATATGAATGTTCTTTCTGTTAATGAATTAATTAATAGTTAATATGAATAATATATACCCAAAATAAAAAAAAAAAGATTTAACGCCCAAATTTTTTTGTGAAAATTTTATTTCTACAAGTACACATATCTTTATAATTTAAATTAAAACTTTAATTAATTTTTGTTACGGATGCTTGTTACTTTTGAGATTAAATAATAAAGCCCATTAATTAATTATTTTTAGTTTTAGCAAAATTTAATTAAGGTCATTTTCCCTTTCATTAAAAAAAAATTTTTTTTAATAATATGGTTTTTTTATTTATTTTTTTTTTTGAAATGTTTAAACAATTACAATATTTTAATATGTAGACAGACTTTTTTCTTATTGATTATATTAAAAAAAAAAAAACAAAAAAAAAATAATTGACGACGCCATAAATCAGATCACAAAAGAAAAACAAAAACATAAAGTGATTTATTTCTTAAATCAAAAAGTATAAATTTTGTATTTTATTTTTCTAATAATTAATTCATTTATTGATCAAAAAAGATTATAATTTCCACTGATTTTCCTTATACATACATAATATATACATATATTATATATATGTATGTATAGGATACATTATTGTGGTTTATTGGAATGCATTAATTTTAGAAATTTTTTTTAAACATATTAAAAATTCTATTAGCGTTCCATTTTTGGAAATAAAAAACAAAAAAAAACCAAAATCAAATCTTAAAATCAATAAAACAGAATTAACAATTATTATTATTATTCGTCGCTTACTGATTTTTCATCAATATCCCTATAAATATCCCTATTAAAAAAAAAAAAAGAACAAAAAACAAAAGAAAAGAAAAATTAATTCTGAATCCATGTGGAGACAACAAAAACAAAAAAAAAAAAAAATACATAAAACATTTTTTGTATTTCATTATCTTATGATTTTCGGTTAACCAAAAAATATTCCATTGCTGCTACTAAATATATATTTTAAAATTGTACACCTTGCTTATAATTTTTTATTTTTAAACTTTTATACGCATTTTTAATCAGTGTTTATACATTGCTAACACAATTTATTTTGGGCAAAATAAAAAAAAAAAAAACATTTTTTGCAGATAAATAAAAAAAAAAAAAACACTTTTTTGAAGATATTTTGGAGATAAATAAAAATTTGTTTTTTTTTGTAAACATTAAAACTATCATTAGAGCTTAAATCAAGAGTGGTAATATTGTTTTTTTTTTGTTGTTACAAAATATTATTGAGGTTTTTTTTTTTTGTAGAACATTCCCCTGCCACATAAATGTGATAAGGAAATTATACAGCTTTTTTATTCAGGAGTAGCTGTAAATGTCTTAAGGGAGAATTATTTTTAAGACGTGTGTGGAAATAGAAAGCACACTTCCTCAGTGTTTACAATGTATTTCATACGCTTTTACCCTTACGCTTTAGGCTTCTTTTGAGGTATTAGTTCTGTAATCCAATCTATATAAGATATAGACTTTGTTTATTGAAAGAGTTAATGGAAGGATTTTATGGTTCTTTATCTCCTTGTTGAGGTTATGTAGGATATATAAGAGGAATATAGTGCTGATGATAAATGTGTAAAATTTAATCAATTAAATCAAAATTCCTTAAATATAACAATAGTTCAGGATCTTTAATATAAATAAACTGTTATAACGGGAAAAAGGCGGTTGTTAAAAAGAGAGTTGTAAAAAATCTTCCGAAGAGTAAAGTAATAATAATTACATTACACATATAAATTGTATACAGAATTTATTGTATTACTAAACGAATTTTTGAACACAGATTATTAAATTTTTTATATTAAAACTGTGATTCAAACATAATAATTCAATTCAAGACATTGACACTCATTTTCTTTTGACCTGATGTGATTTGCCTTTACCACCACTTATTTTATATAGCATTCCCTGTATATTGATTATGTGATTATTGAGAAATTAAACTAAGCTTAATTTTAGAGTGTCTTAATTTTGCAACTTAACTGTTCCCATCTTAACTTTTCAAGGGAAAGTTTTGCAACATGCTGGTGAACTCAATATCCTGAGCATGGAGCTAAAAGTTAAGTTGGTCCAACCATATTTTATGTATAGGTAATATGCAGCTAGGTCTATGGGTTTCCTATATCGTTGTAAAGCTTTCTTTTCATCTTCTGATCTCCTTAACATCTATAAAACATATATAACACCAAAGATGGAGTACAATCAACATATTTGGACCGGAGCCTCCAAAACGGCATTGGTATTTCTCAATAAAGTACAAAACAAGGAGGTGGTTTTTAGTGGGTTAAAGTTCAAGTGGGTTAAGATCCAACTCACTCATAGAGAACTAGTGCTTATTTCACTCCTATATAGTGCCTTTCGATGATTTCCTCATGCCCTCACAAAAAAAGAAAAAATTCATATTCAATACATAACCTCATACTCGGAAATCTAGAGACTACAATTTGACTTAAGTGTGGTCGTCTTTAGATAATTTGTTAAAATAATTTGAGTAGTTTTTTGTATTTCGTTAGAAAAATGCACTCAGCAAGATACAGTTAAATAACTTTAGGATATACTAAATTAAAGTTTCATTAAACTAAAAATTAGAGGTCAATGGGCATTTAAAATTTTGTTCTAAATATCATATAATTTCATTTCTAAAACATTTAGAATTCAAATACATATTATTTTCTAAAAAAAGGCATAATTATGCTATGATGCAAACTTTTTTTTCTAATTATTTTTGTTATTTACAACAATTCCCTTGTCTAAGAAATTCCAATATAATTATGTATGCAGGATGTCTGGAAATATAATTTTGTGCCCATCCGCGTTTATAACTTATAAATTTTAATAAGAATTAAATCTCTCATAATATTTGAGTTTCTATGTATTCGTTTTTTTTTTTCTTTTTTTTAAATTCTAATAAAAGATGTGCTCCTTATGGAATCTCCTCAAGTTATTAAAAACTACTGTTGTTCTTGTTTGTATATAAGTGCTGTGATATCAAGAAGTTTCAAACTGTCTTTTGATTTGATTTTGTTTTATAGTTTTTATTTTTTTTTTTCTTTTTTTGGATTTTAAAACTTTTCCAATATTAAATCATTCATCAATTTTGTCGACTTAGTGATGAAATGTCAAAGTCGGCCGACTTACCAAAAACTTTGAAAAATAAGTTTTGATGTTTTACCGACTAAATGAATTTATATGTATTTAATTTTGGATAACTAATAAAAATTGTAAAGGGTCGTTTTCAAACAAACGAATTTAACTATTTTCGATAATAAAGGATTATTGTAAAAATAAGGGTTACAATAAAGGGGGTTAAGAGTTATATAAGGGTGATAGGCTAAAAATTTTGTTCTCTACATTATAAACTAGAAATGGTGGAATTGAGGTTGAGAACACGGAATTTTAAAATAGATTAATCCCATCTAGAAGCGTAACTGTAAAAGATTTTTTTAAATGAAATATGTGTCCACAAGTAAAAAGGTTACGAAATTTTAAGTTTTTGCCTAATTGTTATATCTAATTCAAGATTTTTACTTAAGACGTGATCAAGCTCTCACAAAAATCAGCGTCTTTAAAGCATATACATATTGCTAAGAAATAGTAATATAAGTAATAACTTACCAAAAATTAATTTTCCAAAATTGTATTCTTTTGATCCAAGACAAAAGAGAAGCTAAAATTTAAAATCATTCATTTTATAGGAAAAAAATATTTGATAAATTTAAAAGTATGTCGTATGCTGTACGCCTTAAGATGTAAGATTTTAATTTATATCTTAAACTAGAAGATTTAAAAATAATTTCAGAGATTATATTCTTTGAAATGTAAAACATCCTTAATGAATCCTTCAAAATTATCTACAGCATAACATCAATATAGTATAGTGATACTGATCGTTTTATAAGTAGCAATATAAAAACTAAGAAATCAAAATTAAAAAAAAAAATAAAATAAAATAATAAATAAAAGGATGAAATGAGCATCAAAAAGATGATCAGTGATAACCTCCAATGGGGATTCTTTAAAATCTTTTATTCCTTAGATTTTTAAAAGAAAGAATAAAACACAAAAAAAAAATTAAAAATTCCCGCGGTTTTTAACTAATATTTTGTTGATGTTTAATTTAAAAAAAAAAAAACAAAACAAAACAAAACATAAACGTGGTTATTACCGTTTAAATCAATTGTCATGATAATAACATTGATTATCAAAATAAAGATAATGATTATAATGATGATAAATTTTAAATCAAGTAATAAGAAAAATGAAAGCGAAAATTGAAAGAAAGAATTTAAGATTAATTTTTTAGGATCGAATATTAAACTGGCCTTTAGTATCTTTTACTAAAAATTGTTGACATATTTTTAAAGTTTTGCACCTTTTTTATGTTATTTTTGTTTTTTTTTTTTCGTTTTCCTTCTGTTTTTGTATATCTTAAGATTTGTTTTGATTCTGGTCGTAGACATGCTTTCATAAAACTATAAGATTTTAAAATTGTTAAATATTTCTATAGTTCAACTGTATTTTGACCGGGGCTCGTTAGTGGAATTCATACTATTTTGGCCAATCGAAAAAATTAAATCAAAAACAAACAAAAAAAAAAAAATCAGAAAAAAACAATTGAATTTTTTAGGGCGACATTCTTTTAAAAATAAAATAAAAGTATATAGGTATAATAAAAATTTGTTTTAATTTCAGGATTTGGAAATTTATTAACGAATTAGTTGCGATTATTAATGTTTAACGTTGCCATTTTATTTCCCCTATCATTTCTTTACCTTTCCTTGGTTTTAGATAAGATTTTTTTTTTGTCTTTTGAATTCCTTTTTAAGTTTTGAAATTATTTATTTAATAGTAGACTTTTTTTAGTTTTGATTAATTCAAAACGAATGATTAAGAATTTTACAAAAAAAAAAATAAATAAATAAATGTTATTAAGGAAAAATTTAAAGAATTCATTTCAATTTTAAAATAAAACGGAACTCATATTAAAAAAAAAAATTAATGAAATTAGATAGAATTGATAGAACTGATAGATTTTCTAGCAGGTAGTCGATCAAAATTTTTTCCTCTCTTATAATGCAAAAAACGAGCATGTCTGGTAGAAGAATTAAAAAGTATAAAGCGTGCTAAGGATTTAAAATTAATATGAAAAACCAAACAATCATGTATTAAAAGTCAAAATATGTCCTTTTTTAAAAAGTCGTACCTCGTAAAATGAATGCAAACATTATGTTTATAGAAACAGTAAAAATTATTAAATAAAGGTTTGCTTTAAAATCCAAGTGTAGGATTTGTACAGCAACATAAAAAATCCATTGGGCAACAAAAATATATACCGACCACAGATTTAGAAGTTCCTATAGTGAAATATAACAAATAAATTCAAATTTATTCAAGAAATATAAGATTAGATCAAAAAAAAAACTTTTGATTTTTGATTAATTAACTTACCTCTAATGACTACCTAATTACTAACAACAACTATAGTAAGTAATTACTTAAATTTCTAATGTAACATTAAGCTATAAAATTTCATTGAAAATATATGCTCTAACAACTTTATACATCATTTTTAATCAAAAAACGAAATCAAAACGATAATGTACTATAATAATGAATGTACTTTAGTTTCCTTTTCGTTAGGGAAACCGCGTTAGTAATATAAGATTCTTTAGTCAATGTAATAGGATGAAACTCAAAACTAGCTAACTAAACATCTAGAAAGTAGTGACGGGAGAGGATAGGACAAAGATCCAAAAGCATTGAATTGGATGGGACTGTAAGCAAACAATGAATTTGCCCATTAATAATCTACGATGAAGCCATCAACTGTTATACAACATGTAGTAGTATATAATACCTTCCCGCATGAGGTAATAACTGAAGAAAACTTCACTATTACTTTAGCAACTATTGTTTTATTATTATTATTACCATTTGCTACAAAGTGAATGCTATTATTGGACTACAACATGTAGTAGTATACAGCACCTTCCTGCATGAGGTAACCAAAAACACACCTCCACTATAGCAGTTGTCATTATTATAGGACATACATTATTATAATGTAAAATTACTCTTATTTTTATATATATTCCTTACAACATCAACTTACTCCTGACTATTATAACTTATATTTCAATATTAACTACTTATGCTTATAATGTTATATTATATTCCTTTACCTTCCACAAATCATTTAAAATTCAACTATAATATTTTTAGCAAAAAAAATTAAAATCATACATTTCGTTAAAAAATATTATGCCATATTTAAATGCTGTCAACATTTAAATTTATTTTAACCAAATGAAATTAAAATAAAATTTTTATTTAATATTGCATAATACATTAATCATAATCATAATCAAAATCCAAATTTTTATTTCCATTGAAATTCATTCTAAAGTACATATATTTTCTTACAAATTCAAAAATGAGAACAAAAAAAAAATTTTTTTTTGAAAAATAAGAAGGACCATCACTTAATTATCTTTCAAAAAAAAAAATAAAAATTTACCTCTCTTCCTCTTTTTTTCTTCAAAAAAAAAAAAAAAGGAAATTTTTTTTTTTCTTTTTATCAACTATAAACTCAAGGGTTAACAACAATTTGCGATTTTTCTGTCACTCAAGGCAAAAACACGCGAATTCATCTATACAAGAATTAAGCAATAGTCAAAAACTTCATTTATAAAAGTCGTCTTTTATGCCAGCGGATATGCCTTTTCATTCTAAATATAATAAAATAGACAACCAAAAACAACAATCACAATAATTTTCAATGGGATTTTTATAACAATTTTCTTTATGATTTTTTATTTTTTTTTTTGTATCCATCAGCGTTAACTACGAACTAGCTTTGTACTTTCACAACAAACAATTGTCAGGCATAATATATAATAGAATTTCCGTGCATGCATATATATGTTTGTATATTATATCCTTATAAAAGACGTTTTTAATATCCACACCCACTTTAGTCTAGCTGTGTAATATTTATTTTAAGTTGAATTTCTTACAGTGAGGTACAAAAAATGTACGTTACTAACCTTTAACGGGTTTTTAAATTTTTAGATCAAATAACTTTTAAAATGAAAAATATATGAAGGCATGATATTAACTCTTTATGAAGTTTGTGTAAATAAAAGAGAATGTTAGAAATTATCTTTTCATGCCACAATGCATTAAAAATGTTAATTTTTCTAATATTGATGACTTGCCAAGTCAAATTTTAGTTTCTGCGAAAATTTTGAAACTTAAAAACTACAAAAGTTATTTGTAAAATGTTGACTTTAAGAAGTTGGTGTGTATGGTGTTCAAATTTGTTTTTGCAACATGGAAAAATAACAATATATTATGGTTTATTATTTTATTTCACAAGTATTTAAATTCATAGTATTTCTTTATATATACTTCCTAGTCTCTAGGTTCCTGATGTATTCTTCAGAATTCAGTGATTAAAAACTTTTACATCTTCTGATTTTACTAAACGAACAATTTTAACAAAAAAAGTAAATTTCTAAGCTTTTAAACTAAAATAAACAAAATTTCCAAACCCTTTTTGTTTAATTTGTTACTTGTAATGAAGTATAACTTAATCCTGATCTAAAACTTATTCACAACTTCATTTAACTTCTATAGCTAAAATCGACTAAGTTATTACAGAAAACGTATTAGATGTTTTCATATTAAAAATTTTTCGTTATATGTACGCATATAAAAACTAAAATTGAAAAAAATCACAATATTTTGCACAACACTATTTTTACTTTCTTCACAACACTAATATACTTATATATAACAAAAATACAACAAATGACATTAACAGAACAACGGCAGCTAATCTAATCTATTTCTTATAAATCTGAAGAACAAAATCATTTAAAGGAAATTTTGCAAAAAGAAATATTTAACATATTCCAGCATATAGCAACGAAATCATATTTTATAAAAAATTTTGTTGATGAGGGCGAAAAATTAAAGTATTTATCAGTAGCGAAAAATGAATTCATCATTTTCGTGTTAGGATATTTTCACTCACTTTCTATAATATTATCATCTTTTTAATCATTCATTCAATTCATTTCTCATCAGGCATCAACCAATTTGTTTTATTCGTTTTTAAGATATATTTTTAGAAAAAACAAAAACAATATTAACACAAATTATATAAATATATAGTTAGGTACTTCTAAAGTATTCTTACATGTATACATAGTATTATTTTCCCGTTTATTTTCCAAAAATAAAAGATTACAATGATGAAATGCGAAATTACTTAAAGGACAAAACAAGACAGTTAGGTTATCTCTTTAATATGTCCTTCTTTTCTTTTTTTTTTGATTGTTATACAGACTATACAGTTAAAGAATGAATTATTATCCATCATCAATTGTTTATTTTTCAACTAAAATTATATCGGTTAAATTTAAGATACTATAATATATACAGCTGATAAATATACGATGGTGTTATAAGAAAATGTAAGAATCATTGAGTATATATACTTTTCCACCCAACAAAAACATGCTTGTTCCAAAAACTTGGAATATTATTTGGGGAGGGGGATTGAATTTTCTGAAAGTTGATGAATGATAACCAACCGAACTGGATCACTCGGTTTTCAAAACAATACAATTCAAATTGACACATCATTATCATCATCAAAATTAGCAAAATCAATATAATTTTCAATATTTGGTATTAAAATTATCAAAGATGATATTTTTCTTGTATATCATGTACGGGAATGTTCGACTTACCAGACCAACAAAAATTCAAATTTGATGTCTAAACCTAAAGTAATGGTTAGATTATTTTAACAGTCCAAATTTAGAAATCTTATTCATTAGGATGATTTCAGCGAATATTAGATGATTCTTGAACCAACAAAATATTAAATCAAAAATCAATTTGGTAAGTGATTTTAGGAGTACACGAATATCTTGTGAAATGTCATTTGCAATTCGTCAGACTTAAAAAAAAAACTTGTGATATTTTATTCCAAGGAATACTAGAAAACAGCTCGAATTATGTCTTAAAAATAACAACATGAAGCTATAAATGTGTTAAAATTTCATTTTTTAAAAGTCTTCAAAATTGATTCTAATCAAAAAAAAAGATAAAAAATTAATCATCAACTTTCAATTCTGCTAGAAAAAAACCAACCTAACAAATAGTTATAAATAATAATCTTTAAAAATCCAAATCTGGTAACTCTAAATCTTAAAAATGTACATTACGAAAATTTCATCATCAGTTAAGGCAAATGAATTGCTAAGACACAAGTAAATGGTGTGAACCCTGTTTTGTCATTTCATTTTAAGAGTTGAAAAATTTTCACTCAAACACAAAATGAATGATTCAACTTTTACGAATGATTGATGATTATGTGATTAACGATATACGATATATACTTGAATCTCTTTAAGATATTTTCGAAGAAAAAAAAAAAAAACATTTCTTTCTATAACCATTGAACTAAATTTTATTTGTTTTAAGATTAAATCTCATAAAATAAATTTAAAATTTATAATTTAGACAAATATGGTAATAATAATTTTTCAGCATTAAATCGAATCAAATTAAATTCAATATTAAATAATATAATATGTATTGTTATAGCTCTTAGTGTAATATCTGTTGACGTTCATTAATTACCTTATATTTTTAAATTTAATTAGATTATATTTTTAATTATAGTCTACCTATAAGAGTAAAAAATCTTTACTATACAATTGGTATATACACATTAAAGTCATTAAAATTAATTAATTAAATATGAAAAATTAGACTTTGATTTTCAAATTTAATTATGTAAAGATATGTTAATCTTTACATTTTGTTAGGATATTTTTCTCGTTTTATCTTAAGAAATAATATTTTAAAATATCTGAACAATGTTAACTTCACAATCACCTCATTTAACAAATTGCTTATTGTATATACTTAGGTATTTGGTCCATTGTGATACCACATAGAAGCTTTTCATATACTTACTATATTGTTTTCATTACTTACTTTTGTTATTGTTTTTCTCCTTTCCATTTCTTAAGTAGCATAGGACATCCATTTCATCATTTATTATTCATATTTAATTACTTCAGTTTCTGTTATCATTTCCGAAGCCGTTTCAGGTCGTTGATCATTCGGTAGTAGCTATTGTACAATACTATGAAACGTAAATATTTTTATTATTTTGTATGCCATCTATTATCTTATACAAGAATTATTTTATTTTTATTTTATTATAGACTATACGATATAATATGAGCTATATGATATGTATCCACTTATTCTGTATAGATATAGATATTTTACTTAATTATTTTCATAAATGGCAATAAAAAGTTTATAGGCTCTTTTCCTTTCGCATGTGGACCATACTTACTTTTTATTTAATTATATTGTAAGAAAAATCTATATTATTTTTTATTAATCTATATGATCTAATCGGCCTTAGAACCCAAATCTTTTCAAATGAAAAGCCAGCCACAACACCATTGATTATAGATATGTACTTTATAATCAAAAAATTATTCATAATTCACTCATTTTATTGCAATATTATTATTATAATAAAATATGAAAAATAATATTCCTGGAAATTAAAACTACAATTTTATTTTATCTTAAATAATACTTTAAAATTGTTCTGTTCCACCTGTTCCATTTAAATTCTGTCTTATATTATATACGTACATAAATATCGCTATATACTTCTAATTAAAAACTTTTATTTAATTTTCTTCATATCAAAATATTTTCTAAAAAATTTGGTATGTGCCAACAATTGATAATTATGGTAAAAATAATAATAAAAAATATAAACAATAAAAATTACAAAATTACCATCACTAATTCCTTTATTAAGAAAAAAAAATGCCATCATGCTATCAAAGATCATAATTTTCAAATAAAATTTTTAAATTTTCATTTTATTTTCCGCCGGTATTTCTTTTCTTTTGGTCATTTAGCAATCAATATCATGATCATCATTATCATTATCATTCATATAAGTATACATATTTAAACTTATTTTAAAAAATATAAATTTATATGAAATTTTATTTAATATAATTTGAGTTAATGATCCAATAAAAATTTTCAAATATTTTCTTCTAACTTCCTTTCTATCATCATTTTATACTCACATTCCGTTCATTTTACTATACCTAAGGTTAAATACTATACATATTTATATGATGTTAGAAAAAGATAGAAATAGAGTACATTGTAAAGAAAATAAAAAAAATTAGTTATTATTACTTTTTTAACTACTACGATTATTATTATTATTGTTATTATTATCATTTTGGGTAATAACTAACGTACGTTCACAGCAAATGTCAATCTTCCGTCCATCATTGAAATATCAATATAATCATTATCATGATCATCATTATCATCATTATCATTAAATCTATCTATGGTATTAATATTGCTATATAGTATTCATCACAATCATAAAATTAAAAAAAAAAAAAAAAAAAAAACAAAACCAAAAAAATGAAGTCAATAAGGTGAGTAAACATTACTATACTTCCCTTCTATGAATGTCAAAATATGTATGTATATCTATATATGTATATGTATGTAATTATGAATATGTGTAATGTTTATATAAAATTTTAATCGATTTTTAATCGTAGTTACATCTGACACCAATTTCGATGAATGAATGAACAAACTGGAACCCATTAATGATTGATATAAAAGCGTGCTACTATAACAAAATATCAAAATATTATTAATGCATATGTATATGTATATAGGTATATATTAATATATATTATAGGTACTGTCATCAATGTTATTATTATTATTATTATTATTATGTATATTATTATAATTGTGCAGTTATTTTTATACACGGCTATTGTTATTCAATGATAGTTAATTGCTCTTGAAATCAATTGCTTTAAGCTGATTTCTATACTAATATATAGTATAGGTATACTATATAATATATATTATGTATGGATATGTATATAGTTGATTATTATTATTATTGTTTTGTTTAAATTTTTTTATATTTTTTTTGTTATTATTATTGTTATTATTACCTTTATTAGATTTTCTAATAAACATAATACTGCAGTAAAAGTAACAGAAGGACAAAGAACATGTTGATTTGTTTTTTTTTTCATGAAATTATCGTTATATTATCAATTTTCTGTGGTTCTCAAACTGTATACATAATATGATATTTTTCTTTGATATAAAGAAGCAACTAAATATAATCTATTCTTAATGTTGTTTTGTATTGTAGATTTAATTTACTTTAAGAAATTTCTGTAAAATAATCGAGGAGACCGTAAGTTAAATAAGACGAACTGTTAATTTCAGCTAAGTATAGATATAATAATTTTCTTATACATATTTGATGATAGCAGATATATTTCGTAAACTACAGGTTGTAATATCGTGTTTTTAAGAATAAAAAACAAAAGAAACTTTTAATTCTTATGCAGTTTAACAGGCGTAGAAACATTTCTATTAGCTAATTTTTAGCTGTTAGTATAAAAAGAATAAAACTAATACATATATTTTTTTTTAATATTCTGACCAATTTAAATAACAGTAATTTATTACTTAGGTAACCAAATAATTCGTGGTAACCGTAACCGGTAAGCAGGTAACAATAATTTTTGTTCTGTTTGGGTTTGAAATTTCATCGTGAAATTTAAAATAATTCCACAGCTATTACTATAAATCATAATGAATTTTAGGTTTAGTAACACAAATTTATTTTATTTTTTGGTAGCTTGTCTATAATAATTTCAACTGTTACCATATTAAATTTAAAGCCTTAATTTTCCTTCCTGACGTATTAACCTGTTGCTCCTTCTACATTTTTTTGATATCTTATTTTGGAATTAAAAGTTTGTATATCAATAATTCATTATTTCTAGTTGTAATTAAAATTCAATAAAAGATTCTGTCAATGGATACTTATGTTATTCTAGATAAGGTCTTCTATTATCATATTTATAAGTTTCTTTCATATCAACATAATTATAAATGACATATCACAAATGACAAACCATGATATTTTACTGTATAATTAAGAAGTAAAGTACATATATTATTAAATTATTATATGATGTTCTACATTTAAGCATAAGTATTTTAAGTGTTCTAATATAGTTCTTCTAATATAAATGGATTAGTTTCAAGATGAATAAAAAAATAATTTTACTTTATTTTATTTTACATTTTTTTATTTTATAAATTTAATAATAGTTTACAGTTAAAAAAAAATTTAGTATTTACCTTCTTGGGTTTGCAGGTAACATCATTCAATTCGTTTTTACTTGACGAATCGGTGCATTCATTTAGACAAGAGCGATTGGACACAGATATCACACTGCTTGGCTAATTCCGTCGGGTAGGCTGTGAATCATAAATAACTATAGCATTATCAATGTAAATATGTAACAATTTATGTGACATTAAGTTTTATTAAATTATTAACATAATATAAAAATAAAAGTAAAAAAAATGTCAAAAAAACTAAACAAACCATTTTAAAATACTTGAAAACAAAATATTTGAAAAATTTTAGAAATAATATTTATATTCTAATCAATGAATAATTAAATATGTTTCAATGAGAATACTTTTTTTAGAATCACTGATTTAAAAAAAAATTCATATTACTTAAATACATTAGGAAGTATAAAACTAAGTACTATTTAATTCATTTTTATTGCTACGATATTTAAAAAAAGTTTTTAAAAAAAACGCATCTATATGCATCTTTTACTTTAATAACTTCCTAATTTCTTTACCTATATGTGTTGAAATTTACCATAGGCAATATTAAAAACACAATTGATTCATGATTTGACAGACAATGATATGTCTGATAAAAATCACATTTCTTTATTAATTTTTTGATATTGAAAAACTGCCAGAAAGTCTTTATTGAATAACTTCATTGTTTCAATTTGCTATTAACCTAGAACTGAATACAGCATTTTTCTTCGATATTCTCAACAAATTCACCATGTAATTTAATATGTAGATGAATGAACCAATAAGAGTTATGACTTGTCAAAGAATTAACTGTAAAAGAAAATGACAAATTTGGATAATTTTCAAATACATCCAATCTCTTAATAAAATGTTTAGAGATTAGTTTTAAAAAAAATTTTAAAAGATTTTGCCGAGGGTTCATTAGGAAGTAAAAAAAAACCAGTTCTTTTTTCTTATTTCAATGTCAACTAAAACTTATTTTAGTTTGTTAATTATAGTATTTACCTAGTCAAATTTTGACAATAATAAAAATTTCATATAATACAATATCTTTTATTCTGCGCAACAATAAAAAATGTCTTTTTAGTTCATTTATCAAAAATTTTTTGTAAACTTTGTTTCAAAAAACTTATTAGTTTCACTCGATCCGGCCGTCTGTCTGTTTACAAAACTTCTACACTGTTAAAGATGAAGCAATAAAAATTTAACCATGAATTATGTATTTTTAATGATGTAGAATGTATTTATATGTCTTTATTATTAATGTATCCCCAAGTCATATTTTTAAATGTGTATGTCATTTTATGCTTAAAATCTTTTCAATCGAAAAACGCAGTAGGACACGTCTTATTTTTATCTTTATAAATGAATACAGTTTTTTTCAAATTATTTGAGCTTTAATTTTGTATGTCTGACGTTGAGAAAATCTACATAGATCCCTAAGTTACAGGTGTTACAGCACCTGTAACTTAGAGATTTTAGCAAATTCCCTAGCAATATAAAGAATAGCAAATTTTTAATTGATGACTCCTAATAGCTTATCAACAGGATGTAGAACAAAATAAAATTTCTGATGCAACGATTTTTTCCAAAAATTTCAAAACTCCATGTTAAAACGTTGCGATAACCTTGCAAGATTTTGTTGTCACATAACGGTAAATTTAAATACTAAATTTAAGATAATTGTATAATTTTGATATTAATTTACAAAACTAAAAAATTACCTGTCGAATGACGTTTTCAAATTGAAAAAATGTTAAGCAGAACACAAGATATACGCATTTAAAAACAGGGATTTTTCAAGGTTTGAGAGGTTGTAGCTCCTTAATGGATAGGACTACATGAGAAAGTTGTTCCACGTAATTATTTTTTTCATTAGATCTACCGATGGTTAAATTTTTTTTCTCTATCTTTAACGGTGTAGAAGTTTTGTAAACAGACGGACGGACTGACGGACGGATGGACGTACCAACAGAGTGAAACTAATAAGTACATTTTTTCCAAAATTTTTTGGTAATGTGCTAAAAAGGAAGCACAAAATTGTCATTGAATATTAGATATGGTATTTTTTAATTGAATTTGCTTTTTTAAACAAAATCTTAAATGGTATTTACAAGTTTTTTATATTTTAAATATTCATTTTTTTATTATTTACCTTAGATTTATAGTTATAACAAGATTAAAACTATTTTATAAAGTGTTAATTCGCACTTTATTTTTTATTACATATGAAATTGACACATTTTTTTTTTTTTTTTTTTTATAAAACAGTTTTTTTGAAGACCAACAGTTTTTTTAAAGAGGTTTTTTAATAAATTTATCAAAAATAATATGAAAATATTATCTTTACTTTGTTTATGTTATAACATTGGTTGTAATTTTAGGATTATTTAAAAAAAAAAATGGTTTTTTTTTTAATTACTGATACGACATTTTAAGAACTATATGTAAGTCTTGTTTCGAATGTCTTAAATTAAATTTAATTTAATTTCAAGATATTAAAATTTTATTAAAATAAATAAATAGGTAAGTAAATTTCCATAAGTAGATCTTAAATAAGTTTTACGTTCGATTGGTAAGTCGGCATTAGATAATCTTGAAGATTAAATAAAAAACTTGTTTTTTTTTTTTTTTTAATTTCATTCGTATCGTATCTCTTCAAAATTGAATTGGTATTGAATGCTGTTGACCATTTATACATATTTTAATAAATTAAATTGGCAAAAGTAAAAACAAATAAAGTTCTATTAAAATTTAGGATTTTATGCCGGCAAATTCCATAACACAAAAATATTTTAGATCCAACTGATAAATATATATAGGTTTACTACTTTAAGTTGATTAGTTAACCAATATTTTTGTAAAATTCATAAAAAAAAAAGAAATTTGTACAAATCTAATAAAATATTTTGATAATTGTTTACTTTTATTGAAATGTTATTGTTATTATTCCTATACCTCTTTTAATCAATCTTTAAATCTGTTAATAGTATATGTCTATAGATACAAACAGTTATCTTGATGGTTAGTATATATTTATATAAAAACGGAGTTGTAGTTATCCTATGATAACTTGATATCCTGAATTGTTTTGTAACTTTCATTCAAAAGAATTTTATTTTTGTCTCAAATATTAAAATAATATCAAACTGCTTATACGTTTGCTAGTTCATGAATTGGTAAATATAACACGAGATTGTATTCCATGATTCCACATTTACTGTAAGTCGCCAATTTATATCTTCATTTGTATTTCGATGATAATATTTCACCTCCCATTTCTTGTAAAATTTGTTTGCCTTTCACTTTCTAGATAAGGGGTCGAATCCATAAAACTATGCATGAATTCAAACCTCACTTTTTCAAATAAAAACTACTCTTGAATTCGTTGGATTTGCTTGAAAAAGTGAAATTGCGAGTTCAAGCTCAGTTTTATGTATTTTATCTAAGATGTATATATATAGAATTTGGCCAGCCCAAAATTTTTAACCACAAATTGCAAAAATCCTATTTTTCCCTATCTATATCAATAAACCATTTAAATTTATTTTAATGGTAATGATTAAAATGATATTTTAATGAACCTTATTTTATTTCAATGCTAATTTTGCTCCTGGATCGAGAAAATTAAAACCGTTACTTAGACTCAATATTTTTAGAGATACATCGATTTTTATGATTTTAGGGTTTTCTGTTTCCCTACGTTCTTATTAGATCGAACAATGTATTTTAATTTATAAATTTTAAATGAAATCAAATATATAACAAAAAAATTTTAGTTAGTTTCTAATTTTCAAAATAAAACATTGTAAATTTATTAATTAAATTACTTTCTAAAACTATTTTTCGATTATTATTCGCGATTAAAATTTAAATGCGTTTTAAAGATTTTCATATAAACTTTAGCTGAGATCGGGAATACTTCGGACAGCGAATACTTCATACTCCGTACACTATAGAAATTTCTATCAAACTAATTGCTTAAAAGCTTTTAAAATTTATTGTCAGATAGCACTTTTAATATTCCATTTATAAAAAGCAAAAATTGAGGGCCCTCGGTGGCCTAGTGGGTAAGAGCGTATAAAAAACGCTATAAACACCGAGGGAGTGTGGGTTGGAATCCCATACACGTCTTAAGAATTATACCCCCTTACGACATTTACAGCCACACCTAAAAAGGAAAGACTGTGTATTTTCCTGTTCACATTTATGTGGCAGAGAAATGCACTAAAAAAAAAAAAAAATTGATAGCTAGCTCAGTATTAGGTGACAGTGATGTGATGGCCAGACAGTAAAGAGTGACTCGCGTATCCACCAATCTGGTAAATGTATAAAAAGATTAATTTATAACCTATTTAGACCAGGCATTAATTAGTCCACTTCAATAGAATTTATATGTATAATTAATTTTCAAATTTTATATCCTTTTGGTTTCGAATTAAACAAGTCTCAAAATTATAAAGAACGAGTTTTTTTTTCAAATTAACTATAGGTACATAGATATTAATACATATACAGTACTTTATGGTAACTTTTTGTATGAAAATCTGTTTTTCTATACCATTATCAAAAATGTTACTTAAGTTCTATATTTAGGTATAACTATAAACTTAAGTTTTAATTACTTCTGTCCTTTGTTCAAAATTCTAATTTAACCCACAACTTTTTCTGCATTCTATTGCAAGAATAAAAAAAAAAAAAATAAAAACATTCATTCTTAATTTTTCATTATTTAAAATTTACAAAACATTTCGAATTTCGAATAACTTTATACGTGAATATTTTAATAAAACAACGGTGATCTACTTAAAAATTTATTAAAAAAAACTACCATAGATTCTTTTTAAATTTTGAAAATATAAATAATAAAAAGTTGATTATATCTACACAATTTTGTATTTTTTTTTAGTTTTACTATACACATACTTATGTATTTTTCATTTTAATTCCATTTTAAATGAAACGTATATAGTATATACATATATATATAAATCTTATACATATTATATAATATTATTTTAATTTATATAGGAAAATATCCAATTTTGGTTCAAAATAACTTACAAGTGTAAAAAATTGTTTTTGTTTAGAACACTTTAACATAGAGATATAGAGAAAAGGAAAGCAAAAGACAAAAAAAAAGTTGATATTAATTTACAAGCAAAGAAGCATTCATAAAAGCCATCAAATATTCCTTTTTTAGTCATAATATGCTATAAACTACATATAAAGAATATGTACATGTATATTATTGTATATAGGATATGCATTTATAATAAAACAGGATAAACAGGAATTGTTGATTAAAATAATGTACATATACATACATATATATTAGATTTAGAAAATAAAACTTTAACGGTTATTTATTCCTTTTTTTTTTTTTTTTTTAATTTGTCATGTGTTATAAAAAATTATGTATTTGGAAAATTATAATAACAATACACTAACATACATATACGTACATACATAATTAATGTTGAACATACACTTGTGTGCATACAGGTATCGATGAAACTTTTTTATTGAATTTGATTTTATTCCGATTTTTGTCATAACAAATTTTCACTTTGTCTTTTGTAGTTTTAATCAGAATTTTACTTTATAATGATTCGAATAAATGAAACTGAGCTTGAACACAAATCTAACTTTTTCAAACAAAATTTACGAGTTCAAGAGCAGTTTTATTTGAAAAAAGTGAGATTTGAATTGAAGCTCAGTTTTATATGCATTCGATTCAATGATGCTGTTGCGAATTGAAATTTGGTGAGTTCGATACAATTTATTTCATAATTCTTTTGTGTTAAATCGAAAATTTTGGTAATACATTTTAAAAAGGTTTGAAAAATAACATTAAACAAAATTTTTATAGATCATGACCAACTAAAATTGTTATAAAATAATGAAAGAACCTGATAAATTATTTGAATAAGGGGTAAAATTTCAATCATTAAATAACCTAAAATATTTATAATAGGTAGGTATATAATTTTATAACCTTAAAATGTACTTAAATGTATAAAATGTACTTAAAATTTAACTATGTTAACTCAAATGAGTATTTTGAAACGTTAATTGTGACGTCATGGAATTAATTAAACTCTACTACGATTATTTCGGAACGACATATCTGTATAGAGTATAACTTCACTATATTTTTCTGAAAAATTTTGTAAGAGATTTTTTTTTTTTACTATATTTCGAGAGTAAAGAAATTTTCTGATATTTCATTCTCTATATGTGTATATGTTTGTTTTCACTTTTATAACGCACTTTTATAAAAACTAAACCTATACTTAATTAAAATACTAAAATCTTTTTTCAATATGGAATTGTATAAGGAAAAGGTAGCCAAACGAATATGTAAACAAATAGATGCTGACATCTTAATATAAAAGAATGATAACTTTTTTATACTCTACGAGATGGCAACAATGCGTTACAGACAGTAAAACAAACACGAACGAGGCATAATATAAAAGGATAATGTAATAAAGAATTTTTTCGAAAATTATTAAATATTCCCTCCTATAAATATGCAAAAAATTATGTAAGAATCAAATAACAGAGCGTTATTGGTTTAGTACTTCTGATATTAGACCAAATAAAGAAGTAGAAGTTAATATTCTATATTCTATACATGTCGCAACCAATTTGAAAAGCAAATAAAAAAAATACTTAAAAAATAATCTTTCGTTACAAGTCATTCATGTGTGTATATAATTTAATAATATTTTTTCAATCCATGTCACATAATATAATGGACCTTGGCAATAACGAATTTTCATAATGTTCCATATTTCATATGTAATAAGTGATGATTAACTTTAGTTAAAGCAAAAATAAAACCAAAAACATTACTTTTTATTATTTATTTTATATTTAGAAAGTTTCACTTTTTGTTTTTTTTGTTATTTAATTTAATAGAACTCAAATCCATTAAAAATAATTCAAATTAATTGCAATTTGTAAGGAAAAATCAGTTCAATTTTTTTTCTTTTTTTTTCAAAATTTAACATCAAAAAAATTAAACCTTAAAATAATTTGAAATTGAAAAGAAATTTTAAAATTAAATTATTTTATTTAAAATTTAATTAAAAATTTCAAGCTATAATTATAACTTTCTATATACAGAAATATAATATATATATATCTATCTATATATATATAGCATATATTGTACATATGTACATATTTTTTTGGAATAAAATTAAATTACAAACATAAATTTGATAAGAAAAGCAATTTTTTGAAAATTTATTTAATGCGTAAAACATCACAGTTGCAGTCTTCAATTATAGACTTAAAAATCTAAAAAAAAAAAAAATATTTTTTGCTATAATATGCACGTTTTCAATATAATATAATATATAAAATCTCAATATGTATCATATAATTAAAATTAACAGACAACATTAATATTATTGATCATTATATTAATTCAATGTATATGCAACAACACAGCCATCAGAACAATAATAATGATCAAAATATATCTTTATATTTATATTATTATAATTGCATCTTATACACGATTTATGTTCATTTCTATATATGGAATTATCAGAATTATAATCATCATTATAATAATCATAAATATCATCATTCTTATAGTACACATCTTATGTCTTTTACATCATCATCATCATTATCATTTTCATTTTCATCATCATTATCAATATTTATAATGTCTGCCAATCAATAATCAAATCAAAAACAAATCAAATTGATGGCATCATATCAAAAACTTGAAAATTTTTATTCTTATTTTGGTAAAAATAATTCCTGCTGATTTTCGTACCATACCGTTTAAAATTCTCCAATATACTTTAACTTAACATTTATAATAACTTTTTTATTATATGCGCTAATTCAATATGGAAAAATTAAAAAAATAAATAAATAAATAAATAAAAGAAATAATTTAAAAGAAAATTGTGCAGTCATTCATTCACTTTAAACATTTTTAAGAATTCATCCTATAGTCATATTTATAGTTAAATTATCGTCCTTAAAATTTAGATAAATTAAGCTAAGATAGGTATTTAAGTTTAGAAAATGTTGGTGTATTATAAGGAAAATAAATGTGTTCTTATTTTAAAATCGATAAGATGAAAGATGAAACATTAAATTATTGACCAAAAACAAAATTAAGGTGTCATTTGATTTTAATTGCATTTAAAACCCAAACATGAAATTCGAAAAAATTAAAATATAATATCTTATACGAAGTATACATTAGCTACTAATGTATATAATAATATAATACTAATATATATACACTAATTGTATATATATTAATAAAAGTAACAAAATATAATTTTGAAAAATTATGTTTTACTCTTTTTTATTACGATGCTTCGAAAAGGATATTTTGTTTTGCGTTATCTTTGGTTTAACTGTCTTAGTTTATTTATCATGTTGTGATATATACTCAGAAATTATTTTTAGGAGTTCCAATCCAATCTCTTCATAAGTCTAAACCTTTTTTTTTTGTTTTTTTAAGCTTTTTATTAATAAAATAAATTTTTTAGACTATAAATGTTTAGATTTGTTATTCCACAGTCGACACATATTCATTTAAATCATTTTTTATCTTGTAAATACGATTATCAACTAAAATTTTTAGAAATCCAATGAATGGTTATATACACTTACTTTCCGTTGCTCAGGAGTGCATTTCGATTCTTACTTTGAGTAGAGTTTATGCGTTTATATGATTAACTATCACACTCACATGCAGAATTAATTTTATTCTGCTCATTTCGAAACGTCTAGTGTTAAATATTAATTTAAACTGTCAAAATTAGGTGGGAGCATTTATATTTATATTTAAAACAAATAATCGAGTTGAAAAAAGAAATAAACTTCAATTGAACTTGACTTGAAAGTTTTCGTTTACAATTTTTTCAATATGCAAGTTTATAGTATGAAAATCTTAAAGAAAAAAAATAATGACACTTTATGAAACTTTGACATTTGTAACACACAATAACACCTACTCGGAAGGATTAAAAACGTTTACTATGTTAACTCAAATGAGTATTTTGAAACTTTAATTGTGACGTCATGGAATTAATTAAACTCTACTACGATTATTTCGGAACGAATATTATCTGTATAGAGTATAACTCTAACATACTGACAGTAAGACACGAAATGAATTCAAGTTCATTTCACTGGTTCCATATCTTAAAATTTGTTAAAGGGCTTTGTCTTTTAATTGGTATGACTAAATTTAATATGACTAAATTTATTTGATTTAATAAGAACAAAAATATTTTTAATTCTTTGTGTACAATTTTACAAGCGAAAAATGTTATTTATCTAAAATGTGAGGGTAAGCTCACATGGAATGCATGCATCCAGATTCAAAAATTATTTCAGTTGCATTTCGTGTATTCTTCGGCAATATTAACGAATATTTTGCATCTATTATGCATCCACTCGTTGTTTGACATTTGATGAAAACATTTTTTATTTACAAAATACAAAATGGTTAAACCAGAAAAAATTGTTATTTTATGTAAGAAAAAATTTTAATTAAAATTATAAATATATTTTATTAAAACACATATAAAATTAATTAATAAAATTATATCCATTTTCAAAATATTTCAAAATATTTAACATTTAAAATCTTTGACGTTTGATTTTATCTCTGTATTTGACGTTAAAACAAATTTGCATCTTGTATGGTTCTTATAGAGGATGCAAAAACTTTTGCATCTAAAATATCCGAAGCATGTCATGAATACGATATATAGTTTTCAACCAATTAAATTTTTGTATCCGGATGCACTTGCCTTAAATATTACAAAAAAAACTTAAAATAATTTTAATCTAAAATAACAATTTTTTTGTCAACATCTAATCTATTTTAACATTTTAATCTATTTTGACACATCAATTAGAATTTTTAATTTAATCAAATTTAAAAATTATTGACCTCGTAAAACGCCAGCGGCCAGGGTTATGTTTCAAAAATATCAATTACTATAAAGGAAACAGCTGATATGAAGTTTCTTTTTCTTCGCAATGTACAATTCTGTCCGGTTACAGTTTTTTAAATTTTATTTTTTACTTACAAAATACACAAAATTAAATTTCTATATAGTTTACATTTTTAACATAGGTATATGTTAAATATGTATATCTATTCTTTCCTTACCTAGAGGCCACACGAGACAGTTACTAGAAAGATATTGCACAAATTCATTAACATTTTTGACAATACTATTACATTTTTTCAACTATCTTCTCCACTGTCTTAACATTTTTCTAGCTAGTAATTGACATAGAAATTTGACACTTCGAACAATTACAAATGGCGACAAATAGAAAACAACATTCATGTCAAATAAATTTTTTTGCGGTTGTTTTATTTTTAATTTCATATTTTGTTTGTGTCTATTTTATACATGAAATATTTTTATAAAATATAAAATAAACTTAAAAAATAAATGAAATATCTTGATAGTAAAAATGCCACATACGTCACACAGACAGTAATTTGACATTTCGTATTACACAATCGCAAGATAGTAATATTGTCTCGTCTGCCTACCGGGTTAAATTTAAATTAAAAGTTTAAATTATTTTGTTGACCATGATGTCGTTATCGTCATCATTATTATTCTTTATTTTTAAAATTTTCAGTAGGTACATAAAAATACGTACGTAATATAAATAAACATTATATAGGTGGATATATTCATATATTCACTATACCTGTCGAATACGCCTTTACAAGAATTTTATTTTAGTTTTTTTTTTTAATTTTTATTATGATGATTTTCTTTTATTTTTATGATTATTATTTTTATTATTGTCATCATTTTAATTGTTTGTGTGATTTTAACAATCTGAGAGCATTTAATTTGTTATTAAAACCGAAAAGGAGCAAAAAAAAAATATAAATTGAAATTCTAAAGGATTTTTTTTTTTTTTTGTTAATCGAAAATTTATTGTAATTGAGAGAAAAAAATAAAAGAAAAATTTACAAAAATCTTGTCAAAATTCTTATATTTTGTTTGTTTTTCTTATACATATATTTTTTTTTTTATTAAAGAATATTTTAAGGCGTGGTTTTTAATGCAATTGCATACCAAAGCATTTTAATGCAATGCAATACAATACTTAGTCAAGAAAAAAAAAAGAAATTCAGGAGTTGCGCTGTATTTTACCTGTTGTTTATTAATGTGTTATAAGAAAAAAAAAAAAAAAAAAATGACATTTCATATGTTATGGAATTTTTGATATTTAAAAAAAAAACGTTTTTATTTATTTTCAATTAAAGAAAACAAAATATTTGTTATTTTTTAGTTACTTTTTTTTTTTGTAATTCTTAAAAAATAATATTGACACTCTTAGAAATGGCTTTAATTTATGATGGGTGTTAAAAATATTTAAAAAAAAATTTTAATGAATGAAATATTTTATAACGCCCACAATTTCTTTTGCCCTTTTTTTTTTTTTATTTATTCTTTTATTATTTGTATATTTACAGTTACTTATTTACATTAAATTTTTGGATTTTTTAATTTGTTTTTTATTTTTAATTTTGAATACAAAAAGAAGTATCTAGGTATCTTCCAATTACTGTATTTAAATAATTTTAATTTATAAAAACTATCACATTTTAAGCTCTGAAGTAGGTTTACAATTCAAAATATTGAATATCAAAAATATTGAAATAATTGAATTATTTTTTTAAAAGATTTTAATTAATATTAATTGCCCTTAATATTATATTCCTATAATATCTCAATTGCTAAAATTAAGCTTTTTAATCATTTTTAGAGTGTGTTTTTTGGTAATGATAATGCAATTTATTCCGTCGATCCTCGAAAAACTCAAGCTCACATTAGAAAAACAAGTGAGTGTACAAACAAAAAAAGAGAATTCATATTTTTTAAGTTTTTTCGAACACGGGAAAGTCAAATATATATTATTTAAATAACCATATTAAAGAAAAATTAACCCACTTTTTAAAGTGTGATACAAAATGTATAAAATTTGTTAATCGATAAAACAAATTTTTTCCGGAAGTTTTGAAAAGAATCTTTAGAAATATTTTAATAAATTCAATAGATATATCAAGGTAGATAATAAATGGAAAATAATGCTAAATAAAAGTTTTGCAAAGGAACATATTTTAAAAAAGACAATAAAAAAACTTAATTTAAACAAATTTCCTCAAGTTTCCGGGGTTAAATATTTCTAAAAATAATAAATTTTTAATTTTAACCCCGAATAGCTCTAACCCACTTATTTTTAACCCATAAAAAAACAAAAACTAAAAATAATATTATTTTGAGGTAACTTATATGCTTATTGTCCAAGATCTTCTACATCTCAAAAAAATTTTGGTTCTGAATAAAAGCGTTTCGGAGATACAAAGGATAAGATACCATAAAGATACCAAAAATATTGGTTTCACTTAACGGTAAATTTAATTGCTAAATTGTAAAACAATATAATAAAAATTTTATTTATATAAATAGCTTAAAAAAATTTTCTTTAGTTTACGTTTTTCTATTGAAAAAATATTAAGCTGAGCATTAGATATGAACATTTGAAAATATGGTTTTTCCAACTTTAAGGGGTTGTAACTTTATAATACAAAATTAATTTTTTTATAAGATCTAACAATAATGAAAATTGTTCAGGCGTCGCTGTAAATGTCGTAAGGGGGAATAACTCTTACGACGTATGTGGGATTCGAATCCACCCTCCCTCGGTATTTACATCGTATTTTATACGCTCTTACCCACTATACCACCGAGGCCTCATATAAATAAAATTTTCTGAACATTAAGCCAAATTCGTATAACAAATTACTTACTATTGTGACAAAGTGTTTTCTGTCGATCTCCCAATTATAGAGTTATGCTACTGGAGATAAAAAACCTGTGGAAAATAAATATATAAATATAAAAAAAAATAAAATAGTATAATAATTTGTCGCTAAAAAACTATATATAATTTTAAAAAAAAAAAACAAATATAACTCGTAAAAAACAGTAACACGAAATTACAATTTTATTTGTCACGATTTCTCAAACTTCAATAGTTGGCTTTGTTATTTTTGCAATAAGACATAGCTGCCAATAAAAAATTAAAATTTGAGTAAAATAGTAAATATTTTTACATAAAAATTTTTAAAATTATTTCAGAAAAATTATATTTTTTAAAAATTTTTTTAAAATGGAATAAAGTTTGGATTTTATTAATTTTACATCAGAGAAACAGTTTTAATGGTGTTGCAACAACAAAAACTACCAATTATTAATTTTTTCTTTTATTTTAACTATTTATTTATATACTATTATTTATATACTATATATTTTAACGAGTAGTTACTGATATTCGCATTTTTAAATTCCATATTGCAAAAAAAAACAAAAAAACTGCTCTAAAATAATAATAAATATTTTAGTACACCATATAGGCAATTTTTTTACTCCTTTCATCCCATTTTTTTAAACCGCCATCTTATAATTTAATTTTTAAATTCAAATAATAGATGTTATTAACTTTTTTTGTTTTTAAAAAAATTCAATCAAAATTATCCAATATTTGCACCTATATAATTTTTAACAAAAAAAAAACAAATTTTTCAAAAAGAAAAGGAAAATTTAATGAAAATAAACAGAAAAAAACAATTATGTACTACAAAAATACATTTTTGTTTTTCTCCATATATAATTTTCATTTCAAGCTTGAATTGATTGATTTTTCTATTTCTAGAAATAATTTTGAAGCCTTAAGAATTCTTTTTGAAAAAGTTTCGGTTGACCACAAGTCAATATTAAATTTTTGATTCGGTTGACTTCATTTTAGAATCAATTGCAATCAATTTTTATTTGTTATTAAGAAAAAAATGCAATATCATTCTATCATCACCTTACTATTTACAATATACATTTTTTTTTCGCTATCAAGTTTGACTTATAAATTGAAGCTATTGTTTATTGAAAAAAAAAAAACATTTTAAATTTCATAATATATGTATATAATATTTTTGTTAAAAGGTTTTTTTTAGTAATATGTCTTTTAGAAGTCATCACTTCAAGAATACGTTTGTGCGGTTTCATATATAATGAAAATAAAACATAAAGATAGAAAAAGCAAAAACCATTACAATATGCGTGAAATAACACTTAAAATTAGATCCAAGCCAACTCAGACAGAATCTTAAGCAATATAATGCTCAATAAAAATAAAATTAAAAAAAAAACGGGGGGGCAAAAAATTATAGTAGTACAAATTGCCTATATATATGTACTAAAAATATTTATTATCAACTTTCAAGCAGTTTTTTTTTGTAATATAGCACTTGAGTTCTTAAAATATATTAGAATGAATGTGATAAGTAATTTTTAACAAAATCATAAATCAAATTCTGTAACTTCGATTGAATAGAACTATTATTCCTTTTCAAAATGAACTATTATAACGTAATATGTATTCCAAAATTAAAAGTATCAGCAAAATGATCAGTTAGGGTCATACCTAAACTATACTAGTTATTCGTTTGAGTGCATCAAATTTTATATTATTATTTGCTAGTGTTTAATCAGCAGTCGAAAAATCAAAAAAAAAAAAAATCGAAATATCGAAAAATTATGTATAAACAATTTTCAATTTACACTTATACCTCACATATATAAAAATATAAATCTATAAATCTATAATATAATACACAAGATGTTGGCGAGACCTTGCCAACATGTAAAAAAAAATATTTTATATCTATAATAAAACACTCAGACTGAATGTAAACTAAACTGGCAATGATGAATTTCTGTATATTTATTTAATAATTTAAAATGTTATTACCAGAAACACGAATCTCTAGCTCAAAGTATTATCAAGAGACACAAACCGTTCATTAAAAATATAAATAAATTTAGTAAATATTATGACCAGGGACCAAATTTTCCACTAGAAGTATTGTGAGAGACACAAACCGTTCATTAAAAGTGAGTACAGTCAAAAAAGGAAAAGTACATACTTGCCAACATGTAAAAAAAAATATTTTATTTCTATAATAAACCACTCACACTGAATGTAAACTAAACTGGCAATGATGATATTTCTGTATATTTATTTAATAATTTAAAATTTTATTATCAGAGACACAAATCTTTGACTAAAAGTCTTATCAGAGACACAAATGTTTACTTTTTAAAAAGTACTTTCGACACAAAATTTAAGGCAAATTTTTAATTTTTAAATTTGACCGCCACATCCATTATGAACTGGTCGCAGCGGTAAATTAAAAATAAATTATTAATCTTCTGTTGGCAGTTTTCAAATGACTCTTTGTTAGGAAAAAAATAAAAATACTCTTAATAAAATTAAAAGACCTGAAAGTGAAAAGAGCAAAGTTTATAGTAAGCCTTATATTTATAAGAAAAAAATAATAGGCCGATTTTATTCTTGATTTTGTTTTCACTATTATAAAAGCTGGTAAAAGCTTCGCAACAGACTTTAAAGTAGTTTTCTTTATTTAGGTTGGAATTTTGATTTTTTAAGCTGAATTTTTGATATAACATAAAATATTCGAATTTTTTTTATTAATATAAAATTCGGCAGACTTAGCTAATTATATTTCATAACAGAAATCAGAAACTTCCTAAATATTATAGAAATGGATATTTTTCTTAAAAAAAAAAGAAAAAATAACATAGAAAATATCATTTTAGAAACCTTCTCTCACAATAGATTCATAATTTTGTACTAATTTATTATTAGACCATTAATTTAAAAAGCTGTCGAAAACGACCGTCACAAAATAAAAGCCCCCAAAAATTTATGAAATTTCATTATCAGAGACATGAATCTTTTATTAAATATACCAAAGACCTCTTAAGTACATTTAAAGTACATTTAAAGTACATTTAGACCTCTTAGACCTCTTTAGTACATCTAAAGTACATTTAAATAAAATAAATTCAGCAAATTTTTTTCAAGCAAAAAAATAATAAACGCAAAAGACTTGAAAGTAGTTTTGGTAATTGAAGTAATTTCGCGGCGAAAACAACTGCTTTTCATCGACATAAAAATTTTTTTTTTAAAACTAAAGAAAAATAGAGAGTAAAATTTTAACAAATATTAAAATTATTTCGATTATTGGGAGTGTTTTAAATGTAACAAAAAAAAAATGTCGTAGCGGTTAGTGTTGGTTGGTTTTTCGCCGGTTTTTATTGTGCACTTTATACATGTGTTTCAAACAATTTTTGAGATATCGGCACGAATGATTAAAAAACTGTCAAAAATTACCGCCACGAAAAAACGGCGAGAATAAATTAATAAACTGTACCTAACATTTTTAATTTTATGTGTTTAGATTTGTTTTATGTTTTTTTCTATTACAAGTAAGTAAGTGATTTCAAAGTTTTTTTAATGTTTTTGAATCTATAGAAATTGTGCAATTGCACAGGGGATTTTCTAGTAAATAATATATAATTGATAAAATAATTAATTAAAGAAAATCAAGTCTTAATCAATTTTACATTTTTGTATTTCACTATTTATAAATAGATTTTTGTACATTATAATAGTATTTTTCAGAATATTCGATTTTTAATAAATTTTTCACAAGAACCAATAGTATGTATTGTCAATAGTGGATTGGTGATAATTTTATAGAGAAGTGTATTTGATATAAATAGGAAGGCTGGGCTGATTTTTTTTTGCAAAAGTTATTTTACTTATTGATGTCTAAGCCGAAAATACTTATTTGTTATACAACAAATCGTTGCACAATTTAAATTTAAGGAATCAAAACATCATCATCATACAATACAGACAGACTAACAAAAAAAAACCCTTAAAACAAAGTAAAAAATAAAAATTTTTAAAATAAAAAAAATTTATAATTTTTTAAAAAAACAAATAAAAGAAAAAAAAAGTAATTTCACAGCCTATGAGGCAAGAAGTTTTAAAAGCTAATAACAACATCGACAAAAAAAAAAAAAATATTTCTTATGGTTTGGATTTTTTTTTCTCCTCCGGATTTCATCAAATTAAAATCAAATTGAAAATGTAAAAAGTGAAACAATTGTTGAATTAAAAATTACAGACTTTTATACATATATATATATGTATATATAGGCAACATATTCTCAATAGCATTTTTTTGTCTTATAACTTGCGACTCCTATATTATTAAGGTTTTGATTTTATTAGCTGGTGGCATTTAAAGTGCAAGATCGCCACCAACAACAACAAAAAAAAAAAAAAAACAATAACATAGTCATATCATCAAAACAAAAATAAAAATAAAAAGAAATCATTTTGTAATATCATTTCTCGCGTGAATCTTAAATTAAAAAACAAATATTTTATTTTTTTATTGTTTTTATTTTCCATTTTTATTGAACCACTGTAAGAAGATTCCAGCAAATGTGAGGTGCAGTCCCTACTAATATAAGTTGAATTTCAAGTTTTTTTTTTTACTTTTTCTAAACTGAATCAGATTATGATCAGTATTATATCAAATTTTTGGTTTATATAGGTACCAAATTCGTAAACAAAATTTATATCATACCCTAAGATGTAGATTAAAAAATGTGAATAGATATCTGCAACTGCGTGTTCTATATAAGTATATTCGAAAAGTATTATAGCTTACTCTAGAACAAAAATTTGAGTTGGAATCTACAACTTTTCAAATCTACAGTTATCTGTATGTATGTTCTCTATATGGCTCCAAAATTTCCAAGAAGAAACCTTAAGTTTGAAAGACTTAAAAATTCAAAAAGCATCAATAAATTAGAAAAAGCTATAATAAAAAATCTGTCAGTTAAAGGGTTAAAATCAAAAATATGAACACTCTTACTTAATATTGTTTTAAAGTAAGCAATTTAAAATTGATGCTATTGATGACTATATAGATATACTTTGAAAAAATATTTTTGTTCTTTTTTTCGGAATGATGATTACAGTCTAAATTACACAAATCAATCAAGTAAATCCGATTCTTAAATTTCCAAACATTCAAATCATCAAAAATTGCAATTTTCAAAATAACAAACAAAAATAAAAAACAAACAAAAAAAAGTTTGAAATTGAAATTAAGAAAACCGAAAACACAAAATAAACAAATCAAAAAAATTAAAACTTGATGGAATTGGTAGAATGAATTTTGAGGTCACACTTTTAAAGTAAGCCTAAGGTTTTGATTTGATTGAATGAAAACAAAAAAAAAAAAAAGTAAAAAATTAACAAAAGACTTGAAAAACTAAAATAATTTATAATGAATACAGAGTACATATATTTTGTATGTTGATTGTTGAAGTTAAAGAAAAAAAAAATAAACCAAGAGGAACGCAAATACATCCGAGAACATTACGATGTTGTAACATTTGTGTATTGATATGAAAAAAGGTGTTATGAAAAGGTGGTACTTGGCATATCATTAATGCATTCCTAATAACCAACAATTTAAATTTCTTTTTTTTTTTTTGTATTATGTGAACATTTCATTAAAATGCAAACTGTTTTATTAAGACAGTGTTAGAGTGATAATAATATACTTGTGTTATAAATACGAAGGATGTGGTTCAATAAATTAAAAATAATTAAATACTAAGTAAGTAATCTTCAGATGTTCTATTTAATTTTAAAATTTATATATATATATACATTTATGCATTTATTTTAGTTGCGCATTTTTATTTATTAATTATAAAGCCAGAACTATAAATAAAAAATTATGCACTTTGATGTTGAATTAAATTTTAATTAATTTTTTTATTTTATTAAAATGTCAAAAAAAAAAAATTATGAAACATTCATAACATAAAAATTTTAATATATAGAATAAATAGTTCAAGTGATTTTATTTTCACCTAATACTGAAGTTCAAAAACTACTGAAAATTGTAATAAAGGAGATGATTTTATATTTCAGTAAAAAATTGGGGAATACCCTATAGAATATACAGTGCACAGAAATAATGCTCCTTTAATTAAAAATTAGGATGAAGATCGATCCCGTTTTAATTTCTTTTCGATATGGAAAGTTGAAATCTTGAATTTTTCAAATTTGATCTTATTATGGTTTTAAAGCAGGAATAATGACAAAATCGAAAAGAAAATAAGATCGAACTTCATTTTCAACATAAAAAATTTTTTCGTTCGTAATCCAACATATATAATAAACCCAATACATTGTTTGCTATTACTCTTTGTCAAAACTGGATAATTTTTATTATTCTGATATGATCAAAATCTTTTATTAATATTTATTCTGCAAAACCGTATGATTCAGATTTTGTAACGAATCGCATAAAATCTTTGCTAGTTATCTTTCTTAAATACACAAAATATATAACTTAACTATAGGTATTTATAATTATCTCTCTAAATTATTTCAATTGGATTTCTGAAAAAGAAGATATATCCAAATTATATCTATATAATATATTATATATCTTCGTTTTCAACAAAAGTTTACCATAAAAAGTTTTGGTTTTACTACAATTTATTTTACGTATAGTTTCTGAAAAGAAGGAATATCATAGCCAAAACGAAACTAAACATTAATTTTTAACAACAAAGAAACTATCTGGAATAAATTGAACAAACAAAATATTATATACGTTCTGATTACATAACGAAAAAAAAAAAACATAATATTTTGATAACGGAAAGGTCTATATGCGAATTTATTTCCCTTCGAAACGGTAATAAACTCGATTCAATTTTCGATTTATTACCGATACTGAAAATATTTCCCCAGTCCTTAAATTTTATTTTTAAACTTAAGAAACAAAACTGTTTTAATTTTAACTTTCGTTCTAAATTACATTTCAAAAATTTCTACTTACACACACATATAGGAAAAACGTCAATAAATGTTTGCTGTATAGAGCTTTTGGCGCTGGAGTAGATTTTTAAGTAATAAATAGTTCATTAACGATATTTCTTTCATTGATAAAAATAATATAAATGAAAGTTATTTTTGTAGTATTCTTGTGTTATATTCGTGAGAAGTGAAATAACTAAGTATTTAGTATAATCAAAGAACATAAAACACATAAAGAAGTTACACGTCATATAAGTTTCAGCATAAAAATTTTCATAGGTGGTACCTGTTGAAAGAACCCACCAAAATAAACAAACATTTTCTACTACGTCTTTTATATTTTACTACGAACAAAAGCAAATCTAATAAAAAATATTATTTTTGTCATTTATCAATCAATTTTAGTTGTTTTCATAACCCAGCCATAGGTAGAAAAATTATTATTATTAAAGTATAAAATAAATATGTATGAAAAAATGTGTATATTAATAAGGATTTAAAGTTATTTTTATTGTCTCTAAACAATACACTTTTTTTTTTTTTTAATCAATGAAATATTTTCTAAGTAATTCTTACAATATTTTAAAAATTCAAACAACAAGCTATTTAGTTTAATAACAGATTAATATTTATTATCAGAATATAATGATCCACTGTTGATACAATCAAAAAGTTTATCAAATACTCATACAAAATTTGCTGCTGAAATTACAATTTAGTAAAACTTTTAAAACCAGAGCTTTCAATTATTGTTGTAATAGCGGCACTCACTGTTCTACTAAATATTTATGTTGCTAATTTAACTCTCATTTTTTCAAAAGTATTCGGAATAATATGTTGTCTAGTTAATTTGGTACACATCTTAGGTTTTCCATTTATTTGAACTTCCCACATAATTCTAAGAGAACTTTAAAGCTTATAATATCATCTGAGGTCTTTAAATCGGAATCCTTTAGTGTATTTTTAAGAGATTTAATTAGATGGCGAAAATCGAATAAAATCGGTAATATTAACCGACAAGGACACTGAATTTACCTATAAGGACACTTCAATTTCTTTAATACTGATATAAAATAAAAAATTAAATTAAAGAGAAATAATTTTTAGTATTGCGACATTTCATACATATATTAGTAAAGATAATTGTAAAGTTTTAACCAGTCAGATAAGGGAATATTAGATTTAAAAAAATTAAGAAAAAATAAAAAAAAAAAAACACTTTTATTAAAATTCCTTATAAATTTTAGATGTTAATTTTATTAAATTGAAATAATTTTGATGATTGCCTATAATTTATTCTTTAAACGCATTATTTCAAAACAATACAATCTAACGACTCTTCGTTTATTAATTACTTTGACCTTCAGTTTATTAATTTTTATACTTTCAGGGTGGATCACATTAAATTCAAAATTAATTAAAAATTTGACGTTTATTATTTTTTTTTTTTTTTGTTTTATAAATATGAATTTTTTTTTAACACTTAATTTTTAAAATAAATGAATTTACATTATACAAAAAAATTAATCAATTCTAATGTTCTACATATTAATACATATGTGAATGTAAAACTCAAAACTTGTTGTATTGTATAAAAGAAAATGGAAAAATTTTACCACTATATAACACTCAAAAGATTTCATACATCATATTATTTCGTATCAAAATGTATCTTATGTTACTTTCTTACCAGATCACTATTTATACAATCTAAAACTTTTCTAAAAGCGATTTAGTTTTATTAACTTTTCAGTTTTCTTACTTAAAATCTATACATATTATATAAAATCAGATATACATATTATACATTATATAACAACTGACTGTAGTTTTTTTTTTGTTTGATTTTTTTTAGATCCTTTTCACATAAAATGAAAAATCATACCACACTGAATAAATTATACCTATACCTACCTACAATCATTAATACAAACGCCTTCTCTATTTATACAATAATTTCTTTTTCATTAAAAATTCCTTTACAAAACTCTCAATTAATCCCCAATATACCTATATATATATATATACATATCATCATTAATAAAGGAAGAAGAAAAAAAACAAAGGTCATTAAATCTAAAAAATAGTTAATACAAACAAAAAAAAAAGAAAAACAAAAAACACAATCTTAAAGATTTTAATAAAAAGTGTGCAACAATTTCAACGGAAATAAGTAATCATTATAGAAAAAAAAAAAAACAAAAATACAATCAACATATAATAAAAAAAACATACAAAAAAAAAAAAATTAAAATTAAACAAAAATATCATCATTACACGTGTATTTTATTTACAATCTTAAGTATCATCCAAAGACTATATTTTTACGGGTATTTGCAATTAAATTTAAATGTATATATGTATTTATATATTTTTAACTATAGCCTTTCATTTCTGTCAAAAAAAAAAAAAAAAACAAAACATATTACATATATACCATATTTTTTTTTAGAAATAAATTTCACCCACCCCATTTTATATACGTTAATATTTTTATAACTGAACAAGAACAGTCATTGCACTCAATACTCATTAATTGTAAAAACAATCAATTGAATAATGAAGAAAATAAATGGTTCACCTGTGTAATAATACAAAATTTCCTAAAAACAGCACGAGTAGTTACAACATAAACAATCAATAATTTCAAAAT
Organism: Poecilobothrus nobilitatus; assembly: GCA_947095535.1. NCBI lineage: Eukaryota > Metazoa > Arthropoda > Insecta > Diptera > Dolichopodidae > Poecilobothrus > Poecilobothrus nobilitatus. The sequence goes on along the minus strand of OX352773.1, from coordinate 235,806,837 downwards.
AATAACAATAAAGAAATAAGAAAATCTTTAAGATACGACAACCTAAAAGAAAAAAAAAAAGTTTTAAAAAAAAAAACTTTTACAATCAATCTTGGTGGGTAACCAAAGCTAATTGGAAAAGCTAATCGATTGTAACGATGAAATAAAAATGGGATCAATTTTTTTTTTTTATTTTTATTTTTCATTTCTATTTTAATGGTTCCACCTCTATATCTATCGGATTAATGAGAACAAATTTTTTTTTTTATTTTCTATCAAAAGTCTTATTTGATAATTTTTGATCTTTTTTTCTCCTTTACATATGGAAATTTGTACCAATTGTGTAACTGATACATATATATATATATATATAAACCATCAAATGGTAAATATATACTATATATAGCAGATTGCACAATTGATACTTTTTTTTTTTTTTTTGTAGTATACATCAGAGTTGTGGATGATTTTTTAGAAAAAGAAAACTATTTCCTTTTTTTGTTTGTTGTGCTTATTAAAGGCATGACACGATTTACAAGTATGAAAATTCTTAAAAAGCATTTTATTTTATTTTTTTTTTTTTTTTTTTCATTTAGAGCCCTTTTTTTGCAAATAACAAAAAAAAAAGAAAAAAATACATAAGACTGGACTTGCACAAATTATTCATGAACAAAAAAATAACAAAAAAACAATATCTTTCTTTCTGTTATATTGTTTGCGAAAACCGATAAAAAAGTAAAAAGATTCCAGAAGGTCCAGTTTTTAATTTTTAATAATAGAGTCCTGTGAATGTTGAACAACAAAAAACAAAAAAAAAAAAAAAAACAGAAAAAAGAACAAAGAAGAAAAACAAAAAGTTAAAAAAAATATCATCTAATATTAAAGGATATCTCTGTTTTTTTTTTTTCGTTTTCAAATAATTTGTACAAACCTAAACCTATTCACAGTTATTTTTTTTTTTTTCCTTGTTGCAAATAATGTAACCCTAAATCCAGTAAGGCTGTAACACATTGTTCAATTTTGATAAGTTTTTTTTTTTTCTTGTAAATTTTTGGGGAAAACCACAAATAAATAAAAACTAAAACGTGTGTAATAGTTTAATGGTTGAAATAAAATTTATAACATTTTATTTGATTTATGTGATATTTTTTGGTTTATTTGTTAACATGAAAATTCATATTCCGAAATAAAAAGGTCTTTAAAAGATGTTTTTAATAAAAAGAAAACTGAAAGAAAATAAGTATTTAAAGTAATATTATCAATAATTTGTGTAAATTTTTTGATATGTAAAACCCGTCGGGATTAAATTTTATATTATATGTATATTTAAAGAGTTAATATATGAGTTTTATAAATTCAGTAATAAAGTATCAGTGTTTTGAATAAATGGGTTGTTGATTTAAATTTACACTAGCGTTCATATTTCACCTGTATCTACGAGTATACTAAACAAATGCATTCTTTATTCTTCTATCGATCGTATTTTTTTTTTCTTATTAATAGTAATTTAAAGTAGTGTACATAGGGCTTTAATTAACAATTCTTTTTTCTGAATAGAAAAATCCTTTCATAAATTTTAAACGTAAAGATTATTAAATTTTTATTAAACTGGATTTTACAAGAAGATAAGCTTAATAATATTAGAAATTGTGTATTGAATTTTGTATTGAAAAAATGGAACTTATAGAAATCAATGACCATTAAGAAAGTCTTCTAAAAAATTTAAACAATAAAAAAATTTTCCAGTTATGGGTTTTTATTCAGTAAATCCTTTACTACACATAAATTCCTTTGGAATATTATCTATTTTTTTAATTTTTATTTTATCGGAAAATAATGAAGATCTTTGGAGATAATAAAAATCTGAAAAAGATAAATGTCTAAGAGTAAATTGAAAAACAGTTGGGAAAAATTACAAGAAAGCAAAACGTATAGTTGCCTTTTAATCAAATTTGATTAAAAGGCAACTATACGTTTTGCTTTCTTGTAATTTTTCCCAACTGTTTTTCAATTTTTTAAAAATCATTTTAAATATCAACTTTAAATTTTTAAAACTTATGAAATATCTAAATGGAAACATTTTTAATTTTCTTTCAGAAATAAATTTAAAAATTCTCTTTTTAATATAGTAATTAAAAATTCCAATTACAAAATCCCAAATATTAAATACCAAAAATTTTTCAACATATCACAAAATGCCAGTTTACAAAATCTAAAATTTCCAAAACTTATTTACGAGTATGGAAAGAGTTGGGTATGAAATTCGAAAAAAAAAATCATTTTACACAATTTCAAAACCAAAAATTTCAAAACTTTAAATTAATTATAGTTTAGGTCATAAAAATTTCTCATCTCAAATTTTAAACTCTGATATTGAATCTACCTTTAAGACCTTTGTAATTTAGAATCCCGCATATGCCATATACTCGTACATATATAAATATTTTGGAAAAAGAAGTAAGTCTGATTTTGAATACTCTACGAATTTAATACAAGAAAATTTTTTATTTATTATAAAATATTAATTCTTTTTTATTTTAGATATTGGTGAATTCATTGGTGACTAGTTGGGATTGCCAATTTAAACTTTTAGATTGAAAATTTCTAATTTTGGGATTTTGTTTTTGGGATTTTGTAATTTTGGGATTTTCAAATTTGGGATTATGTGATTTGGAATTTTGTAATTCTAGCATTTTGTAAAAAATCTTAAATTGCGCCTAAGTTTCTGCAAAACTTAAACATAATTTTATAACTGACAAAAATATTTATTTATATCCAGCTACTGTGGTACGTAAATGTGTCAGGTAGCTATAGCCCCTGTTTCTTTCTATAGGGACAAAAATATAACATATCAAAAAACAAACCATAAAAAAGTCCTTTCGAATTTTAATCAATTTTAACCAAATAATAACCTCATAATACCTTTATATTAAATTTTATTTTGCTGAAATTTTATAAAAGGACATAGTAAATTGTTAAAACTGATCTAGAGTCCATAAAGTAAATCAATGATCTCAACATCACAATATAATCTTACAAGAATATCTAGAACGAAAACATGATCAGAGCTTAAAATTTAAACTTCAAAAAAAGAATACTTGAAATGAGTTGGAGTAAAGCAAGATATAAATAAAAGTATTTCAAAAAAAATATATTAAAATTAATTTTTATTTGTTCTAATTTAATATTAAAATCATGTAAGAAAACAAATTATTAATAAATAAAAATTTAAATTAATAAAATGTGTTATAAATGTAAAATAGAAGTAATGTGCAAAATATGTTAAATATAAGAAGTTGAATAAAGTTTATAATAAACTGAAAGCGTAAAAATAGAATATCATTCTTTCATGAAACTATCACCTTTGTTAAAATCATAAGGTAGTAATCCCTGCATCTGCGTGGTAGATACGTTTTATAAAAATCGTGCGCAAATCTGAATTGCGCACTGGGAACCTGACATTATATGAAATTATGTGTTTGCGTTCCAGAAAATTAAAAAAATTAAAGAAAAAGTTTTTAGTCAATGACTAATATTTACATATTAAAAAAGTTTTTTTGTAAAATGTGCCAATGTTAGTCCCATCGGTAAGTATAGTCTCAAATGAAAACAAAAGCTGTAATAATTGGCCTCTTCATAATCTTTTATAATCAAATTTTATTTTTTACCATATTCAAAAAAAGTTAAAAAAAAGGGAAAAGTTTCACTATAAAAATTCCTTATACCTACATATCAAACATTTTTTTCAATCAAAGTTCCTAATAATATGCAATCCATTTTTATATACAATATTAATTATAATAAATTAAAATAGTATAGGGGCTTCGGTAGCCTAGTGGGTAGGCGTGTGGCGTATTAACCGAAGGAGTGTGGGTTCAATCCCTGCACAGGTCGTAAGTTTTTTTCTTTACATACCCCCCTTACGACCTAATATAATGTAAATATATAGTATATAATATAAACAAAATAAATAATATTAGTATATAATTTAATAATAGTATAAAAACCTATAATGGCCTTAGTAGCCGATGGTCCAATAATATTGCACTACATTAATGTATGTAATATTAATATAAATAAATAAATAAAAATAAAATAGCACTGTGACCTCAGTTGCATATAGTGGTTAAGCACATGGTTTATTAACCGAAGGAGTGCCCGTTAGTGTAAATCCTATGTATTAGTGTATCATTTAATAATACAATATCCTATGTGCTTTATAATATTAATATAAATAAATAAATAAAATAGTAGTTTTATAGCTGTACTAATATATAAGTTATAATTTTTAAAATTATATATATAACAGCAAAATAAAACTAAAATTTTTTTTTACAATCCCAAAACGTTACAAATTCCATTCGTATTTTTTTATTACAAAATCATAAAAAAACAAAAAAAACTCAGATTATAAAAAAAAAAATGTTTAAATTTTAAAATTTTTAATTTCTTTACAATTCAATAAACATTTAGTACAAAATATCACAATAACTTTCAAAAAATTTATGATTTCACCACAAATAAAAAAAAAAAAACAAAATGCGCCGAATTAAAACTTTTTATATTTTTTTTCATAATCAAAAATATATTTAAAAAAATTAATGAAAGCAATTAACAAATATTAAGAGATTTTAACATCCATGTAATTAATAAAAAAAAAAAAAACAAAAAAAAAAATTTAGAAATGAGTTCATTAGCACAGAAACATTTTCACTCAAAATAAAATTCTCTTTAATAACGCAACGTAACAATATTGTTCAACAAAATATTAATTAAATAATTCCACCTCATTAAGATAAAAACAAAAAAAAAAAACTAAAAAACTAATATCACCAATATACACATCATATAAATTATAAGTATAAAAAACAACCGGTCATTTTATAAATATTTTATTTTATTAAGAAATTATTTAATTTTTATTTTAATACCAAAAAAAAAAAAAAATATTTTTTAAATAAATGATAGAGGAAATTTAGTTGTCAATCTCATTATAAAAATGAATAAATATAGATTTATAAGATTTGTAGATAAATTTTAAAGTCCTCTAACAAAAAAAAAAAAAAAAAAAATAATATCTAATAATTTCCAAAAAAAAAAAACTTCATAGATTTTATTTTCCATAGTTAGCCATCAAAAATTAATTACAAAAAAAAAAATTATTAAAAAAATTCCGTTCACCGGATAAAATTTTCAGGTATTATTTATTTTTATATACTTTCAAAATGTATGTATATATATATATGTACATATTATGTATATAATTTTTTTATAAATAAATTTTATAAAAATAGGTAATCACTGATCCGCAACATAAATTCCAATCAAAATTACTGACTACCTTCCTTTTTTTTTTGTTTTTTTTTTTTGTTGTTTCTTTTCCAATAGAGTTGGAGTATTGCCGATCAAAATTTAAAAATAAAAACAAAAATTTATATACATAGTTATAATATGTATGTTAACGTACATTAAATATCTATGAATTTAATATTTATCTAGATTTGATCAAAATACCTGTGTTGTTTTTTTTTCTTTTATATTATTATTCAAAAAATTTTTATATAGGTACATATATTTTTTCACCTGTAAATTTCCAATGCCACTAGTATCACTACAACCATTGCGCTGCTACTACTGTTTTATTTTTACATAATATTATAAAATTATTTGTTAACTCTGTTTATATATTGTATTGAATGGAATTGTACACATTAACAATAATAAAATAATGTATATATACATTACATATGTATATAAACAATTACTATGTATTGATTTTGAATGTTTTAAATATAAATGAACGTATTTTTGTTGCTAAAAAGTTGTATGGATTCTTCTTTATTTCTTTTCTTTTATATTTTAAGTAGAACTTGATACTTGAGTCTTGACTTGAGTTGTGAATTGTGTTTTGTGTATATGTTGCGGATGACTGGGTGCCTATAGGCACGTGAGAAACTCTTTTATTCTTTTTCAGTATTTTTATTGTTGCCTTGCCTTGTTCTTTTTTTTTCTTTTATTTATTTATGATATTATTAGTTTCTTTATAACGCTTCTTCACTTCTGGATATTATTTCGGTTTTGCTCTTTCTTTTATTTTGTATATAGTTGTTCTTTTTTAATGTTACCTGTCATTTACATTTGTTGCTATTCACTATTCAGTTACACTAAAAATAAAATAAAATTATAAAAAAAAAAAAAAAAATACATTGAAAATATTTAATTTTAAACTGAAGAAGAATATAATCAACCAATAAAAACTTAGCTCAACACTTTTGCAATGAATAAACAAAAAAAAAAAAAAAAACTTTTTCAATATACATACATACATACACCTATTATATACATTTTAAAGCTAGATTAGATTTTTATGAATAGATAGGTATATGTATGTAAAATTATTATAAAAGTTTGTATAAAATGTTTTAATTGAGTAAAAGAAGCAAAAAAAAAAAAAAAAAACAAATAAAAAATATTGGGACCATAAAAAAAAATAATAATAATAACAAAAACAAAAAATTAGCAACAATATGTATAAGAAATCATGAAAAACGAAGAAGCGATAATTGTTGAAAGGCGGAGAACCTAAATATGTAATATGAGCGTTTGCGCATTAAATAGTATTAAATTTTAAAGTTTCTTTTTTTATATATGAATATATGTATGTATATATATATGTACGTGTTTCTCCTATAATATAAAGTATGGTATAGGTATAGAATAAAATATGGTATATACAGATTATATGGTATATAAATATAAAAATATATTATTTATAAAAGTGTGTTTAATGTTGCCTACATTTATTATAATAAAATAACTTTAAAAAAATGTTGAATTTTGATTATAAACCCGAATTCTAACAAAATTTTGAATTAATAAAATAAAAAATAAATATATATATACATATAAGTATGCATATTTTACTATATTGGGGTAGCAAAATAGTCTTTATTTCATTTCTATATATAGCCTTGAATATTTTTTTTTAATTGTATAAAAGTACATATGCATTTAAACTTTAAATTTTAAATAATTGAATAAAAAATTATTTAAAAAAAAGAAGGCAATAAATTAATGATATACCTATGTATTGAAATAAATGATCATATAGTTTAAAATGAGTTAAAAATAATAAAAGTAGGACTTAGTTAAGTATATATCTCTGAAATTTGTACCGATCTATTCATAGTTTATTTATGGCAATGACATAATCTCCTTTAGCTCTAAATTAGTTTTGCAAGTTTCTTTTTAACTTGATCTGAAAACCAAAAAAATATATTTAAATAAATACAGGAAAAATCAAATTTCAATTTAACTCTTCACTCAATTCAAATTTTGATTCCGTGGAAATATTGTGTCCGCTCATAATTTGAGCTATTCAGATGCGCTCACAGATTGGGAGAACTAAAGTATGCGCGCGTAGAACTAAAGTATACGCGTATCAAATGACAACTCATCATCTGACAAATATTAGATTTTTGCAGGGTCCACTCAACAACCCTGCAAATATCTAATATTTAACATAAAAAAAAAGTTTTATAACTGGGACGCCTGTTTCGAGACTCAAAGAAGTCTTGCTTTGATGTTATTTAAAATAGAAAACGTCTAGCTATAAAAACTTTTTTTTTCCTTTGTTTTTCATTGTGACTTTTTGTATAGTAATAGTATACTAACAACCCTTTACCTTAAATTTTAATTTAACATTAAATTCTGGCAAGTGCTTCTTTAAAAAATCAACTTGTTCGAATCATCATATAAGTAAAAATAACGCACTAAAAGGATAACATTTGTTAATAATATTGATCCTTATCCTTAAACAAAGTATCCTTAAACAAAGTTTACTACTAAATATAAAGTTTACATTTTTGCAAAATATAAATTTTCCGATATTTTTTTTTTTTTGTTTGTAATATATTTCGCCTAATTTAAATTTAAAAACATTTTTGATTATTTTCTAACTTAGTAAAATTATGTTTCAACATTTAATTTAGAATTTAATATCTTTTAATTTCTTTAGTTTTACTGCAACAATTTTTTTTTGTTTTCTTTTTTTTTAATCAATAACAATTAATCCATTGAAAAAATTATTATAGAAAATCTAAGATTCATTATTCTTACTATAAAATATAAATTAAAATATCAATGCATACTGCATACATGTATATTATGTACTCAATTCTACTCAAGGATATTAGCAACACTTAAAACATACGTAATATGTATACAATATAAACGATACAGTATATAATATACGTTCAGCAACATTTTCGAAAACAAAAACAAAAAAAAAAATTGAAATATTTTTGAAATTTTATTTTGATTGCAATTTATTTTTTGTTGTTGTTTTTTAATGTTTTTGAAATACTTTTAGTCCTTTTTAAAATGGAAACTTATACTGCCATCATTTTATTTATATATTTATATATAGATATGTTTACATAATTATATATATAAATATATAAATTTGTATTTATATTTTTTTCAAATTGTACAAAAAAAAAACCAAAAAATAAAACTTTAAATGAAAGACAAAACGTAATTAAAATTTTTGGAATAACGACATCTTGCACACAAAACTGGTTCTATGGTTTCTTTATTGCACTTTTGGTTTTTTTTTTTTTTGTTTTTATTGCACATTAAATTAAGTTTGTTTTTTAACATTAAAATGCATACATAAACATACATATTTTTATATAAATATAAAAGACATTTTTGTTTTTTTTTTTTTATTAATTAAATTTCTAGTTTTGTGTACACATAATTTTTTTCCCATATTCAGAATATAAGAGTATAAATGGCACTCCAATTACATGATGGAATCCTTTCTGACACCAGAGTGTCTGAATATTTTCATGATTTCATGATGTTTTGTTAATTTTTTTTTTTTTTTTTGTTTCTTTTCTTTTATTGTTGCTTATTTTATTTTTTGTTTAATTTAATGACAAAGGTGTTAATGAAAATATGTGCCGTGATTAAGAGATTTCATTTTTTTTTTTTTCGTATATATTGAATATATTGATAATTTATAATAAATAAAAAAGAGAAATGCAAGAGAAGAAGAAGTAATCAAAAGTTACCAAGAGGAATTTTTGAATTAATGAAAAACAAAAAAAAAAAAAAAAAAGAATTGAATGTTTACGTTTTTTAGTTTAATTTCTGTTTTTCTTTTTTTCAATATTTTCATTATTTCATTCAAGTAAAAAAAAAAAAAGAAGAATTTTTTGAAATTAATTTAAAAAAAAAAAAAAAATTTTTTTTTTTTATTGAATAATTTAAAACTTTTAAGGCCAAATAACATTAAAACTTTTTAAGGCCAAAGAAACGTTTAGATATCCGAGATGAATTCAAAACTTTTTTATATAATAATGGTAAAATTGGCACAAATTTTGGTCAATCGACAACTTTTCAATTGATTAGATTAAAAATGGAAACCTATCGGTATTGGTTTCCATATTATTTTAGTGTTAGTTTATTGAAAAATTAAATGAATTTATATTAAACCTAATCTTATTTTATATGTAGTTATTCTAATCTACAATAAAAATAATTTTATATTTATACTATTTTTCATACTATACTATAATTCCTATAATAAAAGGAATTTCTGGATTGTAATAATATAATACCAGAGGAAAAGTTTGGCTTTAGATCTGGTCACTATATACCGTTTGGCGTATGCAACAATTTATCAAATCAGAATTAAATGATAAATTATCTGTTTAGGTATGATATACTTTGATGCAGTATTCGATACAGCATGACATGATGTTCTGATGAGTAAACTATATGAATTGAAATTGGATACATATATACTTGATTAAAACAATCCAGAGTTTTCTGCAAAATAGAAATTACAGAGTATTTATTGACACAGCTACCTCAGATGTAAAGCTTATATTTGCTAGTGTTCCTCAAGGATCAGTATACTAGGGTATATCCCATATCCTATATGTTTTCCAAAATCATAATACAAACTAAAATAAGTATATCTTTGCAGATAACACCTCAATTTGCACTTAGTAAATTAAGTTAAGATATAATTGACACATTACAAAATGCTTTAAATGTTATTACCGACTACTTCTATAAATGGAAAATTTCTATGCTAAGAAAATGCTAAGAAAATTAATTCAATTACAAGCACAATAACTTAAAAATAAATAGCATATATATCATTTGGAAAGATTCTGTGAGATATGTTGGAGTTCTTTTGGGCAAAAGACTTACCTATAAAGACCCCATTGCTAACACACTAAATAAAATAAATAAAATATATATTATTCGTATATATGGATATATTTGCACATTATATCCTTTAATTAATAAGAGATCTGAACTATCTAAAGAAAATAAAATTTTTGGTCTATGTCTATCCAGTATTTCACTGAATGTCTGAAACTCATAAAAAAAAAATTACAAGTAGCATAAAACAAAATTTTGAATATGATGCATTAACAAACCCTATACCTATTATTTTTCAATGAGAAAGCTTCATATATGCTAGCAAGCATCAATCTGATTAATGAGAAAATATCTCAAATAACTACAAAATTTTTGGAAAATTGTAGCAACTGTGAGAATTGCACAACTCATTATTCTCAGTAATAGCAAGCCAATATGTTTTATAAGTAAATAATCAGGTTAGGTCTTTAGGTTATGTTGGACTAATTTTTATATATGAATTTACCAAATATAAGGTTTTTCATTTTCCCTATAAATGTTAACATTAAAAAAATAAAAAAATTAACAAAATAAAAATAATTGAAATATGTAATCACAATTATTGGGATCATATATTCAAACAACATTTTATTTACGTAAATTATTAAATAAAATTATATTATCTAACTTAAAGTGAAAAAAAAATGTATAATTCATTTACAGTGGAAAAAAATGTATAAATATAATAATATACTTCAATCTATAGGTACTAATTACTTAAAATAAAAATAATTAAAGATGACCTATACAACATTATAAAAAAGATAAGGTACAAACTATAATAAAAGTATACTTGTATAATGGGATATATTGTGAAAAGCCAACGACAGTAAGTATGTATATATAGAACCAATTTTTTTTCAGATTATCATAAGCCGCAATACTCCTATTATCGGATAAAAAAAATGCTTATACACGCTATATAATATAGAATACTACAAAATTCGGTTTATTCATAATTTTTCCGCTAAGTGAAGTAGGAGTCAAGAGGTACTTAATTATGTACATAGTAGATTTAAGAAGATCGAAATAACGGAGAAAACTCATAAAATCAAATATGTAAAATCAAATTGTTTCTACAGCTTTTTTATAGAAACCAAGAATCCATTAAACCTAATTTTTAAGCCATATTTATACTTTGGCATGATTCATTTTAAAATATTATTCAATTGTATCGAATGGAATCACTTTTAACAACATATTATTAAAGTGTTTGACACCAAGTACTAACCTTTAATTAATTACATTCAATTAAAATCAAAAATATTAAAAAATTATTACCAAACCCCTCATATTTTCTTGAAAATTATATTACTTATATAAACATTATTCTATAGATTGATACAAAATTTTTTACATGGTGACTAAAACGCGAGGATTTGTTTTGTTTTGAGGGTTATATAATGGTTAAATATTATAATTAAATTTTAATTGAACTTTTTGTCGCTTTTTATAGAAATTCAATTGCCAAAATAAAATTCATTAGTAAAAAAAAAAAACACAATATTTAAATTTTCGCCATCTTTATTCAAAAGATATTTTTAAATTTTCTTGAAATTATATATTTGTTTATATAAGGTAAAGAATTTTTTATATATATATACTTGTAAAAAACTATAATTATTTATTTTTTTTGTACTACTCAATGCACATACAAACATTCATGCTGTAACACATTATTCATATGTATATATATAAGTAATTATCGTACAATCTTTAGATACAATTGCTAATCAATGTAAGGGTCGTCTTAAATTACGTTATCTCGAGTAAATCCATTAACCCTTTTGTAAATTTAAAAATATATACGTAGATGTAATTTACTATTTTGAATGTTTAATTAAAAAAAAAGAAAATAAAGAAAATTCTCATGACATTAATTGTTATATATGGCATAAAATTAAGAAATTATTACATGGAATAAAATTTTTTCTTTCGTATGCAATTTTTAAAATTCAAATAATATTTCCTTTTCTTTAAGCCATTTTGAAAAATTAATTTTTAATACAATATGTATGTGTATGTGTATGTATATGTATACATATTTATTTTATATTCCATGTACATATGTTTGTATATATGAATGGTATATATATATACTAAAAAATAGTAATTATACATAGAATGGTAGAAATAAGTATATGAATCAGATTAGATAAATAAAAAAGAATTATCATAGGATCATAAATTTAATGTCCCCTTATATAAATTTTAACGTTGCGCCCCCTAATATTTTATTAATGCACAACTTTTACCTTCACGGTAATTTAACTATGGTTGAATGGTTAGATTTAAAATGAGTACATAATATATTTAATTGGTAGACATGATGTCTTCTTTATTCTTATATATCTTCTTTTAAAATGATTTTCTTTTGTTGATGAGGAAAATAAAAAAACATAAAATATTGTGAGTATTTTAAATGTAGAAAAAAATCGTGACGAAAATGTGATGAGAATTTACAGTGCTTTAACATGTTATTTTTTTTTTTAATTGCAAATTTTCCAATCATTTTTAAACAAAAAATAGTTCAGTCATTTTAAAAAGCTCTTATTATTTTCTGTATATAAAATGCAGGGGCTTCGGTAGCCTAGTGGGTAGGCTTGTGGCGGTTTAACCGAAGGAGTGTGGGTACGATCCCTGCACAGGTCGTAAGTGTTTTTTTTCTTTACATATCCCCCTTACGACCAAATATAATGTAAATATATAGTATATATAATATAAACAAAATAAATAATATTAGTATATAATTTAATAATAGTATAAAAACCTATAATGGCCTTAGTAGCCGATGGTTCAATAATATTGCATTACATTTATATATGTAATATTAATATAAATAAAAAAAATAAAATAAAATGCAATTGTACATAGTCTTTACTTTTATTAACTATACATACATAGGTTGATTTCTATATAATATGGAATTAATCTAAAACAAAAGACAGTATCGATGGTGAAAAACATATTTCCAAATCATAAAGATCAAAAATTTGGTTCATTCTCATTAATTTCAATATCTAATCAGCTGGATAAATCTCGAGAGTGACCAAATTTCTTATTGATACCGTTAAAATGTTTATTTATTATCTGAACCCTATTGCGCCAACCACATTTCAATAATCAAATAATCATTTTGTGTGATAAGTGAGTGTTTTCTTTTCTAATCAAAACTTTATTAAGTTATTACCAAATATGGTTTTGGTGTAAAAAAAAAAACCCTTATCAAAAAAATTATTATTTGATTAGTTGATTAGTGGTAAGTGGTTAATGCAATATGTCCTGATTCAGTTATATTGTATCAATACTAGTCGATATATTATTAATGAACCATTTGCCTGTTGGGTATGTAGACCATTTATTTTTAATAATTTTATATATACAAGTATTTGTATTAATTATTTAGATCTGGGTTGTCATATTCATCATATCGTGGTTTAAGCTCGAAAACTTTCAAGTGAATGATGATGAGTTTATAAGATTAAAGATTTATGAGTATATCTTTTAGATAACTTCTCTCACAAAAAAACACAAAAAATAAATTGCGTCAAACATAAATCTTATAAAGTTCTGTACACTAAAAAATTGAAAGAAGAGAATTTTCGAATTTGAATTTTAAAATATAAATAGGCTATTAGGGTATATGCACCCAATATATTCCATTATTTTGGGTGCATGTACAAAGAAGATATTTTTTGGAATATTTGCAATATATTTGATCCACGAAAATTTAGTGACTTAGAATCCAAATAATATTAAAATAATTCTGTGATAAATTTTAAAGTTTTGAATTCAGCCTGGTTTCAAAAATTATTTATTAAGAATGTCATAAATACCATAGGCTTATTTTAATATACAATTACTTATATATATCGATTTATATTTACGTTACTAATTAAGTCGGCATATATAAAGAACTAAATTAAAATTATCAATTAAATTATTAATTGAAATGCTATTCTGATATATATAATTTTTCTATACTATATTTATAATATAACGACATTAAAAAAAATTTTTTTTTTTCCCACCAATGAATAGTTTATATACGTATATCATCTTCATTTTCAGGGGCAAATAATTTCATGAAATTCTCGAATACATCAGACACATGTTAATTTCTTTTTATTTTTTCTTGTATTTTTTTTTTTTTTTTAATTATTTCATTTAGGAAAAAAATTAAAATAAACATTTCAAGAAATATTTCATTCACAAGTTATATATATATATATGTTAGTTATAATTGTTTTCTATTTTTTTTTTTTTTTTTCACATTTTAGAACGAAACAAAAATAGTTTTTATTGTATTACGTATATAAGTCGTTTTTTTATAATACTTTTCTTTTTTTATAAAGTGCAATTAATTCCGGTTGTCTTCTCATATCATTTCAATTTTAATTTTAATTTTTGCAAAATGTTTCAAATTAATTATTTTATTTTTTTACTTTTATATACTTTTTATTCTTATTCTTTTAAATATTTTTGTTACAATTTAATTAAAAAAAAAAAAAAAAAAATTAAATAAAAGAAACAGAAAGAAAAATAGTTTTTTTTTTCTGGAGGTAAACCGTGAAATTTTTAAATTTCTATGTATAGGGGAATTTTATGCAAATATTGCAAAATACAAAAACACTTATATATTTTTTCAGTTTAAACTGAATTAAAACTTAGGAGGATTTAGTAATCATAGAGATTCCTCTAGATTAAATAATTTTTTTTTTGGGGATGAGATGTGAACAGTTCCAAGATAACAAGATGTCCTAAACGGACTAAGCCATTTTTGGTTACGTAATTTTTTTACTCACTGAACCCAACTGTCTCCCGTTGTCATAATGTCCGGTAAATAAGGCAGAAAGGTGTGTAAAATAATATGTTTATTTGGGGACTATATAGGATTAAGTAGTATAAACTAAGAAAGAAAATGTTGATTTCTTTTTTGATTTTTTTTTGCAAATCTTAACAAGTTGTAAACCACATAAGGTGATTGGTATTTCAGAATTTGAAAGTACGTTTTACCAAATAGCTTATATGTTTCAGAGTTCTTATTCGAATAGGGAGTACCGTATATAAATGGAAATGAGCAAGTATTATGTCTAAACAAGTATTATGTCGGAAAGATTTTGTTTTTTTTGTATTATATGTTTCTTTATTTCTTGATAGTTAATATAACAAAGAAAGTCAGTTTATACATTTTGGGCGATGACTTAAAGAGTCTAAATTTTTTTGGGAAGTTATTAATCATTATTCGAATAACTCTTTTTTGTCGATTTGTTGTAATCATCTTATCGAGATACTGATGATTAGCACACTGGAAACACCAACAAAAATTTTAGAATATTATTCCGCCTCATCTTTTTTAAAACTTTGGGTCTATTTACTTTTAAATTTAAGTAAAAGTATTAAAATAGGTACTGTGATGGTAGAGTCAACTAATATATTAACCGGATGAATTACAGGTTGAAATCTTTCTTGATTCCAAATATTTTTTTTTTTTAAAATAAGAAAAAAACTCTTCAGAAAAGAAATTATTTATGTGTAATCGCCTTTCGACTGACCGGTGGTCGCACAATTTATATTTAGATAAAAATGCAAATAACATTTTATTTAAATTGCATAAAACTATAATATATAAAGTGTCATAAATTGTACATACTTACTGTAAAATTGGTTTCATCTCATTTCTGTACAAATGATTTATAAATTCTTTACATGATTTACAATTTATTATGCTCCTATCTATCAACAATTTTGTCCTTAGAAACCGTTAAAAAAAATTAATTTCTATTATGAATTTCTATATGGTCCTGTACATAAAAAAGAAAAGATTCTAACATTTGTTTGTAAAAATAATTTAATTAATAAATTTTAAATCAATTAAATAAATTCTGGTGGGAAAAAGGGCGGTACGAAATAAGTTCGATTGAAATAACTTCGATACTAAAAATTAAATAAAAATGAATATTTTTTAAATGAAACAAAATTAAATCAAGCTAAAAGTTTGTAAATTCTCCGCAAACACCAATTGATATTATTAATACATTCCAAAAAGAATCTATATGGAATACTTTTGGAAAATCTATGATAGATAATTGTAAGTTGTAAGACAGCTTTAAGGCATGTTGTTATGGAAGATGATTGCAATTTTTGCATTTTTCTTCAGATAAATCAATTCAAATTATAACCGAAAATATACAACCATCTCAACGGAAATATTTGATATAGATGGAACTTTTTCAGTTGTTTCAAAAGGGTGTTGCAAACAGCTATTAATTGTGTACATAAAATACTGTAAAATTATTCTTGGTTTTTATTGAAATTTTCCAAGTAAAAGTATTACTATATAATTACTATATTTTTAATTGAAGGTTAAAATAATTAAAAAACAAATTTAATTAAAAATATATAAAATTATATCAATAAATAAATTTTTAGAGAGCTCCAAATAGAGACATTAAAAATAAATAGAAGCAAAAATAAAATTGTAGTTTTTAAGGAATTTTCTGCACGAAAAAAAAAAGGAATAAATGATCAATAAAAAAAAAAACAAATATTTCCAAAGAAAAATGTGTACATAGAATATTTTGAACAGGTAATTTATATAATATTTACTTATATTTATAGTATAAAAATTTAATAAACAAATAAAAAGAAGATGCAAATTTCTACATGCGGAGAAATCTCGCGACCGACACGATCGCGGTTGCAATCTTTCGTCGCGGAATTTTATCACCGATTTTCATGTCGCGTATCCCCATTTTACATATAATATTTTTCACATTAAATATAAATATTAAATTCAAATTTAGATTTTTCCAATTTTTTTCATATTAATGAATAAAAAAACTCAAAAAGCGTATACCACTTTATTTTCATATATAAATGAAAATATTTTTAAAATGGAACCAAACATAATCATTACCGGTTATGAAACTTCAATGCGAAAGGCATTGGAAGTAGTTTTCAGAATGACCAAATTGATAGGGTGGTGGTATCATTATGCTTAGGCAATTAGACGATTCATAATGAAATAAGTTCGCTAAAATTATTAAAAGTAAAGCTGTCACTTTTAATTTGTCGAAGTTATTTCAATCGAACTTATTTCGTATCGCCAGGAAAAAGTATTTTAACATGTCTAAAAAGTGCTTTTTTTTTACTGTACAAGAGTTTCATAATTAAACATTGAAATTATAATGTGTTGAATACAATAAGGTAGAAAATTTTTGAAATAACGAATTTTAAGTTTAGAAGTTCAGTAGCAGTGTATTTATTAAAATGACAACTTTTTATACATTGTAAAAATCCTAATAATTAAATTGTTAAAATGAAATTAAGTTTTTATAATGTTATACATTTTATATTATTTTATATTTTAGAACTTAAAACCTATTATTTATTATATATTATATGATAATTTTATTTTCTCAGTTATTTCTTTTCTAATATTTATATTAGTGAAACTAAATTTGTTTACTAAAATTATTTAATATATATATATATATATATATATATTTTTTAAATAATAAAAAAGTTCTTATATTTCCAAACAACTTATTTGGACTTTAGTAACAATTTATTTAAACCCCTTTTAATATTTCCTTGATATCAATATATGCATTTTTCAAGGAAATTTTTTTAGTTTTACTGTAACTGTATACCACATTTGTGTAAGTGTATGCCACATTTATATTACAATTCATGTGAGAAACAGCAATGACATAAAACAATAAAAAATAAAACAAAAATTGCATGATATATTTTTTCAAATGTATGACGTATGTATGTATATATATATACATATATCAAGAACACTGAGTTTGAGTATAAGAAATTTCTCTTTAAAAAGAATTTATAAATAAATGTTCTCTTGTTTTTTTTTTTTTTTTTTTTTTTTTAATTTATGATTTCGCCATTATTATTTTCATTCTTATTTTCATTTTAATTTTTTTATTTTTTATTTATTTTTTTTTTTTTTTTGATACTCTGAATAAATTGTATGTAATATGTTTTTTTTATTTTTGTAATTTACAATTTTTTTTTTTATCAAATTGAATTATTAATAAATTGAATATAAAAACGTTTTGTTTACATTTTTATTATGTATATGTAGAGTTTTAGAATTATTGTAAAAGTCGTTCTTATTTTTGGTTTTTTTTTTTTTTTGTATTTAAAACTTCCTGTTTAAAAAAAAAAAAACAATAAAAATATTTCTTATATAGTTAGTACCTTATCGTCATTAATTTTCTATACTATATGTATAGTCTATATTTATATGTATTTATATTGTGTATATATTATATATAAAATATTCTAGTTAACATTTTTACTTATTATATTTTGTATATATTTACATGAAAAACTACATATACCTACTCATACATAAAAATCGTTATTTTATTTGTCGCCGGTTCGCAAAAATAAAAAAAAATAAAAGTGAAATCGCGTAAAATTATATATGTACTTAAATTTAGATTTTAAAGTTGTGAAAATCATATGGATATTTTCTAAAGAATGATATATAGATAATAGAAATACTTATATGGGTTCTTACTGTATATATATAATATATGATTATGATGCAGTAATATAGTAAATTAATATACCTATACTCTATAATCATTGGATTAGACATTATAATCGCTGTTTGGTTAATCGTTATTTGATTTTTTTTTTTTAACTCTAAAGCTAAAACTTTAATATAAGTGCTCAGATAATTTTAAAAACTACAAAAAAAAAAAAAAAAACAAGTAAATTTAGTTGTATAGATTAAGCTAAGACTTAATAATTAGTAATAGCAATTGACCTCTTCATCGTTGTTAAAGACTGTAATTTTCAAAAAAAAAAAAAAAAAATATATACCTAATCAATATGAAACTGATTGAAACAAATTATGAAATCACTCATATGTGAATACATAAGTTAAAGTTTTGTTTTTTTTTCTGTTTTTTATTTTTTTTTACAAAGTTTTTAACTAATTACAGAGTATTTCAAAAATAAAATAACATTATTAAAAAAAGGTTAATTTGTTTTTTTTTTTTTTTATTATAATTTATAAGATTTTTTTGTTGCATAAAGCAAAAAAAAAAAAATTGTTACAATTTTTAAAATATTATGTTTCGCCTCAAGTTTTATTATACCTACTTGCATTTTAAATATACATATTTTATGTTTATTTTATACAAAAATTACATGCAATTATTTTCTAAACATTTTATACTAAAAATGGTTATGTGTTTTTTATTTTCTGTTTTAATTTAAAATAAAAAGTTATAAAATTAAAATAAAACATGAGATTATTAATTGTTGCATGACTAAATAAGATTATACTTTATTTTATTTTTTTTTGTTAGTCTTAAAAGTTCTTATATATATGTAAAATTTTTTAACTTTAAATTAATTAAAATTATAATTTCTAAAAGTGCATAGCTATACCTGAAAGCAAAAAAAACGAGGAAGAATACAGTTGACTTTGTCAACTCTTAGATACCCGTACGAACCGTTAGTATGTTCACAGCCTGTCACTCTGCTTACAATATTATTTTTTTAATATTTTAGTATTTTAAAATAATTTGGGTGAATTTTATAATTTCTAGTACTATGGGTTGTACATATATTCAAACTATATGTTTATACATACATTCTTCAAAAGCAGATTTTAACCTTCCACATAACGATTATCAATCCAAAACTTTTTCAAATATTCTATAGTACCATTTAATACTAAGCGGTAAATGTATATTAAATTTACTTAGTACAAAATAGTAAATATAATTTTAAATATTATATTATATTATATTTAAATATTCCATTGACAGAATAATTTCTTATAAGTACAATAAAATACATATTATATGTATGTAAATACGGCGCTATATAATATACATCTATACTCTTATCATTCATTCTATAGTGACATATACGATATGTAAATAAACATTATATTATATAAGTATGTATGTATATCAATATCATATAAATAAAAATTCTTCAAGCAACCGTTATGTTGTTTATTTATTTACATTTTTTTGTACTACGCATTATATCCTCAACAATTTCAAATTATCGAGTAAAACAAATGCAAAAAAATCGTTAAAGAAATTTGTTAGAAAATTTGAAAAAATCACGTAACACTTTCGTCAATTATAAATTAACCCTATATTATTAAAAAAAGTTGTTAAAAGAAATAAGAGTATAATGTTGAAGCTTTAATTTTTGTGTATTACTTCAAAAAAATTTTAACAGGTGTTCAAGTTACAGGTGTTTAAAAATAGGAAATTTTCAGTTTTTGACCCCTTACAGCTCCTAAACGAAGGTTGATACAAAAAAAATTTCTGAAACTTATTTTCAAAGATCTAACTTCTGTCAAAATTTCAAGTTTCCAAAACCGATTAGAAGATAGAAGGGTTAAAGAATTTTGCAAAATTTGAGTTTCGCATAACGGTAAATTAAGACACCGTATGCCACAAATATATATTTATTGTACATATACTTTTAAAGCTAATAAAAGTAGTAATCGTTTGGCGTTTTCAAAATGAAGATATACCTTATACAACTTGTGCTATAACAATTTAAATATAGAGCTTTTTTGAACTTTTGGGGAGCTGTAGCTCCATAACGGGTGGGACTACAAAAAAAAGTTATTAAAAATAAAATTAATATTTTTGTGAGATCTATCAGCGGTTAGAATTTCATAGCTCTATTTCAAAAAAAAATGTCGGGATCTAAAAGTTAGGTGTTCGAGAGCTACCTTAAGTTTTGGTCCAAACTTAACCAAAAAAAATAGGGAACCTACAAATTACTCCCAGAATATTTTGTGTAAATTTCAAGATTCTAGCTTTCTTAGTTTTTGAGTTAGCGTGCTGACGGACGGACGGACGGACATGGCTCAAAAGTCTTAGAATTCTTTTCTGATCCGATCCATACATTTGAAGGTATATCTAGCTCGCTTATTTCGAGGTGTTACAAACGGAGGAGTAATTTTATTATACCCGAACCTATCGTATGGGTATAAAAAGAAAGAAAATTTAAATTAATTAAGCTTAAAATAATAAAAATTTAATTAATTATTTAAAGAAAAATTAATGTATTTGAATATAATCAGGAGTCATGCCTTAATTTCGATCAGAAGAACAATCCGAGTTTTTTTATTAGCTGATTAGCTGAATGAATTAATTTAATTTTTTTAAAATTTGGATAATTTTACATAAATTTCTATATTGAAATTATTAATTCACTCGTATATGTTATTATTTGCAACGGAAGTGGGTAAATATAATGGAAAATACAGGGTTCTGGACATCCAATCAAAGACTAGGATTTAGGAATGCTAAAGAATATATATGGAAATATGTATATCTATTATAATGGAGTTCACTTTATTTTTTTTTGTTAACTTTTTATTTTGTATATGAAACTAAAACTAGACTTGTGGTTAAAATTGCGGATTTGTGTCAAAAATGGAAATATATTAACAATATTTTTTACTTCAAGCGTTCCGATTTAATTTTTTTTTTAAGAAATTAACCCCTGATAATTATAAAAATGTGTGTAATTAAAAATAATTTTTTATAAATTTATTTAATATATAAAAATATGTACACAATCATTTTATAGATGATGAAAATATATATAGTTAGTTACAATTATATAGATTTTTTTTATCCGCGTCCTCAAATTTCATTTTCAATATGTCATATGTAGATATAAATTCGCCGCTTTATACCAACTTTCTTTGATTTATAAAACAAACGTATATATTTATATTAAATTTCAATCGTTTGTTGAATCATTTTTGCATTTTCATTGCATTTACATATAAAAGGATTAAAAGGACTTTATTTATCTAATTTGAAATTACCTTTTTAATTACCTTTAAAATTAATTGGTAATTACCTTTTAAACTTAATTGCGAAACCAAAAATCCCCAATTAATTATATTTTTCTAAATTAATTTGATTGAAATTTTGCTATAAAAAAAAAATTGAATAGCTTGTAATTGCGTATATGCATTATAGATATACATACCTATAGGTTACTAATAGAAACATTTGTTCTATATACATATATATTATAGTATATACATATATCAATATTAGTTTAAAAGAGAAATTTTGAAATATTATAAAAAGTTATAAAGCACAATCGCAATACCTACCTAACTTGTTAAAAATATTCCAACATAAATTGGACTTGTATCTTTAATTTTACAGCAAGGTTTTCCTAAAATTTTAAAGGTATATAATTTTTTTTTTTTTAAACCTATAGAAATAAAATGAAAATTTAACTAATTTTATAAAATTTTCTTTTAAATATTTATAAAATATTTCAATTTCAAAGTTATTATATGTTGAATCATTTCAATTTTAACTATTTCAAAGAAAATTTAATTTTAAAGTGATTTTGCACATTTTTATTGATTAAATTCCTGTAAAATAATTTTTAACTTAAAAATATGAAAGTTCATTGGAGAAATTATTTAAAATACCTATATAGTTTTAAAAATTTCTTTTTTCTTTTAGTTTAAAATTAAAATCAATAAAATTTTCCACTCACTATATATAATTAAACTAAGAATGTTATTAAATTTTAATGGTCAGGTTGTGACAACATAAAAAAATCTGTCGCACTAAAATCAGTTATAATAGCCCATATATATAATAAATAATTTTCCGTAATAATTTCTAAATTTTTTTAAATTAAATATAGATAAGAATACTAAATAAAACAATTTAGTTGTTGGTATTCCGGGCCATTGTCTGATCGATAAACTTGCTATAGATGAATAAGAATGCATGTAGATATTAATTGTAGGTTTTCCAAACGATTTGACCCTATAGAGAACGTGGAACATTTTTTCAGCCTAGTTTCATGCAATTCTCATTCTTTTGAGAAAAAAGCAAAAACAACTCTGTACTTTCTTTTTTGAAAATTTAAGTGAACTCTCACACCAGAATCAAAAAAGTGTTTAAAACTTCTTCTGTCAGAGAAATATCAACGCCGTACAAATCTATAAAGAAGATTACATCAACTCTTCCATATAATCCAGTGCGAACCTAGAGACTAATGATCACTGATGCATTAGGTCAGACTTCATTAAAAACAAAAATGAAAAAAAAATAGTAATATGTAAGTATACACTAATATGAATATGTAAGTACTTATATGAATATGTAAGTACACTAATAAAACTATACAATACATCTGATTCAGTCATAATTCCTTTGAAAAATCGTGTTCGAAGCATTTTGTTTCTTAATATATGTATAGTAAAACACCCCACATTATAAGCTATAAAAACCATAAAAAAAATATGAAGAGATACACTTCAATAGGCAGAGTTCTACACACAACATTAAACTTTATTTAACTGTAATATATAAAATAGAGTCTATTTGCCATTTATTTTCTTATAAAAATTTAGGCTAGATTATTATTGCAACAATCACAACAATGAAGTTTAAAAACTATACAAAAAGAATTTCTGTAAAAAAATTTAATCAAAGAATAAATAATCTTAAGATGATTATTTAATCACGCGTTGCTTTAATGTTTATATATAGAATACATTAATTTAAATACAGTTTGACCCAATTCAACTGGCCGCAACGTTCTAGCGGGCAATTTTCCTCTTTTAGTTATGTGTGAACAATCAATTTCGTTTTTTTGTTTTTGTTATTTTATATTTGTTGTTAGTTGTTATTGACACTCTAATTTCCACAATGTTTAAATACAACAATTTGTTCGACAAAGCGATGCTAAGAAGAGATTAGAATTGTGTATAAAAAGCGACGGAACGAGTCGAATAGTGCCCATTGCGTCATCACATTTAATTAATACAAATCTAAATGCTACACTTCTTACAATTTGCAATACAAATTAATAAACTTATTTTAATTTTCACCCTATTTGAAAATTAAGTTATCAATTCAAACTTTTATCTGCATTAATTTCTAAAATATATAATTTGAACTTTATATATAGAACAGCATAAATCATCTTTCATTAACTTTTATTTTTGTAATATCTTTTGGCAAAAGGACATTTCGCAACTTTTCATTTGAAAAAATTCACCTTTTTGCAAATGTTTCTTTGGCCTAATGAGAAATTTCGTAAAACAATATTTAAGAAATATTTATACTTGACAAATATATACTTTAACTCTGATTGAAATTTTTCATAACTCTGATTTTCTAATCAACTCTAAAGTCACTCTATTATTAATATTCAAGTGAGTTATGTTGTGAAAAGTTTCTTATTTGATAAATAAACCATATGCGCGATATTGTCTTTGTGATAAAGAGAAATTTGTGAAATAAGAAAGTATAGGCTAAATTGCATTAGAATAAATAGAAGTTTGGGATAAAGATTTTACGAAGAGGGTTGTAATGTTAATTTTTAATTTTTGTTTTTATCTTTTTATTTTATTTCATTTTTCATTATAAGCACTTTATCCATTTTATCCGTTCATATAACCATGTTATAATTCCAACTTTCCTACAACCCTATCCCATTATTTCTTAAATTCATATCTAAAGATTTTCAAACTATGTCACTTAAGACTAAACTATTCAATTATATGTAGGTAGTTATATAAAATTAATAAAATAAATAAATGTACACAAGTAATAATTCTATCAATCTTCAACATTAAATCATTTAATTATTAAAATGGAATTTCATTTTTTTTTAATCTTATAGATATATCATTGCTGGTTGATAGATAATAATTTATTAATTTTAAAATATTTTTAAAATGTACCTATACCTATAATATTTTATATTAAACGATAATTTTAAATCAACATTTTAACTGATAAAAACCAGTGGAAAAAAAACAAAATTAAAAATAACAAATTAACATAAGTACCTAATATATACTTTTTTTTTATTTGTTTTCCATAATTTTAATATAAAAATTTTTATTATACTTTCATTACAAAAATCAAAAGAAAAAAAATCGCTTTTAAATCATTAATAACAATTAAGAAATTTTATTTTTTATTATCTTTAATACAAAACTAAATAAATTTTAATACTCTAGTAATGTATAGGTACATAATGTATATATGTATATACAACTAATTTATTCAATTAAATTAATTTTAATTTTTAACATTTTTTTTTTTTTTTTTGTCAATTTATTTAAAAAAAAAAAATTTTTTTAAATGACAATTAAGAAAAGAAAAAAGTAATAACGATAATAATAATTATTATGAACGAATACCTAACTTTAATATTCATTTAAATTGTAAATGATCTTAAAAAGTTAAAATACAAATTATATTATGAACCTATGTATGTATATATATACATATACATTATATAGAAACAAAAAAAATCATTTAAAAGCAACACAATTTCATTACTCTTAAGTATTTTCAATTGTAACATAACTATTATACAATTTAACTATACTAAACATTTAGAAATAGAAATTCTCATGTTAAATATTTAATTGTATACAAATACATAATATTTAAATATATATATATATATATATATACATATGTATGTAATGTATATAGAAAGAAAAAAACCAACCCTAAATTGCAATAAAATTAACAAAAAAAAAAAAAAAAATGGTAGAAAACCAAAATCAATAAAATAAAATTTCTATTCAATTCCATAGAAAAACAAAACACTTATAAATTTTCTACAAAACATTAAAATAAAAATATAAATATATATGTACATATGTAGGTATAAAAGAATATAAAATTATATAGATGTCGCAATATAACAAATATATGTACATATATTAATGTACATAAAAATGTATATAAAATAACATGCATTAAAATGCAAAAACAAAAAAAAAAAAAAAATTGAAAAAAACTGTAAAAAAACATTAAAAAAAAAAATAGGAACCAACACAATCTATACAAAAAAAAAAAAAAAACAAAAACAAAATACAATAAAAACTGAAATAAAAAATATCACCTATACCTCCCATAAAAAATAAAATATAATCAAGAAATATTAAAATCCAATTGGATTGGCTGAAAAAAAAAATTATATTCTTACTAATACAAATAAACAAAATTTTTGTGGTTTTTTCTTTTTTTTTTCAAATTTTCTTTTCTTTTTTTTTTCATATAGATTTATATGCATGCATGTATATACATATAAGAATTTTCTTATTATTTTCTAAACTGGATCCTATATTTAAACTGTTAACTGTAATATAATACTGTATAATTGTAAAATACATACTTGTTGTATTCGTTAATTTGGTTACAGCTTAACAGTTTTATAATAAAAAAAAAAAACGATACGATAACCATAGTCGATAAGATATGCGATAAAAATAATACACTCGCATACAATTCACATGAACTATATCTTTACATGATACATACAAATACAAGCACTCGGTAAAAATTGTACAGAAAAAAAATAAATGCTATTTTATAAAATATGTTAAATAATAAATTGTATTTATGTTAATGTAAAAATGATCTGTTAAAATATTGACGATTATTTTTATGTTGTAGTTTTTGTTGTGGAAATTACAGGATTTTCTTATTGAGGTAAATATTAAGGCATTTTTTATTAATGTAAATTATTAAGACATTTATTTTCAAAATAAAGTAAATAGGAAATGTACATTTTTTTTTTTTGGTTTCCTGGAGTGTTTTTTAAATTAAATTGAATTTATATTATTTTAATTTATTTATTTATAAGATATGTATTATATATTAAATTAGTAGGTAAGAAAAATTTATATTTTAATATTTTCTCTGTGATATAAAATCTTATAAATCTTTAAGGGTCAGATCACATGTATATAATCATATAAAGCAGAGTAATGTTTGTTAGTTTTTCAAGCATTGCTACACATCTGCGATTGAAATTAATCTTTGAAGTAATTTTTCTTTGAGCCTCGAAAGAGTCAGGAACATTTTTTTTCCTTTATTAACCCTTTGCGATACAATTACTTTTATTATGTCGCGGCTTCAAATTTTGTATATATGTTTGTCTTTATGCAAAACGTTACACAAGAGCTTCTCAAAACATGTTGCGACACAAGAGTTTTTCAAAAAAAAAAAAAATGTTTTTTCGCTCTGAATTAAAAATGGTTTTGCCTCGTCAGTGCGAAGTTATTATAGTTAATAGATAGATAAGTTGATAGATAAGTTGACTATAGAACAGACAGATAATAATAGAAAATTTGTTAACCCGTTTCAGCACGACGATTCGTCAAAAATGAAAGTGAATTATGTACAATTTTGCACAGGGCTACTTTAAATGAAAAGAAAGTTTAAAAATATATCAACCTGTTACGGCATAAGTGGGTTTTAAAAATTTTTTTCTTTTTTTCATTCTCGATTCGAAATAACCGATTCAATTAAAACTTTTTAGATATATACCTCTTTACCAAATAAAATATATGTATATAAAATAAATAAAATTTTTTTTAACTTATTAACGCATGCTGATTCGGTTTATACATTTAAATTCTCAAAAAATGTTTGGTTAGATACCATTATTTTTTCAATAACAGAAATAAAAACTCTAGTTAGTTAGATAGTTCTATTATAGTATAAAATAAATTCGAATTATATTTTCGTTATAATTTGATTTCAACTTAATCTACACCATGAACTTCTTTCTATAAATTTACCTACTCTACATTTTAAAATAAATTTTAAATATACATTTAAAATAAGATATATTTTAAAATAAATGTACCTACTCTATTTTACAATACTGAAACTTGTTTTCACTTCTAAATTGTACTACAAAATTAAATCATTTTATTTTTATGTATTAGAGACTGTTAAGAATTTTACCATGTTATTTTCAATGTTGCAACATTTTTAGTTTATGTATGCAAAATATAAGTATGACAAAAATATATTTATAAACTTTATGAAATTATAGCAAAAAAATTTACAGATTACTGTAATGTTATAAAAATAACAGAACAGTATTTTTTTTTTTATGATATTTTGAAATATAAATTTTCATAATATATTAGCAATTTTTCAACAGTTTTTTTTTTTTTTATTTGTTATTTTCTTTTACTATAGAACTTTTTAGTTCTGTTAATTGTTATGTTTACTATACTATACTATACTATTTTTTATTTTTCCTTTGCGCAAGATTTGTATTTCATTTATTTGAATGGATTTGTGTATAAGTTTTTTTTACATGTATGTATTTTTAAACATTTTATATAGTTTACATTTATTTTTTTTTTTTTAAATCATTAACAGATAACTATTTCGTACTAAAAAGATACGACTGTTTTTGTAATATTTCTTTATATTTTTTTGTGATTGTTATTGTCTTTTTTTTTCATCCATGTCTGTATCACATTTTTATTGTTCATATGTCTGTTTAATTTTTTAAATTTGTTTAATGTATTTTCTGTTATTTGAATATCATTGTTTATTTATTTTTTTTTTTTTTGTAATATTCAATATACAGAAATTATTC
Source organism: Poecilobothrus nobilitatus (assembly GCA_947095535.1). NCBI lineage: Eukaryota > Metazoa > Arthropoda > Insecta > Diptera > Dolichopodidae > Poecilobothrus > Poecilobothrus nobilitatus. The sequence continues at coordinate 235,778,199 of OX352773.1, read as the reverse complement.
AGAAATCTGGTTGGATACCGAGACTGTGTGTCTTTTATAAATTTATATTTTTAGCTACTGTTAATTTTTGTTGCTGTTGTATTGTATGTTGTGTTTTTTTTTTTATTATTTTATTAGTGTTTTTTTTTCTTTATTGCTATTACCGGACTTTTTTTTACTCTTTTATTGTTGTTTATCGTTTTTATAAATGTGTTGTTCTTTTTTTGCCTTTTATATCTTTGCTTTATTTTTGTTTTTTTTCCAATATAAAATTTTCATTTTATATTGAATATATATGTATGTATGTATATATGTATAACTTTTTTTTTTTATAATTTTGCTCGATTTGTTTTTTTATTGTTGTATTACAATTTTAAGCTTTTCTTTTTTTTTTTTTGTTATATTGCACATACATATGTACATATGTATTTTTTGTTTTCGATAGTAGTTATAGATTTTTTAACTCGTTTTGTCTTGTGGCATAGCAATATAGTAAAAATATTTTACAGTTTTTTTTTCTGTTCTTTTTTCTACAAAACATATGCATACATTGATATTTATCTATTGTGTGTATTTTATTTTTTATGTATAGATATTTTTTTTTTCTAAGTATAAGTCCTGGTAGGGCTTTTCATTCAGATACAAATTTTTATTAAAAGTAATTTTTACTTTTTGCATCACTACTATTTTTTCCAAACTTCTTCTTCAAGGTGGATTCATTCGCGCGTCTTGAATTGATGTGAACGGACGAAAAATAGTGTGTGTTATACTTTTTTTTTATTTCGGTTTGTTTAATGTTCACCTTCTGTGTGTATTTAATTTCATTAAACAAAAAAAAAACAAAACAGTAATAAAATAATAAGTAAAACAAAAAAAAAACAAAACAGTAATTGGAAAAAGAGACCCGTTTTTGGCGAATGATAACAGAATAAAAAAAAAAAAAATGAAACAGTGATGATGACAAAAAAAAATGTATAGGGTTCCCTGTCGTATTTTATTGATATAAAAAAAAAAAAAAACAATTGTATTAATAATAAAAAAAAAAAATAATAATAAAAATTAAAATAATCAAGTATTGAATAAAAAAATATAAACAATTGTGTTATAAAAACAGAAATAAAGTTTTTTTTTTTTTATAATAATATTTATTTAACGGGTTTTTTTTTCTGTTCTTATTTTAACGGTAGATATATTATATGACATTTATTTGAACGTTTTTTTTGTTTTTTTTTTCTTTTATTATAATTAATAATAGTCCTATTAAATTAAATAAAGTGAAACTGTTGCAAAACTAAGAAAAAAAAAAACAACATGTAAAGTGAAAAAAAAGGTTAAAATAGGATTCCACTGACATTAAAAAGTGAATAAAAGTTTTTTAAATAAATAAAATAAAATAAATAAAAAATGAATATTAGAAAAAGAAATAAAACAAAACTTAACTCAACTCAAATTAAAAATTGAGTTTAAAAAATAAACTATAAACTTTTTTTTAAGTGTGATTAAAGGAATCTTTTTATTAAAAATTATATGGGTTATTTAAAACAGTGTTATAACAATAATTTTATTTTTTTTCTCATTAAACAATTATTTTTTATATTTTTTCTAGTTTTCTTTTTAAAATTGTGTTAAAACATTACATTTAACATTAAACACATACATACAAACACATTAATATATAGGTAACGTTATAATTTTTATTTATTTTAAAAATATTTAACATAATTTAAGTGTAAAAAATTTTTAAAACCAATATTTAATTTCTTTTTTTTTTTTTGTTTTTTTTTTTTTTTGATAGAAAAAAAAATATTTAAATTAATTAATTAAAAATATACATAAAAATTAATTAATTGATTATTAAGTGATTGTTTATTTATAGTGCACAAATAAATTACAATTTATTCGGCAATTTGACCGTTTTTTTGATTTTTTTTTTTTTTTTTTTATAATAATCATTATATCAGTATAATTAATTTATTATTTAAAATTAAATCAATAAAATAATAATAAAAAATATATATTATAATTTAAGTGAATAGAAAAATTTATTAAAATAAAAAAAAAAACAAAAGTTTAAAATTTAATAAAAAAAAAAAAAGAAATTATAAAAAGAAAAAAAATAGTTATACATATAACAAAAAAAAAATAAAAAATTTAATTTAAAAATAAAAAAAAAATAAAAGTAAAATAATTTTATTGTGATTAATGTTTAAAAAATTATGTATCCTTGGTATAGAGACGGTCAAATAAGTGTTGGACAATTTTGTGATTCGACTTCAGCAGCAGCAGCAGCAACAATTGTAGCAACAGCACCAGCATCAGCATTTATCAAAACAGAAACTGGATATAATGATTGTATGCTAACAATTGATTACGGTGGTACAACAACAGTAGCATCAGTTGCTGAACAAAGTAAGGTAAATAAAGAAAAAACAACAACAATTAAGCTTATAATAATTAATGAATATTTTTAATATTAATAATATTTTTAAAATGAAAATCTTATAAATAGACAAACACTATTGAAAAATAAATAAATTAAGGGTCTTATTAAAGAAAATAATAATATTCTGTTTACACATGATATTAGAAAACTTAAAGGTAATACATATTACATTTATTTTTTCATCAAAACAAAGTTGACTGAATTTTTAATTTAATTTTTACAAAAATTATTAATATGAATTTTAGATATATAAAAGGATAATGACTCAACTAAATTTTGTAAATAACAAACAACCTCTCAATGATTTTGCAAAATTTAATTTTCTGTTTTTTAGCAGTCATTCAAAATTTTCTTTTATAAAATTATACTGTAAATGTATGCGCTTTTTAAAATAATTGATCCGAGTCACAGGTTGATTCGAACGTAATTGTTGTTTTTAAATTTCCGTCATAGTAAAATAAATAAATATAATTTAATTTAAATTAAATTTCGATCAATATGAGATTTTAAATACTATGTCAATTATAAAGTGTAATTGTAAATTTAAGCATTAAGCATACAATCAGTTTGATTTTAAAAGAAATTTATGTTTGCATTGTTTTTTGTTCGCATAGAAAACACTTTTAGATATATCGATATATTCTAAAAGTTCTTAACTGTTATATTATTAAATTTTAATTGTTATATTATTAAATTATTACCCAAAAAAAAAAACTTTCTTGTCTTGGATTTACTACTGCAATAATATGTTTTTCATTTCATATCATTATTTTACGAACAGCCTGTACTACTTCAGAGCAATTATATTTCAACGCTTCAAAATTTTTTCGATAGTTAAATGTTAGTTATAGTTTAATAAGATTCAATTCTTTATAACATTTTATTTCTAAAACACTCTCGTCTACTACTCTGAAACACTTTTAGTTAATTATTTGGAAAACTCAACCCCTATTTGTATCGTAAAGGAGAGGAATCTTGGAAAAGATCTCACCGAAGTAAAGGCGTGTGTCCAGAAGACCATCGTTTGATTTTTTAGGGGCATAAACTATAGTCCGATGCATAAAAATGCATCTCATGGAGTTGGGGCTCACAACGAGTTGTTAGGGCCAGGTGTAAGGATAGTCTTTCCCTCCTTCCAAACAAAAACAACAACAACATTTATTAACTATTTAAATTTTGTTGTCTAAAAGTTGTAATAATTTTTTCGGATCGTTATAAAAGAAATGATCGCTATAATTACAACAGCGATTTGTATCTTAATAATATATAAAAAAAAATCCACACAATTAACAACTTATATATTAATTATAGTTAAATCGACGATATAAAATTAAATTTAACAACATTAGTGAAAATTTTTTCTTTATATTACAATTTATATACATACATACATATATAAGAAACTTTAATTATTCTCATTACCTACGGCTGTTTGTTAGACTTATAGGCTGCCTTTCATTCATACATATATAAATTTTATAATTTCTTTTAATTTTAAAATTTATGAATAATAATATTGTATAATAAATAAACAAATCGATTCTATTACCTTTATAATCAATCAATCAATCAATCAATTTAATTAATTTATTCATTCTAATATTAAATGAAAATCTGGTTTAAATTAACTCATATATATAGAAATTAATTAACACTTTGAAATATCATAATAAAATAACTATTTATATACGCTTAAAAAAAAAATTATTTAAAATTATTAATTTTAAAATCTTTAATAATACATTAAGCATTTTTTTTTATTAAGTAACAATTAAGTTATTCGACCGACCTTAAAGCATGTTAATTATTTAATAATTTTAAGGTTAGCGCCATCAATGCATTTTATTTAATTAAATACAATTAAAAAAAACAAAAATGCAATTTTTAAATACTCGATTTATTCTAAGATATATTTTATTATTTCAATTAATTAAAACATTTAATTATCTGTATAGCAAAGATGTCTTTATTTAAATCTAGTTTTAATTTTTTCCTTTTAATATAGAGCAATCATTTTTTTAGTAAGTATAATATAAAAATAATTAAAAAAATAAATAATTGTTGTATAAAATAATAGATGGCGTATAAATATAATATTTATATGTATCTCATAATCTTGTACTGTGTACAATATATAGCTATACTGCCGAGCAATCAAAGCTTTAGTGAAAATAATGAAACTGAAACAAGAAACAGAATTTAAGTCTATATAGTATTAATAATAAGCAACTTAGTGAATGCTTCTATGCGACTTATAGTAGTAAAACGGAAAGAATTTCTTTGACTTTTAAGTTTTCAAATTAAATATGCATTAATTATTTTTGCAATTAAATGTAAACTTTTAAAATCATAGTTTGTTATTATGGTAACTCAGTAGTAAAATGTTTTGAACTAATATTTATATTCTTTGTTTATTAACTTTTGAATCCTGATGTGACAAGATATTGTAGTTAGTTATAGCCTACATTTTATAGTGTATATAATTTACAATTTGTGATTAAAAGCAATATTTTACGATTAGTACATAATATCCATAATGTCATAATGTATTTTATTTTTTTCTTCTGTATTTTTCTCTCTAAATTCTGAGTATCGCCGTAAATTGTTTTATTATTCATATTAGACATAGATTCAGTTGTGGAAATCATAATTCTCATTCGACTTTTGATTACGCGACTGTAGTATTGTACAAAATTGTGAAATACAAATAATTTTTTTATTTATTTGTGCGCCATCTATTATATAATAATAAGAATTATTACTTATAGTGAATATTTGTTTATGTCATACATATGTTAATTATTGTTGTTTCATATCATATCATAAAAGTTTATTATGAAGAACCGACGGAGACTCTAATCAATTATACTTTGATTGTAAAATGAATTTACAGAGCGAAATCTAAACCGATACGCCATACAGTGAATGTATTTTTTTTATCACAATAAAACTAAAAATATTAAGATTAAAATTTGAAACTGAACTATACAATAGGAAATTGCAATAAAAAGTAAAATTACAAGCAATTAGAATTTTTACGATGTATATATTGAAGTCATTGGCGAAATATAAGAGCAGCTTTTCTTTTCTATACACAAAATACAGATTATTATTTCGATAATCTGAGAGTACGGTTGAGTACGAAACTGTACACTGTGAAACACATAACGAAGTAACACATATATACTAACACATATACGAACTAACATATATACAAAAGCCTTTACTGAGAGATCAAAAATGGACAACATTTCTTAAAATATTTAAACATGTATATTCGTATAGGATGTACAAACCATTGTTTGGCTGCGGATCAAAATCTCGGAGACATCTTGCAAAACAAAGCAAAATTTTAGTTTCCTAGTTGTTTTTTGAAGATTTAAATCAACCTTAGGAAAAACAAATTTTATTTTCGAATTTTTTATTGCAATAACTAATAACTTATTATGTATAGTTTCGACTTTTACTTATACATATTTTCATTTAGCTATAGGAATTTTCAGAGATATTTGATGTTATTTATTAAATTTTTTTGTGAATGTAAAAGCAAATTATTTATAAGAAAATATAAAATATAAATATAATTTTTATATACCCTATAGTACGTATAGCATAAAGTATAAAAGAACGAAACCGGTACGATGAAAAAATATAACGCTCTAAATACCATCCATATACATGCAACGCCATCTTCATTCGTTAATAAACTCCATCCTCATTCGTTAATTTGAAGTTTCGGAGACGGAAGATGAAAAATCACCGACTAAAACAATCAGAACCCCAGTATCTACAAAAACCTTCATTTGAAATGTTAAAGTAAGGATTAAACTAGTCATTTTTCAGCAGACTAAAAAAAAACATAGTGATTTTGTTTTTATATATTAAAATCGACCACATTTTTTCGAACTGCCCCTGATTTAGATCAATGAAAAGAAAATCCTTATTTTTTGCAAATACTGGTGCACTGCCGCTTGCGAAACCGTAACTTGAAATAGAGATTTTACTATATTTTATTAGATTTTATATTTGTTGATGTAGGTATATAAGTATGTATGTACATATATTTAACTTTACATTTTTTCTTGAACAAATTTACGATGACTTCGTATTTTACCAATTCCCGATTTATGGTTCCTCTAAAAGTAATATTTTCCAGTTCTCATAACATGTTATAAGTTTTGAAATTTTAAAATTTTCAATTATTTATTCTGCCATCTACTTTTAGTTAATAACGTCCTTTAATTAATTAAACCCTTGTTATTAGATGTAAAAGTTTTTATGTTTAGAATAGTAAATGAGTTAACCAGAAGTGGTCAAATCTCTGAGAAAAATAAACTAATAATATATTATGTATGTAGTTGTACATTGTTGTCTATAATTAACTATTAGCTTATCAAATCAACGAAAATATTTTTTTTTTATAAAATCCGTTTAACTCCCATCCTTTTAAAGAATTTTAAAATAAAACCTATTTTTGTGTTTAACTTTATATTTTCTTTTTAAGGTGTAATCAAAACTATACAAGTTGCTTCATTTAAATTCAACTCATTTGTATAATATTTAGTACACTGTAATTTAAATGAGGTTAATTTATTTAAAGACCACATAATTATAGTGCAATTTTGTATAGTATGCAAATAAGAGGATATAAAAAATTTTTTTTTTAATATTTAAGTAAAAGGTTTTTTGAATTGGAAATATTAAAAATTAATTTTTGAAAAAGACTCAAGATACTTTGTGTTAAATAGAATTTTAATATCATAGTTGTAAAATTTTAAAGCGTCACTTAAATCATTATTTTAAGTTCACGTCACTTAATTTTTATTATGCTGCTTTTTTTTTTTATAAAATTTAAAAAATGGTGGACTTGTTTAATTGAAAGTTTTTATAGAGATTTTTTTTTAAACTTAAAATTAATTTTAAAAATTGTCAAATTTTTTAAAATTACCATAATATAATAATAATTACTTTTTTTTATGAAATTTTATATAAGTTTAGTATATATATACGTTAAGTTTAATTTATTTTCCAAATTTTCTACTGAAATTTGTGTTTGGATATTGGTATATACTATATACTGTATATAGTATTGTCATCAATATTTTTTTGTGGCTTTCTTTTAGGTCAAAAAATAATTGGATATAATTCTTTTACAATAATTTTTTAAATAAGTAGTCGTACCGAAATGGGTTAATGAATTTTATTAACTGTCAATTTAAAGTCTCAAAAATTGGTGAAACAGATTTTTAATTGAGAGTGAAAAAAATAAAAAATCATTAAAGTGCTCTTGTGCAACAAGAGAGTTTATAAATAACAAGTTTATAAATCTAACAACTTTATACAGGCATCGAATTCCTTTTGCACAGAAATATAATAACACATGAACAAAGTTTAATATTAAACAGGAGAATCAGAAATGTAAAAGCTGTTGTGCCGCAAAGGGTTAATAAACCAAAAACAAAAAGTCCCCGAATTTGATGTAAATATCTCTTTTTAAATTGGCGAGTAATTTTTTGATGACTAATTAATTTCCTAGAGCCCGATATCCTCTTTTGAAACCTATTAAAAACTTAAATTAAAAAAAGCAAAACGTTGCCTGTCTAAAAACTTTTAAAAGTTCTTCTCAATGTTGCAATGTTGTCATTGTAAAAGTAAAATTATTAACTATGTTGTTAAGGACGGAAACTAAGGTAGTAAAGTATGTATTATTATAAAAGTATGTCTGCAATTAACTTATTTTATGAAGCAAAATAGTAAAATTTATAACCACGTTCTTAAGTTTATAGAAAAGAATTAAAATTTATGAGTAATTCAATTTACTTTTAGCATATAGATTAATCACTAATAGAACTTTAATAACTAATAGAAGCAAGAAAAAGATCCGACATATTTAGGTATTTAATAATCAAATATAAATGATTAATCATAATATAATAATGCTTAAACCTAGAAATTAAAATTTATTGATTGTTTTTCTACAGGGTATCCGGGACTCAATTACGCGCACTGCATTCAGTGATTGGGGGCATTAAAACAAACAAAAAATTGCGAAATCGTACTGAAAAATACTGAAAGGGGGTGTCTATTGTGGACCTTTTTTTCAAGATATGCGGTTATTAAAGATTTTTTAGAGACTTTTCATAAAAATATCTATAAATTTGAACGACTTGCTGTAGAGAGATAAAAAAAATCCATTTTGTAGAGTAAGTTGTTAAATGTGCGTACTTAAAAGTTGTTAAGTTCGCGTACTTGACTCCCGGACACCCTGTATAAAAATGTTATATCTAAAATACCTATATATTATTTAACTACAATTATCTTCAAGAAATTAATTTGTAATTTGTTTTTGTATACAGAAAATTTTAATTTTTAAAGCGTTCTTCTAGAATATTTAACTTGTATAAATAATGTGTGGGCTGCATGAAAAAAGTCCCTAGGAAAAAATTTCCAAAACCAAAAATAAAAATTAAAGTCGCCAAAATTTGTATGAAACTTTGGGAACTTTTTGCGTATGTAAAAAGTCCCCAAAATTGGAAAAAATTGGGGACTCTTTTCCTTTATTTTGGGAACTTTTTTAAAAATTGTATTTTGCGGAACTTTTGCATATGAAAAAAGTCCCCAAAAAATTTTAAATATTATTATGGAAAAAAGTCCCCAAAAGCATTTTGCTGGGGTATATGACAGTTAGTTTCTGTTGGTTTTGCGTAAACTTTAAATATTGGTGAATTCAAAGCTAGTTGGAATTACCAATTTAAAGTTTTAGGTTTAGATAAAATCCCCAAAGACAAAATTCCCAAAAAAAATCCTCAAAATCTCAAAATAGTGCGGGCTGCCGCATACTTACGTACGCTTATGGTATACCTACCTCATACAAAAGCATAAAATATAGAATTTTCTATGTATATCTCAAAAATATTAAATTTGTAAATTTCTTTATATTTTTATTAATAAAATTATGAAACTCTAATCTATTTTTAATAGTTTAATAGTCCCCAAAATTGGGAACTTTTATAATTTTCGTTTTGGGGATTTTTTTCTTGGGGACTTTTTCCGTTCTGCCTAATGTGTCATGTAACATTTGCAAATTTGAGATCACTTCTTCCAATTTAAGTATACCTGTTAAGTATACTTCTTTACAGAATAAATGTTTTCTTGATCCTATATTTTTCATTTAATATAATTAGTTAAATTTTTGTGCCCATTAATTAAAGGCAGTTTCTTTGACAGCTGTCAGCCGTGGTGATTAAAAGAAATTTTTTTTTTTTTTATTTTCAACGTCGTTAAAGTAGTTAACGGTAAAAAAAATTTGGTTAAAATATTTGAGTTGACAATCGTGACATTTGTGTTTCGTTTGTCGAATCGCTATTGCGGCATTAAAAAAATTATAAATATTTTTAGGGAATAGCTTATGGAAAGATTAATTTCGGTTATGAATGTTCAACTTATAAAGTAGAATATTACAAATTAAAATTATTTTAAAATACAATTGGAATAGAAGTGTTGTTTGAATTAAGTGTAGATTTCGCCTTAAAAGTTCCAGAAACTAAAATCATTTTACATTTTATTCAACTATAATATTAATAATAATAGCTGCTATGCGGTGAAGCTATCTTCAGTTACTTTATGCAGGAAGGTGATATATACTATACTACTTCATATTATTGCTAACCAGATGATTTTGATTATGCAGCAAATAGTAGTAATACTAATAACAAGCTGTTAAAGTGGTCTTACTTTGAATTAGTAGTATCATTTAGGAAGAAGTTATATAGTACTGTATTGATATGGTTTCGTTTAAGTGATAGCAAAATAGTAATAAAAAGAGATTGATTTATTGTTCCCTTAGAATCCCATTCCGCAATTCCAAAGTTACCATATCCTTGACTTATCCTTTTCTATCCCCACTTCTTAGCGTCACAGTTAGGGATTTCATACCATTATATTGAATAAAGAGAGATAGAGATGGGTTTACTTATTAAGAATCTGGAATTTACCAAGGGGATATTCTTAGTGTCTTTAGAAAGATTTTCATCTCCCTTAGGAAAAAAAAAGGTTAGGGTAGTATCGAGTTTCAAAACAAAATTAATAATATTATTAGTTTATATATATACAAACAAAAATAAAAAATTTTATTTTCATTTATAAAAATTTTTTAATAACATACTTGAACAAAAAAATTTTTTTTTAAAATATTTAATAAAACTTTAACGACTCAATTTTTTTGTTTTGTTTTTGTTTTTTAATTCTTTACAATATTTAATCAATATTGAGCTTAGCTTAACTTCATTTAATAAAGTTCAATATTCTTTTATTGACGAATAACACAAATTACTTAAAAAAAAAACACTAAAACAAACAACATAATGTAATTATTAATAATTAAAAAAAAAATAAAATTCATTCATTCACGTACGTTATATGTATATATATACAATATATATATATATATAACTTTTCATTGATAATTTTTTTTTTTTGAAATTTTTTCGACTAAAAATTCGCATATCCAAATTTAGAAAACATCTATTTGTAACCAGTCAATTATTAACTAAATTACTTTAAAAAATAATAAAGTGTTTTTTTATTACTTACTCACATTCATACCTTTAAATGATTTATATATTTAAGTACCCTACCTGTGTACATATTTTAATATATTAAAAAAAAAAAAAAAAAAACATATTTTTATTGACCGCAATTTCAATTTTCAATTAACCAAAAAAACACATATACTGGTTTGTTAGTCATAATGCCACTGTTTTTATTTAATTGTGTATAAATGTGAATGAATTTTTGAACATTTGTCTTAAGAAATATGAAAAATCGTAAAAAAAAAAATCAGAAAAATAAAAACATAATAAAATAAATGACACCTTAACTATTATTTTCTTCTGTAGAATCACAATATAATAACACTCATTCAGCTTACATATATCTAGAATATTGTAATTAAAATTCTTTTATTTTGGTTATTCTAATATGATGATATCGTATTAGAGGTATTCTGTGTGTTCTGTCACATTAATTAGCCTGACTTCTAGAAAATATACATATATAGTAAAATATAGGGTTAAAAAATAATAAAAATAGAGAAAAACTATTCCAACTATCTATAGATGCTAAGAAAAAACTAAAATTTCATGAAAATGATTTTTAAATATTTATGTATATATATATATATAAATATATATGTATGTATATTTTTTTGTTGTAAAGTTTTATTTTCTTTCACATGCATTAATTTTGTTGCGTTAATTGCATAATACTTGATGTTTTCGACCTTTTCATATGTGTATGCTTTTCATTTACAATACATTCAAAAAAAAAAAAAAAAACAGAAGTGAATCTTTAAATCTGATATATGATGATTGGATATTATATTTATTTTTTTTTTTTGTTTCTGTGGTAAATGTTGAAATTATTTTTTTATGAGTCTTTTAAATTTTTTTTTATTCTTATTATTGTTTTTATTCTTTTTTTTTTAATTAAAATTGATTGAACTCATGCAGAGAAATAATTAGAAAAACTGAAAATTTTTACCTGGTATCAAATAAGGGCTTATAAAATACATACATACATGTATGTATGAATATATGTAAATAGTTTAGAATTTTTGTTTACTTTTTGGTGAAAGATATAGTGCGCGTACCTACTACAAATAATTAAGATGGTTATAATATTACATAAAGAATGGATTATGTTTAGTTTAAAATATGGAATACATACAATTTATGCAAAAGAATTTTTAGTCGGAAAATATCATTGGTACATATATTTTACTAATATCTATTATAGCAAATGAAATTTTCGAAAATTTTATTTAAATTCTGAATCACAGAAAATCTATCTTCCATTGGTAGATTACTCTTCTACCTTAGGAGGGTTTCTATAATTTATTAAAATTACATAATATGTGCATAATATTTTATATATATACATGTTCATATTTATCACATAATTAATTATTTTATTTCTATAAATATATATATGAAATCTGTGAGTTATAAGGTATGAATTAAAACTGAATTTTTTTTTTATATTCAAATATATTTTATTTAAATATTTCTTTCAATAACAAATGATAGATTAATCACATTAAACCGTAAATAAATATATTTATTTTTCATTTAATGAAAATTTAAGAACTTTAATCCATGAAAGGTTTATTGGAAGGTTTATTGGATATATCTCGATTTTTAAAATCTTGTAAATCAAAGTTTCGTTTTTTTAAAATTTCGATTGTAAATCAAAAATTCGTTTTTTTTTAAATCTTGTAAATCAAAATGTCGTCGGTCCCCCCGGCCGATTTTGATTTACGAAACTTTAGAAGCCGAAACATCGCACCGCACCCAGATTTTTAAATTTGAAGCTTCTATTTTTTTGAATATTCGAAGATTCTCGGTAGGGGCAGGTTATTATTAATTTTAATTTCTAAAAACCAGTAAAGTGTATATGTTACATATATTATATTAACTGTATGTAAAGAAAAGCTTTATACTAAAAATTATTCATTGTCTTATCTTGCTCTTGCAGTTGATATCTTAATAATGTATCGATGTATTATAAAATATATATGTTTATTTAATACACATATTTTTTTATTAGGCTTTTGTACTGTTATTTTAGTTAATATAACAACCTTTCGATTTCTAAAATTTTGTTGTGAATTTGAATTTGAGCGAAATATGCTATTATATTCCTATAGTATAGACTAGTATTAAGTGTAGAATACGAGTCGTTCCCCAATATTGTAAAAAATTAAACATAAGATCATCAAATCATAAATATTATCTAAATTTTTGTTTTTGACATTAATATAATGCGTATATTAAAACTATAATATTATATATATATATATGAAAACTTCCATTTGTATCTTAATGAATATTAAAAATACTTAAAGTACGACTTGCTAGTATATATTATATAATGTATTGTATATTTTGTGTCACAATTAATCATAAAATAATAACTAGTTATTATTAGCACTAGTTATATTATTAAGGAATACATAGTCTAATAATTTTTAGACTTAATTTTAGCAATTATTAACAAAACAGTTTTTTATTTTTTAAATATACGGCCGGATCTGCCGAATTTATTTTCGCTAATTCTTAATTAGCCAGTTTAGTTGTGGCTGTTATACAATCACGGTTGCAATGCAAGTTAATTAAAATATTATGGGTCAACCGAAAAAAATTAAAGCCAAAATCAAGAAAACTTCGAAAAACAAAATATTTAAATTCAAATGGTACGAATGTTTCAGACACGTTTAGTTTAATTGAGCCAAACAACTCATTAAATAATAATCAAACACAAAAATAATTATTGAAAACTTTTTGTGAGACATCGTGAAAAATATAAAAATAAAAGTCTAGTATAATTTGGATTTAATTTAAATTGAGTATAATTCAAATGTAATGAAACATCAATAGGTACAACTAAATCGTAATTTATTTATATATTATTACACTTGTACAAAAAGCATAATTTTATATGACATCGATCACTATCCTATTATAATTTCAATATTAAACAGCCAAAGACAAACAAAAGGCAACAACTTGAACCATTATTTAAACGTTGTGTAGTTAACTGTAAATATACCTAAAAATATGAATTTTAAAATTCTTATTTTTTTATTCATTAAAAAGTAAATCATCTCTTAACCGTTTTTGTTTCGTTTTTCATTTTTATTAGAACTTAAATTTAATTATTTAATAATTAGTCTTAAAACCAAATATTACTTGTCTTATATAACTATATATATTTGTCTTATAATCATCCTAATGTATAGCATATCCCCAACAAAATTGCAAAAAAAATTAAATTGCTCTAAGAATAAAAAGACTAATCGTTGCTTAAAGAAGTTTTGTTTTTTTGCTTTAACCGACGAATTTTATTTATTATTATTTTTGTTGGAGATGGAATGAAATAACGCCGCAAAATTTTGTATGGAAAATATCAATATTAAAATTGTAGGGGTGCCGGTACCTAAAAAGGTTAAGAACCACTGGGTTAGAAAAAATAAGAAATAAGAAATGTACTAATGTTGTATGGGAAATATCAATATTATTCAAATTCGGCCATTATTTAATTTATTCGTTATATTATTTCTTTTCTTTGTGGCATTATTTCAACTTTTTGTTCGGTTATTACATTTTTTTAAGGTATTATTTCAAAATTTTGTGAGGTTATTTCATTTAATTATTTTGGTAGATGACACGACAAAGGTTTAAAGCAACCTATCAAATAAAACAAATATAAACCGGATATAAAACGAATATCTTTTCTTTTTTACATCTCATCTCTTCAGATTTACAAGTGTAAAATTTCGGAAAAAAGGAATATTCGCTACATTTATTCTATATATGAGAGTAGAGTTGAATTTAAAATCAGAGTATCCCCTTTGCACCAAAGTACTTATATATTATATATGTATTTTATACAAGCGTAAAAATGAAAATTAAGAAAAAATTATTTCTAAAATATATTTTTGCGGCTTTATTTCATTTTACAATACAATAATGAAATAACACACAATAAAATGATATGATATCACAACATAATGAAATAATGCCGCAATAAAATGAAATAACTTCGCAAAAAATAAAAACAAAAAGTTGCGACATTATTTAATTTTTTTGTGGCGTTATTTCCTGGTGCTGTTGGTGGAGTGTTAAATTATTAAAAACTTTTTGATTAACTTACATTTTCTTATAGTTTATTTATATTTTTTTTTTTTGTTAACTTTGTAATACCTTTTTTTTTTGGATAACTTATAGTAATTAAACAATCATTACATTAAAGCTTGTGTTAACAACTGGTATTTAATCAATTTGTTTGTAAAAACAAAAAGTATATCTAATGATGTAAATAAATTTATAAAATGTTGTTGATTTTTTTTCCTTTCATGTAACAATTTAATATTTTTATAAAAGTTAATTTAATTTGTTATTAGTTACTTTTAAAATTTATTTTTTTTTTGCAAACTTATAGTTTTCGCCTGAAACCATTACAAAATCATATACAAACACAAAAAAAAAATTATATTTTAATAACTATCAAATAAGTAACACTTTAAAATTATCTTCAATACTTTTTTTTTTACTTTAAATGCAAATTTTACATTAAAATAATTAATATATGTGTTAATATATATATCTTTCATATTAACATGCTAATCTGCTAATTACAGTGTACTAATTAGTAATTATTTATAAATAAAATAAAAAAAAAAAAAAATGAAATAATAAAATTAGTTACAATGTTGCAAAATTAAAATTTTTTCAAAATAAACAAATTTGTTGATTAATGTTTTATTTAAATATTTACATATAAGTTTTATTGCTGAAATAACCTCAACTCATATATTTTCTATAATTAAAATAGAAAGCGCCGATAAACAACCTTTTACTATATATGACAAGTATAAATTATTTAACATTCCTTAGGGTTTAAATCAATAATAACATTAAATTACGCATTAATTACACTTTATATTAAAAGAAAAATGTTAATATACAAACACATTTTTAAAAAAGCGGAGTAAAATGTCAATGCGTAATGGAGCAGATTGAATCAAGCAAAATCTTTCATTCTAAGTGGGGATCAATTGAGGAACCATAATATACAGACAGACTGATAATGAGTTTTATATTAAAAATTTTTAATAAAAACAAACTATTTTCATTCACATCTTATAACTCACTATTTAATATAAAAAAAATAAAAATAATATTATTTTTAATCAATATTGGCAATTCTTCTACGAAGAATTCTAAAGCATGTTGTAACAATGGAATATACATTGTAAATGGCAACACTTTTAATATAAATTCTATCAGAAAAAATATTTAACACACCGATAAGATTTTAATTTGATTTCATTGTCTTAATGGTTTCTTTCATATTAGTCCAGTATTGAAATTTGACTATCTATGAATATTTAACAAAAGCGCAAAAATATTTTAAAGAAAAATAAAGATATGTATTATTTACAATTTATGAATTTAATTAAGAAAAAAAAATATTAAAATAAAATTCAAAAAAAAAAAAAAACAAAATTAAAATTGGATTAAAAACAGTCGTAGCAGACTGTCCTAAAGGAATTTATTAAAAAAAAATTTATATAACACCTAAAGGGTTTATAAATTTACAGCAAAACAAAAACATAAAAATTTATTTTTATACCTATAACTAAACATAACGGATTATTTACGGCTACCTTAAAATTATAATGATTTTCATTTATACAAAGTTGCCGTTACTAAAAATTGGAAAGAAAAAAATAAAAAACCAAATATTAAGTTTTTGTTTTTTTTGTGAAAAAGAAAATTCTAAAGCTTTTTTGATGTAGAACTGTTTATATTTATTTAAATCAAAGTATACAAAGAAAACTTTTAAAACGGTCTATCAAAATAAGTTCAGATCAGTCTTAATTTAATAATAACGGTATCAAAATGGTCACTTCAAGCATATTTTATTAGAAAACGTAGCAATTAAAAAGAAAAAATTTTAAAACCTTTGACTTATAAACCAACCAATAACCATTATTTTCCCAATAGTGCAGAATGATTTTAATTATTTTTGAACTAAACTTAACAATATTTTATCTATCTGTATGTCTGTCCGTCCGTCTATCAGTCTAGGTGTTTACAAAACTTTTACACCATTTAAAATAAAACAATAAATTTTTAACTACGGATAGACATCGATTATTCGATACGGATAGACATCGAGACAATTAAATTTACCGTTATGCGAAACTCAATTTTTGCTCCCGTCTATTTTCCAAATGTATTAAGTTAGATACTTGAAATTTTGAGAGGAGTGAAAAATCATTTCAGAAAATATTTTTGGGTCGCCCCTCGTTTAAGAGTTGCCTTCAATATATGTACTTATCTACTGTTTATCCAAAACTTATTATTGAATATTCTTTAATTTTGGAAATGTGTTTTTTTTTTAAACTCTTGGTTTTTTCATTACTTGTTTACTTAAAAAACTGCCCGTAAATATTAAAATTTCATTGAAAAGAAATCCACGATAAAATTCCTTCCTCCTTATGAGGACAGATTACTCATAATTCATCTTTTTTCTGTAACTACTCGTAGACTCTAGTGGCCAATATCTTTTTTAGCCATCAGGTAATTACTGTTAACGTATTAGCCCTATTATTTATGACGAAATGGAATATATACAGAAAGTTTAAATAATCTCAGATCTATTGAACTGTTTAATACCCTAAGTCATAGAACTGATTATGGTCGAAATGAAACAATTATGAGAATGTTAAACAAAGGTAACTCATTTACTTCACATATTTCAACATTAATGATAGTAAATCTGTACTGAAAAAAATTATAAATAAAATAATGCAACAATCAAAACATCTGACCCCTATATTGCATCAACCACTTACCATATTTATCAAATAATTATCTTTTTTGATAAGTGAATGTTTTTTACTAATCATATTGAATTACCAAATACGGTTTTGGTGCAACAAAAACTTATCAAAAAAATTATTATTTAATTAGGGATAAGTGATTGGTGCAATATAGAACCCTGATTTTGAAGTTATTAACAATTGTGTCTAAAATAATAGAAAAAGATTTTCATTTGATATCTGTGTCTCTATAACTCATTTAATAATGATCTTCACTTGTGATATTTTTTTATATTGTTGCGATTTTTTAATGCAAATGTAGACCACAGATTATATAAATGAAAACCCTTTTATTATAACCTATATTTTATAATTAAATCTGATAAAAAAAAAGATTAGAAAAAGTGTCTAAATTCAATAATAGGCACACTTTTAACTCAAACCTTTTAATGTATAAACTATTTTACGAAATGCATTCAGCTATTTTTTTTTTTTTTTTGTATTTTTATCATAAAAAAAATTAAAAACAGAAGAGAATAATAAGATTTAGTTCATTATGAAAATTTATGAATAACAGAATAAAACCTAATCCACTTTCATTCGTTGTTTATGATACTGTTTCTTATTATTCTTAGATTTTTTTTTAAAATTAATCTTATAGATTTAAATCTAAATGCAAAAACAACAAAAATTCAAAATAGACCGCGTTAATACAAAAACTTTCATTCAGTACACATAGTATTTATGTATATATACAGATAAATAAAAAAAAAAATATAAGCAATCAGTCTTAAGGCCATATCACTCCCCATAATTAGTAATGTCTGATGACCTGCTTTTATTTCAAAAGACAAAAAAGAAAAAAAACGAAAACAAAAAGCTTTTTTTTTTTTTAAATTAATGACGTCTTTTTAAAGTTAAATAAAAATTTTGTTGTTTTATATTTTTGTCTTAAGTCTAGTGAACTTCAAAAACATAACAATACTTAATTGATTCAATATAATAAATAGTGCAAGTAATTAATAATTGTGTCTTGAAACAATAGAAAAAGATTTTCATTTTATATCTGTGTCCCTAAAATATATTATAAAAAAAAAAAATACAATTAATTAACTGTACGTAATTTTTATCGATTTTTCGTTTCTCTTTCCAATATAATATTTTTATTTTATAAATTAGAATTACTTTAATTTAAAATTTAATTGATGACAAAATTACGTCATCGTATCATCGTATAAGGCATATAGTCTGTTTTATCTTTGAAATTATAAAATTATTCTTTAGGTTATCATTTACAGATTAAACGTATGATCCCTTAAAAAATTTACATATTTAGTGTTAAACTGTAATAAATATTGAAATAATTAATTAAATACAAACCATGAAAAGATTCAGTGTAATGCAGGACATCATCTAAATGCTGCCTGGCATAAACAACGAATCCAGAATATTTGAAGCAGATTTCTTAACCAGTTTTATAATTTAACAGACATTTGACAGAAAGTAACTGACGGTTTGAAAACAATAGCAATTGCCGTTTAACCACAATCGGTTAATCAACAATCCTCACGAGTAGGTTTTCGAGTGCAAACTCCTAGCAGCAAACAACATCCCTTGCATAACTTAGCCTACGTTATAATTAAAATGTTTGCATTATATTTCAATCTATAAGAAATTTTAAATTATTAAATAAAATTGGATATAGAAGCAACCAAAATTAATGTGAATAAAAATACGAAATATTTCTTTTATTTTTTTTTTTTATAACCAAAAACTTTCAATACGACGATTAATGAATTAATTTATTAATCGGACCATATAAGATCGAAACGGTTTGATTGGCCTTGTAAATAAAGTTAAAAAAAAAAAATTAATGTTATTAATTATAATATATAGGAAGAGTCTAACATATTTAATATTTTACTTCATCAAATTATTAAGATTAAAATTCTGAAAATGTTTGCTATACATTTTTAACTTCTCTTTGTTCTGAATATGAATTCCAGCCTTAGCTTTTCTTTTTCCCAAATTTTAAAACTAAGTTTGCAAGAGAAATTAAAAATAAAAAGTTTTATGTTTCAAAAAAAATTTGAGTAAAAATCGTAACGTGTCATCGAAAGATTCTGTTCAGACCACAGTTATGTGAATCTTTAACTAACTAAAAACATCAGCTCCGTGTTAAAAAATTAAAAAAGAATTAAAAAAGGATTTGTAAAGTGTACTTATATTTTAGTACATTTTTTCTTTTTATTTCAATCGTAAATTCGTATGTATGAAGGAGTATTAATTTTGTTACGTAAAATTTTATTTTTAAAATTTCGATACTCTTAATATCTATTTGTTTGGCTCAACCACATAGTGGTTTTCTACCATACAACGAAATAAGCTTATAATTATTTGGTTATATAAAAGGAATGTTCATTTCAACTTTTACCGTTTTCTTCTTGATATGCTCTTTTCACCTTAGTTCGATATCTATTGTTATTCCTAGGTATTTGGCCTTGTTTTCTTGGAATGCATATGTACCCTATATTTAATTTTACGGCTGGTGAATGTTGTGTTGTGTACGACTATACGTTGACCATATACTACCACATTTTAAATAAAAAATAAATTGTAAAACTTCGAAACAAAGAAACACATTAAGATCTTGAACATTTAAGTTCTTAAACTTAATTTTGAAACAATTAGATAAAAACTTAGGTTGAAGTTATTTAATAAACTTATACATATGTATATAGCTCTTTTTTCATTTTTTTCATGTAAATTGTTATGTATTAATATAAAAAACCTTTATTAATATTTTCCTTATTTCTTAAGTACAAAACATGTAATTACGTTAATTATAAAAAAATTTAACATCACAATGAAGCTACTGAATTGAAAAATAGTTTTAAGAATTATTCTTAAGTCAAAAAGAATGCATATATGTATATAGAAACGGAAGTAAACAGGAAGAAAATGTTTTTAGATCATTCACTTTTAGATGTTTAGCAACATTTTTAATAGCAACATTTATAAAATTAATAATCAGTGTATAGGTATTTAGAGTAAAATGATTAAGGATATAAAAAATACCGTATATATATTTTGTGTAAAATCATAGTTTCCTTTCTCTCTTTTTAGATATTTCTTTAATAATAGTTACCTATATGATTTTGTTGACTTGTTAAGAAAATTTAACTGCGATTACATTTTTTGTTATATTCAGGCGATAAAAAAAAAAAAAAAATTCTAACTATATTGAAAAGATATTAAAAAAAAAAAGGTAACAATAATTGTTGAAAATTACATAATAATCTGTTAAAACAAACCAAACAACATGTAATCAATTTGTATAAAGCGACAATAAAACATGTAATCGATTTATTTAGTATCGATTATTAATTAATGATTGTAAAATGAAACTTGTTGTATTTTCTTATAATATAATTCAGGATATTGGACATATTATTTTCCCTTAGGAAATAAATATGTACAAATATACATATATGTTAAATTGTATTTATATATACATATATTTTAAATTGTATTATAAAAAACGGCCGTTATTCTTGTAACGGCTTTTTTTAACTGATTAAAATAAGTGTAAAAAGATATAAATATGTATAACGGAAATTAAAACAATTTAGGAAACTAAAATATCATTTATTCTCTTCTGTTATTTAAAGAATTTATATCAAGAACAAAGTAATTAAATAATAGGTACACTGTAAAAAGGGAAAAATAACGGATTTCAATAAACGGAAAAGTTTAACGAATGAATTTCATAAAAATGTTAGTATACGGTAAAATTAGTAAAGTAATTAAAATCTCGAAGTTGTAATATAGAAACCAAATTTTAATTCTTCATAAATATTTAATATTAAAATTAAAAGATTTTCTGGTATATCTAGGGTTTAGTACCCTGTAACTCTCTGCTTCAAAGTTGATGTACAAATATACCGAATCAAGAATTGATCATGTTTCAGTGTTAAGCCTTAAATTTGAATTATTTGACATTTTTTTTAATAAAAGTAACTCTTTCTTTACCAGAACTCCTTTATATTCATTCTGATCAAATGATCTAAGAAAAGTATTATTATCAATATATTGTCTCATTAAAATAAACATATTTCTATCTATCTGCTAACATTGCCCGTAAAACAATAATTGGAGAAAAAATTTTTTAAATACTTACTTTACAAAGTAGAAAAATTTTATGCAATTTTAAATTTACTGAATAAGTTTCTTCTTGAACCGTTAAGATAATTAATCAAATAATAATAAAATTATGAAATCATTCTTATATAAATATAATTATTTTATTTTATTTTCGGAAGTATTAATTTCAATCTCTGTTTTTTTTTTTCAACAAACTCTTTTTTTTATAACCTCTTATAAACATCTTATTTTTATTTTAATTTCCAAATATATATTTTGAAATAAATTAAATTTTTTCATATATGTAAATATTAAACTGCTACCAACAAAATTTTTACACTCCAACTGTGTTTGGCTACTTAATCATACTTAAAAATGTAATAAAAAACAAAAAAAACAAGTAGTTAATATTTTTTTTTAAATTTAAATACATTAAAATTTTATTTGATTTCGTTTTAGGATTTTGAAATATTTTTTAAATCATTTATATATACAAACATTTTTTTAATGGTCCACTTAAATTTCATTTTACAAAAAATATTAAAATTTAAATAAAAACTAAAAAAATTACTTTTAATTTTACGGTAAATACATACTAAAATGAGTATATTTTAAAATTTTCAAAATAATAAAAGATTTTCGAAAACAAAACTTTAAAAAATATATAACAAAATATTTATTTATTTATTTATATTAATATTACAAATCACATAGCATATTGCAATATCAACTAGATCACAGAACCATCAACTGGATCAGCTACTGGGCCATCAACATAGTATAATGTATGAAATAGAGCAAAAGGAAAATTTAATTGCCTATATATAGGTTTTTTTTTTTCAACAAACTCTTTTTTTTATAACCTCTTATAAACATCTTATTTTTATTTTAATTTCCAAATATATATTTTGAAATAAATTAAATTTTTTCATATATGTAAATATTAAACTGCTACCAACAAAATTTTTACACTCCAACTGTGTTTGGCTACTTAATCATACTTAAAAATTTATTTTGTAATTTTTATTGAATCTTTTAACTTCAATTATTTTAATTATCCTTAAAACTTCATTTAAGCTTAACATCACTTTTTCAATTCGGTTTCCCGTCTTTCTCAATTTAGATGACTCTTTGTCAGTCTATATATATATAAATTTTGTCAAATTATTAATTCATATATTGTTGTCAATTGATTGACAGTATAATTGACAACATATTACTTAGTATATATATAGTGATGCCCTAAGTTTTTGTTTGTAACTGTTTTTATATTTAAATTCATTTTGAATATGGGTATAAATTAGTTTTGCTAGTGGGCAGATAATAAAATAAATTAATCTCTCTGTTTGTCTGTTCTTATTCTTCTTCCAAACTTCTATTACGTTCGAGATAAAGCACTTTATTTTAACTAGCCTCGAAGTAAAAAAAAAAACAAAATTTATATGCGGGTAAGGAAGATTATAAGTTATAATCTAAACTGTGTTTAATATTTTTCTCAACTTGAATTTTAGGAGATTTTTTAAGCTTCACAAGAAAAGCTCAAAATATTTAATATAAAATTACTGACTATTTAAGGTGTCATTAAACTGAGAGACTTTAATATATCAAAAAACATATTGGATTTCACTATTGGTTTAACATACATGAAGTTCAATCTATTTTTTTTTATGAATTTACTAACTGCACCTTCAAAATTTTTCAAAAGATGGTAGAATATTAAAATAATTTTTTTTTTTTAAAGTATTGCCACAATTTAATAAGTTAATTATGCCAAAATTTTTACCAACTTTAAAATCAAATATATTTATCACTATATTTATATTTTTTTCTAATATCAATTCACCTATACCTCATTTAATAAAAAGAAAAAAAATTATTTATAATCAAGATTGATTTGATACTTTAATAAAAATGCAAAGAGTTTAATAACGTAACAAGGTGGTTAAAGTATAGCTAGAAAAAAATAAATGAAATCCCGCCGGATGAAGATCATTGAGGTCAATAGAATTTTAAATAATCTCTTGGATTTTATTGTAAAAGTATCTTTTATTGAATTAATATAACCAATGTTAAAAATTTCTACTATTGTTTTTTTTGTTTTTTAAATATGTTTTTAATATAATCAATATATAGCGATTGACTATTCCATACGTTCATCATACTAATATACGATACAAAAACTATATTGGAGTTACGGTTTCATGAATGCCATTCTTCATCATTTATTTTTGTATATATATATTAATTAAAAGGAAGAAATTAAGTATTTAATACTTTTCATATTTCATATAGTTAACCGTTTTCATTATAAGAGAAAATATCTATTAACGTTAATGTATACATTATTTTTTATTTCTCTTTAAATACTATAATTAATTTTTTTTTCTTTTTTAAATAAATCTATTAAAAGTTGAATTTTTATTTGATAATATTACATTTTTTAAGTTAACTTAAAAAAAAAAGTCTGAGTATAGATTAATACGGAAATATTTTTTGTTGGATTGCTTGTAACTAAACAGAATTTATAAGATTTTATGTGAAAAAACTAACAAATTTTGGAAACAGTTGGAAATTTTAATAATAAACTTAGGAAGAGTTA
Organism: Poecilobothrus nobilitatus; assembly: GCA_947095535.1. Classification (NCBI taxonomy): domain Eukaryota; kingdom Metazoa; phylum Arthropoda; class Insecta; order Diptera; family Dolichopodidae; genus Poecilobothrus; species Poecilobothrus nobilitatus. Next base: position 235,753,647 of record OX352773.1, on the reverse strand, counting down.
AACATGTTTTATAATATAAGGTATTATTTAAAAGATATTTACAAAAATGTTAGTATTAATTTTTAAACTTTTTGCATCAAAAACATAGTATCTATTGATCAAAATGATAAAATATACACTATGACCAAAAAAAGGCTATAATTACCTGGTCAAGTTAAGTGAATAAAAAATGTTAACATTTGCTATTTAATATATTTATTGCTAAGCATATTGGGATTATAAAAACTTTAATATATTGCTAAGTAATAAATTTTACTTATTTTTTATTTAAAATAAATTTAAACAAATTTAAATTAATAATTTAGAAATATTTAATATTAAAACTTTATATACCTAATTAATATTATAAAAATTTTACCTTTTAGAATTAAAATTAAACTCAAACAAGACAGTATATGTAAAAAACAAATAAAAGTAACAGTAAGTCGATGCAACCGACTTATTTATACCCTACACCTAAAAAATTCAAATTAAATTAAAAATCCATAAGTTATTTTAGTTAGGTATTTAATATAACTAAGCTAAAAAAATAAATGCTGTTACAACCTTTGTACAAAATTTCAGGTTTCTATCTTTATTAAATTCGAAAATATGCTTGTTAGGTCTTGGGAAGTGTGTGAAGACACGCGGACCGCCACCCCAATTCATCTCAAATTTTAGAAACATCAACAGGGTAGAACATTCTTATATCAAATTTCAAGTTTATATGTTTATTAATTTCGAAGATATGCTTGTTTGGTCTTAGGAGTTGTGTGGCAGATATCCGAACGACCACTCCAATTCATCTAAAATTTTAGACAAATCAGGGATTCAGGAAACAACACCCTAGTACCAAATTTGAAGTTTCTATCTTTATTAATTTCGAAGATATGCTTGTTCGGTTTTGGGAGTTGTATGGGAGGTACCCGAACGACCACTCCAATTCATCTCAAATTTTAGGCAAATCAGGGATTTAGAAAACCGCACCCTCGTATCAAATTTGAAGTTCCTATCTTTATTAATTTCGAAGATATGCATGTTTGGTTTTGGGAGTTGCATGGGAGGTACTCGAACAGCTCCTCCAATTCATCTCAAATTTTGGACAAATCAGGGATTCAGAAAACAACATCCTAGTACCAAATTTGAAGTTTCTATCTTTATTAATTTCGAATATATGCTTGTTCGGTTTTGGGATTTGTATGGGAGGTACCCGAACAACCACTCCAATTCATCTCAAATTTTTGGAATATCAGGGATTCAGAAAAACACACCCTCGTACAAAATTTTAAGTTTCTATCTTTATTAATTTCGAAAATATGCGCATTAGGTTTTGGGAGTTGTATGGGAGGTACTCGAACGCATGGTCCGATTTCGCCCATTTACAATCCCCGCCTTACCTTAGTCATTGTTAACCTACAGTATAAATTTCATCAAGATAGTATCATTATTTTTTGAGTTATCGTGCGTACGGACGGACGGACGGACATCGCTAAATCGATTCAGGCGGTGATCCTGATTCAGAATATATATACATGTCTATACCTAACTCGCTTCCTTTTGGTGCTTACAAACACCATACCAAAGTTAATATACCCTATATTTAATGTGTAGGGTATAAAAAGGGCAATAAAAAAACATTTTTGACCTGTGACAACTATACTTACTGCTTCAATTTTAATCAAACCCTATAAAAAGTCGTTAAAATGTGTAAAAATATAATTTGTTGAAGTTTAAATTTTTAGGGACTTACTTCAAAGAAATTTAGTGTTCAGTTTGCAGGTGTCTAAAAATATGTGTTAAATTTTAAATTTCTAAACTTTAATAGCTTTTAAGAGAGGAAATGTATAAATATTTTTTCTGAGGTAACTTTAGTTTATTCTCAGATTTTGTTTTGCGCAAAATTTCTGACTATAGGTTCTGAATAAAAATGTTCCAAAGATATGGAGGAAAATTTTAAATTATATTTAATTTTTATTGATACATTCGATTGTGAATTGAAATAGTTAATTGAGAAAAAATTATACCTTTTATACTTTAACTGATTTTTTTACTTTAAGTGAATATTTTTTACTTTAAATGAAGGCATTTTTAATTTAAGTGAAGAATCTTGAGTAATACATAGCATATATAATATTTAATTTACATATATATTTATGTAATACATATATATATAATACATATTTTATTTACATATATTTATGTATTACATATATATTGTAATACATACATATATATATAGATTTGGATTTTTGGAAAGATACATATGTATAATTTTCATATTAAATTTTTAAAACTTAAAAAATGTTCTATTGTTTGACGTTTTTAGATTGAAAAAATATTTCTTTCCAATTTTTTAAAGAGACTGTAGCGGCGTAATCAGTACCTACAGCTATAGATAAAAATAAGTTGTTTTATCTATAGCTGTTGGTACAGCTAATATACCTACTTAATTAGCTCTATATGTATATACATAAATATTTAAAATTGTATTGATTTTTTTTGAACGGATAGACAGACGAACATAATGAAATATTGTAAGTAAAAATGTGCTAAAAATAACTAAAAGAATAAAAAATCATAGTATATGTTTTCTATTAATTTAGAAAACTTTCCGCTACTATTCTTTTTTTATGGGGTAACCAAATTATATGGGGTAACCAAATTTTTTAAATTTTTATTCTATTGTTTATATTTTTTATTTATCTTTGTTTAGTTTTTATTTTAAAAACTTACTCTTATTTTGCTATACTCTTGTTTTGGAATATTTGGTTATAAAATTTTAAATTACAAACCAACGTGACTTGGACAATATTAACTGTAACGGAATAACACGAAATTATGTTAAATTGAATTCAAAAGTTCAGAGCAAATCTTCATTTTAATAATTATGTTTATTTTATAATTATACCATTTTATAGCTTATAATATATTCATAATCACATATTTCTTAACTAGACTGTAATTATTTTAGTTTATAATTAAGAGTTTATAATGATTATAGGTAAATTAATAATATTTTGTTGACATACATTAACATATGTAATTTTTCATTCAACAATAACTGTTAATTTACAAAACATTCATTTATAGCAACTATTATATACACTTAAATATAAAAGAAAAACATTTTAAAATGGCATTTTTTTTTTTAATGTTAAGAACATTATTTATTACTCTTTATTTCTAATAAAAACTATTAAATTAATTTTTTTTTTTTTTAATTTTAAATGAATATAAAAAATTTTTTCGCGAAAACTATAAATTTTGTATAAAACGCTTTTAAAAAAAGGCGTTTCAATTCAATTTTTTTTCTTTTAATTGGCACCTAATTTAAAAAAAACACCCAATACTTGTCGTGCAGAAATAAAAGAGTTTTGTTGCTGCGCAACAGTAAAAAAAATATAAAAAAAATTTCCATTCAACACAAAAAAAAAAAAAGAATTTATTCAAAAATAATTTCAATTCCATTTTGTTCCAAATTCTCATGTTAATACAACGACGGGATGTCAAACAAAATTCGAAAATTGAAAACAAAATACAAAAAAAAATATAAAGGAATTTTTTTCGTATCTCTTTCTCTTTCATAAAAAGGATACAAACAAGAAAGAAAATACAGTTTTTATTTTGTAAGTGTAACCCTTTTTCGAATTTTATGAAATAAAAAAAAAAAAAAAAACGGAGAGAAAATTAATATTCGTTAGGATACATATTTGGTTTGTATCTTTGCTATGATAATATAACAATTTTTTGTCTACGTATGTCTGTTTTGAATTAATAATACACACTTTAGAATTTGGGTATTTTTTTTTTCTCTAGATCCTGAAAATTTGTAGAATCTAAAAAAAAAAAGGAAAAATTTTTGTTGTGGAATGAATTGAAAAAATATTTTCTAATATTTTGAATAAAAACGTTTTTCAACAATATTAAAAAAATCGTTATTCTTTTTTATATATTTTGGTTTTTTTTTTTTTTTCTTAATTTGACTTTTTGACTGTTTTTTGTAATAATGTTCAAAATAAAAAATCTAAAGTATATGTTGTGTCTTGAATAAGTGCTTGAATTGATAAATAAATAATTATATAATTTATAATTTAGTAAATTTAAAATTTTTTATTAATTATTATTTTTAACTATATATGAAATTCTGAAATAAAAATGTTTACCAAAGATTTTAAAGAAAACGATTTAATAAAATAGTGAAATAAATAATTTGTTAATAAAGTTAAAAACTTCTTGAAATTAAAATTATACTTCAAAAAAATAATTAAAAAAAAAAGAAAGGAAAAATTTTAAATATATATCTACTATATATATTCTTAATTTGTAAGTCAATATAATTAAATCTTTAATATACATATATACTAAAAAATTAATTGTATTAATTTTTAATAATTAATAAATTGTTATATAGCTTCAAATTTATATTTAGTGATTTTTGAATATTTATGACAGGTTGCTTATTAAAATTGTTGAATATCTGATTGTTTTAATTGTTTGTTCAACTATGCATTCTATTCAAGCTATGCATTTATTTATATGTTAAGATCTTAAATTATCATTTTAATAACGGCCAAAATTACCATTCATGTATTTTAAAAAATAGCAATTTTTAAAAATAAAAATACAAAAAAAAAACTTAAGATATGAATATCTTTCGACTTTTTATATAAAAAAAAAAAAAAAAATATTCTACAACCAAATTATACTTGTTATTCAAATGGTGCAAAAGGCAGAGATCTTAAGATTTTAATTTCACAAAACAAAAAAAAAAAAAAAATAGCTACATATATAAAAAGATTAAAACTCACCTTATTTATTAAGTTATATTATCAATCGGTATAGTTTAAAACAGGTACAAATTCCAAAAGATTCAATTTTACCTAAATCAAATTTTATTTTTATTTATTTGTACCTAACTAAATTGCAATTTTATTAACATGAATCCCATTGAAATAGCCACATGTATTTATTTGGCAACTATTTATAAAATGGGGTTAACTATTTACCTAATTTATTTTGAGAAAGTGTTAAAAGTCAATTTTGAAAAAAAAAAAAATATGATTTCTATATAAATACATAATATATTAATATTCTATAATAATTCTATAAAACATAATATATAGAAATAACTTTTAGCATTTTTTGATTAATATTTTTGTTCTTTAAAACTTTTACTAAATTAGTAACTCAATTTTTTATTATACACATATGATTCATTAATTAATATACAAGGTGTTTCCGAATCGGTGGTCTTCCTTAAAATGGGTGATCGGACATATCGGGACGAACAAAAAATTGTATTATAGGGGGACTATTCTGGACCCTTTTCAAGAGATGAGGGGTTAAAGATGTTTTAACGACTTTTCATAAAAAAAATCTATAACTTTTGAACGGCTTGCTGTAGGAAGATAAAAAAGATAAGATACGTTTTATAGAGTAAGTTGCCAGCTTTAATTTTGTGTGTACTAATGATTCCCATATCATAATAGTTACAAAGTTATGAAGGTTCAAAATAATGATAAAATGAAAAAATTATGTTTAAAACTCAATTTTCTTTTGAAATACCCTATATTTGGGGTACTTTTTATAGCATATTTCGAAACAGCTTTTCAGGCCCTATAATTAGTTCCTAATTGTTTTTGAGATATGTAGAATATAAAGTGTGTAATCTTTATTGCAGATTTTGTAAAATCTTAAATCTTAATATAATCTTAATAAAATAATTTTTACTTCATATTAAATAATTTAAATAAATCATCACTAGGTTGAGTTTAATGGTTTCTATTCCGTAGATTCGAACTTAATGGCTTTTATTTTTTTTGTTATTTAAAAAAAGATATTTGAAACATTTATTTAAAAATGTACAGTTTTACATAATGAATGGAGAAATAAAGAAAAAAAATTTACTTATCATTTCGGAGTACACAGTGACTCGTGACAGTGAATTGAATTAATTGTTCCATAGTTCCGAAATTATTGACTTTTATTTTATATTTTTTCTTATTTTAGAAAAAGAAATTTAAAACACTTAACCTTAGAACCCAGACGAAACAGTACTAGCAAGATAGTGCACATATACATGAACATTTTTTCACTTATCTTTTCTTACTGTCTTGACATTTTTCTAATAATTAAGTAATTAAGATAGTAATTTGACATTTCGAACAATTAAAAATGGCGACATATGGAAAACAACATCCATTTCAAATAAATTTTTTGCGGTTGTTTTATTTCTAATTTGATATTTTGTTTGTGTCTATTTTAAATTAAAATTTTTTGAAAAAATATAAAATAAACTTAAAAATTTTTTATAAAATATAAAATAAACTTGAAAAATGTTGATAATAAATGAAATGTCTTGATAGTAAAAATGCCACATATGTCACACAAACAGTAATTTCACATTTCATATTACACACTCGCAAGATAGTAATACTGTCTCGTCTGGCACCCGGATAAGGAAGAAAGTATGGCCTTACTTAACGAAAGGAAAAATAAAGAAAAAAAAAATTTACTTATCGTTTCGAAGAACCCTTCTTAATTGTTTTTGCATACATACATATTAATTTCATCAAATTAATACTATTTTTATAAGGTCATAAGGATTATAATTTATATAAAATTCGAAAAAAAAATAAAAAACTTTTGCATTTCGGCTTCGACATATAGGTATAATGTACTATACAATATAAATTTATGTAATGAAATTAGACCATTTAACGAAAGAAATCAGCCATTTTAAACTTTGATTTGTAAGTGTCTACCGTGGGTTGGGTATAGCAAACTATTTAAAATTAAATGCAAAAATAATGTTATAAATTTTATTTGTTTTTTTTTTTAATTTTTTTTTTTTATACCACAAAAAAAAAAATGATAATAATGATAAAATAATACATTATGTTGTTATATTTTCCAAATACCTACAATTATATGTTGAATGCATTTTATTGAGATCAATTTTAAAGAGAAGAAAATCTGAGTAAATTTTGCAAGTGTTATAAACCATAGCAAATGTGAAATGTCATTAATAATAATTAGAAAACGTTGTGTATCATTAGTTATAAGACTGTATATTTCTAAAAAAAATTATCTTAATGATAAATTACATATTTGATTATTAAATTTTTCTTTTCTGTAAATAAAAAAACAAAAAACAAAAGATACATACAAAAAGTTTTAAAAGGTTTATCAAGAAAAATGAATAACTCCAAAGCTTTTTTTAGGTTTCTATTACAGTATGATCAATGTAGTGTCTATAATCTGAAGAAAACTTTATATAAATATATATACAAATATAAATGTAGTGTCCCAACATCTGAAGAAAATTTTTTTAAATAATTTAAAAAATGCATTTAAATAATAATAAAAATTTTTTAAGAAAGTTTACATTTTCTTGTAGACACAAAGTCTAAAAAAAATTTTTAAAAACATAAATAAAATGAATTAGAAATTATTACATTATTCTGATATACATATGTATATCTGTACATATACATATGCATCAAATAAATGAGTATAATGAAAAAAAAAATTAAAAAAAATTTTTGATTTTATGAAAAAAAAAACATAATAAATTTTTATTTTCTTTTATTTTCAAATTTTTGGTTGAAGGTTGAACCAAACCTTTTAAAATTTTTTTTTTTGCATTTTTTTTTTTGTATCAAACAAAAACAATACTAAGTTTTTTGTTGATTCTCCTGAAATTTTTTGACATTATCTTAAACTTCTTTTTTTTCTATCTTTTGAATAGTGATATGTTTTTATTTTTTTAACTCTTTGATTTTTTGTTTTTTTTTTTTTTTTATCTAAACCAATTTATTTTGTTTTTTTCTTTTACAAATTCTGTTACAAGTTACAAAAAACAAAAAAATTTCAAACAATTTTGATGGTTGCATTTTAGATCAAAAATAAAATAAAGTTTATTGTTATTTTTTTTTTTGTATAACTGCAATTTGTATTTAATTTTATTTATCCTTTTGAAAGGATTATAATAAAAACAAAAATATTTATATATATTATTCTTATGAATTATTGGTAAATTTTGAAATCAGGATTTGCTTTATTTTAATCTGATGTAAAGTTTAGAAGTTTTTAAAAATTTTCTGACGCCAAAAATCATTTTTTTTTGCTTTTCTATTTTAATTTTTTTTTTGAAAGTTGAAAGATTTTTCTTTGCATTATTCTGAAGATTTTATGATGATACCGTTATTTAAAAACAAAACAAGGTAGAATATAAACCAACGGTTTTTAAAAGCGCACATTCCCAAAACACAATACAAACTGTTTAGAATTGTGACTTGCACAAAAATTTGAAAATTTAAAAATTAAATTTTAGGAAATTTTTTATAATAAAAAAATATGTGAAAATAACACTTTTCTGGAATTTTGAGGGGCTGTAAGTCCGGAACCCTTTATAACTAAGAAAAACCGTTAACACACGTAAAAATATATTACTGGAGCTTTAATTTTTATGTCTTGCCGAGGAAAAGTTTGTACAGGTGCATAGGTTACAGGTGCCTAAAAATAAAAACAGGTGCATAGGTTACAGGTGACTAAATTTCAGCTATAATAACTCTTAAACAGAAGGTGGTACAAAAAATTCTCTAAGGAAACTTATACTAATTCTAAAAGTTCTTTCTTGTCTCAAAATTTCAGATTCCTATCTAAAGGCGTCCCGGAGTTATGAAAAAAGAAATTTCATGCAAAATGTGGTTTTCACATAACGGTAAATTTAAATAGTAAATTACAAAATAATGCATAATTATAATATTGCTTTATGTATATAATAAAATTTCCGATCTTCTGGCGGTTTTAGATTGCAAAACTATTACGCAGAGCTTGAGATATATATATATCTAAAAATGGGGCTTTTTCGCAATCTTGAAGAGCTGTAACTCTGAAACCCTATACAACTAAAATAAACTTTTAACACAAGTTAAAATGTATTACTGAAGCTTTAATTTTTATATCTTTCCGAAGTAAAATGTGTACAGGTACCTAAGTTACAGGTGCTTAAAAATAGCAAATTTTCAATTTTTGAGCCCTAATAGCTCATAAACAGGGGGCGGCCCAACAACAATTTCTGAGCAAACTTATACTAGTTCTAAAAGTGCTTTCTTGCCTCAAAACTTCAAGCCTCTATCTAAAAGCGTGCCGGAGTTATGAAAGTAGAAAAATCATGCAAAATTTTGGTTTTCATACAACGGTAAATTTAAATACTTAATAAAAAAAACTGTATAATTTTGATATTAATTTACAAAGTTACAAAAAATTCCTGTCGAATGACGTTTTCAGATTGAAAAAATCTTAAGCAGAACATAAGATATATGCATTTAAAAATAGGGCTTTTTCAAAGTTTGAGGGGCTGTAGCTCCGTAATGGATGGGGCCACATGAAAAAGTTGTTCCACAAAATTATTGTTTTTATGAGACCTTCCATGGTTTAAATTTTTTTTCTCTATCTTTAACGGTGTAGAAGCTTTGTAAACAGACGAACGGACGGACGGATAGACAGAGTGAAAAAACTAATAAACACATTTTTTCAAAATTTTTTTGGAAATGTGCTAAAAAGGATACAATTTTAAAGATACATAATATTTTTAAATATATACATACACAATATACATTTATATATATATGTACATTGTACACATATTATTTGAGTATACCTTGTCCAAATGAAGGATGATATAAGTGTCAAAAATTGTGTTTTTTTTTTGTTAAATGATTTATTTATTGGTTTTAAAAATATTTTTAGGATTGAAATAAGTGTTAAAATGTTTAAATTTTATTTGGTTGTTTGTGATTGTAATTCAAGTGACCTTAAGTTATATTATAATTTTGGTTTATGTTCATTTAACCCAGAATGTATTTAAGCATGTATGATAATTAATGTTTGCATTTTTTTACAGGAAAAGAAAAGAGTAGTTGAGAGTAGTTGGGATTAGTTGGTAAATGGAACGCTAACTAAACATAATAATCATATTTATTCCTATCTAGTCTTTCTCTAATGTTGGTGTAGTTGGGAGTAGAAAAGAGTAGTTTACTCTGTAAAAAGATATAGTTTTAGTAATGAACAAATGAATTGTAATTTAATAACTGAGTGCTAAATTAAAAGTTATAAATCAAAATAAAACATCTGTTTTAAGATAAAGGATATACTTTACTGTAAGTGCATTATTGAATCCTTTTCAAACTTTAATAAAAGGAACCTTAGATCACAAATAAAATTAGTTTATAGATGATACGGTATATGGGTTTGAATAGGCGATGGAAGCACTAAGGGTAGCATTACATTTGTGGAACTGGGGAGTACTGACATGACCTAAACGAAAGCTTTAAAAATTTTCTTTCCAAGAACCATATTTCTACACATATACTAAATCCCTACTAAGCGATTCATAGTCCATATAGGTTTCATTACGTGGTCTAAGATCTCTCTCAGATAAACTTCAGATAAACTTTGAAAAAGATCGGACAATGTACCTAAAGTAAAGTATAACCAAGATAAATATACTAGCCCTGGTTGTACATATACATAATTCTTTAGAGATCATCTGGTTACATATGTATGGATCTTCGTTACATGCACTTTGGAAACCACATTCTGTCACATCACAATTGAAAGAATTATGTTATTGAAATTAACTTTTTGAAATTCTAAGCTATATTTATCATTTTATGATTTGGATTAAAAAGAAAAGTTAAATTTACAACTTAAGATTATACTTTTGTTGATATTAAATTCATATTACAACGTTACAACACCGCTTTGAAAAGTATATATATATTTCTATCGAATTTCATGCATTTTTATTTAAAATATATGCATATGTATAATTACAACATAATCAACATATAAAACATATAAACATATTAAACTATATAAAATAAAAAGATGGTGCGAAAATAAAAATACTTGAGTTTCACAGCCAAAAACTAATTCCAGAAACTGAAGCTTTGTCAAATATAAATAACAAATGAAAAATGACTGTTTTAATAATTTCCCAATACTTTATTACCATCCATATCTCACAGAGTTCAAATGGCAATCATAGTAACCAATTTTTTATACTTTATATTGAACAAATTTGTAAATATTAAAAGTAACATGTTAACATAATGTGTATGTGTAAAGACCCCCCCCCCCCCCCCTTCCAGTACAATTTTTTGTTCGTCTCGGTATACCCGATCACCAATCTCAAGGACGACCATCGAATCGGGAACACCCTGTATAATTATTTCGACTCATAAAATCTTACTCTTTTATTCTCGCAATTATTGATTATTAATCATTTTATCATTTCATGTATAACTAACAGATCGAAATCTATACCTATAAATATAAAATTTAAATGCATACAAATAGAATATTAAGGAAATTGACAAAAACTTTGGTTTAACTTTAAAATTCAAAGTATGATCAAATAAAGAAATTTTTCTGCCAACAATCAGTTTAAAAATATCGTTTAAAAATTCAATCATTTAAAGACTTGATTACATAAAATAAAACTATAACATTCTTATTGGGGAAACTATTAATATATAATAAGTATACAATACTATTATTCGAATGACCTTTAATTTATTAAAATTATTATAATCAAACAACTTTTACAAAAGCATTTAAATCAAAAATAACTTGAAAATGATACGTAGCATAAATTTCATTAACTAAATGGGATATTTATTTTAATTTTCTTTTTTCAAGGATCTCTAAACATACAAAAAAATAAAGTTTCTCTTGTGTCACACATTTGCCTATTAATTCTTTCACCTTTCGTTCATTTTCATTCACAAAAACAAAAACTGTTCCCAGTTCTTTCTCTATTTTAACTGATTTTCCCTTTAAAGTTTAAAATGAAAAATATAAAGGAAAAAAAGTAACCATAGAATTTGTATAGTATGTATATATGGTAATAACGTAAATAAATTCCTTATTTTTTCCTTATCCCATCCAACAAATTAAAAAGTAAACAAAAATGACAAAAACTAGTGCATAAAAAAAATAAAACAAAAATTGTTTGTAGGATAAAAAAAACTTAGAGGAAAATGAAAAAAAAACAAGCTAATATTTTTTCTTTATACATATATACAAATATCTCGTGTTATTCACATGTTGAAATATAATAGTTTTGGTTTTTCTTATTATAAATGTTTAAGTTTATAAAGTATATTATGGAGTAGATCAACTATCTATACGAGTAATTTCAATTAATTACTACCAAAAGCTAAGGATCAGCAAGCTTTTTTTTTTATTAATTTTCTTAAAGAATATAAATCCATTTCCTATTTATCTGGCATGTCGCTACAAAATCAGAAAATAGATTATTATATGTATGTACATGGCTTGTAGTCAAAATATCACAGGTTTGATTTCGTTTACGTCTATTTCGTTTGTCTAAGATAATAGATGGCGTAGAAATACCTAAAGTATTTACGTTTCATAGTACTAAAAAATAGCTATTACAGCTAAGTAATGAAAGGCTTATTAAAACTAAATATTCCAGAAACTGAAACTTATAGTGAAATATGAATGATAAATGACTTAGAGAATGTCCTATGCTTCTTATTATAGGAGTGGAAAGAAAAAAAAGACGACAATCGTTATGATGACAAATATTAAAACATATATATATTCAATTTAATATACAAAATATCAAGATCTCAAAATTTCAAGGCTCTAACTAAAACCTTTCCGGTAGAAAGCAAAATATTGCAAAGAAATGTCGGTTTGGTGTTTTTAGACTGAATAAATATTAAGTAAAATTTAAAATATATGTTCACATTTTAAAATAAGGAAAAAAGAATTTGTATGGCAGTTACTCGAATATGCCGAACTGGATCGATTTAAATATATAACTAACAATTTTACAATTTACAACAAATTATTTCAGAACCCTAGATCCTTTATTTTTTTAATTTACCGTTCGGGCTGATGGACACACAAACGTACATGGGTTAATTGATTCAGAATTTGATTCTGATCCGATCCATACCCTTCAGTCTATATCTAACTTGGTTCCTTTAATGTGTCACAAATGTAATGGCAAATTTATTATACCCTTGAATTATGTTCATATACGGGTATAAATGTTGAAACTTCTAAGGTTTTCTGTACTTCTTAGTTCTTACTAGAACTAAGTTTTGTTTTGCAACTTGTAATAATTTTCAATAATTGGGTAGCAATACGAAAGCGTTACAAATGATTTTGTTGAAATTTTATTAAGCGTATAATTGTTGGTTAGGTGATTTTTATTCAAAGCGCCAATATAAAACATTGCAGTATTTAAGTAATCCAGTTTCTGATTCAGTTAAATAACGGTTCAGTAGATTTCAGTTATTTTACATTTACGGATGGTTAATAATTATTGTATATCATAAAGAAAAATTTTAAAGAACATATTATTTTGTAAGAAAAATTATCAGGGACGATCCCAAAATATAATATTCGGTAATTTTCTTGAATAAAATAACAATAATTATGAAAAGAGAAACAGTATTTTCAATCGTAGCCGCAGTCTAAGCCTTACTAAGTTTTAAAACTAATTTGTCAATAAATTTTTTTTTTTTAAATCCTATATAGAGAATTTACTAAATCGATTTTTATTCATATTCGACTTAACTGCAGTTTCTTTAATCATTGTTCACTAAACGGTTCATTATTCGGTGGTTGTAATTATTGTACAAAAATTTGAAACACATACAAATATTATAATATTTGACATGTATATTTTATCTTATACAACCAGTATTTATTATTTATTTTCATGTTACGATATTAATTATTACGATATAAATTAAAATATTCGATATGATGTTCTAACAAAAGTTTGAATCACAGTCCTTTCGATTGTAATGGAAGCAACCTAACCACTTATTCTTTAGGTCAGATTCAGCTCACCATAAATCCGTAAAGAAAATTAATGAAATTCCATTTTTTCCTGAAAAAATATCCTATTATTGAAAATTTCAAAATCGTTTTTAGTCTTTCAATACTTTTTTTTTGTGTCATTTTTTATTTTATGTGATTTTATTCTCTTTATTTCTTACATCTTTAGATGAACAGCGAAAAAAAAAAAGCGACTGTATAAGGAAGGTAGATTCAAATTGGCATCAAAAAAGAAAATATCAACGTAGAAAAATAATGTACAAAAAAAGGAAAAAGTAGAAAATAAAATAAAAAAATTAGAGAAAAGTAAAGTGAAAGAAAAATAAAAAAATAACCAACGAACATGCATGCATGTTGTGTTATCCTTAATGCATGTTGAAATCATATTAAGGGAAAAAAACATCGTAGAAAAAATCCTGCATTTTCATTTTTTATTTCTTACAATCTTTTCTCTTATTTGTTTTTTCTTTCTTGTTTAAAAAAAACTTTTTTCTTAAATAAAAAAATATACATATACTGACGCTTTTTTCTTACATTCTGAGAACTAATATTTATATATATATTTGTTTATATATATACATAACAATTTTAATTTTATTTTTTTCTTCAATTTCTTTTTATGATTTTTTTAATGGTTTTTTTTTGTCTTGTTTTTTGCTTTCTTGCATTCTAAAATACTGTATGTAGTACATATCAAGATTTCTTATCATTATACATATACATATGTATACTATTATGGTCATATTATATACGATATTAATTTATACATATATGTATAAAAAAAAAATGTATACATATAAGAACAAATTCAAATGAAAAAAAAATCGCCTTCGTCTTAATAAAAAAAAAAAAAAAAAAAACCAAAAAAAATAAAAGAAAGTACAAAGAATGTTGATTTGATCGACACAAAAAAAAAATTATTAAAAACAAGGTCACTTTTTCAAATTTAAAAATTTATAAGATACATTAAGTATTTATTTACTTTGCATGTTCCATTTTTTTTTACTATTTTATACCTTTTCCTTCCCTTATATCATTTTAATAGCAACAAGACTATATTTTTAAAGTTATGAAATTTTAATGAAATTTTCCAAAAAAAAAAAATACATTTTTTCTAAAATTAAATTCTATCTTTTAAAAATGCTCTGCAAAGAAATTTAATTTTTTTTTTTTTAAGAATTTTACACCTTTTAACACTATTGAACTTTTTGGTAGGCTTGCAGTTTTGAATTCCCTAGATAACTTCTAGTTAAAACTACAAAAACAACAAGTTTCACGGAAATTATTTAGATTAGTTTTTACACCTCACAGACGATTTTCATAGGACTCATTTAAAAATAAGTATAAGAATTGAATTTTTAAACTAAGTTGTCTAGGCAATTAAGCGGTGCATGATTACTGAAGAAGAGTCTAGTGGTGTTGAAGGATAAAATACTTATTAAAATAGGTGGCAACTTTTGCATTAAAGTTTATCAGGTAAATCTTGTAATAGTAATTACAAATATTCTTTGACATTTGCAGCATTGATACTATTTGATTTTCTATTGTGTTATGATGGATACATAATGATCTAAGCAATAAATCAAAAACTGTATAAAGTTAAAAATAAAGTTAATTTTTTTTAGTTTTTTTTCAAATTAAAATGAGAATTTAGAATGTTGTCAGATTAGTTTTATTTTATAGCATAGTTTCAATTCAATTCCTGACAATCCCGAGATCAGTGTATATCTTAGATCTGAGTAAAACCAGCGAATCTGGTTTACACATAAAATAAAAACTACATGAAATTGAATGTTACAACAAAAACTGTTTACAAATTGTTTTTTAAATAAAAAAAAATCCAAAATAAAAATTTTTTACTTTTATTGAAATCGAAAATTTTCATTCGGAACCACAAACTTTTTAAGATAATAAATATCACATTTTATACATATGTAAACATGACTTGATATTTTAAATAATTAAATGATTTTATAAATGTTTTTCTGGATACTTAGTATGATACTTAAATATTTACATAAAAGATAATTTATCGGTAATTTAAATGAAATGACGAATGGTAATGGAATCAGGTTAAAACCAAATATTATGTTTCACTGTTATTTAAGGACCCCTTAAGTTTAAATTCATTCCTCTACTTTTTTTTACCATCTGCCACTATAAATTGACTACCGAAAAGTTTCTAAACAAATTAATTTTTTATTGATTGATCCTCTCAAATTTAAAATCCTTTTAGTAAAATAATTATTAATTAAAAATACAAATAAACCAAAAAAAAAAAAAAAAACACGAAAAATAATAATTTTGAACTTGAAACAAAGTTTGACCTACAAATAAAAACTATTTGTAATGCCTTCACACATGTGTTTTCAAAGTTTTCAACCATTCATTCTTTCCCCCAACAAATAAACAAACAAACAAAAACAAACAAAAAACAAATTAAATTAAACTTTAGAACTTACGTTTAGGACCCCAAAAAAAAAAAAATAAAAAGAACTTCAAATAATTTCAATGTTCTCGCTTTTTTTTTCCTTTTGTGTTTGTTTGTTTATTTTTTATTAGTACTTTTTTTAATGTGTGCTCCTCCACTAGGTACTTTTTTCTATTATTTCCAATTTTTGTTTTCCTTATTAGTTTTTTATTTAACTATTTTTTTTTTTCCTATACAGAAATCGTCCTTATTTTGATTCCTCCTAAATGTATGCAAGTACATAAATATGTTTGTGTATATATGTTCATATGCAATAGAATAGAATTTTTTTTTATATTTGCTTTTGGTTTTTTAATATATGAAATCTTTGAACATCTAAAAAATATAAACATTAGTATATGTGTAAGTTTGTATGATATGTATATATACATATACATATTATATATCCAAATAGAGTATATATATGTATTTTAAAAGTAGTATACTTCATATGTGAAATTGAATGGCATTTTTTTTTTTTTGTATTTCCTATACTACAGTGTTCCCTTTCTAACTGTAATAAAGGAAAAAAAAAATAAGAACAAAACAACAACAATAACATTCGAAGAAAAAAAAAAACAAACATAAAAACTAGAATTTTTTTTTTTCTTCATAGGTAGCTAGCTAGTTTTTTTTTTTTTGCCCGTTATTCAACTCAAACAAAAAAAAAATAAGATAATAAAAAAGAAAACAACATCGAGGATTCGTTTTTCCCAATGTTATTTCTTTTTTCTAAAAAAAAAAAATAACATTTCCTTTTTTTTCCGTTATATTTTTTGCCATTTGCTTTTTTTTTCTTTTAGTTCTTTTGCACTTTTTTTTTATGTCGACATTTGATGCATATACACTCAAACAAATATCTATAGATACAATTTCAGAATAGAAAAAAAAAAACAAAAATAGAATTGATCTATATGTTATCCTGTTATTTTTATTTGTTTTCCTTTTTTTCATTATTATTTTCTTCCTGTTGTTGTTTTTATTATGTGCATTCTACGACGATGATGACGACGACGACGACTATACGGCCACCACAAGAGAATAAGAAATAATAATAAAAAAAAAATAAAATAAAAAAATAGAAAACACTAGTGTTTTTTTCCTTCACTGTATTTTTTTTTTTTTCGTATTTTATTTTTTCTTTCAATGTTCTATAAGAAAAACATCCCCCATTGCATCGCAAAAAAAAAACATAGTAAAAAAAATGGTAACAAAAAAAAAAGACATAATAAAAGAAAGCAAAATAAAAAAATAAAAAATAAAAAAAAATAGAAATAAAAAAAAAAAAAAAGCTAACAACGTTAGCTATAGCATCCCGAGAAAGAAACATACCACTACCAGAAGTAGTTTACAGTTTTCGCGATTCGAACGTGGTGCAATATTTATCCTCTTCTTTTTTTCTGTTTCAAATTTATATTGTTATTATTATTGTTGTTGTTATTGTTATTATTATTTTGTTTTTTTCTTTTTTGTTTTTTTACTCAATTCCAATTTAGATTGGATTTGATTTTGTTTCATTCAATTTTTACATTAAAATCGAACAAATTGAAAATATCCGATTTAACAAATCCCGTTAAAAAAAAAGAAAATCATATTGATAACATTAGAAATTTCAAAAAAAAAAAAAGAAAAAAACACATTCATACAATTTTGATATAAAGACTGATATCACAAGTAATTAATAACAAAAATTAAGAATTAAAAAAAAAAAATGCATCAGGATTATAAACATCATTATTATAATCATAATAAGTACAAAATTTCGATTTAAAATAAAACGGTTAAAACGGTTCATTAACGGTACTTTATATTTTATTCAAAAATAAGACTAATAAACAGTATATTAAAAGATATTGAATGAATAAAAATAAAAAATATATGTATATATACATATATATGAATCGGTGTATAAAAAAAAATTAAAAAAAAAATAATTCGTTAAAATAATGATAATTGATATTTTTATCATTATATGTATTTCTAATAACTAAGAATAAAAAAATAGAAAACAAATAAACTTAACGAAACTAATAAACATAAATAAATAGAAGTGAATAAATTAATCGGTACAAGTACATTGTCATAATTAGAACAATTAAATATACAATAAACTTAAAAGAAAAACGTGAAAACCAACAACAACAACAAAATATAATACGGTAATGTGCTGTAAATAATACGGTAAATATCGCGCGCGTTATATACACGTTCTTTCTATCGGTAATTATATCAGCAAAAAAAAAAACAAAAAACATACATAAATATAAAAAATTTCATAAGGAAAAAAATTTAAATAACAAAAAAAAAAAAAAATTATTAAAAAATAAATGAAAAATAATACGAATAATAAAATCAAAACTTAACGAAACTTAAAACAAACAAAAACGAAAGTTCTTATGTCCTTGAAATTAAAAAAAAAATATTATTATTATTATTATACTTTTCCTTATTTTAATACTCCAAAAATGTATAATTATATGTATGTACATGTAATATGTGTACACTTTACAATATATACATATAAAACAATATAATATGCATTTATATAATCGTAAAATTTTCATATACAAATATATAACAATTAATGTTATGTGTTTATTTGATTGTGTATAATACAAATGAAAAAGTTTCTAAAAAATAAGAAAAAAAAAAAATTAAATGTGATTTTTATAAATGTGATGAATATATTAAAAAAATTAAAATAAGAATTTTATTTTATTTATGTCTTCTTGTCAATTTGTTTATACATATATGTATGATATTTTTCATCCGGATTTAAATTGCCCATAAAAAATAAATTCCATAATTCAATTTAATACACGAAAATAAAGGATAATATAGTTGTTTTATTTAAAAAAGGATACAGTTTTTTTTCTACAAAACTTCAAAATACCAGAGGAATAAAAGAATTAAAAAAAAAACAATTTAATTGGATATTCATATATTTTTTAATATTGATGTTAACATTATTGTATATTTTTATTTTTTTCGAAAGAAAAATATCAAAATTTTTTTATTGGATTTAATGAAAAAAAAAATATAATACAAATTTTAATAATTATATTGTTTTAAAAATAAAACATTCAAAAACAAAAGTACATATTATAACATATAAAAAGAAACTTATACATTTTTAAACTAATTTTTTGTCATAAACAAACTCTCCAAAATCTCCAAAACATTTTAAAAATAATAAAGAAATTTATTCAAAGATTAAATATTTAATTATCGAAGAAAATTATAATTAGTATAATTATAATACATAATTTATTACTTATAAACTCTCCAAATATCTCCAAATTTTACAATAACAAAAATTTATATTTTCTTATCTATTACCCATTAAAAATTTATATAGGTATAAAATTGAAATTTTCTTTTTAATTTCTTAAGGGAAAAATATTTGCAATTAATAAATATAAAAATTTAAGTTTTTTTTTGTTCATTTGTAAGAGATTATTTGTAAAAACAAAATAAAAAAGTCTCCAAAAATTAGTTGAGTTTCTATAAACTAATTTATAACGTATGGAAATTAAAAGTTTTTATAAAACGTTTGAGGTTATCTAAATAAAAAAAATTTTCCAAAATTAATTTAGTATATAATAAACAAATATATTATTTGGCAATTATTATATATTTTTTTTAAAATGAACACTTATTCTCCAAAAACTTATTTAATTTTCAATAAATATAAAAACAACAATTTAATGTTGGAAAATATGCAATATATAAAAATATATAACAATAGTATATAATAATAAGTATATATGTGGTACTTATTAATTAATATGTCAATTTAATAAAAAAAAAAAAAAAAATATCAAAAATAATTATTTTTAAAATAAATTAAAATATATATAAATAAAGCAAAAAAATTAAATTAAATTTATACAATATTTAAAATATATCATGTGAAAAATTTAATATTAAATAAAATATAATTATAACGAAAGTTCCTAAAATTGTGCAATTATTACATAAATAATCATTTTGCGATCTATTATTTCTTTTTATAATATTATAATAATATTTACAAGTATAAAATTCTATTTATATGTACATATATATATATAAATATATTTACAAAATTTACAATATAATTAAATTAAATTTAACAAAAAAAAATGTTTACTTAAATTTTACTCATTAAAATAAAATATTATTACAATAAAATATTAAAAATTAACAAAAGAAAAAAAAAAAAAAACTTAACGAAATATTAAAAAAAAATTTAACGAAAATAAAATTTTTTCTTTCACAAATTCATATCTATTAAATTAAAATTCTTTTATATGGACACTCTAAAAGAAAAGTGATTAAATACAAAAGAATGTTATAGTAGAATCCTTATAGTCAAATCCTCTGACGTCGTAATTCCAAAAAATAACTTTTATTTCGGGAGTAAAAGTGAAAGGATTCTCCTCATTTGTTGCTATTTGATTTTGTTTTTTTTTATTTGTTTTTTTCTTCGTTTTTGATTGTTTGGAAAAAGTTTTGGGAAAACAAAAAACTTTTTAATAAAATTTCCTAACTAAAACAATAAAAACAAAAAAAAAAAAAAAGTTTTTTTTTTTGTTAAAATGCAATTTCTGTTATATAAATGAATCATATAAGAAAGTATAAAATAAATGTATATAATATTATATATATGAACATATATACTGTACTTATTCTAAGGAGAACGAACCGTTTATGAAAATTGAAACCGAAAATACTTGTAATTTAATGTTTCAAAAAAATTTTTTTTGTGGATATTATCTTACTGTATATACAATTATAATTAATTTTATTAAGTCAAAACTATTTTTAAATTGAAAATAAGTGAATTTCAATTAAAATATATTATATTCTAACGAGAAATTTTCTCAACCCACAATCCAAAAGACCAAAAAAAATTATATATTAATTAAGACCAAAGAATGACACATGATGGTGTTGATAGATTGCAAAATCCTGCTGTTGATATAAACGATGAAGATATTAAACCAAATTTTCTAAATAAACAACACTATTCACCTATTCAAACATCAGTATTAGTTAAATCAATGTCAGCTCTTACATCAATATTACCAGATTCAACAGTTGTCACAACAGCAGCTATTCCTGCAGCAGCTCATCAACATTATCATCGTAGTTATCCAACAGGTACATTTCATGGATATCATGAACCAACAACATCTCCAAGTAGTAGTCTTCAACATCATCATCATCATCATCATTCACCTTATAATCATTCATCAGCACATAAGAATTCCACACCTTTTTTATTCTCGGCTGAAATTTATAAAAGTTTATTTGCAAGTGCTGTACTTCAACAACAACAACAACAGCATGCTGTTCAACAACACCACCAACAGCAACAACAACATTCACCTTCACCAACTAATTTAAATAATAATTACAATTCGAGTGTTACGAATAATTCCAATGAATTATTAAATGAAAACAATGGCGGCAGTAAAAATTTAATTGGTAATAGAAATCGTATCGAATGGCAAAATGGTCAAAATCGTAGTCAATCTCCAGTAATCAAAAGTCATCTGTTAGATCAAAAACAACCATTTCCAAGGAATTTATTATATTCTTGTAATGAAAGTAGTTCTGATATAATTGAAAGTAAAGTACGTTAATACAATATTGTTTAATTTTGTATAATGTTTTATCTTGTGTGTTTGTGTGGGTTCTGTTAAATAATTTTTATATTTATATTATATTTTTAATGTCTCCACAAATATGCAATTAAGTGTTGTTAAAAATATGCAGTTTTTTTCTTTTTCTGCGAGAGATGTAGATTTTTAAAAATCTCCAAAAAAAAACAAATCCCTTTTACCTACTAAAATCACCTTCCCGCTTAATCAGCATAATGGAATAATCACCCTAACTGCAAAACAGTACAAAGATCGAACAATACGATAAGAAAAGGAAACGGATTTTTAATTTCAAATTGTGAAAATGGGATTAAAAAGCAATTTTAATAGTTATTATTTGTTTTATTTTAATTACAGACTTTTTGCCTTTTTCATTCATATGTACATTTAACCACTTCATGCAAATATACAGATATTGTTTCACTTAATCATATTTATAGACCTAAATAATTTTATATTACTTCATAATTTCCACTTATTAATTTATAGGTCATTCTAATTTATAACTTATAATCGAAAAATTAAGGTCGTTCAAGCTTTTCAATAGTTCCCACAGTTTTACATTCAAATGTCTGATCTGTTTGATATCAATATGAATAAATAAACTGTTAAAGGAAGAGTTTACCTGAGCATTAATAACAAAAACGGTCTTCACATGATGAGGGTTAAGAATAACTGCATACTCTGCGTTATTAATACACTAAAAATTTTAACAATAGTCCTCATAATGATTTAATTGATAGATCTAATATAATTTTAATTCTAAATATCTAACTATGACACTAACTTTGAGTTCTATTTACTTAAACTCGAACACTAATAAATGATAACTTAATCAGTTAGTTGTCACTAAATAAACAGTCAAACAAATGCATCTAAATCAAAGTGTAGTATAAATTGCTTCAGAAATTTTGTTTGTACCTCGCTCTGTTAAGGTATTGTTAATTTGAAATAAAATTTTGGTATTTTTAATGTAACTTTCAGATCTATGGAAATTGATCGTAAGTCAGACATAAAAATTAAGGCTCCAATATAATATTATATTTAGACGGCTTTTCTTAACTTATTAGACCACACAGCATTTTCTTTTTGCTAAGGTCCGAAACATTTTATGTAAATTTTGAAAATAATATATTATACTTAACTTTATATTTAATTTATAAAATAATAAAGAAAAAAAAAAAAAAAAAAATTATGTAGGTTTAACTTTAAAACTGAAGGAAGTCTGTTGATTTTTGACAATTTTTCTTAAAAATTATGTTTCTTAATGTTACTTTCTATAAAAAAATTTTTTTTTTATTTTTTACAAATTATCATCTTTTAATGTAACATTTTGTTTTTTTTTTTACATTTTCAGAAACCATCATTTGCATGGACCAGTGATGCAATTATTACATCATCTTCAAATTTAACAAATAATAATATTAATAATAATACTAGTTCAAATAACAGAAATAATAATAATATCAATAATACTAGTAACAATAATAATCAACCAAGCAGTCCTTTAGGAAATAATAGTGATACTATTTTAAGAACAGTTAGTTTAAGAAATTCAACAAATAGCAATAATAATAATACAACAACAGTAATAACAAATAATAGTAGACAACAATCAGGTGAAGAAACTCCAGTTTCTGGTTCAATAAGTTCACCAATACAACAATCATCAGCAATAAGTCCATCATCAATTATTACACCATCTTCATCAGGTAACTTAATTTTTTTTTTTCCTTTTGTTATAAAGTAAAATAATTTAATATTTAAATTATTAAAATTAAAAAGAATAATTTAAATTTTTACATAATATAAAAATCAATTTTCTTGTGTTACATCTATTTAACAAAAAACAAAAAAACAAAACAAAACAAAAACTTAAAAACATAAAAAAAAAAACAGTTACAACAATGCCCGTTCACCAGGGACAAAATCCAACACAAGGTTTAGTTCATTGGATGAGCGCCGTTATGGCTGAACATATACAAGGAAACACTCATCATGATCCAACAGTTGGAATGCATTATATGTGGAATGGAGGTGTGGATGTAAGTATTTGTTTTTTTTCTTATAATGTTAATCTATATATAAAATATGGATAAAACTACAATCGCATCAAAGAAAAGTTTATAATGTAGAAAATTTTTCATTTTTCTAAACCTTTGCACCACAGAACGCTATAACAGACTTAATCGTCTTTACTTTATTGTTAATCTAGAATTTGATTAAGAATTTCTTATTTTAAGTGTAAAAGAAGGAAAAACTTTTAACTAACTACCATAAATTTATCAAAACAGAATATCAAAACGTCATAAGAACGTTATTTCACATATTTAATTGAAAAATGGTAGCTAGTGTATCTGTTTGATTTGACATATCGAAGTGCATAAATGTGTCAAAATAAATTAACGTAACGAAAAAATATAGGGCATGAATTTGGAAAACTCTTTGTTCTTTAATTATTATTTAAGGCGTATAAGTAAAATTACGCGAAAAACTAATTGCAATAAAAAGTACAAGGGAGACATATCAATATAGATTGACGGTAACTTTTTGTAATTCTCCTCTAGTATATATTTTACAAAATACATTGTTCTAATCAATTTTTGGTTAAATAATATACGTAATGGGACCTACGAATTACATTTAAAATTTCAATGTACATATATAGAGAATGATATTTGTAATTTCGGTGGGTGGGACCTACGAATTACATTTAAAATTTCAATGTACATATATAGAGAATGATATTTGTAATTTCGGTACTTTACGGTACTTAAAAAAAAAAAAATTTTCAAAAGTTTTTACTTGGTTGCTCTTAGATATTATAATCTGCGAAAACTTGTTGCTTGTAGCGTTTTTTATAGTTAGTTATATGAAATGTCATGCTAGCGTATACAAATCTTTATAATATTATATAGTAGCTAATAACTGTTATATTTTGGAGAAATAACTAATAGCTAAACTAACTTTCAATTTCAGAATCTATACCTCAAAATTTATACACAAAATAAAATTTTTCACACAAAACTCGCAAATCTAATTAACAATTCTGATCAAATGATCTTAAGTGTTCTAGAAATATGATCAGTTTTACATAAAAACAAGTAAATGTAACAGTAAGTCGATGCAACCGACTTATTAATACCCTACACCTGAATAATTCGAATTAAATTAAAAATCCATAAGTGTTTTTGGCAGCTGCTTGAACTTCTTCCCTTTTCTGTCTTATTCAACTCGAATTTCAAGAACATAAAAGAGGCATCCGCTTGGGATATGCTTGACACCCTTGAATAAAATTTTAAGTTTCTATCTTAATTATTTTCGAAGATTGGTAGTCCTTGGGATGTTTGTGTCAGCTACCCGAATTGCCACTCCAATTCATCGAATCCATCTCAGGAACATAAAGAAAACTTGCCAAAACACCATTGTATTAAATTTAAAGGTTCTACTTTTGTTGGTTTTGGAGATATGCTCGTTGCTCTTGTGCTCGTCCGGAAGTTTCCAAAATACGAACCCATGGTTCAAATTCTTTCAAATATCAGTTTCCAATTTTACAGAAAAGGAAACATAACAGAACACCTTTGTACTAAAAATAAAAGTTCTATCTTTGTTGGTTGTGGAGATATACTCGTTTGCTCTGGGGCTCGTCCGGAAGCTTCCAAGATTTGAACCCATGGACCAAATCCTCACAAATTTCAGAAACATAAATCAAACATGAAGGAACACCATTCTGCCTAATTTAAAGGTTATATCTTTGTTGCATTTGGAGATAATATCATTTGCTCAGAGGCTCGTTCGGAAGCTTTCAAAATCGGAACCCAAGGATCAAATCCTCTCAAATTTCAGAGGCCTAAATCATACATGAAAGAACACCATTATGCCAAAAGTAAAGGTTATATCTTTATTGGTTTTGGAGATAATCTCATTTGCTCTGGGGCTCGTTCGGAAGCTTCCAAAACCAAACCCATGGACCAAATCCTCTTAAATTTCAGAGACATAAATCAAACACGAAAGAACACCATTGTACCAAATTCAAAGGTTCTACCTTTGTTCGTATTGGATATAATCTCATTTGCTCTGCGGCTCGTTCGGAAGCTTCCAAAATTCGAATCCACGGTTCAAATTCTTTCAAATTTAAACCCATGGCCAAATACTCTCAAATTTCAGAGACTTAAATCAAACATGAAAAAACACCATTCGGCCAAATTTAAAGGTTATATATTTGTTGTTTTTGGAGATAATCTCATTTGCTCTGGGGCTCGTTCGGAAGCTTCCAAAATCCTAACCCATGGACCACATCCTCTTAAATTTTAGAGACATAAATCAAACTGGAAGAAACATCATTATAAAAAATTTAAAGGTTCTATCTTTATTGGTTTTGGAGATAATCTCGTTTGCTCTGGGGCTCGTTCGGAAGTTTCCGAAACCCGAACCCATGGACCAAATCTTCTCACATTTCAGAGACTTAAATAAAACATGAAAGAACACCACCCTGCCAAATTTAAAGGTTATATCTTTGTTGGTTTTGGAAATAATCTCATTTGCTCTGGTGCTCGTTCGGAAGCTTCCAAAACCCAAACCCATGGACCAAATCCTCTTAAATTTCAGAGACATAAATCATACATGAAAGAACACCATTATGCCAAAAGTAAAGGTTATATCTTTATTGGTTTGGGAAATAATCTCATTTGCTCTGGTGCTCGTTCGGAAGCTTCCAAAACCCAAACCCATGGACCAAATCCTCTTAAATTTCAGAGACATAAATCGAACGGGAAGAAACATCATTGTACAAAATTTGAAGGTTCTATCTTTGTTGCTTTTGGAGATAATCTCGTTTGCGGAGATTATCTCCAAAAGCCCGGAATCATTCGGAAGCTTCCAGAATCCGAACCCATGGACGGATTTTGTTCAGATTCGAACTTAGCCTTTCTTTCGTAATTAGTAACCTACTATATAAATTTCATCAAGATAGCATCATTATTTTTTGAGTTATCGTGCGACATCGCTAAATCGACTCCAGCGGTGATCCTGATTCAGAATATATATACATGTCTATACCTAACTCGCTTCCTTTTGGTGGTTACAAACACCATACCAAAGTTAATATACCCTATACTTTAGGTGTAGGGTATAAAAACACAATAGATACCCATTTTAAATATTAATTTTAACAATTAATAAGTTCATTTTTAAAGTACCCTGTATTATGTATATCATTTTATGATAATCTTTGAGATTAATATCGGATAATGTCAAAATAAAATTTTGCAAGTATAAGTATATATTTTTTTTTTGTTTTCAATTCAGTATAATTTAAATGTGTTATATGTACTTATATCTTATAAACCTAAAATTCAATTTATTTTATTTTCGATTTTGATTGTTTTATTATTTATTATCTATTTTATTCCTTTTGAAAAGTTGTTTTTTTTATGACATTAATTCAAATAAGAGGATTTCTAGTGAAAAGAAAAAGGGTGCATTGTACAATTAAATTGCAGAAACACATCTACTATCAAAAACAAAACAAAAAAAAAATTATGAGATTTATATATAATGAAAATATCCATTCTATTTTTATTTTATATTTATTCTTCTTCTCATATGGTGTATATGGAAATAATGAAAAATAGTATAACTCCTCTTTTATGTAGGTATACATTAAAAATTCCTTTTTATCAAAAATATTATGTATCCATCAAATATCATTTATACCTTGCACACCCTTAAAGTATTGTATACATTATCAGATCAGTCGTCAGTTCAGCCGACAGTTTTGTGACTGAACTAATAATGTATACTTATAAAACTATCAGTTTTCATTAAAATAACAAAAAAAAATTGATATTCATCACTTGCACTGCATTATCAAAATGATGACTGAAGTGATAATGTATATACCCTACTTTATAAAACAACTGTCAGTTTTCATTAAAATAACAAAACAAAATTGATATTCATCAGTTGCACTGCATTATCAAAATTATGACTGAAGTGATAATGTATATACCCTACTTTATAAAACAACTGTCAGTTTTCATTAAAATAACAAAAAAAATTTGGTATTCATCAGTTGCACTGCATTATCAAAATGATGACTGAAGTGATAATGTATATACCCTACTTTATAAAACAACTGTCAGTTTTCATTAAAATAACAAAAAAAAATTGGTATTCATCAGTTGCACTGCATTATCAAACTGATGACTGTACTGATAATGTATACCGTACTTTAAATATATCTTAGTTCATCCAATAAGATCATCGTAACAGATAATCAGGACTGCAGTTCAGTATTGTTTAAAATTATACAAACACTGACATTTACCAATGTTCAACATATTTCCAAAAAAAACCTATACCATACATACTCTTTCTTAAAAAGAAAAAAATTATTAGTTCCAATTTTTCGCCCAATAAATTTACTCTTGCAGCTAAGAACCCAATTTTATGTTGATGTTTATATTAAATTTGTCCTAAATTATCTTATTTTGTTTTTGTCATCTCTAGGTATTTTAGCAATTATTCATAATTTCTGTTAACCGTTAGCATAAGAATATTTAAGCAGACCAAATTGTTAAACATTAAATATCGGTAATTGTTTTAGGCATCTCATAGTAACATTTTTTGCTTTTTTTTCATTTATATTTAGTCGTTAAAGGTAATATAGTTATATTAGGTATATATATATATTCTTAAATAGTAAGTATGCAATATTTTTGGTATCACTGTACTGGAATAATTTTTCAGAAAGTGGTTAAAAAATTGAATTATGTTCATCAAACCCGCTAAACCTTGTTAAAACCAATCATTGCACAAAAAAATTAAAACTTTAATAAATAAAAAACTTATTGATTTTTATTCTAAAATTTAACCACCGCCACCATTATTCACTTTCTATTTCCCACCAGTTTTTATTGATTTTATATGAGACTCACTATATATATGTATGTTTATGATTTAGGTTTTCTTTTTTTTGTGTTTCTTTGAATCCTTTCTAAATACAACGACAACGATGACAACAACAACTGAACTCAAAACTGAACTGAAAATAAAAAAAAAAACAAAAAAAACCTTAACATGATTGAAAAATCAATAGAAGCAGACAGGAAAAAAAAATACATAATAGAAAAAGACAAAAAAAAGAAAATATAAAAATAGAAATAGAGAAAGAAAGAGATAGATGGATTTAATAATCCTATGAAGAAGGTAAAATGGGGGTGGTAAAAAAAAAATGAGAAAAAATTCTACATTTCCCACACAACACAGTACTTTTTATTTTCCTCTGTCGATTTTTGTTTATATGTATAATGTATAATTGTATATATTATATTAGTTTATATTCATGTACGTTTATGTATGTATATTTAGAGTAAATGGTTCCCATATTTTTTTTATTTAAAATTTTTTTTTTAGAAAAATTTTTTTAAAAAATAAAAATTGAATTTTTTTGTTTTTTTTTTTTTGCAATGCAAAATTTTCAATAAGAGAGTGTAAAAAAAAAATATGACTCTCTTATTTTGTACCATCAGAGAAAGTAAAGAGAGAAGAAAATTTTTTTTTTTTCTTTTCAATAAATATGTGCTACATATATGTACAAATATATATATATATATATATGATTAAATTGCACATGAAAATGTACGTTGCTAGGATATTTTTTTACTATTTTATTACACAATTTTCTTATACCTTAGCGCGTTGCTCTGCAACAACAAAAGTAACGTTTTGTTTTTTTTTCTTTTCATTCAACTCAGCTAACAGCTTCCTTCCAGTTCCGTTGTCAGCCTTAAATTTCAACTTATTTTCTTTGCTTTTTATTGTTTGCTCTTTGTAAAAAAAGAAAACACAAATTTGATTTGATTATTTAGTACGGAAAGTGAGTGAGTGAAATGAGTAAGTGCATAATCGTGTGTTTTCTTTCAGTTATTTCATTTTTTTTTTTTAGTTTTTAATTTGGGAAAAAAAATGTTTTGTTCTTTCACAGCGAAAAAAAAATTGTTAGAATTAGACATTTTTGATATATATTTTGATATTTCATTTTCAATCTTTTATGTATAAAAATCATATAATTGATTTATTTTGTAGGTTATTTAACATAAATGGTTGGTACCAAATGTATTGAAATGAGAGCTTTTAAGGATTCTAATTGTTTTTGTTTTTTTCTTCGTAAACTGTCCACTGTCCAAATACCTGTTACTTTCTTATTATGTAAAACACATTTTAGGTATTATCATAATTTCAATTAATGATTTTAATTGACCAAGCAGTATACAATAATACAAAAGGTCCTTTAAAGTTCCACACATGGATAGAGACATAATCATGCTCATAACGTTCCTCTTCAACGTCCGGATTAGGCTGCTTAATTTTATAGTTTAATTTCTTAATTCATGAAAAAATTTTTAACGTTTACCTAAATTATTTACGAGTTTTAAGTAATACTATTAAAAATTATGTCCGAAATCCTAGAAGTATGCAAAAAGTAAATTTTTAATAGAAATGACCTTTTTATTTAGGTTAACTTCCAGTTGATGTTCCAAAGAAAATTTCATTATAAATATTTTAATTTCCTTGATTTTAAGTTACTTAGTACACATACATATTTTAATTTAAATTTTTGGCGACTCGATTTTTCGGCACTATATCTTTAATGAAGTTTTACATTATGTCAAAACTTCATTCATGCTGTTTAAATCTTATTAATAAGTTGTATTAGCAAAACTACCATTTCAACAAGTCAATTTTTTGTTTGTTTTTGAAAAAATATGAACCTAACCGCTGTAAGCACCGAGGGAGTGTGGGTTCGAATACCACACACGTCGTAAGAGTTATTTCCCGTTACGATATTTGCAGCCACCCCTGAACAAGAAAAGCCGTGTAATTTCCTGTTCACATTTATGTGGCAAAGAAATTCACTAAAAAAAAAGAAAAATGAACCTAACGAGAAAAATCAGGGAAATCTAATTAATTAATCTTTTCTACTTGAAAGTCTTCTAAGGAGGATGAAAGAAAATCTGAAAAATAGTTCAAAACTTTTTATATTTTTCTTGCCAAACTATTCTAAAAAAACACCTTTAAATCCTTAATCAAAAAGTAATGCAAGTGTTATTTTTGTTTGCAATAAAACTATATTGTTGTTTATGAATCCGGTTCGGTTCTTGTATCTTCTATAGAAAATCATATCTCATACATCTTGGAATTATTTGTATGAATGAACCCAACTTTTTAATCTAATTTAAAACATATCAAACACGAACAAATTTATCGACCATTATTATCTTGGAATTCAACCTAAATAGAATTTAAACAATATAAAATCCAATTTATGGTTAAAACGATTAAAAAAATCTATATTTTTTATTTAGAGTATGCATAAATCGTTTGCCGCATTACTTTTAAATAGTTTAATTTTGAAAAATAATCTATATCTAATCTTTCATTACTGTTTTGTTATTTACAAGAATCGGTGGAAAATATCGGAAGTCGCAGAGAGAAATTGCATTAGGTTCTTCTGGATAGTGTTAAACTTTAACAAACCAAAACTCATACTCTGTGATATCAGAGGATTAGAAAGGAGCTTTTAATACAAAACGTATACAGTTTAGTTTTGTCCTTTGAGGATTACGGCCGGAAAATTAAGGATTTTTTAAACTATAGACCCTGTATACACTGTTCTTTAACATAAAACAGATTTTAAAATAGAATATTACCTTTAAATTAAATTTCCTAAATATTAGAAAAATATCTAACTAGCTAGTATAGTTTTCTAGTATCTAAACTAGAAAATTATTTTTAACTATTTTCTTCAGTGTTCACAAAATTTTCTCCTAAATAAAACCAATGAATAAAAAACTTTCGCAAATTTTATTTTTCTTTTTTTGTACGGACTTTAACATGCACAGTGTTGTACACGAAATATTAGTATCCTTTTTATTATATCTTTGAAATTTTTTCTTGTTGAATATGTTTTATGTTTTAATATTATTTTTATTTTTGGTTTTTTTTTTGTATTTTAAATAAAATGAAAAATAGAAAAAAAAAATTTTGAAAGGCCAGCGTTTCCATCACAATATTCTTTCTTTTTACCGCGATTTTTTAAAAAAAATTTCATTTCAATGTTTTGTTTTTATTTTCTTTTTTTAGTTGGTTTTTGTTGCTAGAAACGTCTATTTAAAACTAAGAGCATTTAAAATTTGCGTTGCTTTGATGATGGGCATTGGCATTGTCCAAAAAAAAAAAAAAAACTTCTTCTAACAAAAATATTTTTGAATATAAAGGCTGGATATCATACTGAATAAATAAAAAAATCTCCCTCAAATCATTTTAAATTCGTTTCTATAGTTAAAAAATTCTAAACGGTTCAATTACAATTTGAAAGTGTTGCAGTTTTTGTTTAAATTTTTTAACCATTTATCCTGATTTTAAAAAAAATGCTTGAAAGATTGAAGAAAAATTGAATTTAGATTGTATATAATAAAATTAATTTTTAAATTTATTTAATTTTTTTATTTTTTTAAATTTTTTAGAATTTATGTTTGTAATATTGAACTAATAGGTTTAATTTAAATTTATAATTTTACTCCAGGTTATCATCATATCATTTTTTTATCTGTAAGAAAAAAATTTTCTAATCAAATATGAAGTAAATATTTCGATAGTAATATACATCAAAAATTAGCCATCCTTTCAAGTTTTATATATAATGGAAAAATACTGTGAGTATAAACATCTTCACACTTAGATTGCATTGAATATTAACCACAACACTATCACAAAGCATCTAACGAACACATTTGTTATTTATTACGCTTGCCGCAAAAAAGAATCTTTTTTGTAGGAATACATTTAGTACTAAAAAATATCCTAAATTGTAATGAGAAGTCCTTGCATTTACACTGGACTGCAACATTATATAAAAAAGAAAAGAAAGTATTTCCGACAAAAAATTTAAACTAAGTGTAACTTAAACTAAATTTAAAAAAAAAATAAATAAAATGTTCCTTGCTCATTAAAACTTTTAGACCAAATAAATAATGTAATGATGACTATAAAATTTTCTGTTTGTATGGTTGCCTATATCAAATAATGTTTGCTTTTAATCGCAATCAGTTGAAAACTGACTGTATATTCTAAAGTTTCTTGTTCATATTAACTTTTTATTTTACCTAGGCGATCTTTTACTAATACCTTAATAACGTAGATAATTTAGCTTAATACCCTAATAACGTAGATAAATAGGTTAATAATTTTTCTTTTCGGCATTGGTTATTTTCAAAAAATGTTATCTTTATGTGATGTTAACATTTATTTTCTCCCTAATGTGTGTCTAAAATAATAATTTTTCTTAATGGATTTCTCAAAAAATTGCCGCTTGCAGTTATTATACTGTAAAAATACAGCGATAATTTTAATTTTTGTCGATTTCTGATTCAAAATATTGAAGTTGTGTAAAGATTTTTATCTGTTCCTAATGATTTTTTATTTTTGAAATATCTAAGTAATGTTAGTAATAAGTAATGTTACTTTATAACTTAATCTTTCAATTTGGTTTCTGTTACACTTGTAGAACCACATAGAGCGCATGGAACACTTTGTCTACACCCGCTTTATTCTATTTAGAAAACTACAAAAATCATGATCGGAAATAACTCAGCCGTTTTATTTTTTAAAGAAAGGTGAACTCTCAGGCATAGACTAAGACACTTATGACTCAAGTAAGAAGTCTTCAAAATTTCTTCCGTCAGAACAGTATCATCGTGACATAAATCCTAAAAAAAAATCAGTTAACGAGTCCAGATGATTACTAATAACTCTAGCTCAGTTTTCATTAATAAAAAAAAAATACATATATGCAGAAAATTTCCGTAAGAAAAACCTTAGTTTGAAAGAACTTCTGACATGTAAAGTAATTATATCCGACACATTTATAAAGAAATTTTTATAACTGAAGAAAGAAGTTCAATTATTGAAACATTTATTAAAGTTTTTTGAGGCTTGCATTTACTTTATTTAAGGAATTAAAAACGAAAATAATATAGCAAATAAATTAAATTGTGAAAGCTTAAACCATATGATAGTTAAAAAATTTAAATCTAAAAAAAAAATTTTTGAATCTCTCAACTAGTTGTAGAATGAAATGAAAATTTATTTCATACATGAGATTTTTCTATATTTTTTTTTTTCGTTTCCTATATAAAATTTTAATTCTTTTTATTTTTTTCAAATTTTCAATGAAAATTTTTCTTTTTATTTTATGCGACCAGGAAAATATCCATTTTTTTTTTAATCTTTGTTGCCGTATCTTTTTTTTTTTGTGTTTAATTTTATTTTCTTGTATTTTATGCAATTTTCCTGTGCTTTTCATTTAGTTTTTTTTTATTTCCTGCCAATAGAAAGGGAGAAATGGGTTAATCTTGGTTATCATTCCCTGCCCTACCAGAACAACAATAAAAAAAAATTAAAATAAAAAGAAAATTACTGGGTTTTTCTTTGTTGTCGGAATTTTTTTTTGTTTTCGGTGGTGGTGTTGCAAGTTTATTGTTTTATGCATTGATGTTTCTCTTATATACATAGAAAGGCTACTCTAGCTATTTTTGATATTGTTACTGTACTGCCATTGATGACGATGTTATATGCACATATTTCTCTTTTTATTGTTACCTCTGCTATATAACATATGAATGAGTTGTTTCGTTTTAGTGGAAATTTCTATTTTTATGATATAGAAAAATAAGTTCTTTGGGTTGTTTTTTTTTTAGATTTTCCACTAACCATTTCCTTTTTAATGGGGTTTTTTTTTATGGTATATTTAAAGTGTAGTACAAAATAATAGTAACACTTAATATTTTCCTAGTGATCATATAATAAAAATAAAATTATGCCATACAGGAAGTATCTCTTATCGAAATCCTGTAGAATGTATAATTAATTAATTATGTTATCGATTTCCTTTTTGTTTATATTAATTTTATAACAGTTTCCGTTAAGTCTTACATGTGTTCTGGATGATAATAGTCGGTTGGTTGGTATACGTAGCTGGTCCTGTCACCCGTGATAAGACCACAATTAGTGCATTAGCACCGTTTTGCTACCACTATACCGTGACCACAAGGCTTATATTTAGGCTATGCCAGATTTAATTTAAGATCCATTTGGCAGCATTCAGGAATCTTACCATTTCTGTAGATTGTTTAGCCGCTAGATCGCTAAGTGTGTATTAAATATATAGTTTATATATTTAAATTAATTTAATTATATTATACAAATAACACTTTCAGCATTTCAAACAAAATAATGTTGTATGAAAGTGTATTCAAGTGTACAAGTTTCCGTCAATATAATACAAACTTGACTAAACGATCAACTCAAAAAATATATACATATACCGTGCCTTTTCTAAATCTTTTCTCAACATTTATTTCATAATATTGTTTTACTATTCGAATCCTGCATCCAACTGTTTTATTTATTTATTATGTTTACTTAATTTTTACTTTATTTTTTCATTAAAAACTTCTTCATTATCCAAATTCTGTCTTTAGACTCCACATTAATTGGAGACGGTTATAGAAAATTAAATCCTTAATTATTTTTTCTATTCTTTTTATTTTAGCCCTACTTAATTGTACAACACTGTATTTTGTATGCTTGCTCTTGAAATCAAAAGAGACCGCGTTAATCGGGGAGAAGACAAATAAATATATGTTGGATAAAATATAGTGGTTTTATTGGAAATGTAAAAATAAGTGCATTATAAGTGTGCATACATACTATTTATATATATATACTATTTATATATATGCATATATATATATATATATATACCATATATGGTATATGGATATATAAAAAAAAACTATTTATTTTTTTATTGCATCAGTATTTTTTATTATATTATATGTTATTTTTTATTGTTGTTTTTTACTTTTTATTTTTTATTGTTATTATTTTATATGTTATTCGTTCGATAAAGAAAAAAAAAGTAGTTAAAATTTTGCTTTTTATTAGATTGTTACTAAGGGTTTATACTAGCTTTTATAGTAGTCATAACAATTGTTAAATTAAAGTTATAATAAATCTATCGGAAATAACCAGTATTTTTAGTTAAAAAATCATTTGTCTTTAACGAAGAGCATAAAAAATTAACCAAATTTATACTAGATTTTTAAAAGTTACAAGTTTTAACATTAACACCAGTTTAAACATAATATCAGTTAATTTAGCATTTGCAGCTGCAACAATGTCTAAAATTTATTATAATAAGGTATAAGTTATTGTAAAATCTTCGGCTTATAGCTTCTAAAACAATTTACTTAATTTACTAAAATTATACTTATTCCTATTTTTGTTAAGCCTTGCCAAACTGTTAAATATTATTGAGAATGATTAAAAATTCAAAATTTAGTAAACATTCCAGGTTTATTTAAAAATTTTTAATAAATATGTAAGTACAAAGCGTTTTCATATACTAAATCAGATTATACACTCAAAGTACTGTCATGGCATACACAAAGTTCTAATCTGATCAATATCAGAGAATACTCAGAGCACTCTAATGTAATAAATGAACAACTCAGTACTAAATTAAAAATAAATACTATAAACATTTCATTTAAATGCTAAAAAGTAAATTATTACTTCATATTGAGCCATCATAATTTTTTAAATGTAATTTTAAAAGAATATTTTCAATTTTGAAAAGCGCTGACTTTTATACTTTAAGCTTTGAGCGCACTCTAATTTAAAATATGAACACAATTTTTACGCTCTAAAGTCTGAAAGCTTCGATTTTGAATATAAACACAATTTTGTTTTGACAGATTGTGATCTGTTCCGATTTGTTTATGAAAAAGTCAATGGTGATGTTTAAAATATTAGTGAATTGAATGAGAGAACTTCTGAAATAGCTTTAATATTATTTAATATAAAAAATATAATCTTATACTAAAATATATATATACATCAAGAAGTCAAATTTTAACAACCTTTGGGATCCTATATCGATGGTTTTTATATACTACTTTAAGGTTGATAATACAACGGCACATGATAACGCTGCAACAATGATGAACCGTGGCGGCATCGCATTTCTTTTTTTACGAGGGTTGGTGGAAAACTCGAAAGCCACCAAGCACGTGCTTCCTCAGGGTAGTGTTGGACTTTAACCAACCAAACTTTAGGATGGAACCTTTAATACGAATGTACAGTTTGGTTTTGGGGATAGGGATGTGGGAAGGATAATTGGGAAAATTGGAATTGGGAAATTTGGATTTACACTTTAATGAGGTTAGACGTGACGCTGGCCTATTTCCTTAAAATTTGTTTACAAATTTGTTTACAAAATAATATTAATTTCACGTCTTCCTCACGTTAATCCATTCACACATCGTCGTTATGTGTTTTCGATTTTATTTTTAATTTTTGCTTGTAATATGCATTTCTTATAAATATATTTACACTATACCGGCAAAATTCAGTCAATGGTGTAATGGTTAAAATATCTGCCTGAAGAGTCTCCGGTAGAAACCGCGACTGGTTCATATAGATTTTTCTTATAATATATAATTAGTAGTTTATTAATTAGATTTCAGAAAATGAAGCTGGGTTAAATACATAAATAACATAATGGATGTTTTATACTCTTTATAGGAGTTAGAAAGAGAAAACCAAAATACCGACCATGACAACTTGACGTTAATGACGTAAAATATACATATTTTATACAAATAAACATATTATAAAAAGGTACGATGTCGGATCATCATCGTTAATACCATTGCTGTTAATTTGAATATATTCATAAGAAATATATAATATAAATAAAAATTACGTCACATCGTCGTGAAATCGTTGGCTTGGTTTCAGTACATACCATTATAATAGAAATCGACCTTTTTACATGAATCCGTATACTTTTTAATAAAGAATTCCAGTTCAAATTAAGTTACTCTAAGTTACTCTTTTTATTCTTAAGAGATTTAATTTAGAAAATTTAAAAATTTAAAAGATTTTTAAAAGTCATTAAACCAATATTGACAGTCAATAAGGACACAACATAAAAAAAAAAAAATTTCAAGAAAAAAAATGTACAAAATTTTATGAAATTAAAAAAAAAAAATTTTTTTTTTTGGATATTTTATATGAATTTAATGTTTTTGTTTTATTTTATTAAAAAAAAAAAAAAAAAAAATTCATCTTAAAAAAATACTGCAATAAAATAAAAGATTAAAATACATAAAATGATGAAGAAAATTATTCAACGCATTCAAATGTAAGACATTTTCATTTAATCACTCGAAAAAAAAAAAAACCATTATTTTATTATTTTTAATTAAATTAATGTTTATTTTTTATTCGTTAAATAAAATTTTAAATAAAAATAAAAGTTTTCATTAATTTTATTCGAAATTCTTATTAAATTTTTTTTTATCTATTTAAATTTGATCAAATTTAGGACTGTTTGAAAGTTTATAGGAAATTTTATTATAATTATTTTTAATTTAAACTTTTTTTTCGTTCACTATTTTTTTGGATACAATGTTTTAGTTCACATTTACAAAAACTAATTTCTATCATTCAAAAATATCTAATTATGTATTACGATAACATAAGATTCACAGCATTGGATAAAAGATTTTAAAAAATATTTGTATTTCATATATTTTTAAAATAGCTTACAGTCTAGTAATACATTAAAGAGACAAAACAAGAGATACGACTTCACTGCATTAATAAGATACAAGAAAAAAAAGGCGCTGTTTGTAAATATTTCATGCATCATAAAAAGGATGAATTAGAAAATAATGTAGTATTGCATTGCTATAATTTTCTAAAATTTAGAGTTTATCAAAAATTCCTTATAACAATACATAAATTAGAAGGAAGTTCTTGAAAAATTTACCGAATTCACCTTTAACTTACCCCAACAAATTTTAATGTATAAAAGAATATGATCACAATTCTAAAATGGTTTTTTTTTTTGTCTTCTTAAAAATGTGCGCCTTTTAAAACATTTATTTTTACATATTATATTGTTTTAATTTTTTTTTTCCTTTTCTTCCAGTTTAATATAATTCATAAGCACTTATATCTAGGGTTAGTAATGTTGGTTTCTTATTTAATTATTTAGTATACAATATAACAATTACTCTTAGAGATATTAATAGTTCATTTTTTAGACCGAGCCGAGGCTGTCTGGTCTTATAGTGATGATCCGAGACGATTTTTTTGTTTTTTTTTTTTTGTTATAATACTATTTTTATTTAATTTTTTTGTTAGAACTTAGCTAGATCGTGTAAAATAGATTCTTTGAGTTCAAATTCACTGTTAACAGAGTATTTTATTGCTGCGTCATCGGCAAATAGTTCCAGGGAACCTCTAAACTCGATACGTGCAAGATCATCTATATGTAAAGTTTAAAAAGGTCTGGACCCAAGATTGATCCTTGAGGTACCCTCCTTCCTTACTGATTTTTGTCGTGCTATACACATTGTTGATTCTGAACTTTTGTGAGCGGCCATGCAGTTTGAGCGACCAAATGTTTTTAAAAAGGAGGATGTGGGGTTAGA
This sequence comes from Poecilobothrus nobilitatus, assembly GCA_947095535.1. Classification (NCBI taxonomy): domain Eukaryota; kingdom Metazoa; phylum Arthropoda; class Insecta; order Diptera; family Dolichopodidae; genus Poecilobothrus; species Poecilobothrus nobilitatus. The sequence goes on along the minus strand of OX352773.1, from coordinate 235,714,090 downwards.
TTAAAAGTTTGCAAAGCAATACGTCGTTAAGTTCACACAATAAAATGCCTTTTGGAGATCAATAAAAACACAGCCTGTACATTTTCTTTCATCCATACTCCTGGAAATGAAATCAGTGAGCGATAGCCATGCCGCAGTAGTATTTGAATTCTTCTCGAAGCTATATTGTTAAGGGTGCAATATGCCATTCTCTGTCATAAAGCTATTTAGTCTCGTTTTTATTATTCTCTCCAAGATTTTAGAGAAGGTAGTTAAGACAGAGATAGGTCTATATTTCGTCGGATCTGTTGCGTTGTCTTTCTTATATATAGGAGTAATGATAGCTGTTTTTAACAAATGTGATTTAATTTTCAAAAGACCATCTGTACAGAATATTCTTAGTATGATACAAAGATTTTCTACTACCTAACAAAAATCGCAGATTAGGGGATAATGACAAAAAAAAACGTACAAAATCACAATACAATATTACAGTTTTATAAAATTATAATTTTTTATATCTATTTTACTTATGTTTTTATGGCATCCCCAGGTCTCGGGTACCTAGCTTACTTTATTGGTTTACAAACTGCTGATATAACTTTTGAACTCAAAATAAATGAATGTTGAATAACATGTTATTGTTACAATTAAATTCAAAATTAAAAATCCACCTCGGTCAAATTCAATACCATTTTGTTATAATTATTTGAAACTGAAAAAAGAACTGCATTACCACCGTCTCCACTGTGAAATTATCCCATGCTGTATATGGGTATAGTTAAGTATATGTATAGGTATGTGAATTCATAAAAAACTTTTTCTATTGCAATTCATTTTAGGAAAGGAATTGCAATACAATATATGTTTTTAAATTAGCTAATTAAAATTAGTTAAAAAACATAAAATTTTAAAATATTTAAAATATATATTAAATATATGACATGTTCCTAAATATAAAATTCAATAACATCTATAATTTATAGCCTTTTAAACGTTACAAAACACTAATTTTCTTTTAAATGATTTATTTTGGTTTTACCTTTACTTTCAGGCTTTTAGAGTCACATATTTTTCTCATCCAATTTTATAATCTATAATATAATACACAAGATGTTGGCGAGACCTTGCCAACATGTAAAAAAATATATTTTATATCTATAATAAAACACTCACACTGAATGTAAACTAAACTGGCAATGATGATATTTCTGTATATTTATTTAATAATTTCAAATTTTATTACCAGAGACACAAATCTTTGACTCAAAGTATTATCAAGAGACACAAACCGTTCATTAAAAATATAAATAAATTTAGTAAATATTATTACGAGTGACCAAATTTTCCACTAGAAGTATTATCAGAGACACAAACCGTTCATTAAAAGTGAGTACAGTCAAAAAAGGAAAAGTACATACTTAAAAAACACATTTTCAATCAAAATAAATTCAGAAAATTTTTAATTTTTAAATTTGACCGCTACATCCATTATGAACTGGGCGCAGCGGTAAATTAAAAATAAATTATTAATCTTCTGTTCGCATTTTCAATTTTTGTTTTGGAAAAAAAATATAAAAATAGGTACTCTTAATAAAATTAAAACGCCTGAAAGTGAAAAAGTGAGAGTGAGCAAAGTTTATAGTAAACCTCATATTTATAAGAAAAAAATAATAGGCCGATTTTATTCTTGATTTTGTTTTCATTAGTATAAAAGCTGGTAAAAGCTTCCTAACAGACTATAAAGTAGTTTTGTTTATTTAGGTTGAAATTTAGATTTTTAAGCTAAATTTTCGGTAGAACTGGTATAACATAAAATATTCGAAATTTTTTTATTAATGTAAAATTCGGCAGACTTAAATAATTATATTTCATAACAGAAGTCAGAAACTTACTAAATATTATAGAAACGGATATTTTTTTTAAAAAAAAAAGAAAAAAATAACATAGAAAATATCATTTTAGACGCCTTCTCTCACAAAAAATTCATAATTTTGTACTAATTTATTATTAGACCATTAATAATATTGTTAGCTATGGAAAAAAATAAGATTTATTAATCAGATCAGATAATATAATACCTGAAATTAATGATTGAATTTCTGATAATCTACACAATATAATGATAAGACCTTGCCAACATGTAAAAAAAAAATATTTTATTTCTATAATAAACCACTCACACTGAATGTAAACTAAACTGGCAATGATGATATTTCTATATATTTAATAATTTAAAATTTTATTATCAGAGACACAAATCTTCGACTAAAAGTCTTATCAGAGACACAAATGTTTACTTTTTAAAAAGTACTTTCGACACAAAATTTAAAGCAAATTTTTAAATTTGACCGCCACATCCATTATGAACTGGTCGCAGCGGTAAATTAAAAATAAATTATTATTCTTCTGTTGGCAGGTTTCAAATGACTCTTTGTTTTGAAAAAAATAAAAATACTCTTAATAAAATTAAAAGACCTGAAAGTGAAAAGAGCAAAGTTTATAGTAAGCCTTATATTTATAAGAAGAAAATAATAGGCCGATTTAATTCTTGATTTTGTTTGTTTTCACTATTATAAAAGCTGGTAAAAGCTTCGCAACAGACTTTATAGTAGTTTTGTTTATTTAGGTTAGAATTTTGATTTTTTAAGCTGAATTTTTGATATAACATAAAATATTCGAATTTTTTTTATTAATATAAAATTCGGCAGACTTAGCAAATTATATTGCATAACAGAAATCAGAAACTTACTAAATATTATAGAAATGGATATTTTTCTTAAAAAAAAAAGAAAAAATAACATAGAAAATATCATTTTAGAAGCCTTTTCTCACAATAGATTCATAATTTTCCATTAAATTAAAAAGCTGTCGAAAACGACCGTCACAAAAAAAATGACCCCGAAAATTTATGAAATTACATTATCAGAGACATGAATCTTTTATTAAATATACCAAAGACCTCTTCCAAAGTACATTTAAATATAATGTAAATAAATTCAGCAAATTTTTTTCAAGCAAAAAAAATATAAACGCACAAGACTTGAAAGTAGTTTTGGTAATTGCAGTAATTTCGCGGCGAAAACAACTGTTTTTCATCTAAATAAAAATTTTTTTTTTAAAACTAAAGAAAAATAGAGAGTAAAATTTTAACAAATATTAAAATTATTTCGATTATTGGCAGTGTTTTAAATGTAACAAAAAAAAAATGTCGTAGCGGTTGGTGTTGGTTGGTTTTTCGCCGGTTTTTATTGTGCACTTTATACATGTGTTTCAAACAATTTTTGAGATATCGGCACGAACTTTTACCCTGAATGTGTTTTTAGCTTGGACCATTTTGTCTCAATAATTAAAAAACTGTCAAAAATTATCGCCACGAAAAAAGGGCGAGAATAAATTAATAAACTGTACCTAACATTTTTAATTTTATGTGTTTAGAGTTGTTTTATGTTTTTTTTCTATTACAAGTAAGTAAGTGATTTCAACGTTTTTTTAATGGTGCTGATGTAAAAATGAAATTTTTGAAAAATGAAACGCAAAAGACTTGAAAGTAGTTTTGGTAATTGAAGTAATTTCGCGGCGAAAACAACTGTTTTTCATCTAAATAAAAATTTTTTTTTTAAAACTAAAGAAAAATAGAGAGTAAAATTTTAACAAATATTAAAATTATTTCGATTATTGGCAGTGTTTTAAATGTAACAAAAAAAAAATGTCGTAGCGGTTGGTGTTGGTTGGTTTTTCGCCGGTTTTTATTGTGCACTTTATACATGTGTTTCAAACAATTTTTGAGATATCGGCACGAACTTTTACCCTGAATGTGTTTTTAGCTTGGAACATTTTTTCTCAATAATTAAAAAACTGTCAAAAATTATCGCCACGAAAAAACGGCGAGAATAAATTAATAAAGTGTACCTAACATTTTTAATTTTATGTGTTTAGATTTGTTTTATGTTTTTTTTCTATTACAAGTAAGTAAGTGATTTCAACGTTTTTTTTAATGGTGCTGATGTAAAAATGAAATTTTTAGGTAGTTTATTAAGGGAGTCAGTATGATAACGTAAATGTTTTTGAATCTACAGAATTTGTGCAATTGCACAGGGGATTTTCTAGTTTTATGTAATATCATATGTAAATATCTATATGTAATATCATATTTAGTACATTTTAAATAATACATCGTATACTTAAAGTTCTTCATAATTGTCATAAAAGTCAACTGTATGTAAATATTTGTTAGAAAAGCTTTTCATATAGATTAAATATATTCAAATATAAGGATATTTATATGACATTTCTTTGAAAATGTTAAATAAAACTATTTAACATTTCTACTATTTCATCTTTATTTACAGAAACACACAAAACCAATTAGTTTATATTTTAAATTTTACAAGCCAAAAACAAATGTAAATATAAAAGCCAACAAAATGCCCCGTGTTATACGCTTTAATAAAAAATGCGAAATTTAGAATAATTTCATTTTACTTTACCCTTATTTGCGACCATTTTTTTTTTTTTTTGTATTTGCCCGGATTGTTACATTTCCAGCATCCTGACTACAATTCGTCCTTAATTTTACACAAAGATATATATATTATATATGTAAATGTTTTTTTTTTTTGTTTTTTTACTAAAGTTAGCTATTTTGTCCCCTTCTGTAACATCATTACATCTAATAAGATATAAGTCAAAATCACCACTATATAAAAATAGATTATATCCCGATGATTTACAATTTATCCATATTTTAAACTCATATTTCTCAAAAGTTCCATTACATTAATTATTTATCCAAAATAATAATAATACTTAATTGAAAAAACGAACGTAAAAAATTTTCTTTATTTTTTTTTTTGCTAAACTTAATGAAAAACCCTGAAATAAAGAAAATTCTCAACAACTAAAAACAATTTAAAATTAATAGACACTTAATTTTAACATTCAAAATGAAAACAAACTATTAAACTATTCAAGACTTTCAACTTCTAAAACTTTCAAGTTTTATACTACAATTTTAATAAATTGTTTTAAAATTTAAAAAATAAAAAAATATTTAATTAAATCAACATTTTAACAAAACTAAATAAATTTTTTTTTTTTAAAAAATTTTTTGACTAAAACTTTTCTAATTAATCTGCAAAGAGTACTTTATTTTCAAAACCAAACATTTTATGAAAAAATTTTTTAAATATTTTACATGTCACTAGAAGACTAAATAATTTGTTTCAAAACTTTTCTTATTGAACAAAAAAAAAATTATATTTTTTTTTTCAAATTAAACGAAAATCCATTTGTTTTCCACGAGAAAATCATAGTTGATTCAGACGATTATAAGTAAAAGATTTCATTTTAAGCACATAAATATTTCGTTTACCGTAACTGTCAGTTCGGTTTAACGCATCTGTCAATCAAAATATTTAAATGTCGATAGATTATTGCATAGAGTGGATATGGCAAGACTATAGTGGATATGACAGAATAGTTTTATATATGCGTTAATTCATTACTCTTTGATATTTTTGAAACTAAAATGAATTTTTCTTTTCAATTTTTTGTTTTTAACAGGAAACAGGTAAAAAATTCTTCAATTCAATATTTTAAGAATATCATAAACGAATACAGTAAATTGAAATCATTTTAGATTTTCATATTATATGAGATAAAAACTGTCAAGTATCTACTCTATTTTAGTAAAATGAAAACTTTTCTAATACTTGTAATATAATGAAATAAAATAAATAATAATTCTTTTAACTAAATAAAAATTCTACCATATTTCTAATTTTTTTTTTTTTTCCTTTTAAAATAAAATTAATAGCAATGCGGTCAACACTCTAAAGATATTGACTATAGTGGTTGGCCACCAGCGCCTAGAAATCACATGACTATGAAACAAGGATATGAGGTATGTATATACACAAACATATACTATATAATATGAATGAAAAATTTAAAATAAATATTTAAAAAAGCGGATTGGTTTTTTAAACTTTAGTTTTTTTCCGTTATTAATTTTCTTTTTAAAATTAATTACTTTCGATCTTTTTTTTTTTTTATTAATTAAATTTTATTCCTTTATACTAAACACTAACAAAACTCCTAGGTTATTATGTTTTGTTAATTTTTAAAAAATTATACTTTGGGAAAAAAATATTTTTTATATAATATTCAAAGAATCCTTATAATATCCTTTTATTATTGTATAACAGTAACTATTGTTGTACAGTTCATTATTTTAAACCATCTTAAATTTTAACTATAATTTTCAGTTAATAATTAGCATATCCAAACTTTGTATTTTCTTATTTTTTGTAATTTGAATAAATGGTTTGGCTTATTTACATTTACATTTTCTTTCAAGAAGTTTTTCAAGCAGTTTTCAAATTCTAATATTACTAAGAATAGTGTATGTATAGATGCAAGTCTTCGAAATATGTTGATTTACTTTTAATTGTTTAGATTCTGTACTTAAAATTTTAAGAAGAAATTCATTTTCAAATTTATTTATTTAATGTATCAGAACTTTCAAGTGCAAAAATCACTTTATTATATCTAATCGTAAGTGATATTAATATTGAACAATTTTACCATATATTGCATTCATCATTGACCATTGTTGGTCCATTTACCTTCATTTTTTATTTCTTTATATGTATATACCTATTAATATACAAATCATATAGGATAATGCAATATTACCAAACTATTGGCTAGTAAGCGCCTTATAGATTGAACACTTTTATTAATTTTTACAGTAATATTATTTATTTTCTTTATATTACATATTATATATTTACACCGTATTTAGTAGCAGAGAGATTTGTTTTTTGTCAATTAATAAAACATTCTACCTGAGTAAGACTTGAAGGTGCACTTCTTCGGTTAATAAGCTTCATGCCACTACACTACACCACTACACCATCGGAACCTCTTATATTATGTATTTACACTATATTTGGTGACAGTGAGGATTTATTAATATTAATTAATTTATATTCGTTAATAATTTAATAGTTTTCCTTCGAATTAGAAAAACTTGCTATCTGTGCAGTGTTCGACCCACACTGCCTTGATCAATAAGCTTATGTGCTTAACCACTTATCCATCAAGGTTCTCCAATAAATTAAATCAAATCCTTTTTCTAACAAATTGAAAATTTCGAATAAATTGCATATTTACAGGAGCTAATTAATAATTACTTAAAAGAAATTTCTACTTTCGTTAAAAAGTTAAAATATTACTATAAAAATTTTATTAATTTTGTTTTTGTATTTAATTTTAATTTTACATCTCTGCATCTCTTACTAAATAATAGGTATACTTTGTTCACCCTTTTCCTTTTATGTTTTATATACTTTATTTTATTTATTTTGTTTTTTGATTTAGTTTTTTTTTTTTTTTGTAATATCTTTCTCTTTGTGTATTAAAGTAGTTTGTTAAAATTTTCTAAAAAGCTTTTTAAATTAATTTAATAAATTAAAAAAAAAAAAATTATCTTTTCATTTTTTTTTTAAACTTTTTTACAGGCTAAAATGAACGATCATCATAATTTACAAAAAGGTTTGTTTATTAATTAATTTGAATACTTAAAGTAAAGTTCTTTATTACTTTTAATATTTAAATTTTTTATGATTTTTTTTTTTTTTTTGTTAAAATGTTATAAAGTTAAATGTTTTTTAGAATTTAATTCTTAATTAATTATGAAGAACTAACAAAATCCTACAAAACAAATAATATACGAAATGAAAAAGATTGAAGTTCTGAAGGAGAATAAAAAAAAATTTTTTGTTTGTAATATCTCGTAGAAACTGAATTTGATTAAAACTCAATTTAACAAAATATCAAATATAATCGATTTATTGAATACATATTTTTTATGCGTTAAATTAATAAGAATGTATATTTCCTTAAGATTTTTTTTTCCTAATGGAGGTGAGAATCTTCCAAAGACACCAAGAATTTCCCTTTTGTAATGTCAGATTCTTACTGACTAAATCCATCTCTCCCTTTAGCCAATATATTTGCTATTTTGCAGCATATTGGCTAGGATATTTGCTAACACAGCATATTTGCTAGGATATAAGGATAAGAAAGGATTCGAAACATTCTGTAAAGGAACAATGAATTCAGCTATTACTACTTTGAACTAGTGACTATAGCCATCAACAGTTACTATATGCAATACACCTTGCTACATGAGGTAATATTTCAAGGAAATCGCACTAATTAATATTATAATTATTTAGTACAGAGATACAAAAAAATTTCTTACACAATAATTTATCAACCAAAGTTACAATATTGGTAGATCTAACAGAGGTAAAAATATTATTATTCCTAAACATATTGGTAGATTGCGATATCATTTAACATTTTTTGTTCGTGCAGCGTTATTTTGAATAGCATTACGTATCATTATCAAAAATGCAACATTTGATAAAAAAAACTCGCTGAGCTCCTAATGGGACCACTTTAAGCAACTGTCATAAAACTATAATATCTATTACTCTATTACTCTACTACTCTTTTTATTTTCAAATTTTTTGTTTTTTTTTTTTTTGCTCTTTTATACATTTTATAAAGAAATACTGCCGTGAAGTTGATTTAGCGTTACATTTTGATTTACATGGTATTAATTTACTTTATTTTATTTTATAGCATTAAATTTATAATTGTATCATTTACCTTATGTATATATAAGTGTATTACAAATTATATTATTATTTCATCTGTATGGTAAAAAGACTTATCGTCTTATGTATAAAGATATGAATTTGAATAAATAATAAAAAAATAAACATGATTTTATACGATAAACTGACAGATACATATACATATAGTCTTACTCTTCAAAGTTATTAATAATATAAATTAAATCCGTTTTTGAAACCAAGATTTCATAAACTCTTTCAAATTCTATAAATCTTTTATATATTTATAATATAGTGATCTTGAATGCAGAAATTGATTAATAGTTCGATTGAATTTATTCAAGTTGTATGTGTCAAGCAATTTGAGTCCCAGCGTCTATCCCTTTCTAACAAATTTTTACCTTCTTCATTCAACCGTTTTATAAACTTATATAATATATACCTAATCAATACATATAAAATCTAAACTAAGAGAAAAAACCACTTAAGGGTATTAGAATCTATTATTATTAAGAAAATATGTTCAAGCATCTTCAACCCTATACGTTAACATTGAACCTTATTACAAAAATACATTTTAACTTTTAATTGAAATTTTCACTCTATTTTTTTTTTTGTTTTTATTGCATTTCTCCGCCACATAAATGTGAACAGAAAATTACACAGCCTTTTCTTTTCAGGCGTGGCTGTAAATGTCGTAAGGGGGAATGACTCTTGAAACACGACGACGTGTGTGCGATTCGAACCAACACTCCCTCAGTGTTTACAGCGTATTTTATACGCTCTTACCCACTAGGCCACCGAGGCCCCTCGTCACTCTATTATTAATCAAAGATGAGGAAAAGAAAAATTAAAAAAAATCATCACTTTACCAGTATTTCTGAAATCACCACATAATCCTTTAAACAATTAATTTGTCACATAAATCAGAAATAAATTTAATTAACTTAAAATCAAAAAAAAAAAAAACAGAAAATTAAATAAAAAACAAAAAAAATTAAACCACCATTGATACAATTAAATCAACAATTTCACATTACTCAACATATTATTTATCAAGTGCAAGATACAGCAAATTATATAAAAACCACATTTACATATTATACTTATCAACAGGTTAAAGACTCATTTTATTTTTCCAGAATTGGAATTTTTTTATTTTTTTATTTGTTTTTTTTTTTTTTCATTAAGTTGGGATAATATTAAAATTTAAAAATTTTTATCCATACGATCAGAGTACTTAATATTAAAATACCAAAAAAAAAAAAAAAAAATTAAATAAATAAATAAAAAAAATAAACAAATACTGAAAATTAAATACGAAATGATTATTTCTTCATTTAAATTTAACGATGATAAAAGTATTTTCATTATGTTGGGAATCCTCTTTATATTTTCTTTTTTTTCTTTTTTTTTTTTTTTTTTATTGAAAAACAATTATTTTTTGGCAAATGAACGCAATTCATACCGCATTTTATATACTTTATACATTTTCTCTACATTTTTATACTTAACCCATCCTTACAAAAAAAATTAATATTGTTAGTACACGCATAATATTTGTATACAATACACACATTCCCAAAAAAAAAAAAAAAATAAAATAAAAAAAAGGAAGATAAAACAAAAACCAAATAGGATCATTTACACTTATTCAGAAGAGGAACAGCAAATTGAAGAGCAAATTGTCAGGCTTAATAAAGAGGATTGTTTTTTCATTATTTTTGGTTTTTTCCCTGTTCATTTTCCCACTCTCTTTCTCTATCTCTCTTTCACTTTTTCTTTTACTCACAACTCGCATAATAATTTTTTTTCTTTAAAATAATTTTGTTACATATAAAAATAACCGCATAAAAAATTTCCAACCATCCAACCAATATTAAATATATAATATTTTTTTAATGTCAATCAATTCATGATTATTCAACATCACTAATTTTTTTTGGTAATACTCTTTATACGAAAAGTAACTATCAGCATCCCTATATTAACAATTAAAGACCCAAAAAGACCTTAATAAAAAAAACCCAAAAAAAAAAAGATAAAAATAAAAATAAAAAAAGACTACCTCAATATGAAATGTAATGAGAGGTGATAAAACAAAAGTCACATTCACACCATATCATCTTCAAATAAATATAATACAAACAACAATTACAACAAAACAACAACAAAAACAACAATGAAAGCAAAACCACAAAATTATTATGCTGATAATTCAATGAAAATATTATTAAGCTTTTTACGAATAATGAATACAAATTTTGTGCTGGTCTTTTATATATATAATGACATTGGTTGAAAGCTTAAAAAATGTAAAAGAAAAAAACAAAAAAAAACAAAAAAACCAAAAAAATAAAAGTTAATTAACGCATTATTTTTGAGGTGTGAAACTGTCAATAAATATTAAGAAAAATATTTATAAATAATAACAGTTATATATATGTATATATTATACAATATATTATTATGTATACAGAATATATCCTTTGTATATTTTATAATTTTAATAAAATAAGCAAAAGGGATATTTTCATATTCATTAAATTGTCCTTTTAAAATTTTACTTGTCCTTTCTATATAATATATATACTTTATTATTTTGAAAAATTATATTTAAGGATTTATATTTTATATTAAATTATTTTTTTGTATTTATTTGTCTGTTTGCACTTTTTAAGAAATTGAAAAATGACTATGACTTTTATATACATATATACAGGGTGTTTCCTAATTAAGTGCACTGCTATATATGACTGGATAGATTCTTATAAGTAGATAAATTTTGTGTATGGGAGCAAAGCTAAGCCTCTTCTAATTTCCAAGATACGGGGACTTAAATGAAATTTCTTTTTAAAATAAAAAATCTGTATCTCCCAAACGGTATAAGCTAAAAGTATACAAAATACTGCAAATTAAAGCTGAAAATTCAGAGATTAGAAATATTGTAAAATTTTGAAACATTTTCATATAACATCATAGCGCAAATGTGGTTTTTTCAAAAAAAAAAATTGTTAAAGTTTCAACATTTTTTAAATTTAAATGCTCGCAGTTTTAAAACTGTAAAAGGTAGAAAATTGAATAGGTACTTGGATTTCTTAAGCTTTCGGATACATTTTACACTTATGAAAAGAAAAAAAAAATATTGATATTTCATTTAAGCTCCCATATCTTAGAAACTAGAAGAGGCCTAGCTTAGCTGCCATACACAAAATTTATCTACTCATAAGTATCTATGCAGTGGTATATAACAGTGCACTTAATTAGAAAGCACCCTGTATACATATTTTTTTTTATTTGCTATTGTATCTAAGAATTTTAAAGTATCAATGAGAATCTGTGGTTAAACGGATAATTGATTTACATAAATGATTAGTGGTGGAGAAGTCAGAGATATATTTAATAAATTTTAATTAATTATTCTTAGGGCATTCAGTTCAAAATAATTACTCACAACTATTTAAATGATATATTTTTTTTTATTAACGTTTAACGTTTAACTTTGAAATCATATTTACTCTATTATACTATTGTTAAAATTTAATACAATTTACAAAATAATTCGTTGCATTCTGTTCTGGTGACATCGCTTCGAATTTGTTCAAGAATTCTTATTCGCATATTTTAATTATTATAATTATTATAAAAATTGATGTGATAGTATTTTATACCAGTAAATTTTCAATTCAATTCAATTTTTGCAGGTCTTGCAGCTTTTCAAAGATTTTTTCATCACAAAATGATGGCATCTAGTCTTTTATAAAAAAAAAAATATTTTGAATAATATACTTTAAAGTTTGGGAAAATATATAAAAATAAACAATAATAAACTGTTTAAACAAAGAAAAATAAAATATATTATTACTTTTTATTATTTATTATTTTTATTTGAAATTTTTTGTTTTATATTTTGTATGTGTAACATAAAATAACTGTTAACTAGAGATAAATTAGAAATAGTCGCTTTCCGCTTCTAATTTAGTCAACTACAATTATTGAAATACATATTATGTTATACTTAAACATCAAAGTAAGACGGTGGTTAGACGTCAATGTTTTCTATCACTTTTTTTAATCCCCTTTCTTTCCACTTTTTTTAAAATTAAAGAAACTCACTTTTTTGAAGCGTTTATTTATATATTTATTTGAAAATTATTTTTTATTTTTAAAATTTTAACAAGGTATCTCTTAATTTTAATAAAAATAAGTAAAGCCGAAGTGAAACGAATAGTTCAAAAGTTCAGAAAAGTTCCCAAGTTTCATCGTATTTAATAACACCTAAAAATATCAAAAAAAAATATTAAAAAAAGTGGAACAAAAGTGTGGACAAAAAAGGCAAGAGGAGACAAGGAAAGAAAAATTTCTATAAAATTTGTTCTAAAAGTGAACAAACAGAGATGAAAAGGTGAAGCTTTAAGTATAAAAAAAGAACAAAAATAGGACGTATAACTGCCAAGTAACGCAAGATGTGACACGATCATTAGGTAGAAAAAGGTGTCTAGATTTTATTTCAATAATTTATTGTATTTTGATGTTAATATGTACAACTGTTAGAATGATAACGGTCTTATTTTTATATTTCATGAATATTTTTTTTTTTTTCAATGTTTTCAGTCTTATTTTTCTTAGGCTAAACCAAGTATGTATTTGAACATTTCAATTAATGAGCACATTTTAATAACACTGTCATGTATTGGGTTTAAAAAAAATTAACAAAAATTTATTTGGTTTATTGTTTTTTTATAAATTTTAACTAAAAAATAGAAAATAAATTTCTATAAAATTCCAAATTGTATATGATTAGATTACAATCAAGTTTTTTTTAAACAAACTCCTTCGATTCCTCTACTATATTTCCGTATAATTTTATTCTTTCCTGTAAAAATTTCTATAATTAATTCTGTATTGTTATAAAAGAAGAAGTTAATTTTGTTAATTTCATTAACTTCTTCTGTATTGTTATTGTCAAAGGGTCTCAAACTGTCTTCAAAATGTCAAGTCTTTAGCTCAAAAAAAAAATGTATCTAAAACACTTTTCTAGATTCCAACATCCAATCCATCATAGTCGATTTATAATCAACTGTTTATTAGCCAAGGAGATCAAAAATCAAATAATAAAAGATAAGGCACTGTTCTTAACTCTTGTAGAATGGTTAAGTATAAAAATTAAATTACCTACATGAATTTCGAATAATGATCAAAAATAAACAAATTAATGACTAAAGACCCACTTCCTTTCCAGAAATAAAAAAAAACAAAAGTTTGTATATGCTTGAGGGGTGCTTCTTGCTTTTAAAAGCATTTTAGCACTTCCATATATTGATTTTAAAAGACATCTTTTCAAATTTTTTTTTTTATTTCATTTCGTATTTTAATTTTTGAACTTTGCTTATTAAAAAATTATACACCGAATAACAACCAGAGTATTAATAATAAACTTTAAATTATAAAGGATTTTTCTAAAGATACAAACAATATAACATAAATTCTTATATACAATTGCTTGTACTAATTGTATGTCCCGCCAATTTTAATCACAAAAGAACAATCCAGAAAACATAATTTTTTTTTTTTTTTTGTGCAATCAGTTGTTTATTAAGAATTTTTTTTTTTTTTGTTTTGTGTTTTAACAACAATCTAAAAATGTTGTTGTATCAATGATGTCGTTGTTGGAATACTACAACTACTGTTTGTATTATACTTGTACATACAAACATTATACTTGAGTATATCATTTTCATTTATATTTTACTTGTATTTTGTGATGGAACTAAATTGTTTAACAAGCCCAACTTACAGGGCAAATAAAAATTCATACAAAAAATAAAAAACAAAGAAATAACAATGATGTATTTGTTATGTTCTTTAATGATACAACAATAACAACAACAAAAATATATATAAACAAATAAAAAGAAAATGTTTAAACATAAGTTTTTCCTGTTTTTCAGTTTTTTTTTTTGTTTTTTTTTTTTTTTGTTTTTATAAACATGAAACATATCTTATACTCAATGGATTTAATTTTTTGAATTAAAAGATTCTTATCGCGGCGGTTGTATCATTTTTTTTTCTTCTTCTCTTATTCCTCTCACTATATATATACATTTTTTTTTTTTTTTAAATCATACTGATTTGATACCCATATTTGTATGTATCTCTAGACAATATTGTGAATCAATTTTAAGAATATATGATCAAACAGCTTATAATCGGTAAGTGATTAAGTATAGTTGGAAAATTATTTTAAAGAAAATGGTTTGGAATAATATGCCTAAAAATACAAGTTGGTGTAAATTGACTTTAAACTAATTTAAAGAAAATAATTCTACAAAGAAATTTGTTCTACTATTATTCAGTATTATAGGGTTCTTTTGAACTTTCTCTAAGTACTTAAAAAAAAGTACCTATATAAAATATTAATTTTTTAATCTATGATATGAAACTACATTTAAAGATAATGAAAATATATAGTTAACAAATCAGTTTTAATGCGAGTTGAGACAGAATTCTAAGTGCTCTCACAAAAGAGAACTGGTTCGATTCCTAAGGTTAAAGTCTACCGCTTTTTTCTTCTTAATTCAGTTGTCTATACTTAAATTGGATTAAGATTAACGAAAAACGTAACGCTTAATAAAAGTATAATATTATAAGAATTTCAGCTTATTTAATTCCATTACGCTTTAATAGCTACCATTTAAATAAGTTATTAGAAAGAATTCTTAAAATGGGGCTCGGTGGCCTAGTGGGTAAGAGCGTATAAAATGCACTGTAAACACAGAGGTAGTGTGGGTTCAAATCCCACACACGTCGTAAGAGTTATTCCCCCTTACGACATTTACAGTTGTCCACATTTATGTGGCAGGGTCCACATTTTTTTTTTAATGGCTTGTCCACATTTATGTGCACATTAAAAAAAAAAAGTATTCTTAAAATTATGTTTTTTTGAACAAATTATTGATTTCTCTCAAGGTGGTTTTGTTATAGATATGTTTTTAATACTAAACCATTGGTAGTCAAACCAAAAACAAAATATCGTATATCGTATTTATAACGCTTTCAGCTTCTTTCATCAAATTAATACCCCAAGCCCGTATTTCATTTGATTGGATGCCATTCACCGATATTCTCATTTATTTGTACTAAAATTTGACTGTATTATTTATACATACATTATTTATTTATAAATATATACTATAAATATATGTACATATTCTGGAAACAGGGGCCAACTATAAAATCCCTCCTAATTATTTTTCTACATTACATATTTCAATACAACAACATAAAGCACTTAAAATAGAAGGCGTTATAGATGATTTAGTAATCAACTCAAAAATTCTTCATAATTATTTTTTATTGAAATCCTATTTTTATAACTTTAAACTTTAAAATCTCTCTTACCTCAAAATTTTGCATGCATACATGCATATTTTGAAAAAAACATATAACCCTGATTTTGTCTACAAATTTATTTAAAATCGCTCTTAATTATTTTTCAACAAACAAAGAACTTGAATTGAAATCCATTCAAATAAAATTCAATGAAACAAAATTCAAGAAATTTGGAAAAAAATCGAGTTACATTTGAAATACAATCATAAGACATACACCACACTTCAACTTTCTTTTTACAATTTATAGACAATATATTATAAATATTATTTCTAATTTATAAATAATAAAAGCGACGCATCTCTTGTTGCAATTACGATTACACTATAAAAAAAAATACAAAAATTTATATCAAAAACCTTTAGTACTGTTTAGCCCCGAAAAAAATTAACTGTTCCATCTCTATTTTAACATTTTAAAGCAAACTTTTGAAATATACAAGTAAATGTAAAATATAAGGTTTTCAAACCCTGGAGAAATTAAAAAAAAAAATAAAAACCAAAATGTTAATCTAAACTACATAATTTCATAACATAACATTTATTTATTATATTTATTATACAATGTATAACATAAGTTGTTGCCATGGTGTACATATTTTTATATTTTTAAAATTTAAGCATTATTTAAAAAATACGATTCACGAGTCACAATAATTAAATTAATAAAAACTATTTGACTAAGTAGAACTACAAAACCTAAGCTCCAACAAAAAAAAATCTTATAGTATTTAAATTTTCTTTTTTTTTTTGTTTTTTTTTGTAAATGTTGAACTTTGACTCTGACTCAATAAATAAACTAAATTGCATGGCAACATGGTAGTGATATCAATAAATAAAGCTGTATACCAATCCAATAAAGTTCAATATTTAATATAGTTTTTATTCTTTCATTATTTTAATATGACTGTTGCAGTAACAAGGAGACACCGCAAATCACTTCCGAATATTCAGTTCAATTTTATTATACTTAAAAAATAGATTTTTTTTTTTTTTTTTTTTGGTATACATATATATATTTTATCTTTTTTTTTGTCAATACACCATAATCATGTCTTTGGTAGATGGTAGTTTTAACCATCAAAAAACAAAAGAAAAAAAAAATGTTTTATTTTTTTAAAGGAATAAATGAAAGCTTAAAAACTATAACATGGTTTGAAGTATACAGTGTAGAATATATTATAGTATCATATAAGAAAAGGATTTGTTTTTTTTTTTTTTTGTTTTCTTCCTGATTGAAGTTAAACCATTACAAAAACAAAAAAAAATAAAAAAAAATAAAAACCTGGTTACTAGAATGGATGCAAGTTAAGTTATTGATTGAAAATCAGTATTTTGTAGATAGAGTATTATGGTAACATAATTTTTACAGCATATGTTTAACATATTTTTAATAGAAATAAAGATACATAATGATAATTAAAATAATTAAAAAACAAAAAAAAATATTGAGGTTTCGTAAAAAAAGAAAAAAAACAAATGCTGTAAAGAAACTTAAGGGAAAAAAAAATTATATTGTTTTATATAATTTACATGAGATACTAAAACCCTCTGGTGTTCTGTACTATTTTTTTTATTTTTATTGAAATTTTATAATAAATCAATAAAGAAAAATTCTAAGCAAAAAAAAAAAAAAAACAACAAAAGCTGCATACTGTATTTTAAAAAAAATTTTTTTAGTAATAACCTTAAAATGGTTTAATAAAATCAATTAAAAAATGTTTTCATACTTTTATGTAATATTAAAATAATTTTTTTTTTTTATATTGAATAGCGTTTATTTGTTTTAGGTGGGGTAAACGAAAAAAATTTATTAATTTCAGTAAAAATCAGTTCTAGTGCTAATTTAGCCACAATTATCGAAAACTATAATTAAATTTTCATTAACATGTAGTACAGTGCGAGTGAAAAAAAAAAACTTTAATGCCTGCTCTCAAAAATTTCGCGCGAATTTGGAATAGCTTGCCGCCGGATGTATTCTCTAAAATTGTCAATCATAACGTGTATGATGTCAAAAATTTCAAGAAGATATCATTGCTCTAAATAATCCTCAAAATAGTACATTATACCATAGGTTTCAACCTAATTTTTCATTTAAAAGGGAGGTGGCGTTTAGTTGGTTTAAGAACGGTTATTAGGACGGTTACTTTTTTTTGCGAAGTATAGGTCAGAATTATGCGAAGAATTAGGTCAGAAATATCCATTAAAATGGAGTGAAACGAGCACACATCTTCTTTGACTATATGAGACTTTAAGCTATAAGAACTACAGTATATGCTTACTTTAAAAAACCATCAGCGTTTTTTGACAAAATAATATAGATGTTTGATGAACCTTTAGTATCTGTCTGTTTGTATAAGAGAAAATGAAGGTTATATAGATAATGAAAATATAGTTTTTGGATATTTAAGAATATCATACGAATATTAAATGAAATTGTAAATGTTCACTTTAAATCGTAATATGAACTTATATTTAATTTCACTAAATAAATTAGAAATACTTAAATGCTTATTATATTAAACAGCTGTTAAATATTAAGATATTAATGATTATACAACTGGTAATGAGAAATATAATGTCACTACGTTTTGAATATGGTATTGGAAGGAGAAGAATAAGAAGTAAAAATACAGACTACGTTTATTATTAATGCTATTTAATCTCACCTTCGTTCGGATCCCTGTCAAAAATTATTCGCTGCTTTAAACATTGTTCGTTCGCAATTTAGAGGTTTAGAATAAATAATTTCGATTAAATTTAACATTGGAACTTATTTCACTTTTTAATTTAATAATTTCCTCAAACTTAGTTCAGTTATTGGAGTTGGTTGCAAAATCAGGATTGTCCTTTTTTTCCAAAATAAATATGTATGAATATGCAGAACTCCGAATCAGAAGGTATTTTACAGTTGGTTTCAAAATTAGGATTGCCACTTGTTCAGAATGTTTATAAATATTCTGGAAAGAAGTATATAACTCTGATTTTAATGCCAACTCCAAAATCTCTCCTAATTTATCTCATTTCTTTTAAAACTTATCTCTTTTTTAATTTCTCGACCTTATTTTATAGTGAATTTTAGACATTTTTATAAAACAAAAAATTAGTTTTAAAGGAATTAAGGGACTGTGAGCGGACGCGGTAGCAGAAGCAGCAGCTTCCATGTCTTCAAGAGAAGCGCGAAGGTTGCGGGGCTGATCAAAATATGAAAATTTATTTCAAACCTGTTTAAAATATTCGGATTTTACAGTCGGCTACAAAATCAAGATTATACATCTTCCTAATTCTTAATCGCATAATAATACATATCCACAACTCTCCTAGATTTTTTTTCGAGAATAATAGTTTTGGAATTGTAATTAAATCCTATATGCTTTAGAATAAAATTCAGTTTAGAAATAAGGTCTATTAAGCCTTATTGCTATTGGCTTTATTGCACCCTACCGAAATAACATATACTTTAACTTACAAAATATTTTTTATATTCTGGTTACAATTATGTTGTGGGTTTTTTCTTACAATTTTTGTTTCGCATATTTGCAATATTTTGGCATAAAATCTTATAGAAATTCTTAAACAGAATCGTTTTAATATTTAAAAAATTTTATATAACAAATCGTAATCTGTTACTTAAAATTAAGATGTAAAATTGAATTTTAAAACCAAGTTTAAAATACGCTCAAATATTTTCAATATATTTAAAGCTTATATATAATGTTATAAAACGCGTCCAAATGTATTATGAAATTAAATAAAGAACTCATCCATTTATGCTCATAAAAATTTTGAGAATTTTATTGACTGATGCATTTCTAATTCAATTTATTGTATTTTTAATGCATTAATATTAAAGTATACGAGTACTTAGCAATTCATAGTATTATTTTTGCTAAAACTTGTCTATAAAAAAAAAAAACTTTGCAAAAATATTTTAAATAATTCATTAAGGCGCCATACTTTAATTTCTATGATTTTTTCTTTTCTTTTATATATAATATAATGAATTGTTCAAAATAAAATCATTTTTAGATAAAGAAGTAAAAGAAGATCAACAAATTCATATCTAAATCTTGTTTTATTCTATATATGATTATATTTGCCTTATTATGTTTTATATTATCTTATTATAGGCAATTTAAAATCAATTAAAAAGTGCTTCTTAAACTGTAAAATGTTTATATTGTTTTTTTTTTATCAATAAACTATGCCAGAAAAAAAATTTAATAATCATGATGTGCTTTTATCAGCTCATGTCTTCAACGAACGAACCACTACATAACATGATAAAATGAGAGTCGAAAAGCCGATAACTAGAATATTGTGCAACATCCTAAATCTTTGAAATAGTCAGTAAGTCTTTTCATTTTGAAATGAATTAATCTACAGTTTTATTCGTCTACATCGAATTCTTCTAATAAAAGGCTTAGTGAAACAACTTATGGTCATTATAGGAGTGAAAAGAATAAAAAGAAAAAACAGAAAAATTCGTCAGTTCGTTAAACCGTTGATTTAACTGTTATATATAGCCATTTTTCAAGAGTTTTAATTACAATTACTTTTGCAATACATTTTTCTACAGCATTTATTATCACGTTATTGAAGGAATGTAATCATCTTTATTTCATTTTTATATTTGTTTGAAATATCTAATTATATGTTTAAAATTTTATACTGATAAAAAATTCCAATGGGAATCAAATAAAATAAATTAAATTATTACGAACTGAAAATGAGAAGAAAATCATATGAACAAAACATTTTAATATAAACAAACAAAGCAATTCCCAGGATAAGAATGAAGGAAAAATTTAAAGAAGATTGGCAAAATGTAGAAACAACAGATTGGAAAACGAGAACAGTTGTCTAAATACAGAATTTTTTGTTAAAAAACTAATAAATTAGTATAATTTAAAAAAACAAAACAATTTAATACAATTAAAAATTAAAAAAATATTAAGATAGATTTAGATCAGAACAGACCAAAAACAGAAGTTAAAACTGAAAATCGAATAAACACTTTTCTATACTTTTCGATTCGATTCGATTTCGACTAAAAATGTATAGTTATCAAACATTGACACAAATAATCTTAGCCATAATCAATAAAATCAAAAGAAAATTTAAAATCTTTCATATCAACTGTCAAAACTTCTGTCAAAAAAAACCGAAAAATATCGTTTGAGAAATATTCTGAAACAAATCTAGCACAGAAAAGCGAACGATCTCTCGTAAAACTTAAATCGTTATGAACCCGCACATATCATACACTTTTAGATAAAAAAAAATTCTAAAACTAATGTATACTAAAAACTGAACTTTTATATTCTAAAACGTTCTAGATTTATATTTAAAATAACTTATTAAATAGACCTAAGCATACAACCTAAATCAAATCAGACTCGTATGACGAAGAAAACTTCACACTCTACAAAAACAGTCTATACACTCTACAGGATTTATTTTAAATTTTATGTGCAGCGTTTAATCTATATATACCTAACCTTAACAAACACTGATTTAAAATTTGAAAAAAAAAAAAACTAGATCAATAATTTAAAAATACAATTTAAAGTTTAAATAGTTTAATAGTAGATCAACAATTAAACAAAGAATCAGCGCCATGTAATTTATTGTGACAAAGTAAAATTTTTCATTATTTTATTACAAAAATATATAAAATGTACGCGAAGTATTAATGAAATTCCAATCACGATACTTTTTTTTTTGTTTTTTTTTTTAAATTTTAATTAAAAAAACAATTTTTTTTTTTATAAAGAGGTTTTTTTTTTTTGATTTTTCTTTTCTTTTTTGCAAATAAATACAACAATACCCAAACCCAATTATAAACATCAGGTCTAATTTAAAATCAAATAATTTGCTATGACATATCCAAGTCAAAAAAAAAACTTCATAAAAGAGAGTAGATCTATGACCAGTTTCTTATAAACTTAAATAAAACATGTATTACTAACTTTAATAATAAATTATATTATTATACAGTAAAACATTTTTAAAATGATGCAATACATTTTTAATCTATGCATTCTTTATAATATATTCTATAGAGTCCAGTAAAAATATATATGAGAATATTAATAAATTATATTCATATTCAATTTTATGTATAACTTTTAAAAGAACAGTTTTTTTCAAATATAAATCTGGTTATTTATGTAGTGACTTACTTTAAAATTGTATTGATTAGAATACTTAAAAAAAAATTAAAAGATTTCCTTCAATGTACACATGTATATGTATAGTACATAAAGATGTAATACAGAACAATATCGAACAAAAATTTTAATGCATCAACCGACCTCAATTAAAAATCAATTTTTCGACTATAAAACTATAATTAATTAAATAATTTTTTTACTTTTTTTATTATTATTCCTAAGCTTTAGTACGTTTTTGAAAACAGAATTGAAAAAGTTACTTATTAATTTCGTTCTGTCCGTTTGTTTGTTTACAAAACATTTAAACCGTTTAAGATAGAAAAATTTAATTTTAACCATATAGACAATTAATGTTGTAAAATAAGTTTTTATGTAACCCCACTCATTCCACAGCACCTCAAAGTTTTCAAAAGCCTTATGTACACATTTTATATTGAATTTACATTTTTTTTTTTAAATTACATTTTTTTTATCATTCCATTATTTGCAATTCTTTATTTAAAAAAAAAATTCACAATTTTAAAATGTAACTAGTATTCGTCCGCCCCTCGAAATTCGAGGTGTTTTAATTAGCAATTACAATACAATATATACAGTATAGTTTCTTTATGATTTTATTTAAAATGTAAAAATACAATTTTCAATAATTAAAGCCTTTATGAATTTAAAATTTCTTTGTAAATGATATTTTTTGTAAAAACACGATTATTATTATCTTTTAGAAGTTGCCCTTGATTTATTGAGTATTGGAAACTCAATATATACCTATTATATATTATGTATATATTATAAGAAGCCTAAGATGATAAAACATTGAGTAAAAGGGTTTTAAATATCTATTAATACAGATTAAATATTATGATGATATTATGATATGTAAGAATTTATTTCGTTTAAAATATAAAACAAAAAAACAGAACTGAATCGAACTTGCAAAATCAAAACGCAACAATTAATAACCCCACACTCTACCACTGTACTAAACACTAAACCGAAATTTTAATCTTTATATTCAGTTATATTGTGAAATTCCTACTCCTACCATACAACCAATATTTTAAAATTTTTAATCGAAAAGAAAAATAAAACAAAAATTTAACGGAATCAAAGACCGTCTTTTTTGAAAATGTATAATATAGGTATAGATTATACATAATACCTATGTATATACTTTACATGGGTTTTTTATAAAAATGGAAAATTATTAATGAAAATCAGAAAATTTTGGAAAAATATTAATTTTGTAAGATGGCTATACTGAATATTTATCATTTAAAAAGAAAAAAATTAAAGTTGGTTGGTAAATCATTGAGTAAAATGGTTTTAAATGTCTGTCATTTACAGATTAAATATTATGATGTGGAAACGTCAAAACCGCAATGGTTTGTGTCTTTAATTAATTTTATAACTATTTAACAAATAAGTAAATTTGTGTCTTTAATAAGTAAGTGTCTTAGGCCATCAATATGTAAATAGAAACAATACGGAATTCAAACATTCAATACAAATAGTGTACACTGTACAACGTTTTCATGAAGTCCATTTTCATTTTGCCCGATACTGTATTATACAATTTTATACATATATATATAGCAAATTAATTTACACTAAGCGCCATAAGTTAATTATTTTTTTATTATAAGTTTTTTTTTTTCAGATAAGTAGTTTAGAAAAAATTGTATATAGAAAAGATCACTTAAGTTGGACGAAAAAAAAAAAAAGTAATTAAAGAAATGAAACCAATTTTCCATATATGAACTATAAAAGAATTTTTATCATTTATTTTTTAGTATTTCATTATTTATAACTTTTTTTTACTATTTCATTTATACTTTTTATATATATATAATTTAATTTTTAAAATATAAAACAAAACAAAAACAATTTAAAATTGAAAATACTGTTTGTTTAGTATAATAATAATAATAAAAGTGTAACGCTACTTTTATCTGTTGTTCGATAGTATAATATAACAAACCTAATATCATCTATTTGATTTTGATCATATTAGATCTGATTGAATAATAAGTTCTATTAATTAATTTGTTGATTACGATTCATATTGTTTTTCAGCCATTTTCATCATTCTCATATGAAAATCATACTCTATATATATAACTTTGACAGTTTTGAAAGTCTTTGTCGGTTGCATGAATTAAAGTTAAGTTGTTTCATTTTTGATTGGCAACTTTATTTCATAATGATTATCACCGAATTTATATAGAAACCTGTATGTAGGGACATACTTTAGTATAGATTATGGAGATCTATTTCATCAAGAGGGATTCAAAATCAGGCTTATACGCTTCTGCTTTTTCCAGAATGTATATACCAAATTCTGAATTAGGAGGGATTCTAGAGTTGGTTACAAAATCAGGGTTGCCCCTTTAAATATTCTGAAATAAGGGCAATCCTAATTTTATAAACAACTCTAAAATCCCTTCTACTTTGAGAAAAAATATTTTTATATTTATTCTGAAAAAAGGGAATACCTTAATTTCATATCCAACTCTAGAATCCCTTCTAATCCAGAATTTCGCATTCTTAGAGTTATACGCTTTAAAATAAAAAAATTTTGACTTTAGTTCATTTTTAATATTTTTGGTTTTAGTTCATATGAATTAAAGTAGAAAATTTTCGACATTAATTCATTTCTCAAACAAAAAAAATATTTTTCGATTTTATTTCATTTTTAAATTTTGTCAAATTTTACCATTGGTTCACCGACATTGGTTCATATGTACTAAAGTAAAATATTTTTTTCGACTTTAGTTCATTTAGCGTTTTAGACTTTAAGGTTCTTCGACATTAATTCATGCAACCGTTCCGATCAATTACAGAATATTTAATTTGATATAAATGTTGTTTCAATGAAAATAAAAAATTTGATTTTATAATCAAAAGAATTTTTTTTTTTTGTGAAATTAATTTGACTTTGTTTTTTTCTTGTCACATTGTGGACATAACCTGATAATTAAAACAAAAAAGAATATCTTCAAAAATAACTATCACTCTTCATTAGTTTTTCCTTTAATTTCGAAAAATTTATGAGAACAATTATCTGAGAAAATTGATGGATTAAAATTAAATTATTAGAAAAATTAGCAAATAATTGATATTTAGCATTAAAATTTAATAAAAAAAAAGATGTCTCAAACTTGATAAGAATAATAATTTATATATCAATTTAATTATCGAAAAATGTGCAGAAATATGTTGTAAATTCTTCTTTGTTTTAATTTAATCGATTCAAATTTGATTTCCAATCTAATCTAGAAATTGATAAAATTTGATAATACTTTTTATTTCGAAAAGTTCTAAATATATGTCTCGATATACCTTTTCTTACCTTTCTCGATATATCTTTTTAGCACATTTCCAAAAAAATTTTGAAAAAATGTGCTTATTAGTTTCACTCTGTCCGTCCGTCCGTCCGTCTGTTTACAAAACTTCTACACCGTTAAAGATAGAGAAAAAAAATTTTAACCATAGGTAGGTCTCATAAAAAAAATAATTTTGTGGAACAACTTTTTCATGTAGCCCCTCCCATTACGGAGTTACAACCCCTCAAACTTTGAAAAAGCCCTATTTTTAAATGCATATATCTTATGTTCTACTTAAGATTTTTTCAATCTGAAAACGTCATTCGACAGGTATTTCTTTTATCTTTGTAAATTAATATCAAAATGATACAATTTTTTTAAATTTAGTATTTAAATTTACCGTTATGTGAAAATCAAATTTTGCATGATTTTTCTACTTTCATAACTCCGGCACGCTTTTAGATAGAGGCTTGAAATTTTGAAGCAAGAAAGAACTTTTAGAATTAGTATAAGTTTGCTCAGACAATTTTTTTGGACCCCTGTTTATGAGATATGAAGGCCTAAAAATTGATAATTTGCTATTTTTAAACACCTGTAACTTAGGCTCCTGTACACATTTTACTTCTGCAAGATATAAAATTTAAAGCTACAGTAATATATTTTAATGTGTGTTAAAGGCTTGTTTTAGTTGTAAAGGGATCCAAAGTTGCAGCTCTTCAAAATTGCGAAAAAGTCCCATTTTCAGATGTATATATCTCACGCCCTGCGTAATAGTTTTGCAATCTAAAACCGCCAGAAGACCGAAAATTTTATTATCTATATAAAACAATATCAAAATTATGTAATATTTTGTTATTTACTATTTAAATTTACCGTTATGTGAAAACCATATTTTGCATGAAATTTCTTTTTTCATAACTCCGGCACGCCTTTAGATAGAAACCTGAAATTTTGAGACAAGAAAGAACTTTTAGAATTAGTATAAGTTTGCTCAAAAAAACAGCAATTAGGGCTGAAAAATTGAAAATTTGCTATTTTTAGACATCTGTAACTTAGGCACCTGTAAAAATTTTTCTTCGGCGAGGCATGAAAATTAAAGGTTAAATAATATATTTTTACGCGTGTACGCGGCTTTTCTTAGTTATATAGGATTCCGGACTTACGGCCCCTCAAAATTTCGAAAATGTCCTATTTTCACGTTTTTTCGTATTACATGAAATTTTCAAATTTTTGTGCAAGTCAAAATTCTAAACAGTTTGTACTGAGTTTGGAAATGTGCGCTTTTAAAAACCGTTGGTTTACATTCTACCTTGTTTTAATTAAACTCTATTTTTTTACTTTTTTAGCAATCTTAACTTAACTTAGCCTAAAATAGAGATATATATCTGCCAAAAGTAGAATGTCATCTGTACTGCTATGTATAATTAAAGCAAATAAACATTAAAATACCTTTTTGTTCGTTATTCTTCAGATAAATAAATATTAAAATTGCCATTTCACAGCTTTCAAATATATTTTTGTAACGACAAGTTGTAAAAATCATTAAAGAACATTTTGAATGAGACTAAAGATGTGCTTTGTTGCTTATAATATTTTAGTTTCGGTAGCAATAATTAGAAATCTCATCAAATTGAACCGGGTTCAAATTTACGATTGTAATTAGTTAAAATAATTATCTATCAAGTGATGCAAAAATAAAAACCTAATACATATTATAAAATAAACATCAATTTGGTTCTATATTTATGTAAAAAAAAAAAGTTTTTGAAAAAATTTTGAAATGTACCGGGTACGTGGTGTTGTTGTAATACATACAAGTTTTAGAATTTCTGAAAAATCGTAACATAATTGAAAAGAGCAAAGACATAAAATAATCATTTTTCTTTTTTTTTTTTTAACCTTTTAACAGAAATATAACTTTAGCAAACTTTTAATACTTTGATTTCGCAATCAGAAATTAACGTTTAATGTGGCTTTATATAGTCAAGTTCGTGTATAGTCTTCTTTTTTTATATTCTATTACTATAATATAGCGCTTATCCTATCTATACTCTTACAAATATACTATGGAATAAGAAGCAGGACAATAATGTTTCATATCGAAGAAATATCCGTTGAAATAAATTTATTTCCTTAATAAATTTAAAATTTCCTAAAAGAATGCAACCAATACTAACATATACATTTATTTTCACTTTATTCTTTCTATTTTTTTTTTTTTTTTTTTTTTTTAATTTTATGATTCTTCTAATTACTAATAAATACCAACTTTTAATGGTTTTACCAAATGAAGCAAGTTGTTAATATCATTCATAGTCGTACATATTAATATTAATATATATAAAAAAAACAAAAAATAAACATAAATCTGATCTGGTTTAAAAAATAAAAAAAAAAAAAATAGAAATAGTTGTAATTAAATTATTTTCATTTTTAATTTATACAAGAGTATAAAAATGTTAAGCGGTATGACTTAGTTTTTTTTTTTTATCCATTGAGAAAAAAAGAAAAATGTAATGGCGCTTTAAAACTGAAACAAAGTCAGTTTATAAATTAAAAAAAGAAAAATACATTTTTAATGCTATACATATTATGTACTTTTGTAGTAAACATGTAACCAAAAAAAAATAAGAAATAAGAAAAACAATTAATTTAAGTCGACTTTAATAAAAATAACAACACCGTGTTTTTTTTTATTTTATTTATGTTACCACCAACTTAGAAAATACATTGTGACTTAAAATACATAATGAACGCGTGCGCTATTTTAGAAATAATTTTAGCGAAATCAAAAAATAATAAAACGCTTTACAAAATAGAATATGTTACGTTGTTTTAGTTTAAAAAAAACGTAAAAGATTTGGTTTAGGTATGTACATGTATGTTTTTTTTTTTTTTTTTTTTTTTGGTATTAAAGTAATTTCTTTACAATAGCATTCAAAATTTTACGATAAAATTTCTGAAACTCAAAAATTAATTAATTTCAATTTACATTCATGCATAACAAAACTTATTGATTAATAATGTAAAATAATGGTTTTTATACATTTTAAAGAACTTAGATTATAGACAGATTATAACATTAGGAGAATTATAATCCTATATAAAAAAAAATAGTTCAATACTTTAAAATAAATTACAACTCTTTAAATATGTCCTAATAAGTAAAAATGTTTAAATACGTTTACATTGTACATAGAAGGTTTTAGTATTATAGCGCATCATTTGCCATCTCTCCGCAAGCCAGATGTATTAATATTCTGTAAATCAATCAATGTATTATAATTCTGTAAAATACGATAAGATTGACTTTAAGCTATGCAATATGTAAAAACATAGATTCTCAAAGGTTCATTTTTTTAAAAGAGAGGTCTGTTACCGTTAACACATGTAACAATAGAATAGCTTGTGTTGAAGCTTTAAATTTTGTGTTTTACTTTAAAAAAAATTCGAACTAGTGTTTAGTTTAATAGAAAAATTTAGTTTTTAAGGCCTAGCAGCTCTTAAACAGAGAACAGTATAAAATATTTTTCTGGGGAAACTTATTCATATTGTCAACGTCAACGATTTTTGTCCTGTTAAAAAGTTTTTAGTTTCTGTTTTAACTAACACCCTTTTGAAGATATGGAGGAACAAAAATTTTGCGTATTTTATTTTCACATACGGTAGTTTTATACTGAATTCCAAAAAATTACATAATTTTTATAACAATTTATAGAACTTAAAAAATTTCTTGTTCTTTAAAGTTATTGGACTAAAACAGTATATAACAGAACTTTTGACATAAACATTTTAAAATGAAGCTTTTTCAGCTTTCAGAGATTGTGCCTTCATTACGTGTGCAGTTATATAAAAAAGTTTTATAAAAAGTTGATTTTAAATGACATCTACCTATCCTTAGTTAAAATTTTCATGGCTCCATCTCAAACGATATATAGAAATTTTTTAAACAGTAAAACAACCACCGAAGTGGACAACCAGATAACGTGAAACTAATAAGGTTTAGTTTTTTAAAAAATATTTTGAAAAATGTGCTAAGGACTCTGACTTGTCTTTTACTATTAAATTGACCTCGTGTTTTACTATAGGTACTATTCACTTTAAGATTATCCTTAAACGAAATTCTATGAAAAATCATAATAAAAATTTTATTACTATATAAAGAGTACTAATTTTTTATTATTTTATAAGTTAATGGCCGTCGGAATATTACATTTTTTAAGAAAAATATTTTTTTAACAATAAAATTTTAATACTTTTAAATATAATTGATTTTTTAATACAATTAATAATTAAACTTGAAAAAACACCGAGGGATTGTGGTTTCGAATCCCACACACGTCGTAAGAATAATTCCCACTTACGACATTTACAGCCACTCCTGAAAAGGAAAAACTGTGTAATTTCCTTGCCTCATTTATGTGGCAAGTGAATAAATTAAAAAAAAAAAACTTAAAAAAGCATTTCTATTGAACCAAAAATTATTTATTTATAATTCATTATTATACTCTTAATTTTTTAACAAATTTTAGGACACATTTTAGATGATGGCCGTTTAGATCATCATCCAATTCCACAAACTACCGGACATCAAATGGCAATATATGGTGCAACAACAACTGGTTTAAGACCTGCTTCATCAAGTAGTAGTTCACCTGGTGGTGGAGGTGGCGGTGGCGGTGGAGGCGGTGGTGGTAGTAGTGGTCCTGGTCCTGCTCCAAGTACTGTCGGTCATCATGGTCATCATAGTGGGGGATCAGCAGCATTATTAGTAGTACCACAACCAATTAATGCAACAAAAATTACAACTGGATTAACAAATGGTGGTGGCACTGGCAGAAAATATCAATGTAAAATGTGCCCTCAGGTAAGAAAAGTATGTTAATTGCTAAAGAAATAATAAGTGTTCGTATGTTTGCTTTTTTTATTATTTGCTAATTTTTTTTTTTTAATAATTTACACAGTAATAATTAAATAAATTTAAATAAATATGAAAGAAAGCGATTTTTAGATAATTATATTTGATTAAAGAAAACAATAAATATAACTTTAAAATAACTTTATAAGGAAATTAAATTAAAATAAATAGTAAAATAATATACGATAAAATAAAATACATACCACCTTTTAAATGCAAAGTTTGACAGTTTAGATCAAAAAAAAATGTCAAATTAATTCTCAATCAATTTTATTTTTTCCTTAAACATAAATTATTTTACAGCATATTTTCAGGCTAAACAGAATATCTTTTCTGAATAATAATCGTGTTTTTAAATAAATATTTTTAGTTACACTTTATCAAATATTTGTTTTGCCATTTACACTTTTTTTTTTTACCAGAGTTAGATTTGAATCATTTCAGCTTCTTTAAGTGTCACAAATTTATGGAATTCAGAATACTCTGCAAATCTCTTTTTATGTCTGTCTTTCGTCTACCGTTTGACTTGAAATCGTAAAAGTACCAATTAAACTTGAGTTTTAAAACTTAAAATTTTGATAATAGGTGTTTAATTACGAGATAACTTTAAAAAATGTAGAATCCCTAAGTATTTTACAGTCCTATACACTATTACTCCTATATATAATATACAACACGTATACCTACTCCATCAACACGTATTTCATGTTCAAAAATTTTATTATTAAAACTAATTTAAGTTTGACTTAACATTATCTTAATACTAAAATATCTATATATATATATACATTTTTATATAATAAATATAATTTATAATATAAAACCAGAATTACAAGCCGCGGAAAAAAAACAAGGAAGTTAGAATACTTACTGTAATCATTTAAAGTGATACAGAGAAGTATTGTCTTGCGAAGGTTATCCTTGAAGGAAAAATTGAAGTAAAAGCGAGGACCAGGGAGAAGAAAAATATTTTAAGGCTTATATTCAACAAGAGCATTATATCACTGTTTAGATCAGCATTATAGACAAAGTCAAAATTACCGTCATGTTGGTCAACAGCCGAAAGCACAGAATAAAGCACATGTAAAGAAGAAGATAAGGAATATATATTATTCTACTTGTTTAGGACAGTTTATTAAACTACCATCAAGAGTTCATAATAGAATTTTTTATAATTCATTTTAGAAAACAAAATTAAAAAATTAAAAAAGCAAAAACCCACAAATATAATATTTCGTTCTTAATTCATCCAAAAAGAAAAGTGTGATCATTAAATTACAGCAATATAACACCAATTTTACTAGTCAACCAATATATATATGTATGTATATATACATATATGTTTTGTTTAATTTTTAAAACACCTTTTAACTGTTGTTTTTTTTTTCTTTTGATATTAAATTTTCACCATATTTCTTTTAATATGAAACACCTGTAAACTAAATCACATACTTGACCAAAAATCATCGCATACATGTTAAAGCAGATGTGAATTTAAAATTTATTTTTTTCAATCCAGTCAATTTTAAAAGAAAAAAAAAATCATAAGCATAGAAAAAAAAAATAAACTTTTATAAAATTTCTAAACTTGCAGAGAGTAAATGAGATTAATGCTGAATTCAATGATGAAAACAACCGTCATGATAAAAGGTAACTCATCAAAATTCAAATATTATGGGAAAAAAAAGGCAAAAATTTTTTTTTTTTATTTCTTTATTCTGGTATAGTTTCATTTCATATCGATCCAACTAAACACCTGTAACACAACAAATCCCTATGATATTCTAAGCGTGTGGGCGATTAAAAAACTATAACAATATGCAATCAGATCATTGTAACTTTTTGTTTTTTTTTTTTTTTTTGTTTCGCAAAACAATTTTAACATACATTCTTGTGTTTGTTTTGTTCAGTTGAACGAGAAAGATTTTATCACCATAATTGTAGAGATCATCTGTGTGCGGGATGATATCAATTACATTTCATGTACTGTATATAATACATCTGTACAACAAACGAGTAAAAAAAGAACAGCTAAAATTGACTATAGCAAAAAAAAAAAGAAAATGTAAATCGATATCCCTAAATATTTTAGTTAAACATCTTAAACATAAAAAAAAAGAAGAAAATAGATGTAAACAGATTCTCGAACAAAAATTTACGTCTTCAAAAAAAATAAAAAAAATTTTTTTTCAAATTCTTCAATATTTGTTAATTTGAGTACATATTAATGAGATTAAAAAAAGAGTACATATTTTTATTCTCATTATTGTTTTTTTATTGTTTTA
Organism: Poecilobothrus nobilitatus; assembly: GCA_947095535.1. Taxonomy (NCBI): domain Eukaryota; kingdom Metazoa; phylum Arthropoda; class Insecta; order Diptera; family Dolichopodidae; genus Poecilobothrus; species Poecilobothrus nobilitatus. The sequence goes on along the minus strand of OX352773.1, from coordinate 235,681,367 downwards.
ATAAAAAAAAAATGTTCGGTTTTTTTCTTAAAAAAAAATTATATTTATAAAAAACTTCACAAAATGCTTAGGACTCTCAAACCAATTTAATTAAATATTAGCATTTTTGATATATACATTATTATGTATTATTATGTATTACAGTTATTGGTTTAAATTTTAAAACTTTCCAAACTGCGCAAGTTTTAAACTGCCCAACTTATAAGCACAACTTTAAGGGAGGTTAATATCACAAGACTTCTTTTGTTCGGGGTTAATATCACAAAACTTCATCCGTACTATCAAAAGACTTCTTGCCTGTATTTCATTTGACTGTATTGTATTTCATTTGGCTGTACTTTCAAAAGACTTCTTGCCTGTATTTTAATTTGCCTGTATTTCATTTGACTGTATTTCATTGGACTGTATTTTATTGGACTGTATTTCATTTGACTGTACTTCATTTGACTGTATTTGATTTGACTGCATTTCATTTGAATGCGGATTTCATTTGTAACCAATTCCAAAATTCCCCCTAATTAAGCGTTTTACATATACATATTTCAACAACAAAACATTTAATAGAGTTGGGGCTGTCGCTGCAAACTTCTGCTAATCAAATTATTGAAACCCGCATTTTGTAATCAACTCTAAAATCCCTGCATACACAGGCAAGTTGCAAAAAATACAATCAAATGACACTACAAGCAAATGAAATACAGCTATATGACACACTCGCCTTTAAACGTAATTCTAACCGTTTAAATATAAACCGTACCAACTAATCTACATAAATTCACAATTCTACATAAAATCTGGTTAATCCCCAGCGCAGCGAATGTATCTACAATATTTCAAATTTAAATTATTTCTGTTATATAAATTTAAATTTTTATGTTAATTCTTCAACTATTTGACTGAGAATCCTTTTTTCGTTTTAATACAAGAACACGTTGAAGCATTAAGCAAGGTATACTACAGATAAATTCGGATAAAATGTATAATGAATAGATAATGTAGAGAAATAAGAATATATTTTTATTAGATATTAGATTTGTTCTAAATAAATTTTTTGATAATTTTGATTTTGAAAAGTTTGCTCATAAAAAAACTAAATGTACCTATAATGAATGCCAATTCTTAAAAAAGGAACTTAGTAGATAGAGGAATGACGTAGCGAGCTAATATTAATCTCTTTATACATACTGTGGCCTGCCTTTGTTACTAAATAATATTTTTAATAATTCAGTCTAACATATATTATCAATAATCCGTATTGCACCTTCAAAATATCGGAGAATCGATTCCGTTAAAGTTGGTGTTAAGTTTCCCTAGATTTATGTAGCAATCATACCACTCTGATGTAAAGCACTTTGAAGGGTTCTCAGATCCATTTCAGAAATTTTTCTTTCAGTTAAATCTTGAAAAAAGAAACTACCAAGATATTTACGCGTTTTCTTTAATAGACTACGACAGAAGCAGAGAAAACGCTCCAAGCTCCCTATTGCATCATTTTCTTTGCAAAATCTACAGTTAATGCTCGCACATTTATACCTAATCTAATATTCTATCATTTCTAGCGAAAAGGCAATGGACGGTAATAACACCAACCAACTGTTTTATCTCCGGTCTAGAGAGAAGAAGTATACATTTAGATCTTTTTAAACTCAGACTCGGCGCACAATGCTGTACTTCGTTGTACTTCAAGTTGCACATACTAGCTACTATCTTCTGGTCAACTTCATAGGAACTTCTTTGTAATATGAAATTTCAGGGTTTGTACAGGTATGTGGGCAGATGGAATATTCTCAACGCTTAGCTCAAGCTCTGATCCCACCTATTTTAGTTGACTTGTTTCTTTTAATATCCGCATACTGTGGGCCCAAGATAATAGTATTCTCTGAGCCCTCTATTGCCTGTGATTTGGTAACTCTTGCTGCTAAGCATTTGTTTACCGCATAACTATCATAGTAAAATGAATTATCTGAAAGTCTTTTACCCAATGCAAGTCATAACTTCTGTTTAGAAAACACTGCAAAAGTTACTTTTTAAAATCATATTTAACCTTCCTTTTTTTTTATTTTTCCAAAAATTACCATTCCAATCATCATTTATTTATTGAACCAAATCAAAATGCAATAAGTGAGTTACCTCTCCTGATAATATTTCTTAAAAAACAATATCCATACATATCTTTATAGGATAAATGACAAAAATAATTCATCCGATAATCATCTAATTAATTTTATAAAGTATTTTAAATCATCCTTAAAAAAAAAAAGCAATATTATTTATTTAATAACATAATTCTTACAGCTCATATTCTACATAATAGATTTTTTTTTTTTTTTTTTGGAAAAATGAAAGATCAAAATTTAAGTGCGTGGGAAAATATTATCGATAGTGTAGGTCTGTCTCCCTACACTAAATATTCTTAAAAGAAAATTTCCTCTTGTTTAATAAAATGACAATATTTTAATGCAATCTAGATACATACTTACGATAAAATATTTTATTACAACAATTGGGTCAAAAAATAACCAAGCAAAACTAAAACAAAAAATAAAGGAATAATCTTCTCATACAAATAATCTTCTAAACTTATATGCTATACACATGAGATATTATTATATAAGCATTAATTGTATGGCGGGAAAAAGCCCGCACAGGTTTTATTCTCTTTTAAGATGAGATATTCTTTTTTTTGCATTTTGTTTTTTTTTTTTATTTCTGTTCTATTAATTCATCAGCATGTAAAAATTCAGAAACAACAAAAAAAAAATTAAGCATGAAATTAAAGACATACACTTGCTCTCATTACTTTACAGTGATTTATGGGTTCAAGTGTAATATGTATAGGGAATTTATTAACAATAACAACAAGAACTGAAGAAAATTTTAAGAATAAAAAAAAAGTACAGAAAAAACAAACAAAGAACAGAAAAAAAAAAATAATAATAATAATAAAACCGAACAAGATAGAATTAAGTCAATCTGAAGTGCAATCAAGTACATGTAATTAAGTTAAAAGCATGTATTCATTGTTTTTTTTTAGTAAAACAAGTCATTTAGAAAATGAATTACAAGCTGCAATGAACCTAAAGGTCTGAGGTGTGCATAATATAGTTTCATTATAAGTATAGTGATATCTTAAGTTTTTTTTTTTCGTATGCACATTGTTTTTTTTTTTTTTTGCAGATTATTATGGATATATTATTAACTATTGAAAAATTTTAAGATAATGTAATATATTTTTTATTTTAAATTTCTAATATTTAATAAAAAAAATAAAATAAAAAATGCTTGTAAAAATTTTATAATTACTTATATTTATATTTAAAAACTTTCATTAAATATTTTAATTCTTGTAAAAGATTCTACATAGTTAGATATTTAGTTTAAAAGTAAATTAATTTCTCACACAATAACCCTTAACAGTAACAGTTCAGGTATAACAGTAAGTACGTACACAGTAATGCTTACAAGCAAAGACTTCATCTTTAAAAGTTAATGATATTTATATTTACAATCTGCCCAAATTAGAGATGAATCTAAATAAATTCATCATTTTCTAACCTCCTATCCGTATTTCCCCTTTAACCATATTTTTCCCATCCTTATTCCATCCCATATAGTTACAACTACTTTTACTACAAAGGAACATATTCTTATATTGTGACATATGAATAAAAAAAAAAATCATATGATAATATAAATTAACTGTATAGTCAAATCTGCAGTAATCATATCATAACGGAAGGTTATTGTTTTAAAAAATTTTGTTAAAGAAAAAATCGAATTCTACAGCAATATTTTTTATTATTTATCCAATACAAAATAAATTTATATATTTAATGATTATTGATCAAATTAACATTAAAGATTATGAAGATGATAGTTCATAAAAAATACAATAACCGTTAATTTTGAAAAAAGTTGGCAAAACTGTGCGACAGACATAGAAACGAACACCGACAAGTTAATATAAAAGCATATAAAAAAACACATAAAATTGGATTTAAAATTTTTTCTAATAATATGCATACATCTACACTCTTTGTTAAGAATTCTTGATTTTTATGTCAGCCGATTAACCCATTTTTTTCTTTAATATACAACAGAAAAATTATTTACATGCCAATGGACCGAATGCATAAAATTGAGCTTGACCTCAAATATCACTTTTGCAAACAAAAATTAAATCTCAACTCGTACTTTATGTTTGAAAAGGTGAGATTCGAGTTCAAGCTCAACTTTATGCATTCGACACAATATATAATTTATATAAGATGATACGGTGTTTCCTTGTGCTAATTACATTACATCTTGAAATTTATTTTTACCATAACACACTTTAACTTTACCTATAATTTTGTTTGTTTGTTTATTTGTATCTTTGAACAGTTAGACTATATCTCGGTTTATTGTGCATTAATCAGCTTTATAAAATCTATACACATCAAATTATTTATTTTAAAACATTAAAATAAAAAGTAAAATATACATATTTATACAACTATAAAAAGGACAATATTTTTGCTTGCCACTACAATGGAGACTATAGGGCATCCATTAAGTCATTTATTATATACATATTTGGCTAAGCTTCAGTTTCGTGGATCATTAATTTCATTAAGCCGTTGATTACTTAGCTATTGTACAAGATGAAGACGTTTTCTTTTTTATTTCTACGCCATCTATTATCTTATGCAAGAATTATGGTTTTATTATTATTTTATTATATAGCTATTACAATATGATATTAATTATAGTTTATAGGATATATAAACTCATTTTTAATTAAATTATATTCTACGAATTATATATATTATAAGAAAAATCTCTATATATATTATAAGAAAAATCTATATGACTCAGTCGAGGTTTGAACCCGAGACTTTTCGTATGAAAGGCCGGTGTCTTAACCACTACACCATTGACTGGATTTCTGGACTGATAGACTGGATAGACTGGATTTTTGGACTGGATAAATCTTTCGTATGAAAGTCCGGTGTCTTAACCACTACGACATTGACTGGATATAAAGGACATAGTTTAAGATTATTTTAAGTGATTTATTCTTTAAAATTAAGTTAATAAGTTTTTAAGATATTCTTTTTTTTTTTTGTTGTTAGCTTTTCAAGAGTCCTTTTTCCAACATTGTTAATTACAATAATTTGCAAATAATCTAATATTGCAAAAAAAATTTCTTAGATATTTCAATATTATGGTTACCATTTTACAGATACAATCAAATTTTCATAAAAATTTTGCCCTTGCTCTAACTATTCTTAAAGAAGATGGATTTTTCTTTCTAATGTTGAATTTGAACTTATTTACTTAATAATAATTAAATATCTTTTTTGTTTTCTCTTTTTTTTTATTATTGGATTATTTCATTTTAGTAATCATTGTTTCCTTAAGTACAATTTAATTTAGACTTAACTTATATTACTAAAATGCATTTTTATTAAAAGAATATTTTCGCAACAATATTATTTATATAACTTATAAACTTATAACAAAAAAAAAATATAGTCATTTTTGTTTTATATATTATGTTAAATCCTTATAGGATCTTTCTTTTTCTTTTTTTTTTTATTAATTTTTTTTTAGTTGGTTCGCTAATATATTCCAAAAAGTGATAATTAAAATTTATTCATCTTTTCCTTTTTATCTTTAATTTAATTATTCTTTGTTCTTTTTATGTTTTAAAAAATAAATAATATAATCAAAGAAAAAAAGTTTGTTTTAATTTTTAAACTGACTCTTTTACTTGTTACGTCCATCTTTCATGATCATCATTATCATCACTATTATCATTATAATTATTATTATGTACTATAATCAACATCGGCAAGCGTTATGATGAGCGCTTTTATAAATGCAAGTTCTAAAAATTCCAAAAAAAAAAAGGAAAAAAACCCAAAAAAAAAAAAGTACATTTTTTCCTTTTCATAATATTAAATTAAAATTAATTAAAATTTTCTTCCTTGAATATAATACCAACAAAAATAAATAAAAAAAAAAAAAAATAGCGATTGGAAAAAAAACGGAATTTATTTTTTTTGTATTTTTAGAACAAAAAAAAATTCCTTAAACAAAACAACAAAAATAAATTATTAACATTATGAAAAAAAAAATATATATATATATACATATATACAAAACAAGCCTTAAGCATCACTTACAACTTCTATCTCATTTTCTGAATCACTACTTTACTCCTTTTTATATTATTTCTCACATTTTTTTTTAATTTTTGTTTTTTTTTTTTCCGCTTTTTATCTTCACCCTTTATGTTTTCCCAAAAATTAAAAAATCATTATACCTCCTGTTTTAATATTATATTATATAAAGCGTAAAAATAGAGGTAAGAAAGCTTCATTTATTACATAAAACACTATGCAATGATTCAATCCTTTTTGGTAATAAAATCTGATGGTCCATCACTATTTTTTAAATTTTACCCATAGTGTTTTGCACCCCTCGCAAAAGAAAATTATTAAACAACCCATCACTTTTAACCTTAACTTTGTCCTTTTTTTTTTTTTGTTTCTTTTGTGTGTGAAAGAAAAAAATATACAGGGAGGTAGAAAGGACATGGAGGTTAAATAAAATTTTTTTTTTCCTAGATTTCTATCTTTCTCGTTTTTGTATTGGTGCAACCCAGTACTATATTTTGAATCTAACCTAGTACTATGAGTTGGTTGAGAAAATTCCCAGTTATGTTTCAGAGCATATTTTTTTTCTTGTTTTTTGTTTTCTGTTTTTTTTTATATTTAATTTTTGTTGTTCTGATGATTTTTTCTAGATGAATTTCAGGCTAGATCCCGTAAAAAAAAAAGAAAAAATAATAACAATAAAAAAAAAAAATAAATAGCGAAAAACTAGTCAAGTTTTTATGTGTGATGGTAAGGCGCGCAGGACATAATTATGTCCATTTTTTTTTCTTTACTTTGTTTCTAGTAAATTTTTTTTTTTTTTAATTTCTTTTTTTATCAAACATTTTTTAAATAATTTTTTTTTTTTTTTTTTGCCCAAAAACTTTCTTTTTTATTATGTTGCGATGAAGAATTTTTTATTTTTTTTTTTTATGTTGAAACAAAAAAATAAAACAAGATGAAAATGAATGGATAAAAAGCCGATGTTTAACAAAACAAAAATAGGAAAAAAAACAAAAAATAACAAAATAAAATAAAAAAGAAAACTTTTGGATAAAAATATTGTATTGCAGCACTTTACTCCGCTTTATACATTTTTCATGAATTCTCATTTCATTTACAATTAAAAACGCACTTCATGAAAGGAAAATCTTTAAAACTTGCTAAAAAACAAAATTTAAATTGTCTATTCAGTTTTTACGTGGTTTAAGTAAGACTTGAATTTTTAAATTAATTGTAGGTCATGAAAACAAATTGTAGATAAAATAAAATTTGCCTTTAACCAGTTTTAACTCATATCACTGCAAAATATTGTAGTCAAATTTATGAAAATTCAAATATTAAGGTAAAAGTTTTTGCAAGCCGATTATACCAAAGAATTTATTTTTCTTTCAAAATGTATATAATTAGTTTTGTTTTAAAATAGGTTCTTTTACCATATATATTAGCTTTCAACTATACAACTCTCATAGCTAACTTTCAACTTATATCAAATCTTGTACTCACCATTTTCTGATATATCTGATCTTATTCTCTAAATTTCTTAATATCTGATTTGGTCTTTTGCATTATCAACTGGTTTAATTTTAGCAATATTAGGTCGTATGCATAAAACTGAACTTGAACTCAAATCACACTTTTTCATACAAGAACTACGCTTGAACTCATAAGTTTTGTTCGAAAAATTGCGATTTGAGTTGAAGTTCAGTTTTATGCATTCGACTCATTGTTTGTACTGTTGCTTAAGAACGAATTTACTATATGTATACTGATACTTAAGAGGGGTTGTTGCACATCGAACTCATTTAGAAATATGACTTATTCTATTCTGAATCTTTTTCGTTTGGTGGTACAATGAGCAGATTTCCTTGTCTGCTGACTAGAATATCTTGAAAGTATAAAAATCCTTCCTCTCAGTTGTTTTTTTATAATTTAAAGCAAGAATTTTAATTTAAGCCTACAATTTTTTAATCATAAAATGCTCTATAGTCTACACCTTTAAAAGTATAAATACCTGTCGAATTCAAATATATAATGATGAATTTATATTCTTCTCATAAAGGATTTAAACATACACTTAATTCCTACGATTCAGTTTGAAAAAATGTAAGTCTTGTATAAAGTTTTTTAAATCCAAAAATGTCAGTATCCAACAAAATTTCAGTATAAAGTCAATTCGATTTAAAGTTACGATAATTTTCTTAAACATCTTTTTTTTTCGCGATCCTTTTATTTATATAGTTTATATATATATGTATTCTTAAAATTTTTTTTCATACATTTTTCTTCTTATTTTTTTTATGCTATAGTTATAGTTAATGGTGATGTTATGTATCACTTCTAGAACATCTATAAAGACCTATATTAATTTTTGTTGTTGTTGATGTTTGTTGCTATTGTAACTATTTGGGTATTCGTTGTTTTTAAATACATTATGTACACCTTTATTTTATTATATACTTATATAATATATTTGTATAAAATTTTATATGTTCACTTTTATAAATACTAAACCATTTTTACCACAATACATACCAATACATGAAATAAATGAAAACTATTAAATTCTCATATGTCCATTTTTATGTTTTGTTTTTTCTTTTTTTTTTTTTTTTTTGCTTTTCTAAAAATAAAAAATTTGTTGAAAAAAAAAGTTTATTAAAATATGTAAAAAATTGTTAAAAAGAAAAAAAAAAACAAAAATAAATTAAGTAAAATTTATGGTAAAGTTACAAAAAAAAAAAAATATTAAAGCCTCCTAAAAATGGTGAAGCCATATTAATCTAATTGGTCTAATTTAATTCGTTTGGTATTAAACTGAAACCAACAGTATGTAATTTGAAGTAAATAAATTATTTTTCGAAATTGAGAAACTTTTGTTTTTATATTCTATGGGATTTTAGAAGCAGAGTTATGTCAGAAATATTTAAAAGTAATTATAAGCTGTAAGGTTTTCGAAATTTATCGACGGAATTACAAGAAAAAACTAGGGAAAATTAACATTTTGAAAGGATAAGATCATTTTAAAATTAAGAAAGAAAAATAAAATTATGCATTAAAATTAGGTCAGAAAACTAAAAGTCATCATAAATACAAGATTAATCGATGACTTCTTTAATTTTTTATACCGAAAATAAATTATTTATGCACCTATTTTTCAAATTTCTCTAATTTCAGAAAGATTTTAAATTGCAACTACAACATTTTAAATCCAAAAACAAATAAAAGTTGTAAATGATTTAATTAAAAAGTTCACCAAAAGTTCATGTACTAATTACCAATGTTTGTGGCAGTACAATACATTTTATTATTATGAATATAAATTTTAATTTTGTACGAAAAGTAATTGAAGGGCAATTTTTCACTATTCTAATGAATAAAAAAATTTACTAAATGATCTAAAAAAGAAATAAATTTTTAGACCCCTTTCGATAGTTTTGCTATAAGACAATTAATACGCGCATTTTCTTCGAAGATTAGGCCTACTATACAAATTTCATATCATCATAGCGCAGTTCATGATTTTGATCTTTGATTATGTTTTATCTAATGATCATTGTAGTCCTCCAACTTCTCCTAAACAAAATATTATTATAATTTTTTTTTTTAAATACATATTATTTCTATTCTCTACAAAAGAAGATTATGATTGGTTGAAAATATATATTGTATTCATGGCATGCTCTCTCTTTTGCATCCGTGTAAGATGCAAACAAGAAGTATATTATTCAAACGTCAAAAGGTCAAATAACATATTTGTTTTTAAAATTGTTTTTTTTTTCGTGTTTTATTTAAAAACGAAAAAAAAAACATAATATACGTATACTACGTACCACTTAATTTCTTATTTGAAATTCAAAATAATCACGTGATAATAATGTCAAAACAATAAAAAAAAAAAAATATCACGAGGCAAAATTTGTCGCTTACGTGCAGTCTGTGAACGAGCGGATGCACATTGAATGCAAAATATTCGTTAATATTTCCGAAGAGTATGCGAAGTGCAACCGAAATATGTTTTGCATCCAGACTCCAAAAGCATGCATTACATGTGAACGTACCCTAAGGATTTAATTATATGGAGAAATATCCTAAATAATCACAATGCATATGTGTATATGCGCATAAGAATTTATTTATGACTGTCAAATTTAGTTGACTTTAAATTTATGTATGACTTCACTCAACCATCAAAAGAAGTTTAATTTAACGAATGTACCATGGACAATATAATAATAAATAATAATTTTACATTTTAAAAATATTAAAAAAAACCTTTTTTTTATGGTATGGCAATACTATTTTGTTTCTATTTGCATTATAATGCATTTTAATAAGTAAGTATACGTGCTGTTACATATTTCTATTATATAAATGTGTTAATTTTCGCGTAAAAAAAAGCAAAAAAAAAAATAAACACAAACACAAAGGAAAAATAAAAATTTATTTTATAAAAAAAAAAAATTTCTAAATTTATTATACTTTTTTTTACATCCAAAAATTTTTAAAAATTATTTCTATTAAAAAGATTAATTTAGTATTCATAACTATGATTATACATAAATACATTAAAATGCAAACAATTGTTCAGAATCAATTATATAATCAATATTTCTATTATACTACAATTAATTATTTTCGATATTTTATCGTTTTTTATTTTAAATGAAAAGTTTAATTAAAAATAAAAAAATTCGAAAAAAAAAAATTTTTTTTCCCAACATAAAATATGTCATAAATCATTCGTTAAGTTAAATTGATTTGTTTAAAAGGCAATTTCATAATAATTAAACTTCCATGGAGAGATTTGATTAGAAATTAAAATTTTTATATTAATTTATTAGTTTTTTTTTCAGCTAGATCAATAATGTTTTCATAGAGGTCTCGGTGGCCTAGTGGTTAAGAACGTATAAAATACACTGTAAACACCGAGGGAGTGTGGGTTCGAATCCCACGCACGTCGTAAGAGTTATTGCTCCTTACGACATTTACAGTCACGTTTGAACAGGAAAGGCTGTGTAATATCCTACTCACATTTATGTGGCAGAGAAAAGTATTAAAAAAATAATAATAATAATGTTTTCATTATAACGTTAAGGATTTATTAAATATAGCGAAAAAAATGTTTCCTTTAACATTTTGTAATGTTATAAGTTCCGTTTGTTTGTATTACGTCATTAGTTCCGTTGATATTTTTTTTCATTAGACTTTTTATTCTGAATTTAACAAAAATACTTATTTACTTTTTTATAATCCTTTTATTGTAAATAAAATGCTCTCTTAAAGACATATAAAGTTTTTTCCAAATTTTGGTCGTCAATTTGAAAGAAAATTCACAATAGAAAAGTGTAATCAGGAAACGTCAAGATCGTTATAGTTTTTTTCTATAATTATCGATTTCACCACGATAAATAAATAAATAATTTATACAAAAATGGCAACACTATAGGATAAGACAGATACATATAAATTTATGTATTACCAAAATTTTATTATTTTATTATTTTATGTGAATCCTTGTAACAATTTTTGTAATTCATATTTAATGGTATACGACATAGTGACAGTAAGCAGTTTCAGAACTTTCAATCTCTTTTGGTTCTATAACTTACAAAATACTTAAGGAAGAAAAGTGCTTGTATACTTAAAATACACGGAAAGAAAAGGTAAATACTTTGTACTAAAAAAACTGTTAAGCTAATACCGTTATTTTTTTTAAAAAGGAAGTTAAAGTGATATTTTTCTTTCAATAATATTTGGTTTTAAGTTCTTATAATTTCGGTCTAGAGAACACTATAGTAATGTCTGTTCAGTTAATAAAATTAAAACCAAATCTGTGATTGAAAATCAGTTAAAACCCCTTATTTTCTAAATCAGTGAAAATACAGCTGAACAAGAACATTGAGAACATGGGACACTCTGTATGTTGAATATGTTAAAGTAAGAGAAATATTTTAGAATATTTGGTCTGGGATTTGATCTCAAGAGTTTCGTATTGAAAAGGATCACACTATCTTAGTCAGTATTAAATCTTACCATATCTCATTATTATATAATTTTTTTTTTTTTTCAATTCAATTCAATTCACATTAGAATTGTTGTACTTACAATCGAGCGGGCTTCAGTTCAAACAACGGGCAGGTGATATTCAAATAACGAAATACAACTATATATTAAATTAACAAGTAAAAATAACAGTAAATCGATGCAACCGACTTATTTATACCCTACACCTAAAACATTCCAATTAAATTAAAAATCCATTAGTTATTTTAGTTAGGTATTTAATACAAGCTAAAAAAAATAAATGCTGTTACAACCTTTGTACAAAATTTGAGGTTTCTATCTTTATTAAATTCGAAAATATGATTGTTAGGTCTTGGGAAGTGTGTGAAGGCACGCGGACCACCACCCCAATTCATCTCAAATTTTAGAGACATCAACAGGGTAGAACATTCTTATATCAAATTTCTAGTTTATATATTTATTAATTTCGAAGATATGCTTGTTTGGTCTTAGGAGTTGTGTGGCAGATACCCGAACAACCATTCTAATTCATCTTGAATTTTGGACAAATCAGGGATTCAGGAAACAACACCCTTGTACCAAATTTGAAGTTTCTGTCTTTATTAATTTCGAAGATATGCTTGTTCGGTTTTGGGAGTTGTATGGGAGGTACCCGAACGACCACTCCAATTCATCTCAAATTTTAGTCAAATCAGGGATTTAGGAAACAGCACCCTCGTATCAAATTTGAAGTTCCTATCTTTATTAATTTCGAAGATATGCATGTTCGGTTTTGGGAGTTGTATGGGAGGTACCCGAACAGCTCCACCAATTCATCTCAAATTTTGGACAAATCAGGGATTCAGGAAACAACACCCTTGTACCAAATTTGAAGTTTCTGTCTTTATTAATTTCGAAGATATGCTTGTTCGGTTTTGGGAGTTGTATGGGAGGTACCCGAACGACCACTCCAATTCCTCTCAAATTTTAGACAAATCAAGGATTTAGGGAACAGCACCCTCCTATAAAATTTGATGTTCCTATCTTTACTAATTTCGAAAATATGCGTATTAGGTTTTGGAAGTTGTATGGGAGGAACTCGAACGCATGGTCCGATTTCGCCCATTTACAATCCCCGCCTTACCTTAGTCATTGTTAACCTTCAGTATAAATTTCATCAAGATAGCATCATTATTGTTTGAGTTATCGTGCGTACGGACGGACGGACGGATATCGCTAAATCGACTCCGGCGGTGATCCTGATTCAGAATATATATACATGTCTATACCTAACTCGCTTCCTTTTGGTGGTTACAAACACCATACCAAAGTTAATATACCCTATACTTAATGTGTAGAGTGTAATAATGGTACCGACCGATAAGTTTAAAAGGCAAAGAGTTCATAAAATATATCAAATAGGATTTATATTAAAGATTGGGGCACACAAAATAAATAAATAACATGATTTTATTAAAAAATAAAATCTATTCGATTGTTAAACAGTCAACCGCAGCGTATGAATAAAGTTTTTATTTTTGAAAAAAAAAATTTTTTTTTTATTTTTTGAATATTTTATTTTTAATTTTTTTCAAATCTCTAATTTATACTCTTATAAATATATATATAGCAATATTATGTAAACTCTATATATATAATATAATATACATCTATATATTATACGTAAATACATCGTTATTTCTAATAGATATGCAATTATGTATCGCATTGGCTATAATAAATAATACATACTGCAATAAAGGAATTTAAATTTCAAAAATTTTTTGGATATAAAACACCTTATCATTTTAATTCTAAAAAATAAAAATACCATAAAAAATGATGGCGTCAATAGATACATAAACTTTAAAAAATAAAATTTAATATTTAACCATACTATAAACATGATATAACTATTTTATTAAAAGAGACACCAAGAATTTCCCCTTGGTAGTGTTAGATTCTTAATGACTAAACTCACCTCCTCCTTAGCCAATATCATTGGATGCAACCCCTAACTTCTAATTCAGTATATTGGGTAGAATAGGACAAGGATGCGGAAACATTGAATTGGGAGTACGACTTTAAGGGAACAATGATTATTATTACTATTACAATCCACCTATTATTATTATACTATTTTACTAGCAGTTACAATTATTACTATTTTACTAGATTTTACTAGTAGTATGTAATACCTTTCTGCATAAGGTAATAATTGAAGGCAAACACACTGTCACTGTAGCAGCTGTTATTATTGGTATTAATATTAAGGGAGCATCCCAGTTGGCCTAAACCCATTTTTTTCTCAGACATTTGGCATAAATCCATTTGACTTTTAGCACAAAAGCCAGCACAAAATCCAGTAGCACAAAGTAAAAAAAGATATTTAGTAAAATTCCATTTATGCTAGTTGGAAACTTCACATAAAATCACGGTTACGAAATAAGGTTGGTAGTGTTGGTTATGATGATGATGACCGTCAACCGTGATGACGATAATGATGTTTATAATTCTGTATTCAAATTTGTAATTTACAATAGACCTAAGAAAGCTATGAAGTTTAAAATTTTTAGGCGAAAGTTAATTATTTTTTATATGAAAATGTAACGAAAACGTTTGAGATAAGTGTACGCATTTGCTTATATATAAGTATTCATTTAACTTTTTCATAGATTCCCCTTTTTCCAGAATATCTATATATATACATATATATGTAGATGTGTCAAGGGATTTTAAAGTTTCATTCAAAATTAGAGTTATACGCTTTTTTCAGATTATTTATACATATGTATGTATATGCAAGATTCGAAATTCGGAGGGATTTTAAAATTTAAACAATAATTTAAACAACCTTACTACGTAAACAACAACAAAAATATCATTTACAAAAAAATGTATGCCAAATGTCCCATTTCTTAAAAGGATTTTATGCAAAGTGACCAATTTCGCTAAATGTCTTTTTATGCTATCTGGCTTTATGTCTTTTTATGTCAATGGCTTTTTATGTAAAATTATGTGTTTTTATACCAAATCTTTTTTTGAGAAATGTTGGTTTAGGATAACTGTCATAGACCCTAGTATTAATTATTAATATTATTATTATTTACTTCAGATTCAGGGTCATCAGTGCAATGCAACGTGCAGTATATAAAATATAAGAGTTTCCTGTATCATGTAACCCAATATACCTCTAATGTAGCAACTATTATTATTTTTTTTATTTTTTTTTTTTTTCAATGCATTTGTTTGCCACATAAATGTGGACAAGAAATTACGCAGCCTTTCCTGTTCAGGTGTGGCTGTAAGAGGGAAGAACTGGCTGCGATTCAAACCCACACTATCTCGGTGTTTATTATTATTATCATTATTAATTATACGATATGTATTATTACGACATAAAATAACTATACATATTTTTTATATGACCTGACCAGGGTTAGAACCCACGACTCTTCGATTGAAAGGCAGGTGACTTAACCACTATGCCATGAGTCATATGTTATTAGTTATTAAATATTGGTTCTTAACAAATTCTTTATAAAATTCTTTTAAATATTTTACCAAATGAACAATGTATAACATAAATACGAAACAAAATGAAAGAAATTTTTGATCACTTGTATCAAAATTATAATAATTTTTGTTTTTTTCTTGATTTTTTCCATTATTAAACTTATGAAAATATTTCAGCATACTAAAGACTGGTTAACTTTATATATAATTAAATTGCTATTATTTTTGAAAAATATGAAGTATCTTATCTTAAAAATCCACAAATTTGTAAGTGATGCATATATTACCCAAATCAAAATGTTATTTTACCCTAAAAATGCATATTTAAATAATCTACAGTACATTTTTATAATAAGTTGACACAACGTTTCCAAACTATGTACATGAAAATTGTATAAAATGCGTTATAAAGCTTAAAAAGTCTTCTTTTAAATATCCATTAAAACTTAAATTAAAATTAAAATTTCCTATTCAAGTGATAATATCTTGAAAACCAGAACATCTAACGCTTCAGCTGTAAACGTTTGAGATAAAATACCCTGCATATTAGAAGCCAAAATTAAAAAATTTTACCAACTATAGGTACATCATCTTGGTGTATTATCAGTTCTGTTTTGAGCACATCGTTATTTTAGATTTTTCATTATATTCTATATACACAATCAGGATTCTAAAGTTAGAATAAGCATAAAAAAATATGATTGGCCAGGATTCTAATATTAAATAAATTCGTTTCGCCACTCTGCAATTTGGAAAACTTTTTGCGGGTTCGTCACGAATTCAAATTAAGAAAGTTTAATATTGTATCTGTTATAGTATAGTTTAGTTTTGTGGAAAATAATTGAATTGATTTTTTATTTTAGCCAAGCAAAAACATTCCAAATTGGTTTAGGCATATAAAAAAGGTTACAATAGAAAAACAAATTAATATATTTTGTATATTTGTTCATTTGTTACAATATATCATTGATAAACGCTAAAACGCTCATTTAATGTTTTGAATAAAATTTATATATTAAAAAAAAAAAAACAAAAAAAAAAGTACAAAAAAATTGAAATTATCAGGCTTTTAATTTTTTTTTTAACATTTTAAAAATATTTGTATAGAAAATAAAATAAACCCCATCTTTTTTTGTTATCAGACACATTAATACACTAAATAGAATATCAAAACCACAAATAAATGAATATATATATATATACATATATGTATATATATTTTTGATTTTTATTATTATTTTAATTAATGATTTTAAAACCATATACATATATATTTTTTTTTATCTTTAATAGTCTAGATTTTGCAAAAAAAAAAAAAAAAATTTTGTATCATTTAAAAATAAAATGCATATTTACTTTTTTTTTATATATTTTATTTATTTTTTAATATTGAAAATTATTATTACAAAATATCATCCAAATTTTTTAGATCAGCCCATTTTGGCATTGCATTGATCAATAGACGGATGATTTTAGCCATAAATCTCTATAAAATAAATGGGTATAAATTGAAGTTGAACATACCCACTTGTCTCATGATTTGATAACAACCAAAAAGAAAAACAAATGAAAAAATATAATTAAAAAATGCAATAAATAACAAAATATTAAAATAAAAAAATTATCACTATACAATTTATAATGATTTTAAAATTGTTCTGAAATATTATAAGATATCAATTTTTTCACAAATAGAAATTTTTTTCTAAAATATAAAAGAAAGCCTAAAAATTAAAAATAATTTATAGATTTTTAAAAATGGAACTTAATATTATATCCAATAAATCACAATACTTTATAAAACTTTTGGTCTTGTTGTCTTTTAATTTCATCTCTTAGATCTTCTTTTTCTTAGATCTTCTCTTTCGACTAAAACGCTACCATGATTAACTTCCATTCATCTAACTTGAGGTACATTTTGCCAGTTTTGTACATTTAATTTTTTTAAGTCGCCTCGAACGCTGTCTATCCACCTCATGTGTTCCTCTACTTTGTAGCCTCTTCCTCTACTTTGTAACAGATAGTAGTTGAAGGTTCGTTTTTGATTTATGGCATCCTGTCATTTGTATTAGATGGCTTGTCCATCTCAGGTTTTGTGACTTTATAAATTTTCTTATATCCTTTTCAATAGTTAAACTGTTTATTTCCTTATTACTATTTACTTATTATGTTTAATATAACTTCCATCATTTAGTTCCCTTGGTTCAAAGATTTTTTTCATAATTTTTCTTTTGAAAATTTTCAGGTAATTTTCATTTTTATATGTTTTGACCACAATTATCGCATCCATATGTCACTATAAGTCTTATCACAGTTTTATATACTCTAGTTTTGCAGTTTCTAGAAAATATCTTCGACTGCATTATTTTTTTATGCGCATAATAGCACCTATTTTTCATACTTGAATTTTTTCTATGAGTGCATATTATTGTCATTGTGTAGCATTACAACCAGGTACTTGAATTTTGTGACTGCTTCAAAGTTATATTCGCCAATTGTTATATTTTGTGTATTTCTTCTACTTTCATTACTGGGCATTCTTAAATAATTTGTTTTGTATTTACGCATACGCTACTATTTGATACGATTTCTTTTGCATATATTTTCCCTTTCTTCCTGGCATAATTTAGAGGCAGATTGAAGATTATGGCTGAAAGAGCGTCCTCTTTTGTAATCCCTACTATGACCAGGAACTCTTTTAAAACTCGCGATTAAATCATTACCGCGACCAGGCTTCCTTCCTTGTCAGTATTGCTAGATTTGATATTTTACGCAGAGATATTAACGCTTATGACCCATATGAAAATACTTAAAGACGAAGCAGCAACATACAGACAGGTAATTTCATTTTTTTAAACTTTCAAAATTTTATTACAAACAAAAAAACACATTCATAACACTCATTTATATATTTAAAATATGTTCTGCATATGAATAAAATTTAAAAAAAAACAAAAACCAATAAAAAAAACTACAAATTTTTTTTTAAAACTATCAAACATTGACAATGGCATAACAAATATGTCCATGTATTTTTATCAAATAAATTTTTATTATTATTATTATTATTTTGAAATTATATTTTATTTATTTTTTATATTTTTATTTTTCAAAATAAAAATATAAAAAAAAAAGTTTACAATTTTTCCTAAAAAAAAAAAAAAAAAAACCAAAAAAAAATTTTTTTTTTTGTATTTTTTTATTGCGTTGTGATGCGCAATTTTCTTGCATTTTGCATTTTTTTCATTTATCTTTTTATTTGAATCCTTAAATATGGGTGGAAACACTTCTGCCTACATACATAAAAAATAAAAATATAATAATGACATGTATTTGAAAGGATAATTTTTTTTTTTTTTTGGTTTATTTTATACATACTACATAAATTATACACGTATAGTGTATACAATATATACCTATGTACTTGCATAAACATATAAGGATACTAAAATGTACATAAACTATTTAAGTTATACAAAAATTTTCTAATAGGAAAAAATTAAACCAACAACAGCAACAGCAACAACAAAAAAAAATAAAAAACCCATAAAGGATAACATAAAATGAAACAAAAAAAAAAAAAACAAATTATTTTTTGGGCGTTTTTACGACCATTAAAAAATTATAAATACAACTTAAAAATATTCTAAATGAAAATAATTTTATATTTTTTGATTAAAATCTAAAAAAATAAAAAATTTCGTTTTAAATCTCATTGGAGATTTTTATTAATATTAATATTTTCCATTTTTTTTTTGAATTTTTTTGAATTTTTTTTTTTTTTTGGTACTTTTTCATATAAAATTGTGATTTTTTTGTATTTTGCTTTGTTTTTTAATATTAACAAATTATTTGTAATTAAAATATGGTTTTTTTTTTAAGATTATTAGTTTAATTATAATTATTAATTAAAATCACATATCATTTATATAATATATACATATATATTAAATCATAGGCATATGAACATGGTTATCAACGGCGTCAACTTGACTTAAAAAAGGAGTCAATTGAATCAAAAATTTAAAAAAAAAAAACCTTAAATATAAAATAAATCAAAAATAAAAGTCATGAAAATAAAATCAATCTCTAAAAAACGTGAGTAAAATTTTAAGAAAATGAAATTAGATGTTTTTTTTATTTATTTCAACTTAAAATGGCCAATCTACAACTACTTATAAAACAAAAAATAATTGAGTTTTAAATTCAAAACATTAATTTTTTTTTTTTTTTTTTTTTGCTTTAAAAAAATATGTATTAATCTGACCTAAATAAGAACGAACGAAGTCATATACGCCGATATTTACCTTTCCTGAAATATAACGGTGGCATTTGTCAAATTCATATATTTTGAGAGAAAAATAACCTGTATTAAAATATAAAAAAATATAAAAATACAAATATAAAAATATGAATGGCAAAAAGGATTTTTATTTAATTTTATAGAATCATTTATTTTACTAAATAATTTTATACTTTTCTATGATTTTAAATTTGAATGAATATCAATATATGACATCCATCAGCGATCAATACAAACTGAGAAAAAAAAACAAAGAAAAATAAACAAAATAAATTCTTTTGACAGTAAAAATATATCGTGTCAAAATTAGAAATTCTTAGCGTATATATAGACGTCGCCTATAAAATATATGTACCTGCATGAACATATTTTGACAGTCGTTATGATTCATTATGACGCATTCAAATGGGTCATAAAGCCATAAGGTCTTATGTCTCATTCGATTAAAAATACTTTAAAAGAAAAACTATTAAACTCTAGAATCCAACTCTAAAATCCCTCCTAATTCAGAATCTCGCATGTACATATATGTAAATATTCTGAAAAAGAAGAAATATATTCGCAACCTCTTTTATACATATTATATGTAAATATTCAAGAAAAAGGAAAATACCCTGATTTTTTAACCAACTCTAAAATCTCTTTAATTCAAAATCTTATGTAAACCTTACCTTAATTTTGTAACCAACTATAAAAACCTTCCTCCAATATCACATAAATTATTCTATATTTTCAAAAGTTTTCAAACAATTTTCTATCAGCCTCGTGGCGACTATCGTGGCTCTTTCTTTGACCCACTATTCACCCCTCCCTCAACCCTTCCCTTCACAACTCCCTTCGCGCTTCTTTTGAAGGATTGGCACCTGCTGCCTCTGAACGCGGACGCGCGGGAGCAGCAGGCCTCATTCTTAATTTTTTTTTTTGTTTTTCATAAAAATGTCTAAATTTTCACAAAATTTATTATTATTTTTCACAGTCAAAATTTAATATTTTTTGTATGAAAATCTGAAACTTTTTTTTTTAATCCCATGATTTCAAATTCTTTGTTCTGTAAAAATGAGATACACAAATTATTACAAAATAAAAGTTGCCCTTTTGCGGGTTCTGCCTATATATGTATGTATCTATTTGGAAGAATTTTATAGTCGGTTACGAAACCAGGGTTGTCCCTTTTTCGAGAATTTTTACAAATATATATTCAGGAAAAAGCGAATATCTTGATTTTGTAACTAACTCTAAAATCTTTCTTAAGTATTTTCTTTCATACATATTTCAGCACCAAAGCTTTTGCAAACATTTTTCAACATCAATCAAACAACAATTATACAAAAAAAATTATATTTGAATCAGAGAATAATTTAATTATGGCTTTATGACACAAAAAGTTCCTTATGACCTATCCAAATGAGTCATAAAGCCATATTCCAAATATAACTTTAATACTCATTTGAATGGATCAATAAAGCCATAATTGTGAAATATGGCTTTATGACACCCGACCACATTATACAGATAGAACAGCATTAATTGCAACAAGATACTAATATATTTTTAAAAGTAAAAGAATTGTTTGCTTCTCTTGAAATTGAATCAATTCAAAATCATGCGATACGTTCAAAATATATTAAAATCTTTTTGAAATCTGAAAAAAAATTTTAATTGAAAATCCTATCAAGAGGAAATAATTACAAACCCAGAATAGAACCCGCAAGACGTAATCGATAAAATTATACCTAGCATCGAATAATTCTTTTGCAGCTGAATAAGATTAGCATATTATGTATTATGAAAAAGTACCAACGAAATAGTTGCGAACCGAGTCAGGTGGGATTGCCAAATTGAGGAGTTATATGTACTTGCAAGAGAAGTAGGTATAATACAATATATATATATATATATATATATATATATACACACATCTTATTGACTCTGATCATTATTTTTGTATCCGTATAATATATAATTGTTTAATATATGCAAACATTATGTTATTGAATAATTGAGGCCTAGGCGTAAAATAGGCCTAATAATTTATTTTATCAATTTTTCCAATATTTTCAATAAATATTTCAAAAATAAAATAATTAAATATTTCTAATAAAATTTACAAAATAGTTTATCCTGCTTTAATTAATTAAATTATCAATTGTCACCCCAATCTTAAAATCAAGACAAAAAGGTGCAAAAAAACAAAAATTTTATTAAAATATTATCGATCGTATTAAAAAATTTCTTAATTCTAAATTCTAATTCTTAAAAATATTTAAATATAACAAAATAACTGGATTTAAAATATATATGTCATAAATATAACCAAAAAAAACAAAAATACCAATATTTGTAATATTTTGACTTTAATTAAATTATTTATACATCCGGAATTAAGGGACATATTCTTTATTCACAATATTCACCTTTTCTAAATCAATTAACTGCGGCACATTGAATAAAATTAATTATTAATTTTTATTAACCTTCAAATATACGTTGTGTAACATATTTAATTCTTTTCTTTTTCTTTTTATTTTCATTTTTGTTTTTTTTTTTGTATTTCATATATCATTTGTTTCCATGATCAATTTAAAAGTCAAGGTCTTTGTCGGTAATCGGCCTATGATTTTTCATTGATTTTTAAAATTCGCTTCCCCTCCTCCAAATAAAATTTTAACAAAATACATTTTTCTTTTTTTTACTTCCCTTTATTTTAAAGCAATAAAAATGATGCTTTGCCACTTTAAACTTTAAATGAAATAAAAATTGTTCCAACAGTTAAAAAAAATATCATTTACCTCTACTATACTTCTAAACCTCTTATATTTTAGCGTACATTCACATTCACGCTCAGCAGACAAAAAAAAAAAAAAAATTCTTTAATTAAAGGAAAACTTCCGGAAAAAAAATTGTTGTAAAAGTTAAATTCTAAAATACAAATGCATATGTATATGTATGACAAACATATGTTTAATGTCAAATAACGGTAAGTGACCATAAGACTATGAAAAAAAAAAAAATAAACATGAAATAAATGAAAAAAAAAAACAACTCTTAGCGATGAAAAAAATACCAATCTGTTGTTTGCTATTATTTTTTTACTTTTTTTTGGTTTTTTCTTTTAAATCTAAGCAAGGATATTTTTTTTTTACTTAAATTTTTTTTTCTATGTTTTATTTTTTGTAAGGAATTTTAACCCCTTTAATTTTTAGCACACCACAAATTGAATTTTATCAATTTGGTTTTTGTTCAAATTTTTTTCTTTTTGCATTTTTTCAAATTTAGAATGCCTATCAGTAAAATGTTTTGCCAGATTTTATTTTGTTGTTTTATAAAATTGATTTTTTTTTTTTGGCGTTTTCGTTATTTAAAATGAATTTAAAATTTAGTTTAGTTTCTTTGAACCTCTGCTGGAATTCTAGACAATTGTTTTATAACATTAGAATAAAACCATGAGGTGTGGTCAGAAATGGTACTTTGGATTGCCTAATTCTTACTACGGTCTACGGGTAATATTTAGATATTTAAAACTATTTTTCGAAAAAACATCAAAAGCACAAGCTGTATTTTAATATAAAAGGGCAGTTTATATTTGAATAACATTAGAAGATCCTATTACATAATATAATCTTAACATTAGAGATAGTCTGAATTATAGTATAATTTCCTTGTCACATTTATGTGGTAGGGGAATAAAAAAAAAAAAATTGTTCATTTTAAACTTTGAAACCAAAATTCGATATTCACTTCTTTTATACTAGACTGAAGTCCCCAAAAAAATTAAAATTTTTTTCATTTTTCAAGTGTTTATAATAACGTAATGTTTCGCTTTTTGGAGTAATGTTATTTGTCTTCATTTGGTTCACTTACATTACCTTATTTAATGATTACCCTCCATTATTTATGAAATTGGCTTCAATCCTCCAATGCTTTGGTTAGACTTATAAATTATTAGTTAATGGTATATTTCCTATACAAATTATGTTCTATCACATTTATTGTTTTTTTACTTTTATTAAAAACGCGCGTAAAATTTAGAAAGAAAACAAAATCACTCAAATGAAAGCTTTAGAATAAAAAAAAAATTTTTAAATACATTCGTATCCTATTATAAAAGATATTACGAAAGGGTTATAAAATCTAAAATCAAACAGGTAAAGTATAATTTTCATTCTATTGCATGAATATTTTTTTTTGTACCAAGTCGCTTTAAAGATATATGTAGATATATTATAGCTTAGTAACAATTACACTTTTACATTGCATTTAAAAATTACATTTATTACCTTTAAGATTTAATATTTTTCTCGTGACTGTTCTCTTAAATTTCAACTATAGATACTAAAGTGTGAAAATTTCTAAATTTTAAAAAAACTATTATCATTCCTTTTATCAAAATTATTAAATTCTAATCAATATCGTATCACGTTCAGTTTATTCTCGCGTATTATTAGAATATCGGTAGGTGGCACACCACCGCCGTATTATATTAAATGTTAACGCTACTAAAATAAAAATTTTTTTAACAAAAAAAAAAATTATTAAGCCGTCCTTTAAAAATCTTATTTTAGAAAACAATCATTTTTTTTCCTAGAATATTGAAGCATATTATCCTTTTGACCGGATAATATGAGTGTTTGTGTGTTCCCAATTTTTATTTTTGTTCCTGTTTTCTATCCTTTTTATATCACTTTTTACTACGGCAACAACAGTACCAAAAAATGTTAAAAATTTTTTTTTTTCCTAGTATAAAACAGGAAAAAAAATTTATTTTTTTTGAAATAAATTTTTTTTTTTTACTTTTATTTTGTTTTTACTCTTTTTTCAAACTATCTTTCTCTTTTACTCTTTTTCTTAACGGTAAATCATGTCAGTGTGTATGTGGACCACAAATATACCAATGGATAGAAAAAAGGGTGGTAAAAAAAAAAAAGGATTTTTTTCACACAAACATTTTTAAATTTTTTTTTTTTTTTTTTGTATTTTAAATAAAATGAGAAACCAACGAATTTTAGATACATACAAAATTTATATTTAGATACAAGGTGGTAAAAAATTGATTTAAAACTTTTGGTTTGGGTTTATAATATATACATACTTAAAATATAATATATTACATGAACAATAATTCTCATATATTATAGCTACTGTTATATAAACTATGTTTTAATTTGACATTTGATTGCTTTATGTATACACACTTTAAAAATTTCTATGTTTTTAAAATTTTAGTTTATAATCTAAAATTCGTATTGATTTAAATAATATAATTATTATTCATTTGAATGATACAAATTTTGATTTCAAATTTAGTTGCGACAAAATTCTGATTATGTATAAAGATCTAAAAAAAAAAAAATTAATCGATATCATAGAAAATTGTGAAATCCCTAGATTTTTTATACTATTTCAATATTCAATTACTATAAGTACTGTTTGATTACGACCCTTTTATACACAAACAATTTTATGGTGCAGTGACAGAACACCCGCACATATATCTAAATATTCTGTTAAAGACGTATAATCTTGATTTTGAATTCAATTCTAAAATACCTGACAATAGGAGTATTACTTATATACATATTTTGGAAAAAGCATATAACCCTGATTTTGTCTCAACTCTAAAATCTCTCCCAATTCAGAATCTCGCACATTTGTATACATATTGGTATATACTCGTATTCTGGAAAAGGGGATACCTCAATTTTTATCCAAAACGCCAAAATCCCTCCTAATGCGGTTGCTCTACATATTATATTACTCTCTTCTTTTAATAACAAAAAATAGTGTGGGTCTTAATTCCAATTCAAAAGGAATTAAAAACCACTGATTTCAATTCCCTTTTAATTATGGGCTTTAATTCCAATTCAAAAAGAAATTAACGCCCGCGGGCTTTATTTTCTCGGACGTTCTGTCACTGCTTCCAATTTTATAACATTAAATGTAGGTATTTAATTAAATTGCAAACATTCCTTAACATGCTATTGCTCAATTCAAAAAAAAATCCTTTTAACTATAAAATCTTTTTTAAGAGTTGTTAAAGACAAAAATCATCTCATATTGTTTTATTGTTTTTATAATATCTTTTAATTGTAAATAATAAATCAGATTATATTCTATATTATATATGAATTATATTCTATATGAATATTTATTTTGTTATTTAAAAATGTTTCTCATAAAACAAATAAAATTAAGAAATTTCATTACCTTTAACGTATAAATTTCGCATCACTCTGTAAAGTCTTACAAAAAAAAATTCAGAAAAAATAATGCAAAAAAATTTTTTTAAAAACTTTTAAAAAAAAAATTTTTTTTAATTTTTTTTAATTTTTTTTATTTTTTTTCTATTTTGTTTTTTTTTTGTTGTATAAAATGGTATAGGTGAGTATTTTGCGTATGTATAGACTTTTTTAGTTGTTGTTTTAATTCCAAACCCTTCAAACAAAACAAAAAAAAAAAAGAGTTAAAAAAAATTTTTTTTTGGAGGGAGGTGAAAAAAATCCGTAAGCAGGCAATTGAAGAATTTTTTTTTTATTTTTCTATACTTTTGATGTAAAGTGAAATTGATTTCATTTCATTTCCTTCTCTTTTTATCGTGATGAATAAATTTTTTGTTGCTGTTGCTTTTTCCTGAATTTTCCTCTTGATATGTTGTTTTTGGTTTTCATTTTTTTTTTTTTCGAAAAAAAAAAAAAGAGAATTTTACACAATTATTGTTGTTGGTGTTTAAAATATAAAAAAAAAAACAAAATAGAAGAAGAAAGTTTTGTAATAAATTCAAAGAATTTCATGTCCTTTCGTGATTTTGTGATTTTGTAAACTTCCCTAAATAGTTGGTAAAAAGTGAATAAATTTGAAATGATAAAAAAAAAAAACAACAAAAAAGGAAAAAAAGAAAAACATTTATTTTCTGGGAAATTGAAGTTGATTTAATTGTACTGTAAAAAAAAAAAAGGAAAATAAAGAAAAAAAAAATGATTTAAACAAAATTTCCAGTGATAGGAATTTCTTCTTTTTTTTTTTTGAAAAAGAAAATTTTTGCCCACGCATTAATATAAACCTTTTCTTTACATGATCACAAAAATTAGAAAATATTCAGGAAGTTTAAAGGTTCAATAAATAAATTTAAAAAAAAAAACAAGAAACTGTTTGATGTTTCATTTTAAAAATGTTGAGTATCCAAAAAATAACATATAAATATTATTTATTTATTGTCATGTTTTATAAATACTACAATCTCAAAAGAAATTTATAGAAAATTTTGTCAACTGGAAAAGTTTTCCAACTTCTTACATATTTGATTCGCCAGATTGAAATACCGAATAAATTTTCCGAATAAATATCTACTTGCTACAATTAAGCTATTACAGGTGTTATTTTGATTAAATTATTAAAATTTTTATTTAAAGAAAAGAAAATTATATAAAAAGAAAAATCTATCAATTTACTAACACTTAAGAAGTATTAAAATATACAAAAAGAAAAATTGTACACTTTGAGACACAAAACAGTCATGCACAAATGTATTAAACAAATCTGCAAGAAGTCATTGGCCAAAATACTGCTGTACTTTACAATCTCAATTTAATAATAATAATTAGGAATATATTAATGCAAATGAGAATTTTAGATAAATAAGTACTTGAATTTTTCAATATATGATGGCTGTACAAAGTCAACAATTTTCAATTTTTGTTTTTATTTAGGTATATGTCCTTATAATTAAATTAACTTTGAGTTGTTTCAGAATTATCAAGCATAAATTTGATTTTCATTTGATATACCCAATTATTAATTCCTAAAAAACAAGTTTTTATTTTTATTTTTAATAAATTTCTTTTAAATCTTTTTTTTACCAACAATATCTTTAAATTCTCTACCTCAAAAAATGTTTAATCTGTATTAATTTACCTACTATAATTTTCAAGAGGTCAGCGAAATTGCGTCAAACGAAATTGCATCCAATAGTCAAAAAAGTAATAAGATCCAGCATAAAGCTACAAAATATTTTTGTATCGTATTTCATTCATATTCTGATTGTATTTCATTTACGAAAATAAATCCAACAAATATATTTTTGGTTCATATTTAATTTTTCTAAATTTCCTAATTTTTGTGTTACAATTATCGTTCTTATAACAGAAAAAAAAACTTTTAAATGACTATGGCTACTATGATCTATATACAATCAGCTTTGTTGGCTCTATTATTGTATTTATTGATACATTTTACATATAGCTGGAGATAATCGGAAAGATTATTAAATTATTTTATTGCTGAACCTTCGTACTGAACCTTCATGTTTTCAAATGGTTCATAAAAATTAGTCCCTAAAACGATAAAAGACATTAGACTCCAAAATTTGTTTGAAATTTGTACGCACAAAAAATCTTATTTGTAAAATATAAGAAGAACTTGGATTTTAAAATCAGGGTTTCAATAATTTAGTTAGAAAAGGCTTGAAATATGTATTTAAAAAAATAATAAAGAAGGATTTTATACTTGGTTACAAAATCACAGTTTTACACTTTTTTAGAATATGTACTTGCGAGATTATAAATTAGGAAGGATTTTAATAATAGTTGATTCAATGAAATAGTTGGTTGCATTAATGAATGTTACATACCCACTCTGAGAAAACCGTATAACCCTGATTTTGTAACCAATAATAAAATCCATTCTAATCTCCTATTCCTCACACCGCTCACGTTGCACTTTGTTTATTTCTTATAAAATAAGATTTCGTAATACAGAAACTGGATGCAAGTTTAGCTAAACCAAATGCACCTGTGTTGAGTATCCTTGTTGCAGATCGATTTTAAAAGATTTCTTTCAAGTTTTTATATGAATATTAATTTTTCTTTTTTGTTTTTTAGGTTTTACATTATTTTACAAAAAAAAAAAAGGTTATTATTCTGGACGACATTTGTTTAGCTTTTAAGATAGATTTAGTTTGAACCTTATTTCATTCTTACTTGAATATGATTTCACCTAAATTCTTATGTTATGTTATTTCATTACTGAATAAATATAAAAAACCCAAAAATTTTGAATCTTATTTAATTTTTTACATTTGAATGGCTATTTCAACATAATAGTTTGATAAAATTTCGCTGAACCCGTTTCAAGAACAGATTTTATATCTCAAACTAAATATGTAATTAAAATGAAAAAAGTTTGTGGTTTAAAAAAGTGAATAGTAGTGAATTTTTTTTTTTTTTTAATATATAAAGTGATGTATATACTTATGTATGTATATAATTAAAATTAAAAAATAAAACTAAGTTTTCTTACAAATAAAATAAAAAATTAACACCGAAAAAATACATTTAAATTTATACACATTTTTAGTACATTATTTATATACATATTGGTATATAAAGAAATCGTAAAGGATTCTTAATCCTTTTCTAAATATACTTCTTTCTTCTTTCTATCTTACCATTCTTTTATTATGCAGAAAGAGTTTAACGCGTCAGAGTAAAAAAATACAAGAAATGCAAAAAAATACAAGTTCAAAAATATAAACAAGAATAGAATTTTGTTTTTTCTCTTTAAACATTCAAGGACTCGCTGTTTTTTTTTTTTTTTTTTCATTGTTTTTCATTCATTAAAACAAAAAAAAAATCGAAAATTGTTCAACTGGTATATTGTGAATATGCATATAATGGTCAACATTTTTCTATACAGATTCTTTCATTATTTTTTATTCTCTCTTTTTCATTTTTATATACAGAAATTATATATATATATATATATATATATACATATATATATACATGTTTTTATAACTTACATCCGTGTCTTTCTAAAAAAAAAAAATAAAAAGTAATAGTAAAAATAAATTATTATATAAAAATCCAGGGATATGGAAATTTACTATATTAAAGTCAACATTCAGGAACACGACATGATAATAATTTCCTATTTAGACTGAATTTTTTTTTTTAATTTATTTTTTTTTTTTGTATTATTAATCAATGGTGTTGCTTATATTATTGTTAGTGTTATTTTTGTTGCTTTTTTTATAAGAACAATCACCAAAAAAAAAAGAAAACGTTCTTATAAAGTAAAAGTCATTTTTTTTCTTTTTTTTTTTTTTTTGTGTTCTCAACTCATTGTTTCTTAATCATACGAAAGCAATTTAGAATACGTACAAACATACATATAAAAAGAAATAACAAAAACTGAAAAAAGAATCAGCAGTTAAAACAACAAATAAAAATAATAAGAGCAGCGGAAACAATAACAACAAAGGATCTTTTCTAATAAATCCTTATAGTGTTGCAACTGCAAGCGAATTCAAATGTATATATAAATATTTGAAACGCGATACATATACTTTGGCATTCAATATAGATATGAAAATTTTAAAAATATGTAGATATTATTGTTGATAACAATGCTGATGACTATACTGATAATAAGAAATTATATTTTTCTTTTGTTTGTTTTGATTTTTGTTGCCATTTCAATGTTACTCTTAAACAGAGTGAATACAATTCATTTAAGAAAATACGTGTATTACTGCAGATGAACATTGCCAAACTTTTTCTAAATCAATTTAAAGTATATTTTCCATTGTCTAAAATAAGCTGAAATGTTAACAGTATCATTCAAATTTAAGAATATATAAGGCAGTAAAAATATTTTTTAGATTTTTTCTTTTAGATGTAGATCTATTGTGCTTCCTCTATTACTATGTGTTGTGGATTTTATCTTAACTTATAATACTTCTGTCAGACTTAATGCCTCTAAGAAACTAAAAATCTGTAGTAGACGTTTTATTCTTGGCATTAAATTTACGGTAAAACAATATGCTTCTAGGGGCACTTATGTTGGTCGGAGTAAAATTCTTCGGTTTTTTGAGTACTTTTTTTTCTTCTTGACAGAATCTGCATGTACTGTTATTCTCTATACCAATTTTATTTAATTGCTCCTTAGCTGGAAGTTCATCGACAGGATCTCTCAGAATTTTCATTTTATTTTTACTGGATCTTGTGATTTCTTCATATCTTTTCCGATTAAAGTTTTCCAGACGCTCCTTTTCTAACCCTACATTGCTCCATAGCTTGCTGTTATAGTTTTCCTATTCCATTTTTAGTGCTTTTTTTTTGTGTCTACCTATCCTACAAAAAGATTTGGGACTTATAAAAGTAGTTAAAGCTCCTTCTTTTGAAAGGCTGTCCGCTTTCTCATTTCTCTCTTTACTTTATTGGCAGTTTCATAGTTATGGAAACTTTTGAAAGATTTTTAAAATATCCATCTGTAAAACATTAATATTTAAAGTAAGTTTCATTTTTTGTTTACGTTAAGCACTGGTTTCCTTACAGCTACCTAATGTTTATTGGTTAGCATGTAACGCAAAGTGTTACACTCGTTTTGTCCTAAATACAGCTGAATGGATCTGATAATGATAGGGAAAATTTCATTAAAGAAAATAATCAAAATAACAAAATTTGAATCTATTAATACCGTGGAAAGACTTATTGCAATATAAATTGGAAGAAATATACTTTACCTCTTAATACTTTATATCCTGATTAAAAGTAAATTTTTTCAAACCTTTTACCATAATTAAAATTAAATTACAAATCGACTAATTCAAATTATTTTTCAAACTTTTACTTTCGTAAAATTGCAATTATAGTCCTTTCAATATTGAAAAATATTATAAAAAAAATACAGATAACTTTTAAGCTAAAAATATTAACTTTAATATTATAATAAAGTGAGACACAGCATGTATATCTAATATAAATCTTTGGACATCATAATACTTGTAGGGTGCATTTTATTTTTTTAATTTTATAAAGAAAATGAAAAACGAAAATAAACTGAAAGAAAAAAAAAACTAATGGTGGACTCAATAGAAAATGATTTACTGTTAGTAATGATTATAATGATGATAGAAGTGATAATGAAAATGATTAAAGTCCAGGAATGATGCTAGATTTTCTTTTTTTTTCATTTTTTGTTTTGTTATAAATATATAAGCAAATACTGATCCTTGCACATACAAGATTGCTGCATAGTGTATACAGTGAAATCTTATTCTTTTATTCTGAACTCTGACACTATATTGATGCTCTTCTATATATATATAAATTGTATACAAACCCACTAAATTATATATTTTTTATTTTCTGTTTAGAATTTTCTTTTATGACTTTTTGAATTGAAATTGTTTCTATAAATTGTTTAGTTTAGTTTCATTTAACATCATGAAAAATTGAAGATAAAAATTTTAAAAGGAAAAGAAGGACTTAACAATAGATTTGAAGTAAAAATGGCTGTAGAAAAGAACAAAAAAAATAAAAAAAAAGAAATCAAAATGATGAAAGGTGGTAAATATAGTGTTAATAGTCAGATTTTTTTTTAATTTTAATCCTGTTGTTGAATTATATATAACTGTACATACTTAAAAAAAAATGCAAAACAAAGAAAAAAATCACTAGAAAGGTGTAATAAATGTTCACTTGTCGAATTTGTTCTTTCATTTTTTTTCAAAAGTTTAGTTTTATGTCCTATAATGTCCAATGTATGATGTCCCACAGAAAGTACATATTTAATGATAATTTTTATTATTACTTTCAACAACATAGTTGTATATTGTACATTGATTTTTTTCATATTTAAAAATATGTTTCATAGAAGAGTATAAAAAATTTAAAATAATAATTTTTTTACATTTAGTTAAAATTTTAAAAGATCTTCCCAGCAAGTTTACAATGTTTTCAGTGATACCATAATAACAGAATTAATATTTAAATCATCTAAAATAGATGATTTGTCAATATAGACAAATTTTTTAATATTTTTTTAGGTTAAATTTTTTAATAAATTTGGTTTCTACACATCTCTCTACTACCTCAACCCTTATGACCGTAACCCACATAATCAATGCCTTACAATTTTAAATGTATTGTTATAATACGCTTATTGTAACCGTACGAATATAGTTCTAAAATAATACATTACGTTTGTGATACTGTAAAGTAAACGATTTACATATGGAAAACCTATTCTTTCTCAGGATTGAAGTCTGAATAAATTTTTACCCATTCGGTCATACAGTTACTTAAAAACTAACGAAACTCAGATTCTAAGATATTTTTACCATTTTATTTTGATATAAATTGGAATTTTTTTATTGAAATTGAACAAATTCGACCGGCGGGTTACAGTATAGCAGTTTTACATTCTTCCTCATTTTTGAATGAATTTAATATGCTTATTACCTGATGTACGCTTTTAAATAATATACGCCTATTACCTAAAATAAGTGTATTTTATTCAAAATATTCTCAACAAACATTTTATTCTAAGAAACTAAACCAAAATTAAAGTATACTATAATTTATGAGCAATGAGTAAAGATATGCTTAGATTTTTTAATATCAATGCTTTAAGCTAAAATATTAACAGGACTGAAAAAAACTTCTTTTTCTTTTTAAGATTTTTTCACTAGAAAATATTTTTATACATAAAGTTGTAATGAATGAATTTGAAAAAAAAAAAATGTAAGATGTTTGAAAAAAAAATTTTAATTGGGCTTTTACCAAAAAAAAAAAAATAATGAAGCAATTTAAAAAGTTCCTTTTTTATTTTTTTTTTTTGGTATGATTTGCCATGTTTAGGACTCTTTTATGATTTGAAGAAAGTATAAATAGAAAAAATCTACTTAAAATATTATTCAATACCATCTTTCTGTTAACTTCATTAAAAGGTAACAGAAATAAAGAAATAAATAATGAGAATTAAACAAGTAAAAGTTTTTCTACTAAAAATGAAATTTGACAATACTTCAAGTATAGACATAAAAACTGCAAGAAAATTATAAAATTATTCATAATAATAATTTCAATGCGTTTAAACATATAGCTACATTGTACATAAAAATAAATACGAAAAGTTTTCTAAGTTAACTACACAATGTAATAAGAAGTATATAAAAGAATTTTATGTGTATACCGACCCAATAAGTTTTTCAGTTAATCAAGCAATTTCTTATCTTGTCTAATAAAAATTGGCTAATAATCTAATAAAAATTGGCTTAAACTTTTGAATAACAAACAAAATTAGTTCTAGATATAGGTATATAAAAGTTTACTCAAGTTCATCGATAATTAATTTTCTAGAGAAAAGTCGACTTTCTCAAATTTTCATATTAACGTTATAAAAAATCCTTAATCGAAGTATAACATTTGAGTTTATATGTATAATGATCCGATATATTATACTCTAACGTGGTCATGCAAATTAGAAATTCATTTAAATTTACTAAACTCTCTATTTAAACGCAATCATTTGTATTGTACTCACATTTTAAAATTAAGGCAAATAAAATTATCTAAGTATATTTTAAACGGAAAAGTTAAATAAATTATTAATTTTTATTTATCCTAAAAGTATGCAATTTAGTTGAGAAATTAAAATTTTATGTTTTTAGAAAAAATTTTCAATTTAATCAATCTGCATTGCATCTCAAATTTACTGATTGATCAATTCTTACCTTCTTTTTCAAAACACATTTATATAATATAAAACCCATCATATCCTATTGAATTATATCAAATATATATAGAAAATTTTATCCAAAGTAACAGTTTAAATAATCATCTTAATAATCATCAATATTATATAGCCCACATTATAATCATTATCATCATCATGATTATCATCAAAAACAATAAAAAAAAAAAAATTACAAAAAATAAGCCAATAACATAAAAACGACATTTAGTTACTTTAATTTTACTTTTATTCGCGTACATTATTCCAAAAAAACATTTATGTGCATTTCATACTATTTTTCTTCACCCAACAAACAAAGCAAAAAAAAAAAAATCAACACAAAAAAACATAGAAAAAATTCATTCGTTTAAAAATCAAACTAACTTACATACATAATCACAATTTTCGAATATAATATAAAAAAAAAAAGAATAAAATTTTTAAAAAAAAAATTTTTTTTTTTAATATATGAGAAACAGCAAAACAAAAATTCATAAGCATATCCTTTAACACCACTACAAAAAAAAAAATTTAAAGTCGATTTTTTTTCTCTGGAGAAAAATTTTTTTTTTATTTTGTATTTTTTTTAAATTTTTTTCTTTTTTGTTTTTGTTCTTGTTCTTGTTTTTGTAAATACTAAGTAGTTTTATTCTATGCTTGTCATCTCTTTCTGACTTTCTCGCAACAAAATAAAAGAAGATTTTCACTATGCACTAGAAATATATACATATAGTACCGTTGTACTATTTCCATATAGAATTATTGTATAGTATACAAAATGGTATTTTAATATATATGTATGTAAATATGTATATTAATATTCATTTGGAATGCATACTTATATGTAGTAACATACAGCTAAAAAAAAAAAAAACTTGGAATGTGTTTTGAAACGAACTTTAGGAGAGACTGATAGAGTCTACAATAACAAAAACAAAAACAATAGAAATCAAAAAAATAAAAACAAAATAAGTATGGTGAAGCTTAAAAAAAAAATTTTTCTAAAAAAAGAAAATCAAAAAAAATCATCATAAATAAAAATTTAAACAAAAGAAAAATAAATAATTATTATGTAAAATATTTATCGTTTATAAAATAACAGTAAATTTATTTTATTTAATTTTAAAATATCCTTCGATATATGCATATAATAATTAATTGCAAAGTTCATAAAATATTTTGAATAACATTTTTAATGGTTACTTTAGAAATATGTAAAAATAAAATTAAATTTATTATTAACAATATCAATTTATTGATATTACAGTTACTCTTTAA
This sequence comes from Poecilobothrus nobilitatus, assembly GCA_947095535.1. Lineage (NCBI taxonomy): Eukaryota > Metazoa > Arthropoda > Insecta > Diptera > Dolichopodidae > Poecilobothrus > Poecilobothrus nobilitatus. The sequence goes on along the minus strand of OX352773.1, from coordinate 235,645,607 downwards.
GCACAATTGACCCTTTTATTAGAAATCCATACGATATTTTGTACAATTTTTAATCATTATTGTGATTAACAAATTTTTATAAAATATATACCTACTGATTAAAAGAAGTTTTTCGAATAGTAACGAAAAAAAAAACAAATATATTTTTATTCTCCTTTGTAAACATTTTAGAGCAGAATTCATTAAGCTTTTCTTCCTAATCACTTGCAAGTATAATATATAGTTAAATTTTAAATCAAAAAAATTGCTTAATAATTTTATCTACATCCAACCGGTACATAATCTGAATATGTAAAAATTTTATCTACCGGTTATATCCAAACAAACCCAAAACATTATATATACATCATCTATTACACAAAAATCAAAAATCTAAAAAAAAAAAACTTTTTAACAAAAAAAAATCAACATCATCCAAACAGGCAAAAATTTCCACATATTTATAAAAATCATATCCTTAATCATAAATTTTTTTTTACTGCGATATTAAAAAAATGATCAACTAAAATCATCATCATTTCTAACACATTTACAACCAACATTACATAGAAATTATATGGTGCAACTATGCATACAATAATAATAACAACAGAAGTATTAACATTAAATACTCAAAAGAATTTTTGAGTGGAATGAATTTAGGATGGCATAAATATAAAAAATGTAACGAAAAAAATTAAAATATTTTTTTTTTATCTTATCCCGAAAAAAAATATTTATATATATACACAAACACACAGTTATATACATACCCAAAATATAAAAATAATAAGTAAAAGGATAATTTTGTTTTTTTGTTTTTTTTTTTTTTTGTTGTTCTACCCATATATCCTAGAGTTAGTCCTGTACATTATTTGAATACAAAAATAGTACTAAATACGAAAAAAAAAAAAAAATGTTTTTTACCGCCGTTAATTTTTTTTTTTTGTTTTTTTTACAAAATTTTCTTTTTTCTTTATACTTTTTCATATCTGTTCTTTTATATTTTACTTTCATTTATAACCAGTACCACCTTTTCATTTTATGTTTAATATGTATATAAATATGTACATATATATATGTATATATATATTTATCTATTTAGATGAAAGTAATATGAGTCTTTTATTTAGCCTTAGTATTTCTACAATAAATAAAAGCCAAAAATAAAAAAAAAAATAAAAGAATGCAAAATTTCTCTCATAACAGTTTTTTTTTTATATTCCAAAAAAAAATTTTTTTTATTCATCTCTATGTTCCCTAATTTCTACTCTACCCTACCCCAAAATTATCCAAATGCTATAATACCATACCGCAACATCAATGTTTCATTTGTATTAAAAGTAAAATAAAGATTTTCAAAAAAGAAAAAAAAAATGAAATAAATTAAACAGAGACAGAAACGTCACAAAAACGAAAGAAAAAAAAAATTAAAAAAGAATATAACAGTAAATAGTATAACTTTTCAAAAAAAAAAAAAAAAAAAATACACATAAAATTGACGAACTTCACTTCTTCAGTCCTATATTCAATTTTTTTCTTTCCAGTCGAGTTTTACATTTTGATGATAGATCGTGCTTTGATTTTATTATTGTTTTTTAGTTTTTTTTTTGTTTTTTGGATTTTTTCTATTATTTTATGATTCCAAAATAAAAACAGAAATTCGCTCAAATTGGCTGCTATACTACAAAAGCATAAATAAAAAAGAAAAAAAAAAAATTAGTGTTAGTGTGTACTAAAAAATGTAAAATATGTGAATTCAGTTTTAGTTCTTAACATTTCATTGTATTGTTGTATCTTTGTATTTAATATCACTTTAGTGGCTCTTATTAAAATAGTATGATTCATAACAGGACTTTCCAATAAATTAATAAATATAAGTTCAAAAAGTATATATGTATATACAAATTTAAAAAAAACAAACATATCACACCATACACATCTAAATAAACATTAAAAAACAAAATACAAAATAAAAAGGAAACCGGAAGCGATATAAGATTAAAAATTTTAAGCAACAATTCTAAACTGTTATGTATATCCTTCAAAGGTGATTAAAAATAAAAAAAATTAAAAAAAAAAAAAGAAGAAAAACAAAACAATTAACCTAGTATAACTTTATGTCATCAACACCGTTCAGTATTAATTTTTTTTTTTTTCTTTTTTTTTTAATTGTTCCAAATGATGTCGTCACAATTACAACTACCAAGAAAAAAATATACCTATATCAAACATAACCAATCAATCAATCAATCAATCATCATCATTTGTAATTATTATTTTACGAGCTTAGAGAATTCATCAATTTTACTGTTATGAAATATCAATAAAACAAAAAAAAAAATATCGCGTAAAATACTAGAATCTAAATCTAAAATAAAAAAATAAAATTGAACCGCGTTATTTGTTATTTTTTACTTTTCACCCTAGTCTCTGTTTGTTTTTTGTTTTTTTTTTTTTTATTACGCTTTTTTTCCCATTTTCATCTAAATTGAAAATTAAATTAAAAAAAAAATATATATTAGTTAGGAAAAACCGATTCTTACGTCATAGAATAAAAAGTCACACAAAAAAAATAATCCTTATAAAAAAAAGGAAAATAAAAGTGATGTAAAAGTAAAAAAAAATTTAAAAAAAAACGAAACGATAGTGCAACAAAGTTCAGCGAATTTTCTATTTAAAAAAAACAAAAACAAAACCAGACGAAAATAAAATAAAAAAATAACTAATCCATTAAGTAGAACACTTCTTGGACCATTTACTGTTTTGTTTTATTTCTTTGTTTGTTTGTTTATTTGTTTTTGTTTTTTGTTTTTTATGTGGTCTTTTTTTATATATCATTTTTTTTTTTTTTTCATTTTCAGTCTTAGCCAATTTTTTTTCTCACATTTTCATTTTTTTTTTTTAGTCTCACTCACTCCTGTTTTAATTTTTGTTGTTTATTGTAGAATTTTTTTCTCCCTATTTCTTTTTAAATTCTCTGTTGTCATTTGAATTCCATTTTTTTGTTTTTTTTTTTTTTCTATCCACTTTGAATTTTTATTTTTAATTTTTTTTTTTTTTTTTCTTAACGGTGCCCTATATCGATTTTAGGTGAATTAATTTTTTTTTTTCTCTTAAATATGAAAAGTTCAAACAAAAAAGAAAAACATCAACACCTGCCGACACTTTATTTGCCTGTTGATACCAAAACATAAGGTTGATGACGTCGTCGGCATTCAAATGATTATATTGATGTGATAATGATGATTACAATGATGATGATAATAATAATATTGATGATGATAATGATAATGATGATAAGTGATGACAATACTGTTAGAGACTACATTTTTTTTGGTTTTTTGTTTTTTTTTTTAAAGAATTACAAACACTTTAAAGAAAAAGAAGAGTTTTGTTTTTTTTTTTTCAATAACTTACAGTATTTTGCATTAAAGAATTTAGTGTGTGAAATAAATAAAAAAAAAAAAAATAAAAAAACTGGACATTGTGGGGTTAATATTTTTTTCTTTTTTTTTTTTTTATGGTTTCTTTTCACATTTTGAAATTTGATACATTTCAAGTGTAAAAGAAAATTAGCGATTATCAAAATTATAATATTTATTAATAAAATGACAATTTTTTATAATGGAGATGAGAATAATGTTTATCATTTTTTTTGCATAAAGGATAAATTTTGCATAACGAATTGCTAATCTTAAAGAAATACCAAGAGATTTTTAAAAGAAGAGGAGAATTTAATTTTGGTTTTTTTCTTTTTGTTGTTATTATTATTATGTTGCCTAATATGTAAGAAGAATTTTTTTTTTTTTTGCAATTTGATACTTAACAAAAAAAACAGAACAATAACGAACAAAAAAAAGAAAAAAATATTAACAAAAATTTAATTAAAAGTCATATTTAAAAAAAACTAAAATATCATTTATTTTTATGTGTTTTATATGTTTTTTTTCTTTTTTTTTTTTTTTTTTTAGTTATTACATGAATTTTGTACATATGTATTGGTTTGTTATAATATATGTAATATATGTTAAAGGACCAATAATAATTAACTTTTTTTGGAGATATAATAATAATAACTGTAATAACCAATACTATCAAATTAACATCATCATATTCATAATCAATATATAATTTACATTATATGGATAATATAAAATTTAAAATTTTTTTTTTTTTTTATTATTGTCTTTTTCTTTATTAATATTCTTTTTTTTTTTTTGTTTTTTTATTAAAAACATTTTACCTATCTATATTAATTATCTATCTCTTTCTTATGTTCATAAATTTTTCTGATTGCAACTTTTTGATTTGTGTTTAATATAAATTTTAGTTTTTTTTTTTTTTTTTGTTGTCTTTTATTTTTGACAGATACTTTTGTTGTTGTAATTTTTTTATTTCGTTTTTTTTTTTTTTGACAACAAAAAATACACACAACATAACCTTATTTTGATGTTTTTTAAATTTTTTTTTTTGTTTTAGTTTGTTTTTTGTTTTTTTTTTTTGAAGTTTACTTGCCTTCTCAGTTATTGTTATTATTATTATTATCGGTTGTTGTTGTTGTTTTAATTTTTTTCGTTATTAGTGCTTTTAGTACATGGTAGTTTTAAATTCAGCGATGCTATTGTGTTGTTTTTGATATTGTTTTACTATACTTATTAAGGATGTCCTTCTCATTTATTATATAGGCAGAAATTATTATTAAAAGAAATAAGTTAATAATTAAATCAGAACTAACCGTCGGTAATCAGTTGATTAAAGATTGTGATCGTGTAATGTTGCATCACTTTAAGATTATATTTAAAAAAAAAAAAAAAAAACACAATTATCGTGATACTTTTTATTTTTAATAAAAAAAAATTTTTTTATTTATCTAATTTTTAAGATTATTTAGAAAAATTTTAATTTGTTTTTTTTTTTTCGTTTTTGTATTTTTGTTTTTATAAAAAATAATAGTTAAAATATTAGTTGAAATCTATATTAAAATTTTTATTAAGTGATCGTAAATAAAACTTATAGTTTAAATAATATTAACAGAAAAAAAAAATTTTTTTTTTTAGAAATGTGATTAGAAATTTATTAAAAAAAAAAATTTAAGTGACTTAATTATTATTTTATATTTTTTAATTATAATATAGTCAAATTAATTTCAAAAGGTAGAATAAGAACAAAAAAAGACATTTTACTTTAAAATAAAAACTCGTGAAATATTAAATGTATAGAATTTTACTTATAAAATTGTGAAAAAAAAAAATTTTTTATGAAATGAAAAATAACTAACTCTATAGGTGCCAAAATAATATACTAAACAAATATTTTGCAAAAAATTTTTTAATTAAACAAAAATAACTATTTAAGTATAATAATATAACGGTAAATGTTTAATATAATTTTAAAAATTAATTTTAATAACTAATTTGAATTTACGAGTACATAAAAGTGAAATATTTTTTATTAAAGTAATAATTTTAAATTAATAAAATTCATATGTATTTTAAATAATTAATTAGCAATTACATATATGCTAGCTCAGTAAAAAATAAAAATAAACAATTTTTGGAAGTTTACTATTAGTTTTTATTTTTGGATCAGTATTACACTTAAAATGACTTCACTTCTTAAAAATAAATTTTTTTCGTCTGAATCCGATAAGCGTTTAAGTTGTTTTTATAACAAAAAATTATTTCTTGTAGTTGTTATGATTTTTACTGCAGTATCAAAAGTTTTTATTTATAAAATCATAAATTTAACACACAAATAAATAAAACTATAGTACAATAGATAAATTAAACTGAAGAATATTATGTTTTTTTTTTATTTATTTATTCATCCAAAAATGTTCTTTTTAACAAAATTATTTGTACTTGAGTTTTAGATCTATTGTATAGCTTTACAGCTGAGAATTTAATATTATATGTGTATGATTCTTAGTTCGGTTGTTCCTTAATGAAAAACAACATTTGAGAAAAAAAATTCATTTAGAATTTTTTAAATTCTATTACTTCAATTATTTCAATAAAAAAATATTCTAAAAAAAAATATATTTCAATAAAACATTAAAATTAATTAGTTCAAGATTGATATTTTAAGAAATAATTGAATTTATACAAAGAAAAATTCAAAAAAAAGTGAGGACATTTTTCCACACATTGTTTTTTTTACTTCTTTTTTATTAGTTATAAGTATACTTTTATTTTGAAGCCTTTGCTGTCTGATGGCTTAATATTTTTTTTTTTTTTACATTTATTAAACTAACAGTATATATGTACATCCCGATTCTAATATACATTGTAATAAAGGAGGATTTTATGGAGTTGGAGTGTACAACAAATCGAAGGGGCTAGATCAAAGGATGATTGTCTATCCTTTCTACCAAGCAACAATAACAAAGTCACAATACTTAAAGTTATAATTCAATTTTTATTATTACAATTCTATGAAATAATTCATGGTGATGATTACATTTACAATATGCAAAGATTCAAGGTGAATATTAACAACTTTGTTCACAATATGTCTGCCAATATGAAATCTATTTTCATTCCTTAACTCAACTTCATATGACCAAGCAGTACAGTAGTACTAAAGGTCGTATAAATTATGTTTTGGTCAAAAAAGGAAGGTGGTGTTTGGTGGATTAAAGTCCTACACACTCATAGAGGAATCGTGCTAGTTTTCACTCCTCTATAGCGTCTTTCGATGATTTCCACCTACCATCGCAAAAAAAAAAAAATATAATTCATATAAGTATAGCTAGATTATAACTAGCTAGATTTAAATCTCTAGTCCTAACATTCATTATTAATAAACATTTTTTAATCATTTCTTTTTTTTAAATTACTTATGTCACTTATATTTTTTAATTCTTTCGACAATTCATTAAAAGTTCTTAGACAATTATGCAGGCAGTTGTTTTTTCACTATATTGGTTTTGAATAAGCCGAGACATAAAATTTTGATTTTCTTCTAGTGTTGTACTAATAAATATCTATAATTTTCTTTAATATAAAATTGTGTTTTATATATGTAATTGGTTTCCAATTTTAAAAGCAGTGAAATTATTTTATATCAATCAATATCAATAAGGCTCATGTATTTTTTATTATATGAAAAATCTGATCGGATAATTGTTTTCGCATTCGTCTCAGTATAAAAGTATATGGTGTAATATTTCTTATTATATGATCTATATATCCTCATTCTACTTTAACTTAATATCTATCAGTACTATCTATCACTTTTAAATCATCACTCTTAATGATTTATTTTAAAATTATATAAAAGTTTTATTTTTATTTTACATTTAATATTTGTATTTTAAAAATTTGATTAATAGTTTCTTCAAATTAAAATTAAAAAACAAATTTTTTTTTAATAAACAGCAATTAGGCAAATTAATAAATGTTAGTCACATTATAGAGATAAAAAATAAAATCATTATTCATATCATTTAATATAAATAATTATCTGAAAACATATATTTAAATAAAATTAAATATTTATTTATTTAATTCAATATTAGGCACTATAAAAAATGAGAGAATATTAATAATAGTTTTGACTGAAGTGATTATATGAACTAAGTTTTATTAATAAAATTTATATGGTTACATTTATAACATTTGATTACAACATAGATTATAATTGAAACTTATTTTTTTTTTTTATTTTCAACAATTTTAATTTAAAATTAACAAAGCTACCAATCTACAAAGTATTTGAAATCGGATTCCCTTTTTGTTAATATGCCAGTTTTTTGATGCCACAGATCAAATCAATTAATAAATTTTCTATTTATTTATTTATTTATTTAAATGAGGGGCCTCGGTGGCCTAGTGGGTAAGAGCGTATTAAATACGCTGTAAACACCGAGGAAGTGTGGGTTCGAATCCCACACACGTCGTAAGAGTTATTCCCTTTTACGACACTCACAGCCACGCCTGAACAGGAAAGGCTGTGTAATTTCCTGTCCACATTTATGTGGCAGAGAAATGCATTTAAAAAAAAAAAAAATTTATTTAAATATTGTTGATTACAATAAACTAGATAATATTAAAAATTATAATCTCGATTACCAAGTCCCGTATAGGGATTTTATTTAACCACCAAAAATTACAAACTTATAGGTTAGGGATACAAATTACAAACTTAGTAGTATAGGAATATTCATAAAATATTCAGTAGTAATAAAACCAGTGAGTAAAGTTTTTTTAACTCCTCACCCTTTGTGGAAATTAATAATTTATTTATTTATAGTAATATTACAAATCACTTAGAAAATTACAATATTATAAAACTATATCGGCTACTATGGCCATTATAGGTCTAATAACAAATTACAATTAAATATCTTGCATATATTCAGGCGAAAGAAAAAATGTAAATATAAAAGAATTTTATTTCAGTGCTTATGGTATCATTTTTCAAAAAAAAATAATTTATTATTTAAAATAAACAGAATGAAATTAAAACAAATTAATTTTAGACATAGCGTTTGGAAATTAGTTTTACATATTATTATATTAAATAATTTCATCATTTTTTTGTTTTAAAGTTTAAAGTTCTATGGTCTATGGTTTTTAAACTTATATTTTATTTTCATTTAAAAAAAAAAATGACGAATAAGTTTATTTTTGTTACTGAAGATTAAATTTGTTGAGTTATAATAAAATTAATGTTAATAATGAATGTTACTAATACCCATATGACGTTAGACTTATAAGATATGTATCATCACCAAAATTTACCACCAAATTAAAACCTGAACTAGAGAATTTTTAATGCCATTTCGATCCAATAAATCATTTAGCATGATTATTTAGCTTTGTGTGTCCAAACAAAATTAAAAGGTCTATGTATTGTACCCTAATTGAATATCAATTTTTTGTCATAAGTACGTATTACGTATAACAAGTCTAACATGATTTAGAAAATTAATTAAACCTATATTAAATGGAACTTCTGTACTATACAAAAATATTGACTGCTTTACCAAATTTTTCAATTATATTTTATACATGTTATGTTTTTACTATATTTTTTAAAAAATAATTTAAAAATAAAAAATATAAAACAACAAAAACATGTATTTTATCAAATAAATGTAAACTTCTAAATTAACATTTTTGACATTTTTCTTTATCCACTTTAAAAATACAAACATTTCAAACCAAAAACCATAAAATATCAATATATACAAAAAACAAAAAAGCAAACATTAAACTTTAAATTTTTTTTAATATCAGTTATTTTTTTTATTTTTATAACATTTTTTTTATAATTTTATCTAAAATTACGGAAATAAGTTTATGTCATCTATATTGAGAAAACCTTTTCTAGATATTAAATTTTTATATTATATTTTAATATATTTGGTTTAGTATCATAAAAAATATTTAATCAAAATTGTATAACATTTTCGAACATAAAATTCTTCTTCATAATTTAAATTTAAAAATTTTCTTAGAAAAATTTATACGAATACATTTTGAGTGTTTTCACGTAGGAATATTGAGAATCAGTTCTTTTTTAATTAAAAAAAAATACCTCTGACTAAAAACAATTCTTAAAAATACTAAATTTTTTATTTTAATATACCCAATGAAATTAAGAACCATAAATGTAAAATAAATTTATTAAAATGTTTTTTTTTTTTTTTAAATATAATACAAAAGCTGTAAATCAGTTTTTAAAGAAATTTTAAAGAAATGTTCAGCAAATTTGTAAAAATATGTGAAAATTAAGTTATGATTGACTAATGATTAATCTTATTAATCAAATCGTAATAGGATATATAAATAGAATATTTTATTTAAAAGACAGATATTTATCAATTTCGCCTCTACATTCCACTCCACTCCACTCTAATTTACACCTATCTAACATTCCATTCCACTCTGCTCCACTCCACTCTAATTTACGTACCTATCTAACCGGGCTTTTCATTTTAATTTTTGTTATGGATTGTTTTATTATTTCCAGTCAAATGTTTTAACTAACTCAAATGTTTTTACAAGATCAATCATTAGTTTCATTAATTTCAATTTTAATATCAGGCAGGCAGTGCATGGTACTAAACATCATATAAACCATTGTTTGGTTAAAAAAAATGAAGTGGTGTTTAGTAGGTTAAAATCCCACACACTCATAGAGGACTCGTGCTCGTTTCACTCCTCTGTAGTGTCTTTCGATAATTCCCACCTACTCTCACAACAAAAAAGAATAAAAAAATATAAAATCAATTAATATAATTTTTATAACTATATGATATTTTAATTGACCTCATAATACTGAAATTCCCTAAGAGAAAGTATCTACCACAATTTAAATTTCCATTTCCAAAAACATAAAAAAAATTGCATAAATCTTGAAATCTGTAAAATACTTACTCTAACCGCACCTCAATCTTACAATTCCTTATATTTCCAAAAAAACATCCACTTACAAGTAAGTAAAATTTAAGTTAACTGAATTAAATTATTAAATCCTAAAAAAAAAAAAATTAAACATAAAAAAAAAACGATATTTTCATTGGAAAAAACAAAACAAAAATTCAAGGAAGACAAAACAATGAAAAAAAAACAGCACACGACTTATATTTATATTTTGTTTTTGTTCCACTACGAACCTGACCTATCTTAAAAATGTTTACATTATACAACAATTGTCTCTCGTCGAGTGTTTTTTTTTTTTTTTGCAAAATAAAAACAAAAAACAGGACACTTAAAAAAACGTAAATAAATATCTTACAAACATTTTAACAATAACGTGTTCCAAAATGCAAAAATACAAACAAACAATAATCATTTTCCCCACCAACCACCCGTTGTTTTTCCTAAGAAATAGGACACAAAAACAAAAACACTCTTTGCCTTTCCTTTGCAATTCCTGCACCACGAATTTCAAATGGGGAGACAAAAAAAAAAAAAACCAATTCCGTTAAGACAATATAAATTCACTGTTACAACATATTTTTACAGTTAATTTTTTTTTTCTGTTCTCTGTTTGGTTCCGTTGACTTCCCATATTCCTTGAAAAATTCCTTAACCTTCAACGTATCCAATTTTTGATTCTTGTTTTTCTTGTCTTTTTTTTTTTTTGGTTTTGGCATATTTTCTTCTGCTAGCACTTCAAATTGATTTTTTTTTTTTTTTTGCATTCTTTTGTTTTGTTTTTTTTTTGTTCCCTGTCTATTGAATTTTTTTCTTTTTTCATATGTAGGTATTTGTAACAAAAAAAAAACAATAAAAAAAAAAAATTTATAGGAATGAGAAGAAGTATGAAGGATAAACAAATATCCTTTAGGATATCATTGTTTATATCATTGTTGTTGTAATTTTATTTTATTTTCATTATCAATTGAATGTTTTCCAAGAATTTTCAACACGAAGAAAAACTCTTTTTTTTTTTTTCCTGAAGAAGAAATTTTTATTTATCTTAAGGATGAAAATTAAACGATTACATTTGAAGAGATGATAAGGAACCATATAAAAACTGAAGAAATGTCGTTTGACTAATTATAAAATATGTATTTTAACTACATATACATTGTAACGTAAAATAATAAACAAAAAAAAATAACAAACCAACAAAAAAAAATAACGGGAAACATAATTTATAATTACATTTATGCACACTTGCATATACATATAAATCTAGTAAAAAAATCACCACCCAATTCCAACATGAATTTTTTTGTTTTAATCTTTAAATCCACTTGTCGCTCTTTAAGATGATTTTTCATATGTCACATATGCATATGCATACATACATATATACTTTACAAACCTATATAATTTTTTAAGAAAAAAAAAAAAAAAATCGTAACCACCATCAACAACTTACACACATAACCTCAATGATGAACTTAACAAAAAATATATGAAAATAAATGTACATATGTATATACATATATATGTTGAAAAAAATGGGAAAAAAAATTAGGAATATTTAAGCAAGTAGCAGAAAAAAGAACGGAATCAACTGAAAGTACCCAATTTTCTTCATTTCCACTTTTTTTCGTTTTTATTCCTTCGTGCTCAACTTAACTTAACTAATAATTTTTTTTTTTTTTAATTTTGTGCAAGTTTACATGTGACATACAAATACAATAAATCGTTCAACAGATTTTCTATACTTCCTATTTATTCTTATAGTATTACATTTCGAACAAATTAAATACCACTTGTTTAAAATTTTTATGTTACATACAGCATCATCTTTTTGCTTTACTGACCTCAAATTGAAAAATAAAAAGAGAACCAAAAAACTCTTTAATTTTGAATAAAGTTTCTTTCATTTATGACAGCTTTCATTTTGACAGATACTTTAAAATGTAAAACTTTTATCGAAAATTATAGTTTTTAAAAGAAAAGATTTGATTGTGTCGCCGTATTGTAAAAAATATTATTAAGAATAAGAAATTGAACTCCAAATCAACCTTAACTCAATTTCTTACAAAAAAAAAAAAACAGCACATGGAAACACAGTCTTAAGAAATGAATAAAAATATTTAAAAAGAAAAGAGACAAGAATTCCTTTATCCATTTTTTTTTTGAATTTTCTTTCTTATTTTTTTTTTTTTTTTTTGAATTTTCTTCCTTTTCTTAACTTATTTTTTTTTCTTTTCTTTACTAAAAAGTAAAAACCATTCTCCACCCTTCATTCCTCGATTTTTTTTTTAAATGGCGCAAAAAAGAAAGAAAAAAATTTTTCATGTTTTTTATGTGAAAAAAAATGATGAAAATATGAGCAAAAAAAAATAAAAAAAATCTCAAACACATTGAGAATAAAAAAATCGGTGTTAGTGGTAGTTTTTTGTGTATATAATTTTTTTTTTCTTTTTTAAAGAATAACAAAAAAAAAAAGGAAAAATTTTTTTACAGCTTTTTTTTCGCTTATTTTTTTTTTATTTGAAATTATTTTAGTTTCCGGATTTTATAGAAAAACTAATAAGAAACATGTAAAAATTTTAAGATTTATGTATGTATATTTCAAAAATTTGTATTTTTTATATAATTTTTATTACATGAAATTTATTTATAATTTTTACTTATAATATGAAGTGAATGGTTATAATAATTAAAATGGTTCGTAAAAAGGTGATTTCATTTCCACAAAATTTTATTGTATATAGTTTGAATCATTCCGTGATAATTTTTTTTCAAACTGAAATCCTAAATAAATCTTGATTTACTGCATCAAATTACGATCACAGAAAATTTGAATAACACTCCATTTGCAACTACCGTTTTTTATACTTTTTTATTACCAACTTTTGTCAGATTCTCATATTTTCAAACTAACCTAATGGATGTCTTTTCGATGGCAATAAAAAAAACCGGTTCATTTCAATTATTTATGCTATAGGAAATTACTTAGTGCGATAATTTCTTAATATCTATGGACGAATTTCAATGTTATAGCGCAATTTATTTGTTATATCATCTTTTAAAAAGTGCAATCGTAAAATACAATTTAGTACTAAAGAATTTTTATAAAAAATTATATTTATTTATTCCTCAGATTTCTTTAAATACCTTTAGAATTAATTAACAAAAAAATTTTCCAAGCAAAACCATTCAATAAGCTTTGACTGTGTGTAAAATATAATTTAACTTTTTCATTTAAAATTGTTTGTCAAACATTAAAAAAAAATGATTTTCTTAATCTTCTGGTACATTTCATTCACTTTCTGGTACACAAATTTAATTCAATAATCGATTTAACAACTAAATAATCCTAAATCAAAGAGCACTTAGAGAAGAAAAAAATAAAAAAAAAAACTAAAACAAAAGGCATTGAAAAATAAACATGCAAATAATTTTCTTTTTTTTTTATTACTATTATATTGTGATACTGTGTAAAAAACTGATCCTTAACCCCATGACACAATTCATCATGTTAAAAAAAAAAAAAGAATCTTAATTTTTTTTTTTTGTTTTTTATTTTTCTTCTCTTTCTCAACATATTCCTTTCAAGTTCTCTTCTGTGTATAGAATATTCACTAAACAACATAAGAAAAACAAAAAAAAAAAAATACAGGAAAAAAAATTCAAAAAAAATTTTTTTTTTTAAAATCCCCTCTAAGGTACTTTATCTATCTCTGTCTTTCACATAGAATTACCACATTCCACATATACAATAATAAAAAATAATACTTTTTATTTTTTTTTATTTTGTACTGTTGTCGTTGTTGCTTTTTTATATTTTTATTTTTTATCATTTTTTTTTTATCCCAACTTTTTTTTTTCATTTCAAATTTTTTTCCATTTTTTTCAATAAAAAACAGAAAAAAAGCAAAACAAATAAGAACAAAAACAAAAAATTTATTTTTTTCTATTGGAGAAGAGTAAAAAAAAAAAAAAAATTAAAAATGAATAAAAATAAAAAAAAAAAAAACGGAGACTGCACTCAGTCTTGTTATATGTGTTTTTTTTTTTCAACTCATTTTTTTTAATAGTATTTAGTCGTCCTTCAGTATCGTTGTCGTATAAATAGTCGGTTGGCGGCATCGTGAGCGCTTTAAGGATAAAAAAAAAATTTTTTTTTGTATTTTTTTTCTATACTCTCTTATTTATAGTTGTTTTTTTTATTTTTTGTTTTTACTCGTCGTTATTTGAATTATTTTTGTTTTGTTTTTTCTTGTTACCGTTTTTCATCCAATTTTTTTCCTGTAAAAATGTTCAGTAGTGTTCAAATTCTCTGATCTGATCTGGATTGTAAGGCTATAAAAAAATAAATATATAAGAAAAAAGAAATGAAGCTCTTGGTTTGTTTTTTTTTTTTTGCCGTTTATTGTCAGTCTTTTTTACGACGTGCCCCCTAACCATATATACATATATATACACATATATTTTGCACATCATATACAATAATATATACAAGGATATGAGGAAAAAAAATTAAAATTTACAAGAAATCGTTATAGTCGTTGTTGTCGTCGTCATCGTTTTTGTTTGTTTTTTTATTCTTTTTGTTTTGCACTTTAATGTCCTTAAAGGATATAAGAAATATATGTTTATACTTATGTATGGTGGTTTAAACATCAAAACATCATATTGAAAACAACAACTAAAAAAAAAAAAAAAAATACAAATTATATCATTTAGAAAAAAACAAACATTAAGGATTATTTCTTTTTTTTTTGCCACTTTTTATGTCAATTCTCAATGCTTGATTTTTTTGTTTTTTTTTTTTTTCTATTTGAACAATAAAAAAAAATATCAGAATTCTACCTAAATAACGGTATATACAATGGTTTGTGCTTTTTTTTTATTAATAAAGCTACGAAGAAACCAAAATACTAGAAATATACAAAAAAAAAAAACAAAACAAGAAATGTGACGGTGTGTAAAAAAAAAAAATCGGAAACGGAAATATAGAAAATCTAGTGTGTGAGGGAAGTTTTTAAGTTCATTCAGTTATTTTCTTTTTTTATTGAAAGAAATGAACAATAAATACAAAATAAAAAAAAAAAAAACCAAAAACAAAATATAAAACAAAACATAGAAAAAACTTGCAACAAAAAAAAATATTAGAAAATTGCGAAAAAAAAAAAACGTGGGAAAAAAATTGTTTGTTTTTTTTTTCTGTTTACAGTTCAATTTTCCCTCCTGTTGTGTTGCTTATTTTTTCTTAGAGACCTTAGATTAATATATGGTGTATTGTGGATAAATTGAAAAAAAAAAAAAAATAAAGTGTTTTGTTTTTTTTTCTTTTATTGTTTTGTCTGATTCAATTTTCTTTTTTTTTTTTGCATTTTTGCCTGGTCTTTGTTTTTCTCAATGAAAATGTGTAAAAATCATTAAAAAAAAAAAAAATAATGAAAAAATATGAAAAATATCAACAAAAAGGAATGAATGTTTGGTTTGTTTGTTTATGTGTAAATATTTTGTTTGTTTGTTTGTTTGTATTTTTTTTTTTTTGCAGAAATAATAAAATAACACAAGATATAAGAAAAAAGACATTATTTAAGAACTTGTTGTTTCTTAATAGAATCATACAAGTGATTTAAAGTAATTTATATAATAATAACAAAAAAAAACCACGATTTATGTTTTTTATGCCTGTTTTTTTGTTTTTTTTTTTTTTTTTTTTTGTGATTAAATCAGTCAGTCAATCATTTATATAGAAAATTGTGTTTTCATATACAATTAAATATCATTTAATGATGTAATTTAATTTTTAATTATTGAATCAAATTAAAATGATATTAAGTATAAATTATCTTTTAAAAATTATCTAAATTGTTATTAATTGTATTTCATAGATTTCCTTAAACTTAATGTTTACTTCAAAAAATAAATTTTAATTTAATAAAGTTATAAAATGTTAGGTTAGTTTTCAATTTAATAATTAAATATGTATTTAAAATCTTGAAATGAATTAATTTTAATTTAAATTTTAAAAATAAATTAATTCATTTTTTAAATAAACAATTTAATCTCTATAATATTTCTACTAGATTTTTAATTCTTTTGTAAGAGTAGATATACTTTTTAAAATCCTTATTTATTTGTGAAATCATCATAAGCTATCATAAAAAATAAAAACCAAAAATAAAATTAAATTTAAGTGATCATTTTCATTTACAAAAAAAAAAAAAAATACCATCAATTTGTACATTTTTTCAATATATATGTATAGGTATTCTATTAAGTATCTTTATATTAATTTTCCTTACTGTATTAAATAGTAAATTTTTTACACAATTTTTGTATCAATATGATGTGTAATATGTCAATTAAAAATGACAGTTTTCCTTTTTTTTTTTGATTTAATGATGGATTTATCATTTATTTTAAAAATATTAACAAGATTTTTTTTATAATATTTTAATTTTCTGTTTCACATATGTTCTTAATGACAATTAATATGATTTATTGTGATTATCTTGTTTTGTGTATACTTTTAAAAGTATAGATATAATATAACAATGTTTTTTTTACAATATATAAAATACAAAAAAAAAAATTTTTAATAAAATATATTCAATAAAATATTTAAAAATTAAAAAAAATACTTAAAATTATCATTAAATACTGATTAAAATTGATTAATTTCTATTTGATTTACCAAATATAGTAATCCTTAATTAGAGTGTTAACAATGGTTAAAATATTGTTTTTTTTTTTTTATCTATTAGTTTATCTATAAGTTCAATTTAATTTAGTGATTGGAATTAAGAAAAATAAAAAAAAAACAGAGACTAACTATAGGTAACAAATAAAGCAAAAATGCGGTAGTATCGATTTTATAAACAAAATATTAAAAAAAAAAGAGAAAATTTAATTTATAAAACGAATTAATACATAAAACATTTAATCACTAAATTGAATTTTTTTTTTTTTTGTTTTTTTTTGTTTTTTAATTACATTTAATAAATAAATCATTACTTTCAATTTAGTTTTATAATATAATATAAATCATGAAATTTTTTCAATTTATTACCGTCGGCATTTAAATGCAGTAAAAGAAAAAAAATCTTCCAATCTCGTGTCATAACTTTTATGAATAATTTTATGAAATATCTTATAAAAACTACAACAATTCAATATGAATTTGTTATAAAAGCTAGTTATTTTGTTTTTTCTTTTTTTTTGTAAATTATTTTAAAAATTTTAAAAATATAAAAAAAAAATATATCATAATTTAATTATAATTATTTATACATCGATATCCATTGCTTTTTCATTTAAAAAAAAAAAAAAAAAGTGGAAATTTTAAATTAAAATGTCATTATTAGAAAATTTGTTATATTGGCAAATGAAGAAAATTATACAATCTAAAATTGTAAGAAAAATCTCTAAAATGAATTAATTAAAATAAATTGTTAAGTTTAGTTTTTTTTTTGTTTTTTGCTTTTTAATTATCCTTCGGATATAAAAAAAAAAATTAATTAATAATTTTAACTAATTTAAACTGTTTTTTAATTTAAAATTTAATTTTGTGATTTTATTTTGAATATTAGTAATCAATTAACATTTAAAAGCAAGTGTTTTAACTTAATAAAATGAAATACCTAACTGAAAGTAAAACAGATTCTTTAATTAACAAAATAATTGCATATAATTAGGCGCATATATTTATATTTGAAAATTTCCCTGTATAAAAGTTATGTTTCTTTATTTGTTTGCAAAATTTTATTAATAAGTTGGAAAATTTCACACCAGAATTTTTTTTGAAAAAATTTTTTTTTTTTAATTTAAAAATTATAATATTTTGAAAATAAAAAAGCTTCGCAACTGACTTTATTAAACAGGTTTAACTCATTTGTTTTTATTTTTATATTAAAAATTTTCAAATTGTTATTTGCAATTAATATTTTAAATTTTCTGTTTTTAATTTATTTTTTTTTTTAGTTTTTTTTTATTAATTAACTCTAAAAAAAAAACTACACGTTTTTAGAGTCAAACTACAGATTTCAAAAATAATAGTTTTAAGTATATAAATTTATATAGTTATTTAAAATCAGAAATAATTAAATTAAAATCTACTGAAAGTACTAAAAAAATTGTTAATCACACCTCTAAAATTTATGGTTTGAAAATTTTCCAAATAAAAACTTTCAATTTTTTTTTCGTCCTTGAAATTATTTATTCTTCATGACAATTTCTTTACTTTAAAAATATTAGTCCTATTTTGAAATGTCAAAATAATAATCTCAAAGACTAACCATTAATTTTGGGTTTAATCTTAAGGATCTACAGGAGATGTACATCTCCGTGAACATGATCTACATTTCGCTAAATTCTGTCGTCTATAGTTGTTTTAAGTTGGGAATTGACATTTTCGTAATATAGGAGTTTTGATATTTCTATATTTATGTGCCATTCTAAACGTATCGTATGTTTTAGTATTTATTTTTTATTTCTACGGTCGCACTAGAAATTGCATTAAAAGACTTTGAAATCGCAATTTTTTATGTATCGCAAGGACAATTGACCTTGTTACGTAGAATTTTATTTTGGAATATTTCAATGTTTTGAATATGAGTTTGTTTAGCATAACATCATAGCTGTATGCCGTAAAACAAAATAGACTTATATGCCAAAATATAAAATTTTATTATATTTCATTGTAAATTTCATTATTCAATTTTATATTTTATTAGGAATCTAGATTTTCGTCTTTGGAACCATTACATTTCTCTATATTTCTATTCTAGTTCGACTTTTTTTTTTTTTGACATGCCTTTTCCACCTTATTTCCATGACATCCAATATCAATCCCGTAGGTGTTTTGCCTTGTTTTCTCTTCTACTTCTGCTTCTACTCAATTTAATTTTACAGCTGGGAGATTTCGTATGATTTTATTTTTAAATTTACTTGCACAGATTTAAGTTCAATAATCTTAATTTTTCCATTTTCTCGTCTATAGAAAAAGTTTTTAACTTCCTTTTGGTAATTTATTTGTGCATATGACATAAAATAAATCAATATTTTAAATTAATTTTCACTATAATAGGTAGGTAGTAATTTTTTTTCTTTTTGTTGGATGTTTGATTTATTTTTAGACATATGCACTTGGACACTTTATGTTTACACTAAATTGATTTTCTTGATTTAATTTCTATCAGGTTTTTTATATTTTATTACTATGAATATTTTCAAAGAATAGCAATTTCATTGTTTCTTTAATAAATTATTAGAAACAACTGAAACTTTCAAAATGAAATTATCTTTTTTTTTAACTTAATAGTAAATTGTGTTTTATTTAATATTATATTTCACTTTTAATGTAAAACTTTTAAGTAAAGTTCCGAATTTTCATAAATATTTAATATAGAATCAGATTTAATGGGGCGGGGCACACTGAGCAAAAAGTAAATTTAAAAACATAAAAACAAAATTTAAATTAATTTAAAAAAATTCCTAAAAATTATAGAATAAAAATCAATAAAATGAAATGTTTCTAAAATAATAATAGAATAATAATTAAAAAAAAGTGAATAAAAAACAGTGAATAATAAAAACTGAAATAGTGAAATTAATACTTTACAAAAATAAAAATTCAAAGTTCCATTAAATTGAAATCACCCTAAAAAAAAAAAAAAACAAATACATAATGGAAGGTCGTTTAATTGAATATCGGCCAATTGGTGGCGGTTTAGATTATCATCATAGTTCACCATTAATTGGTGAAATACCAAATGGTGAATATAGTCATGTTGTACATCGTTCAATTGATCAATTACGTAATAGTATAAATGAACGGGTTACATTAGGTCCATTAAGTGTATTTTCAACAACACCAGTAACAGCTGGTACTGATTTAAGAACATCAGTATTAACATATAATACAAATAATTTAAATCAAATAACATCCGGAACAAATTTATTAACAAATTCTATTACAAATCATCAACATCCGCATCCGCATCCTCATCCTCATTCTCATTCACAACAACAACAACAGCATTCACATCAACAACAATATTTACAAAATGGTCAGACAACTGGTCAAACTAATACAAATATTACAAATACAGGGAATAATACAACAAATTTAAATATTAATACAACAGATCATAAGACTTCAAATGGTAATACTTGTTTAGTACAAGATCCAATACAAAAAACAACAGGTTTACAACAAATACAAAATGATTATATAACAAATAATACAACATCATCATCATCGACAGGAAATGGAACTAATGGAATTGTTGTAGCATCAACAACACAACGTTGTTCTAGTGGTAGTGGTAGTGAAAGATCAAAAAAATCACGTTCATCATATCATCATCATAATCAACATCATCATAATACAAATAATCATAATACAACAACATCAGCAACAAATCATCATCATCAACATCATCATCCTCATCAACAACAACAACAACAACAACATCAAAATCATCATCATCAACAACAACATCAAATGCATGAAAATGGTATTGGTGGTGGTGATCCTAGTATTTCTTCAACAACAAATGCTATTGGTAACGGTAATACTGGAGTTCTTCATCATAATGAAAATTCAATGTGTGATGATGAAGAAGAAGATATTAAGGATCCAAAGGTATACAATATAATATAATATTTATATTATTATATATTTATAATATATATATATATATATATATATATATATTAAAAAAAACTTTAGAATTCAAGTGAATTTAAAAGTTTTTATGTTAATTTTTAATATTATTTTCATAAAATCACAATTTTTGTCACTATAGAAAAACTTTTAATTTAATCTTTGCATTACAATATGAATATGAAATAAATTAAGTTAGTTTTAAGTTTTGTTGAAATTATTAAGTTTAACTATAAAAAAAAATTTTAAGTTTTAAAGAAAAAAAAATTTTTTAAACAGATTTTTCGGAGTATCTATATATATTTTTTATATGCTGTTTTTTTACTAAAATATGAAGAAAGTAAAACATATAAGAATTTTCGTAGAAATTTCTAGTATAATTTCAATTATTATATTAAAAGTTCAGATCATTATAATACTTATTATCTCAATAAATTAAAAAAACAAAAAAAAATATTTATATAATAAAATATAAAAGTTTAGAAAATTAAAAACTTTCCTCTGGATTTTTAAGCAAAATTTTCAAAAATATTTTAAATCTGCATACAATGTGTTCAGTATACCTAATGCCTATTACAATAAGGGTGAAGACTGTACTTCATTTGACTGGATGTCACTTGAGGATTACTTACTCTCTATATTGTTTGACTGGTTTTTCATTTTACTGCATTTTGTTTGGCAGAATTTCTTTTAACTGTATATTACATTTTAATGGATTTCATTAGCTTATATAAACGTTGTTATAGATAAAATCCTATGGATAATGTTTACATATGCGGAACTCTAAAAGAATATGTGATTTACTTTTCAATAATTCCAAAGTATTAAAATTTATTCTCATAACATTAATAATATATATATATATATACATATATCACTAAATTATAGGGTATGCCACCCCTATACCCTCCCTAAACAAATTATTGAAATCCTGATTTTGAAATCAACTCTAAAATCTCTCCCTAATCATTGTTTTACATATATATTTCAATAAGCAATTATTGAAACCCTAATTTTGAAACAAATTCTAAAATCTCTCTGTTCTTCTAATACAGATTCTTGTATTTTCATATATAGGGTGGTCCATATCATCTGTATCAGCTTTTTAAAAAAGGAAAGAGTCGTTATTTAAATATATAAAAAAAAAGTTATTAGCTAAGAAGGGGGTGTTCTATCGATTGGTGATATTTTAAACTGCTGAAAAAGACTGGAAATAGGTTTTTTAGAACGGAAATTTACCGAAATCGAGATTTTCAATTGGGAGCGGGCATTTTTCAAAGTCAATCGATCAAATTCCGATTCTACATCAAAAAAAAAAGAAACTTTTGTCTTAATAATTTTTTTATTGTTTTCTAACCATTCCCCTTTAAAATTAAGGAAAGTAAAACAAAAATCTCTCATATATTTTTCCTTATAAATTTTTGTAATTTAATTATGAATTCGTATTCTGAAAAAGTTTATAACCCTGATTTTTTTATTCAACTATATAATCCCTCTTAATTTTTATACATTATTTCAATACAAAGAAAAGAACTCATTTAAATTCAGTAAAATTAAATCCAGTATAAATAAAATACAGTCAAATCCTATACAATACAATCGAATAAAATTCAAGCAAATGAAATACAGCTAATAAAATTCAGATAAATGGAATAGAGTCAAAAGATAATTGAAGACAAGTTGGAAAAATAAAGTCAAATGAGACTTCAGGCAAATGAAATACAAGCATCTCATTCATTTTCTAATAATAAATATCACTAAATTTTACCATTAAAGCAATACAAAACAAAAATCTGTTGCTACTTTTATTCATATTTCCATATAAAAAGTTGGGTTATAAAACAGATTTTAATTCATATTTATATATCACTTATGAAGTTATGATTATTTTATTATTTAAAAATTATTATTGATTTATTTTTTAAATTTTTGAAACAGAATTGGTCTGCCTCAAACTTTACAAACAAAAATTTTAAACATGGTTTAAAAACATTTTTCATATAAGTCTTATTTTTTATAGTACCGTTCTTAAAGTTTTATGCCTTTCTGATAACTTATAAATAATACTTCCTGGACAACCTAACTATTCTTAAGTTGTTAATTTTTTTTTTTTTGTTCTGGCCAGATGATTTTTAGACATGCATGGCCACATGATTTTTAGATTATGCTAAATATACTTGTATGTAAGATACATTCTAGAAATCTAGATCATTTTAGTCCTTTATTAGATTCTTGTAAAAAGTTTTTAACTCTTTTAATTCATACTGTAATATAAAATTATGTATTAGATCAAATTAACAGAATTAATTTATTCGAAAAGTTGACATATTAAACTTTTAATATTAAAAAAAAAAAAACATCTTCTTAAAAGTATCAATGTATAAAAGTATCAATTCATCTGAATTAAATTCTTTTTTTTTTAAATCAAAATTTTCAATTTCAATTTTATACAATTCCAAATTTATATACATATGACCATAACGATATCACCAAAAAAAAAAAAACAAAACATGAATATTTTATCAAAAATATTAAGTCAAAATAAATAAAATTCAATAAATTTAAATAAATATTTTCATCTATTGACAAAATAAATTAAATAAATTACAAAATTTAAAAAAAAAAAATAAAAATAACAGAAAACTTCTATATACTATATATAAAAATATTAAACAAATAGCTTTTCATGTTAAAAACTTTAAATTTTCTTTAAAAAAAAAATATTATAAACATTTTGTTGGGTTCTTTATACTTCCTTTACCCCCCCCCCCTCCACCCCCCATTTACATCCATTAATTTCTACTTCTTTGTGAATCAAAAAAAAAAAAACATTAAATTGAAGTAACATGAAAAAGAAAATCTGAACTTTGCTTAAAAGAAAATGGAAGGGTTGGTCATTTTTAAAGAATGGATAAAAAAAGAAAAAAAAAATTTTGTTTCAAGTTTTTCTTTTTTTTTTCTTTTTATTTTTGTTTTTATTTTTGTTTTTAAAGGGCAAGCGCAAATTATACTAAAAGAAAAACAGTGCTAAATATATTTGGGAATATTTTTATAATATCTATAGTTAAATATAAAAATTCAAAAATTATTAAAGTTATAAGAGAAAAAAAAAACAATTTTACAAAAATCTTATATTCTTGTTTTTTTTTTTTTTTCTTAATTTTTATTTTATTTAATATTTTTATTTTATCCGTATTCATTTGTACTTTTTTATAAGTTTTTTTTTGCATTTTTTAATTTTTTTTTTTACCAATTATTTATAACGCTACACACTAATATTTATTTAAAAAAAAAAAATCCTTTAGTACAATTCAAATTCTTCAGTACAATTCTGCATATATATACATATTTTATAAATCACTAAAATCACCCTAGACTGAAGATATTCTTTCCAACAAACTCTTCTTTTATACTTGAACTTAAAAAAACGTAAAAATTTCCGTTATACAATAGATAGAAAATGATTTATTTAATAGTTACAGTGTAATAAAATATTTAAAGATATTAAATATCAAGTGATGACATTCAAAATATTTATATTGTATAGAGAAGATCTAAGATTAGCGCATTAAAAACTTTTTACCTAACTTAACATTTGAACTTTTCAGCTATTTTACATTAAATTACTAAAATTTATATTATAGCCAGCCCTCTTTGCAAAATATAAAATTATGAAACTGTTATATCAACTTTCAACTGTTATTCTTTTAAGAATCTGAAGAATATCTTCTTGGTTATAATGACAAATTTCGAAAACCGTTTTTTTTTTCTTAATTTTTATTCTATTTAATATTTTTATTTCATCCGTATTCATTTGTACTTTTTTATAAGTTTTTTTTTTTATTGCATTTTTTCATTTTTTTTTTACCAATTATTTATAACGCTACACACTAATATTTATTTAAAAAAAAAAAATCCTTTAGTACAATTCAAATTCTTCAGTACAATTCTGCATATATATACATATTTTATAAATCACTAAAATCACCCTAGACTGAAGATATTCTTTCCAACAAACTCTTCTTTTATACTTGAACTTAAAAAACGTAATATACAAGTACATATATATAAATTTCCGTTATACAATAGATAGAAAATGATTTATTTAATAGTTACAGTGTAATAAAATATTTAAAGATATTAAATATCAAGTGATGACATTCAAAATATTTATATTGTATAGAGAAGATCTAAGATTAGCGCATTAAAAACTTTTTACCTAACTTAACATTTGAACTTTTCAGCTATTTTACATTAAATTACTAAAATTTATATTATAGCCACCCCCCTTTGCAAAATATAAAATTATGAAACTGTTATATCAACTTTTAAGAATCAGAAGAATATCTTCTTGGTTATAATGACAAATTTCGAAAACCGTTTTTTTTTTTTTTAATTTTTATTTTAATATTCTTATTTCTTATATAATGTATGTAAATTTTGAATATAAATTGAAAAGTATTTATTTTTATTATTATGCAGGTATAATCAGAGTTTTTTTTTACGCCCATTTATACCGATTTGTGGCATATAAAAAAATTGTTGTCACATCACAATGAAAACGTTTAAAAGCGAAAAAATTACATTTATTTTTGTGTCTTGTTTATAAAGTTTGTATATTTTGAAAAAATTAAAAAAAAAATTTTTTTTTGTTTAATAGGTACCCTATTTTTTTTTCTTCAATAAAATTTTCTAAGAAAACCATTTTCTCTAACAAAAAAAATAAAAATTAAAGAAAGAAATTCATATGCGGAGAATATGAAATATGAATGTTATGAATTTTAATAAGAATAAAAACAATGACAACACAAGACATTTGACATTTTATTTGACACATTTGACATTTCATTTATTTCATCGAATTGAAAACATAAAAATGAAAATTTCATCAAATTTTTTCCTTAGCTACTTACGCATGACAAGTGTCATGACTACACTAATTGTGTTACTAAGTTGACTGCTTTTTTTGACAACATTTCCATTATGTTTATGTAAAATTGCCGTTTGATTGTAGCAGAACCTTTAATTATTTTATATTAATAAACGTTGACATGAATATTACTTATTTTCATATAATGATATACTGAACGGAATTGAATCTAGGAAACTACGAGTTTTAAATGATTTGAGGCAACGCAGTGCATATTCTTACTCCTATAATCTCAAGAACTGAATTGTTATTTAGCTTAATTTTTACATTTAATACTTGCTTTTAATAAACGAGGTGTGGACTTTCAATTCCACTATATACCAAATCAAAATTTTGAATCTTTTGTTATATTTTATATTTTATGTTAAACAGCTTCTTGTAATATTCTGACTTATTATTATTTATTCTATAGCCACTCACTTTACATTTTTAATTTAATATTTGGAAATTCTTTTACTACACTCTCTTATATTCCTTAAGTACATTCCCTTCCCTTTATGAAAAAAAAAAACATAAATTAAAAATAAAACTTTCTATTAAAAAGTTATAAAACAAGAATTAATCTTGGACTTTTATAATATATTTTTTTTTTACTTTTTACTTTTTCATCTTTTGTCTAAAATCTTCTTTTTTTTTTATTCTTTATTTTAATGAATCCTACCAGTGTCAACTTTGCTTAAAACTCATTTCTTTCCTTTCCAAAAATTGTGCTCCTTCTTCTTACCCCCTCCTCTACTTCATTGAAAAAAAATATTTTTTAATAACACTCATAATCAGTGCTCGCCCCTTACAGGATATTTTTAAATCAAGCAAGACTAGATCTAAGAAAAGAATACAACAATAAAGAAAAAAACACAACAAACAAACAAAATAAAAAAATATAAAACGCGTAACTAATGGAGAAAATAAAAAAAAAAAAGGGTTTTGTCGATAAAAAAAATATTTTAAAATAAAAAAAAAAAAACATTCGGTTTGTTCTATAAAACTATAAGTCTATTAAATTATGCTCTGGCTAACCATATTTTATATTATAATTTCATGAATAAAATATATGACGACAGTACCATACTACAAATTATCGAAATGAATAGTTACCATAATATGATTCTTTTCAAAGTAATGTCTCTAAAACAGTAAAACCATTTTTTAAATCAATCCATCAAGATTATTTCCACTTGCTAATTTTGGGAATCTATAACATTTGTTTAAACGAAAACGATTACTCCTTAACTAACTGAAAATTATACGAGTTCACAAAAAGTTTAGAGCAAATATATGATTTAAACACTTAAATTGTTTACTTTAACAAAAAATCCTAAATTTTACTTTTATAAATATGTGAACCTAATTTAAGAGCCTAAGCTCCAAAATGCTTGCTCATCTAAAAAAAAAAAACAAGTAGTCATTTTTATTTTATTTCAAACCTTTTTATTGTTAAGAGTAAATGTCACAATTTACTCTTTCAAAAACAGAAGTGAGAAAGACAGAGACACTTAATTTGGCTACCTTAATTTATGTATATTAATAATTCGAAATATAAGACCCATTGTCCTAAAAAATTCTACAAATTCCAAGACCCAATTTTTATTTTTTTATTATTTAAAAAAAATAAGAATCATTAACGTGATTTATATTTCATAATACATAACATTTTATTATTCCAACTAAAAATAAAAAAAAAAAATTAAAAATTAAACATTATAAAATTAAAGAAAAGAATAAATAATAAATTCGTTAAAAAGAGTTTTACAATTTATAAAAATTTTTCATCTTTTTCTCAGTCTCCAGAATTTTCCTCAGATGAATTTATACAATATGGGGTTGGTTTGGGATAGTATAATTTTCATTTGTTAAGAAACGAAAAAAGAAAAAAGAAAAGTATGAAGAATTTTTGATTTAAAGTCAATTATAAAACAGTTGAAAGAGGACATTAATTGTCCACTAAGAAGAAAAAGTACAAAAAAAATAAAAATAAAAATGTCCTTTGAACGAATCATAAGGATTCACATAAAAAAAAAATTTTTTTTTTTAAACGTCACTATATATTAAATGAAATAGAAAAAAAAAACCATTTTTATATTCAATTTATTAATTTTTTATTTATTTTCATTTAAAATGAATTCATAATAAATGACTATTCATCAAGTGTTGAATATTTAACTATTTTAATTAATTTTTTTTTTTTTATTTTGTATTGAATTTAGTTTTTAATTAATTTTTTTCCAATTTCAAAGTGATAATTGAATTTTTTAAAATAAAATTTTTTGTTAAAGAAAAATTATTAGAATATTAAAGAGTTAGAATTAAATCATTTATGTTGTTTAACCATGATAAACGAATATTTAACACAATAATCTACAAAAATAATTAGTGATTT
The DNA here is from genome assembly GCA_947095535.1 of Poecilobothrus nobilitatus. Lineage (NCBI taxonomy): Eukaryota > Metazoa > Arthropoda > Insecta > Diptera > Dolichopodidae > Poecilobothrus > Poecilobothrus nobilitatus. The sequence continues at coordinate 235,617,273 of OX352773.1, read as the reverse complement.
AAAATTTAATACAAATACAAAAACATATCACTGTTACATTTCAAAATAAAATCTGTATCAAATAATTTTATTTTAAAAACATGTTGGAAGTCCAACTTAAGTTTTATAAATACCAAAAATTTATTAGAAAGTTTATTCGTCCTTGTTCAATTCTATTGACTCCTCAGTAAAGTACAAAACGGAACTTTACCTAGACAACTTGTCTCATAAAATGGTTGAAAAAATATCAATAATCACACATTGATACAGAATTCTAATTCTGTATGATACCAAAAGATGTGGCATATAAATTAGAAGAAAGATGTGGCAATTATTAGAAAGTGTGCGTTTGATATGGAAACACAAAACCTCTAAAACTATACACTCTCTGAACCTCTGAATGTTGAAAAGCAAATACTGAAAGCTAACGGAATAGGATATTAATTTTAACTGTTATATCAAAAAATTAATGAAAACTAACCACATTTATCTTAAGAAGGTATCTGAAAAATTGGCTCTCTGTGCTCTGAGGTGTCAAAAATATCAGTTTTTGATTGTCGTAGTGTTCAATCGTGCTTTCTTCATATCGTTTTTAATTGTTCCAAACCATGTTACTTACGGCTTCCCAGATCCTCTTCTATAATAAGCATTGGTATGCTAAGAACTATTTAATTTAAGAACTAAATTAACTATACCTATTGTGTGTCAAAATATTTTCAATTTATTATTAATTTAAATAAGCCAAATCTTAAAATTCACGAATCACGTGATTAAAATTTTTTATCTAAATTCGCTGTACTTAAACAATTTCTCCTAGATGTATGCACTTTTTTTTTTTGTATACATTATTTAATGAAGTTATTTGTTTGTTTATTTATTTATCGAAGCTCCAGTCGAGCGAAGTCGAGTGATTAAGCACATGGCTTATAAACTGAAAGGCTGTGGGTTTTAAATGCAAGATTTTTTAATTGAAAGGATAATTACTGATAAGCTAACAAAACTGTGTCTTCCTACCAAATATAGTGCAAATATAATATAAATAAAATAAATAATATTACATATAAAATAAATAAATTAATAATAGTATTCAACAAAGTCTTAATGCCCGACGGTTTAGTATAATATTGCACAATCATATATAATATTACTATAAATAAATTTGATCGCTAATATTTCGTTGTCTTAATAATTAACTTGAATTTACTTAATCCGTTTCAACTAGTCTACAATTTGAAAGTTAATTATGGTAAATTTTTATTTAACTCCATTTCACGCTGTCAATGTAATTTTACATATCAATTAGTTAGAGTTTTCTAACTTTAATACTAAATATAGCTTAAGAACTTAACTTTAAAATATTTAAATTTAATTGTCTCTAATTGTCCCCATTACAATAAACGAGTAGATGACTACGAACAAAATTTCGATATAATCTTACATATTACAAACTTCTATAATTTTAACTTGTCTATTATATCGGTAGCTTATTCTTTAATTAAATAACTTTATAAGGATGGTATTATATATAAATATTTAGTTTTAGTGACTTTTTTTTAAAGAGTATAACGTAAGGTCTTAATATATTAAGAAAAAAAATTAAACTTTTTTTAAGAGTCTATTAAGAGTTAATTTTTATTTCAATCTGTAATAAAAGAAGTCAAACTCTGATCAAAATATTGTCAAATATTTATAAACATTTATAATTTAAAATTAAATTTTATTCTCAAAATTTATATCTAAAAATCGCTTTAATATCCTTTATTTATTTAGTCACTTTCTATTTTTAAGTATATATTTAATAAAAAAAAATTAATTAAAATTTTATTAAATTTAATTTTTTTTTTTTTTCTTTTTAAATAAAAAGATTTTTAGTTCTAAAGCAGATCTACAATTACATACACAAATTCATATGCGTGAAGCTAAACCATATAAATGTTCACAGTGCTCCAAGGCATTCGCAAATTCGTCCTATTTATCTCAACATACTCGCATACATTTGGGCATTAAGCCATATCGTTGTGAAATTTGTCAACGTAAATTTACTCAATTATCACACCTACAACAACATATTCGAACACATACTGGTGATAAACCATATAAATGTCGACATACTGGCTGTCAGAAGGCATTCTCTCAACTTTCAAATTTACAATCACATTCTAGATGCCATCAAACTGATAAACCATACAAATGTAATTCATGCTATAAATGTTTTACTGATGAACCATCCTTATTGGAACATATACCGAAACATAAAGAATCAAAACATTTAAAAACTCATATATGCCAATATTGTGGCAAAAGTTATACTCAAGAAACATATCTGACTAAACATATGCAAAAGCATTCAGAACGTACTGATAAACGTCCACCAATTGTTACCGGTAGTAATGGTAATTCAGCAAATGGAAATAGTACTGGTGGTAGCAGTGGTAATGGTAATAATACTGGTTCAAATGGTAATGTAACAGTATCAAATTCAGGTGGTAGTAATGGTGGTGGAGGTGGTGGTAATACAAATAATTCAACAGGTGGAGGTAATAATCCTAATGGAAGTGAGTATATAATTAATTTCTAACAAAAAAACAAAAAAAAATATTTAATAAAAATTCATTTTAGTCGCTCCAGAACATTCATATTGGCCAAAAGTTTCACCAGATTCTCAAGCTAATATAAATGATGTTATGCATCAACAACAACAACAGCAACAGCAACAGCAACAACAACAACATGTTCAACAACAAAATCATCATGAATTCCCACCGTTAAATTCACATCAACAAAATCCTAATTTACAATCACATCATAATCCTGGTGATGGTAATGGTGGTGGTGGAACTGTTCGTGATGAAGTTGGTAAGTATTTTTAGCACATTTCCAAAAAAAAATTTTGAAAATGTGCCTATTAGTTTCACTCTGTTCGTCCGTCCGTCCGTCCGTCTGTTTACAAAACTTCTACACCGTTAAAGATAAAGAAAAAAAATTTTAACCATAGGTAGGTCTCATAAAAAAATTAATTTTGGGGAACAACTTTTTCATGTAGCCCCATCCATCAGGGAACTACAGCCCCGCAAACTTTGAAGAAGCCCTATTTTTAAACACGTATATTTCATGTTCTGCTTAACATTTTTTCAATCTAAAAACGCCATTCGACAGGAAATCGAATGGCGTTTTTAGATTGAAAATCATATATAGTTTTTAAATTAAGTATTTAAATTTACCGTTATGTTAAAACCAAATTTTGCATGATATTTCTTTTTTCATAACTCCGGCACGCTTTTATATAGGAACCTGAAATTGAACCTGAGACAAGAAAGAACTTTTTATAAGAACTTGAAATTGAACCTGAGACAAGAAAGAAATTAATATGAGTTTCCTCAGAAAATTTTTTGGTAGCACTCCCTGCTTAAGAGTTATTACGCTTCAAAAATCAAAATTTGCTATTTTAGACACCTGTAACTTAAGCATCTGTAAAAATTTTTCTTTGGCAAGACATGAAAATTAAACGTTCAATAATATATTTTTACGTATGTTAACGGGTTTTCTTAGTTATATAGGGTTCCGGACTTACAGCCCCTCAAAATTCGAGAAAAGTCCTATATTCACATTTTTCCATATTACATTAAATTTTTAAATTTTTGTGCAGTCACAATTCTAAACCTTTGTATTGTCTTTTGGAAATGTGCGCTTTTAAAAATGTCCGTTGGTTTACATTCTACCTTATGTTTTTCTCTATTTTTTATTTATTAGTATATTTTATTCATATTTAAATTATTAATATTTAATTTTAGGCTCAACACCAACTGGTTATGATACATCTTCAATTACAAAAACATCAAGTAATTCAGCATTTACACCGATAACAAATTCAACAATGGTATCACCACATTTAGCTCATCATCCAATGGCACAACGTCCGTATTTATATGATGCAATAAGTTTCCCAAATAAAAATGTCAATCAGAATACAGCAAATACATTCCCGAATCAATTAATTTCATTACATCAAATACGAAACTATGCTCACCAACCAGCTGGTTTAATGGCTGGTGAACATTTATTAGGAGTTAGTGTTGGTGCTGGTAAGGACAAAGGATAACTATATAATTTCTATGAATAAAATTATTAATGAAATTTTAAAAAAATTTTGTAATATCTTTTTTATAATTTTTCTCATTTTTAATTTTATTTTTTATTTCTCTTAATTAAAATAAAATTTAATAAAAGATATTATAAAATTTTTTATATTTTTATATTAATTTTAAGATATAGTATTTAAATAAATTTATTTATGTGTATAATAATTAAACATTTATTAAAACTGTAGATTAAAAAAATCCTATTTGAATAATTTTAATTAAACCAATGAATAAAAAAAAAAACAGTAAATTACTACGAAATTTGATTTCAGAAATAGTAAATTTCTATATTAAGTCACTGACAAGAAAAATGTGGTAGCTTTTCTTTTTCCAAGATTTAGCTAAACTCTCTAGCATAGATCTAAAAATCCTTTAAAGTTTCTTCTGTCAGAGTGATGTTATTGTTCCTTAAATCTAGGTCAACTTTACTCGAATAGGTTTTTCTACGTTTTTGAAGATGCACTGCGAACCTAAAGTCTAGTCAATACTGACACGTTAGTTCAGCAACAGGTATAGGTCAGATAAATTCTAGTTTAATATCAGTTGCTTTAAGATTTCATCCCACCTATAATTAACAACAACAATAGGGTTGGGTTCCAAATGATTTCATTGAATTGTTAGTATTCGCAGAGTTCACTTTGTGAAGTAAAAAACCTCGAGTCCTACCTAAAAAATTGCCATTGTATATAATTTTCAAATTTATGTTGCGATGCTGAAAACAAACTCTGCTATGTATAACATTCGCATTAAATAAAAGCTGCTAACCCAAATATGTTTTAAATTGACATTTGGCAAATATTTATAAATAAACATAAGATTATTTGTTCTTCGGATTTAAATTGTTTTGAATTTTAGAAATTTTTAATAGAAAAATATTTTTTAAGATATTATTATGTTGATTATATAAAATATCTATATTTTTTACTTACATTCTTAAATATTCGGAAAACCTTTACGAAAATAGTATTACATTATAAACGCCCTGAATAACACTAAAAATGCATCTCCACTCCCATCTCTATTACAAAATTCACTCAATATTTCATTATTCGTTCTTTAATCTATTAATGTTTTTTAAAGTTTAAGTTTAATAAATGTTACAATAATTTTATACATTAAAATCTTTTATTTATAAATATTTTATTATATATTTTAATTTAATTAATATAATAATTAATAATATTATACATAATGTAAAATATTTATTGTAAATGAATTTATTATTTTTTTTTTTAAGTTTTATAATTATATCTTTTTTTTTTTACAATTATAATTATTATTATTATTTTTTAAATTAATTTAATTTAAATAATATTAATTTAATTATATCTTTACATAAAAGTATTTTTAGAAAATAATATTTAGAAATTAAAATAAAAAAAAAAAGGCTTTTAATAATTTATGTTATAATTATTTTAATTAATTAATTAATTATATTTATATGACCGTCCAAAATATGTAAAATAATGAAAATATAATTTAAAAGGCTTTTTTTTTTCTAAATAATTTACAAATTATATTTAAATTATGATTAATATATAATAAATAATATAATTTAATTTAATATATATAAATAATATTATTATATTTAAAAAAATAAAAATAATTAAAAAATATATAATTAACGTTATATGAGTAAATAATAATATTATATAAAATAAAATGTAAAGAATGTATAGTTAATAAATCATATGCATATTATTATGAATTTTCATTGAAAACTCTCTTATCTTAAAAGTTTGAATGAAAGTTCTCATAAGACTGACCAGTCTAATAAATAGACCTTCAATAATAGTTCAATATATTTCAATTTTAATATTAATTTTTTAAAGTCACATTTTATAAAATAAAACATTGACTTTTAAAGAATTGATATTAAATACCGTTATTCGTTAGCGGTTTTTTTAGTGAAGTGACATCATCAAATTCAGATGGTAGTTAATAGTCAAAAGTGACAGTTTTGAGGTGTTTAAATTTATTCAAAACTGACTCATTATACCTTTATTACCATTGTTTTATTTTCAAACTTTTTTAAATATTAATTACTCAATAGTTGTGCAAATAATATAATTATTTTTTCAGTTGCTTTGTAATGGATCAATCAATTAACAAACACAACATTTTATTTTTATGTCAAAAATTTAAACAACTCATAAATTTATTTTTAAATTACTTATAACTACTATAATATTCGCTAAGCTTAATTATTTAATAACTTTACACTTTGTTCAAATGGTCTTAAAACTATCCTTTAGAAAAAATATTATTAAATGATTTGCCGTATGGCTTTACCGATATCATGTCTATGGTCATATTCAAACTTTTCGCATTGTTGACTTTTATATTATTTTAGACGTTTATGTGTCTACACACTCTGCACTATATTTTTGTTGACAGTTACGTTTTGGGAAATATGATCGTGTGTTTACATAAAATATAAAAATTCAAATTTATAATTAAATACAAAAAAAATGTGTGTATAGCAAAACAAAACCTGTAACCTTTTAAATAATATTTTATTAAATTTTCGTTGTGTTAGTGAAATGTCAAATTGAAGCAAGTAAATATTGATTGAAAAAAAAATCCAACAAGAAAAATGCAAGGAAACTCTGAGAAAAATTATTTTATTTATATATAAGCAATTAAGCAAGCTGAAATTAATGAAAAAGTGGTTGCATTGTTTATATAATGTAACTATCACCTATATAACTACATTAAGAAATTTTTTTAATTTTTTGTAGAAACATTTTCCCGTTAGAAATCAAAAGTGCTCGTTATTCAACTTGGTATATACTATTTAAAGATTCTACTTGTTATAATTGGATTAAAAATTGATTATTTTTACTTTGATTTTTTTTGAATACCTACTTGATTTACAATGCACTTTTTGAATACCCCGATTTTCAATATTTAAAATTTTACCGTAATTTTCGGCACTAAACATTTAGTATATATTTTAAATAATTGCGACTAAAATTATTATAACAATCTGGAATTAAACTTCAAATATAATGTTTTCAATGAAATTCATATGATATTAAAATTAAAAAAAAAAAAAAATACTTTATATTTTAAAAAAATTTTTATTAAAAAAAATAATATATTTTGTTCATTTTGTTTTTGTTTCTTTTTTTTTTTTTAGGTAAATAAATTTTTTGTAGTTACTCTGTAATCTATCTGTTATCTTATTTGTGTGTGTCTGTCTATATGGAATGTTGTGATCTCGCTGAGCTCAAAATAAAATGAAAAAAAGATATGAAAATAAAAAATTTATATATATGATAAACAAAACAAATATAAATTTTACAATTAATTAATTATTAATATTAAAAAAAAAAAAAAAATTAAAATAAACATATAAAAAAATTATTAAAAATTAATTAAAAACAGAAAAATTAAAAAAAAATTCTTCTTATTTAGAAATAAACTTTTAAAAAGCAAAAAAAAAACTTAAAGTTAATAATAAATTAATCTTAATTAAATTAATAATTAGATATATACAAAAATACAATTTTTGAAAAAAAAAAAAACAAAAATACAGCAAAAATAATTAAAACTTCAAACTTAAAAAAAAATAAAAAATATAAGTTTAAAATTAATTTTAATTAAATTAAAATAAAAAATAACAAAAAATATGAAATATTTGAAAAATTAAAATACAGAAAAAGTGAAAAATAAATTAAAAAAAAAAAAAAGAAATCAATTTAATATTGTAAATTTAAGTATATTTATTATTATATAAAAATATCAAAAAAAAAAAAAATCTTAAAAATTAGAAAATAAAAATTTATTGATTCAAAACAGAAAAACAACAAAAAAAAACCTAAAATTATAATTTAAATAATTGTGTTTTACTTACTATTGAATATTTTGATTTCTATTTCATTCTTTCACATATAGGGTATACATTCCAAATTGATTTGTATATAATTCGTTTGTCATATGTCATTTATTATGTGATCTTCTTCATAGCCCATAGTCTATATTTAAAGTGACTAAAACCTAGTTTTTTTTTTCTATTCTTTTCTATTTCCATAGGGCTGCCACAAAGCCTTTCCAACTGCTTCTATTTTGTGCTAATACTTTTATTTGTGACCATGTCTTGTTCATTTGTTCTAATATATGAATTTTAGAAATTTACTCATTGTAAGAGTTTGTTTGTTTATCCATTTACATATCTTTTAGTTATAGAATAAAATCATTTTAAAAACAAACTAAAAGAACTTAAAAAATAATTTCTTTCGTTTAACAATTATTTTAAAGAAATAAAAAATTTGTAATGCTTCTCACAAAACCTTATTGAAATACCAACCACATATAAAGCTAACATGATTCTCTGGAAAGATGACATTTTCATATAATGCTTGTAACTGAATAATTTTTTTTAAAAATGTTTCAAACTGACAATGTAATAATATGTCAGTAGTTATTGTAAACAAAGAGCAAATAAGTAAACAATAAGTTAAAAAAAAAAACTATTTTAAAAAAAATAACTATATTAAAAGAGAAGTTTTTCGTCCATTAGTTCAGTTAATTCGATTTCTAAGTAGGCATAAATTCTTTTTTTGTTTTATAAATAAAAATAAACACCTATATTCTCTTAGAATCATAACTGAGGCGATGAAAAAAAGTATTACGTGGCCTCTAGATAAAAATGTAATTTCTGTTAGACAGGCGATGAAAAATTTTGTTATGTTGGTAGTAATTAATTTACTGTCAAATGAAAATGTTGCCTTATTTAAACGTTGACAAACATTCAGCTAAAATTATTTAAAAGAAGAAGAAGAAATTATTTAAAAAAAGAAGATTTTTAAATAGTTATGTAATTCTGTGGTTTGTAAAAGTAAGCAAAAAAAGAATTAGTGATAAGTTTAAAACAAAACTTAAATAAAATAACATTAAAAAAAATATTTTAACTTAATAAAAAAAAAACAAAACTTCTTTCATTGCTATTATAAATAAAAAAAGGAAAAATGAGGTCGTTTTTAGTTTATGATTTTTCAGAGGATGAAGAACAAACAAATGTGAATATTATATGATACCTCAGATCTCATACCTCACCTCAGAGATAAACCTCACCTTAGATATTACAAATCCCTTAGAGCTGCCTATAACATTGTAAGAAAAAAATTTAAAATTTACTTTGAATAATTTTAAAGAGACAGAAACATCAAATGCCAGCATTAAAGAGGATCATATTAGTAATTTTGTTCATTCAATAAATAAAACAAAAAAAAAATTTTTAATTTGTAAAATATACTAAACAAAAACAATATTCACTAAAATACTAATTTATTTTGAATTATAATTACTTTTCCACCATATTCATTCATATATATATTTCGTTTTTTGAACGCATTTGTCTGCCATATAAATATGGACAGGAAACACAGCCTTTTCTATCTATCTATATCTAATCTAAATTATTCCTTAGTCTGTATAGACATGTATTATTGTAATTATGATGATTCCAATCATTAATAATTCCGTTTATTTAACTCATATCGTACTTTAAGTAATCCCCGTTAACATTTCCCGGGTTAACGGGGATTTAATTTTGCATGTGACCAGTTTACCATTGTCATATAGTATATAGGGATATGATTAGTATAACCATTTTTATCTAAAAAGATGAAATACTCAGGGGCAATAAATCCCGTGAGAAGAGTCTTTTTAATGTTCTTATTGTGGTAGAATATATTAACTACCATCTGATATTAAACCTTTTTCTGGAATGTGTTGTTCTTTCATATAATGATTTCGAATCAATTTGAACACAAAACTGTCGATTCTTATAATTTTTGCTTCCTATGTACAAATATTTATTTGAGTAATAATATTTGTCTCGGATTCGGATTTTCTAGATTTATTGACACTAGCTCTTGTAAACTTTCTTTCGAATTTTCGTATTTTTTCCATAAAACTTGTGGAAATATTGTACAATATGGTTACACCGTATGCAAGTGTTGGCCTAATTAATGTTTGATCGCATATATTTTTTTTTACTCTTTTGCTTCATAAAAAAATTGCTGCCTTTAAAAATTGTAGAAAATGTAGAAAAACTCCGAGATATTTAACAACCATTTTATTTGCTAGAAATGAAAAATCTTTACAGTTTTTTTTTATATTACGGATTAACCTAAAATATAACCCAAATTAATAATATTATATTGGAATTCATAAAAATTGCATATGTTTAGGAGGGTTAAATTATAAACTTGGACATATACAACAAAAACAAAAATGATTATGGGTTATTCTTAAAAAAGTTGAATTTTATAATTTTTTAATTTTAGAATAATAAAAATTTATTTATAAATACATACATACATAAAATATATATAATTATTAAATACATTTTTTGTTAAATTAATTATAGGAACAATATGCATATCTCTTTGAAAAGTACTGACATTTAAGTATTTCACACATATTAAAAGACGAAAAAAAATTGAATTGCTGTTTTTTAAATCCTATGTGAAATCGATATTTTATATTATATGTAATAGCTATTCAGCAATTATTCAAAAAATTAATTTTAAAACCGGAAAACTTACTTTCTATTATTTTTTTTTTTTTTTTTTGGTGCATTTCCCTTCCACATAAATGTAACAAGGAAATTACACAGCCTTTCCTGTTCAGACGGGGCTATACATGTCGTAAGGGGGAATTACTATACATGTGTGGGATTCTAATCCACACTTTCTCTGTGTTTACAGCGTATTTTATACGAATTTACCCACTAGGCCACCGAAGCCCCTTATCTTTTTAATTATTTTATTTAATTTTAACTTTAAAAACAATTTAAAATAATTTTGACGCAAATATCGTTGAAATTTTTGTTTTATTTAGACAAGGTATAATATATTTTCTAATTATTTTTATATTTTAAAATATTAATTATAAATGTATCATGTTGAAACAAATTTTTATTTCAAAGAGTTATGATCAAAGGAAGTAAAGAAATGTGAATGACCAGATTCTATTAATGACATACTTTTGATAAAAAACAACACTTTTGAGCATTAATCTTATGTACCTTCATTATAAAAATACTCTACAAAATTGCTTAAAATTTAAAATGAAAAAAATTAAAATTAAAAAGAATTTATTTTACAATAATGTTTATATAAAAATTATATAATTAACATCTGGAACAACTTTTATAAATAAACAAACTTTAAGAATTCGAAGAAGAATATTTATAAAATAAAAAAATGTTACAATGTTTTGTATTCTACGAGTAGATAGAAAATTATCTTTCTATACAATTTTTATTTTTATTAAAATTATTAATTTTCTTCTTGTTTGTTCTGCTTTAACTTAAATGTTTTATAATATAGAGAAAATTTTATTATTAATTTACAAAAAACAAAAATATACAGAGAAGATATTAAATTCGAAATAATTATGGAACTAAAACTTTTGACCAGAAATAAAACGATAATTTTTAACAGAAATATGATTTTTATTTTTTAGAATGAGAAGGTATCCATATACACCTAATTCTGTTTTTATGCGAATTTGATTTAACGCGATTCAACAAAAACATTACGTTCTTTTTTTACGCGAAGTGATTTGATTTAACGCGATTCAAAAAAATGAAAAAAAAAAAATTTTTTGGCAAGAAAAACCATGTGAGTGTGACATGTTTGACGTTTGTATTATTTAAAATAATAGAATGACTGGTAGATGGCAGTGAACGTGACAAGTTTCGTGTTATAAAAACAAATTCTGTGGAAATCTACGACACTGACATATAACTGCAGGGGATTTCCCTAATTTTATTTCACATTCACATTAGTTTTGATAAAAGTATATTTCGGGTTTACTTAACACTTTGTTATTAATGTTTAAAGTGGCAGTAACATAATTATAAAAAAAAACACTAATAAAAACTACTGAACTGAAACTAAAAACTGAAACTTTTAAGGAATGGTTTCTAAAAAACTTTGTCCCAGAAGTTCGGCGCTATATGAGCGATAAAGGTCTTCAATTTAAAGTTTACATTTAACGGTAAATTTTAGATCAATTAATGAATGATGAAAAATTAAAAGTCATAGACGCGTGGAAGAAATTTTCTATTAATGATTGCATCAAACATGCTCGATTAGCTCTATCCGAATAAAAACCATCGATATTAAACGGATGTTGGAGACCACTTTGGCCGGAATGTGTCCAAAATAATAATCCAATACCATCTAATACGGATGAGTACACCAATATAATAGCCTTAGCTCATAATATATAGCTCAAAGGTGGTGAAGTTTCGATGATCTATCGTCTGCAGACATTGATGAATTGTTAGTGGATAAGGCACTTAGCAATGATGAAATCATTGGTTTTGCGCTTGAGACACCCGATACCCAAGAAATTAGTGACGATGACGAAGAGGTTCCTACTACACTCACCGCCGGCTATATTTATTTCTGTTATTATTGGCTATTGTTATATTTCTCCATTTTTTGTTTCATTAAAATGATTTTTTTTAGTTATGTTTGGTTAAATTAGTATTTTTAATTAAGTTATTTTTTATTTTCCTGTAGTAATAAACATATCTATTATGCATTTAAATAAAAAATTTATAAAGGATATAAAAACCTTGAGTTTATATATATCTAATAACATTATTTTATTTGATTTTTCAAATGTAGAACCAATCATCTATTTTTATATGGATACCGTATCTTTTTTTACGTGATTTTTTTTTACGCGAGTTTTCTAGGAACGTATCTATCGCGTAAAAACAGAATTAGGTGTATACTATTTATCTAATCGTTATATCATAATAAACACACTAAAAATATTTTTTGGAAAAATTCCATCAAATATCAAGGGTTAACTTTTAACAAACGATTAATCAACGTATTGACAGTATGTTGACATGATTAATAAATTAACTAACATTTTGTATCCTTTACGTTTTGTATATAAATAGAAAATCAGAACTATCATCACTAAATAAATAATTGTTAATGAAAGTAATTTTTCAATCTATTATGCTTTATAATATTCCAGTAGAGAAGAATTGTGCAAAAAATGCCTTTACGATAATTACAAATTGTACAAACTACAAAGCTAAAACTAATATTAAGTTTACCATATTATTAAACTTAGTAATAGTAAAACTGCATAAAAAAGTCAATATCTATACAGTAATTAAAAAGTAAAATGTAATTTTTGAAAATTTTTTCAACTGAATCTATAAATTTACAAGAACATCATTATGAGAGATATATTTTAAAGGATTTGTACATTTAATTAACATAATCAATTAATAATGCTTAACGTAAGTTTAATCGGTAGGATCATTAGAACAGTATAATAGGTCAATAGGATAATTTCATTAAGGTTTTTCTACTTTTCCTATAGTACAAATTAAATTAAATAAAAAAAAATTTATAAATTTATAAGTTATTAATAGTCAAATCGCTTCAGCAGTAAAGATTAAATATTGGATCCTTAAACTCAAATCTCACTTTTTTTAAGCGAAAGTTTGTTTTGGTTTACAATACAATACAATATTCCTTGCAAAATTTAATCAAAAATACGTTTGGATACTTAAAAAAGTAAAATTTAAGTTTAAGCTTAATTTTAAAGTTAGGTCGACACGATTATAGAAATTATATAAAAAAAATATCATTTCACTTTTATATTAGAAAAATATCACGCAACACACATTTAAAAAATATTTCACAAAAGAAATTTAATAGAAAAATATAAACGTTTCTATTTTGCTACAAATTTCTTTGACAGTGTTGGTAACTGAATATAAGAATTTGTTATTTGAACAGTTTTAAAAGGATTTTTATTGTAATTTATTTTCCCCTACCACATAAATATGACAAGAAAATTACATAGCCTTTCCTTTCGGGTGTAACTGTAAGTGTCTTAAGAGGGAATTATTCTTACGATGTGTATAGGATTTGAAACCACACAGCTCCCTCGGTGTTTATAGCGTATTTTATATGCTCTTACAAATTAGGTCATCGAGGCCCAAGTGTTATTTAATTGTATTTTAATTATGTGTTAATTTCTAGAAAATTTAAATATTTGTATATTTTTAATTATTTTTTTTTTAGACTTTACTACGAATACATAATAATATTTAAAAAAATTTTTTTTTTATACTAAATTATTATAAACATACCTACATATTATGTAAATGGCCTAAAATATTATATCGAGTAATTAAAAAGAAGGTAATTTAAATATAAAATTTTACTGAAATTACTGGTTATTAATCTACATTTATAATTTATAAACATAAATATAATAAAATAATATCTTTTTAGATAAAAGATACGTCCAAAGATACTGAGTGGAAGAAAAGTGCAAATTTCACACTATTGGAGCATATGGAAATATTCCCATAATATTGACGATAAATTTTATTCTAATAAAAATTTTTCTTTCTTTTAATATTAGTTTTTGAATGATAAGTGCAGATTTTGTAGCTAGACTCTAGACTCTAGAGTATACCTCCTAATGCTATTTTAAATAATAGCTCCTTCGTCATATTTTCTTTATTATGTAAACTGTTATTTTGTTTAAAGACAAGTGAAATGTCAAAAGTACGAGTATATTATGATTTTAGTATGTATTATTTTTTTTGACATTTGGCTGTTACCTTTTTTTTATGTTACACTATTAATTGTTGTATCGAAAGTCTCTTATGCATTCTACCTATTAAGTCTATAAATATCTTTGAATTTATTTGTATTTTAAGAAAAAGTAAATGAAATTGTAATATAAAGAAAAAAAAAAATTAATTTAATCTATTCTATAGGATCTAATCAGATTTTTAAACTAAAAATGTAATTTTTCTTAATTTACCGAAAACTTTAAATTTTAATCAATTATATAAAAGTTTGAAGCAATTTTATACCAAAATATATTTTGTTCTTTATTTTTCTTTTTATGCAATAATTTTTCACAATTTTTACACAATTTTTGTACATTTTTATTAAAATTTAATTTTAAGTTTTTAAATAGATTTTTGCTCCAATTTAAAATTTTAAAATTCTATATTTTCTTAAAATTTTAGTCCTTGAATCATTTGTTCCGGTGTTAAATTGCAAAAAATTTCAATTTAAAAATGAAGTTTTATTTTAAAAAAAATAAAAATATTTACGTATGCAAATTTGAATAATATTTAACATAAAATAAAAATAAATAAAAATTTATTATTTTTCTTTATTTTACATTAAAAATGCAAAGGTTCTCTTTGATAATACAATTTAGTATCAGTTTACATGTTTAATTTAAGACAGTGCCATGGGAAAATCTAATCTAAACTTTTAATAATAGAACAACGTTAAAACGATCGATAACCATTTAAATAAAAAAAATCAATAACACATATTTAATTAAGAGGTATTAATTCTAATGGCGAATTATATATTATGTATATATAAATGAAAATTTAAAAAAATTTTTATAAAAATTTAATTCTTATACTTATATACTTTTATATTTAATTTATTTTTCTTTTTATTTTTAATATTAGATTCATGCACACACAACAATTTTAAAAAGTCCGCCCTCTAAAATTTATATACATATATCTAAATACATGTGTGGTAATTATCGAATATCAGGGTTGTTTCCTTAAATTTTTATAATTTTTTTATGCATATAAAATAAAATTGACATTTAATATGTAATCCTCTTCTTTTTTTTTTTAAAGTAAACTATTTATTCAGTTAAAGTAATTTAAATTAATAAACATTTTTTTTTAAAATAAACTAAATTTTATAAAAAAAAAAATTGTTTTTAATAATAAAAAGTTTAAAATCTAAAATTTTACTTATAATTTTCACCAACTTATTCTGGATTTTTAGTCTAACAGAATACAATATTTTAAAAATAGTTTAATTTTTTCTAATATTTTTTTTTTCACCTACCTACGCAAAAACAAACAATATAAACTAATAATTTTTTTTTTTTTGTATATATATATATATAAAATACATTTATATAAAATATAATATATATATGTATAAACAAAAACGTATGTTTTTATAACTAAAAAATTTTTGGCAAGAAAAAAATTCGATAAAGAAAAACAAAATACATACATTATTTTTAATGGACTCCCTACCTACATTTTCAATTGCTGCCTTTATATTATTTAGTTGTTTATTTTCAAATTAAATATTTTGTTTTTAGTATAATTTTCAAAATAATTTTGAAAAATTTGCTTATTAATGTTATTCTGTCCGTCCTTTTTTGTCTGTGCGTCCGTCCGTCTATTTATTTACAAAATTTCTAAAGATCTTTAAAGATAGAGCAATACAATTTTAACCGCATGGGTCTGGTCTTATAAAAAAATTAATGTTGTAGAACAAGTTTTTTATGTAACACCACCCATTACTGTTTGAGTTATAACCTCTTAAATTTTGAAAAAACCCTATTTTTTTAATGTGTATATCTCAAGTTCTGCTTAACATTTTCTTAATTTAAAAACGCCATACGACAAAATATCTTTTATCTTTTCAAATATCAAACTATACATTTTTTTTTTAAATTTTATATCCACAGTTACCGTTATGTGAAAACAAAATTTTGCAAAATTTTACTTCCTTCATATCTCCACAACGCTTCTAGTTAACGCTATGAAAAAAAGGTCTTTCAGAATTAGCACAAAATTATCTCAGAAAATTTTTTGACCCACTCTTTTGTTGATTAGGGGTCAAAATTTGAAAATTTGTAACTTAGACACCTGTACACTTTTTTATCTTTTAAAGTAACGCAAAATAATCCAGAAAAACGGTGTAGGCATGTAAAAATGCAATAGTAAAGCTTTAACTTTTGCGAATTCGTTTGCAAAAATTTTAAAAGGTGCCTAAGTCACAGATTTTCCCAAAGTAAGATATGAATATTAAAACTACAATATTGTGGTTTTACACGTATTAAAAGCTTCTCTAAATTATATAAGGAACATTATAACCACTCAAATTTGGAACTAAGTTTGGAAATTTTCAAAAACACCTTTTCAAATTTTTTCAAAATAATACACAAAAATTAAAGTTTTAATATTATATTTTTACATGCCTATACCATTTTTATGGATTATTTAGTGTTACTTTAAAATATAAGAAAGTGTCTCGTGATTTTTAATAATTTTTACCCTTATATATACATATAGAATTCTAAGAAAAATTTCAAAAAATGTTGCAATGTCGGAAAACTTTTGTTTAGAACCTTGAAATTTTCAAAATAGGAAGATATTTTGGAACCAGCATAAGCTTCCACAGAAAATTTGTTTATATCTCGTTCTGTTTAAGAACTATTAGAGCTATTTTTAGACATCATATAACTTAGGCACATTTACAAATTTTCCCAAAGTAAAACATAAATATTAAAACTTCAGCAGCTTTTTATATTTATAAAGGGATTCCTTAAAACTGAATAAATATCTCTTGATTTTTCACAATTTTTCATAAATTAAAAATTAATTAGAAGAAAACTTAGAACTTTGATGCAAATCACAATTCTAAACGGATTTTATAGTCTTTTAAAAAATGAGCGTCTTAAATAGCCTTTGGTTTATATTTTGCCTTGTTTTTGTTTTTTATTTATATATTTATACATTTATACAATGATAATAGTTCATGTTACATGAATTACATACGTTTAATTATTCTTACTTTTCTAATTAGTTTAACATTGATCTTTCCGCATTCTTTGATCTGAGAATACGTATGCAAATTTAGAAGATAATCTTAAAACAGATAAAAATTTTTTTTGTCACTTCGATTAGACACGACATTTTCCTTTCATTTTGAATGAAACATTTCTTATCTGAAATTTTGATATATGTAAAATTTTCAAAATTGAAGGTTTAACTATTTTTAATTAGTTCAAATGAGTATCAAGTTTATTTATTTTTAAATATAGAAATTATATGGTTTAATTAATTTAAATTTATTTTTTTTTTTTTTTTTTTTTTTTGTTAAACCTTAACCTACGAAATAAATTAAACATTAACCTACTAAAATAATTAAACCTTAACCTACATTTAAATATTTTCAAAATAAACCATTACTAATAAATTAGAAAGTATTAAATTTAATTAACTCCAATTGATTGAATTTGATAAGAGAATAATGTCATTAATGGATTGATTTCTTGATTTAATTCAGAATTCCTGCAGGATTTCAAAAAAAAATTGAAACATTTGTTTTTCTTATATTAAACTAAAGCCGAACTTTAATTTATAAAATAAAGTGTTACGAGTTACATGTTTTTTTTTTCCTATTAAGTAATTTTAAGAACCTGTGTATAGGTAATTTTAGGAACTATACTTATGATAAGTAGTTTCCTAAGTATAAATTAATAATGAAAGTAAAAAAAAAAAAATTTATAAAACAAACCAAAGGAAATTAACAAATTGCATTTCAAATTATCGCCCTAAAAATGCTTTAAAACTAATTATTACATTACAAAACTATTTTATGAATTAATTTTATGAAACAAAAAAACTAAAATTTAATAACCGAACTCAAGATTATGATTTTAAACAAATTTATGCTCTATTTCAACTTTTATATAAAGAAAATATTTTTAATTTGAAATAAATATCAGCCTAAAAACTTTTCAAAAAGTCAAGCATCAAAACATTATATTTCGTCACAACGTTTTCCCACTCCAAGATATCCCCATATTATAGTACATAAACTCAATTTTTTGTTTTTTAAATAAGGATAAATTTATATACCATTTTCATCGGCTATTTCATGGTAAAAACAAAAGCTCAACCGTGGAGTAACTTTTAATCCTTAAAAATTTCAAAAGTTTATGCAGTCTATGATATCCCAATTATTTTTAAATTTTTTCTGTGTTTTTAAAATGTGCTTATTAGTTTCACTCTGTCCGTCCGTTCGTCCGTCTGTTTACAAAACTTCTACACCGTTAAAGATAGAGAAAAAAAATTTTAACCATGGGTAGGTCTCATAAAAAAAATAATTTTGTGGAACAACTTTTTCATGTAGCCTCCCCCATTACGGAGCTACAGCCCCTCAAACTTTGAAAAAGCCCTATTTTTAAATGCATATATCTTATGTTCTGCTTAAGATTTTTTCAATCTGAAAACGTCATTCGACAGGTATTTCTTTTATCTTTGTAAATTAATATCAAAATTATACAATTTTTTTAAATTTAGTATTTAAATTTACCGTTATGTGAAAACCAAATTTTGCATGATTTTTCTACTTTCATAACTCCGGCACGCTTCTAGATAGAAGCTTGAAATTTTGAGGCAAGAAAGAACTTTTAGAATTAGTATAAGTTTCCTCAGAAAATTTTTGGTAACACCCCCTCTTTATTTTTAGACACCTGTAACTTAGGCACCTGTAAAA
The DNA here is from genome assembly GCA_947095535.1 of Poecilobothrus nobilitatus. Taxonomy (NCBI): domain Eukaryota; kingdom Metazoa; phylum Arthropoda; class Insecta; order Diptera; family Dolichopodidae; genus Poecilobothrus; species Poecilobothrus nobilitatus. Next base: position 235,597,793 of record OX352773.1, on the reverse strand, counting down.
ATTTTTCTTCGGCGAGGCATGAAAATTAAAGGTTCAATAATATGCTTTTACGCGGGTTAATGGATTTTCTTAGTTATATAGGATTCCGGACTTACGGCCCCTCAAAATTTCAAAAATGTCCTATTTTCACATTTTTTCTTATTACATGAAATTTTCAAATTTTTGTGTAAGTCACACTTCTAAACAGTTTGTATTGAGTTTTGGAAATGTGCGCTTTTAAAAACCGTTGGTTTACATTCTACCTTGTTTCTTATTACATGAAATTTTCAAATTTTTGTGCAAGTCAAAATTCTAAACAGTTTGTATTGAGTTTGGAAATGTGCGCTTTTAAAAACCGTTGGTTTACATTCTACCTTGTTTTTAATTTGATTATACTTTGACACCCAACAATATCTTGTGATTGTGAGGACTAAAAGAATAAAAGAAAAAAAAAAAAAATTGCGAAAACAATAATTATTAATACTTACAAAAAAACAAAAATTTCATCTAATAAACCAATAATATTTAATATACAATAATCTTAAGATTTGACTCGAATTAACCAGAAATTAGTCCTTTGATTATTAATTGTAAGTAAATTTGACGAACAAATACATTAAAAAAATTTAATATTCATTCCTTTGACCACTTTTAACGATCTTAGGTACTATAAACTCTAAACCAATAATATTTAATATACACTAATCTTAAGACAAATAATTATATACTATACAAATCATTATATACTAGTATACTATGCAAATTTATTATCTGGGACATCGGTGACCTAGTGGGTAAGAGCGTATAAAATAATTTGTAAATATTGAGGGAGTGTGGTTTCGAATCCCACACTCGTCATAAGAGTTATTCCACCTTAAGGGTAAGGGTTTTCTAAATTCTGTATTTTTTGGATCATCTATTTAATTTGATAGAAATACATTTTAACAGACCAAAAAACAAAATACAGAAGTACAGATATTTAAATAGATAAGAACCTACTTATGTTGAAGATTTTTATGATTGTTACATTAATATTAACATAGAAATATAAAAAAGAATCAACATACCAATCTCTCTATAAATATCGATTACATCCCCCAAAAAAAATTTGTTTAGAATTTTGTAAATATCTTTCTTGTTAACTTATTAAGATTTCCGATTCATTTTACTTTTTAAATATTTATTATTATTTAACTTCAATTAAAAATAAAACTATATATAGAATAAAAAGGTGAAATAATAAATGAATATCCTTTTTTTTTTATCAGATATTCTGACAATTTAACGTTACAAAACTGGAATCTTTTTAAATGTACTTCAACCCTTCAATGTTGACTAAAATAAGATCCTGTAATAACAACATCACACCATAGATGCATCACAACATAAAGCATCCTTAACAAGTAACTTAAGTAGTAAAGTTATCTGTAACTGATCAACAATTAAACAGATTTTAAGAAAATTTAAATGGTGATGTCCTTTTCACTTTTAATTTTTCAATTATAGTTATAATAAATTACTATAGTTAGATAAAATGTCGACTTCCTCATTAATAAAATATTTTAATTTATTAATCTATTAAATTCTTAAAATTGAACTTCTTAATTAATCTTTTGATAATTTATTCAAAATAATGATACAGTTCATTTAACATTATCATTTCTTTAATTAAAATAAAAGAATAAAATTAATTTCCGAATTCAATTTTTTTTTCTTTTTTTTTTAAATTTTATAAATATTTATTTAAAAATACTTTTTTTTTATTTCTAATATTTTTGTTTTTCTTAAATTTTTCATTGAAATTAAAAAAAAAAAAAAAAAGAAAAACGTTATACATTGACCATCAATTCAGTGTTGATTTTCATATGTAGCTATATATTCGTTTTTCTAAAAATATCTTCTTTTTTCTTTTTTTTTTTTTTTTTTTTGAATCAAATGAATCATAAATTGAACTTGTAAATGTTTATCTAAATTCGATTCAAGAAAGAAAAAATAAAAACAAAATATTCATAAATAAAATCATAAGATTATAAAAAATATATTATTTAAATACCCGTTAAGAAAAATTAATATAATATGATTAAATTTAATTTTGTAACTATGTGTTTAATTATTTTTTAATAATTTTTTTTTAGAACAAAGTTTCTTAAAATAAACAACGCAGAAAGTAAAACCAAATGTTTTTAAAGACATACATTTTTCCAAAAGACAATAAACACAACTTGGAATATTGTGGTTTGAACACAAAATTTGTAAAATTTGTACAGGTGTCTAAAAATGACAAATTTATTCAATTTTTGATCTCTATTAAACAGCTATTGAGTTGAATTTGAATAGCTATTAAACAAAAGGAGGTACAAAAACAAACACTAATTCTGAAACCTCTTTCTTCTCTAAAAATGTCAAGGTTCAAGTAGGCAAAATTTTGAAAAAATTTATCTTTACATAACGGTAAATTTAAAAACAAAATTGAAAAAAATTGTGTAATTTTGATTTAAATTTATATAAAGCTAAAAAAAATATCCTATATTATTTGACATCTCTAAAATTTCCTTTACGGTTCTAACGAAAAAAGCAAGCCGCAATTATGAAAGAAGCAAAATATTACAAAATTTAGTCTTCAAATAACGGTAAATTTAAATATTACTCTGCTTTCGGTAATGCTAAATGACAATCAATCACTTTACTTCTTTACTTTTGATTTGACTTTGATTCAGCCAATCAACTGTCAAATAGACATATGCATTATTTTTGACGTAATCGATATTACCGAACATAAATTTTTGTTTTGTGCTGTGATTTGTAATACAAAGTTTTTTGTTTAATTTCTTGTGAAATTAAATTTTTTATTAAGGTAATGTAAATCTTTTTCAGAATCCATCACAAAAAAAAAAAACTTTTTTTTTCGCTTCTCCTTTTTCAAATTATGTATACACAACAAATAACAATCAACTACTAATCATAAAACATATTGCTGTTTTGTATGCTCAAATTTGACTGACATTTAGACTTTTTATGCATAGTCGAAAGAATGACGCTCGTCAACTGCATAGCCGAAAGTAAGACGACAGTTGGGGTTTTTGCAATTGCAGCGCAAATGATATTAACCGAAAGCAGGGTTAAATTGCATAAATTGTATTATTTTGATATTGATTTTATAAAGCTAAAACAGCTAAAACAATGTCCTGTCGTTTGGTGTTTTAAGATAGAAAAAACTTTAAGCAGAACCTGAGATATACATTTAAAAAAGTGTTTTTTCAAATTTTGAGAGGTTGTAGCTTCATAATGAATGGGAGTACATAAAACAAACTTGGTTCCAGAATATTAATTTTTTTAAGACATATCCATGGTTAAAATTTCGTTATTTTATTTTAAACGGTATAAAGCTTTTGTAACGGACAAAGTAAAACTAATAAGCAAATTTTTCAAAATTTTTTTGAAAAATATGATAAAAATGATTTATTTAATCAAAAATTTAGATATATTTAAGTTGTTAAACCATATATGGTCTTTTAAATATGATTAATTTATTTTTCCAATTTCATACAAATTTTTTGCGTTACAAGTTTTTACCAAACGTGAAATAAATAATTTAAGTCTTTTATTTTTCATTAGTTTTACATTTTTAAATGAATTCTAATATTATTTATTCAATTATTTAAATATAAATTTTGATTAGGGTATATTAAAACTTTATTTAATTTAATTGGCCTTCTATTATCTTTCATACATAGTTTTAAATAATAACTCCCTCACATTTCATTATTTTTCTTAATTCCTATTGATTTATTATTGAATTTTCTTAGTTACTTACATTTCCATACTGTTACCTAAATCATTAACATTTTCGTTTATAAGTATGTAAGTATGTAGAAAATTGCATATTTTCACAACTTTTCGGAAATGTCAAAGACATAAGATGCCATTCAGAAATACCAGAAACTAATGACATTCATTTCATTCACGTCATTTTAAAACCTGATTCTATTCAAACGATTAAAAGTCAAAATGTATAACTGAATTTAAAATCATATATATATAGTATATAAATATAATTAAACTGAGAATAGAAGTAATTATAAGTAAGTAGATAAATGGTTTTTAATTACCGAATTACTCGATTACCGAACAACTGCAGTTTTATTACCGTATGTTATTTAAAATCTTTCTTTCATTTCGTTATTCTGACTAGATCACATAAACAAATGAAATTAAAATTGTAAAATAAGGGAACATTTCTATTTTGCAAAAGAATTTAATTAACTAAAATTTTAAAAAATTGTTTATTAGAAAAAATTAAGAATAAATGCTAATTTACTTTTTTATCATTTATATCCTATTTAGCAGCCTCGGTCCTATTTTAGTGTCCTATTTAGTGTTATATCCTATTTAGTGGGTAAGAGCGTATAAAATACGCTGTTAACACCGAGGGTTGTGGCTTCGAATACCACACACGTCGTAAGAGTTATTTCTCTTACGACATTTACAGCCACACCTGAACAGGAAAGGCTGTGTAATTTCCTGTCCACATTTATTATGAAAAAAAAATATCCTATTTAGAAAAGTGTTTTTTGAATTTTCATTTCAGATGTTTTTCCAAGATTTTAGTTATAAATTTGAAAAAAATTTATAATAGTAAATTATAAAAAGCAAATGTAAAAATCGCTTTGGTTAGTGTCTCCAATTGTTTTAACGCATACGTTTTCAAAAATAAGTACGTACTAATTTGAGAAAAAATAGATTGAAAAAAATTGGGATTGATAAACATTGATGAATTGAAAAAAAGAAACTAAATGGTAGGTCTATAATTGTATTGCACACAGAACTAACTGAAACATACATTTATATTTATTTTAAAACAATTAGGTGCTTAAAATATTTAAAAACAAATGTTTTTTGTTTTTTGTCAGTTTAAGACATAAAAATTAGAGTTCAAAAGTAGATCACTCTATTTATTTCAACAAAATATCCAAAAAAAAATTGACATTCAGTTAAATTATTAATAATATTGATGTCAAGGGCTGGGGTACACTTTCTCAAAAAAACATATTGCAAAAATAGACGTTTCATTAAAAAAAAATCAAACTTTTTATCTGAAAAAAGTCGACATTTATATTGCAAAAGGTCGTTCAATAAAAATACATTTAACAAAAAAACACTTTCTCTTGAGGCTTTGGTAGTCTAGTGGGTAAGAGCGTATAAAAACACAGAGGGAGTGTGTGTTCGAATCCCACACACGTCGTAAAAGTTCTTTCCCCTTACGACATTTACAGCCACGCCTGAACAGGAAAGGCTGTGTAATTTCCTGTCCACATTTATGTGGCAGAGAAATGCATTAAAAAAACAAAAAAACACTTTCTATATATCACAAATCAAAGATTTCTTTTCTCTTTATATAAAAAGTAATTTTTTTGGAAAAAGCTTAAATATGTCATTTTTACAAACAAAACTGTATTCATATACCAAAAATTATAATATGAAATTTTATGAAATGGATTTTTTTATTAATTGGTTTTCAGCTCAAATGACCATTTTATAAAGTATTTGACTATTTTTTTTTTTTTTGTATTGTAGTAAAATGTACTTTTCATGCTCATTTAATTAATGAAACGTCCTTTTGTTAAACAACCTCTATAATGCGTCGATCTCCCACATTCAATTTCCAAACTAAAGAATTTCAAATCAAAATTAAGATTTAAAATTAAAATTAAGTTTTAAATCAAAGTCATTTATGTTAAAAATTATTGAATGAAATCAATGATTAGATCTTGGTAAACGTTTAATTTGGTTTAAATCTTAAAATATTTTTAATCTTAGATATGTATTTTATACAATGCTACATCATTTTATTTTTGTGTCGCTTGAATTCCTTATTAATATATAATATGCTGATTACTGATGGATGGTTAATGCTAAAGTTTTTTATTTCTTCTCAATACCTTTTAACAGATTCTTGAAAGGTTTGTGTATTAGCTAATACACACATACAAGAACAGGAAAAAAAAATAGAAAATTCTGAATATAAAAATAAGCGTATAAACTAAATATAAGAAAATTGTAAGGAAAAATAAATATTTTTTTTATTTCCTGAAAAGAAAACTCTAGTTATTTTTAAAATTTTAACAATTTAAAGTTTACCGTTATAAATCATAGGTCAAGTTGAAAGAAAAAAAATTGAAAGAAAAAAAATTCCCTCGATAATTCAAAATTTAAAGATTTACTTTTATTTGATTTTTTATACACATACATAATTCTAAAAATTAGATTCCATATTTTGTAGTAAATTTTATAAAAAAGAAAAAAATCATTATAGAAGTTAAAATGAAGTTCACCTTGACCATATAATATCATTATTTGTTTTTACAGATGAAAACAAAAAAAAAAAAAAAAAACATTATTCTTAACAAAAATTTTTGTTAATGTTAAGTAAAATAAAAAAAAAATAATGTCATGTGAAAAAACTCTAATTTTATTAAAGTATATTTTATTATTATTTCTTTATTTTTTTTAATTCTATTTTAAATTTTTGAACTGCCAATCAGACAAACAAAATCCAATGAATTGAAAATAAATGTTTACTATACATAAGTATACATACAAAAAAAAAAAAAAAATAAAAACGCACACCTTGAATTTTATCCTAATATGGTGATATTTTTTCTATAACATCATGATCAACAATAAAATCATTATGAATTTTTCTAGCTTCTGCTGTTCTCTAGCTAGACATTCATTTTCATCTGGTGAGAGAAAATTGTCACTGACGCCGCCATCATACAGTATTTAAACTTTTATAATGCAGTTAGAAACTTAAAATACAACTATACTATTAAAATTTAAAAAAAGAAAAAAAAAAAAACTTTTTAATAACTTGTAACTATAAAAATATGTAAGACTAGATTTTGTAAAATCATTTTTTTATGAACATTTGCAAAACAGATTAAAAAAAAAAAAAAACAAAACTTAAATTCTAATAAAATCAAATCCGTAAGTGGTAAAACATATTCTGTTTTTGGGGTTTTCATGATCAAATAAGTAAAAAAAAAATTTATACATATATAAATTTATTAAAAAAAATCTTTTCAGTGACGTGAAAATTTTTTTTTCTTTTTCCTTTTTTTTTTCTTCTTTTTCATTTTTTGTAATAAATTCAATCTTTATTGAACTTTTAACCTTGAAAATTTTCTTTACTACATTATTTTTAGAATTTTTTTTTTTGTTTTTTTATTATTTAATCAATTTTAAAAGAAAATATGAATTTTCCATTAAAATATTAATTTTAAATAAAAATTATTTGAGTTTTAACAAAACTATTTAATTTTCCAAACGAGAATAACCACTCTAGCTCTAGCTTACCGTTCTGGAATTATGTCAGTTAAAAAAAAAAAAATTCTAAAAATTTCAAAGTCAAATACATGGTGTATGTAAGCAATAACGTTGTTGCTTCAAATATAAGTAACAGAGATACTGTCAGAGACCTTCAAATATCAATGATTGCTAAAGAAATTAAGAAGCATTAAGAAGACTTAAAAGAAGCAATTTTCTATTTTTGATACAGTGATAATTAAATAAATTAACAAATCATAAATAAACGACATAAATAGCTGTTAGAATATTTAATACAAACTTTATTGCAATAATAATAAAATAATGAAATATAATCGAAGCAAAACTATGAATTCTCTTAAACCAAATGAGAAATTTGTCTCCTTTAAAATAATAAAAAATTTATTTTATATTAAACTGATCAATATTTTAATTTATAACTTTTTCTTTTCCGATCGTATATTATTTTTTTTAGAGACTCGAAAGAAAAGCAAAACTTAATTCTATTTTAAGTCAGAATTTCAATTTACTCAACTGTATACATGCTTCTTTCGGAAAGCACTTATATTTCGAGTTATACGAGTATAATACTCTAAATATATAAAACTAAAATCAATTTTTTTTTATTGGTTAAAGCTTAGCTAACATATAATTAGTAAGTAATCACTAGATTCTAGGTCCGTACTGTACCCCTTAAAAACATAGAACAACCTATTCGATAAGAGTTGAAGTTAAGCGAAAAATCATTTGAAACCTTCTTAAATTCGCCGAAGATATTTTTGTTATTTTTTTAACAGTCTGGAAGAGATACAGAGAAAGTGACGCTTATGCCCTCTATAAAGTCAATTCCTATATTATGCAAAATCTTTCAGTTACACGCATATCTAATCTAATTAAAAAACTTAAATTAAGCAATAGGTAAAGATCTTATTACGAATTAGTTATACTTATATATACTGAAAAACAAAAACGGAAAAAGGTTTTGTATAATAAGTTTTTAACTTAACGAAAAAAAATTTAAATTGTTAAAACTTTTCTGTGTTTGTGTAAAACAAACAATAATTTATATTAGGAATTTTCATATAGTAAAGCAATGAATTTTATAGAAATGAATTTTTTTTTACTCAGTCTTTTCTTTACAGGTGTGTAAATGTCCTTCGATGGAAATTATTCTTACAATGTTATTGGATTCGAAACCACACTTCCACACACTCGGTGTTTACAGCCTAAGGTTGAATTAAAGTATTATTTTTTTGATTTAGCTTGTAAAGGTAAACGATATTTATAATTCCAATAAGTAAAGTATTAGGGATTTAGTAGAGAAAATGTTAAGAAAACTTTGATAAGTTACAAAATAATAAAATTCTTTCTTTGTAAAAAAAAAAAAAAGTAAAGTTAAATCAAATTAAATGATTAATACCTGTATATTAAATTGAAAATTTTTTTTAACAATTTAATCTAATGCAGATTTTATTTTATATTTAAAATAATATTCGTACCATTAAATAAAACATATCAATTTCATTATAGAAATCAATGAAACTATATTCGATCATTTAAAAGAAAACAATTTATGAATTAAAATAAATCTATAATTAAAGTTAAATTCTAGGGATTTGTTATTAGAAAATATTTAAATTTAAAAAAAAATCAAAAAACTTTTTAAGAATTATGAAGGGAAAAATCTGTGCTGAGACAATCTATAGAACTTCTTGAATTATAATTAAAAATATGAAAAAATCATAGAATCAAGTAAAAACAGAGTATTAAAACAGACTTCCTATGGGCTATCGAGACACTTAAAAAAAATTAGAATACAGAATATCGGTGCATGAAAATTCTGTTTAGAATAAAAAATTTCAGAACACATACTCAAAAACTGCTATGTGCACTTAGGAGCATCTTGCTTTACGGAAGATAGCTGCTAGCAATAACAGCTGTACAGAACTTCAGTTTAGGGCTGACAAAAGTATTACAAGTGAAGTCAAAATACACAAAACTTAGTAATAGGTGAAGCACAATAGATCTATATTAAAAGGTGGAAGTGTAACGTATAATAATTTAAATAATCTTTTATTATTAGAATTATAATAAAATTAACAAAACGATGTTTTATTAACAAGATTGATAATGATCGACTTAATATCTCTTATTAAAAATGTTTAGTTCACATTTATAGCTGGGGTAATTATTTGAGTCATTGAGTTATAATATAAAAGCGCAAACTGAGTAATTAAGTTATAACAATAAGCGATTGCTTTTCCGCCTTTTTTAGGATCCAGCTTTTTTTTTCTTTGCTACTCACTCCAAGAAAAGTATAGGACATCCACTAAGTAATTCATTATTCATATATGACTATATAAGCTTCAGTTTCGTGGATCATTAATTTCACTAAGCCGTTGATTACTCAACTGTAGGTATTGTACAAGACGAAGATATTTCCTTTTTATTTCTACGCCATCTATTATCTTATACAAGAATTATGGTTTTATTATTATTTTATTATATAGCTATTACAATAAGATATTAATTATAATTTATAGAACATATAAACTTATTTTTAATTTAATTATATTCTACGAATTATATATTATAAGAAAAATCTATATTATTAATCTTTAATTAATTAATTAATTTTATTAATCTATATGACCCAACCGGAGTTTGAACCCGAAACCTTTCGTATGAAAGGCCGGTGTCCTAACCACTACACCATTATAAGTTAATTATGTAATTTTTTGAATATACCAAAAATATTTTTAACACTTTTATTTTTTTTTTTTATTTTCATTTTTTTTACACTACATTTAAGATATCGGTCTTTCATTCAAAAGTCTTCATGGTATAACATAATTAACAAAAACATACAAGTATATACATAGTATATCCTATACATAATATCATATTATAATAAATAATAAAATACAAAATAAAAATAATTCTTGTATAAGATAATAGATGGCGCACAAATAAAAATATTTGTGCTTCACATTCTTGTACAATAGTTACAGCTGAATAGTACCGGCGTAGTACCGGCTACTGATTTCAAAAGCTGAAGTTTATGTAATACTACTTATGCTCCCTATACTACTTACAAAAAAGGAAAAGAAAACAAATACAAATATGTAGGATCCAGTAACGATTTATTTATTCATTTATTTGTTTTATCACCATCTATAGCATCAATATTAGTCGATATTTTATGAACATTTTGCCAGATCTATAATGGGCCAGCTACGATTATTATTTTGAAAAAGTTGTTAATATTATTTATTTAAATATGATCTCACCAAGACTCAAACTCGATACATTTCGACTTTTAATCAATCCGACACATTAATCGACTTTCAACTGCCATATTAGAAAGATATTATCTAATAATTATTTTATATAGTTATTGAGCAGTTATATTTGCAGTCTATTTTCCCTACTTATTACAGACATATTTACATATATCTAACTATTAAAGAATACAGAATACTAAAATAAAAATCTAAACAATAAAAACATGCTTATCATCTAAAAATAAATTTTGTACAACCTTCAATTGCCCAATTTCTGGTACAATATTGTTTAAGTGCATTTTTGTTTCATTTAAAAATACATTAAAAAATTCTAATACATTATTAAAAATAACTGAATTGTCCTTGATCCTTTTCCAACCCTATTAACAAATAAATAGATTAATTAATAAAGAATTAGAAGAGCCAAAAAAAATATATATATATATCGTAACAAAAACAATTTTATATATATTTACACAATAAAGCTGTCAATTTGCAAAATTAACAAAGTTATTTTGAAATCTGAATCTGATAGAAAATGTTACATTTAATCATCTATTATTAGGAAGTTTTTCATTGTTTTCATTGTTCTTAATATTATTCTAACAAATTCCAAACATATTTGAAAAAAAAAAAAAAAAAAAAGAGGTCAAACACAATTTGACTCAAAAACATCTCTGATATAAAATGGTCGTGCACAGCTATACTAAAAATAATAAAATGTAAAACACCTCATTTTACTATAATATAAAAAAAAAAAAAAGTCTCATCATTATAAAGTATGTATTACTATGTTGCAACATTTTATATTTAAAAAAAAAAAAAAAAAAAAATTATTATCTATAGATATACAAAATATATTTATACTTTTTTGTTTTTTAATTTTTATTTTTTGTGTGTGTCCTAAAATCTTAAACAAAATAATATAAAATAAAAAATAAAAAAAAATATGCCATCTCAAAAGAAATATCTGACCGGACTATAACCCACCCACCCAACATACTATCTATAGAACCAACCAACAATTTTATACAAACATTATTAAAAATCTAAAAATCATAAAAAAAAAAAAACAAACAAAAAAACTCAAGTATTTCCTAAGCAACAAAAGGAAAAAAAAAAAAATTTTTTCTCCCTCGCGCATAGTTTGAAATATTCGCGGATCATTGTAGTTCACAATTCACAATTCACATGTAGTAGCATCAGTGATAATTGACTTAAAAATTTTTCCCAATTTTAATATCTACATTTATTTTTTCATTTTTTCTTTTTTTTTTTTCTTTTTTCTTTTTCTACAATATCTTTTTTTATTTCTTTTCAATTCATAATGATACTGAAAACTGAATAATTTTGCATTAGCTAAACTATACTAAATATATCTTATTTATACATACATATTTAAATATATGAATAGATATATATTTAAAAAAAATATATATATAATTAATACCTATACATATATTTTATTATTTTATGTATTTATTTTCAAGATATTTTTATCTTATTCGAAACAAGTACATTATAATCTCTATAGTCTCTACTCTCTACTAATATGCTTAAAATCAACTTTGCTATATATATATATATATATATATATGTATTTTTGTATATATATATGTATCAATATGTTATTATGGAAAATAAATCCAAACAAAAAGATAATAAAATTCATAAAGAGAGAGAATGGACACGAAATTTTAATATTAAAAATCTCAGACAAAACGGCTAAGTGTTGAAAATTTAAAAGTCAGATTCAGATATCAATATCACCAATTGGCAATTATTTTATAAAAAAAAAAAAAACTGTAATTTATAAAATAAATAATAATTTCCCTTTTCCTAAAAGTGGGGAATAAATGGGATTTTTTTTTTATTTTTATTTTTTATTTGTTGAAAAATATGAAAAATGAAATTAAATATGAATTGAAATGATCCACAGATCAGCTGATTCAAATAAATTCAAAAAAAAAAAACTGAATACCTAAAGTTTGCACTCTTTGGAGAATAAAAAAATGATTTTACAATGAAAGTAAAAACAATATAATATGTATCTTGAATCGTATGTGAGAGAATTTAGTTTTTTTTTTTTGTGTGTTTTTTTAAAAGGCTGGTGTTGCCCAATTGAATTGAAAATTCTTAACAGGAATATCAAAATTTATAATTATTAATATTACATAATATGTCTATTATATAAAATTACTTATTATTAGTTATTTTTTTATTGTTAAATTTTATTGTTGTCTGGGTACCCAGTCATATTGGGCTTTTTAAACAAATATAGAACTGATAAACTCGCTATAGGAATGGCACAAACCTTAAAATTTTCAAACCTATAAACCTATAAATATAAATATCAAACCTATAAGTAACCTGTAGTCTTAACAACAAGCCAATATAATTTTTTTTTATTTTTATTTATTTCATTATTATTATCTCTAAAAGAACTTAATCTCGTACAGAGTTTGTAAATAAAGTTAAAAAGTAATAAAGTTACAAAAATAAAAATAAAGAATAATTCAAAACATCAGTACAAATAAATATTTAACATATCTGGCGTATATTGAATCTTAAACTAATATATAAACTCTTATCCTTAAATCGCCGCAATATTAGGGAACCAATATTTTATCTTAAAAAGAAGAACGTTTCTCGGCAAATTCTTCTTAAATAACCTTTTCGATCTGCCAGAGATGGATATTTTTCAATACAAGAAGAACAAATTTACTAATATGTTAGAAAAATTGTCAAGATCCTTAAGTATTTATTTAAAGCGGGACACTCTCTGTCTTTCTTTTTAATGAAAACTTAAAAAAATTAGTGAAAAATTTAAACCGTTAATTTTTTTTATTTACTACTTTCGTTTTTGAAAATTTATTTTAATAATATTTAAAATAATTAGTTTTTAATATATATCTATAAGTTAGCATTCATACATATATTATATTAATTTTATATATATACATACTAGTATTATATATGTACTGCATTTTTTTATAAGCTTTTCTTAAGTATTTAATAAATATATTAATATTTATTTATTTATTTTTATTAATATTGCAAACCACATAGGATATTGCAATGTTATAAAACGATCGGCTACTAAGGCCATTATAGGTCGAATACTATTATTAAATTATACACTAATATTATTTATTTTGTTTATATTATATATTTGCATTATATTTGGTACCAAGGTGGATTTCTTTACAATTAATAAAACTTGTTACCTGTGCAGTATTTGAACCCGCACTCCCTCGGTTAATAAGCCACGTGCTTGACCATTAGGCCACCGGGACACCCTAGATATTAATAAAAAAAATTGATTTATGTGCCTTTAAAATTGCATACTTAAAGGCGCATTGATTATTATACAAGTAGTGAGTTATAATTAATTATATAGTTAAAAAAGTTATAATTAATTATATAGTTGATCACTTATTAATTTTCTTTTTACTTGTTTCTATCGAGATATAATATTTAGTATTTATTTGATCAAATTACAGCTTATGGCAACACTATTAAGTATTGAGAAATTAAAAAGAAGGGCAAATGTAACATAATGTTATTTTATAAATATAATAGTGGCATCACTGATGCCAGGATCACAATTATTTAAAAATTTATTTAACTTAAAAGAGAGAAAGAATCTAATTGCAAAAGAATTGCATCTAATTTTTTTTTTTTATATTCTTATTTTTAACTTTCAAGAATATTTGCGTTAAATTAAAAACAAAAAAATGAATACAAAAAAAAAATGACCACAAAATCCACAAAAAAAAAAAAAAAAGTGCATTTTGCAAACATGTTATTGAAAAGCGTTATCTATATGTAAATATGCTCAACTCGCACATTGAATTGTTTCATTATATGTATTTTCTTTTTAGTAGTTTTTTTTTTCTGCTTTAGCGTGAAATGAAATATTGAAATAAATTTAAAAATTGATTTTTCCTTTTGAATGCCTTACTAAAATTTCTGATTTTAAGAATTAAAAAATTCAATTTAATTATTTGAATAATATTTATAGTCGTTTTATAACCCATTAAGTAAAAATTAAAAAAAAAAAAATAATATTGAAGATCAGTTTTTTTAAAAGCGACGTGTAGATGAAATTTTGTCCCTCAATTGAACTTCTCGCTCAATTTTTTTAAATGATTCGATTTATGATTTAATTTATTTTTAAATTATTATGATTTATGATTTAATTTATTTATATATATTAAAAAAATTTTAATTCGTTTTTAAAATTTATTTTTATATTTTTTTTATGATGCTGAAAATTGATAGTAACCCCTGTAAATATGCAATTTTTGTAGAAAAAACTCTTGTAATCTGTTTAAAATATGAACCCCTGTAGATAATATATATGCTTAACCACTAAGCCAATAAGATCCTCTGTTTTAGTTGTAGTTTTACATTTTTTCCAGATCTCAATTCGCAAATTTTAAAATAGATAATCATAAGATATTACATTTTAAGAGATTAAAAACCTTTCCTGAAAGACTTGTATTGTTTTGAGCATCACATTTATTATAAAAAACATATTTAAAGTATTTTCTATTCATGATTTTTGCACTTACATATATATATCCATCTATAAATATAGCAAATATAATAAAATAAACTACTACATATTATACAATATGTATAAAAAACAAATTTTCTTGACAATAAAATAAATAATTTAAATGGGGCCTCGGTCGCCTAGTGAGTAAGAGCGTATAAAACACGCTGTAAACACCAAGGGAGTGTTGGTTCGAATCCCACACACGTCGTAAGAGTTATTCCCCCTTACGACATTTACAGTCACGTCTGAACAGGAAAGACTGAATAATTTCCTGTCCAGAGAAATGCATTAAAAAAACAAAAATAATAATAATAATTTAATGCAACATTAAATAAAAATTTTACGTTTTATTTAATGTTGCATTAAATTTTTAAGATCATATAAATCTTTCATAAAAACTAAATAAATCCAAAAATATTAGTACTGTTCAAAACAACCCTCTCTTTAGCAGAAGATTTTGCCATTTTTCCTGTTCTCAAAAATATACAGGAAAAAAACCCGTTCAATCTTCAATCTAATAAAAAAAAAGTATTTCTTAGAAAAATCTAAAACAAAAAAAAAACAAAACAGTATAGAATTTCTAAAATTTGTCTAAAATTTGAAGATCTAATGACAAATAGAAACTATTTTTACTAAATTTTCTAAATTTTTTTTGTAATCCGGTTAAAAATCCCTACAGTTGTACAAATCAACTAAATATATTTATTCGTGTCTTAAAGTTTTTAAAAGTGAACTCCTATATATATTTTATTGATGTGATTTAATAAAACGAGAAATTAAGGATTTCTTCAGAAGAAAAACTACAACAACCAACTCTCAAAAATTTATAACAGCACAAACCAATAATATAAAAAAAAAACCAAAAAAAAAAAAAAACTTTTTTTTTTTTTAAATATCTGCTAGATTCATTCGCATTGCTTTGCTTTAATTTTAATATAAAATTAAAAAAAAAAAAATATCAAAAGTAAAAATATAAAAACTAAATAAAAAAAAAAAAATAAAAATAAAATTCATTTTTTTTTTTTATACTATAATATTCTCTTCTTTTTCCTTGTATTTTTTTTTTTTTTTTTTTTGTTGTTTTTTTTGTTATATTTTATATCTTAAAAGCAGACGTCAGCAATATATTGAACCAAAAATTAAAATTGCTTTTGCCCGTTTTTCAGTTGAACATCACAATCCGTTCAAGTCGCGGATAGGTTTATTGTAGAGTTGTAAGTAAAAAAAAAAAATAAAAAATAAAAATTAAAAATTGTTTAAAAAAATAAAAATATCATAAAAAATAAGAAGAAAAAACAAAAAATAAGAAAATTTTTTTATTGTTTTCTTTTAAGAAATCTTTTTTTTTTTCTTGTTTTTCCATTTTTTTTTTTTTTTTTTTTATTTTTTGTCTTTGCTTTTCTGATAAGAGATTATACAAATTTAAAAAGCAAATAATAAATAGTAAAACAAAGATATAAAATATAATAAGTATATTATTAATTAATCAGTTAATAATTCATTATAAGTAATTAAATGTATAGTTTAGTATAAAAAAATTTTTTTTTTGCAAAAAATAATATATTAATTTAATTCTAATCAATATATATAAGTACGTATATATATATACGAATAAAATTTGTGATTTAGAGGTGTAAATTCAATGATTTTTTAATTATAATACTACAAAATACAAAAAAAAAAAATAAAAAACAAAACAAAAAAAAAAGAAAGTAATTAATTATTAATAATTAACACAAATAAAATTATTAACATATAAAAAAAAGAAAATTACAAAAAAAAATAAAGTGTATGTGTAAATTTAACAAAAAAAAAAAAAAAAAAACCAAAAATAAGATTATAAATCAAATATCTTGGGCTTTTATTTAAAAAAAAAAAAAAAAAAAAACTAAAAAAAAAAAAACAAAAGAAAGACATAAACAAATAATTTTATCAAAATGATGATCATAATAATATGTGATATCACAGTATATACATATACTTATATCTATGTACTATGTACCTATTATCAATGTGTCATTAAGGAGCATTTACAATTTCTTAATAAATTTTATTTTATTTTATTTTTTCTTAAATATTTTTAACGGTGTACAAATACGGTGTACAAATTGTAATTTTAATCTGTTAATTTTTATTTTTTTTTCTTTTGAAAATTTGAATTTTTAATTGTTGTGATAAAAATAATGTACATATTTTATATATTATACATATATATATATATATAGAATACCAATATATAGATTTAAATAATTAATAAAATTTTAATTACATATAAATATATTGTATACTTTTAAATTACTTTTAAATTACTTAAAAAAAAATCGTTTTAAGGCTCATTACTCGATATATATACTTTTCTTATTTAATAGTAGAACCAATATTATTCATCTTCTGTTTCTTGTATTATTTCCAGATCCAGATAGAAATATAATCTTATTTAAATTATCATTTTAAAAGCTTAAATAACATTTAAATAACACGTTAAAAATTAAATTTTTATATAATTACATATACATAAATATGCATATATGGGTTATATACGTTATAAAATCGTTAAATTTGATAGTTTTTAGAGGAAATTTTTTCATAAATCTTTAAAATCTTTAAAGACAATTCTAATTTTCTTAATTTTTTTTAATTTGTAATATTTTTGAAATATTTAATTTTTAAATATTATATTTTTGTACTTTTGTACAACATAATTAGATTAAATTGCATAACCTTAAAATGATAATGTTAACATTATTATGATTATATCTATAGGTATATCGTTTTAAAATTTGTTTTTATCTTAATACGTTTTATTATATATATGAAAATATATATAATTAGTATATATATATGAAAATATATTTAAAATTTTAATATTACAAAAAAATAATATTTTGTTAAAAATTGATTATGTAATAAAAATATATATTCTTATTTCTTAATTTTCTCCTTCTTTTGACTTTCTCTATATACACTTAACTCAATTTTTTATAATTTATATATATGTATATATATAAAAATATGTTGTATATATATATATATATATATTTTATTTCAATTCATACAAAATAAAAAAGCAAAAAAGTATGTAATTCTATTTTTAAAAAAATTTTTTTTATTTTATAAATGTTAAATAAAGAAAAAGAGAAAATGTTATCAATGATTATATATTATATATATATATATATATATATATAGGTATATATATTTTATAGTTTTTTCTTTAATGTTTTATATATATACGATTTAATTTTAATATATAGGTGTTTAAAATATCCTATAAATAAAATATTTTTTTTAATATTTCTAAAATTTATGTAAATGTAGGTTTGATTATAGGCTAAATTGAATATCCCTATATAATTTTCTAATTTTTTTATATTTAAAATAAACTTTTTTATTACATATATATTAATTTTCTCACTATATATTAAAAAATTATGATGGTATATTATGATTTATGATCCTTTAAAAAATTCTATTAATATTTTCATATATATACAATATATACAATATATACATATTTATATTCATATTTATATATAAATAGAAAGAAATATTTATTATATATAAAAATAAAAATTGAAAAAATCGACAAAATCATTTATTAAATCATTTATTTTAATATAAAATAAATTTTTTTTTTTGGTTATATAAATAATAAATGTATATATAAATGGTATTTTAAGGCTTATATGTATTATTATAAATTAAAATCCAAAATTTTAAAATAATTTCTAAAAAATTTTAAAATAATGGCTAAATATTTATAACATATATTCTTTATTGCTTAATTTAATAAGACATTTGTTTTTATAATTGATTCTCATTTCTCCAATTATCTAACTAAAATACTCTATATACGTATATATAAGTATTGTCTATATACCTGTGTATATAGGTGTGTTTATGCTATAGCACCTGCATAGATCAAAAATTACATGTATAGCTCAAAACTTGTATAGTTTTCATTAAGAAAAATAAATGCTTTTATGTGGTAGGTAGGATACAAAACATAAAATATTATTAAGGCTATATTCTGAAGAATATAACATTTATTCCGTATATCTTTTGCGTTAAATTTTCTACAAAAGTTTTAAATTTCATTATACGTAAAATAAAAAACTTCAAATATATTCAATTAATAATTTAATAATTTTATACAAAGAAATTTTAATAAATTCTTAAATACAAGCAATATGTAAATCTAATAAAAATGTGGAAAACAATCTAAATTTTTTAAGAAAAATTACATTTTTCTTTTCTTTTTTTTTTTTTGTTTCATTTTCAAAAAGTTCTAATGTAGCCGAATGCCCTAATTTATAATAAAAAATTGCTGATTTTTTTTTTTGTTTTTCAAAATTTTACTTAAAAATAAAACAAAATAAAAATTTATACGCATACAAACAGTTTTTCAAAAAAAAAAAAAAAATTTTTTTTCTAAAAATTATCTTTAAGATATTTTTAGAAATTTCTAGACTCTTCAATTAATTTCATGATTTGTTGTTTTTCTTTTAGATTTTTTGTTTTTTTTTTTTTGTATCTTTATATTTCGCATTGCTATTCGAGCATTTATTAGTTCATCAACATGACTATTATATTATGTAGGCACCTATATTTAAAAAATAAAATTAAAATTTTTTTCAAAAAAAAAGAAAAAATATTATTTTCAACTAAAAGAAAATTCCTTTAATTTGTTTATTATTTTTGTTTTTTTTTGTTTTTTTTTTGAGGTCTAAAAATATCATGAAATTAATTTCATCTTCGTTTAACCAAATTATGCAACAATAATATTTCACACACATACAGACAGATAACATTTCCTATTAGAGCAAAAAAAAAAAAAATATAAAAGAAAGAAAATGTTCACTCAGAAAAATTTTAAATGTAAAATTATTTATATACTAAATTATTTATATAAGTCAGAAAATTAATTTTATACAATGTATTTAGAAATGAATGTTTTTTATGAATTTAACAAACAAGATTAATATGCATATAATTATATATATATATATATATTCTACGAAATCATAACATTTACCTTATGAGTCTAAAAAAATATCAAATACTTACAAAAATGTTATTTAAATAATTATATTTTTCTAAAACCTCAAAAAATTACTAGTTCTCAAAACTTCTTAAAAAAGAATATTCCTTTAGTGGTACTACATATATAGTGTATAATTGACTACTCACTACAGTATATTTAATTTACCTAAATTTACTATGTTGTATTAAGTACTGTATAGTCTAAGTTTTAATATTTAAATCTTACTCTTCAGTTTTTAGTACCCTATATCTTTGTCTATAATTACTACTTACAATCAAGAAATCAAAATTAATTTTTCTTAAATTTAACATAGGGACCTTGTTGGTGTTAGTGGGAAATAGCGTATAAAATACGCTGTAAAAACCGAAGCAGTAACAGGTTCGAAACCCATATACACGTCGTAAGAATAGCTCCCCCTTACGACATTTACCGCCACACCTGGAAATAAAAGGCTGTATAATTTCTCTTTCACATTTATGTAGCAAAGGAATAAATTTAAAAACAAATATTTTAACATCATTTATAAATTGAAGGACATGGGAACACTTTTTTCTGACACATACTTAAAAATGATTTTAAACTTAAATTCTTCCAATTTATTTTATAATAAATTTTTTTGAGTGTCTGTCCTTGTAATAAAATCTTATTAATAAATAAGATAATATTAATTTTCACCTGCATTAAACAAACAAAAATTGCATAAAAAAAAAATGATTTTCAATTCGATTCGAAACTGTTTATGACAATTTCTGCAATTAATTTGAAATAAACCTTTACTTGAAATCTTGTTTTTATTTTTGTTTACTACTTAGTACTTAATATAAATAAGCGATAAATCTATAAAAATCGATTATTGAAATAAAAACCACAAAATAAAAAAGCAAAAAATAAAAAAAAATAAAAAAATACTATTTGTGCAATATAATTCCCTTTCACTCCCACTCATACACTTTTTAAATAAAATATCCATATAAAGAAATTCAATACAAAAATTTTAGCTTTTAGCTTTGTTTATAATCTTAAGATATTATTATTAATTTTTTTTTATATACTTACGAAATCATATTTATAACAAAAAAAAAATGTTTTTGTTTTTTTTTTTTTCGGATTAGATTAATTAAATCGTTTTTTAATCTGTAATAAAATAAATAATATTTTACGTACATAATTATATTAAAACTAATTAATTAGAGTTAACACAAAAAATTGTTATAATTTTAAAACCGGCGTGTAAATTCAAACTATACATATTTACAAAACCCATATCAGATCAATAATTTCATTTCAAGATTCAAATTCAATTAAAATTCAGTCTTGATTTCTATCATTTTAATTTTAATAGTTTAAATAAGTACTAAAGTACATAGCCTACAAAAACCAAAGTTTATGATTTGTTTTTTTTTTTTTTAATGCATTTCTGTGGAAATGTGGACAAGAAATACACAGCCTTTCCTGTTCAGGCGTGGCTGTAAATATCGTAAGGGGGGATAACTCTTACGACGTGTGTGGGATTCGAACTCGCACACTCTCGGTGTTTACAGCGTATTTTATATGCTCTTACCCACTAGGCCACCGAGGCCCCAGTTTATGTTTTTAATTAATTTTAATTTTTTACAGCCAAAATTTTTTACAAATTTCTGCAATCTGACTTAAAAATGATTCCACCTTACAATTAATTAGAATCCAGGTCACACGTCATATGTGGTGAACAGATAATTTAGAACAAATTTCATTATAATTTATTAAAAACCGGAAATACACTTTTCTACTTTATTATTTCACTGAATAGACTTAATTTTAAGTTTTGAAAATAAAAAAAAAAACAAAAACAAAATGTAAGCAAATTTTTAGGCATAAATTTTAATAATTCAAAATAAAAAAAAAATTACTTATTTAAACAAAATTAAAAATTATCAACAAATATACATAATTAAGTCTTATATTAAGTCTTATACACTTCGCAGTTTTCTTTTTAAATAAAACTTCATGTAATATAAGGAAAGTATTTTCTTACATAAATTAATATTCAACGCAACTGCATAATATACTTTCTTAACAAATTAATCTTTTTAATAATCAATCAATTAAATAACAATAATAATAATCCTTTAACGTAAAAAAAAAAAAAAAAAAAACAACCTTCTTCCTTAAATCACACAAGGTCGAATTCATGTAAATCAACAATAAATTAATTTGTTTCAACTTAAAATCAAAAAAACAAAAACACACCAACAACAATAACAACAACCAACATTCCTTGTCCCTGTATAAACTTGTCTTTGAAATTTTAAACTTTAAAAACCAGAAAAAAAATAAAAACAATAAGAAGAAAAAAAAAAATAAAAAATATTTTAAATTTTAAATATTTTTTATTCCTTTATTTTCCCTCTTGCAAGCAAATCAGACATATTAAATGCATCATACGTATATAAACTTTCTACAAAAATATTTTTTTTTTTTTTTATATTACTCATCCAAAATTTATTTCTTTATTGTTTTTTTTCTTTAGTTTTTTTTTTTTTTTTGTTTTTTTTTTGTGTATTTAAGTTTAAAGCGCGAATCATTTTGCAAAATCAACTTACTTACTTACATATATACAAATATTTGCATAAAGAATGTAAATTCTCCCTCTAAACTAATTACGACGAGATTTACTACATGTGATGTGATATGTGAGTTGTGAGTTGTGACTTTGTTTATATCCATATATGTAGATGTGCAAAAAAAAAACAAAAAAACTTAAGTGAGTAATTGTCTATCAATATTACCATAAAAACTTTTTTGTCACTTTTTCTGCTGATTATAAACTTTTTTTGGTTTTTTTTTTTTACCAAAAATGGCATTCATTTTGTCGTTAAATTAAAACTGGGGCATTTAAATAAACAATTTTTCCAAAGAAAAATTTCAAGTATTGAAGAAAAAAATTACAAACGTATAGTGTAAAAAAACACAAAATAAAAAAAAAAATCGCCAATTTGTTAATAATTTTTAGGGCAATTCTCATAATTTAAAAGAAAAAAAAAACAAAAAATTTTTGCTGGATCACCACATTTTAAAAACAAAAAAAAAACAAAAAAAAATCTTAAAATACAAAACAATTCTTTTCAACATTATAATAATAATAATATCATAGTTATGTGAATAATATAAAACATACTAAAGAAAAAAACCTAAAAGTTCAATTTAAATTTTCATCACGTATTTGGACATTTAACTAGAACACGAGAATATATGACCATGTGACTTAAAAAAACAAAACAAAAACGTAAACAAAAGAATGAGAAAAAAAGACAAAAGACAAAAAAGAAAAACAACAACAACAATTCCAATACCAATTATTTCCCAAAACAACAAAAACAACAAAAACAAAAGAAATTTAAAGTCGGGATCATTCGTTTCAATTAATAAATGAGTATAGATACTAGATATGCTTTTTTTTTTTATTTTCAATATTAATTTGTAATGCCTAAATTAAGTAAAGTTTTTCTTTTTTTTTTTTTTTTTTGACTTAAGCGTGATCTTTTAGATACTTTTTGATACCTTATGATCTGTTTCTTAAGTAATTTTATTCTAATATTAATAACTAAAGCTTAGAATTAAATATTTAAATTTGTGAATTTATGAAAAAAAAAAAAAATTGTGTTGCAAATAAATGTAATGGGGCTGATAAGCCAAAAATAATTGGCTTATCTTTAATTTTTTTTTTTTAATAAGTAAAATGATATCTTCTTAATGATAATTTTCATCATCAAATCATTTAAAACTTTGTTTTTTTTTAAGTCTAAGATGTTAAGATTTTCCAAGATCATTAAATTTATTAAGTGCAATAAATGGTATCTTTATATCTATTGAATGTAAATAAAAAATTTAATTCTACATATTAATTACAATTTAAACTAAAAAGTAAAAATATGATATATACGTTAAAAAATTCTTAAAATTAATTAATCATTATATCTAGTTTTTGTTACATTAGACAATACAATTTATAAATCTATAGATTTAAATTCAATCATATTTTTCTTTTTTTGAATACATTATGAATACAACTAAAATTTTCTTCTTCGTTTTTTTTTTTTTTTTGAGTCGGTAACACAACTGAATGTTATAATTTTTAGATTATCATTATTTAAGGAGTATCAGTAATACTTTTTCATCTACAATACTTTTGATATATGTCTATATTATATACTCCCTCTATTACTACATGTTTATGGACCGACTTAATGTTAGCCACTAGTATCTAGCCATTTTTTAACTATAGATTATAAAGATTAAGAAAAAATTGAAAAGAATTAAAAAATTATTTACATAGATTTGTATAGTTTTAAACTGTTCTGATAACGAACGTAATTTTTATATTCTAAAGAGTTAAATTATTGTTCTATACTTAATTTACATTTCTTAATTTCTTAAATTTACAAAAAATCATTAATATAGAGATAGACGATAGATATTAAATATTTAATAATGTCAATCAAGAATCTATATCAAGGATATCTTTTATATACAATAACATTATTATACAATGTACATACATATATATTAATATTTTCTAAAACAATATTTTTTAAAATAAATTTTGTATACAATTCATGCCCCAAAAAAACACCAAAACATAATAAAATGTTTTAAAGCTAAAAAAAAAAAAAAAAAATTGAAGGTAGCTTTAAAAATTCATTTTACCTTACAAATCTGGATTAATGTGCAATTACTGTATATAATATAGTGTGTATATAAC
This sequence comes from Poecilobothrus nobilitatus, assembly GCA_947095535.1. NCBI lineage: Eukaryota > Metazoa > Arthropoda > Insecta > Diptera > Dolichopodidae > Poecilobothrus > Poecilobothrus nobilitatus. The sequence continues at coordinate 235,572,855 of OX352773.1, read as the reverse complement.
TAAAAGTGACATGAAAAAAAAAAAAAAAAAAAAAACTTAGAAAAAAAATATTCTAAAAGTAAACAATATATTTAACATATATATATATATGTATGTATATAAATAAAAATAAAACAAAGACAACAAGTTACCAAAAATGGTATTCAAATATGTACTGAAAATTAAAAAAAAAAAGCAACTAAAAAATAACAGATTAAAATCAATATGTTTCGCTCCTTTATTATTTAATAAAAAAAAAAAAAGAAAACAAAAAAAAAAACATGTTTCTGATAATTTTTTTTTTTTTTTACCTTAAAATTGTGCAAAATTTTTAAAAATTTTCTGGAGTTATACATATTTGTTTTGTTTTTTTTCTTTTCGTTTTTTTTTTTTTTTTAATTGTATTTCAATTTAAAAACCAATTAATTTATAGCATTAATATAATTTAATAACTATTATAATTAATATGAAAAAAAAAAAAAAAAACTAATTATTAGTATTTAAGCTTAAAATAAAATTGTATACATAATTAAATTTAATTTTTTTTTTTCTTTTTACTTCTTCTTCTTATGAATAATTCTCTTATCACTCCCGCCTTCTCATATTTTTTTTTTTTTTTTTTCTATCATTAATTTCACTTCCATAATTTTAAAATTTAACTTTTAATATAATTTAATTTAATTTTTGTTTTTTTTTTTTCTTATTTTATTTTTACAGTTTTCTTTTAGTAATTGGAGTGTAAAATAAAAAAAAAAACAAATCACCATGGATGCCATTAAGAAGAAAATGCAAGCTATGAAAATCGACAAAGATAATGCCTTAGAACGGGCAACTTTGTGCGAACAACAAGCTCGTGATGCCAACTTGCGTGCAGAAAAGGTAAATTTTGAACAAAAAAAAAAATACAAAAATACAAAAATTCCATTAAAAATAAATTGAATATAAAAATTTTTTTCTAATTAAAAATTCTACAATAAATAAATAAAAAAAAAAACCAATAAAAATTATTAATACGATGTAATTAAAATTAGTTTTGTTTTTTTTTTTTTTTTTTTTGCATTTAAATCACTTTCAAATAAAATATTATTACCTATTATTTTTATTTAATTTAATTTAACTTTTTTTTTGTTTTTTTGTTGTTGTTTAATCTAGGCTGAAGAAGAAGCTCGTAACCTTCAAAAGAAAATCCAAACAGTTGAAAATGAATTGGATCAAACACAAGAAGCTCTCACACAAGTAATGACCAAATTAGAAGAGAAAAACAAGGCTTTACAAAATGTAAGTACAATTTTTTTTTTTTCATGTTTTATTTTTATTTTTTTCCAATATAAATTTAAAAAAAAAATGATGAAGTCGTTGAAGTTTACAAAAAAAAAAATATGGAAATTATATAAGTTATAGTAAAAAAATATATATACAAGTAGTATAATTTTGATTGATTTGTTGATAGACATGAAAAATGAAAAATCAAATTTATTATTTGATTAACATGTAAGATAAAAAAAAAAAAAAAAACTAAATTCAAATTAGACTTATTATTTGAACAATATTTGAACCTTTTAATTGAACGATTAATTATCATATTATTACAATTAAATAATCATTATAAATATTCGTTTTTATTTCATCATATGCATATATGCATATATTATATGGTATACATATATGTAATTTTTATAATTAAAGTTCAATGCAATTTCATTTGTAAAATTAAATTTTAAATTTGAATTAAAATTTTCTTTCATTTCTACTTTTTGGTATTAAAGTAAAAAAAAACAAAATAAAAAAAAAAGTGAAATTAAAAAATTTCACTTATTTTTATTGCAAGGAATTTAATTGGGGATGCAATTTAGAGATATTATAGAAATTAAAAGTTATAATACGACTTGTACATATGAAGTATATATGTATATTATATGTTTATAAAAATGTATGAGCTATGATGGTAGAAATAATGAACATTAACGATTTAGCATATATACAAAATGATGGTATAGATTATTAGAAGAGGACAATGAAAAGCTTCTTGTATTATATCATATACATTTATAATGTTATCAAAATATTTTTAATAGAGATCTTACAAACGTCATAAAATGTCATAAAAATGAAACAAAAAAACGAAACAGTTCTCATTTTTGTATTTGAAAGGCGGAAAATAAAAAGAAGGAAATATTTGATCAATGGTGCAATAACTAATCAATTAAATCCTTTTAGATTTAAAAATCTCGGATCCTTAATTCTGAGAGATCATATCGAAATAAATAATACAATTACATAATAATATTATATATATATATACAGTAGGCCTACATATCTAACAGATAAAAAGATTGAAAAAAAAAATTATATCGATTAATATTGACATAATAGAACGATACAAAATAAATAATTTAATAAATAATCTTTATATATCAGGAAAATTGTTTAACTGTAAGTCATCAATCTAAATGATTATTGATAATTTTCCTAATTTTTGAAGTATGAATCACTTAAATTATGAGACAGCATTATATATAGGTGATCCATAAAGATTCTTATTATGAATATTGACTAAGCTTCAATTTCTTGAGTCACTATTATCGTTATGTTTTTGATTAATCGTCTGCAGCTTTTCTATACAAAATTATAAAACATAAATACTTTAAAAGTATTACTTCATGATTATGAATACTGACTAAGCTTCAATTTCTTAAGTCACTATTATCGTTATGTTTTTGATTAATCGTTTGCAGCTTTTCTATACAAAATTATAAAACATAAATACTTTAAAAGTATTACTTCATGTAATTAAAATCATAACTAGCTGAAAATAATAATTGTAGTTTTGACTAAACGAAAAGCATCAATTTTAACTATATACTAGAGTGAACGTTCATATATACATATTACATATAAATACATATATGTAATATATAATGCTGTCCATACACGGCGGACTAGGTTATAAACTTGGTACGCGGACAGGTTTTAGAATCATACCACACACTTATCCAACCTATCATCCAACCGTTGTAATTATGTACATTATATTTTTATTATTTTCTCAAATCAAAAAATCTCAATGTTAAAATAACATTTAAGTTGTACAACTTGCCCATACACGATACAACTCAACTACAAACCAAAGACTCCGCCCACAAAAATCAAATTTTTTTGTTATTCTTTCAACCAACTTTTCAACCATCAAATTGGTTTTACAACTTGCACATACACGATACAATTTATCAAGTCCGCATACCAAGTTTTCAACCTAGTCCGCCGTGTATGGGCAGCATAATAAAAAATATACAATATACATGTTCGTTTTGTAGTGAAATATCAATGAAAATATTTAAAATATGTATTAATATTTTTTAAAAAAAACTATACATACATTCTTTTAATAGAAATAAATAACGATAATTATTATTCTATAATAAATTTTGGCATTCCTCTATAAATAAATACCTTAGAGCCTGTCTGCCTGCCTTATTGTTCCGACATTTTGGGTGGGTGTGATCAATATAATGGTTCTTTTAAAAAAATTAAGATAGAGCTATGCTCTTATAACTAATAGAAATAAACAATGAATTCCTATTTACCCAGTATCATAATCATATTTACATAGATATGAATTTTTTTATTTTATCAAATAAATTCTCATAAAAAATTCATTTTAAGAAACACGAGATTTATATTAAATTACAATATATCTGACTATTTATACTGCCCTGACTAATATACACCACCTTTATAAAAATGAAATACAATGTTTGTTTTAATTACTTTTTGCTTTTTTTTTTTTTTCATTTTAAAATATCAAGAAATCTTCAAATTTATTTTGATTTAAACATCAAAAAATTCCTAAATTCTCAAAAATTTTTAAGATTTTTCAATTTTCTACTTAAAAACGCATTAAAGCAAAACATTAAATTTCATAATATCGTTCGTTTCAATTTTTCTTTTCTGTTTACGATATACTTATACATATACATATAATTTTTTTTTTTATTGTAGGTGTAAAATGGTGAAAATATAAAAAATTTTCACAAAAAAAATTCTAATCCCAAAAAATATTTTTTCTAACACTAATTTAATGAAAACATATAATAAAAAATACGTCATAAAAAAATGAAAAAAGAAAATTTATATATATTTTTTTTTTGTTTTCGTTTGTGTATCTATAGTTGTTTTGTTGTTTCAAATTCTTTTATGTAAATTAACACCCTGGCCAAATACGGTTTGGTAAAAAAAATTTTTCAATTTGAAACAAAAAAAAAAAAAAAAATGAAATTAATGCGATACGGGCAGCACGATCAATTCACGAATAATTTTCTTCTTCGAAAGAATTTGTTGTGGTGGCGCATGCGCTTATATATACATACATATACACATATGTACATAAAATTTTATTTATTTCAAAATTTTTTATATGCATATAGTATATAATGTATCATTATTTTTTTTTTTTCTTATTTAAAATATTTTCTTTTTGGAAAATTCATAGTATAAAACCACCACATTATTTATGTTCACATAAACAAATACAAAAAAAAAACAAAAGGAAAATTAAAATTCTTTAATTTTTGATTTCTCTAAATTTTCTAATTTGTACATTTTGCATACAAATATCAAAAAAAAAGAACATTTTGACTTTTCGGAGAAGAGAGGAGAAGAGAGAAGAAAATAAAAAGGAAATATTCTCTCTCCTTTTACACCTTTTTTTTTTTTTTGTTTTTCCTTTCCTTCCCTTGAATTGAAGTTGAAAAGTTAAAAAGAGAAAAATGTTCAAATAAATTTAAATGAATGTAAATTTTTTTTTTTTTCTTGTATGCATTTTATTTTTAAAAATATGACGTAATTTTTTAATTAAAATTTTACATTTTTCTACAAATTGTTTTAAATCAAAATGGAAAAAAAAAACATAAATAAAAATATTAAAAATTAATTTAGAATTGATATTTTACAAAAATGAATGTCATTTTTTTTCAAAATTTATTTTCTAGATGCATATTTGAAATTTTTATTATAGAACAAAAAAAATATATTTTTATTTTTGAATTCCTGTATTTTTCTGCATATTTTAAACCTGGCATGGATTTCAAAAATATTACAAATGCATTTTTGTAAACTTAAAAATTTTTGGTTTTCGAGTTTGATTCTTGCAGTTCTTCTCAAAATGTTTTGACAAAAAATTTTTAATGTTTATTAAATTAAAATTTTTTACTCTCAAAACTATTAATTTTATAAACCAGAAAAATATGAAAAAGATTTTAAGGTGGGTGATAACTTGATAAGGTTTAATCTATTATATATGTATGTATTTATACACAGAGTGGGTGTTTTCTGTAATAATATTTTCTATTTATAAAATATAATGTAAAAATTCAAAAATTCTTTATTCCCAAAAATTCTTTATTCATTTTATTTTCTAAATGATTCTTTTAAATTAGTTAATTTTATGTTCATAGAAAAACAAAAAAAGAAAAGAATTAAAAGCTTTTATCTGCTATTTTAATGTTTATAATTCTAAATGGACTAACATTTAATAATAGATCTTATATCCATCCATTTTTATAAAATCTAACCTAAAAAAACTATTTAAGTATGTTTTAAGTTTTTGTACAATAAACATATTACATAAATATTAAATAAAACTTTTTTTTTAAATATTGTTATATAAATTTAAAAAAAAAAAAAACTAAAAACATTTTTAAAAATTCGACTTAAAATTATTTATTAAAAATTTTTAAATTTTCACTGAATTTGTAATCGAAAAAAAATAAAAAAGAAAAACCTTGAATATAAATTACATATGTATTATAAAAAAAATGCGTAATAATAAAAACAAATATACTTTATAAAAAAAAAAAATACATTTTCAACAAAAAATAAAAAAGTAAAATTAAAAAAAAATATTTAACTATGTTTATTAGGTACTGGAAAATTAGGTCAACAAAAATTATTAGCATTTTTTTTTACGTCAGATGCCGCTTTTTTCATTTTATTGAAAACAGAATATTTTGTTCTTTCTCTAAAAATATAGTTTGCAAAAATATATAAATAGATATAAATAAGAAAAGAATGGTTTTGCAAACATTTTATTTTACGAATACACCTACATATGTACCTATTTTCCAAAATTCAAAAAAATACGTAAAAAGTAACCTTCAAAAATTTATTTTTGATAAGAGCAAAAAACAACAAAATTATATTCTCTAACTATTCATTTACAATAAATTTAGAACTTTTTATTTAAACATTTACCGAATTTCTTATTTTAATAAATAGTATACGGAAATATTATTTATTATATCACTTTCTATTTATATAAACGTTGGAAAAAATTTATTTGTCGAACTGTCGACAACCAAAGGAACGTAAATTATTAAAAAGTCAAGGCAGCTTTGGAAAAAAGAATTGAAATTAATTAATTTCATAGATTTTTATGACCCAAAAGAAAAAAAAAATAAAAACAATTTTTTGTTGTTTTTTTTTTCGTTACCACACGTCCAGTATGACTAATTTTTTCAAAAAGAGAAAATTAAGAATACTAAACAACTCATATAGTTTAAACAAAATTTTTTTTTTTTTTTTTTTATCAATTTTAAGTAAATTAGAATAAAAAAATTCAGAATAAAATGTTGCTCACTTCGTAATTTGTTTTAAAGAAGTTCAATTAGTTTTATTCACATTCATTCACTTATAAAACGGTTACATTTTAAGGTGAAATAAAAAAAAAAAAAACAAAAATAAAATCAATAAAAACAAATTTAATTGACGAGTGAAAATGATTACATATTCTTCGGAAAATTTTTGAAAATAAGAAAATACATTTTTCACATTTAAAAATAAAAACAAAAATATGGGTGGATTTGGAGGTTACCAAACCCATACCAGCATTATTTCAGCATGTGCTCAAAAATATTTACAAAAATTTCGTAATGAAAGAGATAATTTGAATAAAATTAATACAAATTCAAATTGCAATAGTAGTAATAATTCTAAAATCGATAATTCCATTAAAAATTCTAAAAAATGCAATAAAAAATTTAAATATATTAAAGATATTAATCAATTAAAACGTGCTAATCGCCATCTGCTAACTAATATTGGTAATAATGAGTATAAAAATTTACTTTCTGTGGCAACACGTAAATCTTCAAATACATCTAAACGCAAAAAATCTATAGCGACTGTAACGTCGTCAAATAATACAAAATATCATTGTAGTAATGTCAATAATAACAATGCTACCAACACACAAAAGAAAATTCAAAAGAGAAAAAAATATAAATATATGTCAAATATGACTACAACTACAAGTGTGCCGCTAACCACACCTTTTGGTTATGTGTCGTTTTCACTGACAACTCAAGGAATTTTTACAGTAGTAGAAAAACAAGAACAAAGTACTAGTGAATTATTTGTAGGTGATGAAAAAGAAAATAACTTTACTGAATTTGAAATAATAAAAAAAATATCTAAAAAAAGAAAATCAAAAAATAAATTTAATATTGATGATGATTGTATTAAAAGTAAAACTTTTTCGGTGACTTTACCAATATATTGTACATCAAATTCATTATTATTTGATTATTATTTTTTTAATGAATATTATGCTGATAATTCCGCTGTTAATGCAAATGAATTTAAGGAAAATTTTTCATATGATATAAATAAATTATATTTTATTTGTGATAATTATAATAATTTGGCAATAATAATGAGTGATCATTCTGGTACTGGTAATATGCCAGTAAAAAAACGAGGACATCAACATCATTTGCGTTTTTCTGGCCAACGTCGTTCAAATGTACCAGTTGAAGAGGTGTTAGAAGTATTACGTCGTGGTGGAACAATTGAATTAACAACAACATCAGCACCAATAACAACATCAACAACAATAACAACAACATCATTAACATCATCAACATCATCATCAGCTGCTTCTGATATTAGTTTAGATAGAACGATTAATCCTATAAATAATAAAGTTAATGAAGTGCCTTCTTCTACAACAACTGATGATGATGAATATAATGTAGAGGCAGATAATTATTGTGATGAAAATGTTATAAATAATTTAAATGAAAATTCTAAAAATAAAATTTTAAATAAATCAAAAATAAATTCAGAAGATAAAACAGCTGCTCGTATAGTAAAAGAAGAAGAACATGAAGCGCCAAATAAAACAAAATCAACAAAAGATGTCAACCGTAATACTTTGAATAATATATCAAAAAAAGCTAAACGACCTACTAATTTATTACCCGACGGACATAATAAAAAGGGTAAGACATAATGTAACAAAAAAAAAAAATTCAAATTTATGTATGAAAATTTATAGTGTTTTACCGTACGGTAGTAATAATAAGGTAAAACAAGATACACACATGTGTACGCAATCGAATGTTTTGACTTATGCGGTTTTATTTTTTATTTTTAAAAATAGAAACTAGTTCATTTCAATAATACTATTGATTTTAAAAGATTTGATTCTTATTGTGTCGTTATCTATAATAGTTTTTTATGGTTGAAAAATAGAATTTTGTTATTTTTATTTATTTATTTTTTTTCAATTTTATTTTTTTCCCCAATTTTAATTTTTTTTTTAAGTTTAAAATATTTTTCTTTTTTAAATCTTCATAAACAATTGTTAACAATAATAAAACATTAAATCTATAAATTTTCGCAAAAATTTGAATTTAAGAAAAATAAACACATCTGTTTGGTAACTTATCATTTAAAAATACTGATTTAGATTTTAAGCCATTAACAACAGAAGTTGAAATAATAGATCTAACAAGATCATCTACACCAATAAGTGCCTTGCCAGTGTCCCCATCTGACGTGAAATCATCAATTAATTCTCCATCATCATCGCTGAACACATCTTGCCTTTTATTATCACCGACATCAGCTAGTTGCAGTAGTCCAACACCAACTGATGATAGTAGTATAGCCGATGAAGCTGTTTTAGTTAAATCTTCAGTCAAAACATCAAAATCATCTACCAAATCTAAACTTAAAACTAGTAGTAAAACTTTAGATAATAGCAATAATAATAATAATAGTAGTAATAGTAAAGGTAGCTCAAAACGTGATAAAACGTCCAAAGATTCCACAACGAAATCAGATAAAAAACAAAAACGACGTCGTGATCAAAATAATTTAAATAATAGTATTAATCAATATAGCAATAATGAACGAGCTCCAGGTGATGGTGCACCAGCTGAATCCGATATTGATAATATTGAAAATGATCCAGATGCAGCTGAATGGGCTAAAATGCGTTGTACAAGCGAATGTACTGAAATTGTTGCTGAACGTGAAGCACGTCGTAATAAAAATCGTTGTGCTGATTATCCTGGTTTAGCATTTGGACGTTCAATATTTAGCTCTGATACAATGATGAAATTTAATATAATTCGTAATGAATTACATAATATAATGAAAACTCAACTAAAAAGGGTAAATTTTACGTCAATTTAGAAAGAAAACAATATTTTTATTGTTTTTTTTTTATAATTTTTGAACTATTTGCTTGCATGAATGTGATTTTTAAATTTTTTGAATGAACAGTAAGCTTGCATGAACTAGTATGATAGTTGTTTAATATGTAAAACTCAGAGAACTTTTCTGATAAAATTAATGTACATAGTTAAAATTTTATCATATAGTTTTAAAACCTCAAAATATTTTGAGATGTTTGAGAATTAATAATTAATATTTTATTATCAATTAACAAGTTTTTAAACTTTTCTAGTATATATAATTAACTACATTTACTTAAATTTGATTTCTACATATTCAAAAACTTCTTTTTTGTTTTTGATATAATTATTATTTTTACCAAAAATCCTAAATATTTTCCAAAAAGAAAAAATAAAAATCATCACGTATGCAATATACATACGTTATTTTATCATCAGAAAAGAAAATGCGGAATATTTTCACCACTTGAATAATTTTGAGTAGTGCATAACAACAAAACAGATAATAAATTATAAAAGCGATCACTTGACTCGTCATCATTAAAAGTTTTTACATTTAATTTTTTCCTTTCATTTTTCAACAAAGAAGAAAATATTTTTCCAATAGCAATTATTAAACAAAAAACAATAAAATATAAATGTAATTCATAACTTTGGCAATTCTTATAATTTTTTGTATAAATTAAACAAAAAAAAAAGTCAAGTGATTTAAGTAAAATCAGATTTAGAAAAATTTAGAAAAAAATTGTAACCTTGAAGGAATTCGCGAATTCATTTAAAATTCGTTATAATTTTGTTTTCTCTTATTCATGTTTTTAGAAAACATATAAAAAGCTTTTTTAAGCTAATTTGTTTTTCTTAAACTAATCATTCAAACAGACCAAACTGAACCACATTGAATATAAACAAAAAAAAAAAAAAAATATGTGATGATTCATTGATAAAATATTTCTTATAGTACTTAAAGTACTTTCTCAGTAATAGTCGTATTTAAATAATTAAAATATACGAAACATATGTATTATTTAAAAAAAAATTATTTGAAACTTAAATTAAATTTATTTGATGAGCTAATTTAAAAATTATTCTTACGGCAAAATATTACAGTCATTCCAAATATTTACATTTACATACATATGTACATAATTTATTTATTTATTTTATGAGACTGATAAAAAAAAATTATTTTGAATAGTAAAATAGTTACAAATTTAAACTCTCCCTTATGTTAATTATTTATTTTTCTTTGTATTTATATTTTAAATTTTTTTATTAAATTGAATTTAACATTTAAATTTGAATCAAACGAAAATATACGGAAATATTCCTGTACCGTTATTTTAACCGGAAAATCTTATGACAAAGTTTGGAAATAGTTATAATTTACAATTTTTAAACATATAATATGTTCAAAAATGTATTTTAATTTCAATATAAATAATAGTAATTAAATATAAATATTTATATTTTTAAATTTTATAATTAAATTCTTTGTATTTAATGAATTTTCTTAAATTTTTAATTAAATCAATCTTACTTGAAAATACTAATGTATTAATATCGTTTCCAAATTTTGCCACTAGATAACCTTAGTTATACTTCGAAGAACATTTTTGTTTTTAAAATATTGTTATATATAGAATTTACATTATGATTCTTTTCTTTTAATTTCATACATTATACCAAAAATAAAACACATACGATACGCCATACATATATGGTATATACATATATTCTATAGTCTATGCAGAATTGTGAAAAAATACATAGAAAAAAAAATTAAATTTAATATTTTTACAGCAGTAGTAACTTAAATCTTAATACCTGTTGGATAAAAAGAAATAACAACATAACCTTTTATACCAATATTTTTAATGAGAATTGTTATTTTAATTGAATTCCATTTGGTCTAAAGATGACGTTACTGTAATGCCATTTCATTCATACAAATAATTTTATATTAGAGTATATTTTTCTCATTTTAACTTGTGTCTTTTAAGATATCTTCACAACTACAATTACATTTTTGACAGATATATTGAATTAATTCCGAAAAAGGACAACAATCAATATTATTTGCTAAACAATTGTGTTATACTCTTTCCTCTTCTATCTTGTATTGGACTTGAAACTTGACTTAAAATTTTAACTGGAGTTCAGTTTGACTTTAGTACTAGGTAAAGATAGTGAAATTGAAAAATTTTGGAAATTAATTAAAACAAAGTGTATAGTGGGTTACGTGTAACAAAAAAATATTGTTTGAAAATTATTAAAATTGAAAAAAAAATTAGAATTAAAACGATTTTAAAATAAAAAAAGGTTAAATTCGTGTGTAACGGATGAATAAATTTTACCCTAATTTTTTTTTTGTCATATTGATATTTTATAAAAATTAATGTGTTTTATTTAATTTAAAGTGCATCCATTGAAAATTACACATTTAATTTTGCGTCAAGTGAATTTTTCTAAAAAGAAATTTTTTTTTTTTTGAAAATTAGTCAGTCAGTGGTTGATACCAGTAACCAACATACAAACACATAAGAATTTATAGAAATATATGTACATATATTTTTAATTTCCATACATGTAGATATGTATGTAAAAAAAAGTGCTTATATAGTAATAAAATACTAAAATCCGTAAAAGCCGCTCCCAATTAATTTCATTTTTTTATTAAAAAATAGAATTAAAAAAAATAAAAAGAATAAAAAAAAGTTACATTTTCTTTGAAAACAATTCAATAAAAATTTAGTAAATCAATCAATATTAAATAGCACAGAACAAACTCTGTTCACCAAAAAAAAAAAAATTCTTATTTTTGTTACCAAAAACTATGGTCTAGATTTTTAAAGACATTTTCCATTTTAAACACTTGTTTAATACTATTTTTTATTTTTTTTTTTCGGTCATTATTTTAATACATTCATTATTACCCAAGATCAATTTAATTATTGTACTGACTAATATTCAATTTAAAAAAAAAAGTGTTCTTTTATTAATTTTCTTTCTAATTTTTAGAATAAAAAAAGAAATTGAAATTCATAAATAGGAAAAAGTGATTAGATTATTTATACATACATACATATATAAATTATTTAAAAATAATATTTAAAAAAATATATAAAAACCAACTTTGTGCCTAAATTAGTTTAAGATACCATACAAAAAAAAAAAAATTAAAATTATTTTCGGTTTATATTAGAAAAAAAAAATTACAAAAAGGAAATTTTAAGAGCTTATTTACCTGAATTTTTTTTAAATTATCTTGGAATATTTACTTAGCACTCTCCAAAAATTTTTTTTTTTTGGATTTAATTTTTAAAGTCGAAATTTTATAAAACAAAAAGCTTAAAACAAAATTAACAAAATGACGTCTAATATTCATCAACAAGGTACACTCTTAGATGTTCTTAAGAAAAAAATGCGTCAGACGAAAGAGGAAATGGAAAAATATAAAGATGAATGTGAAGAATATCATAAAAGATTACAAATGGAAATTATTAGACGAGAAGAAGTGAGTTTATTTTAGCTAGAAAATAATTATTCTTCTTTATTTAAAAAAAAAATATGTTCAGAAATATTATTTTACTCTAAAACTGTTTACTTCTTAAAAAAACCATAAATAAGATATTTTTCTATATAGATTTAATTCAGCAATTATATTCTATTGCAAGTGATCACCTATACTTATAGTATTATTTTGAATTGGCAAGGCAAATTCAAGTAAACTTAATACTTTTAAGGTTAAACAGTTGTACAATAACGATGAAGGTTGATTTTGATACTAAACAAATAATTAGATAAAATAATGTTAGAAAATATTATCTTTCCAATATTCTTATTTGAAGAAATTTCAATTCAATGAATTTTAAATAATAGCTTTGTAATATGTTCAAATCATTTTCAACAAATTCATTTTAATTTAATTAAAAACTAAATTAATTAATATACAGAGGAGGGAACCTACTCAAATCATGATTTTTCATTTTCTCATTTATCAATTTCCATGTAAACATCATTTATTGTTTCTAAAAGCGACCCAATTAGACATATTTTACTTTATTTTACTTATTGAAATAGAGGGTAGCAGAAAATAATGAATTCTTATTTTTCAAATTCTATGCACCGAAATATACTTATGTAAAAAATTAAAAAATCAATAAGAAAATAAGAGTCCTTAATAAATACCTGTACAGGTGTTTAATAATTTCTTTTAATGGTCAGTCTAGAACATCCTTTCTATAAGACTGACAGGAGCAAAATTAGTTTTTCAAATGTCTGCCTTTAAGTATATTAGTACTTTTAACGTAAAAAAAATTACGTATGTAAGTACTTATAACATTTATGCAAGGTTTTTGTTTGACGGCATTTTTTTTTCGTTTATTTTTTTTTACAACAACATTTGGTGAACTCATGGAACTTTATGATAAGAATATGAAATGAAAAATAAAGAACAGGTATATTTCGTTTTTATTTATTTTTATGAAAAAAAAAAACAAAGTGAGAAGCAGGTGAGGTTAACGATACGAAAAATAAAAAAAAATTTGCTTATGCTTATATTTTATTCAGTTAACCTAAGTTCATAGTTTCATAAAAAGATTTTAAATATTTTCAAATGATGGAGAAGAGGGGTGGCCATTTTTATTTAAAATACTTATTCATTTTTGTAAAACAAATTTACAATATGAAATATGAATGATAATTTTTTTTTTTTTCGTTTTAAAATAAATATTTCATAATTAACTAAGTTTAGGTTATGATTCATATCCTTAAAAGACGGTAAATTTACTATCATTATTTATTCATTATAATGAAATATTTATCATTAAAAAGATAATGTAAATACATAAATACATATACGTATACATATATGAATTTAAAGAAAAAACATGTTATATTTGTTTTGAAGTTTCCTACACAAGTTTTTCTATACCATGTTTTTTTATTTGTTGTTGATATTTGAAATATGTAAAACAGATTTAAAGTTATCGTCTGTTTGATATAATTTTTAGTAGTAGTTAGGTACATAGTTTCTAGAAATTTTTGTCAATAAACTTAAAATAACCGATTTTGTAACATTTGGTTATTTGAAGGTTTTCTATAACTTTCGAAACATATTTCTATTCTAATCTTTAAATAAGGAGCTTTTATTAAATTTATTTTCTAGTTTAGTTTTTTTCTTTTTGTGCCATTTAAATCCGTTTTAAACACATACTAAATTATTTTTAAAATAATTTACTATTTAGTATGACATAAAATTTTTACATGTTAATTATTTTTTTCGACAAAAGAAGATAACTTATTCACCTCAGTAAAATGTTAATAAAGTAAGAAAACAAAAAGTGTTTTTAAAAATTATTACTTCATTCTTTCATAATATTTCGTTCAAACCATTTTTAGAGAACTGTATTAAAATATTTATGTTTTTTATTTAATTCGATTAAATTTTCAGTCAAAACTTATAGCGAATTCATGCACATATTATGAACTTGCCATATATGCTAAACCTGTACTTTATTTTAAATTTATTTTGTTTTTTTTTTTTTTTTTGTTATACCTATTATTTTTGATTTTATTTTTAAAGAACAATGTAAAAAGAAAAACACAGGCCAGTAAAGTAAAAAACAAAAGAAAATGAAAAGTACATAAGTACTTAGTTATTTAAATTGTTCACAATTCATTTCAGTTTTTTTTTTTTTTTTTTTACCTTTTCTTGGCTATACAACATACTTATATTGTAAATTCACTTTTCTTTCTTTTTTAAACCTATACCATTTATTATTACTTTCTTTATGGTTCTAATAAAATTTATAAGTATCTATTTGTCATTGAAATTTTTTTTTTTTACTTATGATACCTATAATTGATATAAGTAAAAGTGACATAAATTTTTTTTTTTTATTCATTAAATTATATTGTGCAAAAAAATGTGACATTATAGTTCAAAATGATTGCAGATTCTAAGTATATTTTAATACTCGTTTCTATCTGCTTAAATAATTAACTCAAAATACATATTAAATATTTTGGGTTTGCTTGTGTTTAATAAGTAGTTAAAATAAAACAATTTTTATAATCAGTACCGATTTAATAAGTTTTTATTTTTAACTAATAATAAAATCTAATTAGATATTTACGGAAAAATTCAATGGATTGGAACAGTACCTAGAACAGTCTGACATAATTAGGAAATAATAAAAATGCCCTATTAGAAATTTATTAATTTAAAATTTTTTTTTCTTTTTTTGAACTACAATAATTCGTAACTAAAAAATATATATAGACATCCCAAAAAATTACATAACTCTATCAAATACATATACTTATATAGTTATTAAGTTTTTAGTATCTAGAGTACAGCCTAATTAGAATTAATTTTTCAACCTTCATGTTACGGTCAAGTAAATTTGATTAAAACAAAAAACGGAAATTGTCAGTGGTTTATTTATATATAAGTATGTTAGATAGACAATTTCTACCTAAAAAAAATTAGGGTTTTAATTTTTGTTATAATATATATACCTGTTACTTAATTCCCAAAATAAAAAAAAAAAAATATATTTATAACTACTCTCACTTTATTGTTTAAATACATAAAATTTTGAAAATTATGCAATGACTGCTTACTACTTACTCCTAATAAAAAAAATTTGTTATGTTGGAATTTTTGTTATTCTTATTTCCTTTACCGTCATCGTTATTTTTACAATTTATTATTTAATATTGAGGTTTAAATCAAAAAACAAAAAAATAAAAAAAAAGGTTAAAAAAGATCTTAAAAACGACTTCATCATTTTATAAGAAAATAAATTAAAAAATTATCAAGGACACAATTTGTTACCCAAAAACTTATTTTTAATATATATATAGGCTGAATCAGAAGTAGCTGCTTTGAATCGTCGTATTCAATTGCTCGAAGAAGACTTGGAACGTTCAGAAGAACGTCTTGCCTCCGCATCAGCAAAACTTTCTGAAGCATCTCAAGCTGCTGATGAAAGTGAACGGTAAGTTTCAAACAAAGAATAAACAAACAAATCGTTTTTTATTCTTATCTATTTATTTACTTTTTAATTTTTTTTTTTTTTTTTATTTATTGAATTATAATTTTAAGAATTTATTTTTTCTCTTTGATTCATTCAAATAATTGAAGATGAAGATTAGTATTATTAATTTAAAAGTTATTTTTATTTTAATTAAAAATTTCTTTTAATTATCTCTTCAATTTATTTAACTACAAAATCAATATTATTTTTAAATATGTTCCCACGAAATTTAATAAATTAAATTTAACAAAATGAAAAAAAAAAAAAAAATAAGTATGTATCTACTTATTATACATTTTGTTAATTTAATAAAGTATCTTTTTTTTTTATTTTTTGACCTGAAATTCTAATACTTATTTTAGTATTTTAATCAGGTATATCATGTAGTCAGAAAATGACTATTGGTGACAAATATTTGTTAACTTAGTTTTAGATTCTATGAAAAATATTTTTTTTTTTTTTTCTTTAATTTTAACTTTTTTTTCTATTATAACCATTTTTCTTTATATATACACATATATAATTGATATTTATGTCATTCTCTTTAAATGTCTCATATCAATGCTTTAACCATATTTCGTTATTTATAATTGAAATCAAAAACCAATTTTGCAAAAAAAAAACAAAAAATGAAAATAAAAAATTGAATTCAAATGTACGTATATGAACATAAAACGTCGTATTACATATATTAAAACAAAATCAAGGATAAGAAAAGCACTTGAAAATCGTACAAATATGGAAGATGACAGAGTAGCTATTTTGGAAGCACAATTATCACAAGCAAAATTAATTGCTGAAGAAGCAGATAAAAAATATGAAGAGGTATAATCTAGAAACAATTTTAGTTCTATCTTTTTTTTCCTTCAATTTTGAGATTAGGACATGCTGAATTACTATTATGAAAAACTATTAAAATAAATTAAATTTAGTGTTCTCTAGTATAAATGAAAATTACATAATTTTGTTAAGTATGTAAAAATTTCTAAATACTAGAATATAAGATGCGAGATTATGTGTCTAAACTACTTAATAAGTATAAAAAAAAAAGACTCAAATAATTCAGCAAGTAGGGAATTAGGGTTTAGTAAAAATAATTATAAAAAATATTTTTAAGTAGATTTACTTTTTTTTTTAAATTACAATTGCTATTATAACTACTGGATCAATCGATTTTAAATTTATGTTATAAAACAATCAACGTATACTTTTCGCCTTAAAATTTTCGATTAAAAGATCATCACAAAGTCTAACTAACTACAAATAAATAATGAAAAAGCATAAAAAAAAAACAATATAACTACCTATATATATATGTATATCGATATGATTTTTGCGTTTATTTTCATCACAAAAATCATTTTCAGAGCACGAAAAACAATTGAAAATAGCATGCTAACACATGAGGAACGTATGGATTCATTAGAATCACAATTAAAGGAAGCATTATATTTAGGTGGAATTGCTGACAGAAAATATGACGAGGTTTCTTTTTTTTTTACTTTGAATTTAATTATTTTTTTCTTTTTGAAATATCTGTGATATTTTATTTTTTACATCCATTTTACGTTCGTATATTATAAATAAGTAATTTAAATGTTTTCTGTTTCATGTTTATTGTTTCGAAAAAAAAAAACGGGGAAAAATTTAATTACCTGTTTTAATATAATTTTGATTATTTTTAGTCACACGTAAGTTCTTTTTTGATTTGTAAAAGAAAAATTGTCGGAATTCATGAACTTCTCGAATAGAAAATATTAAATTAAATAAGTATTTTCTTTTTTAATATTTTTGTTTTTACAAAAAATTCAGCACACAAATTCAGATAAAATTTTTTCTTTACTCCTTTCGAAATTTTTTTTTTTTGTCTTTTCTTATAAGGTTGTTATTCCACATTTATTTAATTTTTTTTTTTTTAATAATTTTTGTTTTTACAAAATTTTTTTTATATTTTTAATTTTCTTCAATTTTTTTTTTTGCCACAAAATTTAGTGAACGTAAAAATCTTGAAATTCAATCTCAAGAAATTGAAGAACGTTTAGATGCACTTGAGCTTCAACTAAAAGAAGCTCGTTTTCTTGCTGAAGAAGCTGATAAAAAATACGACGAGGTCTTTAATTTCACTTTCTATAATTTTGTATTTTATTTGAAAAAAAAAGAAAAAAAAAAACAAGAAACACTAATATTCCATAAATTAAAAAAAAAATTAATATACTTATGAAATTTAATTATTTCTGTAAATATCAACTCTTTTTCTTGTTTTTTTTTTTTTATTTATTTAATAAAAATAAAATTGCAAAAATAAAAACTAGTTAAAACGGTTTTTGTTCTTAAAACAATTAAAATTACAACCACCCTAATACACATACAAGTACCATTTTTTTTTTCTTTCTTTTTTTTGTATATATATTTATAAATACATATCCTTACATTTTTACACCGTTTTATGATTTCAAATATTCTATTTAAAATACATTCCATTGAACAAAAACTAAAAAAAAATGAAACCTTCTCCTCTAATAGCCTGTAAATTGATAAAATAGCCTGATATAACGTTTTGATGTTTTTAAAAAAAAAAATAAATCTTTTTGTATATATTATTTATATATAAATTAAGAATGTTTTAATTTTTAATTTAATTATTCCTCTAAAATGAAATAAAAATCCTTTTATGTGCTCTTTAATATGAATTTTGTGTTTTGATCAAAAAAAAAAAAAAAAACATTCCACCCTAGACAAAAATATCTAATATGGACATACTATATATACTTAGTTTTAATTATTATATTTAAAATGACACAAAAACACCACAGAAAATTTAAAGGATAAAAATTTTAAAACAAAGTTATTTTGAAATAAATTTTAATTATTGTTTTATATTACATATCCTTAAAATAGGTATTTCTATCCATAAATATATTATATTATAAAACATTAAGCATATATTATTATTACAATTAGATTAAATCAAACATACACACACACATATATATATACACCCAAACACATGACCTCACCATCATTTTTCTAAAAGTGAAATTTATTATTTGAATTGTTTTTTACATTGAAAATGTAATTAATATAATATGAAAATAAAATTTATTTATATTTACTTAAAGTATAAAAAAAATTTAAATAAATTAAAATATAATTAAAATGTCTAATTATATTCATATTATAAATATTTTATCATAAAATTTTTTTTTTTAAATTATGTATTATTCATTTATTCATTTCTTTATTATTAAATCAATTTTATTTCATCTGAATCTTTCCATATCATTTGAATTTTTAGAATTTAATAATGCCATATAAAAATGGTTTCCTGTAATACATACATATATATATATAATATATAGCCTTTAGTTAATATTAAAAAATTTGAAATTTTTTTTTTTTTGAAAAATTATTTATATACCTATAAGTTAAATACTTAAGTACAATATATATATATTAAATTTACAGTCTTCGTATTTCACTTGAAGAACGGTCTCAAATTCTTGAAGAACGTGTTGATGCCATGGAGCTTCAAATTAAAGAAGCTCGTTTTTGCGCGGAAGAAGCTGATAAAAAATATGATGAGGTCCTTTTTTTTTGTACACTTTTCATATCAATTCAAATAACACTTTTATTATTTTTTTTTTTTTGTAAATAACAATAAAAAAAAAACAAAACAGAGTTCAATTTTACTTTTCTACACTAACCAGAAAATTTACACAAGTATATATACACACACACACACACATACACATTAACAAAAACCATTTATTTTTTTAAAAAGTTTAGAAACCAATCTATTTTAAAACACAAAAAAAAAAAAAAAATTTACCTATACATAAAAGTATCAGGGTTATTTTACATTTTCATTTTTCCATTTGGTTTTATTTAAGTAGATAATTTAGTTTATTTATAGTAGGATTTTTTTATTTTTATTTTTTACTATACACTTTTTACTAATACCATCACAAAATACACAATTGTAGTTAAGAACTTTAATTAAAAAAAAAAAAAAACATTTAATTAAAGTTATACATGCAATAAATATGTATATGCAGAAAAACAGTTGAGAAATTTCCAAAATTTGCATACACCAAAAACAAACACATATAATAACTATATATAAGTATACAAAATTAATAAATTAAATAAAAATATCCAAAACACACATCCTAAATGTAAAAAAAGTTTTAAGAACAAAATAATTTAATTAATATAAAAAAAAAAAAACTTTTAGAATAATGTCTACAATACATATTATATATAATAATAATTTCATGCCACTCAGTATTTTAATCTGCCTCCTACGTTTACGTATTTAGATCTTCTCGAACTTCTAAGAGAACGAAAAAACAACAACGATCATAAAAAAAAATAAAATTAATTTAAATAATAATTATAATGACAAAAATGTATTAATTAATATATACATATATATATATATATATTTTCTTAATACATACATACGTTTATATATTTTTTTTTTGTTTTTTCAAATCACTACGTTAAATTTTAACAAGGATTCTCTTAATTCTTTTTTTTTTTTTTTATTATTTTTGCAAACCTAAAAAAAAAAAAAAAAACCTTAATTAGGGCTCGTAAAGTTCTTGAAAATACTTCATTGGCCTCTGAAGAACGTTTGGATGCATTAGAAAATCAATTGAAGGAAGCACGTTTTATGGCTGAAGAAGCTGATAAAAAATATGATGAGGTTTATTGAAATTTCCTTTTTGCCTCCACATTTTAATATCATATTATTTTCTTAATTCCTAAATATTTTTTAATTCTTTCCTCTTTAAAACCAAAAAAAAAAAAAATTTTTTCATACAAGGTTTATGTTATGTTCTAAACAAATCATTTTACTTTTCATAGATTTTATACATACTTATAATAAAATAACAATGAAAAAAAAACAAAAGCAAGCGGAACGCACGAAAAATAACTCCTCTAATTTTTGTCTTGATATATATATATTTTAATTTAATAATTTTTTTATCAAATTATATTTTAACTATTTCATAAGTTCTTAATTTTTAAAAAGTTCGTACAAACTTTTTTTTTTTCCAAATTAATTTATTAAAAAATAAAAAAAAAAAAAAAAAAGTAAACAATCAACCACTGATCCCATTACCCCAATTTATTATTCCTTTATTTATAAATTTTTTTTAAACATACCCGCCCTCTCCAATATTTTTTTCTTAAATTTTTGTGTTAATAACAAAAAAAAAAAAAAAACCAACAAAACAAGAAGTGGAATGATGAAATGTTCTTTAATTATTTTTATTTTAATATTTAAAAAAGCTGTTATATTTAACACGCATAAATACTATCAATTCCTTGAACCTATTGTTGTTACTACTTATGTAAAGCAAAAAAAAAAAAAAATGTCTTTTATATACTTTGAAAAAAATGTATATGTAAAAAATATCCTCAGTTCCAAACTTCTTTCTTTATATTTTATTCGATTTTTTTTTTTTTTTTTAATTCTGCAGGATTTTATAATTTTATTTATTAGGGACGATATATATATACTTACTGCATATATATAGTTAGATTAGATTTTTATATTAAATCTATGCGTTTAATCGGTTCTATATTATATACATATATTTGTTTTACAAATTCTACTTATATACCTACATATATATATAAAAATAAGTCATAAAAAAAAAAAAACAATAAATAATATTCATTAATACATATATATATATTAAAATCATCTGTTCAGCAATCGTAAAAATCTTGAAACATCATCCCAAGCCGTTGAAGAACGTTTAGATGCTATGGAGCTTCAACTTAAAGAAGCTCGCTTCTGCGCTGAAGAAGCTGACAAAAAATACGATGAGGTTACAAAAAAAAATTTCTTTTTTTTTTTTTTTTATATAAGTGTTCTAAACAAATAAAAATCTTCTCTATTGCCATAATAATATTAAAAATAAAAAAAAAAAAAATAAAAAAAATTCTAAAAAATATATTTTTGCTCAATTTTATTTAATAATAACTCTACTTATGTTCAACGCTATAATTCTCTATATGTAATTGTTATTGTTATTATTAAATTTGTATATGTCCAAAATAAAAAAAAAATAAAAATAAATAAATTCAATTGGGAACATTTCAAAATTAGTTGTTCGTCGTAGGTTCTGTTTTTTTTTTTTCTTTATTTTTAAGAGTATATAATATCTACGGAATGAATTAATTTTTTTTTTTTTTTTTTATTATTTATTTTTATTTTCTTATTTATTATTTTATTTAAAATAATTTATTATTAGTAGAATAGAATTAACAAAATGCTATTATAGAATATTTAGTTGTAAATTTTTTGTTTTTTTTTTTTTTTTTTTGAATACTTAAACATTAGTTAAATTTGGAGGCAATAATTAAGTAAATAAAAATACTTTTAAAGAAAAATTAAAATACTACAAAATAAAATACATACTTATTATATAGAAAAGAATTTTAATATATTCTACATAGTTTTCATGAATGTTTGAAACTGTTATACAAGTTCGTTTTTATTCAAAGTATAGTTTTTTTTTCCGTATGGGTTTTAAATCCTAAAAGAATTTTTTTTCAATTTTTTAAATATTATTATTTAAATTCTTCTACTTTATTTCAATTTCGACTATAAAATAGAAAACGATGGGAGAAGGGTGCAAAACACAAGTTATTTAAAAAAATTTCGAAAAATTAAAAAAAAAACAATTGTTTTATAAGTTATTTACTTAATATTATTGTAATAAAATTATACTTATGACATTTTAAATACGAGTACGTATTAATACAAAATTTAATACCATTAAATACAATAGTTTTTATTAATACAAAAAAAAAAGTAATTTTATTTAACTCAATTATCGTTCAATTTAAATTTTTAATTCTTTTTTTTTTTTATTGGAATCATAATGTTGTATAACAGTTAATTAATAGCATTTTGTTAGTATTAAAAAAAAAAAAACCAAAAAAAAAAAAATTATTTTTATTAACTCACCAACAAACATTTCTTTCTTATTTTTGTTGCTCTTATCATTTGTACAATTCAACGATTTTTATAAACATAAAATTGAAAAATTTGACAAAATTTATTATAAAACAAAAACAAAAAAAAAAAAAAAAAAAAAAATGCAGTGCTCGTCAAATTCTTGAAAATCGTTCACTACAGGATGAAGAACGTATGGATGCACTTGAAAGTCAATTAAAAGAAGCACGTTTTATGGCTGAAGAAGCTGATAAAAAATACGATGAGGTTTCTAATTCACATATTACTTGACCCTATTTTAAATATAAAATTAAATTATCCGAAATATCATTTGCACATACACCAAATTTGCATTAATGAGAGAGAAATATAACTAAATTTATATCAAACGATTTTGCTATTAAAGCAAAAAAAAAAAAACAAAAGGAAAAAAAAAGAACCAAAACTCAAAAAAACAAAAAAAAAAAAAAAGCTGAAATAAAAAAAAAATCAACTTTAATTGAATTCTAATTGTAATATCAAAATTATATCTACGATTTTTTTTTCTTTTTTGCTAAACTCACATGTTATATATATAAAAAAAAAAAAAAAACAGAGTTAATATCATGCATTATTATTCTCTTTGATTGGTTTTTATATTATATTTTTGTTATGGATAAGAATGATTGCCTTATCGTTTAATGTTACACCACCACGCTATATAATATATATGGTTTGAAGAATGATTATTATTCCTCTTTTTTTTCATTTTAAATAAAAAGGATATAACAACACATAATAACGAATCACTGATGATTAAAAATTAATAAAAATAAAAGAAAAAAACGAAAGAATTATAAAAACTTAATAATACTAAAAGAAAAATATCTTTTATTATATAATAAGATCATTATTTTGTTATAATATTTTATCGATCTTATATAATACATATATATAAAATTATATTTTTGAGAACATAATAATACATATATTAAAAAAAAAAAAAAAAAAATTTGAAATTGAAATTAATGTTTTTTTTTCGTATCTATTTTTTTAAAAATTTTTGTTTTATTTAGATCTATATTTTTTTTTTTTAATTATTTTCGATTGTATCTGGTATATATATATTTATATTTTTAAGTTATATAAAATATTTTTTTGGCATTAGAAAAAAATTAATTCTCAACAATGTTTTTAAATGATTCTCTAATTTACAAAAATATAATATCTCTTATAGTTTTAAATAATGTATTACTTGTTTTGTATAACAGTTAGTAACTTATTTAATAATTATTAATTTTCATAAATTATAAGTGAAATCGGAAATGTCATTTGCATATCGGATGCAAAAGCAACCATACATATGTGCAGAATTACCTATTAGGCCTAATCAGCTTTACTATAGAGTTATAGACTATAGGTTATCTGTGTTTAAAATACTGCAAAAGCAACTGATTCGCAAATGATATTTGCGATTTTAGCTTATGTATAGTTATTCAAATTTTTAAATTAATCTCGACCAACAACATATATATATTTATTATTAATGGATTAAATATATAATAAATAAGTATAGTAAACAAAAATATAATTTACACTTTTATATTGAAAATTGTAACAGTTTGATATTTCTATTGTGCAAATATTATACTATATATGTAATCAAATGACAAGTAAATAAGGAATACTTATATAATCAGATGATAAATAAATAAGGAATTTTCTAATTTAATATTTGCAAAATTGAAGTATTTAGACACATAAAAATTCAGAAAGTTTACTTAAAGACGAAGAGTAAAAGAATAGAAAATATTTCATGGAAAAACTTTTTTAAGTTTTTTTTAAATAAGAAAAATCCAAAATTCATAATACATTTAATTTACTTTAAATCGAATATTACAATCTACTTTACATATATTATTGGAATTTTGAAGCAATTTTTTAAATTGTTATAAAATATGTATGTTAAAAAATTTTTTTTTAAACCATAATAAAATTTACTGGTGATTTAATTCTAATGTCGAAAAGATATACTTACTATTTGTTTAGTGTAATTTTAATAAAAAAAAAAATTTTTTTTTTTTTATATTCTGCTGTTTTTTTTTTTTTTTGTTCGAAATATTAATTAATTTATTTTTATTTATTCAATTGTTTTTCTTGTTTAATTTTTTTAATTTTTTTCTTATGTATTTATACCAAAAGGTCAAATGTTTATATTTTGCCTTAATGAAAGTTATTAAAATATTTTATTAAAGTAGTTATTTAATTTTTTTTTTTTGCTCAAATATAACACAAATAATTAACTCATTTTATTTAGTATATATATATAATATATATACTTAATAGGTACTTTTTTAAATAAAATTGTTTTTTATATATATATAAATATATTTTATTTAATTTTTAATAAAACTATAATAGAAAAACATATAGCTAGTTAGGCAGCTATTTTTAATCATTTTAATTATCATTATTTTAAGATTTTTCAAATGTTGTACGTCCTGAAGTTTATAATATTTTTAAACTCCAAATATAAATAGATAATGCTGACATAAAAATTCCCTAAAAATTTATTACTTTTCGTTATTAATAAAATATTTTTTATTGAATTTAATTTAAATCATTTATATCGTATTAAATAATTAAATTCATGATTGTAATGATATAATTTATGACTGATTTATTGCATTATGTAAATCAACATGGTTTTAAATGTTATGTTAAACACTTTTAAGAAATTACTCAACGTCTTCTAAATATTGGAAAAATGTTTTTGTTTTTTTTTTTCTTTATCTCTTTGTTAATTACCCTTTTTCTTTATTGTATATCATATTTTATAATATCAATTTTTATTTATTTTTATTTTCTTTTTGTTTGATTTTCAATAAAATATATAAATTTAAAAATTTTTCAGGATTAACGTTAATTTATTTATATATAATTTAATTAAAAAATACCCTTATAATATTTTCTTATACTTATATTCATATAATACTCTTTAAATATATAAAATAAATACCTTATATATTATATACTTATATAAATTTTTTAATAAACTTTCATTCAAGAAAAAAAAATAAAAAAAAATATTATTCATTTAACCTTTTTTGTATTTTACATAAATAATTTATAAAAAAACTATTATCATCACTAATATTTAAAAATCTAAAATATAAATTTAATAAAAAAAAAAAAAAAATACATATACTTACATGTATTGATAAAAAAAAAATTTATAAGTAGTTAAAAATTATTATTAATATATTGTATTATATTAAAATAAATAAAGAAAGAAAAGAATATTTAAAAAAAAAAGTGCCTATAAAAGTGAAAAATGAGAAAAACAATTATCTGGTTGTAAAAATTTTCTTTTTTATTTTATTTTATTTAATTTTTTTTTGTTTTTTTTTTTTCACTTTTTTTTTAATTATAATAAAACATACACATTTGTATTTTATTCAATTGAAATAAATATACACATATATAAATAAATAATATATTTTAGTTATTAATATTTTAAATGTATATAAATTACAGCGATGTATAAATATTTTTTCTTGTAATTTTTAATAATAAAAACAATAACAAAAAGAAAAAAAAAAAAAACGTTTTTTTTTTTTTTTAAATAAATTTTAATATGTAAAAAAAAATTATTATTATATATTATAAACCATCTTTACTTATTCAAAAAAATATATACATATATATATATATTTACATATAACATTCAAATATACAAGGCGAAAAGAAAAATAAAAACAATAAATTAAAAAGAAATAAAAATTTTTTTAATTATATTCTATTGAAAAGAAGAAAAAAAAAATTTTTTTTTAATTCTATTATTTGTTTGTTTTATATTTTATATATAAATTAATAGAAATTTTATATAAAATTGAGAGCTAACAAACTATTAATTTGACATCTGTTTATATATACTTACATATATTTTTCCCTATTATAGAGTCTGAGTATCTATAGATATCTGGTTATCTATATAGATATTATTAAAATATTGATTGAAATTAAACATTTTTGAAAATTATTGAATTGGACATGAGGAAATGAGGGTTTTTTTTTTTTATTTTTAGATGATTATGTATATATAATTATGTATGTACATATATATAAATACTTACATACATATAACATATCTATGTATGAATTATATATTTCGATTGTTACATAATTATTAGGTACTTAATTTTTTTTTTTTTTTAACATACAAAATTTATCGCAATAATTTATTATCTCGGTTAAGTATGTACATATTATGTTCATTTACTGTAAAATTAAAAATTGATTAGAAAATTATTTTATGCGACAACATGATTCATAAAAATAAGAGTTATATCTATAAATACCTATATATACATATATATACGTACATATTTAGATAACTTACTTACTTACATTGAAAATTATAATTCGAATTTAAACATTAAATTCGAAAATTCGTCAGTTACTAAAAATATGACATTTATGATATACTTTTAATTGATTATTGATTAATCTTTTTAAACTTTTTTTTTTTTTTTTGATCATTAAGTATATATGACGTAATTATGGTAGAAAAAAAAAAGAATGATTACTTTTTGATTTATTTAATTATGATCCTACACATATTTATCTTCCAAACTATCTCATCATCACTTTTTTTTTCTTAATGCGTTAAATAAAACTCCCAACAATGTAATTCGATTTGTATGGAAATAAAATATTTATTAAAAAAAAATAAAATAAAAATAAACTCCAATATATATTTTCGAAAAAACTAAAAATTACAATATTAGTTTGCAAAATTTTCAAAACTTTGAAATCTCCAAAAAAAAAAAAAAATTTTATATCCTTATCTTTAAATTTTATATTAAAAGCTTAAGTAAATATTCACCTACCTTTTTTGTTTTGTTTTCTTATTGATTTATTTTCAATTGATTTAATTTTCATTTTTATAGTAAATATATAAAAAAAAAATACATACATATATGTATTTAAGTAAAATCCTTATCAATTTTAATATTTGATTATACATTTTATTATACCTTCATTTCGAAGAAGTTTAAAAAAAAGTGTTTTTTTTTTTAACAATTTTTTTATCAGTAATTTAAGGAGTTTTAAATTACATATTATATATTATACATATGTATAATACAATTTAAATACATTTTATTTATATATACAATTTAAAAGAGTTCGAATAAGAAAAAAACGTTAAAAATTTATATCTTTTTAATAAAGAAAATAAAAACCAAAAAAAACGTTACATTTTACAACAAATTATTTCTATAGGTACGTTATTTTATTTTTTAGTTTTTTATAAATTGAATTTGCTTTAAAAAAAAAAAAAAAAGACCCTCAGAGTACAAAACAACAATGACTACATTTCAATATAATACTATAATGAAATAAAAATAATAATAATCAGAGACATTGCAACATAATAAACTCTTCAACCATGAAAATATTTTTTATTTTCATACATGACGTCATATTATGTTTTATTGGCGAGCATAAATTAACCAAACAAGAAAAAATAAAATCCAAAAGAAAAGAGACAAAAAAAAAAAATATAGAAAAATAACCTAAATGAAATGATTTTATAGCTATATTAAGTTTTTTTTTTGATTATATGATTTAGTATGGTTACATTATAATATAGTTAATAAAAAGAACGAAAAAGTATAGTTATATTTTGGTTTTTCTAACTAGTTACTAGTTACTTAAGTAATTAATGAAATATTTTTTATGAAGTAAAACCACCACCACCTGTATAGAAATTGGAAAAAAAACCACTATATTTTTATCTTACTTATACATACTTATGTGTATAATTCTTTTTACTTTTCAAACAATAATTCGTGATTTTATACAACTTTTTAGATTATTTTAAAAATTATCTTTAATCAGTTGTTATTTTAAAAGTATTCTTTACGAGTCTACTATAAATTCTTCTTTTCTTTTTCAGTTTACTATAAACTTCTAAAGTAAAAAAAAATCCTTAATTAAAATTTAGGCTGAACCAAAAAATTATTTTAAACCGAAATAGTAAATTTTCTAATTTAAAAAAAAAAAAATTAATATTCATTTTATACTATAGTATGGGGTATAGGGTAGCTAAAGTTTAACGTACTTATTACTATTTTTCCTTTTCGATAAACTAATTTAAAGTGTTCTTTAAATAAACTTAAAAAAAAAAAAAAAGATAAGATTATTTAGTTGCCATATAAAAACACTTGAAATATTTTTTCAAAAAAAAAAAAAAACTCATACTTAAATAAAAAGTTTTAATGTTAACAAGCGTTAATAACTGATAAAATGTAAGTTTCACAAAAAAAAGTATTAATGAAATTATTATTTTTCATTAAATTTACAATAAATATAATAGACATATCTATTATATAATATACATATTATAAATATCTTATCAAAACAAATAAAAAAGTAACATTTGGAAACCTTATAGTTGTTACAGACTAAAACGAAAACTCTAAATAATAAATAATATAATATTCGTATCCTAGAATCAAAAATAACTATTTTATTTTAATTACCTAATTTCCAAAATGAATTTTTAAAATAGGTATGACTAAAAACAGTTAATATCAACTTTAAGTAATCACCTAAAATTTGATTAAATACTTAGATGATAATAACTATTACTATACTTAGTAAATAGTACCTATATACAACAACAATTATTGAATTCTTAAAATCGATCAAAATTCAAGTATATTTTAATAATCTTAAGGCTTAAACTACCTATAGATTGATAAAATAAAATCCAAATAATATTTGATACATTATACTAATGTTTGATAAAGCCGCTCTTTAAATGACAGCCAAAAAAAACAATCACGAAAATAAAAACGATAAGTAGTTATATTTACATGTATCAATATGTATATAAGTAATATATGAAAATTTAAATAGGTTCAAATTTTAATTATTATAAAAAAAGTGAACATTACTTACCTAGTACCTATGTACATATATATGTATATAACAGAAACAAAATATTTATTATTTAACAAATATTTTAATTATTTGTTATTATAAATATTATTTTAACTAAATAATTTCAGTTAAGTTGATCTTTCTTCTGTTAGATTAACCATTCAAAAAAAAACATATAAAATATTTAAAACTCTGATTCATTTTCAATTAAAACATGAATTATTGATAAATATTGATGGAAATTCAATTATCTAATAAATTACCTGTCAATGGTGAAAATATTTTCAATCATAAATGTCAAAAAATTGGTGAATAATTTAATATATTGTTTTAATTGTAGAACAACTACAGTAGTAACTAAGTTATTATCAGGTATTCCAAAATAGATTAAATTAAGTATTTAATTATTTTAAGAGAAATATTTGCCGAGAATTGAAAGAAAATACATGAAGAGAAAGAAATGAAAATTTATTTTATTAATTCGTTTTATTAAATTCGTTATACATTTTTAAAATGTGACGTAATCTGAAATCTTTAATTTACTTATATGTACATTTTATAAAAACCAAACATTTTATGTACATATGTATCCACGTAAAAATTACAAAACACGGTAATATTGTTTGCCAGACCCCATGTGCTAATGATATTTTTCAAAAGCAAAAATGTTTTAATTTAGATAGTTTAGGTATGTACATATCATATCTATATCTAATTTTATAAAATATTTTTATATGTTCATACGTATGGATACATATATACAAACATTTATATATAAATTATATATTTATTTACGAAATATCTACATTTAGTTATATAGATATGTATGTATGTATGTATAAAAAATTTGAGTAATCTTAAGCTTTTCAGTTAAATACTTAACAATTAAATTGTATTAAGATACTTAAGTTATATATTCATTGGTTTTATTTATTGGCGCTATTCGTGTATACCAATACTTTAATTTTGAACTTTTAGATCTATTATATTGTATGTACATAATATTGTACAATAAATGACATAAAATCTCAATTACACTTTAAATGTGAAAGAATTTAAAAGAAAAAGAAAACTAGTTTTCTTTCTCTTTCATTAAAAAAAAATATATTTATATATATGTACATATATATAACTATGAATTTCTTAACCGCAATTTTAATTCCATTCAGTTTTCAGTTCAGTTTTAATTTATTTTTTAAATTTAAGAAAGAAAAGAAAAAAAAAACTACTAAATAGTTTTTAAATACAAAATGGACTTAAGAAAATAATTTACATACAAAATTATTATGTACTAAATCTTATGGCATATGTTATATTATGTACGAGTACATTAAAAAGAAGAAGGGAAAAAAAAAAGCTTAAATGCCGGCCGGGAATGCTTTATTTTTTATTTCACATTTTCTTATTTTCATTTCTTCTTTCTCTCTCTCTCTCTCTCGCTCGCTCGCTAATTAATATTTTTTCTTACTAGAATTCTCACTTTTTTTTTTATGTTATTTTTTTACTTCCATATTTGATTTTTAAATTTTAGTTTCACAATTCACAAATTATACTTTTTGTGCTGTTTTTTTTTTTTTTTATTTTAAAAAAAACCGTTAAAAGAATTTTAATATATATATGTATATAAGTTAGGTACATATATAATTTGTTACCATCTCTTTCTATATTTTATTCTTTGCGAAGAAAGAGAAAATTGTGTGGGAAGACAGGACAGAGTCATACTCAACCAAATTATACTTTTGCTAAAAGTCGAAATATCATGTTTTAAAGATGACAAAAAAATAATTATTATTATATAGGTATCATATTTTTCTGTTGTTGTTCTTATGACAGTTAAAAAAAAAATTTAATATATAATAACGGCATTAATATTCTATTTACGTATTTTACAAAATACAACTTATTGTTACTAACTGTATTTTAAAATACTTGTTCGTTTAAATATAAGAAAATTCCTTTTAAACTTAATCTATAAAATTGCCTAATTTCATTATAAACAGTGTTACCATATTGTTAACGCGAACAAATTATAATACATAAGAGGAGAACGAACAAACAGTAAATTTTCCACAAAATATTTTATTTTTGGTATTTTTATCTCATTATTCACAATTTAAAAATTTCAATGAGGAAGTAAATATATGTTCAATTAAGTCAATTTTTTTTTTTGGAAGAATTCATTATGATTAGTAATTGAAATACATAACAAAAAAAATATATATATTTATTTTTTTATTTTTTTTTGTGACAGAAAAAATAAAGAGAGAAAGAGATATAAGTAGGTTTAAAATTAGATTACTACTTCAACACAAAAAAAAAAAAATGTGTTAATTATGTATGAATACCGACATATATACATTACATATAGGTAATCAATTCGTGAAGAAAAATTAAAGAAAGGTGTTAAAAAATTTAATATAAACAATTTTACTTTAAAGCTGTCACAGATCATAATCACTGTATTACAAGTTGAATTTCCACTTAAGTAACTACCGTTTTTTTTCATTTTTCCAACAGTAAATAAATTTATTATATTTTAGGTACTTATTTGATATAACTTTATCGTTTTATTAGACATTCCTGTTTAAAAAGAGAATTTAAAATAATTTATGAAAATGATTTCAAAAAAAAATTTAGGTTAATTTAATATTTAAAAATAAAATAAAAAAAAAAAAAAAAACAGGAAAATGTAGGTCGCAAATTTTTATGAATGTTGTCATTTTTTTCGTTAATTATTATCAATTTAAATACATCTAACATATGTATATGTAATATATATACAAAATCAATTACTTAATATTGCAATGATGATTTAATATTTATTATTATTAATTTTCATTTCTTTAATATAATTTTATTAAATTTTAATTAAAATTATAATAAGATTTTATTTGTAACTATAATTATTATTTAATAAAAAATATCTTAAGATAATTAAGAGAATATTTTTTATATTTTTTTAATTAAAAAATTGTTATAATTTTATTTTATTTGAATGTTATATGTTAAAATATATACCTATTATATATAAAGTATATAAAAATAAAAAAATTTTTACAACCTTATAATACATAAATTAATAATAGGTAAATAGTATATACATAAGAATAACTTATAAGAAAATAATAACTAAATTAAAATATATAACTTAAAAAAAAAAAAAAATTTAATAAATGTTCTCAAATTTATAAAAAAAAAAAGAAAAAAAATTATTATTTTTTTTTTTAAATATTGTTATATCCTAATTTTTTTTTTTCCAGTAACTTTATTAAGTAACATTATTTCCTTTAAAAAAAAAAAACCAATCTTATAATTTATACCCTTACATTTTAATTTTATTTCTTTATATTCAGCTATTCTAAAACGTTGCTGAATACTATCGATCTCCATTCATTTATCCTTTTTTGATATGATATAAAGAAAACAAAAAAAAAAATCTTTTAAAATTTAAATCTAATACTTATTGGTGAATGGTGATATGTGCATTATTGTTTTCTTCCCAAATGTAAAAAAAAAAAAGAAAAAAATATTTCATTAGTTATTTTGATTTTTGAATCCAGATTTTATTTAGAAAAACAAAAAAAAAAAAGAGCAAATTAGAATTGTCTACAAAACAGAAAAATAAAAAAGTGCTTATCTTACCGACTTTCTTTTTTCCCAAAATTTTGAACGAATTTTTTTTTTTTTTTTAATTTTCATAAGAATTTTTTGATGTGTTGGTGAATTTTAATTATTATGGATATGCAAACCCAAATCATATTCTTATTTTGTAAAAAAAAAAATTGTTTTTTTTTTTTTTTTGAATAGAATAGATAATTCCTGCCAGAATTTTGAGTATATAGATTAGTTATAGTAGCTGAAAAATATAACATCGTAATATTGAATACCATAAGAAACCATAAATATACTTACCTTAAAAATATCCTTCTTTTCCATTTATTTTTTTTTTTTGTCATTTTTTTGAATACATTAAAATATATTCCTCAAAAAAAAAAAAAAAAATAATATGTATTTTTGTTAAAACAAAAAATTTCCTGTATCCTAAATAAATTTTTTTTTTTTATATAAGAAGTACATTTTGTATTTTGCAAATTTTAAAGAATGTGATTTGAAGCTTTTTTAATTTTTAAAGAATGTTTAGAATGTTTTTTTTTTTTTTTAAACCCTTCTCAAAAAGTTTAAATAAATGCATCGTGATTATTAAAAAAAAAAAAAAAACTCAAAGCTTTCATAAAAAATCAACTTTATTTTTAATTTTTTTTATTAGTTAAAAAACTATTTATATATAGAAATTAAATACATAAAATTTGAAAAGTTTTTACATACTTATATATCGTAACTGATGGTATGCAATCAAATCCTGTCCCTCTTTTTTTACATTTACAATATTATTATCATATATAAAAAAAAAAAAAAATTAATTAAACTTTTAATTAAATTAAAAAAAACATTAAAAAAAATAAAAAAAAAATCGTTTTTTTGAAATATACATTTACATTATTAGCTGAATATACCTAATCATTTTTTTATTTTTTTTTATTTATAATTTAATATGTATATGATATACCTACTTATACATATTACATACCTACATCTATCATTAATTTTTATCTTGTTTTTTTTTTTCAACTTTTGATTATACATATGTATTTTTTTTTGTTTATCACCTGCACAAAATTGCACAAAAAAAATACCTATATATATATATAAATATAATAAATAAATTCAGCTGAAAATATATAATGTGCTCAATAGCTGAATAAATATCGGAAATTGATAATATTTTAATATTATAAAACCCTTTTACTTCTCAAAATATTTTATTTTTTCGTATAATTAATCATTTTTGAAAAGTTCTCAATTGGTAAAAATTTACAAAAAAAAAAAAAAAATTTATGTAATGTAAAAATTACTGTTGTTTTACGTTAAAGTTTCGTTTTTTATGATTTTAAGCTTTTAATTAACACAAACAAGAAAAAAAAAAAAAAAACGCTTTTTCTGATTTTTATTTTATATCATTTTTAACTAACATTTTTGTCCTCCCATATATACAATTTCATATGTGTTGTTTATATTGTTTTTATTTTTGATTTATATGTTATTATGTTTATTTCATTTGTGGCTTTTATAAAAAAACAAAAAAAAAAAACCAAGCTAGATTTATCCTTTAATTATTTCATCAAAAACTTTGAGTGATCAATTTAATGTGTGCCTGAATTTTTGCTATTTTTTTTTTTTTTATATAAAAAAAAAAAAAATACATTATTTATTTTTTCAGTTTTTAGTAATATTATTTTTATTTTTTTTTATATATTCCTTTTAAAATACTACGATTATTCATTATTTTAAAATTCTGTAAAAATCAATTCGATTCGAAAACTTTCATAAATTATTGGAAAAATATGTATAGGTGGCTCGTAAATTGGCCATGGTTGAAGCTGATTTGGAAAGAGCTGAAGAACGTGCCGAACAAGGTGAAAAGTACGTTGAAAAAAAAATTCAAAATTAAAAAAACATATGTTTCATTTTCGTTGTTTGATTTTTGTTCAATTGATCCAAGTGTGTTTTAAAGATTTTTTTTCTTTTTTTTATTGTGTTTTTTTTTTAATAATATATCAAATTTTTTTTTTGTTCTTATTAAAAATATTTTCAATTTTTTATTTTGTTTTAAAATTTTTTTTTAATATTAAAAATTTCATTTACATAAAATTGAAAATATTTTAAAAGTGTTTATCTTTTTTTGCTAGTATGTTTTTTTTTTCATATAAAAATAAAACAAACAAAAAATTTCTTAAATAAAATAGTTTAAAATATTTTCACTATTTTTCTCAAGTGATACAAAAAAAAAAAAAATTTAACTAAAAAAAAAGATAAATAACTTTTTATAAAAGAAACTAAAGAAAATAAATATTTTGACTAACTAATAATAAATAATACAAAGTTTTCCTTTTCAGCAGCCAAAAAAAAAATTTTTTTTTGGTAGTAAAATTAATAGTTAATACATAATAATAATGTAGCTTAGCTAGCTTAGTTTTCGTTTTTATATATATATATATATACTATATATATATATATATATAATTAAAATTAAAATTCTAACATATAATATTTTATAAATAATTAATATATATTTATTTTTTTTTTTGTTTTTTGCTATTTTTTTTCCTCCTCTTCCCATTAATTAATTAATTAATGTGTTATTGAAATGATTTTTGTGCATATTAACACAAAATTTTTTTTTATATAAATAACGCTTGAAATTCCACATAATAATGTTCTACAAATGTCCAAATCCATAAAAAAAAACCAAAGGTTGCTCGTAAACTAGTCCTTATGGAACAGGATTTGGAACGTTCTGAAGAAAAAGTTGAACTTTGTGAAAGGTTTGTTTGTTTTTGCTGTATTTTAAATAAAATAATTAATACAATAAATGCTTTTATATTTAAAAGAAAAATATATCAATACAAATTTATAATATCAACGAATTTTTCCAACTTAAATTTTAATTTTATTTAAATAATTATTTATATACATAATAAATTTTTATATTTTTTTTTTAAGTAAAATAAAGACAAAGAAAATTTAAATTACTATAATAAATTTAGAGTTGTTTTCAAGAAAAATATTTGAATGGTAGAATTATATTTTAATTTCAATATTCATATTTTTTTATTTTATAATATAAAAAGCAAAGAAATTAAAATATATTTTCTCATTAATTTTCTTTTTATTTATATTTTGTTAAAATTAAAACAAAAACAATTATAAAATATAATATTTTTGTATTGATATTAATTAAAAACTAATTTAATTGTGTTACATTTTTTTTCTTTTATGGTTTAATTTTGTGTTTATGTTTTAAAATATTCAAAAAAAAAAAAAAATTATTTTAAAAAATTATAATTTTTTTTTTTTTTGCATTTTTTCATAGCAAAATCGTTGAACTTGAAGAAGAACTTCGTGTTGTAGGCAATAACTTGAAATCCCTTGAAGTTTCAGAAGAAAAGGTAAAATTATTTTATATTATATTTATTTATTTATTTTTTTTTTTTTATTAAAAAGGGCAATATCATTTATATTTTTATTTATATATTTCTTATTTATATATTATAATATATACATAATATACTTTTCAAAAAAAAAAAAAAAAGATAATAAAAATTCTTATAGATATAGATTTAGGAAACGAATCCTTTTTTCAAAAAAAAAAAATATAAAAAAGAAACAAAAATGATTAGAAAATCGTTTTTTTTTTTTTCAATTTTATTCGCCCGCTGTCATCTTACAGTAAATAGTAATACAAAACTACAATAACTTAAATCCAAACCTATAAAATAATATAATACAAAAAAAAAAAAAAAAACATATCATTGAAAAAATATTTTAATTTTATTTTTCAAATTGAATTAATTATGAAAATAGGCCAACCAACGTGAAGAAGAATACAAGAACCAAATCAAAACATTGAACACTCGTCTAAAGGAGGTATTTTAAAAAAATTAAAAATTAGCATTGAAATCCAAAAAAAAAATACATAATTGTTTTCAAAAGCGAGAAAAATTTTTTAAGATTTGCAAATGACAAATAATGATAAAAATAATGGATTGCTTTAAAATGGCATTAAAAAATGAGTTCTTTTTTTTTTTTTAATTAAATATCATTTTGATTTTGTTCTGTTTCTGTTTCTGTTTGTTTGAATTCTGTTTTGTGAAACGAAATAATGGAATTTTGAAACAAAGAAAAAAAAAAATGCTTAAAAAAAAACTACAAATACAATATTTATTAATTTTTTTTCAGCGTGGCGATTTTTTTTTTTTAATTATTGTTTTATTTCTAATAATTTTTCTCTATGTTTTTTTATATATATATAAATATTTTTATTTTATTTTTTTAATTCTTTTCTGTTTGGTGAATAATCAAATTGAATTTTATGTTATATTATTTAATATATACATATATGTATATATATATTTTTTTTTTGTTTTTAATTTACAAAAAAAAAAAAAAAAACACAGTCAAAATAAACTAAATAAAAACCTTTTTTCATAAAGAAAATACTTCAAGAAAAAGGATTAGTTTAATATTTTATTATTTTATTTCATTTTTTTTTTTCTATTTGTATTAAAAAAAAAAAAAGATATATGAACTGAGAAAATGGACAATCTCAGTAATGCAATTTATTAATATAATATGCCTTTTTTTTTTTAAATACAAAATACATATATGTGTACTTGTTTAAATACAGTTTTAAGAGATTTTTAACTTTTAAAATTTAAAATTTTAATTACATAAATATAATGAATCAGAATACATATAATATTACATTATATGAAAGCTACATACATCACAATGATTATAATTCTTATAATGAAAATTATCCTTAAAAATAATATACAAAATACAGATTACCATCACTAAGATTAAAATCTCATAATTAAAATTACCCTTAAAAAAAAAAAGATGTTTTTTTTTTTAAACTAAAGTATTTAAAATATACATTTCATAGCGTAATTAAGTGTTAATCAATCGTAATTAATTTACTGTTTTCTTATTTCTATTCAAGGAAATGATTTTCAAGTAAATAAATTTCATTTCAAATAAAATCGCTTTTAAAAATTGTTAAAAATCTCTTTTTTGAAGAAAGAAATTTAAAAATCAAAAAAAAAAAAAAAGAAACAAAATGTATAGATTATTTTACTAACACTAAAAATTTTTTTTTTTATTCGAATATATTATTATTTCACCTTTTTGTTTATATTTCAAAAAAATTTAATATGGATATTTTCAAAATTTTTATAGTTTATACAAAAAAAAAAAAAACCAAAAAAATAAGAGAAAAATCTTAATTATAATTAATAAAAAAAAAAAATAAAAATACAATACTTAATTATAATTTTTAGAAAAACGATGAAAACGATAAAATATCTACCGAAATATTATAAATAAATTGATCTCTGTTGTTTTTTAGAACTAAAAATTATTTTTATTTTGAATATAAGTAGGCATTTATTTAATTTTGTCGTTTTGTTTTTTTCTTTTTTTACAACTAATATATTTTTAATTTTAATTAATAAATACATATATAATTTATTAATTATTATATTTTAATTATTTTTCTTTTTTTTTTTATTTATTTTC
The DNA here is from genome assembly GCA_947095535.1 of Poecilobothrus nobilitatus. Classification (NCBI taxonomy): domain Eukaryota; kingdom Metazoa; phylum Arthropoda; class Insecta; order Diptera; family Dolichopodidae; genus Poecilobothrus; species Poecilobothrus nobilitatus. Next base: position 235,533,310 of record OX352773.1, on the reverse strand, counting down.
ATGTGTGAATTTTATTTTTGTGTTTTATATATATTTTTTTTTTTATATATAATTTTTTTGATGCACTGCTGCTTTTATAATTTATATATATAAATAAATGCTTGCCGTGAATCCAATAACAATAATGTTGTTGTTTTTTATATTATGTTTTGAAAAACTAACAATGCAAAATATCAAAATATATATATATGTTATGAATTATGTTTGACACAACCAAAAAATAAATAAAAATCTACAATTTGATCTTCGTTTTACACTTTGAACACAAAAAATATCAAAAAAAAAAAAAAAATATATGACACAAATAAATAAATAAAATAAATATAGGCAACACAAAAAGAAGAAACATTTGAAAGTCAAATTAGATTATTGGATCAACAACTTAAGGAGGTATTTACAAAATTTCTTAAATTACAACATATAATTATTATTTAAGATGGGTAAAAAGTAAATTTTATGAATACATATATATATAATAAATTATTATACAAGAAAAAAAGAAAAATATAAAAATTTGGATACATATATATGTACATTACATACTTTTTAAATTATTTTATTTATTTAATTTCATTAATTCCATTCTAAAATATAATATTTATTTCATATGGTTTTTCATTTATAAAAATTAGTCAAAAAAAAAAAAAATATATAATATATGTCGATATAATCTACATAAATAATAAATAATACATAATTAAGTATATTATATATATGTAGAATAAATTTCATAACATGTGTTTATCATAATATTATGATATTATTTGGAAACAAACGGTATTTTACAAGTTTGTAAGCATAATATATATATATATATATATAACTATGTGTATATAAGTATATATATACTAAATAATATAGTTATTGAATAATCAATTAATTTTTTTTTTTTTTTGTTTACATATATATAAATATTAATTTTAAACAATATTATTTTCAATTTAAAAGATTTTATTTACAATCATAATAAATATTAAAATTATTACGAAAATATGGTTATAATTATAACAATATCAAAAAACAAAAAAAAAACTTTTACTGTTATAAAAACTTAAGATTTGTTAACTTAAATTTCAAGCGCGCTGACGGCATGTTTATACTAATAAACTGAGACCATACTAACATACATATGTATTGTATGTCTTTTTAAAAATATTTATTAAAAATTTTTTGATATTAAATATTATTTTTAATATAAAAATATTTTAATAAAACTAAAAAAATTAAAAATTAAACAGTAGATATTATTTTTAGTATATGTTTTTAATCAAAATTACAAAATATATAAAATTTAATTATATATATATATATATATATATATATGTATTATGCATTATTTATTTTTAATTAACAAAATAAACTGAACACTGAATATACTTGCACAAACAATTTATTATTTATTAATTATTTTTTATTTCTTATTTATTACATAGATATTTTCTTTTATATATTTATTTTTTATATATTTGTTTTTTATTTAATTGGAATGATTGTTTATATTTATAATTTTAATATTATTTTTAAATCACATTTTTTCTATATTTATTTAGTAGGTATGTACTTTATAATTTTTTTTACTTAGAAATATATAGTTTATTTATTTATTTTGTAACTTTAAAATCGATTTTTTGTAATAAATTTTAGTTTACACCATTAAATATTTTTTATAAGCGATGTTGGGCCTAAACATTTATAATACCGTTATAATATATTTAAAAAAAATTAATTAAATGATTTTTAAAATTTTTAATAAAATTTAATAAATTAGCGCAATTAAAACGGAACGGAAAATAATAAAATAAAAAATATAAAAACTTTTTTGTGCATTTCTAAAAAAAAAAAAAACTAAATTTTGTATTTTTTTCTTGTTATATTTTCAAAATTAGTGATTAGAAAAAAATAAAATATGAAAATGAAAAATATGCTTCCTATTTTAAATTAATATATGTATTTGGATTTTATTATATAAAAATAAATATTCTAAAAAGAAAACGAATATTAGCATTAATATTTTTTGTTAAATATTATATATATGATTATTATTTTAATGTAATGTTTTTTTATTAAAAAAAATTCGTTAAACTTTTTATTAGTTTAAAATTTTCTTAAAAGAATAAAATTATTAATAATGCACCATTTTCTTTTTATATGAATGCATATAATATCTATATATATTTAATGTTAATAGTATACCTTATAGTATATTATTTTAATTATCAAAATACGATTTTTTTTTTTTTTTCTAATAAAATCTTATATTAAAATAAATTTCCGTATTTTAAAAAAGCTTCGGTTAAATAAAAGTATAAAATGTTAAAATTTCGGTAGAAATTTTATCGTTTTGGACAAATTTTTTTATATCTTGATTTTTTTTTTTTTTTTTTATCATTTTGTTAATTTTATTATATTATTTTATTTATATATATATATATTTTTTTTCTTATAATATTAAAGAAAAACGTCATGATTTGATTTTAAAATTTTATTCTTGTACAAAAAAATGTTTTATTTTTTTTTGTTTTTAAAATATAAATAAAGCATCTTAATATTTCAATGGTATTTATGTTTAGGCCTGTATAAATCGCAATATTGCAGAGGAACAAATCAGAAATTTTAAGATACTAGTAGATGCTGTAAGTCAAAATAAATTAAAATAAAATATATATTGATATATTTTATTTTATTTAATTAAAATACATACATATTATTATAATAATTTTTTTTTTTTTTAATTCTATAATTGATATTATAATTAGCCAAAAAAAAAAAAAAACAACAAAAAATCGATATTTTCAACTATCTATTAATATCAGTAATACCAAATAATTAATATTTGTAATACACTTTTCCCTTTACACATATTAATTTTATTTATATATGTATAATTTATATATTTTATTTTATTTTTATTTTTTTTTTTTATTACACATTTTTTCTTTATTATATTTTTAATTTAGTAAAATAATTTTTTTTTCTCAATTATTGTATTTGAAAATTTTTATTTTTGTTTTTAATATTATTGTATTAACATATTATTTATTTATTTCTTAATTTAATACAAAAAAAAAAAAGAAATAAAGAAAAAACACTATTCAAATGATCTACATTACTTAAACGTTTATTGTTATTAATTAATATTGAATAGTTTATTTAAAAAAAAAATTATATTTTTTTTAAATATATAATAATATGTCATAATTAAATATTAATAAAAATTAATATTATAGACAAAAACACTTATATAATGTATGTATATATGTATTTAAAATTATTGATAAGAACACTATCATAAATAAATAAATAAATTATATGTTACATCTTATTGCACATCCCTGATTATATTTTAATATAATAAATTCTTAAAATTTTTAGTTGTATAATTGTGTCAAAATAATAAAAAAAAAAAAGTGGGTAATTACAATAGAAATTACAATTAATATTAATAATAATAGTTTTATATTATGTTTTGTTTAATTATATATTATAATTTGAAAATTAATGCAACAACAATTAAAATGTTTTTCTTTTTGTTTTTAATTGTTTAATTGTTTTTTATATTTATTTATACTAATTGCAAAAATTAATTATCTTTTTTTATTATACTAAGTGGAATTCATTTTAAAATTTCTTTTTAATAAAATCTTATTTTTTAATAATCCAAAATTTAATAATTTGCTTTGTTACTGGGAAATATAATTAACCATAAGCTTTGTTTTTTTTTTAAATAAATAAAAAAATATTTTAATTTTATTTAAATAAAAAAAAAATTGATTCAATTCGCTTTTGAAAACATTAAAAAAAAAAATAAAGTAGTGATCAAACATGAAAGTTTTTTTTTTTATTTTAATTATTTTATTAAAATAAAAATTGAACACTACAAAATCACTGTTTAATATAAGAAAGTCAAATTATTAAATTATAATTACTCTTTTAAATGATTTTATTTATTTAAATAAAATAATTAAGAATTAATTAAAAAATTAAAATAAAGATAAATCTAAAATAATGATTTTTATTCATTTTCTTACTTTTTTTTTCATTAATTTGACTTTCAATTAAATAGAAAAAATAAAAATAAAAGATTTTATTTAATCAATTTTACTAATTAAATTTTTTTTATTTATTTTTTGTATTTTTATTTTTAATTAATTATTAAAAATAATAGGCTGAAGCCCGTGCTGAATTTGCTGAACGTTCAGTTCAAAAATTGCAAAAAGAAGTCGACAGACTCGAAGGTATGTTTCAATTTATTTGTGATAATGTTAAATTTTTTGAAAAAAATTTTTATGTTCGAAAAAGAGAAAGAAAAAAATTAAATTATTTTGTTATAAAATTTTTAAATTATTTACAAAATTTTATTTTAAAAGTAAAAACGTAAAAATATAACAAAATAATTTTTTTTTTTTTTTTTGTTATTTTATAATTTTAATAAAAATTTTAAAAGATGATTTTTTATATTCATTAATTAAATCGGAGTTAATTAATTATTATTTATTTGTATTTTAAAAATATTGTTTATATTTAAAGAATTTTATTGAATTTAATTTTAATTAAAAATCTCCAAATTTAAATTTTTTTTCATCTTGTTTTTATTAAAATTAATTTTTATATATTTTATTGTTTAATTGTCGTCACATTTTATAAATTTTTTCTATTTAAATTTTTTATATGTTATTTTTGTTTCAATTATTATAATTTTTGTTATTTTTTTTTCCCTTTTATTTTTATGTTTTCCTTGATTTTAATTGATTTTTGATTTTGAAACAACGCACGCTCAAATAACCTCATAATGCTGTTAAAAAAAAAAAAAAAAATTTGTTGTTTGATGTTAACAATAAAAAAAAAAAAAAAATCCAAAATAAAAAAAAAATTTTAATTTAAATTGCATCAAAATTTTAAAACCTTGCTGCTAAATTTTACTAAAACTAAATATTTTATATTATATATTTTTTTTTTTAATATTTTGTGTGATGTTGTGACTTGTGTTTTAACAAAAAAAAAAAAATAAACAATACGAAAACAAAAACAAACACGAAAACCAAATTTTTACTAAATGAACTAAATAAAAAAAAAACAATAAACAAAAAAAAAAAAAGATGATTTACTAAATGAACGTGAAAAGAAAAAATTACTTCAAGAAGAAATGGAAGCTACTCTACATGATATCCAAAATATGTAAAAAAAAAAAAATAAAAATTATAAAGAAAAAAAAAAACAAAATTAAACAATCCAATAAATATTATTATAATTACACATTTTTTTTTTTTTAAATTTTCTAAACAATCTAAAGAAAGTTTTTAAAAAAAAAAAAAAAACAAAAAAAAAACAGGAAAATGAAAATATTGAAGAAATTCTAAAATAAACACTAAATAAAATATAAAGGAGGGAAACTCTTTAAATTATTTAAATAAATAAAAACAACATTAAAGAAAACAAAATTTTGAACCTTAAATTTGTAATTTTATGCATAATGTTTTTTATATTTTTTAATTCATTTGCAATATATGCACACACCCACAATTAATGTGCAAAAAAAAAAATATATATATATATATATATATACAGATGTATATATAATTTCAAAATAATAAAAATATAAATCTGTTTCCTTTACTCAATTCTTTTTCAATCAAAATTTTTCGATTTAAGTTTTTATTATTAAAAAAAAAAAAAAAAAAAACAATAATAGTGTATTTAATATATTATTTAAAATTAAAAAAATTTTGAAGAACTTACATTTTAAGAAAAAAATAAAAAAAAATATCAACTTAAAGCACTAAATCTTGATATATATATATATACTTTAGATGAAAATGTTAACTATATAAAATACTTGCACTTAATGTACAAGATTTAAACTTGTACACAAATATTCATATAAATTATATTTTTTTTTTGCACACCGCGGTGCATTAATAAAGATCGTGCAGGTCACCTCAATTCATCTATATTGTATTGTAAAGATTAAATATTTTTATTTAATTATAATAATTATTTATAAAAAGATAGAGTTCTTCAAAATAAAAAAAAAATAAAATTTTTTTTTTGTTTAATTCTTTATTTAGAAAAAGAATTTATTTTTTTTTTTTTAATAAAATTGTGCTCCCTACTAATGAGAAAATAATGTAAAAAAAAAAAACAAAAAATTAATTAATAAATTACATGATGATTTCAATAGTTTTCTTAATAATGTGTAGCAAAAAAAAAAAAAAAAAAAAAAAAAACTTGTACATTCCAATATGAGTTAAAAAAAAAAATTGTTTTTTTATGTTATTGTGCTATAATAATGGTTCTTTTTTTTTTTTTTTTTTAATTTAAATTTTTTTTTATAATATATCTACTTATTTATTATTTTTAAAATCAGTATTTTTTCAATTTTCCATTTTGTTTTTTTTTTTTTTTTTTTTTTTTGTACTCAAAAAAGATTATTTTATTATTAAAAAACTCATCATGTATTTTTTTAATTTATATAAAAATAATTTTCCTGTAATACATTATGTAACATGAAAATTTATTCCATTCCAAAATAAAAAATAAAAAACATCTAAATTACAAATAAATAAATTTTTTATTCAATTATTTTTGATAACTATAATAATTATACATACAAGAGAAAATTAAAACAAAAACAAAAAAAAAGACATTTAGAGTATTTATACACTTTTAATTTATACATGTATATTAAAATTTTTGTGAAATAAGTTACACGTTTTCCTATAGATGAAAATAATATTGCAAAAAATCAAAAAAAAAAAAAAAAAAAAAAGAAAAACAAATAAGTTCTAATTTTTGTAATACTTATTATAATTGTTTTAAAAAAATTATTATTAATATTATTATTATTTTTTTTTTTTTTTGTTTTTCTATAATTATAATTTTTGGAATTATTTTTATAAGCGTAATATTAATTAAATACCTAGAAATTATACATATATAAAATACAAAATATAAAAAATTAATCTTTTTTTTTTTTTTTGTTATTGAAAAGAAATTCTCCAATATAAATTTTTTAGAATTTATGTATAATAAAAAAAAAACATAATTCGGTATTTTATTCTTTATTTAAAAATATTACAATTCTTTTATGCTCATTTAAAATATCAAAAGATATTTGAAATAATGAAAATATAGTTATTGCATTTTTTTTTGTTTTATTCTTTCAAATTTTTTATATTTAATTTTATTTTACAAAATTATTATTTTCAATTATATTCATTTTTAATGCAATAAATACACCCTTATGTTTTTTTTCTATATAAGAAAATTAAAATATTTTCGGTGGATAATAAACCTCCAATTATGACAGAATTTGTTAGTTCAAAAAAAAAAAAAAAAACAAAATAAATTAAATTTTCTTTTTAAATATTAATTATTTATTTTGAAACTCGTTTAAATTTCAAATTATATATATAAATTTATTTCTTATATTTTACATATTTTTTAAAAATTTTATATATTTTTTTTTACTTATAAAATTTTTTTCATATATTAATTTAACAATAAAAACGACTTAATAAAAATTTCAAAATAATGACCGAATGCTGCCTTATATAATGAAATAAATTTATAGATTATTTTCATTATATTTTAAAATTTTTAATAATAAAAATTTAGAAAAAAAAAAAAACCATAATTATATATATTCATATTTGCTATAAAATAAAATGTCTGATCCGCATAATTCCGTTTTATTTTTTTTTTTTATATAACTATTAAATTTAAGATCAAAGAAAAATTAAATTAAATATTATAAAATTAAAAAAGAAAATATAAAAAAAAAAAAAAAAATTTAATTACTAGGTGCAAAATTATTTTATTATATACATCATTTATAATAAAGATTTTTTTTTTTTTTTTGTTAATATTTAATTGCGCCCTACAAACATAAAATAAGTATTAAATAAAACATAACATCTGTTCAAATTTAAAAAAAAAAATTGAGTTAAATATAATTAACTTAATTAAAATTTAAAACATAATTTAATTTTTTTCAATCGGATGAATTTGCAAAATGCTTCTGCAAATTTTTCTATAATATTACTTTTTTTTGTTTTATTTAAAAAAAAAGTGTTAAGTAAGATGATGATTGAAAGGATTTTAAAATAACACAAAATTATGTAAACTACGTTGTATCAATAATTATAAAATTAAATTAAATTTCCAATAAAATATAATTTAAATTCACTTTTATGTTTTTTTACCCTTAAATAAATTTTAAATTTAAAAAAATTTTACCTATAAAAAGAAAAGAGAAATAAAAAAATTATTTTTAAATTTATTTTACAACACATACAAACAAAACAACATACAATTAGCAACGTTAAAATTATTTTTTTCTAATTTTTAAATTAATATTTAATTATTGTACTTCCATTTTTTTTTGTTTTTAAATTATAATTATAAATTTTTAATTTTAAGTATGTAAAACATACCGAAATATTAAAGCTACCATTAAAAAGCTACATCAACAAAAAAGAAAAAAGGAAAGACAAAATTAAAAAATAAAACATAATCTTATTATTTTAATTTTATAAAATTTAAATAAATAATTATTTTTTATAATTAAGTATATATTATACATAATATATATATATATATATATATATATATATATATATATATAAATATATATATATATATATATATATAAAAATAAATAAATAAATAAAAAAGAAACCAATAAAATATGCAATAAAAAAAAATACTTGTGCCTAAAAATATGTAACAAAAATGTGTTTCACTCATTTTGTATTTTAAAACAAGAAATTCCCAATTCATTCAAAATTAAAATTTTGTATGTTTTGTTAAAACTTTGAAAATAAGTTAAATATTATTTAACAAGATTTGAAAGTTATTTTTGTAATATTATGTAATGTCGTATAAAATCTTATTTTTTATTTAAGTTAATTTATTTTTAACTGTTTTTTTTTTTTTTTTAAACTAATTTTTTTTCTTTTTTCTCTTTATAAAAACAAAAACAAAAATACAAAAATAAAAAAACTACAAAATGATTTAAACGATCTTCAAATTCACACAATATTTAAAAATTAAATTGAATACTATTTAATTTGATATTATTTTTTTATGAAAAAATTCAACATATTTAAAAACCTGTAAACAACCGTTAATAACCGTCAATTGCCAACAATTTCAAATAAAATATCTACAATAAAACAACACTTAAATTCTTCAAAAATGTTTATGAATTACTTAATTCAAATAAAATTCAGATGAATTGATAATAGAAAAGGAGAGATATTTTGTGATTGAGGACGAATTAGATGCATGCTTTGTTGATCTTATACTAACATCAACACGAGGACGTAGTACCGCAGCACAACAAGCAGAAGCACAAGAAGTTGATGGTGGCGAAGCAGGTGCTGAAGATATACCTGTAGTTTCTAAAGCCGATGAAACAGAGGCTGCTCTAGAAGAATCAAAAGAGCCCACACCACCACCAAAAGAACCAACACCACCACCAAAAGAACCAACACCACCTCCTCCACCACCACCACCATTCGAATATGCTATTGACTTACCCCCAGAAGGTGCTGAAGTTCCATATGTTAAGAATTTTGAACCTGGGGATGTAGTTGTAGTTCCAGCTGAAGAAGCATCTCAAGCAACAGAAGCAGCTGCATCAGTAGAAGGAGCAGCTCAAACAGCAGAAGCAGCTGCACCAATTGAAGGAATACCACCAGCAGCAGAAGCAGCTGCACCAATTGAAGGAGCACCACCAGCAGAAGGATCTACACCATTAGCAGAAGGCGCTGGGCCACCAGCTGAAGGAGCTGTACCACAAACAGAAGGAGCAGCGCCCCCAAATGCAGCAGTTGAAACAGAAACTGCACCTACATTATAAAAGCACAAAATCATCACTACCATTAAAAACATATATAGATTTATTAATGTAAAAGCATATTACATATTTCATAATTTTTTTATAATTCTGTTGGCATTGGCGTTTTATTAAGTCTTAGATTTTAGTTATAAATAAATTAATAATAAACTTAAACCAAATTTTTCTTACATTTTAAATCAATTCATCACAACGACATTACATACAAATTTTAAATCAGAAAACTTCAACATAAATTCATTATCTGAAAATTTTGTTTGTTTTCAGTTTCTTTTCGTAATATTTTTGTGTTAATTTCTTTTCTTAATTTGTTTTTAATAAATTTTTCTTTCTTTCCGATACTTTGGCTTTATAAATCTTTTGCACATTCATATATCAAAAATCATTACATAAAACCTGTCAAAACAAATAAAAAAAAATATCCTACAACCATGGTGCATCGCAATGCCGAATTGTTCACAAAATTTGAACTTAAAACTTAAATTGATTATGAAACGAAATTAAAACGATACAAATTAAAATATACCGAAAGATGAATTAATATTGGAAAAGGAAAAATATAAAATAATTATGAAAGGTTTAGATGAAGCTTTCGTAGAATTGATTCCAGGATTAAATGAAGATTTTGATGAAAGTGGTCAACCAGTTATTAAAGTTGCTCCCAAAGAACCTGAACCTACAGAAGGTGAAGCAGTTGATGCTATAGCAGGAGGTGAAGAAGGTGAGGCTAAGCCAGAAGGGGAAGTTTCTGTAGAAGGAGCTCCAGCTGAAGACGGTGGGGAGGCTCCAGGAGAAGGTAAAACGAAAGAGCCCACTCCACCACCAAAAGAGCCAACACCACCTCCACCACCACCACCACCATTCGAATATGCTATCGATTTACCACCAGAGGGTGCTGAAGTACCCTATGTTAAAAATTATGAAGCACCACCACCTGGATCAGAACCTGCACCTGTTGAAGAAGGTGCTGTACCAACTGCTGAAGGAGCTGCACCACCAGCAGAAGGAGCAGCACCATCAACTGAGGGAGCAGCACCGTCAGCTGAGGGAGCAGCCCCGCCGGTAGAAGGAGCTGCGCCACCAACAGAAGGTAGTGCACCAGCACCTCCAGCTGAAGGAGCTGCTCCCCCAGCTGAAAGTGCTGCACCACCACCATCAGAAAGTGCTGCAGCTCCAGCAGCTGATGCTGCACCACCAGCAGAAACGCCGGCACCACCTGCTGAAGCTCCACCATCATAAAATGTTTAATTTAAATACAAATCCAATTCTTAAGCAAAATACAAAATAAAAGCGTTCTTCCATTGCAAAGGGGTTATTTTGTACTATTTTTTTCAATTAAAAATTTTAATTTTATATAACAAAAGAAAAAAAAAAAAAAGAAAAATGTTTAGCAAATTTTTGTTTTTTAAATTGGCATGTATCTATTTAGTTTTTTTTTTTTTTTACTAAAAAATAATTTATAAATTTTGTTTTTTTAATTGAATTTTTTCAATATTGAAATATGAAACTTTATAATATATATACGAAAAATTTCGAATTAAATAATAACGAAACATTTTTATTACATTTTATTATTATTTTTTTTGATTTAACATTTGCAATAATTAATTTATAAAGTAAAATTGTACATTATTGGATTTTTTTCTTTTTTAATTCATACATAGACGGATATTTTAAATATATTAGTTGTATATTTACTAAAAAGTTAAATATATCGAAAATTAAACAAAAAAAAAAAAAAATATCTAATAAAATCCAATTATGTACAATATTGTTTTATACGTTATTTCAATTTTTTATTTTTTTTAACTTTAATTTTAATAAGAAGTGTGAATCCAGCTCAAAAAATAATGCAAAAATGAAATTTTGCAATTAAAAAAAAAAAAAAAAAATCCCGCTTTGCTAAAATAAAACAATTTAAGCCAAATATAAGCTTATAGGTAATTATTATTTAAGTATTTTTTTTTATTTTATTTATTTTTTTTCAATTTAAATTAATTTTACTTATGATTTTTTTTATTTTTTATATTTTTTCATTTTATTTTCGAAAAAAAATTTTTACTTGGTGCAATATACAACATCACTATATCATCTATCTACTATAAATTTACTATGTCATCAATTTTATAAAACTATATTTTCATTCCAAAAATTATGTTTGAATTTCTACTATATTTCAAATTAAATAATTGATCAATATTAAATTAATATATATATATATATATATATATATATACAGACGACCTCGTCTTGGAAAAGGAAAGATACAAGGATATTGGAGACGATCTCGACACCGCTTTTGTCGAACTTATTCTCAAAGAATAAGCAGCAGTATACATTTGATGATAGAATATTGTTATACAAAATCCAAACCAATATTTTTTTTTTGCAATTGCGCATCAATTTTATTTTTATATATTTTGTGTATAAATTAATATTAAAAAATGTAAAACATATTATTATTATAAAAAAAAAAGAAATAAAACCTATTTATGTGGTTGTTTGACTCAAAAAACAAAAAAAAATAAAAAATAATGAAAAAATAAAACAAATATCAATTAAAAATAATTATTTATTCTTTTTATTTTTATTTATTTTTACAATTTTTTTTTTTATAATATTTTTAATATAATTATAATTTTTGTTCCATCATAATTTATTTTTGCGCAAAAATAAAAACTTTATCAATATTAAGAAAAAAATATTTTGAATTTGTTTTTTATTTATTTTTCTAATTATTTAAAACAAAAAAAATTAAATAAAGTTAATTTTATTTTATTTCTAAAACAGAGGATTACAACAAAGAAAAGGAAAAGTACAAAGACATTTCACATCAATTGGACTTATCAATTGCCGATATGTATTAATATTTATAGGCCTTTAAAAAATATAACAAAAAAAAAAACAGAATTTTAAATATTTGAAAAATATTTAAAAAATTCATGAGAAAATAAAAAAAAAAAAAGAAGAAAAAAAATATATATATTTAAGATTTATTTTTTAAAACTGCAGTTAGAAATGAATGATACAATAATTTAAAATGAATATTGTTGCATAATAAAAATTTATACAAATCTAAATGAATTTGAGTTCTTTTCTTTTAATATCGAATCAAATTAATCCTTTCCTTTCCATTGGAAATTTTTTTAGTATCTACTAGTATCTTCTTTTCTGTTTTGCCTAGAGAGTATTCAAAACATTGTGTTATATTGGTATTATCATATTTTTTTGAACAATATGCAATTAATTACAAATTATTTTGAAAGATTTTAGGGTTCATCTATTCCTCAGATCATTTTTTTCCTATACACTATACAGCATCAAATTAAAAGTTGAAATAATTAAATTAAACGATATTAAGAGATAAGCTATAATGGGAAACATCATTTGCGAATCAGTTGCTCACATAGTATAATTTTGAACGCAGATAACCTATAATAAAATAATGGTTAATTCTGCAAATATTCAAGATTGTTTTTGCATGAGATGCGCAAATGACATTTCCGATTTCAGTAATAGATAGGCTGAATTACAATTAAAGAATAAATTTTGAAAATTAATTAATTGATGGTGTTGTTATCAGGTGTAGTTGGAATACATACAGGCAATTCAAAATTTTTTTTTTTTTTGTAATGTTTAAGGTTTCATTTATACTTAAGATCCATTTCTTTTCTAAAATTTACAACCTACAATATCAAATTTAAAGTAAATTATCTATTAACTCATGTGGTACACATATATTTAAATTCATGAAAAAAATTTTAATATAAATTTGAAATGCAACATTAATCTTTTAAATAGTGTCTACTCACTTTCTTTTTTTTCTAATTACAAAAAAAAAACAATAGACCTTAAAATAATTTATAAAGACTTGTTGGTAAAATTCAAAAATTATTGTTTCTTTTTTAAATATAACACATACAGAATATTTTTTAATAAATACTTTAAAACTGACAACTAATTTGTCATCAGTTAACGTACTTGGCAATATTGAAAACAAAATCTACATTTTTTTGACATTTAATTGATTAGTATTTTTATTGTTATTAATTTCATACAAAAACAGAATAGAGAAATTTAAATTATTAATATTTTGAAAATAGCGATACTCTTTTTTTTATAACCAGAAGCATAAAGTCAAATTTAAAATTTGATCAAGGTTAACATTAAATTTAATATCAGGTAATATAATATGAATTTTTAATATTTAAAATAAATTAAATTGATGGTAAAACTGCCACCTGCGTCACACAGATTGTAATTTGACATTTTCATATAACACATTCGCAAGATAGTAATGCTCAGAAAGGTAGACTGCATTTCGTTTCTTACTCTGAGTAGTGTTTATGCGTTAATAGGATTAAATATCACACTTACATGCAGAGTTAACTTCACCTTTTCGAAACGATTAGAATTAAAAATGAATTTAAACTGTCAAAATCAGATGAGAATATTTACTCATTTCAACCAAATAATGAAGTCTTCAAAAATAAATTTTATTTTTAAGTAGTATTTTTAAGAATAAGTTCAATTACACAATTATAATTATTTCAATATGTAGGCTTTTAATATTAAAATATGAGATAAAAAATCAATAATGACACTTCATAAGACTTTGACACACTACTCCGTTGACTGTTGAGTGGTGTTTTTCTTATTCTCGTCAGAGCAGAGTCAGAGCTGTCAAACAAAAAAAATTGTGTTTCTTTTTATGCTCATATTATCCATTTTGCATTTCTTTTTTAAACTCGAAGAGTGATCAGAGCCCAATCTATAAGCTCGTAGAAATTTCTCAGTTTTCATAGAATACTGTCAAAAAATAAAAAGTCAAATTAAGAATTTATTTTGACTTTTTATTATTTAAAACGTCATTAAAAAAAAAAATCGCGTGCATAGATAAACATTTTTTTTTTTTTATTTCTTAAATAAATTCCTTTTATTTAACAACTATATTATTTCATTTAAAATAATGAAATAAAATAAAAAATAATTTAGATAAAACTTGACAATTTATGCTCTGAGCTTTTCTTTTTTTAACACAGAGCGGTCAGAGTTCAGTTAAAAGTTTGATGTGAGCGCTCGAAATCTACTCTGAGCACTGATCTGATGAGAAAAAGGAAATTAATTAAATTAAAAAAGTTATTAACTCAAATATTTATTTCGAAACACTAATTGTAACATCATGAAATTAACTACTACGGTCATTTCGCAACGACTTTATATGTCATGTCATAGAGTAACTTTAACATCTTGAGCTATAGAAAGGAAACGTACTGTAAAGTGATACTGTCTTGAAAGACGTCAGAGTTAAATTCAAATATTCTAAAAAATTAATGTCAATACAGAAAACATTTTCTTTGGGTCAAACTTTTTTAAATATTTTGAACTAAGATTTAATTTAAGAATCACAAAAAAGAACAATTTATCTTTAAAAACTAAAATAAGTTTAAATAAATAAATTTAAGTAAATATAATACAATAAATTACTATACTTTTTAAAACTTCTTAAATAATTATTAAAAATAAAAAAAAAAAAATTAAAATTTTAATAAATAACCACCGAATCATTTTTTTTTTTTTTTAATTTAATTTTAAATTTAACAATAAATACACAAAATAAAACAGCAAAGCTTTTTCTTCTTTTTCTTTTCTATTAATCTTTTTTATAGGCTTTAAAATGCTTTAAGCTAACATAGTTTTAAAAACAAACAGATATACAAGTCTTTATAATATTAATAACAAATAAGAATAAAAAAAAATCTTAACATTTAAATTATTTTAATTAACAGTTTTATATTTGAATATTATAAATGAAATTTTGCTTGAATTCAACGAATATCAACATATTATGTATGTATTGTTAACTTTTCAAAAAAGAAAAGAAAATTATTCTAAATATTTTTTTAATTTAAATATTAAAATATTTAATCTGAATCTAATGTGAACATAGAATCAAAATTATATTATAAACAGTTTAAAAAAAAAAGAAAACGTAATTATACTGAAAATCTTCAAGATTTTAATAGGTATCAATGTGTGGGGTAATTTCATTAATTATACCACATATCTATTTTATTTATTATTATTAATTTTATATTTAATTAATATTTTCGGTTCTAATGCAAAATATAACTATATGTATGTAATCTAGATCTCTAAACAAAATAACGTTCTTTGAAAAACTGGATAACCAATCTCTTAAAATATAGAACCGTTTAAAGAAAATGTAAATTTATTTAAAAGATCGTTTCTGAGATACTTTAATAGCTGTTATAGTTGTTAGTAAAGATATGTATATTGGATCTAAATTCGAAATTCACGTTAGCATTTCAGATAAATTCAATTTAGGTAAAAATAAAGTAAAACAAATTATGACAAGATCAAAATAAAACTAAAAAAACACAAATTTAAAATAAATTATAATATTTAATAATAAATATTATATAGAAAATATAAAAAAAAACATTAAAAATTTAGATTTAAAAATAAAAAAATAAAATAAAAAAACAAAAAAAAAAAATCTATTTATATTTACATTTTATACTTTTGAAAAGTTATATATATTATTATTATATTAATTTAACTAATTATTGTATAGACATTTAAAAAATTTCAAAATTTATTAAAAAAAAAAAACAATAAATAGAATTATTTTAAACTGCCATTAAATACAATTTCATTTTAAATTCCATAGATTTAAAGTATTTTAATTAAAAAAGAAAAAATATTAACATTTTATGAAAAGAAGAAAAACTTATGTGATATTCTGAAAATGATTTGTAACTTTATATGAAAGCGTGTAGTAACTGTCAAAGGTAGAACATACTAAGATACTTTATGTATAATGTGCTTTGTATTCGTGTATTAACTGTCAAAGGTAAAACGATTTTCTTTTTTTTGTACATATATATATACCCTTCTTACTTTAACTGAAGGCTTTTTTATTTTTAGGGAAGATTTGTTGCTTTAAGTGAAGATTTTTAAGGGAAATATTTTTATTTTAAATGAAGGCACTTTTCTTTAGTAATTTAGATAATACATAAAGTATGTATATTTAATTTACGTATAATACATAAATATGTGTAAATAATCTGATATATATATATATACATATATATATATATATATATATATATATATATATTATTTATAAATATTTATTTACTTTAAATAAATACATTTTTACTTATTATAAATATTTTCACTTAAAGTAAAAATATCGTCACTTAAAATAAAAATGCCTGCAGTTACAGTAAAAAAAAAGGTATAATTCACGATTTCTCAAATTATATCTGAATAAATTGTACGTAAAGTTGTTAACTATATAAGAAATAAAAAACATCTTAAAATGTTTAAAAAAAAACTGCTTTATCAATCGTAAAAGATTATCCAAAAACATGAATAAGATAAAGTAATATATTATAATTTAAGAAATTCCTATAATGCATATACGAGTATATTATTAATGAATCATTTTCTAGAATATCACTTTTAGTACTTACATATTATATTATAGTACATATTTATGTACTTTGGAGTTTGAAAATCCTATAAATAAAATAATGTCTGAAATTTTTTTTTATATACTCGTATAATAATTAAAATTAAATAATTTTTTATTATTTGCTCAAGCTTTTGATAAATTTTTTTTTTTTATATTCTTTAGTTTTAAGTCACCAGTAACAATAAAAATAATACAAAATATAATAATGTGTAGCCATTTTTTAAATCAATAAAAAAAAAAATCACAAAAAAAAAAAGGAAGCAAATTTTTTTCATAATTTTTTTTGTCCATGCAAAAGTATAAACAAAAGCAAATTTTATTGTATTCATAATAATAGTTATTTGGAAACAAAGTAAAAATATATATTTAATAAAAAAAAAAAATTAAAAAAATAATTAAAAAAAAATACTTTTTATTGTTTTATTTAAAAAGAATTTTATTGAATTTGGTAGAGAATTTTTAAATGTATATATGATTCATTCATAATACATAATAGATTTTTAGATTAATTGTTAAACATAAGTATTTATGTTTAACGACAGGATCTCGATCTTCGTTTTTTTTTTTTTTTTTTTTTTTTTTGTTTTTTTAAAGGAAGTGTGAATCTAAAAAAAAAAACACCAAGAAATTCTAAACTCCCTTGGTACTATAAGATTTTTACTTATTACTTCAACTTTCCCAGCAGTCAAAATAATGGAATAAATTCCTTTAGTGATTTGTGCCGCATATGGCTTAAGAGTATGAAAGGTAAATCTATGAAAAAGGATATTTGCAAATTATACAAATAGAATTTACAAAAATCACTTATTTTTCTACCCTAACTAATAATATTTTAAGGTTTAAAAAATTAAAATAAATGATTTTGAAGTTTTTAACTTTTTTTAAATCTAAAATTATATTATCGAATAGATATTGTTTATTTAATTTAAAAAAAAAAAAAATAATATTTTTTTTATTGCTGTCTGCCCGTCTATATACGAGTATACGAGTAGATAAAAAAATATCTTCAAAAAAGCAGATTCATATTTTTATTTTCTTAAATTTTTTGTGATGTTTTTCTAAGGTATCCACTTCAAAAAAGTTATAGAGTTTGAAGTTTGTTTCTTTCTCTGATTGGTATAATTTTTAATTTTAATAGCTGTCTGTAGGATCGTTTTATAACTACCATAGTTGTTGATTTAGTATAAATACTTATATTAATTTTTCACTAATATTCAAATTATTATAATGCATTAAGAATCAATTTTATCCATTTTTATTAATATTCTCTAAAAATTTATTATTATGTGACAATTCTTTAGAAAATTGTTTAGATTTTCAGTTGTCAGTTAGATAATACTGTTTATTGTTGGTTTCCGCTAATTATTTGTGAAAAATGACACTAAAAGTCAGTGATTTTACAGGTCTATTTAAAGCTATGAATAGCCGTACTTAAAGTAACTTAATACTTTTCGTGCTAGATCTTTAAGTTTTCGTAAAGTTATTTTAAAACATACAACAACTTAATATAAACTACACAGCTTAAGTCATTTGACAGCAGAAATATTTTTTTCATTTTTAAATTTTAAAAATAAATAAAAAAAAACATTTAAAAAAGATTTTTGAAAAAAATTATTTTTATGCTATTATTTATGTTATGTTAAAATTTATTAATTATGCTTCACTCCCAACAAAAATTAAATATCATTTTTCTTAATTACTTAGGTTTTGTACGAACTAAGTTGTACATATTATAAAGTTGAACAAGAAGTACGCTTGGGTAGCTATATATGCAATCGCATAAGAGCGTACAAAATTTTGACATTTATTTAAGTATATGAAAATAAAAAAGATTTTGTCGCAAATAAATAGTTTTATGATTAATATGCAACCCAGATTAGCAATTAGGTTTGAAGTCAGCTCCTTCAGTATAGTTATAATTTCACATAGTCTGAAATTGTTGTTATTTGAGGCTATCGAAAATTTAAGAATCTATCGTTTTTATTATTGCTATCATTTTGAAAGTCCATACGATGACCGCGCATAATTGAATGAAAATTATAGTGTTGGCATTGAAAGCATAATAAAAATTAACGAATGTCATTTTTGATATTCTAAATTTAGGTTTTCTATTATAACCGTTTCGTTAATAATACTTCTTATGTGTGACTTATAAAATGAGTTGAAAATCTTATTTTGATCGTTATTTAATTTTCAGATTTTGAAATTAAATGGCAACGGTTGCTTTGATTTAATTTTTGATATGATATAGCAGATTGCTTATTATCTGTAATTGCTCGTATCTCGACCATTTTCCCTTCCTAATAAACTAAAAAAGAATTGCTGAACATAGTTTGAATACATATATACATTTTCTTGTTGGAAGCACGTAGTTTTCCTGAAAAAAAAAATTTTAACTAAAAAAAACACCGAAAAATAAAATTTTTAGAAAAAATAATTTTAAATTTAATAATAATAAAATATTTTTCAAGATTTAATTATTGTATTTAACATTTTTCTTTTTAAAACAAAATTGAGAAAAGTAAAATGCATTGTTGTTAAAATATGTACATATGTAGAATAATAATTAGGAGAGATTTTATATAGTTCTTGACAAAATCAGCCCTTTAATAACTTGTTTACTGGAGATTTGGGCTGTAGTTTTCACTATTTTAAATGGCCTTGTCTTGTTGTTAAAATACATATGTACGTAAATAATTAGAATAGAAAAAGAATAGAAATTTTATATAGTTGGTTATAAAATCAGGGTTTTAATAATTTGATAAATGGCGGTTTGGGGGCGGCAGTCTCCATAGTATATTAAATTCCTTGATGCCAAAATTTGAAGGTTAAGATTTTATTATTAAAGTTTTTTTGTGTTCAAGATTTCTTTTTTTCAGGATATCGATCCATATCCTGATCCAGGAATTCTGATATATCGATCCAGGGATCCATCCATATTACATATTTAATGCTTGTTATTTTTACTTTTTTTTTGCAAGATATGTATTTTCTACTTTATATTTTTTTCTTAATATTGTGTGAACTGTGAAGTAGTGTATTTCTAACATTAAATTTAGAAAACCAACAAAAGTAAAATTAAAACGAAAATAAAATGTTGTAGGCCAAAATCAATATACGAATAAATAAATAAAAAATGCACATCATATTTGAATGTTCATGTTAAAAAGATTGTTTCATATGCTAAAACTGCTAAAATGTATACAACATTTTAAAATTAAATTTCAATTAAAAATTTGCATATATCTAAGATCCTTGTAAACAACAACTTATAGAATTGAATTCTCTCTCTCATTCCAAAAATTTAAATTAGATTATAATCTTTAAGCTTCAAAGATACAAGTAAAAAAAACTCACAAATTTTCCATGAAAAGAAAAATTTAATCCCATATATATAACATTGTAATATAAATAACGAAATAATTCAAATAATAATTGTTTTTTTTTTTAACAATAACGTCATACATATATTTTTATTTAAATTCTATTTTCATGAAAATTTTATTTTTCTTATAATGTACTTTGAAAATTTCCATAACAAAACTTTTAAAGAATTTAATTTTTGTTTACTTTTTATAGGAAAAAAAAAACCATATGAATGAAACAAACCAAAATTTATTATTAAATATTATTAAAAATAAGTACCTATTTGTATATATATGTATACATAATATATGTATATTTTTTTATACATTATGTTGTGTTCATATATATATATATATATATATATATATAATTGAATTTATATTTAAATATATATATTTATATATAAACTTGTTATATATTTAAATTATATTTGTGTGAATATAAAGATTTTATTCTATATACAACAAAATATTTTAGAACCTAATCTATGTATGTACATATGTACATGAATGTTATACACATTATAATATTATATTTAGTATTTGTCTGACCTCAATTTTAAAAAAAATTATTTTTAACGAAAGGAAAAGAAAATAAATGAATTTTTTTGGTTTTTTCATAGATATAATATTTTGTATAACATAAAATTAAATATTTTTGTATTGATGGCGTCACAGGTTATGCATATTGGTCCAAAAAGAGTATTAGGAGTACCTTAAAATTAAATCTGTTTTTTATCATATTATCTTTTCAAATACTTAAAATAACATATAAAAATTTAATCCACTTTCGAGCATTTTCATGCATTTAAAATAAATATTTTTTAAGTTAAATTCTTTTCATATTAGTATCTCTAAGTTATCTTTTTAGGTTTTTTTTTTTATATAATATGTATATATTATGATCCAAATAATTTTTAAAACTTTTTTATCAATTTAAATTTTTTTGACGTTTGAATATAAAAGATAATCCAACCTCAATTTAATTATTTTAAAACCGATTTATTCTATATATATCTTATAATCTATATATGATAATGTATGATTATGTATATACTAAATATATTTAATTATATTATTTAATATTTTAATTTTTACTTGCAACAGCACACAAATTTTATAAAATTAGGTATTATTTCTGTCTTTTGTTTTCAGTATCTCTTAAATGTTGATTTTTCTTAATTTCATATCTTTAGGTTTTGTGTAAACGGTATATTTTCATTTCAAATCCTAATAATTTGTCTAATTTAAAATTAAAATGGTTTTAGTGAATTACAGTTACAAACATTAAAAAATAAAAATATTAGGATTTTATCAATGACGTTATTCAAGATTTTCACACATCAAAATTTAAAATTTTCAAGTTCTTTCAGAATAGATAAATATAGCTATTTATTTCAATTAACCCCATTCATCCTAAGAAAAAAAATGTCCACGTGTTTTTTACGTTATTATATTCCAAATTACAAAATGTATATAACTAAAATACTTTTAATGACTTTAAACACTATACAAAATTTAATCAGTTAAATAATGACGAGGTTAATTAATAGGAATAGAATATATTTAATTTGGAAAAGAAAAGGATGAAATGTTGATTTTTTAATGAGTTGTTTTGAAATAACACTTTTTAAAAAATAAATAAAAAAAAATATAGTATAATTACTGCATATTAATATTACATTATATTATGAAAATATATAAAATGAAATGTAATACTATAATTAGACATAAAATAAAAATTAACACCAAATGAAAAGATACGGATCAATTATGCATCTAAATATTAACGTATATATTTATAATTAAATTAAATAAAATATAACATATTGCTTTAAAATAACTTTCAAATTTTAGAATTTATCTTTTCATATAAGGATCTACATTTTAATGAGGTTTATTAAAGATAATCTAATAACCTAAGTTTTAATCTATACACAATTTATTTAAGAAAAATATTTTGGTTTCTAAAGTAAACCTTATAATACATTATACAAATCCCATTCATGAATAATATTAAATGAAAAGATAGATATTTGATAAAGCTTTTGAATCGTAATATATAACGAAAATGTATTTGTGTATACGACCCTATAAATTTAAAAATACTAAAAATTTTCAGTGAATAAAATATAATATTTCAACGCCCTCTTTTTTTTTTTTTTAACATTATTTAAATTAGGGTGTATGTATACATAAAATAAATATAAAATATAAATAAATCAGAAAAATTTATTATTAATTATCCTTATAACTATTTTAAACTAGCCCTATTTTTTTTTTTATGAAAATTTTAAAACTAATTTTTAAAAAATTACTATTTTTATATTATAAAATAGATATTGTATAGGAAATCCTTTTCATATAGACAATTAATTATTTCATTTTTAATTAGATTATCAACAAAATTTTTCACATTAATAATTAATTTTAAAAGAATTAATAAGAATTTCTTAGCTTTTATTTTTCTTTTTAATTTTTTTGTCAATTTGTAAATAGTCTGAAATACAAAAATAAAACAAAAAAATATTTTCTATATATTTTCTAATTTTATATACAATTTTATACCTCCGTCTAAATATCATCTCATCATCGTTTAAAGTATTGAAGAATTTAAGAAATTGGAAACACTTGCCAACTGTGTGGGAAAACATCAAAATAACTTTCATAAAAGTTTTCTTTTTTCTTTTTTTTTTGTTTCTTCACAACTATAACAAAAAAGAAAAATGAAAAAAAAAAACTAAATTTTAGTTTTTTGACAAATTGCCAAAAAATTTATTTTTTCTTTTAATACCAATTCAAGTTGAATAATATGTAATGTACCAAATGATCTATATTATATACAAAGATCATGCTCATATGACAAATTAAAAGGATTATAGAAAATTTCCCAAAGTGAAATTTTGAATTTTTCCTTTTTTTTTTTTTTTTTAAACAAAAACAAAATTTATTTTATTGTCAATTTTAAGGGGAACATACAAAAAAAAAAATGTATTTATAGGATTTCATTTTTTTTTTAATCTCTTCAAGAGAAAATGAGATTTTTTTTTTACAGAGAAACAGAAAAGAAGCATTTCATTTCAGTACAGGGTGTCAGGATGTTTTAAATAATTAAAAATACTAAAAGAAAATATAATATAATTTTATTTTATTAAAAGAAAAACACTCTGTTTAAAAAATGAAAAAAAAATATATATGTAATAGAAAAATTTAAACTAATCCAATGTATATATATTTTTAATTTTGAGTGTTAAATTATGTATAATGAAAAATAATAAATATTTTAAATGCTTTTAAAAATTTTTTTTTTATGTATAGTAAATGTTAGAAGGCCATCCATCTTCTCTCTCTTATATTAAATTTTTTAATTACTCACATTCTTGTAAATTATGTATTTAATTTTTTTTTTTTTTTTCATTTACAAAACAAAATATTTATTATATGATATAAGTATATATAAAGAAAAAGAAAATTTAAAATATGAGTAAAAATTTAGAACAATATTATGGTTGTGTGAGTGCGTGAGTGTGAGACGGTTTTTAAAGATCATATTATTATGGATACACATTCAATTTAAGAAAAATTTTCCTAGTGAAAAACTAATAAAAACAAAAAAAAAAAAACAACAATTCCTTTCGAAGCAAATGTATGAAAAAATTCTTTTTTTTTTTTTTTTGTATAGGTATGAAAATGATGAAGGAAAAAAATTAACAAAAAAAAAAAAAAAATAAACAGAAAAATATTTTCTTTTTATAAATTTTTTTATTATATTTTTTTTTTTTTTATTAAATATTCAACTACATGAAAAGTCAAGGGGCGTTAAGGGGCTAAAAAATTTGGTCATCAGTGCTTTCGCGTATTTGGTAGCGCATAGTGTATATTCCAAGCGCTCAGGTTGGTTTTCAACGAAAGAAATTTTTTTTTTTAATAATTTGGAATTCAAAAAAAAAAATTATAGACTTTTTTTTTTGTTTTTTTTTTTTTTTTTTTTTAATATAATTTTTTAATTATTAATAAAAATAAATTTTTAAACTAAATCAATATAATAAATTACAATATTTTAAGAAAAAAGTAATATATAAAACAAAAAAAATTTTTTTTTAACTAAAAAAATATTTTTAATGAAAAAAATTTTAATTAATTAATTATTTTTAATTAATTAATATATAATAGTATACAAAAAAAAATTAATAAATATTATTTATTAAAAGTGAATTAAAAAAAAAAAAAAAAATAGAAATGAAAAATTTTTTTAAATATATTTTAATAATTAATATGCAAATATAATTATCATTTTATTTTCATTATTATTTATTCAAATTAATGTATAATTAAATATATTGAAAAGTTGATAGAGTGGAATTTTTAATGCAAATTTATATTGTGTGTATTACAAATCTAAAAAGAATTTATAATAATCTTTGACTATAAATATTGGATATGCAAAAACTATGGATTAAAAATTAATAATTTTCTGAGAAAAAGAAATTCGCAATATATATATATATATATAATATATATTACGTAAACGTTTTATTAATGAATAAACCAAAATTTCTCTTTTAAAAATTTTTTTAATATGTATACATATACAGAATATATATATGATAAATAATTAATTTTAATATTTAAAATTTATGGCATATTTTAATGGAATAATTAATTAATATAAATTATTTATTAATTTGATTAATAATATTTAAAAATAACTTATATGAAATTTTTTAATTATAATAATTTTAATATAAATAAAATATATAGGTATATTTAAAAAAATAATATTTGTATGTAACAGAAAGAAAAAAAAAATTTTTTTGGCAAACATTATTCTAATTTACTTGTATATATTTTTTTTTTTTTTAATTTTCACACATTTTTTTTTTATTATTATTATTATTTAATTTAAAATAAAGTCCATGAATTGACAAACATATAAGGAATTTGTAATTGAATATCATCATAATATTATTTCTATTCATCACAAATACACTAATACAATATAATACACATGCAAGTTATACATTCATACGTATGCGTATAAAAATAAATTATATATTCTAAAGTAAAAAAAAAATCATAGTCCCATATCCCATATTATAATATTGAAGGTTGTTTTTGCATAGTGTTAGATTTTTCATACACATATATATCAATTTTTGTATATGTGTTTATATAAATATACATTTCTATACATATACAAAAAATATACGTTAAATTAAATATGATATTGGCAATCATGATGTCTAATATCCTTACTTATACAACACAAACAAATATAAACAAAATAAATGCATATACATTTTATTTTAATTATTTTATACACACAATATTTGATTTTGCATACCCTTTTTTTTTTTTTTTTTTTAACCGAACAATTAATAAAATAACAAATTAAAACAATTTCAATGAAAATAAAATTGAAATTTTTGAAAGAAAACAAATTCATATACATATAGATAATACAAATATTTATACTTAAATATAAATTTAAAAAAAAAAATTACATATAAATTTAGTTTTAAATTTTCAGATTTAGAAAATTACTTAAAAGGCGAAAAATGAAAAATAAAGAAAAACTTAAACTTATTTTAATTTACATAGAAGCAAATTAATAGGACATACTTATGAATTTGTTAATTACACTATATATAAAAGGAAAAAACGAGCTAGAATTATTTAGCTAGTAGCTAGGGTTATATAGGGAGCTAGACTAGAAAATTTTTAATTAAATAATGTAGTCTCTACTTTTACTACTGTTATTATAATTAACCAAAACCAAGTAGTATTATATATTCACTATGTAAGCATATATATACCTACACAGTCTAATAATCAATTTAATGCATTATTTTAACTATCCAGTTTTTAGTTCTTTTAATAGAAAATGTACAATACATGCATACTTTTTACAATAGATTATTTTTGTACATACATACATACATACATATTTTAAATCAAAATTGTCAAAAAACAGTTAAAACCAGTTTTAAATAATTCAGAAACATCAACTACCTATAAGTATGCAATATTTTTTTAAATGTGATTTAAAAAATTCAGTTAGTCTTAACAACTTATGTACGATATATTGTTCTCTATATGTAAACTATTTTTAAACTATTTTAATTAAATTATTTCTTTTTTTTTTTTAGTTTTTAAATAGAAATATTTTTATATTATAATTAGAAAATTGTTATTAATAATAAATTTGCATTTATAATATATAATTACATGTATATACAACGAAATTTATAATTTTTTTATCTAAAATTATATTTTATTCAATTTTTTAAATTTTTTAAATTTATATTTATCTTAAAATTTAAAAATAACCTTTAGCAGGTGAATAATTAATTTTATTTATTTTTAATTTTCTATGTTAGTATTTTATTTGTACATATGTACATACATACATACTTTTTTCATTTGAATATGTAGGTACACGTTTCTATATTATTTTATTTAATGAATATATTTATATATACATGTACATAAAAATAATCTAACACATTATGTATTTGTCCATAAAATTAATAAAAAAAAAAATTATTTTTATAGAAAAATTTAATTTTTTTTTTTTGTTTTAAGTAAATATAATAACATTAAAATTGTATATTAAAATGTAGATAAAGAACAAAAATTATAACAACAGTGATTTTTCTTTTTATTTAATTTTTTTTTTTTTTTTTCTTAAAAATCCAAAAATAAAAACTGATAATTTATTTGCAAAATAAAAATAGCCCAAAAACATTTGAGAAAAAAAAGTTCTCATTTAGAAATTAGTAACAACATACATTCTTATACACTACCTACTCGGCATCAAATTTCTATTTTTAATTCATTATGTTCATGTACACAAAAAATAAATTCTCATACAATGATTTTAAACTAAACATTAAAAAAATTTTTTTTTTTTTTATTAAAAATATAGAATATTTTTAATGCGAATTAAAAAAAAAAATTTTTTTTCGAAATTAAATGTAATGTAAATTGTTTATTTTTTTTTTAATGTAGCGATGTATACAATGCCCACGATGGGGCTGTAAATTATTAATCCCTTATATAATATTTAATACTTATCTCATAATAATATCTTATACCATGCTAAAATAGCAAATATCCAAATATTTTTAATGAAATATTTGCCATATAAAAATTGGTGTTAAAGCATTCAATTTTCATACAAGATTTTTATAAAAATTCGTCACAGTATAAGGTCAATTTCATAAAAGAAATATATTTATAATATAAAAAACTTTTTTATTTAATTTATACAGACTAAAAAAACTTTTCTTCCAAAACTATGCCGGTTTATTTAAAAAATTAAGTTTATACTGAAACTATTTCACAAATTACTCAAATGCCTAAAGTCTAGCTTCACACACTTTTACCATGTATATATTTTGGAAATGTATCTTTTGTGCTGTGTAAGTAAATAAGGGCAAAAGATCATGAAAAATTTTTTCGTAATGGTTTTTCATCTAAAAGGTTACTGCAGATACTTCTTATTTCAAAATAGAAATTAAAAGGCTGTTCTTTGTAATTTGATTTTAGTCTTTAAAAAAGCACTTTAATATGGTATCTCTGTTCATATTATAGAAATTATGTTATTATCTAATTTATCTTAAAATATTGTAATTATCAAATGTATATAAATTTATTTTACTAACTTAAAATATTAAAAAATTTATCTAATATAGATTTTTCTTTTGTTTATTTCATTTTAGGTTTCTGTTTCATTGTTTTTCTTGGTTCAATTAAAAAGTAAAAAAAACCCAAATTCAACATGGATGCCATTAAGAAGAAAATGCAAGCTATGAAGCTTGAAAAAGATAATGCCGTTGATAAGGCTGATGCTTGTGAAGCTCAAGCTAGGGATGCCAATTCCCGTGCTGACAAAATCCATGAAGAAGTCGGTGATTTGGGCAAAAAATTAGTTCAAGTTGAAGCTGATTTAGTTCAATCAAAAGAACAATTGGAAAATTCCAATAAAGAATTGGAAGAAAAAGAAAAATTATTAACTGCTACAGAATCTGAGGTAGCTACATTAAATCGTAAAGTCCAACAAATTGAAGAAGATTTAGAAAAATCAGAAGAACGTTCTGGTACAGCTCAACAAAAATTATTGGAAGCTACACAGGCTGCTGATGAAAATAACCGTATGTGTAAAGTACTCGAAAATCGTTCACAACAAGATGAAGAACGTATGGAACAATTATCAAATCAATTGAAAGAAGCCCGTATGTTAGCTGAAGATGCTGATTCAAAATCTGATGAAGTATCACGTAAATTAGCCTTCGTTGAAGATGAACTTGAAGTCGCTGAAGATCGTGTCAGATCTGGTGAAGCCAAGATCATGGAACTCGAAGAAGAATTGAAAGTGAGTTTAAAAAAAAAGCAATGAAAAGTTTAAGTAAAGTCTAAATTATATAAAACATAAAAACAAAAAAAATTATTTATGTGATAATAATTTTCATTTAATTTATTATATAGGTTGTAGGTAACTCCCTTAAATCTTTGGAAGTTTCAGAAGAAAAAGCTAACCAAAGAGTAGAAGAATTCAAACGTGAAATGAAGACTTTGACTGTTAAATTGAAGGAAGCTGAAACCCGTGCTGAACAAGCTGAAAAACAAGTCAAGAGGCTCCAAAAGGAAGTCGACAGACTAGAAGGTAACAAATTTAATGACCCATTTATTTTATATATAATAAAAGATATTGTAAAATTTCTTCTATTAATATATATTAATTTATAATATTTTTATTTATTTCAATTTAATAATATACAATATTTTATTTAATTATTTTATACAATAAATTTTTATTTGTCTTTTGTTCTTATTAAATGTTTTGCAAATATATTCATATATAGTATTTAAAAGTTTAGAAAAATTTTCAAGATTAAAAAAGAAAAAAAGATATGTATAGCATATAAAAATATACAAAGTTTTTAATTTGATTTTATATAATAAAAAAAACTTATTTTCTTACAAATTGTGTTACGTATATTTGTTGCAAAAATAAAAACTTGAAAATTTTTCTATACTCTTTCTTTTTTTTTTTTTTTTTTTTTTGCATTTTTAAAACAATAAACTTTTTTTTTCTTATATTAAAAAAAAATGAAGTGATAATATTGGCCAACTAATGCATTTTTATTTATTAATTTTGTAAATTATTTGCTTAATTTTAAAAATGGCTTTTTACAGACCGTTTGTTCAACGAAAAAGAAAAATACAAAGCAATCTGCGACGATTTGGATTCAACATTTGCCGAACTTACTGGATATTAAAAAAATTAATATTTATTTTGTATATATGTATATATACATTAAAAAATTAAATAGTTTTTTTTTTTTATTGAAATTGAAATTTAATTAAAAAAATCCATCGAAATAAATTTTTTATGTTAAAAATATTTCTACTATTTTTAACATAATTTTATAAATGCACAAACAAACATACACAAAAACAAAAAAGACATAAAACACACAAACATTAATTGCATTATGCACTTACCAAAATTATTTAATAAAAAAAATTTCTTCAAAATAAAAACGCGATTCAGAAAATTCTTATATTATTATTATCGTTATTATAATAATTAAAATGTTTTATTTATTTATTTATTTATTTATTTAATAATTATATTATTATACAATTAACTACAAATTTAATCAATTAATTTAAAATAAATAAATTTTGCGTGTTGTGTGTTCATTTTAAAATTGTTAAACGGAAAAACCAAAAAAAAAAAAAAAATATATATCAGATCAGAATTGAATATATTTATTATAAAAAAAAAAAAACAAATCAAAAAATCAACATCGTTACCTTAATTCGTTTTATTGAGATTTTTTTTAACAACTCAGCTCAATTTATTCATCAACATATATAACAATTAATAAAAGAATATTAAGACATATTTGAATCCATTTTTTTATTATTAATTTTTTAATTAATAATATTTATAAATAAAATAAATATGTCATATATTTCTTTTTATTTCTATAACTTAAATTAAAAGACATTCAATTTTTTTTTTTTTTTTGTAAATATTTTATATTAAAAAAAAAATATTTTACATTAATTTTAATTAAAACTAATTAATATATAACAATATATTAAAAGATCGCTCAAAATATTTCGTAAAATTAATATAAATTATAAAAAAAAAAAAAAAATATCATTATTATCAATTTAAGTCGTTTATTTAATAAAATATAAATATAATTATATAAGAATTTTTAATTGTTGTCAAATAATTAATCAAAAGTTATTTTTCTTCCTGCGTTCTATTTATATATTTAAATACATATATATACTCATATAATAATATACATATAAATGTATTTATTAAAGTTAAACTATATAATTATTTTACCTATATTTGTTTCAAAACAATCTCTAATTTTATAAAAATTTTTTTTTTTTTTTTTGTCAAAAAAGAATCATGATTTATTTATTTATCTTATATATATTCTTTATTTTTTTATATTTATCTTTTATTACTTAATTATATATAAAAAAAAAAATCTAATATATAAAATATATAATTGTTACATTTGCTTTTTTTATTATTATTTTTTAATGTGTTATTATTTATTATTCGTTTCTTTTTTTTTTTTTTTTTTAATATTTATATTTAATTATTAATTATTTAAAACACACGCAATATTTAATTATAACAAAGTAAAAATAATTTTTTAAACATTAAGAATAACTGTTATACTAAAAACAATAACATTAACTTTTCTATAAAAAAAAAAATACTTAATGTAATGTATGTATATTTAAACAAAAAATAAAAAAAAAATAAAACCAACAATATATGTATATATATAATAAATTAAAATTATTAAAAAACACAAAATGCCTTCGCTTCGCTATAATTAATTTATCAAAAAAAAAAAATAAATATATTAAACATAATATAAAAAAATAATAAAATAATTTTTATCAACAACGCCTTTTGAGTATAATACTAATAACAGCTTTAATAAGTACTACTATATTTACTATGGCCGATATTTTCTGTATATTTAAATATATTATGCTGCAAAAAAAAGAAAAAAAAATTTTTTTTTTTTTATTTATTTAAAAAGAGGTGATTGTTATTTTTAATTATAATATTTTAACAAGAATATCTTTTGTAAATATATGTATTTATATTTGTAAAATTAAAATTTATTTATTTTTTTTTTAATTGAAAAAAAAAAAAAAAAAAAGATTGATAATTTTATTTAACAATTAATTAATTTTAGATTTTATTTTGTTTTTTTATCAAAACAATTGCTTAATCTTTTAAAACATTAAAATTTTAATTGTTATACAAAATATATAAATTTATGTTTTGTTTTTTTTTTATAAATTAGATTATTCGTAGTTTTTTGGTTTTTAAATTTAAAAATAAAAATATTAAATTTCAAATTAATAATTATTGTTATAAAATATCAATTTTTTTTTTTTTATTTAATTAAAATTATGTTAAAAATTTTTATTTGTTGACTAATAATGAAATTATTAAATTTTTTATTAATATAAATATCTTTTTTTGTTTTTTTTTTTTCTTTGTTAATACAGACGAATTGGGTATCAACAAAGACAGATACAAGTCACTTGCCGACGAAATGGATTCCACATTTGCCGAATTGGCCGGTTATTAAAAGAAAACATCAAATTTCATCATTTATTTATATCAATTTTATCAGATATCAGATATATATCTATATATATATATATTTATATATAAATATATACATATTATAATATTTTTAAAATCATTACAAAAATATTTTAACAACTTATATATATACATATACATATATACATATATATATATATATCAGCAGTTTTATACTTTTATGAAACAAAAATAAAAATAAAAAATTATTAACAAATTTTAATTTATTTGAAATATTATTTGAAATAATAGATGAAAAAAAAAAACATAAAAAAAAAATGATTTAATTAAAAAATATTAAAAATTTATTTTTTGTTTAAAAAAGAAAAAAAAAAAACGCAGTACACACAAAAACGCTTTTAGCGGATCGTTTTTCTAAATAATATCGAATTTTAATATTTGTTGTATCTTATAAATATATATTATTCATCTTTTTTTTTTACAACATAATATATTTATTTTAAAAATATACACTCACACATTTGCATAAAGTAAAATTATTTTTATTATTTTTTTTTTTTTATTAAAAAACAAAAACCAATTAAAAAAAAACAAGGAAAATAACAGTTTTTTTTTTTTTTTGTGTAAAATTTATTTTTTATTTATTATAAACGTCTTTTATAAAACATAATGTTTTGACAACAGTGTTTTTTTTTAATATATTACATAATATATATATATATATATATATATATACATTTATTACGGAGAAAATAATTCGATACATCAATAAAATGCATATATTATATTATTATGTATATGAAAATTTTAGTAATCTGCTATATCAAATGTATAACAGTTATATATCCAATAATGAAAATAGATAAAAGGTATAAATAACTTTTAATTAAATGGTAACACCTATATATACATTTAATAACACCTTTTTTTTACAACAGATTCAAAATAATATTATATATATACATATATACAATTTATATACATATATAGATTAAATATATATATATATATATATATATATATATTTATAATTTTGCAAGGCGACATATTTAGTATATAATAATTAATAAAAATTATATTTCAACTTTTTATATAGGCTTAGGATTTTTTTTTTTGAATTATAACCATATCTATATAAATTTATATTAATTATATTAAATATATTATATATATATTTATATATTATTTATTAAAATATTTTAAAAAAATATAATATAATATATATCTAAAGATAAAAATTATTAGTGTGCGTTTTTCGAAGAATAATTTAAAAAAAAAAAAATAGATATACATATAATGATTTCTTAATTAAATAATTATTTAGCAAACGGTATTTTATTTAAATATATAATTTATTTAGAAAAAAGAAAATTAATAACAACAATAATATAACAAATATTTAAATGTTTTTGAGTGTTTTTAATAACATTATAGTTTGTTTTTTTTTTAAATAATGTTTGTTAATTCTTTCTTTTTTTTAAATGTTATATTATTTGTGAATTAATATTAATTTTATTTGTTAATAGTATGTTATATACATATTAAATATAATCTATGTACATATTTATTTTGTTTTATATATATATATATGTATATATAATAAAATTTTGCACATACTATATATATATATATATATATGGAAAAAATTAATGTACATATACATTATAAATTATATATTCGCACTTAAATTAATCTTTTAATGGTCTTACGCGATATTATATTAATAAAATACTCGCATGCCATTATTTTAGCATTTACAAATTTTTAATGCTATTTTAATTTAAAAAAAAAAAACAATTATATGCTACTTTTTAAAGGCAATGATATTTTCACATTTGACTAAAAGACGCATAATGCCAAAATATGAATTTGTTAAACAATATTAGATATCGACCACAAATATTAGAATCTATCGTATAAATCAACTATATGTTAATATTAAAATAACTATCAACTTAACCATGTATATATTAATACATAAAAAAAAAAGTAAAAGGGAAAAGATTAAATTTATACGCCAACAGATTATTT
Organism: Poecilobothrus nobilitatus; assembly: GCA_947095535.1. Classification (NCBI taxonomy): domain Eukaryota; kingdom Metazoa; phylum Arthropoda; class Insecta; order Diptera; family Dolichopodidae; genus Poecilobothrus; species Poecilobothrus nobilitatus. Next base: position 235,498,916 of record OX352773.1, on the reverse strand, counting down.
AAGACATCAGGCGTATATAGAACAGAAGGGAAATTTAATAAAAAATAACTAACAATATTTATTATAAGGAACATTTTTTAACCCTTCCTAAAATTAATATTTAATAAAATTTTTGCTATAATATATATTATTATATTATATATATGAAATTAATTAATTTCAGTTTAAAAAAATAATCTACAAATTTTATTAAATATTATTAATAAATAACTCTTTACTAATTATTTTTTATCAAAACAAAATTTTCTTAATATTAAAAATTGAAAAATCTCTTAACACAAAAAACCTACTGCATGTATATATAAAAAAAATTATTATCATGCTTTATTATGCTTTTTTTTTTTAAATATATATTATTAAAAAAATTTATATTTGTTAGTTTTTGCTTTGTTTTTTAAATTTGTGTGAAAATTTTAGTTAAGTTTCAAAAAATTTAATAAATATATATATAACTAAAAAATTAAAAATAATAAAAAAAAACATTATTTAATATTCATAGGCTTTACACTATTAGTTATAATTAATAATTTGCTTTATTTATCATATTAATTTTGCATACTTTACTATTAATATATAACAATTTATATTTTATATTTAAAAAAAAAAAAAATACATATATACGTGTATTATATTATGTACTATATATATAATATGTACATATATTAATTTGTGGTAAATATTTAATTTTCTTTATTTGTTTTTGTTTTTTGTTTTTGTTAAATATTAGAAAATTAATATATATACCTTTATTTATTTATCAGTTTTAAGAAAATATCTATATTATCAATTTATTAAAATATTAAAATTAAAAAAAAATATTTATTAATATAAAAAAAAAACAATTTGAAAATAATGCATTCTAAATTAAAATTTGATTAGAAAAGATTGGGCAAAATATTAAAAACAAAAATTAAAAGAATTTTTGATTTAGGATAAATAACTATATATAAATAAAATATAACTAATTAAATTAATTAATTAAATAAATAACAAAAAAATAAAAAATAATGTAAAACGGGAAAAAAAAAAAATAATAATAATTTATAATTAATTATTTTTTTTTTTTTTTAATATTTATTAATTTGTTCTTAATTTTTTTGTGTACTAAATTGTACCTCAATTGATAGATTTATTAATATTTTTTTATTAATTATATTATTAATATTTTACATATTTTACACATTTTACGCATACATACATATATTAAGAGTTTCAGATATATTATAAATATATATTATATATTTAGTGTTTATATAATATATATATCTATATTTATATATTTTTTTATATATGTATGTTTTATTATAATATTATTTAATTGTTTTTAACGAAAAGAAACGTGTAGTAATATTCTAAAAAATATCAAAATATTTTTTTTTTATATAATGGCAAAGTTTAAAACAAAACAAAATTTAATATTAATTTTTTTTTTTTTTATAATATCAATTTATTTAAAATTGAATAAATTTTTAGCAACAAAATGTATATTAAATGGTTTTCGTTGTAAATAAAAACGTAATTTAAAAAAAAAAAAAATACGAAAGAGATGACGAAAACTGAAAAAAAAACAAACAACTTTTTTTTTTTTTTAAATTTATTAATAAGAAAATTTAATTAATATAGTATAGCAAATATTAATGAAAATGGTTCATAAACGATCAAGTCAATTAAATAATAGAATTAAGTATTTGGCACAATTTTTTTTTTTTTTTTAAATGATTTGCAAAGATCAGAAGTTGTGTAGGTAATTATTAATTAATACTAATAGTGAATTTGTTTTTAAAAAAATGTTACGCTCATTCTGCACTTTTCAGCATTTTTTGCGTTCATTTATAAAAAAAAAAATTGTTGTAGAAAAGTGAGCTAATCAAAGGTGATATTTAATGAGAAAATATTAAATGTTGGATACTTTTTTAAAACTTCAAAGAAATTACTGAGGGTTGAATTTGATGATTTGATGTCATGGATTTTAGCATGAATTTTTATAATCATTTGCAATTGTCATAAAGGTTTTAGAAAAGTAAGCTGAGGTTTTTTTTTTTTTTTATAAAATTATAAGTTTTTTTTTTCGTTTTATTATTAATTTACGATTTAAAAATAAATAATTTGGTGTTACTTATTTTGAATTGTATAGCTTTGTATCTCCTTTTAAAAACTAAAAACTAAAAATAGAAATAACGTTTCCCATATCCTTGTATCCATAAATTTAATGCATTCGTAAGTTGCCATGTAATGATTTTTGCAAATTTCGATCAATCGTTCGAAAAAAAGAAAAAAAAAATTTTTTTGAATTTATAATATATGTAGACGTAATGCTACTGAAAATTTGTTGAGATCACAGTTGTGTTTCTAACGCTTTAGAAACAATAGCGTCTTGTTTTTGCCAATTTGAACGTATATGAACCATATAGATATATAAATTTAAATATATATATTCTTTAAAATAAAGAATATGAAGCTTATTATAATATGTATATCTAGATTAACAATTCTAAAAAAAAAAAAAAAATTTAATTTATATTTTAAATTTTTTTACTAACAAAAATTATATTATATAGAAAAAACCTTGCACTAAAAATTCATTTAAATCAAAATATGAAAAAAAAAAATGTAAATTTTTAGGGCTTATATAGAAAAACAGCTTTTAATTCATTTTTGCGAAATAGTTTTAGAAACGATATCGATTTTATATTTATTGTCTAGTCACATATTCAAACTATTATGGCTTTTTTTTTTTGTTTTTAATTTAATATTCATAAAGTATAGAGTGTAAAAATCCCTTTCTTAGTTTTTTTTTTATTTTTATTGAAATTTAGTCTTCATCGGTGTGTTTTTTAGATAGTTTGCGATGCATTTTTAATTATGATATGTAATATATTCTTTCGATTTGTTTTTAGATTCAATTGTGTATAAAGATTAAATGAATTTTAAGAAAATCTTATTAATTAAAGCCTCGGTGGCATAGTAAAGCATATGAAATGCGCTGTAAACACCGAGGACTTAATCGAATACCACACACGTCGTAAGAATGATTCTCCTCACGAAATTTACAGCCACGCCTGAAAAAGAAAGGCTGTGTAATTTTCTTGTCACTTTTATGTGGCAGGAGAATGAACTAAAAAAAAACGAAAATCTTATTAATTTAATTCATTTTATCTTAAAAGGATATTAAATGGTCATTATAAATTTTTTTTTAAACAATTTATTTAAATATTTCAGACATTTTTTTTAATAAACATTTTCGAACTATAATCGGCTAAGTAGGTAAACAGGTAAGTAAGGTACATATAATTTTAAATTAAGATTGGTTTTTTATAAAAAAGAATAAAGAATATTAATAATCGAAAAATTAAGGTAATAAACTAGGGTAAGAAATTGTTAAAAGCTTGACAAGCCTGTGTTGAAAATGAGAACCTTCAGATGTGAAAAATAAGAAAATTATGAAATTTATTTTTTATATTTTATTTATCACATTCGTTTGTTTGACTTAAACCAAAAAATATTAGACAGGATAAATAATCCAACCATTTAATAAATGTGCCGAATTTTATTAAGACTGTACTTAAATTACATATTATCATTTAATATTGCATATGTATATCAGTTAATTTCTTCTTTACAGTTTTTCTGAAAAAAGGAAAAAAAGAATTTTTAAAAAGTTTGATTTGAAGATGAAAAATGTTAAATTATCAAAGAAATTATGTTCCTAATTTTATTTTATATTATGCTAAGAACAAGATGCTAAATTTTGCCCAATTAGATACATATATGTAACTATGGAGAAAATAATAAATAAATAAACTTAACTAACAGATATTTCTTTTTTTGAACAGCTGACTGGCGATTCTTGACAGCATTCCTTCTCTGTTAGATCGATTTGTTAGAATAAAATTTGATATCAAGTGTTTTACTTATCACTAAAAAAAAAAAAACTTTTTTTTATCTTGTTGGACTCGCTCTAAAATCTATAAAAGAAAATTAACCTTTTGACGTAAAGCATCACCTGTATAACTATCAAAGATCAAATAGCTTTTAAATATCTGTTAAGTTTAAATTGAATTAACTGTTAAATTAAATTTATTACTAAAATATAGGATATTATGCTAAACGTATATAACTGCATGGTACATGAAGGAATACAATTTAACTGAGGATTATGGCATTATAAAAAAAAAACATATGCATTATCAAATACTCAAATACTCTGAGCATTAAATGAAATAATTTTTGCACTAAATTACAAATATTAGTCATTAATATACGTATTTTTTTATACATATTATATATGTATATAAAAATTAATTAATTAATTAATTTTTATATACATATTTTATGTGTATATAAAAATTATGTAAAATAAAAAATTAAAAAATGTACTTATGAGCGCATTAGAAAAATTAATTTCATTTAAACGAATTAATGTGCATTGAAATAAATAAATTTTGTTGTTTACAAAATTTCTACACCTTTCGAGAAAAATCAATGAAATTTTAACCATATAGATAATACATAAAAACTACGTTATAAGATTATATAAAAAAAAACTATTTTAGAGAACAATTAAATCTGCCGCGACCAATGCGCTGCGATTTCTACTCAAATGATTGAAATCCTCATTTTCTATCAATCTATAAAATTTCTCCATAATTCATAAGCACCATACAAAAAATATTAAAAAATTATTTTTGTATCAGATAATAGATGGCATAGAAATAAAGAAATATTTACGTTTCATAGTCTTGTATAAAAGTTAGCCGAAAAATCAGCGGCGTAGTACAATTATTGATTCCAGAAACTAAAGATTAGGTGAAATATGAATAATGAATGACTTAGTGGATGCCCTAAGGAACATAGGGCTAGGAAGGAAAGAATAAAAAATATACAGGGTGTTAATTAACAATACTGACATGTAACGCTGTATAGAATCTTATGATTATAGCTCATAGGTAATTTTTGTGTATGGAGACTAAGCTGAGGCTCTTTTCCAAGATATGGAAACCTAAAAGAAACTTTTATATTTTTTTTTTAGTTTTAATAAATTGTTTTATCTTTGGGTATTAGGATAACCCTAGGGTATCTAAGGTAATCAGCTTTAATTTGCAGTACCTTTTTTCTCATTGGGATATACACATTTTTATTTTATCATAATTTTTACAATTTGTGCTATTTTGGTCTTGGAAAAATTAATTATGATAATTGATAGATTGATTGATATAATTCCCTTGCAAATGATATCGTTTTCATTGTTTGTAATAAAGTTCACTAAATAAATAACTTAACTGATGCTTGGATTAAGCAAATGTCTGATCAAAAAAAAAATTATAAATAATTGCACACAAGAAATTTAAATGCATTTTTAACACAAGAAATTTAAATGCAAACATTTAATAGAATCCTCGCGACAAATTGCAATAACAATTTGCATTCAAATTGTGCTACACCCTTATACTTACTTTTAAGAAATTAAAACCAATTTTACCCCTCTAAAAAAAATCTTAAAAATCTATGCCAAATTATATACATATATAAATATGTATTTTGATTAGTTAAAAATAAAATTTGAAATAAAACTTTTAAAAAATTTATAAACTTGTGTATATTTCGTTTTATTTGCAACGTAGACAAAATTGACAATGTTAACAATATTTTTTAATATTAATTTTTTTTTTTTTAAATAATCGATTTAATTTGATTAAAAACGAAAATATTACAATATCGGGATACTGTTTTTTAGTTATTATTATTTATGAAAGTGTTTTTTTTTTTAATTAAAAGCTGTATAAATTTGAAAAAAAAAAAAAAAAAAATAGCTTACTAAAATCATTAATAGATCGATCAAAAAAATTTTTTCTTTTTAATTTAGACACACTGCAGTTTATTAAACTTATGGAAAATTGCAACATAATTTTTTTTCTGTTGTTTTAAATTTTTATAGAAAGAAAAAAATTAATAAGTAATATAACAAATATTAATATTTCATTTAGTTTTGAGGTGTTTTATTAATTTAGCCATATTTTCTGTAAAAAATTTGAATATATGAATTTTTTTCTTATTTATTTATATGAGCAAAAAAATATATTTGAAAACAAACAATTTATTTCCATATTTTATCAAAAAATTAAATTTAATAGATAGTTTAAAATTTAAAAAAAAAAAAAAAACAATCAAATTATATATTTTAACCGAAGTGTGTCCAACCAAAGAATAAAAGTTATTTTGTTTTTTTGGGTATTCTTAAAAAAAAAATTTTTTTTTCTTCTTTTTGTTAACTTTTAAAAAATAATACATTTAGTATTTTATTTTATTAAATTTGATACGTATACATGTTTTTAAATAAAATTTTTTTTAATAAGAATAATCAAAAAATATCTTATATTATATATATATATATATATATATATATAAAGTTGAATTGATTTTTTCTTATTGTCTTATTTAAAATAAAATTTCTTCAATATGTATAATGTTTTATAATTTAAACATAAAAGTATAATAATTATTTTTTTTCATTCAATTGGAATATATATACAATTCAACTTATGCATAACACGTATTTAAAAAAAAAAAAAAAAAACAAAAATTAATAATTAAAATTAATAATTGAAAATTCAATAAAAATAAAACAAAAAATAAAAAGTAAAAATTTAAAATTATTTCAAATTCAATTCATATTTTTATTCTAATTTTTTTCATTTTTTATTTTTTTTTATTTTTAATATTTTTTATTTCTTTTTTATTCAAGGTACATAAGCAGTTTATTTTATTAAAACAAAAAAACTAATTTTAAAGTACATAATATTATAATATAAAAATTAGAACACATTTTCATAGCTTTCGTTAATTTTCTTTGTTTTCGTTAAGTCAAAAAACAATATTTCTTTACTAAACTTTATATGAGAGTTTATTGAAGGCAGAAAAATTTCAGTTTATTCAGAAGTATTCAATTCATGAGCAAACCGACAAAATATCAGCAAACCGACAAAGATTTTTTTTTTTTAAGAAAATTTTGTTGATAAAGGATTATAATTTTTCAAATTGAGTATATGTTTAAAAAATTATATGATTTGTTTATTTGTATATATGTAGTAAAAAAACATTCTTTGATCATTTATAATCAAATAATTTTATTGAATAATTTGAACATCCAAAGTCCAATACTCACGAACACGCATTATAATCAAATGTTACGAAAATTTAAGAATAAGTTTAATTTTTCTATTTTTAAGCTACTGTGAAAATATGTACCACTTTTTATTTTTATAATTTGTTTTAAATTGTGAATTTAATATTTAATATAACAAATTAACATTTAATTTAAATTTATTTATTTTTGCATTATTATTATTTTTTTTTATTTTTTTTTTTTTTACAAATAATTCTGTCAACTTTGTTACATTTTTTTTTTTTTTATGTTTTAATTAAATTAATCTAAATACAAATAATTTTAATAAAAAATAATAATAAAAGTAGCTTTGAGAATAAATTTCATATTACAGAAAGAGAAAAACCTTTTTAAATAAAATAAATAATTTATTAATCCATCCAAAAAATTATTAAAAAATACAAAAAAAATTTATATTATATTAAAAAAAATTTAAGAAAATTTAAAAGACAAATAAAAATCTAAGAAATTTTTTTAATTAAATAAATTAATTTTAAATAAGATATGTATGTATATGCATTTTAAAATTGAAAAGGCAATTAAAGTAAATCTAACTAATTGACAAAAGTAATTTTTTTTTTTTTAAATAAAAACATTTTAATTTACCTATAATAAAGATTTTGAAAATTTTTTTTAATTTTACTTTGGTACTTGAAGTTTACGTTTGAAAAATGTAATTCTGTATTTTCTAATAATTTTATGAAAATCTAAAATTTATCATCATAATGTTAAAGTCTAAAAAAAAAAATTTTTTTTTAAAACGACTGAACCTAGACTTCAATTTTAAAAAATATTTTTTTTTTTTTTTCTATTTTAAACTATTTTTAATATCAAACTTTTATAGTAAATTTAATTTAATGAAACTTTTTTTTCGTATTGAAAAAAGAATAAAACCTTTGGTTAGAAGTTTAATATACTATGCTAAAATAGAATAAAATTGAAACAAATGTATAGAGTCTTTTTAATACTTTGCGGTAGAGTATCGTTTAAGAGTAATTTTTTATATAATATAAATATGTATTCAATTTAAGTGAGGTTTGCAGATTATTAATATTTACGATTATATCAAAATATTAATATACAATCAATCAATAATTCAAAATTATTTAATATTTTTTAATATACTGATTGATTTTTTTAAAATGTTAAATGATGAAAATAAAAAAAAAACTGAAATTTTTTTAAATAATAATTCAGGCCCGTCACCATTATTACTAAAAAATGAATCAAAGCAAAAATGAAGGAACAAGATTATTCGCTGTCATGAATATCTTTAAATTAACGAAGCTTTAATATTTTAAAAAAGTGAATGAATGAATTGTCTTTTTAGTTGTTAATTACTGTTAAGAAGTGTTTTTGTTTTAAAGTTGTTTAAAAATGTAAGTTTTATAATTAATTAATAAATATGATTACGAGAACAAAAAATTAAGAATTCTATTTTCAGAATTTTTATATTTAAAATTATTTTTTATCACTTTTAATTAAAATACCTATTTAAAAATTCTTTGATGTTTTTTGAAACCAACTAAAACAAATGGTGACTTTTGCCAAATAAAAAGTAAATGAATGATAAGCCGATGTATCATTAATTTTTTTTGATTTGTGATACTGAAATTTTTTCCATATAATATACAGTGGCAACACAATGGCAACTATTTTTGACAGTTCATTTTATAATTGTGATACCAAAAGTGAGTGATAAATTCATAAAAATGTGAATGATAAAATAATGATGACAGGATTCTTAGTAAAATTTGATTTAAATTTAAAACTGTTAAATTATGTAATAATTAATTAATTTATATTATGATAAATAAAGAAAAAACAATATTAATAAATAAAATTAAAAAAATTAAAAAGTTTTAATTAAATATTTAATTATATACGCATTCTAATAACTTGGACTTAAAATTAATATTAAAAAATTTTTTACAAAAATTAAATTTTGAAATTATTATATATAATATTGACAGTATTTTTTTATATTATTTGTTAATTCATATCACAATCAATTGATCTTTACAAAATTTGTTTGTTCTAAATTTGACCCATAAGATAAATTAACATTATGATGAATAAATTTTTAAAAATGATTAAAATCTCAAATTTAAATTATTAAAGAAAATTAACTATACATGAAATAAAATTTAAATATATATTATATATTATTTTTTTTTTTTTGCAAATTAAAGCTAACACAAAGAATTGCAATAAAAATTAAATATGTAGCACAAATACATTCTTTTTTAATTAATTGGAATCTGTAATGGACATATTTATTATTTTTTTTTTTGTAATGCACATAAGTATATATAAAGAGTATGAATATAATTTTTGTGTAAATATAAATTAAATATAGATTTTTGTTTTTTTTTTGTTTTTTTTTTTACATAAAATTAATATAATAATTTTTTTTTTTTTATTCGATTTATATATAAAAATTATGTATTTATTTCATTTTTATTCTATTTCTTCTGAACACTTATCACTTTATTTTTTATAGTTGCATAAAATATAGTTTCATTTTGTGCGTAGGAAATTTCTTCGAAATTTGTATTCTTGTAATCAGTTTATTTTATTTTTTTTTTTTAAATAAATTATTTATAATAACATTTATCTATTCGAAGATTATTATATACACAAATGCATGTATTATTGTATATACAGGAGTATTGTAATTTATTTAAATTTTGTATAAAAAAAAAAAAAATAAAAATAAATATGGCATTTTTTCTTCTCATTAAATTTATAATACATATTGCATAATTTATTGTTATTATACTGGACTTTTGTTCTTTATTGCATAAATTTATTAAATAAATTTTGCATAAATTCTATTGTCAATTTTTATTGGAATGAAATAGTTTAAAAAATATTATTACATTGTTAAAATTTTATTTCAATTAAAAAATTCAAATATTATCTTAGCGAAATTTTTTTTAAAAATTGAATAAATTTCCTACGAACATATCTAAAACAAGAAGAAGAAGAAACGGAATTATGTAATTAATAATTAAAATAAAAATAAAAAAAAAAATGAAATAAATATATAAATAAAATATATCGAATTAATATTATATGAATTAATTAAGAGTTATTTGTAAGATAAGAAATACAAAGCAATTTTTTCTGTTTTTTTTTTTATTTTCATAAATTTTTAAAACTAATTGGGAAAAACAATCAGAAATTTATGAAAAATTTAGAACCGTAACAGTTTGTATATACTTTATATGCTTCAAAATATTTTATCTATTTGAGTAAAAATAGTAAAATAGTATATATTTTCGTTTTTCTTTTTCGTTCTGATAATACACATAGTATATTTATTTATTTATTTATTTTTTTTAATTTATATAATATAATAGTTTAACAGATAATAGTAGTATTGTTTTGTTCTTGAAAGAAGTATAATAAATTTTAAAGTTCAAATTTTAGTGTTTATTCAGTTTTTCTTTTATTTATTGTTTTTCTATATAATATAGTAGTTTTTTTTTTCCTAGTAAAATAATAAAAAAAATTTTAATATTTCTATCGGTTTTTTTTTTTTCTTCGAAAATTTTACAATAATATACAAAAACATTTTTAATATTTAATTTTATTTAAAAGCTAGATTATTTTAAATAATATATAAACATTTATATTCATATGTTTATAGTATATGTTTTTTATATTAAATATTAATTCGATTTTGCTGAATACGGACTTCCAATAGATGTCGGTGGTGTAGGCGTTGAAATATTTCTAATACCGTCACCTTCACATATATATTTACCTAAAATCAAAATAAATTAATTTTAATAATTAACAAAAACCAAAAAAATAAATAAATAAATAAAAAATTTACCAGCTACAAATCTTCTTTTAACTAATGATAACCTATAACCAGTGCCAACAAGCTCAAATTCAATACCAGATAATGTTGTTCCTTCACAATTAAACTGAACGGTTAAAGTTGATGGTGTCGATGGGCCATTTCGAACTTCTAAACGTGCTCTTAATGTTCCAATTCCATTACCCTCTGAATGTTGTGAAATATCTGTAAAATTCCAAACTAATCGATTTGATTCACCAAGCCTATAAAAAAATATTCATTAAATTAAATGTAATAAATGCAATAATTGTAATATACCAAACTGAATGTGGTTTCGATTGAACATTTTTAACATCACCATCAACTGGCACTGATATAACTAAATTTAATAATGATGATGCAGACGACATTGCATGACTATTATATTTGTAATCAATTTTTAATGCTGTATGAGTCGGCTCACATTTCCAATAACTAACTAATTGAAATGGACATGATGATGCACCAGGTTTTGCTCTAATCATATATTTTAATATATCAACATTAAAATATGATGCATTTGGATTTTGCTCAGATTGACGTCTTAATAATGCTGTTAATGCATTCATATCAAATTCTAACATTGTACTAAAACTAGTTGATTGCAATTTATCTCTGAAAATAAACAAAAATTTAATGATAATTAACAAATTTAAAATTTTTTTAAATTTAGAAAATTACATTTGAACTAATTGCTTGTTTGGAATTAAATTTTCAAGATTCTGTGTATGTTTTATGCGAAAACCTAATTTAGCTGGATTAGGATTGTTTGCTAGTATACTGACAATTCCGGCTGGAAATGATAACATCATATCACCAGACATTTTAACTTGACATCGAGATTCATCACTACCCCTATTTAAATTAAAATACAAATAATTGAAATGAACACGATAATTTTATGTTAAATTACAGACCTAAAATAGGCATGTATAATTTCATGGAAGGCAACAGCTAATGGTATTGTATCAGTCATGCCAATTGTTAAAGGTGACGGCCCACGTGATGATCCAATACCAACAGCAGTACGAAATTCCATGCTACCAACACTGTCAGCTCTTGACATTGAAGAAGGACTAATACGGCCACGAATAGCCGCTTCAGACCTTCGTGAAGGTGGTCTAGGAATTGCAATACTGCTTGCAGATGTTGGGGTTGGTATTTGTCTACTACTAGCTTTTGATAATGTAGCCGAAGCTGGCGCTGATGCACTTATTTCTCCAATTTCCGTTGAAAATATATCACCCAAATCGGCATATCTTAGAGAAAATAATAATTTTTATTAACTAAAATTATTTCAATTAAATAATCACAATATTTAAATTACCTTGAATTATTTGATACTGATAAAGTTGGACTTTGTAATGGTGCATAAGGGTGTACAGTTGTTGGTGTTGATGCATTTGACGCACCAGGACTTTGTTGTTGATATGAATTATTCGAATGGCTTGACTGCAAATGTTGACTATGCTGTTGATGAAATAAAGTTAGACCGAGTAAATCAATGCTCGGTTTTTCACCCAATTTTTGTGAAACAGATTGTGAACGTTTCATTTCGTGGCTTTCGGAATTGGAGCCACGACGATTCTATGTTATGTTTGTTTTTTTTTTTTTATGTGTATGTTTAATAGCATGCATTTTAATAATAGTATTAAATTTAGCGATAAAACATATATGAGTTTTTTTTTCGATTATTTATTTTATGTATATATGTATGTATAGAACAAAAGCCAAGTAACGACACATAGTAACAAGAAATGTAAAGCCCATTTGGTAATAGAGTAATTTTGATGAGTAGCATAAAAATAAGCGATAAAAATACATTGAAGTTAAAATTAATAAGTTAAACGAGTCCACAGAGAAATAAAATAAAATATATATATATTTTTTAATTAAAAAAGATATTGAAAATTAAATAAAAAATAATTAGTAAAAGTTTAATATCGAACAAAAAAAAAAAAATTAATAAATTAATGTAATTATTCTTTAAAAAATATTTTTATTAAGTTAATTTTTTTAGTAGATATTGAATAGAATGAAAAATAAATGTTTTTAATTAAAAAAATATTTATAACAAACCATGTCTCAACTTTATTAAATATTCGGTAAAACTTTAGAAACAAATTAAAATTATTTAAATAACCTCCCGTAGGTAGAAAAATAAATAAACTGAAGTTGGATGATAAAAGCAATGATTAATAATTAAGAATAAAAAAATACTATAGTAACTTTTAAGCAAAATAAGAATAAAAAAAAAATTATTTTTATTTTATAAGACGCACAAAATTAAGTTTAAGTGATGTACTTGATTTACTTTTGACAAAACTAACAATTAAATGTCTGTCCCAATAAAAATGTCAGATTTAATTTAAAAACACATTTTTCTTCTTTTTGATTTAATCTTTAAATAAAAGTTTTGTTTTATAGTTAATATGTCCTGATTGCTTATAAAAAACTATAGAATGTCTCTCAATTTATAATTTTATTTGATATGTCATTTATTATTTTACGAGGAATTTTATTTTTTCTGCTTAATTTTTTGTTAGTTAATAAAATCTCAGTAATTTTACATATTAAATAAAATTTTTAAGTTATCATAGTTTTAAACATTAGAAAATGCTGTTTTTCTTTTTTTTTTTTTTGAAAACAATGAATTAATTTTGTAAAAGCATCATATAAAGTTGGTTTTAAAGAGACTATTCAAAATTTATAAGTATTTATGTTAAATCAGTGTTTTATCTGTTTTATCAGTTAAAAATTGTAAACTGATGTAAAAATTATAAACCTGACAACATCAATTTATTATTTAGTCAAGAAACCGACATGTACCGACAAATACTCAAAACATTTCTATTTTAGTATTTAACAAAAAAAAAAACAACAATTAAAATCCGAAATTCTTATTGGGCATCCTCTTGTAAGAACATAATATAAAACAGTAATAACAAAAAAAAAAAAAAAATAAAATTTCTTACTGAAAGAACTCCAATAGGTGATAATGAAATATTTCCAACAGTCGCTCTTAATTCATCAACACTAGCCGATATTGGAGCTGTACCATTATTTAATGGTTTAATTTCAACATGAATTTTCCGTTCGGGTTTGTCATTATCAGAATCAGATTCAGAACTTGAATAAAAATTAGCTAAAATGAAAAAAAAAACATAAAATAAAAAAATAAATTAAATGGAGAGAAAAAAAATACTTTTCTCTCTTTCATCATTCCAACCAGATTCTTTAGTTTGTGGTTTAATACTATAACCGTCTTCATCCACTTCTGGAGTTGCTGTTGGTGCTACCCCACTACCTGTTACTTGTGTTGTATTCGCAAAATTTGAATTTGTTGTTGTAGTCGCTGGTGTTTGTACAGGACTATTTTCATTATTTTTTTGAACAGATTTTTCATCTCTAAAATTCGTTAAATATTTTAAAATATTATATATTAAAATATAACAAAAAAAAAAAACACAAAAAATGTGATGATAATATAATGCACGGTTAATGATTAAATATAGAATTTTTATATATACACTAAATGTGTCAGTATCATTATTACCCGTATTCAGAAGAAAAAAAGATATATAAAAAACTATTCTTCTTTTACTTTAAAAGTTTAAATCACCATCACTTTTAAAAATATTCCTACACATATTTTAATTACTTACATTATAACATTTTCATCTTTATTACTAGCTGTATCAGAATCTTTCTTTTTTTTTGATTTTTTCGTTTTAGCTCTTCGACTACGTAAAATTCCTGAAACTAAATTATCTGTATTAAAAAAAAGAAAGAAATAATTTCTAAATAATTTGCTTTACTTTTTTATTTTATTTATTTATTTATTTTATATAAAAAAAAATATTAATATATTTATATAAATACAATTTATAAATTTATATAGTTTTTTTCATAAATGCAGTTCTATTTAAAAAAAAAAAAAAAAAACTAAAAATAAAAAAGTATTAGAAATACTAAATGAAACTATATATAAACTGATATAATATATAGATATTAGCAAAACAAAAGATTCCAATTTAAAATTAATTTTTTTGAAAAGATAAAAAAAAAAACCAAAACCTGAAAATATTTTGCTCGATTCAAAAATTTGTGCATTACTAAATAAGTTAATTTATGAATTTATTATTAACATCAAAAATAAAAAAAAAATTATTTTTAATAAAATATTAAAAGAAGTAATGCTGAAAATTTGAAAAAAAAAAATATTCATAATGAAACAAGAAAATTAGTATTGAAAGTACATTTACTGATCGGAATTTACTATAAATAAGATCAATTGATATTGCTTAAAGTTTGCTCAATTATTTATGTTTAAATTAAAAAAAAAAAAAAAAAAACAATTTAAATGATAAGTACATTTAATTTAATAAAAAAAATAACAGCAGCTGAAATTTACTACTTTTTATATGTGAAATTCTATACTACATGGGTCCTTATAACTCAGAAAAACTAATAGTTTTATATCATTTTTTCTATTCACCTAATTCATGATATTCTTCCTATAAATGTTTTTAATTAACATAAATAACAAGTGTATAAAATGTCGTTAGTTATTAAAAATTTGATGAAAAAAAAAGAAAAAATTAGATATTAGATACATCAAATATTATTTAAAATAAATAAAAATTAAATATAAAACTTTGGTACATAAAAGTAACATCAAATAAAAAAATATACGGTGGTAGACACAATATTTTCCAAATTTAAAAATCAACAAATCAAGAAAAAAATTAAATTAGAATACAATTGTATTAATGCTGTTTTAAAAAAAAAAAAAAAAAATTATTTTTAATATTAGGGCAATTACGAGTTCAAATGAAGTATTAAAAAAAGGATATAATGTGGTAAGAAACGTCAAACACTGTGACAAAGTCTGAACGACTGTGTTATAAACGAAAACCTTGGTAATTAACAAAATTTTAAAAAAGCTTAAACATTGATGTTAAGGATTTAAGCAGAAACTAAATGTATTTAGATAAAAAAGAAATTGCGTCCATTGATATTTTTTTCCAAGAATACAGATTTTTTCTTCAACAGAAACTTCTACTGACTGATTTTTTATCAAATCTTACAACTTAGCAGAAATATTATTAATAAAAACAAATATTTTATTTAAAATTTGATATTAGCGAATTAAGCGAACCCATATACAGGAAGATCAGCGATGAAATTTTACATCCAACCAAATTTGTTCTTGAATGTAACGTGAACGTCTTGATTAATGCAAACTTTACAAAAATAAGATTCTTAACTATTCACCAAAAATTATTCATTTTAAAAATTCATCAAATTAATCGACATAATATATATAGCATGTAATATGATTTGAAAATAATGGTACATATATAAATATCTTATAATTTTATTGGTTGTTTTCTATCGAAATTTGAATTTGGATCATTGAATTGAATTGGAACAAATGTCTAAATATTAAATTAAAAGTAAAAAATCTGTAAAAACATAAAAAAATAAAAATTTAATGAATCAAGAAAAAAAAAAAACAAAAAAGAAAAATTCTGCAACGGGAATTAAAAGAGTGAATGGAAATTAGATTGCTTTTAATGAAAGAGAATAAATCTACAATATAAAATAATGAAAAAAAAAAGAATTTATATTATAAAATTATTAAAATAATCATTAAATATATAAACGATAGCAGATAATACCATAAGTTTTAATTTTGATTTTTATTAAAATCCCTATATAATTAATTTTTTTTAAGAACGATGAAATCTAAATGTAATAAACGAATATTAAGTATTTAACGAAATCTCTTTTTCTTTTTTAAGTTATAATTTTATAACTTAGGAAAAATAAAAAAAAATTTTATAAAAATTTATGTTAAACAAAGAAAACGATTCTTTTAAATATCCCATAGTAATTAATTTTTTTTTTAACATAAAATCTAAATAACTAAAATATTTTCTATAAAATTGATAAAATAAACAATTCTATAAAATTTTATTCTGAAACCGTAAAAGGGGTTATCCTTTTAAGGACTACTTTGAAAACTTCGTTGAATTAAAAATTTACAGCAGAAACCCAGCAAAAATAATTTTGACCGAATGATATAAACGTAAATAACCCAACCACCATATTAAATTTATTACATTTTATTATTATTAATATCATTATAACATTTTTTTGTCAAATTTTTCAATTAATTACTACTTTTATATTTGTTAAATATTTATGGTATTATCCATTGCATTATTCGATATTTTTTAAAATTTTTCGTTATTTTAATTCATCATTATTAATAATATGTAATATATTATTAATTTAATTTCACATCTTTAGATATAATAAGCATCGTATTGCGATTTAATAAATTATATTGAAACTATAATGAAAAGGAAACAAAAATTATTTAAAGCAAAGGAAAACAATTGTTTAGTTTAAAACAACGCAACGTAAATTCTATATAATATGTATAAAAAAAATGAAATTTATTATTAAAGCAAAAAAAATTAATATTAATTAATTTATAAATATATAAATTAAAAATTATTATTTTCATATAAATATTTTCATGTTAAATATTTTTTCTAAAATTTTATTTTATTTTATTTTTTTTTTATTAAAAATTATTAACATTAATATTAATTATTTGTTATTAAAAGGAAATATTCAAAAAAAAATAAAACGAATTTATTTACTTAACCTTCCCGCCCACTTTCCTTCTCTGCTGAAATAGACTATAGGCAGGACAGGTATAAAAAAAAAAAAATAGTATATGTATATGTATATATACATAGAAGGCGTATATTAAATAGAAAAAAAAAAGGAAAAAAAACACACACACACACATACAAAATATTTATGGGGTATAAGAGGTTAGGTATATTATAGTTTATAAGAATAGGAGGGTTAGTTTAATTAAAAATAATTAAAATAAATTAAATAATAATAAATAATATTATGTTTATAAGTACACAAAATTATACAAAATATAATTTAATTTTGTTAGTATTAAAATTAGAATAACATTCATTGAAAATTATAATTTTAATATAAGCTTATAGTTTTTTTAGAATTTATGTAAAAAAAATATGTAATAATATGTATATACAATTGATTGTTTACTAAAGAATTCATTATAACAATTACTATAATTACAACATACTGTAGTCATTCGCTTTTAAAAAGTTCAATTTACTTAACTATCATATAAATTGATACATTGGGCCGAATACATAAAACTTTAGTTTGAACTCAAATCTCACTTTTTTAAACAAAAACTACGAGTACCGAGACACGGGTGTATATTTTGTTTAAAAAAGTGAATTCTAAATTTAAGCTCAGTTTTATTGCATTCAACACATTAAGTATGCAATTTTACTAAAACATTGTTTTAAAAATGTTTTTTTTTTTTTTGTAAAATATTTAATTTAGTTTATTATAATAATTGAAAATATTCAATTGAAGTTAAACAGCATTTAAATTTTAAAATAATTTTAAAATTAAAACAAAATTTAAATATAAGAGCTATAATTTGAATTTAAATATCATTTTTATTTTGCTGTGCAAAAATATTATTATTAATAAGTGCAAAAATTATTTATGTACGTTTTTTATTTCTATATGTATTTTTATTGTAATAAATGTTTGTTCCAATTAATCAATAAATGAAAAATAACGAAATTAATTAAATATAAATGAAATTATAAAATTTTAATCGGGATTCAGGATTAAAAAAGTTAAATATAACATGTCATTAAGTTGTCTATTTTATTATACATAAATAAAATATTTATACATATTTTTTTGTTTTTCTTGTACCTTAAATATTGTTTACATTTCAATTAGGTTTAAATTAATCGATTCCGTTAAAAAATAATCTCGAAATAAAATTACTTATCGAACTTAATCCAGATGCCAGACGAGATATAATATTTTTTACCCATATTCTTAAAGACACATCATATGAAGAATATCACTGACTTCGTCATTTCGATTTCTTATTCTTTTAAACGCAAAAGTAATGTTTTCAAATTGACAATTGAATTGTTAACTGTCAAAAGTATCATGTTTAAAATTTTTGCAAAACTTTAAAACGACAAGTCTTTAGTCATTTTATATCACATCTGTTTTTTTTTTTATGGATAGTTTTAATAGTTTAGATATTTTATATAATTAAAAAAACAGAGTTAATAGAAAAATAAATATGAAAAATTATTTCGAATTTTTGTGTTTTGATTTATGTTAATTCATTTAAAAAAAAAAAATATTTTACAAATGTAATGCAATTTCTTTTTCATCTTCTATTAATTTTTAAAAATCTATTGCATTCTTTTACGAAAAAAAAGCATTACTTACTAAAATTTTTGAAAAATTTATACTTTTCCTTTTTTTACTTTTCAATACCAAAAACTAATTTTTTACCACTAGCAAGTACTGCCAACATTAGAACTTTTTTTCACACGTCTCAGAGAAATACATTTTTAATTAGACGAGATGTGATGAATTTTTTCACCGTCTGTGATGCGTCTTGAAGAATTTGAGGTCATTATCTTGCAAATGTGTTGTTATACAAAATGTCATATTTGTATTACATAGCTGGCATTTTTATTATCAAGATAAATATATGTTATATAACATATCAATTTCATTTTTTTGTCTACATTAATTCTCTCATTTTTTATTTTATTATTAAATTAAAAAATAATTTTATTTACAAAAAAAAAACAAAAATAAAAATAACAACATTATGATAAAAAAAAAAAAATTTGGCATAAATATTGAGTTTTATTTTCATTTCAGATTTTGTCTCAATAAGATTTTTTTTGCCAAAATTGATCGATTAATCGATGTTTTTCGATATTTGAAATATCGTCGTGCATAAAAAAGAATTAAATTTTTGCTTTCTAACAAAATTTGATAATTCAAAAAAAAAAAATTATTAAATTCTGTTATTAGCTTTAGTCGTGCAATAGAGCCCTGGTTTAATTTAATATAAAAGTGGTAGATTAAAGAAGAATATGATAAAGGTAAAGGATATAAAGGTGCATTAAATTTGTTATTTAAAATTACTTTCTTATACTATTTAATTATTATACTATTTATTATTATATATTACGCTTAACTATCTATTAGTTATATATATATATATATATCTTTGTAAATAAGTGAATTGTGTTAATTAACTTACAATACATTTAACAAATAGCCAATAATTGAAAAAATACAAAAATTTTTAATTGTGAGAAATAAAAAACTAACATTTCTTTTCTTTTACAAACTTTTTTTTTTAGCAACCACATTTCAAAAAATATTTCTAATAGTGCAACTAAAACTTATTGTACTCAACTCCTACTTACATTAAATCTAAAAAAATATGCAACTACATACATTATAATTTAAGAAACAAATAAAAAAAAATCTAAATTTAAGAGTAAAAATAAGATAAATTCAATAAAAAGTTTTAAATCTACTATTTTAGAAATTAGTCTTATAAGTAAAAAAAAAAAAAAAGAATTCGTGTAGTAAAATAGTTTTTAAAAACCAAATTTATATAATATCGAGAAATAGAAAATATATCAAAAGAATAAAAAATAAAAAAAAAAGCCGACGAAATAAAATAAATTGTAATCTTCTGAATAAACAAAAAAAAAAAAAATAAAATAAAAATTAAAAATGAAATAAAAAAATTAAATTTAAATTAAAAAAAAAAAATTTTTTTTTTTTGTATTCTTGGTACAGAGAGAAAAGAACCAAAAAAAAATAATTTAATAATATGTAAATTAAAAAAAAAACATATAACAAATTCCAATTACATTTTGAACCTCTTAATAAAGGATTCCTCCCAATTTGTGAAATATTTTGATTTGATAAGCCTTGATCATTTGGGCTCGTTGGAGCTGACAAGGCTTCAATTGGTTCACGGCTTTCTCGGCTTCCTGCAAAATATTCGGGATATTTTTTTTTTCTTTTTTGGTTTTTATTCTCTTTTTTTTATGTTTTTGTTTATTTTTCTTTTGTAGATATATTTTTTTTTTTTTTTATTATATTATAAGTTAAATTTCTTTTTTGTTTTTAATTTTCGAAAATAAAATATTTTTAAAAAAATAAATTTTTATATAAAAAAAAAAAAAATTAAGAACTATAAAAATATTATGTATGTATGTAAAAATAACAAGAAAAAACAAAAAATGTGAAATATACAAGTAACAAAAAAAAAAAGAAGCTAAGCCCAAAATAGACGTGACGAGAAGCTAAAAAAAACCCAAGAAATTTCGTACGGTTTCTTTCGCGAATAGTAAACGAATAACTAACCAAAATGAGAACGTTATGACGATAAAATTAGTTCTGTGTTAAATTTCTAAATAGTAATTTTATTATTTATCAGATTTAACTTATTTTAAAAATGGAAAAATATGAAATGCTAATAAAGATGTGCAAAATAACTTTTATTGCAAAAATTGTAAAACAAAAAAAAAAAAATATTATTCAAAGCCACTGTAAACAAAACTTTGTACGTAAATAAAAGGTAATAGCATCTTTTTACGTAGACTTTATGTGACATTTCTCCCGTTTATATGACATATAATTTTTCGTGTGGTTTTTTAACATTTTTATCGTATATTTTTTGTCCTGTATAATAATGTGGATATATTTTTGCATTTAATAGTAGAATTTTTACTCGTCTCTTATATCTGGTTTCGTCTGTTTTGGGCTGTACTGTACTTTAAAAAAAAATATATAATAGGTAATTAAATCTGTAAAAAAATAAATGCAAGAAAATTCGTAGGAACTTTTGAATTAAATTTTTACTGCACTTTTAATTATTAAAAATAAGATTTATAGAATACAAGATTTTAAAAACAAGGATTCTAAAATTGTATAACAACAATTATCACGATACAAAAGCAGTTAAGCATTTTGATTGTGTAAATTGTGAAATCACAAATTCCTAATCAAAATAAATAAAATAATATCTGTGTGTGTGTTTTCAAAACAAAAAAAAATAAAATTAATGATATTCTTAATATAAACAAAAAAAATAATAAAGTTAAAACATTTTAATATACTCGTAATATACATACATTTAATTTAAATAATAAAATTTATTTAATATACAAACATATGTGCAAAAATTACTTTGCAAAAAAACAAAAACAATCTTTTTAAATTCTTTAATATTTATTATTAGTTGATTGATGATTGAACGAAATGTAAAATGCAAAAATATAAAAATAATATTTACTAGTCTATGATATAAGAGAACTTATGCTTTTTAAATTGCATTTTTTTTTTTTAATTAAAATTATACTGAAGCAAAAGTTTAAATTATAAAAAATATTTTTGAAAATATTTCAGTAATTTTTTTATATTTTTTTTATAACAATTAGTTTTGTTTTTTTATTTGAAAAAATTTGCAATTTAAAAATTAAAATATGAAAATAAATTCTTTTTTCATATTTGTAATATGAAAATTGTATTAATATATTTTAATACAAATTTAATACAAATTTTTTTTAATTGTATTAAATATATTTTAAATATTAATTGTGCCAATTAATATTTAAAATATATTTAATTACAACAAACCAATCAATTTATTAAAAACCACGTTTTCTTTTTTTTTTAAACATGTACATGTAATTATATTTTTTTTTTAATAATTTTATTTGTGATTTATTGAAAACAACACACAGGAGAATTAATTTAAGTGCAGTATTTAATAATTTTATAGGTTTTCATTTGAAAATAAGCATAAAAGCATTTAAAATTTGAAATTTTATAGTGAGGGGAGTGGGGGATTATTATAGAATAAAAATTTCAAATTAACAAAAATAAATACATAACATATAAAACTAACATTTTCCGAATATAAATTATTTAAACATGTATAATAATGAATTTAAGCAACTGTTTTTAAAAACAAAATTTTTAATTAATAGAAAATATTTTTACTATCTTTTTAAAACCAGTTTTATTTTTTTTTTTTTTAAATGTTGGTCTATATAAATGATATGCTTCTAAAATGTTTATTACTCGTACAATATATACTGATTTTTACTGTATCAGTATATACTCAATAACAAAAATATTACAATTTTTTTAATTTTTTACGAAAAAAATAGGCAATTTTTCAATTTAAGATTCTAAACGTATGTCTAATTTTAACCTAATTTCATCATAGCACATAATTAATTTATTACATGCTTCCGATTAGAATATATAGTATCCGGCTGTGGAAGAACACCGAAAATCGAGTTAATAACAAGCAAAAAATTATCCAAAGATTCTATTCCTCGGTTAAAAAGACTATACAAGACAGATGATAGCATATAAAATCATATTCCTTATGGTTACAAAATAACAAAGAAAAGCAAATTTTAAGATTCCATTAGACAAAAAACAAAGGGTCGAATGCATAAAACTGATCTTGAACTCAAATCTCACTTTTTCATACAAAAAATTACGCTTGAACTCGCATTTTTGCTTGGAAAAGTGAAGTTTGAATTCAAGCTCAATTTTATGCATACGACCAAAAGATTCAAAGTTTCATATGAATGTTTAAAATTATAACCATAATTTTGTTAAATATAAAATTTAATAATTTTGAAAAGTACTGATTATTCAAAATTTTTTCTGAATAATGGTAATAAACTAATATAAGAATATTCATAAATTTTTTATGGACCCACCCATGTATTTTTCACAATAACAATCAAAACCACTTCTCTGGTATCGTGATATTAAAAAGTAAATTAAAGCTGAAATCGAAAACGTTATTTGCTTATCAGATGCAAATCATGTGAATGCGCATAGGTTGTCTGCATTTAATATTATACTGTAAGAGCAAATGATTCACAAATGATGTATCCGATTTCAGCTTAATTTTAAAAATATATTAAAAAATGTTATCTTACGTATTAATCTTACGGTATTAATCTTACGGTTTTTATTATAAAAATACAGTTATTCAAAAAAAAAAAATAATTAAAATTATAAACGATCTTATACAAAGTTTATAACACCACAATTAACAAAATTGGTTTATTTAAACATTCGTATGAACATTTCTAATCATTGTTGCTATTTAATGAAATCTTAAATTAATTTCTCTTGTATTTCTCATTAGCTGAAAAACTAAAAATACAAATATATCCTACATCTGGAAACAATTTGAACTTTTATTCTTTTATTATTCCACCTATCTTCTTTATCTTTTATAACCGGACTTATATCCAGGATATAAAATACATCCTTACATACGATGAGTTGTTTTATAATGAAGTTAATGTAACAACGTTTATAAAAAGTTTATTTATTATAAAAACAAAAAAAAATTTTTATTGATTATAAAATTGATTTGAATTGTGCACGCACTTCATTAAAAAAAAAATATATATAGCACATCTACAATATTATTTTTGGATTTGGTTAGAACTTTTTTTTTTTTTTTTTGGTTTTTATTATATAAATTCTAACAAAATGGTATCACACAAGACATAACTAATTGAATATACGAAAAAAAAAAATATTCGAAAAATACCCAAAATAAAAATAATATAATATGTAATAAATAAATAAACATATATATAGTATAATAAATGTATGTATCTATATATATGAATATGATTATAAACGAAAAAATAATATAAAAATTAAACAATAAAATTAATTCAAACACGTACAAAAATATAAACTTATAATTACATAAGCATACGAAATGAAAATAAAAAAATATTATTAAATATGATATAAAGAAAAAAGGAAATTAAATGGAAGGAAAAGAAAAAGGAAAAATAAACTAAAATAAAAAAAAAACAAAAAATACATAAAATTCATATTAAAAAAAAAATAAATTTTGAATATTAACATAAAAAATATTAGCTTAAAAAAAACAAAATGAAATGAATGTTTTTTTTTTTTATTTTGATAATTAAAATAAAATGAAATAAATAAATATTAATTATGTTTAGCAATTTTCTTTTTAAAAAAGTTATTTATTTTTTTTCTGTTTTTTTAAATAAAATTTTTATGTATAAAATAGCAGCAATGTAATTGACTGTTTTTTTTTTTTTTTTTGTTTTAATGCAACGAACACATCAACAAAAAGCAACTTTCTGTTAACATTCAAAATTATTTTTTTTTTAACATTTCTATTAAATTTAAGATATTTTTTTTTTTAAACAATAATTTTATAATTCATTTTTAGTATAAATAGTGAGTATAGAAACAGGAAAGAAGAAAATTAGAATATATATTAACAGTAGTTTTAAAAGCAAAAAAAAAAAAACAAAAGAAAAAAAAAGTTTTGTGGAGCTTTGAAGATTTGCTTTTTTAAATAAAAATTAATTTATTTATTTTTTTTTTTTGATTATTACAACAATTACCCTGGGAATTAGACATGAAGAGATTTAGAAGGGAAGTAGTACGGCGGGAAGATTTTGTTTGTTGAATTGGTGGCTGCTGTACTTGTGGCGACATTTGTTGCTGTTGTTGCGTTTGCTGAGATTGTTGTTGTAATGATGATTGAACATTTGTTGATGATTGTTGTTGTTCAGTTTGTTGTTGTCCCTTTTCTAAATTATTATTATTTAAATAGTTTTTTTTTTTTGCTTTCATTTTTTTTTTTTTGTTTTGTTTTTAAACATGAAGGATTTTTGTTTTGTTTAAGAATTTTTACACAATAAAACTTAATGTATTTTTCTTTGCTTTGTTTTTCTTTTAAGTTAAGGAATAATTATAATTTCAATATAATTTAAGGTAAATAAAATTAATAAAACCCAGAGTCAAAAAAAAAAAAAAAAACAAATAAAAATAGAAATGTTTTTTTCTTTTTTTTTTTTCTTGTACATATACATAAGTAAATATGTAATTAAAGTGACCAAAATTATTCAAATAATTTTTTTAACATTTACTAATATTAGAAATGCTTTATTGAATTGAAGTACAATATTATTTACATAGTTCAAAAGTACTTCTTCGAGAATTTTTCATCCAATATAATATAATATAATTATTAATTATATATATGTATATATTTTCAAAATTAAATTTTGCATTTCTAATAATAGTTTTTAATTAAAATAAATGAATATAGCAAAAATTAAATTATTATAAAGAGAGCGTGTAACGTGGACATAATTATATGGAATGTGTATGTATGAAATAATATTTAAAAAAAAACCCATTATGAAAATAAAAGCTGAAAAATACAAAACCCAAGTTTTTTTTTTTTGTAAATAATATTATAAAATATGTAATAACTGAAAATAAGAAATAGCAAAGAAACTTTTTTTTCAAAAAAAAAAAAAAAAAAAAAATAAAACATACTTGGAACAGTATTTGTTGATGAAAATGAAATATTATGTTCAGATAATTGACTTAAAGCTGGTGAAATATACGAACTTTGTATAGTGTCCTGATTTTGTTGTTGTTGTTGATTAGTTTGCTGTTGTTGAGGACTACCATCTGAATTAAATGTTCCATTGCCACTTATATTAGATGTGTCTTGATTTGAATTAGTATTTGATGTAGTGATTGATTTATCCGAATGTTTATGACTCGATGGTATATTCGAAGTAAACCAATTTCTTAGGTTTGCTCTAACTGTACTTGTAACAGAATTTGGCTCAGGAGAAACACCTCTACTACCACCGCCACCACTAATGCTACCTGTAACTTTTTGTTGAGATGTTATTGATGGCACAGGACTAACTAAAGCACTTGATGTTGTTGCCGGTGCAGTTCCAGCTGCACCAGTAGATTGATTTACTGGATTTTGTTGATGCTGCTGTTGTTGTTGTTGATGTAATTGATTTGCTTGACTTAACTGATTTATAAATGATGTATTACTATGTGTTTGATTTGATGTATGGAGTGATGAAGTAACTGGAGTTGTGCTCGATGATGGCACCGATGATAAGTTTATTAATTCAAGTTCAGTTATTTCTGATTATTTTTTTTATTTTTTTGTTTTTTTTGTTAGTTTCATGTATATATGTCGTTTATTATCCATTAATTATTTGATTTAGAACATTTTTTATTCACAGTTGTTTGTGTTAAGTTTTGTTGTGTTATTTTTTTTTTTATTTCAAACCAAAAAAACACACAAAATCAAAAGAAAAAAAGTATAAGTAATAAAAACGTATATGTTATATAAAATTAAAACATATATTTAGTTAAAATAAAATTTAAAATAATATTATTTATTTTAATTTTTATATATCATGCCTTGCATTTTTAATATAAAATTCTAGAGAGGCAAAAACAATCTAAAACATGAAACGAGCAAAAAAAAAACATTATCAAACAGCTATTTAAAATCAGAATTTTAGGGATTTTTTTTTTTAAATTAATTTGATTTTTTGGAAAAAAATGCATAGGCAGACAAATACAAAGCAATTAAAGGAATCGTTTTTTTATTTTGGATTTTGCTTTAAAATTAACCTTATAAAGTTATATATTATTGCGCAAATTTTTTTATTTTTTTTTGCTTACCTGGTTTTTCTAGGCCAGTATATTTATTTAACACAAATTGTTCTAGTAATTTATCAACACTCATATCTAAAAATTGACGTTTGAATTCACTATGAACCTAAAAATCAGAACACTCTATAGCCATATACCTAACAATAAATTGTATCAATTCTTACTTGACCAACCATATCATGATTAGTTTGAACAAGTTCCAAGTAAGTTGATAAAAACTCTCTCATTTGACGTAAGTGAGCTTCTTCAATTTCTTGAAATCTCTACAATACAAAAAAAAAATATAAAATTACATAATTACTTTTTTTTTATAAGATATTATTTTGTATGATACATACTCTACAAGTAGCAGTCATTTTATTTTCAAAATCCTGCTTAATAGGTGTATGCTTATCCATTAAATTTTTATAATCATCTTGAAGTTTTTTTAATTTTGTTTCGGCTTTTTCAATATCTTTTGTTGTGCCATTTTCTTTTCGTAATTTTTCTAATTCTTGTAATTTATTCGTATATAGATCTTTAGACTTTTGTACAGCTTGCGTCGAAGATTGCATTGATTGAACAGCTTCTAATGTGCTTGATTCTTCATCCTTAACTAATTTATGTTTTTTATGTAATTCATCTGCATATTTACTTATATCTTTAACTAATTCGCTGAGTTTTTGTACCATTTGTAAATGCAAAGTTGATAAACGTTCTGCAGAACCTTTTAAAATACCCCATATTGGAGCAAATGTTCCATTTAATGTACCAGAACCAGCTTTATGTGCTAGTTTTGTCATTAATTTAGAATTTTGTTCTTCGATATTGGTTTTTTCTCGAAAGAAATCTGACAATTCTTTACTAGCAACAAACCCAAATTTCATATTGTGATAAAGTACATCGTAACCATTATTTTTTTCGCCCTAAAATAAAAACAGTTATTATAAAATATATTTGAAAGTAATATTAAATAAAGGACCATTATGAAAGTGCTTTGAAAAAATTAAAAAAAAATTTTAAAATAAGAAATTAAAACTAGCTCAAGCACAATAAAAATGTTGAATGAATATACGCCCATAACTTTTATAATTATATGTTAAAATTTATCTCCAGAGAGCGCTTTATATAATATTTATAAAATATAATTTAAAGTTATAAAAAAGCGTATAAGTTGTATTAAAATATACAGTACAAACATTTGTTTATATTTACCCAAAAATAATCATTAAAATCAACCGTCATTTTGAAATTTTTCCTCTCGTTTCTTTCCACAAATTTTTATAATAATAATTAAAGAATTATTTTTCTACTTTTTCTTTGTATTAAATACAGAAACATACAGAATCAATAAATATAACTTAATTAACATATAATATATTAACTTAAAATTGAATTAAATTTTAAATCAACACCTATTTTTAACATATTTAATTTTTTATAATAAAGATAACACAACACTTAAAGAAAAAATGGAAACTGCAGTTTATGACCAAACTTTTTTAAAATTATTTTTTTTTTTTACTTTACTTGCAGAATTTCCTTTTTTTAGATGTAAAAAAAAAAGAAAAAGAAATATTCAAACGAACCAAATAATCTTATCAGCACTTTTTCTTTTCGCTTTAAGAAGATTTAAATTTGTTGTTATAATTTTTAATGTACTTAATAATTGTTGCTATTCGAAGTGCAGGAAATAATAATCTTTCATTTTATTGTCGTTAAATTTTTTGATTTGAATACAATTATTTATTTTAATATTGAGTCGTTGTGACACTAACTCTAATATTTTTAAAATAATCTGAAAAGAAATTTAAATAATATATTATTTAACTTGAAATAAATTTTGAATTAAAATGTGTTTTAGTTGAAAAATAAAACATTATTTCAATGAAAAATCAAATAGCATTTTATATTTATTATTTTTGATTTTAAATAATACACATAATTATAGTTTTCCGATTCTAACAATAGATTTTATTATTTATAACATTTTCTATTAAAAATTTAATTCAAATAAAATTGTTATCATATCTAGTACCTAATTAAACTATGATAAAAAAAATTACCCCTTTAAATATAAAATACATACATATATATAAAATAGAATACTTGCAATAAAAAAAAAAATTTCAATCGGACAGAACAAAAAATTTAATCAATTTAATTAAATGAATTATGAAGCTTCAATTGCATCCATTGACTTTGTAAGCAATAATTTGACCTTTATAACACTGAATACATCCACATTTTTTCTTTGTAATTATCTAAATAATAAGCAAAAGATTCTATTCTAACTACTAATAATTTGATATATAACTATGTATATAAATATAGCTAATAAATAAAACTACATATTGGAGCACCATTATAGTGGATGTTTTTACATATCTTTAAAAATTTTAACGTGAAAAAAGTTTTTTGTTTTTGAATGAGATAAAAGTTATTAGATAAAATCATAAATTTTTATAAGTTCATCGTCACTATATTTGTTTATTTACTAAAGATTAGAATAAAGTAACAAAAAAAATGTAAATATTAAAAATAAAATTCTATTTCTTTTATTTTTTATTATTAAATCACAAGATTAAAAATAAGAACAATAAAGAAAACGATATGATCTATAACGTGATTCGGGAAATATTTGATTTTTGTTTTTAAATTTCATTTATATGATGTATTTACAAATATGTATATAAAGATGATTTATATGATAAACCTTTGCGCTTTTAAACATAAAAGCCTAAAAACATTTAAATAATCACTCATTTGGAAATGTTAACCTTAAAAAAGGGTGCAGTCAAGCCAAGCGATTAAATTTTCTTAATTAAGAAATATAATTCATTGTTTTTAAGGATTTATTTTATATATTATTTTAAAACTTGATATTGAATTAAACATATATTCTGTTCAATTTAAAAAATTTTATTTTCCAATTCACACTTTGCAATTTAGCCAATTAGATGTATGGGTTTTCTTTTCTAATTTTCAATTTTCTTGATTAATTTATTTTTAACTAGTTTAACCACCTTTATTAGATCATCAATAAATAGTATGTAACTTTTTTATATTTTTATTTTAATATTTAAATAATTTAAAAAAAGAAAATTTTACTATTTAATATGTATATAGATTCCCGCAAATAAAAACTTTAGAATTATGCTAAATGATTACCTCAGTTTTCGCTTTTAAGGTAATCTATTATATTAAGAAAAAGCAAATTATTAAAGATTAGCACATTAGATTCACATTTCATTTGTTTGTTTTTTTATTTATGTAATAAGATTTTTTTAATAAATTATCATCAAAATTAATAAAATGGACAAAACTTCGATAAAAAAAATTAAATCAATTTTCTTTCTCAGTAATCTTTTTTTCTGGCAATGCTTAGAACTAATGACAATTTTGACATTTTTAAACGTCACAAAATTTATGATATATAAAAAAAATCCTTAAAGATTTTTTTTGTTCGGTAGTTCCACATCATTAATTAAAATCTTTTAATTCTGCATTATATATTGTGAAATATTCATACATGAATTACTTTTTGTTTTGCAATTTCATTTATTAATTTTGTTTAATGATAAATTTGCTGCGTTTTAGTTTTTTAAATAAGTAAATAAAGTAGTTATTTTTCTTTATAATACATAAAAACTGAAAAAATCTTTATATAGATGCATATTTATTTAGTTAATGTCTTTTGCTGAAATATATCTATAATATAATAATATAACTGTAATTATATGTTATTTTTATTAAGTATTATGAATTTATATTTTCTAAACTAAAATGCTACTGTTTTAGTAAGGTCGATCTTATTTTTTTATATATTCAAAAATTTTAGTTTTATAAAAATTTTCATAATTTATTGCATGTTTTAAAAATGTAGTTCGAATTCTCTTGCTTTCCATACGATTTACGACTGGAATACTGGAACGAAATATTGACATATTTTGTTTTTGATTAATACAATTTGTAGCACGTTTTTATTATTTGTTTATAAAAAACAAATGCAAAGAAATTGCCAAATTCTTTTTTTTCTAAATGTAATTTTATTTAGTTAATAAAATGCAAACCACAAGAGAATTTCTTAGAAAAACGAAACGAGGAAGTATCTTAAAGGTAAATTTTGTAAAATTAATTAATTTATTAAAATAAATTATTTTTTGCAGGTTGTTCGAGAACATTATCTTAGGGATGATTTAGTATGCGGATCTGAGATATGTGAATTATGTTGTTTTCAATCAGAAAATGATAGACGATTGTCTAATAAGCCAGACATTGAAAGCAGTTTATTTCCATTTCCACATTATTTGATTTTAGACACGAATGTTGTAATTGATCAAATTGATGTTTTCGAAGAAGATGCCATTCGTAATGTTATCATTTTAACTACTGTATTAGATGAAGTTAAAAATAAATCTAGCACTATATATAAACGTTTTCGTGAAGTGGTAAATTTGGATTCAAGGAATTTTTACGTTTTTGTTAACGAGCATCATAAGTAGAAAATTCTTATTTAATTTTATATTAATGTCTAATAGAAAAATTTAATATTTTATAGGGACACATATGTTGAAAGAAGAAAAGGTGAAACTACTAATGATAGAAACGATAGAGCAATTAGAGTTGCCACTAAGTGGTATGATGATCATTTAAAAATAAGTCAAAAAAATAAAAAAAATAAAAATGTAACAAGAGTCGTACTTTTAACTGACGATTCTGATAATCGTCGAAAAGCAGAAGAAGATAATATTCTTGTTGCAACTGTTGAAGAATATGTAAAGTCCTTAATTCACTATACAAATTTGTTGGATAAACTATCTAAGAAAAATTATGAATTTGAAAGTACAAAAACAGCTCTATTTCCACCACATTTAACAATTATACAAATTCACAATGGAATTAAAAGTGGAAAATTTTTTCAAGGTAGTTTTATGGCTTCTAGAGAGAATTATTTGGAAGGGCATGTTATGGTTGAAAAATATGAAAAACCAGTAATATTTATTTTTATTTAATTTCATTTATTTACTGAAATATTTTGTTTTGAAAACTATACAAAAACTAACATCATTTTAGGTTCTTATTCAAGGGCGTGAAAGTTTAAATCGTGCTATAGATGGAGATACAGTTGCAATCGAAATTTTGCCTGAGGAACAATGGTCTGCACCTAGTGAGATTGTACTTCAAGAAGATGAGAACGATCCTGGTGATATTCTTGAGGAAGAATCTGAAATATTAAGAGAACCTAAAAAGGTAGCATCTATTGAAAAATTACCAACAGGACGTATTGTAGGCGTTATTCGTCGAAAATGGCGGCAATATTGTGGAATTTTGCAAGTTAATCCTATTCAAGGTTCTACAAGACATATATTCGTACCAGCTGACAGAAAAATTCCCAAAGTCCGGGTAGAAACTCGTCAAGCCGAAAAACTATTAATGCAAAGAATTCTTGTAGCTATAGATTCTTGGCCTAGACATTCACGATATCCTCATGGTCACTTTGTTAGATCTTTGGGTCAATTGGGTGACATTGAAACCGAAAATGAAGTTGTACTTCTTGAACATGATGTCCCACACAGCAAATTTTCAGATGAAGTATTAAGTTGTTTACCAAAACTTCCATGGATTATAACAGAAGAGGTATGTCATAAATTTAAAAACTTGTTTTTTAATCTTCATTTGAAAGAGAGTATGCATCTGATGGTAATGATTCAGGATGCGTTGTTGTATCGGATGGTGTTGAAATATTTAACCATGGAAAGTTAATAATTGATGGGTTTGGTGTTACTGGGTGACTTTGACCTAAAGATGGAACATTATCATCATTTTCTAAAGCATCAGCTTCATTTATTGGATGCAAATAAACCGTAACTCCAGGTTTTCGTCCATCTAGATTTCCTCTATTATACGATTGCCTACTCATTTTAGAATTTTTATTTGGTGGTACAAAAAATGACCTGTCACTATTTTTAGGCACAGAGTTTTTTCTAAAATGTTGTCTTGCAAGATTTGTTGAAGTACTGGCATTTGTGGATCTAGTTATATTTGTTTGTCTTGAATTATTTTTTAATGGAGTAACTGCATTTATTTCTGGTACTGTTGAATTTCCTATTTGTTGCCGATTTTTTGCCAAAGCTTCTCTACTGAATTTGATAGAATTTTTGTAATTTTGATTACTCTTTTCGGCAATAAAAGAAAATCTAGTCTTATTTTCTAGAAAAAACTCCCTCTTAAAAACTAAAATTTGATTCGACCAGTTTTCACTTACCTTCATTTCTTAAAGATTTAATTTTAGCTTTTTGTTCCTTAACATTTAAACGAACAGAACTGATTTGAGTTTTTAATGCTTTAATATTGTCAACAAGATTTTTCATTTCCTTCTGGAGACATATGAGTTCCATAACGTTACGTCTTAAACGTTCTTCAAGATTGCTGAAAATTCAAAAAGTAATTTTCTTTATAAATATTTATGAACATATGGAAAATTTACTTTTCTCTTGCATCTTCATAGGCCTTATTTAAAAAATGTTGAGATTCATCGATAACAGATTCTAAGTAAGCACAATATTTGGTCAATTTTTCTTGTCTTTCTGTTAAATTATTCGATAATGTATTTTCTGCATCATCAACTCGTTTTTCTTCTGTGTTTAAGACATATCTATGTTTACTATTGTTTTTATTCTTATCTGCAGATTTAATTATATCACTGTTGTGTTTTTTTTCAGACCCTTTATTTTTTGCTTTCCAGAAACTGATTTTTTCCATACTTAAAAAAATTTGTAAAACCGAAATGCTATTTTTTGTTTTTGAAACTTTTAACCAATTTAGCCAAATTCTATAAAATTATATTGACAAAAATTCTAAGTCTTACTTATTTTTTGTTTTTTTTATTTTTTAAATTTTTATGATATTTGAATGTTTCATAAAATTTATTCATTAATACCAATTTTATTATAGGACTATGAAAAACGCGTAGATTTACGAGATATTTATATTTGTTCTGTTGACCCTCCTGGATGTACAGATATTGATGATGCATTACATTGTCGCGAAATTGAACCAAATCGTTTTGAAGTTGGAGTTCATATTGCCGATGTTAGTCATTTTATTAGACCAGGAACAGCTTTAGATCGTGAGGCGGCCTCGAGAGGTACAACTGTCTATTTAGTTGGAAAAAGAATAGACATGGTACCAGAATTACTTAGCTCAGATCTTTGTTCATTACGGGGAGGTGTTGAAAGATTTGCATTCTCATGCATTTGGGAAATGGATGATAATGCAAATGTCTTAACAAAAAAATATCATAAAAGTGTCATAAAATCTAAAGCTGCAATGACATATGAACAAGCTCAAATTATAATCGATGATGTCAGCCAAAATGATGAAATTGCTAAATCCTTGCGCAATTTAAACAAATTAGCTAAAATTTTAAAGAAAAAAAGATTAGATAACGGGTAAAGAAAATATTCATACAAGTCATAAATTATTTTGGTTATATAATTACACTTTTTAGGGCTCTAGTTTTAGCTTCTCCGGAAATACGATTTCAAGTTGACAGTGAAACTCATGATCCAATTGATGTTGAAGCTAAACAGATTCGTGAAACAAATTCTATGGTGGAAGAATTTATGTTGTTAGCTAATGTAACAGTTGCAGAACACATTGAAAAAGAATTTCCTGAATGTGCTATGTTAAGACGACATCCAAGACCGCCGCAAAGTAATTTTGATCCTTTGGTAAAAGCTGGTCGGAATCAAGGTTTTGAAATTCATACAGAATCTGGAAAAGGGTTAGCCAATTCTTTAGATGCAGCTGTTAAATTAGATAATCCCTATTTTAATACAATGTTAAGAATATTGGCAACACGTTGTATGATGCAAGCGTTGTATTTCATTAGTGGTACCACTCAAAAAGAAGAATTTTTCCACTATGGTTTAGCAGCTGCAATCTATACCCATTTTACATCGCCAATTAGAAGATATGCTGATATAATTGTACATCGTCTATTAGCTGCATCAATTGGTGCTGATAATACATATGCTGAACTCTTAGATAAAAAACAAAATGCGAATTTGTGTCTAAATTTGAACTATAGAAATCGTATGGCACAATATGCAGGTCGCGCTTCTGTTGCTTTAAATACACACTTATTTTTTCGTGGAAAAACACAAGAAGAAGAAGGGTAATTTAAAAATTATAATATTTTAGACGAAATTTAATTAAAATTATTTTAGATACGTTTTATTTGTACGTAAAAATGCTTTACAAATTCTTATTCCAAAGTATGGTCTAGAAGGAACTATTTATTTAAATAAAGGCAAAGAAAATAAAGAATCAGAACAAAATGCATCTAATGTCACTTTTGTTTTTAATGAAGAAGTATGTTTTTTAAATTATTGTTTAAATTTTTATAAAATTTTTGATAAATTTAAATATTTTATTTTGTTTTTTTTTAAGGAGCATACTCAAACTTGTGGCAATGTCATTTTTCATTCATTTGATCCTGTTACAGTTCGTTTAAGTCTAGATTCAACCAATGTTCAACACGAAAAATTAGTTTTCCAATTAATTAAACCCTACATTGAAGGATTTAGTGCCCAAGATTCGGATAGTTTGATGCCAGAAATTGAAGTAAGAGCAGAAGAAGAATCACCAGATTTAGATGTTTCAAAAAGAAAAAAATTATCAAAATTAGTTGAAATGGAAAATGATGAAGTTGAAATACCACGAAAAAAAAGCAAAAAGAAAAATAAAAATTAAAAATGCTTGTAATAAATGTTACTATAAATCATAATTTTTGTTTTTTTTTTCAACTGCTAAAATAATAAGTTGTAACCACAGCTAACAATATTTTCAGGCCATGCATAATAAAACTTAATAAAAATTAAAGTAGGTTATGGATTGAAAGTTTTGTTTGAAAGCTTTTTAAAATAACCTAAAATTTATTAAAAATTATCGTGCGAATGAGGTAAAAAATTTTAAATTAATATCGAGTTTTCATATTTTTAGCTTCATTATATAAATTATATATTTTATAATTTTTTTTTTTTTGCTGTAAAAAAATTAAATTTCAATTTTTATTTATTATGTTTTTTTGTAATGTTTTGGCAGTTTAAAAAAAAGAAACAAAGAAAATTAGAAAAACATTCCTGATATTTTTGATGCAGTCATTAAAAAAAAAGCAAGTTTTTGATTGTTTTAATATTTTAAAGAATTGTATACTCATTTAATTTTTAAAATATTTTTTTTATTATTATTAGTTAACACCTAATTTTTATTTAATATTTTATTTACTATTAACTTCATGTTTAATATATTTCAATACTTCATGTTTCAACAATTCATTTAATGATAATAATTATATTGTATACTTTATGTAAATTATTAAAAAAAAAATTTTAATATTTTAAAGTTTAAATGAACTATTGGGGTTGGCCACGAAATCCCAAATACAAAGGCCTAAAATTCAAAATCTCAAAATCCCAACGCACTTTTCTTATTATAACTCGCCCTTTAATTTTTTTATTTCGAATGTGAGTCGATTTATTGGAAACAAAAATATTGAATGCGAAAATTGTCGAAAAAAAAACTTTAAACAAAAAAGTCTGTTGAATGCGAAAAATATTGGAAAAAAAATGTAAAAAAGCATATTGCCTACATAGGTACATATGCCTATGCCTACAGGTACATTTTTATATTTCTTTTTCTAAATGCATATTCTGGAAAAAGCTTATAACCTTGATGAAAACTCTATGGTTTTATTGATATAAGAAAATTATTTATATTTTATTATTTATATTATTGATTTATATAAAATTATTTATTTTATAATAATTATTCATCATTTAATAAATATTTTTTGTTTTGTATTTATCATTTAATAAATATTTTTTGTTTGTATTTTCAAAATTAAAATTGTTATTAAAATTTGTTTTGTCGACTTTTTTGTTGCTTC
This sequence comes from Poecilobothrus nobilitatus, assembly GCA_947095535.1. Taxonomy (NCBI): domain Eukaryota; kingdom Metazoa; phylum Arthropoda; class Insecta; order Diptera; family Dolichopodidae; genus Poecilobothrus; species Poecilobothrus nobilitatus. Next base: position 235,461,503 of record OX352773.1, on the reverse strand, counting down.
ATCTATACCATATTAATTGTCTCTTTAAAAGTTCTTTCAAGAAGCTTTTATAGTGGTGCAGAAAATGGAGGATTTTTTTTAAATATTAATATATCAAAAGATCCGCGACCAATTCAATTTTATGTCCACCTTTGAACCACTTTGAACGAAATTCAAAAAAATTTATAATTTTTGAGTTATAAGCATTTTACAAAGCCTCCTATGCAAAGCTCCATAAGAATACGTGTAAATTTTTCTAATTTTTTTCAAAAATTAGCCTCCTAAAATGCTTTCGCTCTCTTCATGTCATGGCCGGAAAAAAACTATTTCAGCTGTGGTTATAACTTGTGACCTCTGATGAAGGAATCAAATTATTTATTTAAAATTATAAATGATAAAAATAAAAAAATTCTAAAATTAAACTGACTTTTAAAACAAGTCAGATAATACTAGTCCTACCACTTTCAGGTACAAATTCAGCTCATTTTTTTTGTTATACTTCTGGTATTGGTTTTTAAAAAGATGTTTACCGTAAACAAAATCTATGTACATAACGTTTAACAAAGTCTCAACTTTTTCAATTTTATTTAACAGATGTGTGTTATGTTTACAATTAAAAAATTAGTTCGAAATTTAAACAGAAATCTGAAAAAAGATTAAAAGTTTTTAAGTGAATATTGCATTTCATTTACAAAAATTTTATTACAAAACTTTCTTTTTTTTTCTATTAAAAAAATACATATACATTTTATATACATTTTCTGTATTCACGTACATATGTACATATGTATTTATAAAATTACCCCAAAAATTTAAAATTCTGATTTTGTAAATGATACCTTACAAAACCTACCAAATAATTTTGAATAACTAAACTAAAATTAAAATATCCTATAAATTTATAAACTTCTATTAATGTGCTTAATATTATTTTTTTCCTGGGATATTAAAATAAATTAATATTGAATTGCTTAAAAATTAACTTAAATATAAAATAATTAAAAATTGTGTAGCATTTTTTATTAATCTGCTAATATTGGATTTGACGCAGTCATAGCATATCCCAGCTCTTGCAAAGCTCTTTTAATCTAAAATAAAAGAATATAAAAGAATATGAAATTCATTAAAATGCAAAATTAGTTGTTTTTAATTTATATACATCTATGAATACACTGGCATCTTCAATTGTTGCTGGTAAAATGACTGTTTCATTTTTAGCAAAATCAGACATGGCTTTACGAATTGTTTTTCCAGATCTAGTTCTTGGCAATCCTTCAACTTTAGCTGCTAATCTAAATGATGCAATTGGACCAATTACATCTCGTATTATTTTTATTATTTCTGATGAAATTTTTGTAGCTTCTTTTGTTATTCCTAAAATATTTATAATTTTAATTTTTTAAGTATCATTTAATCTATAAAAATTTATTATTTATTAATCAATAAGCATACGTGCCTTCTTTAACAACAAATAAACATAGAGGAACCTGTCCTTTTGTTGGTTCGGGAACACCGAATACTGCTGCATCTGCAATATCAGGATGACGTAAAACAGCATCTTCTAAACTTGATGTTGCTATTCTGTGTCCAGCAACATTTATAACGTCATCATCTCTAGCTGTTATATAAATATATCCATTTTGATCTCTATAACCAGCATCCATTGTATCATAATAACCCTTTGCAAAAAATAAATATTTTATTTAGAAATAAAAATTTAACATTATTCATTAACTTACAGGAAATTTTTGAAAATAAATTTGCTTAAAAAGTTCATCGTTTTTATATAAAGTTGACATATTACCTGGTGGTAATGGTAATTTAATAACAATTCTTCCTAATTCTAGTGACTTAGTTGGCGTACCGTCTTGATTAAATACTTCAACTGTAATAAAAATTAAAAAATAAAACTTTAAACTTAAAATTTTATTAAATATATCATTACTTTGATATCCCATAAATGGTAAACCCGTTGTATGTTTTGGTGGATTCATACTATGACCAAAACCTCTGCAAGTAGCTGTAATTGCCGAACCGGTTTCTGTTTGCCACCAATTATTTAATGCTGGTACTTTAAATGTTTTTTCTATCCATTTTTTTGTTTCAAGGTCACACTGCTCACCAGCAATAAAAATAGTTTTTAATGAATCTAAGGAATATTTTCTACCAAATTTTATTTCAGGATCAACACGTCTTATAACCTAAGTGTAAAGATGAATATAAGTTGAAATTTATTTTGTAATAAAAAATTTCGTACAAATTATAAAATTAATATAACTTACACGAAATGATGTTGGAACTGAAAATGCTGCTGAAACCTTATGTTGATCAATAATTCTAAAATATTGTCCAGGATCCGGTGTTCTATCTGGTTTACCTTCATACATTACTGATGTTGCACCGATAAGTAAAGGTGCATAACAAATATATGAATGTCCTACAACCCAACCTAAATCAGACGCTGTCCACCATACATCATCACTCGTTATACCATATATCATTTTCATTGAATAAGTTAATATTGCTAAATGACCACCAATTGGTCTTTGAATACCTAAACATTTTTATTTAGAAAATAGCTTTGTTTATATCGGACGGAATATACAAATTTAATTAAAAAATTGAACCTTTTGGTTTATCAGTTGTTCCAGAAGTATATAAAATATATAAAGGATCATTTGCTTCAACTGGAACACATTCGCATCTCTCAGCTAAATTACCTAGCTCTAATACAGTATTCCATGCAATATCTTTTTTATAATCAAGTAAAACATTTGTAACATTGGTGCGTTCAAATATAACTCTACATATTGGTTTCCATGTAGACATAGCAATTGCTTTATGTAATATATCTAAATATTTAATAATTTTGTTTGGTTCAATACCACAACTCGCTGCTATAACAACTTTTGGTTTAGCATGTTCAATACGAGTACATAATTCACTAGCAGCAAATCCTTATGAATTGCAATAAAAATTAATTTTTATTAAAAAAAATATAACTAATTAATTTTTTTTTATTAAAAAAATCTACCTCCAAAAACTACAGAATGTACAGCTCCAAGACGGGCGGTTGCTAACATTGCTATTACTGCTTCAGGTATTAATGGCATATAAATTATAACACGATCACCTTTTTCTACACCAAGTTCTTTTAATCCACCAGCTAACTTTGTTACCTAAATTTTGACCTTTTAAATAATTTTGTAAATAAACATATATTCAATAAAATTCACTTACAGTGTCATAAAGTTCATTATATGTGACATGACGAATAGTATTTGTTAGAGGGCTATCATGTATTAAAGCAACTTTATCACCTTTACCATTTAAAATATGACGATCGATTGTATTATAACAGGCGTTTAAATATCCACCAACATACCATTTGGTAAATGGTGACATCGTATTATCTAAAACTTTATCCCATTTTTTATACCAATTAAGTGATTGGCCAACTTCGCCCCAAAAATCATCTGGTGTTTCAATTGAACGACGATACGCATCTAAATATGTTGGATTATCAATTTTTGGAAACTGTGCATCACCTATTTAAAGAAAAATTAGAATAAATTAATTTTTTTGGCAGAACAATAAACTTGAACTTTAAATAAAATAATACAGGGTGTTCCGAAATAAGTAGAACTAATATATAACATGTACAGTAGAAGTATAGGACATAAAATAAAATTTAATGATACAAATTTCAACAAAAAAATTAAATTTTTTGATGGTCTTGAAAATTAATTTCTCAAATTGATGAAATTTAAAAATATGATGAATTTTCATTCATTGATAAAAATTCATCATATCATATTCTTTAAAAGAAAATGTCAAAGATTTGAAGATAATCAAATTATAGATAAATCATGGTTCACCCTTCGAGTAAAAAAAAAATATTGTGAGGATAATTTAGTATTGTAAAATTCTCAGATTTTAAGCAGAAAAAAGAACTTTTAAAATGTTTAAAGGGTATGAAGTTTTAAAGGGTATGAAGTTTAAACAGTAATTTTGGGTATTTAGTATATCTCATTCAGCCGGTTACACTTTAGTATGAAGAACAATAACTATTAAAGAAAACATAAAATATCATGAAGACACATATGCAAAACCAAAACTCTTTACAAATCAATAATCAATTTATTTATAATTAAGCATAGGGTGACTATATCTAATAACCCAAATCTATCAATATTAAATGGAGATTTTTTAAAAATTTAAATGAATGACTCCACATGAAATTGCAACTGAGATAAAAAACATGAATATAAAGAAACTGCGAATTATGATCTGATAAATCAAAAAAATCTTAAAGTAGATAATCCAAAAAGGTATTGTCATTTGTCATATATGGAATTGAATAAGTAGTGATTTTTAATGAACACAAGAAGTGAACAGCTCGAGATGAAAATAAGAAAAAAAAATTTTGATTTATCATTTATCCTGCCATGTTCTCCGAAAGCTTAAAAGGCCAAATCTTCTTAAATCTTTATGATTAGTTCCATCTTGTTGAAAATGTAAAACAGAAAAGCTCCATCTTATAATATTCTTTAATTTATTTATTTCTTTATTTTTTATAACATATATTATATATAGGATAATGCCATATTATTAAACCATTGACTATACAAGGACATTATAATATATGAGTATAGATTGAATATTAAAAGTAACTTATACAATAATAATATTCATTTATTAGTTTATATTATATGTACAGGATTTTAAACAAGATTTTAACGTTATTTACACCATGTGCTGAACCACTCAGGTTTATCGTCTCGTCTCCACCCTAATTCATTAATTTTTTTGTTTTTAATTAAACTTTATTTTTTTTTGGATTTTTAACAATCTTAACTTAAGTTTATAGCCTATTTAATTCTCTAATTCTTAAATATGAATTTATAAAATTAATGTTCAAAATTGCATACTTTCAGGATTTAATTTATATACAAAAAAAATGTTAGCATTTAATCACGTTTAATATAATTTATCACTTAAAGTTCAAATTCAATTTTAATTATCTTTAAAGGATTCTTTGTAAATAATCTTTTATTGTAATTATGTGAATATTATATTTGAATTACATTACATCTTAGATCGTTTATAACCTTCATAGATTTTAATCAGGTGCCTGGAAAAGAAATACGATATCCAACTAAAGGGAAAACCCAAGCATTGTGAAGAATTTTTCACTATATCAAAAATATGAAAATTCCACATCCTTTTTCGAATAAGCTATATGCCTAAAATGTTTAGATCTTCTGATCTTTGCAAGATTTCTTCGTGAATGTCATAATAGGATTATAATTTGTTTTTTTTTTTAAGGATAGCATACAACAGTGAGTTTTGGTAATGTTAAATTTCACTTCGTTGTTTATACCCCAATTAGCAATTTTGGGTAGATCTTGGTTGGCAAGATTTTGGTTTACTATATTGATCATAGATAATTTTGCTGTATCAATGATAGTGGTTATGACGTTTTGATTTTATAACTGTTAATTTGTTAACAATATTTAATAAAATGAAAGTTTGTATCGTGTAAATAAAACTATATATAAATATACATATATAATTAATATAAATTTAATATATAATTTATATATTGTATTTATACATAAAAGCTTTTAAATAATTACATATTAGAACACACATATATAAATACATAATATAGGTATTTACTGTAACATAAAAAAATCAAAGAATACATACATTAAATTAACAAAAATTTTAAACTTCAAATTTTATTTTATCCACCTGTTTCAAATAAAAATAAAATAAATAAGAAATTAAAATAAATTTGCATATAGTTGTTTATTACCCTCGAAATGTATATACATATATTGTTTGTATGCATGTAAGTACATTCATATATTTTTTTTTTTTGTTTTTTATAAATTTTGTAATTTAATTAACATTTAAGGTTAAAATAGGTGAATCAAATTGTGTCTACTTTATATTTTAATTAAAAATTAAAGAACAATATTCACTTTATGTATATATGTACATACATATATTTAAAAATAAAATTACTTGATAACATTCAATTATTTTTCCATCATTATAATATTGTATTTATATAAAAAGAATTTTAATACAATTTAGAATACTAGAAATTAGAAAAAAATAACAATTAAGTAACATTTTTTTTTTTGATTTTTGTTTTTTTTTTTTCTTTTTTAGAAATTTTAAAAGAAATTTAAATTTTATAATAAAATTTGTTAATTAAATTTATTTTTAAAAAGGAATTTCAACTTTAATTAATTTAATGAAAATTAATATGATCAAATCAAAAGGCCTTTAAGACCTTAAGTCTTACTTTATTATAAAATGTAAACAAAAACTACATTTAAAAAAAAAAAAAAAAAAATTAATATATCGGAATATATGTATGCATATATCAAAAGGTTGAGAGAGCTGTCTATATTGAAAAATAGTAAATCGAATACAATAAGAATATTACAAGAGAAAAACAGAAAAAGAAATGAAATAAAAAATTAAGAATTAAATTGAACCAACTTATTATTAATGAAAATAAAATGAAAATAATAAGTCAATATTTTGTCCTTTTTTTTAGCGGCAATTATCATTTAGCATCTTAAAAACCATAAACAATTTAAACTTTAAATTGAATTTTAAATGAAAATTTTGAATTTTATTTAATTATTTATGTCTATTTCACTATTCCTATATGCGGAAGAAATATTTATGTTCAGTTATATCATAAATTTTTGCATTCTGCGCTGAACTGACTGAGTTAAACAACTATAGATTCATTGATATATAATATAATATAAATATATATTAATGATATAAATATTTATATGTAATGGAATGAAATTAAAAAAAATTTTGATATAGCGATTTGGTATAGATAATATCAAAGTTGAAAAATCAAAACAAACGTATTCAGCAAATTGTAGGTGACGCCATCTTGCTGAATGGTTTAATGGAATAGATATGATAGAGATATTTTTAATTTAATAAGTATTTATTTACTCTTGTTATACTTTTTAATTCAAATTTCAATTAGTTCCACAGAATTATCATCATCCACAGTTTCTGTAAAACGTTAATTACTCGGTTGTAGCTATTGTGTACTGGACTATTAAACATAAATATTTTTATTTGTGCCCCATTTATTATGTTATACTACAAGAATTATTTTATTTTTATTTTATTATATATATTACGAAATGATAAATATTTATTATACTAATTATATATTATAAAAAAAAAAAATTTATATAATTTTTTATATAACACAATCGGGCTTTGAACTAGACGGCTTTCGAATGAAAAGCTGGTGTTTTAATCACTATCCAATTAGCTGAATTTATTTTGTATTAAAATATCAAAATTGATTTTTATTTTCAACAATAATTATTATGTATTTAAAAAAAAACCTTAAGAATTCTCTCATTTCATTTTATAATATTGTCATATTTTATATTTTAAATTAAACTTTATCATTATTACATATAAAGAACCATATTGAATTTTCAACTAAAATTTATTAATTCTACTAATTACTAGATTTTACAATTAGTAGATTTATTCATTCAATATATTTATTTAATATAAAATTTAAACTATATACTACAGATATTTACAAAGTAGTAAAATGGTTTTATATTAACATATTATGAAAATATATAAAATCTCTTTTAAAGATAAAAAAAAAAAAATTAAAAATAATTATAAATAATTAATAATAATATATTATTAATACGTATTAATATAAATAAATTTGAATAATTTTTTATTAAAGTTTTTATTTTAAATTATTTATTGACTATTATTTATGACTAATTTTTATTAATTAATATTAATTTTATTTATTTAGTTTGAATTGAATTTTGTATTTAAAATTTGTATTAATAATAAATAATTAATTAATTTTTCAATTTCAAAATGTTTTATTTTTTAAATTAACTAATAAATTAGCTTTATTTAATATATAAAATAAATATATATAAAAATATATATATAATTTAATATTTATAAAAACAAGTTTTGATACATGTAAAAATACAAATAATACGAGTTAAATTTAAATAATATTTATTTTTTTTATTTATAATAATATATACTATTTTTAATTATAGAAAAATTATTTTTAATTATGTATAATATAATAAATATTAAAAATACTTTTATGATATTAATATTAAAATAATTTCTTATTTTATTTATATACTTTAAATTATTAATTTAACGAAATTTTAATACTTACGACTGCAATTAGGATTAGAATTATCCATACAAAAACGACTGTTGTTACCTCCGGCCATTTTTACAAGATAAATTAATTTTTAAATATATCCTAATTAATATAATATAATTTATGCTTATTTTTCTCTTTTAATAAAATATTTTATATAAAAAAAAAAAATTATTAAAATTTAATTCAAATATTTTTTTTTTTTGTTCTTTAAAAAGAAATTAATCAAATTAAACTTATTTTTCTTAAACTATTCAGATGTAAATATATTCACTTAATTGTTAGATATTATTTTTTTTTTAATTTTTTATTTTTTTATTTTTTGATTGTAAAACTATATATATATATATAGTCAATATGTTGTCCGATATTAATACTTAATCGATTAAACGTAAAATAAAGACTAAAATTTTTTTTTTTTAAATAAAACATTTTAAACTTCCTGTCATTGTCTGATTGTGTTGGGTAATAAAATGCAAATTCTATATTTCAAAAATTAACAAAAAAGTACCTTATTCATTTTTAAATTAATTTTATTCCTTTATATTTAATTATTTATGATTATAAATCGATTTTTTTATATATAATTTTTTTTTTTTTTTTGTATATAATTTTGTATTCTTAATTTATTTAGATAAAAAAAAATTTAGAAACGTGAAAATTTAGGTTAAAATTATGAAGAAGTATATAAATTCAGGGAATAAAATGAAATTATAGTCTAAATAAAATATTTAGTTGCTTTTTAAATGAAAACATGTACATATTTTATATAGTCATATTTTCAAAAAATGTTCAAAAATAATTTTTTTTTTTTTTTAAATGGAATTACTTACTTATTTTTTTTTAGTCAGTGAATGAAAATATAGGTACTATAAGAAGTTTATACAAGAGAATTAATTATAAAGAAATTATATATAATAAAAGTAATATCTGGAATAATATGTTAAAATTGTTACTATAATACACAGTATGTCAAGAATATTTTATTAAAATCAAGTGAAATAAAGATTGCTAAAATTATCAATGAGATGCACCTCAACTTATAAAGATATTATACGAGTAAAGTCTATAAATACTAGAAAAAGTTTGTCTTCTTAAAATTATATGTATAGATTGTTATCAAACTATATTATAAGTGCGATTGTCAAAAATCTATGGTTTTGTTTTTAAATATAAGAAATAATTAATTTAAATAAATTAATAATATTTTCATAATTCTAACACTAATTCATATAGAAAAAAAAACTGATGAAACATAAACTTATAAAATAATTCTACCAGACCAAAACTTGTTAACTGGTGGGTAAGAGCGTATACAATACGCTGTAAACACCAAAAGAGTGTCGGTTCAACGCCACACACATCGTAAGAGTTATTCCCCCTTACGACACTTACAGTCACGCTTGAACAGGAAAGGCTGTGTAATTTCCTGTCCACATTTATGTGACAGAGAAATGCATTAAAAAAAAAAAAGACACGATATACGACAACAAGAAATATTTGTTTAAAGGTTTTTGCGAATCAAAGTTTCAAAAATAAGAAAAAAATTATTTTAAAATCAATGAAAATATATTTTCTTGTAAAACTCTGTAAATCTTTTGATGCAATTATTCACTTTTGTACATTTTGGTCTACGTTTTCGAATAAATTAAATTTTATACTGTAGGGTAGAGTTTATGCACATAAATATGACCTTAGCTATAACTTATAATATGTATATACGCACAATAATTTCGAAGTAGTTATATTGAAGTCACTATGAAGTAATTATACTCGTACACATATAACGTATATATTTGACGGTTTTGGTAACGTTGATAGCTTCGTCACTGATAGCACAATAGTAATTAGGCGATTTATTGTTTCTTTACAGTAATTCCTATCCTATTCTCTCTTTTCTCTACTCCCTATAGTTAACATACTGCGTTAGCAGTTAATTATTTTAACTCATATCTCATTATATTGCCTATAAAGAGTAAAGTGGATTGAGTGAATAAGAATCTAATAAAATCAAAGGGCAGTTATTTTTGATGTTTTTGGAAGATCCTTCCTCCTTTATTAAAAAAAAAAAATTTAAACGAATTAACTGAAAAATTGGAAAACGCATAGTATTGTCGCAACGCCTTGCGATAAAGTTTGTAATGTAAACTATAAAAACAAAATAATGTAACCACTACTAAATTAATATAATATTTAAAGCATAATGGCCTTAATAGGTTAAGGTTAAGAAATTAGTTTAAATTCAAAAAGCTTAAGAAAATCTATGTAGTAGTCTAATAATTGAGGTTTAAGTTTTAAAAATTGAATTTTAATTGCACATTTACTTTAAAATATTTTTGTATATATTTTTAGCTATTTTTATGGAAGCGTATCAAAAGACATGAGATTTTGAGATGCGAGCTTTCGTACTAGACCATTTTTTGTTTTTTGCTTAATTTTAAGTAATTCAATTTAGTTCTAAGTATATTTAAAATTAAGGTTAAAAATAATTTCTTTCTTCTTTGTAAATTAATTAATTTAAATAATGTGTATAAATAATTTGTGTATTATATGTATTTTGTCACATTTTTATCAGCTGATTTTAATCAAAATAACAATTTAATTAAACAAAAACAAAATGTTATCTATTTTTTTTAAAGGACAATATAAAAATAAGGAGTTTGAAAAGCACATATTTTTAAAAGGATTACTATACAGAGCATTTAAAAACTGCATTAAAATTTATAATTTTTCTTGATATAAAAATTAATAGATAATTTTTCAATTTTAAGGTTTACATTATAAAGAAATACCAAAACTTATGTTAATTTCCAGATATCTTACTCCTCACAATTTATCAAATTCTCTAACTTTAAGTTCTTCATATAGATTTCAAAATTTTTGCAAAATTTTTATTTTATATAACGGTTAATTTATTACCGCAAATATATTTTTCTTGATTAATAAGGCTTCAAATAAAACTAAAAAATAAAAATTTCATGTTATTTGACATTTTCGAATTGAAAAAATGTTCAGTATAGTTGGAGATTATATATATTATAGATACGATTATTAGGATTTAGGATTAACATTTCATTAATTTGTTTAGAAAGGTATATATAGGGCCTAAAAAATTTTACTTATTATTAGTAATTATTAGATATAGGATACACAAATGTTCAAAATAAGGACTAGACACTTTTAATATACATATATAGAAACTTAATGTAACAATTTTGTTTTTAAAGAGCCCATTACTTTAAAGTCTCTTAATATAAAATGTGTATAGTGGGTCAATTTATTTAAACTTGAACACATTCACTCTTTTTTTTCTATTGCTTCTAATTATGATGTTAATATTTAAAACGAATTCTTTATTTTAACAACATATATAACGCCAATTTTATTCATAATACTATAGTAAATACCATAATACTGAACATATATATTTGTAAAATACTAGAGAATTAATGGTGTGATATTTTGTATATTTTAAACTTTTCTATTGTAGACTAAACAAATAAATTCAAATAGACATGTTAACACTTTGAGTCCCACGTGTATAATTGATGAACATCACTCAAATGGTTTCAAAATTTCGTGTTCATCGGTGAACATAAAAATAAACTTGTGTTAAATCCTAAGTGTACCACCTCTGCACAATGCTGAATGTTTTCAAAATTCCGAATCAATTTAATATATGTACATACTTGTTTTTACATGTTTTTTTTATGTGCACTGGTCAGTGTGAGACTCAACGTGTTATATTTTTACTTTTTACTCTTTTTTTTTATTGGTGTATAAAATTAAAAAAATAAAATTATTTTTGAATTTTATTAATATTGTAAAGTTCAATTACCTTAAGGTGAAAGTAGAGAGATTTTACGTAACAAAAGCTTCCATACTCTTTAATTGTTTTTATTACGAATTTACTTTTAAAATAATTAAAAATTATTTTTCATTGTTGTGTTGTGATGGTGCTACTAGTTGAAAACAATTCTAACAAAAAACATAAATTTTAATTTGACCTTGAAAATATATTTTGAAAAACTATATAAATTTTATTTGTGGTTTTAGTTAAATATTATCTAAACATTTAATAGAAAATAATATACATAAATAATTTTGTATGACAAAAATGTTAATGTTTATAATATTTTATTATTTTAAGTTTTAATTGATTTTAAATCATTCATAAAAATGTATTTGTTAGAGCTTTATTAAGAAATGTTTACAGTTTATTCATTTTTGTTTTTTTTTGCAAATAAAATTTCAAATTATATTTAAAAATATGAATCTATATAATATAATAAAAAATAATTTAAAAAAATACATAGCTACATATTTTTCATTTAGAAAAACCGAACTGATAAATACTTATATGTATACTGCCATATAATGATACTAGCAGAGTACCCGGCGTTGCCCGGAGTATTTTATTGATTTTATGAAATAAAAATTATTAATTTTTGTTTCTGCGTTAATTTAATTTATAGTTAACTTATTACTATGCATTTACTGGTAGACTATGCATTTACTGGTACTTTAGATGCTGGTAGTTAATATTCTATTTTTATTACAAAAAATCTTTAAAGGAATCAATAATCTATTGAGTACGCAAAATTACGGCGAAATGAGTTTTCACAATATATTCGTTAATATCGAAACATAAAATCGCATTTCAATTATAAAAAACCATAATGCAATACATTGTTTTTCTTAAGTAATGTCACTTCATGTTTTTGTGAATTATCCTTTTAAGCACATTTTGAAAAATTTGCTATTAGGTTCGCTCTATCCCTGCGTCTGTTTACAAAACTTATATACTGTTTAATAAGGAGCAATGAAATATTAACTATGCATAGGTCTCTTAAAAGAGTAATGTTGAAGAACAACTTTTTTATGTACCCTCACAGCTGGAGATCCTACAGCACCGACAGCTCTTCAAATTTTGAAAAACTTCTTTTTAAATGCATACATCTCAGGTTCTGTTTAACATATTTTCAATATAAAAAATACATGATTGTTTTTTACTTTTATAAATCTAACAGAATTTTTTTAAGTTTACTTTTTCTAATTATGTTTTCAAATTAATTGGCTAAAAATATGTGTAAAAATTGTATATGGATTGGAATGTAAAGTTTTCTGTTCTTTAAATACGTATGTACTCATTTTTGATTAAATACTGTACAGAAATGTGATATATAGTATTTTTAAATATACGCACGTTATACATACTATATGTACATATTTCAATGATATTTTATGGGAAATATGTTATACACATGCATCTTATAAAGCTAGACGACATGCATTTCTGAATGATGACAGGATGACTGTCGTATGTAGGAGATTTTTTCTGTTTTTTAACGGCCGAAAATGTTATGTTTGTTAAGACTTAAACACAGTATTCTTAAGATACTTAATAAGGTTATTTTAATTACTTTTATTATTAGAAATTTGCATTGAAAGGTTTTTATGGAATATTAAAAACAGTGTAGATAAAAGTAAAGAGTGTTGGAAATATCTTTTTAATAATAATAACAATACCTAAAATTGGGCAGAATATTTTTAAAAGGTATTCGTGCGGAAATGGGCTAACGAACGTTAACAAAAATTTGTCACAGGCTTTATTTAGAATCGTAAGTTCATCCTGCCAAATTAGACAAAAATTAGAAACAAAATTTTCTTTTGAAAGTCTATCGTACAAATGGGTTAATGTATCACCGCAGAATTACTTAAATGAGCTTCTGCCTTAATTCAATACTTGTGCCAATGTTCAATTGGTCAAACCGTTTAACCACGACAACAAAAAAATTAAAAACTTCATTGAGGCTTGATGCTGAAATGAGTTAATGCATCGTAACAAAATCAACTCAGTAAGCTTCTGTGGTAAAAAGCTAGAGCTTTTGTAAATTTTCAACTCAGTTGGTCAAACCGTTTAAGCAAGACAACAAAAACATTTAGAAACTTCATTAGGCCGTGGTGCCGAAACAGGTTAGTGGATCGTAACCAAATCAACTGAGCGGGCTGCTGCGGTGAAGAGCTACACTTTTGTAATTATTCAACTCAATTGATCAAACCTTTTAAGCTCGACAACAAAGAAATTAAAAAATATCATTGAGGCCTGGTGCCGAAACGGGTTAATGCATTGTAACCAATTCAACTCAATAGGCTTCTGTGCTAAAGAGTAACAATTTTGCAATTTTTCAACTCAATTGGTCAAAACTTTTAAGCGCGACAATAAAAAAATTAAAATACTTCATTGGACCCTGGTGCCGAAACAGGTTAATGGATCGTAACCAAGTCAACTGAGTGAGCTTCTGAAGTGAAGAACTACACTTTTGTAAATTTTCAACTCAATTGGTCACACCGTTTAAACGCGACATTAAGGTAAATTAAAAAATTTAACTGAACCCTGGTGCCGAAACGGGTTAATGGATCCGAACCAAATTAATCTAGTAAGTTTTTCTGCTAAAGAGCAACAGTTTTGCAAATTTGCAAATCAATTGGTGAAATCGTTTAAGCAGGACATCAAAAAAATTTAATGAACTTCGTTCTGCTCTCGTGCCCAAACGGGTTACCAGAACTTTACAGAAATTCGTCTCAGTGGTTTTTTCAGACCATAAAACCGCTATACAAAATTGGACATAAATCGGAAACAAAAATTTTTTTTGAAGCCCGCCAGGCCGAACCCGGGTGACATGTGGCAACCTAATTTCTTCGGTACACCACTAAAGATGAAAAGAACATTTGTGCAAATATTCAACTCAATCGGTCAAACCGTTTAGGCAGAACAACGAAAAGACGAAAACGCTTTAAAACGCTCTCGGGCCGCAATGGGTTAATGAACCGAAACGCTATATTGCCTATAACTCCTTCCAGGATCGTAGAAATGTTCCTGCAAAATTTTGTTGCAATCGGACTGGTGGTTTTTACGTGAATCCGTGCCAAACAAACAAACAAACAGAATTTCTTCCTTATATATTAGATATAATTTAATCTAACTCCGAATACTATATTTTAGTGAAAGTAATTATTATAATTAAATATAATATACAGCTATATCATATAAATAATATTATTAATATTATATATTATATAATAAAATAAAAATAAAATAATTCTTGTATAAGATAATAGATGGCGCACAAAGCAAAAAAATTATTTCCGTTAAATAGTTTTGTATAATATATAGCTATAGCCGAATAATCAAGCGCTTTTTCAAACTTATATAATTCCAGAAATTGAAGCTTACTCAAATAAGAATATTAAATGATGTAGTAGATGTCCGGCCTATGCTGTTTATATAGGAGTGGAAAGGAGAATAAAAATCCTATATAAATGGAAATTAATTTACTATTAATAGAACTGCATATAATGAACACTTTTACTGTTATTAACAATGAACAATACAGCAATTTTATTTTATAGATGAAAATTTGAAAATATGGTACGTTTAATGATCATTAAATTAATATCATTCTATAAAATATATTTAAAATGCAAATCTGGTCTTTCACATCTCATATAATTATTGTTGTGAGCAAACTGATCTTAATTGCATCTTTAGAAAATTTTATAAATTTTTCTTAATACATAGGTATAACTTACCGCTTATATAGGTATAACTTAAATATAAATTACTGTTTGATAATAATCAATCTCGCAAATAGTAATCAAATCAGTTTCGCTTCATCTAAAAGAACTATATAATAATGTAAATGCTCCTTTAAATTATTTTACTATATAAATAAACAACAAACCACAGTTACATAAAAACTTGGAAAACTGGTGGACCAATCAAATTTAAATTTAATGAAAAAAGTTCAAACTATATTTTAATTTAAGCTTAATTTAAAAATTTTGAATCCATAGAATATCGTTCGAAAATGTTCCCCTTCATTCTCCATAATTCTAATTATCGCAAAATCAATTTTCCAAGTAATCCTTTCACACCCTTATCCTCAAAACGAAACTATATATTATGTTATGTATTAAAGTATCCATCCTAAAGTTTGGTTTTAAAGGTGGTAATTTCGTTTGGTTAAAGTCCTACATTACGCAATTTTTTAATAAATTAAAATAAAAATATACTGCTTTTATGATGCCATAATACAAAAACACTATATGTAATATATATTATGTAGACCAATGAACAGATGAATAAATAATAATCTATAGCTTAGTGCAACTAATGATGTCAAAAAATGATACTTAGTCAAATATGAATAATAAATGGCTTATTAGATGAGTAGGACATCCGTATAGAATTATAAAAATGAAAAAAAGACCAATTACAATTTAGTTTCTTTTACGTAATAACACTAATAGCCTTTTTGATCAGTTTTTTTTTTTAATACTCACATTTTAAATAATGTATTATAGTTATTTATATTTTCTTCAGGTGCAAAATGTGTATTTTCGTATTTATTGTCTTGACTTTGAAAAATTTTATTTCAAAATAATAATTTTTCTTTTTTTTTTTTTTTTATTTCTTATTAGTGACCAACGATCACTGGTTTATGAAATCAGTTAAGTGAATATATCACAGTTCTTAACATTCAACTTTGAATAAAATAAAACATTTTCATCATGTATACATATTATATATTAGAGGAAAAAATTAATATATAGTAATAATATTAAAATTGATATGTAGTAATAATATGTAATTTACATATGATTACTTTTCACTTTTTTTATCGAAGAACAATCATATAAAATGTGGTAATAACCACTTTTCATATTTATTTAATATTATTGTAATTGGGGGAGATTTTAATGCAAGAATGATAAAATATGGTGATACACTAACAAATAGGAATGGTGTGATACTAGAAAAATGGTTGATAGATCATTCTACCCAGCACTCTTTTATTATAGTTTCACCATTTCAAACAACTTTTTCTGGAGTGGTTCAATATTAGATTTGTTTTTAGTGTCTGATAATCTAATAAATCAGATAAATAAAAATTATCAATGTCAAACATTTTCCTCATTTTCTGACCATTTCGTTGTTAAGCTTGATATTGATATTAGAAATTACAAACTTAAATTAAATGAGCCTCAAAAAATTAGATCCTTTAAAAAGACGGACTGGGTTAAATTTAAGAGTGAAATTGAGCAAGCTTTTTACATGCCTAATTTAAACATTTCAAAAACAAAAAACCTTTCGAATGAAGAAATTGATAATTACATAAAAAAGTTCGTAGATGTAATAAATAATGGAGTAGAAAATCATTCGCATTTATATTTCCCAAATATTAGAAGATACAACAATCTTTCTCAAAATATATTAAATATGATAAAAGTGAAAAGAAAAATGCTTAAAAAATTTATATCATAGATATTTAAATAGAATATCTAGTGAATATAAATCTCTAAATTCAAAAATCCAATGCTTTCGAAAAATTCTGGATGAAAAATTAAAGGAACATTTTGATAAGCCATTTCAAAAAAAGCTTCGTGACATAAAACCTGGCCCCAAGGCATTTAAAGAAATAAATAGAATAATAGGTAAAAATACTGATGAGGACAAAAAGGTATCATTCAACGGAATAGAAATAATAGAAAAACAAGAGAAGATTACTGTTTTTAAAAATTTTTATGAAGAGCTTTATAGGGATAAAAGCCTCAGTAACATTACAGAAATTAATGAATCGGTTAGGCAAGTTACTAATGATTTTATTAAAGAACAGACAATGGAACAGACAAATAGATTTCAACCTTTGGTACAATTTTCAAATCTAATTCCATCAGATAACCCGGGATCTTCCAGGTTTTTAAAACTGGAAGATATTAATTTTATAATTTCAAAAATTAACTTAAAAAAATCACATGGTCCAGATGGAATTTCAAATTATATACTAAAAAAACTTCCAAACAAAGCGTTATCCTTTTTACAGATTATTTTAAATAATTGTATAAACAACGGATACTTTCCAAAACATTTTAAAATAGCGAAACTAATTCCTATATTAAAAAATCAGAAATCACACGAACCAACTAATTTTAGACCAATCTCATTGCTTTCAAATGTGGGGAAAATATTTGAAAGATTTATAGGTAATCAGGTAGACCAATTTTGTGATGATAATAATATTATTCCGAATTATCAATTTGAGTTTAAACCAGGACACTCGACTTTAGATGCGTTACTAAAGTTACATAATGATATAGCCTTAAATTTAAATAAAAAGTTTTCTACAGTAATGTTGTCTATTGATATTGAAAAGGCATTTGATTCTGTATGGAAGAATGGATTAATTTACAAATTGATTAATTTGGGTTTTCCAGCAACAGTAATAAGGCTACTTTTAAGTTTCATGTCAGATCGTACATTATATGTTTGTTTTGATGGTCAAGAGTCAGAAAAAATATCTGTATCGGCAGGTGTTCCACAGGGCTCTGTATTGGGTCCGAAATTATTTAATTTATACTTACATGATTTTCCTCATGAAATATATGATAGAAGAAATAGATTGCAATCAACAGCGAACTTATTTGCTGATGATACAAATATCTATGCTCACTCCAAAAATCCAGATCTAGCTCTAAAGTATGTGGAAAGTCATAGTGAAAAGATTGTTAAATACTATGATAAATGGAAAATTGGAATTAATTCAAAAAAATCAGTTTTAATATGCTTTAGAAACGCTAGCGGTAAAGCCCCTAAAAAAGTAGTAGCTAAAAGTAAAAGAATAAAACTTGAATTAAATTCACATTTAGTTTCCCCAAAAAATAGCCTAAAGTATTTAGGTATTAATTTTAATAATTTATTCAAATTTAATGAACATGCTAAAAAAAATTCTTACAAAAGCTGTTAATACAACATCCAAATTGAAACCACTTTTAAGACATAGGGATTTATCAACAAAAACTAAACTTTTAATTTATAACCAAATTATAAGGCCTGTGTTATGTTATGGGTTTCCAATTTGGTTTACATTATCACCTAGCTTAGCGCAAAAAATACAAATTTTTGAAAGAAAAATACTACGAAATTGTACAAATAAATATTTTGAAAGTGTAAATAGAAGGTATTCTAACAGATTCATATATGAGGCAGCCAACATTAAGCCTATAATATATTATGCGACATTGTTAACTAAAAAATATCTTGCTAAAAGAGAAAATCATATTAAGGTTTTAATCAGAAATATACATGAAGATCACATTAGTGATACTATTAATCAGCATTATTATTTATCACCATTTGTTATATTAAATGTTCAAAACCAACAAAAATTTTTTGAACCAATAAATATTAAACATTTATCAGAATTTTATTGTTATGATATGAATACTAAACTTAATCATAGAAGTTAATTGAAAAAAAAGAGATAAATAAATAAAAAGAGAAAAAATAATTTTAATTATATAGAAAACAAAGAAAATTGGTAAATTTAAAGAAAGAATTTACTTTAGATCAATGTTCAAATTGGATTTATATGTATTTTTTATTTTATTTTATTTTTTTTTTTTATTTTATTTATAATCTAGTCAGCTTAAAGCATAATTATATATTAGAAATACCGGGTGCAAGTAATTCTTTAAAGCAAAAATAACAAAATTGTAATACTATTAAAATTACAAGTAAAAGTTTAACAATTGTATCGTAAGAACGAAATGAAGAAAAAAAAAATTCAAAAGAACCACTAAGCCAAACTATATACATAGCTTAGTAAATTTAATTGTAATTAGTTTTTAAGAAATGAAATATTGTAAAATATTGTAAAAGTAAAAATTGACACAATAAAGTTACTATTAACTATTAACTATTTAATATTATTGCTTTTCATTCTTTTAATTCATCATAATGTCAATATAATTTCAATCCTTTCAAAAGACTTTTAACTTTATTGAAATTCAATGCTACATTTAAAATTGTTAAATCAAGACAAAAAGAAAACGTGGAAAATTTTCCATGGCCAGAAAAATATATTATTCATTTATATATTAAAAAACCAATTGTGCTATCTATATATATATATATATATATATATAAACATTTTATTACAATGTCCTTATTATTTTTAACTTTAACAATTGATTCTTTTAAGTTTTTTTATTTTAATTTTTATTTTTTTTTTTATTCTTAAATTCTTAATCATAGTTTGTTCTTATAAAGAACACAATAGTACCAATATTGTATCCCACTTAATAAATACCAATCATTCGCTTTAATCAAAACCATTCAATATTAATAAAAAAAAAAAAAATTTTTTTTTTTTTCTTTTACTTCTATATTTTGTCCTTAAGAATTTTCTTTAAATATGACTCAAAGGTATTTAAAGAATGTTTCATTCAAGAGAACATTTTTCGAAGTATGTATATGGTACTTTGGAACTAACTATTCCTATAAACATTGTAGACTAAGAAAATAAATTACTCAAGAAAATGAAAATGAATTATTTGTGCTTAAAAAAAGAAAAGAAAATATGTAAATAGAAAAATCTTTGATTAGTATTAATACATTAAAAGAATTTTAATTTTTTTTTTCCACCAAAATTTATTAATACAATTACAATGTATTTTTGTGGCCTTTCTTTCAGGGGGCGACCTATATAATTCAAATAAATGTGAATAGTGAATAATAATCTGTATATATATATAGGATTAAAAGAAGTCTGAACATTTTTTGTTTGTAAAATTTCAAATAAATCTAAAACGTAAAAAAATATAAATCGTGAAAAATTAGGTATTAAATTTTAGTAAAGTGTAACGCATTTTTACAACTAATTTTAAAGATTAATGAAAGTGGGCAAAAATTCAACGTGTACATATATGTTTAATTGTATCTAAAAATAATGAAAAATTTAAATTGAGGTAAATTATTTTTAAATTCTTAGAGTATTTTCTTTGTCTTATACAATTTTAAGGATGTATATAAGATAGATTAAAAATTTACCATAACTTTTGTGATTTCTTTTTTACATCCAAGTCATATTTTAAGCTTTTTTTTTTTTCCTACTTTTTTTTTCTTTTTTTTAATTGTTTTTTTTTTTAACTTATAATTAGAAAACAGTCTTATATATATAAAACTGATATATATTCTGAATAACTAAATCTTAAAACTATATATTTTATTATTTGGTACATATTATTTGTTTTAATTTTTTTAATTACGAGTATCTATCTTTTTTTAGTTAGTTTCTTAGAACATTTTTATTAGTTAATTTATTTTGAAAAAATTTAAAGAACCAAAAAATTGTTTATCTTTATTTTATCGAAACTAAAAAAATAACTTAATCTATACACTTTACAACTAACTTACATTAACTTATTCTAATACTATAGATCAATTATATACTTATGCTATTCATTTAAACACCATCAGTAGTGATTTTGAACTATATTTTTTTAAGACTTTCTGGGATAAAAATGTCATTATTAAATCTCTTTTGTCTCTATATTATAATAGGGTTATATTCTATACACTAGGATAGTGGTATAATAGAAGGACATGCTTGTAGTTTTGAATATAGTCCTTGGAGTCAAGATAAATGAAATGTTCGAGTGGTATAAATCCTTTTTTAAACTTTTTTTTTTGAATATAATCTTTTTAAACTTTTTTTTTTAATATATGATCTTCATTATGGTATGGCATATTAAAACAATTTCGAACATTTTCAGAGATCTAACAAAATGATTTTATATTAGTTTTTTTTATGGTACAAGCATTTATTGGAATAAAAATGTTTGTAATCCGTTTCAGGTTTTCTATGTATAGATTTATACAGACTTTTATGCATTTTTGTTCAAATTTTCTTATTTTCTCCATCAGACTTGCACTTATGTTGAACCGATTTGGTCTAGCATATGAAATGAACCTGTCACAAACTAATAAAAGTTTATTAAAACTAAAGCTAAAACTTTTACTGTTTCATTAATATTTTTATTATAGAAAAGTTTTTTTGTTGATGCCATCAATACTTTTGATAATTTAAGCAATTTTTATATAAAGTTTACTGTCAAATCATCAGGATAAAATTGCTATTTAAGGAGTTTGAGAATAAATTACGATCTCATTTATAGAACCTATAGTATATACATACATATTAGATTGTATAGCTTTTTAACTTTAACTGCGTCGACTTTCGAGTGCATAGATTTTGAATAATAAAAATTAAAATAATTTTTTTGAATAAATATGATGTTATATTCAAAATTCCAATGTCAGTTATTATAGTTTTGTTTTTTTTTTTTTTTTTTATTTTCCTATCAAGTCTTATACAATTTATGAATGAATTAAATAAATTGATTGATTTTTTGAGTTGTTCTTAATTTTTATAATTTTAGTTAAAATAAATTTTTAATAAAAATTCATAGAATTCTGGCACCATTATAATATATATATATATGTATTTCTTAATGTTAATCTAAATAAAATATTGCCGAGTGGGTTTTTCAATAATGTAATAATTTGCATTTTCCATTAATTTATTTCTGATTTTTTACATGCATACATTATTACATATTATATGTATGTAAAAAACCTACATAATGTAATTTTTGTAAAACTATGTTATTTGTATCAACTATTATAATAATTTATATGTTAATTGAGAAAATTTTATTATATATATTTATAATTTCCAGTTAATAGATATAGAGATGATATGAATAAAATGTAATAAAATTCACTATAAATTAAAGTCAAAGTTAGAATACAGAACAAAAAAAAAAATTTTTGAGGAACATAAAAAAAGTTTCACAAAAATTACTTAGACTTTATACATGCGTTTTTAGAATATGTATTTTATATTTCAACTCTTAAAATAAAGAGTATAGAACCACTCACTTAAAAAGTTTTTTGAATTATTCATTTCTTTGTTTAGTTAATTTGTCGAAGCTTTTGTAAAAGATTAGGACAAATTCTGACCAATCTATTAATCTATATAGCACAATAATTGTTTTTCCTTTAAATTGTGATAAATTTGCTTATAAGTTTCACTCTGTTCACATTTTCATCTATTCATCTGTCTGTCTATTTATAAAATCTCCAGAATGTTTCAGATAAAGAAAAAGATTTTAAAATAAATATATAATAAAATAAATATATATATAAAATAAATAGATAAAGAAAAGAAGACAAATTTTTTATGTAGTCTCATTCAGGACTCTACAGCCTTCCAAAATTTGGAAAAAATATATTCAAATGTTTTTAAGTCAAGTTCTACTGGCTATTTTTTTAATCTCTATAAACGTTCAAAACAGAAAATTATAATTCATCTTAACCTTTATAAACTAAGACAAAAGTTTCTTAAATGATTAAAATTAGTAAATTTGAAATTCTGAAAAAGAAAATACCTCCTTCTTATACATCTACAGTTTTAGAGGTATAAGAAGTCAAAAATTTCAAACTTTGCTAATTTTTAAAATTTCTATTCAAATTTTTCAAAGTTAAGCAAAAATAGAAGCTTCAAACATTATGTTTTTACATGTGTTAATTAATTATACTAACTTTTCTTATATAGGTTTTATTTAAAATATAGAATTGATTACATATAGGAATACATATATGTGATAATATTTAATGGAGACTTCTAATAGAATCCATATGCTCCCAAGTCGACTAAGAGTAATTTTCTTCACAAAAAAATATAGAAAAATTTACAACATTTGATAAAAAAATAACACAATTCTAGATTGCACAACTTTTAAAATTGTGTTCCTTTAAACATTCTTGAATTTAAATACTGTCTTGTTTATTTTATTATTCATGTTTCTTTTTCGTATATTTAATACTTTTTTAGTTTAAAAAATTTGCTTATTAGTTTCATTCTGTCCGTCCATCCGTCCGTTCGTCCGTCTGTTATTTCGTAAGTTTTGTCTGTCGGTCTATTTCTAACTTTTACAACGTTAATGAAAGAGCAATGAAATTGTAACCATGGATCGATCGTCATAAAAAATTAATGTTTGTTGAACTAATTTTTTATATAGCCCCACCCATTACGGAGCTAGAGCCACTTAAACTTAAAAAAAAAACTATATTTTTAAACGTATACTGTTTAAATATGTACTCAAGTTCTGCTTAACATTTTTTCAATCTAAAAACACCATAAGACAGGCCACAGGATTTTGTTTTACCTTTATAAATCAATATTAAAAAAATTACATATTTTCTAAAATTTAATATTTAAATTTACCGTTATGTTTCAAAATTTTGCTTCCTTCATATCTCTGAAACGCTTCTAGATCGAACCTTAAAATTTTCATGTATGAAAGATCTTACAGAATTAGCACAAGTCAGAAAATTTTTTTCTACCACTCCCTGTTTAAGAGCTATTACACATAAAATATTGAAAATTTACTGTTTTTAGAATCCCGTGACCTAGGTGCCTATTCAATTTTTTGTAAATCAACAAAGGTATAGATATAATTTATCAAATCTCGTTTGATATCTAACGATTCAATATAGTTTTTATGTTACATAACAAAAAAATTAATTATTTCGCGCGTACAAAAGTTTTAGTTCTATTATCTGAAGAACCTTGTAAGAAAAGACTCCTTTCTGAACAATGTTTTTCGGTTATGGTTTCGACATTATTTGTAGATTGTACAAAACTAAACTATTTAATTTATGAAATGAAATTTTCTTTTTAATTTATAAAAATTTTAATATCATTTGATCATTAATCTATATTTTAAGTTCTCTGGGGTAGTTTAAAAGTGATTAAATTGAAATTGCAAATGTAAATTTTCATCTACAAAAGGGAATCTACAACATGTTCTGTTCGAATTTGTTTTGTTATTGTTCAATACGAGACGAAAGGAAACGAAACATTCCAACATTTTTATTAATTCAACATCAAATAACATTTTGATTTTATATATTTTTTTTTTCCTAAGGGAGGTGGGAATTTTCAAAAGACACCAAAATTGGTAGTGTCACACCCCCTTGGTAGTATCAGATTCTTACTGACTAAATCCGTAAAGAGGGGGGATACGGAAATATTGAATTGGGAATGGGACTGTAAGGAAACAATGAATCCGCCTATTATTATTACTATTTTGCTAACAGGGACTAAAACCGTTACAACAGTTACAACATGTAGTAGTATATAACACCTTACTACGTGAGGTAATTATTTGACATGAATTACTCTAATTTATAATAATAACAATTCTACTAAGTTTCTAAAAATTAAAATGTTTGTTTTGGACTCCTGTTTTCACTTCTTACCTTTTCTTTTCAAAAAAATTGTTCTGAATGAAAAAGAACAAAAACAAAAAGATTTTAACAACAAAATAAAACAAAAACTATAATCAATAAGAAGATTAACAGTAAGCTAATAAATATTTCTTAATTAAATATGTCTAATAAAATAAAAACAAAAAAAAATTAAAAAAGTTAATTTGTTGATTTTATGTTCTTGTATAGTCATTGTACGTGTATGCAATTGTTTTTTTTTTTTGTTTTTTTTTCTAAAGACACACGTTATTATATAGTTTTAATTCTTTTAATACTTATAACTTTAAACAAAAATCAACAGGAAGCTTAAATAATTAAAAACTTTATTAATTACTAGAATATCTGTTGAAGATAGATAATATATTTTTAATCAATATAAGCTTCATCATAACTTTTTTATTAATTTTTTTTGTGTTTTTTTGCTTTTTTTTTTATCCTCTTTAAAAAAATTACCTATAGTAAATTTTCTAATTAAGAAAGATATTATACAAAGCTTGAAAATGTTTGATAAGAAAAAGATTGAAATTCTTTAACATACCAAACTGTTGTTTAGAATAACTGAGGCTATCGGTGCGTTTTAATACTTTGAAGTAAGGAATTTCTGAAGGAAATAAAAAAGGAAATCAAAAATCAAATTGGATATTTATTTATGTATTTGTACTCCTTAAATTTACAATTTTTGTTTTTTGAATATTTCTAGAGACACAGATATTTATAATCTTTTTAACTATTAATTAGGTATTATAATCTTTTTTGTTTTTTTTAATTGATTGGTTATATTTTTAATATATTTTTGTTTTGGGAAAAACTAGAGGGAGAAAAATCCTATATAAAAATTATAGATAAAACTTATAACTAGCTTAGACTATCTTAAAACTATTAATTACCCTAACTTACACCTATTATTTTTTAAATTAAATAATTAGTTGAGACTTTGAATTGAAGCATTTTTCGAAAATCTGTTTTTTTTTTAATTGAACTTACTGTTAA
This sequence comes from Poecilobothrus nobilitatus, assembly GCA_947095535.1. Lineage (NCBI taxonomy): Eukaryota > Metazoa > Arthropoda > Insecta > Diptera > Dolichopodidae > Poecilobothrus > Poecilobothrus nobilitatus. Next base: position 235,435,131 of record OX352773.1, on the reverse strand, counting down.
TATTTATAATTTGATCTGTAATATTATTAATGTTGGCCTTATTGTGAAGTATTCGTGTCGAATAGTAGAAAGAAAGATGTAACATCATCTTTAAAAGTTTGTATTGACCTATTTGAAGTTTTTTTAATATGAGATGCAGCGATATCTATCCAGACAGGTGCTGCGTAGCAGATAACTGGCTGAAATATGGTCTTCATAATTAATAATTTATTTTCAGACGACAAATTGGAATTTCTGCAAATGAACATTATATCCGTGTATATTTACTTACCTTATCTAACGTAACAGAAATGTGTGGATTGAATGTAATTTTTTTTATTAAAAGTTACATACCAAGATATTTTATGGAATTTAATTGTATAAAATTTAGATCAAAATAGAGAAAAATATTGACCAAATAGCATTTGTCCATTTAAGTCATAGCGTAGAAAATAAAAACCTAAAAAATTCGAAAAACTTAAGAAACCAAAAACAACTCAAAGGACTGTTTCAACCAAGTTGTCTCACACAGTCTCACAAAAATGACGTAAAATCAATATATAAACTATATGTGAGACTAGTTATATAACACCGCTATCGAAAAGAAAATATACATATATCTCAAGTCACTTATATCTCAACTTATCAAAACAAAAAAAGAAAATAAAATCGAATATGTCAATCAAACTATTCATAAAAATTTAGGAAATCCATTCCTCAACAAAATAAAAGAAAACAATATATATATAGAAGAAAATATTTTATATTTACAAAATCACTTACTATAAATACAACAAGGATTACAAAGCTTCATTTTCATTTTAGTGAATTGCTATATTAATAATAAATGATAATAATAAAATAATAATAATTTAATTAAAATCTAATTTTATGACATTCCATTAGTTTATCATTATATTCATTATTATGTATGTAAATTCTTTCAACGTTTTAGTTCTAAACTTATTTTGTTTTACATATAGTATAAGAACCTGATAAGAATATGTTTTTTTCTTTAAGCTGCAAAAATGTTATTATCTTAAGACAGGATAATCGGTTCTAAAATGGACGCTTTTAAGAAACTGTTTTTCAATTCTAGTATTTTAATTTGGATTATAAAATATATGGTTGTCAAATGGCAACATACACAAAAACAAAAACTAAATACGATTTTTAAAGTAGATTATTAAAATAAATATTTTACAAATTGCGTGATTTGATAAGTTATTCTCGGTTTTAGATTAATTGTCAATTTTCTTTTTTGAAGGTACCAACCGATATGTTGTATTTTACAAATGATATGCGGTTCAAAAGATATTTATAGTAACATGAATATATAATATAAATATTTTGAAAAAGCAGTGTATTAACTTCTTAATGGCTTAGACGCCAATCAAGATCATCATCACTTTTGTTCATTATTTTTGTTGATTTCAGAGTTTAGCAGTATAATAGCATCAGTTATTACACAAAATAGTTGTAACTGAACTGAAAAACTTTACTGAAAAATTTTATATATTAAAAGTAAATTCTGAAAAAGACGCCTAGGTGGCCTAGTGGTTAAGAGCATATAAAATACTAAAATACGCTATAAACAGCCGAGGGTTCGAATCCCACACACATTTTAAGAATAATTCCTCCTTACGGTATTTACAGTCACGCCTGAAAAGAAAGGGCTGTGTAATTTCCTTATCATATAAATGTCATGTGATGTGGCAGGGAATAAACTAAAAAAAAAAAAAATCTAAAAATATTTGAACTGTGTTTATTTTAAATCTATATACACAGAGGTTAAAGACTATTATTTTCTTAAGGATTAAAGTTCTAAATAAGAAAATAAAACTTCCGAAAGCTTTGGTTCTTTGTTAATAATCCTGTAACAGATGTAATAAAATTTATTGTTGCTTTATTCAAATTTTAAAATTATTACAACAAAATAAACACTTTAAATCTATATTCTCAATTTTAATGAAAAACAAAACAAAGTAAAATGCTTTTTTTTTTTTTTGTTATGTAAAATATGTTTTAGTGAAATGTTAAAGTATCAAAATATTTTATTTGGTAATCATTCTACAGAAAACATTACAAAAATCACATATAAATAATATAAACCCACATTTACTTTATAAGTAGTACTAATTTTAATGCCAAAATATATATTTTTCTTAAAATATATTTTATTTTTATCAATATTGCGGTAAATTTTATTTTTTTATTACATTCAAAAATTTATTAATTATTTTATTGACCTTATAATTACTATTTAATTAAACTTAAATTGTATACATTTTGCGTTTTATTACTTGAGAGAGTCTAAAAAAAAAAAAACTATAAATACAAGAAAAAAAAATTTAATGATACTTATTTATGGGATTAAGATTATTATTACAAAAGCTATTAATAAACCTATTAAAAATAAATTAATTTCACCACCCTCAATCAAAATATTAAGCTTAAATTCTTAAAATAATTAGAAACTTATATAAAAAAAAATAATTTATAAGTTTTGCATATTATTAGGGGTTTTTAATATTTTTATGATTTATCATATATGTAGTTTATTTGTAATTTTTATTGTTACTTCTCTCACACACGCACACACAAATGAAAAGGAAATAGATAAAATTTATTTAATTTAAAATACTTTAATAAAAAAATAAGCCAGAAAACTGGAAAAAACCCCGATATGCGAAGCTCAAATTTGTTAAAATATTTTTAGGTAAAACGCAATAATTCAATACTTTGATTGTTACTTTGAAAAATTGTTAACTCTGTAAATTTTTAAATGGATATTTAATTATAACATAACATTTAACAGGACAGATATTAACACTTATGTTTATAAATCCAATCGCTTATAAAAAGTTGGGTATGAAAATGAAAATGTGCATGCAGCATTTAAATATAAAAAATTGAAAATACATATAGTGATAAAAATAGATCTGTAAAATTATAATGGATCTTTTATTTAGACTTTACATATAATGATACGTAAATTTTGATCTAATAAAATTTTTTCTTCAATATATTTATGATATAGAATGAATTTGTAAGAAATATAAATATTATTACAAGTTAAACCTACACAGTTTGAATTTATTTTTGTGGGTGTTTAATATTTTTTTATTTCATTAAAACTAGAAGAAAAACTTTGTCTAGAAATAATAATAACTAAATAAAGTTATATAGGTATGACTTATAAAATTCTAATGCTTTCATAAATTCACATAATCACCGTATGTATGTTCCATATTTCTGTTATCAAAAGAAATCCTTTTCATCTTTTGCGATTAGATTACAAAAAACAAAAAAAAAAAAAATTTCATATGAAGGTGATAATTTTTTGCCAAAAAAATAAAAGTGCTTCTATTATTTAAAAAAATTTTTTTGTTCATTTTCCATGTTTTTTTTTTCTATAATTAGAAAAAATTTATCGGTTTTAACTTTTAACTCATATTACGTAGAAGTATTTTGAATAAGAAACTTAAAAGGAATTTCATATGCATATGTATAGTATGTTTATAAAGAATTATGTTACTAAATATATTATATTCAATTAAAGAATATTAAAGAAGAGATGGGAATTTAACAGGAAATTTAACACGGGGAATTGAAAATGATTTAGGAATTTAAGTTAAACTTCGTGATGATTAAAAATAGTGTAATTTTTTACTTTTAATTTTTTCCTATTTGTTATTAATTTACTCTAAAGTTAACTACATTTCGAGACAATATACCTTTTTTGTTTATTGCGATTCGGAAAATTTGCAAGATCATTAAAAAAATCACATCTTTATTAAACCAAAGGTATTAAAGTAAGGTAAAGTATAGTAAGGTTATGTAAAGTATAGCATAAAAGAAAGTATTAAATAGTTAAATAAATTTAAAATAAAATATTGAGTGTATAACAAATAAAAATATTTTGATAAAAAAAATGCTTTGTCGCATTATATGAAAAATACAGATGAAAGGGATGTACTGAAAACGAGTATTTTAAGGAGATAAAGTTTGAATTTTTTTTAATAACATTTATGATAATTTTTGTACTAGATACATATAAAAGCTTATTCCGTAGAACAGCATTTAGACGATTATATTTAAAATAACAAAATTACCAATCTTCATATGCTTGTGTAAAAATAATTCTCAAGTAAAATAGTACAGGACAGCGGATGATATTCAATATCATCAGCCAAAAATTGCAAATATTCATCATTAACCGCTGTCTACATATTATATACAGAATATTCTGGTCTGAACATAATCCGCATGGTCTTAGAGTTGAATCGCTAAGTAAAAAAGACGAGCGCCCAAACACATATGGAGATGCATCACCATATAATAACAGAATTAAATCAATGCAATCTCACATGGCAGAAAGCAAAAACAGCAGCAGAAAATTGTGCGAGATTGCGATATAAAATGGAAGCCTTTTATACTCACTCGTAGAGTCAAAATGGTCAAAAAAAAAAAAGCAATAAGATCAGGTCAAATATTATATATTAAAATATATATAAAATATAAAATAATATAATTACAATTTAATACTTGTATTGGGGCTTAGGGTACCTAAATTTGAAAAGGAAATGTTGATTTATTTCCCAGTCTTTTTGAATGCTGTGAAACAATTAAAATAAATAAATAAATAATGAAATAATCAAATCTCTATTATTAAAATAAACAATCGAACTGTCAAGTCAATTATAAACGAAAATTATTTATAAAGTCTATATTTTATTTAATATACATTATAATGTTTTAACATATATTGTTATATTTAAATATTTTTAATGAAAATTTAAATTTTAATAGAATTAAAAATATTTTTTGTTTTAATAATAGTTTTTTTCACTTTGAGAATGGTGTTTTAAAACATTCATATTGATGAAAGGGAATGGAAACTATTAAAAAGAATTTCGTTTTTTTTTTAAATACATAGGTATGTATTTTCAAAAACTAAAAGAAAAATTTTTTTATAATCAAAATATATTTTTGTATGCAAATTAAAATAAAAATTAAAAAATTAAAAAATAGTATTAGCAATGAGGAGAAAAAAGGTATAAATAAAAAGTTTATTAAAAAGAAAAAAAGAAATGAGCATAAATTAAACTTTATAACATTGAAAAAATTATTTAAATACTTTTTTTTTTAAAGCTAAACTTTTTTTTAATAATAAAAAATTATATAAACAGATCATATTATAGTAAGTTCTACTATATACCAACATTTAAATCTTATTTTATAATTCATTTTAAATTACTTATCATCTTAAATATTATATATTTAATTGTAGTTTTTTACACACTTTAATAAGGCAATTTTAAATAAAAAAAAAAAATATGACCTTTACGATTAAAAATATCATAAAATTTAAGATCAATTTTCTTTCGAAAGATTTTTTTTTCTAAAACTTTCTAATATTATATATATATATATTTTTTTTTTCACTTAAATAATAATATTACCCTTATAGTTTCCGTATTATAAAACAAAAATACTATATATAAAACATTGTTATATAATTAATTTATTGGTTAATTTAATTAATTTGATTTTACTTAAGTAAGAAAATATAAACAAGAAATGTTAATAAGATTATATTATTTATTTTAAGATTTATTATAATAAAATTTACATTATAGAACATTAAAAATAATAACACTAACTAATATTAAATTTTCAGTAATTTCAATTAATAACGTCAGCAGCATTTCAAAGAAGTTTTTGTTTTGGTTTTTGTTTTTTTTTTTTTTCATTTTCATAATTGTGATTATATTCTTCATCGTATCAACTATGTAATATAACTTTTACATATAACATTTATAGCATAAATTCCAGTAAAACAATATTATATATTAAAAAACCACTCAAATAGTGTGTAAATATAATTAGTGTTTAAGAAAATCTTTATCTAAGTATAAAGAAAAATCAAAAGGACAAACAAAAAGATACATAAAAATAAAAACAATAAAAAAAAAAAAAAATCTTTAACTATTTTACAATATAAACCTCCTCAATTTCTATGTTGCTTATTTTTTTTTTTTTTTTTTTGCCTTTTTTCTCACTTATTATTATTTTTATCTTTTTCTTTATCATAAAACGATTATTTCATAGAAATCATGATATATGTATAATTGACTAAGAATTTTGATTATTAGAATATGAAACTATTGGATAACAGTATATAGTGTTGATGTTTGTACTGTATGCCTTTAAAATAACTATATTTTTTTTTTTTTTTTTTGTTTTTTGTGTGTGACATGCGCCATTTATTTAAAGGGATCATAACTATATGTATTATAATATTACATTAAACTCAAATATACACGCATACATATATATATATATATACATATTCTATTATAAATATGTGGATTTTATTATAGAATACGTACAGCAAGTATATATTCACAGAAAACATAAAAAAAGAAAAGAAAAAAAATAACAAACAATAAATATTTACAGTTATCATGTAAAAATAAGAATCAACCGTTAGTATATAATAAGGATATTCATATAAATTGTTTCATAAGTACAACAGGTTTCAATTCATTCAGATCAACAAAGTGAATATAAAAAACTGCAATTTTTACCATCAAATAAAATTTAATATAAAATCTTAAGATATAAAATATATTTTGTGTTAATATTAAAAAATAAAATTTTACATAATTTACGTAAAATTTTGAAAGTGATATAATCACAATTATATTATATTTTAAAAGAAAACATATAAAAATAACAAAAACTTTTATCAGGTTTGTATAATATATATATATATATTAATCTGAATTATTAACTATAGTAGTTTTAAATAAATAAATTATATAAATCTAAAATAAAAAATAAATATATGAAAATTCTTACATAAAAATTAAATAATTTTTATTTTTAGTGAAGTAATTTTTATTTTTTAGTGGTTTAATTTGTTTTTGAATTTTTTGTGGTTTAAAAATTTTATTTATTTATTTATTTTAATATCTGTATTACATACAAATAGATACAAATTACATACGGAATATGTGCCACATTACAAAATTTTTCAACTCACTAAAACATAAATTGCATATTTATAGGATTACTCAATTTAATATTTTTATTATTTCGGAATATTTTTTTAAAATTCGCTGCAAAAATAATTTGAATGCATACTTATTAAAAGAAAATTAAGCATGTACTTATATTAACTACAATAAATCTAAAAGTTATTTAAAGTATATTTCAAATATAAATTATTATATTTTATGCGGTGATTATAATTCATAATTTTTGAATGAACACTACTAGTATGCTAATATAATTTTTGAATGATTTAGGCCAATATAATTTAGATAATGTTTTTTATTGTTTACATTTATATGTAAAGGACAAAAATAAATAGTAATTTAAATTAAAAAAAAATAACAGTTCCCAAATATATATGTATATAAATATACATATTTCCCAAATATGAAATGAAGAAAAAATATTATCTATTAGGATGGATGGCTTTGAAAAAAAATAAATTTTATAAAAAGGATAAAAATGAAATCAAAAGTAAAATGAAAAGACAATAGTGGCGCGAGTATAAAAAAATCCTTATATTATATTTCGGTGCAATAGCTAAACTTCTCTTCAGATAGGTCTTGGTCATATTATTTCATTCAATGATCAAGCCATACATTTTTTATAGATTTGAAGATTCGTTAATTCCAAATAAGTCGCTAATTTGTACGAATATATCAATTTATTTTATCTATCATATTCATAATATGTATTATATAGTATTGATTTACAAACATCTTTTACTTTTCCTATTAATTTATTAAAATTAATATTTATAAATAAAACTATAAAATGCTTAATTTCTATTTACTTTTCTTCTAAATATTGTCTAACATATCAACAATATATTCAAATAAATCTAATTAATACTAGTACTTATAAAGTTAATTAAATGATTTATGATTCATTCAATTATTAACTAAATAAATAGTTAAAAAAAAAAAACATATCGTAGTTAGTAGATAAAACTTTTATTGTTCGATCATTTATTTACTAAAACTTAATAAAATCTGATATTATTTTCAAATCTTATATTGACAGATATATTGTTATTACTATTAATTTTATTATTATCAATATTCAATCATTTTGTAAATTAATTATAAAAAAAAATATTTGTTAATCATTAATCTGTAAACATTTATTTGGAAAAGCAATTTTTTTTTTTTGACTTTTCCGGAAATTACTTTTTGTGGTGTTTTTCATCAATTTTTATGTTAAATTAATTAATGATAAATTCATTTATACTTTTCATTTATTAAAAATAATTAAATTTTTAAAAAAATAATTTAAAAACTAAACCACAAATTCATTTAATTTGGTGATGAACAAAAAAAAAAAACAATTTATAATTTCTTTAATTTCAAAGATTTTTTTTATAACTTAATTTATTCTTCCTGCTTCATTTTTCATTGGTCATGTTCATCTATCCTGTTAAAAATTTAACAAAAAAAAAAAATTTAATTAAAAATATTAAAAACTTTTAAAATAGATTGCAAAATTTTAATAAACTATATTTCTATTTCATACAAAAAGTAAACAAATAACTGATAATTCAACTTGTTCAGCTTCCTTAAAACATAAAAGAACATTAAATCTTTTAATATTTTCATGTTATATTTGTGGTTATATCCACAAAGTATTTACAACAATTGTCATTTGCAGAAAATTCCGAATAGTCAATTTCCATTTTTTTCGTTTTAAAAGTACATACATATATGTACGTTTATATTTCTTACAATAGATTTCCAATATTTTATACTCGTACAATCTACAAAAAATTATAGTATAAACTGTTTTTTAGCGAATATTTCAAATATATTACTTCTATTACAGCCTATAATAATTATTTACCTTTAGCAGTCTTCTTTTATTTTTTTTTAAATTATACTAAAGCATTAATTATTCATCTTACTGGATTTCATATTCCATTATTTTTTTTTTTTGTAAAATTAAGAATAACACAAATTATCATCACTTGATTCGTTTAAATTGGAAAATCGCCAATATAAATGTTCTTTTCTTAAAAGATAATATTTATTTTCCCATATAACGGTATTTTGATATATCCTTTAATTTACATACAACATATTTAATTTCTTTACCATTAAATTCGCAATTATGTACCAATTTTTTGAAAACAGTAAAAGAAAAAATGATTGTTAATCAGAATCTAAATAATTCTATTTACTTTCACCTTTCACCATTATTTGCATTCATTAGTAACAAAAAAAAAAAATTTATATATATATATATATATATATAACATAAATCTCTACTTAAAAATGTTGTCTCTTTTTAAATAAAATTATTTATTATAGTTTGCTTGATTTACAATTTGCATACAAGGTAATACAGACAGTAGCGCATCCTTCAAAAGTTCACAAGTATAAAATATTAAATAATAAATTTTTTTTTTTTTTTCACCTTCGTCAAAAAAATTAAACAATACATGTGTATTATTTACATATTATGAAAGTATACCAAATAACATATATATTTACCTTTTGATTAATGTTTTTTTTTTGTTTCTTTAAAAAAGAAAATGACAAAATATAACTAACGCAAAACTCTTGTTATAATAAAAGAAAATTTTTTTTTAATAATTTTTTACGATCTAAATTTATATATATATATATGTTAGATACATATATACGTATGTACTTTTTTTTTAGTTTATACAAATCGCGTTAATAAACTATAAGAAGGTAACTTTACAAATTGTATCTTGAGATAAATATCAAATTTCAAGGAATTAAATTTTTGTTGTTGATATATTGAGCAAAAAATCTTTTTTAAAAAAGGTTTTTATTTTAATTGAATAGGTAAATGTAAGAAATTAGTTTTTTAGAATCTTATATATAGTTAATATGGACATATGTTAATATATAAGGCGGGAGTGTTTTAGATTTCTTTCCAAATTTTTTTAATACGAAACTTTAAGATTTTTTTTTCTGATTTAATGCACTGATTATTCAAAATTTTTTTTTATTGTACTTGATCATTCAAGTTACTGAGTACATATGTTAGTACTCAATTATTCAAGTTTTACAATTTCTGCAAGAATTAAGCACACTATATGTCTTATATTATTTGTTTTTTTACAAATATCTATACTTAAAGAACCCTCAAGAATTTATTTTCATATAATTTCATTTTTTTCATACCTTAAGTGTTGAAGGTACATATAACATTTACCTATAAATGAAATTTTCCTTAGAAAAATAAAACAGAATATACAAGAAGAGAAAGCAATGAAAAATTTTTTGACTCAAATTTTTTATTTTTGTTTTAATAACAACATTTTTCAATTAAATTTCACCTATTTAAAATCCATGTATTTGTATTTTTTTTTTTTACATATTATAATATGTATTTTATATATTATATATGCTCTTACAAAAATACTAAATTTACTTGAAAGTATTCGAAAAATCATTATAGTACCTGTTTTAATGATTTGAAAAATATATTTTCGCCATTTTTGTATTACAATAAAAAAGGTGAACGTATTTTTACATTGAATTAAAATAAAACTAAAAGGAATGAATGTTTGAATGCAAAAAAAAAAAACTATCCATAAATTAAAATAAATTGAGGAGCATCAAGGTATAAATAATAAATACACCTTTATAAATAAAAAAAAAGAAGGTGTAATGGTCGAAAGAAATGTATTTACAAATCTATATAGGAAGGCCAAAAATTAAATACATACATAATTTCTTAAACGAAAACAAATTTTCTATATCAATATTGATTGATTATTATAAGAAAATGTTAAATGTATATAGAAACGATTGAATATTATTATTTTATGCACGTTTATATATTTATTTATTTGTTTATATATACATAAATTCTTTATTTTTAGTTTTATAAACAAAAAAATTATTAAATTTACATATATTTGACGAATTTTAACAATAAACACTAATAATTGTCTTATTTCTAATTTTTTTATAATATAGATATTATAATTAATTATACATATACATACATATATATCTGTATTTAAGTTGTTTATTAATTAACTGTTATACTCTTTAGAAATAAAATCTATCATCCTTTAAACTATCATTGTTTACTGTCCTTTTGCAAACATAAAAACGATTTAACAAACTTCTTCCTTCAGTTAATAATAATTTTAGTTTTCTTTTATATAAATTAGTTAAATTATTTAATTTAGTATTCTTTTATACTTAAAAATAATTTTAAAGGATTGTTATTGCAGGATCAATACAAAAGGATTTTTTCCTGTACTAAAAATTTATATTAGTTTTTATTTCCCTCGATTTCTCGTCTATAAAGTTTTATACTTATCTATGTATCAGACCTATGTATTATAAACTACTTATCAGATCTATGTAGATCTATTTTTAATTTGAACTTTTTCTCTTATACAAAATTTTAATTTTTCTTTTGTTAAAGATTATTAAAAGTTAATACTGCTTTATAAATCATAATGTATATATAAAATGATTCTATAGATTTTCATAAAATGCATAATAATTTCAATATTTCAAAAAATCATTTCTAAATAAAAATAATATTATAATATTTGGGATTCAAAAAAACAAAAAAAATATACATATTATAATCATTCACTGAAGTAGAATATCCCATAGGAAATCTTATCTATTTATTTATATATTATTTATTTAAAAGTAATCACAAATTTACTTTTAACTCAACTACTTCCATATCATATATTATGTCTCTGATATCATATTAATAAGATTAAAAAAATAAAAATGAAAACGAAAACGAAACAAAACTTCAATTTCATGCAATGCTGAATATTTGAATATAATCACAACCATAATTTATTGTACATTTCAACTTTAAATATTTTATTTCAAGTCAATTCAATTTTTCCATATATAAAAAAGAATAATTTAGAAAGTCTAATAGTTTTTATTATATAATTTTTATAAGATTTAATATTCAACTTATATGAAGAGGTCTCGATGGCCTAGTCGGTAAGAGTGTATAAAACGCTGTAACGGTTCGAGTCCCACACATATCATAAGAATAATTTCTCCTTACGATATTTGCAGCCACGCCTGAAAAGGAAAAGTTCTGTAATTTAATTTCCTTGTTACATTTATGTGGCAGAGGAATAAACTAAGAAAACAAAAAAAAAAAAAAATACTTATATGAATTATGAATTTTTTATATTTCAAAGTAATTTAATACTTATACTTATAGTAAATGTGCTTTAAAATAATTGAAATAAAAAAAAAAAAGAATTTATAAGAAAAAAAAAAACTTTAATTTTTATCCTTAAATTTAAAAGTAAAGTCAATTTCAATTTCTTTTTTCAACACTATGTTATTTTTTATTTCTTATTATTTATATGTTTATTGATTTAAAAACAACTGATTCTTTTTCTTCTTTACATCTTTCGCATTTCAAATTTAAACTTATTTGAAATGTTTGAAAAAAAACATAAAACATATTCTAATAAAATATATTAAAAGAAAATCTTTTTTAATAATCCAAATATGTAAGTATGTATCATAAAAATAAGGATTTTGTCTAAACCATTTTTTTCCAAAAATGTTTCTTAATTAAATTTTGAAATAACAAATCCATAATCTATTCTATATTAGTGATAAACTTAATAAGATTTAAAATTTGATTAAAAATTTTTTAAGACACCCCCGCAGCTTATTTACGTAAAAAAGGATTATTTGATACTTATTTAAATTGCTGGTAAAATCTCATAGGAATATAATTGAAAAACAATTGAAAATAATACAAAGTATTATAAGTAGGATTTATTTTTTTTTTTTTTTTCATTCTGATGGTAATAAAAAAAATTTTCATTTATAGAAAATTATGTAGAATATTTCATCTTATATGCATATACGATATATGTATTTAATTATAATTATTTAGTAAAAAAAAGATGATCTGGTACTTAAGTATTTTATACAAGTTTTAAATTTAATTTTATTTGAAATTGTAATAAAATTGTATTAAAATATTATAAAAATAAATTTATATATAAGTGATTCTTTGACAATTTTTTTTCAAACAAAATCTAGAGTTTATGAAGAATTTTATTAATCCTGTACTAAGATAACTAAGAAAATAAAATCAACATTTAAAAATATATCTTCCAAATAAGTAGCAAGTTTCAATTATGAATCTTTCAATATAATTTTTTAATATGAAATTAAAAAAAAAAAAGCAATAAATAAAAATAATTATTTTTGTACCATTGTATTTCGATTTCTAAAAGTATAAATAATATTCAATAAAATTAAAAGTTCATATCAATAATTTTAATTTACCATTAATGTAAAGTAATAAAACTGGAACTTTTTTTTATATTTATCCTTTAGCTATCCTTTTTTCTGCAATTTTTTCAAAAAAAGTTTTTTCTTCTTTTACAGAATGTCATCACAGATTACAGCAACAATTATTTTAGCTCTTATGCTTTTCGTAGCACTTGCTCAATCATACCAATCAACCACTCCTACATTATGTGAACCAGGTGTATTGGAAGAGGTATTTTCATAAATATATACATACATATGTATATTGTATACATTATATAACAATATATATATAACAATACTATATATATATATATATAACAATTAATATATATAGTTGATTTTTATAGAAAAAATAAGATTTTATAGTAAAAATTTCAATACAAAAACTATTAAATCTTATTTTATACATATAAATCTTTTTAATATTATAAAAAAATTCTTTTACAATTATAAGTGTTTTAATGCTATAATGATTAACTTTTAATACTTTTGATATTAGTTATAAGTTATTTAATACACTTTCTTTTTTGTAATTTTTTATAAAGATGCCACAACATATTAAAAAAGTTTGCATTGCTTTAGAAAATTCCAATCAATTGTCAAATGCATTGAATGCTTACATTAAAAATGAAGGTAAGTTTAATAGAATTTTATAAAAGAAATTATAAAAGTTTAAAGTTATTAAATGTAAAAAAAATCTAAAGTTTGTAATTCATTGTTCATACAAGTTTGTAAACAAAAACAAAAAAAAATTAATATTTTTAAAAAACAAATTAAAAAAAAATGCACTTAAAATTTGAATGAACTTCAAAATTAAATTGCATGCATTTGGGCGTTTATTTAAAACGTTTTGTGGTTTTGTCATGTTTAATTTAAATAATATATACCAAATACAAAAAAAAATTAAAATTTTTTTTTATATATTTATTTCAGCATTAATGCTAAAAAGCGATGATCTATTAACAGCAAATAATGGAAAAAGGACCGATGTTGATCATGTATTCTTACGATTCGGCAGAAGACGTTAAAAAAATTAAAAAATTCATCATACAAAACAAAAAATTAAAACAAACAAATTATGTTTAAAGAATTTTTAAAAAAAGTTATCAGACTATAATTTTATATTTTTCTTGAAAATATATATATTTATAATTTAAATTTATAAAAGAAATTTCTGGTTCAAAAAAAAAATATGCCAACAATACCATTTTATAATCATTTCTCTGAGGCCAATTAAAAGTTATGTACTTTTTAACGCAAATATTATTTACTTTTATTTTTCACATATTTATTTTTATTTAAAAATAATTAAATTTTTAAGAATATTATAATATTGTATATCTGTGCAGCGAAGTATAAAAAAAGAATTTAATATATATTTATAATTATATATTGTTATATTATAAAAGAAAACATGACATTAAATTAATATTTTAAAATAAAAAAAAGTTTTCCTCTCAATTGGTTGCATAAAATCAATATTTTGTTTTTATTATATTTCAGCAAAACTTAATGAGATTAGTAGGCAAAATGAAAAATCAATTGAAAAACCATTTAATTTTTCTACTAAAATAATGAGTTCTCTCTTCCTTTTAATGAACATTTTCATTCCGTTTTTGATTAGCTAAATAAAAGAAAAACTACAAATTTTTTTTATATTGGTTTTATTGGACTAAAATTTGCTTTAAACTTTTCGTAAAACACAATTTATCAATGTACTTATATAAATTGCAACAAAATTCTTAAACTCACAAATAAATTAACTGTACAGTAAGTAATTTTATTTTTTTCATTAAAAATTTTAGCTATATGGTATTAATTTTAGAAATATCTACACATATTATTTCTTGGATGAAAAAAGAGCATCCTTAGCACTTTTCGCTAAATCAGAAATTGAATCTGAAACTTCCGTCAAGTTAGTTGGAAAATTAGGAAAGTTAATTGGTTCAACGTCATCACCAGGTTTAATGCCGAAGACAAAATTATATCCTATATTTACACCTTTTTTAGTTTCTTTTAAAGCAACATCACCGTATTTTCCAGCTTCTTCAGGATAACAAATTGAAGCAATGGCACCAGCGCCAATACCAGTATATAAAACTCGCTTAATAAAACCACCACGAAGTGATAATATTAAACCAGCTAATCCACCAAGTGCAATAGCACCAACACGTGGTAAAGTATTTTCTGGTTGATTTAAATAATCAACAGTTGCTAAAAAATAAAACTAATTAAAAAATCTTTATAATTTTAAAGAATGTTGTACATTTTTCTGTCAAGTTAAATTTTTATCAATTACCAAAATATGTACAATTAAATTTTATTACTTTTATAATTTCTCCAATTCTGTCCATATTTACATAGTATCAGATAGTATGATAAAATCTACTTACATTTCGTATGAGCCTTTGCTGTGTCTATATAATCGCTAAAGTGTTGCTTTTGTGAGCTCACTGCATTATATGCCGATACAAGTTCAACTCTTACTGTTCTAAAGCCACTTTCTAAAGCGTTGTCATCAGCTTTTTTATTATGGACATTCTCATGTTTTCTAAAAAAATAAAAATTTAGTACTCACTGAAATTAAATTTTTTCATTTTTGTTTACATATTTTTTGCGTGCAATGGAATATATAAAGGTAATTCTGATGGTTTACATTTATAATGAGCATATTCATCTTCAACCTTTACTGGAGAATTTGCTTTTTCTTCACTACCTTTTTTAACCACAGCAGCAGAAAAGTACAATGGGACTGAGCTTTTAAAAAATTTTCGAAACATTTCTCTTAATATAAAAAAAAGGAAAAATAAAATATAAACAAATCCTTTTTGAATATTTTGACTACATTACCGAAATAAAAATATAAATAAAAATTATAAACGAATATGTGATTGTAAAATTATTTTACCTAATTTAATTCTAAATAAAACCAATATAACTTTATTATTTAATTTTTAATCGTACAGCGGCTATTTCTTCTCATTGCGTAACTGTCAAGAAGTTTTATGTGTCAAAATGAAATTGACTTTTTTAGTATGTATATATACAAATGTCCAAAAGTTCACGATAGAATTAAAAGAAAAAAGTTTTAAATTTTAAATAAAAAAAAAAATTTTTAATATATACATATATGTGTTCTTGCAAATTCAAAAATTTTCTTTTTCAATAAAATATTAGTTGTTGAAATTTTTAATTTATCTATTTTGTGACTTGTGAGATAAAATATTTCACGAAGAGCAATTTGTTAAAAATTAAATAGCATTTAAATTATACCAATAGAATAAAAACGTGAATTTTGACATTTCTGCCAAATTTTTTTTTGTTGGTTCTTTTTTATTTTTTTTAGAAAAGTCAAATTTTGTTGTTCTTCTAAAAGTTATGATACAAGTTATTTTTTTAATTCAAAAGGTAATTGTTTTTAAAATAAATAATAAATTGCAAAATGGCAGAAAAAACAAAGATTGAAGAAAGTTCTACAAATGATGAAATATTCCATGACGCTTTAAATAAGTCGAATGAAGAAGTTGTTGATGAATTAATAACAAGTCATCGTAATCTTCATATAAATGATGAATCAATTAATTGTGAAGATGACAACAAAGAAGAACAAGAATCAGCAGAAATATTTCGGGATTGTGAAGAAGAAATGATTGATGAAAAGGCTCTTAAAGAAATCGAAAAGGATATGCCATCTGAAGAAATAGCACAAAATAAAGAAAAAGCTGAAATATTGAAACAAGAAGGAAATATTTTATTTAAAAATACTCAATATGAGAAGTGTATTGAAATTTATACAAAAGCCTTAAATGTATCACCATCATGTTATCCCAAAGATAGAGCAATTTTGTATGCAAATAGAGCAGCAGCAAAAATTAAGCTAGATTCAAAAAAATCTGCAATAGATGACTGTACAAAAGCAATTAGCCTTAACGATGAATATGCAAAAGCATATCTAAGGTAAAAAGCTGCTTCTTTATTTATTGTTATTTTTAATTAAATTTTTAAATTAAAATTATAGGAGAGCCAAACTTAATGAAGAAATGGATAAATTAGACGAAAGTCTTAGTGATTTTAAAAAAGTAATAGAACTGGAGCCAACTTGCAGAGAAGCAGAAGAAGCTATGCGAAGGTTACCACCAATCATTGAAGAAAGAAATGAAAAACTTAAAACAGAAATGTTGGGAAAATTAAAAGATTTAGGAAATGTAATTCTCAAACCGTTCGGTTTATCAACAAATAATTTTCAAATGGAGCAAGATCCATCAACTGGTTCATATTCAATCAATTTCAAACAATGATAGATAGTTATTTCAATTAATAAATTTATATACAATTATTAAAGTTTTTCTTTCATACATAAACTCTTATTAAATAGTAATATCTGCTGATAATATAGTAATATAGTCTGCAATAAAGCTTAAAAATGCACTTTGGCAATTAGTAGCAATTTTTTATCAATTAAATTTGAACTTGATATACTATTCATATTGATAGTATTTGTGGTTAATAATGAATCACTTTTGCAAAAGCTTTTTTATTCTTTCTTTTTTTTTAAGAACATAAAATAAAATTTTATTTTTTTTTAAGAACATAAAACTTAATTGAAAAAATGTGTAGATTAAAAAAAATTGATGATTGAATACTTTTGCTTGATTTGAGATAAGGTGTAGAAATGATTAGACTATGATTTGAGTCTTTAAAAAACTCGACTAGCTGATTTACTAAAATTTTTGATAATTAAAAGATAACTTAAATCAAATTTATTTTATTTTTTACAGTCTAACTAGAATCTAGACTTCTACTATCTTACAGTAACAAATTACTAATTTTGACCATTAATAACTTGAGCCATTATTCACGAAATTCCTTTTAACTTTAATAGACAAATAATTTTATTAGCTGAAACTTGGTTAACACCATAAAACCTTAAGAATATAATATTATGAAATAAAAAAAAACATCGCTTTATATTTATTTAAATTTACGAATAATTGTAATATACTTTTAGAGATAAATATTTATTTTAAATTATAAAAATATTTAAAAATTCAAAATAATTAACTAATAATATACATTGTCCTAGACGATCTAATGCTAATAAATATAACAGATTCCCAATATTATTTAAATCTAATTGTTCAGTTTTTTTCTGATTCTGATTCAATTGCAAAACCTAATATTTCTAAATAAAAAAGAGTAAAATTTTAAATTAATATGGCAATACCGTTAAATTGAAACACAATCAAATTCAATGGAATAAAAGGTGCAATTCTATGAAATTTTTTTCAGTCAGATTGAAAGAGTCGTACCCTACAGTAGTTTGTGTATAAGAATTTGTGATTTTCTTTAATTAGATTTTTTTTTGGTTAAATTTGCCGGTTCAAATAATCACGTTATAAAAAATACTTGAAAAATGGCTTCATGGGTTGGAAAAAAATATAAATTAGACAAGGTTAATATAATTGAAATATTGAAATAATTCAATGTTATAAACAAGAATATTAATGTATAAATTTATTTCTTAAAATTTTGCAGTCAGAAAACTTCGATGATTACATGAAAGCCCTTGGTAAGTTTTTTTTTTTTTTTTTTATTTTTAACTGAAAAAAATCTAAATTTTACAATTTTATTATTTTTAATTTAACTGTAATATCAAAATGTATTTAAATAAGAAAAAAACTAAAAGAAATTAACATGCTTTGGTTAAATTAACCTCGTGTAAAATAAATTTGGTTTGGTACAATGTACAGTGAATTTAGATCTATGTATGACCACAATTTATTAAGTTTATTACAAACTAAAAGATATCAATAATTAAAAATTCTTCATTTTTAAAAAAATTTTTAATTAGTTTAAAAAAAAAAAAAGTTAAGACACGCGCATTATTTATCATACAAACTGAGTTTTATTAAAATATAATTATGTATAAAAAAAAATTATTTTAGTTTTCAATACATTTTTTCTTCGTTATCAAAAAAAAATCTTATAAGAATGAATCAAATGATGCTATAAATGTTTCTTTTTTTTTTAAGCATTTTTTTTTTTATTTATTTTCCAAAGGTATTTTTTCTTTTTTAACTAAAAAAAAAAAAAAAAAAAAATACAGACAATAAAGAAACTTTAAATTTAAATAAAGTTTTGGATTAGGAAATTAGTGTTTGTGTGCTTTAAATTTTTCAATATATACTTATATTATAGACACCTCAAAAATATTTTTATATGTATTCAACATGTACATTTTTTTTTTTTTATATATATAAGATACATATATCGTATAAAATATACTTATTCGAGAGTTTAATTTAAAATATCACGCGATTTCTTATAAGCAACATGGTTTTAATTTAACCATACTATAATATATTAGCACACAAAACTAACTAAATTATATGCAATAATTACATACATATATACATATATGTATATATATACATTTATATATGATTTTATATTATATAGTTATCATCACTCATCACTCTTTTTATAATGCAGTGGTTTTAGTCAATATTAATATTGAGTAGAGGATTGAGATTTGAGGTTTTTTGCTGTTTTTTTATTATTATTTTATTGTTCATCCAAAAGGTGATACAAAAATAAAATAAACAATAATTTTTTGTATGTAGTTAATTATCTCTTATAAAAATGATTAAAGAAATACTAAAAATTGTTTTTATTTTGTGGTGGTACAAATGAAGAAATATGATATATCAATTTACAAACCACAATCAATATTCCGGCTAAATGTAATAATGTATGTACACATATGTATATTAGAATGTATTAAGTTTGAAAAAGAATTGAATTATTGGCACGCAGAACAAATAACTATATAATATGTAATTAGAATACCAGGATTCAGGAAGATACTATATATACAAAATTAAGAAACTTTATTAATATGATAATATGAATTATATTGTTTTTTTTTTTTTTTTGGTGATTTCTTTCTTATAATTATGGATAAATGCTTTTTTTCTAAATTTAATAAAACAAAACAATGATCAATATGTAAAAATTTCTTTCTTTCTTACCACATACCTTATGAATAGGATTTTATATGAAATATGTGTATTCTTAAAGTTTTAAAAAAAAAAATTAAAATCTGGTTTTCCAAAATCCGAAAATCTTTTAAAAAAAATCAAAAACGAAAAGTAATATAGTGAATTTATATATAATAAAGAGTAGACAGGAGACTAGTTTAAAATCTTTTCTATCTTTGAAGATGCACAACAATTTAAAAATTTATATGAATTCTAGCATACTTTTATATGGCTCAATATTATTTCTTTAATTATTTTATAAATTAATTCTGTAACAATATTAAACATTATTATTTACCTAATTCTTTTAAAATAATTTTTTGTTATTAATCATTTGTTGCTATTATGGCTATTTAATCAATTAAAGGTTCTTGATTTGATTAAAAATTCTAAAGTTAAATAAAGAATAAAAATATTTACTTTCTTTTAATTTTGTCTTTGTTTTTGATTTTTTTGCTCAGTATTTTTTTAACCTCTTGAATCCAAAATAAAATAAAATTAAAAAAAAAAAAAAAAAAATAGTAATAAATAATGTTAATTTAAGTGATAAACAACCTTTTATAGAGTGATTATAATTGTTTATATTTTTTTTTTTTTAAAACAATTAAAAATATCCGTACTTATTGCTTCACTACAAGAATAAAAAAATTATTTTACACTCAGTTTTTTTTTTTTTTTTTTTTTTTTTCGAAAAAATTTTAATAATACTCATCAAAAAAATTTATTTAAATTCATATATTTGTATTGACTATATTATAAATTATTTGTTCAAGTGAATTTAAACGAAGATAATAAATTCATTGTACAGTATAAAAATTAAAATAAATATAAATAGAAAATAATTGTTTAGACAATTTAATATAAATTAAATATTCAATATAATATTGTAGATTTAGATTGATTCATTTTTTCTAAGAAGTATTTACTTAATAAAAAAAAAATTTTTTGTTTTTAAACTAATAAATTAAAACTCAACAAAATTGATTAGAAGTCTATTAGTCTATGACCCATGTATGTATAAGATATATAGAACTAGATATGTGCATCTATGAGCATTTTGTATTCAGCTGAAGATGAACTGCCACCAATTTATAAACCTAATACAAATACTTTTCTTTCTTTCTTAGAGGCAATATGGCTGACAGAAGTATATTATAAGTGAAGTGGAGGTAAAATTCACAACACGTGTTAGCAGGGAAAGCACAATAGATCTACATCAGAAGGTCATAATGTCATTTATACCTCTTAAATAATAATCTAATCTAATCTAATAGTTGATAGTGCTTAAATTATAAGCTGAGCGTAGTATAGACGCTTAGATAGATTTTTTTTTTACTTTAAACAAAACTGTGTAAATTGCAGTGTCAGTTACATAAAAATTTAGGACTAAATTAAAAGCGAAAATAAATTAATGTTTCCAAGGTTTATTTGAGTTTGATCAAGATCTATTTATACGTATTCTTATTATTACTCTGTATATATATATATATATATATATAAATAATTGCTGACTAATTAAAGGTACGTGAAGTTCTATGGATTATTCAGTCTAATTAACGTATAAAATTGTGTACTTTATCTTTTTAAATCAATTATTAATACATTCATCATTCATTTTTAAATTTAGAAAAAAACAAAAAAAAAAAAACAATTTTTTTATTTTCTATTTAGAAAATATCAATATATATGTTATGTATGTGTATGTATTATATAATTAAGTACAATTATGTATACCAATACAAAATCAAATTAACGATTTAAATTGAAATTTTTACAAGATAATTTGATCAATTTTTAGAAACGCCTTTCTGTTATTAAATAAGAATTTAGTGATAAAAATAATAAATTTCGTGATTTGTTATCACAAGTATTGCACACCCTTAAGTTATTTTAGAATGATTAATTTTAATTTAAATCCATGTGTTTTCTTTTCTAATATATGACAATATCCATGATTTCTTACTTAATCTAATAAAAATATATTTTTATTTATGTATGTACCATATGTATGTATATGATTTGTTTAATTAAATCAAACTAAAACAAATTACAAAAGAAACAAAATTAATCTTTTACGATTTCTGAAACTGAATTCAATTATGGATTACCATTTTAATTAAAATTAATGAATTTTAATACTTAAACGTTGCTTTATATTAATTAGCATATAATTAACTTTTTTATTTTTATTGTAATCAGTAATAATAATATTTTATTAAACGTGTAGAAAGCTTAACATTTGCATTTGCATTAAACTGATAAAATATATATTATGTATTATTTATATTTTGTCTAATAAATCACAATTAGTAGGATTAATATATTTATCTTAAAAGAAAAATTTATTAAATATGAACTATATGAAATCTAAACTTTACTTCATGGTAATTAATTAAATTATTTATGCTGTGTAATTTTATAGATCTGATTTAATTGAATTCTATTTAAGTTTTTGTTTTTTTTTTTTTCTTCAATTATTTTAATAAACAACACATTCTGTTGTTTACTTAATTTCTTGTAATCAAAGTACGAACATATAATTATTTTGAAAAGATATATATATATATTTATATTTTTAATATTTTCTCATGTAGTTTTTTGATTCGATAGTATTAAAGTCACGTTGCGTTTATTTAAAAAAATAAATAAATAAATAAATAAATAAAAAAAAAAAAAAAACTGATAAATGCGGTAAAGTTTTATTTATACATATGTTTTTTTTTTTTTTTTTATAATAAAATCTATCTATTTATAATAAAAGTAATAACTACTAATAAGTAATAACAAACAAAATGAATTAAAATAAAAACATTGAGTTTTAAAAAAAAAAGTTATTTATTAACATGACATAAATCATATTAATTTTCATTTAAATTTAATATAAATACATAATAATAAAGTACATATGCATACATTAAATATACATATTATGTTATAATATTTTTATCAGTTAATATTCTTCTATATTTTTCTATTTTGTTTTTTTTTTATTTTTTGGTTTTGAAATTGGACAAAATGTGGTTTTATCATATTACTAGAGGGTTTTTTTTTTTTTTTTTTTTCAATAAAAATTTAAATTTCAAAAGAGAAAAAAAAAAAAATATGGTTGATATTATTAGCGCGGACATAAAAGTTAAAATTTTTTTTTTATGATTATTAATTTGTAATTATGTACAAAATGAAATTTATACATAATATTGTATGTATTGAATATAAAAAAATAAAATCATTTATGAAATATTTAACCAATGGTCTGGATCATCGGCTAGGTCCAGATTTTAAAAAATTCTTAAAAAAGTCTTATATATATTTAATTAATAGAATTACATACATGCATGTGTAACTACAGTCAGTACTGTACTGCACTTTTAAAAACAGTAGATTACCTTTTAATAAAATATAAGTTTAGAATTTGTAAATTAATTTTTTTCCCCATTTTTCTAAGTATATGTACTACCTATTTTCGGAATAGGTATAACATATAAGCAGTATAGACAGATTTATTTTCTTCTTGTCTATTTTCAAGGTATAATTAAATAAATTAATACCTATACCAACATATGTAAATACATATTATATTATGCACTTATAAAATACTATTTCTATAGACCAGAGTTATTCAATCTGTGTTCTGCGGAAAAAATTTTGTTTATCTGATTTTATTTAGCGTGAGTACAGAGTACCTACTTACCTAAATTAAAAACCTTTAAATTTGAATTTACTTTATTTAATCTATCCGAAGGTATGATTTTACTATTTTTTATTAAAAGTTACAAAATTATGAGCTATTGAACATTTGAATTCTGATGCCGTTTGTTATGATATATGTACATGTAAGAGATCTTTCTCTTTGTATATTATCACAAAAACTAAATACAGAAATATATTGGACGCAGAATATGATATGAGATTACAAATTACAAAAATTATACCATACCATTTTGATATAATTTGTAATAATAAACAAGCACATCCTATCGGCTACCCTAACTCTGCTTACTTTGTTTTAGAATTTTTATTATTTGTGTTTTGGTGAACTATTTATATATAAATCCAAATATAGGTACATAATTTTAAAAAAAATTAATTTGTGTTTTTAGTTGGTCCAGCATTTCTTCACTCCAGAATTTCTACACTGTTATTTTTACTTTCTAGCCACGACTTATTTTTATTGCTAATTGCTAGTTTCGACGACCACGACAGATTAAAGAGTACTGCTATAGACAATAAGAGTACCTATATAGACTAAAAATACTGAAACTCATAATTCCGGTGTTTCGAAAAAATGCATACATATTTTACAATTTAAAAACTATATACATATATACGTATGTATGTTTGCACATGTGTATTGAAACATAATTCTGTTTTCTACAAAAAAATTATGTCATATTTTTTCGATAAAATTATCGCATGATCCCAATTTATCAATCTATAATTTCAATTTATGTATAAAATTATAATTTAAAATAATTTATTTCTTAAAAAAAAAAAAAAAAAAAATTTTTTTTTTAAAATGAAATACATTTTACATTACGTGTGTATTGTAAAATAAAATATATAGATATATATACATATGTATTTATATAAATTACAAGTGCCCTTAATTGAGATAACCTATTCAATTTTTTAATTACATGATTATTTCTGATCATAATTTTTTTTTAGTTATACAAAAAAACATTTTTAGTGCGTGTTTTTATCTAATATATGTATGTATGTAATGTACGAGTATGTACATTATTTCTTTTTTTTTTTGCTATCATCAATTTCGATTTATAAATGAATTCTTTTATATCCGAGATCTCGTTTTCAAATAATTGTCACCAAAAAAAAAAAAATTAAGAATTAAATCTTAAATTTTATTTTTTTTTTATATTTTTTTTTTTTTTGTCATGATCTTCATCCATATACGATTTCCTTCAATCAGTAAAAATTAAAAAAAAAAATTTTCAATAAGAGAAAGAACTGCAGTCTTTAATACAGAAATTCATAAAATGGAAATACATATGTAAATGTACATACATATGTATATTGTATACATATATTTTATATTATGCTCTCTGGCATGTAAATTTATATTTTTTTTTTCCCACAAAATTGTATTAAATTATTATTTTTTATTATTATTAAATTAAAATACTCTTTTTTTTTTTTTTATTTATTTATTTTTTTTTTTTTTTTGTTGATTGAATTAGACCCAATTAAAATAATTTACCTAGCATCTTGTATAATATAATTGTACTCATAATTTCTTCAAATGATCTGAACTTGTATCAATAATATACAATATATTGTACATATATAAGTTAACATATTACATATATGTATTATTATATATATGAATATGTATAAAATAAAATCAGTCTGCGGACTGTGTCTGCTGATATTTTAAATGATCCCGATACAAAAATTGGATACAAAGGGAAAGTAAAAAAAAAAAAAAATTGTATTTTTTAATAAAAATACAAAAAAAGAATATTTTATTTTAAGAAGGAAAGTGAATAAGAATTTCATTGATAAAATTTTTTTTTTTTTTTTTTGAAATTTTTTATTTTGATTTAATAAAAATTATAGCAAATACATACATATTAGTTAAAAAAAAAAAAAAGGCAATTCAGATTTTTTTTATTAAAAAAAACTTAAGAGGGTTTAAAATGTATGTACGTATACATAAATTTATCTTGTAAATTCTAAAGAAAGAATTTCTTTTTGTTATGAAAATTTGGGAGTCAAATTTTTTAATTAAATCACGTGAGTGTATGGACTTATTTCATATTGAGGGTTTTTTTTTTTGAAATATACATACAAACTGTGTTAAAATAAATATTCCCTTAATTGCACAGTTTTCAGTATAAATATTAAGCTTGTGTGTGTTAATATCGGTGACTCGGTATGAATTCAAATTGTCTCTATTATTTTAATCAATGATACAATAAATAAGACTTATTTAAGGAGCCGCACATTCGTTGCCCAATGGGGATCACGCGTTATGTCATTTTATTACACAAATGTACTTTAATATCACCCACGTTGCCCGTCCTGTTTAATATTTTTAAACCTTCAATGATCATTATATTTTAATTACTTAGTTAGTTGGTTTAATTAGATTTAATTTATTTAACTGTTTATGCTAGCTAAAATATAATTTAAATAAATTAACCTATCTACTATATAAAAATACGCTAATAAATTGCTAATAAAATTAGGTAACATATATTATGATATCTCAGAAATGAAAATATACATAAATACATTAAAACTTTCAAACCCATACAACGATAAACGAATTTTAAAATATTGGCAATACAACATGAAAATCATCTTTTTATTCATTAAAACACAAAAATCTTGAAAATATTCTTGCAGGATCTGTACAATACTGGCAAAAAATTACCCTGATTAAAAAGGACTAAGCCTTATAAACTATAACTGAATATAGGTTTAAGTATAGATACATACATACATATAAATTTTTTTTTAGAATTAATATTACATATCTTAAATTTTTATAAATTATAATTTACCATAAAGATGATCATACATTAAAAAAAAAAATTCCATTCTTTTAGTTCTCATCCTATTTTTCTATTTATGTTATATCTGAAAATGTAGAAGTTTTTACAATAGATATTATAAGACAATATCAATCTTAGAAGATCATTTTGAGCCAAATGAATCTTTTTTTTTTTTGAGGCATCTTAAATTCAAAAGTGTCTAATATTATTTCTCCCCTAATTCAACTTTTATGTTGTACATTATTGAACCAAATACATTATAATTTTATATGTTTTTTTTTTTTTCAATTTAAAATTAAATTTATGTACCATATAAATACCATCATGTACCATATAGATGTAGATCATGCACGATATACATATTATGAACCATGTACTATTTTTTTTTTTTTTTAAATATGTACTTATACTGAAAAGCGATTGAATATTAAATTTTAAAAAGTATGACGTACATATATATTGCATATATTACATATATATTAATAGTCATAATCATATCATAATTATAGATAAATAAATATATTTGTAAAAAATTGTTTTTATAATATGTACCCTTAAAAACCATTTAATGATTGTACTACATATAGTTAATGGGTATATGCGGGTTTATAAAATGAATTTTGGAAACGATAACAAAAAAGACATAAATAAAGAAATTTAAAATCGTTAATATTTTTGAAGTATCAGTTGAATTTTTGTCGAGTGATAAAGTTTAAACTTTTATTTTCTTTTAAATCCTACGCAAATTTTTATAAGTTTGTATATACAAATGAGAAAAAGAATAATATTAAAATTGAAGAATAGTTTCATATCATTAGTCTTATATTTAAAATTTTTCATTTAAGAATAGTTAAAGAATGCAAGAATGCAATTTTGCTTGTTTTTTTCTTTTTTTATAATATTATTATGTACTTATGTACATAGTTATAATATTGCAAAGTATAAGAAGGAAAAGAAATTCTTTGATCGACTTGACCTTTTTGAATACATTTAATTCATTTCATGCAAAACATTTCATAATTTTTTTTGTTTTTCAGTTCAATTTCCAGAAATATTCTTAAATAAATTTCCTAATCTCTAATAATACTAATATTACATATTATTAGATTGCATTTTATTAATCATACTTAGATATTAATGTTATTTATTATATTATTTAGATGTTATATTATTATCATACTTATTACAATTTATTAATTAAGAAAAAATAAAATAAAAATGTAAAAAAAATGCACGTGGTATCTCCAAAGTATATAAAAAAAAAAATATTAATACTTTGGTCGAAAAATGTTTTCGTGCTATAAAAAATTTTTTCTGTTTTATTTCATCGTTGGAGGGTACTCAATAATTTTTTTACTATCTTCTTGGTATAACAAACAGAACAAAATTAAAATTATTCTTTAAAGTTAATATTATGATACATTAAAAGTTATTTATTTGTGATATGCTATAAATTGATATTCGCATAGAATATGTAGTAGAATGTCTGTTACACCCAATCCGGTGCGCAACACCTAAATACTTAATTTCGTATTTCCTACATGTACATTTTTTTTCGATCGATTTGTTTTGTAAACATATTTATTTATTTATTTTTTTTTTTTTGAATTAAATTAAATTTTTATTTTTATTAGAATAAATTAGAATCGTTTTAGAAATTTTTATTAATTAGCTTTTAATTTGTATGTACGTAATTTAAATGACAAAACTTTGCACTTTAATTAAAGTTGGTATTTAAATTAATTAATTTAGTATACTTAAATTATTCAGAACCATATTTATGACTCTTGAATAATAAAAACAAAAAAAAAAATATACCTAAATTTAATGAATTTATAAATGATTTGACTTAAATAGTGAATTAATTTAATTACCTTGGAAAGTAAATAATTTCAAAAAAAAATCAGAAGGAAATTTAATTTTGATATATTTTGTAATAAGATGTAGGTCATATTAATTTAGAAAGAATTTGTAAAATTTGATTAATAAAACATACGAATAAGAATATTGGATATAACTTGACTTAAAAATTAATTAAGACACATAAATTTGTTATTTAGATTTTATGTATATTAATTTGAATTGATTTAATTAAAACTAAATCGATTTTGGATGTTAATTTCATGGGAACTGGTCAGTTAGCAACTTTCACTTGAAAACTGAACATTTTGATCATTGGACATTTCGCAAAAAAGACACTTAACAAAAAGATATTTAGTAAAAACTTTAACCAATTGAACACTTGGCAACACTAACAACTTTTACAAATGGACATTTCGTAGCTTTTAACAATCAACAATTTAATTATCAACTCTATAATTTCATTATCTCTTTCATTGACCATTATTACACTGTATTATTTACGACCGTATTCATTTCATATTCATACCCTTTTCCACCCACGCTATTCATACAAGTCATCCTCACATCTATAAATTAGAAATTTTTTTTTTTAAAAAGAGCTTTACGTGTTGTTACTTTTGAACACTTTTTTTGAATACAATTGGCTGCATGAATCTGTGTCAAAATAATTAAGATCGTAAACAAAAAGTTCTATTCTTAAAAACAAATTTAGTTTAAAAGTTCATTTGGACCTTTTGTAACTTTTATTTGTGTAGGGACTCAGCACTGATTAAAGTTGCCAAATGTCCAAATGTTAAGTGTCCATTTTGTCAAATGTTTTTTTGTTAAGTGTACCGTACTAAAATTTTATATTTTTAAATAACAAAAAAAATAAAAGTTTATCGTTATATTAAAAAAAAAAAATTGATTTTTATAAATTTTTTAAATATTGATTCAAATCGTTTTTTTTTAGTTTGTTTAAATATTTATTAGTTAGATATGTTAATTAATACAAAAATATTTTGAACTTTATAGAACATTGGCATCATCTTAGTAGATTAAAATTTATAATAAATATTTTTTTTTTTGTTATTAGTAAGTAACATGATTGAAATATTTTGGTTATAGGAGGAATATTTAGATAAGAATATAAGATACGTTTTTTTTTTTATTTAATTAAATACGAGTTTGAATTGTAAATTTATAATGTTTCTTTCTTTTCTTGTGGTTATAAATAAGCTAAGAGAAATAGAATCTCAATACATACATATATCTATGTATCAAAAATCTTGCTTCTTTGATGTGTGAGTTTTTTATTCATTAAACTTATTTGATCGTGCAGACAGAATGGTGAGTTTACTAACTATTTGCACACTTACCCGGAGCAAAGTGCTAATCCTGGATCAGAAATAGATAAGGGAAAAATTTTAGGTTTATGAAGTAAATAAATTATTGGATAATAATGATATTTTGTCTGAGTCATTGCAAAACATTTTAATTAAACATTTCTAGAACTATAATTTTTTTAACGGTATTAGTGATAAGAACATAAAATTTCAAACGATACTTATAATAATAATAAAAATAAAACCATTGTTATATAATATATACATTATTAACATTTTATATTATTTAATAAATCATTGTATGGAATGACGCCCTTTTTCTGTATTCATTTTTAACACATTGCGCGCCAAGTCATCTTTGCAAAAATTTCCGTTGAAGCTAAAGTCTAAAAATGCATATTTTTTTTTTTAGTTATTTAGCACTTTTTTCAACAAATTATAGTTACATACTGTATTTTTAATTTTTTTAATATCATTCATATTTGAATATTCCCATTGATGATAGATGACAATGTTATAAATTTTATTTGTAACTGAACCGAATAGATACTCGTATGCTGACCAAGCTATACTAAAATAACCACAAACGAAGTATGCAAGGTTTACTAAATAAATTTCCATTAATTGCGATGAAATATAAAAACTTTTTGGTTAGATATTGTGAGTGGGTTCTGCAAAACTGGACTTGATTGCAAATCAAAGGTATCTACAAGCAGAGTGTCCTAGTCACTGTAATGTTGAGAAATCGATTTGAAATTTTACTTTAATGTATTTCAGTAATAATGCAAACGGTGTTCTAAATAAAAAAAAGAACATAGTATGTCGTTAATTTTTACACCAGTTACAATTTGGTAAAAGATTTCTTAGAAAACAAAACTCATGTCGTCGGCAGCCTTAGAATACGAAAATAAAATGACATAAATATGTAAGTACATATATAAAACAATATTGTCATTCATATTTGAATAACATAACCCCATATGAAACTCAAGTGTCATTCAAATATGAATGACGTGAGTAAATACAATACCTTATAATTTTATATGGTATGACGTCGCCCCATATAATTATCATGCAAAGTGTTAAAAAATTATTTTCCAAAAAAAAAAAAAAAACTAATTTGTCATCCGAATTTTTAAATAATTCTTTTAAACATAATTATTGATAAGAAATTATTTCTAATTTTTATTACTTTCTTTTTATTGCTAATCATAATTTTAAATTACTCACCATAATAATTTCAAAAAAAAAAAAAATCATATTAATTTGGACACTAATTAAAGTCATTTTAAGCCTATTTAATTCATTTAATAAAAAAAAAATTTTATTGATTGTAATAAAACTTGTGTTTTTTTTTTTATTAGTTATAGGATTAAGTTATCTTTATGCTATTAAATAAATCAATTATAAATTTTAATTTTATTGAATTTTAAGGTGTAATAAAATATTTTATGTAACCTACCTAATTACTTATTTTTAGGATTTTTTTTGACGTACAGTAGGTACATATGACATACAGTAGGTACATATTTTAACTTTTTTTTGATTTCATTTTTATGATTTTTTTTTTCAACAATATCTGAGACAAAAGTGGACTTTTGATTAAAAATTCTTAGCCTTATCAAAGATATTCTAAAAAAAAAAATATTTTTTGGTAAAATCTTTTTTTTTTTGTTTTTATTTTTTTATTTTTTTTATTTGTCTATTTAATATTTTAAAAGGTGAGGGTCAAAGTCTTTAAAATATTTATTTTTATAAATAATATTACTTATAATAATATATAAAAATAAATAAATGATGATAATTTGAAGCTGTTCAAAGATCAGAATTTTTTTTTTTTTTTATTTCGTAGATAGGACAAAAAACAAACAAATGTTTTTATTTTCTGTTTTTTTTTCTACAATATCTAATAATAAAATTAGAAAAAAAAAGAAAAAAAGAAGTTTTTAAAAAAAAAGCATCTACAAATAAATTTAACATTTATAACTTAATAAAATGCATTTAAAGAAATTTTAAAATTTTCAAATAAAATAATTGAAGACAAACAAATTTATATTCTCAAGCATAAAAATATGATATGGAATGAATATAACAAGTATTTTTTTTAAATTATTTTGTTTAATGTTTAATATTTCCACATTATCTACCCAATCAAATATATCTGTAAAGTTTTCAAAATAACTTCCAAATTGCAAATTTTGAAGATTTAAAAATTAAAATATAAAAAAGCATTCTAATTTCAAACTGAATTTTTTTTTTTCTTCTTTTGGGCATCAAAATAGTACCTATTAGATAATTTTCTGAATTTGACAAATATTTTTCTTATCTTTTCATCAATAGAGACAATAGATACATGATATTGTTTATCTTGAAATTATATTATGTATCTTGACTTTTTCGAATATTATATAATTACATATATACTAATGTTATCAATGTTTTATTTGTATCAATCTAAAGCTGGATTTACAATATGATACAAGTATCGGCAGTTTATCGCGATTTGTATATTAAATTGTATCAGAGGCCTTGATGGCCTAGTGGGTAAGAGCGTATAAAATACGCTGTAAACACCGAGGGAGTATGGGTTCGAATCCCACAGACGTCGAAAGAATTATTCACCCTTACGACATTTACAGCTACACCTGAAAAGTGAAGACTGTGTTCACATTTATGTGGCAAAGAAATGTACTAAAAAAAAAAATGAATCAAATTATATGTATATACAAATCGTTATATATACATACTTATCAATTTTCAAAAAATAGTTTACTTCTGTTCACATTTTGTCAAAATTTCAATGTACAATAAGAGTTCTAATGAAGATCTCCCATTTTTAAGTTCTTCAATAATAATTTTAAAAATAAAATAAAAACGGTGATGGTGGATTAGGCAATTTTTGAATTTAGACCGTCAATATTATGAAATAACGGACCAACAGACGCATTTATTAATAAAAATTTATCTTAAAACTTTAAATATTTGTATGATTTGTATGAGTTAATTCGTTTTTTATGAATATGAATATGAGCAATTTTGTATGAGATATTTAGGTCAAATGTATGACAAATTTGTATGAGGTAAAGTATCGAAACTTGTATATTTGACTTCTATATTTGACAAATACTAAGAAATGTATCTAAGTGTAAGCTCCGCTTAACTTTAATAAATTGTACATACATAGTACATACATATATATATATAGGTAAATAAAAAATTTTAAATTATTTTATGAAACGGCGAATCGAATCGAACTCAAATTTATTTACATATATTATTTTTTTGCATTTATAATATAAAAACAATGTATGGATTGCATAATTTAATTGTATTTAGAGAAAAAAAAGAGAAAATAATTGAAAAAAAAAAAAATTGTTTCTAATTTTCCAATGTTTAAGTTTTTTTGTATTTCTTACTTTTTTTTAATTTTATAACAACAACTTAATTCATTTTTTTTTTATGCTAATTGAAGTGAACTATTTATTATGTATTATATTTTGATATTTTTATATTTTTTATTTTTTTCATTCACGATCATAACAAACGATAATACCATTAAATCAGTTAATTAGCTTTACTGAACTGTAAAACAAAAAGTTACCTTTGTACCATAAAAATTTAATAGAATATTAAAAATTTATGTCATATTATTATAATTACAATATAAAAATTTTTGTTTGTTTTTGTTTAAAATGTTTATATGTACCTAATAATTTAAAAATTCTCTTTTTTTTTTTTTGTTTGTTTTTATTAATAAAGGAGTTGGCATGGTTTTACGCACAATTGGAAATAAAGCTAATGCAACAGTTGATTTAGTTAAAGAAGATGATGGTTCATATACTTTAACAACGTCATCAACATTTAAAACTACTGTTATTAAATTCAAACCAGAAGAAGAATTCGATGAAGAAACAATTGATGGACGTAAAGTAAAAAGTGTTTGCACTTTTGAAAACGAAAATAAACTTGTCCATGAACAAAAAGGTGAAAAACCTACAACAATTGTCCGTGAATTTAATGGTGATGAAATGGTTGCGGTAAGCAATAAAATACTTTTTTAAATTTAAAAATTAATTTAAGAAAAAAAAATAAATATATATACATACATACATATTACTCAAGTGTACAAATATTTTTGATTTTATTTCACATTTTTTAAGTACAAAAAAAAATTATTTAATGTTTTTATTTTTTATTTTCTTTATTTTTAGACTTTAACAATCGGCGATGTTAATTGCGTCCGAACATACAAGGCTGCTTAGATATTATTATTTGAAGATGAAAAAAAATAAATAAATAACTGACACCTACATACCTAAATTCTAGGATAATGATGTTTTCAAACATTATGTATTGGATTAACATCACACAATATTTTTATAATACTAAATTACTAAAAAAAAATAATAATTTTAAAAATTATTGTATTTCATATTTAATGTAAAATTATCAACAAGACTTTTTTATATTGGTCCTTTATTTTCTTTATATTAATAAGATAAGGACATTTCCAAGCTTACTATAATTCTATTATAAAGGTGAAATTTTTGAATATTTGTATTAAATTTTTACAAAACACAAAATAAGGATTCATTTTTTTTCTAAATTTCAATTAGTTATAAGCTTGCATTTATATAATATTCTTACAGCATTTATAAAATTTATCAAAAAAAAAAACAACAACAATGGAATGAATAAAGTGTTATATAAAGCTTAAAGATTATTGATGGTTTTTTATTTGTATATGACTATTATATTTATTTATTTATTATTATTATTATATATTATGTTAATATAAAATTCTGGTCCTATCAATTTCAATTAAAAAAAAATCCCAGTCAGGCTAAAGATCTTTATTTGAACATTTTTTAGTTCGTAACTTTTAAATATCCTTTAGCTTAAAATCAAATTAGCTTAAAAACAAAAGACAATTAATAGCGAGTTGTTTACGGTAAATGCAAATAAGTTTATTCAGAGGAGACAGCACGTAAATAGTTTTCACCGACCTTTTTATACAAACCATAATTTTAATGATAGGTAATAAATAACTAGTAAGTTAATTCGAATAAAAACGAAACGAAACAAAATTAAAGTTGTTTATAAGAAGATTTAAGATTGATTTTCACATAATGTAATGAAAGTATGAATGCGTATTTTACATATTGAAAATTAATAATTTAAATATATGTAAAATATAAAACAATATGGGAAAATATAAAACAAAAAACATTTTAACTAATATAAAGGACTATTATTTATATTATATTATATTTATATTATATTTATATAATTATAAAGGACTATAATTTATATAATAAATTTAGGACTATTATTTATATAATTAAGGCATTATAATAGTCCTACAATTTGCAAAAATTTGGAAATTTTACTCTTATTCTTTATTGAAAATAATAGGTCGATTTTAATCCTTTATAACTAAAAAAAAATTTTTTTAATTTCGCCTAAAACTGATCTTTGTACTTATTTCCATCTTTTCGGTATATTATGATTTAAAAAATGATATTTCAATTTCTATGCAGTGCTGGTTATATACAGGCAATCTTGAAGAGACAGAATTTAAAAAATAAGAACCAAATTTTAGGTAATTTAATATGAAAAAACAGAAAAAAAATATGCATCTATATTTCTACTATGAAAACTGTTGGTACATATTTCATAACGAAAATCTGTTAGGAAAATTGGTATTTGTCATTTTTAGAAGTTTTCTCTGATACATTCATAAGTTCGCACTAATACATATATTTGAATGTTTTTACGTGAAGGACATCCACCTTTTAAATTTTATTATTGTTATCCGTGGTCATGGCCATGGCCATAACCTTGTAACATTGTTGACGTGATAGAAGATAAATTTTTTAAGCAAAGCTTTTTTGTAGACAAAAAGTTTAAAAATTAAAAAAAAAAACACTTTTACTTGTATTAACAAATTGTAGTCTGCAACGCCAAGAGAAGAAATAACCTAAGAAGATTTTTTAAACCAATTTGCTATTCTAGCAATTTACTCGAATTAACCTTACCTAGCCTTTATTAACCTTAATTAGCCTTACCATAAGTACAACATAATATTAAAATTATAATATTTTTATTTTGTCTTCTAAAGTCAATATTTGAATACGAAATTATATTTATTGCAGCAATTTAATAATTTAGGCACAATAATGAAATGCAAAAATACCAAATAGCAATATAAATAATTTTTCATGTTTCAGTAAAAATACTAAATGAAAAGTGTATCTACTAATTTGAATAAATAAAATATTTTTTGTTTATTAAAATATGAATTTAGGGCATACTTTATTTCCATTTTATTATTTTGCTTTTCTTATTTCTATTTCTGACGACTTTAGTAATTTAGCATTTTTTGCCTTTTTAATTTCTAAATAATCTTCTCTTGTAAAATTAGTTTGTGTGCCAGAAGAACCAGCAGCATCTGATAAATATTTTTCAAGACTAAATTCATCTTTAACTTCGTTCGTTTTAGGATTTTGCTTTAAACATATATAATCACTTGATTCTCTTAACGTCACATTTTTGGCATATTTCTCAATTAATTGATTAGCATAGTTTAAATCTTCTTCATCCATACAATTATCTAAATTTTCATTTGCACACTTTTGTTTTCTTTTCTCAAGCTTTTTGTTCTTCTTAGCAATTCTTTTACGTATTTTTTTTTTAGTTCGAACTTGTTTTTCCAACTCTTCTTTTTTCGTTTGAGCTTTTTTTACAATTTTGTCACGATCATTATTAATTATTGCTTTCCTTTTTTTCCCACCCCATGGTGGAAAGCATCCTGGTGCTAAACATAATCGTTCGTGAATACATTGAGTACATGTTGCATTATCTATCGAAAGAAAAGCAGTTTCTACATTTAGACCAGATGTTTCAAATAAAGATTTTATCGTTAAAGTTTTTGAGTTTTCTAAATATTGTTGACTATAGATAATAAATTTATCATTAAATTTTTGTTCATATTTTAAAATAAACTTTCCTTCTGGGAAATTTCTAAGCATATTTACAAATTCATAGAATTTATTGATTAATTTTGTCATATTTATTTGGTATAATTCAAATATTTCGTTAAATATCTCCTCTTTAGTAATATTTGATGAATGAATCACTTCAAAAGTATCTACATCTATATGATATCTAACGGTTGATACATTTGGAATAAAATTTGCCCTGACATATTCCGTTAATAACTCATTTAGGGTCATTTTTTCTAATCCAAATTTTTTTTTGTATTCTAATTTACAACTTAAATTAATTATTTCATTGTCATTATTTAAAAATCCTACATTTTTAAAATTTATTATGACATTAAGATCTGTATCAGAACCACTAAAAATTAACTTGGAATTCAATATACTTGATTTAAATTTACCATTATCCATAATTAAAAATTCATCTATAGGCTTTAGTTTGAAATTTTGATTTAAATCAACTGCATCAATTTCAAAGTTTTCATTATTATTCAAAACAGAAAAAACTTTTCCATCCTTATATTCAATAAAAGATTGGGTGTGGTGACAACTTAGAAAGTTTCTAAATAAAATTTCAAAAATCTTTGAGTTAGTTTTTAAATTACTAAATCTACTTGGTAATGGTTGTAAAATTTCAATAGAATTATTACCAATTTCAAATGGAATTTCAAATTCATTTGATAAATTATTGGATGTCTGCAAAAGTAATAGTAATGCTTGTTCAGAAATTTTTAAGTCATAAGTGATATTATTTTGATTTTCTAAGTTAAATAGAGGATATGGTACAAATTCATTTAAATTATTCAAATAGTTTTTTAAATTTAATCTTATCTTATATAGATCATAATATTCTTTATAGATGGGAAAACTTCCATCTATTTGAATAAAATTAAAACAACATTCATATTTTTTTTTTGAATCAATAGAAATATTTTCTAATATTGGTAAAGCTGTTTGAAGACAAAATATTTGATTTGGAAATTGGTTAAGTTTATCTATAAAATATTTTAAAATATTTCTATATAAATTTTCCAAATCTTTAAACGAAGTGCTTGGATTAGCTAAAACATAATTCTTTATGAATTCAATATATATTTTATATTCATTTTCACGTTTTTCTTTTGTTTCTTCAAAAATCTTTATATCTGCATCTAAAGGTACTTGTTTCTCTCGTTTAGCTTTTAAAAAGCGTATACAGCCACTATGTTCGTCTTTTGTTAGGGTTGACAATTGAGGGAAATTATTAAAAATACAACTTCGTTTTTGAAATCGCGCTTTATCTGTAAAATCATTTGTTAAATTAGCTATTATTTGATTAGTTCGAGGATCAATGATTTGTTCAAATTGATTTTCACTCTGTAAATCTCGATCATTTATATCTTCGTTTAAAAGATCAATTAAATCTGGATCAATTTCATTAAGATGACAAAACAGAATATCTTTTGCTTTTAAATTCAAATTACTGTATGAATAATAGAAACTTAATTTTTCATCCGTTGGTATTGGTGTTCCATTGTAAGACCATTTCAAATTATGAAAATTTTCCATTTTAAGTGTGATTTGTTTTAAAAAAATTTCACTAAAATTAACTTTTTAAAATAAAATTACTTATAAAGAAATTAAACCATACTAACCTATATTAATTCTATATTAACCATTCACTTTCTGAGTATATAAAGTTAATTGCATACATCTATAAAAAATAAAATAGAGTATTTACTAGTTTAATTAATCAAATTATTTAAAGTGATTTTAATATCATGAAAATAGAAATCTTTTTTAAAACTATACTATTTTAAGCAAATTTTACTAACAGAAATGGTGAACAGTGTTTTTGTTAAATCTAAATGTCAAAAAACAGTTGCGACAATTTGTGGTCCTGTTAAGCTATAAACAGAATTCGGACGGCAAAGTTAAACTGAAAAGACAACTATATTCAGGGTGTTTTTCTTTTTCTCATCAGAGCAGAGTTTGAAATTTGAGTTCAGAGCTATCATTGAAATTTGAAATGCTTCCGGAAAAAATGTTTCATTGAAAATTTATACTAGCTATATACTATATAGCTATAACTGGCGTCTAAAGAAAAATTAATTCATAATTTAATTGAAATAACTGCAGGAATATTGAATGTTTAGCCTCCTCAGGTAACTATTGTAAAATTTTGTTAATAAAAATGCAAAGTAAAAATCAGTATTATTTGTCAAATAATGAAATAATAATTTTTTCTGCAAAAAAAATGCTCACGAGACAATCAATACTATCAATAGATAATAAGTTAACTGATTAAAATTTAGTTTTGTCTCGTGAAGGGAGAAATTTTTCATAAATTAACTTTGTTTAATTTTATTTCTAAAATAAATTTCTCTTATATCTATATTATTACATTTGAAATAATGGCAATTTTTACTCTAAGCGTTTCTTTTTTTTACTCAGAGCGGTTAAGATAAAAGTTTGCTCTGAGCATTATTCACTCTGAGTAATCTGAGCATTCATCTGATGAGAAAAAGAAAAACGTCATCAGTGTTCCACCAATATACTAACGGCAATAGGCGACATGAAATTAACTTTGAGTAATGTACCAATGGGTGCTTTTTATTCACCCATATTCTTGAAGAGTTATCATACGAAGAGTATCACAGACACGGTGATTTGTTATTCCGCAAGACTCTAAAGTGATGTTTTCAATTTGACGCGATATTAAATGTAAAAAGTATCGTGTGTGGTGTTTCTGGGAGACTTTTCCTACGAAGCAATAGCCATTTTCTATCACAGCAAAATTCTTATACGATAAATATCACTTTTAAGTAATTCTTAGGAATTAAGTATTTTTTTAGTTTTTAGTTAAGTTTAAATAAAAATATAAAAATGGATAGAGTGGAAAGGAAGTATGTATAATTAAAAATAAATTAGTATTTTAGTGAATTATGTTTTTGTGTAGTACATTTTACAAATTAAAAATTTTTTTTTTGTTTTATATATTGAACTAGCATCGGAGTACATACATAGTTATAAGTTGCAAGAAGCCCCCGTATCTTGCGAACTAGAAGTCGGACCGACATGATTTAAAACAGGTACTCCCTGATTTGGTTGTAGAATAAAAATATAGAAACAAAAAATAAAACGGTTCGACTTTAAGCCCGCCCACAAAAAAAGCCCCAAAAATTAGGGTGCCACTTTTTGGTACTTTTCTTATTTTTTTTTTTATTTTTAATTTCTATTACAGAATCGGTGATTGGTTTTTTTAATCACTTCGGTCCGATTTCTGGTTCGCAAGATACGACGGCTTTTTGCAACTTATGAATATGCACTTTCATTTACTATTTAAAAATCGAACCTCTTTTTTAAATAATTTTAGCTGAGCGTTTAAATATGGCAAAATTTTCATTTGACAGTAAATTACTACCAACATAACAAAAATTTTCATCATGAGTCTGCGAGTGTTACAAATTTATTTTGCTACTATAGTAGCAAAAGTACTACTTGTTTTTTGAGAATTATGAAAATGCTACCTTGCTACTTCTTTTTCCAAATTTAGCGATAAAGCTACTTTTTTAAAAATTCTCTAATGAATTTTTTTATTTTCTGATTTCTTATTTCTACTCGAAGTACAAACACTGAAGAAATCTGCAAGTAGTAAGCGAAATACGCATAATCGTATCTGTTAAGATAAGTAAATTTTGTAAAATTAAAACGAAACTACTCGATTTCTTAAAAACAAAAAATTGTAATTGAATTTTTTTTTTTGTTTTTAATTTTTTTATATTTACTTATTTTAAATTTTTAAGTTTGAATTATTTAATAAAACAAGGTCTGTCCTATTATGCCTATCTAATAAAAAATTTATAATATATTTTTCGTTTTATATTTTGTAATATATAATATAAAATAATATATAATATAATAATAATATATATATAAAGTAATATATAATATATCTCCAATATTTTGTTGTTACTTGTAATTTTTACAGTTTTGCTACTTTTTTTTAGATTTATTAGTTTTTTTTTTCTTGTGGGAACCCTGATACATATTTTCATAACGTAAGTGATGGGTCTTCAAGAATATCGGTGAAAGCATAGATATAATAGTACTTTAGATTGGCACTTTCTCTTTCACTCTAATGTATTTTCCTATACAAGAAATTGCAGTCAAAAATAAAACATATGACATCCAAGTAATGTCGTTCATTTCACGTAAGTTGAATGCCAGCTGTTTTTAAATCATAAAATTTCATTAAAATTATTATAAAATCGCAGTACAGTTTCTCTCATAGATATTGATAGATTTGGATATATAAATTTAGATATTTTTTATATTGGATATATAAAATTAATGAATATTGAATATAAAATATAAAATAAAAATTTTGCTAATGGTAATTCAACTTTACTAATAACTTTTTCAGGCGATGCTAAATTCGTAGTTACTAAATAAAGATTTTTTGTACTTACGTTTCAGATAAATCTAAATGTGGAAATCTTGAAGGAATTGATTTTTCTTTTAATTTGGTCGTACTAAAGCTGAATGGCTTTAACAGACACTCCTCATTGAAATGTTCGCTACAAACACAGGATCTATCTCGATTCACTTCACTTTGGTTGTTTAAATACTTAATATGAAAAATCCACTTATTTTTTAAATCCTCGTCGTTCGAAAACTTGTGAAAAGAGATGTTCTTACATTTATAATATATATTTAAACATCCCTTTACACAACAAGATTGAAGAGAATTGTAGATGTTTTTTAGTTTTATTTTATATTTACTTTTATAATATTTTATAATAAATTTTTAGTTTTATTTTTTAAACACTTTTTTTATTTTATGTAAATATTCAGTTTTCAACACTTACTTTTTATTTTATATTTATTATTTTATTTTTCATTTTTTAACACTTGTTTTATTTTTACTTCATTTTCACATTTAAGAACTACTTATAAAAAATTTTACTTCAAAGAATTTTGGCGCAAAATTTCCATTTTTAGCGGGCACTGTTTCCAGAGGAAACTAAATTTAAATTTACACGAAAAAAAGCATCAATAAACAGCTGACTCAAAATTGACTGAATTTTTCTTTTATATAGCCAATCTAAAGTACTATTATATCTATGGGTGAAAGTGAAAACTTTGCTTAAAATCCGCTCGAACAGGAAAACCAGATTAACTTTTTTTTTTTGCTTGGAATTGTTAATATGATGATCCAATGTTCGCGTCGCTTCTAGCGTCGCGTTCTAAATATATAAAATAAAAACCAAATGCTAGCATCGCTTTATGACCAACAACCAATATGAAATAAAAAACAAAAATATTTATTATCAACATGCGTAAAAGTAGAAAGTTGCTCTACTCTAGCGTAGCTTTTCAATTTGATCAAGTTCCATTTAAATCAATAAGGATATTCACAAATAGGTGTAGAAGTGTAGTTCAACTAATTTGTGAACACACCCTTGTACGTTTATTCTTGCACTAGGTGTAGTTTTTTT
The DNA here is from genome assembly GCA_947095535.1 of Poecilobothrus nobilitatus. Lineage (NCBI taxonomy): Eukaryota > Metazoa > Arthropoda > Insecta > Diptera > Dolichopodidae > Poecilobothrus > Poecilobothrus nobilitatus. Next base: position 235,392,594 of record OX352773.1, on the reverse strand, counting down.
GACATTTGTCAAATATAATTTTTTTTCTGGTACATATTCTGACATTTTTGATACAAATTTAATTTTTTAAAAGTTCTGATACAAGTTTTAATTTATATATGTAATATGAGAAAAAGCAACTTAGTAGAATTTTTAATTAAAAATAATAATTATTTATACATAAATATTTTTACATTTCATTTATTTATATATATTATTACATTTCATTTATTTATATATAGTAATTATTTATATATACCTAAATATTTTTATATTTCATTTATTTATGTATAAATTTTTTAAATAAGTATTATAAATAATTTTATTATTCTTAAACAAGCTTAAAAAAATTTACCTGTAAATCTGTATTATGCTCCTCAACCATAGCCATAAACTACATAACTAATAATAGATACATATTTTAAAATATTAAAACTGAATAATTTTATTATTTTTAAACAAGCTTAAAAAAATTTACCTGTAAATCTGTATTATGCTCCTCAACCATAGCCATAAACTTCATAACTAATAATAGATACATATTTTAAAATATTTAAAAGACTTAATTTTTTTGAATGACTGTATAAAAAATATTTTACTAATTTTCTTGATTTCTTTTTTTTAAACTGCTAAAACATTACTAAAAAATACGAATTGAAATTTAATTTTTTTTACAACAAAAAAGCAAAAAATCAAATTTTTTTTTGATATATAATTTATATACTTTTAATGAAGCTAAAAATATGAAAACTCGATATAAATTTGAAATTTCTAACCTCATTCGTACGGTAATCATGCTATATTATCTATGACGATAGTTTTAAAAAAATTTTAGGTTATGTTAAAAAGCTATCAAACAAACCTTTCCATCCCTTATTTTTTGAAAAAAAAATATCTTCTACTTTTGCAAATGTCAAAAGAAAAGCAGAAAAAATAAGTAATTTTAATAAATATTAAGTTAAAATTACGAGTTGGAAGCTAAATTTTTGACATGTTGTAGGGGAGTATTTTGGGAAATACTTTATAACGTAACCAAAACTCGTAATGAAAATTGCTTAAAAATGGTCATTTTATCGAAAAAAAAATAAATGAAACTTTCCTCATTTGTTTGAATGTCATGGTCTGAAAATATTGTTAGCTGTACCTCAAAATTAAAGTATTTAAAGACAAAAATTTATTATTACTCTAGTCTAGATGAGTTTAATTACTTTAGTTTATATAATTTCCAATTTTATCTATAAATAAAACTTTTTTAATATTTCCCGTAGAAATTAATAATTATGTAAAAATTCATAATTTATAGAAAATATTGAACATTTAACAACAAAGAAATTCCCAAATTCTTATAACTGAAAGAATAGTAAAATCCATTTTATAAACAAAACTTTTTTATTTTAACTTAAATTTCCTAGTTCTTTGGATTTTTCTACAGCTTTTCCAACAGCGTTGATAAGAGTTGCTCTTATGTTTCCCTTTTCCAGTTCATGAATTCCACATATTGTAGAACCTCCTGGAGAACACACTTCATCCCGCAAAATAGATGGATGTTTTCCTGATATTAGAAGAGTTTTAGATGCACCTAATAAAGTCTGTGCAGTAAACTTTATAGCGATTTCTTTCGGGACACCTTCTTTGACAGCTCCGTCAGCGAGAGCTTCAATTATAGTATAGACAAAAGCTGGTCCACAACCAGTTATACCAGTCATTGGATCAATTAAACTCTCTGGGAATTCTTGAGATAATCCCAATGGTGAGAAAATTAAATTGATTCGTTTGACATCATTTTCGGTTATATATTTTCCTCGCGAAAAAACTATAGAACCTTCACCAATTTGCACAGATGTATTAGGCATTGTCCTTATAATCTTTACACGATCAATAAAATTTAAAGATTCTTCAAGTTTATTTAATGTAACTCCAGCTAAAACAGATACAAATATTTTTTCTTTTTCGCTTACTTTATACGTTTCTTCTAAAACTGAACAGCATAGTTCTAATTTTTGTGGTTTCACACATATGAAAATAATATTAAAGTTTGATACGATTTCATTATTTTGACTAGTTACAAAAGCTCCCAAATTAGCGAAATTTTTTAAATTTTCTATATGCGGACCAGCCACTCCCAATTGTTCTGGTTTAATAACTTTTTTTGAAACAAGTCCAGATGCAATTGCAAATGCCATTTTTCCACCGCCAATAAACCCAATCTTCTCATTAATATTATCCATTTTCTTTTCAAAAAATTTTAGTATGTAGGTATGTATATATTTTTTAACTTCTAATTTTTTATAATTCAAAAGAAAATAAATGATAGTTGATAGATGATGGTAAAAGATCAACTTGATAACAATGTATTTACATGTATTTACATGTATTTTTTTTATTTATTTTCTAATCATGATTCATGAACCAAAATTTTGACATAGCGATTGCGAAAAATCAAATAAAGAATGCATGGACATTGATTGCTTTCTATCACTTTCTACTAAGCGTGTACCGTGTACATAATATGTACATTTGAAAATTGAAATCAAATATTTAAAAAAATCGTAGTTTACATGTAGCGTAAAAAATTTTGTTAACATACCCCGTTAATACAATTGGAACTGATCAAATATCGCAACCAAGTTCACAAAATTTATGAATTTTAATGGGATATTTAAAGTTTAAACGTAGAAACATATTGTATAAAATTATGTTCTGTATTCTGTAATGTAAAAGATTTTTTCGAAATAAAGCCTAAAAAAAAACCCCAAATTTTGGGGTTTATTTCATAATGATTATTATCCAAAAAAAAAAAATTAAGTAAAGCCCGAAACAAAAATTATTTTTTATTTTTTTTAATTTGAGACTTTATAATTTATTTCATTGTGAAATAACACCCCAAAATAAAAATAAAATAACGCCCAAAACTATTTATATATTTATATATATTTTTTGTGATATGGGTGGAAAAAGCGAATCATATTCATTTTTCCAGAAATTTTCCATAAACAATTAAAATTTTTGTTAAAACTTTTGGAGTAAAAAAATATACCCCTTTTTTCAGAAATTTTACAAAGTTATTGAAAATTTTTAGTAGTAGTTTCTTGAGAAATGACTTAACTTCCACGAAGATAAATTCCATGGAATTTTAAATTTGCGGTCTTCATTAGAAATAAAACCCAAAGTTTGCGCAGCTGCATATTAATTTAAATGTCAAAAAGTACGAATGTTAAAAAAATCCGAAATTTATAAAATCAAGAAAAAAAATAACACTAATTTATAAATTACAAAATATTCATATGGTGAAATATTTTTTTTTATGGTGAAATCATTTATAAAAAAAAAAATTTTGCGGTTAAAATGCAACATTTTTAGGCAAAAAATATCTATTATAAAGTAGTTAACTTAACACGTGACCAAAATTTTTTGTTACTAACCCACATATACGTATGATTAACTTTATTGAAATTGAAAAAGTAATAATATAAGAATTTTGAGTAATGCCCGTGACAGACATATAGTATTGATATTATATTGCATATACTACGTTTAAACTGCATATGTATGTGTCAGGTTTATAGTATCAATACTGTAGTATTAGGATAAGATCACATGGGATGCATGCATCCGGATGCAAACAACTGATCTCTCCCTTTCGCTCATTTTAGATGCCAAATGTTTACATTCTCTATAAATTATATTTAGTTTATATTAAAATTTTTTCTTATATCAAATAACAATTTTCTCTGGTTTAACCATTTTGTAAATAAAAAATTTTTTCATCAAATGTCAAAACAATATACACATACTAGCCTACTAAGTACTTTCAAATAAAACGTTCACAATAAAAATGTCGCCATTTTACATCTCGTAAACGAGTGGATACAATATACATATTGGATGCAAAATATTCGTTAATAGTACCGAAGAGTATATGAAATGTAACCGTAATAATTTTTGCATCTGGATGCATGCATCCCATTACGAACTTACGCTTAAATTAGTATAAATATAGTATGTATACCAAGCCTATGTTTGCATCACTTTGCAGTATTAATGTAGTATTAGACACCAGAGCAGTCTATTGGGAACTAAAAATACTTTTTTTTTAAAATTCTTATGTAAACGTTGTCTTTTACATCAAAAATATGAAAAAATTTCAAATTTGTTTATGTTTCAAAATTTGAATTTAGTGTTTTGAAAGATTACTTTTTATTTAAATTTATATTTAATCAAAAAATTTAAAATGACCTCTGACCAGACAGTCCTTCGTTTCGAGTTCAATGTATATAAATTAGTTTTTTTTTATAATCAATTTTCTTCTAGAATTTATTGATTGAATGAGGAGTTTTTAGTTTGCATAATTCAATTCTTCAAGTAATTCTTGATTATTTCTTAAATTTAATATTAATAGAATTTTACGGTGCATTTTAATATTTTATTTGTTTTACTTAAAATAAAAATTATTTACTAAAAACTAAAAGTCAATACCGAGACTTCAAATAGGTCTTAGGTTTATTTAGGTCTTGCATCATTATATTCCATAAAATTATTTTGCTGTACATGACTTACTTATGTATGTATAAACGAAGTGTGTATGTAGGTACGTTTTTGCCTTTCTAGGCTTTTTATTATACCAACTCTGTAATGAAAAAAGCAATAGCACGCTGTAATGAAAAAAGCCGCCCAGACTGAGCAGAGCATAATCAGACCCAACCCAATATGCAAATTGAGTGCAGTCTCATCGCTCAGATTAAAAAAAAAACACGGTTTGAATAAACTGTCATTTTTATTTTTGTGAGATTTTTAATTTCCATGTTTTAATTAATATTAGCAGAGACTAAGTCAACAATCATAGATAAAATATAGTAATGATAATGACTTAGCAATGACTTAGCGGAACATGACAACAATGACTTAACGAAATTTTCAGCTGGGGTTTCTAATATTCAAGAATAAAAACAAACCTATGATTGAACCAGCAATAATATTAAATCCATCTGTTTAGTGTTTACACTGGTTGCATAACAACTAACAACTTTTAACTGAATAACAACTTTTTTTTTCTTTACCACTTCCTCGCTTCTCCTAAAAAAAATATTTGAAAACGATAAAAACGACGAAAATGCGTAAAATTCCGAAAATCTTTATTCATTTTTGTTAACCAAAATTTAACTGCTTTAGCTGTTGCAAGTCACCAATCAAGTCAAGCAACAATAAAAATTTTTATCAGGTCAAAAATATTAACGAACATATAAAGGTGCAAAAGCAAAATACAACTTAATGTAAACGGGAGAGTTTTACAGCACATTTTAAATACAAGAATGAATACATTACATTCAGAAATGTTAACAAGTGTAACCGGGGCAATGGTATCATTCTGGAAAAAGTAAATTCATTTAAACACCTAGACCCTAGGGGTTATCACCGACGATAATTTAACATGGAATAACTAAGTTGATCGTATTAATTCAAATATAGTTCCGTTGCTTGAAGTGATAAAAAAAATGGAATTATTCTATCTAGAAGTGCTGCTAAAACTACTCATCGATGCATATGTTTGCTCATACAACATTGTCAACTGGTCTTCATGTTTCCAGGGGCTGCTAAAAAAATATGACCCAATTCTTACCAAGGCGATTTAAACAATATATGGATATGAAAGGCGCTTCAGTGCAACATTGATGTACGCGGAAACAAAGACTGATCAGTTGAGTATTATTATTGCTAGGGAAAATGTCCGGTTCATTTTTGTATCAAAATGGACTTAATGAAAAACAAATTCAAATTTATGACAGAGTAAGCGTCTCAAACAGGATGACCCGGTACACAAAAACATCTGCAGAGTTTGATTCCAAGTGTCATACGGCTTTTTAATAAACTTCCCGAAAATATACGATACGGCGCTGCAGTTTTTTTGGAGCACTATATGCTACTGAACGCGACCTATGTAAAAAAGTAAACAAATTTAATCATATGTTATTTCAAAGCTGAAAATAGTTTTTTCTATTGTCATTTGTCAGCTGTGATTAATTTGTTTATGGTTATTTCCGAAACTCACATCAATTTATTTAGGTCTTGGTTATTTCTATTTCTATTAAAATGGTAAAAACTGGTATAAACAATTAAATTTTTTAAAATACATATGTACATAAAAACAATTATCTTCTAAAAGATAAAGAAGGTTTAAAGCGAAAGTAAGACATAGACAAATGGATTACAAAACTTTAATTATCAAAAATATCCCAAAAAATTTGAAAATATCGAAATATTTTAAAGAAAATTGCAATGCAATAGCAACCAGATATTTTGGAAGGGCAAGAGCTATTATTCGTTTTGAAAATGAAAAAGATGCAAAGGCCGCTATGATACATTTACATCAAACAGAAATTAATAATCATATAATATCTGTAGAATATTTAGGAAAACGTGAACTTGTTAAATCTAGTGATAACGAAGATACAACTGAAAAAACTAGTGGTCTTAACAAAAATATAACAGAATTTGCTCAAAAACTATTAGCGATTTCAGAAGCTCATGGATTACATCATTCACCTCCACCATTTCTGAAATATAGTTATCCAAAAATTAACAGAGATATTTTAGATGCAATATCAATTCAATTAATGATTAATACAAAATTTTATACACAAGTATTACATTTAATGAATAGAATGAATTTAGAACCTCCGTTCTTAGAACGAAAGGAGGCTTTTTATCCGCCTGGTGAATTAAAAAATGTTCAAACTCAAACAGATTTTGAAAAATTAGAAAAATTATTAGCAAGTGATGAATCTGAATTAGAATCTTCAAGTGAAGAATATGAAGAACCTAAATTAAAGCGATTAAGACTTAATAAAAATTTAAAAAATAATAAAATAAAAACAAAATTAAAAAATGTTTTAAAATCACATAATCTACTTAAAAACATGTCATATGTTAGTAAGCATATGGAAAAAACAGATGAAGTTTTTGAAACTCCAAAGAAAATAATTTCAGCAAAGAAAATTTCAGTAAATGTATCTACTGTTAAACTTTTTGAAAAAAAAGTAGAAATGGCAAATGAACAAGTTATTGAACCATGTGAACAAAAAGAGTGTAATGAAGAAAATGAATATTCTAAAAAAGAGTTTAGTTTTGCAAATTTAGAAGAAAATAAAATACCAGAAAACCAATTAAAGGAAATGCCAATTTTTAGTAATTATCAAAAAGGAGAACCATCCAATAAGCTTTATATAAAAAATTTAGCAAAAGATGTTACAATTGAAGATTTAAAACAGATTTATAAACTTTTTGTAAATGATATTGAAACTGAATTGGAAATTAAAGTAATGCAGCATGGCCGTATGAAAGGACAAGCTTTTGTAACATTTTTCAAATTAATAAATGAAAAAGATTTATCGATTGTAGAAAAAGCCCTAAAATTTACAAATGGATTTATTTTAAAGAAGAAACCTTTGATTGTTTGTTTTGGGAAAAAATAAAATAATATGCAAAATAAATGTTTTTTTTTTATATATTTTTATAGTATATGTATTAAATAATAATATTATGAATATCATTTTTAGAATTGGCTTAAAATTAATAAAATATTCTGCTTTTTTCTTTTTAGCATTTTTTGTTCTTATTTACTAACATATTTTATTTGTGTACAATTTGAAAGTTATTATTATTTTCTATATTTAAGCAAATTTTTTTAATTATACATAGCAAAATTTTAATTTTTAGCTTAAAATATCATTTCTTCCATTGTTTTTGTTTAATTTTTTTATAATACTTTTTTAAACGACTTTTTACATACACATTATATTTAAATATAGGAATAACCCTTAATACATGCTTAATATTTAGTGTTATGCTTAATACTATTCCAAATATTTTTCACATTCTTTTTTTAAAAAATAAATAAAAAAAAAAAAAAAGAGTTAGTAAATTTAATAAAATAAAATGAGTTTTACATTATAAATGTCGATTAGGTTTTAAAAATTCAATATAGTTTTGTGTTACTCTTCTCTACTGATCTTTAGATAAATTTATATAATTTTCTCTGGTTTAAAAAGAATTTTAAGTGTTCGAAAAATATTTTGAGATAGAATTTAACAAAACACTATACTTAATACATAACAAAGCTTGTGATGAGATATACAATTAAAATTGAAAGAGAATAAAAAAAAAAATATAAAGAAGTTGTTTGTTTATTCTGTTTTTTAGATATTAATTACAAACTTTTTAAAAACTATATATAAATTTTTGTAAATTGTTAAAAAAATAATTATTGTATATAATTATGTATAATATCATGATTACATATTTTATTTTTTTTATTTTTAAACTTAACTTTTACAACTTATTATATATTTTTTTTAAATAAAATTTGACTATTTATCAAAAAGTATAATAATAAAAATAAATAATAAGGTTATTTTAATTAAAATATATTTAATAACAGAGATTGTTGAAATAATATTACAAAATCAATAAGAAAAGATATTACTTTATAAATCACACATTATTTATATTTTATTTATATTATATTTCATTATATAATTTCTTTAAATACAGAATTTTCTGTAATTTTTTTTTACAATATTTTTATTTATATTAAATTAAAAACCCCACAAAATTAAACAAAATTAAGTGTTTATAATAAGTTTTAACTAATATTTTTATTTTAATCTAATTATAATAAGTATATTTTTAACATAATTAACAAAATAAAATTAGAATAGTAAAAATATTCTATTGTATTTATAAAAATTTCATTGGATAATTTATTTAATTAGAAAATTTTACAATGTTATAATAGCTTTGAACATTTTGATTTTAATTTTAGTAGTTTAGGTTTTAATTTGACAAAAAATAAGGATTATAACATATACGAATGTTTTTTCTTGTTTAAACTGAAAACTAAAATACTTTAAAACTTACAAAAATTATTAGAAAATACAATTTCGTGTATTTGAAAAACAAATACGTATTTTATTTAGTAATTTTGCAATTATGTATTTAAAATATCCGATTAGCAAAATTAACATTAGTTAAAAACAAAAAAAAAAAGTTTTTAAACTTATTATTGTTAATTATTAAAGAGAAAGAGTAGAGAAAAGTGACGACTACCTTAACAAGGAACCGATTTTTCTAAAAAAAAATTAATAAAATTAGTTTTACCTTTTCTGTTACATAATAGCTATAATATGGTTTCTAATAACATAAGAAAATCTCAAGTTTTCTACTCATTTTTGAAATTTTTTGTTGAAGTATTTTAGTTTTTCTTTTTATACAAATAAAAAAATTGGAAGCACATATTTATAAAATCTTTAGAAATAAAAATAATTATTTTATGAATTGCAGATAATTACATTTTATTTAATTTTTTTTCAATGAAATTAAAAAAAGAAAAATTGTAAAATGTTCTATAAAATTTTAAATTATCCAATTAAATATTTTATTAAGAGTACTATAACTGATTTCTCTTTCTTCATATAATAGCAAATAGCAACCAAATATACTTAATAATATTTTCAAATTATATTTACTTTTCTTTTAGTTTGAACGCTTTTTTTTTTTTAAATATAATTTGAAATAAAAATCTTTTACAATTAAAACATTAATATTTTTAACGTTTTTTAACAATTTAAGTAATAAAATTTACCGCAGTTGAGAATACATTAAATTTTGTATATTTCTCTAAAAATTCTTTTTAAAGCGTTTTCATTAAAGTAAATTTAAGAATTTATTTAATTTAAATTATTTTTTATTTTATTTGTTAACTTTGTTTTGTACCTAAAACATTTGAGATCGTTTCCGAAGTTGTTGTTTTTCTTGTATGATGTATTGGTCGAATTGACTTTAATTGTGTTGTTCCATTAAATCTTACATTAATATCACATGTACTTAATGGGTGCATACTATTTTCAATTGCTGTTTCTTGTATTGTGCTTGTTAAATTGATTGTTTTTATATCATTTAAATCAATTTTTGTTTTTAAATTAATATCAATTGGATCAATTGATGATCCAATAACATCAACAGATTTAATTGATGTTATTGAATTTCGTGGTGACATAACTTCATCATTTATCATTATTTCATCATTTGATTGCATATTTTGTGTGGCATCACAACTAACTGGTGGTGGACTCATTGGTGTACCCATACCACTATCAATTTCTATTGGACTAGTAATTTCAGCAATATCAATACATTTCATTTTTGGTTTATCGCATTGATATTTTTCTTTTATTTGTAATACATCATATTTTTTTAAATCTTCCAATTTTTCTTCTTCAGTTAGAGGATTTGTAGTAATTTCGATTGGGGTCATTACTATTGATTTATTATAATCATTTTTTATTGTTGTTTCTCCTTCTGTAATAGGTGAAGTTCTTGAAGATATTGGTGAGGTATCTATTAAACGACTTGGTCGTTGATTTGATTTTTGTTGTTGTCTTAATTGCTCATAGGTATTCCCAAAAAATGATGGTTTCTTTTTGCCAGGAGGTGATGTTGCTGTTTCAGGTTCATTTAATTCTTCTAAAACTTTTAACGGGTATCCAAGATTCGCATTCATTGAAACTGATTTTCCAATTTTTCTTTCAATGAAGATTGGTTTACGACGTTGTTTTTCAATATCATCTAATTGTTGTATTATACGACGAATATCACTTGGGAAATCTAAGTCTATATTACGTTCAATTAATTGTGCTACATAGCGTCCTAGTGTTTGTATAGTTAATTCTAAGCTTTGTACTTGTGATTGTAAGGAAGTTATTTGTGATTGTTGTGAAGCGCGTGTTTTTTCTAATTGAGCAATACTTGACTGGGCGAACTAAAATTAATAGATATAAATTAGGAACTTAAGTATATACATATATTTTTATTTTACAAGCATTTACCTGAAGCTGAGTTTCTAAGTGTTGATTATTTTCTTTTTCTTTCTTAAGCATATCTAAATGATGATTAGAAGATTGAATTTCCTCTTGTAATACATTATATTCAACTTGATATTCTGTTAGTAGCTTACTAATTTCTACCGAAAATATCTTAAATTAAACGAATTAATTTTATTTTACTTGATTTATTAACTAAACAACATTTCGTTTTACTTACCACTCTCATTATCTGATTCATGCGGTTTTCATCAATTTTCGGCACAATAGTTTTTAAGTAATCCATAATTTCTTCGAAATTATCTTTAGCTAAAATTTCCTCTTTGTGTACAGTTAGCAAAGCTATAGCCGCCCTAAATATTACTTCAGATGATTCCAAGAATAGTAAATCAAAAATTCTAGCAACAAATCCTAGAGGAAATTGTGAACTAAAAACAGTAAGAAGCCATGGTGCTGCATATAATGTTGGTGACACATCATTTTGGTCTAGCCAATCATATAAATCTGGTAATAGATCTTTAACCAAACGAGAGAGCTGATATAATTGTAGTTGAAATTTTTTCATGTCTGGTAAATATTTTTCCCGCATTTTACGACGGAACATTAAATGTTTTAATAATTGGAACGCCATTTCTTCATTGCACTATTAAAAAATTAAAATGATTAATAAGAAAACATAAAATTATAATAAAATTTAATTCTTACATGTAATAAAAGAATTCCACAAATAAAACCTAACCCTTGACAATAACCCAACTCTGGATCCAAAATTGAATATGCTTTTAATAAATTAAATAATGATAACTGGCCAACTCCTAAAGGGTCTTTATAAAATTTATGATTTGGAAATGTTCTTCCCAAATCAATAAAAATTGCATGTTGATGTTCAGTAAGATTTTTTAATAGAGTATAATATGGTGTATTAAAGTTAGGAAATTTTTTCGTATCTACTGGAGCCGTATTCATAGAATGCTGATCCGCTAAAAAGGACCATACATCACCACGTTTTGATCTTGGTACACCATTTTTTATTGCACCAAGTAAAATTTTTGGATCTTTTTTATTAATTTTTTTTGGAGAATCGGTTCCAATTATTGTCTCCCATCGTTCAATTAATTGCTTATCAATTGGACAAATTTCATCATAATCTAATTTAATTTTTTTTATTTCATTTTCATTTTGTCTAGCTTGTAGCATTGCATTTTCTTTCTCCATTCGTGCTAATAAAATTGTTTGCCTAATAGCGGTTTTCCAAAGTTCTCTAAGTTCTTCTCGACTTCTTTTGCCAGTTTTTTGTTCTGTAATATAAAATAAATAATTTTTATTACATAATATAAATAAATAAATAATTTTTATTACAGTTATTTATATAAAAAACACTTACGTTGAATCCTCATAGGAGACATAAAATCACCTTCATCAATTTGTTCTAATCCTTTTGATGGTGTTACAACACTATTCAATATGGCTTGCCTCCAAGAACCCTGCGCTGTAGGATCATCTTTTGGACTATTACCAACTTTCATAAATCTAAATAGAAATTAAACAATTTTTAAAATAAACTAGTTATTGTATGCTTTAAAACTCCTTACATATCCATCATTGGGGATTTCAATTGTTCTGCGTTTGATTTAATACTATTATTTGGACTAGAATTCCAAGTGTTACTTCTTGATCTAAAACCATTACCATTTTCGGATACATTATCATTATTATCATTTACTTGATTTTCTTTAATCTGTATATCTTTTATTTGATTTCCACAATCATCTTTGCTTGTTTTTCTTTTTAATAAATGGTCAAAGGAATTAGTTAACGATCGTTTTGCTTTCATAAATATTGTACTTCCACCTAAATATTGATTTAAAAATTCTGAACGATTTTCAGCTGTATCATGAACATGTCTTTGTTGTCGTGATTCACAGTGAGCTCTTAACAACATCATTAAAAATTGATTTTGTTCAGCTAAACTATTACTATTTATCTTTTCAGCTCCATAATACTTTGCCCATATAATATCTTGTTCATCATCAGATAATGTTTCAATACGTCGAAATATCATTGCTTGTGTTTTTTTATCAGAAAGACCTTCAATATCTGTACATAATTTATGATACCAAAGCATTGGACAATGTTCACATGAAAATATTTGACTTTTTTCTTTACTTTTTTGTTCTGAACATGTAATGAAAGCTTGTGAAATAGCTGATACAATATCATCACAAACATGTTCAGATTGACATTTGAATACATAACCAATATAACCATCAGTATTATGTCCTTCTCGGCATATTATACCAAAATGATCAGAATTCTTATGACCTTGTGCACAACTAGCAACATCTTTAAAATCTTTATAAAGTAAAACTTGTTTACGATCTGGTGATATTAAACGTAAATCTGACCTTCCAACTAAAAATACCATTGTACGATTTTGTTCAACATAAGGTGGAATACAACCATAAGATGCAGAACGATCTCTTTGTTTTGGTACACTAAAATAATAAAAGAAAATTTTATTTGAAATATAATAAATTTTAATTACTCTTAAATATAAAATTAATATGTATATATGCATATGTAACATGCAAACTAAAATATCTAAAATATATAATTTCTACTAAAACTAAATGAATATGATAATTTAAAAATATTTACTTATGATTTTGTTAGTATTTGAATTATTGGTTTTTTTGATTGAAAATTGAAAACTGTGATAACTGTGATATAAACTTTTAAAATTATAAAATTGAATGTAATTTAATAACTTTGTGTTGCCATCTATCATAGATAGAGAAGAAAATTGTATATAGAAGATTCAAGATTCGTATCAATTTTCACTCTGTAATATGTTTCACAATATGTTCTAATTTTAACTTATAAATTTATAAAAAAAACTTAGATGTATAAATTCCAATTAAAAATAAAATTCAGTACAGAAATTAAAAATATTCTAGAATTAGTTTTGTGAAATTAATCTTATTCTAACTTAGCTTTACCATTAAAGATTAAAATAATACCATAAAATAATACATATGTATGCACAAAATGTATACATATATATGTTTGCAAAGAGGTCTTTTTTTAAATTAAAAGAAAAATTTAATATTAAAAAGAGAGATTGTAAAGAATCTTTTCATATTTTTTTTTTTTTTTATCAAATCTGAAATATATAAAAAAAACTATACAAGAAATCATACATAAAATTATAAAAATTTAGAAAAAGAAGCCATACTTTATTCTGAAATTTTTAAAAAATTTCCAGTTCCGGAAATCTTTTATATTTTTTTTCTTTAAAAACAATTACTTTTAAAAATTATAAAAAATTTTGATACAAAACCTGAAATTTGTGATTTTTAAAAAAAATTTATACATACATAAGTAGGATGGTGGACTAGATATTTTAAAAATGATAATTTATTTTAAATAACGGTAATTAGAAAAAAAAAAAACATATATGCACTTAATATGATAACGTTTTCCAACATATACTTAAGCAAAATATGTATGTAGGTTTAGTCTAGGTACCTTTTTTTTGGGTTAGACATTTTTTTTTTTATCATTTAGGTTAGAAATGGATATAAAATTAATATTTAAATTAAAGAATTTTTCACTGTAATTTAGTATAAAATAAAAGAATTTTTAATAATATTAATTCAAAAAAGAAAATAAAATTAAAAAAAAATTTAATAACTTTCAATTATATGAAAAGGATAATCATTTTATTGTAATAATTTTAATGAAAGAAAATAAAAAAGAAAAAAACTACAGAAAAAATAAAAATCATTCTACAGAGATGTGCTGTCCAACTACTGTGATTCTATATATACATCATTTGGACATTATTTTTTTTTTTTTCTTACTCACAATTCAATATTTATTGCGGGTGACGAAACTGACGATACTTGAGACTGAGACGACGTTGATGATGACATCATTTTATTATTACTTATTTTATTGGTATTATTATTATTATTACTGTTATTTATTTTTCCAACACCGCTTTTTTAATTAAATTATAATTTAATTGTTAAAAAACAAAAACAATATTAAATTAAATATAATTAAAAAAAATATTTATTTATATAATATATAAATAAAATATATTTTAAACTACATATATTTATTTATATATATTTACTAGTTTATGTAAAAAGTTAAAAATAAAAAAAAAAAACTTACTCTTTTTTAACTGGCAAAACAATCTGACTTTGTCCTCTGACAAGTAATTTCTTTGGTGATTTATTCTCTTTATTATTTTCTACTGCTGCTAATTGTTTTTCTTCATCAGAATCAATTTTAATTTCATTTATTTCTTTTTTTTGTTCTTTATCTGATTCATTATTTTCAAAATTATTTTCTTTTATTATTTGTGTTGGCTCATCAATAATAATATTATTTTTTGTTAAATCATTAACAATTTCTTCTTCACCTCCTGAATAATTACTATCATGTTGACTATTAGTATCATCATCATTTAATCTAATATTGTCATCTTTTGAATGATTTGAAATATTATCAATTGATTCAGTTTCACTATTCATTGATAAGGAACGAGTTTTAGATACAGCTGCATTTAATTGTAATAGACGTGATCTTTGTGCATCATATGCTTTAAATTTTGGTATTGCATCATCAATAAAAGTATAGGGTACTCTTTTATGAGAAACACGAATTTTTCCAACATAAAGTACTTCAAAAAAATGTGTATGATTTGGTGATATATCACTCAATAAAGATAAATTTGATGTCATTGAAGAACTTTGTGGAATGTTAACCTATAATTAAAACAGATTTTAAATATTTTGATAGATGTATTTTGTAAAATATTTTAATTGATGTCATAAGTATCAGAAAAAGGAGATCTTCTAGATTATCATTTTTTAAAACCTTGATTATTTTTATTGAGCAAAAATTGTAAGATAAATTTTCAAAAGTTTTAACAAATAATAAATAAAAAATTGAAACAAAGATACAAATGTCCCCCCGATTATATCAGAATGAATGAAATTTTTATTAAATCAATTGTAACTTACCGTTCCAGCCGAATTACTTAAACCATGTGTATAACTTTTTGATGATGACATCTTTGATGATATTAAATTTGGACTAGCATCATGTTGTGCATTTCGACATGCTTCTGATAATTTTAAATTAGAACCTGGCGTTGAATGTATACTACCACTACCAGAATGTTTTAAAGTACGTTGTAATGATTGATCACTACCAGATGTTGAAACAAATGTTTGTGGAATACTACCCACTGAACCACCTAAATTATGCACTGGATCGCGCATTTGATGCATTAACTCAGTCATCTGTAATTATTAAAAAACAATTACTTCATAAGTACTTATATATACATAGGTAGGTATAAAAAAATTAAATTTTATTTGTTTTATTTGTCATTAAAACTAAAAGAAAACACTCTTAAAACGATTAACTTCTAAATTTTGAAACTTTTTTTTTTACTTATTAGTATAAAATACGAATAAAGCTCTATATAAAAAAAAAAGTGTCAAAATTGTATTTATATTCTATGTAACTTTAAGAAAATATGTTATAGATGGCATATCAATTGCCATTTTATTTAGTTTTATTAACTCACAAATGTTTTAAAATCTTATATGTATATGATTACTTAAATAAATAATACTTGTATTTGATTTTTAGAATAATATTAAATTTAATTTATATATGCATTTTCATATACAAATAATGTTATAATTTTTAATTTAATTTTAAAAATTTAGTTCCACAATAATTATCAGACTTATACCAAAACAAAATCTTCGAAACAATTCAAAAGCTTAAACAGAACTTCTCTAGGCAATTTCAACATTATAAATGTCTATTGATGAGTTTAGTAATGTTAAAAAAACGAAACAATCACTTGCTTGTAGGCAATGATGTTATAGCTAATGATGCTTGATGCTACCCTTAAAACAATCTCAACGAGCAATGGGAGAGGCAGCAAATGCTCATATTGTAAAATAACTGGATATATATTATGTAATATGTTAATTTTTAAAATGGTTACTCTTGAAATTGTAATTTAAAAGTAGAAAATTTAGATTTTGTCTAGTAGATGTTAATAATTCTATTTAGTAGATGATAATATTTTCTTATTTAAATGAAAATCAAAACTTTTTATAGATTTTTTTATTAAGTACAATTTGTTTTTTTTTTTTTTTTTGTTGAGTTCAATTTTATTTTATTTATACATACATAACATATTAATTAAGTATAGGATATACATATATTTATAAAATAAAATTAATTGTTAGGAAATTTAAAAATAATATGATAAATTTTAAAACGTGTTTTATTTAAACAAAAAAAAAAAAGCATTTATATTGTAATAAAATATGTAGATATTATGCCACTCAGAGCAGCTTTAAACCTTTAGTAGGTCCTATAATTGGCATATTTAAACATATAGGATGAAAAAGAACTTATAGTAGATTAAAATTAATTAATAATGAAAATTATATAAATTATACGAAATGTGAATTATGTTTTACATTGAAGTATTGTAACTACTATTGGGGTGTCTGTGACTGTTATGGTACCGCTTTTGGTACCATCCTTCAGAGTAACTGTGTTCGATTTTAAAAAGGAAATCAATGATTTGGCATACAAATCACGATGATTAAATTCAATAAACTCATAAATAAAACTTACTATAATATAAAATAAAATTATAATGTATTTAGGTATAAACAATGACGAATATGTAAATGATGTAAAAATAACACTCCTAAAAATATCGGAAACTTTTGCGTAATTTAACGATTTGTAAGAGGCCTACTTAGTGTATGTTTCTACATAAACACTACCTAATGTTTTTGTTTAAAGTAAGTCTACTATATAGCATTTTTCTCTTTTAGAGTTCGTTGACATAGGGATAGGCAGATAGGATGCATCCCTCTGAATGAAAATCATAATTCAAAGGTACTTCGATTACATTTTGTTCAGCAAAAAATACGAATATTTTACATTCAATATGCACCCACTTGTTGTATGTAAGCATCAAATTTTTATTTTGACATATTTTGTCTGATAATTTTTTTGTTGGAAAAAATTATATTATTTTAACGTTATTAATGTCATGTAATGAACCAAGAATTGCTTTGAATTTTATTATACAAAACTAACTATATAGGTATGTAGTTATATAGTTATTTTGTTTTTCTTTATATGAAAATTTAGTTATTTTATTATTTTTTTCTTCCAGAAGAAACCAGAACGCCTAGGAATGCACAAAATCTGTATATAGGACATTACAATTTTGAAAACGTTACACAATTCAAATATTTGGGTGTCCTATTCTCGAATGCAAACGATTCCTCAATTGCAATAAAAGAACAAATCAATGCTGCAAACAAAAACTATTTCGTCCATTCAAAACTTCTAAAATTTAAGCTTTTAACAAGGCAGACTAAACTCAAAATATATAAAACACAAAACCAATTCTTACCTACGGGTGTGAAGTATGGAACTTAAAAGTAGCAGACTATATATAAAATGCTTTCAATTTTTGAGAGGAAAATTCTAAGAAGAATATATGGGCCAGTCAGAATTGATTCAAACACATATAGGGCAAGTAGGTTTAATCATGAACTCAATACATTGATTCAACATAAAACCGTCATTCTGTTCATAAAATCGTAGAGAATAAAGTGGTTGGGTCACATCTTCCGCATGCCGAATGAAACAGTCCTAAAAAGAATTTTCTTGCTTCGCGAATAAGGAACTCGAGCGAGAGGAAGATCAAAAAGCAGATGGCTGGAATTGGTCGAAGCAAATTTAAATGTATTCAACGCATACATTAGAAACTATAACGCTTTAACCAGTGATCGAATTGAATGGCGGAAGATAAGAGAGTTGGCTCACAGAGGGCTAAAATGCTAAGAAAGAAGAAGATTATTTTATTCTTACAGACCTATTGTAAATTTGTAGGTCTTAGGCACAGTACCTGTGGTGCCTATTGCGTAAGACAGCCCTGATGCTACTATATATACATACATATATGTATATTTTATTTATATAAATTGATACATATATAGATTATGGATAATTTATTGACAGTTAAGGTCGGTATAAAACACATACACATTATGTATACACATTCAAATTTTAATCACAAAAGAGGAATTTTTTTTTCGTTTTTAATATGATTTTAAAATAATTCTTTGAAACTGAAAAAGCTTAAAACATTATTATGTTGTGTAAAATTTTAAAAAGTTTAATGACTTCTAAAGGGAATATTTCCTTGTTGATTTTAGTTGTGGTTTTAGGCATTTGATTTTTTTTACTATGCTGTATAAGTTTATTAATGAACTTGATTAACCTGAATTCCAAGAAATTTTTACTTTCTTTGTTTACAAAATTGAATATACTGCTATTTATTGAATCATCATTTTATCAATTATGTTTTTTTATA
The DNA here is from genome assembly GCA_947095535.1 of Poecilobothrus nobilitatus. Classification (NCBI taxonomy): domain Eukaryota; kingdom Metazoa; phylum Arthropoda; class Insecta; order Diptera; family Dolichopodidae; genus Poecilobothrus; species Poecilobothrus nobilitatus. Next base: position 235,373,295 of record OX352773.1, on the reverse strand, counting down.
TACATAGTTATTATTTTTACTCTTTTCTTTGATGTTCTCTACACATAATATCATACCAATGGCGAATTATGTTTTATACTTTAACAAAACTGTTATAAGCTTTTGAATAAAACCTTGAAATATTCGAGAGTTCAATACGTACATATATTATATTTTGATATTTATTAAAATTGCGGCATTTTTAAAAAGTTTAGATGTATGTATGAATATATGTATATATGTAAATTCAAAAAAAAAAAAAAGCCCTGACTAAGGCTTGATAAAATTTCCTTTAGATAAGTCTAATTTAAAAGAAAGAAATATGTATGTAAGGTATATCTAATTTTTTAAAATTAAATAAATATTTATAAGAAAGAAAAATTACAAGACTGAATCTAAATTATAAATATGTATGTAAGTATGTATAAAAGTTTTAAGTGCGTTAAAAAAATACTTTTAAATAAGAAATGAGAAAATTTGTAAACAAATTCATGCACATATTATTGACTATCTGTGTTTAGAAAATTAAATATGATTCTTAACGGCGATATGCCATAAGATCGAAAATTTTAAGTACGAAAATCAAAAATTAAATAAGTTATTAAAAACATGATGAAAATGAAAATTAAAGAAAAAAAAACATTAATATAAGAAATTTTATATAAATTTAGAATACATTGGTATAAGAAAAAGAAAATTTTGCCGAAAATTTATGACAAAACAAAAAGGGAAATTATAGGCCGATTTGACATTATTTATTCTTTGAAATGGTTTTAGGATTGATTTTAAGAAAAATATCGCTATTTCGGCTTTATTCCTATGTTGAAAAGGAAATAATTTCGATTCGATCTTATTTCTTGGGGTATAATTTCTAGGCACCTATACATATTTATAGATGGTTATTATATTTTATAGTTGCTTACAAAATCAGCGTTATGCACTTTTCTTTCAGTATACATGTACATACTCGTATGTATATAAGAAAGATTCTGAGTTAGGAGGAATTTATAGTTGGTTATAATAAAAGTAACTCGAATTTAAGTGTCTTATTAATACTATATTTTGTTAATTTGAATTTATGTGTCTTTATATTTTTTTCATCATCAGTATTCATCTTAAATTAGGTTTAATTTTGACCGCTTTTTTTTTTTTTTAAATAGGAGGTGAATCATAAAATCATCGGTGATCGAATGTTGGTTTTTTTTTTAAATTTAGTTTTTTTTTTTAGAGGGGTAGATGGGAACCATCGCAAGACGTTGAAGAGGAGCGGTACGAGTACGATTTTTGAAAAAATTGGTAAAATCAAACAATTATTTCTATTGAGCAAAAAGCATAATAATTGAAACATTATAACATTATCTCTTTCGATCTTATGGCATAACTCCGACTTTTAATCATATTACATATATATAAACATACGTAATGTGTATGTACATGCATAGTAAATATTATAACGAAAAAAATTTCACACTTAATATATCTAAAAAAACTTTTTTTTTTTTTTTATTTAAATTTTTAATTTAATAGATATGATTACTTTACTGTTCCAGTAAATAAATAATCAATAAAATGAATAATAATAAAAAACTAAAATAAGGTAAAATTTATTTTCAAGTTATTTATTTTATTATTATTACATTTTGATTTAGTTTATGTACGTACTTGTATAATAGTGTATATATTATATTGTTAAATTTTTATATTTAACATGCTAACAATAAATTTAATGGATGAATGAATGATTAGGTTTTCTAACATAATTTAACTGCATGATTAGTGTCAACATTACAATTGAACAGTATACGTATATATAATAAAGGTAATGAACTTAAACAAAGCGTAAATCAATATATTAGTAAAGCTTTAAAAATGATTGAAAAATAAATTTAAAAAAAAAAAAAATTGTTTATATCTTCATTACATTTATTGATCTTATTTTTTTATATGTAAAAAATTTATAATTTTATTAGTAAACCTGTATTTTTGTCCCTTATAGAAGAAGTTCAATCATTTAAAAACAATATATTGCAAAAAAAATTTTATCTAACTATAAAATGTATTAAGAAATTTATTTAGATATGAAAAATTGTTGCATAAATGGTGTATTCATACTTATAATAAATTTTGTGACTACTTATTTTAAAATGTGATCTGCGTTTTTTTTTTTATATTAGAATAACAAATAATTTATTGTATTAAAATTTTTATTTAAAAATAAGAGAAAAAATTTAATTAGAGAATTTAAAATGAAAATTAGAAACAGATTAAAGTCATTTGTGTTTGAAAAGTACGATGGACAGGCGCCGAAAATGAAAAGGCACCAACAAAAACAAAATATGTACTATGAAATTTTAATTATAACAAAGGATATTTAGAAAAAGAATTTTAAAATTTTTTTTTTTAATTTTTTAAATAAAAAGACGCCTTCAAAAATATTTTTTTAGATTTTAATTTTTTAAACACAATATTATTTTATTTATTTTTTAAAAGGCGGTCCTCGATCAGCAAAATTCTTTAAATTTTTTTATTTTTCTAACTTTCTAAACTATACGTACATATATGTATACTATTTAAGGCAGGCGAACAAACCCCTTTTAGTAAAAGTAGTAGAATATTAAGAATATAAGTTCAAGTTTTTTTTTTCCTTGCCACTCCTATAAGATGCATATTTATTATTCATACTTGTTAGTTATCGCTTAAATTTCTCGAATTATTACAAGAATCATATTAAGTCTACTAAGACATTCATTATAAGACTATGTAGACGTTTTTCTTTTATTTTCAAGTCATCTATTATTTTATACAAGAATTATTTTATTATCATATTATAGTAACATATTTACTTATATTAATTATAAGATATATACATATGTATACTTATTTTTATTTAATTATATTACACTAATTGTATATTATAAGAAAAATGTATATTATTTTTTTATTAATCTATATATATGACCAAGCCGGGAGTTGAACCCGAGACCTGTCGAATGAAAGGCCGGTGTCTCAACCACTACATTATTGGTTGGGTTGGATTAAGTTCAAAAGTAATATTTTTTTATTGTTTTTTTTTTATAGATATTTTTTTTCATTAAATTTGTTTTCTGTTTTTTTTTTGTTTTGGTTATGTGAATTTGGATTATTTAAGTTTTCTTAATACTTTTTTTTTTAATAAAGTATTTTATAAATCATATTAATTAAAAAAAATACATTTTAATCGACACTTTTGTAAGCTGTTTAATTGTTTTGTTATAAATAAATTAATTTGCCTTAAAATTGTAATCAAAATATTATAAAATTTTAATAGATGTGAGCCCATAATATATAGTATGTCTTTTTTTTATTTCTACATATTCTAATTAGTAACTTATTGAAAAAAAAAAACGTTCAAAGGCATCAAATATTTCTCGTTCCACCCCACCAAAAAAAAAACACGAACCGGGCCTGATAATATATGGATAATCTATTAGATTAGGTATTTGTGTTACATTTCTAATAAAAAACTAGAGATGGAATCTAATTATTTGAGTTTATTTCAAACATTTTTAATGAGATCATTATTATGTTAAATTTTTGCCTCGGTTTAAATCTATAAACCTCTTTTTCACAGTCGCAGGTTTAAACAATTATATATCATGTGTAAGAGTTATTTAAATCTAATTATTTATTAATATTATATATTATATCGGCAGCACGAAAAGTCGCAGAACAAAAATGAAAAAAGTCCCAAATTTTGGGTGTAAAATGCAAAATGTCCCCAAATTTGGGACTTGCGTAGGTATGCTGTACCCGTGCGTAGGTATGCGGTAGCCCCCACTATTTTGAGATTTTGGGAATTTTGTCTAAACCTAAAAGTTTAAATTGGTAATTCCAACTAACCCTGAATTGACCAATATTTAAAGTTTACGCAAAATCAACTTAAACTAACTGTCATATACCCCAGGAAAATGCTTTTGGGGACTTTTTTTATATACAAAAAGTCACCAAAATACAATTTTTATAAAAGTCCTCAAAATAAAGAAAAAAAGTCCCCAATTTTTTCCTTTATTTTGAGGAATTTTTGGTTTTGGGGACTTTTTTCATGCAGCTATCTTTATCCACATATAAAATATAAATTTATTTTGTAGGTGTATTAATAAATTATTAAAATTTAATAATAGCCACCCTCTTATCATATATTTATTTAGTAATAAGTGAAAATTAGCATTAATATAAATTGATTTAAAAAATATATATATATTATATATATGTATATATATATATATATATATAATTTTTAAAGTATAATCAAACAAATTTAATTTTCACTTAACTAATATAAGATAACTTAAGTGTATTTTTCTAATTCACATTATATTGATGTTTCTTCGCTATTCGTGGTTGATTGCATGATAGATGTAAACGTTACTTTAGAAGTTGAGGGTTTTTTGTTTTTTTTCTTTTTTTAAATTTATTAATATTCATAATTTATATAGTCATTAATTTAGGAAATAATTCTATGTGTCTAGGACAAGGTAAACAACAGTGTTTTTAAAAAATTACATATTAACAAATTTAAATTAGTGTTTTGTTTTCTTTTTTTATGTTTTTTTGTTTTGGAAAAAAAAGACGTGCAAATTAGATTAACATTGATTTTTTTTTTTTTAAGTATAATTAATAAAAAAAAAAAAAACATTTACGTATGTACGTTATCGTGAACATTCTTTTCTTTTCTTTGTTTATTTGCTTATATTTTTTTATGAAATTGTTATTGAAGAGACAATTCACGAATGACTAAATATTATAATAATACATATATAGTCTATAACTAAATTTACTATAAACTATACATGCAGAGTTAAATCAAATATTATAATCTGATAATAGGTACATATATTATGTTAATTTTTAAATTTAAACAAATATTGAAAATATTTGAATATGGATACTGTGTATATAGTATGTACATATATGTATGTATACAATATACATATTTCTATTATACGATTAAAAAATATAAGTAATCCATTTTAAAAATTCTGTGGTTTTCAAATTATCACTTTTAAGTGAAATTATCAAACATTAAAATTTCATTTTTGATTATAAGTATTTTAATAGAATTTCACTTTAAAATTTATTTGATTTTTTTTTTTATTTACAATTTAATTTAATATTGTGAGAAAATATTCTAAAGAATTCATTCAAAATTGTATAGATACAGAAATTGAAAAATGTAGGACTAGAAAATAATGTTTATTACAAGTTTACAAATCATAAAAATGGTAACATATGAATATCTTCTCTAAAAAGACAGGTTTAATTAAAAAAATTATCTAAATGTGAAACCACCAAAGAACTTATTGGGTCTCAATTCAATCTTTTTGTATATTTTTTCTTACTTTGTATTAATTAAAATACGCATAGATATAACATATACTTAAAAAATTAAAATTACTTTGAGTATCAATAAGATTATTATAAAAATTAAAAAGAGATAAGTATACATTTACGTGACCAACTTTTCTGGAAGTGAAAGAAGGACATGTCTTTTAAATTAGTCTTTATTTATCCACATTAGTTAAATAAAATAGTAATAACAATTCATTTAAATTCTAATCAAAAACAGTAACAAAATTAAAATAAAATAAAAAGAAAAATACAGTTACATATTTTTTAAAATCATTTATATTACAATATAAAAATAAAAGAAAAATGGCAATTTTATTTATTTATTTATATTCAGGTGCTGTGGTACATAAATGTGCCAGGTAGCTATAACCCCTGGTAGGAATGTTAAAAATTTCAATTGCAAATAACTTAAAAATTAAGAAAGAAACAAAGCAACATTAGATTAGTGATTGTTTAAAAAAAAATTATCTTCTCCAAATTAAACATAACATTTTGAAAAACATGATAGGTATATTTTGTACTTACTTAACCTATAAGAATAAGTTTTTCACTACCTATTTTGTAAACAGAAAATTTCAAAATAGTTAGTTTTGGTTTGGCTGAGCCGATTTAGCTTTTGGTTTTATTTTTAAAAAAAATTTCATTATATTTTTATAAAATGTTTAGGTACCTATGTACTAAATTATACTTTGTTGAACTTGTAATATAATATAACAGATGGCAGGTTAAGCGGAAGAAGAACAATTTTCTAGGTATGTTTAATTTGGAACAAAATTAACACGTTTGCTGGAGAAGGACGAAATAGTTAAAATTTGGAATAATTCCTTCTAATTTAGGACGGTTGGTCACCAGAATGTACATACATACATAATTTTATAAGCGGATGAACCAAACCACAAACAGTAACTACAGATTGAAATTATTGTTTCATTAGCATTTGTTTTAAAATACAGTTTAATTCAATATATATTTAATTTCAAAATAATTATTTCATCAACTTTTAAATGCTGAAATTTTCCAAAAGAAGAAATAAAATCCATATATATACGTATTCTGGATTTTATATATTGAATAAATTATAATATCAATAAAAAAAACCTTTTAAATATTTAAATAATATAATAAATATGAAACAAATTTTGAATTTTTAAAATCAATAATGTAATTTGGTGGGTACTTATATTTTAATCTAAAACTATGAGTTTTCAAGGCTCCCTTTATCAAGAAATACTAGAAATATTTGACTTTTAATTGATTATTTAAAAATTTTTAAAAACTTTTTATTTATGAAAAAGATAATATAAGTATACATATATTGTATGTATACAATCTGCTTTTTCTTTATTTTTTAATAGAAAATTTGTTGAACTATTGATAGATTTAAAAATTTAAAAAGAGGCTCGACAACAATAGGAAAATGAAAGTAAATTTAGAATTTAATTTTAAGTTATAAAAAAATTTAAAAACTAAATTTAATAAAAAGTATAAAAGTATAAACATTATATTTGTGTGAGTAGGTATCTGGAATACACAAGTACATTGCAAAAAGATAAAATTTGAAATTTCATTTTGAGTGACCATGAAAAATATAAATAGGTAATAAATAAGAGAAAATTTCACTTTTCCGGAATCTTTTTTTTTTTACGTTGACATTCACCAATCACCACACATTTACATATTTACTTACTAAAGTAAAATTTAAAAAATAATTCTTTTTAAAAAACTTTTTTTTTTTGTTTTAAAAACTCATCATGATACAAAAAACAAAAACAAGGAGGTGAAAGAAGAAGAAAGGGTGAAAAGAATTAAAAGAAATTAATATATATATATTGATGAAAAAAATAAAAACGCCTTTATTTTATTATAATACATACATACTTATAAGTTATATACCTACTGTTTAAAAACAAAACTTTAGAGAAATAATTATCACATGTTCATCTGAAATGCTGAAACGAAATTTTTTTACTATATGTACAGATGTGTATTTATCTATATGCTTGTATATTTACTTTTACTCATATTATAATATAATAATACATATAACTATATATATGTACCTATATATATTTTTTTTGCAAGATGACATAAAATAAAAAAATTCATTGTTTAGAAATGTTGACAATTTGCTCCTCATTCTCCATTTATTTTTTTATTTGCTTTGCTTTTAAATTTTTTTTTTTCCTTTATTATTGGGGTTTATTATAGGACAATCTCATATACAGAATAATAAAAGACTTTAATATTTTTCAACCCCTAATGTTACTTGAAAATGTTTCTTAAATCAAGAAAAACAAACAAAAAAAAAACGTTATGAAACTAACTTATATTTTACAAGTTTAAAAATTTATAAACTATAGTTTTTTTTACTTTAACTGAAGACTTTTTTACTTTAAGTGAAGACTTTTTTTATTTCAAATGAAAAATCTTTACTTCAGTAATTTATGTTATATAAATATTTAATATATGTACATTCATCCATATATTTAACTTACTTAATAGGTAGGTAGGTACATACATATATATTTGGATCTGTTATTTATGTATATTTGATATTGTATTTGATATATATATACATACATATATTACATATATTTATATTATGTATATTATATGTATTTTTTTTAGTTTAATTTTTATTACAAAATGTCTTCAGTTATAATAAAAAATCTTCATCAAAAGTAAAAATTTCTACAATTTGAGTAAAAAATTTTTACTTACAAGTAAAAATGTCTTCAATTAAAGTAAAAAATGTGTATTAAATCAATAAAAAAAGTAATTAATTATTCAATTTTTGATGAACTTTTGAAAACACAGTTTAACTAAAGTTGAAATATATATTGAAAACCTATAAAAATATTATCTCACAAGGGCAATTACCAAAATCTATTTAATTTAATAAGAAAAAAACAAATTAATATCAAGAATAACAATCAAATTAATTAATTGATTATTGAATTATTTATTGATTTATTTATATTTTATTATAAAATATAAACAAAATTTTAATGAGTGTCATTTAAATTCCAAATAGGAATAGGAAAAAGGGAATACTCTAATCTTGAATCCAACCCAAAAATCCCTCCTAATTCAGAATCGGAGGGATCCAACCTAAAATCCCCCCTAATTCAGAATCGGAGGGATCCAACCTAAAATCCCTCCTAATTCAGAATCGGAGGGATCCAACCTAAAATCCCTCCCAATTCGGAATCTCGCACACAAAGTAGACCTAAGGGACTTATGACAAAAGGAGTTATGACATGTCACCAACACAAATTGTATAGATTAAAATATTTTAGCCGAGAATTTTGAAATACAAACATTATGGTGTAAGATGGCCCGAAATATTGATAATAAAAAATTATAATGATATAGTTAATCAATTAAAATAATAAAATATTTCTCTTAGTTAATGAATATTTTTCTGAAATTTTAAATTTTTTCTGAAGTTTTCTTTTAAAAAAGGTATTAAACATTTTTAATTTGAATATTATATTATGCGAATTTGTTACTAATGGACATAAACATGATTATCAAAAATTACAGCTAAAATTTTTAGGGATAACCCAAAATTAACAATAAATTTTATTTTATATGCAATTCATATATTCCATTCCAATACATTAAAAATAAAAATAAAATACCAAACCAGTTGTATAAATAATATTTAAGTCAATATAAAATTAAACTTGGCTAAATTTCAATTTTTTATTTTTTTTTTATTTAATTTATTTCTTTTTTATTATTAAATGTTTAAAAGTTGCTTTAAAGGAGTCAGCTTACATTTTATGTTAATTATATATACATATATAAAATTTATAAAATATTTAAAATTACATAAATTATTCATTGATTCGAAATAATTATTTTAAAAATTTAATTTATTTATAATCTGAAGTATTAAGTATATTATGTATATATATTTACATATATAATATGTAGAAACGATTAATATCTACACTCAATTTATATGTTAATTCAATTTTTGATCAGGAAATAAATTAAAAATACAAATTATTATTGTATGTATATTAAAATTACATTATTTTCTATTATATAGTTAATAATTCTATAGGAAATTTCAGATTACTTTGAAAATGATTTTTGAATTCAATAATTAAATTAATACATTCTAAAGAATTAAATAAAATTAATTTTTTTTTACAAAATAGTTTTGAAATTTATTCTTCTGCATTACAAAGTATTTATGCTTATACAATGCTGCTTATGGTTATGCAATGCAATGCAAAATACTTAAAGTAAATGCAAAGCATATTATGTACTTCAAAATTTTGTAAAAATATACAAATTTTATATAAAATATACAAATAATTTTTGATGATTCTGATGAGTCTGATTAAATTAAAATGTATTAAATGTACATATGTATTATATGTATTACATATATGTAGAAATAATTTTAATGAGTCCAATAATTAATAAGATTGTAAATATCTATAAAATTCTTAATAACAAATTTTTGAAGTTAAAAGAATGCGTTTTAAAGAGAAATTTAAAAAATAACTTTGATATATTAATTTTTTTTTTTCAAATACATAAGTACTCGTGTTAATATGAATACGTTCATTGTTTAAAACAAATCGCTGTTTTTAAAAATGCATTCTTAGAGTATAGTTAGCATACGTTACCGCTTATACACACCTTTTTTCAACAAAAGTATTTTCTTGAAGCTATACTTTTGTGAAGCATTAAATACATGATTTTTGAGAAAAATTTGAAGCGATGAAAGTAATACAAGCGCTAAAGAAAATAATACATATACATATATGTATATATGTATAAAGAAATTAAAAAAAAAAATTTAAATATCTAAAAAATAAACAAAAATTTTGCGAGATCAAGATTTTGTTTTTTTATTTTTAAAACTAAAGAAAGAAACCAAAGGGAAATTACAGTGTTCTCGCGATAACTTGAACATATGATAAGTTGAATCTCGTAATAACTTGAACATCGTAAATTTTACATTAAGTTTTGATAACTTAAACATTTTTGTTTTTTTGGACCTGAACAGAACTTTATTTTTTATTTTCTAAATTCGGGAAAGTACCAAAATCGTTTTTTCTATATTTTTTGCTGTAAAAATAATATGTAAGTACAGCCAAGCCACATATCATGTGCATTAGTATTTCCTTCTAAAATAATAAATGATAACGAAACTGTAAAATATTTCAATAAAATTAATTTTGTGGGCTGGTGAAAATGAATGCAACATTCCTGACATTTTAGTTTTTTCAAGAACTAATGGATAAAGCAGTATACGGATACACTTAAATTTAACACATTTATTCAATAAATATTTAACACAAAAATATACATACATACATACATACATAATATAGATAATTAGGTATTAAAAAATATTTTAAAAAGGGTTTTTAAGATGGTCTTACATCAAATATTCAAATCTTAAATTAAAAATTAAAAATTTATATACCTACATATACATATGTATGTACATATGTATAATTGACAACATTTTATCAGTGTAAACATACCGAGTTTTGTTATTAAACTTCGAAAATTCAGAAAGATGAAAAGAAAATTTTTTTTAAATTTTCACTAGACTGAACACATCTAAATAATCCTATGTCCAATTAAATGTAATTAATTTCAAAAAAATTTCCTAAAATTTTGTTGTTCTACAAAATGTACATATTTTGTCCATTTAATTTTTTTTTAAATAGGACAAAAAAATTAAAATATTTTACTTTAAAATGAAAAAAATATTACTTAATACATTTTTAAAATATTTTGGTTCATTTTAACTCTTTTTCATTAAAAGAGTATAGGTATATGTTCTGAAATAGTGCTGTTGGTTTGTAAATATTTAAATTTTACATTTTTGATCTATTTATCTAAAAATATAAAAAAACATTAATCGAATTTTAAAGTAATTATACTTTAAAAAAAAAGTTTAAAGCCGATCTCGAATGAGAACAAATTTCTCTCGATAATATCGCTTATTTTGTTATCATTAAAGAATAAGAAACTTTCTATTTAACAATTAATTACAAAAAAAAAAAAGGATTTTGGAAAAACATAAAAATTTTATTTTTAATTTAAATATTTAACAGGTTATGTAAATGATTCTTTATATAAAAGAAATTTTCTATATATTTTGATTATTTTTATATTGAAAATTGTAGCACTATATTACAGCACCACACAGTCTGGTCCACCAAAAAAAATTAAAATCATTTTTTTTTTTAAAGTTCGATGAACAAATTCAAATTTTGTGCCAAAAATTTTTCAATTTCATACTAATACAACAGCAACAAAACATCTGTTCATTTTAAATGTTTGTGTTATAATGATATGATCAATGAAAAAAAAAGAAATGATCACTTAAACAGAGGATGATATTTACGTGAAAAATTTATTTTGGTATAATGTCAATTAGGAAAATTTTTTTTCTTTGTTTATGTTAGAATGAAAATTTATTACTTGATTTTGCACAGTTTTTTTTTTTTTCCTTTAATTTTTAATATTTTTTTTTTTGATTTACCTTTCAATAGCAAAAAAAAACACAAAGATTTCTATTTTAAAATTTATGTGTATACAAATTTTCAGTGTTAAATAAATGTGTCACAAAAATCACTTGAAAAAAAAAAATAACAACAGAAAATTGGTTGACATAAGAATTAGAATTGACGCGATCAGAAAAGTTTATTTTTGGACAATTTTTCACAATTATTTTTGAAAAAAATTTTTTTTTTTTTTTTTAAAAAGTGTTGGTAAAATTTCTTAAAAATAATACCTGCTATTTTCCACTTTTTTAAAATAATTTTCTTTATATTAGAAAAGAAATTGATTAATTTATATACATATATACATTTGTACGTACTACAATCTGAAAAAAATAGACTATAATCAATAATCATAATGTTATATAGAAGGAAAACTCCTGCGAAACATTGACTGAAAAGTAATTTATAATAAAATATAGGTAGATTAAAGTAAGACAAAAAATAAGTTGAAGAACATAAATCGAGGTCAAAAAAAATTTAGTAAATTCAAGTGATTTAGAATGGAAGTCAGGTTAAATTATCAATTTACTGATTTCAATTTTTTTTCTATACTGATTTTTTTTTAAATATAATTTTTAAATTATGGTGTTAAATATTATATCAGTTAGGATAGTAAACGAGTCATTATTAAAAAGAAAGCTTGGTTTGATTTTAAAAGAGGCAGATTGATTTGTACAGTTTTAATTAACTGAAGAATAAAATAAATAAAAAAAAATTATTTTTGGTTCATTTTATCTATCTGTCTATAAATTTATAATCCAGCATTTAAAGTTAACTAATAAAACAAATTTTATTTCAAACTTAATTAAGATGGGATTTTTTTTTAACCCTTCAACAACGAATTTTGAAAAAATTCTATAATATAATAGATGTTTTACAAAATATTTGTTTGAGGGTTTTTCATTTGCAAAGAAAATGTTTATTTCTAAAAATTAAAATTAAAACTTGGCATGTTTAAATAGAATTCTTGCAATCTATTACATAAATCAAAAATATTTGCTAGTATGTACATATATGTTAGAAAAACCTTGATCTTGGTATAACCTTCTCTGTTACTAAAGTTTAAATATTTAAAATACTAGTAAGAGAAAAGTGTATATATAAGAAGTTATAATAAAAAAAAAATCTAAATTTAGAAGTTAAGATTAGTTCTATCCAGAAATAGCTACACTTTACTTCATTTAAATTTTCTTTAGAATGTTAGTCGTTTAGGAACAAGGAAATTTTAGTATTTTAACGATGGGAGAAATTTATCATTTATGAAACTAATTGAATAAAACTTTCTTAATAAATTTGTTTAACCTAAAAGCTAAGCTAAGCTTATATGTATATATAGTGTTATTAGTCGAAATTAAATTCATGTCTATTGTTATATTTAACTAACAACAGTTTTTTTTATTTTTCTCCTTTTCACTGATATAAGAAGTATAGGTCATTAACTAAAACTAAGATTTTTATTATTCATATTTGACTAAGCTTCAGTTTCTGGAAATCATTTGTTTGACTATAAAAATTGTTGATTACTCGGCTCATGTAGCTATTGCAGAAGACTATGAAACGCAATAATTTTTATTTGTACGCCATCTATTGTCTTATACAAGGATTATATTTTATTATTATTTTATTATATATTACGATATGATATTACGATATATATATTATATACATACTTATTTTTTATTAATATAAATATTATAAGATAAATCTATTTTATTTTTGATTAATCTATATTCTATATGACCGATACGCGGTTTAAGCCCGAACATTTTCGAATGCAAGGCCAGTGCCATAACAAACTACGTCATTGACTGGATATTAACAACGCAATAACTGTTTTACTTCATTCATTTTTGTCTTTCTCTTTTTCATTTTAATTTTTTTTTTAATTTAATTTATTCATAATCAAATTGTCAACAAAATCGTTTTTATTATAGTCAAAAAATTCTTTTTAAATTTATTTCTTTTATAATTTTAATTATAATTAAAATTTATCAGTTTTTAAATATGGGTGAAAAAAATACAAACACAATTAATTACAGCACACCTGTAGATACGTATTTTTGTTTGTTTTGTATTTCAGTTATTAAATTCATACTTCAGTTGTGTCAATTTTATTTTATTCAATTAATAAAAAGAAATTAAAAAAAAAAGAAAGGGAAATTATTATTATTATTCAATTATTAATAAATAAAAATAAATTTTATATTTTTCTCACGTCCTTTTAATGGTAAAAATTAATTAAGGTTTGGTTTCAACGTATTTAAGTTAAAGTAAACTATTAGCAAATATGTTAATTGTTAAATGAAACTGATCGATGATAAACATAATGAGTATTGATATTAAAAATGTACGTTAAAATGACAATTGTAGAAATAAAACACGAAAAGGTAATCCATACATGGAATTGTTTTATTACAATGCTTTAATTATTATGTATCGTTTAAATAGGAAAAAAAAACTGCTTTCTTTTTCGCCCTTCATTAATTTCTTATTAATCTTAAACTTTTTGATTTTTCACTTCAATCCGATTTAAAACTATTAATTCTCAGTAGTCCTAGAAGGGAGCTTCTTTGATGAAGATGATTTTGCCATGAAATAATGGATCTCTTTCAAGTTGCTTTAAAGCCCAATCAGCAAAATTTCTACGCAATAAATGGTCATTCGTTTAGATTCTTGTAAAAAATCTAAAATCGAGAAAATAATGTCTAATTGATTGTTCTCGATTTTCATACACTCATTGGTTCACAGCATCGATATTTTCAGCAGTACGTTACCGTTTGTGACGTGTTGGATTCTTAATATTACAAGCATTACCATTTGAAGCGAATTTTTCAATTACATTACGAATAGTAGGTGATCTCTGTAGATCGATTATTTTAACCATAAATTTTACCTAATGCGCGAAACGTAAATAACCTGAATAAATTCATTATTTTGGTAAAAAATTGTACAACTGTGTATATTTTCATAGTGATTTACCAAACAATACTGAAAAATACTGAAATAGCAATTTTGATGAAAATCTGAAAAAAAATGGCCGCTATGACGTTTAAAAAATATATAGTAAGTACTACATAAATTGATTATCTTTTATTTACGTATCCGATTTTATTTTGACTTTTATTTATTTAACTTTTTCGAAATATGTATGTTTTGTGAAAAGTTTAATTATGTTAAAAATAAATTATAAATTTTAAAAACAAGTGAAAATAATAATTAATTACAAGTTTTGAGTTAAAAAAAAAACCAATAAAAAGTCAATGAAAAAGAAATAACGGTTCAATTTTTGAAGGTTCATAAAGATTGAATAGCTAATACTTGTTTCTTATTAGTTATTAGTATTAATATTATCTTTATCATCATAAATAAATAAAATAATTTAGTAGAATATCGCAGCGATAAACGTTTAAGTGATATTAAAGAGTTATACCGAGCGTTATGCTCATTCGATTTTTTTTCCTTTTTTTTCAAATTTTATAATGTTAAATTAAATAATTTAATTCTTAATTTAGGTTAAAATTATAATAAAAGATTAAATAAATCGATAAAGTCAGTAAATAGTTAATGTCCGTTACTATTCATTGAATGTCTACCTATACCGATCAATAACTCTTATTTTGTAAATCAATAATACAATATTATTAAATAGCGGCTAATTTAGTATCAAATAAAGATTTTTAGCATTTAATAAAATGCAAATCGCTTTAGAAGTTGAAAAATTACGAATACAAACAATTGTTTTAACTTTTTTTTAGAAATATATTTTTTTTTTAAATGAAATTTCGATAATCAATAATCAACATTATATCTCTTGACCCTTCCTGGGTACCTCTTCTATTATTTATTATAATAATTTTTTATGTATGTCGTTGTAATTGTTCATACATAAATAATATGTTAAATGTGAAATGTGAAATGTTAACGTTATATTACTTTATATTATTAAGGTTTTTTTTACATAGTAAACTACTCTTTTCTACTACCAAATACATCAGCCTTTAAGAAAGAGTAGATAGAAGTAAATACGTTTATGTTAAATTACCGCTCCATGTACCAAGTACTTCCAACTACTCTCAAATACTTTTTTTATGTAAAAGGAACGCAAACATTATATCATATATTATGTCTGCGAATTATGTTATATAAGTTTCTAAGTTCCCTTCAATCATTAAAGAAATTTTATCTTTGACAAAACAAGCAGTATTGAAAAAATAACTAATTTTAAAAATTAAATAAAAAAATTTTAATTCTTTTAAAATTTTACATAAAAACTGAATAGAATTAATTACTCGTACTTGTAGAATTTTATCTTTTATTTTTAATTATAGGTTTTTCAATATGTAAACATTTAAACAATAAATTAACAATGTAAGAATTTTTCGAATGAAAACAAATAAAAATATTGTCAACAGTTTTTTTTTTTCTTCATTTCAAGGTTATTTTTTTAAAAATGTTTATTTGATTTTTGAAGGTTTTTTGACCTTTCTCAATATTTTATTAAATTTATCCAATAGACTCAAAACAACCATAAACCAAGATGATGTATTCAAATTCTATGGTATTAAAAATATTAATTTTTTATTTAAGTAAAAACACTTAGAAGGAAAATTAAATTTTAAATATGTACATATATAATATAATTTATTTCTTTATTTTTTTTTATTTTTATTTTATATATTCCCATAATATAATATAACTATACGGGTTTTGATTTTCTAATATCATAATATATTCAGAAAATCAAAATTTAGATAATCGAAATAATTCGGAAAATCAAAATTCAGAAAAATCAAAATTCGAACTTTTTTAAACTCAGACAATTTAAAATTCAGATATTTAAAATTCATACAAATATTCAGACAAAATTTAATTTTCGTGTAATTCAGATTTAAATAGTGGGGGCTGCTACCCCGTAATTCCCGCTAAAGAAATTATTGAAACCTTGATTTTGTAACCAACTAGAAAATCTCTCCTAATTATTTTTACATATAGATACATACATAATATGTATTTATTTATATATCTACTTATTTTAACATTATTTTTATAGACCTTTTAATAAAATATTTAAAAAAGTAGGAATTGTGAATTTCTAAATTCTGATACACTGAATTTTTTTCCAGAATTTAGAAATATCTGAATTTTAAATTATCTGAATATTAAATTATCTGATGTTTGATTTTTCCGAATAAATTGAATTTGTCTGAATTTTGAACTATCTGAATAATAAAAATGGTAATTTTGTTATGAACCAACAACTCCATATATATATTATTAATACATTTTAATACATATAAATACATATAATTAAATATTTTTATTTTTTGCCAAGCCGATTACATTATAATTATTATATTAAAAATTCAATACATAATATAATTATATAATTTATTAATGAACTTAAATAAATATTTACATAATATGTATATGTAATTAATAAATACCAAGTTATTAAATACGTGATTACTAAAATGTATTAATTTCCTGAAAACTATTTTAATAATTAAATAAATACTATGACAAGGGTCAAAGTGATAAACAAGCATACTGTTATAAATTAACAATAAACACAACAGAAATATCTAAGAGTAATTGACAAAAACGTAGTAGAGTAATTGACAAAAACGTAGTAAACATTAAAATAAAATCAAAAAAATGCAGTGATTTCACATATGTATACCAATTAGCTACTTAAGATCAAAAAACTGAACCCATAATTTTTTAGAGTATATATACATTTATCTTCTATATTTTTATCTTCTATTGCAATATCCTATCATATTTACTTTTTGTGGTGTAGTTTACTATATAAAATGTTGTAAAAATTTTATTTTCTAAATAAGATTTTGAAAAAAAACTAAAAGTTAAAACAGGTGTATATAGAACAAATACAGAAAAGTATTTAGTTTTAAATAACTGAAAAACTGGAGGTTGGAGGTTGTTAAAAAAACCAACTACATTTTATTTCTATTAAATTTTACTAATCTGTTTTAAAATAAATTTTAAAATTCAATCACAACTTTTATTATCAAGAAGGTATTAAAATATTGAAATGAAAAATTAACGTTTCATACAATTCTGGCCAGATGGTTAATGATTTAGTATTTATTTTTGGCCAGATAATATAAAAGATTTAGTGAATAAAATCTTACAATCAAAAGAATTTTGTAAATAATTTAAAATATATAAATTGTTAAAATGAAAAAGAATTTCTATAATAAAATTCTAATAATACGAATAATTTTTTTTTTTTATTTTAAAGAAGTAATTAAAGTTTTTCTCCTTGATTTTGTTTTGACACTTCACTTTTTGAATTATCCATTTGTTTTTTGTTTTAAGTATCTAATAGAAAATAAAAGGTATTTTAGGTATATGTAAAAGAAAGGTTGTTTTTTTTTTTCAATAATGATACACCAATGACATTAATGATACACCAATAACAGAAATTATAAAAAAGTTGTATGCACGCTATCTTTATAAATCAATGAACTACTCATAAGGAAATTTAACCTTTTGATATTAATAATATACACTCTTAGATACTATTTAACTTATTTAATATACTTATATAAAAATTTATAATTTAATGGTTATCAGTCATTAATTTATTGTCTGTCGAAAATGTAAAATCAAAGTAATGATTTTCAATGATTTTTTCAAATACATATAAATAAATAAGATTTTCAAAAAATTTATTTATATTAATATTACAAATCACACAGGATAATGCAATACCACTATAATTTATAGCAAGAGATATTAAAAAAACTTGCCATCTGGGCAGGGTTTATGTCCATACTGTCTCGTCTAATAAGCAATACGTTTAACCACTCGAAACCTCGATCTATCGGAACCGAGGCACCTGAAAAATTTAATTTTTTTAACAATATCAACCGTTTTCTGTAAGTAATTGACAGCCATGAGGCTTTAAGAGTTTTAATGGGACTTAATATTGATTAAAGATGTTTTTTTAAAATATAAAAAATATGCGGCAATAAAAAGTTGAGTCAAGTAAATTATTGAATAAAAAATTCAGTTTGTTTGATAACAGATTTCTCCTTGATAACATATTCCTCTAATTCTACCTATTAAATATGTTAAAATACTGTAGTTTTGATGATTATAATGATATATTTAATTTTTAACTGTGGTAAGTTTAGAAAATGTTTACATAAAATCAATAAATTTCCATAAGAATTATTATGAATTTTCCAAAATTTTATTGTATAAAAAAAATTACCAACTAATTTGACTTTTAACATAAATATATATAATTGTTTAGTTTGTTGTGTAATAACAATGATAATTTACAGTGATATTTTCACTTAATATAAATTTTTTTAATGAATAAAATTTAAATCGTAGAACAATTGATTTACGTGTTTTGTTATATTTTCAATAAACATTCACATATTTTATTCATATTCATCATACATCAATCAATAATAATTTGTCTAAACAAAATTTAATTTCTCTTTTATTTTTTAAATAATTTTTTTTTTTTTTGTGCGAATTCCCGCGATAATTGAATTGAAAATCAATATTTATATAATAATATCGGAAATTGGTGTGAGTTAACAAAAATTTTGTTGACAAATACATATGTATATAATATGAACACATAATAATCGTATAATTTTTAAATGAATCCTTTGATAAATATGGAATGGATGGACACACGAATACATTTAAATGAGATATTAAAATATTATAGAACGCAATATAATATAATATAATTTATTGTTGATAAATTGAATCACTTGTTTAATTTTGTTATATAATTAATAAGCCTTGTAAACCCGTCAATAAAATAAATCTTTCTTATTTTTTTTTTTGGCTTTTTATTAGACTTTTTATTTTCGAATCAAAATATTGTTAATTTACTTTTTGATCATTCTTTTTTTTAATAAAAAATAGTAAAGTGGTATTCTGCAAATGTTAAAATCGATATATAGTTTTGTATCGATTTTCAATATTTCACAAATAAGTAATTTAGAGAAAAATGGCAGCACTTATAGCACTACACACAGAAACAGAACTGAGGACAGGGTATATTAAGAAAATTATATATGTATATTAAATTATTTTTTTTCATTTCGAGTTAAGACTACCTTTGAAAAAATTTCTTATACTGGTTTCATTTATTGGAATTTAAGAATTTAAATTTTATAATAAATAATTTTTATAGTATTTGTATTTATGCAACTTTCAAAAATTCAATTAAAAAAGGGAAAAAAAAAAACAATTCGTAATATAATTTACATACATATGTATATTATAATTAATCTACAATTTATATCTTCTTGATTTGTAAATCGTACTTAAAATGGAATTATTAACTTTTATTTTTCAATATAAATTTTTGTTTTTTATTCTCAGGAGAATTATTTTATATTTTCATTTATCAACAATAAAATGATAAATTGTCGTATTATTGGAGCACATGTCGTCGATGTCTGTATATTAAATACTTTTTGTTTTTTTATTAAAATAATATTTTTTTATTTATGAAATGCTATGTATAGTATGTATATTTATTGTCTTAAATTGACTTTGATTTGGAAATAATTTATCATTATAAATTGGAAAATAAAAATTTTGCGAAAATTTGCACAAACATTATTTTAATATTGGCTAATTCAAATAAAGAGTGATGTGATTATATGTGTTTAATAAAATAAAAAAAATTTTATAATACTAAAATAATACTAAATAATAAATTAAAATGATTTTAGGCCCTAATATAATAATTTAAATTCGAAATTCTCCTGAGAATTCGGTGTAATCACATTATCTTTAATAACTAGTAATAAGTAAGAACGAAAATTTGTTAAATTTATTTATTTTGTAAAGAATTTGGTAACATTATTTTTTCATTTTTATTATTATAAATAACGCGAAAAGGAATATTTTAATATTTATTCCGTTTAAATAAATCTTTTTTTTTTCCCCCTTTTCACTCCTATAAGGAGAGTATAGTATAGACTATAGAGCATCCACTAAGTCAATTATTATTAATATTGGATTGAACTCCAGTTTCTGTAAGTCGTTGATTATTCGGCAAGTAACTTTATTCGGTACAAGACTACAAGACTATTGAATGCATATATATAAATATTTTTGTGCCCAATCTATTATCTAATACAAGAATTATTTTTATTATGTATACAATATTTTATTATCATAATATTTAATCTGTAAATGACAGACATTTAAAACCATTTTACTGAATGATTTACCAACCAACTTTCATTTTTTTCTTTTTAAATGATAAATATTCAGTATAGCCATCTTACAAAATTAATATTTTTCCAAAATTTTCTGATTTTCATTTCGATTAAAAATTTTAAAATATTGGATGTATGGTAGGAGTAGGAATTTCACAATATAACTGAATATAAAAGATTAAAATTTCAGTTTAGTGTTTAGTACAGCGGTAGAGTGTGGGGTTATTAATAGTTGCTTTTTGATTTTGCAAGTTCGATTCAGTTCTGTTTTTTTTTTTTATATTTTAAACGAAATAAATTCTTACATAATAATATCATCACAATATTTAATCTGTATTAATAGATATTTAAAACCCTTTTACTCAATGATTTACCATCTTAGGCTTCTTATAATATATACATATATAATAGGTATATATTGAGTTTCCAATACTCAATAAATCAAGAGCAACTTCTAAAAGATAATAATAATCGTGTTTTTACAAAAAATATCATTTACAAAGAAATTTTAAATTCATAAAGGCTTTAATTATTGAAAATTGTATTTTTACATTTTAATATAATTTAAAAAATAAAAATCATAAAGAAAAATAAAATCATAAAGAAACTATACTGTATATATTGTATTGTAATTGCTAATTAAAACACCTCGAATTTCGAGGGGCGGGCGAATACTAGTAACACATTATTGTACATATAAATAGATACTTATTTTTTATTTAATTATATTAATTATATGTTATAATAAAAATGTAGGTATGTTATTTTTTACTAATCTATATGACCCAGTTGGCGTTTGAACCCGAGGTCTTTCAAATAAAAGGTCAGTGTCTTAATCACTAGACGATTGGCTGAAAATAAATCTATAGTACTTTTATATATTTATACATATAATTTAACAAAAGTACTTTGTTATTTTGTAGTTCTTTTTTTCTCATAACTTTTAATAGAAATTACTTCAACTTTATCTTATCTTAAATTTTGTTTAATTTTTTCAATTTTCTCTGAAAAACCAAACATTGCTTTGCAGTTTTTTTTTCTCAAACTTTTGCGATTTTTTCTTCTTTTGCATCACCTACAATTTTAAAAAATAAGAATGTGTAATGTTTAGTAAATACTCGTATGTACACATATATAAAAAATATATTAAAACTATTAATTATTTTCTTAATAAAATTTTTTTATGTTTTAGAATTTAGGACAGGTTGTCAAATAAACTAAATATGCCGGAAAACAAATAAATGTATACTTTGAAAAATAATATTTGTTTTGTTAATAAATATATGTATGTGTACTTAAATATGAGATATATGTACCGTATATTCATTTAAATATTTTTATATAATGTTAATTTATATATTAAAATTTATTTTTAAGAGATATTTGATGTATTTTTTGAGACCATTAAAATGTAAATATCGACTAGCTTTATGAGTTCTATCTAATGTACCTATATTTATATATTTTTTCAATTTAAATTTATATACGAAACGAAAAACCAAATAATGTTCGAAAAAAATATTTTGCTTGTAAATTTTTTGCATGCGTTATTAAAGAACAAAGAAATGGTGATAAACTATACTGTTTTCAATTTTAATTTTAAAAGTTTTTTAAACCGTATATGTTGGCAACTACAGATAACATAATTATAAATTGAAAAGGAAAAAACTAATGCAAATATCCGCAAAAAAAGATATTATATATGTATTACAATTTTTGAAAAATATTATCAATTTTTTTTCTTTTTAACAATTAGATTAAGGCTATTTTACTATCAGAATTTTAAGAGAATTTAAAAGATTCCAAGCCAGAACGAATCCTAAACCAATTAATACAGAATTAGTGAACCATATTTCTATTAAAAAAAAATTTTGAAGAATCTAAATAATATACCTAAACTAAAATTAATATAATTGATTCAATATAAAAAAAAACTTTATATCAAACAGTTATTTTTGAACGAAATGTTTTAATAAAGTTCTTTTTTTTAATAATAAAAGTTCTTTGATTTATTTAAGCTATAAAGTCGTGTGCTAATTGTTAATTTTTTGCTCAAAAAAGTAAAATTTTGACATAAAGTGTGGTAAATATTTGATAGCTGCTATATGGGCTAAGTAAAAATTTGACATAATACATTTCATAGGTAAAAAGCGAGCATTAAAATTAATGAACAAAAATCCACTAACTAAATGTAATTACTTTCTTACAACTTTTTCTTTCAATTTTCAGTTCAGTCAAATTGGAAATTCAAATGTCAAAATTTGTTTTATTTTAGTCCAGTAGGATTTTTTTTCAACTTATTTTACAGCAATTAAAAAGTTAACGATTAGCACACGTCTAAACTATAATTTTTTTTGTCTTTATATTAATGGCGCACTAAAGATTTTATAAAGAATTATATGATCAGATTCAGCTTCGATAGCTTAATGATTATATAGAATGTTACCTATATATTAACTGATATTTTTTATATATAGATTGTTATAATTTGATTGTTCGTAATTTGTAAGCAATTTTCAAAGTAGATCAAATTTTCAATAAAAAGTTATTTATACAATTACAATTCTTCTTTTAAGCAATAATATAAATTGTGGTCATCCAGTAAATAAAAATACAAAATAAAAGAAAAAAAGAAGTGTAGAAGAAATGATATATGGGTTAAATTAAATAGAAATAGAAAATTTTTATCAGATACCCATCATACTTGTTAGTAAATTTAATGTTAACATCATAAAAAAGTTCAAGAAAAGATCAGGAAGAAAAAATGTTATACAATATTATATTATTATATGAATGCTATTTGATCACCAGTTGGTGTATACCTATAATCAATACCTAATTGTCAACTATAATTATTCTTATTGACGTAAGAATCTTATATATACGATTATTAATAACTATAATAGGTATTATAATTTACGTAGAGATTCATTTTATTACATACGATAATTACCATAAAAACATTTAAATGTGGAATTCTCAAGTCATATATTTAATATATATATGTATAATTTTTTCTTTCCTTAGTATAACAAATTCGATATTTGATGTTAATTACGATAACAAATAAAAAAAATTATTTTACAAACTCTTACATAATCTTAAGTGATCTAAAGTAATTTGTTAACTATATATGATCAATTATATATACATATAATACAAACAAAATTAAAATGAAAAAGGAGTGCAAAAAAAAATAAACAAATAAATAAATTTATAAAAAATACTTAACCCCTAATTCTTAAATAGTTTAACCACGATTACATAAAAAAGAAATAAATTATTACATATTTTATAAATAAAATTAAAAATGCATATATAATACTTAATAAAAGAGTTATATGAAAAAATGATTACTTAAGTAATATTAAAAATTGAAAATTCTTTTGTTATATTTATTTGATTTTATTCTTATAAATAATCTAAAATTTTGCCTATATGAATTAATTATTTATTAAATTTTTATATAATTAGCCCTACGAAATAAAGTTCGATAAATTAAAAATGAAATAATTTTGATAACAATTAATTTTTTCTTTTTCGATTTTATATGAAATAATAATCGACTTTATAATAAATAATTTGATATATCGATTTTTTTTTATTTTATTATGAAGTAAGTTCGAAACATTAAAAATCAAATATGGAAATAATTTTCGAATTTTTAAAATTGTTCGAACTTATTTGATAATGATTATTCAATAATATGTTGAGCGGAGTTTTGCATATGTATATGCTTTATTGTTGAAAAGTGAATGTAACAAAAATAAATAACTCTAAGATTTAAGCTTCAATAACTCAGGGTTATTAGCTTTTCTAGAATATTCACATAAGCATATGTATGTATATATTCTAGTTTATAAACTATAGTAGAAATTTTATTAGTTAGTTTTAAATTTTTTTTAGTGGCTTTTTATTTATGGATTTCAGTTTGTGGATTTTATCACCAATCCTTAATTTTAACAAAATAATTTCGACAAAATTAAAAATGCAATAATTTCGAAGATTAATTTTAATCAAATTTATTTCGTATAGTAAAATAAATTGGACAAAATTGTTATCCATTTTCTGTCGAAATTATTTCATTTTTATAGTTTCGGACTTATTTCGTAGCACCTATGTAAATAATTACTTTCAAAATGTTGGAACAGTTATTTATAAGTAATAATAACAAACGAGAAAAGAATCAAATCAAAATCAATATTCAACGATCTTTTGAAATAAAATAGTGTTGAAAGCAAAAAAAAAATTAAATTTTATTATACTAGTATATTATAGAATTTTATATTCATACGTGATTTTATTTAATATTTTTTTTTCGAGATATCCCCTCATTCTCACAATGTCCACATTTTTTCGTTTTTTTTGTTTTTTAAATAGTTCTTTGAAAAATTACCTACTTACATTGTTATTAAAACTAATAATCCATCAATTGTTCTATAGTAATAAAATCAAAACAAATTTATAGGAATATCTATACATATAAATCAGCAGTATAAAATAGTAAATTTATTAATATGTTGTGTATGTACTGCAACCCAACTGTATTGAAACATTTTTTAATATAATTTTTATTATATATAATGAAAAAACCAGATGATACTTAAAATTTTATTTCTGTAACATTGTTTACTTAACTTAATTTATTTTGTATACATATTATATTAAAAATAAAATTTTGTGTAAATATAACGTAAATTTAATTAAATGGATTTTTAATAGTGAAATATTTTAAGAACTAGTGTAACATACAAAACTCATTTTTAATATAATATACATAATGTATATCTGCATAAATGCGTATAGATAAATATTTACAAAACCTTTTTATATTTTTTGGGTGTATCTACTACATACTATTATAGTACATGAACTTATTTTGTTTTTTTTGAAATTAATAGACTGTAAAGTTATGGAAAATTTGTGTCAAAATAATAATAAAAATTTACAAATTTATAAATTTTTTTCTATTTTTCTTTTGTTTTATATTTATTATTTATTATCAGAAGAATTATTAAAAATTAATTTTTTTTTTTGAATTCAGTGGCGCTAAATGTCAAATAAAACAATAATAATGAAAATTAAAGACTTAATTAAAGTTACGAAGTTAATAGGTTTTTTGAATTTTGTGTTGCAGGATATAATGTGCAATGTGTGTCATTTGTATATGTACATTATACAGTTTGGGTATTAATTTTTGTATCTTAAAACCTCGTTACTTAAAATCTCATTTTTTGTTTTTGATTTTTTTTTTATCATAATTCATTTTTATTTTTTTTTTATTTTAAATGTGGGTCGATTTATTGAAAAAAATTGTAATTTGATTGTAAAAATTGTAGAAAAAAAAATTGTAAAAATTGTACAAAAAAAGATTCAACATTGAGACTATCGCCTCCAAACTCTCGCCAGACAAATTATTGAAACATTGATTTTAAATTCAATCCTAAAATTCTTCAAATTCAAAATTTCATTGATACATAATATATAATATATGTATAAATATTCTGGGAAAAGCGCAAAACGCTAATTTTAAATCTAACTCTAAGATCCTTCCTATATTATATTATTCAATAAAAATTAAAAAATTAAATTTCCTTAAAAAAAAAAGAGATTTACGAGATTTTTTAAAAAACGAGGCTTAGATAAAACGAGATTTCGAGAAATGAGGTTTCAAAAAACGAAATTTTGATAAAACGAGTTTTTGAAATACGAGCATTCATAGCGTTCCTACATTGTACATAAAATGTGTTTTTTATTTTTTTTTTTTTGTGAAAAATAGTGACTTTTTAATGCCATAATAAAATCATCATCTTTAGATTTTATTTTTAATCAAATCTTGCAAAACACTATTCATGCAATTTAATTCATTAAAATTCTAAAAAGCATTAAATTTTTTTTTATAAAATACCATCTGAAAGCACCATCAATTAAATATTATCTTGTAATTAGGTACTTAAATATTTAAACAAAGCTGCCAGTATTAATGCAATTATAAAGAAAATATCAACCTGAAAAATTAAGAAGTGCATATACATAAATTATTTTTACCAATTAAATAAAGAGGTGAAAAAAATAATTTAAAGCCAATTTTAAATTACATATTGTTTTTTTTATTTATTGTATACCGTATCGTAATAATTTACAAAATAACTAAATTTGTCCGAACTTAATTACGCTTTAATTGCAAAATGAAAACAGTTATAATTTAAAAAATCCTGTTATAATGCATATGAAAAAAAAAATTAAATATACAAATATAAGTACATGATATACATATATATAATATAATAGTATAATCAATAAAATATATATATGTATATATATATATATTTATAAATATATAACAATTAAAGGTGATACAGGTGAATGGCGTTAATCGATATCAATTGATCGAAGTATGGGCACGCAAAGATTTAATATTTAATTACTAGAAGAAAAAAAAGTGGTATCTATTTGTTTTTTTTTTTTGCTTTACTTTGCAAAACAATACCTGTTCAATTAAATTTAAACAAAAACAAAACTAAAATAAAAATTGCTTATTGTTTAAACTTCAAACATAATACAATATAGTATGTATGTACATAGTAGTATCAATGTCATTTTATTTGAAAGAAAATAATGTTTTAACAAATCATATTATTTATGTATGCAAGTAGGTATAAAACAAAACATGTAAAGAATAAAAGAGGGTATCTAAACAATAAAATAATTGGTGTTTAGATTGTATTATAAAAAAAAAGAATCATTTCACTATTAATAGTGTTACAAAATAAATTATACGATTTTAACTTTTTAGGTACAAACAATAGATTTTGCTTCTTTTTTTTTTGTTGGTTAAAAGTAAAACCACACTATTGAATGATCAATTGTATTTTTAAGATTTTTTACCATTTTTTTTTAGTTAATTTGTTACATTATTCTTACAAATTAATACAATTTAGATTTATATCATAATCATTTAATACTAGTCACTACGTTATAAATGTAATATGTAAGTAACTATATTATAGACTATACTCAACTCTCAAGTAGTTTGTACTTTATAGTATACAAATTTAAATTATTGACAGTGTTGCCAAATAGATGTTCATTTTTTGATCGTATATTTTTGTTAGGTATGTACTTTCACTTCTAAAATTAAGGATTTTCGGTATAATTTTTTTCTGTTAACAAAATTAACAAAAAAAAAATGTAAAAAGTAAAAAATTAAAGTAAAAAGTTTTTTTTTTTAGAATGTGGCGGTTTAGTTTCGTTGATATAACGATATATGTATGCCAATAATAAAAGCTAATTAAGTATTAATTATTAAATAAATAACAATTTTTATTTATATAATATGTATATATAATATATATATATATGTATATAGCATTAAAAAAATATGAATCTAAGGCTAATTTTTGTTGAAATAAATTTCTTCTATCATGTTTGTTTTGATAAAATAAATTTCTTCTATCATGTTTGTTTTTTTACATAAAAATAATAAAGTTTTGAAATTTTTCGTTTTTTAATAAACCCTTCAATTCAATGAGGAGTTACAACTATTATTTGATGGAAAATTTTTAATTTAAGTTTTTTTTTATTAAAATCATGTGGTAACACTGTATATGAGTAAAAAATAACAAATGTTAAAGAAAAACAAACAATGCCAATTTATAGAGTTCTGGTAAATACCTACATACTTACATATTATGTACCTATTTTGTATAATAATAATAAAACTAGGTACATATATATGTATTATTTTTACAATAACCCTACTGATGGGTAAACTAAAATGTTATGAAATATATTCATATAAGTATGTATGTATATAGGTACTCATTTTTCAAAAATAAAATAAAAAATCATGTTTTTTTTAAGATAAAATATATATTAACTCGTCAAAATATTTCTTTTAATTAATAATATTTAATTAGGTGAAAGTAACCTTTCATCCTATCTAAAGATGAATGCAGATAAATGATTAATTTCGTTTAAATATAAAAAAAAAACAGATAAACAGACAATTTAAATTATAATGAAGTTAATACCTAATGTTAAAACAGAAATTTTAATAAGACTTTGTAGAAATTAATTTCATTTTTATATTTTTGCCACTTAACTTTTGTTATTTAATAAAACGAACTTAACTTCGAAAATAATTAACAAAGTTTTCATATTGAATTATGACAATAATTTTTTTTTCTTAGAATGTAATAAAATAGCTGTAATAAACTTCAAAAAGACTTTATTTTATTTTATTTGTTTTTAACATTGTATTTTTACAAGACTATTAACTTTTGTAAAGAAAAAAAAAAAGCAATGAACATTTTATTCTCTAAATTAAAGGTTACAAAATAAATTAAGAATTTTCAGTATAATTATAATAATTCTATTTTAAAAATAACTTTTGTTTTTGTCTGCTCCTTTAACACAATTTTGTTTTTTAATTACGAACGTTGCGACTTATACTATTAAATAAATTTAAGGTTAAAAAAAGTTTTTATTATAATAATTTATTAAAAAAAAAAAAATTTAAATAAATTATTTATCTTTTTAAATATTATTTTTAATGATGTAACTTAATGAGCATTTATCTTTTTATCATATATGTACCTATATTTTTTTTTTTTTAAATTTAAACTCTGACCAAAAATTAATTATTTTTATAAAAACAAACAAATAGACAAAAACAAATCAATCTTTATTTGTATATAGTGTAAACCACTTTTGTATTATGAATAAATAAATTATCATTTTTATCTTAAGTTTAATTATTGCTAATATATTTTTAATCACTTTGAGTTATTTGCTATATAATTAAAAAAAAAAATTTAAATATTTTTTAAGTATAAAAAAAAATTAGCAATAATGGGTAAAAAGAAATATAGTAAACAATTATACACAGTTTATTAAACTGCGAAATAATATAAACATCTTAGCTAAATAATTAAAAACAAAAAAAAAATTTCAATTTTCATTCAAATTTAAGTACCTAACAAAGAGTAAAAATTAAAAAAGTAGTAAGTAATAAGAAAAAATAAATAAATATTCCCAACACTAAAATAGTAATGGAATTTGAAGTTTGTTTTTATTAATACGGAAACTAAAATAATCTAATTTTAGAATAAATCGAAAATAGTACTATTTTAACACTTAAATAAACATTAACTCTATATACAAAAGGATAATTAAATAATTACCTCACAAAATTTATAATAATTTAATTATAATATTCATTATTAATATGTATTATATGTATATTCTATGTATATATAAATTGTTTATAGGAAAATTCAAAATATGTACTGGTTTTTTAACATATTTTTCAAAAAATTGAAAAATTACCTTATTATAGTTTAACTCTGTCTGTTTATAAAATTTCGACACCATTTCATGTAGAAAAATCCAATATTAAACATGGAATAGGTGTTGAAAAACAATTCAATGTTGAAGAACAATTTTTTTTATGTAACCGCACCCCAATTATGGATTTATAACTCATACCTCAAAAGTATGAAAAAGTTGTATTTTCAAATGTTTATATTTCAGATTTAAATCTTTAGCTTCCTTCATAAATCTTTTTTAAAATTTTACAATTTTTTGAATTTTTGTATTGAAATAATTTGTCGTTATGTGAAAAAAAAAATGTGCCAGATTTTGCTGCTTTCATAACTCGGGTAACTACATTTTTAGTTAGAATCTTTGAGTTTGGAGAGAAAAACGATCTTTTGGAATTAGAATAAATTTGTCTGTACAAGAGCTTATTTATTAAGGATAAAAAAATTGAAAATTTACTATTTTTAGACACCATTTAACTTAGGTACCTGTAAATTGTTTTCAAAATAAACCTCAAATATTAAAATTGCAACATTATGTTTTTAGATGTGTAAACAGCTTTTCTTAATTATAGGTATATAGGATTTTCTTAAAATTGAAGAAAGTGTCTCTTGATTTTCCATAATTTTTTTTACATATAAAAACTGTAAAACTCAAATTTAGCAATTTTGGTGCAAGTTACAAATATTTTAAACTGTGTCAATTCGGAAAATGTGCGCTTTTAAAAACCTTGTGTTTGGTTTACATTTTGTCTTAAAAATAAAATAAATGTTAAAATTAAATTTTTTTTTTTTTAAATTATTTAATTGTATTTAACTCATCATCTTTTTAAATTTTTTTTTTAAATATTATTATTTAAAGAAAATAAAAATAATTACATTTATTAGGAATTTTACTGAATTTCTTTTTAATTTGTTGGGTTTTTTTTTTATACTCTGGTGATAAATTTTTTTAGAAAAACTATAAAAACTGTCATATTTTTTAAATTTTTTATACCTAATCTTATGATATAGCAAAATAACATATGTACCTACGTATAAATAAAATGTACAGTGTACATATATTAAATTTTACTTTTTACTTATTTAAATTTGTGTTTGTTAATTTATTAAATTTGAATTATAAAAATATAATTATTTTTGATTAAATATTATTAAATAACACTTATTAATTTCCTTGTCACATTTATGTTTTATGTGGCAGGGAAATAAACTAAAAAAAAAAAAAAAAAACATACCTACCACTGTTTAAGTTTGTATACATCATTCCTTTATAATTTACAAAAAACATGAATGACAGTATAAAGAGTAAAAAATGCTAGTATAATAAAAAAAAAAAAATTAACACAAAAAATTGTGTTATTTGTAGATATACAAAAAATAAATTATTGGGTATTAAACACTAAAGTCCTATAATTTATTTTTAGCATTCTACATAGGTATAATTTGAATAAAAAAAAAACTTATTACATATAGGTACTTAGATTATATATGTTATATGCTTTTCTTTTTAAATTAAAATATTTGATAAAAACACTACACATTTTATACTTTGAATTTTATAAAAAAAAATTTTTTGGGATTCTTATTTTGATTTTGCGTTTCAGTCAAGGTCACACACAAAAGTTAGGTACATATATGTAAGTAAAATAAAATAAATTTTTAAAGAGAACAAAATTTTTTGATAGAAGTGACGTGATACCCTTTTTTAAAAATAAAAATAAAAATAAAAAAATGATAGACATATTTTTTTTACTATACTTTTAAAATATTGCGGCTAATCAAAATTATTACATGCTAACATTGAAATCATGACATTGTTATTTTTTTCTTTAATATCCAATTCAATTACTTGACTGACTTTATTAATAGGTATAGTATGAAAACTTAATATATGAATTTTTCATTGTGGAAATGAAAAAGTTAAATATATAATATTATGTATTATTAGAAATCATAAAATTGTATACAAACAATAATACTTAAAAAAGGAAATAATTTAAAAAAAAAAAAAAAAAAATACAGAAACTAAAAAACTTTAAGTTTAAGGATAAAATTCAAGGTTAAAACATAAACAAAACTTTTATTTTTTATTTTCTCTCTATTTGTATATATAAATATTAACTTTAGTATTTTTTACATGATTTTATATAATTAGGAAATATATACATATCTAAGTTATAGCCCATGTGTATAATTTTATAATTTTCTTTGTAATTTTAAAATTAAAAATAGGCACACATCAAAGAAAAAACAAAAAAACAAACAAAAAACAAAAACATTCTATTTTGTTATTTTTTTTTATTTATTTAATTTTTTTTCTACATACTGCTCCGCTTCTACTCAAGGTTGAGGCATCACTAAATGATGACACCAAAATGTTGTCTCGATGAAATGGTATAGTAAACATGGTGTAAGTAACAATATAAATATACACAATATAAATATAACAATTATTTTAAATATATTATTCCTATTCTTTTTTTTTGTAGTTATATTATTTAAAATGTATGCAAGTACATATAATAGGTATACTTATTTTATATTTTTTTTAAATTTTTATATAAATTATTATTACGTTTTTTTTTCTATGATGTTTTATTTTGTAAACTCTTTTAAGTCAGTCGCATATAAAAAAAAAATCGTTAAAAATAAACAACAATTAACTAGATGTGAGAAATAACACTATTTTTTGTCAAAGTATATCTATTTATATACATATCACCACAATATCACTATTAAAAATAAATTGCACTATGATCCTTTATAATTTTTTATTTTCTTTTATATGCAAGTATATATATATATCTATATGTATATATTTAAGTTTTTTATTTTCTTTTTTTTTTCAAATTTTTTCTTTCATTTACAGAAACACATTCTTTAAATTAATTATTTTGTAATGAAAAAGATATAAAAATATATCACAGAGCGCACTAAAAAAAACAATTAATAATATTATTAATAATATTTTTTAAATATATGTACAATGTATTAATAATAAAATATTAAAATACAGAATTTTTAATTTTATCATATAAAATTATTTGTTGTTATTTGTTAATACCAAATTGTGATAATTTTTTTGATTATTCCTTAATTTAATAGTAAAAATTCAATCAAAAATTAAAATATTATGTATTCTTTCTTTTATTTAAATTATATAAAATTTTTTAACTTATGTTCCCAAAATATACTCGTAAACTTTTACCTAGCTTTTACCAATATAAAATATATTATTTATTTCTTATACTTACGTATTGAATACTCTTCCAGTATCAATACTATATTCAATAGTACCTACATATATGTAGTTGACATATTTTATCGACGTCTATATTTAAGTATGGCGACCAACTATCCTATTAATATATTTATATAATTGTACATACATAATATAAGTTTTATATATATTATTTGGATATGATTTGACAGATGTTTGAACCCAAGAATTTTCGACTGAAAGGTGAATGACTTAATAACTGTTTCATTGACCAGATTAAGAAACCTTTAATTAATTTTGGACACCTAAACACAAAAACATCAACATCTGGTAAGACTAAATTAGTTGCATTCGTAAATTATTATATTCTTTTCGTGTGGAATACTGTATACAATACTGTATACAATACTGTAGAGACTATTACTTATAAATACTATACTCATCCTTTACAAAACCTAAATAAATGTCTTATATGTTTATATATTTTCTCAAGTTCTTTTAAGAAGAAAATGTTTCAAGAGGAAATTTAATAATTATAATTTTATTATCTTATTTTTATTATTTATCAAATAAAAAATAATAAAATTTATAATATTTTAAATATGGTAAATACAAAAATAAAGTACATGCACCCACTAAAAAACAAATAAAATAATAAAAATAGATAATTTGTAAAATGGATATAACAAAAATAAACAAAATAGTAAACAAAATAAAAAAGCGGAATAGAAAAAGGAAGGTCGGGTCGGTAAAAAAAATACATAAGTGCAGATGTACTTAATGCTATATAAAAAACTAAATTTATAGAAAGTAAGTAAGAATTTTTTAATTAGCCGGTATCTTATATAACATTGTATTAGATAGTACTCTAGTATCTAATACAACTCTAGTATCTAGTACTCTAGATACTAGAGTTGTATTAGATAGTATTAGATAGTACTCTAGTATCTAGTACTCTAGTATATAGCAACAAAATGAATATCTACTTAAGTAAATATATTGATTATTAATACATTTCATATTTATATTAAAAAAATTTAGGGTCCGATAAAAATTATAAAATAAAATTACTCTTTCATACAAAACTAAAAATATATGACGATTATTCTATTATGTAAACCCCAGTTAAATACTTAATTTTTGCCTTTTTTGTTTAAAACTTTTCAATTAATAAAAGATTGTTTATATATAGTTATATTATTGTTTATATACTTTTTAAGTATTGTTTATATACTTTTTGGAATAGTACTAGTATATAAAATAATATTAATTCAATTCTTTTAATTT
The DNA here is from genome assembly GCA_947095535.1 of Poecilobothrus nobilitatus. Lineage (NCBI taxonomy): Eukaryota > Metazoa > Arthropoda > Insecta > Diptera > Dolichopodidae > Poecilobothrus > Poecilobothrus nobilitatus. The sequence continues at coordinate 235,338,323 of OX352773.1, read as the reverse complement.
ATGTAAAATCTTAAAATTTATATTATAGGAAAAAAAATTAAAATTATTACAAAAACTTAAATAATCATTAAATAGAAAAAAAATAAATAAATTACATGCATACAAACAAAAAACTTGGAATTCATTCAAGAGATCTTGAAGATTTTATTTCAATAATTTTGTTCATATTTTTTTTTTTTCTTCTATTTTAAAAATTAAAAATAAATTTAAATTGTTAGTTTTAATGTCATGAACTAAAAAAAAAAAAATTTGCAAATTAACTTTAAATTAAAAAGATTTCGTGTAAAAATTTTTATTTTGTAAATTATTTCAATATCTAGGGATACTTTTTTTTTTTGTATTTATATGACTGATCACTGATCATTATTTTGTCGAATGATAAAAATATTTTTCCTTATATGTACTATATCTATGTATATGTTAACCTATTACTTATGTATGCATGTTCATATATTATAATGTATCTATATTTATAGTGATTTAGAATATAAAAAAAAATTAAAAATTACTGCTCAAAATTTTATATGTTACTTAATTTTAAGGACCATTTCAAAACAAAAAAAAACAGTTGAGTCAAATAATAATTAAGATATTATGACGTATAAGAGTGATGCAAATTTAGTCTTTAAATCATAAAAATTCATTGTATATACATTGATTAGTATATATACAAATTAAATTAATTTCCAGTCAATTATTTTAATAATATTCTTTTAAGTTTAATTTACTATTTTATTATTTACTTCATTTAATTCTAAATAAATTTATACAAACAATAAAATAATCAAATATATTCTTTTAATCTTCAATTGATACACTTATACCTATTTAGAATAATTGAATATTTAAAAAAAAAATTTTTTTTTTTATCATTCATTTACCTAACATAAAATTAATTTATTTACTTTTTCATTATTGATTTCTGTTTTTTTTTTTTATGTTTGTTTTTTAATTTTTATGCGTTTTTCATTTATAAATTTAAATTAATCCATAATAATAATAATGAACTGCACCTTTTTTTTTTTTTTTTTGGTTTAAAAAATTAATATTAAATAATTTGTAGTATATATTTTAAAAATATTTTTATTTAAATTTTAAATGTTTATTTTTAGCACATTTCCAAAAAAAATTTGAAAAAATGTGCCTAATAGTTTCACTCTGTCTGTCCGTCCGTCTGTCCGTCTGTTTAGAAAACTTCTACACTGTTAAAGATAGAGAAAACAAATTTTAACCATAGGTAAGTCTCATAAAAAAATTAATTTTGTGGATCAATTTTTCATGTAGCCCCATCCATCAGGGAACTACAGCTCCTCAAACTTTGAAAAAGCCCTATTTTTAAACGCGTATATTTCATTTGCGCTTAACATTTTTTCAATCTGAAAACGCCATTCGACAGGATTGTTTTTTACCTTTATAAATCAATATCAAAATTATATATAGTTTTTAAATTTAGAATTTAAATTTTCCGTTATGTTAAAACCAAATTTAACATGATATTTCTTTTTTCATAACTCCGGCACGCTTTGAGATAGGAAACTAAAATTTTGATTTTGAGCCAAGAAAGCACTTTTAGAATTAGTATAAGTTTCCTCAAAAGATAAGAAAATTTTTTTGGCAGCACCCCGTCAAAGTTATATCTCAAAAATTGAAAATATGCTATTTTTAGACACCTGTAAAAATTTTTCTTCAGCAGGACATGAAAATTAAAGGTTCAATAATATATTTTTACGGTGTTAACCGTTTTTCTTAGTTATATAGGGTTCCTTACTTAAAACCCCTCAAAATTTCAGAAAAGTCCTATTTTCACGTTTTTTCTTATTACATGAAATTTTCAAATTTTTGTGCAAGTAACAATTCTAAACAGTTTGTATTGTCTTTTGGAAATGTGCACTTTTAAAAACCCTTGGTTTACATTCTACCTTGTTTTTTTTTTTGTTCAAAGTATCATAATATTAAAAATAGTTGATAAATTTCACTATTCAGTTTATTCCTTTAAATCTTGTAAAGACTAATAAAAATTTAATTACATATTTACATAAATTTAAAAAAAAAACAAAAATAAAACTTATTTCATTCTTTTTTTTTTTTTAGAAAATTCATTAAAGAAATTAACGCGTACGTGCAATTAAAAATAATTATGTACACAAATTTTATATAAGAAACAAAACAAAATGTTTTGTTTTTTTTTTTATAAACAGCAATGATTCAACCTACAAGGTATTAAATAATAAAAATACCATCCATATTATTATGTGGTATGATCGCATTATTTAAATCATACAATCAAATAAATAGACAACAAATCCATTTAGTTAGCCAAAAAAAAAATACAAAACAAAACAAAACAAATTATGTTTAATACAAGCAATTATATCATTATATTTTAATTTAAAAAAAAATTAAATACACAAAAAGAACCAACCAAATAATTAGCATAAAAAATTTAAATTGATTTGATCTGATCACACATAAAAACGATCATATGTTTAGTTAAGAATATATTTTTATGATATTATGCAAATTAGTAAATACAACCACCACCATTATAAATTATTTACGCATCTATTATTACATTTGTTGTTTTAGACTATAGATATAATTTTATTAATAGATATAAATATAAAATTTTATGCACTTTAATTGACATTTTATTATATAAAATATATTTAAAAAAAAAAATAAAAAAAATACAAAAAAAAAAATAATAAAAAAAATTTGTAATCATTCTGTTAAGAGATGATCGATTATATCACAATTTGGTATTATTTTTATACATTTAAATTGTACAATTAATTTATATATGATGATCACTTTTTCTTAAATTGCTTTTTCATCGATTATTAACATTTCAATTCCCTTTTATTTCATTTTTTTTTTATCAATTAGTTATTTCAATTAATTTTTATCTTTAATATATATTTATATATAAATATATATAAATATTATACTTATATATTTTATTTTTATTTTGATCATTATCAATAACTATTTGTGTTTTACTATTTGCATTTAAAAAATATATGAAAAAAAAATTATAAATATATTTTTAAATTGAAAAATATGTTTTATTGATATGAAAAAAAAAAAAAAAAAAAATATGGCGGGTAAATTACCAATGTCAACCGTTAATTAGTAAAGTATAAACTGAACTAAATTTAATAAAAATGTACACAAAATATTAAAAAAACCAAAAAAAAAAAAAAAAAAAGGCACAAATAAATAAATAAAAATAGAAAAAAAAAAATAAATTGTTTCTAAAACAAAGTCAATTGATTCCTATTGAAAATTTCAATAAACAAATTTATAAAAATCTTTTTTTCTGTTATTCATTTTATTTTCTCTTCAAATTCTTGGCGAATTTCTTACAAAATAAAAAATCTACTTTACAATATGCAGTTAATTGTGTGTATATTATTGGAAGTGTAACAAAAATTTTCTATAGTGTAGATTAAATATTCAAAAATAAAGTAGATATTATTGACTAGATACATATTATATTGATAAAGTAGATATATTGGCTAAAAGTAAAATACCATTAACAGAAATCAAAACAAGATCAATTAATCTGATCTTATTAAACAAATGATTTAAAAAAAATGTTGAAATGTTGTTGTGATGAAGTGTGATGAAGTGATTAAGACAAAATATTAAAATAATTTGTTTAAACTAAAATAGAGTAAGTTTCAATTTAAGTTTTACTAATAAGTATATGTATATATAATATACAAAATATATGCATATTTTATTATTTTTACAATAAAAAGATGAATAAATGTTTTAATAACAAAGATGTACAAGATTCGTTTTCATTAAAATATTTGTGGAATTTTTGTGGAAACGGATTTAAAACTTATGCAAAGGAAAATTCTATATAGTGTTTTATCATTCGAAGAGTTTTTAATTTTTTAATTGTATATACTTAAAAATATTTGATAAAGTAATTAAATACGACCTTAACCTTTATAGAATTATCAAAAATAAAACAACACAAATCAAAATTCTTCAATGTTATACAAAAAATTCAATTATTATATCTATATTGGTATTTTTGATAACTTTATATGCAAACTCCAAAGACCAACAAAATGACACAAAGCAAATGCCGTTGCAATTCTGCACTCCTAAGTTTTTTTTTTCCTCAGAAAATAAACATTTGAGGGACAGACAATAAACAAAAATAAAAATAAATATATATATATACACAGCTATATCTTTAGTCAGATCCTATCTCTAGTCCTACCTACCTACACAGCTCTCAAATTCATCAATAAAAGAAAAATAATTGACACTGCAAAATTTCTCTGCAATTCAACATTTTCAAACACATTGGATACTTCTGTTGCAGTTTAATCAATTCTTCACAAACAAATATACTTCACATTAATTCCAAGTTACAAGTTACATTTTCAAAAAAGGTCAAAATTTTTAGATTTGAAAAATTATATGATAATATATTAAATGCCAAAGTTGCACTTATTCACTAGCTCTTTGTAACGTTTTACCAATTTTTATTTTTTTATAAATTCAAAAATGTATAATTAAATATTAATTCATATAATGCAAAAGAAAGAGCTGAAAAATACTAAAGTTAAAAAAAAAAAACCAAAACGGCAACACTAAGATGCAAAATATAGTTTTCCTTTTCATAAAATAAATTTCAAAAGAAAAAGTTTCTTATAAAGTAAAATAAAAGAAAACTAAAAACAAATAAGTTAAAAAAAAATGATTTTAAATGTTTTTCAAATTAAATTCTCAATTACCATATACTTTTTTTTAAAGTATTATTTATATATATATATATATATTGTATATATATTATATATATATATATATATTGTATATTATGCTTTTGCATATATTACGGCAAACATTTTCTTATAAAAATTATTTTGTGATTGTATTGATTAATGACTTGAACAAATTGGATTTCAAGGACAAAATGTTTTTAAAATTATGTATTAGGTCTAAAGAAAATATTATGTATACAAAGAAACCAATAATGACGTATTATTTTACGCAATACATAGTGTTATTTCAAATTTTCATAAATAAGTTAGTGTAGGAAATGTTATTTAAGAAAAACAACTCAAAATAAAAATGAATTAAAATTACTTTTATTATTTGGTTAGGGATTGATTAATTATTTTTAATACTATTCTTATTCAAACATTGTAATGTTATTGTATCTGATATGTAAGTAATTAATAATTATAAATTTATATGAATTATTTTAAATACATATACTTAATATTTTTAATAGTGTTTATTAAAACTTGAATTTGAAAATAAATCTTTAATTAGAAATTTGAATTAAATTAGTCTATATCTGAATAATTGTTATATTCTGAATACTATATATTTACAGAATAAACAGTAATGGGAGATATATATGTACTCTTAAACTTAACCAATAATAATATTATTATAATTATTGATTTATTAAAAGGGTATTATTTATTATAAGGGCATAATTTTATTTTTGAAAGTTGTTTTTGTTTTTGTTTTGTTGGATTTCCTCTTAATTCTTCTTCTTAAATCTTTTCAATTTATGAAATCTACATATATACAAGTAAATACTTATCAAAAATTCCATATATAATCTTATACAAATTAATAATAAATAAATAAATAAATAAATGATCGATGATGTTGAATCAACTCATTAAAATTTAAAATTATTAATTAACAAAATCATTAAAAATAATGTGTTAAAATTTGGAATATTGAAAAAAGTTAATTAAAAATCTTGATTTGAAATGTACGAATTTATTATATAAAATTATTTTGAATAAAATAAAAAACATAGTGAAGTTGAAGGAAAAAAAATCTTAATACAGAAGTTGCTTACAAATAACAGATACTTTATTTTATAAAAATAAATATAGATATATATATAAATATTATATTATTAACAGATACGGTATTATTATTAATCTTAAAAATTTCGCAAAACTATTCTTCAATGATATTCTAAATTTAGTTTTGATTTTAAACATAAGGATATAAACTTTAAAATCTACAAAAACTTCATTTAATTAAATTATTATTTATTTATAACCATTACCGGTCATTGACTTGGTTTTATAGATATTCTGTAGGGATAAATATCTTTTCTAAAGAAATAAGTTAATACATTCACTCAAAATTTTTCTACTAGAAACATGTACTGTGGTAGATATTCATATTCCTACAATGTAGAACTTGTAAGATGATGTAACATAGTCTATTACAAATTCATTTCTCACGCACAAGTTGCTTATATGGAACTCTATAGTATATACCATTAAATTTGTCCCGTAAAGTTGGTAGCTCATATATCGACTTAGTAAAGTTTAAGAAGAACATTAATATCTTTCTTCAAAATTACCTTCCAAATTTTCCCATCAATTTCTAAATAATTCTAAATTTTCCTTTTTCTCAACAATCCTATTCACATTCTTATCGTTAAAAGCAAACTGTTGCATTAAAGATCCCATGATAAAGTCTGGTTTTGATTGGTTTAAATCCAACATTATTCAAAAGAACCACATGCAATTCCTCTCTGGGCAACTTTTGACGTTTTCTAACGACCCTCATAATAAATAATTTCAAATTAAAAAATAGAAAATTACATAAAAAAAAACACCACTTAATTTTAACTGAAAGTTTTTTAAGCTTTAACAGTTGAAGACAAAATTTTTAAAATATAAAAAAAAAACAAAAAAAAATCAAATACCTATATTTAATAATTTGAAAAATTTCTCTTTACCTGTTTAATATAACTTTATAAACTTTTTTTTATTATTTATCAATAAAAAAAATAATTTTAACTATAACCGTAAACTTTTTTAAAAAAAATTGGTTAACAATTTTTTCTTAAAGCTACTGTAAACTTTAAAAACTTTTGTATTATTAACACATATTATTTTTTTTTTTTTGTTTATAAAATTATATTAGAAAATTTACTATGAATAAAAAAAAAAATGTTTAAAATCGAAAGTTTATAAAACACAAAAAAAAAAAAGAAAAAAGAAATTAAAAAATGAAAAAAACTATTTTTTTTTATATAACACGAAAATTTCATTAAAAAAAAAACAAACGAAAGACAGTAAAAATAAAATAGAAAGTCTTAAAAATATTCGTGATAAAAAAAATACTACTATATAGGTATACAGTTATACACATATAGATAAATAGCTCATCATCATCTTGTAAATGATTGATACTTACTTTCATTAGAGACTATATCAGTTTAATAAATAATTTTTTAAAAATTAAAATTAAAAATAATTTTTTTTTTTTTATAAGCATTAATTTAACACTTTATGTTACTAAATTTTCTGAAGCCGCGTATTTATGTTTATTATATTAATTTCTATAAAAATTTATGTTCAGTATTATATTAACATGTATTTATATACATACATATTATGTATATAAATAAATATTGTTTAAAATAAGAAATAATATAATAAATTATATTCGTATATAAAAATATTGTAAGCACATACCATATTTATTTTAAAAATTATGTTTGAAGTGAAATATTTTGGTTGCAAAATGTAATACTTTTGGTACCTACTAGAATTGATTATAGGTATACTATACTGCATATAAAGACACAGATATAAAAAGTTCCACGATTCAAAGAAAGCTGCAACACTCAGGTACAAAAAAAAAATTAAAATTTAGAGATTAAATTAGCACGTGAATACAATATACACTTTTCTTATGCGTATACGAAACAAATAAAAAAAAATATACAAATTTTAATTTCTATTTAATAAGAAATTTCACATAAACTTTAAGTAAAACAAAGGATGAGAGTGAGAGGTAAGAAAAAATGAATTAAAAGAAACACATTTTGTATAACACGCAAAGCAAAGACAACTATTTTAGTGCAACAATTTGTTTTATTTACTTTTTGGTTTATAATACATACATTCGATACAGTAGATACAATAGATATACAGTAGATACAGTACAATTTATTTTATTTACTTTTTGGTTTATAATACATACATTCGATACAGTAGAATATAATTATAATAAAAATAACGGATATTGTATTTTTTTCCAAAAAACAAAGCTCACAATTTTAACTTGTGTTTTTCTTATATTTATAAATATAATTAATTTATTAATGTATAATAGTCTGATATAGTGTTTGTAATACTAGTATGTAGAAGGAGCTGGTGGTATTTAAAATATTAAAAAATATTAAGTGTTGTCATTGTGTTGCCTACTGTTATAGTGTGTTTAAGAAAAATCTATACTGACGTAAATAATATTCAAATACTGATAATGTAATAAATTAGTAATAAATTAGTAATAATTAATAACTTAATTTGTAATATATGTATTTATAATGTATTTATGTAAATTTGTATGTATTTATCGTTTCCTTATAATATGTAAATTGTAATTTTTTAATAAATCACAATAATATAAAAAAATAACTTTTCTGACCGCAGAAACATTTATTATAAAATGTTAAAGATGTATTGATTAGTAAATACAATAAAATAATTAAAACATATTTATATAATATTTTAATTGAATATTTAATAACTTTCAAAAATGATCTTTTCTTTTTTATAACATTTTATTCTCGATACTAAATACATACATACATACATATTACATATATGCATGCCTGTAAATAATTTAAACTTCATGCATGTAAACAAAGAATCACAAATATTTTAAAACTAATGTATTTAAGTAAATCAATCAAAAATACTTTAAATTCTTTTTTTTTAATATAGTTTTAGGCATTTTGAAGGAAATGTTAAATTTATTATTTCAATACATAGTTTGATCTTATTAAAATAATATATTAAACAAATATCACATTTAAATAGTATTTTTTTTATACAATTTTACGTAACCATGAAAAAATTTAAAATGGCTACATTGAATTGTACGGTAGATGCTGCAATTAACATAGTCATAGCATAAAATATGCGCTTACGTATGCAACTAAGGAAAAAAGTTGACTTAAATTTTAACTTTGTCTTATTTAACTTTGAAATGTCAAATGTGTTGCATTTTCATATTGATATTAATGTTATTCACATTAATTTTATTTGAATTTTTTTCTTCAATTATTTTTTTCTCAAAGAAAATGAATTCTCAGAAATTAATTCAAGAAAAAAAAAATCCAGTATTATACAAAAAAAAAAAAAAAATGAATAAAATATGTAAATTTTTGACAATACACAAATTTTAAACCAAAATAAATGCCATTTTTACGTTTTTTGGTACACTACGTAAATCGCCGTAAATGTGTTAAAATAACTTTTGTTCCAGCTACACAGTAAAACTTTACAAATCGCGGACACTTTAAATGTCAAATTATTGTGAGTTTTTTTTATAATGATAATACATATTATATGCATATTATACGTATAAGAATCTACTTTAGTCTTCTGATCACAGTTAAAATAGGTAGACTTTTGTTCTTATTGGAATACTGTCTCAAATATATAAAAAAAAAGGAAAAATATAAAATAAAACAAAATAAAAATGTTAAATGTTAATTTAACCATATTGGGTATTATTTTGATCTAGTTTAAACTAAATTTATGTCGTGTTAACCCTGTTATGTCGTATTAACCCTAGTGGGTATGAGCGTATGACATACGCTGTAAACACCGAGAGGTTCGAATCCCACACACGTCGTAAGAATAATTCCCCCTTACGATATTTATAGCCACGTCTGAAAAGGAAAGGCTGTACTGATACTAAAAAATTGTGGTATCACAACATATGAAATTAGTTTTCATTCTTCCCAATTTTTTCATATTCCTCCGTTCGTTTCTTAACCTAGAATTAGAATTAGTTTTACTATACGCGTCAGTACTAGTACTATAGGTTAATTCTATTAAATAATTCGGACTATTAATTCTAAATTAAATGTCTATTAGTTATAAACTTAATGATAATAAAAGCCGATATTTATCCATTATATATATTATTATATTAATATTGGCAGAAACTAAATTATTAAATGTAGGTTTAACTGTTAAAATCAGAAGTTATGATAAGATAATAAATAACTAATAACGCAAATATATACATTTTGAAGGACGCGATTATTTTAATCAAATTAATTTGGCAATTCAATATCTAAAGCATGTTGTTTTTCTTTTTGTTTTGAAAAAAAAAAAAGTTCATTAACATTAATTTATTTTTTCAATATTAAAATTGTTAGTAAATGTTTATTGATAAATTACTAAATTTTTAACTAAATGTAAATTTAAATATATAATAAATTAAGTTAACAATACAAAAAAATTAAATAAATTAAAAAAAAAAAAATCAAAATCTTCGTATCTTCGTTTTGAAGTAAAAATACATTCTAATATCTCTTTAAATGGAATAATAATAAAAGAAAGGGTTTTTAATATTTTTAAAAGATGTACCGAAATTGCACATTATATAAAAAGAATACTTTTTACTTTAAAAATAGAATAAAATAAATAATTTCATTTAATTTTAATTCAGTTTTTACTTAAAAGTCATTATAATTAATTTCTCTGTTTTTATCATACATATTTACATTTTACACTGCGATTAAATAAAATTTATACAATGCAAAAATAAAATATTAATGCAATGTGCATAATATATGTATATATAGTAACATTTTCAAAATGGTATTTTTATTTATTTAAATTTAAATTTTTGTTTTTTTCGTTTTTGTAAATAAAAATTATTATTAATAAGTTAAATCGCACGTTTCTTAAAAAAAAGAGTTAAAAATATTCTTCAAAATATAATAAAAACATTTTTTTTTATTAATATAAAGTATTTAATTTGCATTGCATTATTATTTTACATTATATATATATAAAATGTTTATAAATATTTACAAAAAAAAAGTATTAATCTAAAATACATAAAATTTAATGTGTTTTTAAATATATGTATCATTTTAAAAAAGTAGATATGAAAAGTTTTATTAAGATATACTTGTACATACATATGATTTATATGAGTATAACTGTATAGTATCTTTATACTATTTATTAGATATTTAAAAGACATTATCGAATGTATAAATAATGAGTACAGAGCACTTGGCAAAGTTCATTTAGCAACTGGACAGTTGATTTGTGACATTTCGCAAAAAAGACATCTAACAAAAAGACATTTAGTAAAACGGACACTTAACAAAAAGACATTTATAGCCAAATGGATCCCTAACAAAACGAAATTTGGCAAAATGGACATTTAACAGTAAGCTGAGCACTGAGATCCTAGATAAATAAAAGTTGTCTAATCTCTAAATACTAAAGGATCTAAAAATAATAACAATTTCTATCATTTTTGTTTTATTATTATTTTCACAAATTTATTTGAAACTGTTGAAGGCTGTTAAATGTCTACTTGTTAAGAGTCCAAGTTGTAAAATGTTTTAAGTGTTCAAGTTGCCAGGTATCCAGTTGTTAAAGTTCTTAAATGTCCTTTTGTTAATTGTCCATTTTGCTAAATGTCTTTTTGTTAAATATGTTTTCTGTTAAATCTGTTTCTTTCTTTTTCTTTTCTGTCCTTTTGTTGTGATTTTTTTGCGAAATTGATCAAATGTCCCGTTGTGAAGTTAAAATTGTTAATTGCCCGGTTCCCATAAATCATATAAGAAAAATATTTAACTATCGAATCCGAGTAGTATACCACAATCAAAAAGATATTCTATAAATTAATTAAACAATACTGAATTGTTATTTAATAATAAATATGATAAAGAACACAATAAAAATTATATTAAAGTATATTTTCTACAAATTTTTTTTAGCAAACGAGTAATTTTTAACTGTTGGCGAAAGTAGAAGAAGTTTAAGGGCGTAAAAAGAATTACAAAAAACAATATATAATTTATAACTCTATATATATACATAACTATATATATATACCTACACCATACCATATATATTTCGAGTTAAATATGAATTTGAACTGCCAAAATCCGATAGGAAAATTTATTAATTTCAAACAAAAAATGGAACCTTAAAAAAAAATTATAATTTTAAGTATAATATATTATATAAGTTGAATTGAACGATTTCGTTTACAATTATTTGAATATATTTATATGTTTATAATATTAAAATTTAAAATAAAAACATAATAATGACACTTCCATAAGAGTTTAGATATTTGTAACACTTGTTAACTTCACTCCCGAGTAGAATTAATAAAGTTAAATCTGTTCACTTAATTCTGCATTTCAAAGTGCAAAATGTGACCTCACTGTGGTTTATTAAACTCTATTCCGTCATTTCGAAATGACTTTATCTGTCATAGAGCAAATTTAACTCCAATAGAATAAGATTGGAAATTGGAATGCGTTTTCTTTCTTATACTATTATAACCGTATATACAACAAACGCTCACGTGACACTATCTTAACGCAGTCTACAAAAGAGTGTCCACAATGAATACTTTACTTACATATACTTACTATTCTCTTTATTTTAAAATTTGATACTAATATATTATGATACTGAAGAAAATTCAAAGAAAGCGAAAAAAGTTAAAAGTTGAAGAATGTGCGTTGTAGATGCAGGGTGAGTTACTCTCTATGACAGAAAGTTTATGACAAATAAAGTGTTTCATAAAAAGACTATAGTATTGGGCAGCTCACTATACAAAAGTTTTTTTAATTAGTAATTAATGTATGTTTTAAATTAAAATGTTCAACAAATCAAATAAAAATTATTTTATATTATATAATATGTTCTTTAAAAATTCCAAATAACTAAAATACTTTCTTTTTATTTTTTTTTGAACTTTACAAATATGACACATATAAATTTTTTTACTTTTTTTTTTTTAATTTGTCATTAAATTATGTTAATACTTAATAATTTTATATATATATATATATATATTTAATTTTTTTTTTTTTTTAAATATGACAAATTTTTCTTTGTTTTATTATAAATAAGTATATATTATTATAAAATTACTTTTCTTAATAAATTTTAATAACGCCTTGCCCTCGTGCATACATATTATGATATATAATTATTTAATGAGTAATTTCGAAATTATATTATTATTATAATTGTTATTGCTTTAAAATTAGTAAGAAAGTTTTAAAGATCAGAATGTATATATTTATATATCATTTTAAAATAATTGTAAACTTTTAACAACATTTAAAAATCAAGTTTCTGCAGAGTATTAATTTTAAAACAATAAAAAAAATTGCACTAATTTAGCTAAATGTCAAGTAAATAATAGAGATCATTATTAAGACCTTTTGACTTTTGAAAATTTTCCGATTCAATTATATTATATGTATACGAACGTATAATTTCTTTATCGAAATATAGCGTAAAATTAACCATAATAAAAAAAAAAAAATCTTTTAATTTATTTATTTATTTTTAAAAATCAATTAGTTATAACAATCACAAACAGATTAGTTTATTAATTACATAACTTTATTATAATATATTAATTAATATAACCATAACAATACAAAATAACAAAATAAATTTCCATTAAGTATATGAAATTCTTAATTTGACAACTTTAGTCAATGAGTTTTTTTTTTAACTATCAGAGCAATTGTAAGTTTACTAAATAATATTTACTAACTTTCAGCAGTTGTATATAAGAAATATTATTTATAAAACATAAATTAATGTATATAAGTATTTTGTACAAAAAATCCTGGTTAAATAAAATCGAAATAGAGTACTTACTTATATTTCTTACAACAGAACTATTTTTTTATAAATAGACCTAGAAGAATAGACCTCAAGACATGAAAGTTAAAGGTTCAATAATATATTTTTACGTGTATTAACAGTATTTCTTAGTTATATAGGGTTCCGGACTTACAGCTCCTCAAAATTCCAGAAAAGTTCTATTTTTACGTTTTTTCTTATTATTTACATGAAATTTTCAAATTTTTGTGCAAGTCACAATTCTAAAGACTTTGTATTATCTTTTGGAAATGTGCGCTTTTAAAAACCGTTGGTTTACATTCTACCTTGTTTCACTCATCTTTTTAGTATGTTGGATAACTAAATATTTGAACAGTAGGTAGCTTAAAAACATATTTGTTAATGTTTCTTTTTCTTACCATACGTTAAAAACATTTCTAATATTTTTTTAAACATTATTGTAATATAATTTTTTAAGCAATTATCATTAATTAAAAGAAATTATTCAATAGATATAAACAATAATATAATATTATAAAAAATATAGAAATTAATACAATTTCATAAATAAAATAAGATTAAAAAAATAATATTAGGTTATTATACCTAATATTCCGCTATATAAATAATTTATCATAATAAATCATTTGATTTACATAAAGTATATATAAATAAAAAATAATTTTCTATTTTTAATTTATATATACTTATATATATTTATATTATTTATTTTTTCTTAATATATTTAAGATTTTATTTATTTTTATTAATTATGAATTTTCTAAAATTACATATATTATAAGAAAATTCAATATTATAGAGGGGGTACCACCATATGAATTAAATTTTTATTTTATAAAATTATTAATATAACTACATAACTACTACTTTTATAATTATAGCAGTCAGAAGTTATTTAATTTAAAACCTTTTGAACTTAAATAGAACTTAAGAGATCTCAGACGAATAAATATCTATGTAAGTAAGAAGAAATACAAATAATGATTTATTAGTTATTATACATATAATCCTTTTTATTTTTTTTAAATATTAATAAAATTAAAAAAAAATTACTTATTTATTACAGCTGTATCACGTTTTCACGTTTGTTTTTAATTTAAATTGTTTTGAATTATTGACTTTTTATCATAGATAATTTAAATATTGCTATAATAGTTATAAGTACATATATTAATTAATAATTATATGCGAGATAATATAAATAATATAATCACGTTTTAGAATTCAAATCAATATAAAAATGAATATACATATGTTCCTACATACATAGGCATATTTTGTGATGCGGTAATAATTTTTTATCTTAAAGGTAAAAATCAAATATTTTTTCTCTATATCACAAATGTATTTTATTGATCTATAAAAAATCAACAAATTATTACTACATTTATAACAAAAACTAATATTGACCGATAATTAAGTTCAAAAATATATTTAAACAAAAATTTTTGGATCATAAAAAAAAAGCTCATAAATAAAAATAATATTTAATATAATAATCAATGGGGGAAAAATAAAAGCGGTATTTTTTCACTAAAATGAGAAAATTATGTTTTTTATCAAACAGAAATAATATGAAAAGTTAATTTGAAACTGTATTTAACTAAAACAATTAATAAAACATACTGATATATTTAGCTATTATCCTCAGTCCCTATACTAATAAATAAAAAATGCCACTTAATTCTAAACAATAAATATATTGTTTCTTTTTAAAACGATTTTCCGTTTCCGTATATTTCTGTATGGTTTTCAATACTGCAAAAATGCTGCGAATCTAATATTGCAATTGCACTACTAAAAACAAAGCAAAACTAAATCCTAAAGTTAATATACAACAAAACGTTTTACTTTGCCACTAAAAAATTGCTTAGTATCATAAAAAATTGATAATATATTAACAAAATTGAAAAAGAAATAGATAATTTGTACCCATCAGCATTTCTAAATAGCTGTTACTAATACTATCCCGATAATTCGTCTATAAATCAACTACATATATACTAATCTACTAAGCGATAGTAGATTTAGTATATAGTTGGATAGGTAGGCTAAGTAGGTAGAGTAATTGTTCATTATGTTCAAAATGTACTTAAGGCAAAAATAAATGAATTAATTAATAAAAATTTCATTTTTATCTTTATTTTTAAAATTTTTATTTTGAATACATAAAAGCAAAATTATCATATATTATTATGTATCATATTATATAAACAAATTTACAAAAAATATAAATTTTTTTTTGGGATTATCAAATACTTACGATAATCCCCGCCATATATCTTCGAAACGTTTAATTTTTTACTTTTATTTTATATTCTAAACTAGACATTATACCTTTCTATAAACTTGGAATTGCAACTGAAACATTGGATGAGTAAAAACTTTAAAAATAAATCAAACTTGCTTCAAAACAAATTTTTTTATTCCGGTTAGCTGTAAGAGTTGGGAAGGATCAGAAATTGAAAGTTTCAAATTTTGTGCATTTCTTAAACCTGTATACAATTTTTTAAAGTTAAAATACAAAAATTTATTTTGATATTTTTATTAATTTGCGCTATTTTCTTAAAGGTCAAATACAAAATTAGCAGCTAAAATTATTAAACTAAAATAATATTATACATATTTTAAAATATGGGAACCGTTTAATTTTAAATATAATTTTCTTAAAATTAAAAAAAATTGTACAATTTTCATTACAGAAAAAAATTCTAAGAAAAATTTAAATTTTCATGTAAAAATAAGCGCAGCAGTTTTAGAATATTTTCTATTAACGTTTTCGAAATGTGAGCTTTTAGAACTGCTTGGTTTTATATACTGTATCTACATATGTACTTAGTTACATATACCATATTTTTTTTTATTTAATTAAAATTAAAATATTGAAACAGATTTTGAAAAAACATACTTATTTTTTAAATCATTGTTTTATTATTTAATTTTTTTTTTTTTTTCTTATATTTACGAAAATGTTTTCTTTAATCACATTTTTAGTTTCTAAGATTTTGCACACTTTGAAACTTTTTAATTTAAGCTTTAGGTACATATGTAAAAAGTTGACAAAAGTTTATGCATTGCAAAATATTTATAATGAAACAAAAAATTAGCAGCATTAAAGAACAAAAAACAAGAATCTCCCATAAAATGTAAAAAAAATACCTACTTATGTATATCTACGTTGTATATAGAAATAGAACGTATCTTTGTGTATAGCATATTATGGTATCTATAAATTTTAACTCTACATTACAACAAATTATAATATGTATGTATTTATAATATGTTAAATTTTTTTTAGTACATAAATAAAAACTTTTTATACATATAACATAATTAATACGGATATAAGAAAGTAAATATAAACAAAAAATATTATAAACATAATACAAAATATAAATAAAAATTTAATATAAAATAAAAACATTTTTAATTTATATTTATTTTCTTTTTTTTTTGACAGATAAAATATAGTTAAGTTTGCATTTAACGAAATTTTATACCTGTTCTGTTATAAAAATAATTATAAAATAGTAAGGTAACCTAATGTAGATATTAACAAGTTTTTTAAAACAATAAGATTTAAACATAATACCTTCGAGTTCATACATACTCATATAATAAATAAAAATTGTTCAGTGTTCACAGTAGTATTTTAAAAAATTAATTTATTTTAATAATAATTTAATTTAAAAATTAAAATTGAAGAAATTATTTTGGGAATTATGAAAATAAAATCACAAATACATTCTATGATTTTATTAGTTATTTACTAAATAACATAATACATTTTATATAAAACGTATACAAATTTAATTATTAATTTTTTTTACATCCTGTTTTATAAACAATGGAAAAAATAAACAGAAATAATTTATAATAATTAATAATAAAATGTAACCTGACAAAATACAATCGAATAAAAATTTATTTACGTCATATAATCATTATTATTTTAAATAGTTTTAAATCAATTAAAAAATTATTACATGAAACCATTTTTGTTACATTTTTTTTTTTTTTTAAATAATAATATAAAAATCTTAAAAAAAAAAAAAAACTATGTATATACATACGAGTATCTAAAACTGAAAACTTTTTTAATGTGTTTAAGTTACTTTTTTTTTATCATAAATTCCAGTTTTTACTTAGGTATAAATAAAATAAATAATCTAAAAGATTATACATATTTAAAAAAGTTTATAGCTAATTAATAAAAAAAAAAAACTTCTACTTTTTTTCTTTAGGTGAAAATGTTTGAAAAACAAAACAATTATAGGTACATTATATTAAAATTTTATAATATCACTTTTAATTTATTTTTAATATTTAAATATACGTATAATATGTATTTTGAATGCGTTTTTTTTTTTTTTTGTTAACGAAGATTCAATCAATTGATACTAGATTTTCATTAAGCCCCCCCCCCCCTCTCCCTCAATGTTTTTTACTTACCTATATATATTTACATATATATTTAAATAAAAAACCACTGTTCTAATTTAAATATATTTATCCTAACAAAATAAATTTATACATATACTTACATACATATATATTTTTTTTTTACTTAACATATATATACATTTTTCTGCATGCATATAATATATAAAAAATTAAAAATATATGTTTTTTATTATCTATGAAGTATAATTTACATTATATATAATACATTTATATACAAAATGCAAATGAAAAATACAAAATAAGAAAATTAAATTCAATTGCGTTTTTCTATTAAAAAAAAAAAAAAAAAAAAAAAAAAGCACGATAAATACATAAATAAAAATAATATAGAAAAAATGTGAATAACCTTGTTATTAAAATAAATTACAACTTAAGTGTAGGTGAAGATTGAAAACAAAAAACAAAGAAGGGAAGAATATAGTCTAAAAAAACAAATAAAACCAAATAATGTTTTCAATATAAAGTATAAAAAAATAATAAACTAACGTAAAAATACATAATAACAAAACAAAAAAATATTTTAACAAAAATATCCTAAAATCGAAAACGGCGTACCTATTATATTATTTATTTAGTAGTAATTATATACCTAATTAAAAACTAGTTTTTAAATATTTTAATCCATTTTTTTTTTTGTTTTTAATTTTCAAAAATTTTCCATATTTTTCCATAATTAATTAATATTTTTAAAAAGGAGATTTGAATAAATATAATATATAATACCACCTTAACATTTTAATAATGTTTTTGACATTTCAAATCAATAATCAATGTCATAATGGGGACATGTCACACATGATTTTGTTTTATTTATGATTATGAAAAAGAAAATTACCATCTAGTAAATTTATAATATTGAAAATTAATATAAAAATATTAAAAATCGAGTAAAAAAAAATTATTTATTTGGATTCGTATTTCAATTAAATTTTATTCAAAATTATATTATATACTTAAATAATTTTTATACACAGCAAACAAATAAAAATAAAAGGTTATTAAAAAATTACGTACATTTATTTTAAATAAAAATTGAACTATGAATATCAATTTTGTGTAGTTTAATTTTTCTCTAATAACATTAATATTAGGTAGTGTTAGGAATTTAGTATTTCTAAGTTTTTCTTGTTGTTTTTCTATATGACACTCGACTTACGACTTAATCGACTTACGACCGACGTCCAGGAACCTATCTCGGTCGTAAGTCGAGGAATACCTGTAGGTAGTTTTTTTGTTAACTGTTCTAAAAAAAAACTTTCTTAAATTTGCTTTTTGAAATTTTCAGTAGTCTGATCCATTTAATTTACCACCGTTTTCAGATAGACTTAAATTAATTAATTTAAGATCTATTAGTTCTTGAGTCATCCAGTCAATCATTAGTATAGTTTTATATCGGCAAGCTACAAAAGGGTAGAAGCTGATATTGTGATGTTTTTTACAAAAATTATTAAAGATGAAATTGATTCCTCTTTTATAAAAACCGTCGTTATAAATCACACCAATCGAAATCACACCAATCGAAATCACAATAATCGTATCCCAAATACAATCATATTATATAATTTCATTGGAAATTATTTCCAGTTTTAAATTAAAAAAACAAAATCTTGAAAAGCTATATAAATATCTACATTTGAATCAAGAATAGCAAAACCTAATTCATACACTTTTTCAAGAGTCCTCGAGGAAAAGAAGACGCGGCCCCTCTAACAAAACATGCAAAAGAATCCACCAAGAATTGGTTAAATGTAAAATATCAGCATGATACCATTGAGATGAAGGTGTCAATCATATGGAAGATCTATGCTACCAAGAGCAGTATGGAACAAAAAAAAAACACATACATTCAAATTGTAATTGTCAAATGAACGCGGATAATATCCATCAAGTAATTATAACACTTTTAATTCCTTATCACTACAATTGCAATTAAATATTGAGGAAACACAAACAATTATAAACTAGTTAAAATTTAAACCAATATATATTATCTATAGAAGAAACCAGTAAAGAATTTACAAGATAAAATAACAAATTCTTGCTTTTTTAATATTTTGAGTATAAAAAAAATTTAAGATCACTGAACTTTTAACCTAAAAAATTTAAAAAAAAATATATTCTATTAAAATATATATACATTTTTAATTAAAAATAATTATAAAATATTAAATTACTAACTTTATTATCACATCAAAATATTTTGGGTTTATTTGAAAAACTTTTTTTTATTTTTATAAATATGTACACTAACACTTAATTAGAACAAATTCAGAAATTTTTAAAATATTTTACTTTACTATTTTTTATTTGAAGCTTTTTAAATTTTCCTATGGAAATTTCGATATTAAAAAAAAAATTTTTTTATTATGAAACACAAATTTTAAAAATTTAGCAATATTAAATTTATTGGAAAAAAAATTTTATTTTTTGCTATGATATTTTTTTAATTTTACTTATTTTTTTTATACAATAAGAATTAAATCAAAACACTTTTTTCGTTTTTTTTTTATTGATACACACTTTTTTCAAAATCACTTTTATTGATTATTTATTGAAAAAAATATTATTTTAATAAATTATTATTTATTAAAATATATAATCATTGCAAATAATAGTGCAAGTATTTATCCAAGAAATTGTAACAAGAAAAAAAAAAATTTAATTTAAAAAAAGTCGAATCCGACGCCCGTCTACCAATATTTATAATTAAGCTTTTATCGCTTGCCGATATAAAACTATACTGATGATTGACTGGATGACTGACTGATCGTGATTCGTACGATATTATATTAGATAAAAATGTGTTAAAAAGAAAAAAAAATAATAAAAGAAAATAAAAATACTCACAAAAAAAAACTTTTTTTTTTTTTTACCACAATATCACTTAATAAAAATAAATAAATAAAAAAAATGTGCTAAAAGCTCACTCTTTATATTATTTTTTAATACATTTTTACAAGCAATTTCTATAAGAGAGAAATCATGCAATAAAATATATATAAATATATATATATATGTATATAGGATTTGTACTTATAAAAAATAATTTATAAATAATTTTATAAAATAAAATATATCATATAATACAGATACAATAATACTATGTATAACAATTAATGGATATATTTAATATTAAATGCGAGTATATAATATGTATCTTTTTTAAATGAAGAGATTCATAATAAAAGAGATTTTTTCATTTTTTATTAATTATCGAATAAAAAACAAAAATTTCAATCAGAGAAACCATAATAATGACAACGATATAAAAAAAAAAAATAAAACAGTAAAATAGTAATAATTGGTAATAAAATAATTATGCAGATATATACATAATTATATATAAATATTTATAAAATTATAATTTTTAATTAACAGTTAGCTTTTATTATAGAAATCATAAAAAATATGAAATAGCAATATAAAATTTTAATAAAGAAAAAAAAATTTAAAGAGAAATTAATTTTAATTTTTTCGTTTTTAGCAATAAATATTTTACCAACAAAAAGATCAAAATGACAGGATTGTTATAGAAAGATAATATACAGGGTGTTTTTAAGATAAGTGCACTACGATAATATGCCGTTAAGTATATAGATACAACAAGTTCTTGTTGATTTTTATTTCTTCATATTTTACAAACCAAAGCAAATAAATTGATGCGATATATCTGTTACATGAAATAAAAGCTTGATCAACAGGGATGTCAGATCTAATAAAATTACAAGAAGCTCAAGCTGCAGTGTTACGTAATTTAAAAACTTAAAGAGTTTTCAAAAACGAAAGAGTGAACATTTTTATTTTGTTTTGACTTTGGAGCCATGCAATTACGAAATTCGAAAAGATTGAAAGTAATCTATAAATATTCGTTCAACAGATATAGCGCTCGGCTTTCCAATTGTTTTTAAACCATTTTTTTACCTTTACAAACAAAATTATGTGTAAAATTATAAAAATAAAAAAAAAAAATTTTAAAATGCCTTTAGGATCCCATATTCCGGTAACTGATCTGTACAACTGCAAATAGCAGTGCACTTATAAGGTAAACATCCTGTATATGTGAGATTTTGATATAAATAAAATATAGAATTGTAATTTATAGTCAAATTTTCCACATTTTTAATATTTTTTTTTTTAATAATAAAATTTATAATTTGGAAAAAAAATATTTCAAGTTCTATTAAGCATTTGAATTTCTTTATTAATTCTCAGCTTTTAGCTTTTTAATTAAACATCTAATTCGTCTTCTTAATTTCATCGTAAAACTGTTTTGTAATAATTTATATACTTAATCGTTATTTTAATATTGTGTGTAATATCATAATTATTAGAGTGGGCTCATAATTTCTTCATATATCATATTATTTATTTTAATTCAAAATAATACATGCAGTTTAATTAATATACTTTCCTTTGCATAATAATGTTATATGAATATACAAATATAGCCAAAATACTATACTGTAGAATTTATTTCAAGTAGGTACTTCTTATTAATTATTGCCCCCCTTCAGTTTATACATATGTATTTACCAGTGAATTAAAATTGTTTTTTCAATATTCGAAATAAACCATTTGAAAAATAAATTTATTCGAAGTCAATTAAAAAAAAAAGACAATTCGAAGAAAATTTGGAAAAAATGTCAAAACCTTATTACGGGAATTGGATTTATATATTAATAATTATTTTATCAACATTTGTTTTATGTATAATTTTATACATCACTAAACAAAGCATTTTTAAATCGAATTTATTGATTAAAAAATAAATTATTGTTCAGTTAAATATTATTATTTCTTTTCCAAAAAAAAAACAAAAACCCTAAATGTTTTTGAAGCTTCGCACAAAGAATATAATGTTTACTTTGAATTTTTATTTAACCTTATGACTACTCTAAGCACAAATCAAAAGCATCTAATCTTATCAATGTAAAATACAATATGTACTGAGGACTATCTTAAATCGAAAAAAAAAAATGCAAACTAATTCAAACTAAAAATTCAAACAAATAATATAAATTATATTTTTATACAAGTGAACAAAAAATATATAATGAAAACCTAGGATTTCCATTGGCGCCCATTTATATAAAATGTTAATATAAAACTTTTCTTAATTTTAAGTAGTTATAAAGTTTACTTTCTTAAAGTGAAGAAAGTGTAAGTGTTTTACAAATTATACTTAAAAAAAAAAAAATTACAAATTTTAATGCAAAAATAATTAAAAGTTTCAAAACCGTTTAGTTGTTTGATGGTTTCAGATTGAAAAAAAAAAGGTAGAATGTAAACCAACGGTTTTTAAAAGCGCACATTTCCAAAACTCAATACAAACTGTTTAGAAGTGTGACTTACACAAAAATTTGAAAATTTCATGTAATAAGAAATGTGAAAATAGGACATTTTTGAAATTTTGAGGGGCCATAAGTCCGGAATCCTACATAACTAAGGAAAGCCGTTACCACACGTAAAAATATATTATTGAACCTTTAATTTTCATGTCTTGCCGAAGAAAAATTTGTACAGGTGCCTAAGTTACAGGTGTCTAAAAATAGCAAAAATAGCTCAATTTTTGAGGCGTAATAACTCTTAAAGAGGGAGTGTTACCAAAAAATTTTCTGAGG
Organism: Poecilobothrus nobilitatus; assembly: GCA_947095535.1. Lineage (NCBI taxonomy): Eukaryota > Metazoa > Arthropoda > Insecta > Diptera > Dolichopodidae > Poecilobothrus > Poecilobothrus nobilitatus. The sequence goes on along the minus strand of OX352773.1, from coordinate 235,314,556 downwards.
AAACTTATACTAATTCTAAAAGTTCTTATTTGTCTCAAAATTAATTTCAGGTTCCTATCTAAAGGGGTGCCGGAGTTATGAAAAAAGAAATTTCATGCAAAATGTGGTTTTCACATAACGGTAAATTTAAATCATAAATTACAAAATATTACATAATTTTGATATTGTTTTATATAGATAATAAAATTTTCGATCTTCTGGCGGTTTTAGATTGCAAAATTATTACGCAGAGCCCGAGATATATTCATCTCAAAATGGGGCTTTTTTGCAATTTTGAAGAGCTGCAACTTTGGAACCCTTTACAACTAAAATAAACCTTTAACACACGTAAAAATATATTATTGTAGCTTTAATTTTTATATCTTGCAGAAGTAAGAAGCATGTGTACAGGTTCCTAAGTTACAGGTGTTTAAAAAAGCAAATTTTCAATTTTTAAGCCCTAATAGCTCATAAACAGGGGGTGATCCGAAAAAATTTTCTGAGCAAACTTATACTAATTCTAAAAGTTCTTTCTTGCCTCAAAATTTCAAGCTTCTATCTAGAAGCGTGCCGGAGTTATAAAAGTAGAAAAATCATGCAAAATTTGGTTTTCACATAACGGTAAATTTAAATACTAAATTTAAAAAAATTGTATAATTTTGATATTAATTTACAAAGATAAAAGAAATACCTGTCGAATGACGTTTTCAGATTGAAAAAATCTTAAGCAGAACATAAGATATATGCATTTAAAAATAGGGCTTTTTCAAAGTTTGAGGGGCTGTAGCTCCGTAATGAGGGGGGCTACATGAAAAAGTTGTTCCACAAAATTATTTTTTTTATGAGACCTACCTATGGTTAAAATTTTTTTTCTCTATCTTTAACGGTGTAGAAGTTTTGTAAACAGACGGACGGACGGACAGAGTGAAACTAATAAGCACATTTTTTAAAAAATTTTTTTGGAAATGTGCTAAAAAACATAACTTTAGCGTATTGAACTTGAGTTATATGAACATTTGAATAAAGGATTCTTTTCAACTTTTAGTATTTAAATAGCTCTGATAATAACGGTATTTTACAAACAGACAAAAAGATGTGAAAATAAAAAACATATTTTTTTGAAATTTTTTTTGAAAATGTGCTAAAAAAAATAATAAAAATAAAATTTTATTAAGGATAAATCACAAAATTGTTTTTTTTATCCTATTTATCTCTTCATATTATGCAATCATTTTTTTTTTTTTTAAAGTGAGTGTCATTTTAAATATATTCTTTAACTGCCTGTCAATCAAATAATCTTAAAAAGTTTATCGGAATACAAGATTTTATTGACAACAATCAAATAAACTAACTATGATCTATATATAGTATAACCAGATGGTGATAAAGTGTACATCAAAATAAAAAAAATAAAAAAATTATTACATAGAAAATATAAATTTCAATTAACATTAAGGGCTTAAGCAGAAATTCAACTTTTTTAGTATATTGTAAAAAAGTCTTAAATTTAACATTTTATTTTAACATAATAAGAAAAAGCTAAACATTACTCAAACCAAACTGATTGCGATAGATTACTAATAATGTATGTATTACTCTTATATACATATAACATATCCATAAATTAATATACATACATACATATAATATTGTACAAAAAAAAGTTGTAATAGGTAGGCTTTTATGTTCTAAAACAAAAAAAAAAAATTATTAAATAAAAAATAAACGAAAACCACATTTTTAATTTTATTGGTTTATATTAGATTTTTATATCGATTATGATTTATTATGATTATCGATTTACGTTCTCAATTGAAATTAAGTGAATGAAATTTAAAATAAATAAATTTTTATGAAAACAAATTAAGAACATATATTTATAAAAGGTAATATAGAAATATTTAAAAAATAAGAGCTAATCTGCAGTAGAGGTTGTCAAAGATTTATTTTCAGTAAAAATATTTAAACTTAATACTTAAATAAACGATTTTAATCAAATTTTAAAGATACCTTTCTTCATATTTTATTAATCAGGTTTGAAAGGGTAAAGTTTTCGATCCTACTTTAATTTTCACTTTACTCAAACAAAAACTTTTATCTTTTTATTAAATGTTTATTTTATATACATATATGATTAAAAAATTATATTCTAATAGTCTTTAAATATTCGGGCATATTGCATATATATATATATATACATAAGTACATATATATACATACTTGATGCCATATATTAAGTTTATATATGTAAGTAAACATATATACTTAACGTAATAATTCAAACATTTAACACACTTTTTCTTTTTACCTTTGATAAAATTAAGAGACAAAATCACAAAATAAAATATAATATACATGTTGTTTTGTATATACAGGGTATTTCCTAATTAAGTGCATGACTATATATTACTGCATAGATACTAATGAGTAAATATATTTTTTGTATGGGAGCTAAGCTAGAACTCTTCTAGTTTCTAAAATATATAGAGACTTAAATGAAATTTCAATATTTTTGTTTTAGTTTTCATAATTTTGCGTTTAACTCTGTTTGTGGGCTACTTATGAACCATTTTGTAAAATATATTCGAAAACTTAAAAAATACATATTCTTTTAAACAAGTATCTATTCAATTTTCTATTTTTTTGCAGTTTCAAAATTGCCAGCTTCAAAACTTATAAAATGTAGAAATATTTTAACAATTGTTTTTTGAAAAAAGCATATTTACGTCATGTCATAACATGAAACAATCTCAAAATTTAATTTCCCTAGCTGAAATGTATCTACTCATAAGTATCTAACCCTGTATATATACATTTTAAAGCAAAATTAAAGATTATTCAACTTTAATATTTGATAAACAAAAACATTTTTATCCTTTTCTCCAAAAAAAAAAAAAAAGATTATTTTGACTCCTACTACTAATTATCTTTTTATCCGTTTTAAAATTCTTATTATAAAAAACTTTTACTTTTTATTATATTGTAAAATAAAAATCAATAAATATTTAAACATTTTTATTTTTCCAAAAAAAAAAAAACAAAAATAAAGAATACAAAAATTGCATTCTGTTTTCCATAAATAAAATTTTCATTAATTACTTACTTATCCTTTTACCGAGAATAAAATGTAAAAAAACAACAAGCTACAGTTAAAAACAAAACACTTTGTTTTGTTTTGTCTTATCTGAAGTATAGTGCTATAATTTTATTTACCAATTTATTTTAAGGATTTATTTATTTATTTATTTTATTTCATGCTTCCCGTACACATATAATGTTTATTTTTTAAAGCTAAAAAGGTAATACATACAGCTTCAAATTCATGTTCATTGCGGGGTAATCGCAATGGAGTCATCCTTATTTTAAGGATTGAATTAATAGAATTGATTTAATAAAACATTTTTGATTATTTTAGAATTTTTAGGATTATTTTTAAAATAAATTTTTGCTTCAAATGACCACTATCTTTAAAAATTTTGATCTATTGTAGGTTAATTTGTTAAGACGATGGTTAAATGTATACTGTATACATTGACATATTAGCAAATCATAATACATACAAATCTTTCTTACAATTTAGTAAATGTCTAATTTAAACAATTTTTTATTTAAAGGTATTCAAAACTGTTTTAGTTAGGTATGTAGATAGGTAGGAAGATAGGTAAGTAGGGGTAGCAGATGAATATTTAGGCCAGTTTAGGCACGTTATGGTACTCTGGGTCAGTATTTTCTCTTAATTAAAACTATTAGGAGTTTCTTACAAAAGATTGACAATAAATTCACTAGGAGCCAAATTTTATTGAAGATAAAAAATATTCGTATTTTGTTAGGTTTTAAATTTGTTCATCTACTAATGCCTAAACATCTAACACTGCCTAACATATAATAAATAAGCCTTTCATCAATTCTGATTAGATTTTAATCATTCAATGATTTTTTAATGATTTTAATGATTTTAATGATTCTGATTAGAATTTAAAGATTTTAATGGAATTTTTGCTCTTTTTAAAAAAAACGATAAAAAGAAAAAAAGGATAATAATTCCTATTTTCTGCCCCTAACTGTACAAGAAAAAAGTATATATAGATAGGATGTATTGATATGGATACGTTCCAAATATTTAAATTCTAAATATTTGGCTAAAAAATTATTAAGGTTAAATATCATTTTGCGTGTTTAGAAAATAAAAATAAAAGTAAATATACATATATTGTACCTTATATGTATTTTCAAGGAAAATGAAAGTAATAAATAATTGAATACACAAAGAAAAATCTACAGGTTATCTTTAAAAAAAAATAATGAATGACGATACTATATAGTTATATATATGTACTTAAAAAATACTATTATGTGTTCATTCATTTCATATTATAATAACAAAATAAGAAAATTTTTTTGAAAAAAGTTTTACAATATAGGTACATACTTATATACTTACAGTATTACCAATTTATATTATTATACAAACATTTTTAACATGCATATACCTAAAATATATACATATATAGACACTTTATTTAACTTTTAATATTAAATGCATAATTTATTCAGTATAAATTAGATTAGAAAGTAGCTTTTAGTGCTTTCTTTAATTATATCTAAAAACGAACTAAAAAGGAACCAACTTTATTATGATATAAATAGATCTAATTACATATTATAGGAGTAAAAATTAAAAGGAAGAATATTATTTTACATCTTTCTTTTTTTATACAAAATTACAGGATCCAAAAATAAGTTTTCGACACAAAATTTAAATTAGAAACTTCATAAATAATAAATGAGCACAGAAAAACACAAAATTAAATAAATAAAAAATTTGTTAGCTATTAAAATTTTTATTGCCAACTAAAGAAATCTTTAAATGAAAATTATTATTAAAAAGGTTAACAGATAAAAGGTTTTATAATAAAATATTCAATTTCAATGATGATGTTTTTACTAAAATATATTTTAATAAGTTAGTATTTATAATCAAAGGTTTTTAAAGGCGCACATTTTCAAAAAGACAAAAAATAGCATTTTAGAATAATTATGATTATACTTTTGTACGAAAATATTGGAATTTTAGGAAGAAAAAATTGTTGAAAATCAATAGAAACTTTCTTCCCTGTTGTAGAAATAGAAGTAACCCTATATAATCCCTATATTCCCTAGTGTTAACCCTATATAATCAAAAAAAGGAACAGTTCACACGTAAAAATATAATATTTTTTATGTCTAACTGATACCATGCACGGGTGTCCAAATTACATAGATGTTTAGCAAATGGTTATTTTTTGACCTCTAGTTCTTAAACTGGGGGAAATATAAACCTTTTTTTTCGTAACTCCTCTCAAAATTTCATAGTTTTAACTAACAGAGTTTGGGGAAACCGAAGAAACCAAAATTTTGCAAAATTATTATTTTATATAACGGCAAATTTAAATATCAAATTGCAAAAAATGTAATAACTTTTATATAGATTTATAAGGGTTTCTTCTATAAAAATTTACTATTGTTTGACATTTTTAAATTGAAAAAATATTAAGCATAACTTGATATAATAAACATTTGAAAATAGGGGATTTGCTAAATTTAAAGAGCTGTAGTTTCGTTCTTTTTTTTATATACATACCCCTAGGATTACATAAAAAAAATTATTCCACAATATTAATTAATTTTTAATAAGAGCTATATGTATATGATTAAAATTTCATTGCTTCATCTTAAACGATATAGAAATTTAAACTGACGAACAGACAAACAGAGTGAATATCTATAAGGAAATGTTTCATACATTTTTTTGAAAAATGAAATGATATCCTTTTATATTCTAAAAATTAGTCACTTATTTTCAATGTCAAGGAAAACTTTAAATTCAAGTCATAAAATATAGAAACTAAAAAAAAATAATTTTTGTCAGTAAATAATAAAGATGTTTGTATGTATATTATAAATATTTAAGTTACAATAAATATATTTGTATGTCGATTTTACTTTCAAATTTTTCAATTACATTAAAAAATCTTTTGAATTTTAATTTTTGGATTTTTTATTAACTAAGTATGTATGTAATGTATGTACCATTTTTTTTCTTCTTATTAGTAAAATCAAATGTTAATATAAAAATTTAATTTCCTAAATTATTTTTATTTATAATATTATATTCTTATGTATATTTTTGAATAATTACATATAGAAATTAAAATAGAAATGAATAAGTATGAATTTAAATATTAATTCTTTCGTCACTCAAAACTTTTTCATGTTTTAATCTGCTGAAAATCATGTAAGAAAATCTAAATAACATATAATAGTTATAAACATGATAATTTAATTATATTTAAAGAAAAATTCAATTAAAGTATATTTCAACTTTCCTATACAAAAAAAAAATATTAGGACACAAATACTTACAACATGTATTTAAACAAAAATATGAACAAGTTTAAAATCAATATGTTTTTGTGTTCTATATACATACATACATATATAAAAGATTTTCTGTTCAAAAAAACAATTAAGAAATGTTTTGGTTTGAAAAGGGACACAAAAAAAAATTGTATCAACTCAAGCAGAAAATTGTCTAAAAAAAGGAACTTGTAAGAAAAATCCTTTTCTTATTTGACCGTTAAGTTATACTTGTATTTCGTTTTTAAAAATTTGAAACAAGAAAGATACTTTTATATTTTAAATATTTTTATAAGTTTTAATATATGGCTAAAGGATGTTTATATCCTTTAGGAAGAAAGAATATGACTTTTGTTAATCTCATTTTTTTGCAGAGCTCTAAAAGTATTACACCAATAAAACATTTATAGATGCGCCAGTTAAAATTTTAAAAACATTTTTATTAATTTTAAATAAACAGGCTATTATATACTTTTTCGACATTTTTAATAGTTTATTGAATATTTATTTCGCAAATAGTTTATTGAAGAAAAAAATTTAAATTTTGTGTTCAATATACGTAAAATGAATAAAATTATAAAATTTTTAATGTACATATAGTATAACTAATTCTCTCTAGATTCATTTTATATCTGAGAATTTTTTATATTGAAATTTTTAAGCTGTCCTCTAAGGTTCCGTATCGAAATCCTGCTTTTCCAAATCCCGTAAATTGAAATCCCGCCAAATCAAAATCCTGTCAATTAAAATCCCACCATATCAAAATCCTAACAATTAAAATCCCGACATTCAAAATCCTGTTTTTTCTTTGTTTTTTTTTTAAATAAAAATTCTACTTTTTCTAGAATTCTTGCATTATTTTTTTTATGCGTAGCTACTGTTAGATACAAAAAGGAGAGAATATCTGCCTTGTCCAGAATTTTTAAATTAATTATAAAAACAAGATATTTGTTTATTAAGTAATTAATGATGAAAACAAGATATTTGTTTTTAAGATCTATTTAAAAATTCTGGAAAAGGCAGATATTCCCCTTTTTATACCCTACAGTTAAAGTATAGGGTATATTAACTTTGGTATGGTGTGTGTTTTGCTGAATCCCTGATATCCCTTATATTTGAGATGAATTGGAGGAGTTGTTCGGGTACCTCCCACACAACTCCCAAAACCGAACAAGCATATATTCGAAATTAATAAAGATAGAAACTTCAAATTTGGTACTAGGATGTTGTTTCCTGAATCCCTGATTTGTCCAAAATTTGAGATGAATTGGAGGAGTTGTTCGGGTACCTCCCACACAACTCCCAAAACCGCACAAGCATATCTTCGAAATTAATAAAGATAGAAACTGCAAATTTGATACGAGGCTGTTGTTTCCTGAATCCCTGATTTGCCTAAAATTTCAGATGAATTGGAATGGTTGTTCGGATATCTGCCACACAACTCCCAAGACCGAACAAGCATATCTTCGAAATTAATAAATATAAAAACTTGAAATTTGATATAAGAGTGTTCTACCCTGTTCTGATGTATCTCCAAAATTTGAGATGAATTGGGGTAGTGGTCCGCGTGCCTTCACACACTTCCCAAGACCTAACATAAATTCATATCTTTGAATTTAATAAAGATAGAAATCTGAAATTTTGTACAAAGGTTGTAAAGCATTTATTTTTTTAGCTTATATTAAATACCTAACTAAAATAACTTATGGATTTTTAATTTAATTTGAATTTTTTAGGTGTAGGGTATAAATAAGTCGGTTGCATCGACTTACTGTTACTTTTACTTGTTGTATCTAACAGTGGCTACGCATACAAAAATTGGCCAAACATTAACATTTACATGAGTTAATTGTGCCATCGATTTTTGTTATTTTTATTGTATATATATATTTTATTGCATTGTTATTTTTGTTGAACATACTTGCCAATTTGGTTTTTTTTTTTTTGTTTTATATTTTTTCTAAAATGCTGTTAAAATAAAACTATTTATTTTTGTTATTAAAAAATTGAGATTATTATTTTATTAGGTAGTTAACTTACAATTTTCAGTAATTAAAAACAAAACATCTGGGAAATTGTAAAATATTTAAGACATAAAATATGGTAAAAAATGGAATTTTGAATTTTAATTAAAGATGAATTTGAATTGTCGGTATTTTAATTATCGGGAATTTAATTGCCGGGATTTTGATATGGCGTGATTTTAATTGATGGGATTTGGAAAAACGGAATTTAGATACGGACCCGTACTATAATTTTGAACTGAAAATAACCACATATCATTTAAAACAATCACTCATTAAACGAAAAATAATGTACAAACGTACTTTTTACAATAAAAATTTGCTCAAAAGATTGAAGCGTAAAATAACATTATAGAAAATTCTTATAATCAAAACAATACTTTTTTTTTTTTAATGCATTTTTCTGCCACATAAATGTGGCCTCCCACAATACCTATTTTATTATTTACAAGAAAAAAAGTTAAATTAACTTACCTCATCGACAGCATCACTTTCATATAAATAAACATGTAACAAAGGATCTCTTGGATCTTTAATTAAATAAACCATAGCATTCATAGGTCCATTAAATTCCATTAAACTACCACCAATATTACTACCGCCACCATTACTACTACAATTACTTGTATTTGATGTTGTCCTTAAATGTATATAATTGCCACTGTTACGACAATTTTTATGAAAATTAATACGACACATTCCAACAACAAATTTTAACTGATGATTTAATTGTAATTCAAAATCAGCATTGTATGCTTCTAATTGGCCATTTTCAATACCAACTGATAGCTGAAAATGATAAATAGAAAAAAAAATAAATAAATTATATTAAGTATCTTACATATTTCTTTTATTAAAAAAAACAAAATATTTCAGACGGAATGGAGTCGTTAGCAAAACGCACTCCCATTGATAATAAATAATAATGTATATATAATAAAACAAAACAAGAAAAAAATCATAAATATAATCCTTGAATTTTTAAAACTGTTGTGTTGTTCTTTTTCTTCTTTTTTTTAGAATTTGATTCATTTACAGTACCTTACAAAATAAAATATATCTATAATAATAATAATAATAATAAGTTACTTATACCATGGTTATTACACGTAATACATTCTAATAATAAGTTACCTACACGATACTATATTAGGACGTCGAAAAATTCAGTTTTTAAAAAATTGAATATAATGACCAAAAATTACTTATATTGTTACAAATTGACAAAATGAAATGAAACAAAACAAAAACAAGTAATGAAAAATCCGAGGGTTTTTGAAAAAGCACAAAAATAAGTTTTGTGTAAAGAGTGCATGTACATAATATATTGAAAAATCTATAATTATAACTTAGTATAGTTTTCAGCCACACACTACATATTATGATATTCAGCTAAGTTTTGAATACAAGTACATACATCTTTGTATACGATTTTTCTATTACAAAATCTACATTAACATATAACATACATATGCATGTTTAGAATCTAGATTTTTTTTGTTTTCTTTTGAAAACAAGAAATTTTGTATCCCATACGAATTTTATGTAAATTAGATGTCACGGTAAAATATACTTACGCACCAGCTACAGGGAACGTTAGAAAAATTCATTAGCATAAATTAGGATAACATAAAAATATGGAATGGCTGATATTTTCAAAGATCTAACATCTCTCAAAATTTCAATTTTTTAACTCAAACCGTTTGGAAGTTACCAGAAGACAAGAATTTTGCAAAAATTGAGTTTCGCATAACGGTAAATTAAAATACCGTATGGTAAAACTGCTAATTTATTTTAGTATTTTTTTTCTATTTATTTAGAAGGCTTATAAAAGTAGTTATCGTTTGGCGTTTCCAGACTGAAAATATACCTTATAAAACTTCAGTTATCACAATTTAAATATAAGGCTTTTTTAACTTTGGGGAGACGTAGCTCCGTAACGGGTGGTGCAATAGAAAACAGTTATGCCACAAAATTTAAATTTTTGCAATATTTATACGTATTTTAAACGGTGTAGATGTTTTGTAAACACCCAGACAAGAAGTTAGACAAGACAGCCGGATAGATTGAAACTAATAGGAACATTTTTTCAACATTTTTTCGAAAATGTGCTAAAAATACAAGGTGATTGATGCCTTATCAAAAAAAGGCAACGGCCCCTTATTGGTTGGATAAAGGTTGAACTAAAAAAGAAGATATTACTAACCTAATTGTAATAAAATTCTAATCCTAACTATATATATATATATATATATATATATATTCTAAATTCTAATCTAACTAAATACATTGTACACATATACATTTTTTTTATTTAAAACAATAAGTCATGTTTAACCACAAAATAATTTAATAAAAAAAGAAAATTGCATTATAACAAAAAAAAACATTTGTAGATCTGGTATAATTTTATTAATAAGCATTTTTTTATCTTTCACTGTACAACGGTAAACAAAAATCTCATTAGTTATATGTAAGTATAGAAGTTAAAAAATATGATATCTATACTTAAATAAATAATGGGCGTAAAAATGGAATAAAATCTAATTAAAGTAGTGATAAACAGGGATTTTCTTGCACGTTTCTAAATGTATAAGTACATATTTTATTACTTTTATTTTATTCAAAGCATTCAAAGATAATTTTTGTGTAAAAAATAAAAATAAATACGATTCAAATAAGCCAACGGATCCAGATATTTCCAAATATTATTATGTATTAGTTATATATATACTTCTATATATTTCCTTTTCTCTTGTTCTCATAATATAATATTATATATATTTAAAAAGAAAATAGAATACAATATGTATTTTTTTTTTTTTTACATTATTATAATTCATGTTTTACTTTCAAATATTTTACATCCAATAAATGACCTGTATAATATATTTTACGGAAAACAAAAAAAAAAAATCCATTTTCGAATTTTATACTTCTTGACCTTTAAAAAGTAAAATAAAATCAGTAGGTAATCTTTTATGAAATAATTTATTAACAAAATATTTTGAATTTTATGGTGTATATTATTTTTTTTAATATAGAAAAAGCCCCGTGATATAAATTTAAAAAAAAATATTTTCTCGATGATAATAACAACAATCATGAACGAAATATAGTTTTATGACAAAAAATCAGTCCATTCCATAAAATTTATTCTATAAAAGTTGTTACTTAAATCTAACAACAATTGTTAAATTAAAAATTTTATAGGTGATCCAGGATTTATAAGTAAAGTTCATAAGTAAGTAAGTAAGTTTAATAATAGCTAACTACATATATATATATATTATATATATACGTATATATACGTTATTAATATCAAAACGTATTTATAGTTATATGAAGAACATATCACTTCACTTTTATAGAAGCATAATTTAATCACAATTTTAAAATTTAAGTTCATTTGAGAATAAAACTATATAAGTATATATACTTAGTTAGAATTAAGTATTTGTTTCGCAAATTAAGCTCGAAAAGATTATATTCTTTAAATAGTGAAAATAAAAAATTTTGAAAAACTTTAGAACACTAACACTAGGTATTTACAATTTTCTTGGACACACTAACGCCTAAAAATATGCAATTTTCTTTCAATCTACAAAAGATATAATTTTATGTACTATAAATAAGGGCATCTGTGGCGAAGTGGTTAAGCAGATAGTTTATTAACTAAGGGAGTGTGAGTTCAAATCCTGCGCAGATAGCAAATTTATTTAATTAAAAACAAATCTTCCTTGATACTAAATATAATGTAAAAAATATATAATATAAACAAAATAAATAGGGGCCACCGTGGTCTAGTGGATAAAAGCCTATAAAATATGCTGTAAACACCGAGGAAATGTGGGTTCGAATCCCACACACGTCGTAAGAGTAATTGCTCCTTACGACATGTACAGCCACGCCTAAACAAAGGATGTGTAATTTCCTTCTTACATTTATGCGGCAGGAAAATGCACATATTAATTTCGACCTATAAAGGCCTTAGTAGCCGATGATTTAGTTATATATTGCATTATCTTCTATGTAATTTATAATATTAATATAAATAATTAAGTAAAATAAATAATTAATATAATACATAATTCTACAGCTCTTAATTAAAATTCTGCGTTAAGTAAATATATTTATTTATGTATATATATAACCAGATATACCTAACCTTATATATGTATGTGTTATAAATGTCAATAATAGAAACGATGACGCATTTTGACCCTAATATTTCAAGGATATACTTACTTTTAATATTTTAAATATACATGGTAATTTTTTTATTTATAATTTGTAGAAAAAAAAAATTGTTAAAAGAAATCTTTACTTTGCTTTAAAATAGAAAAAACAAATTCCAAACTTTCTTTATAAAAAAAAAAAAAAATAAATAAATTTAAAAAGATTTAAGACAAACATTTTTTACGTTTTTTTTTGTCTTTTAATTATTTCAAAAACGTCTAAGGATCATTAAGAAAATATAACCATTAAACACACATTAAATGAAATATAACCATTCAGCTTATTTTCTTAGTAAAATAAATAACTTTTTCTTGAGAATTGCAGTAATTTTTATTTTAAGTTCTAAATAGTTAACTTTTTACTTTAAAGATATAAAGTACTTATGTTTTCAATTTTAAAAGAGATAATTTAAATATTTGACCTTCAAATGTCATTTCAATAATCACTTGAAAAAATTAAAGATTTGTCCAAAAATTGTAAATAAAATTTTATTTCTATTGCAAATTTAATAAATAATTTGAATGTAAATAAATACAAGAATCTATAAATACGAAAATTAAATTAAAATAAGTGTATATGGTATTGTAAGAATTGTTATAAATTAAAAAATAATTAGTTAAGAAAAAAAAAAGAAGCCATTTAATTTCTTTGAAGGTTAAATTTAATTTCTTTATACAACATAATAATATTATACGTATTTCCATATAAATTTAGATTGTACATACATTTCCTTTGAGATATACAATTATCTATATATGTATATATAGGTAGTTAATTATATAAATATATATATATAAAACAATAATTCTAAATTGATATATAAAATAAAAATATGAAACTAAAAAAGTAGTTTTAAAGATTTAATTTTTGTTTAAAAACAATACAAGTAACACATATAAATATTATAATTATATATTCTTTTAGTGAGTTTTTTTGAAATATCCATCCCAAATCCGTGTTATAAAAAAAGTACGACGGAACCTTTTGAGAAATTACAATTTTACTTTCTTTAATATAAATATAATAAACAATTTGGTATTCCATGATTTTAATAAGCATGATACAAAGAAAAAAAAAATTACTTACTTATGGTTCAAAATAATTTTTGAATCTTTGAAATTATTCAGATTTATTAACGAATAAATTTTTTTTTCTTTAATCGAAACAATTAAATAAATACACCCCGAATATTAAATATTTTATTTGAAAATTAATATTTATTAATATTTTTTATACATTTTATCAATTATACTATGTTGTTGATTGTTGGATCAGAGAAATGTTATAAATATTATATAATTGGTTTATTAAGACAAAAATTTAGGGATCCTTAATTTATGTTCTCTTATAAAAACATATCTGACGCACATTTTCTATTTTATGATAATATTCTAATTTTTAAAACCAAATTCTTTATTATTCTTCAAAAGATCGCTATACGAGCAACATGTAATATTAAATTAATTACACTATAGTTAATTAAACATTAATTCTTTTAAATCCTTTTAAAAAATTATTATATTTAAAATGATTTATTTATCAGATACTGTACATATATTACATGTATTAGCATTTCATAACATATACTTATATGTAAAATAATACTTACATACTTATATTAAAAATATTATTTAAGAAAACATTAAAAAATATATATATATATACAAAGTATTTGTTGTTAAGAATATTTATAAATTTATCATTGTTAACATCATATCAATTAAGTTAAAAGCGTTTATATTTTAAAACGTCCTTTTCGTCCTTGTTCTAAAAAACAAAAGGTTTTAACAGAGCAGAAAAAATAAATAAAAACAATAAAACTGAATTTATTATGTTATATATATAGGTAGGTACTATTTATTTAATGCACACTTACACTTTACAATAATAAAATAAAGAATAAAAAGAAAAAACGAAACAGAAAAACATAAGAAAAGGTAAGAGAACTTTAACATAAAAGTTTTACAAGAATAATACCTAAGTATTATATAAAAGGTCAAACTATAAAAACAATTTATATATAATAGGTATGTATTTTCTTATTTATGTAAGGTTCTTGGCTTTTTTTACTATAGTAAGACAAACCATCAATCGGATTTTTTATAAATTTTAAAAATTCAATGAAGGAAAGGAAGGAAAGTTATAAAATAGAATACAGATTTATTGTTAAAGTGTTATATAATGTAGCTAAGTAATTATGCAAATAATTTTAATACTGTATTAAGGTTATCGAGTTTTGTTAACAAAATCATAACTTCAAGTAATTAGCGAAGTGTTTGAGTTTTCTCAAAAATACTGTATTATATATATATACTTAATGTATTTAGGGGTTTTAAAATCTCGCTTTTATGTTCTTCTACACAAAACAAACATTTCTGTTGTTAAAATTTCTTTAAGGTCCTTTATTTTTTTTTAAGTTTCTTAAAATCCTTGAAAAGCTACTGAAAAAGTTACGAAAATACTGGAATTTTGAAATTAGGTTTCATATTAAAAAACACAGTATTTGTGAAAATAATATTAACCTTAAAAAAATGTCAAAATAAGTAGTACTTATTTATTTGCTTTAAATAATCATTTGCCTCCGATTATATGCCTTTATGTATTATGTATAAATCGTAGTTGTTTGTGCTTTGTATTTTAATTCCTAATAAAATAACTATACTTGTACATAAGTATAAATATAACTTATATTATGTTTGACTTGTAAGGTAAAAATTTCGAAAATAAAAGGTAAACTATTAGAATGAAAAACGATTGTTATCTGATTTACTTATTTTTTAAAAAAAGGTATTGAACCGAAAAATATTTCATTTTGAAAGGATATCTTAAGAAAAAAATTATTTTAAAAGTTCGGTGAAAAAAATATATAAAATTACTTACTTAAATTAAAAATATAATAAATTACTAATAATATAACTATGTATATTACAGTGACGTTCTAAGTATATTTAAATTTTTAATATGCAAGTAAGTACTTACATATTGGCAGGAGGTATAAAAGTAAAATAAAAGCTAAAATATTAAAATAAAGAAAGATTTAAAGGAAAAAAATTTTGAAAATATAACTAATATCGAGAAACCTTCAAAAAATGAGTAAATATTAATGCATCTTTGTCTTTTAATCTTCAATCTTAATAAAATATTATATTTAATAGGTAGTTAATTATTTTTTTCTGCTACAAATAGTAGAAAGATGCAAAAGGTAAACAACCAATTACATATAACAAATTTTTTGAAATACATTTCTAAATTATAAGTACATACTTAACTTTATTTTATTTACATATTTTTTAATAGATTATGTACTTACGTATATATGTAAATTACTAAAAATTATTGTTTTACTACAAACTAAGTAGTGTTGTTTCTTTTAATCGGAGCATGCTCTTTCGATAGTAATTTTGATCAGATCGTAGAGTGCTCAAATCTATTAGTTATGTTATGTAAATTAAAGAAAACAAATAATAATTTAACTTTTAAGTATTCTGCGACAGATACTGCAGTATATAAAAGTAAAGTATACTTAATCGTGCACTGCTAATAAATAACAATATTAAAGCTAAAAAGCGTCGCATGAAAACATTTGAATAATTTTTGTAAAGTTTCAAATGTATTGAAAGAAAGCTTCTAAAATTGACATTTCCTTTTTTGATTAAGGAAAAATACTAATTTTTTATCAATTTTCCAAATAATTTTCGGTTAAGGTTATTTTCGTTATAAAGTAATTAAGTATTTAAAATTTATAAATAAATTTTTATCTTAAATCAAAATGTTAACTACTTAATATCTTTTTAACAAAATTACTTTCTGCGTGCCTTTGACAATAATTTCTAAAAAAAAAAAAAGTAGTGAAATCTTTAATAATTAGTTACAGTGAAAATAGGTTTTATATAGTAGAAAAAACTAGGTGGTATTATGATATTTTTAAATTTGAATGTAAATATTTTCTAAATTTTAATATATCAGATAACATAAGAAAGATGGAATTTTAAAATTTTTAAGTCCACCTTTGCACGAAATGAAAGAAAATAAGTATTCCTCGAGTTAAAAATTATTTAAAGTCAATCTACTATTTTTACGTAAAATAACGCGTGTAAAATTTCAAAATATTTGCAAATCACATGATTACTATTTAGCTATCCACTTTCAGGCATTTTAATATTGTTATCTGTCGACGGAGTAAACAAGAGTAATGAAGAGATTTATTGTATGTTGAAAATCATAGTAACTTTAAACTCCTTAAGTTAAAATTCTCTAAGAGAAAAAAATCT
Source organism: Poecilobothrus nobilitatus (assembly GCA_947095535.1). Lineage (NCBI taxonomy): Eukaryota > Metazoa > Arthropoda > Insecta > Diptera > Dolichopodidae > Poecilobothrus > Poecilobothrus nobilitatus. The sequence goes on along the minus strand of OX352773.1, from coordinate 235,297,647 downwards.
TCATTTATCATTAATCATTAATCATGAATTATCATTAATTTAGTAGTAAGAACAAGTTTCAAGCCTATTCGAGTATAACCGTATTTTAAATACTATAAGTAATTTTAACTTTCATAGAGTATGAACATATTATATCAAAAATTCCGTAATTGGAAATATGTATTAGCTTATAAAGTCTGCAGATATTAATATATGACTAAATTTGATATATACTCAAAAAGTTAAATTATGCGACATTTTAAATTTAAAACAAGGAGTGAAAGTGAAATCGAATTTCAAATATTGAATGCATCAGTTACATATTATATTCAAAATAATAAGCCTAATTACTTTGAATCCAAATTTTTGTCTTCTTTCTTTGTTTCTTGTTAATTTTTGAAGTAATGCAAAGACAAAGAATGTTAAATTTAACTGATCCAGGTTTATTAAGTTTATTATTATTTAGCTTTCTTTAAATAGTAAAAAACATAAGTAACTATAATATATTATTCACTAAAAGAAGAAATATAATAATTGCCGGTATACTTAGGAATTTTTAGTCAAATGAATGAATTAATTAAAAAAGTACATAATCCTTATAATTAAACTATTTTGTATCTGACCAATGCTGCAGTGCGTAAGTTACCGGTCTTTCAGGCAAAAGGTCTCGGGTTCAAACCCTGGTCAGGTCAAATATATGTAATATATAAAATGTAATAAAATAATGTAAACAAAATATTAAATATAATTATAATTGAATACTTGAACAGAGGTGGCCTACATGCTAAAGGCAAAAGGGTCCTAAAAATATCGGCAGATATTTATATCTGGACGATAATATGAAAAAAAAAAGACTAGGTATTCTGTCAATTTTAAGACTTTATCAATGTTACTATTGGAATTGCATATTTTCAGGTCACACAAAAATTGTAATTTTGTTTTTTTTTTTAAACTAAATTTGAATTAATATAATATATTCTGTATTAAAATAAAATTTGATATCAATTTAGATTCGTGACCATATTTTCAAGTTTAATTGCAAATATTTTAATTAAGAAATTTTATTAAAACAAGCGTAATTATATTTTTTAATTTTTTTTATTTATTTTACCTTTTTATTTATTTCCATAGAACGAATATCACTAATAGTCCAAGGTAACATAGCAGCAGAAAATCTTGGATCTACAGAGGCCTCACCTCTATATGTTAATCCTATTAATTTTGTTTTCATTTTGATTATAGGTATATGTATGTAAAGTACTTTTCTTATTTTGCTTTTGCAATTTTTCAACTGTTAATATTTAATACTATTTAATACTGTAATATTTATAATGAATGGGATATATTAATACCAACAAAAATTAATATTTAACATTTTTTAATTAAAAGTAATATAGATTTTTCATTTAACTAATAAATTACATACACAAATATTTCTTTTTAACAAAATAATTTAAGACATTTTTTTTAATTTTCTTTTTAATTGATCATCTGAGTGAAAAATCGATTTTAATTTTGTCAATAATATTTCACAAATGAAAGAAAATAAAAAACAAACTACTTTTAATTTATAAGATTAAAGATATATTTTTAATTAATATTATAATACTGAAATTAACTGAAAAATTTATTGAAAAATTAAAATTTGTTTTATATTTTTAAGGATTATTATACAACACTCAATTGGTAATCAAACGATAGATCCCAAACCAATGTAAATGTACTAAACAAGAACATTTTTTTTAATTATTTCCTTTTGGGTATCGTACTCGTACGTAATAAATAGTATATTATACATATAAAATGTCAAAATAAATACAGTTTGAGAAGAACATACTATACTATTAATAAGAAAAAATTCCATTTCCTTATATATTCCAAATTTGATAAGAAAGAACATACATCATTCATTTAAATTTAAATTTAGCTGCAAAATGAATTTTTAGAATTAATAAAACCAACATTTTGGCTGGTCCTAAAATCTATATAACAATTTATAATTAAAGAGTATTCATAATAGAAAATTTCATAAAGCTTTGTTTAAATTTTTTTTTATATATTTTACAAAACTATTTGTTGATTATTCATAATAATTATATTTTTTTGAAGCTAATTAAATTTACTAAAAAGTAATAATTGAAAGCATTTAATACTATTTTCTCTGTCTCTCTTGAACTTGAAAAAAATAAAATAAATTATTTTAAATTGAAATAAATAAAATGCTTGGAAAAATTTTTAAACAATTTGGAATTTACTACCAATGGCAGCTTTGTAACAGTTTGTCTTATGGGAGACATTTTTTTCTAAAGCCTGTTCCCAATAAACATTGTACATCACAAAAAATAAATATCCACAGTTTAATGCTATCAAATTTGATTTTAAAATTTGAATATTTGCATACGCCATACGCCAAATAATTTTTAAATTAACAGACACTTCGCGCCAATCTCAAAAAGTTGATTCAATATAAATTTGTTTTAACTCTTTGTACAGTGAATAAAGTTGAACTTTTATTATTATTTTTTATTAAATATATAGTGTATAATGTCATTAAAAGGTGCAAAATTAATTTGGCTTAACAAAAAAGATAAGCATGAAAAAATTATTAAACTAAAAAATAAAAAAAATTTTAAATTTGGTTATTATATGACCAATGATTTTATATTAGAAAACCCCAAATCCAAATCAGTGCAATGTGAAATTGTTGCAGATGCATTTAATCGAGTAAGTACATATTTAAATATAAACAATTGTTTATCGTGTTATTCAAATAAAATTTTCAAATAACTTGGAATATTTGAAATATTTACGCAACAAATATGTGCAATACAAAACAATTTTTAATATGAGCATAAATAAATGTCGCTTATAAGCAAATTCTAGATGATTAACTTAATTTAAATAAAATTTTATTAACAATTCATATTTTATATTAATGAATATTAATTAATAAGAATAATAATCCAGATTTCTTCATTTGTTCTTTAAAAACTACTGGAAGAGTTTAGTATAACAATATACATATGTATACTTAATTATGTTGCTTATTATTTATATTGCTTTGTTTAATTAAAAACTTAATTATTAAAGCATTTTTTATAAAAACGTTTTTATAATAATGAAATAGAATAGTTTTAAGTTATTTCATTAATTAACAATTTAATTTTTTTTTTAATTTCATTATAAATAGATAAGTATTGTTAACTGCAGTAAACAGAACCCTGTCTTACTTAATGGATTTCCTGTTAAAACTAGGCGTCCTTTACTGCATGGTAATAAAATTAAAATTTTTGATGAAGAATTTGTATGGCAATTTCCAAAGAATGGAAGAACTAAATCAATTGAAACTGAGAAAAATGAATATAAAATTGAAACTCCTATCAAAAACCAATACGAAAACATACCAGCACCAAGTTCGGAACCTTGGAAAAAGAAAGTATGAATGTCTAGTTATAAGTATTTATTCACATATTTCTATAAATTTTATTTATATTTTAGAATAGAGAAAAAATAAGAGCAAGATTGTCAGCACACAGGTAATGCTTAAAAGTATAAAAAAGGAAAATTATTTAATGAAACTTCTAAATTATTTAGTTTAGTACAAAATCAGGGAAATGAAACCAGTGAAGAAAGTGATCAAGAAGGTAATAATAAAGCTACTACATCAGTGCAAATTACAAAAAGAAATACAATGATTAATAGAAGAAGTAATATTAATGAATTATCAGAACAATTAAAATTAAGGAGAACTTTTGACTATCTAACACCAGTTAAGCAATGTGATAATAATTCCTCTTTAATTAAATTTGATTTTACTTTGGCACAAAATAAAGAAAATATGCGAAAAAATTCAATACAATTATGTAAATCTTCAGGTACTCTACTAACATCATATTCTCCTCAAATTGAAAATGATATAGTGAAATCTAATTCCTCTTTTGCATACGTCAAATCAGCTAAAAATACCCCAAAAAGTGTATATGGTACTCCAAAAAGTGTTTTATCTGAACTAGGAAACGATCAAGATATTGAAATGAGTTTAGATTTAATTAATTTTTCAACCCCCAGCGCAAAACATATGGAAAATAATGGTTCAATGTTTTTAATTGATTTAACAACTCCAGCTCAACCTGAATATGGTAAAGACAAAAATGATGACTCAACTTTAAATAAAACACCAATTAATATTCCAGTAACTAAATTGCAGAAATTAAAATCTGCATTAAAAAATTCAAAGGTCAGCGATGTTACAAAATCAGTAAAAAAAGTGAAAATGGCTTTAGGAAATAAAGAACGGTCACCTTTACAACTAGAGGACAGAAATCCAAAACGCCTGAGATTATCTACATCGCATTCACCAACATTAAAAACATCTAGAAGAAGTTTATCACTTAGTTGCACGAAAATTGTTAAAAATAATAGTAATGAAATTAATTCTACAACAAATAAAAACATATCAAGTTTAGAAAATTCGAAAAATTTTCCAAAAGAGATTGATTTAAGTGATACTGAAAAAATAAATATTAGCAATAAAATTGTTCAAGGATCCTTTAGTTCATTTGAAACTATTGATAATACAATTAATTTAGATGATGCTAGTACCGTTCAAGAAGAAAATGAAACCAGTGTAATTGAAGTTTCTGATGATTCTGTATTTAGTAATGTATCATTAAAGTCATTGAGTAATTCCACAAATAATAAAAATATTTCACAAAAACTTAATGGAACCCCCCACATGCAAAAAAATCTTAAAACACCACAGTCATTAATGAAAAAAGTTCTACTTTCTAGTGCTCGAAACCTTGCTCATAATTCGAATTCTCCAGCTATTTTAAATGCAGCATCAACACCAATTCATGTTAAACAACTTTCTCTTTCATTCAGTAATAGAAATTACCCAGAACGGAAATCGGTTAAGATTGAAAGAAATTCAACAAGATTCAATTTAAATTCTTCTATTCTCTCGACAACACCATTAACTAATAGAAAATCTATGAATTCTAGTTTAATTAAAAGTGCCCCTCTAAACAGGAACATAAAGAATAGTGAAAAATTTAATAAAGCAGCAACAGATCAACGAAAATCGATTTTAATATCTAGAGATTCTACTAAAAGTGGAATACATCAAAATCGTACTCCTAAACGACACTCCTGTGGGAACACTAGACTAGCCAGAGCTTTACTAACTCCAACAGATATTACATCAAATAAAAAAATACGTAGAACTTCTACTGCAATTTTAAATTCTTCTACAAAACTTAACAGATCATTACAATCTAAAAACATCAATACACCAAATTCTACAGTAATAAATCGTCAAACAAATTTAGAAATTTTAACAATATTACCGAAACTGAATCAAAATAAATCAGTTTCTTTTACTAATAATATTGACATCAACGTGGAAAAGATTAAATGCGATGAATCGAGCGGTATTGACGTTGAAAATTCTGCGCTAAATGATACCTTTACTGTAGACTCTGATTCAGAAGAAAATCTTGAAACTCAGCAATCAGTTGAGAATTTGTCAATGACAAATTCAGAAAATAAAGTTTTTATATCATTGACAAAAAATAAAAGTTCTGAAATTGAAAAAGACATGAGTAGAGTAAAAAAACTTTTGGAACCAAATAAAGAAAATATAGAATATGAAACAAATATTCAACAAACATCGAAATTAACAAAAACTACTAAGTCAAAGAATGATGAAAACAAAATTTTACCAATTGAGAATTTCAAAAAGAGAATTTCAAATATAATGTCAACACCAAATATGGACGGAGTTAAACATTTAATAAGTACTCCAAAAAATGAAAGCACCCCGATACATAAAACAGGTAAAGAAACTTTAAAATCTTCAAAATTAAAAAGTTCTTCCTCTCCCAAATTAAAAAATCGACGATCTTTATTAAAAACCCCAAATTCTCAAGAACATGAAGTTAATTTATCAGGCATTCAAGAGCTAAGTACTCCAAATGAAATTGAAAATAAAAGTGAAAAAACTAATAATTCCTCACGTTATTTAAAAAGTATTGCCGAAGAAGAAACAGAAGGTAATTTTTTCTCAAATATGTTTAAGTTAAATTTTAATTTTTTTTTTTTTAATTTTAATTTTATTGCTTAGGTTTAGATAGCATATATAAAACACCTTCAGCGAGAACCATTATGGTTTCCGAAAAAGCATGTCAAAGTACATCCACTAAAAAATATTTAATTTCAACGAGTGAAATTATTTTGAATCCGTCTAGTTTTCAACCCGGACAAGAAATTGAAATTGACAATCCTGATCCATTATTTGACACTTCATTACAAAATTTTAAAGGAGACTGTGGATCAACACCACGTACAACGCTAGATACCGCATTCGATAAATTAATTGGAAAGCGATCGACAGTTAAATCATATTCAAATAAGAAATATCCTAAAAAAGAATTTACGTATACTATAGATACAGATCTAAGCAGCGAAATCCCTGCAAAAACTGATGTACAAGAATGGGTGGAAAACATTACTTTAACCAATTTACAAGATTCCGATAAATTTGAAAGTAGAGAAAAAATGCAAAATATTTCCTCAGATTTCGTTACAATAGAAGATATTTCTGATAATGCAATTAATGTTAGTGGAATTGATATTTTGGACATGTCACATAAAACGGTGGATAGTTTAGATGAATCTCTAAATGATATTACTTCTAATACAGGTACCAGCTCATTAAATAAAAGTAAAGAAATTATTAAATCAGCAAAAAAGAAAAATCATATTAGAAATGAGTTTAAACAAATCGAAAATATTCCAAACAAAAATTTAAAGAAGTCCTTTACTCCGGATGTTCAAAAAGTAAAATCAAAAGGAAACAGTGATACTTTGGATGTACCGTCAAATTTTATAGAAGCAACAGAAGAAAAGGAAAAACAAATTGCTGATGAAAATTTCGAAAAGCAACCGAATTTAATTGTTCAAAAATCTTTTACTCCAGAGCTCCAAAAAACAAAATCCAGGATTCCTAGAAAAACGTTGGACAATATTCAAATTTTGAATTCATCATTCGATTTGGAAGAGGTAAGAAACCAAAAAGAAAAGGAGCTTGCGTTTGAACATTTCGAAGAACAACCAAAATTGATTGCTCAAAAATCAGTTACGCCTGACGTTCGGAAAACAAAATTCCGAATTACGAGAAAAACAATGGGCAATACGCAAATTTTGGATGCATCATTCGATTTGCAGAAGGTAAAAGATCAAAGGGAAAAAGAGCTTGCGTTTGAAAAATTTGAAGAACAACCAAAGTTAATTTCCCAAAAATCATTTACTCCTGAATTTCAGAAAATTAAATCCAGAGTTACTAGAAAAACAGTGGGCAATAATCAAATTTTGAAAACATCATTCGATTTGCAAGAGATTAAAGAACAAAGAGAAAAAGAAATTGCGTTTAAAAATTTCGAAGAACAACCAAATCTAATTATTCAAAAATCATTTACTCCTAATGTTCAAAAAAAAATTTCTAGAATTACTAGAAAAACAATGGGAAATAATCAAATTTTGGATCCTTCATTTGATTTGGAAGCTGCAAAAGAACAAAGAGAAAAGGAAATTGCGTTTGAAAATTTCGAAGAGCAACCAAATCTAATTATTCAAAAATCGTTTACCCCTGACGTTCAAAAACCAAAATCCAGAATTACTAGAAAAACAATTGGCAATAATCAAACTATGGATTTATCATTCGATTTGGAAACTGCAAAAGAGGAAAGAGAAAAAGAAATTGCGTTTGAAAAGTTCGAAGAGCAACCAAATCTAATTATTCAAAAATCGTTTACCCCTGACGTTCAAAAACCAAAATCCAGAATTACTAGAAAAACAATTGGCAATAATCAAACTATGGATTTATCATTCGATTTGGAAACTGCAAAAGAGGAAAGAGAAAAAGAAATTGCGTTTGAAAAGTTCGAAGAGCAACCAAATCTAATTATTCAAAAATCATTTACGCCTAATGTTCAAAAAAAAATTTCTAGAATTACTAGAAAAACAATGGGAAATAATCAAATTTTGGATCCTTCATTTGATTTGGAAGCTGCAAAAGAAGAAAGAGAAAAGGAAATTGCGTTTGAAAATTTCGAAGAGCAACCAAATCTAATTATTCAAAAATCGTTTACCCCTGACGTTCAAAAACCAAAATCCAGAATTACTAGAAAAACAATTGGCAATAATCAAACTATGGATTTATCATTCGATTTGGAAGCTGCAAAAGAAGAAAGAGAAAAAGAAATTGCGTTTGAAAATTTCGAAGAGCAACCAAAACTAATTATTCAAAAATCATTTACGCCTAATGTTCAAAAAACAAAATCCAGAATTACTAGAAAAACAATTGGAAATAATCAAATTTTGGATGCTTCATTCGATTTGGAAGCTGTGAAAGAACAAAGAGAAAAGGAAATAGCGTTTGAAAATTTCGAAGAGCAACCAAATTTAATTATTCAAAAATCATTTACCCCTGACGTTCAAAAACCGAAACCGAGAATTACTAGAAAAACAATTGGTAATAATCAAACTATGGATTTATCATTCGATTTGGAAAGTGCAAAAGAAGAAAGAGAAAAAGAAATTGCATTTGAAAATTTCGAAGAGCAACCAAAACTAATTTTGCAAAAATCGTTTACTCCAGAGCTTCAAAAAAGGAAATCAAAAATTACTAGGAAAACAATTGGTAATAATCAAACTATGGATTTATCATTCGATTTGGAAGCTGTGAAAAAACAAAGAGAAAAGGAAATTGCGTTTAAAAACTTCCAAGAACAACCAAATCTAATTCAAAAATCGTTTACTCCTAATGTTCAAAAAAAAATTTCTAGAATTACTAGAAAAACAATGGGAAATAATCAAATTTTGGATCCTTCATTTGATTTGGAAGCTGCAAAAGAAGAAAGAGAAAAGGAAATTGCATTTGAAAATTTCGAAGAGCAACCAAATCTAATTATTCAAAAATCGTTTACCCCTGACGTTCAAAAACCAAAATCCAGAATTACTAGAAAAACAATTGGCAATAATCAAACTATGGATTTATCATTCGATTTGGAAACTGCAAAAGAGGAAAGAGAAAAAGAAATTGCGTTTGAAAAGTTCGAAGAGCAACCAAATCTAATTATTCAAAAATCGTTTACTCCTAATGTTCAAAAAAAAATTTCTAGAATTACTAGAAAAACAATGGGAAATAATCAAATTTTGGATCCTTCATTTGATTTGGAAGCTGCAAAAGAAGAAAGAGAAAAGGAAATTGCGTTTGAAAATTTCGAAGAGCAACCAAATCTATTTATTCAAAAATCGTTTACCCCTGACGTTCAAAAACCAAAATCCAGAATTACTAGAAAAACAATTGGCAATAATCAAACTATGGATTTATCATTCGATTTGGAAACTGCAAAAGAGGAAAGAGAAAAAGAAATTGCGTTTGAAAATTTCGAAGAGCAACCAAATCTAATTATTCAAAAATCGTTTACTCCTAATGTTCAAAAAAAAATATCTAGAATTACTAGGAAAACAATGGGAAATAATCAAATTTTGGATCCTTCATTTGATTTGGAAGCTGCAAAAGAAGAAAGAGAAAAGGAAATTGCGTTTGAAAATTTCGAAGAGCAACCAAATCTAATTATTCAAAAATCGTTTACCCCTGACGTTCAAAAACCGAAATCCAGAATTATTAGAAAAACAATTGGTAATAATCAAACTATGGATTCATCATTCGATTTGAAAGCTGCAAAAGAAGAAAGAGAAAAAGAAATTGCATTTGAAAATTTCGAAGAGCAACCAAATCTAATTATTCAAAAATCGTTTACCCCTGACGTTCAAAAAACGAAATCAAGAATTATTAGAAAAACAATTGGTAATAATCAAACTATGGATTCATCATTCGATTTGGAAGCTGCAAAAGAAGAAAGAGAAAAAGAAATTGCGTTTGGAAATTTCAAAGAGCAACCAAAACTAATTATTCAAAAATCATTTACGCCTAATGTTCAAAAAACAAAATCCAGAATTACTAGAAAAACAACTGGAAATAATCAAATTTTGGATGCTTCATTCGATGTGAAAGCTGTGAAAGAACAAAGAGAAAAGGAAATTGCGTTTGAAAATTTCGAAGAGCAACCAAAACTAATTATTCAAAAATCATTTACTCCTAATGTTCAAAAAAAAATATCTAGAATTACTAGAAAAACAACTGGAAATAATCAAATTTTGGATGCTTCATTCGATGTGAAAGCTGTGAAAGAACAAAGAGAAAAGGAAATTGCGTTTGAAAATTTCGAAGACCAACCGAAATTAATTGCTGCAAAATCATTTACTCCAGAGGGTCAGAAAATAAAATCCAGGATTCCTAGAAAAACTATTGGAAATAATCAAATTTTGGATCCATCATTCGATTTGCAAGCAGCAAAAGAACAAAGAGAAAAAGAAGTTGCGTTCAAGAAATTTGAAGAGCAACCGAAATTAATTTCACAAAAATCATTCACTCCTGAGTTTCCGAAAACAAAATCCAGGATTACTAGAAAAACAATTGGAAATGACCAAATTTTGGATGCATCATTCGATTTGCAAATATTAAAAAAACAAAGGGAAAAAGAAATTCTGTTTGAAAATTTCAAAGAGGAAGCCAATCTAGTTGCTCAAAAATCATTTACTCCTGAGGTCCAGAAAACAAAATCCAGAATTAACAGAAAAACTTTGGGAAATAACCAAATTTTAGACGAGTTTTTCGACTTGGAAGCGGTGAAAAAACAATATGAAGAAGACTTTGCTGGTGAAAATTTGCAGCAAGCAAAGCAAATGCATTCAAGTTCTATTTTAGAAGAAAATCTTCTCTCAAACATTGAAACGACCGAAATAATGTCGATATCCAGTGAAGCCGAAGATAACAATATACTTGAAATAAACAATAAACCAATTGAAATTAAAAAAATGGTTTCAGAAAATATTGAGAAAAAAATTCATGTAAAAGACAATCAATTATTTAAAGCAGATCTTATGGAAAGAAATATCCAAAATCCACGGAAAAATCATACAAGAGCTACAAAAACAAGACAAAATAAAAAGCAAGTAAATGTAAGTATTCAGATTGACTCAGAATGTGAATTTCTAAGTGGTGGAGAACTTATTACTGTTGAATATGAAGGTCTAGAAAAAAATGAAGATTCCTTATCAAACAAAGAAATGAGTAAAGAATCGGAAAGCGAAAATTCTTTTACAAAAAATCGTAATGGCGATTACATATTTGAAGAACAAAATATTGTGCTGGAAAGTTCTAATACAAATCGTGTTGCAGTGGATATTGAAATACCTATTAGATCGGCAAGAAGAATGAGAACAGAAAAAAAGGAAGTCGTACAGTTCGATATAAAAAAAGAATTCAGCAATAATTCTGTAGCTGAAGTTCAGATTAATGAAGATGGAACTAAAAAACCAGAAATTCTTTTGAGAAGGGTAAGATTTCTTAGGAATAATTTAGAAAATGATGTTGAAATGAAAGATTCAGTACAAAGTAATATTTTAGAATCTGATACTAGTAATCAAACACATTTACTAGAAATAGATACTAATACTATTGAAACACGAAGAAGGGGACGTCGTGGACAGAAAAAGAAAATTGATGACTCAAAATCAAATGAAAATTTAATTGTTAAAGAAATAGTAAAGAATATTCTCACTGACACTGACACTTCAAATATTGTAACATCGAAATTAAAGGATCTTGAAAATAATATTACAACAGATTCTGACACTAATAAAACTTCTCCTAAAACTAAAGTAAATCGTCGGCGAAAAGTAAAGGAAAGTTTGAAAGAAATTAAAAAAGAGATTCAATTAGGCTCTAATCCAATTAAGACATCATCTAAAATTCGAGGACGTCAAAAACAAAAACCAACTGTTAGTGTTTCCGACAATCAAAATTCTTTAGAGCAAACAGATCACCTAAATTCTAAAAGTGTTTCACAGATTTCAAACAATGATTTAAGCCAAGTTGAGAAAAATACGGAATCAGATTCTGAAGTTAAAATAATTTCACCCAAAATTAGGGTACGTCGTTTACGTAACGTAAAATTAAAACAATTAGAACTTAATGCAGAATCCGATATCACTACTGATGTTCCAAATTCTTCTATCGAACATTCTGAAAATTTTGAACTAAATAAAACACCGTCTTCAATAATTGCTGATTCAGGTTCAGAATTAGATATAAATAAAACAACATCCAAACTAGAAGGACATGGCACTCGTAAAACAAAATTAGGTGAATTCAGGTCAAATAAAAATATATTAAAAGAAGCGAAACAAAACATAGATCCGATTTCAGATTTAAATAAAATTTCACCAAAAATTAAAGGGCGTCGTTTACGAATACGAAAAGAAAATAATTCCGTAACAAGTGTGAAAAGTGCTAATCTAACAAATGAATCGAAACCTATGACAAATCATGTTGAATCACATTCTTCTGAAAGTTTTGAGCAATCGGAACCAATATTGAGTTCAAGCTCCCGCTTAAATAAAATAACTAAAATTAAGGAACGTCATGCACGAAATGTAAAGGAAAGTGGTTCAGAATTTAATGTAAAAAATATTGATCTTATAGATGGATCAAGTCCCACAACAATTCAAGATTCTTCTGAGAGTCTTGGGGAATCAGAACCAATTGAATCGAATTTGAACATTAATAAACTACCAATGGAAATTAAAAAACGTAGTCGACGTGCGGCTAAATATAATAAAATAGAAACAATTGAAAATAACTTTAACTTTACAGAAAAAACGGAAAATAATATTTCTAGTTCAATTGAAACTGAAAAATCAAAAATTGATGTCGATTCAAATTCAGATTCTCATAGAACTCCTCCTAAAACTAGGAGCAAGCGTGGACAACAAAAGAATGTAGATGAGATAAAGGAGTCAATTGAAACGCCAACTTCAATGCAAGAACCCATATTTAAAACGCCAAGTAGCGTTGCGCCGAAATCACGAGCTGCAAGAAGATTAAGATCTAATTCTACGTCTACTCCAGTTATGCTAGATGATAACTCAAATGAAAATGATATAAAGAAGGGAATGCCTGGACGGCGATTAAGATCAAATTCTACTACAACTTCAATGATTGATGAAAGTTCACCTTTTGACAGTGAAATAAAAAAAAAAGAATCTGATTCGGAAGTTAACAACACTTCTCCCAAAATTAGAAGACAACGAAGACGAAAAATTGATTTAGATGATTCAAAAATTGAAAAAGAGTTACCTACCATTCAAAAAGAGCCAGAAATAAAAGCAACAACTCGGGCTTCAAGAAGATTAAGATCAAATTCAATATCAACTCCGGTTGTGTTGGATGAAAATTTTACATTGGCGGAAAAAACACAGGTTGAAGATGAAGCACATAAAAAAGAACCTAAATCAACTGTTTCAGTTGATGAAAATTTAGTGCTTTCTGAAATAGAAAACAAAGATAATGTCAACAAAATAATAAAAATGACTGGTCGCAGTAGACGAAATCCAAGAAATATTTTGCAATCAAAGATAACTGAAAATGGTTAGTATTTTTATTTTATTATTTTTATTAAACATTTTATTATTTATTTATTTTTTTTAAAAAAAATTTTAGAAATAAAAAATATTAGCAAAGACGAATTACAAGATGAAATAAAAGAAAAGAATGGTGAAAACAACAAACTTTCGAAAATTATTAAAGAAGATTTTTCTAAAACAAATGAAGTTCTCGAAATGGACATTGAAAATGAAATAAAACTTACACCAATAAAAGCTGCAAGGACTAGAACAAACAAAAGAAAATTGCATGACCCAGAAGAATATTCGAATGATTCAGAACCTGGACCTGTCACTGAAAGACGTACGACGAGGCGAAGAAAATAAATCCCATTCAATTTTATTTGTTTTTTTTTTTTATATTTGTATTTCATTGTATTTTAAATAAGTTATTAGATCTTTAACTATTATTCTTAAATGTTTTAAAAATAATGTCCATTTCTTGAAAATGTACATAATATATTTTCATTCTACATTTTTTCTATATTTCCGGTTTTGTTTCTTTTTTATAAATCATATGTGTTAACAATATTCTATTAATTTTTTTAAACTTCAGTTGTTTTTATTATTTAAAAAATAAACTGCAGATTTTATTAAAAACAACAAATTTTTTATTTTTAAAATTATAATAAATGGCTACATAATATTTTACTTTGCACCAAACTTTGAAATATTTTTTGGTAGAAATATGCAGAAAAAATTGCACCAAAATTAATGACGATGCGTTCAACTAATTAATAAATAATATACATAGTTTTGTTCAGTCTTCTATTCCCATCGTCAAGACCTAAAATTGATGTGTCTCGCCATCGTCATAAATTTTGGTGCAATTGTTTTTAATTTGAGGATTTTTTAAAAATAGATATCTCTTTTCCTAAATGTAGATAAATTTTCTAAAAAAAAATTATAGTGACAATAGTTGTCGAGTTTCATTATATCTTAAAAGGGGAAGGTGGATATTTGTCAAATTTAAAAAATGAAAATTGGGAACTTTTTTTGGTTTATTTTGGGAACTTTTTACGTGGCGGCAAATCAGGGGCCTTACCGCGTAATGCTACTTTCGCTAAACGCAAATCGCATTCGAAAATTTGGAACTTGGAAAATCAAAAATCGTAGGGTTGCGAATGGGAAATTAAAATTTTGATACTGGTGTCTAACTGTGTAAGCATTATATAGTATAAAAAATTTAATTTTACACTCGCAAGACTGCGATTTTCAAAGTTCCAAATTTTCGAATGCGATTTTCGTTTAACGGTAGCGCCACGCTGTAAGGCACCAGGCATTTTGTTTTGCGTTTTTCTTTATATGTATATAACATACCAAACTAAAATTTATCGTTTATTTGAGTTTTTATTTAAAGATTGCATATTTTATTTTTATTAATTATTATATACATCTTGTTCCTCTTTGTTGTATAGAATAAAAGTGTCATCATAAAAATAAATAACTAATTCTAAAATACAGGTTATTTTTAAAAATCTAATTTAAATTTATTTTAAATAAAAAATACAATTAGGAAAGGTAAATAAAATACAAGTTCATTTTCTCTTCAATTTCGGAAAGTAGATTTTCTTGTATCGAAATAATTACTAGTCTGCAGCGTTTTTGAAAAGAAAAATCCGATCACTGATATATTCTGTGGACCGTTTAGTGTTAACTCTTGTGTTTTACATATTTCTAAAATAGCGAGTTTCTTTTTAAAGTATAAAAAATTAAATTGGGTTATAGTCTTCCAAATATATCTGTCATCCAACAAGATATCTATGCAGTGAGTGAAAGATAAAATGAGATTTTACGGAATTAAATGTTTTATTAATGACTAAAATAAAAAAAAAAACTATGTACTTCTACAAAATATTTTTATTATCAAATAATAATAATACAGGATATTAATAATCACTACGTACAAAATACAATCATATAAAGGATTTTGTTTTTGTATAATTTTAGATTTTAAATGCATCTTTGGTTTTATTTAACTTTTATTCTACTAAGTATAAAAAATTCTTAATTGTAGAGGAATAAATTTTTACATTGTTACGAAAATGTGAAGGCATTTATGCAAAAAAAAAAAAGTTCTTCCTAGAAGTTTTTAATTTTTTTGGCGCATAATTTAATTTATAGTTAGAAAATATGCGAAAATAATTAAAAATTTTAAAAATGATAATTACATAAAATCTAATTTTCTTTAATCCTTATTCGTCTACATTTTTCTTTATTACAAATTTCAATTTTTAATTTTAATTAATATATTATATAAAATATCGAATTTAAAATCGATCACACAAAAAAAACTTTAAATTTTAATTAAATAAAAAAATATATAGCTTAAAGAACACAAACAGTTAACATATATAAATAAAATTATAACAAAAAAAAAAACAGAAAACAGTCATATGTAAAAAAATAAATAAATAAAAATATGAAGAGTAAAAATTATAAAATTCAAAACAAAAAAATCAGGAAAGCAAAATGGAAGACCTTTACATAATGCAAATTCAACATCTCGCAAAGATGTTTCAAGGCTTTTTAATTTTATTTTATGTTGTAATGTCGTTACTTAAAACTTGAAGAGAAATATAAGATAAGTTATAATTAGTTATATATTAACTAAAAAATAAATCATGTAAAAATTATACATGAACATATATTTAATATTTTTACTTATTGAAAAATGTCGATATACTCATATAATGTTTTTTGAGTTAATTATTAGCCCTTAGCCCTTTTTAATGATTTCATTGTGTAATATCAAATAAAACTGGTAAAAATTTATATTTACTCGTAACTACTTAGACATGTATATGTACATTAATATTCTAATAAATTAAATTAGATTTGAACACACACTTTGTGATGCTAAAAATATGTAATACTTTGTATCAAATTTCAATTATTTTAGAATTTTTGTGAATGAATTGGATACGATAAATTTGTATCGATTCTTTATAAATCCTTTTTATTTTTAATTTAAAATTTTTTATGCTTATAGCATCTTATAGATAGATAGATGTAAATCATTTACATATTCGGTTATAGATATTTGTTTTTATAATTTCTATTTCAAAGCAATAAAATTGTTTTGTTTTGTTATTAATGAAAATTGTTTTTTTAGCTTTTTACTATTGCTATTTTTCGACCAAATTTTTTCTAGCTTTATGTATAAGATTTTTTTTTCTTTATGCCTCTTACAACTAAATTTAATTTTTCAACTAAATTTAACTCTTACAACTAAATTTAATTTCTCTTCCATTTGTATCTTATATAATATTCTTCGCTTAAAATGAAATTTGTTCGTTATTTTTTCGGTATTTTGTTCATAAAACAAATAAATTAAATTAAATACAAAAATTATCTTTGAATAGTTAAATGGCATTTTGAGTTATAAAATTATAACCGTAAATTATTTATAATTTAAAACTTTAAGATTTCATAATTAATTGTGGTTCTGATCTTAAAGAATCAGTTAAATATTGTGTTTTCATAGCTAATTGAAAGTAACGTTTTTCATTAGGTGAATTAACTTTATATACAATTGGACGAACACCAACATTACGCCACAATTCCGAAATATGCCTAAGAAAAAAAATATAATTTAATAATAAAAAATATTGAAAAAAATAATCTTACAAATTAAATTCCTCTTTACAAATAAAAACCAGACTTATTCCAATTACAGGAGAAATTATATTTCGTATAATAGCACCAAAAATCGAGGTTAATAAACTGGATTGTTTTAATATAAATTTTGTTGGATTTTTTTCAGTCCATAATCCGCATATCAGTTCAGAATTGTGTTTACGAAGCTACAAATATAAAAACATTAGTTATAAAAATTAAATTAATTTCCGAAAAACTTACTTGGTAAATGGCCAAAGGTGATTTACTGATAATAATAATTCGTCTTTTAAAATTCTCATTTTGACTAACTATTTGCTTTAATTTTTCAATCATTCGCGCATTAGAATCGGATAAAAGTAAAAATATTGTTAAATTATTAGATGTCTCTAAATACGCCAAAACATCATTCAGTGTTAAGACCTTCTCTGCATCAAATTTTGAACTGCGTATAATAAATGGATTATCAATTAAATTGGTCTAGTTTTTTTTTTATATAAAACATACCCTAATGGATGGAGTTCTGAAATGTTTTTAACAGAATTTTCGATGTCACTTAAGGAATGTTGAAAAATATTTCCTTTAAGACCAGCTTTATCAATAGTATTATTATGCAAAATCACGATTTCTCCACAGGCTGTTTGTGCTGCGTCCAATAATACATTACGAAAGCCCATAACAGAACACTGAATTATTAAAAGTTTTATGAGTCATAAAAAAAATCGTTCAACTTATTTTGAAAATCAATAAATTGTTAAATTATTATACATACTCTTTTTAAGGCTACAAGAGAATTTTCAGGGGCATCATAACTACCACCTTGATTTGCAACTAAAATTACAATATAATTTAGGTTTCATATTAAAGAATAGTAACATTGTTTTATATTTAAGTACATATATATAACTTTACCTGGCCAATAATATGATAAATTATCATCGGCGTCACCGCCCAAAAGACTTATAAGAAATTTTTCATTAGGATTTTTTAACTTAAAAAATTTTGATGCAATACATACTATTAATATAAGTACTGTTAACCACGGAATCACAGCTGAAGCTAATAAGAAAAATTAACATATTATTTTTCTTATAAGAATTAGAAACAGACATATTTGTTATCATTTTTACCTATAGTGCATATCAGCCAAAATGTATTTAATATTATTAATATTAATTTCGCTGTCAATACTACAATATTGTATAACATTTTTAAAGCACGTAATAAATTATTAATGCTCATTCAGTACCAATATTATTTTATTTATTCTTAACATTAAATTGAAATTTTTAAAATCCTTATATTCTTTTTTTACCTTACATATCGATTCTTTTGACATATAAACTAAAAGCATTAAGCATCCCATATTCCTTTCCTATATGAAACTTCAAGAAAAGGGATTTTTGACATAAGAAATTATGATTTTTTTATAAACAGAGTGCGCAAAAAACATTATTTTTAAAATTTATGGGCTTTCAGAATTTATCACGTCTCTGATCTGATTTACTCATGATTTTCTTTACATATTTCATTTATATTAAATATTAAAAATTATTTAAAAATCATATAGTGCAATATTACCAAACCATCAGCATTATAATGGCCTTATCTAACTTTTAAAAATTAAAAAAAGGATCGAAATAAAAATTCATCAATTAATCTTTGCTTCCTTTGCTTAGCTCAAGTACTTTTTGCAATTGGTCAAGATTCATAAAATAATTAGAGACGAGTTGAATATTAAATATTAAGTAAATTTCTTTAAAAATGTGTAGACAAGTTGTTAAACATGTATTTACATAATTAAATAAATATTGCGGTTAATTTCTTTAAAAAATTTCAACCTACGTAAAAATAAAATTTATTACTTTTTAAAATTAAATGAATATTTAGAACAATGATGAGGGTATATTAATTTAATAAAAGAAATAAAATTTGGCATTAAAAATGGTACATAAGAAAAAATAAACATCCTTATTTAAGTTTATTAAATAAACTGAAAACCACTGCGTTATAGGACCTAAAAACTTTTTTGAGAATGGAATCAAAAATATACAACATTTTGTTAGAAAAGACTGGGCTAGAAATTCTTTTAAGAATCTTAAATACGACTTCTTTTACCCTAACATAACAGTTAAAACTTGAAGAATTAAAATCTTCACTCTTTTAGCTTTTTAGAAATCTCTTCTATACATCTCCTGAGATTCGCTATTTTTGATTAATATTCTGATTCAATATTTATTTTTGCCTTAATTTTTTTTAGAATTTTTTTAAAAGTAATAAAGTAATTTTAACAAAATTTCTATAGACCAACTGAATATCTGAGCTCTAATAGTATAATAAACTAACACTACAAGCCAAACTTCGCTAGCACGATTAACACTCGCAGCCTGCATGATTATTCTCCCATTGCAATTTATGTGTTTGCAATACTTAATTAATAGCAGATTGCTTTATTAGATTTTTGGGGAACATTATTGAACTTCACTAAAACTATTTAAATAGTTAAATAAGTAGTTTAGTCTTTTATTCCCTAACAAACTAATCCCAGTAAATAATGACTAAATCGTTAGTTAGTGATAGTTCTCTAAGTGATGAAATAATTATTGATACTTGTACTGTTTCATATAAAGTTTCACAATAATCAATAATTGCGCATTTACATTAAAAATTTTTAAGTGTAAATACATTTTACATATTCATTGAATTTGTGTGTGGAATGTTGATTGTTGACCCGATGGTGGTTAGCCAATTTGGCTCAACTTTTTAAAGATAAAGATTTTTCTTCTAGGCCTGAAGAATTAGAAATTTATTTGGTTCTCGCTAAATATATGATGCATATGCATCATTTCAATAATACCAAATACATATAAAAAAAATAAGAAAATGTGGGGTAAATCCTTATCTAAAGGAAAGAAATGGTGGAACTTATTTCCTTCCAAATTTTGGCGTATAGTAATTTATTTGCATAGTTAATGTTAGTTAAATCCCACAAAATGGACCTCACTTTAACTAAAGTAATTAGATCTTCGAACTTCGTTGTTTATTACAGCCTTCACATTTGTATTTTTCATCTTAGAATTATTTGCAACATTCGTTTCTTCAATTTGCTCGAATTCCAAATATTCTTGAAAATTATAACTATAGTTCTCCTACCTTCATTTATTTTCACATTCAAAATTTATAAAAACAGCTCGAAACGCTGGTCGAAATGACATTTGCTAGAAAAATAAAAATTTACCCACCTAGGTGAGTTAAGTGAGGCAAATTCTCATACAATGAAAAAACACTACTGCGTCGAAAATATTGAGTGTCGTTGCTACGAATTTTTCAAAAGAGCATTGCTCACTGAATATATTTTTTAAGTTTCAGGAGCAGCACTTTTAATATTTTAAAAAGATAATTTTCATTCTTATTCGAACTGAAATATAAAAATAATATCATATTATTTATGTTTTCTATTTTTTTATGTTAAATTATGTTAAATTAAAACAATTTTAGATAACTTATTTGGGATATAATTATTAAACTAATAATTGCAACTTATTCCCAAAGGAATCTTCCTAAGTTTCATACTTAAGGTTCATATTAAAAACAGGTATTTGTGTAGCCTTTATGTTAGATTCCCAATCATTCCCAAATCAATCAATATGTTGCCATATATAGATTTCATCAAATACTACATTTAAAAAATTTTTTAATATTTGACGATCTAAAATTAATTTACTGTGCCTTGAAATTTCTTCTAACATAGCAAATACTTCATCTGAAATTAAATTTTTATTTTTTAATTATTTAACAATATTTGGAAAACTTTAGTTTTTTAATTTTTCTTCTATTGTTTTGTTTTAAGGTTTTAATTTTTAATCCTATCCTCCTTTTTAATTCATTCTTTCAAAATCCGTAATTTTTCTTTCTTTCTTGGTTTTTAGACTATAAAGAATGGATTAGATGTTGTGAATATTTTTCGGTTTAATGAAATTCTCGGGTTTTTGTTATTGTTAATTTTATGATTATATGAACTAACAGTTAAAGGGATCGGAAACTCTACCTATAAAAGCTAATTATACATTATAATGTACAAACAATTTTATTTTAATATTTATTTATTTTATAATTTTTATAATATAAAAATCCATATTATACGATTTAATTAAAAGCAATTTAATGAAAAGCAAACTGGAAAACAACACGCCAATTTTATCAAAAGCAAGCTGGTCACGTGAGCAATGTGTTAATTGCAATACACTTGACTGCAGCTATACGTTTATCACGTGACTCATTGATAGTCAATTATAACTGGTTTTAGTCCATTTAAAATTTATTGCATATTGTTAACATCCACTTTGATTTAAGCCCTTCATTCTTGGGAAATCTTTAAATGAAAAGAATAAACTATTAAATTTTTGTTGGGAATTATAAATTTATATACTAAAAAAATTTTAATTAAATATTTAAAAGTCAAAAATATGAACAAAGTTTACATTTTTATAATAATAGCATACGTCACTGATACTAACATTTTCAAATCATGGCTGTTGTCAAAATTTTAATTTTTTCTGTATATAAAACAGCATGATTTGTAAATTATTTAGTTTTACACATTGTATTATTAATTTTATAACTTTTTTATTATACTTACTTGTGAAACGTGCCTGCAACACTTACCTGTGAAGCGATAATTCTATTTTTCGATGTTCTCCAGCATTTAGATTGTAAACTTGTAAACAAAACTAAACAGACATTTAATAATTATGTTGTAATGAAAATTTAATTTTTTTTTGACAATTACAGGCACATTTTGACAATTAAAGTTAATTGATTTGACTTCACTAATTTTTATATACGTATACAGAATTTTCTATTTCTTATACTCTATATTCTAAGAGATAAATCTTAAGAAAAAATATGACATCAGTACTTTCAACTAATTGAAGACTTTTTTTCTAGCAGTACTGTTTTTCAGCAGACTTACATTCGTCAAATTAAAAAATTTTTTAATTTGACGAATGCGAGAAATATACTATTTACACAAAAATTTTTTTCTAGCATGTGAGTACTAATTGCACACCAAGCTTTAGCAAAATATTGTGTAAACGTAGAGTAATAATACTAGATTTAATTCACACCCCTCCTTTTTGAAGTAAACACTAAACAATAAAACGAGTAAACTGAACTGACTAACTTATTGTCAAACTTAATAATTTTAATTTTTCAAAAGAAATTAAAAAAAGCATGTTATGAAAAAGAAGGAAAATATATAAAAATACTTATAAAAATTTAATTAAGAGTTATCATAATATAAATAAAATTAAAATGTTATTAGAAAGTGATATCAAGGATAGCTTTAAAAACGATGAAGTTTTAGAAGTTAAGGTTAATCAAATTAGCCAAGGTAATAACTTTAATTTATTAAAGTTTTTATTCGATAAGTTATTTTTTAATCATTTTTATCCTTTGTTTAAAACTTAGAATTAAAAGACGCGAAATATGATATTTCAGTTTTTGTTGAAAGTATTGGTTTCGCTCTAACTTCAAAACTAATTGATGAACGTGTTAATGGAACTCATTTATTGTCATCTGTACTAAATAATTTACCACAAAATTTTTTAACAGAAGAACAAATACGATTTATAACAACTTTCTATTGCGATCGTATTAAAGATCATCATAATGTTTATCCACCTATTATTGATGGTTTGTTAGCTATTGTACAAATGAAGAATTTGTCCGAAGGATGTTTAACTCAACTATATATTGCATTTTTTCAACATATTGCTTGTCAAAGCCAAATTCGTGGTGATCGAGAAAAAATTTTTAAAATTTTAAAAATAACATCAGAACAAAGAACCGAGGAATTAACAAAAATGGGCGGTGATTTCCTATATAATGTTATAAATGCTATAGACGGTGAAAGAGATCCTAGAAATCTAGAATTCATATTTAATTTTATGCCAGAGTTTATAAAAAAAATTCCATTGTTACATTTAGCTGAAGAAATGTTTGAAATATTTGCATGTTACTTTCCAATAGATTTTAATCCATCAAAATCAGATCCAGCTTCAATAACGCGTGATAATTTAGCAAACTCACTTTGTAATTGTCTAGTAGCTAGCCCAAAATTTGCCGAATGGGTTATTCCATTAGCCCTTGAAAAACTTGAAAGTGATTTAGTGGTAGCTAAATTAGATTCTATGGAGTTACTGGTAAAAAAATTTTTTTTTATTTTAAAGATTAACTTATTTGTTTTTAAATTTGAATTACATTTTAGATAAGAAGTTCTTCCAATTTTCCACTTAAAGTAATAGAATCTCATTTTGATGAAATTTGGAATATTTTAAAAACTGATATTTTTCCTGGAGGCGATAATCAAGAAATTTTACGTAAAGGTCTACAAACACTAACACAGCTGTTAGAAAATGCATCACAAGATTTAAATATAAGCAAAAATTTTCAAACTACAGTTCTGGGAAGCATATTATGTCACCTAAATGATACAACGCACCGTATGTTTGCTCCATCTAAAACAATAGCTCTTATTTGTATAGCTGCAGATCCAAGTTTTAGCACAGATAAAATCTTAAATAGCCTGATATTAAAACTTAAATCGAATGACTGTGATGATGAGCAAAAATCTATACTTCTCGTTACTATTTCTGTAATAATGGAAATATGTTCATGGAAAAAATGTTTTGAAAAAATTAATCAAGAAATACTTTCGATGTTAGAATCTGAATTAATAAAGTTAGTTGTTTCTGGAACTCATAATAATGACCTTGTAGAAGTTTTAATCAATTGTTTAACACAAGCTTTTGAAACCTTCAATTTAGAAAGTCGTAACTTGGTATATAAATCTCTTTTGAATATTTTAATAACCTCAGATTTAAATTTAGAAAAAAATTTAAAACAAATCGGTAAGTTTAAATATTTTTAAATAAATTTAATATTACAAGATTCCGTATTGTTTTATACAATATTTATTTATTTTAGCGACTGTGTTCCCAAATGAAGTAAAACAATTGCTAGTAGAACCTTTAATTAAAGATTTTGATAATTTACCTATAAAAATAAAGGAACACCTCTATCTTAATTTTAAATCGCTTGTTGAATTTGCTGACATTAAGCCTATCATTTTAAAACTAATAATAAATAATATCTTAAATTCTAAAACATCTGAAGAAAAAGGAGTTGCCTTAAATGCTTTAAAATTAATACTTGATGATCAAATTGAAGAAAATGAAATTATAAAAGAACTATTATGCAACTTCAAAATTTTAGAAACATTGTGTGATTTTACAAAAAATCACTCAGATTTACCTATTGAAATTTTAGAAAAAATTTCTGTTGTTTTAAATACATTTGTAAGAAAGTTGTCGCTTCAAGATCAGAAAATTGTGTTAGATAAATATTTACCACAAATGAAACTTAATTTATCAGCAGATTTATTTTTAACAAAAGGAATTTTAGGTTATATGCATGAAGATATTAGTACTGATGCTTATTTTAATGATATATTAGGAGATCTAACCACATTAACATTAGAAAATGATGATCCAATTATATGTAAGGCATGCCATCATTTAATATGTACACTATTAAATAAAGCTGATGTTAATGAAATAAATAGAAGCACTTTAAAAAAAATACTTGATAAGCTTAAAGAGGAAATAAAAAAAGGTAATAAAAAAGCTGTTGAAATTTTATCATGGATTGCTAAAGGCTTAACTGTAAGAGGTCATCCTGATGCTGGTGAAATTATAGAAACGTTAGCTGAATTACTAAGTCATCCAACATTATCTAAAGCTGCTTGTTTAGCCTTTGAAGTTATATCTGTTGAATATCCACAGCTTCATTTACCAGTTGTCCGATTTTTGTATAAACAAAAATTATTTCATATTGTACTAAA
The DNA here is from genome assembly GCA_947095535.1 of Poecilobothrus nobilitatus. Classification (NCBI taxonomy): domain Eukaryota; kingdom Metazoa; phylum Arthropoda; class Insecta; order Diptera; family Dolichopodidae; genus Poecilobothrus; species Poecilobothrus nobilitatus. The sequence goes on along the minus strand of OX352773.1, from coordinate 235,272,575 downwards.
TAAAATAAGTAAATATTTATTAGAATATTCTGAGCATCACTTGAATGCTTTCGTATTTATATTAAGAATGGCACCACACAAAGTTTTAAAACTCAATATTGAAAAGGTAATTAAAGCTTAAAATTATTTTTAATTTTAAATTTTAATATATTAAATGTAACTTGTTTTTAGATTGGACCGATTTTATTTAAATGTCTAGAAATGCAAAAAGTGCCAACAATATTAATTGCTTTAGAAATCAGCAATAAATTTCTAGAAGAAAAAGATGAATATTTTAGATCACATTTTAATTATTTAATACAACAATATTTAACTTTATCTAACTACAAAGATTCTATGGTAAACAGAAATATAAATTATTCATTTAATTTAAATAGTATTTTATATTTTAGGAAGTACGTGTATTAAGTTTAAAGTGTATTGAAGCTATCGGAAAATATCCAACTTATATTTTACTGCCTTATAAAACAGACGTTATTTTTAGTCTTGCTACAGTCTTGGATGATAGAAAGCGGTTAGTTCGAAATGCTGCCGTTAAAGCTAGAAATTTATGGTTTTTGGTAGGATCCACATCATCAACCTAAATGGAACGACTAGAAATGGCATCGGATAAAACAAATTTTGAAAATACAAAAATTAAACAAACGTGCACAACTAAATTTAGACTTTAAGCAAACTGTTACATAATTTTTGAAATATCTTTGTAATAAAAAAATATGTTGTAGTAAAAAAATGTAGAATTCAACTCTCCATGTTAATTTTTGTTTTTAATTTTATTTTGAAATTATTTTAGTAGAAACATAAAAACAAGAATCATATGTTTTTAAAACTTTTTATTTGTAAATTATAAGTAATTTTTTAATAAAAACTAGATATGAAAGAAATGTTTTTCTATTTTAAATTTATTTTAATCGTTTAATATGGGTGTTCACATTGAGCTCTTGCCATTAAAGCAATTTTTTGTGCTTTTTGTACTATATCAGCACATTTACGTTTTCTAATTAGACGACAATCTTGAAAGTAACCTTCATTTCGAGGGAATCCATGTGAAAAATCTAAAAATTAAAATATATATTTAAATCAAATATACATAATATGTATATAATATAATTAGTTATAGATAAATTAATTACCAACGTATGTTACTAAGCCTAAACCCCATATGCGACCACCACGAAATTCACCTATTTTTATTTATTTTTTTTAAATGATTTTAATTAAAATGTATGATTGTATGTTTTACCTTCAAATTTCATACCATCCGCACGCCAAAATATTCCATGACCATGAAACCATCCTTGCATAAATTCACCTTCGTACCTTATTAAAAAGGATAAATAAACGACTTGTATATTATTCAAAAATTTGAAAATAAAAAATATGTATTATTAATACTTTGCTCCATCAGGAAACCACATACACCCTAATCCATTACACATTCCATTTTGAAATTGTCCATCATATCGTATTCCATCAGGTAGTAATAAATGACCCAAACCATGTTTCTGGCCTTTTTGATTCCAATCTCCTATATAATGAGTTCCATCTTCATATTTATAGCCACCGCATTTAACAGTCCCAATAATCATTCCCTGATTATCTTGAAAATATTTTTATTTATTAATATTTATAAAAAATTAAAATTTATTTGAGAAAACATCATACCTTCGTCCATTATTTTAGAATTATGCTCATACTAAAAAGTAATTTCAAGGAAAATATAATTAGTAATTTTTTAAGGTTTCCTCACTTTAAAGAAAAAAACAAAATCAATAAATATTAATTTAATTAATAGAAATATTCGATTTGTAAATAACTTTATTGCATTAAGAAAAAGCTTCAGTGAAATTTTTTCTATTCAATTTGAATATTTAACGGTTAAATTTTCTATTGAAATTTGCGCAAAATTGTGTGTTCATCTGAATAATAATAATGCATAGGTAATTAGGTACTTCAAAATTTTGACAAAGTGCTTTTTTTTCAAATTCTTTTCAAAGATGTTTTCTTTTTATCTTTTCACTTTATTATTTTTTAAATATGCATTGAAGAGTAAATTTTTATATTTAAAATAGAATTTTTAAAAATATATAAAATAATAATAATATCTGTTTACATTTTATTAAATATAAGTTTTATTTTATGTTTAAAATTAATGTATTAATTATTTAATGTTAAATTTGAAAAAAATCAGTTTATATTATTTTCTTCTTTTATAATACACATTTGTATTTCTATTAGTTCATCTTTGTTTGTGCAGTTTTGTAAAGCATCTTGATATTTTTTATGAAACACATCTGGATATGTTTTACCAAGTGAAATTAAAGAATCTAAAAAATTATGACATTATATTTTTTTTGAATCTCCAGATATAAAATTGAGATATGTACCTTTAATAATTCCCTTTAATTTTATTTCGGGCCCATCAAAATGTAAAAATAATAAATTTAAACCGTACTCCAATAATTCGTTTAAAGTAGTTATATTTCTTTCATTTATATCTTTTAGTTTTATTAAAGGAAATATTTTTGCTGCCCATTCCCTTATTTCTGAACATGGATCATCAAGACGATTTAATATTGCTGAAACGGTTTTTTTTATATAAACTAAGAAATACAATAATAAAAGATTATTAGTTTACCATATCCAATAGGTTTTAATTGTTCACATTCTATTTCACCGAAATTCATAAAACATTTAAGAGCATAACATCTTGTTGTTACTTTTCTATCATCTAGCAAATTGGGGAATAAAGAGGTATATTGGGAAAGGATTTGAGGAGCCTGAAAATATAAAATTTATTTTTAATTACAATTAAATAGTTTTTTATACAGACCTCTTCTTTTGCTCCCTGTGTCATTGAACATAAAGTGGCAACAGCAAGAGAACGCATTGACTCTGCGCTTGCACCAGCTTTCCATATTATATTAGGTTTTACAATTTCTTCAATAAAATTACTTAAAATATTTAGATTTTCGGTTAAATTTTTTGTCATATTTTCGTTCCATTTTAACATTGCAATTGATATAGCACTAAAAATTTTTATTTTGCCTTCAGGTAAAGCATGTTCCCAAACAATTTTAATACAATTCTTAAGATTTTCAAAATATTCCTTTCTAAACTCACAAATGCGAATGATACCATGTAATAGTAAAATTGGTTCACTATTGCCATCGTTATCAGCATCTAATGTATCTAAAGTTTCTAATACAGAATTTAAATATTTTCTATGCAAACTATCCAATTCTGCTTCGTTATTTTGTGCTAGTTCAGAAAGAACTTGCTTTCCGAATTCGTATACTGAACTATCCGAATCTTCAAAGCTCAAAGACATAATTTTTATTACTACATGGTAAAAATGTTGTTGAATTTTGTCTTTAGATGTGATTTTTAAATTTTCCATATCCTTTTCTAAATCTTTTATAGAACAAGACGGTTCATCTTTATTTTCTTCGCATTGAGAAGTTTTCGCGTATTTTTCCCAAGCATTTTGAGTTAATTTTAAAAGATACTCTTGAAATTCTGGCTAAAATAATATTTTTATTTTTTCTAGTATGTTTTGCTAAAGTAACCAAATAACAAACCTTAACACTATGGCAGAATTCGGTTTTAGCTAATAATTTTGCAATTCTCAAAATGTCCTTATCATTTTGTGTCGAACTCGAAGCAAACATTGTATAAAAGCATTTTAAGAAGCCTAATGTATGGTGTTTTTCTAAACCTTCAATACCAGTTGAAATCCACGAATCATATTTTAACAAACGACCCATTAAATCACAAACTTTTAAAGCCTAAAATTGTAAAATTGTTTTAGAATATGTTAAGTTAATGAAACATTTTGAGTGTACCTCTAGACATATTTGCTTTTCAGAATCTGCACAAGCTCTTGATAAATCTCTATATATTTCAAAAAATTTAACAGTTAAAGCGTCTTCTGCATGAAGAACAAATTGATAAAGAAGTTTTAAGGAATGTAATCTAACTTCGTCTTTCCAATCAGAAGTTTCCCTCATTATCAAATGAACCATTCTTAATGCTCTTTGAACTAAGCCTCGACATCCCAAAGAAGGTCTTTCAACATGTTCTGGATAATTAACTGGTACATCATCTGCTACTTCTAACTTAGCCAACTCGGTTTCATTTTCATCATAATATAGCTTACCGCATTTTAGCCACAATGGTTTAATGTAATTTCTTACTTCTGGTGAGTCATCTTTTAAGCTAAATTTTTTTATTAAAAATACATTTTTATTGTAAAATTTATAAAATCTTACCAGCAAAGAACAAGCGGAAGAATATTCTCGAAAAATGAATATCTATCTCGCAATTCTATTAAAAATAAAACACCAACTTTTCCACATTCAAGTCGTACTAATGGCATTATATCCATTAAACTTGGTGAAATATCCTGTAAAATTTCTCGTATTAATTCACCATTGGAAGTTATATTTACACATATCAAGCCAAGACATTCAATGGCTGCAATTCTATTAAGACAATGCTTATGAACTAAAAGTGGATGTAATGGTTTAGCCAATGCTTCACATCTATAATGAAATGATGGTGTGCAAGAAGCTAATAATCTTATTGATAAACATGCTTCTTTCTGAACAGCTGGATAATCATCAGTTAATGTTTTTAATAGAATATCAATGATTTCATTGTAGGATTTTAACAATTTATCTCTTTCCTTTTCACAATCTAGCGGAGATTTAAAACGTTCAATTAGAAAATTTAATTGTTGCATTAGTATTAATCTCATTTCTTCACTTGTCTCAATAATTTCTTTTTTACCAAGCCGACAGGCCAATGTTCCAACAACGTATTGTAAGTAATAATCATTTTTTGGAAGTCTTGTAATAGCTTGTGTAATTAAATAACACGATGATTCTCTACAATTTTCATATTTATCTGAATAACACTTTAAAATGTGTAAATAGCAATCATCATATACAGATATTATATCTTCTTTTTTAATTTCTTCATTTTCAAAAAACTTTATTAATGTTTTTAAAGCTGACTGACGATCATATCTCTCCTGACTCTGTAATTTTGCACAAATTTCTTCATTATTTATTTGAAACTCTTTCATTTTTTTTAATTCTAAAATGAAAACTTTATTGATCAAATAAAATTAAAATATTTTAAATAATTTCCTTGGTAACTATAAAATTATTATTTATTGAATCAGTTCAGTTCACTTTGGTACTTTGGTTGTTTTGTTTTTGTTTATGTTTAATAAGTAAAGAAAGTACGTTATAGGTTATGTTTTTTTAATCTCTTAATGAGTTAACAGATATCTCCGACTAAAAAGTACATATTGAATCTTTTTTAAGTGATATTTGTACAATTACAAATTATCTTGGTATTTAATTACATTCTCATATTTAATCATTACAGTTTAGTAAAGGATTAGTTTCAGATAACAAAAATGTTGGTTTTCTGATTAAAAATTTAGTTTGGCTATTGCAATTGCACAGAAAAGAAGACCCTATCCTATACCTAAAATTAATAATAAAAAAAAAACAAAAAACATTAACTTCACTACTTGAGTACAAATGGTGACTTTATTTGCTGTCATATATTTGGAAAAAATTTCCACATGTGCACAAATTTACTTTTTTAATTTATTAAATATAAAAAGTAATCAAAATGAAGAACTGTGTTCCATTGTATAATTTAAAATACTTTATTAAAATTAAAGCACCTAAGATTTTAATTGTTGATCCAGAAAACTCTACAAGAATATTCATTGGAAATAAAAATGAAATCTATAGGTAATTGATATAACATAAGTAAAATTTAAAGGAGAAACATTGTTTATCACTGCCATATTGTATGTGTGTGATTATATATTTATTTAATTTTAGTTATAATGCCGACAATAAACATTTGGATAAACTACATGAATTGCCAGAACACGAAGGCGAAATAGTTTCTTTTGAATATTTAAGTCTTAGCAATGACATTGTTATAGCGACAGCAACAGGAATTGTCCTGTTATTACAAGTACATAATAAATCATGTGAAGAAGTAACATTTTGTGAAGGCGGTATCGAAAAAATGAGTTGGAGTCCAGATCAAGAAGTTGCAGTTTTTATCACAAAATCTAAACTACTTGTTGTAATGTCCTGCAGTTATGATCCAATATCTGAAATAGCTTTAAATGATATGAGTTGCTTTGGTGATGGAGAGTTTATTACAGTGGGATGGGGCAAGAAAGAAACTCAATTTCATGGATCTGCAGGGAAACAAGCAGCTAAAGAAAAAGCTGTATTTTTAATACCTGAGAACATAAACGAATTATGTCAAGACGTTAATATATCGTGGAGAGCTGATGGGGAAATGTTTGTAGTTTCTTTTGTGGGATCGTATGGTAGAATGTTTAAAATATTTAATAGGGAGGGAATGCTGCAATATACATCAGAAATATTAAATGATCTAGGTGAATGTATTGCATGGCGGCCCTCTGGTAATTGGATTGCGGTACCACATAAACTTCCTAATAAGTATACTGTTGGTCTTTTTGAAAAAAATGGTCTTAGACATAGAGAATTAATACTTCCATTTTTACCAAATAACGAATGTGTTAAAAAATTATCATGGAGTCACGATTCTGAAATTTTAGTTGTTGAGACAGAAAAAGAAAAGAAAACAAATCTTTACTTTTATACTATTTGCAATTATTATTGGTACTTAAAAAACCTTTTAACATTTGAGAAAAATGTACAAAGTTTAATTTGGGATAGCGGCATTAAGCAAAATAAAAAGTTGCATATTTTATTGGAAGATGGTCAATATTTTATTTATAGGTATGAAACTATAAATTTTATTAATTCAATTGTTTTAATTTTTAATTTGTTTTATAGATGGCATTTTCTGATTCAATATTCACATGGAGAAAATGAAAATAATCAAGCAGTTGTATCGGTCATTGATGGTAAAAATTTATTACTAACTGATTTTCGAAATCGTATTGTACCTCCACCAATGTCAAGTTATAAATATGAACATACTTCATGTATAAACGCATGTGGTTTTCTTAAGAGTTCCAATAATGAAGAGAGAAGTTTGAATAAACTTTTTATAGTAGATTCGACCAATAATATTTCTTTTTTTGAAATAGAATTTGAGGAAGCTAAATATTCGAAACTATTGAAATCATTGAAATTGATCCATTCGCAGAATTATGATATTGATTTTCTTAGTAAAGCTTATCAATTTCTTTGGATCAATGAAAATAAAATTATAATTTGTAATTCAGATAAAGATAAAAGTGAAATATTTTTATCTTCTTTTAATGATAAAACGAACATTCTTAAAAAACAAGAAACAAATGGAGTAATTGGAAATGTTGCAGCTATCAACAGTGATGAATTTTTAGTAGATTTTACTAATGGTGAAACTCAAATTTACAAAATTAAAGGTGATGATTTAATTAGCTCCGGTTTATTTATTAACGAAGGAGTATATTGTCAAAACTCAATATGCGTTGTCAAAGAAAACTCAGTAAAATTGGTAGGTTTAAACGATAACAATAATTTATATATTAACGGAATTAAAATATCAGAAGATGTAACATCATTCTTTTCTACTGGGAATTATTTAGCTTTTACACAACTAAGCTGCTTAAAATTTTATCGTTATGATTTAAATAAAATAGTTGATGAACGTAAAATAGAAAGAGGTAAAAGGATTTATAACATATTTTAAGTATTTTAAGTTAATTATATTTATTTTATTTTATAGGTGGTAAATTGGTTACAATTGTTCCAAGTGATTCAAGAACGATCCTTCAAATGCCTAGAGGTAATATAGAAGTTATTTGTCCCAGAATTTTGTCATTGGAAATTGTTGGAAAATATTTAGATTCTTTAGAATATTTTAAAACATTTGATTTTCTACGCAAACAAAGAATAAATCTTAATATTATATTTGATCATAATGCACAGAAATTTATAGAAAATATTGACATATTTTTGAATGAAATAACAAATGAAAATTGGTTAAATTTATTTATATCAGAAATACAAAATCAAGATTTTGCAAAAACTATGTATTCCAGTAATTATATTGAATGTGAAAATTCTGTTCCCGTAAATTATAGAGTAGAAGAAAAGATAAAATTTGTTTGCGAGAACTTATGTCAGAAAATGGAAGAACGTGATTCAGTAAAATATATGCTTCCTATAATAACAACTTATGTAAAAGTTAATAATTTAGAAAAAAGTTTAGAAATTATATGGAATGAAAAACAACGCGAGATTGCCCTTGAACAAAAAAATAATGAAAAGGTGTCATCTGAAAAGGCGCTCTCAAATAAGGCATTGAAATATCTTTTATATTTAGTTGATGTTAATGAATTATATAATGTTGCTTTGGGTATGTATGATTTTGGTGTAGTTCTTTTTGTAGCATCAAATTCACAAAAGGATCCAAAAGAATATATTCCATTTTTAAATGAACTAAAAAAGCTGGAAGAAAATTATAGAAAATTTAAAATTGATTTACATTTAAAGAGATTTGAAAAAGCCTTAAATAATATTGCAAAATGTGAAGCATGTGATAAATTTGATGAAGCTTTAGAAGTTATAATAGAAAAGAAATTATATCAGAAAGCTTTACAAGCCTATAGTCATCATTCAGATAACTATAAAAAAATTTGTGCAGTATATGGCGATTATTTACGTGCACAAGGTAAATTAAATAATGCCAGTATTATGTATGAAAGATCAAATGATTTACAACAAGCAATTTTGAGTGCAAAACATGTTGTTGACTGGAAGAGATGTATAAAACTGACAAATATTTTACACAACGGTGACAAAGAAGAATTGAAAAATATTGCATTGTATGCTTAAATTTAAAATATTAAAAATAAAGTTATTAAATTATTACTATTTTTAGATCCCTTTCAGTTTCTTTGGAAGAAATTGGAAAATTCGAAGATGCCTTCTTTGTTTTAAAAAATTTTGCTCATAACGATGAAAAAGCTATTAAAAGTTTAATAAAAGGACATCTTTTCAATATGGCACTGTATGAAGTCAAAATGATTTTTAACGAAAACTTGGGTAAGCCTTTTATTAATATATTATATCTTATTTTTATTTTAATTATAATTTATCATATGTTAGAAAAAGAGGTTACTTCATCAATTGTTAATTATTATAACGTACTTTCAACAAGTATTTCGTCAGATCATGAATTATTTTTAAAATATAAAAATCGTTTACTAGTTGTACGTAAATTAAAGGATGAAAAAGAGGATTTAGAATATACTGAAAATGGAATTGATGAATGTGATATTCTATCTGATACTACAAGTGTAAATTCTTCTAGATATACAAGAAGTTCAAAAGGCACTGGGTAAATTTTTCTTTTTATTCAATTAAAGGTTAAAAAAAATTATAAAATTTTAATTCTTGTAGAAAAACATTTAGATCCAGTAAAAACAGAAGAAAGCATGAAAGAAAATTACTTAGTCTTAAAGAAGGTAATCCATTTGAAGATGTTGCCCTAATTGATGCTATTCACAATTTAATTATAAAAGTTTTAAATCAACAACATCATATACATGATATTTGTCAATCTTTGCTTGAAATTAGAAGAGATGATCTAGGTAGAATTGTTCAAAAACAATTTATAAATTTATTAAATATTATAAAGGAATCACTTGATACTATTTGGATTACTGAAATGCAAACAAATGCACCACAATTAACTGGAAACATAGATTATGTTCAATATCAAAATGCGCAACATTATGCTGTATTAAGTAAGTATTTTAAGTATATTTCTTCGTTGGTTCTAAATGAAAATAAAGTTTAAGTTTAATTTAATTATTTAAAATATGTTTTCTTTTTTTAGATCCACTAAAAAGATTTAAGCCAGAATTGAATATCATTGATTGGGAACATGATATATTACGATAAAATTTTAGAAAACGTTAATTTATTTTTTATAATAATAAAATAATTTATGTATAAATTGGTATTAAGAACATTTTTAAATAATATGATAATAATAATAAAAACTGTTTATTTAAATTTTGTTTTTCATTTTACGAAATATAAATATAAGATAAGAAAATAAGTCCTTAAAATCGCTTAGTTTTATGGAGGTTTCAAAAGTAGATTACCGTTATTATCTTTTATTTTTTCAATTTAAACGTCAATAAAGCGGTCCATATCTAAATTGCACAGAATATTTAAAGTTCGAACACAGAATTAAAGCTTGATTAAAGCTTGATAATGATATCGATGAAAATCATCTAAAAGCAATTTTTTACTTAATTTAGGATCATAAAAGAGGTGTTCCAAGATAAATTTCACATAGAGTAAGATGTGATAGACGTACAAAACTGGCTGGAGCTCAGCATAACGTTTTTGTTTAGTATTTAAAATTATGGTAATAGGTTTAATATGATTGAATATGTAATTTCCATATTCATTATCAATCTTGGATTAACAAATGGCATTTTAAAAAATATTCAGTGATTAATGTTTGTATTTATAATTACAGCTCTATTAACAAATTTTTTATAAGTATTATACTCCTTCTATAATGAAGAAGGTAAATATCGCTTTCATCTCTTCACCCATTTCTTTCATTCTTATTATTTAATTTATTTCGTTCGTCTAAAGAAGAATCGCTTTCAAAGATAAACATATTTTTTTCAACTAATATAAAATTTTTTTTCTTTTAAACTCTATTATGAAAAGGTTATTGTAATAAAATCTATAATTTTATTTATTATAATAAAATCTATAATTTTATTATAATAATCTTTTATCTTTACAATCTTTACAATAAAAATTACTAATTCCACGTTATATAAAACTTAAACTTTTTTAAAATATTACTTAAAATAAGCTATTTTTCAAATAATAATTTTTTGTGGTCACAATTTTTTAAATGTATAAATTTATTTGATACGTCAATAATAAATACATATGTATCATAAACTACATAAACTATCAAGACAGGAACTGGGTTCTTGAAGCTCGAAAAACTTACATGTAAACAAAAAAAAAATCGAAATATGTATGTTACATATACTGCCAAGTGCCAACACTGAATCTTAAATTAACTTTACGGTGATACTGGTCATACCATAGATTAAATTACGAATAAATATAATATAGTTTCTTATACATATAATTTTTTTTTACTTTAATAAGAAAGATTTCCACTTCAATTGCAAGTATTTTTGTTTCAAATACAAGTTTTCTTTTTTTATAGCAATAGTATTTCCTTTCCAAAAACAAGTTTTCCTTTTTGAAAGTTAGTATTTCTTTCTCAAATGCAAGTTTTTCTTTTTAATAGCAAGTATTTCCTTCTCAAATGCAAGTTTTGAAATGATATTCAAAGCTACTCAAAGTTTTATAAATAAAAAACAAGGTAGAATGTAAACCAACGGTTTTTAAAAGCGCACATTTCCAAAACATAATACAAAATGTTTAAAATTGTGACTTGCACAAAAATTTGAAAATTTAAAAAATAAAATTTAAGAAATTTTTTGAAATAAGAAAATATGTGAAAATAAGACTTTTGTTCCTATCTAAAGGGGTGCCGGAGTTATGAAAAAAGAAATTTCATGCAAAATATGGTTTTCACATAACGGTAAATTTAAATAGTAAATTACGAAATATTGCATAATTTTGATATTGCTTTATGTAGATAATAAAATTTTCGGTCTTCTCGCGGTTTTAGATTGCAAAACTATTACACAGAGCCTGAGATATATACATCTGAAAATGGGGCTTTTTCGCAATTTTGAAGAGCCGTAACTCTGGAACCCTATTTAACTAAAATAAACCTTTAATACACGTTACTGTAGCTTTAATTTTTATATCTTTTCGAAGTAAAATGTGTACAGGTACCTAAGTTATAGATGTTTAAAAATAGCAAATTTTCAATTTTGGAGCCCTAATAGCTCATAAACAGGGGGTAGCCCAAAAAAATTTTCTGAGCAAACTTATACTAATTCTAAAAGTTCTTTCTTGCCTCAAAATTTCAAGCTTCTATCTAAAAGCGTGCCGGAGTTATAAAAGTAGAAAAATCATGCAAAATTTGGTTTTCACATAACGGTAAATTTAAATACTAAATCTTAAAAAATTGTATAATTTTGATACTAATTTATAAAGCTAAAATAATACCTGTCGAATGACGTTTTCCGATTGAAAAAATCTTAAGGAGAAGATAAGATATATGTATTCAAAAATAGGGCTTTTTCAAAGTTGGAGGGGCTGTAGCTACGTAATCGATGGGGCTACATGAAAAAGTTGTTCCACAAAATTATTTTTTTCGTGAGACCTACCCATGGTTAAACTTTTTTTTCTCTATCTTTAACGGTGTAGAAGTTTTGTAAACAAACGGACGGACGGACGGACAGAGTGACACTAATAAGCACATTTTTCAAATTTTTTTTGGAAATGTGCTAAAAACTAATGATAATTTCACATAACTTTAATCAAATTTGTTGAAAATTAATTATTTTTAAGAAACTGTTCTAGGATCTTATACATATTATAAAAATGTTTTTGATAAAAATGGTTTTTTTTTTTTTAAATTTAATATTTTAATGATCACGCAGAATAGAAAAGTATAAACACAACTTTTCTCTTTTGCATCTTTTATATGTATAGGCAGGTATAGGCTTTGTTGAGCTGTAAAGTTATTAAAAATAAACTATTAACAAAATCAATCATTATCTTATAAGATTCTAAAAACAAAAGCTGAAAAAAAACTATTAACCTTAAAAAAAAAAAAAAATAAGAATACCTTAAACTTAGCAACCTAAAACAATAAAAAAAAACCTTACAATGCAGTCTGTTTAAAAAATCTTTGAAGAAGAATTAATTAATTACTTAAAACAAGGTACGTAAATAAAGAACTACCTAACATTTTAGAAGGAAATGCTTCTTATTAAAAAGGAAAACTTGCATTTGAGAAGGAAAAACTTGCATTTAAAAAGAAAATACTTGCAAATTGCAATTGAAGTGAAAATCCTTCTTTTTTTTTCTAAGCGAGGTGGAAATCTTCCAAAGACACCAAAAATTCCCCCTTGGTAGTGTCAGATTCTTAATGACTAAACCTACCTCCACCTTTAGCCAGTATAATGAGATGAAACCTTTATCTGCTGAAGCAGTTTATTGGCTAAGGAGTAAGAATAGGACAATGGGATGCAGAAACATTGAATTGGGACTGTAAGGAATAATGAATCCGCCTATTAGCCAACCTCACTTTCACTGAAGGGCTTATTATTATTTGTAAATTGTAATAGTATTAATTATTGATATTATTATTATTTACTACAGAGTCAGGGTCATCAGTAAATTCCAACATGCACTAGTATACATCTTCCTGTGTGATATAACCAAAGATATAGCTCAACTTTAGCAGTTATTATTATTATTAGGTAATTTTTATTTTTTAAGCATCGTTTCGACTACAAGCAACTATGTGATTCTTTTGTTCAAGTTACCTTGTAGTATTTTTGTAGTCAATATACTCTTATGGTGTTCAGTTTTTATCATATTATGGTGACTGAAGAAAGTGTTTGAAAGTTTTTTATTTGGAAGGATCTGGTTTTGTTTTAAAGTCTTCTAAGATAATCAGATCCACCACTTAAGCTAAGAAGAATCCCTGCTCCGAACTTTCCGCGAACGAGTTCATTTAGTGAGTATTCTCTAAAAGGTGTAAAAGAAAAATAATATCTTAAAAGAAATGATTCATTAATTTTATTTAAATATCATTCAAATATAATTAAAAAAAAACAAAAAATAAGAGTATATAAAGGAAAATTCTGACGTTGTAATTGATTCATTTCATTATTTGATAATTGATTTACTTCATAACAAAAACAAATAAAAAAAAAATATATATTAAAAATTAATTTAATTGATTTACGTGTTAATTGTTTTTAATTTATTCAATATATTTAATTTTTTCCACATAACTGATTCTTATCAAAAATACGCATGGCATATTTAACGCCTAACAAATAAATATTTGGTGGGCGTTTTTGGAAATTTTGTTTTAATAATTAAATAAAAAAAAAAAAAAATAGAGTGTATTTGTTTTTAAATATTTTGTTTTTTTTTTTTTATTTTGTACAAGTGAGAGTTTAATTATTATGAATCATAAAAAAATTTTAGTCATCATTATATTGTAGTACTCATGAAAGTTTTTTTTAAATTTTTTTAAAACTAATCAAAAATAGAATAGAAAACTATTCGTGTATAACAATGGAAATTTTAAATGCAATGCAATAAAAAAATAAAACAAAATGTAATTCTTATATTAAGAAGTTACTTAATAAAAATTATATGCTTATAATAACATGATTTTTTTTTGTTTTACCATATCTTGAAAGTGTGATTTTTTTTTAATTTAACAAAAGACTTCAACGAAACTTACTGTGATTGTGTTGTGGTTAATTTATAGTATGTATTACATTGCGCCTTATATTATAATTTCAATAAACGAGTTCAGTTACTAAATAAATGGAATCTATAGTTATATAAAACAATAAATTATATAAAATTAATCAAAATAGATAACTTTAAGCTTTAAGACGCGAACTTCTGATGAAATGTTAGAGGCTACCTTTTGGATTTCAAAAAGTTAAATAAATACGAAATTTTTTTTAATGTATTTGAAACATAAATTTTATCTTGTTTACATATTATATGTATAGTAAGATATTTAATTGATTAGCGTATAAAATTAAAATGTTATTAGTATTTTAAACTATTATATTAAATTCATGTTACTTATTGGAATGCATAGAATGATTTAGATTTTTACAACTATTGTTTTCATACATAATTATAACTTATATTTAATTAAATTTACTTTAAGTACATATACTTTAAAATCAAACTATAATTGAAGCAAACCTTAAAATGTATACTATATATTAATAATTAATTAATTAATAAGCCACATCTTATGCTAAGTAGTATATATCGCAAATATTGCCTATATACATGCATGAATTCATATAAAACAGAACAGAACGAACAATAAAAGGCTCATAGACAAAAAAATTTTTTATAAGGATGCGCATGCGACATATGATACCATGTTTAAGAAAAAGTCTTAATCCGTTCTCTTAGACAAAAATCATTAATATTACAGAAATATAGTAAATAAATTTAAAACTGATATTAATATAAATATTATTTTAATAACAAAGTACCGTAGAAATAAATGTATTGTAGATGTAGCCGATAGTTTGTATATCAACTACTTCTTATGATAGCTGGTCTATGTATATTTGCTATATTCTTGTTGTAGCTAGGTAGGTAGGAGCTATACAGATGTACACTTGGGTCAGTTTAAGCCCATTATGATACTCTGGATCAGTATTTTTTTCTAATTAAACCATTGGGAGCTTCTGACAAAGCAATGCAAATTTGTTAAGTTCACGATCTGTCTGTGAATAGGTTGTTTAAGAAAAATTTTTCCAGAAACATTCTTCTTTTTAGAGCAAGAACCGGGCATTCACACTGCAGGTGAAAGATTAATTCCTCTCCCTCTTTGCAGTTTTTGCAAAAATCATGAGGGAAGTCCAAGTTTTCTGGCATGTTTGCCGATCGGATATTGACCTATTTAAACCCATTACATTATCGATATTTCGGCGATTTAGCGATAAAAGTTTAATTGACCGCTTGAGAAATAATGTAGGCCAATGTTTGTTTGGTCGTAGTGCAAGTGTTATTAGAGAGCTACGGTTTGTGAGTGTATTAGCTTTTTCTTTATACCAATATTTGCAGGTTTTGATAGGAACCTCGAGATTCTCCTTTTCTTGGAGAATTTTAAGGTTTGTACCGCTCCTAGCAAGTTTGTCAGCTCCGTAATTTCTAGTAAAGCCACTGTCTTCTGGTATTTAGACAAGGTTTATGTCAATCGTTGTATATACCAGGCCTGGACTAGAGTTATTAAAAATTCTTAGTTATTAAAAATGAAAATGTTTACTGTATAAATAACAGTTTATCCATATTAACAAAATCAAATTATTTTTATTATGACTTGTATATTAACACCTGTTCAGCAGTTTATGTTGATGATTTGTTTTTTTTTTTTTAAGATGAGAATGTTACAAATTACAAAATAAGTATTTATAATAAGTTTTTTTATTTTTTTTGTTAATTTGGTTTGCTAATTTATGTTAATTATTAAGTTAATAATATGTACAAGTAAGTGCAATAACTTTTTATATTATATGTTTTTCTTTATAAATTAATTGGTTTTAAATTAGTAAATCATCATGACAGAATGATTGTAATGTTTGTTGATGATTTGTAATGTTTGGTAATGGTATTCATTTTACATTTTTTATTTAGCATCAATTATGCGTGTAAAAACAATTTTAATATTTTTCATTTTATTTTTATTTTTTTGTTTTTGTCTTGAATAATAACAAATTATTACTAGAGTATGAAAGTAAAAGTAATTAGTTTTTAGTTTTATAAAAGATATACATGTAGTTAATTTTCAAGACAAATAAAATTTTGTAATATGTTTTCAATTTTAAATAATGAATGAAAGTATACAAAACTGATTTAAAATTAATTAAGTTTATTTCATGGAGTGTTATTTTCATGTTTATTATTTTTAAATGCTTTTTATATAATAATTTGTTTTTGAATATTTTAGAAATTCAATTTTTAAGTTTAATAAACTTCTAAAACTTAATTTACATATGATAATATATTACAATTTAATTTTAATGGAAATTGTTTTACAAATGAATTGAAATCAAAAAATGAAAAACAAATTAAAAATTTTTAAATGATACAGACATATGAAATTAAAGAGGAGTATTAGAAAGAAGTATTTAAAACCGAAACCAAAAAAATTCAATTTTATTTGATATCATGAAAAATATTTGAACAGATATTCAATTCAATGTATTCGAGGCATCGAGTTAAATATAGAGTTGATTTGGTCAAATCATACTTTTCGTATAACTAAACATCCTGCTAAATGTTTAAAATTTTTGCATCGCCATAAAGTTTACTTTTCTTTAACCGACTTTCTCTATATCTATAAAACGTATATTAGTCCGAAAATGTAGTATAATGTATACATATTTGGATTGAAATCTGTCAAACAACGCTAGATTATCTCGACAAAGTGCAAAATAAAGATATTCGTCTTATTGGCGATCCATTAAGTGTTACCTCAACGTTCATTCCCTACTCCACTCTGCCATCACCATACAATACAATCAGATCATTGACTTTGTTTTATAGATACCGTAGGAACAAACACATGTAAAATAAAGAAGTAAAATAATTAGTGCCTCCACTAACTTGAAACGAGGAGTGCATCAGATTTGTCAAGATAGCAAATCATAGCATTCTAAGATTTGTTTATCATGCGCATGTCGCGTTTTTGGGACATTATGTATTTCCAAAAGTAGGCACGATCTAACTTTGACCTAACTTTTCTAAATTTAAGAAAAACATTAACATCGTTCTTCAAAATAACTCTCCAAATTTTTAGCTTCATACTCACAATTTCCAAACATCCTTTCCACATCCTTATCGCTAAAATCAAACTGTATACATTATCTCACTATGTATGAAAGAATTCATCCTAAAGTTTAGTTTTGAAGGAGACGGTTTAGGTTGATTAAAGTTCACCATTACACAGAGCAACCTCGTGCAATGCTTTTGAGTGTTTTCGATGTTTCCATTGTCGTAAAAAAATATCTATTTAATTTATCTACTGAGAAATTCAAAATATATTTTCATTTATATCATTCAATATTCAAAAATATTGGAAACTTTATTAATCTGTATACATAACATATTTATAATAATTATACAGGGATCATTGACGAAAACTTATACATAATCTTTCAGTTCAAATTCACTTTTTAAATAAAACATTTTTTGTTCTCTTTTTTATATATTTTTGTAAAGAAAAAGCTTTTATATTTTCTTGTAAAGGAAAAAATTAATATATTGAATGAATTTTTCTAGTTTTAAATCTGATAATATTAATATAAAGATGCATAAATATGTGAATGAAGCGAAACATGTGGTATATTTTGCTGAAATGATTTGAAATCCATTGGTCATAATAATCTTTTAGAGCATTAAAATTAAATGAAAACTTCAATAACCTGTTGAAGTTAATATAAAGTCAAAGATCTGTCTTTGTATAGAAAATAATAACTGACCTCTGATAAGGTGTTTTATATATGAATATGATTTACAGGTCATATATTGTTTGTTACTAATTATGTTGTTGTTATTGTTAAGAAGGTGGGGAGCTGTAATAGCTGCTCTTACACCTAGGCTCTACACTCCGTTGTGCTTCCCTGTTCAACAATCCGTTCGCTTTTTACAGCGTCTCATCGAGTCACTCTATGCCCTTCATGAAACAATAAACCATAATAACAATTTGCTGGAACAGTTATTAGTTTTTGTGTTATTCAAATGATTGAGTATAGTAAGAATATAGTATAGTATCGCTATATGATTTTCAGTGAATATAGTGAAAGCAATGGTGATTGGCAAATAGTATACAATAATAAAAAGTTAAAAAAAAATAAAGCAATTATTAGATTTGAGGAAATTTTTTGTCATGAGAATCATAATATTTTGTACACCTAAAAAATTTATTTTTACAAGTTGAATTAAGTTTGTAGAATGTAGAATTCATACACCCGCATTTTAGCAATAAGGTATGAATAACTACAATAACAATAAAGGCATGATAACTACACTAAGTAAAATATATTTGCAATGATTGAGAATTTTTCTTAAATTATTTTTTTTGAAAAAAAAAAGTTGAAAATGTAAGTATAAGTATAGTCTTTGGTATAAGCTAAGAATAGTTAAAAACGTATTTTTAATTTATAATATTGAGCAGGAAATCAAAAACAAAGTATTATGTTTTAGATATATAAAATAGGGCTTTAACAGAATTAAAAAAATTTTTAAAACATAACGAAATTTATGTTCACAATTTGAATAAATAAAAATGAATATATGTATATATATATGCAGATTATTTGATAAACATGAACATTTAAAATTTATAAGGAAAAAATTGCATGAATGAATCAATGCAATAAGAAATTTTAAATTTCCATAAAAAAAAAATTCCTATATAATGTGCAAATATTTCACGAAAAACTTTTAGAAATAAAATCGATTTTCTTTAAACTTAAAAAATAACAAAAATATATACAAAAAATATAAGTAATATTTTTACTTTGTTACTTTTTAAGTAGATATGTATAATTGCATTATTATATATAAAAAACATTACTAGCCATTAAGTATGCATGATCACTTTTAAAATCACTTCCTTTTTGTTTTTTTTTTCTTTTTTTCGATAAAAACTTAATTTATTTTTGTGTAAACATGGAAAATTTATAATTTTTGATAGATTTTTATCAATTTTTTGATTTAATTGAGTTGAATAACTATAGTATATTACGGTTAATAATTTTTTACTATTAAAAATGTTTGTTGAACTTTTATTATCTAAATTTAGGTACATACACATAATACACACATACACATAAAAACTTAGTTGAATTCTTTTCGGAAAATAAATTTTTCACAGAAGCTCTTCATTAGTTTTAATAACCAGAATTATTTATTTGTTTATTTTTTTCATATTATTTTACTTTTTCTAATGCAACTTCTATTTTTTTTTTTAATAACTTTACGCCAGATATTTTAATTTTATTTTTTTGATAAATACACTATTAATCCATCTAAATTTTCTTTTTTTGATGTTTTACACCATTTAATTTTAAGAAAAACTTTTCAAAATGTTTCATAATACAAGAATTAATGTAAGTTTTCGGCGTCATAATCCATTAACGTAAACATATAAGTGCCAAGGCAATCTTTTGAACATTAGGAAATATAGTAACATTAGAAAAAAAAACTGGACAGAGAGCTGGGAAAATTGGACTTTTCTGGAGGTATAATTTTTAACTTTGTAGTTGTTATTGAAATTGAAAAAGTTTTGATTCGATTAGAAAAGAAAAGGTTGATATTTTGTTTTGTTTGATTTAAAAGCTTTTGTTGATATATTTGATATATTAGATATATTTGATCCTGTTCTAGACGATTCATCTTAATAAAAAGTATCGTATAGATTTGTAATCAATAATACAATAATTTCTACAAAAGTGTTTTGTGATAAATGTTAAAAAATGTCAAAACCAAACAAAATTTTACATATTTATTTATTATATTGTTTTATTTTTACATATCACATATCCAAATTTCCCCAATTATCCTTCCCACATCCCTATTCACAAAATCAAACTGTACATTTGTATTAAAGGTTCCATCCTAAAGTTTGGTTTTAAAAGGGGGTGGTTTTGGTTGGTTAAAGTCCAACACTACCCTGAGGAAGCACGTGCAGTTTCTGTTGGTGATTTTCGAGTTTTCTACCAACCCTCGTAAAAAAAAATAAAAAAAGAACTATAAAGATTAGTGATATAACAGAACAGAAATGATATTATTTATTTTGGTCATAATTTATATTATATTATGTATTAGAGGATTTGAGTAGGAGGAGGATTTCAGGAAGAGGTTTTTAACAAAAATAAGGTTTTTAGTAATTTTCTTTCGAATTAAAAATACATACTTTCAATCTAAGCAAAATTTGAACTTGTATTTTCTCGGTTAATACGTTATGTCCTTAAATATTCGTCTATCGAGGTTTATGTTTTTATTTACATTTTAGTTACATCTTCTGCCCAAGCAATTAGGCTTTTTGTTTTTTTTTAAATCTTTCTATTTCTTTATTTATTTCTATTTACAATGTCTAGTAAAAAGTTTACAAAATTAGATTAAATTCTTATGTCTAGATTAAAATGTAAAAACAATATTTTTTAAATTGTTAATTCTTTTAAAATTTTGTTTATAAGACTATGGTGATAATAATAATTATAATTTTTTAATTTCTGTTATATTTAATTGCAGAAAAATTTATAAAAAACTGAATTTATTTTCTATTCTGTTAAATAAAACTTAAAACTAACTGAAAACTAGCTTAATCTATATAAAACCCTAATATTAATGTAAGTATTACAAATACTAATTTACTCTTCTAACCACCAATAATTTCTGCTAATGAACATATCTTTTGTAGGTATATGTGTGTCAAACTTTAGACTACCAATAATGTCAATACTATTTGGATTGTACTGTATTTTTGTGCATCTAGCCCGTCTACTATAATGAAATAGTAGGGGGACATGCTTTTGGATAAAACCTTCTTTATCTAGATAAATGAAATGTTCGGGTGCTATAAAGCCCGATTTTAATGTTTTTTTTATATATATGGTATTTTAAACCATTTTCAGGAGTATTCATTGCTCTATCAAAATGTTTACGAATCAATTGAATTATAAAGTTATCAATTTGTTTTATATTTGATTTTGTATATATATATTTATTTGAAAAATAGTGTACAAAATTTGTTTCTGGTTTTTTACTCTCGTTAATACAAACTCTTATGAACTTTCTCTCAAATTTTCTAAATTTTTCCATAAGGCTAGTACTTGTATTATATCAGATTGGTGCCGCATATGTTAATGTCGGCCTGATCAAGGATTGGTAACAAATAACTTTAACCCTCGTGTTTATTATTCTATTAAAAAATATTTTTTTGGAAGCCATGAAGGCCTTGTTTCCTTTAAAGATGGCTTCTTTAATTTGTGTGTGTGTGTGTGTAGTTCATATTATATTTTAGATATGCTCCTAGATATTTGACAGAGCTTTTATTCGTTAAGATGTCATTTGCAGGGCTTTTAATTGTGAAAGTTTTCCATTGATTTTTTAAGTTGTAGTTAAGATTTTTGTATGTATTTCGAAAAAGGATGGTTTGGCACTTATTATAATTTATTTTTAATTGCCAGACTTTGCAATAGTCGACTATGACGTTGAACATTTTTTGTGCTGTCTGATTTATTCTTTCTATTTTGTTACTACTTGAGTAAATTATTATGTCATCAGCGAAAGCCAAAGAGTAATTTTTGTCTTTGAGAGAGTTCAGGATTTCTAATAATTCATACATTAATTAGATGAGATGAGAACAAGACAGGTGAGTTAACGATGCCTTGTTGCAAACCATTTTCGATGACATATGTTTTCAAATCATTGCGAGAAATGTAGAATTTATTGCCTAAAACCATACTTTGTATGATATTGATAAGTGGATTTGGAAATTTATATAATAAATTATATAATAATTTACATAATTGGTAAACCAGTTCATCTAACCATATGGTGTTGAACGCCAAAGCAATTAGGTACATTAAATTAAACATTACATATAAATTTCAACCAAATTGCATAAATATAGGGGCAAAATAAAATACTTTGAAAATAATTACATATAAATTTATTTAATTTCATTTTTTCTTATTGCTTTGATTTATAACTTTTACAGAAATATATTTTAAAACTGGTTTTTATTATGGTAAGTATTACAGCCAATACTTTTCAACTTTAATCTAAATTGTTATCTCTTATTAGTCTCTGGTCTTATCAAGTGAATTATATTATTTTTATATCTGAATTTCATTTATGTCTTGGAAAAATGGTAAAATAAAATACCTATTTGATGTGTTTATAAATTTTAATATTTATTTTCTGCAACAAAGTATTTTATATTTATTATAAATTTTGTGTACCCACTTCTAATATTTATAACTGAAAATTATGAAATTTCTTCTAAATATAGGGTTCATTTTGTTAATATTGCCTTTGAAATATATGAAATAAAGAATATGATTTGTAAAACCAAAAAAATTTTTTCTCCGAAGGATAGTGTATAAAACATAAAATTCGGTTCTTGTTCTTAACAAAGTAAATCATATTAACAAATTTTAGAATTACATTTTAAGTATTTAAAAAAAAAACTTAATTGAAATTGAATGTATAATTGAAACTTAAATTTTTTTTTAAACTCGATTTAACAAAAAAAAATGAAAAACAAAAAATATAAAGAAAAGTTGTTATTTTAAATTGCCAATATAAAAAAATATTTATGAACCCTTACGTACAAATTATATATTATCGATATAAGATATTTATTATTTATTGAGTGCATATATTTTTCTTTCCCGTTATTTTTTTTCGGTAATGCACCAATAATAATAACTACATATATAATAAAAAAAAGCTGTTAAAAATAAATTCAACCGTTTTTATAATATTGTTATACCTATTATGTACTTTATTATTTCTATTTTTTTTTTACTATAATAATGTTTAAAAAAAGAAAAAAAGCTGTTATCTGTTAAAATTCTGTTAAAAAACGAAATTACAACAAAAAAAAAAAACTTTTGAAAAAAAAAAAAAAGTTTTGTTTGTAAATAAATTTTTTATCGATTTTAAACCACTTGTTGGTACTCCATTCCATACAATAAAATTATATTGTATAACAGTTTTAAAAACTTTTATAATATAAATAATTTGTACATATATTAAATACGCGAATGAGTGTATCTCTAAAATATAAATTTCTTTGTATTTTAATCTCATTCGTATATAAAATATGAATATTTGTGAACTGAAATCTGAAAATATTTTACGATTATAAGGTATCTTGTTTTTCTTTACTATTATTTTATTATTAAATGTTAGTTAAATAATTTTCTGTATATAGAGGTACATATATATTTTATTATACGACCATAGCAACTTCTTACAAATACTAAAAAAAAAAAAAAAAAAAAATTAAAAAAATAAAAAAACACTCATTTCTTTAAAACAAATCAAAAATTTAAAATAAAAAAATTATTTTGTTTGGTATATTTATTTTTAGTCTTTTGAGATCGTCTGTTATCAATAGATGGCAGTTTTTGTCGCGTTGTGTTAAAAAAAAATATATATAATTTTAATATTTGGTATAATTTTTTTTTTTTTTTTTTTGTTATTAAACTATATTTTATATACTACTTAGCTATATATTAAAAAATAAAAAAAATTGTAATAAATAATTTAATTTAATAATATTAAAAAAAAAAAATAATAATAATTCTTTCATATTCTCTCTATACTTATATAGTTTTTTTTTTTTATAAGAATCATTTTGTACCTATATAATATATACCTAATATATTTTTTAAAAAAGTACAAATTAAGTGTTTTATAATATATATTGTATTCATATATTATTTGTAAATAGTGTGGTACATAGTTACTATTATTATCTATTATTATATTCAAATGAATATTTAATAAAATAAGTTAACTAAAATAATTACAGAAAAAAAAAATTAATAATAAAAAAATTAAAATGTGTTTTCTACTATTTTTGGTTTTTTTATAAAACATATTTTTTCAAATTATTGTAATTAATTAAAATAAAATAAATTTATTAAAATGAAATAAAATAATATTTAAAATATATATAATAATAGCTAATATATATAGCTATAAATTTAAATACATATCTATAAAATTACTTTATGCCTTATAAATTTTTTACCTTATAACTTGTTGTTTTCTTTTATAAATTTTTCTATTCAAATTAAAAAATTACATATTTTTTTGATGCAATTAATAAAAATTGTTTTTTATTGGTAAAAAATACATAATATAATATATATATATTTAAAAAAAAAAAAATTATTTATCTATTTAAGTTTTATATTTTCAATTTTACTGTGTTGTGAATTTCAGAATATAAAAAACAAAAAAAAATTTTAATAAAAAATAAATCAAAAAGATTATAAATAATAAAATTTATTAAAAAATCTTAAAAAATTTATCTTTTTAAATACATAATAATAATAAAAAATTACATAAAGGTAAGATTTAATTAAATTTATGCATAAAAATGTTCAATATTATCTACTACTCGTATATAGTACTATGGTACTACTTATGTTTTATTTACATTTTATTTATTTCCTCTTGTAGTTGTTTAGAGTTTTTTTTTTTTTTTTTATTTTGTATGGAAATTCTCTTTTTTTTTTTTTTCTCTGTTTGGTTGTGACACTTTTTTTTTGTTAATTATTGTTATAAAACAAAATATTTTTATTATTTGTTTTTTATATTTTTTATTATATTAAATACCTACATATATTATGATGAGTGTACTTGGAAATGGAATTGAAAATAAAATGCTTTTACATAAATACATACAGCCACAGGCAACAGCTATTACAATTTACAAATAAAAGTATAGTACCTTACCTTCCTTACATTCTTTTAGTATCTACTCGCTCATTTTGTTTTGTTTTTCTCAGTGCCTCAATCGGAATTATTTTTTTGTTTTTTTACTTATTAGTTCTGAAATTTTACTCAATATGACAATTATATATGAGTTATAATAAATTCATATGCTTATAAGAATATATAAAGGTTATTTTATTTTATTTGAGTACTTTTTTATACCTTTCTTTGTTGACACTTAATTTATATGTAATAGTAAAATTAAAAAATAAATGAAAAAGAAAAACCTACCTTTGTTTTAATAAAAAATATAAAATTTACTGTTAGATTTGAAAAAAAATTAAGAAAAATACAAAAAATTATAGATTAAATTTTGGCATCTATTTTGAGTGTTTATTTTTTTGTAACTAGTTAGTTAATAAAAGTAAAAAAAAGTCAATTATTTTAACTCTTAAAAACCGAAAATTTACTTTATGATCTTATAAAATTTTATTATAATATATGTATTGAAATATTTTCTAAAATAAATCTGATATTTTGTGTAGTGTAAAAAAAAAGATTAACCATTAATTAATTTTAATAACTATGGTTTGAGTTTAATTATAAACTTTATGATAACAATAGAAAAATTATTTTATTTCAATTAGAATTTGATTAATTACAAGTTTCTATTTTAAGTTACTATACAATACACTATTTTATAAGTTTTAATTGACAAAATATTGACCAATTAATTAAATATCATGCAGATGTATTATTTATCGGAGGTAGTAGAGATCAAAACAAACAAAAGGTTTTTTTTTTATGGTAGGAGAGTGATGTATGATTCTTTTAGGTATAATTTTTTTTTCTTTTTTACTCCTTTGGGAGTATAGGGGCCTTCACTTGACATTCCCATCGAACTCTATTAGGTGCTGTTGTTTTTACACCTCTCCCAGGTTATACCTATGCAGTTTAGCTCCATTATTATTGTGTTGCGCCAGGTGTTGCTTGACCGATCATGTTTTCTGGAGCCATAACGATTCCATTCAAGGGTCATTCTCGCTATGTTTCGTCCTTTCGCACCCCTATTCCCTATTAGTTATAATTAAAAAGACTTATTAATAAAATGAAAATTTTATAATTTATTAATATTGAATGTTTTTTAAGTACATTACTTTCTTTATAACAATTAGCTATTGTCGAAACCGTGTAGGAAATTTCGCTTAAATTTTTTGTTACTATTCCGGTAATCCGATCAATTAGGTAGTGGTTAAGAGACCGGTTTTCATTCGAAAGATTTCAAGTTCAAATCGCGGTTGGATCATATATAGATTAATAAAATATAATAGTAGATTATAATATAGTATAAATATAATAGTAGACGAGTAGATTTTTCAATAATTCTTGTATTTTATTACAGGTTAATGTTAGTGGTTTAAAAATTAAATCGGTAATGTAAATTAACCATTTGATGAAGTATAGTTACGACTTACGTATATGTAATTTTTTTAAATTAAATAAATGAAAATTCATGTTTATTAAAAAAAAAACTAACTGTTAAAGTGTTAAAGATTTTATTGTAGCATAAAATTTGCCCTTAACTTTAAAACTTCAATTTAAGTTTTGTATAGCAATCTTAGATATTATTACAAAAAACAAAAAAAAAGGTATTGAAAGATAAAAGTGTTATATAGTTACAACATTATAGATATTTCATTACCTTCCTTTTTGATTGCAAATTATAATTTACTGTTTTGTATTTACTATATGTAAACTTTTAAATTATAAACCGGGAGTAGGAGGAATCTATTATTTTTTTAAATTGTTCTTGGTACGTGACCTATCCAAAAAAAAAAAATATTTTATATTACCTATATAAGTACTTTTGTTATATCAATAATTTTTTAAGTTTTTGTTTTTTTTTCAGTATTTTATATGGTACCTAAAAAGATTGTATAGAAAATAGTTATAAGTGTTCAAGAGTAAAGTAAAAAGAAAAATAAATAAGTAAGTGATAAGTATGATAAATGGAAGCAAAAAGATTTGTACATAATATTTTTTTTGCGGTTCGTTATAAAATTGTTACTAAAATTATATTGCAAAATTATTATTTTTGAATAATAAAACATCATTGAGTTGAATATTTCAATAGTATGCATTTTTCTTTTTTATTATATTTTTGTATAACAGTTTAAGCAATCAAGTGTTACGGGAATGAATGAATATTTTTAAGAATAACTTAATTTTAAGTATTGTTAATTCACAGGAAGTTTTGAAAAAATTATATTTGTACCACTTTATTTTCATTTAAGGTTAAATTTTATGGTTTTTGTTTTTTATAAGAGTTTTAATTAATTTTTTAATATAGGATGTTACTATTAACTAATAAAAATTTTGAAGTATACCTTTAGATGAGACCTCCGCGATCAAGTGATTTAGTCCATGGCTTATCCACCAAGCGAGTATGGATTTAAATCCTGCACATATCGTAAGAGTTCTTTGTGGGAGAATTACTGAAAAAGTATAATGATTAAAGATGATATACAAAATCATAACCATAACTTTAATAGTATAACTCATAATAAATCATTTGGAAAACATCAAATTACTCTTATAACCCGATATAATGTCTTTTTTTCCTATATACTAATGATTACTCTTATAACCCGAATAATTACTCTTATAACCCGATATAATGTCTTTTTTTCCTATATACTAATGACTAATGAGTAATGACGAATATTTGACCATTACTGCAATACTCCTTGACGAAGATTTTTCAAATAAAATAATATGTAAAACGTACAAAATCATATGATATCATATGATAACAAATGAATATTATAGTTGGTGGTAATAAGTTAATAATTTGTATAGATACAATGGTTTTAAAAGAAAAAAGTATTTAGGAGTATATTTTTGTATTTAAGAGTTACAGCATATTCTTCCATAAATATAAAAGTATGGATCTATAGATGAAAAAGTTTAACAAAATAATAAAAAAGCTACAAATTTTTAAGATCCTATCAAGTCAAAGTGATTTAATTGATAGTTTATGTATTAAATCAATGTATTTTTTTATAATCGTATACAATAATTATTATTTTTTTGTTTAATTATCACAATGTTTAACATAAGTAGCTGGATTTTTTTTAAATATTTTGCCAAAGTACTTGAAAACAAAAAACTTCAACTAAAAACTTAAAATCAGATCACATATACATTTAAAATATTACCTATGTGCTTCCATTTCTTTAATATAATATCATATTATTATAATTCCACTCATATTCTCTAAACAAAAATACTCAAATACTCCGAATGGAATGATGATTTTTAATACATTAAAACTAATATGATCAACACATTTGTAAAGATTTATGAGCGATCTTTTGTACATATATTATAAAATATAAAAAAAAAAAAATAAAAAAAAAATGTGTACAAAATACAAATTCTTTTTTAGTTTTTGTTACCTGGAAATACCTGTATTTTTTGTCTCTTTTCAACTTATTTAAAAAATTTCATTAAAAAATAAATATAATTTTTTTTTACTATACGTGTAGTTATACATATCCGATCTTCATGAGTTTATTATTTTCTTTTTATTATCTCTGTTTTTGAATTTGATGTGATTCAGTTTTTTGGTATTTTCCGTTTTCTTTGTTCATCAGATGTTCCATCCAATTTTTGCGTGTATATATAGTAGATATATATATATATATTTATAAACTAGACCAATATTTTTAACTGTTATTAAGTCATACCAGAATATACAAAATAAAAAAAATTTCTTTTTAAAACACATTATTCTATTCTATAGGTACCTATTTGCCAAATGTTTTGAAAATCTAACTTATACCTATTTAAAATGTTTTAAATAATGTAAATATTTAAATATTAAATCTTAAATTATTTTATTATAACTCGTTATGAACCAAACTTATATATTAAAATAACAATCGATTAATTTTCTACGCATTTAATCTTTTCAGTGCCTAAGAGATTTTTTTTATTTATTTTTATTCTTATTTTGAAGTTTTTGAATATCAATTTGAATTGAAATCTGGTTAAATGTATATATTATTATGTATATATTATATAGGAAGTATAAATTTTTTTTTAGTTATTTATATAATATTTGATTTTTATTTAGTTAAGTTCTAAAAACTTTTATCGAAACAATTATTTTGCTGGTTTAAAAGGCCTTTGAATTAATTCTCAATTCTATATATAAGTATTATAGTTCTGTCTTAAAAAAATTTATATATATAGTAGTTGGCGATATGACAAAAGTCCCGGAGTTAAAAGTCCGAAAAATAAACCAAAAGACGCTGGGAGACTATAACTCCGACGACTGAGCCAAAAGTCCCCTAAAAAATAAAACATAATTCTCCATAAAATTATGTGTTTGTTTATTCGTCCATGCAATATTTTATATTAGAACTTAGAAGGAATTTTAAAGTTGGATACAAAATTAAGGTTGCCTATTTTCAGAGTATTTATGTTTGATCTGATGAAAAAAGGGAATATACTCTGATTTTGCATCTATCTCTAAAATCTCTCCTAGTTTTGTCTATGCTAGATTCTATTTTAGAATGAATTTTATAGTTCGTTACAAAATCAAGGTTGCCTCTTTTTCCAGGATATTTATTTATTTATTCTGGATAAAGGGAACACCCTGATTTTGTATCCAACTCTAAAATTTTATCATTCTGGAAAAAGGGAATATCCTGATTTCGTATCCAACTGGTAAAATGTTATCAAAAAAATATTCAATTATAAATATTCAAAATTTATAAATTTTGGATATAATTGATTGTTTTAATACCGAATTATAAATTTTTACAGTTTATGAAGTCATAAGTTCCCAAGGAACTTTTGGCCGTTTTACAGCACTTAAAATCGATGAGGGAGTTTTGGCTAGTTTGTTGAGTCATAAGTCCTTCGGGACTTTTGCCATACGCATTCATACGCATAATGTCCCTAGGGGACTTATGATTCCGAGACTGTTGTCATATCGCCATAGTAGATTCAAATTTCAGTTTGTAACATGATACTACATATTTACTCTTATACATATTAATTCCTGTGAACCACCAAATGATTAAAATCAGAATTTGATGGCTTCAGTCATTACTTGTTGGATTATAATTTTTTTATTATGTCATTTAGAAAAAAAAAAACATAATCCATTGTATATTTTTTTTTTTTGTTTTCTGAAATTTTAATCTTCTAAAATAAAAATGAATTAACAAGTACTTATGTACATACAATTTATAATTATGAAATTTTCCTTTTTTTTTTTAATTATTCATTATATTATTTACAATAATTATGTATATTTAAAATGAATTATTCAATGTCAGAGAATATTAAATACTTAAATCTGTTGTTTATCATTTTTTTTTCCTCAAAATTCCTTATTTTTTTTTTTTTTGTGTCTCTGTTTTGTTGTATATTGTTTTTCTGTTTAGATTTATAAGAAAGACAAGTAAGTAATAAAGCAAAACAAAAACAATGCAAAAAAAAAAATTGGATATTCTCAGGAATGCTGTTTGTTATTATGTAGTTTTTCACTTATGTTATAACAAAAAAAAAAAACTATGTATAAAATCAGGTGATTCACAGGTAATTCAACTAAAAGTCTAAATAAAAAAAACTAAATATAATTAACTTAACTTAACTATTAACAAATACTTGTATACGTATGTATGTATATAGGTAGGTACATATAATATGAATACATTATTGACTTGAGTTGATTATGGTGTATATGTACTATGATATCTATGATGTCTACTGATAATCAGCTTAATAAGAAAAAAAACGATAATAATGTGAAAAACAAAAAAAAAAAACGTAGTTTATAAAAAATTAATTTCAACAATTGTTCTCAGAGTTTAATCACAAGTAATATTGTTTTTCAATGAATGTATTATTTAAGAAACAAAAAAAAAAAACAAAACAAAAATGTGTCCCAGCAGTGCGTTCCACTGTTTTTTTTTTTTTTTGTAAGTAATCATAAAGAATTAAAAACAAAAAAAAAGAAGAAGAGGAGAAACATAAAAATATTGCAAAACTAAAGATCTTCGTTGTTATATTATTGTTTCTTTTTTTTTTTTATGTTAATTTCACTTTCATTTTCATTTTTTTTAATAATGATTTTTCGCATGTTTATATTATACATATGTTTGTATTGTACATACATATATATATTATATAGATAGATAGTATCTACTAGATACATATTTAAAATTTAGTTAACTACTTACTTACTTTACTTTACTTACTATTATATATGAATGAAGTTAACAATATGATGTTGTAAATTCATATTAAATTTAATGCTTTTTACAGTGAAGGGCACAAATAACCAAATAAATGTTAGGTATGTTAAATTTAAGTAGAAATAGTTAAAATTTTTTAGATTTTGTTTAATATTTTTTTTTTGAACAATAATAATGGAGCTGCAACTACGGTGAAATAATATCAAATAAAAAGGTATACACAGTTTAAAAAATTCACTAAAATTAGATATATTATATTAATTATACAAAGAATCGTTTAAGTATGCATAGGTATAATAATTTTTAAAAAATTAAACTCTAGGTATTTGAGTTCAATATCATTAAATTTAATTTTCGTATATGTTATGTAATTTATAATACATATACCAATGTTATTTTGTTTTTTAATGACATATCTAATCAATATAATTTTTTTTATAAATTACAGGAAGAATTTCTTGCCATAATATGTATACTTATATGAATTCCATTTGTATCTTTGTAAAAACAAAAATGCCTTTTGTACTTAAATTTTTTAAATCTTAGAATTTATCTTTTTTTTTTTTTGTATGCATTATTATATAGGTCTCATTAATTATTAATTAAGTGACAGAGTTCTAATATTTTCAATAAATTGCGATATAAATCGTTTGATAACATTTTAACACCATATCTGTTCTTTGTTTACCACAGCTGTATATCATAAATGTATCTACAATTATTTGTAAAAAAAAATATCAAAATCATAAACAATATAAGGCATTTTTTTTTTTTTGATTTGACTTTGAAAATAATGAGAAAAAAAAAATATGAAAATTTATGAATGAGGCACTGAATGAGGCAATACTATTATGATAATTAAATAACAAAACAAAAAAAAAAATATTAATTGTATATACGAATAGAGTACGAGTATATAGTAAATAAAATGGTTTTAGTTAATTTAGTAACTTTCTTTTTCAAAATAAATAACAACTATAAGTATGTACTTACTTAAAATATTATCTTTAATATGTATACATAATATATATATATATATATATATATATATATATATATATATATATATATATGATGTATATACTTTACTTATTGTAATTTACTTGTAAATTACTGACTAATAAACATTCAACAATAAGAAATGGAGGGTATTGATTCCAATTTCATTTTCTTTGAACTATTTCTTTTTTTTTATTGTTTTCAGAGGTCATTTTCACTTTTCATTGATAATTAATAATTATTTACAAATGAGTTGAATAACCTTTTATAAATAAATCAATTCTTATTGACTTTTTTTTTAGAATTATTTTTAAGGATAATTTGCGAATATGTATGTATAAATTAGGGCTGGACTATGTAAATGTACTTATACCTATTACCTATATTATAATTACCTATAAATAAAAATTGTAATTTGCTTAATTTTTTTTTAAAAATAAGTAAGTCTTTAATTTGTGAATAATTATGACAAGTACCCTAGATATACATATATATTTTTTTATTTATTTAAAATGGCCCAAGCATTGGTTTGTGTATTAGATTAAAAAAAAATGAAGAAATCTTTTTTTGTTCTAGATAGTATAATAAAGGCAATTTTATGGCATTTTTTTTTAACTTTCCCTTTTATTCTACAACCTATAAACTTGTTAATTTTAAACTTTATTTTATTGTTTTTGAAATAGATTATAATAGCCTCTGATTAGATAATATATGCATACTAATTGTATCTGCATAATTTTGTTAAACTAGATTTTCATACAATAATTTAATTTTAATTATTTATAATTATAGGATTTGGCAACAATTTCTGTGAGTCATTAAAATAGTCATTTAATGAGTGGACATTATAATAAAATTACATTTCGTAAAAATATTACCTATACAAATTTGAACCAAATGTACATAATGAATTTTGTAATATGATATGTAAGTAAGTAATTTTTATTTTATCAGCACTCAGCTTCTTCATATTGTTTTTTTTTTCTTTCATGATTGCTAAATGAAGAAATACAGATGAATCTCTTATATTTTTAATTGAGGTTCTAATTTTATCTTTTAATAATAATTTTTTGCCCCAGCCCAATTTAAAGTATTAAGCTTAAATATTGAGCTGGGCGGTACACATATTGAATAAGAAAATATTCATTTGTGAATACTCGAGTTATTTATTATTCGAGTTTAAATGCTTAATAAAAGGATCAAAAAAGTGGAGTAAATGAGATAAAAAAAGATCAAAATTTGAAAATCAACCAGAAACATATACATATGTATTTATATAATGTATTTCATTTTTTTATAAAGCAACAATTATTTCCTTTTTTTTTTATTTTAAAAGCAAATTAAAACTGCATTTAAAAAAAAAATGATCAAATATCACATCTATAAGTAAATTGCAAAAAAATATGAAAATTTTTTGCAAAATCTAAAAGCTCTGAGGAAGATTCCTCCATTTCAAGTTTTTTCGTTAAAATTAAATTTTGTAACCATTGAAAGTTAATTTGCGCCTAAAATTAGTTTTTATTAAGTTTAGTGGTGAAAATTTTCTTACAGCTGTTGCTAAGCGTAATGTGGTAAAGAACATAAAGTTATTATATACTCTAAAATATTTTTGAACAGAAATTCAAAAAGTTTTTTAGGGAAAAAGTGTAGAAAATCGATCGAAGAGGGAGTAGATCATTTTTTATCACAAAATTGGAGTAAATTGCTCCAATTGGAGTAGAAGTGATCACGCTCTAGATACACTTTGTTTCGATTTTGGAGATGTTCAAAACTATATATCTTGTAATTCTCCTTGTTTTATTTAAAAATTATTTTAAATAAATATTATTAAATATTATTAATTTTATTTTTTTTTCGACATGCTGGATGTCTTATTTGCCATTGTAAACGAACTTCGTTTACAACGAAGCGTAATTTTATGAACGCACAATATAAAAACTGCGTGCATCATTCAATTTTAAGGGAATTCTATTTAGTTTTAAAAAAAAAAAAACATTTTACACATGAATTTATAAAAATACAATAATGTTCTTATCCTACATCTAAATTTTAAAGAGTATTTTAAATTGTAAAGGTATAACATGATCAGGTTACAGGTTGACTAATCATATTTTTTGTGCATGATTTCTAAATGATGAAATATTGATGCATTTTTTATATTTGAAAAGGGTTTTACTTTTATATTTTAATTATTTTCCGCCCCATACCATCCAGCTTAAAGTATTAATTAATTACTAATAAGTTATAGAATATAGTCTATTAAAGTAGGTACGATAAAAATTAAAAATTTAAATTGTAAACATGTCAGCATCAACATTTTATTAAAGCTAACAAATTCTTACATTGAAAGATTTTTATAGATACCTCCTAAAGTTAAAAGTTTCTACATTTAGGCATTTTAAGATGAATTGAATAAAATATTCATGCAAACTTAAGTTATAAATATTTGAAAATAGAAAATTTTTCTGACAGTAATTTTTTTAAAGAGTACATAATTCTATTCATCTTTATGTATGATCTAAATTTCATTACTTTATCTCTAATGATGTTAAAATACAACTTGAAAGTTTTAACAGAGCTTTTGTTTTTTTTAATTCATATTTACTTACATTTAAATAGGACAGTTTTTTAATAAAATACATTTTATTGGTTACTTTATTTATTTTTAATTATATAAATTGAAATTGTGTTATTAAACTTAAAATAAACGATTTGTTGAATTAAATTATAGGTTAAACTAATTTTAATATAACAAAAATATGTAACAACTAGTTATACTTAAATAATTTATATATAATTAAATGTAATAAAGTTGTCAATTATTTTTTTTTCATGTCAAAAAGAAAATTAATTAATTAATTATTTTGTTCTTTTCTAACCAAAAAAGTCAATGAACTTTCTAATAATGATTTTTTTTTGAATTTATAATCTTGTTTTGAGAATCAAGAATTTTTGTTATAGAATTTAATAACTTAGGCAAACAAGTAATTATTTATTTTTATTAGTTATTTTTTATATATATGTATATCTAATGTACATATAATTGAATATAATTTATTATTTGTTAACCTTAAGAAATACTTTCTAAAATTAATATAATTATTTCCTTATTACAATATACAATATTATCCACAATGGATAGAAATTATGTATAGTTTTTGTTTGCTTTTGTCATAAGTAAGAATTATGTATATATTTTGTCCCCTTTTTTTTGATAATTGCGTGTACTTAAATTTTTTATATATAGAAACAATGATCGAAAGTAATAACTATACATTGTTTGTCCTGCATTTTTTTAATGTTTTTAATTTAGTTTTATTTTCTAATTCAATATTAAACATAAATAAACAAGAGTGGTCAGGTTCTACACATATAGTTTGATCTATACTTCTATATGTATGTCTTCTTGAACTTACTGTTATAGCCTTTAACTATAATAAAAGTATATTTAATTAGATTTTTTTTTGTAAAACTATTCATAAGTACTTGTTTTAAACGAAATGTAAATTTTTATTAATAAGTATTT
Organism: Poecilobothrus nobilitatus; assembly: GCA_947095535.1. Taxonomy (NCBI): domain Eukaryota; kingdom Metazoa; phylum Arthropoda; class Insecta; order Diptera; family Dolichopodidae; genus Poecilobothrus; species Poecilobothrus nobilitatus. The sequence goes on along the minus strand of OX352773.1, from coordinate 235,236,600 downwards.
AATGCAATATACATATGTATATACATACATATAAATAAGAATAAATTTTAGTATATTACTGCCCTAAACTGCTAAGTAATCATAGCATCATTTTGTTAATGACTTATTTTTAAATATATCTGTCCTTAATAAAAATTATCATTTAGTAGTTTGATTTGATTTAATTTATAGTTATTTATTTTGCCTTTTTTATTACATTTTAAATATTTTTTAATGATTAATATCATAAATAACATTTGAATTAACATTTGAAAGTTTTTTTTTTTTTTTTGAATTAATTATTTAAATATATTTTTCTTAAAATTATATAATTAAAAAAACAAGAACATTAAAATTATTTTTATTATCAACAATATTTAACTTGTATATATTTTTAGTAATTTATTCAAATCTTTTTTGTAATAAATTCTTCTATTCCTCTATTCTAATTCCTCTTATCCTATTGAGACTTAATATACATTTACATATGTATATAATTAAATAAATAAAAATATCTTATAAGTGCTCTTAATATCTTGGAATATTTTATTTCCTTGAAAATAAAATCTAAAAAACTAAATAGATTTATATTTTATTTCTATTAATTAATTAAATATATACATATATATAAATATATTAAATATATATATACATATATATATATACTTTAAATAACATTAATTAAAAATGGTTGGATACCAATTTAAAAAGCGATTAAAAGTCTTAAAGTCTTTTCTTTTAAGTTTTCTTATTAGTAAAATTAATTTTTTTTTTTTTATTTACATTTGAATCTATTTATTATATGATATTTAAAAACAATGCACTTAAAATTGAAATGAAGATATAAATTACTTAAATAAAAATTAATTTTATGTTGAACTTTATTTTGTCGAAATAAAAAAATTGTAACCTTAAAGTAACGAATTTCATTTTGAATAGCATGGTTTTCTTAAAGCAGACCAATAACAGTTTTAATATTTAAATTTATAAAAACTATTTAAATCTAAATAACCTATACTAATACTATATCAAACTAACACTACTAAATGTACTCTTGTCTCTTGTCAATGACTGATGATGTTGAACCACTCAATCAAGGTGATCTAGTTCTACCCTTTAGATGTATGACTACATGGCATATTCCTGTATTTCTGTATGACAGTCGCCACTTTTAAAATATTTTGTTGTTGAAATATGTATGCAAGCATAAAAAAAGGCGGATTATTAAAAAACTTTTCTCAGTAAAAATGTTTAATTAGAAATTAATTAATATAACACCCTTTTTATGGTCCTATACTTATGTACAAATAAGAGAATTTTTTTGAGGAAATTTTTTTTTTCAATAATCTTTTCTCTTTTCTTAAAACAGGTCTCAAGTGAAAGTTTTTTGATTTGTCCTAATAACTCGCAGATGATTTCTGTAGAAATTAATTTAAGAATTAGAAAAAATCTCAAGCTAAAACAGTATAGTTGTCTAGGCAATTTCAACATTGCAAATGCCTAGTGATGAGTCTAGTAATGTTGAAAAGACGAAATAATAAATAAATATAAATAATATAGGCAAATGAAAATACAGGAAAATTGTTTACAATCAAGTCTCATACATTCAAATGAAAATACATAGTCTTATGATATTAACCCATTTCAAGCTATAAAAAATAATTTCTGGAAAAAAAAATTTTTTTAAAACTTTTTTAATTAAATTAAAGGTAATCTAGACAAGTTTATTAAATTTTAACTAATGCATTTTACTCATATTACAATTAGTTTAAATTTATTAATTAAAAAACTTCTTATAAGTACTTAATTTTATAATCAGTTATGTTATTTATAATATCACTTGACTTATGTAATGGCATAATGATAATGGCACTATGAAATGCATTAACATTAAATTTCCATTTTAAATTAAAAAAATTTTTTTTTTCAACCACATTATATCATCAAGAATAAAAAAAAAGATTTTTGAAAAATAAAAAATAATAATTTAAACTAATATAAATTAATAAATAGAAAATAAGCTGTAAAAATATCATCATAAATCAAATTTAGACTAAACAAGAATCTTGCATTCTTAAGACCATAAAACTTTAATAGAATTGAAAGAATTAAAAGAGAACAAAAAAAAAAAAAATTAATTCCCTCCATTTTTTTTTCTTTAAATGAACCAAAAAGAAAGAAAATCAACAAAAAAATAAAATAGAGGTGATCAAGTTGTGTGTAAACTTAAAATTAAATTAATCGTAAAGAAAATATCATTATTATTAATATGTATATTATAATATGTACAAGTTTCAATTTGTATTCCATGCCATTCTATTCTAAATTTTATTTCATTAGATTTAAGTGATCTTTTAGTCAATTGATAGAAACTAACAATAGTATAATAATAAAATAATTTAATTTAATAATAAAATAAAAAAAATATATTCATTTTTTTTTTTGCATTTAAATACATACAATATAATATAATGTTATTTGTTATTATATTATAAATGTATGTATGTATGTATAATTTATATATAGTATGTATGTGTATATTTATTTATTTACTTTAAATGATTTTAAAAAGACAAAAATTTATAAAAGTTTTGTATTAAAATTCGTCCATAGTACAATTTTGAAGATAATTCATTGTAAATAAAATAAGTAAATAATAAATATAAATCTTATCATATGAGTTGTTACACCATATTATAAGATTCGATAATATATTATATAAATAGTTTTTTTAATTAATTAATTAAATTTTAAATTGCTTATTGGAAAGGATTACGATATAGAGGAATAAATGTATTTCTAACTTATAACTAATGTCAAGTATGTTTGTTTATCAAGAATTGATAAAACTGCAAAAGAAGTACGTTTTGAAAATCAAAAGCTGTCATTGCAATATGTTTGAAAATGTTGAACTGCCGAGGAATTTTACTAAAACTATAGTAAATATTTCAGTGTCAAATATTTTTCTTTTATTGATGAATTGAGACCAATAGGAGTAGGATTAACTAAGAATTTTTTTTTGCTGTAAAAATTTATTTTTGTTTTGGCATTTCTGCAAATGTTTCTTTTTTGCTAAAAAAAATGTTAGTTTTAACTTAGAAATGTGTGTGCACTCTGCATTTTCAAAAAAATACTTATACCTTATACTTAAAATACCTTATACTTAAAAACTTTCTATAGAAAAGGATCCTTTTGACTTTTAAAAAGACATGTTTGAGGTTCAATACTCTTTCATTCTATATCAATGACCTTTTTTTTACATTTTTTTTTTACATTTATTATTTATATTTCATTTTTAATTTTTTTTCAATAGCTTAGCGTACTTAAGATAACAAAGATAAAGAATTTGACCGATGAAATAAATATTATAAAATATTTTTTACCTATATATGATAGTTGTAGCTCCCTTGTTTTTTAAACATATAGATTTTCAAATGCTAATTTGACAAGACAATAAATTATCAATTTAATTAATTAAAATTATTTTATTAAATTTTAGAGCTTTTTCTTTCAATTCATTTTCGAAAATATTTTCTTTCAGAATATAAAAATGATTGTTATGCATACAAGTATAATAAATTTGTTTAATAGTATGTTCACAAACTCCGAAATCGAGTTGATTATCATGTACAAAATCAAGTAAAATGTCAAGCGTTCACAAACTGTTTTTGAAAATTAAGAACATAATTTGACATATTTTTGTTTATATTATTGTTTCAAGTAAATAAAAAGTTAAAAGTTATTGTTAAAGTTAAGTTATTGTTAAAAGTAAATAAATAAAATAATATTTGAAAAAATTTAAAATAGATTTGGAAATTTAACAATTTAATGGAATTCTCAATCCAATTAAATTTTTTTTTATAGCTTTTTTCCATTTTTATTTTTCTGTCCACAGTCCACACAATAGAAAATATTTCCTTTTCGAATCTAAAATCGAAAATTCATGGACGAACAACGTGATTTTCAGAAAATCTAGTAACGAGCTGATTTTCTTTGATAGATAAATTTTTAAAAAATGTATGGGAAATCAAGAAAAAAAGAGAACGAAATCAATTTAATTTTCGAAATCATCTCAATTTCTCAAAATCAAGTGTTTGTGAACGTACTTTTATTTAATTTGGTTTAATAGAGTATTACTGGGGGGACGTTTAAACGCATACAGGACTAAGAGAATAGCCCTTTTCAGTTCTTTAAAAACTTTAATTCACAACTTTCCTTCCTAATAATATTTATTTGTTTGTTTTTTTTTGACAATATTTTTATCAAAATAAAAAAAAAATAAAAAAGCAAATAGGTTTTGAAAATTTTAACATAAAAAACTTTCAAGAACAGTTTTTGACAAACACAATCTTAAAATTTTTTAAATGTTTTTCTAACAAACGGTAGAATCTAGAATTTTTTAAAACAGTTTAAAACAACTGTTTTAGACTAACAAACACGCAAAATAGTTTTAAATATGTACATAGGTATATTAAAATTCTTTAATTTTCTTAAAAATTCGTTTCTGAATATTGGATTGTTTTTAAAGTTTCTATGACTATTTCTAGTATGTATGTAGGTACATACATATATAATTTCCTAACATACAATCTAATTTAATCTAAAAGATAGAAACTTAACGGAGTTCCTAAAGTTAGACCAAAAAAAAAATTTTTTTTCTTGGTTTTGTATTATAAAAGTTATTCAAAGCTTGTAATTTCACAATGTCTACATGAAAAATCTACATTTTTTTATGCTGCAATAAGAATTTATAAACAAGTGTACAAAAACAGTTTTCTTTTAAATTCAAATGTAAATAAAAATATGTAAAAAAAACAAAAAAAAAAATATGGGCATTCATATAAACTAATATGAAAAATAAAGTAAAATAATATAATAAAAAAAAAAAATATGCATGCCTTTATAAAATTTTTTTTTTAAAGTGATTGCGAAAACAAACAGCACAAATTTCATAATCACGACGACCTCAAAAGTCACGGCTCTATAAGTCATAAAAAATAATGCTTAAGTATACAGTATTTAGACTTTACCAAAAATGTGAATTAAAAAAAAAAAAAAATAAAAATCTAAAAGAATTGATTCTTAAAAAAAGATTGGTTAAGTTCCCCAACATAACATGACTGTTTTATTTTTTTTTTTCATGTAATTCTTTTTGTTTTTTTGTACAGCAACGAAAATCTTTTTGAAGTTTATTTTATGATTGTTTAATTTTTTTTTCACAATACTGCAAATGGGGTTAAATTTTTGTCTAATTCAAAATAAAAATATGTAATTTAAGGTTTTTTTTGAATAAAAATGAAATACCATAATATTTATACACAACGCATATAAAATCGTATTTTGGAATTTAATACACCATAAAACGTTTATTCAACTTCAATTCATCATAATATATATTTTATAAATGTACATACATACATATATATGATAGACTTTAAAAACCATAAAAATGAGGATTTGATTAAAACTGCAATCCTATATTTTAAGGTGACCATATAGGATTGCATTATATACGTCTCCAATTTAATTTAGTGCAGATAATTAACATTTCAACTGTGATTTTAGTTTTAATAATACTATATCTAAAGAATTTCTTTTCGCAATCTTTTTGAGAATTTTATTTAACTTAATATTGGGGAGAAAATATTCAATTTTATCAACCAAATTGTTGTGATAAAATTTAGAATTTAAAAAAATATAATAAAAAAAAGTTTGTCAAATTCTCGATAAAAATTTACCATACATTTCGTATCAACCACTCTAACAAGATAATTGGTTTAAAATCGATTTCCATCTACTAAAATGTCCACGTGTAATTTCAGTTGGTACGTATAGTATATATGTATACGAAAAAAATTAATTAAAATTTATTTAATAATTTGTATGACTTCTGAAGATCACTATAAGAACCAAGATCATGTTTTTTTCTACAATAACAGTGTTCAAAGTTGTTTGTTTATGTTTTTAAAAGGAAAATCCTTGTTTTTAAAAGGAATAACCTTGTATAACAGAAGAAATTGATTTAAGGAAGGTATTTTAAATTTTACAGATAATTCAACATAAACTTGCTAACATTCCAAAGCGATTTCATTAAAAAAGAAAATATCTAACAAGAAATTTAAATATTGATTAAAGTACAACAAGTTATATACGTGTATATGTATGTATATGTTTAAATAAATCTTATAAAATATCATATAAACAAATATTCAATATTGAGAGAGTGAACATATTTTAAATTTTTTTCAAAAATGAGAATTTTAATAAACTTTTTAGTAATTCAGATCTGGTCACCTTGCACTGTAATTTATAACAATTATATTTTAAAGGAAATGATGATCTGATATTATGTAATTAGACTTGGTGGTTTAATGCATTTATGGATTCGTGCTAATATTATCTGTTTTATTTTCCTTTTATTATTTTGTTTAAATTTTTATTATAATGATTTTTTTTGGGCTGTTAACTATATGTACTCGTATGCCTGAAAATAGAAAAAATGATTTCTAAATGCTAAATTAATTATTTAGAATTTAGAATTTAATGCTATTTTAGTATGTACTTAGAATAAAACAATAAAAAACTGACGTACATACATATATACATACATACACATATTTTGACATGCTTAATTATAAAAAATACTATAATTAAAAGATCATTAACTTAACTAAAATTGCAGTAAAAAAAAAAAATAAAAAATCTAAATATAATAACCGTGCTGAATTGCTTAAAAAAAAAAAAAAAAACAAAATTGCAACACATTATTTTTATTTGTTTTGTTGTTTTTAATGTTTAAGAAAATTGCAGTTTTTGTGTTTAAAGAACATGGTTGATGGCAATTTTAATGATTGTTTTATGTCACGAATGAAATTTGAGTAATTTCAAAGTGTTTTTTTTTTTTTTTTTTATAATTGTTGATCAAGAAAAATTAACGTAAAATATAATGAATTAAATTGAATAAAAATTCGTCTTATACCATTCTACATAATATGACTGTCAGTAATTAGTTAATAATAGACGAAGAAATGAATTTCTTATTATCTTATAAACTAGTAATATTTAATAATGTAAAAGATTTGCAAGGTAAATACTGAGTTAATATGATTATATTTTATATCTATCACGATTATGAGGACTGGATCACGATTAAGACTATTACAATTTTCAATTGCTGAATCTTATGTTTTTCGAACTAATCTTAAAGTCATAAAGTTTTATATAAAGAATGATATTTCCATTTTTATGCCTTCATTTAGTAACAATATAATATGAACTTGTATATCTAATTTTCTTTGCATTGTTATTTATAATGATTTGTTATTCATAGTTTCTTTTTTATTCAAGAATTTCTATTCTCAGTTTTGGGTTATAAAGTCAGTTTTAGGTCAGTTACTGACTAATTGACTAATTTTAAATTATTATCAAGCTACAATCCTTTTTATTAAAAAAAAAAAAAAGCAATACATATAGGTATATGCTTTTATTGATTTTTATATTCTTTGTTTGTTGTGAAATTTTCTAATTTTTCTTAAAACTAAACCCAAAATAAGTAGATATTTTATAAAAATAATCTTTGTAAATTTAATCTTTTTTTGGGTTAACATCATACTACATACAACTTAAATTTTTTCGTGTTCATGTTGAAATAATCTCTTAAAATCGCTACCTTGAACAGATAAAAAATATACATTTACTTTTCTGTTTTGAATTTTGTTTAAACTTCCTGAAAGATTAAATTTATATATTTTTATTTATAATATATATATATATATATATATATGTGTGTATATATAATTAATTATATATATACATATATAATTAAATAATTTGTACTAAATTTAGTCATAATAATGCAGATACATAAATTAAAATAATTCTATATTTAAAGAAAAAAAATTTATTTGTTCAGTTGTTGAAAGTTTTGTTTTCTTTTTAATGATAAAATAAATGCATATAATATATGTATATAAAGTCGTAACTAATTTGTTATTTTCAGAAAATAATATCTTAAAACATCCGAAAGGAAAAGGGTCCATAAATTTGTTATTGGCATTAATGACAATATTAAAGTAAATTAAATCTTAATTATCATCTATCTTAGATAATTAAGATTTAAGAAGTGAACTTATTTTAGGCTGCTGCAAAACTCATGTTTAAAATTTTAAATTTTTATACTCGTATAAAAATTTCAACGTTTTTATACCCGTATGTTCAAGGGTATAAATTTGCCATTACGTTTGTGATACCTTAAAGGAGTCGAGCTAGATATAGTGTCAAAGGTATGGATCAGCTCAGAATCGAATTCTTCAATTCTTCGAATTCAACTTCTCTTTTTAAATGAAAATAACTCAGTCTCTACTGAAGCTAGGAATCTGCAATTTAGTAAAGAGGTGTCGAGTTACATGCCAACAACTTTTTTTTAAAATTTGGTTGGTCTAGAGCAGCCGATTCAGGCTTCTTGCATCTATTGGAACTTAATGATGCTAGGCGCCTCAAATCTTACAAATGATGATCAAGTTTTATGGCAACAACTTCTGTAAAATTTGGTTCTGCTGGTGCAATAGATTGGGGTAGCTCTGATACAACTACACAATTTATATAAATATATCGCTGTAGTTAACGTCGGTACTAAAACATCTGAAAGTTTTTAAAGGATGGTCAAGTTTTATAGAAACAGGGTATATTACGTTCATACTGGTATCCCAGAGTTGACACAGTCTACTCTACTGCATTCTTCCCGGTTTTATATATGTAACTATATAAATCTTACAGCGAAAATATTACTAGTAACAGCTGATAATAAAATTGTGCATCCGTATATATAACCGTATACATATAACCATTTTTTGGTAATTTACAACTTGATTCATTTTTGAACCTTTTTTTTTTGTAGGGACCTCGCCTATTATATATATTTTCTAGAGGGGGTTTTTTTTATTTTGATATATTGTTGCTCTTAAGTTAATCCATATATAATCGGTGTCAGGTCATAAAGTCATAGATCATAAAGCCATATTGCCATATTTCAAATGAATCGTAAAGCCACATTATCAACCATTTTAAATGTTTTGTAATTAAAATATGTACTTATATAAAAGTAAGTATTTAGCAGTGATTTTATAGTTAGTTACAAAATCAGGGTATACAGTTTTTACAAAATGAGCTTTAATTCGGGAGTATTCAGCATTTGGTTACAAAATTATAGGGTTCCAATAATTGGTTTAATGGGCGTTTAGAGGTAATATTCACCACAATATTAAATTCTTTGTTGTTATAATATTTATAAAAAAATAATTAGGTGAATTTTAAAGTTGGTTAATTAAGTTTAATACAGGGGCTTCGGTAGCCTAGTGGGTAGGCGCGCGGCTTATTAACCGAAGGAGTGTGGGTTCGATCCCTGCACAGGTCGTAAGTGTTTTTCTTTACATACCCCCCTTACGACCAAATATAATGTAAATATATAGTATATAATATAAACAAAATAAATAATATTAGTATATAATTTAACAATAGTATAAAAACCTATAATGGCCTTGGTAGCCGATGGTTCAATAATATTGCATTACATTTATGTATGCAATGTTAATATAAATAAATAAATAAATAAAGTTTAATATAAATGTTCTTTTAAAGTAGTTTTAATCGAATGAGAAATAACGCCATATGGATTTATTTCCCATTCAAATGAGTCATAAAGCCATTCGTGAAATATGATTTTGATTCGGGTTTTAATCCCACCTATATAATTACCAATTTAACTTATATTGGTAATATATTTTATCAAAATTAAATGTAATTATGTTTGTATGTATATTTAATTATACATTACTTTTACTTTTTTCACATAACATTTCGTAAGTGATTTTTCAACTTCTTCTGCACTCTTTCTTTTTTCAAAACGTTGTATTTTTGTTAATGATGACTACTTTTACATAGATTAAAAAACTTGCATAGAAGTTAATAAGTTATTTTAAACAAAAAAAAAAAAAAAATAGTTTTGATTTTATGGAAGATTAATTAATAGTTATTAAAATTAATGAGTGAAACCCACATGCACTTTTGAAGTTTTTTTTTTAGATTAAATTAAAAATGCACAATAATTTTTTAGAAAATAACATTAGAGACTCTAATAAAAAAATGAAAATTTTTCTATATAAATATTATGTTAAAATATATTAAAATTTTAATAATTCCCTAAAAAAGGTCATCGAAAAGATCTGATTTGCTATTTATGATACATATTCAATTTTTTAACATGCAATCAAAAACTTAACGAATATTTATAAATTCAAAGTTTGGTTTGCTAAATTAATGATACCTAATAAATTAAACGATCCGCAAAAATAATAATTTCAATTTTATATTGAATTTGTTATTAAGATGAATCAGACCGCAACAAATTTTAAGATTCGGTCTTTGGTCAAATTGATTAAAATTTATAACACTTTAAAACAAAAAAAAATATTTTGCTACTATACTTTTACTATAATATTGAAATTTGTCTATTGTTATTTATTTTTAAAACGTTTAAGAAAGATGAAAAAAATAAGTGGTGCCAAAAGAGTAATAGTCTGGCATTTCAGGATATTATTTTGACTCAGCCCTGCATATATTATATTAAAATATATACTAACAAGAACAAAGTAATATTATTTTTCTTTTACAAAGTGTGAAGCACACAATGATGTTATGTATATTAATGGATGAAAAAGCTGCAGGCAGTAGGTTATTATGATGAAAAGATAAAGAGACTAAATATATGTATATTTTAATCACACAGATAATCAATATATTGATTTTTTTCTTTTCTGATAATAGACAAGTATTATATTATTAATATGTACTTTGATTTTATGGTTAAATAGAGGTGTAAATTAAAAAAATAATTCTTGAAAAAATGCGATTAAATTTGAAATGGTATACTTGCACCGAATTATTATAGGCACAAAAATTATTTAATGGGGGTTAATTTTTTTTTTTTTTATCGTGAAATGAGAAATCAGTATTCTGATAATTTATGGTGTGAATAGTAAGATTCTCTTATGAATAAATTTTCAAATAATTTTAGAGCGTCGAAATGCAAATCTTTGAATAATTTTAATATCAAATTAAAATAAGTTTTCGTATACATATAAGAAATATATTAAACTGTTTAAAAAATAAGGCAGTAGATTGACTGATTAGCGAGCTGACAGTATAATATTAATATCTTTTTTTTTGTGTGTATTCGCCAGCCACATAAATGTGATAATGAAATTGCACAGCCTTTTCTTTTCCGGCGTGGTTGTTAATGTCTTAATGTAAGTCGAATTATTCTTATGACGTATGTGGGATTCCAATCCACACTCCCTCTGTGTTTAGATCGTATTTTATACGCTCTTATAAATAAGGCCACCGAGATCCCACAAATATCTTATATAGTAATGTTTTTTGTTTATTTGAAACAGTAAAATCCATGCACAACATTAGTATTTTTCTTTTCATCATAGAAAGAAATATATGTATAAACATTATAAATATTATAGTGTTTTATAATCCAGGTTGATCCGCTAAATCAATTCAATTACTTACAAAAATAAGGATTAAAATTACAAAATTTTATTAATTTTTAATTTTAAATGTCAATTGGATTTTTATCAAATTATTTGTCCGAGAAAATATAAACAATCCCTATTAAAAATCAAATTGAAATTCATGGTTATTTGTTGGTATGTTGATTTGGTAACTAACTATTGCAAATATCTGACAATAGTAAAGTTTAACAGATATGCAATTACATACTTATACTCGTACTTTTCAGAAACAATAATCATAGTTATTAAATACATACATAAAAAAAATTTTTTTTTCAAAATTAAGATTAATTTTGATGTTTTATAGCATTAGATGAAATCTTTACTTGTAAAATTTATTTTTTTTTATAACTTGTCATTTTTGCAATTATAAACTTTAAACATTTTGTGTGTAAGTGACTTAAGTATGTGTCAAATATAAAGATCATGATTTTTAATTCATTTCTCGAAAACAAGAAATAAAGATTATTTTATTTTGGAGTTACAAACTCATATTTACATATTTCTTTTTATTTTAATGTGTTTAAAAGATATACCTATACATATATATCTTATATTTGGCATATATATATTTTATATTTGGCAAAATTAAATTGCTTAATTTATAAAGATAAAATTTATTTGTCTTTAGTGAATCATCAAATTTGTTTTTTTTTCTGTAATAAAAAAGCTATTATTTTTCTTTGATAGTGCACATATACTTATATGTACGTATGAATGTAGAAGTAAGTATACGTACATATTTATATCTTTGGTTAAAAAATTCTTCAAAGAGTTATTTTTTTTTTCGTTAAAAAAAAATAAAGATTTCATGTTTGGAAGTCTTATATAAGGTAGGTATATAAAGTATTTTGATTTGGAGTCTTCAGTATACTGTACTGCGATTTTTAATTATCCTAAAAATTTAAAATCTATATAAAAGAAAGCATTTAATATATACAAAAATTAAAAAGTATGTTAATTTAAAAACTGAATTAACATTTTGATTAAATAATTTGAAAATTTATTTAATAAAACAAATCACAGCATCGTGATATTTCTTAGTCTTCAACCATAGTGTAATAGAAAAAAACTCGATAAAATATAGACTTAAGTAATTGTTAACCATCTAAAGCATTTTCGACTGCTAAAATTGGCATGTGTAAAAAACAAAAAAAAAAAAAAAAAATAGTGATTTTTAATTTGGAAAAGATTATTGTGATTGACACTTTATTTCAGTATATAGGACCATATAGGACATTATATTATAATGTATGCTTAAGTAAAAGTTTGAATGATATTAAAAATAATATAAGTATATGTTGAGTACCAAACTAAAGCTGACATGACCTTAAACATATTAGATAATACATTTTTTTTTTTTTAATTTATACAATATATTAAAAAAAAATTAACCTAAAATTAATATTTATTCACAATAAAAGGTATGGTTCATTAAATTTTTTTTTTAAATATATTTTTTGGTAATTCATTGTACGACACCTAAAAATTGTGTTTGTAATATAAACCGCTTATGATGGCGGTTTTATATTAAGTAAAATGTTTTTTTTTTGACCTTCCATTTAGTATTTGTTGAAAATAATATAACGAAAAAAAAAAAAAAAAAATGATTTCGTTTTAAATACAAAATGTATTTAAAACGTTAATTTGCTTTTGACGGCTTTTCGATTTAAAAATTGTTTTTTATCATGATTTAAAATATTTAATAAAACAAAAAATAAAATTCTTCCTTAAGTTTAAGAAAAGTTTTTTTTTTTTGGCATTTTGTTTAATAAATTTTATAATTAATAATAATTTATTAGGGGTATGATTTGTATTGTAGGTACCGGAAATAATTGTTAGAAATAAGTAGCTATAGATTAAAATTTGAATATGTCTTTATATCTATTTTTTGACAACAATATAATTTGTCAAATTAAAAATTTTGTCGATAAAATTCCTTTATTCAATCTTGTTTTATAATTTATAATTTATATATTATGAATTATGATAAGATTTAAAAGCTATTCAAATCAAAATTAAAAAAAAAATATAATATAGATATAATAATAAAATATAATATAGATATAGATTAAAAAATTATAAAATAATTTTAAAAATAGAACAAAAAAATTTTAAACTACCGGTTTTTTGAAACAGATATAACTTTTGTTTTTTTTTTTTATAGAACTTTTCAATTCATTAAATTGAAAGGTTTTTTTTTTTTTCAAATTTTTTCAATGAATAGAGATTTTTTTAATATTACATATCATGAACCAGTTAAATTTGTAAGAAGACATGATTTTAGGACATGACAGTAAAAAAAAAAAAAAAAATCAACAAAAATGAATGAAATAATCAAAGAAATCGGTCAACATAAATACACCAAAAAATTTTTATATGATTTTTACGAAATTAAATTATATAATTTAAAATCGTGATTATTTTTGCACGATTTTTTGTTTTTTTTTTTTTTTTTTTTTTTTTTAAATTCATGGTAACTATCTATGTTATCTGTACGATAACATTTTTTTTTTAAAATAAATATAATGAAATGCGAGGTTACTAATCGATTTGTACTGAACTATTATACTAAAACTTTGAAAAGTATATAGGTACCTTCTTTATTTTGTTTAAAGTATATTTATTTTGTATACATATTTTAAAATAAATATGTATACTTGAAATATTTTATAATTAAAATAAATTATTCAATTATTTGCTGTATTGTTTACATATTGGTAATATCAAAGGTTATATAAAGAATGAAATGTTATATAATCTTAAGTAATACTATCCGGCCTTTAACACAATTGAAATTATGTAAATGCAATAATCTGCATTAAACAAATTTTTTCTTGATCTATAGTAAAATAACATTTATGGATAATGTACACGGTTGCAGGTGTAATACAGGTGCGGCTTTTTACTTATATATAGAGTTCCTCTACTTCATATTTTATATACTGATATAAAGTTTTAATAAATTCACATTTACTGTATCAGTTCAAAAAATTTAATAAATTTTTTATTTTTATATTTCTAATTATAATTTTACGTAATCGCATATAAAATTTAATGCAAAATTTTAATTTTATTGCATTTTTAGCGATAGTATTATAATTTATTAAAAAAAAAAACCTTCATTCAGAGCTTTATTTTAACTATAATTTATCTTAGACTAATAGGATTTGCTGAAATAAAGCTTTTAATACTAGGTATATATCTTATATAATTTATTTATAATAAGTATTTACCTTATGAATGTTTGTTCTATTATTTTCTATTATTAAAGCTTATTGCAAAATAAAATAAATATAATGTACTTATTTCAATTCAAAATACTTTATATAAAAAAAAAATTTTGAGTTCTTTGTTTGAATTTCTAAAAAGTCTTTGCGCTTGTTTTAAAATCTTAAAGGTTTAAAAATAAATCTCTTTGAGATGCCTCAGTGGTTTACTGGGTAAAAGCGTTTAAAATACATTGCAAACAACGAGGGAGTGTGATTTCTAATTCACATTTACAACCACCACCTGGACAGGAAAGGCTGTGTAATTTGTACCATTGTAGCTTTGTACCATTTATATGGCAGAGGAATAAAGTAAAAAAAAAACGCTTTTTGAGGATAGGAATTGTAACATCGTTTTGGTTATAGTCGCTCTCTTTATAGCTTATTCCTAAAGATATTCAAAAACAACCAGCGAAATGTATAGTAGAAACCTAAATTTTATTTATTTTTAAATTTTTTAAAAAATATATCACTCAAAAGCCAAAAGTTACTCATACATTAAAAATTTTAGGTTTAATGAGATTTTACAAAATTCCGAATACTTTTGAAATATAAATAGTTACATTTTATTTATACACTTCGAAGCATTGCATTTTGAATCCATGTTGACAAAATTTCCATGATAAAAAATTAAATTTAAAATATGAAAAAATAAAATTTTTATTTACATCCAAGTTATTTGAGGCTTTTATTATTCATAAATGAAATTTTTTCAGTTTTAATTTTTAGAAGTTTTTCTCGTGTTTGTTTACTTATGCAAGGAGCACACTTAAAATGGTTTTACTGTGTGTTCCTAAGTTCCCTGTTATGTACATGCTTGCTTGCCTTTAAGCTTAAGTAAAATGTTTAAAATGTTCACCATATTAAAAAGAAATTATTAAATTTTTGTTTTGCCAGAAGCTTGTAATAAATAATCATTGTAAATTCATTTTAGAAAAAATATTATTTTTTTCTTTTCTAAAGAATCCATATATTTGAATTCAAAGCGGTTAATGTAATTTTAATACCGAATTTTAATGAACATAAAAATCTTAAAAACTACATTTAACCGGTGATTTTTTTATAACTATAAGTATAAGTATTTAAAAAAAAAAAAAAAAAAAAACACATTCTTATTTCCGGTTTCTTATATAACAAAAATATCATCTCTTATTATTTAATTTGTAGAAATTTTTTTTTTTTAATATTATGTTAAGGAAATTAAAATTAAAAAAAAAAATTATGGGAATTTCGTGTTGTTTAATTTTATTTTTGTTTTTCTTATCATTTGTTACATTATGAGAAATATTTTGTAATAATTCGTTAGATGTAATCACATTTATAAACAATAGAGTTTTTGTTTTTTTTTTTGTTTTGCCGGATGAAAAATTTTTGTGAGTGAAAGATTTTGCCGGAAAATGAATGCATTACAATAATAAATAAAAAATGAAGGTGCTGCTGTTAAATTTTATATTTTGATTTACATTTTAGAAATTGAAATTTTAAAATTTTGTAAATGTTTATATTTTGTTTGAGAAACATGTTTTTTTTTTTTTTAATGCATTTTTTGAATTTTTGTTCAGGCGTGACTGTAAATGTCGTAAGGTGGAATAACTCTTAAGACGTGTGTTTGAGATTCGAACCCACACACCTTCGATATTTACAGCATTAATTTATAGCTAATAAAATGTATTTATTTATAGATAGCAATGGGGATTTGTTTAGAAAAACTTCTTTTCCAGTAATTTTCCTTACAATTAAAAACACTTGTCACCTGTACAAGATTTGAGTCCGCACTACCTCGGTTAATAAGCCACACGGACTTAACAACTAGGCCATCGAGACCCCGTGAATTTAATTCGTAAACATTTATATCTTGTCATTTCTTTTAGCTTAATTTTGAATTTTACAATTCAATTTTAATGACCATTTGGTAGTAAAATGGTAGATATGTATACAAAATTTAAAAATTGAAACGTTCTAAATATATTCATTTCGGGGAAAATAAAAAGTTATGGTCAGAGGAGAAAGTAGTATAAGAAAAAGTAGTCAAAACAAATTTTCATTTTAAATATATAAACACACTTATCTTTTGTTAATTATACACAGCTCTTAAAAAATTACTTATTATTTATGATTCATAATATCTAGGTTTATAAAACAAACTTATCATTTAATTTATATATGAAATTGTCTTGGATTACGAAATCAATGTTTCTATTTTGTGACATTTTATTATTTTTAGAAAAAACAAAAAACATATTTACTGATATAAAAATATAATTTATTGTTATCTTCTCAAAAAAAAAATAAAATAAAATCTTTAATACTTTAATTACTTTTATACTTATCTCCGGTACGTATAGTTATTATAAACTTACCTCACAGAAATTTTTGATATCAAAATTTTCTTTGTTAAATGATAAAAAATATAAGAATAGTTGAAAAATATTTTATTATATGTATCATTATTTAATTTTAGAATATGATTGTTGAAAAAAAAATCTTTTTTTTTTTATTTTAAAAGTGAAATTTAGAAATTTTAGTGAAATTTGAGGGACATAGTCCGATTGCCTTAAAATTATATATAACGGTACCTAGTGATGTCACCTATATTTCATAGAACATGTCTTTTGGCGCAAAGGTCATTTAAAAGTCAAATTGATTATTTTGAAATTTTCCTAACATTTTGTAGTATTTTACTTAAACGGTTGTATTTTCGCCTACGATGGTATACAGGAACCAATTTTTTACAACATTATGGGACAGCTACTATTTTTTTTAATAAATATCTCTCAATCACTAATCAGTAAAAGGACTGTAATGATTAAAAATTATCAAGCATATGATCACAAATAAGAACAATGATAATAATTGAATTGAATTGGATTTTAGTAAATAAAGATGATTAAAATAAAACTTTTAATAAGTGTTATGTTTACAACAAAAATTCTCGTTAATTGTTTTAAAAATTAAAAGTAAAAAAAAGTTTTTAAAATTTTTTTTTAATTGATTTTCCAAAAAATAACTTTACTATAGAAAATTATATGGAAAATTAATTTTGATTCATAAAAATTTTACTCAATATGTCAATAAAAATGAGAAACAGTGTAGAGTTGACTGTATCAACAATGGATGGTCGCACGTTTGAAATTTTTATGTATACTATTTGGATACAATTTAATCAACTTTTAGAAAATTGAAGATATTATCTAACTTAATTAATCACTGCGATATATAATTATGTAAATTTTAGAGTTGTATGACAGTTACTCGACTCCGTTGTGGTACAACCAACCAAATTTTATAAGAGTTGTCGCCATGAAACTCATCATCTTCTACAAAAGCTCATCTTTTACAAAATTTTAGATGTTCACGTTTTTTTAAGTATCTATGCCAAAATAGGAGTAGATAAATATCGCAGTTATTTGAACCTAGTTCCGTTAGACTAACCGGTTGTTCAGAAGTTGTTGGCATAATATTTACTAGCTACTTTTGACAAAATTTCAGATATATCTAGCTTAATTAGAGACTGTGTTATATTCATATAAAAAAATAAGTTATATCGTATCTACTTGAATTCCTTGTAGAACTTGTTCAATTTCAATAGCAAAACTGGCATTTATATGAAAATGGTATGGTAAACGTTTCAAAATTCTAACTTCATTATTTTTTGAATTATCGTGCGCACACAAGTAGTTAAATAGATTCAGAATTTGATCATAAGCCAAGAATATATATTATACTTTTCCACTTCGTCTTCTTTAAGGTGTCACAAAAGTAACTTTCGTATGGTTGTAAAGATGATAAATTTTGTGTAAGGAAAGTGTCAAAGTAATAATTTTAGCTGTTGCACTTTAGTAAATATTATCAATAAATTGAATACGTATAAGAAATCTGCAAATATCTGAACAAACAAACATAAAATAAGAAATCTATTTATAACATCAATGAAAAGTAAATACCATTAGGACTTGCGGGAGTATTCAATTGAAAAATTCATATGAATAATAATTAAAACAATAATTCATTTTTAAAAAAAAAATTACTAATCCTCATACATTATAAGAAAGTTGAAAAGTATTATTCTTAAAGATAGTTAATTACTAATTTTTTTTTTCTTGTTTAGTTATTGTTTAACGAAAAAGAAAAAAAAAATACTTTCATTAGAGTTTACTATTTTTACAGGCCATTAATATTACTAGAAAATGCAATCTCCATAGTTTTAATAAAAACATATTTGCAACAAAAGATAATTAAGTACTAAATTTTAATTATTATTAATGATTAAAATATTGGATTGCTCTAATCATTTAATATGTTTAAGTATCTATTAAGTTGCAAAAAATATTAATTTATATATATGTATGTATATAGTTCTGACATACATATTATAATTTATTAAACAATTAATTTGCTGTTTTTTTTTTGGGTTTTATTTTTTTAATTTTTTTGCCATGGACATGCTTCGTGTGCTCATATTATTTATAAAACCTAAAATTTTTTTGTTTTTTAATTGTCAGTTTCTCTTTTTTCCGCTTTATACTTATAGGTTTTCCTTGATTTGAATTTGTTTTTGATGGTTTTTTTTTTCATTCTGAACTTTAGTTTAGACATTTTTTTTTTTATCTTAAATATAAAATTATTTTAAAAATATAAAATTTCCAATGATATCATAAACTATATACAAAATATATAAAAAAAATTATAGAAAAATATAAAAAATAAATTAAAAAGTATAAAGTTATTAATGAGAATTGTAGGGTACTTAATATTAAGTGTAGAATTTTAAGGAAGATATATAAGGATATTATGATAAATAAATTTAAACAAATTTATTATTTAATCATTTTATTATTTTAATGAACTAAAACTAGATTATTTTTCTTATTCAACACATTCATCTTTCATCATTCAACTATTGTTCCCTTGCGAAAAATTTCTTTGATAAAAAACATTAACAGCCTTTGTGTCTATCCGATGTTGGTGCAAAATTATCTTACTGTTGTATAGACAATTCTTTAATAAATATTTTAATATTCTAATAATATAATTTTTGCATGTACATTATTTCGTTTTTTAATCAGTGTATAAAGTTTGTTATTAAATTGTGATAAATACATATTATGGAAATTTTATAAAACCACATAAAGGTATATGTAAATAACAAATTACTTTTCCGATAAATAAAGTTGTTTTCTTCCGTATATGGTTGTCATTTCTACATTCTACACTTGATTATAATATTTGACTTGACAGTTAAATCTTAATAAACTTTAAAATTTGATGTGTAGGTGTTAATATTTTTGTTTTAATGATATCTTAATAATATTTTTGATTAAGTTTTCTACTAATATAATAAGTATAATAATAATATTACCAAAAAAAAGAAGCGAAGTGAAAAAGGAATAAATTAAAATAACATTTCAATGCAGTTTCTAAAGCTTTGGAATTACAAAGTATTGTAATATATTTATATGTGGTTAAATAAGACTTCACCTCTACAACGTTTGATCTTTTTTTTACTCTTCTTCATTAAAAAAAAATTTAATTTAAAATTTTTAAAATAAATTGTTAAAAATTAAAAGAAATATTTTTTTTTATTAAATAATTAAATAAATTATGTACATATTTATGTACGTATGTATATAATAATTTATTTTTTTTTGAAATAATTTTAAATATCAAAACCGTAATATTATATTTAAATATTTTATTTATTTATTTTTTATTTGAAATTCTTGTAAAATAAATATTTAAATTAAATTTCGAAATAAAAATTATTATTTATTTTTATAATAATAACAATAAAACGATACTACATATTATCGGATCATTAAAATTAAATTGTCACACTGCGCAAAACGGCGTAAAAAAACAGAACGCAAGCATTGAATCAACATTTTCAGCGTTAATTACTTGTATTACATGAACATATACATAAGTATATAATTGTCACAATTTAACAGGGAAATTCATTGCGAAAAATTTAATCACAACTTTTAATTAAAACAAGTAATATGTAACTGTAAATTAACTGTAATTTTGCAAAAAAAAAAAACACAAAAAAAAAACAACATAATGGAAAAATTCAAAGTAAAATGTTTATGTAAATTTGGTTAAAAACGTGATTTAGCATCACATGACTAATAAATTAAAGAGATTCCCTTTTTTTTTTTTTTGTTGTTATTTTCTATTTGCTTTAGTTATACCATTATATCTATTAATGTTAAAGGAATTTCTAAAAAAAAAAAAATAAATAACAAAATTCCTTAAAAGGTAATAATCATTAAAAAAGTAAAAGATACACATTTTTCATGAGTTAAAGAATTAAAATGTTAAAACCATAAAAAAATAACAAAAAAAAAAATTCATTCATATAATGTCACGTAGCATTAAAAAATTATTAGAAAGTCTCTACAATTAAATATCTTTTAACATTTTCTAATTGCAAAATTATTTGAATAGAACACTTATGATAAATTCGCTTTTCAAATCAAGAGTAAATTTTTTTATGATAGGTACTTACTTTCTGTTATTTTTTAAAATGTTTTCTTTTATAATATGCAAAATGTGAAATGTTAGATTAGAAACATATGCTAGTTAATTTTTGACAAGAATATGGCATTTCGATTTAAATTTATTTTGCATTCAATTTTCCTTTTTTAAGAAATAGTTCCGCATTACCTTATACACTAGCTTGATTTTATTGTTTTCTTTTTTAAAATTAATGTTTCGTAATACTATACGCAGGAGGGTGGGTAGAGTGTAGATCAAAAAATACATGACGAAGATCGGTAATGACAGAAATTGTAACAACCGGCAAAATTTCGTCAGAAATCAAGAAATTAGCCGAAAACAGAATCAGATGCAGAGGTTTCGTGGAAGCCCTATGTTATACCAAAGGGAATAATAAAGGAAAAAACAAAAAATACTATACGTGGAATCATATTTTTTTTTTGGGTTAAACTCTACATATAAATATGTATTATAAACTCTCCTGACATACAAAAAATCAATCGACATGATTAAACCAACACAATACAAATTAAACTCCAACATATTACCTTAATCTAACTCCCGTGTAACTTCATAACTTCTAACTTCTTTCTCATATTAAAGTAACCTGGATTATTTCGTTTGTTTTGACATACAACATTTTACAATACTTAACTGTAACATTTAGTAACGTTTTACTGCTTTATTTAGAATTTAAAAGATCTAAGAAAAAGGATGAAAAGTAGATGGATTGAATTTGAATCTATGCACAATATAAAGAATAAGAATCAGTTTTAAAGTTTCCGTACTTATTCCTAAGATTCGTGTAGAAGAAAGAATTCAGCACTTCTAAACGAAATTTCAAATATAGAATTCAAATTATAATTTATAATATACATACCTATACGTATATGTATTCATTTTCTATATCAATAATACAAAAAACAAAACGAAAAACTGGTTTGAAAAAAAACATACAGTTTTTTCTTAATTTTGTTTTTTATTTAGTTAAACAAAAAGTTTGTTTTTTTTTATCTAAAATGATAAAAAACAAGAAAAAAAGAATAGCAACAAAACTGAGCAGCTTTTGAATTTGTTAAGCACAAAAAATTAATATTTTTTTTTTTTATGCATAGGTAGTAACTTAACTAGTGTTATATGTATATGAATATTTTAATATATCTGTATGTATTGTTATTTTTTTTTTTGTTTTTAATAATAGTAGATAACCATGATTAATATGTCGAATTGAGAGCTTATTTAAAATTCAAAGTAATGATTTTGCATAAAACTGATTATAATAAATATACAAAAAAAAAAAAAAAATTAAAGGTAAACAATAACAAAAAATATTGTTTATGTCTCTTTTTAGAATAATTACGTATTTCTTTCATAAATCATTAACTTTAATTTCACATTGTAAAACTGGTTTCTAATTAGATTTAAAAAAAAGATTTTGTTTTTTTTTTAATTAAAATATAATAAAAATAAAAAAAAGTTTTAAAAAATGATTTGTTATTCTATAAAATCCTGATAAATTTCAGTTATTAATATTAAATTAAAATTTAACAAGTACGATAGTCATATATAGAATAACTGAAAATTTAAAAATTAACACCCTACCGTTGTCATCAATTATCTACCTACCTACATTAAGTTTGACGTTACCAAAAGATTTACCAAAATATAATAGTAATCAAAAAATAGTTATATAATATTACTATACTATACCATATACCATATACTTACCAAAAAATACAGTAAATAAAAATATTCATAGGTTGTTACATTTTTGGCATTGGAATCTTTCGACTCTAAAAACTAAAAAATGTCATTATTTTCTTATTTATTTGTAGGGTTGAAATGACATTGTCCATCCATTATATTGAAGTTTCAATTTGAATGTACAGTTAATTGAATACTGTATAATAATAATTATATTAAATGGCTTTAAAAATGGTCATTAAATTCGAAATAATTATAGATTAACTTATTCTAATGATAAAACATGTTACGTTCTAAAAATTTAAATTGATTTGTTAACTTTCTCTATAATAATTGAAAGTATGTACCAGTTAATTATAAACTTATATCTGCTTATACATACGTATGATAATTTATTCGTTGTAGAGCTCTATCTAATAGTTCTCTTTTTTTTTTTTTACATTGTAAAGCCATTAAATCTTTTGTGGTTTTCTAATTTTTTTTTTTTGTGAAAAAAAAAATATTTTTTAGTATAATCTGGTATAATTGATGAGCACGCTTTTAAAATAAATATCTTTTTTTTTTATGTTTTTGTTAAACTTTCAAATTATTATGATCATATTTTGAGGAATTAGTGTAGTATTTTTCGAATAAAAAATTTGGAACAGGGAAAATTGATTTTTCTCACTGGACATTTTTTTTTTGTTATAGGAATAATTATTTTGGTTTTACATTGGACTTTGCTACAATTAGTTAATTCTATTTTCATTCTCATTTAATAGTTATTTTAAGTTTTTTGGTTATTGACAAAACTTGGCCTAAAATAATTTAAAAGTTGAGTGCTATAAGATAAAATATTCCTTATATTTTGTTTGAATGCAATTATTTTTATTTAAATAAAACTAACCTCATTTTGAATCTAAAGCAAAATTGTTGTATCAACATACATATTATTTAGATTTGTATTTTATAATTTTTTTTTAGTGCATTTCTCTGCCACACAAATGTGAACAGGAAATTACACAGCCTTTCATTTTCAGACGTGGCTATAAATGTCGTAATCCACGCTCCCTCGGTGTCTACAGTGTATTTTATACGCTCTTACCCATTAGGCCACTGAGCTCGCTCTTACCCATTAGGCCCCAATTTTATAATATAATAAAATATACTTTTTTCTTAATTATTAACGCTTTTTTACCTGTTGAAGGTTTTTCAAAGAGAAAAGATTTAATTATTATTACTTTTTGTTTCTTGACCCCTTGTATTCTTTTTTCTATATATAAATACTAATGTTAAATCTAATCGAGAATATATGTTTTAATATTTTTATTCTTCAGTTTCTTCTTTTTACTTTAATTTTGTTTCTTAAACACATATTAGATTACCGATTCTATGAATTAGTAAAAAAAAAATCATTTTTGTTTTTAATTTATGTAGTTATTTATTATTTATAAATTTTGTTTGAATCAAAACATTTAAAAGATTAGATAAAGAGTTAAGTTTATGTTTTATTTTTCAGAATATACGAATACAATTTAAAGAAAGAAAAAAATTTATTCAGAAAAATTCCAAGAAACTATTTTACATATTTTTAATAATAAATATACAGATTTGTTATAATAGGTAGTTAATTAGAAAATTTTAAATCATTTAAAAAAAAACAATATAATATCTAATAATCTAAAAAAAAAAAACGAAAAAAAATATAGGCATATTATTTAATCTGTTTATTCTTTTATTTAATTAAAATTATTTAAAACCTCTGGGGCCTTGCTGGCCTAATAGGTAAGAGCGTATAAAATACGCTGTAAACACCTAGAGAGTGTAGGTTCGAATCCCACAAACGTCGTAAGAGTTATTTCTTCTTATGACATTTACAGCCACGTCTGAAAAGGAAAACCTGTGTAATTTCCTGTTAAATGTAGCAGAGAAATGCACTAAAAAAAAAAAAATATTTAAGAATCGTTTTGTCAAATGAATTCAAAATTTATAAACTTGTTATAGTGGTTTCGCATTTCTGCATAGCCAAAATAAAAATCTTATCATTTGCAGTCTCATTAAGCGTATGGGATTTACAACAGATTAAAAGTTCTCATTTATATAATTATTATTTCTTTTCTTATTCTAGTAACAATAATTTGATTACATATTTAAAATTGATTTTTAAATTCATTACAATAACTTAAGTATAGGTATTTAAAACTTTATTTCCTAATATTCCAACTTCAAACTTTAAGTCTTTAAAACATAGATGTACCATGGGTCGACAATGTAAAATATCTTATGGTGTAAGAACATATCAATTAAACTATAGATAAAGTTAATAAAATAACACGTATCTTAGTTATATACCCTTTTATTATAATAGAAGGTCTATACTCTCCCAGAAAAATAAACTCATAATAATGAAGGTACCTTAGTCTCTTTATAGACTCTAATTTAAAATTGGATGTGCATATTGACCATATAACTAGAAAAATATGTCATTATATCTTCATATTACATAGGTTACGTATGTACATTAATGATAGTCACCTATATATGATATATGTACTGCTCATATATTCTCTCCAATATTACATACCTAAATCCAATCTGGAGCAGTACATCATTATCCAATGTAAACAAAATTGAAGTTCTGCACAAAAAAGCTATCAAAACTATTCATAAATATCCTAGAAGATTGCCTACGAACTTACTATACACTCAACGGTACTTAAGCTTCATTAGCATATGCAAATATGAATTATATATAGTAGCGTTTAAAATCGTTAATGACAAAATCAAGCATAATTTTATATTGAATAGGATGTTTCACATCCAGAAATAAATCGAACTTCTACTTAAATTTATTTATAACAAATAATCAAACTAAAAACTGTTTGTATAAGTGTTTGAAAGCTTTCAATGAGTTACCAACTAAATTGAAGAATATTGATCATATAGTATTATTTAAACATAAAATTAGGGAACATATTAATTCTATATAAATAATTTTGTGAGTTTATTCCTTATTTTTTTTTTTTTTTTTTTTTTAATTGTTAAATAATTTTTTTTCTATTTTCTTTTTTGTTGTTTTTATCTTATTTCAATATTCAAATTTGACGTTTATTTATTAAAAATTATGCGACCATACGGCTACCGCTAAGATCTTTAGTTTTAAGTAAAATCTATAGATAAATTGTAAATATTAATTAAGTATTAATCAAAAAAAAAAAAAAATATTTTTACCAGTTCTGTTATATGCGGTCTATTTTACGATATTGCCAGATATCATGTGCACAAGCTCCAAACAGCACAGAATAAAGTACTAAAATTAATACTTAATCTCCCATTCTACTACTCTACACGAAAACTTCATGATCAAGCTAAAATCCCTTTAATAAACGATAATAAGTATAAAAAATTTTACTGAAAAAGTCATATATAGATGATGTACGGTATCGGAAAATACCTTGATAAAAAAAACTTGGTGATAACACGTATATGAAGAATATATTAAACTATATTATATTACTTATATAGATTTTTTAGTTTTAAGTAGTTAGGTTAAGAGTTAGTCGTAATAATTAGTTAAAGAAATTTAATAAAAGGTAAGGTTTTCTAATTTCTTTACGATTAACATATTAATATCAAGTGTAATAATCAATTGTTTTAAGTTAAAATATCACATAGTTGTATAGATTTAAGTAATCTAATCTGATCTCTGTAAAACGTGCAAATAATATGTAAAGAAAACCTTTATATATTTTTTCGTAAATAAAAAAAATAAATTTAAATAAATTTATTTCATAATACTCTAAAAAACAATGAAATTAATATATACCATACCAGCATTAATATAGGTTTTAATAATTTGGTTAAATATTTGCCAAACTTATATTTATATTTTAAACAATAAATTTTTTAGAAAATTTTAATTTATAAATTTATTAACAGATAAAATTCCTAAAAGAAATATGGAAATAATAATAGATTTTGTTATATCATTAATAATAATCAAATTTCAAAATGATTTTTCTTAACTTTTTTTATTTATGTTCATATTAAAATAATTTAAGATTATTAAATAGTATAAAAATCATTTTACATTTAAATATTTCAAAATTAATATTATGTAGATATATACATATACATATGTATGTATATCTAAAAGAAGATTTTTTTTAATAAAATAAAAGAGAAAGCATTTTTTGATTTTATTTTTTTTTTTAGAAAATGTGAAAAGAAGTCGGCAATAAAATTATAGGTTTATATAAAATTTCATCAATAAATTTTTTTTTTTTCTGATAGCTACTTAAATATTTAAATATCAACTAAAAATATTTTATATTATGCTGGTTTTTTGTTTTTTTTTTTTTTAATTTAATAAAAATTCAATAATCATATATATAAACTATCTTTTATGAAAGTTTTGAACTACTGTTTTTTAAGACTGTCACTGCATATTGAAAATAATTAATATTATTTTATCTTAAAAAAAAATAGAATTTTGCCAATCTATCATCGTACTTCATGAATTTCGAAGTTATATTTGCTAAATAAGACTATATCACAAAAAAAAATTATTTTTTTTTTTGTTAATGCATTTCTCTGCCATATAAATATGGACAGGAATTACATAGTCTTTCCTGTTCAGGCGTGGCTGTAAATGTCGTAAGAAGGAATAACTCTTATGACATGTGTGGGATTCGAACCCTCACTCCTTCGGTGTTTACAGCATATTTTATACGCTCTTATACCCACTAGGCCATCGAGGCCCCCACAAAAAATGAATTTATGTGAGTTGATTTATCTGTTCAATTTTAGTTTTCCAACTACTAAAATATAAATATTCGATATTCGTATAAGAAAAGTTAAAACATATATTTTAAAAAATTATAAAAGACAAGTTAAACAAATATATAAAAAGATCTAGATTCTAGACTATAGAGTTATTTAATTATTGTGATATTATAAGTGTAATAGTGCGATACCTTGGACCTTGGGAAGTAATCAATATTCATATTATGTATAATTTATATAATAAAACATTTTTTTTCCATTACAAATGTATGGAATTCTTAAAATATACATTATTTCACAATAATCGAAATTTGTTATAGTTAAAATTAAAAATTGGCTTTTTTTAAAATTTTTTAGAATTTCAATAAAAATCAGCATATCTAATATCTATATGTAAATGTAATATCTATACATTTGGTAGATAATACATACAAGTGTTTTAGTGTTTTAAAAAAAAAAAAAATTTTTAAGTTTATTTTCTTTAGATGCTTCATATTTAGGATTTAATATACAATCTTTTATAAAACATGTTATAAGAAGTCATAACTCATAACTATAATGAGTATTAATAAGATTTTTGCTGATTATTACTAGCAACTTATCTCACCTATATCTGATAATAGATAGAGTTGTTATATTATAATTTAGTAAAGTTAGGTTTAAACGAACTATCAATTTTATTTTTTAGTTTAATAAAACTAACATTAAGAAGCTGGATTAATATCAGAAAATTTCTAAGAAACCAAGATTTTTTTTTTTTTTTTAGGATGCTAACTCTTCTCGCTAGTGCAATCGTATGTTATATATTATGTATCGTCTATCGTAGTTTTTTATTATAAGGAGGGGAGGTTAGTTTGTGATCTGTGACACTAAACTTTTGTGAGAAATCGAAATAAAGTATGTTTGAATATTTTTGATTTAAATTCTCTTTTTTGTTCGTGTTGCTTAAAAAAAAAAAAAAGAATCTAAATACGAAATTTTGGAGGATTACAATTCTTTTCTAATTCTCATTCATTCAAATTGGGTTTATATATTATTGATTGTTTTATAATTTCCTAAACTTTTTAATAGATAATAGATATCCGAACATATAAATATTATTTTCTTTTGTCTATAAATAATAATTTTTTTCTAATGCAATACAAATTTTAATTAAAAATTTCTATAAAATTGGCACAATGAGCAGATATTTTACAACCATATATATCTACATAAATTAAAAAACCAAATCTAAACTAATTAAAAAATTCTAATGACAATATGTAAAAACACTATACACTTTAAGTTTCTGTACAAAACCAAATAAATTTAATTAAAAAACTTCCTTAAGAGAATCTTTATTAATCATTTCATAAATGTAAGAATTTTCATAATAAATACCGCAAATATTTAAAAAAAATTTTTAAAAATAATTGAAACTATCGTTGTTAGTTTTAATAGAAAAGAAACCACCATATATTTATGGCTTAATATGCATATTTGTATAAGAATGCAATAAATGTTGATTAAAGAATCTTTAAAAAATATTTAAACTTTAATTATTTAAACCCACAAAAAATAAAATACTAAGCACAACTGAGATTACAAAAAAAAATTTATTTACAACATTATTGTAATGCAACATATTAAATTCCTCTTCCATTCCTATCAATTGTTTCAATTTTATGTTATTTTTTTTTCCCGCCATTTTGCTAAATTCAAAATACTCACAATTTCGACAATATAATAAAGTCATAGAACTTGGCCAGAACTATATAATTTTAAAAATTATTAAATAATAATAAATAACATTCCATAATTTTTATTTTTTTTATTAGATTTTGCGTAATTATAGATTGCAAACAATTTCTTTATTACACATCATTATATAAAACAAAAAAAAAAATTGAAATATTTACGATCATAAACCGGTAAGCATAGGAAATTCTATGTTGTAATTCAAAGAAATAAAAAAAAAAAAAAAAAATTACAACAATAATTTAATAATGGATCCATTTTACAGGCATGGCAAATTTTTAAGGAACGAGTTGAAAAATATGTGTGTAGAAACCATCATAATGAAAAATATATAAAAATGTAAAATATTTTTTTTTTATGTTTTAATTTTGTTGTAAGGTGCGGTTTACAACAAAAATATTGCAATTTTTAGCATAATTTTTAACTGTTTGAATTTTTTTTTGCATTTTTTATTTTAATATTTTTTTTCTTTATAAGAATTTGATTTTTCGAAAATTGCTTTGAATTGAATGTGGAAAAATCATGTTTCCGCACCTTTCACGTTTTTGTTTTTTATTAAAGAGAAATAAAAAAAAAAAATAACAGAATTGCAGTGTATTCCTTTTTTTATTTAAATAAAACAGAAGAATTAGATTTTATTTTGTTAATTTTCTGTTACAAATTATTTTATTTATAGACTTTTGTTTTGCGAAATACCAAACTAAAAAGATATATACTGATATTGAAATAAATTAATAAAAAAACTTTTATATACCTATGTATAATATTAGACATTAGTAAAAAATCAGTTGTCTCCACCACAGGACCGACCGCCCCTACCCGAAAAGTACAATACCAAAATTTATAGATTTTTTTATAATAATAATTTTATATCAAAGCAAAATAACTTCTAATAATTTATCAACATTTTGTTTTATTCAATAACAATAATAAGCAATGAAATCGTAAATATATGTATTTACATATGTATGTATGTGCATTCATTCATACATCCATTTCCATTATTATGTAATGTAGGTACATGATTTTTTTTTCATTCAAAAATATTAAAAGTAAAAAATAATAAAAACTGTAAACAACAAAACAAACATAAGATTAATATTGAATCTGCAACAAATATTTTACCGTTTTAATTTTATGTCATCAACAAAAGAATAATATGCATAGATACAAGTACATATTATTATGTGTATAAATTTTTAGGAATATAAAAAAAAACAAAAAAAAATTGTTCATATAAATTCATATGGAGTGTATATAATATGAACTTTTGGACTAGAAAAAAAATTAAAAAAACTTTAAAGTTGGTCAGATCAAAAAATGTTCTATGGCAAAGTTGTTGCTCTTTACTTGTGTAACAACTTTTTCTTAATAATTTTTCTCATAAAATTTTTCTGTTACGAAATACTCGTAAAAAACTTAAAAAGTACACTAGTAAACTACCATTTGCGGTTGTCCGATTTGCTTCAAAAGCTTATCAATCCGAGATATTTACGTTATAACCTTAAATATGAAATTTCAAAAAATTCCGTTTAGTCGTTTAAGCTCAACACGTGTCCACAGACATACCCACACACGCACAGACGGACATCATGCTGAAAATTTTTTTACAGCCTTCTCCACACCGGAGTAGTGCATTTTTGCGAAAATCTCGGGTACAAATTTTTAGTATGAAAACAATACCTACCTTATACATTAATGTATGCGGTCGGTAAAAAAAGGAAAAGATTTTTTGTATTTTGACCTTACTTAGATTTATGATTCAAAACTTAAAATGCAACACATTGGTAAATGTAAACATTTTGGTAAATGATTAGTTGCCTATCGTACCAACTACCATGTTCATGTCTTTCTAGCTCACTAACCCTGATTAATACTATATATTAGCTGTTTATTAGCTTTTATTAGTCCTAGCTGGCCTTTATTTGTATCCCTTGAAGAAACAAATATATGAACGAAGAAATCTTGGAGAAATTTTGGAAGAATTTTGTAAATCTAAAAGTATTTGGCTGATTAGGTACCGAATTTCCAAAGTTTCTCAATAAATATTAATAATATATCCTTTACTTTGAGTTTGAATATTTCTTACGATTTCAAAAATTTCAAATCGGAAACGTTAATAAACGTTAATAATAAAGGGTGAGTGCAAAAACAACAGCGATTAATTGAGTTCGATGGAAATGTCTAGTGTAGGCCCTATGCTCACATGAAGTGCGAAGTAAGGAAAAAAACGAAAAATTTATTTTAGAGAATAATTTATCACATTTGTTTGTAACATACTACCAAGACTATAAAATTTATTATTTTTCAAGTTTTTTGAGAGCTCAAAGTTTATACTTTTCTAAACAGCACTGAAGAAAACGTTTAGTAATCGAATCATCAAAAAATTTAATATCTTAACTTTAAATTTTCCCCTTAATAATTAAACATATAGGGTTTTAGAATTTAGAAATCGAATCCACTTTTAATCGAATCCACTTTTAATCGAATCTACTTTTTTTTTAACAAATATTAGGGAAAATCTGATACTTATAAGATTTTTTATCGGATTTAACTCTTATCAATTTTGCACTCCGAAATCCCAATACTTTATTCATATTCCTATAATTTCCTATAATTTAAAAATTTGAATGTGTTAAAGCTTCACTACCAAAGTTCAAGGTTATCAAAATCTTATAATTATTTAGAATTTTCATTTTTAGGAATAACTTGTTTGATTTAAGTAAATAATTTTATGAGCGAAAAATTCCCAGAAATCGCTTATTGTTTTTAATAAAAAAAAAAAAATTAAATGCAAATTGAAAGCTATCTATAGTTTTAAATTAAAGATATTTTAAATTTACTATTATTGTTAAGTATAAGATAAAAAAATTTATTTTATGATAATTTTTTTTCAATAATATTTTATAGTTAAAAAATATTCAGTGCCAGTTTTTTTTTTTTCTCTGAATTTTAATATTTAATTACGAATCAATAATTGAAAATGGCAAAATAAAATATTGTTTAGTAATTATTAAACACTTAATCAAAATTTTATTATACTCAGAAAAAAAAAAATGTTAAAAATCTGGCTGTGTCATTTATCTTTCATTTTTATAACAATGACTTTTTTAGGGGAGTGTTGTTTTTAAGTAAATTAATTTTTGCTAAAGGCATTAAGACAATATTGACAATATGGTTTTTTTTTTAGAAAATCTAAAATTAAAACTTAAGGGTATAAAAGTTTTTTTGTTGTAAATTAAAATAGATAAGTAAATACAAAATATATTTAATATAATATTAAATAGTTTAATTAAATATCAATATAATAATTTTTTATCTATATATGCGTTCTATTTGTACATGGTTTAATATTTTTTTAATATATTTTATATGATTTGAATTAGGATTAGGTAATTTATAAAATAATTTTAATAATATAGTTATTTAATTATATTTTTTTACCACATTTTACAAAAAAAAAATTGGAAAAATTTTCTTATTATTATCACGCTGTCCATCTGTATGTTGTTAATATGTTTGTATATGTATGTTTGTTAATATGTTTGCCAAATTTTGACACCGTGAATGAAATTTTAAACTTAAATATATAAATCATAAAAACGTAAGCATTTCTTTTTAAGTAGTCCCATCCGACACGGAACCACATCTCTCCAAAGGAGGAAAAAAGCTTATAATATTTTAATACTATACTTTACACTTATATAACTCAGATTGTATACTACTAATATTTATATAAACTACTAATTTATCTAATTTAAGCTACTTATTAAAACTGGGAGCGTTCCATAATCTCGGTTTAGTAAATGTTTTTTTTTTTAAATCTCGTTTTTAGAAAATTTCGGTTTGCAAAAATCTCGTTGAGCAAATCTTTTTTTTTTTAGAAAATCTTGTTTTTTATTAAAAATTTCACTTTTTTTTTAAAAATCTCGTTGTTTTTTATACCTATTTGTTTTTTAAAAATTCTTGTAAAAAAGAAAAAAATTAACTTCAAATTTTAATTAAGTATAATATATACTCGTACATTGGTCTACGTTCAAAAAGAAAAGGGCCTTTGATTTTGCAAGGTCATTTATGCGGCCCAAATAAATAAAAACATAAATAAAATATAAAAAAAAAGAGATTTTCTAAAACGAGATTTTCTGAAAACGGGCTTTTCTATACCGAGATTTCGACCCCAACCATTTTACGCGAGCATGATAAATTCTCGTAGTCTGATGATTAATCTCTTATCGTAATTTAATTTGCATGTTTGCAAAATGCTGAAATCTTTTTTGATGTTTTTAAAATGTTTAAATTAACACTAAATTAATTAGTATATTATTAACAACATCACTAACAGTAATAAGTAATTATTAACAATAGTAATAACTAATAAATAATAAGTATTAAGTTTTTTTAACATTTAACATCATTTGCTAAACTATAATTAACCCTTGCAAATGACGACTTTTTCAGTTAATTGTGATAGACGATAGTTCACTAAATGAAAAACATAACTGATGCTTTGATTAAGCAAAAAAAATTTCTGATACAATAGTAGTATAATATTTTGCAATTTAACATTTAATAGTAACGATAAATACGAAAACAACATTTTTGTAAAATTTTTATAAAAACCCTTATACGCCCCTTAAATAAAACTAAAGAAATTTAATTTTAGAAAAAAATTTTGTATTCTACTGCATTTAAGCTCTATAGTGGTCAAAAATTCAATATTTTCTAATTTTAAACAGCAGAAATCGAACATCTGCGCAAATGTTTAATGCATATAGATTTTTTAAAAGTTATGTCTACATAGGCTTTTCTTAATTTCGTTAAATTTTTTTTTATTTTTTTTATTGCATATCTCTGCCACATAAATGTGGACAGCAAATTACTCAGCCTATCCTGTTCAGGCGTGGCTGTAAATGTCGTAAGGGGGAAAAACTCTTACGTCGTGTGTTGGATTCGAATCCACACTCCCTCGGTGTTTACAGCGTATTTTATACGCTCTTACCCACTAGGCCACCGAGGCCTCATTTCGTTAAATTTAATAGCATTTGATTAAAATTTAAGAAAGTGTCTATAAATTTTCATCATTTTCGTCCCAGAAAAATTCTAATTAAAATTTATTACAAATTTTGATACGAAAGAATAGTCACAATTTTACAATAGATTTTTATTATCATTTTGTAATGTGCGCTTTTAAAAAAATCTTGGTTTTACATTCTGCCTTATTTATAGTTTTTTTTTTCATTTATATTTTTTAATTAAAATTTGCTGTATTTTAACTTTTGATTTTTATAATACGTATGTATATAGATTATCTGATTATTTAAAAAATGTTGATTAGTTATAATTTAATTCAAAAGAGTCTTTTATCGATCTTTTTGAAGTTTATTATGGAAATTTATATGATTATAAAAATATTTTCTCATTTTAATTAATGCTATATGTAAATTATATACATGTTCTTATTTACTATTAAGTTTTAATGTGATTTGGTGAACCAAACGAGTTTAACGTTTTATTTAAACAAATTCTTTTTGGTTTTTAGCATTAAATTTAAAGATTTAAATAATTGTTTCAATTGTAATTAGATTTTTATTTCAATTGTATATCTCATAATATTTTAAGATGTTATAAGACACTTTGTAAAAAGCGAGTTTATTTTTTTCTAATTCAGTTGAATCGGTCAAATGTAAACAATTAAAATTTCAAACTTTAATTATTAATAAAAGTCAATAATATATATGTATTTTATTAAATTAACAAAAAATAAACAATGAATAGTCCCCTTTCTTTTTCTTATAAATCCAATTCCATTTACGAGATTTAATTACAGCGGATAAAAAAAGTCAATATAGTTTTCAATAAAACTATTTTTACCATTACCAATTTCATAACAAAGTTTCATTGATTTTAAAATTGATTTCTTAAAAAGACAGTAAAATATCATATTATTCGCCATACATATTTTAATTCTATCGCCATTAAAACAATTCAATGGTTATTTTTTTTTTTTTTCTGAAATATTTTAGTAAAATGAAAAAACAATATCTAGTATTTTTAAAACAATTATATGCTATGGTCATTAGTCATTACTTTTAAAATGTTATATTAATACAACTATTCAGATCAATTTTCTTTTTTTTTTTATACAAAATGAGGAAGAGTATTATAGTTGACTGTGTCAACTGTAGGATACTGCTCGTACGAGCATAAGTTATACTGTTACTATAAAATGTAATCATATTTTACAAAATTTCAAATCTCTGACTTAAAGTATACGGAGATATATGTATGACAATTTTGGAGTTGTATGACAGCTACTAGAATTTGTTATACTTCAAACAAATTTCTCAGAAGTTATTGCCGTAAAACTAGATAATCTTACAAAATTTTGGTTTTCTGACTAAATTAAGTGCCAAATATATCACAGCTATATTTGAACGAACCTGTTGCGCTTGAGCAGCCAAATCTCACAGAAGTTATTGCCATAAATGTTAATCATCTTTTAGAAAATTTGTTTCTCATTTATTTCTCATTCTCATATCTATATAGCATTATTAAGTACCAAGATATAAGAATACGAATTTTGCAGCTAAACATTGACTTATGCTCATATAAAAAAGAAGTTGTATGCATTAAGTTGTTGGCATAAAACTTAATTTCTTTTTATAAAATTGCAGATACCAAACCTCAATATAAAAAATAAGTTGTATATGGCATTTTTATTTATTTTTATATAAAAAAACGAAGTTGCATGTCAGTCAAACGAACCTGTCAGTCCAATTTGATCAATTTCAATAGTGAATCAAAGGTGAAATGGTTTTCAGAGTTCTAGAGAAATGATCAAACTTGCATGGCTATTCGATTCAGAGTTCGATTATAAAATATATATAAATTGCCCTATCTATTTTGTCTAATTTAAGGTGTTACAAACGTAATGATAAATTTATTATACACTGAAAATTACGTTCATACGGGTGTAAAAATTATAAATGATATTTTTCAATGATAAACTCAACGAACTTTACAATAAAAATGAAAAAAGAAAAAAAAAAACTAGTTCTTCATTTTATTATTTTAATGAACTTTCACTCCCCCCTAAATAGAGAGGAAACTATTGTTTCTAAAAGAAAGCTTTAAAAAGTGAATTTTTCTTTTTATTAAAAATTTATAATAACATAAAACATAATAATATTATTATGATGATTTTTTTTTTATAGAAAAAAAAATATATTGCAGTTTGTGGAAAATAAAAATATCAATTTACATTTTAAATATAATTATAACGGTAGCTTTTTTTATTCAATATTTTTTTTATTAGTAATCATCACACCATCACATTAATATAAATTATTTAATAGTAGCCAAGTCAGACCCTAATAATCATTATACATATTTTTATACTACTGTAAATGAAATTTGATCGAAATGGGGGCATAAAAACAGAAAAAAAGAAAAATACTTTGCATTATAGGGCATTTGTATCATATGACTGAATGACTGATTGATAGGTAAAGAAAAAACAAGGTCAATGATTATATTTCGGCCTTATTTCAATTTGAATTCAAACAAAAAAAAAAAATAAATAAATGATGTATACATATTACATAATAATATCGGATAAATTATATTTCCTGTGTTGATCCATAGATTAGTTTTCAATTAAAATTTTAATTGAATTATGCATAGATAATAGATATGTATCTAATCAATATCATTAATAATCTTTCATGTAAAAAATAATGGAATTTAAAATGTACAAATTTATATAGTATAAACCAATGAAGAAAGATTTTTAAAAAAAACCAAGATTTGATATCAAAAAGAATTTTTTAAAAATAAAAATTTTTTTAATACAATTATCAAAAAATCAAAATATTCTGAAAAAAATAATTTCATTTTTTCCGTCTATCTACTTATATAAAACTTCCACATTGTGTCAAAATAAAGTATCTATGTAATTTTAACCATATGGTTAGTTCTTATTTAAATATTAATGTTATATATGTATATAAAACAATATTTTGTGTAACTACATATATATAAATATAATAGTCCCTTTAGGTCTCATTTAAAATAAAAGAAAAAGTCTTATGTTTAAATGGTTTTACAACTCAAGTACACTGGGTATTTTTTTTTGTTTGGGAGAACGTGAAACAATACAGCATATTTTATATAAAATATTAAAAATGAAGAATTTTTAATCAAAAAAATCATAAAATAACAAAAAGAAATCATAAAATACTTATAATTATTACTTATAATAATCTTAAAATTATACGTTTAAATACTCTAAAAGCGATAGGCATCTCTCTATAGCTGACACTGATTGGTCAAACACATTTACGTATAGTAACTGAGTGAATGAAAAAGTAATTTCACTACATAACTATAGCTATAGTAGCTATACTGGGCGTTTTTCTTTTTCTCATCAGATCAATGCTCAGAGCAGATGTCGAGCGCTCAGAGCAAACTTTTATCATACCGCTCTGAGTTAAAAAAGAAACGTTCAGAGCACAAATTGTCAATTTTTATCCAAATTATTTTCTAACGTCAGTATTTTTTTAATTTTATTTAAATGTAATAATATAGTTTTAAAAGGAATTTATTTAAGAAATAAAATAAAACAAAGTTATTTTACGTAAAATTTCATTTAATAAAATTAAAAAAAAAAACTTAAAAAAAAATGTTTATCTATGCACGAAATTTTATTTTGATGACATTTTTATTATTTTATTCTTAATTTGACGTTATATTTATTGAAAACTCTGTGAAATCTGAGAAATTTTTACGAGCTCACAGATCGCGCTCTGATCACACTCCGAGTTAAAAAAAGAAACACAAAATGGATAATCTGAGCATAAAAGAGAAACACAATTTTTAAGCTTGACAGCTCTGACTCTGCTATAATGAGAAAAAGAAAAACGCTCACTGTATAAAATTATAAGACACAAATATTATTTCTTGGACGACATCTATTATCTTATACAAGAATTATTACTATTGAAATATGAGTTTAAATCTGAAGCCGTTTGATTGAAATTCCGGCGATTTAACCATTCATTACGTTATATAGGTATATATATGTATAGTATTGTATAATAAATAAAATAAAATGTTAAATTTAATGAACTCAATCAAATCTCTCAATATAAAACCGCAAATAAAGTTCAAATTAATTGCATCTTCAAAATTACAATTTCATATATACATATTATATAATTATTATTATGTTTATTTGTTTTAAGATTTGTTCAATTTAAAATATTTCTCATCCTTTACCAAAAATCCTATATAGTATAATTTTTTTTACAAGTTTTATTAATTATTTTACAATTATTATTATTATAATATTTTTATTAATATATCTTTATTTAAATTACAGATTTGACTTCTAAAATTGAACTTTTTACATTATCGAATACAACTAATGAGATTGTAAGTAAAAATTTAAGTGTTACCTTATTTTAAATTATCATTTTATGTACTAAATAAAATCTAGTACATCGTCTTTAAATTTATGGAATACGTCGTATTTTAAATTATACTCCAATTTTATATTGTTATTGTTTTTTATTTAATTTATTTATTAAATTTATAAAATTAGAAAAGAAACTAACATATATATAAGCCGTATATTAAAATGTTTTTAGAATGTTCGAAATATTCGGCAATATACTTAACTATATTTTTTACAGTATATTAATTTGAAAATTTATATTTTTTTGGTTAATATTTTCTATTGCAAAATTTCCGACTATATTATCTAATTATTTATTATAAAGTCCAATCAACTTTTAAGATTCAATTTATTTTTTAATATTTATTTATTTTTCATATTAAAATATAGAAACATATGTAAAATTTGTCCAAAGCTATCACGTTTTTTTTTTTTTTTTGTTCTGTATTAAATTTGCATAAAAAATAAATGTTTTCTAAATGAATTGTTCATTTTTTTTAATTGGTACGATAATACAATTAAAATAATCTATTTTTTACTTTCATGTTCTATCAACAAATAGCTATTTTACATAATAAATGCATTACTGTTTTTTTTCTTTACATGAGATAGTAATAATAATATTTTTTTTTTTATTGAACAAATTTAAAAAATAAAAAAACAATCATTTTGCAGTTTTTTTTTTAATTGCATTCACATGTATGTTGATATTATTAGCATGCTTTGGTGATTAAGATGGGAATGTTATTAAGAACTATGAAATATTGACTTAAAATTTATATATTAGTATATGAAAAATTGGAAAAATGTTGAAAAATAGATTTATTATTGTTTTTTTATTTTGTATGACGAGATTTCTAAAACAAAATTACAACATCGTTAAAATTCAAGATTATAAAATTTTAATTTCCTATTTTCTATACTGTTTTCAGATTTTCTTTTTAATTTTTTTTTTATTGTAGTATATAAAAACATAAAACTACTAACTATGGTTGCTAACGTCTAACACTTGTTTCATAAGTATGTATATGTATTGCTATATGAATTAGAATTATCAATCCAAGTCATAATTAATAATGTACCTACCATTAATATTTAATTCCTTTAATTACTCATACATTATATAATAATTTACTTTCGGGTATAATTTTAATCATTTTAAATACTTACCAGATATTTCATAAAAATGATAAGAAAACAGTTGATAAAAATCTTTATAAACAATGAACATTAAAAAACAAAAAAAAAAACTTTCTATTCACTTTTTTTAATATTCTGTACTATACACACAAGCTTTTAATAAATTACTAAGTAATGTGATAAACTATTTCTAGTTTTCTACGGAAATTAATATTCAATATACATATAGAGGCCGTGATGGCCTAGTGGATAAGAGCGAAAATACGCTGTAAACACCGAGGGAGTATGGGTTCGAATTCCAAACACGTCGTAAGAATAATGCCCCATTACGACATTTACAGCCACGCCTGAAAAGGAAAGACTTTGTAATTTCCTTGTTACATTTATGTGTCAGGGGAATAAACTGAAAAAAAAAAAATATGAATGAAAGTTAACACAAATGTCAAACTGTCCAAGTGCCAATGTGTAATGTACATACTTACTTATCTATACGTATAAAAAAATTACACTAGCTTTACACAATACACATGTCATTTCCATATTAAATATTAATATTATATTTTATAATTTGAAAACTTAAAAAAAAATCTATTGAATTAAACTATTTCAAAGTAATTACAATACACATGTAACTTTACAAGTTCAAAAGTTCAATTAACTTATACGTAATTTTTTTGTTTATAAAAAAAAAGGAAAAAACAAAAAAAAAGTTATAATATGCTAGTCAAAAATGTAAAATTAAATTAAAATAATTTAAATATTTTAATGTTTTAATGTAATTAAATTTTATTGACATTTACTTAAATATTTACTTACATAATACTTAAATATTATCATGTAAAATATATTTCAATGTTAATTTTTTTTTTTGTCATTTTAATGGATATATAATTTCAACCTAATATAATTCCACCAAAGGTTCTTTTTTTGTTTTTCTGTTTAAAATAATTTTAAAAATAGGAAAACGAAAACAAAAATTTCTTATCTTTTATACTTAACATTTAAAAACCTCATAACTAATCTTTTATATTATTATGTCACCTTGTCGTAATTACCTGGGCACTATTAATCGATTGTTATTAAACCTTTCAAGTATAATTGATTTTAGAAAAAAAAAATTATTACCTTCTGAATTAATAAAAAAAAAAAAAAAAACAAAACAGTTAAACATTATTTATTTTATAGCACACTTTCTTGTACATAATAATTTATAAATTGACTAAATATTAAAAAAAAAAAAAAAATTAAAATCAACCTTTAAATTTTTTATTTTTTATCAAATTGACCTTGAACTTACATCATATTAAGTTTACCTAGTCTAGTTTTTTAATATTTAGGTATTTATATTTTAACGAAAAAATCTAAAAATTAATAAAAACAAATTTAAGTCAATGACTTTTTTTTTATGTATAAATTTTCTATAGACAAGAAGATTTTCTTACAAAATTTTTTTTATTTAACAAAAAAAAAAACAAAAAATCTATTATTTACTAAACAAAATTTTTATCTTCTATATTAAATTTTTTATTTACTAATATTTAAACATCTGTATGTCAAATTTTCAAACAAGGTTAAAAATGAAGTTTCAAATAAAAGTTTTTTTTTTTTTTTTAAATTAATTTTTAGTATAGTGTTTTAAAAAAATTTTGATTGAAATGTGAATGCTTTTTTGTTTTTTTTCTTCTAGTTATCGCTTGTCTATGTCAAGTCTTTAAGATAAGATATGATATAAATACAAAAAAAAAAAAAAAAGTCACAAAAACTTGGCATGAAAAATTATTAGCTAAAAGAGATTGCATAATTTTCTTTTTATCTATAGTTTTATTCTTATTCAAATTCATAGAAATAATAACGATTCAAATTCATAAAAATTAATTACGTTTGTCTTGTGAATTTTTAATGTTGGTTAAAATCATAACAAAAAACATCTTGAAATTATAAAAAATAAAGTGACCAGATTATTTAAATTTTTTTTTTTGTTTTGCAAAAATTATATGACAACGGAAATGTAACGTACTTATCAGAATAAGAATAAGTACTTCTAAGGCCACTTCACACTATGTGTATTTTGCCATGGAATATGTAGTGTATAAATTCTAAAATACAAAAGAAATCATATGCAAACACCGAGGGAGTGTGGGTCCTTACGACATTTACAGCCACGTTTAAACAGGAAAGGCTGTGTAATCTCCTGTCTACTTTAAGCCTCCTGAAAACTTTATGTGGCTGAGAAATGCATTGAAATGCAAAACATGTCATTTGACAGTCTTATGTTTGGTAACAAACCTAG
Source organism: Poecilobothrus nobilitatus (assembly GCA_947095535.1). Taxonomy (NCBI): domain Eukaryota; kingdom Metazoa; phylum Arthropoda; class Insecta; order Diptera; family Dolichopodidae; genus Poecilobothrus; species Poecilobothrus nobilitatus. The sequence goes on along the minus strand of OX352773.1, from coordinate 235,194,189 downwards.
TCAAATTTCATTTTATTGATGGTGTCGAAAACCTTTTGTTTATTCAAAGGTAACGACAAAATGAGAAAATGATCAATCGATTATATTATAAAATATTTAAAATAATTTCACTTTACGTTTACACCTTTAACTATATAGAGAAAAAAATAAACTTTGACAATACAATAATAATAAAATACAAATTAAATGACAATACAAAACAAGGTGCAATACACTTTTCACTGATCAATTAATTGTTTACCATTAGCAATAATACATTTCAAAAAGAATACACATAATTTGAATTGGTATTTAATTAGAAATTTGAAGTTTTTTTTAAATGAATTATTAAAAATTAAATCAGAAATTCATCAAATTGATCATTAAACAGAAAAAATGTTCATAATAAAAAATAAAATCTGTAACTGTAACAAAATTAAAAACTAATGGTAAAAAACTAAAAAAAGTCTCTATACTTTTTTTTTCTCTATATATTTTTTTTTAGTCCATTTCTCTGCCACATAAATGTGAACAGGAAATTGCACAGCCTTTCCTTTTCAGCCGTAGCTGTAAATATCGTAAGGGGGAATAACTAAAGGCACAAATGTATTTCACTAATACTTTATGAGTAATGGTCTCCTTAATATTAATGCAATTTAATCTAGTAAAATTATCAGATTTAATTTAGTTAAAAAAGTATAAGCAAAGCAAAAATGTTACAACAAAAGTAATATAAAAGTCTTATTATCATTAAATGAATAAGAATTTAAAATTAAATTTCAGATTAAACATTTATAAATGATAAATTTAAAATTTAATTTGTTAACAAAGAATTAAAAAAATTGCAAATTTTATAGATAATTAATTTTTTTTTTGTTTAATTTTATTTTTTATAATTTATGCTGAGAGTACATGATATGCTTATCATTTAATAGTTAACTTTATGAATATTTTAAAAATATTCAATTTGATTTGATCCAATCTGTAATTAAATTATGATATAAATTATTTATAATTTAATATTTAAGCTATATATAGGTATAAGATCTGGTGATCATTATTTTGTAATTTTAATAATTAAAATTCATTTAATTAATAAAAAAATACATCTGATTGATAACTATCTAAAATAAAATTAATTAAAACCTCGGATTTTTGAAATCATTATAAATGAAAGGAAATTTTGAAAAATTAAATGTTAATTCTCATGACATTTAAACGATTTTCAATTTTCTAAAATCTTATTTAACTCTACAGCTGCTCACAACTTACTTTTCTTTATAGAAACTATTTATTTTTGTTAATTATATTTAAACAATTTTTTAAGTATAGTATCAAATTTGTCTAACGTTCTGATTTAAAAGAAATTTAATTTTACTTTTAATATTGATGCTTCTTCGAATGATGATAACAATTCATTACATTATTTTAATTAACACATTTTTTCGTTATTGTAATTAAATTGTCAACGAAATATTAACTATATATTTTTTTTTTTTGCGAGGATAGGTGGAAATCATTGAAAGACACTATATAGAGGAGTGAAAACGAGCACGAGTCCTCTATGAGTGTGTGGGACTTTAACCCACTAAACACCACGTCCCTTTTTTGACCAAACAATAGGTTATACGACCTTTAGTACTAATGTAATGCCTGGCCAGAGGATAAGTTAAGTTAGGGAATGAAAATAGATTTCAAATTGGCAGTCATATTGTGAACAAAATTGTTAATATTCACGTTGTAAATGTAATCATCACCAATTCTGGGGAACACATGAGGTGGAAGATGGTTCCACATTCGCGATGTTCGTACTACAAACGAATTTCCATAAGCCGAATTATGCCATCTTGGAATTTGAACTACATAGGGATGGGCAGCAGAGGCTTTCCCTGTTTCTCTTTGGAATGCTTTGAGAGGAGGCATCAAACTTTTAATCTCGGTAGAACAAAAACCCAACCCTATAAGGTATCTATAAAACAGGGCAAATGTTCCTGTTGTTCAACTTATTAAGAATAAAAAAGAAACAACTATGGTTAAAAATTAAAATTTTATCTAAAAATTAAGTATAAAAAAAAAAAAAATTATAGGCAAATTTAGACAGACTATATATAAAAAAATAAAATTCAGTTTTAAACTTTCAAAATAAATTTTTAAATAAATATATGTACAATATGTGTAAAATATGTGAATTGTGTGTTCTGATATTATTTACTAGATCTGTTTCGGAAAATGTCAATTAAAAATACAATACAAATTTTACTTGTTTTTTTTTTTTTTTTAATAATGAGTCAATTAAAATTTATGATGAATCAGAATTATTAATTAAATAGATTTTAATATAAATTTATTGAAATGTATATATATAAAATATATGTATATATTGATATAAAAATACAATAAATATATAATATGACTCATCATTAAATTTTCTTTCTATCTATGTATACTTATCTAAATTTGTACCAATCTAAAAAAAAAACAAACCTGTTGCTCGACTTTTAATGTGAAAATTTTTTTTTTTAATTTTTAAATGAATTTTCAATAAATAAAAACAAAAATAATGACTAAAATAATAAAATACTATAGTAATAAAATATTATGTTTAAATTAATATATGCATATATAAATAAGCATAAAATGAAAAAGAATTGACCTTCATATCAATCGATCGTCATATTAGTTAACAAAAATTGTCTTATGTGAAAGTGTAATATTAATAATTAGAGATTAGCTAAAGTAGATTTTCAAAAACTCTTTTATGTATGAAACTGCAGAAAATATCTAAATATTTATAAAACATAAATATATTAAAATCAACATACGTCTTAATAATTAAAAAAATTAAATTTAATAAAAATAAAATCAAACTTTTTTAATATTCTTTTACCACTGTGCCTATATGAATCAAAGAATGGTATTTGCATTTAAAGTTATTTTGAATTTCTTTGAAATTCATCATAAGTTAAGAATTTAAAATTTAACAAAAGGAAATTTAAATGTTAAAATTGAAGTTTTTATTATTTATAAATAAATTTGTACCTGTATACTTTATAATGTATATGCCATCTTTCATTTCTTTTTGTGTGCTTACGAATTGTATTAAAATTCCTTAAATGTTAAAACCGGAAACTGTAAAACATAAACCTTTTTATTTTAATAAATGCATGATTCATGCTGAAATTTAAATTTTACAGTTCAGTTGGATTAAATTTGGATCATGCTAAATTTTATAATTCATATTATGTATTTTTTTTTTTTGCTAGGGTAGCTGAAAATCTCGAAAGACACCAAGAGATCAACGCTTTGTTATATAGTGTTGGACTTTAATCAACCAAATGGCATCTCCTTTTAAACCAAACATTAGATTAAAATCATGTATCTTGGCTGATATTTTTAAGGCAAGGCATTAACGTTTTTATTTCCTTTGAACACTTTCTTATATACCTACAAAATATTTATAAAATAGCCAAAGTTGAGGTATCAGTGGGATCGTTGATTAAACGAATTGCTATTCTTTGTCTAGGTATCTCAATGCTGTTTCTGGGGCTCCTCCGTGCATTGTACTCCATTCTAAACCTGATAATATAATTTTTATTGAATATAAATAGCTTGATTTATATTATGTTTAGATAGTTAATAAATCTAACTAATTACGTTCTATATAATCATAATTTTCCAATATTTATATTATACAATAAATGAAGATTTTGATTTTAATTCAATTATATATTTTAGTTTAATACTTACTACCTTAGCATCGAACAAACTTTAAAATTTACCTTTTTTTTATAAAAAAAATTTATTCATTTTGAAATGACAAAATTGCATACATTTAGGCTAACTCATTTAATTTCTGTTTAATTTTAAAATAGGTATGAGCGTACGAGCAGGTACGAGTAATTATGTTGCTCTTTTTTTTATATTTAAAACAAACACTTTTCTTTTCAATTTATGATTAAAACAAAAGTGTTTTTTTTTAATATTAAATAATTAAAAATTATTTAAGTGTAGCAATTTAACATTTTCAGTTTTAAAAATTTTAATATTAACTCTATTTTTCCATTTCTATTCTATAATTAATTCTAACCTAAACTGAAAACTAAAGTATAATTATGATAATGTTATGATTTAATTTAAAAATTTATTTACTTATTTATTCTATATTTACATTATAAATAGTTAAAAAAAAAAAAATAATTGTGGTCTAAATATTTTTAGTTAGTCTTCTAAAAGGTAAAATTTAATTCCATTTACAGTTAATTAACAAAAAAAATTTTTTGTAAAAAAAAATTTCTTTAATAAAAATCGTAGAATAAAGTAAAGAAATTGAACATATATATTTGAGTTCTTTAATACATCAATATACTTTTATGCGGCGTAAGCTAAATTTAATTTATAATTTATAATATACAGTTTGAGTTTAGATAATTGCAAACTTACATTTTCAAACAAAGTCACGTTTGAAACGTTTATTTTCTTTTTAATGCATGCTCAGTTTTAACCTAAAAACCTTTCAATAAAAAATTAAAAAAAAAAAAAAAACTTAAGTAATTTTCAAAGAAATCAATCAAAGTAAATTAAAATGTAATTTTCCTATCGTCCATTTATTCTTCTTCTTTTTCATTTCAAATAATTTTTTTGTTTTCTTTTTGCGTGCTTCTTGAAGGTGTTTACAAATCATAATCAACTTCTAAAAAGACAAGGTTAAAAATTGAATTTTTTTAATTTATGTAATATCTACTATAATAAATTCAATTTTAAGAAAAGTAAACCTATGCAATAAATAACCATAAAAATTAAAATTAATTCATAATTTTTAATTCTGTTTTTTTTTTTTTTTTTGCCTATGATTGACTAATAAAGTGACGAATTTATTTAAAAAAAAAAATCAAAAGAAAAAATAATAATAATAATTTTTTTAACGCTTGATAATGCTGAAACCTAACACTTCTTATACAAATATATACTTAATAATCACGTAGTACAATAATAAGAAAAGAAAACAAAAACAAAAAATACAATAAAACAGTTGAAGGTTATAATAGGTTTTTTCCTAAAGGTAATTTTATATTATTGCAAATGATCGTGATCCCACATATCTATACTTTGCACTTTTTTAAATTTATAAATTTTTTCTTAATTGAAAAATTAAGAATAGTTTTTTGAAAGAAAAAAAAAAAAAAACAGAAAAACCTACAAATTAAATTTCTTCGAATCAATCCTATATAAATAATAAAATAATTGTATAATGTCTCGTAGATTGATTTCTCAGAAAAATGAACGATAATAAATAAATCAAATAACAATTAGTGATTCTACGTTATCAAATTTAATTTTATTTTTAAAATTTATTTAAAATTCAAATCAAGTTTGATAAGTCACAAATGAATGCATGTAATTACAAGGAAAGGGTTTGAAATACAAAACAATTACAAAAAAAAAAAAAAAATTATTGTGATTAAATTTTAAATTATGACTTTAAATTGTCTTTTTTGTGACAATTTATGAAAATGTTTTTAATGAAATTTTGTAGAAAAAAATATATAATATAAACGTCATATATTTTGCATATACCATTATTATAATACCTCCATAGATAGTTAGATATAATGGTAAAGAGAGTTAAAATAGGAAGTTATAAAATATCGTTATAATAACTTGGAAGTTATTTAATAAATTTATTTTTTTTTTTATTCAATTTTAACAAAAATATGCTTTAAATATTGAAATTAATTTTTCTCTACCTAAATTATTCATTTTAAAAGATTCAATACTTAAAGGAATTGAAGACGTAGAACAAACTAAACACTTGAGTATAGATTTGAATAGCTTTAAAGGTCGTTAATTTACATGTAACATTTTTACATCATATATGATATAGCTAAAAATTGATTTAATATTCTTAAAATAATAAACAGGAATAAAATTTCAAATAATTTTTTTCATAATTCTATTTTTCTTTCAGTCCTTTCAATCGTCAATAGGACATTTTATATACATGTGTCCGTATACCCTTTTATAATAGTATTTCATTTAACTCATAATAATTAAATTGTAAATCTGTAAACATGTTTTTATGATTTAAAACTTTTATTTTAATTTAAAATAATGAAAATTAAGAATAATAAAAGGAAATTTTGATTTGAATGGAATCCTCAAGATAACCAAGGATTGGGTAGGTCTAAAAGAACATGAAAAACAACTGATTTATACGAAAAAAATTAAAAGCTTTATAAAAAATTCTAATTAATTAATAATATTTAATTTCAAAATATTTTTTAAAAACTTACAAAATTTAATTTTTTTAATAGTTATTTATTTTCATGTTTAAACATAATCAAGGAAAATTTATTAATTTACATTAAGAGAACAACAGAAAAGGACAAGCCTTTTAAAAAATGTTTTTGGACATGTATTAAACATTTAATATTGATTAAATTTATACGAAAAGAAAAATTTAATATGTTAAACCAACATGTTAAAAAAATTAAAAACGAAAAATTACGAATATCAAAGAAAACAGTTTATTTAAAATTAAGGTTTTTAAAGACACTCATTTCCAAAAACTAAAAATGAATATTCAAATAATATAATAAATACATATCATAAATTTTTATTATATTTGCAGAAAATGTTCAAATTTCAGATGTCTAAAATTAAAACAAACTAATTTTAATTTTAATTTTAAACCCATCAATCTGTACTCTTTCAGAGAGAGCTGTCATAATTGTCAGATTTGCATGGCTTGATTATTCACTTAGGTTTTGAAACCTTAAACAAGAGCAAATACATCATTTTTTTTTTTTTTAATGCATTTCTCTGCCACATAAATGTTGACAGGAAATTACACAGTCTTTCCTGTTCAGACGTGACTGTAAATGTCGTAAGGGAGAATAAATCTTACGACGTGTGTGGGATACGAACCCACACTCCCTCGGTGTTTACAGCGTATTTTATACGCTCTTACCCACTAGACCACCGAAGCCCCCCAAATACATAATTTCGAATATTAAAAGTTTAGTAGTAATGAAGAATAAAAAAGGATAAGGACAATATATGAAAAAGTTTGAATATCCAAGCTTAAAAAATTATGTTTTCAGATTCAAAACTATAACTATATTTGAATACAATTATGACTTTATAATATTGGAAGTCTAAAATTCTATAATAAGTGGGTTGAAATAAATAAATAATGTAATTCGCTTTATATCAAACATTATATTAGTTTGGTAAATAGACGGAAAAACAGACTATAAAATCTAAAATATTAAGTAAATTTTAAAAATATTTTGAAAATATACTGTAAAATAATATTTAAAAATAAATGACACAGGTAGATTTTTTTTTATAATAAAATATGTAAAAATTATTGATTTTTTTTTGGGTTTTTATATAAAAAGATATAGAATATAAGACGTAAATAAAAATTTTTAATTTAATATTTTAAGGAATTCTCAGAAAAAAAAATAAAAATGGTAGATGGGAATTAAATGAAAATCAACTTATTATCAGTTATTATCATCATTTTTTTTTTATTTTTCCAAATTAAGCATATTCCTATCCTTCCTTGTTCTTCCCAACCACTTCCATTTACATTTCTTCAGTTGGTTTAAATTATTTATCTTTGTTTGCAAGGAAGCTCTTATGATATTAAATAATTGTTGTCCAATTTTATAGGTTTGCAATATTTATATGTATATAAAGTGATGATTTTATAGATCTATTATAATATTCTAAAAAAAAAAAATAAAATGAGAATTTTTTAAAATCCATACTAATCAATAAATTAAAATAAGATATTTGTTAAGAAAAAAAGGAAAAGTTAAAAAATGTAATGTAAATGTACATATTATATAATACCAATTTTTTAAAATCAAAATCCTTTAAAGCATTAATTTTTTAAAACTTTTGCATCTCCTTATAGAATTATGCTTATATTCAGAATCTTTCTGTTAATAAGTATATGATTTTTATTTTATATATTATATTAATTAACAACATTTTTGTAGTCCTCATCAATATGGTACTCTACACCTGCTGCAATAATGACAATAAATCCGTCTATATAACATAAGGGCGCTATTGCATCAAACACTTATCACTAATCCAATAATCATTTTTTGTTGCACCAAAACCATTTTTTGCATTAACTTAATAAAGTTTTGATTATATCTTAAAAATCACTTACTTATCAAAAACTAATATGATTATTTGATTAGTTATAACTTATAAGTGTATGATTGATGCAATAGTACTCAGATTTTCCTTTTCATATAGCTTGTAGTTAATCCAGTAAAGTCATAATAACGTGAACACATTCGCAACAGAATATTATAAATAGGTATCAATAATTTATAATTAAATTTAAAATAAATTATTTGGAGCATAATATTTTATGTATATATATCAGCTGTTGTCCCAAAAAGTAAACAGATTTAATTATTACATAAATGTACTTCTAAGCACTGAAATCGTGTAACAATTTTTAATTACTTTTACAAAAAATTTCAATATTAACACTTACTTGGTAATACGTACATGCATACGTACATACATAATATGTTGTTATGTATACATGGAATCATTGAAACGTCAATTTTCACTTGTTATAATAAGTTAATTGTTTTTTGTTTTTTTTTTTTTGATTAATTATTTTCCTGTGCTTTTCAAAACTAGCACATTTTTCTTTTTTATGATAAAATTAAAAAAAAAAAAAAAAAATAGAATAATAACATTCCATTCCACCCACTAAATTTAGTTTTTTTTTTTTTTATTGCAATTTTAAAGTATATACTTTGCTATATATATATTTTACAGTATTATTATTTATTAATACATAAAAAAAAAAGAAAACAAAAATTAACCATTTCTAAAGTTACACCTCTTAATTTCAATTTTAAATTGCGTTTCAAACAATTCGATGAGAAATTATTGGTGACGTTTTTTTTTATTTTTGTTTTTCAAATTTTATCTTAAAATATTCAGGGCGTTTAAAATTTTATTGTTTTAAGATTTTATTTCAGCTTTTTTCTTGTTTAATTTTTATTTTGAAATAAAAGAAAGAAAAAAATTAAAGTATTGATTTAAAATATGAAGCGTAAAGTAAAGATTTTTTATAGCTTTTTAAGTTAGTTTTTTATTTATTGGTTTTTAAGATCTGTTAGCTGATTATATGACATATTATAGAAATATAATATAAAAAAAATTTATTTTAACATTTTAAATATGACTTTTACCTCTTTTTCTACATACCTACACCTTTTCAAAAAATATTTTTTAAGATTATAAAGCCACTTATATTTCCAAATGTGATATTTATATAACGGAAATTTGATCAAATCTTCGATATAAAAACTACATGCAAATCTAATTAGTTACCTTATTCTTTTAAAAAACATTTTTTCTATGGGATTATATATTCGGCAGAATTTTCCAAATTTTCCGAATTTCACTATTTCTTAGTCTATATATGAACAAAGTGTTTAAAATATGTAATTGAACAAAATATACTAACTTTAACAAGTTCAACATAATCGAAATATAACATAATATAAACTCAATTGTGAAATATTAACTGTCTGTCTTATTTAGATCTGTTGAATTATCTAATTTACACATATATTTTCTTATTAGCTTGTTTTTTAAGGGTGTAGGGAATCTTTCAAAGATAACAAGAATATCTCCTAGATAGTGACAGATTCTTACTGACTAAATCCATCTCCCTAGGATGAAAATTCTAAATTGAAAGATTTCTAGGATGAAAATTCCTAACAGCCAACGTAATATATTGGTTAGGGAATAGGAATATAAAAGAATAGGAAAGAACGAATGCGGAAACTTTGAATTAGAGAATTGAATTGTTTTTAAATGTAATTAATTATTAAAGGCCAGAAACTTAAACACTATCTCATGAAACAGATGAAATGAAATTAAATTTAGATAAGATATATAATGTAAATTAGGCTTAATATTGTCATTTAATAGTATTGTTTATAGCTAGGATATTTTTGACAACATTTAAAAATTTGTTTTTATTTTTTTTTATTGTCCTTAAACTCAGATCATAAAAACTCACAACTACAAAATCTCATAACATATCAAATCAAGCACAAAAAAAAAAAAAATTAAAGGTTGGGCAATTTAAGTATTCTAAATACAGTAAAAACTATAAAAAAAAAATTTTATTTTTTCCTTATTGTTTAAAAATGCATAAACAAAAAAGTCATTAAAAAAAAAGTTAAAAAACATAATTGACATTAAATTAATATAACCATATCTCAAATTTTAATTAGACCTTAAGAAAACAAATTTAATTTTAATTTAACTTTATTTTTCCTATCGATTTTTAGTTTCCATGTTCCTAAAACAAAATTTTACTTAATTAAATATATACAGTATTACTCTTTACAACTTGAGTTTTTAACTTCAAAATAGCTTACAATTTGCATTTTTTTGAGTCGATCTCTTTAAATGTTTAAAGAATAGATTGAAAAAATACATAACAAACAGAGAAAAAATTAACAGGAGCTCATAAAAAAAAATTTTAATAAAAATGTTAATAAGGTCTTACCAGCTCTCATAAACGATCCTCCAAGGCCAACTTATATTACCAGTGAAACTGTTCTCTAAAAAATATGTATCTGTACAATTTTAATGTATTAATAATATATATAAATGGCCTCATCATGACAAGCAAGTAATTTAATACTAAGGATAAGAAGTTTAAGAATTTAGAAAAGATTTGTTTCCATAAGTATATTTGTACTTCAAGGGTAAAGAATATAAAGACCTAAACCTAATACATATTTATATTTTTTTATGTTTTATCAAACTAACGGCAAATCCTAACACATATAAGTTCAAATACCGCTTTAAAGAAACGGTAAGTCTGTTCACTTCCTTTATAAAAAAATTTTTAGGTTCCTATTATAATGTTGACAAAATAATCTGATTTTATTTCAGATCTTAAAAAAATGCATAATAACCTAAAAAAAAAAAAGTTCCAATTTATATTTGCAATTATTATAGGTACTCTAACTAAAAACACGACAATCAGAAATTAAAAAACAATCTATAAAATCATTATATATGTATGTACTTATGTATATATCATTATATATGTAATTTAACAGTTTATTATTTTTTTTTTTACAGTAAATTAACGAATAAAAGTTTAAATAAAACTACAAAAAAAAACAACCTTTAATTGTGGTTTTGTGTCTGGAAATTGAAAAAACGAACAAATAATCTTTTATCCATTTTGTAACAATTGTGCATAAAAAATCTAAAAAAAAGGCGATTTTGTAATGTTTTTTTTTTTTTTTTAATTTAAAAATGGCAAAAACAAAATTGTATAACAGTCAATAACATTTTCAATTGAGTTTTGTTATGCAAAACATATAACATAACATAACATTTGTTTTTTTTTTCTAATGTTGTTTATAGGAAAAGAATGTTTGAGATGAAAATAAAGATATAAATGTAAATGGGCCTGTGACAGTTAGCAGAAAATCAATTCTTTAAAAGACACTTTTGAATACTAAGCAAGTTAACAAAAAAAAAAATTTTGTTTGAAGTTTGAACAAAAAGTTAGAACAATAATGCTATTTCACAAAAAGGGCACCTTACAAAAATACTTTTGGCACAAACTTTTTTAGCAAATTGATTATTTGAAATAAATTTTTAAAGTAAATGAAGTTAGTGTTGTTGGTTATACAGTATTATCAGGTGGTGTAAATTGTAATGATAATGAATTATTGAAACTAATGGCTTTGTAACCAACTATAAAATCTATTTCTAATTAAGTTTTTTTACATACATATTTAAACAACAAAGCGTTTAAAATAAAAATTGTTGTCGTCCCCTAGTTCTCCGCTGAACAATCTATTACAGTCCAGATTTTGTATCTAAACTCCAATATTCATACGCTTACAACCCATAAAAAATTTGCTATTCGAAATTTCATAATATTTCTTAAATTTGATGCCATAAGTCTTTTTTATTATTGGTCTTTAATGGGAAATGTCTCATTATCTTATAAGTGGATTTTGTTAAATGGTTCTTTTTGTTATAAGAATATTTCCAAGAATTATAGAATTACTTTACGTTAATTGGTATATGCTCCCAATTTAAATACATACATAACATATTATATACTTTAATAAAAATTAGGGTGTTGCTTTCAATTCTCTATAGATAGAATGTTGAATAGAAACTAGAAAAATATAATGTGTACCTACCTTAAAGGTACATACATATATACCTAAATGCAAAATAAAATATTCCTTGGATAAAATTACTTTAAAAATAAAAAAAAATTACAAATAAGTAATAAAAAAAACTAAAATCAATTATTTTTATTTTGTAAGAAGAGTACGAATTTCTTAATCAAAACTTAAATTTACTACTTTTTACCCAATATTATTAAATAACTCATACTTCTTATACTATAATCAATTCAAAACATTTTAAATTCAATATCTGTCATTTTTAAGGTTTTTGATAGTTAGCCTATTAATTTACTATACAATATGATATCATGCTATTATTTATAATGCTTATGATTATAAAATTAAAATTTTTTTTTTTTTTTATACTAAAATTAATTTTTTTAACAATCAAGTTATTAAAAGAATAAACTGAAAATAAAATGTATAACACCTTTTTTAAATCTTTCTACAAAAAAATAAAATGCTAAGTATGTATTTCATATATTATGTATGTATTATTTTTTTAAACATCTTGAATAAAATAAATACATATATTAATTCAATTCAATTTTATAATAATTTATTATCATATTAATAACATTATTAAAAAAAAAAAAGTATTTTTAATTCTATTTGATTCTATACATAAGTTCTGTTGTACATATACAAAAGTTTTGAGTACATTATTGTCAATTAAATATCTAAATATGGAAATCTATTAGACACAAAAAGTCAAAAACATGACTGACTAGATAATATTATATTGTTAATGATAGGAAAAATAATGCAATAGAAAAAAAATAAAATTATTATAATTATATTAAAGGAAAGACAATGAACTTAAAAAGAACAGTAACATAATTATTATGTGACAATTTTGTTAACTATTTTAATTTTTATCATAATTTATTTTTAAATTTATACACAGGTCTAAAGAACATAATGTTTAATATTTTTGATGGGTTCCTGAAATAAAATCAAATGTTATAATGGCAAAATATATAATTGGTTAGATTTTGTTATGAAAGATTTTCTAATAGAGATTCAGTTTAGTTTTAATTCTAAACTTAGGTATATCTAAAATACATAAATATTTATTGAAACATTTTTGAATATATTTTATTCTTTAGGCTTTATTTATTTTTCGAAATGGTAATAAGGTCCAAATCGCTAAATCCGCACATCCAAATTTTATTTCATGTTTTTTTTACTAACATGTATATATGCTAATATCTATTGTTAATTTTTTTTTTCTATACTTTATTACATTATCTTTTTTTAAATTCTAGAGGCTGATGTCTGGGAGGTTGGCATTATAATGTAGATATTTCAAATAATTACATTATGTATATATTAACTCACCGGCAATTATAAACATATCTACAAAAACTTAATATACTTTTTTCATTATATCATAATTAATAACAAAGTTAAGTATAGTATCAATGAAAGTAACGCTTGGCTTATTGGCTTAGCTTAATTTTCTTGTTTCTATAATATGTTCATGTAAATATATATTAAATTATTTTTTATTGGGTATATGTATACTATTATGTGTATATGTATATGAATATAGTTCAAAATGATACAAATTAAAAAAGTAAACATACTTTATATAATCAAATCGCAATTTAAGAGAAAATTTCTAGAATGTTTTAGAATTGTTAAGTTATAGTTAAGATTTTTGGCTAGAATGTAATTGTGTTAAAAAGTGAAGATCTCTGGCTAGAATGTAATAATTGTGTTTAGAAGTTATTTATCTCTGGCAAAAATTTTTCTTTTGATTATGTCTTTAATTAACCTAATAATATAAAATTTTTAATTTTTAATTTTATATTAATTCTAAAGACAAGATTTTGTTATTGTTTATTGTTATCACTTATTACTATCAGTATACAAATTACAATTAATCGAACTTGTCAATTTTATATTCAATTTTATTATGTTTACATATACAGCGTTTCCGTCTATAAAAAAAATGGTTTTGTTAAAACCAAAAGAATTATTATGTATTTTATTTTATTCACAAACTTACTATTTTCTATTACAGATTTCAAATATAGTCATTGAATTACATACTGTCGTATGTACTGTAATCAACTAATAGTTTACACAATAACTAATTAAGGAAAATTAAGTAATTATAGAAAATAAAAAAATTTTATTCTAAATTAATATCGATAACCTTAGGTGTGTATAATACAACTAGTATATATTCGTATAACGTAAAATTTGTTGACAGAATATTTTTTTTATTTTGTAAAATTTTAAAAATATTATTTGTTGGAAAAGAAAAAAATGACCGGAACTTACATAAATCATACAAAAAAAAACGTTTTTAATGTGTCGTCACTTATACGATTTTATTTTTTTGGTTTTTTGAATTTTTTTTTTTTATAATTCTTCTGATTAAGGTCAAACAACTTGCTATTAGTCAAGACCAAAATGGTTTCATTAACAATAAGAGAATTTAAAGTTAAATAAAAACTTAAATTTTAAAATCAATTATTTTATATAGAGTCTGTCTAAAATTTATAATAATTTAAAACATTTTTTGCTTGACATGGCACGACATCCAATACATATTGAGAGATTAGATAATATGTTATTCTACAAAATCTTTGAAGAAACTAAGCTCTAGATTCATTATCTTAAGTTTTTATTACGTTCTTTAACACAATGATAAAGCAATTGTAGCTGTGTAGATTTCACGAGGTATAGATATAACATATTCTGTGTATTTTTTATTGTCTGTCTATAACAGAAGACGTAAATTATTGTTTACATTGATTATTTGTATAAATTATATATTATGTTTTATATTTTTCTATTGAATATTGATATAATAATACATTAGATAGCGATTTGAGGTCGTAGAAACTTAAAACTAGGTATCGAAAATGATAAACACCGAGAGAGTGTGGGTTTGAATCCCACACACGTCGTAAGAGCTATTCCCCCTTATGACATTTATGGCCACGTCTGAACAGGAAATACTGTGTAATTTCCTGTCCACATTTATGTGGCAGAAAAATACACTAAAAAAAAAAAAACAAAAAAAAAAGTAGGTACTTAAAAGACCCTTCATTTCTGTTAAGATCTGATAATGAATTTATCGTGATTTTTGTTATTATTCCTGTTTGATTGTGCCTTTTTTTATGATTGTGCATTATGGATCGTTAATTTTTTTTCAAATATTAGAAAAACAATTACTTATAATACAATAACATTAATTTTAAAAAGTATAATTTTGACAATTTCTTTAACTTTTCTACTATTAACAGTATTTTTTGAATTATCGATACTATAATGTAAAGCAATAAATAACTAAAAAAATGTTTGCTTTTTTGCTTTGCACTGATATACTTATATAGATTCATAGATACATATATGTAGCTATTGTACCTAACAATAATTGTCATAAATATTTTCACGCTTGATTTGTTAGACTTCAGTTGTAAATGAATTTATAAAAAAAAAAAAAAAATTAAAATAAACTAAAGTGTAGTGCAGGAAAAAAAATCGATTGTTTGATAACCTTAGTACCTTATAAAATACTAATTTTAATTGTATTAATAACATACTGACCAATACAAGTTTATTTATAACTGTAAAACAAAAAATTAAACATTTATATTACCTACATTTTTTATATGTAATAAAAATGCGTAATAATTACATAAAATTTACATTCCCAGAAAAAAAGGTACTAAAAAACAGGAAAAAAACAACAATTAAAAAACTTATGTATGTATATATGCATGTAAAAATATTAAAATGTAAATTTGTAATAAAAAAAAATGTGAATGTTTATTTCAAAATTCCTGTAAGTTAATGCTGCTATCTGCTTTTATTTAAATGAATACAAAATATGTGCTGAATGTATTGTCTGTACTAATTAATTGAGTAAGTACATGCAGTTGAAGAAAAAAACTATTCAAATAATTTTAATGGCAGCACTTACTTTTACACATATTCATACATATAGTCTATAGATATATTTTTAGTACAGTAAACAAATTTTATTTAGAATCATCAGTAATTAAATTAAAATAAAATGAATATATGCAAATTTTATTATGTATAATTTGTTCATCACGGGTAAATGTAAATGAATTACTCTGAAGTATTGAGTTACGTGGTTTCAATTTACTTTATTTCGACTAACTTGAAAAATTTTAATACCATAAGTTTGAATTGCATCGTATATTGGATGCAATCATGGTATTTATCAAATTCAAATTAAATTAACTAATATGTATCTTAAAAATATAGAAAAAGTGGACATACTGATTATAAAGAACAACTTTAATAATTTTATTGTTTCTTTTTTGTCAAAAGAAAATCTGTAACACCTGGCTTCAAACCAAGAAAACTTCGAAATGAAAATTCAAGAGCTTTAAAACGTATCGATAAAATAAACATTCACAAGTATACACAAGTATTGGTACTCAAAATAAAAAGGTTAGGTCATAGGAATTTTGTTTCCAACTATGCAATTGTACCAGAATTTAAAAAAGTTTAAAATTTTGCTCTCAAAATATTGTTATTGCTCGATAATGCACCCCATCCACCTCTTCCAATATATTTAGACGATATTAGCGAAAAAATGAAATTTTTATTAGTGTGACCAATTATAATATCTAAGCGCTATTAAATCAGCAAAACAAAATCGATTTTTGTGTGTTTTAAATCGATTAAAAATTAATTACTTAATATGTTGTCATTTCTAGTATCTTACTATAAATACCTTACTAGCTAAAGAATTTGTAAAAGGATTGTAAAAACTCAAAGTAAACAAAGTAATAAAACACTTACTTAGACTTATACATTATATAAATCCTATGCATACTTTGCCAAAAATGACCAAAAATGTCAAATGTCACATATTTTTAACTTGTTTATAACATGTAACAAAAATGGGCTAGAGGCCAAGGTAGCCTAGTGGGTAAGAGCGTATGAAATACGTTATAAACATTTCGATCGAATCGCACACATGTCATAAGTATAATTCCTTCTTACGAAATTTACAGCCACGCATGACAGGCTATGTAATTTCCTTTCACATTTATGGGGCAGGGGAATACACTAAAAAAGAAAAAAAATTGTCCCCGTTAAACATTTAACGTATGTACTTTAATTAAGTAAAATGATTAATTTTTTAAAAAAGAATTATTTTATAAAAAAGAATGGTTAATAATGGAGCACTTTTTTGTTAAATTAAAATTTTAAAACTTTAATACTTAATACTTTAATACTTTAAACCTTATTTTAATTAAACTCACTGTACTTTTTTTAATTTTTCTCTTTTATTTTATTTGATTAACATAATATGTATAATGGAACATGTTAATGAATTATAAATTGAATATGAAAACATTAAATTTAATGTTATTAACAAACATTTATTTTAACACAAATATAAATTATTTTTTTTAAAGATAAAATAATGAGATTTTAATTCAATAAGTTAGAAAAAGTGACATTTTGCGGTTATGATATAAAATTTGGAATTAACTTTTTTGTGGTTTTTTTTTTTATTTTGGTATAACAACAATTAATAAATTTATTAAAAAATCATTAAATTGAAAGTTTTAATTTATGTATTATAAAATTTTATATTTTTGATAATTAAATAAATTTGATTTTTACTTTCTTTACTACTTTTTTTTTTGATTGGATATTCAATTATAATATGTATACATATATACAAATTTTTAATAGAAACTAAGCTATTTCTTTAACGATCTTAAATTTGTAAAAATTCCACAAAATTAATTGAATTATTCACAAAATGTATGATAGAAGAAAATATGCCATATAATTCATTTATTTCTATTGAACTGGAATCTATGATTAGGGTTAACAAAATGTATAGCGTAGGTGTAGGGTAAACGTTTTGGTGTTTGCAAATTTATTTTAAATAAAAACAAAATATTTTTATATAATTTTTCAAGCTGATTAAAATCGTAAAGCAGAAATTAATGAAAATTAATGGTTTAAATATTTATATAGGGGAGCGGGATGTAATTCCGATTTCCAAAATCCCGTCAAGACAATTTTCGTTAATTTTCCCGCTTTTTTGTAATTTGTTATGTTTTTTATTACAGAGAAAAGATGATAGGTAAACCGCAAATATTTTTTTTATTTTTATAAATTATGGACACATATGGAATTTTATTATTATTTTCTATAGAAAAAAAGAACAAATAAATATTCTTATATTTTTGAAATATTTATGTAAACAAAATTAATTCGGACGAATTTTAGAGTTATTTACAAAAATCGGATTATACCCCTTTTTCCATAATATTTAAATTTATGCATAAGTGAGATTCTGCAAAAAATTGACAGCTTTTTATAGTTTTTAATAAATAAAAAAAAAAAAACAACTAAAAAAGCAGGATTTTGTCTTGGCGGAATTTTTGAAAGTAACCTTTCGTAACAGGAACCTTATATAATTATATATGTATCAACTTTACTTTCATTTCTGGTAGAAAAATTTCACCCTTCTGTTGCCGGTTTAGTGGCATAAAAAAAATTATTTTATGCCACTTTAACTTAACATAAAAAAAATTATTCTTAGTCTCTCAAAAGATTTTTTTGCTGATGTTCAGGCCTTTAATGCACTATTTAATCATGATAAAATTTCTCATTATTTGAAGCTGAAAATTTTTATCAATAACTATATGAGTATTAATTACACAGCTAATACTCGGGTTTAAGGAATAATTTTCCTTTCGCGTAAAGCGTAAAAAATTCCTTTCGCGTAAATCAAATCGATATATCTCAAAATTTTGTTTGATGGCAAATTTATAGAAATTTATAGTCAAACGAAAAAGGAAATCTGCCCAATTCGATATTCAATAATACAATATAAAGTGAGATATCTATATAAAAGTATAATAAAGTGCAGAAATAATTA
This sequence comes from Poecilobothrus nobilitatus, assembly GCA_947095535.1. NCBI lineage: Eukaryota > Metazoa > Arthropoda > Insecta > Diptera > Dolichopodidae > Poecilobothrus > Poecilobothrus nobilitatus. Next base: position 235,175,076 of record OX352773.1, on the reverse strand, counting down.
AGGGAAAACCATATTACATTTTTATATTTATTATAATTTTTGTTAAATGGAACATATTATAGATGGAAACTTATACTCGGAATTCATATAATTTCAATTTGAAGTTTTAACCTTTTCTATCGTATAAAGTTTATTTTAATTTTAATTTTTTTTTTTTGCATGCATATAAAAAGAAAGATATAAAATATCACCTATAAAATTCGCAATTTTAATTATCTGAAAGATTTATAAAGCGTAATATCATCTTTTCTAATTTTTATTCATAATTTTAATACCTATCCATTAAGAAAACATTTTTCAAATTTTTTTTTTTTTTTGTATTTTTTATATCCGCCTACAACTTAATTACATTTTAAATTTTTAACACAATATTGAAAAATTTAATTCCCAAAACTAATGTTCAATTGTATATTAAAAGAAAGAGTAATAAAAGTTTTAATAAAAAAAAACTTTATAATTTTTTAAGAAAAATTAACATTAAAAGTTATTAAAATTTCATTTCACCACAGAAAAATGATTTTAGAATTAAAAAGAACTTTCACCCACCAATTATAATGTGAAAGTTTCATTTCAAAGTTTTTTTTATTTAAAAATTCTTATATAATAAGAACATTAATCTGAGGTTCACGCTTTTCATGGAAAAATATTGCAAAATTATTTTATATATATGTATATATTTTGTTGTAGCCTTATAATCATAACATAATAGTAAAAAAAACCCTAAAATTTAAAACTCATTAATTCTTTATTTTAGAGAAATTTATGTTGTTGTTTATTTAAAAAGTAAGATTTTAAGTTATGGTAGAAAACAAAAATCTATGACGAATTTTAAATAATATCTTAAGTTTGGTCTAAATTTAAAAATCATTAAAAAAATTCTGAGAATATTTAACACGTATAATGTTAATCTGGGAACGAATTAGAAGATATCAAACGTTAATATTATCTTACAAATATTTTTTTTACCGTATTCTTAGATTTTCTTACAAACAAAACAACAAACAAAAAAAAAAAAAAAACCAAGACTTCTCGCGTTAGATACATTTATTTGCAAAAATTAATATGTATTTATAAATAAATATCTATATATCTATATTCTATATTATCAATCTAAATTTTTATTCCTTTAAAGATAATATACAAAATCGCGAAAAGTTTCTATATGTATTTTATAAAATTTTTCTTAAAAATAACACAATCCCAAATATAAATTTGTTTATTATTGAATTTCATGGACAATTAAAAGTAAGTAATTTAAGTTTTTTTTACTAACTATTTTTTAAATAAATAGAAAATCAAAAATAAACATAAAAAATTTAAGAGTATAATATTTTTAAATAATTTGTACATCGTATTCAATTTATTTGCTTTACACTTTGTTTAATAAAACAAAATACAAAAGTTAAATGAGAATAATTTCAAAATTTTGTTAAATTATATACGTAAGTATAGTATTTACCTAATTATACACTTACGATAATAGTTTTCATGGTATAATAAATTTCCTATTGCGTTTGTGACACCTTAAAATAGACGAGATAGATATGAAAATGAAGGCAAATGTATTAATTCCCAAAAATATTTTTCGAATTTTTGGAGTTTATTTCATATGAATTAATTTCCAAACTAACCTGCAAAAAAAACTGTACTAATTTACTACTACTCTTACACAAATTAATTAATCTTCAAATATATTGACAAATGGTAGCTGCTATACAACTTCTCTTTTCTTATATGAAAATAACTTAGTGTCTATTGAAGCTATATAAAGGTATATCTGAAATTTTGTGAGAAGAAATGAATTCTTCTACGAAGGATTTCTACAAAATTTGGCTAGTCTAGGTTAGAAAAAGATTCGAGTAACTGTCATACAATTTCAAAATATATCTTGCTAGTTACTTGAATCAGATATCTGAAATTTTTTGGTAACAGAATAACTAATGTTCGTACAGTTAGCCTATATAGTTAACACAATCAATTATACACTCTTTCCTCGTTTTGGGGTGCAGTAATAAAATAGAAGAAAAAATTTGTAAATGAAATAATACCGCACTTATTTTTAAATTTTTTTCGATTAACATTTAATATAATACGAAGTTTAATGAAAAATGTAAGATAATAATTGTGTTGTGATAATTGCTGATGATGTTGTGTTCTTTCCTTCCCGGTTCACTTTTGTTGTTTCGGTTCACATTTGTGTTCACTATTATATGATTTTTATTATTGTTATCTGTGGAAATAAAATTTTGTTTTTATTTTAAAATTTTTGTTATTAGACCTATATCTTCTCAATATCTACAAAGGTTTCAAACATCGAAAGCAACATGCACATATTTGGGCTGGAGCCCCTAAAACGACGTTGAAATTACTCGATAAAGTACAAAATAGAGCAATTCGTTTAATAAATTATCCTAATGCCACCTCAATGGCTCTCTACATTGGGTCACCGACGCTTAGTAGATTTGCTTTCTCTGTTTTACAGATATGTCATAGGAGTGGGAACTTGTATTGACGAAATAAAAAGTCAGATGCCTCAACTCAAAATTTTCCAAAGAGAAACGAGGACAACATCAGGTTCTCTGTTTTGCAGATACGTCATAGGTGTGGGAACTTGTATTGACGAAATAAAAAGTCAGATGCCTCCACTCAAAATTTTTCAAAGAGAAACGAGGAGAACATCAGGTTCCCATTTCTATGTAGTTCAAATTCTTTTATGGCATTTAACATATGGCAATTCGTTTGTGACTCGAATATCGCGAATGTGGAATTATATCTTCCAAAATTGGTAATGATTATATTTTTAATTTACATAGATTTGAGGAGAACGTCAACACCCTCGTTTATCCTATTCAACCAAACCTTAAACCTATTTTTATTCTATAGCAGAATCTTCCCTAGCCCAACAGTAACAGTAATATTACAATAGTATTGCAGGTCCCATCACCTATTGTTTTGTCAAAAGAGAGTTAATGTTTAGTAGGTTACAGACCCAAACGTTGATAGAGGAATCGTGCTCTTCAGCGCCTTTTGAAGTTTCTCAGCTACCCCCTTAAAACAAATATAAATAATATAAGCTTAATCATGAATTGAAGTATAATTCACACAATACTGACATATTTAACGTAATTTTTTTCTTTAAAAAGGCATTTATGATTTAAAATTAATTTGTTTTAAAAAGTCTACTAAAAAAACTTCAAATTTTGATATACATATAGTATATAGTTAATTTATTTAGGATGTTGTATTTTTGTATTAAATTAGATAAATTTGTTTAAACGTTTTATTACTTTTACAGAAATTCAAAAAAAAAAATCGCATTATTACTTTTCAAAGTATAAAATTCTCCGATAATATAAATTAATATCGATCATAAAACATAAAATCAAAATAATTTTGTTTCTTTATAATTTTGAAGCTAATGAGTAAATACACTATTGAACAAAAATATCGAAACAAAATTTTATTTTATTTTAAATATTTTTATTTTAACTTTTAAAAAGTTTTCTAAAATTGCTTCTTAAGAAACTGTTTTATGTCTATGTAGTTAATATGTAGTTAATATCTAATCGTAATCGCAGTATATTTTTGATGAGAAAAACGAGTTCCATATGCACTTTTCCAAGAGAAAGAATATAACACTTAGTACCTAGAAACAATATTTAAAATTTAATACTTCGTGTTCTTATTATTTTAATTTTAAGGTGATTCTATAAAAACAAATCTAAAATAGTAAGATAGTATAATACATAGTACCTTTCATTTGAATCATCAACATTTTTTTTTTAATTTTGAATCATCAACATTTCAATTTTTGTTTAATACTATGGAAACTTTTTAACCGGCATAAAATAAGTTAATTTTAAATAATAAAATAACCGTTACCAAAGAAGAGAACAAAAATATAAACGATAAATTTAAGAATATAAAGTTTTAGTGTTACCAAAATGCACGTTAAACTGATATTTAATCAAAAATGATTATATAATTTTAAATGTTATTGGGCCTTTCTACACGAGTAGTGTCCTATTTCGTTTCGTGACTACTTTCCTCTTTTTTTTATTTCCACACTCTTCCTCTCGATAGTCGTTACTTTTATATGTGTGTGTAAATATTTCATTTTAAAACAAAATTTGTTGCGAGAGGTAGATAATAAATATAAAAAAAAAGCACGCATAAAACAAATAAATTTTTTTTTGTATTTAAGTAACATAAGATTTTTTTGCCTGTAATTTTTAAATAATATATATTATATATGTATGTACCTAGAAATAGAATAAACTCTGTACTGTGCACATAATTTCTTTTTGTCAATAGAATATATTTTAATAATTTCATCAAGTGAAAGATCAAAAATCACTTTACTTTTTTAAAAATTTGCTGCGACCGTTTCAAAAACTTTTTTCTTTAATTTTCCAAACGAGAATGAAACGTATGTACACATAAAATTTTTTTGACCCTCATAAAAATTTTTATTTGAGTTTTTGTTTGTGTTAGTGGACTAAATTTTTAAACTCTAAAATTTTGGTTTAAAAAATTACACCTAAAAATCCCCACCACAAATTTAGTTTATAGGCAAGAGGGTATGAAACGAAGTTAAAAGTAAAAAATGACGAAAGAGGACACTACTCGTGTGGAAAGGCCCAATAGGAGTAAAAACTTACAGGGATATATAAATCAACACTCCTATAATATATTCTGTTATTTAGTTATTACTTATATTAGTTATCTGATGCAGATAATATAGAAAAGTTTTTAAAACATATTAAAATTATCGTAGGTTGGCCAAATACCAATATATTATATAGTTTTGTATATAGGTATATTTAATTCTTTATTTATTTTTGTCATAATTAACTGGCAATTATAGAAATATTTGACATTTAGCCAATGGTGTAGTGGTTAAAACACCGGTCTTTCATACAAAAGGTCTCGGATTGAAACCCCGGCTGGGTCATATAGATTAATAAAAAATAATATAGATTTTTCATATAATATATAATAATTAGTAGAATATAATTAAATTAAAGATAAGTATATATGGCCTATAAATTATAATTAATATCATATCATAACTCAATTAGTTAATATTTTTTTATGATTTTTAATAGTTTTGGCATTTGATTAGTTTACGAATTTAGGTTTTTATTTTTAAAATTTTGTCTGTTACTGTTTTTTTTTTTTAAAACACTTAGAAATGTGTTAAATTTATATATGTACTATATATTGTATACTTTTATTTTTCAATAAATTTAAAAAGTAAATACATATAATACGTATTTAAAAAAAAAAAACATTATCTTTAGAAGATGCAAAATAAAAAAAAAAAAACCATTAAAATTGTTGACTAGTCTAAAAGACTTGTTTATTTACTATTTAATTATTTACTAAATACAGTCACATACAAACAATTTTTTTCAACTAAAGTCCAAAAAGGTGAGTGAATGGTGGGAAATTTTTTATTTTTTATTTAAATTTTAATGAAGTAGTTGATATCAAGAATAGAAGGGGGGTTTGATTTGTCTTAAAAAATCATTCGGAAATAAATAAAATATAAAATATAATATGTTCTAAAGTATATAGCTAGCATTTTAAAATCAGCAGGGAAGTGATTCTGTACTTATTAACTTTAAGAAACTATATAAAAATTGAGTATATAATTAATGTTAAATTTTTTTTTCTTTTTTTTTATTAAATTGTTAGAATGACGCAATTGAACTAGCCATAATAAAATTGAAGATTTGTTTATTTAATATGTAAAAAAATGTTTTAAAACATTATAAAACAAGGTAGAATGTAAACCAACGGTTTTTAAAAGCGCACATTTCCAAAACTCAATACAAATTGTTTAGAAGTGTGACTTACACAAAAATTTGAAAATTTCATGTAATAAGAAAAAATGTGAAAATAGGACATTTTTGAGATTTTGAGGGGCCGTAAGTCCGGAATCCTATATAACTAAGAAAAGCTGTTAACACACGTAAAAATATATTATTGAAGCTTTAATTTTTATGTCTTGCCGAAGAAAAGTTTTTACAGGTGCCTAAGTTACAGGTGTCTAAAAATAGCAAATTTTCAATTTTTGAGGCGTAATAACTCTTAAAGAGGGGGCGTTACCAAAAAATTTTCTTAGGAAACTTATACTAATTCTAAAAGTTTTTTCTTGTCTCAAAATTTCAGGTTCCTATCTAAAGGGGTGCCGGAGTTATGAAAAAATAAATTTCATGCAAAATGTGGTTTTCACATAACGGTAAATTTAAATCGTAAATTACAAAATATTACATAATTTTGATATTGTTTTATATAGATAATAAAATTTTCGATCTTCTACCGGTTTTAGATTGCAAAACTATTACGCAAAGCCCGAGATATATACATCTGAAAATGGAGCTTTTTTACAATTTTGAAGAGCTGCAGCTTTGGAACCCTTTACAACTAAAATAAACCTTTCACACACGTAAAAATATATTATTGTAGCTTTCATTTTCATGTCTTGCCGAAGAAAAATTTTTACAGGTGCCTAAGTTACAGGTGTCTAAAAATAGCAAATTTTCAATTTTTGAGGCGTAATAACTCTTAAAGAGGGGGCGTTACCAAAAAATTTTCTGAGGAAACTTATACTAATTCTAAAAGTTCTTTCTTGTCTCAAAATTTCAGGTTCCTATCTAAAGGGGTGCCGGAGTTATGAAAAAAGAAATTTCATGCAAAATGTGGTTTTCACATAACGGTAAATTTAAATCGTAAATTACATAATATTACATAATTTTGATATTGTTTCATATAGATAATAAAATTTTCGATCTTCTGCCGGTTTTATATTGCAAAACTATTACGCAGAGCCCGAGATATATACATCTGAAAATGGGGCTTTTTTACAATTTTGAAGAGCTGCAACTTTGGAACCCTTTACAATTAAAATAAACCTTTCACACACGTAAAAATATATTATTGTAGCTTTAATTTTTACATCTTGCAGAAGTAAAATGTGTGCAGGTTCCTAAGTTACAGGTGTTTAAAAATAGCAAATTTTCAATTTTTAAGCCCTCATATCTCATAAACAGGGGGTGGTCCGAAAAAATTTTCTGAGGAAACTTATACTAATTCTAAAAGTTCTTTCTTGTCTCAAAATTTCAAGCTTGTATCTAGAAGCGTGCCGGAGTTATGAAAGTAGAAAAATCATGCAAAATTTGGTTTTCACATAACGGTAAATTTAAATACTAAATTTAAAAAAATTGTATAATTTTGATATTAATTTACAAAGATAAAAGAAATACCTGTCGAATGACGTTTTCAGATTGAAAAAATCTTAAGCAGAACATAAGATATATGCATTTAAAAATAGGGCTTTTTCAAAGTTTGAGGGGGTGTAGCTTCGTAATGGGGGGGGCTACATGAAAAAGTTGTTCCACAAAATTATTTTTTTTATGAGACCTACCTATGGTTAAAATTTTTTTTCTCTATCTTTAACGGTGTAGAAGTTTTGTAAACAGACGGACGGACGGACGGACGGACGGACGGACGGACGGACAGAGTGAAACTAATAAGCACATTTTTTCAAAATTTTTTTGGAAATGTGCTAAAAAGAACAATTTTATTACTATAATTAATCATGTTATAAAATCTTAATTAATGTCTGGAAATATAAATTAATTAAAAGAATTTTCTAAAACAGAAAAGTGTCTAATATCTAAGAATAAAGTACATACAAAATTGTTGGAGTTGTATATAAGATATACAATTAATCAGATAAATTAGCAAAATTGGGTCATCTTTATTATATACATTTAAATTTAATATTAAATTTTGGTAACTTGCTGAAAAGATACTTTTATACCTGAATACACTACTTTATTTAGTATGTTTGATCATCTCTTGAATCATTATCTTAAGATTTTTTTTCCGTGGTAAAATGAATCTGACGCAGAAATTGTGTTAAGAATTGAAGTTTTATTTATATAATTAAAATATAAATACAAGGTTGCCTTTTCTTGTAAGAATTGTACACCAGAACCGAATAATTTAACTATAAATTATTCTAAAATTTTTTTGTTCTTAAGCTTATTTTAAATACATAAATAAAAAAAAGTTCATTTTGAAAAACTAAATCTGAATAGAAATTTAAAAACTATCTTAAGTTCATAAAATCACTGATGCGTATATACAAAATTATCATATAAATTTAAATTTTATTTTACCTATACTTAAAATCTATTTATTTCAGTTTAAGTAAAATGCATAAGAAATAACTTTATTATTATTAAAACGAGGAAGAGTGTATAGTTGATTATGTTAAAACCAAACAAATATTATAGAAATTGTTGACATAAATCTTGATAATCTTTTAGAAAATTTCAGATTTTCAACTTAATTCAATGGTTAAATATGACAACTACTCGAACCTGTTGCGTTAGAGTAACCAAATTTAACAGAAGTCATAAAACTTAACTATCCTTTACAAACGATATCCTTAACTTTTTTTTTTTTTTCCTATCCATTCCAGATGTCCAGCTAAGTGCCAAATTATGACAGCTACCCAATTCTGTTTCACCAAAACAACCAAAGTTGATATTTTTTAGTTAATCGTGAGGACCAACGGACATGGCTAAATCAACTCAAAATTCGATTCTGGAGTAAAAACATATATACATTTACATATATCCCATATCTATCTCGTCTTTTTTAAAGTGTCACAAACGTAATAATAAAATTTTGTGTATTATATGCTATTTCATTTAGTGAAAAAGTTCAATATACATGTAAGGAAACTCCAAATTAGTTTAATACATAAATAACATTTTCAATTACAATTAGAATTTAATTTTGCCCTTAGCCAAAGCTAACTGGTCATATAGAATTTTATTATATTAAAATTTTATATATATTATTAGAAAATAGATTCTATATATTTAACGTAGAATAAAGCGAGACTGACTATTCCAGAACTCTAGATTCTTCAGCTATCTCAAAAAATATTTATTGAAACTCTATATTTAAATATTAAAATAATGTTCTCTAATTAAAATAATCATTTCATTAAAATATAAACTAAGAAAATATCCCTTATGTTAAATACTCTATAAATAACAACTTAATTAATTAGTTTTATAATTCAATAGTTCTATTTTATACTAAGTAATTTTTTATTTTTATTTACAGATGTTCTATTTATAACTAATGACAAGAAAAAAGTCCAACAACACATGAATGATTCACATATCATCAACATTAGATTATTGAATATGCAATCGACAACATGAAACTCTACTTTAATTAAGCGACTATATATACATAAAATTTTGCAATACTTAATCAATACCTATCTATTAAATTTTATTCCTTTTCCTAAAACTATCATTAAAATTTTATTAAAAATGTTTAAAATAGCATTTAAAGAAAAAAAAGCATTATGCAATTTTTATTTATTAATATTTTTTACAACAATTTTACTCATAATTAATAACATTGACTGTAGAGTTATAGCACGAAGAGAAATTTCAATAAAAAATGAAACTTCTGAAGTAGAAAGTAAAATTTTACAAGAAGAAAATAAATTAACAACAACTACAATAAAAACTCCTGATGTTACATCAGCCATAGTTGAAGATGAAAAAAGATTAAAAGAAGAAGATGTAAGTACATTTAGAACTGAAATAACTACTGTAAGTGAAACAAGATCAGAATCATTTTCAATTGCAACAAAAACTCCAAAAATTTTAACTTTAACATCAACATCGACAACAACCACAACAACAATAAAACCTAATAAATTAATTAATGAAAATAGTGTAAATAGTAATAGCAATAGTATTAAAGATAATGATAATAGTAAAACTGTAACAAATACAACGATAATTACAACAACAACATCACCAACAGAAATCGCAACGACAACTCAAATTTCTAATTCAAATTTAAACAATGAAACACCAAATGCAAATGATTTAAATATTATAACCAAAGAAAAATATATAAAAAATTCAGATATAACTACAGAGACATCTGTAAATATGGTACAAACAACGACACAAATGCCAGACGAACCGGATACAACAGTTAAACAGGATTTGTTCAGGTGAATAAATTAAAACAATATTCTTGTTATTTATATTGGCATGGCTAACATATTTTTCATATTCTAATTTTTTTGTTATTTGTTTTGTTTTAAATGTTTGCCGGTAATATGCTGATTTAAAATTTAACATAATTTTTAATTATGAACATTAATTTGGTAGTGAAAGGATTTAACCTTAGATAGAATTAAAACCTAAAATATCATAAAAATAAATATAAAAAAATACGAGTTTTTTCACAAAATATATGAGTCGAATTTGTACTTTTGATTTTTCTTATATTTATTTATAAAAATCATTCCAAGTTGTCAAAATTAGGCCAAAATGTTATAGAAAACCATTTTATGACCACCTTTATAGATCAAACTTTCACAATTCTTCAGTTATTGAGTTTTTACAGAGCTGTAACTCCGGACAAGATATGTAACACCTAGAAGCATATACTGCTTTACCGAAGATAAACTGCCAGTAATAAAGTCTCTACAGATCTTTAGTTTTTAGAGGCAGTAGAAAATAAGGTAGAATAAGGTGAGCACAATAGATCTACATCAAAAGCTGTTATTTACATCCCTTTAAAATAATCTAATCTAGTCTAATTAGACAATCGCACTTTCAGTTTTCGGCAAACATTTCATTGAAGCACTCTTGAATCGTGTTTACAAAAAAAAAAAATTGCCAAATAAACACCATTAACAAATGTTTTAATTTTATTATACTATGTATATATATAATGAAGAATTTAGAAAACAAAATTGGTATTTCAAAACAGTAGCAGATCGTTTTTTTATAGTCGTATTCTAAATTATAAATACATATACCTAAAATAAATATGAATACATTTCCGGTTGTGAAACTCGAAGATAAGTTTTTTAAGGTGGAATAAGGATAAAATATTGTGTAAGCTTACAAAAGTAAGCTATCATCAACAGCGCTTATGTAATTTTGCAGAAAGAAGGAGAAAAATTTCAAAATTTATTTTTTATTTTATTTTTTTCTTAATTTATTTTGAAAATTTAAAATTTAATTTTATAAAAAAACAGTTAAATTAAAATTAGAGCACAAAACAAAATTAGGGGCCTCGGTGGCCTAGAGGGTAAGAACGTATAAAATATGTTGTAAACACCGAAGGAATATGGGTTCGAATCCCACACACGTCGTAAGAGTTATTCCCCTTTACGACATTTACAGCCACGCCTGAAAACGAAAGGCTGTGTAATTTCCTGTTGACATTTATGTGGCAGAGAAATGCACTAAAAAAAAAAACAAAAAAAAAATCCATTCAAAAAAAAATATGATAAATAAATAATTGCATACCTACAAGCGCCAAAGAAAAAAACATTTTTACTTAACCTTTTATTTTTGCTTAAATATTGAATTTTATAAATATTCTTTATAAATTCATGCAAAAACTGCATCCACATAAATACATACTTGATAAATACAAGAATTGATTTCAAATTCATAAATTTCAATTTCCACATAAATGTCCCTGAGTTCACTGTATTTATTCAAGTGTGGTTTTTGTTTTTTTATACTCAGAAACTTAACAACGATAACATTAAATGACTGCATCTTTTACAATACTCTTTTTGAATTTAAATAATTTATTAATGAAACACCGGTCACGCAATAAATCGTGCTTTCGTGCTTTATTCCAAGTTTAGTGACCTATCTATAAAAATTTGCAATCATTATCTTATAAATAATTTTGAATTTATTTACATTACATTTTCAGGTATTTTTTTTATTTTTATATACATATATACATATTTTATGTTGAGAAATCCTATTATTAAATACATATGTATAATTTCTTCGGTTCTAAAAAAAAACTTTGTTATTCATAGACTAATGTTTTCTTAACATTAGACATAAAATCAATCAAACTAATATTTTACAATGTAACAAACACTTTGAACATAATTTTATAGTGAAATGAATAACAGAAACATTTAAATGTTAACATTTTCCTTCTATATTATTTTATAAATTGTTAAATAAATTAATATACGAAATAACATTGCACTAACATTTTGTCACATACCGTTCTTTTTTTGTTACATATTTTTTATTTATTTTAAAATATAAATAACTCCAATGTCGTCATTTCTATATTATGTTAAGTAGGTATTTTAAAAAATTTTAAAATGGTTCAAAAAAGGTATGACATCTCTTTGCGATGTCATAAAAAATATCTTAAAAATAATTTTACTGTTATAATATTATTTTCTCTATGAGTCAATAATGGATTACTTACGAAAGCTATGTAAAAAAATTCTCCTATAAGTATGCAATTTTCAATAATATTTTGATTAAATTTTTCATGTGCATATTTTATAAAAAAAATAACCATTACTAGTTTAAAAATACTAATTTTTTTTTTTTTAATTGATTTTAGGGAAGATTCACAATTAAACATTGAATCTACTACTATAGAGCCACTTGAATCCGTAACTAAAATTTTTGAGGACTTAGATTATGACGATATAAAAACAAAAGCAATTATAAGTACAACAGAAAAAAATCAATACAAAACATTAGAAACCACAACTAAATATCCTAACTATCAAATATCAATAGAAAAAGATTTAGAAAATGATTTTTCAAATGATAAAACAATATTCAATGAAACAAAATCAGATCATAAATCTGAATTAGAGCACAAAATTATAAAATTAGAAGCAAAATCAAAAAGTTTTAAGTCTGATAATGTACTAGAAGAAAAATTTGAAAATGAATTATCACCATCTAAATCTGGAAATAATGATATTAAATTAGTTGAAGGTAGAAATAATAAATATGATGATATTCTAGCAGAAGTTGATAGCGGTGAAAAACAATTAGATAAACAAAAAGATCTAAATATAAATAATAATAATAATAGTAATAGCAATAATAAAGAAAGTACAACAATTTCAAATGATTTAGAAATACCAAATGCCGCTGAATTATGGGCGTTAGCTGGTATGAAAACAAATTTACAAAAAGAAAATATTTTAAAATTAGAAAATAAAACAAATATAACACCACAATATGTAAATATAGAACATGATAATTCAACATTAAAACATTTAGCTGATTGGTCAAAAATCATGGAGGAAAGTATTGATATGGAAAATATGACAACAACAGTTCTTCCAGATGAATTATTAATAACGACAACAATATTACCAGATATTGAAGAAAAAAGTAAAGTATCAATTAATTCAATATCAAATAATTTAAATGAAAATTCTGATAAAGAAACTTTAATAAAACTATTACCAACTACAATAACAACATCTGCTACTTTAGCAGAAGTAAAAATAATTTCAAATTCAACAACACCTTCAAACGATTTAAATAATTTAGAAGAGCATCAAAATAATTTTGGAAACGATTCAAGTGAATCTATATTAAAATTGAACAAAGAGAAATTTCAATTAAATTCAAGTCAAACGCTGAATATAAGTAATGGTAATAGTACCAATAACATTACAAATGATAGTAATATTAATAGCCATGATGAAAATTTAAAACAAAATTTAAATATAAATAAAAATTATAATGATAATGATAGAATACTTACAATTTCAAATGCATCTAGCGTAAAAAACGTTTATTTAGACTTAAAAAATGGGTATGACAAAATGAACGAAGAAAAATCTATAAAAATAACAAATAATAATAATGATGGTGAAGTTGATTTAAATTTAATGCCTAAATTAAATACAACAGAACAAGAAAATAATTTTAATAAAGTGAATTCATCATCGTCAGTAATAGAATTAGTACAAAATGAAAATATAATAAAATCATCAGAAATAATTACAATTAAAACAACAACAATAATTCCACTAACATTATCATCATCAATATTAACATCAACATCAACATCACCATCACCATCATCATCAGAAATTCAAACAACAACAGGTATGATGGGCTTGCCTTTAGAAAATACATTAAAAGCTCATCCAAATAAGGAAGATATCATCGATGATTTAAATAATACAGTTACTTTAAATAATGCCTTCAAAAATAATTCAAGCGATAAATACCTTGAAAATTTTCATAATAATTCCATACAACAAAATCAACATCAACAACCACCATCATCGTCAACAACAATAAATCGTAATTTTAATTTAACTGAAAACAGTAAGCTTTCAACTGCCGTAGAAAATAGTTTAAATGAAAATGAAAATAAAAATGAAACAAATTCTATTTTTACAAATATTATAAATAATAATAATAATAATAAAAATAATAGTTTTATTGAGGGGAAAGAAAATTTAAATAATAAAATTATATTAAAAACAAATGAAAGTGATATTAATAACGATATTGGTGTTAAAAAAGAAATTTTAATTACAACAACAGAAAAATATCAAAATAAACAGGAAAAAGTGGGAGCTGAAGCAGAAGATATTGAAAATATTGAATTAAAAATGACATCACGTATGGATTATGACGATGAAAATACAACAACAATTGCAATAAAATCAACAACAGAATTTTATTTTGATAAATCATCTAAAAAAAATCAAAAATATCAATTAAATGGATTATCAACAGAATCATCAGTTTCAGTAATTATAGGAAGTGAAAATATTAAGAAAAAATTAACAACTGAAAAACCAGAAGTTGGTAAGAAAAATTTTTTAATGTTAGTTTAATATATATATATATATGTATGTTATTTCTGTTTTTTTTTTTTTAGAATTTTTACAATGTAATTTAATTAAATTAAGAATTGTTTTCTTATTCAAATGAATTGCTTTAAAACATATGATATTTTTATTGTATGTGTTGAGGCGATTTTAAATTAATTAAAACATACATATGTACATATATTATAGTTATGAATAATAATTAATATAGGTAATTGTCTATGTTCAATTATAGAAAATAGAGAAAAGTAAAAGTTCTTTAACATAACCCTACTATTCGTAATAGTGCCGGTTACAAATTTTTACAGTTACAATTTGTTGATTTTACAGTTTTTAGGCAATTTCAATAGAATTTCTTTAATCAAAATTATAATATTTACTAGTACAAAATAAATAAATGTCAAAATTCAAAATCAGTAGTCTGTTATACCTATGAGAATATAGCCTCGTATACCTATGAGAATATTTTCATAGATTTAAAGTATACAAATTTAACAGTTACCTCTATTTTATATAAATTTTTAAATCATAAAACATTCATTTTATTCGTTGTTTTTTGAGCAAATCGTTTTCTTCAAAAACATTTATTTTGATAATCATTCAGTTCACTGAAAAACAATTTTCCAGTTCTCCATTCCAAATTATTAAAAGAAACTACAAAAAGTGATTTTGAATTCCAAGGTTTACACATATTTTTTTATATGCAAAATATATATGTGTACTAGTGTATTTTTCAAAAAAGAATATTGATTAGTTTCACTCTGTCCGTCCTTCCGCCGGTCTGTTTACAAGACTTCTACACCATTTAAGATAGAAAAATGTAATTTTTAACCATAGATAGATCTATTAAAAAAAATTTATATTACAGAATAATTTTTTTTGTAATGTAACCCCACACATTACGTAGTTTTTATGTTTAGCCCCACACATTACGTATAGCTACAATCTCTCAAAATTTGAAAAAGCCCTATTTTCAAATGTATATATATAATATGTTCTTATAAACATTTTTTCAATCTAAAAATCCCAAACGAAAGGTCATACAGATTTATAATTCAATATCAAAAGAACACAATTTTTTGAAATTTAATATATTTAAATTTACCGTTATGTGAAAACAAAATTTTGCAAGGTGTTGCTACCTTCATAACTCCATTACGCTTTTAGTTAAAATCTTTAAATTTGAACAGAAAAAGAATCTTTTTGAATTATAGCATAGGTTACCCCAGAAAATTTTTTGTTTCCCCCTGTTTAAAGCTATTAAAAGTCAAAAATTGAAGAGACGAAAATTGAATTTACTATTTTTAGATATCCATAACTTATAGGCATCTGCCAAAATTTTTCCAAAGCAAAACATCATATTTTTACATGTGTTAACATCTTTCCTTAAAGAAAATATCTCATGAATTTTTTTCTTTATTTTACTTGTATATACAAAATTTTAAGGAAAATTACAAATTTTGGGTTAAAATCACTATATTCCAAATCGTTTTTATTGTTTTTTAGAAAATGTGCGCTTGTAAAAACCTTTGGTTTCACATTTTGTTTTCTTTATTGTTAGTTTTTAATTTTGTTAAAAATAACTGCACTTGTTTTCTTCTTTAATTACGGTTTGTATAATTTTTTTTTTTTAATAATAAACCACACATATGTAAATACTAAAAATCATTGAATTTTAAGATTTTAATTTATTTTAATAATGTATTATACGTATTACACATATGCAAATCAACTTGCCAAAATTTTTAATGTAGATCACGTGATTATAATTGTTGGTTTTTGGTTTTAGAACTTATATATGTACTTATGCCAACAAAATCTAGACGAAGAAAATAAAATTTATAATTCAAAATGTGTAAAGAAGTGTTTATCTAATTAGAATTCAACGAAACAACGAAAAATTAACTTGGTTTTCTCTAAAGAGCACATTACTTTTATTTAAAGTTTGAAGTTTGTACTATTTTTGTTGTAGATAATCACTTAATATTTAGAAATCGAAAATTATGATTCGTTGAAATAGAAGTTTTTCAGATTTTTTGCTTTATTTCAATTGCACATTTGAAATAAACCCAAAATCATGAAATTTTTATTTTGGCTTTATTCCATCTTTTAAAAACGAAATAAAGCCAAAATTGAAATGAAATAAAGTCAAAAACATATATTTAAGTTTTAATCCTAATTATTTTAAGTTTAAAGTTGTAACCAACTATAATTAATAGGATGGGAAATATAATAATCTTGCATTATATATGTAAATATTCTGGAAGCGTATAAATCTGATTTTGTAAACAACTCTATAAATCATTCCTAATTTCAGAAATATTTATATGTGTTTCCAGAATATTTATATGTGTATATACGAGATTCTAAATAGGAAGGATTTTATAATTGGTTATAAAATCAGGGTTGCTCGATCTCTTTTGCGCAATATGTATATAATATGTATAAATAACAATTGTTCTATAACAAACTTACTTTTCACAAAATTTCTGGAAAACAAACAACAATTCAATTGTTTGCACATTAAAAAAAAAATTAGAAAATAGAAATAAAACCAATTGGCTTCGAAAATCTTTCAAATTTTTCAGAAATAAGGCCAAAATATGAAAATTCGCTTTTTGGCTTTATTTCAAATATGGCAATAAAATAGAGTTAATTGGCTTTATTTCAGGGCACCGAAAATTATTTCTTTTCTACTATTAAAAGTGGTAAATTTTTCAAAACGAAAAAAAATCATATTTTCATAATAAACGCTTTAGAACCTCTACACTATAATAACTAGAGAATAAGATATTTGGTTGGTGTTATAACGGACCATTCTTTTATCCATAAACATGCTAGAATATTATGTATGCATGTACATCTTAAATGTAAGTTTTGAAAAATAATTAACGCTATAGAGAGCGTAAAGCACTTTTTCTGCATCTGCCTTAGTCTATCAACAAAAAGATGGTAATATGTCCGTATAGTTTCAGTTTCCAAAATTTAGTTGAATTCTCTGACATTAATCTGAGAAACTTTCAAAACTTCTTCCGTCAGAAAAGTATTATCGTGGCATAGATCTATGAAACCATAACATTAACTCTTGTAATAATTGGCTTTTACGTTTTGAAGTTACACTAAGGAGCTAAAGAAAAGTGATTATACTATGCCAAATTAGTTATATTTTCAAAAATCGTTATTTGAATATTATAATATATGTATATTATATACACTATTATTATTATTATCATATTATATTATGACCCTGTCGATCATCTAAATTAGTTTTATGATACTTTTAAGGTCTCTTTAAATTTAGAATTATTTTATAATTTTACTAATGCTTATAATCAATAAAATTGATTTAATGCCAATACATATTTTGTATAAACGTAATGATGCATGACACATAACAAAATTTTACTCGCATATGATTTTACATTAATTAGAAACAAATTTTATATTTTTTAATTAAATTTTAATTTACCAACAAACGAAAAAACAAAAAATAAAATATGATTAAAATATTTTAATATTTATTATATAAATAACTATTAACCATAAATAAATAATTTGATTTGTATATTATATAAATCAAAAAATGTAAATTATAAGATTCATTGTTATAAGACTTATGAATCGCAGTCGGTATATTAAAAAAAAAAAAAATTAAGTCTAAAAAATTAGTTTTTAGTTATTTTTATATTATAAAGATATTACTAGATAATAAGATAAAGGTATAGAATATAGATTTTTTTGGTTCTATATATATATATATACATAATATCGTACAAGTTTATAAGTACCCAACAAAATCCATATTTTATTATAAGTCAATAATTTATTTAATATCTGTGCTAAGTTCTGACTTTGCACTGTTCTATCTGGAGAATCAATAATATGATTTTATTAACTTTTGTATAATTGATTATTTTTGGAATTCATTTAGGACTCTCTTTACAAAGAAATTGTTTTTATTTTTTATTCAAGGTTTGTCGAATTTTATGCAAATCATATATGTATGTTATAATTTTCTTTCATTTATTTTTAGAGAATTGTTTTATTCTTTCAATTAATGCTCTAGAAAATTTCCCTTTAATTAATTTTTATCAAGATGGACTTAAAAAATTAACAACTAATATATTATTTTATAAATTGCCAAATACTTTTTACTTACATATTGGTGTATTTCTTAATTACGTATAGAGGTAATAAAAAGAAAACAAAAACAATCGTAAATTATTATTTTTTTTTTTTTTTTAAATTAATTTTTGACACAAAACAAAAAATGGAAAACTACAAAAATATTATGACGACAAAAAAGTTAACGATTTAGAAAAATGAAATAAAAATGTGTTAATTTTTGTTATTAATAGTCATATAAATATATGTAAGTATATTAAGTTCTGATAAAACAAAAAAAAAAACAAAAAAAATGTGATCTGAACCAAAGAAAATATAAAATTAAATTTAGTTTAAAATTTGAACGATAACTAATTACATATACTTTTTCATTTTTTTTTTTTTCATTCATACAATATAAGTATAAAATAAACACGTATTTAAAAATTTTATTAATTTTGTAATATTTATAATTATTTTAAGAAAATTAAGAAAAATTATATTTTAAAATTTAATTCAATTGTTTTTTTTTAAGAGGAATAAAATGATTTTACCAGGTAATATTAGTTATTAATACATTCTTATTAATTACACCTATACATATATACGTATGTATACCATTAGTTAAATTATTATATAAACTAAAAAAAAAAACAACTAAATAGTGAACGTGACCCTATATGTCCCATGTATGTATTATAGATAATAGAACGTGATTAATATTTAAAAAAAAAACCCTCTACTTTTTTTTTATTTAAATTTGGTTTTAAACGTCAAAATCGGTTACGTCTAAACTCCTAATAAAGATAGATACATATTTATTACATATATAGATATGTCCCTATACTTTAAAATTAAAGATGAGGGTAACCAAAAATATATAAATATTATCATAAAGTAACTATGTATATACAGTAACTGTACATAACTACTTTATGATATTATCTAAATATAATTTTTCTTTTTCTTAGCTACAGTCAATCCAATTCATACAAGGATGAAGTATAGTAATCGTAATGGTTTTTTTTTTTTTTTTTAGTTTATTTCCCTTTCACATAAATGTGACAAGGATATTACATAGCCTTTCATTTCCAGTTGTGGCTGTAAATGTCGTAAAGGGGAATTATTTTAACGATATATTTGGGATTGGGATTCAAATCAACACTCCCTCAATGTTCACAGCGTATTTTATACACTCTCAACCCCTAGACTCTAGACAATCGAAGTTACATAATCGTAATAGTAAAAATTAAAATAAAAATATTTTTTAGGTTTTAATGGTAAAAGAACATGGAAAAATATGTTTAAGGAGAAGTTGTTGCTTTGTAAAAGTGTGAGTGTGTAAATATATGAATTTGTATGTGTCGATAAAATTTTGATTTTTGTGAGATCTTTTAAATAGTTTAGCTGAAATATGATAGGCGGATTCTTCTTGATGCTTACGAGGCCTGAAATGTATTTCTTATAGATTAAAAGATTGAAATTGACTTACACAATATTATCTAATACATACGATAAAATTTAATTTATTTGGTTTTTATAAAAAAAAAATATAAAAAAAATAAATAAAATATAAAATTATCACAACATTAAATCCTTTCGACATTTCCTTTATGTTCTTGAAAGCTTGAAAAAAACTATTCTATCGGCTGCACTTTTTATTACTACACTTTGGTTTGTAGAGAATTTTAGAGAAATAACATCTGTAATATATTATTTGATAAAATAGTTTCTACATAGAAGATTAAATATAAGATCCATTTTTAGATTTATATTCTTTTTTTGTTTTTTTTAATAATAATTTATAAATATAAAATTATGTATAAGAAATTAAAAATATAAATAAATTTTTTTTTTCTTTATCTTTTTTTTTTCGCGATTTAATTTTACTTAACTAAATTAAAGTAGGTTTGGAAATTTAAAATTAAAATATGTACTATAAATCTTTAATAGTTTAATAACCTATACATTTATTTTGTTTTTTTTTTTCGTGATATATTATTAATATTTTTTGTTTAAGTGAGATTAGTTTTATTAAAATTTTGAATATGTGTCTTCAGTAGTCGTTTAAATTTTTCCACATCCTTGCAATTTTGATTGTGCTCCGGAAGTTTGTTGTATAGCTTTATTGCACTATTCTTGACATTTTTTTACTTTTCTGTAGTTCTTCGCTTTCAGTATACATTTAGTTTTAGTTTATTCCTCGTGTTATGGTGATCGACTTCTTCTCTCAAACTTAGTTTCCATAATTTGATCTCAATTTTTTGTTTAATAATTTATGTATGTATAAATTTGCTATTATCTTATCTTGGAAAAGATGTATCCATTATAGACCAGTTTAGCCACTTTATTTAATACTCCTCCAAATCTTTTAATTGCCAAGGATATTGGAATGACTTGTTTTTTAATTTCCTCTATATGACTCTTATTTCCTCTTAAATGGGAAATAAGATTTTCATCAATTATAACTCCCAAATATTTCATATTGTTTACTCTATTTAAGGGCATATTATACAGTTATTTCCTCATTATTACTTTTTCTGGGTTTAAACATTATGTAATTTGTTTTTTTGATGTTCATAATTAATTCATTCGCCCTAAGTCAATTACTGTACGTTTTCATATCTTCATTCAATATTATATCCAATTCCCTAAGTGTATTTACTTTAGCCACAAAATTAGTATCATCAGCATAAATATTATATTTTGAAAGGATGTTACAATTTGTAATATTTGTTATGTATAAGAGATACAACAGTGGACCTATCAATAATCCCTGAGGTACACCAATTTTTTATAGGCATTTTTCCACTCTTCAATTCTTTCTTTAAATTGTATTGTATTGTATATTGAAGATGAGCTGGAAATTTATTCATATATGTATAGAATTTATTATGAAAAATGTCTAATTAAAATAGTTTTCAATATATTGAAACCAAGAGAAGGTTTTAAATCCTTTTAGCACTTGAATAGTGTTTGAAGGTAAGATTTCTGTTTAAAGTCTTCTTTATTTAATTACATTAAGTGTAAAGACAATTTTTTAAAAACTTACATAAAATGTATGCAGTATAGAAATAGTTTAGCTAAATTATAAATTTTTCACATATACATACTAATAAACTAGTTGACTTAACTTGTTCGATCAATCAAATTGAGGACTAAAATTTCGTTTAAGATTGAAAATATTTAACTAAACTGATATTTCGGAGCGAATTCACGAAATCTTACAGAATATGGTTTTACAACCAACATAATGTAACAAATAATTTTCTGTAAAATATGGTTATAAATGCGGCTGCATTTCAGACTTCAATTTCAAATAAATAAACGAACTTTCTGTTTCATTTTTTCCATTGTATCTGCGTAGTCTGACTGTGATTGTTGTACTACAGGGTTTACACTCCAAATTCACCCTTTTGCAAATCAAATTCATTCTTTTGCAAATCAAATTCATCCTTTGGCAAGTCAAATTCACCCTTTTGCAAATCAAATTCAACTTTTCGTAAATCAAATTAAATCTTTCGCTGTCATCTGCTGCAGGAGAACCTCTATTAATTAAATGTTTAATAATTATTTTATTTATTTTAAATATCAGTTTTTCATATTGTTAAAATAATTTAATTTTTAAGTGTAAAAAAATGGTTTTGTCTTTATACTTCTTTGTACATACCTATAAAATACATATTAAATTTGAAATACTTATTTTCTGTTAAATTTGAGGGTGTTTACTTTTGAAGTTTTGAAATATCATTAATTTAGGGATAAAACAATTGACATATCGAAGAAATAAATCAACTAATAAACTAAAAAATTAAGTTATCGTAAAATTTTTATTATCAGATGTATTTGATTTGCAAAAGGTTTAATTTGATTTACAAAAAGTTGAATTTAATTTCCAAAAGGGTGAATTTGATCTGCCAAAGGATGAATTTGATTTGCAATAGCGTGAATTTGGAGTGCAAACTCTGTATATTTACATTTGTGCTTTTCTATATAATAATTATTTCATGATTTTATTAAAAAAAAATCTTTAATTAAAAAAGGAATATATTTTTTTTAATATCACATAAAAATTTGTAGAAGTATTAAGATTTAGAATTTGTATTCATTAACTTTAACAAGGTTTCTTTCCTTTAATGAAATAAAAATTATATTTTAAAATTTAATTAAAAAAATCACTTGTTAAAAATGATTAACTCATGTTCGGATTCGCATTGTTACACCCAAAAAGAATTGCTTTATGAGTTACAAAACATTTATGTGTTTTATTTAATATTCAAATAAATTTTTCTTATTTTTGTTGTTAAAAATTGAAACAAAAAAAAATTATTGATACAATGCAATAATTTTAAATAATATTCTTATAAATTCAATTGTAAATAAACACTTACAAAATTTTTATTTTGCGTTTTTTTTCTTTTTTAGTGAAATCCACATCAGAAAGTTCCATTGAAAATGATATAATAGAAAAAAATCAACCACCTACAACAAAACCATCTTTATTTCCTAAACTAATTCAACCTACAATAAATCCACTAAAAAATTTAAACAATAATAATGAAGAAATAATAATTGAAAATAGTTTAGATGCACAGTCAACATTACAAACAATACCATTTGCTAAAGATCCATCAGATATATTAATTGGTTCACCATCACCATCTATACCATCATCAGAAATAAATCCTGATCCAAATTTAAATCCAGATTTATATCCAAAATATGAAGTTGCAACAACAAGTGATACAAAATTAGAAATAATAAATATTGATAATAGTACAACAGCTGCAGCAGAGGGATCATCATCAGTTATTCCTGATGATAAAAATTGTGATCCGTCAAGTACAAAAATTCCATATTCAAATACAATTGAAGGATTAGAAGGGGCAGCAAATGAAACTGATTACAATGTTATAATTGCTGTATCTGTAAGTGTTGTTGGTATTATAGCTTTAATATTATTAGTTGGATTCTTAATTGTAATGAGAAAACGTCAAAAACAAACAACATATGGTCAAAGATGCCGTCCAGTTGGTTTAGATGCATATTCAGTTGATAATTTATCATTAAGAGATAGTATACGTGGTAAAAGTTTTAGAAGTAGTTTTTCAAAACGAAGCTATGGTAATGTTGCATTCGATGATCCAAATTTAATAAATAATATTATGTCAATACATGAATTAAATCGTTTTATTACAAAAAAATCAGCAATATATGATGAATTTAAAGATATACCACAAATAACAGCTAAACCAGATGAAGTTCCTCCAGGGTGTGAGGATAAAAACAGGTAAAATAATAAATATTTTAAAAAATAATCAGTTATAAATTAAATTTTTTTTTTTTTTTACAATTTTAGATACGCAAATGTTATACCGCTTCCGGAAACAAGAGTTATATTGCAACAACAGGGTGGTGATGAAAAAACTGAATATATTAATGCAAATTATGTTCGAGTATGTTAAATTTTATTAAAAATTAAATTTTTTATAACTCTATATATGTATGTATATGTAATCTTTTGAATTTTTTTTTCTTTTTAGGGTCCAAAAGATTCACCAAATTATTATATTGCATGTCAAGCACCACTTGAAAATACAGTTCCAGATTTTTGGCGTATGATTTGGGAACAAAATTCAAGAGTTATAATTATGGCAACTGATTTAGAAGAAAATGGTATTGAAAAATCTGCTGCATATATACCAGAATCAATGACATTAGATAATCATGTTGTATTTGAAAATTATCAAATAACATTAAAAAATCGTGAAGTTAAAGAAAAATATGCTGTTTCAACATTACATGTAAAAAATTTAAAAACAAATGCATGGCGTGAAATAACACATTTTTGGTATCAATGGCCAATAACTGGTGTACCAAATGATGAAGCACCAATGATAGCAATGTTATTAGAAGCTAGAAGTTGTTTAAAATCAGCAGCTAATGAACAAATTGATGATGAAGAAATTTTAGAAAATAATGATAGTAGTAATAAAACTACAACAACAACTGATATAGATAAAAAAAATAATGGTGAAAATGGTAGTGCGATAAAAAATGAACAACAAATTAATGATAATAATAAAAATGACATTGGAAAAAATAATAAAACATCATCTAAATCTCAGGGGTTGGTAATTTTTTTTCAAATATAATTTTATACAAAAAAAATTAAAAAATATAATAATTCTTTTTTTTTTTTTTTTCATTTTTTATGTTTCTTGTTGTTACTTGTTACATATGTATACATATTCTGTTATTGTTGTTTTTGTTGTTTTTTTCATTTTTGTTGAATTTATTTTTTTTTTTTAGACCACTATTAATTCATTGTTCACCAGGAACGGGGAGAACCGGAACAATTATAGCATGTGATATTGCTATCAGAAGTTTAGAAACTCCAAAACGATCTATAAATATACCACAAATAGTATATTATGTACGTCGAGGGCGTGCTAGTTCTATTCAAACAAGAGAACAATATGAATTTATTTATAGAGTGACACATATGTATGCTACAAAAATTTCAGCACCTGTAAATGATAATTAAAAAAATAAAAAATAAAAGAAACTAAAAAGAAACTTTTAGAATTTTTAATCAATTTATAAATAATTTAAATTTTTTAAATTAAAATATGTATAAATGAAATTAAAAACAATTTAATACAATTTTTTTAATGTATATGTAAACAAATTAAAGAATGTTCAGTTTTTTTTTTTAAATTTTTCTGCTTTAATTAATATTTAATTAATTCTTCACTTAAATTTTAATACAATTTTTTTGTTTTTTTAAATATTAAAATTCATATTATTAAAATGATTTTTTTTTTCTTTCATGAATTGTAAATTCCTTAAAATTGTACACTTAATTTTGGCAAAATGTTCATTAACTACATAATTTTTGTTTTAAATTTAACTAATATTAAAAAGTTATTTCTGTTGGAATCTTTAAGTACAAATTTTGCCAAAATATAGATTATATTACATTTCCCAATTTATTTAATTTGTATGTAATATGGAAAAATTTATTTTATCATATTCTATAATATTAAAACAGTGATATACGGAATAGGGAATTTCCTACTATATGTAATATAATTTCAATTTTTTTATTTTTCATTTATGATTTTTAATTAAATAATTATTTATTTAATTAAATTTCATTTTTGATTTGATTTTTGATTTTGATTTGATTTTTATTAAATAATAATTATTTATTTAGTTGCATTAAATTGATTTAATTTCAACTAATTTTAGTAAATTGATTTAATTTCAAATGGAATAAATTTAAAAAAAAGAACAATTTTTAATAGAAATGTTTAAAAAAAAAAAGATAATTTAATTTTTTTTTAATGTATATATTATAATATTTAATTTTATGTAAATGAATTATAAGATTTGATCGTGGAAAAATCGCCTTTTTTAATTGTGATATTTTATTGTTACTATTTGTTAAGAAAAAAAAAAAAAAAACATTAGGAAGCGATATAAAAACAATTTTTTTTTATTAGTGAAAGAGAGTATAAAATTTGATTTCTTAAAAAAGCAAAAACTGTATTTTTTAATGTAAATTTTTTTTACTATTTTTTTTTTTTTTTGTTTTGATTAAAATATTTAAAATTTTTTTTTTTTTTATTTTGAAATATATTTTTAGGTAATAAAGTAGTCACTCTAAATTAAATTTAAAAATATGTAATTATTTTTTTTTACTGTTTAAATGTATTATATATACTATATTAGGTAAAATTTGATAATAATCTTTATTACAAAAATAAAAAAAATAAAAATAAAAATTATTCTATAATAAAATAAAAAAAATTTATATATGTACATAAATATATATGTAATTGTAAAATAAATAAACATAAATAATTAGAAAAATTGCAATTTTTAAAAAAAAAAATACACATTATATATCTTTATATAAAATTTTTGTCTTTTTTTATTTTAATTATAATTCATAAAATTATGTAAAATACATACATAATTAGTTATGTATTTTTTCCCTAGTGTTTATAATCTATATATACAAACTAATTTAGAACCATCATATTAATTTTTTTTTTTTTTTTTTTGGAAGTTTAAATTAAATATTTTTAAATTTAATCTTTCCTATCTTACTTGAAATATGGGGAAAGAAAATTAAAATACTGGCATTTTATAAGTGTTCTTCTAGAATAAGATACTGTTAATATGAATTTTCAACAGATTTTGTGGCATTTGTAGCCAAAAAGAATATAAATTTAAAATCTACACGGCACGTAAACAGAACTTTGACTAAGTATTCATAAACAAATGAAACCTTTTTAAATTATTTATGTTAGTGAGTGCAGAATAATAGTTTTAGCTTCCCTGATTTGCATTAATCGTGACATTTTATGATTTTATTTAATAATATAAGTGATAATTACATAAATAAGCAATGTACAATCCATAAACTACATAAATAGTTTATGTAGTTTATGGTACAATCAATTAGAGAAGGATAAAAGAATATTAAAATAAAATAGAAAGAATTATTATTCCTTGAAACATGGCATTAGTTTTTGCATATAAATTATTAAATATCCATAAAATTTAAATAGAAATTATCTAAATTTTTTAAAACTATATGGTTTTAGAGCAACTTTGTGATCTTACAAATTTTTTTTAATTTGCATAATGGTTAGGACATGAAGATTTTTGATTTTTGTACCCTTATTTGAATACCGACTGTCTTATTTTTTTTAAACAAACTTAATACTTCTTGTAATCGTAAATTATAAATAAAATTAAATGTATTATAAAAAAATTATAAGAGAATTAAATTTAAAAAAAAATTTTATACTTCGTAGTCGTAGCTCCAAATTGTGTGTGGATTTAAATTAAAATCTGAAATTAAAGGTACTATATTAGGAGAATAAAATTTAAAAAAAAATTAGAGGAGAAAAAAAAGAGAGAGAAATTTAAAAAAGAGTTATGGTCCAACCATCCTGTAAGTTGTAGATTAAATTAAAGCCTTTTTTTTTTCTTTTGTCGTCCAAGATTTCGTTTTTAAATTATTTTAAATGAAGTCTAATAAAACAGCAAGGTTTTCAACATAGTTTTTAAATTGAAGTATCAAACAGAATAATAATACAGACTTACGGAGAGCTAATTTTAATGGACATACCAAAATTAATTTACATGAAATAAGTAAAAAGAAAATAGCAAACAAAATAAAAAAGAAACCATTCAAATAAAAGAAAAGAAAAAGATAAACTAACGAATGCATAAAATAAAAATAATCTAAAATAAAAAAATATTAATATTAAAATCTTTATTCTTTAAATTTTATATATTAGTTAAGTAGCGTTTCATTTTTGAGGAAAATTGAAAAATTTTACATGGTTTATGACTGCCAAATTACGATTCATAATACTCCACAATTTTATTACAGATATGTATTTTTGGAAAAGTGGAATATTTTAATTAACTGAAAACATAAAAATAACAAAAAATAAAAATTATAAACTATTTAAAAATACATATTAACATTTTTTTATTGAGATTTTCAACTACATATAATTAAAACGAAATCCTTTTTGCACAAATATACTACAAGCAATAATTTTCTTTTCAATATAATTTTTAATTATAAGATGAAGCAGTTTTCAATACAAAAATAAAAACTGTAACAACAGCTACAAAATACATCAATTTTCTTA
Source organism: Poecilobothrus nobilitatus (assembly GCA_947095535.1). Lineage (NCBI taxonomy): Eukaryota > Metazoa > Arthropoda > Insecta > Diptera > Dolichopodidae > Poecilobothrus > Poecilobothrus nobilitatus. Next base: position 235,146,570 of record OX352773.1, on the reverse strand, counting down.
AACCAACTTGATTAACACCTTTTACAGTTCTCACTATTTCATTATTGAACTCAAATACTATTTTACTTTCATCCAACAACTTTTGTTTTGTATTTTTATCAAGTGTTTTAGCTTTTTCATCTATAATACTTCTCATTTTTGTCTTTAACTCACTTATTTTATAATCATTAAATTTTGTAATAGCAAAACCTTCTGATTGATTATCATCTGTCGACAAAATATTAATTTTTTTGACTAAAGCTCTTTTTTTTTGTAAAATTTGTCCACCTGATAATAACCCCATATATAAATGATAAACATATGCCATTAAATTTATTGGATTTTCTCTATAAATCTCTTCTAAATGATTTAAATATCCATGAACTTCCCCTCTTATAGTATATGAATTTTGCCAATCATTTCCTAAATAATAGGATAAATCTGATTCAAAAGCTTTAGTTCTATGAAATTCGGTTGGAAGAATTTCGTTTGGTGCATGTCTTTCTAAGAACTTAAAAATTTCATAAAATATAAGTAAACCTTCGGCCCAAACTGCATCATCAGTCATAGCTAAAAATAAAATGAAATTGGTATATGTTTTATTGTTTATTTATATAAAAAATAAATCTTACCAAAAGCTAATTTTGCATTAACTAAATTATCACTAACTTTATGAACATCCCTTGTTACCATTCTCATTTGTTTCGAAAAACTTTCTTCATTTGATGATTCCATTTCTTGATATTTTTTTCAAAATTTTCTATATTTAAATTAATTTAATTTTTTTTCTCCTTAATAATTTAATTATCTAACACCTAGTCTACAAAAAATAAATTTGTATGTTCAAATATTAATAACAAATTAAAGTCAAAAGTTAATAGGCAATACTTAACCCACGGTCAATAAAGACCAACTAAACAAAATTTAGTGCAAAGACCAACATTTAATATGAAAGTTTAGTTTCAGTACTTAATAAACACAAAAAAAATTGTGTATATTGTTAAAAAACAAGTCAAATGAGTATAAACAAAAAACTTGTTATAATTTAGCTTAGCCTTAGAGCATATTTTGTTATGATAACATAGTAAATACGTACGTATAAATTTCTTGTACATACGTATTTTAATGTTTTTAATCTTACAATGTCAAGGTAAAAATATAAAAACTCACCCTTCAACTTTCAAATTTTTACTTTAATTAGAAAATTTCATGTGCTACTATTAAAATTTAAGTATTTAAAAAGTTTAAAATAAAAAATATTTGTAATTTATATATGTATGTATATTATAACAATGAACAAAATTTCCTTTGTTTTGTTTGTTTTGAAAGTTTGTTTATAAATAAAAATCTTTGCAATCATACATAAAATTGTAATTTTGAAGTTTCAATCAAAATCAGTCATACATAATAACATAAGTCATAACAAAAACAAAGCAAAACAGAATTTTATTATTCAACAATGCCATATTAGATTTTTTTTCTGTACAAAATTGTATATACATATATTTTGCAACAGGTTGCAATTTTTTTCGCAAAATATCTTTTACCAACTTTTATGCTGCCATACACGCCGGACTAGGTTGTAAACTTGGCACGCGAACAGGTTTTAGAACAATATCACACACTTATCCAACTTATCATCCAACCGTTGTAATTATGTACTTTATATTTTTATTATTTTCTCAAATCAAAAAATCTCAATGTTAAAATGACATTTAAGTTGTACAACTTGCCCATACACGATACAACTCCACTACAAACCAAAGACTCCGCCCACAAAAATCAAAATTTTTTAATATTCTTCCAGCCAACTTTTCAACCATCAAAATGGTTTTACAACTTGCTCATACACGATACAACTTATCAAGTCCGCGTACCAAGTTTACAATCTAGTCCGCCGTGTATGGGCAGCGTTACAATTCTAGATGATTGGAGAAGGGCAAGAGGCATTAATGCACCATGATTAAATTGTGAATAATATACATTATACATAATAAATAATAATATGCTAGGTTTATGTACTTATTTGAGTCATGCATACTGTATTATGCTTCGATTTCGATTAAACTAAATTTATAATTGTATTTATTTTATTAATTTTTAATTGTTTATAAAACTTTAACATTTTTTAATACATATAAAAAACTGTAAAATGTAAATATTGTAAATTTTTAAAGTATATTAAATATTAGGTTATGTTTAGCCATTTACTATTTTACTAATTAATTATTTCATGCTAGTTAAATTTATTTTAAGATAGGTAATTACAAAATAATTGTATATTTGAAATAGAGTCTTTGTTTTAAATAATTACATATAATAATTAATAATATATATGTATATATAGCAATTTCCGTTCTTTTTTAATACGTAAAATACTGCAATTCTGTTAACATGTAAAATCGTGGTGAAAAAAAATTATGTGGACAATTGGACATACATACTAGTATACTGAGTATACTACATACATAGATATGTATTTGTTTGTAGGGGTCAATTTAATTGATTCTTTTGTATATTTTTATTTTTTGTAACGAAATTTTTTTAATTCAAAATGAACATGAAAAATTATATCTACATAATGCACACATGTATGTTCATTTGTTAGAAATTAGTTAATATTTTAAGGAGACTCAATTAAAAAAAATACTGTAGAACTAAACTACATATAATGTATATTGCAGTTCTAAATTCATATGTATATACATACATTTAGCAAAGTTCAACAAAATTTTCATGCATTTTTGTAGTGAAATTTTTTATTTAAAATTCTTCTAACTCTTATAAAAATTATATTTAATTGATTTAAAAAACAAATTTAATTAGACCTTTAAAATAAATTTATAACTTTAAAATTTATTATACATATGTATTTAGGTCAAATATTATAAATTTAAAATTTCCAACACTTTTATGTTTTTATTAGTTTAAAATTTAGAAAATATTAATCAGTAAATTAATAAAAGCGATACTATTTTTTTTATTAGCTCTTATAAATTTATCTAATCTTAATTTTCTACCCCATTTATCGTATCATTTTAACGATATTTTATGATGATTCATTAAATAAGAATACTATTACCTATTAGCAAGTCATAATTTAAATGTAATTTTAATTTTAGATGTTATTTCCCAAATTATTGTGTACAAATGTGTGTGCATGTACATTCGTTATTTAGTTCAAATTTAAAGTGATTCACTTGTTGAAATTCATTAATTTTTCCTCGGATTTATTATCCGTCCATTTAATGATTTTCCTCACCCTTAGATAAGCTTTATTAATAAATTTTAATCTTCCAATTAAATGCTTTATCTTTTTCGTTTTTAAAAAAAACACGTTTTGAACTTTATATGTATGTATATATATCATCATATGATCTAAACATTTTTTTCTACAATCACAAAACGAAAAAAAATAAAAAAATAAGCAATAAAATTAATTTTTATCTAATTAAATTAAAAAATGAAGTTAAGTCTGTACAAAATTCAATGTTATGAATGTTAAAAAAAAATTTGTTCGATAACATTACAAATCATTTGTTTTGTGGTCATGCGATTCTTTTTTTTTTTTTGTTAACGTGAATTGATTATTCAATGAACCAGAAATACATGTTTTATAAATCAAAATTCTGTTATGATATGTATGATACATAATATAAAAACCGAAAATTTTTAATTCATTACAATAAACCAAAACAAAAATGTACATACATATTGCTGTAGTTTTTCTTTTGTTTTCTTTCTGATGCTAAAAGAAGACAAAAAAAAATCTATTTCCTTGTAATTATAATTAAATATTTTTAAATACAAAAATATTTTTTTAATTTTTTTCACATATAGCAAAATTTATTTAAAGAATAATATTCTTATAAAAAAAAATTTATAAAATTATGTATTAATTTACTGAAACACTTTATTTGACTCGCTTAACATATAATTTTTTCTTTTCCCACTAAAACAAAAATATTATCTTTTTTGTTTAAGGGTGAAATATTACAAATGCATTAAATATTGATATACAGCAAAAATAACAAAACATGATTTAAGGTGTATATATATAATTATATATTTATATATGTAAATCTTAAAAATCCAAACTAGATAAATATTTTTTATTTGTAAATTTGCTCGGAATGAAAGTGAAGATCCAGCACTCTATTTAAAAATTAAAAAGAACATAATTTATAGTTGTGATGTTTTTAATTAGAATTAATTCTATTTCTCCTGTTTATGATTTTGAGTCACATTTTTGGGTCTTACTGCAGGAGATTCTGGTTGTCCTTTGGAATTTTCAGAACTTTCAGATATTTCACTACTACTTGATCTGATGTCTTTTTCCATTTGACCCACTTTTAATGCATTGTATGCTATTTGTAATATTAAGTAAGTCCAAGCGATATGTAATATTAATAACATAATTAGTAAACTATTAAAAATATAATATGCTGGGAACATTGGTAGTATTCTTGGTGCTTCAACGGATGAGCTATAAATGATTCTTGGATAAAAACCTAATCTAGTAACTATCCAAATTACAGTAAATACTGCAAATATTGTATCACATAATTTCTGAAAGCTTGCATATTTAGTCATTTTAGCTGCTTCTAAGAAAATATCTGCACAATCGTGTACAACTAGCACCAATGATCCAACGCGATGTAAATTACAAACCCAGCTTAAAGCCATTAAAATTAATGTAACTGCATGATGAACAAACATTTGCCAAAAATCCTTTCTTTTAACATCAAAAAATTGTGAAAAAGTTAAGGCCCAATAGAATGACATTGAAATCATATAATACCACCAAATATCATTTGAAATAGATTGATGAGGGTATCCATACCAACAATGTTTTACATCCCAAAACCATGGTTTGTCTGATAGGATTATAACCCCATATACAAAACTGCAAGTATAGTAAAGACACCTCCAAGAATTTTCACAAAATTTAACTAACGTTGTGGGTTTATCTTGAGCTCTTCTCAATCTCCACCACCTTTCAACTTGACGTTCTGTCATATCATTTTGTTTCGTTAAGGCAGTAACCATTTTATGAGTCAATCTACTCTGTTTTTGGTATGCGTTTTCTAATACTTCATTTGAAGCTGCTTTCTTTGGACGTGTAGATTTAATACCTAAAGATTTACCTATTGGAGCCACCCAATGTTTTTCTACGATATACCTTAATAAAAGCATTACCATAGACAATGGTAATGGCCATATTAGATCTCTGTAATCAGCATGCCTTACATCGGGCCTAGATCCAGGTGCAATATCTGCCCAAGTTGTATTTGGCGGTAACCATATTTTTGTTGACCAAAAATGGGCACTTATAGTATTTAACACATCCATTATAGTATTTTTTTTTTATTCTAATACATTTCCCTTAATATAAACTAATGTCAATTTTTTTTGTTCTACAAATTAAAAACAAGAATATTAGAATTTTTTGTTTAAATTTTAATATTAATTTGTCCGTTATTTGTGAATCATTTACCTTTTAATTAAATAATATTTTTTATAGATAAAAACTTTATGCAGCCTGGCCCTGCCCTCTTGAAGTCATAGAAAGTGAAAATGACATTTGTTTGACAAAAGGTTTGGAAATTAGTAGTAAATCCATGGATTTGTTCCAAAATTTTTGATGGTTAATCAAAACCATATTTGTAAATGAAAAAACGAGCCAAACACATATACAGCGATCAGATCCAAGCGAATGGTTTGAATTTAGAAAAAAATGTAGAAAAATATTTTTGCCAATATAATTAATTTTTTAATTTATTGGTGCGGATTCTAAATGTGACGATTTTGTTGTTTTTTTTATGAAAAATGTTAACAAAAAAGACATTAATTTTTTTTTTCATTATAAAAAATACATTTAAAAGTTTTTTTGACAGCATAATATATGAACGTAAAAACAAGATTAATTAAAAACTATGCAAATTACAGTAAAAACTGCAAATATGTTTGCAATAAATTTTTAAATTTGACGTTTCTGTTTTTACTAAATGATAACAAACATTTAGTATTTACCCTTTAAGAAAATTAACGAGCCGTATTTTGCGGATCGCAGGCGAATAGATTTTCTTATAAAATAACTACATAAACGGCATGTAAAAGCGACGCACCTTAACGGCTTAAAAACGGAACGTCTCCTTAGCGCAATAAAAGCGAAACGAAATGACATCGCTTTTATTATCGTATATATAAAGTTATCATTCTAGACATATTTGTTTTTAATTTTGTTTACTTTATCAAATTCTAATTTAAATTCAAATTCTATATTAAAATTCTTTATTCCAAAATTTGTGATAACGTGCAGTTTTAAGTTCATAAAAGCGTTACGTCGGCGAAGTCTTATATGAGATATTATTGAATTCGTTTTAGAGCCGGCTGTGCACCTATTTTCGTCAAGAGTATATGCAGATAAATTTTTTTTTAAATACAACAATCAATGGTCGCATTCAGTAGCATTTAGCGCTACAAAAAAACGCATCGCTGGATAAAATTTTCTACTGAACGATTTTTTATCTAGTGCTACATGAATTTTTCAGCAAGAAAATTTTACGCTAAATTATGTAGCGACTTTTTATTGACTTTTATGTGTTTATATTTAATGTCAAAAAATTTTGTTTACAAAATTTTGTGAGAAATTTTGCAGTTCAAGCATTTTTTGAAATATTGATAAATTGAGAAATAAAAAATATAAGATTAAAAAAAAAATACGATTTAATTTAAATAAAATAAAAATATACGAAATGTCACTCAAAATTAAATGTTTTTTAATTTTGCTGCAAATCGTTCAGTACAACATGCAGCACTAAATGCTACACCGCTGCAATTCAGTATAGCGCTAGATTCTCCTGAACGCGACCAATAAGTTTTCTGCTTTTAACTTTTAAAATTTTTTTCTGCAAACATTTTAGAGATGTGTCGTTCACGAACAAACTACATACTTAGATCAAAATAACGTATCACTTCATCGATGATTATATTTCAAATTCATATTGTAACTTGAACTTATCTTCTTCAGACATGACTCCATTTCTTTACGTATTAAAGACATAAGCAGTTACAGATTTACAGAAATAAATGTTCTCTTCACGCCGATGCTACTTCGAGTGGAGTATATGGGTGGGGTGATTTCTTTTTCTAATAAATCAAAGCTTTTTTTCAGCTCATTTCTCTCAGTCAAAAAATATTTTGATTTATTTTTTACTGTAGGCTTTTTTCGTGTTATTAGAGATAACTGAGAATTTTCTTCAGCAATAGTAGATATAGAGTAGAGCTGTAAATTTTTTATACGTTTTCCAAAAAAAGTTCTTTATTTCTATTATATTTAAATATTTACGGTCTTGCCTATCATCTAGGAAAGATAAACATCTACCATATTTGTGTGTATTCACTTATCTTTCCACATAAACCACTTTTTGGGAGTTTTTGTAACGCGTTTCAAAAAGCATTACAAAAACATTAAAGGGCAGAATGTAAGAACACAATACTTAGTTCCTACATTCTCCCATTTAATGTTTTTGCAATGCTTTTGACTCGAATCCTCCATTTTTATATAGTTTAATTAATTGTCACTTTTCTAAAAATGTCTTAGTACATTTATTGTCAAATTTTAAATTTCAGTGCTGCAATATTATCAACCGCAAAATTCTAACAGCGAAAGGTTATTTTCTAAAAATCAAATCAAAATTTCTGAGAGGTATATTGTGTCTATATTTAATATAATGATAAGAACGCAGTAATTATATAACAAAATCGCTATGCCTTTTACCTAATATCCTTGAAAGATTTCTGATTTTTAAAAAAGACTAAGTCAAAAGTTGTTGATAAATTGTCAAACATTTTAAATTTTTTGAGGTTAGAAAAAAGTTTTGTTTGAAATTTTTTGTTTGAAAGATTTTTTAGCGTTGTTAATTTCCGGATAAAGGTCATTCTCCACTGATGGCGTTTGCGGCTTGCGTGTAACTTTTTTAAAGTTGAAGTTGAGCAATGTTCAAAGCAGAACGCTGAACTATTTGACAGTTTTATTAAATTGAGATTTCTTTTTGTAAACAATAAAAAAAAAGGTTTAAAGTAATTGTGATTTATTTATATTTAAACAATATTTACTTTTCTTTTTAATTTTTCACTATCCATTTTTAAATTTAATTAATATAGATACAATGACACTTGGCAGTTCACAAACAATTAAGTTACTACGCCAGCCATTGGAGATTGGAATAAAAATACCGCTGGCGTGAAACTTTTTTTAAAGTTAAAGTTACACGCAAACGCCAGCATTGGAAAATGGTCTTGAGACATTATTTGTTTCAGAAAATTTAAGTAAAAAAATTTGGTGACCGATTTCTTTTTTATAGTAAATTTAGCCGTCTATATGAACTGTCAAGAATCAGATAAATTAAAGTTTTAACAAATAAAAATATATTAAATACAACAAAATTATACTTCTTTTTTTTGTTTTGATTTGATTTTACCAATCATTATTTTATTGTTTTTACAAAAATAATTTGTAAAAACTGAAATAAATGCACTCATTTGTGTATAGGGTGTAAGTTACTTTTTGGTAGTTATTGCCCTCAAATTTCCTACATTTTTTTAAATCAATAAATGCCACTTAAAAATTGAAGAATATTATCATCATTAATTGTGTGCTCATAGGTTAATCTACTTTTAACTTTGAAGCAGAATTCTTCCTTGGCGTTGGCAACTACTTTGTTGTTGTTTATAATAGCCAATGTGGACATTATTTTAAATTTATTTCGCAGCACTAAATCAGACCGCACCTGATCTATTCCTATAGTATGATAGCAGTTTCGCGTTTACACTTGATTGTACTGTACATCTCTTTATTTGTTTATTTAATATGAAAAGAGTTGGAAAATTTTTAAAAACTTGAATGGAATCAGGCATAAAACAAAAGTTAAAAATAATTTTGAATATTGGTATTTGTTTTAGTATTTACCTCAAATGAATCACCTACATTTTTGATTCAAGAAATCTCTCGTTTCATTCATACGCTTATAAATCTAATTTACTTCACATCGGTACCATAAACGCGTATATTTAAATACAACACTCATGGCCATACGTAAAATTATATTTTGTAATGATTTTTTAGGAAAAAGTCAAATTTTTAGCTATTTTGATTTTAAATTTGTTATGAAATATTATCCACATACATTATTATTAAAATTAGTTTTTTTTTTAGCATCTAGTTAATTACTAGTTTTTTTAACATCGCAGCCATTGTAGGTGTGGAATTCATATAAAATTATTTTGTTGGTGTTCCTTATATCGAGTACATAAAAAATAATGTTAATAAGTTTTGCTACGATTTGTATGCTTGTAGAAAATTGGTAACTGCGTTTTTGACATTTCATAACATTATATCTCTTTATTGCGCTCATTCTGTTTCTTAAGTAATAATATTATTGGCTAATAGCTGTTTACACTTGAATTCCTCACCCATTTCCTGTTGATGATAACACTTCAGTCTTTACACTTGTTCTTTTTTTGAATTGATAAATTTTATTGACAAATCACAATCAACAAAAATAATATTTGAAATTATTTGAAAAATAGTTGCATTAAAATGTTTATTTGCTTTATTTTCTTTTATAGCGGACACATAAAAACAGGTAGAATTTTTATAAGAGTTTAAGGCTGCTATTGCACATCAATTTTTCATCAATTTGATGGACCATTAATGGACAATTAAATTGATGAGCTACTCAGCTACCTACAACACACGCCTATTAAGAAATTCGATTTCGTATCAATTTTTTTTTGACATTTTACAATAAGTTATGAATATATATTAATAATTTTAAAACATATTGCATTGAAAATATAATTTCTGAAATCTGAACAATGAAAGATAAAATAAAACGTTGTTTATAAGCAATAATATTTTGTTGTTTATAACAACTAATTTTTGTACCTTTTTATAATAATTAGTTTACAATTATTTTATTAATACTTAAACGAACATAATATGCAATAATTAAAAAAAAAAACATGCGAAGGTTCAGATGGATGTTAGAAAATATTTTCAAAAAATAATAACTAACTAAGTAAATAAGTATCTAAAGTAATTTGTAAAATAATATTATAACACAAAATTATTACGTACATCTTTACTTCAGCTTTATTGAGATATGATATAGAACAGGTAAAATTAAAAAAAAATTAAGCCAAATTGGCAAAAATATTCTTTAAGAATTTTATGAGAGAATATTTTCTCATATATTTTACATGCATATTTTCTATTTTTTTCAGTACAATTTTAGATGTTATTCATAATAACGAATTCTGTTACTTATGTTAACTAATATCCATTTAACTTATTTGAACTATTTCTCATCCAGTTTTCATCAATTAATGGTCCATTAATGGAAGAGTATGGATGAAAACAATGTTGTGTAATAAATAGACTTGTAACCTCATTTATCTTTTTTAATTCATTATCTTAAGTTAACACTTATAGACTAATAGATGATTAATATGGACGAAAAATTTAAGTGCTAGGCTAGCTTAATTATACGAATTTGATACTTTTTAACATAAAAAATATTTTAGTAGTTTTGTAAAAATAATAAGTAAAAATATTTTAGCTTTTAGGGCACTGCTCCTAAATAAATAGTCTACGCAACACAACTAACATGTTTCCGTGGTGTAGTGGTTATCACATCCGCCTAACACGCGGAAGGTCCCCGGTTCGATCCCGGGCGGAAACAATTTTTTTTTTTTATTTTAACAACTTTACATCAACATAATACATTGAAAATGGTCTCTGGTTCGACACCGATCGAAATATTTTTTTGAGTTTTTTTTTTTCAATCTAGATTTGATAGCATATTTTTTTTATATTTGAAATAAATTCATCGCATTTAAAATTTTAGTACTTTATTTAAAATTATTGCTGAAATTTGTAAACTTTATATAGAAAATACATTTTTATCAATTAATATTAATTTTAAATTATTATATAAAAAAATTTTGTACATTATTTTGCGTCTTCCTGTGCTTTTAATATGATTCAAAATCGTTAAATATTTTCTTTTCTTTTTTAATTTTTCTCACTTATTCTATCGCAATAAGCAGCCCACAATTTATCGCGATAAAGAATAGCAGTTTTTTCAATATTTTTAGCTTTACAAATACCTCGTCCAACTACACCAATATCAGCACCTTTTTCCTTTATGATATATTCTGGAGTTTGATATTGTTGCCCTAAATTATCTCCAGCTTCATCAATTTTTACACCGGGTGTTAGTTGAATTAAACCTGGAAAACTAAAACATTCCGAACTTTGACACACAATACCAGCAACAAAATCTGAATCATTTAAATCTGTGGCTAATTTAATTGTTAATTCCTTATACTTATCATTTATTAAATTGCCTTGGGTTGACATTTCTGCTAATAAAAATACTCCACGATTTTCTGGACATCTTAAATTGCTTTTTAAACCTTGTAAGATACCCTGTCCGGGTAAGGAATGAACAGTAACTAAATCAGCCCATTCCGCAATTTTGTATATACCTTTCGTGTATTGCAATGCAACTGTATTGCCAATATCTGCAAACTTTCGATCTTCCATTATTAGAAAATTATGTTTTTTACTTAACATTTGCAATGATTGAACAAAATTTTCATTAAAATCTGTAATAATATCACAGTGTGTTTTCAGTATACATATATAAGGCCCACAGACATCAGCTACATTTAAAATTTCTTCGGATTCAGTCAAATCTGCAGCAATACAAAGATTTGTTCGTTTATTTATTATAATATTAAACAATTGTTTAGCTAAAGGAGCTTTTGTTAATTCCAAACGTGATTCAAATGACATTCGAGTTCGAGCAAGTTCGTTTACTAAAATTAAGAGACACATTTATATAAATTAAAATATATTAGTAAATACCATTAAAATGAAAATTTAATTTATAATTTGTTTGTGTAGTTGTTTTAGATATAAAAATTTTAAAAAGAATAATGTTATGGTTATCATATAACATACATGTTTAATTTATAAAGCTATTTATGTGGAATATTTATTTTTAATTTGATATCTGTGTGTACACTTACAGATATCACTTTTATAATTTATATAATAATTGTTTTAGAATTTTCTTAATGAAAGTAAAATCTGATAATATATTTATCGAATATATTTATTAATTTTTATGCGAAGTAATAAGATCTAATAAGAACCCTTATCTCTTAAAGTTTATTAATAATTTTTATTAAATCAATAATGGTACCAGATAATGATAGAAGTACTTGTTAAGGGTTATTTATTAAATTAGCATAAATTATATATAATTATTTTAATAAAAATAAAAATAATTGCTTACTGAATTTTTTTGAAGGATCAACTAGGGTTCCATCACCATATATTTGACAACTGCTAATGAATTTTTTAACTGATTCAACTATTTTTTCATCTATTTTTCCTGCTTCTTGTAATAGTTTCAATAAATGAGATAAAGTAAATAGTGGTGTTAAACGTACCCCATTTTTAAAAGAGTTATCAACTGCACCTTGTTCTCTTTCAACCAAAACAACAGCATCATTAACAGTTAATCCTTCAGATCTTAAATCTCTTGTAGTTTCTAAAACACTTGAGCCAGATGATGTTACATCTTCAATGATCAAGCATTTTTCGCCTGCATTAAATTTTCCTTCAATAATTTTTTTTGTTCCATATGATTTAGGTTCTTTTCGTCGTACTAACATTGGCTGTTTATTTTTCATAGCAACTAATGTCGCGACTGGTAATGCCATGTATGGAACTCCGCAAACATGTTTATATTCAAATTTACCTTCTTTAACAATGTCATCGATCAAATCAACTACAGCGCTCTAAAATTGCACATAATATAATTCACAAAAAAATTGACTTAAAACTTTGAAAATATGTATTACCATTATATCAGGGTAACTAACAATTACTCTTAAATCTATATACACCGGAGAATTGACTCCTACTTTCATTTTAAAATCACCAAATTTAACTGCTCCAACTTCAAATAATTGAACAGCAACTGCTCTTAATTGATCTTCACGTTTAGAAAGCATGGTTTATATAATTTGATGACTTAAAAATTCTTCTAATTAGCACAAATTGCTTCACCAAAATTTGGAATATGACTACATTTAAAATGGAAATAAATATTATTGAACCCTTTCAGTCAAAAGCTTTTGAGTTAAGATTTGTTGTTACAAATTTGAAAAGTCGAATCCGTTGTTAACTTAAGCTGCAAGTTTTTGTCTAAGTTTATTTAGACATCTTTGGAGCACTTTTGAAATTAATTTTTGAATTATTCTTTCGATTTTATTTGAATTTTTAAATACATTTTTTTTACCATGATATTGTTTAAACAAACTTTGTTTTAACTCCATTTCATGTAAATTTATGATTTTTAAATCATTTATACCTTTGATATATTATTTTAAAAAATAATTATAGTTATATTTATATTGTAATGAAGTAATTTAAGAAACTTGAACCAACTTAATTTTTAACAATTGATGTATAAGCACTGTTTATTACTTCCGCAAGGTTTCTATACATGAGATTTTTGAAGATTCCTTGACTTTGTCGATATTTCTTCTGACTTTTTTTTTGTGTATCTATTTGAATTTTCCATTTTTAAATTAGGGTTTTTATGAAAAATTTTTTGTATCTCACCTCACTCCTTTTCCAACAGCATATCTAGGATAGGATTTATGTATGTAAATACTTTTTCATAATAATTATAGCATCTGTGAACAGTTCAAACAGCATATCGCATTTTTAAATATTGTACACGACAATATGTATAGTTAACAATAATTTGTAATAGGTCATAATGAAATAATACTCATTTCAATTTTCACACTATTTTCTAGTTATGTACTAATGTAGTTACTATTATCTATGGTTACTATATATTATCTATGATGTAGATCATATCAGATTATATGTATGTCATCTAGTTAGATTTTTATTTGTTTTTATGATTGATGTTTTGTTTCGTATATCAAAAATTTGGCAGATAAATTTGCTACAATTCATTTTGACAGTTGCCTTGATAAAATTGCTATGGTTTTCTATGGGGATTTCACACTTGTGCATCACGCAACTTGATTTTTTTTGTTGCAATGCAACAACAGATAGCATTTCACAGTTCACACTTCACACGTGCCGAACCTAAATTGCGACATACGACGTACGACATATATACGTTGGTACTTGGCGTTGGCATATTGATACGCTGACGTATACTCGTATATATATTAACTAATAGATGGGAAGTTAGGTATAATCGTTTCTTTTCTTCTTATGTGTTTTCCTATCTTAAGGTGTTCAGTCAAAAAATTAATTATGCATTTTATAATATGTATATATTTCGTTCACTCAGCTATTTATATTTATTAAATAAATGGAAAGCAGTTTTTCATAACCAATTTGATTCAGAAATTTTAAGTTTTTATATTACTTAATTATTAATATATTTTGTTTTTAAAATTAAAATTGAATATAATTAAGGTTATTCAAAATTTTAACTACTTGTAAAGTAACAAAGTGATAAAATTTTTTTAAAAATTAGAAATTAAACTAGTTTACCTTTTAGGAACCCATTTCTGAGGAACTAAAGCAATGCATACGCACGGTTCACTCAGCTGTTTCTTAAAATAGGCTGAAAATATTTTCTTCACTGCCTATCTATTAGTTAATCTATGCGTATACCGAAATAAACCGTCAACATCCATAGATATAAATTATAATTAATTAAATAGGCAGGCAACATAACAAAAAAATTTCAGCCACTTTTTGAGTAACAAACAGCTGTTTTTACATTATTTAGTTTCCCTGAAAATATTCCGGCTAAAAGAAATTTTCGCGCTTTTTATATTTTTGAATTTTATATTTTTTTTTTAGAGATCAAGAGATTTTTTTTATTTTTTAACCAAAATAAAATAAAAAGTGAAGTAGTTAGTCAGAAGTGTCTGTAATAAAAAAACAAATAAATAAATGTGTTTAAATAATCTAAAAAATAAATAAATTTGTATAAATAATATAAAAAATAAAAAAAATATAGAGATATAGAAGTGATTATTAATAAATAGTAATATAGTGGAACAATATTGTGGAATATAGTGGAAAACACCTCTTTCACATATTTCCAAAAATATAATTTTCAAAATTAAGTGGATTTTTTATATTACAAGCTTAAATACACAATCTGCAGAGTTTGAAGCAGAACGCAGAATTTGCAGTGAGCACTTTAAATGTTACAATTTGTAGGTGAAAAATGGGTTTGATAAGTTGATTATATGGTATTGAATCTCATATTGTTAAATCCACAGATATAATAAAATATATATTGGCAGCTTCTCTTTCACTCTAATGTGTTTCCAATTCAACCATTTTCAGCCAAAAATTAACATATGTTTTACTCTAATGCAAAGCCAGCTGTTTAGATTTTGTACAATTTATGCGTTAAAGCATATAGAACAGTTTCTTTCTTCTCAAATATGTACATCTTACAGTACTTGTATTAATTTAGTTAGTAAATTAAGTAGTAGCAGACCCAGAAGCAGGAATAAAAAAGTATTCATATTGTTAATAAAAAATATAATAATAAAAGTATAGATTCTAATAATAAATCAAAAACATAATAGGTAAAAGAAATAATTATGCATGATTGAAAATAAATTAGATTGTTTATTTAAGCTTGTAATGTTAAAAATCCACTTATTTTTTAAAATTATCTTTTTTGGAAACATATGAAAAGAAGTGTTTTTACATTTTCTATATGTATTAGAACACACCTTTACACAGCCACAATAAATTTTAAACATTGTTCCAATATATTATTAGTTATTAATAATCACTTATATATCTCTATATTGTTTTATGTTTTTTATATTATTTATACAAATTTTGATTTCTGTTAGAAATCCGAATCATTTTCGGAATCATGTTTTTCTTTAAATAATCCTCAAAGGGTTAGGGTTATTTCAAAATTTGTAATAGACCCCTATACAGCTTTTTTTCGTTCAGTGTTCAGATCTTCTAAATTATTGTTAGCAATAATCAAAATAATATGACAAATTTAATGGTATGCCAATTGTCAGATAGGACTGAATAGAATATATAAAACTGGAGTAAGAAGCTTTCTATAACAATGGAATTTCATAAATAACTGGTTCATTTATCTGAATAAAAAAGAAATTTTAATTTCAAAATTAATAAAGCGTAAATTTCTATACTTACATCATAATAATATTGAATATTTTTCAAAAATTCTCTAATCCACGTTTTTTTTTATCTTCTGGTTTAAATATATATACATAATCACCCATATTCTTGAAGACTTATCATACAAAGAGTATCACTGACGCGATGATTTGTTATTCTGCAAGACTTTTTCTACGAAGCGATAGCCATTTTCTACCACGGCAAAATTCTTTTATGATAAATATCACTTTTAAGTAATTCTTAGGAATTAAGTATTTTTTTTTAGTTTTTAGTTAAGTTTAAATAAAAATATAAAAATGGATAGAGTGGAAAGGAAGTATGTATAATTAAAAATAAATTAGTATTTTAGTGAATGTTGTTTTTTTTTGTTTAGTAAATTTTACAAATTAAAAAATTTTTTTTTGTTTTATATATTGAACTAACATCAGAGTACATACATATTTATAAGTTGTAAGAAGCCCCTGTATCTTGCAAACTGATTTTGTTGTAGAATTAAAATATAGAAACAAAAAAAAATAAAACGGTTCAACAGCCCGCCCAAAAAAATAGCCTTCAAAAATTAGGGTGCCACTTTTTGGTACTTTTCTCATTTTTTTTTTATTTTTAATTTTTATTACAGAATCGGACACTAGGTTTTTTTAATCACGACGTCCGACTTCTGGTTCGCAAGAAACGACGGCTTCTTGCAACTTATGAATATGTACTTTCATTTAATATTTAAACATCAAACCTCTTTTTTAAATAATTTTAGCTGAACGTTTAAATATTGCAAATATTTTCATTTGACAGTAAATTATTACCAACATAACAAAAATTTTCATCATGAGTCTTCGAGAATTACAAATTTATGATGTGATGTGATATATAATTGCATCGCGTAAGTGATGAGTCTTCAAGAATATGGGTGAATATTAAATGTTTCATTATTTGGTCTTATATTCGCTTGCAATGAACCTACAGTCTACACTACGCACAAAATTTGATATTTTGTTTCATTTATTTCGTTCGGCAATTTTCTTGTGAAAGTTCTGAAATATTTATTTTCAATCATCCATAATAATTTTTTAAATTATTTTTCTTGCCTATTATTTTGATTTATTATTTTAATCTATTCTTTTGTTTTTATATTTTATTATCAATGCCAATACTTTTTTATTTCTGCTTCTGGTACTACTTAACTTAACTAAATATATACAAGTACCTACTAACACATAAATTGTACAAAATCTAAACAGCTGTCTTAGAAACACCAAAAACATAGTGTGTGGTGTTTCTGGAAGACTTTTCCTACGAAGCGATAGCCATTTTCTATCACGGCAAAATTCTTGTACGATAAATATCACTTTTAAGTAATTCTTAGGAATTAAGTATTTATTTTTTTAGTTTTTAGTTAAGTTTAAGCTTAAATAAAAATATAAAAATGGCTCGAAGGACCAAATGTTTTATGTACTACAAAAATATATATATATGTTTATGCACAGTAAACTTTCTAATTATATAATGTTCAATTTAATCTTATATGAAACGCACTGTTATAAAAGTTTTTAACATTAAAACGCACTGCTTTTTTTATTTTAACAGAAACGCACTGTTTCTTTTATTTTCAATTTTTTGTGAACGAATGTCACAATTTCTTTTAAAATTTGGATTTTTATAAACTCAAGTTAAACGGTTTAGCGATTAACGTTTAACCAGAGTTCATTAACCTTCATATTATAATATTCAAGTATATAAGAAAAAAAATTATACATATTACCATCTGATTATTACATAAGCAAGTATATAAAGTTACATAGTAATTGAAATTGATATTGAAATGTTTAGTTAAAATCAAATGTTGGTAGTACTGACAATCAATAAAAATTAATTTTGACATAAAAATATTTTTGACAAATCAGAATATTTACAAATGGAAATAACAAAGTAAGTATAATTTATACATAATTTATTTCAAATTTAATAAATTCTAAAATTTTAATTAATTGCAGTTGTTGATGTCCAAAATAAATGCTAGTTCCACCGATGCCGACCCGGATCAGTTGCTGAATTTCAGATAAGTATAAATTGTAGTACCCAAAAGATAATGATTCTTTGTGAGTATTTTAATTTTTAGGTTGAAGGCTGAACAGATAGAGTGGAAAGAAAGTATGTATAATGAAAAATAAATTAGTATTTTAGTGAATGTTGTTTTTGTTTAGTATATTTTACAAATTAAAAAATGTTTTTTGGGGGTATGTGCAGGACTTGTACTTCACCGAAAAAAAAAGCCACGTGTTCGGAACCCCCCAAAATTGGCCAAAATTCGATAAACTTTTACCGTTGAGTTTAAATTTACCGAAAAAATGAACTTTTTTGCTTTATTTTTCGTGAAAAAAAATTTTTTAAATTTTTTTCATACAAAAATCGACATTTTTGTTATGAAAATAATGGTCGACTGACATTTTGACGTTTAATACATTCTTATAATCTTATATAATCGTAATACATATATGGAAAGAATTGCCATTGTGCAATTCATGTCTATTCCACTAAACGTTACTATCGGAATTGTCCACTGTATGTCAAAAATTGGTATTCTGCTAAACGCCACGCGATGATGTGTCCGCAGTTTTGCTGAATACGTTTTTTGTGTATTCTGGTAAACGCGATGTCAAGTTTTCCATACATTTCATAGAAATATTCTCCACAATTGTTGAGTCGCGGGAAAAATAATAAAATGTAAGTTAAATATAAAATTTAATAAAAACTTATATTTTTTTTGTTCAAAATACTTTTTTAAAAAAAAAAATTGTTTTAAATTTTAATTTTAAAGGTCCAAAACAAATCAAGAGCAGTATAAACATTTATTAAGTTTTATGAAAAAACTTTCGGACATAGCAAAAGGCTTTACGAGATTTTTTTTCTGTTGGTACAGAATTTGTGCGCACAACAGGTTCTACTTCAGATTTTATTTCGTCCAAAACATAGTTGAATGACTCCTTATTCAACCTAAAACTTTTCTGAAAACTACATAAAGTAGGTAAATGTTAGCCAAAAAAGATGAACAATTAAATTTTGTAACTTACTCTTCATCCGATAATTCCATTAAATTTGAGGAATCTCTCAAAATTCTTCTTTTTCTTTTTATATTTTTTTTTGCAGTTTCATTTTCTGCAGCGAAAAAAAAACCAAAACTATCCATTTTTATTTACGAATTAAAAACAACCCAATTTATAAACTGTCGAAATCAGTTGTTTAGCTCAGGCAATTCAGCGCGGACCAAATAAAATTTTCGCGTTTAGCTGAACATAATTTTTCTCCGTAGCTGCGTGGCGTACACGTTCCGCCGTTTAGTGGAATAGACATGATTATCTTAAAAATCAAAATGGAATTTTTAAATAATAAAAAAAATAAGGGTTGTACAAGAAATATTTAGGTAATTACAGATAACTCAAATTTACATAAAATAGAAAATTATTGACATCTTTATTGTAGAAATGCAAATAAATTATTTTAAACTTTTTTAAATGATAAAATAAACATATATTATAATTTATTTCAATGTTCAATTGATTCTAAACATAACTGCCATTATTTTTAGTAATGTTTATATGTAAATGCAAAATTTTATATAAAAAATTAAAATTTTGACACTTTTATGTTAAAAATAAAAACAATAATTAAAACTTTTTGAAACAATAAAATTAACATATTTTATAATTTATTTCAATGTTCAATTGATTCTAAACGTAACTGCCATTATTTTTAGTAATTTTTATATGTAAATACAAAATTTTATGTAAAAAATTAAAATTTTGACACTTTTGTGTTAAAAATAAAAAGAATAATTTAAACTTTTGCATGAAATCCTTGCATGAAATGAAAATAAAGAATTACTCTTTTATATTAAAATTAATTTTTTAAAGTCGGGGGCTGCCGTCCCCAAACCCCCGCGAACAATTTAAGAAATCCTCTTTTTAAATTCGGCAAGTAAATCCATACGGCAAGCATCAATTTATACATTTTTTCCTTGCATGAAATCAAAAAACAGAATTACTCTTTTATATTAAAATTAATTATTTAAAGTCGGGGGCTGAAACCCCCGCTAAAAATTTAAAAAATCCTCTTTTTAATTCGGTAAGTAAACGAATACAGCAAAAATTAATTAAACATTGAAATCAATTATAAAATATGTTTATTTTATTATTTATATATTATTTTTAAAACAAAAGTGTCAAAATTTTAATTTTTTATATAATTTTAAAATTTTGCAATTACATATAAAAATTACTAAAAATGTTAACATTTACATTTAGAATCAATTAAATATTGAAATAAATGATAAAATATGTTTATTTTATCATTTAAAAAAGTTAAAATTATTGTTTTTATTTTTAACACAAAAGTGTCAAAATTTTAAATTTTTATATAAAATTCAAATTTTGCATAAATCTTAACATTTACATTTAGAATCAATTAAATATTGAAATAAATGATAAGATATGTTTATTGAATGCTACTCAAACAGTAACTTTTTTTTAACTTCAATACCTATTTTATATAAAAAAAATTAAAAATTAATAGTAGGTAAAAAAAAATTTTAAGTACAATAATTTTCATAATTTTAATGTACAAACCTTTTGAATTATCATTTTAAAGAAAATTTTGACAACTATTTTAAAAAATTGCACTATGGCAGCACCTGTCAAAAATGCCTTAGTATTGGAAAATGATTGTGGCCTTTTAAGTAAAATTATTTTGTTTATATGGAGAATTTCAAAAATTTAAAATAAATAAAAAAAAAAGGATATTTATCAGTTAAAAGGACATAAAGGAGTCATTTGAAATAAAAATCAGGAAGATTGGAGCAGTAGTTTGGATTTTATTGCGTGAAGTACATGTCCTGCACATTGTCCGTTTTTTGTTTTATATATTGAACTAGCATCGGAGTACATACATAGTTATAAGTTTCAAGAAGTTTTGGGGCTATAAGTTGCAAGTTGCATAAGTTTTTGGGGGCTATTTGGGCGGCCTTAAAGTCGAACCGTTTTTTTATTTTTAATTTCTATCACAGAATCGGGGACTAGGTTTTTTTAATCATTTCGGTCCGACTTCTGGTTCGTAAGATACGACAGCTTCTTGCAACTTATGAATATGTACTTTCATTTACTATTTAAAAATCAAACCTCTTTTTTAAATAATTTTAGCTGAACGTTTAAATATCGCAAAATTTTCATTTGACAGTAAATTACTACTAACATAACAAAAATTTTCATAATGAGTCTTCGAGATTAACAAATTTATATAGACGGTGATGCGATACATATATGTATATCACGTAAGTGATGAGTCTTCAAGAATATGAGTGTACATTTAAAATTAGATATGTAAAATAAATATGTTATATATATTACAAAATTTATTTGAATGAATGAATATATATACATAAGTGCTCTGTGCTATTGCTATAAGGCTGAAATTAATTAATAATTTATAATAAATTGTTTCTGTTGTAAAAGCCACTTTTTGGCAAATTATTTGGTTTGCTTTCGCTAATAGTAATTAGTAATTAATTACTATTGCTGCATATGTCAAGGAAGTTGCAAACAAAATTTCAAACTTTTGAGTTTAGATAATATTTCAATTAAAAAATGTTTTGAATTAGTTAAAATCAAATATTGTAAACCTTTTGTAATAATTTACTTACATTACATTGTAATAATTAATATCAAATCACAGCTGACAATAGTTTTTTTCTAAAATATTGTTAACTGTGTATCAAATATAACCAATTTGAATTAACCATACCATACCATAACTACTTTCAGCTATCTTAACCTAAATTGTGTGTGTAGTTTAGCTACAAATGTCAAATATTTTTTTTTTTGTTAAGGGACGTGGGAATCTTCCAAAGACATCAGAATTTCTCCTTGGTAGTGTCAGATTCTTACTGACTAAATCATTTAATTCAAGCCATTTAGCAAATTTAACTACGGTTAGAAAACACCTATTAACATATTATATACATAAACATATGTACATACTACATGCAATTTTTATTTAATAAATTTTTTTATTTTGTAAATTCATAATTTAACTATTAATACATAACCAAAAATGTATTTAGCATATTAACTACCCATTATATACATAAATACATAAACAAAAGTAATTTTTATATGTAGATAGGATAGATAATAAAAGACCTCAAGTTGTTACTTGTTTAAAAAACAAAAAATTTTATTAGAAAGTTCAAAATATCAGGTCAAAAATGTTAAAATAAATTTATTGAATTTTTTTTTATACATTGAATGTTGCCCATCTGATTGATATGATATACAAATAAATTTATTATTTTATTAACTCTTAAATAACAAAAGAAAAATAAACTGTATCATTAAAATTTTTTATCTCTGTATTCAACGATTAACTTTCTAAGAAAAATATGTTACCATTTATATAAATTAAAAAATAATTGGTGTTATTTTGAGACAGAGCAAATCTAGATTTATCGAAGCTAAGCTTCTGATAAAAGAAAAATGAAGATGGAAACTACTGCAGTTAAAGAATGTAAGATGTCAATTAAAGAAATTATATTTTTTAAATTATAAAAGCAAATGCATTATTTTCTGAATAATCGCATAGAAAATGATAATCTAACCATTTTTGAAAAACCAAAAAATTTAAATTATATTGACTATATTATAATAATTTCTAATATGAGACTTAAAAATAATATAAAAAAACATTATTAGGTTTTTACGGGTTAACATTTCGTTATTTCTTATTTTATCGCAACTAATTTAATTTACTTACATTACATATGTACATACAAGTGTATGATAAGTGATGATCATGGTAATCGTTTTCTTCATATTTAGTTCCATTAACTCTTAAAAACAAAATCAATCTTCAATCATTTAGTTAAAAATAAAGTGAAATTATATATTTGCCCATTGAAAAAAATTTTAATTGTCACCATAATAATAATATTTAATTTATTCTTTAAAAAAAATTTTTTTTTAATTTTAATCGCCTTACAAGTTAAACATAAGGGTATTCCATACACATATATATGTATGTGTCTGATATAAAAATATATTTTTCTAAAAAATCCATACATATATATATGTATATTGGTTAATTCATTAGAGCAATAAAAAATAATTAAATATTTCATTTAAGTCATTCAACTTTATCGTGATCTTTTAGAAGACCTAAAAATTATATCTAAGTATTACACATATTGTAACATACACTATACACTATATTGTACATTATGTACATACACTCAATTTAAATGAATGAACATTAAGTGCAATTGCGAAATAAAAATTTTTATTTTACTACAAAATTCCTTAATCAATTAAAAAATTTATTTAAAAAAAAATTTTTTTTTTGTTTTTAATTTTTAGTTTTACAGTTAATTTACTTACAATGTAAATTGTTAAATTTGGATGAAATGCAAAAATTTATATGGTACATAATATTAATATATCAATTAAATTTGATATCCAGTAGCCCTCTGTCTATCTTAAAAAACCCTAAAGTAATTTCGGAAAATGTAATTTCAATAACTCTATCATAGCCGATGAATATTAAATTTTTTTTTGTTATAATGTAAATAACTGCCGATTCAAAACAACGTCAGAAGACAAAATTTTATCAGAGCAAGTACATTTGTATTCTTGTATTTTCTATAATGACTTGCGCCTTAATGCGCCTTGTTGTTTTTATACCTTCTATTATTACCTAATTATCTTTTCTTAGTTTGACAACAATCTTTTAAGAGAGTAATTACAGTGTTTAAAATTTAGTAAATTTATAACATCTTTTAAATAAATCTACTTATATATATTCATCTAATAAACATGAAAGCTCGAATTTTAATCCTATAACATTTTAACATTTTTCTTATTTATTATAATCAGTTCCGTCGACGTTAGTGTTATCATCAGTATCATACAGAAAAGTCGTTAAATTATTCGACTGTTTCAGTTCAGTCAACAACTCAGTCGGCACTCGGCAGCTTCTTCTAATAAACATTATGTAGTTGTTCATACATGTTGCAACCTACACTACACAATTTACTTTTAAAATTAAATAAAAACAAATAATAAATTGCATTTTATTAATATAAAAACAACGATTTTGAATAAATGCTATTAATTTTCATTTTATAATTTTCTAACTTATTTTCTTTAATCTTTTTAATATTTAATCAAAAATAAATTAATTTATAAAAAAAAAAAAAGTTTTATTAATTAATAGTGAGTTAATCAATTTACAATCGAACATCACTATCATACAATTTATAAATTAACACCACCATAATACAATTAAAACTTTTAAGGTCAAAGAGTTAAATAAAATAAATGTTTTTTCCCTTAAAAAAATTAGCCTAAATTAATCAATAATTACTTTATGTAATATGGTTTTTAAGTCCATTAAATCATAAATTCTTCCAAAATTGGTTTAATTCATGAAATAATAAATAAAATAAACAAAAAAAAAAGATATTAATTTAATTTGTCCATTTGTCCAAATGTTCATACTAAATATATTTTAATTCTGAAATAATGTGTTCGCATGTTATTAATATGCAATCAGCGCGTGTTTTTTTTCTATTTTTTTTTTTTCTTTTAAAAACACCGCATGCTATTTTAGGGAATGTGTTGTATATATATAAATATCCATATCATAAAATACATTTTTTTTCACACTTTTGAATTTTTTTTATTTTGATCTTTCCAAGATATTCATTCAACAAGTAGCAATATAAAAAGAAAATTAAATGTACAGACCTACTAACATATGTATGTAAAAATGCTACTCGTATTTCTTAAAATAAGAAGAAAAATTAATTTATTTTTCTGTTATTATTATTTTTTTTCTTCTGTAAATTCTTTTAAAAAGCGAAATTCATTCATTATCATATAACGTCATCAACTTTCTTTATTCTTTTAATTAAAATATAAAATAAAATATATAATAAACATTTTACACTATACTCTATAAAAATATCATATTTAAGAGAGTTTATCAAAATACATAATACCGTTGTATATATGACGTCACCAAACAAATTATAAATATATATACCTATACATACCTATATAATATCATAATAGCTATATGAATATGGTATATGTATATTATGATAGTATATGGATATAGAATATGAATTAAATAATAATATAAAAATACAATCATTACTCATTGCTCTTTAACGTTAAAATCAATTAAATTGTCATTTTGATTGAATTATATTTTGATATGGAATTATGGGAGAACATTCTTGTGATTTGAACCAAATTTGAACCAACTTTAAAATGGTAAAGTGACTGAAATGAAACTCAAATTTTGTTTATAACTTTATAAGAGAAAAATTAATACACATTACGCTTCATTTAACACAATAACAAAATAAAATTTTGAAAATTTCACTTAAATATTATAAATATGTACTAAATAAAGTCAGTATAGTCATTTCACTAAAGTCACAATATAAATCACAATAATCACTATATAGTCAAGTCAGTGTAAAAAATTATGAGAGGATCATTTATTTTTATTTTTATCATAAATCGTGAGAAAATTATTTAAAATTTTTCTTTTTTTTTTTTTTTTGTTAAAGAACAGCGAATTTGAATTCGCTTGAAAATAAAAAAGTTTTAATATTTTTTTTTTTTATTTTAAAGTTTGTTTTCAGCTCATTGTGTTAAATGAAAATTGAAAATTGTTGAGAGAATAAATGAGCTGAAACTTTTTTTTAGCTAAAATAATAAAATAAAATAATATTCAATAATAACGAATATTTTTTCAGTTGTTCAGTTGAGTTTTTGGTTTTATATGAATCGGTTGAAGTATAATAATTATACGACGTGACTTTCTGTCAAATAGTTGTTATTTAACAGTTTTTCTTTTTTTGTTTGGCATTTTAAATTTATTTTTTTTTTTGTTTTTTATTATATTATTATTATTATATGAGTGAATATATTTTTGTTTTAAAAAAAAAAAATAAAAGTAAATATAATAATTAAATAACTAAAACTAACGAATGGAATAAACATTTAAACGTGTATTGAATATTAAAAAATTTTAATTAAAAATATTTTTGTTTTTCATCTTTAAAATAACATGTATATATTATATACGTATGTATATAAATAAATACAATATCTATATGAAGGTACATAATAAATATACGTAAAAAATTAATAATAATTAAAAAAAAAAAAAAAAAAAAATAAGTAGATAAAAAATATAAAGTAAAATAAAACAGTCGAGTCTATCACGTCATCTTTTATTTTTATTTTTTTTTTTTGTTTCAAATTAATGTAAGGTTTACCTTTTTTATATAAAAATTCTTATTTATTATTTTTCTTATAAAGAAATATAAAAATAAATAAAATAAATTTGATGGTCATACATTTTATATTCAAACCAAATAATTATTTTCTTATATAAACATTAAAAATTTTTTTTAATAAATTTTTATTTAATTTTTTTATTTTAATTTAAATTTATTTTAACATATTTTAAGCTAAGTGTTGGGGGGTTTTTATCAATTTTATGAAATTTATATACCTACCTATATTTTATCTGATTACGTGGATTGTCTTTTTATTCTATAGAATTGTGCTAAATATTTATTATGAAGTTGTTATATTTTTGTTATTAAAATATTTGAACATTTTTTTTTTTTTTGTCAAATAACAAAATGATGTTATATAGTTAAGAAAAGACAAGACATTTTTAATTTTAAATGCATGGCAAAAAAGTAAAAATTACATAAAATAATCCGTATCTAATCTAATCAATTTTTCTATTTTTTTCTTTTTTTTTTTTTTTATAAAAATACATACATACAATTCAAGAAAAATTCATATCATTTTGTGATAAGATACCTAATAATTACTTAAAGAAAAAAAAAAATTTAGAATCAATTTGCACACTTTACAATTTCATGTCTTTTCTTTTTGTTTTATTAAATAGGAGGCAATCTATATAAATTTCAAACTCAAGGTTGAATATATACATATATAATATAATAAATATATATTTCTTAATATATATGTACCTGTACGAATAAACTTTTTAATTTTAATTAGCACCAAAAATTTTACATCTCTTTTTTTTTTTTTAAAGTCAGAAATTTAGTAACAAAAAATTTTTAAGAATTGTATTAAGTTAAAGTATGACTAAACTTCTGATTTTGGACATAAGTTTGATTCAGAGATTAAATTTGATTCAAATGTAATAAATTATATTTTTTTACAGTTTTCATATGTTTAAATGCTAAATATAATGTTTAAATGCTAGCTGTTTATTAGCTTGTTACTATATTTTTGAATAATTCTGAATCTATTATTTTTCAGTTAAAGATTTTTTTTATTAAAAAAAATAAAAAACGAATTTAAAAGAAAGTTTTTACTATATCCATGTTGTTCCTATAACCACAAGAAAAAGAACCTGACTTGATTTCCAATAGTTTTTTTTTTTTTAATTGGTTTGTAAAGAATACAATTTTGTAAATAAAAAATAAAAATAAAATTAGTTATAAAATTATATTGATGTCATCCTTAATCAAAACTCAAAAAAAAAAAAAAAAAAATTTAATTTTCTTAAAAAAATTAAAATGAAAAAAACAAAGAATTATTATATACAATATTAATATTCAAAGTGGATAATAAATATTTTTAAAACATGTATATAACATTCTTTATATAAAATATAGATATTTATATTTTCATTGAAATTGAGATTCTGGATTGCCCATTCCATCAGAGAAAAAAAAAAATTTTTTTTTTTTTTTATTAACATTTTAATAACCCATATTTGTATTTTTAAATGTTTTATTTTTTATGTTGATGTATTTAAAAGGTGATACATTGTGTTTATATATTTGTAATTTGTATATGTACATTATACAGGTGATAAATGTTCAACATTAAGAATGAAATGACAGTATATATATACATATTTGTTGTGTATATATCTATAATTTTAATTGTATTGAAATTTTTTTTTTAACAAACATTTTATAAGTGAAAAAAAAAAAATGTTTTTATAATAGTTGATAAAATTTGTTCTTACTATATTGTATAGTACCTACTTATAATAATAAGTTATTATTTATTAGAAAATTATTAAGTGTTAAACTGTTTAACTTATTACAATATTTCTAGTTTTTTTTTTTCTTTCAAAATTAAGATTTGCAAAATTTTTTTAAATTACGTATTACATGCTTACAATATATTGAGATACCCTATATGTAGTTGTACTCTGACGCAAAGGACAATATTTCAAAGGACAATATTTTGTTTTAAAAGTGTCTTTTTTCCATCAGTGTAAAGGCTGTCAACAAGAAGTTTCCGAGATATAGAGTGTTAAAGTAGGTTAAGTGAAAACGTTAGTGTTCATTCTAGTGTAATAATACATTCTGGCACTTCACTTACAGATACAAAAATTGTTATACGGGTTGAGGAAAAATATTGAAAATTATGTTAAGTGCCAAATTAAGAAGTTAATAATATGCCAAATGCAAAAAAAACCTATTATACACTTTTGGCAAGTTATCAAACTTTTAAATTTCTATCCTGCACAATTACAATTTTGCGACTTAGCATAAGTGTGCTGTACCCTCTAAGCCATCGATAATATATTATGTATTTCAATATGTATATGTACATTATATGTAGTTTAAATCAAAAACTACATTTTTTATTCCTATTAGATTTTCAAAATTTATAATTAATATATAAAAAGTTTTAACTATAAAACATAATTTAAATTTAATTAACTTATAATTTATGCCTATAAAAATTTTTTAAATTTCTTTTATGTTTCTCAAGGACGAGCATTATACTTTATTGATTTTTATAATACCTATACATACTTTAGTTTTCTTATATTCATTTTATTTATTTTTAATTAAAATCTCGAATATTCTAAATATTATAATATGTGTAATAATTTTTTGAAGAAAAAATACGCCTGAATATAATTGAAAAAAAAAAAAAAAAATTTCTTAATTAATAAATTCAAATTCCAATCGTCAACACAAATTGTATTGTTTTCAAAATTCCATTTTGGTGCAAATTTTTTTTTTTTATTAATTTTTACTTTACTTTCCTTATTGTTTTTTTTAATTGTTTTAAATATATTTTCCATGAACTCGTACCATATTTAAGTGCAAATTAATTACATAAAATCCATAGTATATTTGGAAGATAATAATATTATTTATATGAAAATTTATAAAGTTATATTTTAAATATTAATAAAGAATTCAATTACGGCGAAAAAATTATAAAATTATTGTATTTCTGATTTAAAATTCAATTAAATTTAGTTTATCTTTTAAATAATTTCTTTGGATACAATATATATAAAAAAAAAAAATGATTTCCGTAATTAATATCCCAAATAAATTATCAAAATCCTGAAATCTATTTTATATGCTTGTATATACATACCTATAATATACAATTTTATTATTTTATTAATTCTGTTGAAAATTTTATTTAAAGAATTAATTAATATAATATGTATAATATAATATATAACCTATTTTTGGAGGATAATTATTATGTGATTATAATTTAAAAAAAATATAAATATACTATAATGTATAGATATTGATGATAGATGTCAGTCACCTCACATTTATGATTTATATATCATAGGACCTTTTATAGAAATTTATACAAAATAAAATTTTAACTATACAATAACAAACGTAACTACATATTTTTAGGCAATTAAAAATATTATAATTTTTTTTTTTTGTATATTTTACGTATACATGTACAGTGTCCGTAATTTTAACTATACGAGGAGAGGATTTAAATAATATAAGTACTTTTATCAATTTATATCAATATAAGAATTTGTTAAATAATGATTGTCTTAATCTAGGCTGATATCGTTGTCAACGGTTTTAATTTAACCTAAATAAATTAAATTAAAATTAAAGAACATACTATAAAAAGGGAACATACATACTATAAATAAATTAAAATTTAAGAACATACTATAAATTAAATTAAAATTAAAGAACATACTATAAAAAGTATTAAGTGTATTAAATTGTAATATAGTATATACATAATATATATAATTTAAATTCATAATTTTCTCTCATTTTACCATATATATGTATTTTCAAATGTTAAATATCACTTTAAATCTGGATACACGAAAAAAATTTAGCCGGTTAACTATTTTTGATATTAACCATTTCTTTTTTTTTTTTTTTTTGTTCATGTCCACTTTCTTTTAAATGCAAATTGTTCAGTTAAATCACAGACTAAATAAACTATACAAACAATCATCAGTTTCATATAAAAATATTTAGTTTTTTTTTTGGAGCCAGACTAAGCAGTTTATGGAGCTAGACTAAGTATTTTAGAATATTTAAATTACAAAAATAGAAAATACAAAAGAATATTCTATACCATTTTGTTTTTGCTATTTAAATATCTAAAATACTTAGTCTGGGTCCAAAAAAATGTTCATGCTGACTCCTAAAAAAGACTTAAAATTTTTATATGAAACTGTTCGTCTGTATAATATATGTATTTAGTCTATGGTTAAATACAAAATAGGTATATTAAATGTAAAACCGGTACCGAGACATCCCCTCAATAAAAGCAAGGATGCACAAGCTATATCGTGCAGTTTTCAGCTAATTTATTTAATTGTATTTTCAATTAAACCAAAGAATTGTTTTTTTTTTTTACAGCAAACCCATCCACTTTAAATTTACTTTTAAGCTAAGTTTTTTTTATTTTTTTTTATTACAAAATATCATAATTGTGTTGCGAAATTTAAAAAAAAAAAAAAAGAAAAAAAAATTATTTCCTCAATTTTTGGCTGTGAGTCACTGTATATTTGTTATTGATGTTGATTAATAAATTATCAATAATCAATCTAATATTAAAGTTTCCACTTTTCTTTTTTTTCAATATTCTTATATTATATTTTATAATTATGTACCTAGCTAGGCTATTATAATTTCTTACAGGTCCAAAATTTTATTTAAAACATAAATAAAACACTTTATAACGTAATATATGTATGTATGTATGTACATACTAACTGCCATAATACTGAATGTCGTTAAAGGAAGTGTGCTAAAAAACAAAAAAAAAAAGTAAACAGAATATAGAAAACTTTTCTAGAATTTAAAAATTAGGAGAGTTGTTTTCTTTTTTTTTTTTTTTTTTTTGTTAAATAATTATTAATTCTATGTATGAAAATAATATTCCTTTTTAAAAATTTTTATCTCATCTATTTATAAGAAAAGAAAAAAAAAAATTTAACAATAAAATAAAAAAATTATAGAGAAATATAAAACTATATAAAAAAAAAAATATATATTTTTTTTAAATGATAATAATATGCATGTACATATTATGTACATACATACAAATTAAAAAAAATTTATTTGTTTTTTTTTTCCGGGTCTCTTTATATAAAATGAGATTAAATAAAATATTAAGAAAAGTAAAGTGATGTAAAATAAACATACAAATAAAAAGAAAAACAAAATTCTAAATATAAAAATCATTAAAAATAATGATAACAATATAAAATCATAAATAAAAAAAAAAAAAAAATCAAAATCCAAAATAATATATAATGATAAAAAAGTAATAAACACAATCATATTATATAATATGTAAGTATATACATATGTATATATATAAATAATAACAAGTTTAAAAAATATTCTTACAAAAGAGTGTTATTTATGCTGGGATGCTACAAAACAATATATTTTATTTTCATAATACATGTGTGCTTACTTTAAAAATCTTATAGAATTTTTAGTTTTTTTTAAAAAAATTTAAATAAGAATAAAAAAAAAAAAATCAAAACTTGAAAAACGAAATTAAACAGGGTGTGTGTTTAATAATTTTATACAAAAGTGCCTTCTTTTAGTAAAGAATTAAAAACAAACAAAGAAAAAACAAAAAAAAAAAAAAATAAATAAATTGAAACGTGATTTGTTTGTTTATAGATACATATAGATAATACATATTTATAATAGGTATAAATATATATTATGTATAGGTAATCAAAAATTCTTTTAATAACTATTTTTAAAATCAAAAAATTTTTTTTTTTTTGTTTTTTTGGTTTTTTGTTGTTTGTTGTTGTTTTGTAGTGTTAGGTTTTTTTTTTTTAAGAAAAAAAAATCATCATCTTATATATTTTTATTCAATATACATAATAGTACATATCATTGGTACATTTATTTTATATTGAAGATATAATAACCTACGAGTATATATTGGTACATATAACAGATATAATTAATGCAATAATATTATTATCTTTGTGATATATATATAATACTTATGTAATTATATACTTATATACTTATATTTTTCATAAAACTAAATTAGGTAAGTTGAATTTTGTTTTTTATTGGTTTTTATTTTAAAGTTTTTTTTTTTTTTTTTTTAATAGTAGATAACTTGTTTTAAAAGATTTTTTTTTATTTTCTGTTTTTTGATTTATATTTATATTTTTTTGTTTGTTTGTTTTTTTTTTTTTTATTATTTTTTTTGTATTTTTGAAAACAATTTTAAAACTTTACCGGTTTTTTTTTTTTTTTTCTTTTATAAAATTTAATGAGTCAAATTTTGGCAAAAGTTGACTTTTTAAAATTTTTTTTTTTATTATTATATATTTAAATTAATTGTTATTAAAAAGCAAGATATAAAGTGTTTTTGCACAAAATCCTCTTAGTTAAATTATTTTCTGGACTCGACTGGACTGGAACAGAAATCATCAAAAAAAAAAAAAAACATAGTGGACAATATAACTATTTACTTAAAATTAGTCTAATCTAATCTTTAAAATATTAATTCAGGATTTAAATTTGAAGGTAGTTTTAAGTGCAGTTACGTTAAGTCAAAGACTATACATATATGTATATTTATATAGTCTTTGGTTAAGTGCAATAAATTTGTTTTTCTTTACAGAATATTTTAATACATACATATATGTACTTACATAATATGTCTAATAAAAATGCATACATATTTTAAAGTTTTAATATTAAAAATATTTATAAATTCTTTTTTGAACAACATAAATAAAGATTAAACTTCTTTCATTATAAGAAATAAATATGTATGTATGTTCTAAAAATATATATATAGATATTAAACTTAAAATACATTCTCTGTTAATTATACCATTATATTTGTATCCTAATCATTTTAGAAGTAATAAGTAATATAAACCTGCAAAAAATAACCTTCCTACATAAATTTTCTTTCTTTATATTTTTATATACTTATATAATATGTATATAAGTATGTATAAATTGTATGATTTGTAAATTTTATATTATTTATTAAATGCATGTAACATTATGTAATATACTCGTAGAACTAATTTGGAATGAATTGTTAAACATTATAATTTACACTATGTTAAAAAAAAATAATATTGTACTATAAATATTCTATATATATATATATGTATGTACTTAGATTAAAATTAACTCTATATCAAGTTTATTGCTCTGTAATATTACATATCTTTTTTGTATATACATATGTAGTATGTACATAAGTATATTGTGCTAATTTAATTTAATTTTACAGTATACTATATAGTATTTAGTACAAGATGTTAAACTTAATGTGCAGATAACAAAGTAAAGTATATAGAAAATTATGTAAAATGTAAATAATTTCGAGAAAATTAAATCATAATTTACAGAAAATAAAAAAAATTTAAGCAATTTTATAGTTTTTTTTTTTTATTAATGAACGACTTTCTTAAAAAAAAAAAACTAAAGTAACTACATATAATATGTCTTTTTTAAATGTAAACTAATTAAGGAAGAAAAATACAAAATATTTAATTAAACAAAAAAAAAAAATTTATAAAAAGTTGTTTGACAAGAATAATTATATATGTACATATATGTATATATATACATTTAACATTTCATTTGATGACAAAACTTTAATTTCACTTTACTTTAAAAACCACATAAATTCCATACCATATAATCACATATCCATATATTATATACATATATAAATAATAAATATAGATGGATAAATATATGTATATAATATATACATATATTATAAGAGAAATATTTGACGTTGGTGTTACAAATAAAAAATGTACGTATAGTACATACATACGTTTTATTATAAAAAAAAAATATATTCAATATGCGGTTTTAATATGAATCATCAACATCATCATCTATCTTTTTCTTTCTTTCTTTCTTTATTAATATTATTTTCTTATTCATTTTTGTCTGTTGCTGTGATGATATTAAAAACAAAGAAAAATTAACCATAAAAATATAAAAAAAAAAAAGTTTTAGTCACCTGTAACTATTCATAAAATATACATAATATTACTTGTTAAGTTTAAGGTGAAATTGTAATAAATATGACATTTACTTTATAGTATACATTATATTAATATGTACATACATATAGGTATATGATTTTACGCATTTAAACAACTTGACATTTTGGAATTTTTACTATTTTCTTTTCTTGTTTTGTTTTTTCTTTTCAATTTTCCAATCATATGTTTTAGTTGGCGCTCAAAATTAAAACAAAAAAAAAAATTTCACGGTAAAAAAAAATTTAATATGTATGAATAACTTATTTTTTTTTTACCGTTACTTTTAAGTACAATTAAATACAGATATAATTTACAGATTTATTAAGTTATGTTATACACAGGTTATGTACTACAATATTGAATTCTCATGCAGTTCGTGGAAATTATCATGCGTACATACTAATTATATTTTAAGATTTTCTTTAAAAGGAAAAATTAGTCGCCCTGAATAAAATAAAGAGAAAGTATTATATAAATTTAAAATTTTGATTACGCATTATTTATATTATTAAATACATAATTTTTTATTCGAAATATTTATGTGACAGGATTAGATTGAAGATTAGATAAAAATTTTTAATATTTTACCTTTAATTTTTAATTAGTATATGTATATATATAGTTAAAGGTTGATTAAAAAAATGTATTAATTACTTAATAAATATTTGATAAAAATTCTGAAATGTTTTTTTTTTTGTTCAAAAGCAATAAACTGTGTTAACACCTTTTCAATTGTGTTAATTTCATACAAATTTTGTAGTAAAATTATATATAATTATTTTTGAAAAGGGATTTTAAGAAACCATTATACCTATATCAGATATTAAGCCTTGCACCTTCAATGCGCAGAGGCGGGTTTGCATTGAAATATATTTTATTTCTTTCTAGATTTTTACTTGCACAGCTCCATTTAATTTTAATCTTCTTTAAATTGGTTTTTAATCTTTCAAATTGAAATTAACTTGGAACATTAAAAAAATTAATGGTATGTACCTCTGTATATTATGTGTAGCATTCTTTGTTTTATATTTTTTATGACTTTTAAGAAAAGTTATAAAATATTAAATCTGTGTTGGAGTCGAAGTTCTCGAAATCGAAATCTCGAAACTCAAAATCTCAGAATGCGAAATCGCGAAACTCGAATTTCCTGAATCGAAACTTGAAATTTCGGAATGGTAAGTAAAAGTAAAAAATTATGGTTACATACATATAACCGGAAAAGGGAGCAACCCTGATTTTACAACCAACTATATTAAATCTCTGCTAATTATTTTTTTTACATATATACCTATATTTCAAGAACAGGACATTTGAGATAGTGCGGGAGGAATTGTTTTTTAGGTTTAATATTAAAACTTGCCATAACATCAATCAAAATCTTTAATCATTTGCAAAAAAAAGATTAAAGTTTATATTAAGCATATATACATACGATGATTTGCAAGTATGACGATTAAACTATTACAATATTGTAAAAGAGATAATCATAAAAATTTAAGCAAAAATAAAAACAATCATTTATTAGATTAATAATCTTAATTGATTAGATAAGTTGATAAGTAAATCATTTACAATAATACCTACATATACAATTTCTTATTAATAAAATTATGTAAATTTTTTTTTTTTAATTTTGTTCATTTGTTTTATGATAGATAAGAAACAATTTTTTTGAATATGTTAATTAATTTCGATACGTGTATTGTATACTGTATACTAATATACTCATATATTAAGTATAATCATTATATTTCACGTGCTTATAACAGGTAATTGACCTAATGCAATATTTAAGTTACATATTTTAATAATGTATATGTATATGATTTTACATCGTATCGAAATAAATATGTACATACATACATACATATAGGTACTTATTTTGGTATTTATATTTTGATTTTTACTTATTATTTTTTAATATTATTTCTTATTTCACCCCCCGTTGAAATTTATGCATATTAAAGTTTTAAATAGATTTTTAAATACATACTTCGGTACTATATATACCGTATATTTTGACATACAAAAGATTTTTTTTTGCTGACGAGTGATAATTCATTTGTTAGAATCGTTTCCATTATTCAAATTTTGGTCATCATATAGGTATGTATGTATGTATATATTATTCTTCAGCTTAACTTTATAACCACCGTTTATATAGGTTATTTTACAATACTATAAAATATAATTTGGTACATAGCAAAACTTATAAAATTACAAAAACTACTAATTCATAAAATTACAAGAAAAAAAATCCTTTTTATATTTGTTCTATAATTAACTAACTAACTTGGTAATATGAAAAAAATGGTATTATACTTGATTAAAATTAATCCATATCCGTATTAAAATTAATAAATATACATATTTCTGACGTATACCAGATTAGTAAAATTTTTCGTATAATAGGGAAATAATAATTACATATTACCAAGTATTACCTTAGGACAACAATTTATTGTAATAAATACGTATACCTAATATTTATTTACACTTTAATTTTGTTAAAAAATTTTTTTTTTTTTAATTACCGGAACGAATTTTACAAGCAATTATTAATTACAAAAAAAAAAAAATAAATAAGTAGGTTTACATATATGTATGTATATATGTATATATATAACTGATTGTGTTTGTTAATAAATTTAAGGCTAATTTTTCAGAGACATTAACTATGAACTTACTTTGCAGGATAATTATTAATAAGAAGTATTTTTAACGATTTTTATCTATATAAGTATGTGTGTATAAGTATTAAAAACAAGAAAGGTGTACAAATAAATTAGTATGAAATGAACATATTTTTAGATTTAAATTAAATTTATACATGTATATTTTTAAGGTAATACCAGTTGTTTTGTTTACTTATTAAAAAAAAAAGTTTAATTAAAATTAAAATATATTTTCTTTTTCATTTGAAATATGTATGTTAAATTACTCTCCAATAAAACTCCAAAATTTATTTTAGGAAAAAAAAACTTTCCTCAAATATTATGTTTTAACTTATAAGTGATCATTTTCATTTTTTGAAACTTCCAGTGTAAAAATTTGAAAAATATACATACATATAATGTGTGAAACTGAATATATAAACACTGATTTTAGGTTTGTTTCTTTCTTTTTTGTTTCTTAAAATGTTTTAAATGCTTCCTAAATGTTTTTGTATTAAGTGCAATTGTGAAGATTAGACGGGGGACGTAACACTTGACAAAACTCAGATGACATCTATTTCTCTTAAGTCCACTTATCAAAAAACTCACAATGCAAAAAATCAAGTATAGCAAATTTCTCAATTAACAAATTTCCAATTCGCAAATATCTATTTCACAAAAAAATTAAAAAAAATCTGTCTTTAGCAAAGACAGTAAAAGACAAAAACATACGATAAAATTAGTGTGTTACAACAAAGTACCATATTATAGACATTGTTAAAATTTTTCAGAATATATAGGTACATGCGAGATTTTGAATTAGGAGGGATTTCATATTTGGTTACAAAAACAGAATTATAAATTGTTTAGCACAGATTTCGGAGCGGTAGCGCCCATCATTTTAAACATTTTGTTACAAAAATAATTAGAAAAAATTTTAGTTGGTTTAAGAATGAGGGCATTCCTTTTTTCCAGAATATTTATATATATGTATATATGGAGATTCTGATTAGGGTAGATTTTAGAGTTGGTTACAAAATCAGAGTTTTACGCCTTTTACAGAATTACAGAATATGTCCTCCATATACATGTACTTTATATTATTTGATGTTATGTATTTGAAAATTTGTCAAACGAATATTTTGTAAAGTAAATATTTGACATCTAGATACGTTTTATGACAAATGTGTTTTTGCAAAACGAGTTTTTTTGCCAAGTGATTTTTAGCAATATGATGTTTGCAATGTGAGTTTAGGTCAACTGTGTTATACCCGATTAGACAATATTATAATAAAACACTCTAATATTTAGTGTGAACTGTTTAGAGCATGTTTTAGTTAAAATTCTTAGTTTGAAAGTTTACAATAATTTATAGGTACTGCTTTTAAATATAATTAATTTAAAAAATATTAACAATTAAACAATTAGATGTATGATTATACATATTGAACAATTGAACATATTTCCATAAATGAACTAATTTTGCTTTTTTAAAAGTCCGATTTTTTTTTTAATTTTAGATTATTAGAATTAATTTTTTTTTTTTCATATTTGAATATAATTTTTGATTTATGATTAGTTTTGTTCAATTTTTTTGTTTTTTTTTTTTTTTTTTAATAATTATGAATTTACATTGGAAATGATGATAGTATACATTATATACAATATAAATGATAGTATTTTACATATGTATGTATTCATTGTTGAAAAATTTATTCAGAATTTTCTTTCTTAGAAAAAAAAAAAAAAAATTAAAATGAATTTATTGTCTTTAAATATAGAAGACAAAGGCTTCTAATTCTGACTCATTTAATTCATTAATTTATTAATCATATGTTTGGTCAAAAATTGTTTTCAATTGTATAAATATCAATTCGAATATTAAATTTCATGAATAACATTTATTTTCATATATGGATTTTTAACTTTAAAGTTTTACACGCCCAATTCAAGTGATTTTAAACATTTGTTTTGATTTGTCTATAAAACTTACACAAAATTAAGATTATGCTGGTGTTAAAAATAATGGTGAACTAAAAAATGATCCAAAAAATTATTAAAAATAATATTTAATGTATTATTGCCATATTTAATATACGAGTATAAAATTAAGCTAGATTATTTTAAGAAGAAAATATTTAAATTAATTAAGAAAAAAACATTTAAATAAGTTTTTAGATAAAAATAATTTTTATATGAAAAAATTAATTTTAAATTATTAAATGAAAAAATAATCATAAATTTTGCTATATAACACTAAATTATAATAAGAGCAAAATTTTAATTCCGATCATTTCCTCATAAAAATAACCTCCTTCCTTTTTTAGAATTTTTTTTATTTCGAAATTTTTGAAAAATTAAATCGCAATTTTTTCAATTTAAGAACAAATAATAAATTTCATTTAATTTATAACAAAAGCATTAATTATAAGAAAAACAAACATGTGATATACAATGTTTA
Source organism: Poecilobothrus nobilitatus (assembly GCA_947095535.1). Classification (NCBI taxonomy): domain Eukaryota; kingdom Metazoa; phylum Arthropoda; class Insecta; order Diptera; family Dolichopodidae; genus Poecilobothrus; species Poecilobothrus nobilitatus. The sequence goes on along the minus strand of OX352773.1, from coordinate 235,106,831 downwards.
AACTTTATTTATTTCTTACATCTATACTGAGCCCTGTGTACTACCAACCACTTTATCACTAATCAAATAATAAAATAATTTTTTATTTTGTGAATAAGTGAATGATTTTTACTAATCAAAACATTATTGATTTATTACCAAATATGGTTTTGGTGCAACAAAAGCTTATCAAAAAGATGATTAGTGATAAGTGGTTGATGGAATACGGCCCAAGTTTCAATGTTTTAAACATTTGTTTTAAAGTAGTTTATGTAGGTATATATAGAGGTATACTAATTTTTAATTTTAGTTATTAAAGATCTTATATCTTTGCAAAAAAGAAAACATAATTTACTGTAGCTGCAGATAGTAGGCTATATGAGCGTTTGAAAACAAATACTATTTTGAAAATTAAATTAGGTACAAAACTAACATAAAAATTAAGGATTAATTTAAATGTTAATATAAAAAAAAAAACAAGCAAAGATGCCGTTTTTTATAAACTTTTTCTAGGCTATGATATATTTAAGATTGTATTTAAATAAGGTATAAATAAAAGGTTATTAATAAAAAAAAAAAAAAAAATTAGCATTTGAAAGACTCAGAGGATTTGAACATTTTGAAAATAAATACATAATGGTGGCCGAATTCAGAGTTAAAATAATGAGCACAGTTTTATGTGCGTAACATCAAAATAAATTAATATATCTTTTAAATAAAATTTTAAATTAATACTTTAAAACTTATTTCCAAACAGTAAATTAATTAATTTAAAAAAAAAAATTACAACTTTTTATTGCATGCTATGATATCTATGTGTAAGAGTATAAGACTTATGTAAGTATGTAGGTCAAAATTCTTGTATAAGATTATAGATGGCGTAGAAATAAAAGAAACATCTCACAGTTTTGTACAAAAGCTACAGCCAAGTAAACGGCTTAGTGAAATTAATGAAACTGAAAATGAAACCAGAAACTGAAACTTAGCTAAATATAAATAATAAATGAATTAGTGGATTCCCTACCCTATGCTCCTTATAGGAGTGGCAAGGGGGAAAAAAATGTCAAAATTTATTTAAAGTTAAAAGTTATTTAATTTATTTATTTATAAATCATAAATTTTTAAAAATTCCAAGTTTTATTTTGAAATTTTTTTTTTTTAAAATTCCGAAAAAATGCTTACAAAATATTTCAGTAATTATTTTAAATAAAAAAAAAAAAAGTTATCGTTTAATTATTTTTGTCGAGTGCATAAAAAAAATTCTCAGAATTATTACAAACTTATATATAAAGCTGTTATCTATATAATATACATTTATATATACATATTTTTATATATATACACAATATATGATACTATTATAATTTAAAGTACATACAATTACAAAATTTGATATCATTGAAATCATTAAAAATTTAAAGCCTTATTTTGATATGCTATCTAATTGTAACCCAGACTTATCATACTAAAATATGTCATTATAAATCCTAATATTTACTTTATAATATATGTATATTGTAAAAAAAAAAAAATTGAATTAAATTTAAAAAAAATAATTGATAACTTTTACCTTAATATAATATAAGATAATAATATACAACTTTGTATTTAAACTTTGTTCTTTGTTTTATATATAAACAATTCTATATCAAATCTAATTTTTATATTTTATCAATTTAATTTATTAAAGTTTAATTCAAATTTTTAAGTAATTTTATTGATCGTAACAGAAATACGATCATTAATATAAAATTTCTAATATTACATTCATAAATCTTATATATTTCATGACTTTCATTTTGTACATTAGAATTTCTTCCTGTAGGTATTAAAAGTCATTCCACAATTAGTGATTTTATGAATTAAACAAAGTGGAAAATGTTTTGTATTTAAGGCACATATATAAATAGTAATGCATTATAAATTTACAATTTATTTTACGATCTTTTTACGATCGTTAAGTTATTCAAAAAAAAAAAAATAAAAAAGAAAAAAAAAAACAGTAATTGTCCATAAAAACATGATTTCGGTTCTTTTTAAAGGATAATTAAATATATTTTATTGATTTTTTTCCAAATCTATTCTTTAACACCATTTTTTTATCAAAAAGGTTTTATTGGTTTTATTTTAGTAGGTACCTATAATAGTCATTAACAACAAATTATAATGTAATGTATATATCTAACGAATTTGAATTTTTGAGATCAACTATTGTTAAGTATAGTTAATTATTATTTTTAGCCCAATGAAAAATCAATTAAAATATATCATATCTATAATTACTTATACTATTAAAAAAATTCTATTCATAAAATTAAAACAAGTTTAAAAATAATGTTAATAAATTCTAAAAAAAAAAAAAAACTAGAATTTTTATCTAAATCCTTTAATCTGAAATGAAAGAAGGAAAATATTCATAGTTATTTTGTTTATTGCATTTAAGAGTAAATTAATTTTTGTTTTTTTGCCTCCCATTAATGATACTACGATAACATATCTATTATATCTTTTAATTAACAGACCAGAATATTAATAATAATTAATAAATAATATAATAACAAAATTTATATATTAACGTAATTTAATGAATTATTTTTTTTATATAAGAAACATATTATATGAATATTTGTAAACCCTGCTATTGTCATTAGAAGCAACTACTCAAATTGTGCGTAAAAAACAACTTAATATTCATGGAGTTTCTCAGTTTTAGATATTTATGAAATTAAATTAAAATTGTTATTAGGGGAATTTTTTTAAAAATTAAAAAAAAAAACTTAAATTTAAAAAAAGATTTTCAAAGCATTTAACGAAGGATGCATTTGCTAATAGGCAAACCTAGGCAACTGCCTAGGGGCGACAACAGAAAAAGGGCGCTTGAAATTTGATTTTCTTTTGAAATTTTATAAGCATAATTTTTTTCACATAATTAATTTTAAATTTATTGATAATTATAATTAAATTATGTAATCGAAATTAAGAATTGAAAAGATAATCATATTAATATACGTTAACATTATGCATAAGGGTTCTACTTACTACTAAGTAGAAGTATTTTGTGTGAGATGCGATGCGGGGCGTACGATATTAAATAAAATAGGTACCGCAATTTGTTGTTTTTATTATGTTTTTGTTTAAGCATAACAACAGATAATTAGTTTTTATTGTAGATATGTATGTATTTTTGTAAACGTATATTACGATTTATAGAGCCCGGGCGCCTTAGTATTGCATTGCCTAGGGGCGCCAAAGATATAAATGCGGCAATTTATAACTTAAAGAAGTCGGTTAGCATAAAATAGTTGTACCTTATATTATTTCTGTTAAAAAAAAATTTAAAATAAAAAATTAAAATGAAATAATTTTGAAATTCTATTTTACAAAACACTCAAAAATTTTTAAAAGAATTTTTCATATTAATTATTAATTGAAGTAATGTAATTTTTTTCTTTATTTTATTATCTTATCATATTTATTTATTTTACTTATTTTTTTTCACATCTGTTAAAAAAAATTATATAAAAAAAAAAAACTTATAGTATATTATTCCAAATTTATTAAATAATTATCACCTGAATATAAAAATATATAAAGGTAACTTACAAAGTCATGCCTGTATTTGTTGAACATATGCAATTTATCTGTATATAAAAATAATAAATTTTAATTGCTCTGAAGCTAAAAACTACCAATACAATATTCTCTCTAATCTTAAACTTAATAAATATATTATTATACATATATATATATATAATCATACTTACAATGTCTGAAATTTTTATTATTTTGAAAAAAAAAAAACGGAAAATTTCATTTCAGGGGTAGTTCGTAAACTATAAATATTTATACTATAGGGTGCAAAAATACTTCATGAATGTTTACTTTTTCGCACATTTTTCAAAAAAAAAAACAAATTTTTAAAATTGGCCTATTAGTTTCACTTCGATCATCTGTCGACCATCTTTTAGTTTGTCCGGCCATCTGTTTACAAAAATTCTACACCGTTTAAAGTATAGAACAATGAAATTAACCATGTATCTCTCTTAAAAAAAAAACTAAACTGTAGAATCACTTTTTTTATGTAGTTGTACCCGTTACGAAGCTATACAGTCCCTTAACATTTGAAAAACCCCTATTATAAGTACATATATATCTTAGGTTCAGCTTAATATTTTTTTAATATAAAAACTTCGAACGGCAAATTTTGTTTTACTTTTATCCATCATTATAAATATTAAACAATTTTTTTTTTAATTTAGTATTTAAATTTACCGTTATGTGAAATCAAAATGTCGCAATTGTTTTCCTCACTCTCCGCAACACTTTTTGCAGTCAAAATTTTCATTATGCCTTGTTTTTATTAAATTTAAAAAATTTCAATTGAACTAAAATCGGTCGCTTCGCTGCTCACTTAATTTAATTAAGATAACATAATATTTAAAAAAAAAAAAAAAATTTATTTAGTAATAAAACAAAATTAAATATCTATCTACAAATACTACTTTATTTACTTCAAATGATATTATATTGAGTAGTCGGTATTTCATTGGTATAGAAAATTGTAAAAAATTATTAAAAAACGAAACGAAAAAAAGAAAAAAAAAAAAAGCTTTAGTAGAGGTTTACAAGTTCGAATCATGTGAAAAAATATTGAAAAATAAAACATTTTTTTTCTTTTTAATAGATTCAAATATTTATATTATGTGCATGTACTTAAAAAATAAAATAAAATTAATTAAATTAGATGCTTCTATATATACCTATAATTTTTACAAAAATATTTTTTTTTATAAAAGATCAGCTGCTTTTAATGTTATAATTTTTTAATAGTATATGTATTGACAAAAAATTACATTACATAATACCTAATATGACAACCATACTATTAACTGTTAATATAAATCAATTAAAATTTAAATTGGTTGAAAAATTTTGTGAAAAATTTAAATATTTTAATTTATTTTATTTATGTATATGTATATAATATAGAGTATATATACAATGACGAAAATTATTTATGTAAGTTTTAAAATTATTAATTTTTAAGTTAATTTTATTCCTATAATTAAATTGAAAATAAATTTGAAATAAATTATTTTATTTATATCCGTGTAAATTTAATATTGTCATGTAATTAATATAAAAACCACACAGAGATAAAAAATGTCAAAAAAAAGAAAAATAAGAAAATAAAAAAATATACCTAGTTAAATTTAAAAAAACAATAATTCTATTTATTTTTTATATAAGGTAAGTATATTATATTTAATTATCAAATTTGTAGGAGTATAGGTATATATCTCATCCAAAATATCTTAAATAAGATTAAATTTTATTTTCGTGATCTAAGCTTTTACTATAAATATACATAAATTACAATAAATAAATTGTTATTTTGCTGTATATTATACATACAGAAGTCAAATCCATGATAATTTGATTATAAATCAAAGTAACAAACGTTTTGATCGTGTGTATATATAATAATGTTATGTTAATAAAAATGTTAATTTTAAATTATAATTTTTTTTTTTTATATAAAACTTAAATATTATAATAAATGCCCAAATTAAAAATAATTTTTTGACTTATTAAAAATAAATATATGTATATAGATATAAATAAATAAGTACATATATTAAATAAAATAAAAAATATTAATGATCGCATTAAATTGATCGTATCTCGATTTTTATTTTCATTACTATATATGTACATCCATGTATAAACTACTTTTGATACTATACTTGTATACTATATACTTGACTTTGATAACTGAAACTTTAGATGTTTCATCAATGACATAACAATAAACTTGTCAAAAACAAATTGAATTAAAAATATAATATGATAAATTTTACACATGTGTTATACATACATTTAAAACATATTATTATTGAAAAAAAAAAAAAATCAATTATTGTGAAAGTATATAATATTATAATTTAATGACGTCATAATAATATGCCAAAAATATTTTTAAATTAAAAAAATTAAATTGTGTATATATTATATGCAAATGTATTATGTAATTAAATTATATATTATGTACATATATGCAGGTATATACCATAATATATAAAATATACATATAATAATATATGTATTATATGTACATATTTGTGAGTATACATAATATGTAAAATATACATATAATAATATGTGAGTTCATATTTTATAGGCAAAGTATATATGTGTATGACTTAATTATTTCTTCTAGTTATGCTTATAAACATTTACATAATTAATTCGTAAATTAATTAATAAACATTAAGTATAGGGTATATTAACTTTGGTATGGTGTTTGTAACCACCAAAAGGATGCGAGTTAGGTATAGACATGTATATATATTCTGAATCAGGATCACCGCCTGAGTCGATTTAGCGATGTCCGTCCGTCCGTCCGTCCGTCCGTACGCACGATAACTCAAAAAATAATGATGCTATCTTGATGAAACTTATACTGTAGGTTAACAATGACTAAGGTAAGGCGGGGATTGTAAATGGGCGAAATCGGACCATGCGTTCGAGTACCTCCCATACAACTCCCAAAACCTAATACGCATATTTTCGAAATGAATAAAGATAGAAACTTAAAATTTTGTACGAGAGTGTGTTTTTCTGAATCCCTGATATTCCCAAAATTTGAGATGAATTGGAGTGGTTGTTCGGGTACCTGCCATACAAATACCAAAACCGAAGAAGCATTATATTCGAAATTAATAAAGATAGAAACTTCAAATTTGGTACTAGGGTGTTGTTTTCTGAATCCCTGATTTGTCCAAAATTTGAGATGAATTGGAGGAGCTGTTCGAGTACCTCCCATACAACTACCAAAACCGAACATGCATATCTTCGAAATTAATAAAGATAGGCACTTCACATTTGATACGAGGGTGCTGTTTTCTAAATCGCCTAAAATTTTGAGATGAATTGGAGGAGCTGTTCGAGTACCTCCCATACAACTCCCAAAACCGAACATGCATATCTTCGAAATTAATAAAGATAGGCACTTCACATTTGATACGAGGGTGCTGTTTTCTAAATTTGCCTAAAATTTGAGATGAATTGGAGTGGTCGTTCGGGTACCTCCCATACAACTCCCAAAACCGAACATGCATATCTTCGAAATTAATAAAGATAGAAACTTCAAATTTGGTACTAGGGTGTTGTTTCCTGAATCCCTGATTTGTCTAAAATTGTCCCAAAACCGAACATGCATATCTTCGAAATTAATAAAGATAGAAACTTCAAATTTGGTACTAGGGTGTTGTTTCCTGAATCCCTGATTTGTCTAAAATTTGAGATGAATTGGAGTGGTCGTTCGGGTACCTCCCATACAACTCCCAAAACCGAACAAGCATATCTTCGAAATTCATAAAGATAGAAACTTCAAATTTGGTACTAGGGTGTTGTTTCCTGAATCTCTGATTTGTCCAAAATTTAAGATGAATTAGAATGGTTGTTCGGGTATCTGCCACACAACTCCTAAGACCAAACAAGCATATCTTCGAAATTAATAAACATATAAACTTGAAATTTGATATAAGAATGTTCTACCCTGTTGATGTTTCTAAAATTTGAGATGAATTAGGGTGGTGGTCCGCGTGCCTTCACACACTTCCCAAGACCTAACAAGCATATTTTCGAATTTAATAAAGATAGAAATCTGAAATTTTGTACAAAGGTTGTAAAAGCATTAATTTTTTTAGCTTAGTTATATTAAATACCTAACTAAAATAACTTATGGATTTTTAATTTAATTTGAATTTTTTAGGTGTAGGGTATAAATAAGTCGGTTGCATCGACTTACTGTTACTTTTACTTGTTTTTTAATATTATCTGCCGATATTTTTAGGACCTTTTTGCCTTTAGCATGTCGGCCATCTCAGTACAAGTATTCAATTATAATTATATTTAATATTTTGTTTACATTATTTTATTATATTTTTTAATTTTTAAAGTTATTTTAGGTTTATTTTTTTTTTTTTTTTGTGTTATTAATTTTTTTTCTAATTTTTTATTTACAGTAATTGTGAAATTTTCTTATTTTTGCAATCTTCTCCTCATTATTCGATTTAATTTTTAATTTTTTTATTTCAAACATAATATAATTGATCAGTGATCACCAAAGAAGAAACGAAACACATATTAATAAATTTGATATTATTCATAAGGAGGGCAATATAAATTATTAACTCTAGCATTCATTATAGATAAGCATGAGACATCCCACACATTTGCTCTACTCAGCTCAGTATTTAAGTTCCAAAATTATTTGTAAAAGTAGAGTTATTTTTCTGGCCTTATAAAATATATTAACAATTTAATTAAACACAACTTTTTATTTAACTACAACATAGATATCCATAGTTAAAATACTATAGGAACAACTTGAATTTTTATCTTTCTTTATTTAAAACAAATAAACAAAAAACTAATGTTGTATTTATACACAAGTTTTACATGCCTTTAATAATCTACGCAATGAACTTAAAAAACATGACTTTGTTAAATTCATTTAAGGAAAATATTAGGGATATACTTCTAAAAATACCAACTTGAACTAACATTAAACTAATATAATAATCAAATGAAAAAAAAATTGATAATAAACTTAAAAAGAAACAAAAAGAATGTAAATAAGCCGAATTAAAAAGGTAGTTAAATTATAATGTAAAATAACATATATGTACTATAGAAATAAATTTTAATAACATGTACCTATTTAATAATATTTTCAAAATTTTTTACAATCTTAATGCGTTCACAAAAAAAAAAAAAATAATAATATAATAATAATACAATGTTAATAATAATGTAAAAATAGTCTAAAATCTATACAGACCATATATTATGTAGCTTAGACTAAGGTAAGGTCTAAAAAAAAACTAATTAAAAAAACCAAAGAAAGAAACAGCAATTGTAATTTAAAAAAATGAAGCAACTATTGTATAAGATTTGATATTCTTATCTTTTTTTTTTGTTAAAAATAAAATAAAGAAAAAAAGAATTGTTTCTTTCAACATTATTTCGCTTTATTTTTAAAACTTAATTAAATTTTTAATTAAAATTTTTAAAACTTAAAAATTGATCTTAACACATTCATTTAAAATGATCACCTTCTTTTAACTTTTAACATTTATAATAAAAATTGAGTTGTGAATTCAATTCGGTCAAATGGGGTGTCAGTAGCCTATAGTTGGTAAGAACGTAAGAAATGCGCTATAAACACCAAGGGTTGGAATCCCACACACGTCGTAAAAATAATCCCCCAACACGACATTTACAGCCACGCCTGAAAAGGAAAGACTATGTAATTTCGTTGTCATATTTATGTGTTGCGGAAAGAACCAAAAAAAAAAAAAAAATTCGGCCAATATTTGTAAAATTGTATATGATTTCTTAAATATCATACGAATTTGAATATATTTTTTTATTGTAATTCATTGAAAAAAAAAAATATACATTGATTAACATATGATGTTTACAACTAACATTATTTTTATGTTTAGTTGAGCAATTCAAATATATATAAACAGTGTGTGTCAACCTGATGCCCAAGCAAATATTAGTGGTATAAATGGAATCAGAGTTAAATTTAATCAAACATAGAATTATTAATAGTAAATATTAATAATAATCAAAATTTACAAAAATAAAAAACATTAAAAACAAGTTTAAAAAAAAAACAAATTTTAAAACAATAAATAAAAGGAAAATAATAATTATACATACTAATTTTAACAAAATTTAAATTTATATAAAAAAAAATGTAATTAAAAATTTAAATAAATGCATATAAAAGCAAGCTGAAATAAAGTAAAATAATATCGAGTGAAGTTCTAATTCCGGTGAGTTATAGTCAGCTAGTATAATAAACTTTTTAACTGCGGTTGCAAATGAATTTTGGGTTGTTTTCCTTCTTATAGCAAGAGGTAGAGAATTGGATATCCTTATATGTCTGATGGGTTCCCTGACAATTGGGGCCATAGGACAACGGATCCTGCATAACTGAGTCCATAAACAATTGGATCCATAAACAATTGGGGCCATAAACAATTAGGGAAATTTGTCGTTGGACATCTGCACTAGGGCATCTGCCCAATTATCGTTGGGGCCAGTTGTGCACGGTCCGAGTTGTCCTATGGCCCCAATTGTCTGATGTTATCAAGCTTTTTCTACCTAATTCGGTAGTGGACAGAGGACCACCATTAAGATTGTCCATGTTCCTCGTTCTGTAGCTGTGATTGCTGCCTTTGGAAGTATAATAAGGATGTTTATTTTTGTTAAATTGTTTACTATTTTGTAAATGTCGATATTCATTTTTGAAAATTATACCTATTACCTATTTATAAAGTGAATGAGTTTTAAATGCTGTAAATTGTAATATGTAATGTATGTATCAACAAATTTACAAAAACGTAAAATGATAGAACATAAGTGATTAATGGGTATTTCACAAAAAAAAAAATAACACTGTGATTTTTAAAAATGATATTTAATATAATAAAAAGTTTATTATATTTTTTGTAAGATTCAAAAATTAAACATTTACAGTCTTATTCATCACATCAATATTACCGTTATGAATCACAATAGCTTAATCATTACCGTATTATACACTTATAAAAATGAAGAAGTTATAAAAATTAATTTATCTATATTTAAGTAAATAAAAATAAATGTTTATTTTTTTATAAGTACATACATAATAATATATGTACTGAGTACATATTATGTATGTATTATGTAGCTACTACATATAATACTTAATAATTTATAAATTGCTATAAACAAAGAAAAGTTATATACATATTATAGGTATGTAAGTAAAAAGTAAAATATTTTATATCTATTATTTATAATTGCAAATATTTATTATATGTTCAGCCAACTAAAAAATTTAACTAATTACTAAAAGGTGTAAAAATGAAATTAAAGTTATAATTTTATTTCAAAATAAAATTTAAGCACCTAATAATATTTTACCTGATTTTAATATTACCTTCCAAATTTAATTTTTATATATATATACATATGTATACGCATATTTGAAGTAAATGTACTTTATTAGTAGTATTCTTTAATCTTGTTTCTAATAGAAGTTAATTATAATTATATGATTAAAATTATCAAAACAAAGAAAATTGACCGAAATGTTCTTCAAGAATCCACAGCTCTAAAACTATTGGGCCCACAATCTAACCCGTATACAAAATTTTTTTCTATGCACATTATCCCATATACGATGGTTTATGTCAATACACTTACTTACGAATGACCCTGTACATAAGGATTTGTTTATACAAAAACAACATACCTATGCAATTATTTATGAAAATTTTTGGGATGATTTAGATGACCTTGAAACATATAAATAAAATGGAAAAATAAAGCTCGACAAAAACAAATATAACATTAATAGAGGCTTTCTTTTTAATTTCATTTAAATATAGTTATAAACTTTTAACAAAATAAAATAAATTTTAAATTTGATATAAATCTATGAAAGGATACTCCTTTAAATCTATTTTAAATTCAGTTACAATATAATTGGATGATTTATTATGAATAATAATAAAAAAAATACCCTTTAACGGTATATTATGACTCTTATTGTATATTGTATAGTACGTCAATTTATATGAATCAATCATAATAAATTTTAAGAATTGTAAATAGTCATATGGTCTAATTAACTTTAAAAAAAAAAAAATAACTCAATTCACTCACATAATATATAATACAGTGTAGTCTCTTTAATCCGGATTCCCGTAATCCGGATATCTCGCTAATTCATATAGTAAAATATTTACATTAGTTCCTCTACAGTCCGGATCACATTAAAATCTTGGTTTCTTTAAACCGGATTTATTTTTAAATTCTTATTGATATGTGGAAAAAAACATTGCTTAATTTAATCGTAAATCTTCTTTTTATTTAATTCAAAATGTTAACGGAATATCGTAATTTTTCTAAAGGGGATATACCCAGTTAAGGAAGTAGCAACAAAATAAAATGTTTTTGACAATAAACTGACTTTATTTATCATTCATTCCTTTACTGATTTTTCTTTAAGATAATTGGTTAAATTTAATTAAAAATTTTAAATGTTAAAATTGATGTCTACACAATGTCTAAAAGATCCCATAAGACAATAACTTTAAAAACAAAATGCAAAATTTGAAAACAAAATGCAAAAAAACAAAAATGCGAAAAAGGAAAAGGCAATAAATATGAGTTTGGAAAAATCCAAACAAACAAATATAACAGATTTTTTTAAAAACAATTAGTTCACGAATAATATGTATTATAATTTATTATGTAATGTATAATATGTAATTATTATACATTACATAATAAATTAAATAAATAATAATTATTTTTTGAAATGTGAAATATTTTATTTTTATTAATTTATTAATTTTTTAGTATTTAATTGAAATTAAAGAATAAAAGTTTATATTTTTTTTATTTATTCATTACTTTCTGGTCATTATTTTATTAATCGTCTTTAAGCGTCTTATTTAAGCGTCTTATAGCTTCTATTGGGTCGAATATCCACTTAAAACTAGGTTTCTTTAATCCGAATTTCTCGGTAATTCGAATCACCCTTACATTAATTGATCCGGATTATCGAGATTACACTGTAAATAAAGTTATTTAAAAAACACTATGATTTATAATTTCTGTTAGTGTAAAATAACTGAAAAAATTAAAAAATCATTTTTTGAAAAGTTGACATATACGATTAGATTTAAACAATTTTTTTATAAAATAATAACAAAACTTTAAAAATAATTTCATCAAAAAGATATAACATTAAATTTATAATTGGTTCGCAAAACCAGGTGATTTAACGGTTTAAATCATATTTTATAAAACATTACAAAAATCTATTAAAATTAATAAAAATAATAACATCTTATTAAATTATCAGAGTTTTTTTTTTGCCACAAAACTCTTTTTCTTTAAAATTCAATAATAATAATAATCATTTTACTGTTATATTGCTTTACAATTGATATACACATACATATAAATAAATACATACAGAGTTATATGTAAAGCGTTAATATTCTTAATAAGTGCATTATAAATTATAATACATATACATATGTCAGTATAATTTTTATAACCTTGTATTTACGCATCTATAGAAATTTCTTGAATATGTATCCACATTTTTTCCGCTTGAGAAACAAAGTAACTCTCTTCTGTAGTGGGTACTTGAATACCTAGGTTTAGACAGAAATAAGGAAGCGTATTGTCTTACAAAAGAAGGCGCTGCAACTCTCTTTACAGGTCCTGAATCTTTTTGTGTCATAGATAAACACAAAATAACAGATAGAAACACTAAAAATCGTATAGGAGAAAACTGTAAGAGCAACCTAAGGAGTGAAAAATGCGGTCTCAGACAATCTAAGGACCTTCTAAAAAACTATATTCGGAAAAAATATAGTAAAATCATAGGATTCAGTACAAATAAACAGAAAATTCTAACAAAATTCTTGACCCTGTCCCGCTAAAGGAACACTTTAAGAAAATTTATGGTATTTGCAGATTCTGTCAAAAGAAGATGAAGAGACTCCAGGTACTCAAAAAGTTCGAAACTTTACTCCGAGCAAGATACATATGTGCACCTAGAAGCATTTTGCTTTACCGTGGTAGACCTGCCAGCAATAAACCGGTATACAAATTTTTACTTTCTTAGGGGTAATAGCGTTGACACAAGTATTATAAATGGCAGCAGTATCCACATCACGTAATAACGCGGGGAGCATTATATCTACATCCATAGATCGCAGTGTCCTTTAAACTCCTTAAATAACAATGTAATCTAATTAAGAATGTTATCTAGTTTAAAACTTAAATAAAGCAGGCAAAAATAAAGGTATATAAAAGTATACAATAGGTATACATATTACAATAATTTGATATTTACAATAAATTCTACAATATAAATAACGGGGATAAATTTTATAATACAATAGAAAAGAACGGTAAAACATGGGCAGAAATAAAACAAATGGCCCAAAACAGAGAACGATGGAGAAGTTATTTTGAAACTTTACATTCCCCAAGGCAGTAAAAGAAGCAAAAAAAAAAAAAATAACGGGGTGTTAAATGTAGATTTATACGGTATATCCATAAAAAACTTTCGTGTAAGCTAAAATATTCTCCAACTCTTCTGAACAATTGAGATTTATTTATATTTTAGATAAACACTTTATTAAGACTTTTCAATATTTTTTCAGTACAATATAATATAGAATCAATATTAAAATTTAGCTTCTAAAATTATAAATTTACAATTTTTTGAGCACGCAATAATTTATTAAATTTTAAAAAATAAACTTTAATATAAAAAGTGAAAAGAAAAGTTAAAAAATATTTTAAATAGAAATATTAATTTTAAGACTTAACAATTATTTTTTCTTTTTTTTTTCTAAAAAAAATTATAATATAATAATAAAATTTAAATTATCTTTTTTGCATGATTTTTGGTTATGTTACCATTTACTAAATGTAAATGTTAAAAAAAAAATTTTATTTCATCAAAAAAAAAATTTTTTTTTTTATTTATTATGATTTTTTGCTTTTTTATATTTTCTATTTATTTTTACTACTACTTAAATTACACATTGTTACAATATGTTATCAAAATTTTTTTTTTAGATTCTTTAAGTTTTCTTTTTAAGTTTTTATTATATTGTTGATAATTGATATCATTGCTGTAAAGATTATAAGACTTCCGGAAATGCACTCCTCCAGCACGTTCAAATATTACATTATACATATGTACGTAACGTACTTCATTGTACAAACTATAGTAAATAAATAACAAAAAAAAAACAAAAACAAAATGTATTTAAAATGATATGAAGTCAGTCACTGCCTTTGCTGTCATCATAATATGTATATTCACAGCTACCAGCATTTAATATGCATATATTATAATTCCAATGAATTGATTATAACTTTAATTTTGATTTTTATTTTCAGTTTTTCTTTTTTTTCAATAAAGTATGTTATCGATGCGATATTCCGTTTGTTTTGGTTTAAATCTAATTAATTGATATTTTTTTTTTACATATTCAGGCAATTTTCTTTAAGCATATATTATATCTACATTTATCAGAACATATACATATGTATGTATTGTTACTTTTTAGAAATATGTTAGATTTGATAAAGTTTCATACTTTAATGTAAAACAATCTACTCAAATTGAGAAAACCTCGTTTATATTAATTTTGGACTAATGAATTTAATTCTTGGAACAGAAATGCTCATTAAGTTAAATCTCATTATCAAACATTCAAGATAAATAGTTTTCTATGTTTGTTAATATACCACAGATATACAAAACATTGTGCAAACTTAATGTGTAGTACATATAAACAATAACTCCATTAAGAACTTCAAGTATTAAAAACTATATTTTTTTATTATATTGAATCGAATGCATAAATCTAAGTTACATACATATGTACATAGAAATCAAATCTAACATTTTCAAACAGAAACTATAAATTTTTATTTGAAAAAGTGAGATTTGAGTTCTAGCTTTAGCTTTATACATTCACCCCATTGTGATGTGAGCTTAATTTTTAAACTCTAACCTTATAAGTTTAAGATCAACTAAAATTGTTTTCGTCTTTCAGTTTTTCTTATAATCAAAATAACACTTAATTAGTCTTTTAACATTATTGTAACACTTATACTTAAAAACCGTTAATGGAAACATACATATCTACATAATATATATGTAGTACATAATTTGTTTTGAAAAAAAAGAGCGCATATTTTCTTTCCGTTCGTATCTATAAAATATACTATTAAAAATTACAATCCGAATCAGACATAATATGCATATGCACATTGATTGAAAGAAGTAAACAACGAGTATAAATTATGTGTTTAGTACTTTAGTAGTATTTATTAATGACGATTTGACGAGTGAAAATTAAATGGAAATATGAGGAAGAGTGAATAATGGAATATGCCAACTTTAGGATATCCGCACGAATATAAAAATACTTTCTATATAGTCTTTTAAACATCTTTTAGAAAATTTCAGATCTTTGACTTAATTAAGTAAGTATATTTATATTTCGAAATTGTATGACAGTATTAAAAGTATTCGAATCTGTTTCGCTAAATCACATAATGTTATAAAATTTAATTGATTGCCTTTTACTAAAGTTTACATTTCTAATTTATTGGGTACCAAGTGACAGTTATATGACACTTACCGGAATTTATTGCGCTAGTAGAACTATTGCGTTTCATATGTTTAGTTTAATTAGACAATGAGTTATCTTCTCATGTAAAAGAAGATATTGTATATGGCATCTACTCGAACCCGCCGGTGGAACTTATTTCATTTCAATAATAAAACTGAGATTTAAATAAAAATTAAATCGTACAGACTTCAGACTCATAGCTCCATTATTTTTTGAGCTATTGTGCAAATGATCGATCATACATCATAATCGTGTTGACAAAATATATCATAAACGTAATGGCAAATGTATTATATTCTTCGATCTATGTTTGTACGGATATTTAGTAATAATGTAGTTACTTATTTACATATGTTTGTATTTTTAAGGTCATAAAAAAATCGAAAATATTCATGAAATAAATATTAAATTACAATCTTGTGAGAAAATTGAAAAATTTTTTTTTCCTTTATATTTAAGAAATTTGATATCTATATATATGTATGTACATATTTTATTTTTATGTTTAATAAAAAAAATTAAAGTAATGTGACAGACAGACAATAATATTCAATAAAGCGTTAAATTAAAATGTTGTCATAACTTGAAATACAGAGGCAACTTTGTAAAAAAATTGATCATTGATCAAGGAAAAACTTATATGATATTTTATTATATTTGCAAATAGAATATAATTGGCGGGAAAATTTTTTATATGTATAAGTGTAAATATGTGTAAGTGTAATATGTATAAGTGTAAACATAGAAACATATAATAAATCGTAAATCTATAATATTAAAAGAAAATTTGGAAAATAAAAGTTGTTGAAGTTTAATAGTTATTTTTTGAAATTGCTTTTCATAATTTTATTAAAAAATTAAAAAAATATTTATTTTTATAAATTAAGTACCTAGAACAGTAAAATGTTTTGAATAAGATTGTGGAAAAAAAATAATTTTTCTATTTAATAATATAATTTTTACATATCAATAGTAATTTTTTTTTTTTTTCTATATTAATTTACTTACAATAGTATTACAGCAGTATTATAAAAGTGGTTATTTAAAAAGTATATAATAGCTGCATATTTTTTTTTTTATATTAGAGAATTTCATTGTTTGTTATGTTAATATTTATGTGTGTATTTATTTTATTAAGTAATGCTGACTTTTCTTTAGCTGTAAATTTTCTAAAATATGTTTTTTTAATATTTAAATATGAAAAATGATCACTTTATATTAATACAATCTTGAAGATACTCTATTACATTTGTCAGTTTCGTAATACATATATTTACATGTTTTTATTATTTTAATTATAATATAATGCAGGTTTGGTGTCACAATTCACAATCTGATTTAAAAATATTTAATTTGCATTCAAATTATAAGTATATTATAATGTGTATGTATATTTAATTATAATAATAACTCTAATTTAATTTTGTATAGGTACAGTTATTTTTGTTTTTATCTGAGATTTTAAACTTTTTAAAAAATCCTACATATCTACCTACATATACATATGATAAATTTATGCTTTTGAAAACTTTGGTTGATTTATTAACAGAATTATAACAATTAGTAATTAAATTCGAAAGTTTTCTCTTTTCTGAAACAATTTCTTATAATTTATGTTAAGTTCAGTTAATTTTAATATTATATACTCTACTTTTACATAAACTCTCAGGTTTTTATGCGGATAATATACTTACAATAAAATATAAAGTTACAAATGTGGCAAGAAGAGATACTGTCTCCTGTATTATATTAGGAACTTTTAATACAGAAAATATTATAAATAATAATTTTCGTTAATTTTTGTTTTATGATAAACGTTTTAATATAGATTCCATAAAATCGCTATAATGCGGATTGTCTCTTTTAACATTTTTTTGCTTTTCACATAAAAGTACAGTTTCTGTTTGGAATTGCCCATTATTGCCCATATTTTCAGATATGTATTATTAATGTTCTAATTCTGATTCAAAATTATAATTTTAAGCCAAACGTAATACTAAATCCAAATGCAGGTATTTTTTATATGATGTATAACTAATTTTTGATATTTTGGTTTTTCCTTTTCACTCTTATAAGGAGCATATACAAAGGAGCAAGTCATATATTATTAATATTTGACTAAACTTTAGGTTCTGAAATCATTACTCGTCAGTAGATATTATATTGCACAATACTTATTATGAGACGTAAATATTTCTTTTATTTCTAGGCCATGTATTATCTTATATAAGAATTATTTTATTATGATATTAATTATAAGATATATGTACATAAGTATATGTATATTATATACTTATTTTTTATTTAATTATGTATGTATATTATGCAAATTATATAATATTATAAAAAAAATCTATATTATTTTTTTATTAATCTATTTATATGACCCAGTTTGAAACTGAGACTTTTCACATGAAAGGCCAATATCTTAACTACTACAAGATTGATTGGAATTTTTGATATCTATATCACCAGGAAAATCAGCTAGCTTAAAACTATTAACGGTTCTATGTACATACATAATAAAAGCAAAAACAATTTAATAAATTTATGAATAATTTTTTTTAAAACGTTTTGTTTTTGTTTCAATTTTTTTTTTTTTTTTTTTGCTTTTTCCATTAAAAATTTAAATTATATTCCACTAAAATCCACTGAATAAAAAAACCGCAACAAAAAATATTTTACAGATTTTTAGGAAAAAAATTTTTTTTTGCTTAACATATTTTTTTTTTTTAAATAAATAAGTATCAGAAATATTTAAGTTTGGTTTTTTTTTTTTTGTTTTTTTATAACTACATTTTTGTTTTCTTTCTTTTCAAATATTGCACCACAATATTATTGAACACATTTTTAAATAAATTTTTTGGCACATATACATATTTATATACATATGTACATAATATACAAAATATTCTTCAAATTTAAATGAAAATAAAAAAAAAAAGTAAATTTTTAAAAGTAAAAATTTATCTAAATTATATAAAACATATTAAAATTATATGTATATATGTATGTATTATTAAAAAACAATTTATATTAAGATTTAAAACACATGTTGAACAACCAACATGTTGTTATTTATTTATATTTTGATAATTTATTTTACATAGAAATTAAAGTTTTTATTGAATATTCATCTGTGAATGAAGCAGATATATATATATATATATATATGTATATATGCATATATATAAATATATATATTATTATATTATATTAATATATATACACACATTGTACATGCATGCCATTTTCTCTAATAACCGTCAATGTAAATAATATTTTACGTTATTGTTTAAAAACATTAAAAACAAAAAAAAAAAACAGAAAAAGAAATAAAAAAATTAAGTGCTTTAAAATTTTCGTGAGAAATTTTTATTTAATTTTTTTCATTAGGTGCTATAATATGTTCATTAAGTTTTCACATATTAAATACATTTTAATATACATAGTAACTACATATGTACATATTTCAAAGATCTTCAATTCAAAATTTCTTTTTCGATGTTTTCAATTTCACTATTATAGCTTTTGGCACCTTTCATATTATTTTGACGCGTTCATTTAATATCAGTTTACAATAAAAAAAATAAAAATAATTTTAGATTTTTATTTTTTTATTTTTATTATAATTATTATTGAAAATTTTTAAATATCTAATGTAATTACACCATAACATAATATTATAATATCGAAATCGAAAGTTAAGTTTGCTTATATTGTTTATAATGTTAACAGATTTTTAATATTAAATTTGTATTATTATATTTAAATTTTTTTTTTTTTTGATTTATGTATGGTTATTTAAAAAATTGTTTATGAAACATGAAATGTAAATGGTAATTTTTTTTAAAGAAAACTTTGTATTTAAAATAATAAAAGTGAAAAATTATAGGAATTTTTTTTTTCTCATTTTAAAGGAATCATAATATTGTTCAGGAATTTTTGAATCACATAAAAATTGGAAACTTTTTAAAGATATTTTTGATTAGGTTTATTAAAAAAATAAAAATTGAGAAAAAAAAATGGTTGGCCGATTATAAATGTGAACTTGTTTGTTGTTGTTTGGAAGGGGGGATAGACAACTATATTTTACACCTAAACCCTGTAACCCACTTTGCACCCCAACTCTATGAGAACTTTTTTTTGGCAGCGGCTTATCGAGCCAGTTAATATCAGATGATGGACACCCGATCCAAAGCCCAAAATTCAAACCTTTTAACGAAAAATATACTCATACCATGAAAGATGGCCTTCCAATTCTATCTTTTTTACCTTATCTCATATCTGTGATATCTTAAGATTTTAAAAATATTAACATTTTAAGATTTTAAAAATATAAATTAAAAAACAAAAAAAACATTCATCTAATTTTCTACTATAACCGCTCTGTTTTCGCTGTTATAAAAGCTATTATAAAAGTTTCTTTAACCATTTTTTGATAAAATTGTAAAAGACACACAGAAACAACAAAAATAAAAGGCATAAAATAGTAATTGTTAACTATTCAGTTAAACTTTTGGTTTTGATATGATTTATTTATGATTGATAAATTTTGATATGATTTATTTATTTATTTATATACAGTTACTGTGGTACATAAATGTGCCAGGTACCTATAACCCCTGTTTTCTGGTAGGAATGTGGGGTGTACGAGATATTATGTGATATATTAAGTATTTATATATTGCGATATATGAATATTTTTTTTTTTTTATATATTATAATTACTGTACCCAGTCGAGAATCGAGCCCGAGACCTCTCATTCTCTTATAAATGAGAAGCGGTGCGTCAACCACTGCAGCAATGGCGGGATTTTTGATATGATTTACAAAAAATTACAAATTTTATTTCAATATAAAATTTAGCGTATTTGGGTAAAAACAAAAATTTGTAATCAAAATTGATAAAAATTGACGTTTACCTAAAAATAAAAACATATAGTGATGAACATAATTTCGACCATCAATGAAGAATTTATAACTAAAAAATTACAAGATTTGCATTCTTATGGGTTTCTTAAGAATTGTGATTATCGATGCCCAAACAAAAATTTTTCGTTGTCGAAATTAAGATATTTTCAACTTTTTTCGCTGATGGTTGAGTTTGACATTCTTTAAGCATTATAGATTATGAATAAACAACTACATATATTTTATTTTTCGTTTCGCTATGTTTTATTTGACCATAAGTTGTTGGAAATTGTAATTATTACTTGAAAGAACGAAGAAAATGTAATTTTTAAAAACTTTCTTTCATAATACATTCATAATTTTGCACTAATATATTTCAACGTTTTCATATAACCGTCTTTTAATATTCTTAGCCGTGGTTATTCGTTTTTGATGGTAATATTTTCAAAAGAAACCGTTATTTAACAAGTTTAACCGTTTTTTTGAAAATAGTAATACAGAATCCACCTTTAAGAATTTCTTAATTATCTTTTAATAAACAATTTTATATACATACCAGAAAAAATTATATATCTTAAGTATTTATTAAACTGTCTTTGAAATGCAACGGTCAGTAATGATAAATTTGGTCAAAAATTATATACATATCTATTATTTATTTATAGAAAATATTAAGTAATACTGAAATACAAGATACAATAATTAATTAGAGAATAAAATATAATTGATTTAATTATACTTAATTATACGCCTTCATCATTTATAGTAACTCTATCTAAATATATATTAAATTCTTTAAATTTTTTGTTCAATACCGGAATTTAAGATGTTTCATATATTATTTACATTCAAAAATTATTTATTTAAAAAAAAAATTTTTTTTTTTTTTATTAATGATTAATTAATAAATTGAATCATTTTCTTTTCTATTTCAGTTCAGTTTTAAAATAAACAACTATAACAAAATAGAATTCATCGCTTTAATCTTAAAAAGGTGATCATCGATCAGCATCAGAAGAAAAACACTAAAACTATAAGAAAAAAATTTTGAAGAACAAAAAAATAAAAAAAAAAATAAAAACAATACAAAAGTAAAAACATGACATCTAATACAAAAGCTTTAAAAATTACCGTCGTAGGCGATGGAATGGTTGGAAAAACATGTCTTTTAATAACCTACACAAAAAATAGTTTTCCAGTTGAATATATACCAACAGTATTTGATAATCATGCATGTAATATTGGTGTTGATGGTAAAGATTTTAGTTTAACATTATGGGATACAGCTGGACAAGAAGATTATGAAAGATTAAGACCGCTTAGTTATCCAAATGTAAGTATATATATGTACATATTATAAAATTATAACAAACAAAACATATATATATAATATGTAATATGTAAGATTCTGAAAAATTCTGTATTAAAAG
Source organism: Poecilobothrus nobilitatus (assembly GCA_947095535.1). Taxonomy (NCBI): domain Eukaryota; kingdom Metazoa; phylum Arthropoda; class Insecta; order Diptera; family Dolichopodidae; genus Poecilobothrus; species Poecilobothrus nobilitatus. The sequence continues at coordinate 235,084,255 of OX352773.1, read as the reverse complement.
AATACATAATAATATGTATTATATAGTCATGATCCCATTGTTCATATTATTTTTAATGAAGATAAAAATAAAAATAACCTAATTAACAATAAAACAATCGGTATAATGTTATGTATTAGCTCTTGTTAATGAGATTACTTTTATTTTTATAGAATTTGTAAGTTTTAAAAATGTTTCGAGTATTTTAAAGTAGATATGTATAATAAAAAACATAGTGTATTTTTATCATTAAAGAATATTTTTTACAATTACATCATAATTTTATATAAGGTGGTTTCCCTTCAAGTTTTTTTTATTGTTTTATAGAACACAGAAATCATGTTATATAAATTTTACTGAATTAATTTAAATATTAAATGTTTTTTTTTTCCAATTCGTTTTAAATTAAATAATAAAATATTTTATTATTATTATATAGAGATAGAATATATATTGTATATTCTAAAGGAATTTTTATAAAGTTTTTTTTTTTGTTTTTTAACGCTAAATTAAATTAATTTTTTAAATTATTCTTTAGTTTAGCACATTAGAATCTAATTTAAAAAGTTCGTATAGGTATATTATGTATTCATATAAAGAAAAAAGTTTAATTTAATTTTGTATAACAACATTCTATAAGTTTTCTTAAAAAATTTAATCAATCATAAATTTATTGAGTGTCGACGATATTAAAAAACATGAGTATATATTTTAATTTACAAAGTTTCGAATTTATAATCGGCCAACCATAAATTTCTAATAAAAAAATATGATTTTGGTATTTTTGTAGTTAGCTTCTTAAATAATTTTCTTATTTGCAGTAAACTTAATACAAAAATAATTTAACCTGAAGACTGAATGACGGATAACAATTGAGAAACGTGTTCGACTTCAGCATTTTATATTATATGAATATTTTTATAAAAAGAGGAAGTGTGGAAAAATTGTATAAACTCATTATAATATATGCTGTTTAAATTTAATCATCTTTTAAAAAATTCCAAATACCTATAACTTAATTAATTATATACCGAGATATATTTATTTATGTAAATTTTAAAGTTGTATAATAGCTATCTGAACCGGTAGACCAACCATACTTGACCTTATTGCCACAAAACTTAAATTTTTTTTTTTTAATTTCAAATGTCTAATTTTATTAAATTAAATTTAAATTTATACTATATCAAAAACATGAGAATACGGGTTCGATTCCCGGCTGGATACAATAATTATAATATTAAAAAAATATATATATTCATATACCGCAATATATAAATACTTTATATATCACATAATATCTCGTACACCCCACATTCCTACCAGGAAATAGGGGCTATAGCTACCTGTACATTTATGTACCACGGTACCTGTATATATAAATAAATAAATAAATAAATGAGAATATAAATTATATACTCATATTAAAAAGAGGGTGTATGGCAGCTATCCGAACCATTTGTTCTAGACTGACGAAATTTTACAGAATTGTTGACATCAAATTCGCCTACTTTTTCCAATATTTCAGATTTATTTTCCGTTTGGTAACCTTTCTATCAATTTGAAGAAGTTAAGACGTATCTTTCTTTTATTTGATTTATGTTATCCGTCAAGTTATTGAATTAAAAAATTAACGTAATTTTTTTTTTTTTTAAATGTACATGTATGTATTTATGTAGGTACACTTTTTTTCATTTATATCAAACTAGTAAACTGTCATAAATGACAGTAATAAAATAATCCATATAAAATGTAATACAATTTGTAAGAAAATTGTTTTTCAATTTTCATTAAATAAATATCTTTTTTCAAGATTTTAGTTGTGAATTTGAAAAAAATGTAAAATGTAAGCTACAAACATCAAAATATGACTTGTGTCTCCAATCGATTTAACCATAACTTTATGAATAAATAATTTATAAAAAAAGAAACAGCATATACATTATACGCAGAACTAGTAACAATACCTATTACAAAAATTATTACTTATAATTATAATTATATTAATATTAATCTGGTTAGTATAAACCATTATTGTTTCCTCTTTCCTTATTCCTTTGAACCCAGAAGGGGCCATATACTAATTTTTTTTTGAACCCAGTAACCTGTTCCCGGCACCACAGCTCTTTAAACGTTTTCTGTTTTTTCGTTGTCCTATTTATACGGTTTTTTAATTGAGTTAAAACTTTTTAGAAACGTTGTTCCCTACCACAGAAGTTAGCTGGATTGATAAAGCCAGGATTCCATCACCCATTCCGGCACGTGGATCTGTAAAAAAAAAAAAACCTTTTCGAATCGTGTCCAATTTTGCAAAGTGCTTTAATGGGTTTAAGAAACAAGTTTAACAAATTTTTAGAAAATTTCATTAACCCGTTCCAGTGTTGCGACATTTTAAAGAAATTTTGTCTTTTCATCAGCATAATATATATATTATATATACTGTTCAATTGAGGAACTGAGTGTCGTACTAGCACTACGAAATTTAAAGAATTTTTGTTTTCGACGGTTATCTATATAACAATATAGCGTTGAATGCAACAAATAAAAATAATAAACACACAATAATTTATGTTAGTGCATTCCATCACATTTTTAAAGATCACAATTTTATTACAATTATCTTAATTATATTTAATACATTTAATTCAAATAAAAAGTAAAAATGTGTAATTCATATACTGAATGATATGTACTGATTTTAATTAAATGTAAAAACAATTAACTACTAACATCTTTTAATACCTATTAATAATTTAAATATATAAATTAAATAAAATTTACATAAAAACAAAAGTTAATAATATTTTTTTTTTTATAATGGAGCGTTAAACGAATTCCTACTGCTAGTACTCAATATTACTAAACACGAAATATTTTGCAGACTCAGATCCTTTTAATTTTTGTTATCCTTATAAATAATATTGAAATATAACAATAATATACTAAGAAAAAAAAACTTTTACAACTTTTACATTTTATATTAATTTTTATTTTTAGTTTTATTAAAAAAACAATTATTTCTATTTATTTATTTATTTTTCTTTTTATTTTTTTTTTTATAATTTTTTAGACTGATTGTTTTATACTTTGTTATTCAATTAGCAATCGTAATTCATTTGAAAATATTAAATCAAAATGGTCACCAGAAATCCGTCATTTTTCAAATCATACACCAATTGTATTAGTTGGTACAAAATTAGATCTTCGTGTACAAGGATCAGAAAAATTTGTAACAACAGCTGAAGGAAAAAAATTAAAAAAAGAAATCAGAGCTCATTCATTAGTTGAATGTTCAGCAATAAAAAAAATAAATTTACATGAAGTTTTTGAAGAAGCAATTAGAGCTGTTGAACGTAGGCCGAAACCTAAACCTGCCAAATCATGTAAAATATTATAATGAGAATTTTTATAAATATATGTATGTATATATATATATATATATGAGTATATTATGTATTATGTAAATACAAAAAACATTTAAATTTTAATCATTAATTATTATTTTTTTTTTTTGTTATTTTTTTTTTTAAGTTTATACTTACATATGTATGTTTGCAAGTATATACATATATATATATTTATGTATATTATATGAATATGTATTATAAATACATAATATTTTATATTGTATAATATAAATGGAAATTAATTAATTACTTCAGTTATTTGTATTAATTTTTTAGGCTATTAAAATTCAATTAAAATTTTTTAATCTTTAAAGAAAAATTTTTTTTTATGCTTTAAAGTAAAACAAATTTTCAAAAATATTGATACCTATAATTTAAAAAATTAAAATAGTTAAAAAAGGAAAAAGTATATATCGTTATGTATAAAAAATTTCGTTTTGTTAAAAAAAAAAAAAAAAGTAAAATTTTTACAAAAATTTTTACATTTTTAAAGAACATTTGTAAAATGGCCATAATAATTTTTAGATAAAAATAATTTTTTTTTTTTTAATTGTATTAATTTACTTAATATATTATGTAGTATGTATTATTATATATATATATATATATATAAATATATATGTAAAATGTACTGTGCTGTAGGCTCTTTTTTAAATTGAAAATTCCAAAGTTTTTATATAATAATAAATTTAAGAGAAAAATAAATGCTCTTTTAAAAAATATTTTCACAAAAGTAAAATTGTCATTTATAGTTTTTCTTTTACAAAATAAAGAAAATTTTATTATTAGTTATTTAAATTAATTTTTAAAATAAAATTATTTAAAAAAAAAATTTTAAAACAAAGTTGAATTGTGTTTTAATTATTATTTATTAGATTAATTTTTTGTTTGTAAGGACCACAATGAAAATGTGTGAAGAAGGCTATATTTTTAACCAAGATATAGTAAAGGCACACATTTTATCAAAACGATAAAATAACTTAAAATAAAAATAGTAAAACATTTTTGCATCAAAATTTGATATTTCTTTGTGGAATATAAAAATAATTTTGTTTTAATTATGTAATAATTTATGCTGCAGAAAAACCATTTAAATATTTTCAAAATTCCAAAATTTATGACGAAATAAGCTTATAATCCCAGGAAAACTTTTCTAAAAGCCTCAAATGGCACTTAAAGTTTAAGCAAAGTTCAAGTATTTACTTTTTACTACAAAAAATCGTGCAATGTTCACAAATGCAAATTTTATTTAGGAAAATTATCGGCTAAAGGCAAGGAAATTGTTTTTGGGCAAAAAGAAAAATTTGACCATTAAATAAGGTTAGAATCCTTGCAAAACACTTCAAATACAAAATTCAAATGTTTATTGTACCATAAAAAATCTTGTGTAATGTTCACAAATGCACAATGTGTATCTAAAATACTAACATACTAACCTTGTAAATTATGGCTTTTTCAGATAATTGTGATAGTTCACTAAACAACATAACTGATGCTTGGTTTAAGCAAATGTCTGACACAAAAAAAAAGTGTGTTCAGGGCACATGAATTTTTTAATCACGTAATATTGCTAATTAAAAATCTCAGAAAAACGCTTCCAAAGACCTTAGAATGGTGTTAAAAGTTAAAAGAAAATTATGATGCTCATTTTATTATAAAAAATTTTGCGTTATTCACAAACGCACATTTTGTATCTAAAATGATGAAAAAAAAACTTGAACACGAAATAAGCTAAGAATCTCAAGAAAACACTTTTAAAGAACTCAAAATGGCAATTAGTTGGATTAAAATTCAAATATTTACTTTACCATAAAAAATTTTGTATGTTCTCAAATGCAAATATCGTATCTACAATGGTTGTTTTGTATGTAAAATGGAAAAACTAATCTGGTCAAAAATCGATTTCTGATAAAAAAAAAAAAAATTTCGTCATGAAATAAGCTTGAAAAACCAGAAAAACGCTTCTAAAGGCTTCAAAATGGCATTTAAAATTAGGAAACAATTATTAGATTTACTTCAACACAAAACTATTTGTTTTGTATTTAAAATGGGAAAATTAATACTTCCGGTGAAAAATGCACCTAAAATGGTTTTTGGTGAAAAAAATTAAATTAATATTTTTAATGGGGATAATGCGTTTGTATGAAAATAAAAATTTTTCAAATATACTTAAAATCGCAAAAAAAATTTAATATACTTTACATAACCTCCAATAGCTTCAACAAACTCGTAAAATCAAAAAGTACAGCTATGAAACTGAATCTAGTAGTACTAGTTGCCAGATTTTTCTTTTAGAATTCCTTTTTTGGGTTGTCGAATTTCCCTATTTTTCCCATTTGAAAATTCGAGAACTCCCACCAAATTTCCCGAGCAGAAATTGCTGGGAGGGATGAAAACTGAAACGCTGAATGAATTATAAACAAAGCTGACTATCATTTCAATAAAAAATAAAAATGAAAAAATATATAAAATGTGAACAATTTAATGTTATAATACTAAACTATATAACTACATAATTTTCCATTTTTTTTTATAAATAATAAAAATACTAGCGGCTTCAAGTTTTCTGACTTTTTTCCAACGTGATAAATCCAAGAATGTATCACGTGAACGACCTATTGGAAAGACTTCATTTTAACCCAGGGAAAATGAAAGTCATTTAAAATGTCAATTTATATTTTATAGTGTCAAAATATTAAAACATAATAATTGATAAATAAAAACACATTATAAAAATAAATTTTTTTTATTATAAAGTTTAGTTAAAGTTATAATTCGAAATGCCACGAAAAAGTGCAAAAGAAGAGATTTCCTGGTATTTAATTAAAATTTTATGTGTTTGAAAAATTTTATTTGACAGTAGTAAATTTATCAATCCCATTTTCAATAGGCTGAAGTGTAGAAAATTTTAGTTTAGGAAACAACCATTGAAAATTGTTAGCACTGTGCAAACTAATGTCAAATTTCCTCATTCGCATTCTTGCGGAATTGAAAATCAGTTCAAACTCTCACATTTTCTCATTTGCACCGTTGCGGAATCCGGCCCCTGTCTCCGTTATTTATTTTTGAAATAACTGTGTAATTTAATAAAAAATTAATTGAATTAAGAAAAATAGATAATCAATTTTGAATTACAGATAATAATAACACACAATGAACACTGAAGACGACACGTCGAATTTGTAGTACTAAAATTCGTTTCGAGATAAAAAAAAACACATATGTATTATTATTATATTATAATACAAATATAAAAATAATCATTAAAAATTTATTGTTTTAAATAAAATACTTTATATATTAGGTTATTTAAGAATATCGAAAATATTGAAATTTCCCACGATTTCAGAAATTTTCCCTTTTTTCCCATGTCATGTTGAAATTTCCAATAATATGGGAAATTTCTCACGATCTGGCAACACTCGGGCACTGTATAGTGGCAGATTATAGTTTGCATATGTGGATTGTCTGGTATCGATCGATCTTATATAACTTCATTTCACGTTTCATGATTTTGCAAATCACACAAAAAACTTCTTTTCTATTTTCTCGACATGTGTGTATTTGTTCCGTATTTGATGGTAATTTGTTCATTTCATAGTTCACCTTCACACTAAATATTTGTATAAAAAAATTTAATGCACAAAGAAAATTAAAAATTCTGACATTTAGACATAACAAATTTATGAATGAAAATATTTTGTACACGAATACGAACACATTTTGTCGGTTTTTTTGTTATGTTACTTCACCATACACATTTTTTGTGAGTACTGTGTAGTGTGTGGTGTAAGTGGTGACGACTGACGGTGAGTACTGACTACTGAGCATAGGTACTGACTAGTGATTACTGCTGAGTGTGGACTAGTGACTACTAGTACTGAGTAGCCACTAGCGAGTACTCACCACTGAATAGTGACAGAATTGAAAATTTAAGTAAAATCTGCATTCTGCGCCTTTTTTTCTGATTTTTATTTTTTGTTTCGAACTGATATAAAAATATTGGATGTTTTAAAGAATTATCTTAAATTAATATAAGTAAAAAAAATATAAATTTAAAAAATGCAAGCATTTCTTAAAACAGGAAAAACAACAGCATTCGAAAGGGCTAGTACCAGTACTGGTGATAATTCAACTAATTTAACGAAACGTAAAAATCCTACACCTTGGGTTGAAAAATAGTAAGCGGAATTGAAAGAATTACTAATATTGAAAATTATTAATATTATTTAAAATTTTAGTCGTCCCAAAACTGTTGAAGATGTTGTTGAGCAAGCTGAAGTAGTCGCAGTTCTACGACAATGTCTAGAAGGAGCTGATTTACCAAATATGTTACTCTATGGTCCTCCTGGTACCGGTAAAACTAGTACTATTCTTGCTGCAGCAAGGCAACTTTTTGGTGATATTTATAAGGAAAGGATATTAGAATTAAATGCTTCTGATGAACGCGGAATTAATGTTGTTAGGACTAAAATAAAAAATTTTGCTCAACTAACTGCAAGTAGTGTTAGACCAGATGGCAAACCATGTCCACCATTTAAGATTATAATCCTGGATGAAGCTGATTCTATGACACATGCGGCTCAAGCTGCTTTGCGACGAACAATGGAAAAAGAAAGTCGAAGCACTCGTTTTTGTTTAGTTTGTAATTATGTGTCAAGGATAATCGATCCAATTACATCGCGTTGCACAAAATTTCGTTTTAAACCATTGGGACAAGATAAGGTTAACTCTAGAACAACAGTATTTTTAATTTAATATCTTAATCTTTATTTTTATAGATAATAGAAAGATTAAAATTTATTTGTAATGAGGAAAATGTTAATATAGACGAAGATGCTTATCAAGTAATTCTAAAAATTTGTGATGGAGATATGCGAAGAGCAATAACTCTTTTACAATCGAGTTACAGGCTTAAGGGGGGAAGAACAAAAATTACTGCAGAAGATTTGTTTGAAATTTCTGGAATTATACCAGAAAATTTTTTATACGAATTTTTAGATGTTTGTAAAAGCGGAGACTACAAAAAATTAGAGGATTTTGTCAATAATTTAAGCTTTGAAGCATATAGTATTGGACAAATGGTAGAACAATTTAATGAATTTGTATTAAGACATAAGAATTTATCAAACGAACAGAAATCTAAAATTTGTGACAAAATAGGAGTAAGAAATATTTTATATTTTAGCTTTGTTTTGCTTGACTTATATCTAATGCTATTTAGGAATGTTCGTTTCGTTTATCTGAAGGTGGTTCTGAATATTTACAAATTATGGATTTAGGATGTATTACGATATTGGCACTACAAGGCAAATAATTTTTTTAAATGCACATTATTTGTTTAATTTATGTTTATTAAAATAAAAAGATTGGAGGAAAGAAAATTATGTTTTAATATAACTTCACTGAACTATTTCGAACTCATCTTCTTCTTGTTCTTTTTTCATAGCTTCGTTATCATTCGTTATTTCCATAATATTTCCTCCGTCGTTTATTACGCCGCTTAAATGTTCTTCTCCATCAACCTCCATTTTTATTTCACCATCATTCCCACCGTTAGAATTGTTTGCGAATTTTGTTGCATTTGGATTTACGGCTATTTGTTTTTGTTGGGAACTAAATTTGAAGACAGGCTTCGGAATTGTTGTAATTTGTGTTTTGGGAGCAGCTATTGGCGGTGCTGTACGTTTAATAGATGGTCCTACTGTATTTGAAGTTGCTACTGATTGTGAAGCTGATGGTGTTAAACCCACAGACGCAGGCTTTATTTGTGTTTTAATAGTTGATTTTCCAGGTTCTAAAGCAGTTTTTGTTAACTTTTTAACTGCTGAACTACTGCGAAGTTTATAGTTTGTTGCTGTTAAACAATATCGATCAGGCGGTAAACGAAGTCCACAATGAGGTTTAATTGGTGGTAATGGCATTGAATTTCTGGATTCTGCTAATTTAGCCAAAACCTTTAATTTAATAAGATCTTAATATATTAATACTAAAACAAAATTGATAACTTACATGTCTAGGGGGTGGGCAAGTAAAAGCTTTATCTAGAATCATGTCGCAAGCAAGCTTCACGTCATCTACATCAATGACTTTTTTTTTAGCATGATTCGCAAAAACTTTTGCATCATCCAAAATGCATGTAACATACCCTATTTCAAATTTTATAAAAAAGAAAAGTTAAATGAAACAAAAAGACTTATAAGCAATATACTAAAATACACACTGTAAGTAAATTCTAACAGTTGATTTACTACTCTTGGTTCATAATCTTGAATTCCTAGCTCCTTTAAAATGGACATTACCACTTGAGCGTCCTTCGGTACATGTTTTATTTGAGTGTTTACTTTACTAGTATTTATTTTATCTTTTTCTGAAAAAGCCATTCTATTTTAAATATATTCTATATCTATTAATATTATAAAAAAAAAACAAATAAATATAAAGTTATTTCCAATCGTTAATAACTAAATATTCCACCAGGCAAATAAAATGAAAATAAACAAAAACTCATTATATTTAGAAGATATTCAAATTGTCAAAAAAAAACAAATGTCAAATGTTTTATTTGTTTACATACAAGCTAATATAAGTCTATGTTTACATTAAATTATAAATATATTTTGGATGTAAACTTGCATAGTGTATTTTGAGGTTCTACCTTTATTTTTAGCAATTTAACTTAAGAAACAAGTTAAATTTCAAAATAGAATATTTTTTGCTTAATAAATTATTAATAATAGTATCAGCTTCTCATTTGAAAATAAACTTTGCCTTAACTATACAATTGCGATTAAAGACCTTGTTTACATTTGGGGGAAAACCGCTTTTACTTTTCAACTCCATTTTGAACCTTCATGTTTACAACAGGGTGCAAAAGGTGCTTTTTTTTGACAACATCATGTCAGAACATTGGTATATTAGAAATGAAACGACGATTTTTTTTGCATTTCTTTTTCATTTTGTTCCGATACGTATGAACTTCTATTTTTCGTACGTGATTTTCTTTTACCGCCCGCTTTCCTCCCTTGCCTAAAAATTTTGGAGTAACCTATGTTTTTCCCTAAATTTAAACAAGGTCTAATGTGGACAAAAATCTTAAAAAAGAAAATAGTGAAATATATACATACATACACACATTTAATTTCATTAATAAATGCAATAAAATAAAATTTTGTTACTGTTATTTTTCACTAACTACATTTGTGCTAAAACTCATGGAAACACCTTCTTCAAATATGGTTTATTTTATTTATGAGTGACATGGTCCAATTGGTATTGGCTTGACATGATTTTTGTATTCTATCTTTCTTTATTGTAAATGCATAGATAATACATATATGTGTAAGTAATAAACATGTAATAAGTACGTATGTATGTTGTACTATGTACATACTCTGATTAGTACATTGTCATCCCAAAAATTATTCATTAATCATTTTTTTATTAGCATTTATCGTCTATTTGTAAATTTAAAGTACATATTCCTCTAACATTTTTAATTAATGCTGAAAATGGGAAAATAATACCATCAATCAAAATTTAGGTTATTTTATTAATAAGTACAAATTGATTATTAAGTTTCAACTTTATTTAGTGTGTATAAGCGATATTTAAAACTTATTGATTGGTAGTTTAGTTACTATGCTTGTTTATTGATAATACATAATACAAATATAATTATTTCAAGAATGCCCTAATAATCCTGTAGCCAATCTTTCAATATCGTCTAAACTCATTTCTTTTATTCGTCTATCAAAATCTTTCATAAATTCTGCTGTTAATTTTTCCGATTGCTGTTCATTGTAATATTTTCTAAAATTTCTGAATATAATATCTTTTAAAGGATCTGGTTTTTTGACGACCTTAAAAATATCGAATTAGACCTACATTGCAAAGTTTGTTTAACTAAAGTTATTTACCACAGTAAGCCTTGTGTTATCTGTAATGGGATATGATGCAATTTGATTTTCATCAGATAAAGATCTTCCCATTAAAACTATTTTCTGATGAATAGCAGGGATCTTTAACTGTTTTTCTATTTCATATTTTAATTCCAGTATAGTATTTTCTGGTTGGATCTATAAAAGAAAAAAAAAATTGGAAGTTTCAACTAAATATTTATTTTAATATCTTACCACAACTGTGCATTCATTTCCTTTAAGCACTTTTATTCTTAAATTCATTTTTATAGAATATAATGTTTAAAAAACTAAATAAATTTCTAAAATTTATATTTAAAAATGAAAAAATTTGAAAACTAAATGCTATTTGTTTTGAAAGATGAATGGCTACCTTAACCAGTGTTTGCCAAACTTTCATGTATGAAATGGGCAAGTTTTAGTTATTAGTTTGCAGTAAAAAAAAATTATTTTCAGAATTTGTAATTATGTACTTTCAGAATTTAATATAAATTTTGGTATTATAAGAAAAAATAACGATTAAAGAAATTTAGTAGATTAAAAAATTAGTAAATAACAAAAAATTAAAGAATATCATATTGTATCATATTCATTTAATTTTTGGTTATGTAAGTTTGGAAACCACTTTTTAAAAATTTTTGACATTTAGAATAACAATAAATATATGTATGTACATACTTGAATTACTTATTTAATAAAAATACAACAATAAGAAAATTAAAAACTATTAACTATTTAGTATTTGGATTGGAACTTGGATTCTTGGAATTAATGGGTAAAACATCGAAAGACAAACGTGATATTTATTACAGACTAGCCAAGGAAGAAGGTTGGAGAGCTAGAAGTGCATTTAAGCTTTTGCAGATAGATGAAAAATTCCAAATATTAAAAGGTAAGAAATAAAATTCAAATACTGTATGTATTAAAAAAGGTCAATTAAATTTTTTAAATAGGTGTTGTTAGAGCAGTTGATCTGTGTGCAGCTCCAGGAAGTTGGAGTCAAGTTCTTTCCAAAAGATTATATGAAAATCGACAAAGTGAAGATGTTAAAATAATTGCAGTTGATCTTCAAGCTATGGCTCCATTACCAGGTGTAATACAAATTCAAGGAGATATTACCAAACTTAGTACTGCTAATAAAATAATACAATATTTTGATGAACAAAAAGCGCAATTAGTTATATGTGATGGAGCCCCAGATGTTACAGGTTTACATGATATTGATGAGTATATACAATCGCAACTTCTTTTGGCTGCATTAAGTATAACAACGCATGTTTTAACACCAGGAGGAAATTTTGTAGCTAAAATTTTTAGAGGAAAAGATACAAGTTTACTTTATTCACAACTTAGAATTTTTTTTGAAACCGTATCGATTGCAAAACCAGCAAGCTCTAGAAATTCAAGTATCGAAGCATTTGTTGTTTGCCAGAATTTTTCTCCTCCAGAGGGCTATATTCCACAAATGATTAATCCTATGGTCGATGATGTAAAACTATTAAGTAAGTTACATACTTATCTTACATATCTCTTATTTTACCTATATAAATTTTTTTAATTTCGAAGCTGAAGAAACAGATTCTGAGGTAAATCGTCAAATTATACCATTTATCGTATGTGGGGATTTGAGAGGTTTTGATTCAGACATGTCTTATAGTTTAAATGTAAATTATTAGTTTTTAAATGTAATTTTTACAAATTATCTTTAATTTTTTCTAGTTGTCGGACGATTCTATGAAGTACTTTTATCACGAAGTAGTTCAAAAACCTATTTCACCTGCTTATCAAGAGATTTTAGAAAAAATGAAAACATGCTCCTTGAAAAACTCCGCTATTGTAATTAATCGGACAGAAGAGGATGACTCTAAAGAAAACGAAACTTGCACTTAAATTAATAATAAAACATAAATGATAATAAAACATAAACCATAAAAATAAACAAGCTTAAAAATTATTTTATTTAACTTTGATTCTTTATAAAATTATGTTTAAATATTTCTAAATTTGCATGTGATATTACAACGTTCATTAATAAAAATTCTTCATTTTCCGGATCTGATTGACTATTTGTTACTGCAGAATTTTTGTAAAGCCAAGACATTTCCTGACCGCCATTTTTAACTCTCATAGAAATTTTTTTCCTGTTTGTAACTTGTAAAATTTTTGATTCAATTATTTTAAGTAAATCATATATTCCTACAAAAGTTTTGGAAGATGTCAAATACAAATTTTTACTTAAATCACTAGGCAAATTATTCGCAACTAAGTCTATTTTATTTCCAACATTTACAACTTTTTCAGAAGAAATAGTAACATCTAAATTTTGACACTTCTCCTCTATTAATGATTTCAATGTTTTTTCAACGTGTAATTTTTGATGAATGTGGTTCTCATGCGCTAGGTCTTGAACATGAATAATAATATCAGCCATCATAGCATCTTCTAATGTCGCTATAAAACATTCTAGTAAGCCAGTAGGAATATCTGACATAAAACCAACGGTGTCCAAAAATATGACTTCTAACTTGCAAGGAAGAAATCCAGCATAGGCAGTAACATCTAAAGTTGCAAATAATTGATTTCTTGGCTGAAGACTTTTTTCATTTGTTAATGCTTTAATTAATGAAGTTTTCCCTGCATTTGTATAACCAACAACTGCAATTATTGGAAATTCCTTCTGTTTGCGTTTATTTCTTAGAAGTTTTCTGCAATAATATATTTAAGATAACTATGAATAAATTTTTATTTTTTATTGTTTAATACCTGTGCGCTCTTATTTTTTCTAGTTCTAATTTTAATTTTTTTTCTCTATTTCTAAGTATTTCCTTTTGTTTGTCATTTAAATAACCTTGTTTTCTAGAGGATGAAACATTCATTTCTTTATATTGTCCCCATATATAAGGAATCTCAGCCATAGCTACTTGAATTTTAGCTTCAGCACTGGTTGCATGTAATCTTAAAATCTGAATAACCACTGAATAGCGATCCATAACTGGTATTTGAAATTCATCCTCTAAAAATCGCTTTTGCACCAAAGATAAAGTTCCCTTACTTATAAATAAGCATGTTATCTAAATTTGTAATTTAAAAATTTTCATAAGTTTTTAAATTGATTTATGAACTAAATATTACCTTATTACCTGTAGAACTAAATTGTTTAATTAAAATTTTCAATTCTTCTAATTTTCCCTTACCAAAAAGGTATTTTCTTTCAAAGGATTCTACAGGTACCAATACACTATTACCTACATTCCAAGATGGAATTGAATGTATAAGAGACTCTGCTTCAGTTAATTGTAAGTTTGGCTTAATGTCTATTTTTTTTGGACCCCATTTTATATAGGGTTGAATTACCATTACGTTATGTTCAAAATTAATTTTTCGAACAACATTTAGAGCGGCATTAGCTAGTGTATCGTATTCACTAAAATAAAGTACTATGTAATTACATTTTATTGTAAATTATAAAAATAATTTGTTTTTACATGTCTTCAATAAGAATTTCTTCATTTTCAAAACTATTAACTTCTGATGTGGATTTTTTATTAGATTTTTGATTTCCAATTCCTTTAACTCCTATATTTTTTGTATATTTAAAACGAAAGCTTATCTCATTTTTGCAAGTGCTATTAACAATGAAAAAAGATTCATTTAAATTAACTTTATGGCGTTTAGTTAAGTTATAAATTAATCGAGTGAAATTTCTGCAAAGGAACATCATATTTATGTTAAAAATTTTTTTCTTTTAAGATTGTATGTTTTTCTTCAGCTGCCATCCAAGCAGCTTGACAAGATTTAGTTCGATCACTTGTTATTTTGTATGCTAAGACAGTTGCAATACCAGATGATAAAAGAATATTAATTTTTTGAGGATACTGAAGTTTTTGTTGTAAACCTTTTTGAATGAAATAACTTGCCGAAAATGCTAAAATATAAGCCTTATTAATCACAGATACAATAATATATATATATATATATATATGCACTTAAGATTTAATTACCTAAACAAAATGACGCAAGTCCTGTAAATAGGGATCTTGTCATGCAATCCAAATAAGAATCAAATCCTGGATGCTTATCCCTTTGTTGATCTTTGAGTTTTTTAATATCATTCATAGCAAATAAAATTAACACAAACAATACATATATCAAAACTCTAATTTAAATTATAGCAGCTTTAGTTTCATGCAGTGTATATTAATTTTGTTATTTTGTATTAATATTTATTTGTTATGAAATATTCACAAACCAGTAAACCACATATGTTCTATGAAGTCACTACAGTCTATTTCAATCTACTACAGTACAGTTTACTTTGAAGTTTACGATGTCAAAACAGCTGAATTTAATTAAATTAAAGATGAAATTGATCAGATTGATAGATTGAGCTGTTTTTCTGATTTTTCAAATGAAAAAACTTATATAAAAATATATGTGAGACCGTGTGTGCTTAATTCTATTTCGATAGTTTTCTTTATAAAGAACTAAATGACATTCAGAAAATTAATTTTTTGCATAAGCAGTGATATCATTTGAAAAACTAACTGCGCGATAGTGTTTACTCGTTTCTACTGCATCTTTATCAATGTAAACGGTAAGCCAATATTGTACTGGAAAATATTTTAGTTGGTTTACCAATTTGTTTTGTTTTGCCGCTCAATAGTCTTAACATTTGAATACAACTAAAATAAATATTAGTTAATAAAAATAAAAGTTTATTTTTA
The DNA here is from genome assembly GCA_947095535.1 of Poecilobothrus nobilitatus. Classification (NCBI taxonomy): domain Eukaryota; kingdom Metazoa; phylum Arthropoda; class Insecta; order Diptera; family Dolichopodidae; genus Poecilobothrus; species Poecilobothrus nobilitatus. Next base: position 235,068,226 of record OX352773.1, on the reverse strand, counting down.
ACAAATAATGTCCAGTAAGTTTTTAAGCCTCACTGGCTTAAAAGAATCAATTGATAGAGGGAATTCTTTAGAAGCAAAAGATTTATTGGAAAATATTTCAAGATTTTTTGATAATCAATTGTCAAAAGTAGAATTAGGTATGTTCACTTCATATACATAGGTATGTTCACTTCATATACATATGTACATACATATTTTGATCCATTTAATAAAATTTTAATTATTTTTTATAAACTTTTAAGAGCTTATATTTTTTTTAATTAAAAATTTAGGATATCAGCTCAAAATGTTCCAAAAGAAAATGCTGCCGCAAAAATATCGCATTGAAAAAATCTCTGGACAAAAATGTGAGAAGAGATTTTAGAGTTGTATTCAAAATCAGGGTTATACGCTTTTTGCCGAATATTTAAGGAATCTTAAAGTTGGATTCAAAATCAGAGTATTTCTTTTCCAAAATATTCCAATTAAATTTAAATTATCACGACATTTTGTTCGGCGAGATTTTTTCAATGCGTTATTACCGTGACATTATTGCTTTTCGCTCTTATCATTTGCGACATTATTTCTCGAAATCATAATTTATTCAATTAACTTTTTCAGAACAATCATTACTTTATATATTGCGTAATTTATTCGAAAAACTTCCGGAATCGTTTTTTTTTTGTCTTGTTTTGTTAGTGAACGCATCTAAGTCGGTTTGTCATATTTGTTTTGTTTACTTGTAAAAAATTTTAAGGTAATCAAAGGAAGGATGTGGTTTGTTCAAGCTATTATTGTTCATATAATATTTCTGGGCTCGATTTTTGTAATATATTTTCGATCACCAGTTTTAACAGATTTAACGCCGCTGGATAATTTGGAAAATCCACCTGCTCGTCGTTTGTTATTAATAGTTACAGATGGACTTCGAGCTTCATCGTTTTTTAAAGAAAATTGTAAATTGGTACCTAATATAAAGAGCATATTTTTAGAACAGGGTTGTTTAGGAATTTCTCATACAAGAGTTCCTACTGAATCACGGCCTGGTCATATTGCATTGATTGCTGGTTTATATGAAGATCCTTCAGCTGTAACAAGGGGTTGGAAAGAAAATCCAATTGATTTTGATTCAGTTTTCAATCGTAGTTCAAAAACGAGGGCATGGGGTGCAAATGATATATTGTCAATATTCACTAAGAGCACTGATAAAGAAAAAATTGAAATTCATATGTATGACCATGATTTGGATTTTTCTGGTAAAGAAAAAACATATAAATTAGATGAGTGGGTTTTTGAGAGATTTGAAAAATTTCTTGATAATACAAATAGAAATAAATTAAAATCTGAAGAAAGAGTAATTTATTTCTTACATTTACTAGGATTAGATTCTGCAGGACATATTCATTTACCTAATACAAAATTGTTTAATGAAAATTTAAATTATACAGAAGGAAAAATTTACGATGTCTATCAAAAATTTGAACAAATATTTGATGATAAACTTACTGCCTATGTCTTAACTTCTGATCATGGTATGTCAGATACTGGAGCTCATGGTGCAAGTTCTTCTCCAGAAACTGAAACTCCGTTATTTGTATGGGGTGCTGGAATCAAAACTTGTCGGCGCAATAATTTTAAAGTTAGTAAAATTATAAAATTAATTGAGAAATGAGGTTTAAATTATAATTTTTCTTTTAGTCTAAAAATTTTGTAAAATTTGGACGTGAAGAAATCCCTTTGTTGGAAGTTGAACAAGCGGCTATAGCTCCTTTGATGAGTAGTCTTATTGGAGTTGCAAATCCAATGAATAATTACGGAAAATTACCAGTAGAAATATTAAATGTTTCTGATGAATACGCTGCAAAAGCTATATTAAATAACGCAAGACAAATTTTACTTCAATATGAAAGGTTACTAACCGAATTTGATAAAGGATTGTTATCCCCTTATTTACCACGTTTTAATAAAATAGAAATGGACACAATACGAATTTTCAATGAAATGAATTTGCATAAAATTCAAATAAAAGATTTTGATAATGCCAACTCAAATTCAAAATCAATGATAAATACAGCCTTAGAAGGAATAGAATATTATCAAAAATATTATCAGAATTTATTACTATTTTGCGTGACAATAGCTATATTAGGATGGATTACATATTTATTTTTCGAAATTTGTGATATTAATTCTAGAAAATCGTCAAATTTAGTTTATATTTGTGGTTTTTTGGTATTCAAAATTCCATTACTTTTAATTCATTTGCAGGGTATACCAGCGACAATTGGAGTATATATATTAGTACCTATACTAATTTGGACCATGACTTTAAGTAAATTACCTTATCGAAGTAGAAAATTTAAATTGAATTATGAAGATACTTGGGAATTATTAAAAATATTGATTGGGTCCCAAGTTTTGGCATATTCATTTGTTCGAAAAGAAATTATATCGATCGCCTTTTTCATATTTTCAATGAATAAACTACATGTTATATACAATGATAAAAACAAAGGTCCTTCACATATTCTAAAATTTATAATTTTAACAGCCATAATTTGTGGTTTTCCGTTTTTTAAAGCAGTTCATGGAAATCGCAATGATTATTTTATGGTAGTTAGTGTTTTGTTATGGATATATAAGGTTTTAACTCTAGATTTTCTTAAACTTTCTAAGACATTAATAATGTATTTTATACTTGGATTATTGAATGTTTATATTTGCATATACAAGCACAATCATTTAATTGGGATACCAACAATAATTTTATTATTTTCATGGATTTTTCTTCTAGGAAATTTTTTGTTTCCATTTACTCAAAATAAAGATCTTAAAATTCGTTTAGAAAGTATCCTCATAAGTTTTTATAATTCATATTTTATGCTTTCAGTAAGTTATGAACCTATATTTATCATTCTATTGATAACACATTTGAAATTTTTAATGGAAATCAATTTATTTAGCGATTTGAATCCAAAAACAAATTCACAAAATATCGTTAACGAAAATATTAATACTCAAATTGCAAGTTTACAAACAGCTTTTGTATTAATAATGTATACCATTATGTCATTTTTTGGTACTGGAAATATTGCTTCAATTAGTTCTTTTGATATAAATATTGTACGATGCTTTGTAACAACTTTTTCCCCATTCATAATAATGTTTTTAGTAATATTAAAATTAGCAATACCAATAATATTAATTTTGGCTGTTATTATAGCTTTAAGTAATGCCCAACAACAGCAAAAGAAAGTGTTTGTAAGTGTTTTAATAATATGTAATTTCATGGGCATAATGACATTATATTTGGTTACTAACAAAGGATCATGGCTACAAATTGGGGAATCCATATCACGATTTGTAATTATGCAAGTTACAACTTTAGTTTTATTTTTAATTAGCGGAATAGTACTTGTACTGTTTAAATGTAATATTTTTGATGTAGAGAAAATTAAATTTTCATTGCCCAATGAAGCTAGAAAAATAGCATAAATTTTAATTTATAATAATTTTTTCTAAATGAATTTTAATAATTAAATTTAAGAGTATTTAAACATTATTTATAACTTTTTTTTTATTGTATGATATAAAATTTTATGTGTTCAATTATGTTTGTGTATGCAAGATTAATTTTTAATAAAATGAAAACAAATACTAGTAATAAAATAATGTTTAATTTTTTATTTTGTATGATAAAATATTTAGTTTAATTGTTATAATAATATTGAGAAATTAAATTTACACTAAAAAATCAGTAAGTGTATGTTGAATACATATTTTTCATATTAAATTCACAAACTGTGAGATCTGTTTCTTATACAAATTTCCATACTCTAGTGAACTGTTATGTAGATTGAAAATCTTACTAACAAAACTAATAAAATTCTGAAATGATCTCCAGAATCTGAAATTGTTTTGGCGGTTGATTTAAATATCTATAATAGAAATTCGCTTAATTATTTTTTCCATTACAATCCTCTAAGTTGAACCGTGCACACCAGACTATTCACTCTTGGACTTGTTTCTGACCTCATGTCCTGAGAAGCACAACGTATCAATTAATTCTCGTCTTGGTAGTGATTAATACAAGCTTTGAGTTAGGCAACGTTACCTAGCAAACAGACGTACTCCCAAAAAAATAGTATGATGTTATAACTATGCTAATTGGGGACGACTTAACGAATCTTTTAAGGCCTTAAATAGTCACCGTGCTTTAGCAACATAAATTTTGAACAAATTTGATTAATTGCAACAAATGCGATTAATAAAATAATTTTATTAGGAATGAGAACATTACATTCCTCACTTTAATTGTATTTGTAGTAATATATAAAAAGTGTTTGTAAAAAGTCATATATGTAAAAAGTATTTGTAGTAATATGTAAAATATGTAAATATCCTGAAACTTTTCAAATTTATAAAAATAACAGATCCGAGGTATCTTGGGCGGACTATATCGTGGCAAGAAATCGATGTAAAAGGGTTATTAACAAGTAAAAGTTGATAGTTGACAACTTTATAAAAATAATAAATCTTTTTGGAGCTTTGCAAAAAGTCATAACGAAGATAATGGCGGCTTACGATTCAGTCATTTGTTGATATTAATGACGAAATTCATTAGATCGCAAAGAAAAGCAAACCTGTTTGTTAAAAATATTGCCTCTAACTCGTCACTTCCACAGTCAACACAGAGCCCACTTAAAATCTTAATACAAATAAGTCCTGTTGGCATTATAGCAACAGTTTTAAGGAAAACTTATTCATGATAATGGAGAACCTATAATAAATAGAAGGCTTTTGAAATATTTAGATACTAATGGTTTAATTCATGACAAACAGTACAGGTTTAGAGACCGTCCTTCAACCGAATATCTCATGACTTTCTTTTGCGGAAAGCTTTAAATTTGTTTTAATCAGTCAGTGGAGTCTGATTTTGCCGCTCTGGATATTTGTAAAACTTGCGATCGTGTATCGCATAAAATATTGATTGGTAAATTAAAACAATGGCCCTCGACAGTGTTTTTATTAAATGAATTGGAGATTTCCTTTCGAATCGATTAACTCATGTCCTGGTTGATGGTCCTAGTTATCCGATAAATTAAAAATGAACGCTGGTATTCCTCAAGAATATGTCTTTTCACCAACTTTCTTTTTAATTTTTATCAACAATTTATTTATTTTTATTTATTTTTTCTAAGGAGAGTGGGATCTTCCAAAGACACCAAGAATTTTCCCTTGGTAGTATCAGATTCTTACTGACTAAGCCCCCTTTAGCCAATATAATGGGATGAAACCTTTACCTGCGAACGTAGTATATTGGCTAGATAGTAGGAATATTATTGAAGGCAACCCCACTGTCACCGTACCAGGTATTATTATTGGTATTAGTATTCTTATTAATATTATTATTATTTTACTACAGAGTCAGGGCCATCAGTGGATTACAACGTGCAGTAGTATATAACACCTTACTACATGATGTAATCAAAGATACCTCCACTGTAACAGCTATTATTATTATTATTATTACTATTATTATTATTGTTATTATTATTATTATTATTATTATTATTGTTATTATTATTATTGTTATTATTATTATTATTATTACTACTATTAATTATACGATATACATTATTACGATATGAAATTACCAAATATTTTTTATTTATATGATCTGACCAGGGTTTGAATCCAAGACCTTTCGATTAAAAGGTTGGCGACTTAACCACTGCGCCATGAGTCAGATCGTATTAAGTATTATCTTTAATCCAATTCACAGTTTTCTACATGGCAGCACTCTTATGACCGCTTGTGAAAACAATGTGAAATAAAATTCCATGTCAAGATTTAGTCAAAATCTCTCACTGATATAGGAAATCAACAGCGTGAATTTTAATCCAAAAAGAACCCAGTGCTTTTTACTCTCGCGGAAAATTAATACTACGATCCCTACCTTAATATTTCAACAAGAGGTTTTGTTGAAGGTAAATCAAGAGGTAAATCAAACACCTCTTGTTGAAATATTAAGGTAGGGATCGTAGTATTAATTTCATATTTAGAAAAATATCATTTCAGAAAAAACAAAAAAAAATTTTTTTGACTGATTTTTCGAAATTTTTTCAACAATGCATAATAAATTTAAGAGTTAAAGTCAGATTTATTATGCAATTGAACCTTATCAAGGATATTGTAATATCGGAAAGGTTAATCGTAATATTGCTGAATTAGCTCGTCACCTTGTAAATCATAATTAGGCATTTACTAACATTTAATTCGAGATAGATATTTTCTGCACCATGAGCCAAATTAACTGAGATCATGTTGCAATAACTCGTAATCACTAGTGAAACTTATAGTTTTGCATATTTTGATATTTTGAGCAAAACTAATAAGATGTACAAAGGATAGACGTAGAAACTGTTATAGGTCGATATTACAAAAAACAAAGTATTCTGCTTCTCTATAGAAGCTTCCCTGTGGAACTTCTGAATTTTTAACGTAAGTCGTAGAAATGATTATTTAAAAAAGAGAGAAAAGAAGAAGGATTATAAATCATGTCTATTTAATTGAAACTTTCAACTTTAAGTGTAAAACTAAGAAGTTTTGAAAATAATAATATGACAAAATTTCCTGAAATATAAAAAAAAAAAAATTAAAAAGAAGTCTTGGTTTTTTTTTTTGATTTTTCCCAAAGATCAACCTAAAAAAATCTGTCTTTCAAGCTTTATTTTTGATATTTGTTAGAATTTATAAGTATTGAAAGGGTATAATAATATACAAATGGGGCTTCGGTGCCTAGTGGGTAAGAGCGTATAAAATACGATGTAAACACCGACGGAATGTGGGTTCGAAATCCCACACACGTCGTAAGAGTTATTCCTCTTTACGACATTTACAGCCACGCCTGAACAGGAAAGGCTGTGTAATTTTCTGGCCACATTTATGCAGCAAAGAAATGCAAAAAAAATATACAAATGCTCTAATTCTCTAATAATTTCGATAGCTAGTGTAAAAAACTAAGTTTCGGATAAAAACAATGGTACAATATTGTTCAATGATTTAAAACACGAATTATTTTCCACCTTTTATGGTTTTATCAGGTTTTATTTTAAGATTTAAAAAAAAAAAAAAATATTTTCAAATTTTTTAAATATGTACATAATAAATTATTTATTAATTATTATTTAATTTCATGTCTGAGTACTTACATATATTCTATGAATTTTGCTTGATTTTCATATTTTTATTTGGGCTTTGATATTAAAATCTAGATTATGCGAAAGCAGCTTTTTTTAGCTAAGTATTAGAATGAATTTATAATTACAAATTATAGAGATACAATCAGTTAAAGCAAATAATTTGTAAAGTTTTTAATGATTTAATATTCTTTAAGACAAAAAATATTTGAAAAATTACTAGGATAAAGCTGTATTTATGTAAACGTGTATAAGCAAAAACTATATGTATAGTCTTTGAAATAAGTAATCAAAATATAAGACCTAGCAAAGTTTCTACATAAGTATGTACATATATATATATAGTAAACTTGTGTAATATTTTTGTAGTTTCGTATAATATAAAAGACCATTTTTTGTTATGGAATTATTTACAATCCTTAGAATTAAAAAGACTTTTATTCTATAAATTATATAATTCAAATTCGATTTCATACATACATAATTTTTTTTTATCTTAGAATTTGCTCTAGAAAATATTTTTAATACTGAATCTGGAACTATAGCATTTTTGAATAAAAGTATTAAACAACAGAAAAAATTCTCAGATTGTAATGTAAATATTTTTTGTATTTGGATTAAAATTTTACAAGAAAATGGAAGGCTGACTAACTTTGAACCATATGTCGGAGACATTATTCAGGTTAATTAAATAAAAAAAAAATTTTTTTTAATTAAATATGTAAGTAATAATTTTTAAAAATTTCCAGTGTACAATTCGCTTTATTATTTCCACAAATGTCTCAGCAAAAGAAAAAGAAAAAGCTACTATTGTATTACAGGAAGTTTTTCAAAAAAAACTTGCCGATGATATTGATGCATCTGAATTAGTTTCAAAACTTTTAGATGTTTTTAATTTAAAAAATCGACCGGGTACATTTTCTCAACAGGTTTTTATTCTATTAGGAATTATTTCACGTGATACACCAGAAAATATTTCCGAAAAAAATGCAGATTTAATAAGAAATATTATGCTTAAAACATTAGAAAATACACTTTTAAATGAAGAATCGGTAATTTTTAAATCATAAATCATTAAACTATTCTATTTTTTCATAATTTTATTAACTTTATATAGGTTCAATACAATGTTCTTGCTGGAGCAATGGAAGGTCTTAATTTATTTCTTATGAATTTTGCACCATCACCAAATGAAAATAAAGATATATGTGATTCTATATATGTTTGTGTTAAAAAATTATCAAATCCTCCAAATTATGTTAAAGCAAAAGCACCATTTCGTTGTTCTCTAGATTTATTTACAAGACATTATGCATTATTTTCTAAACAAACATATAGAGATTTTAAATTTTGGCAAGAATGTTTATCAACTTGGTTATCATCTACAGTTTATGAAGATCGTAAAAAAGGAATATTTGCAATTCAAGCTTTTTATAAAGCAATAGAATATGAATTTGATAAAAAAGAATTGAATGATACAGATAAGAATATTTTAATTTTTTTAATGAGTAATTTTCGTTCTACATTAGAATCAAATGAATCAAAACCATATGATAATCGCATTGCAATTCGTGGATTTGGTTTATTTGCAAAGACTTGTAAACAACTTTTACCAGATACTTTAAAAGAAGTTCTGTCATTGGTTATTCAAAAAACTGAATTAATTTCTTTAGCTGAAGATAATGAATTGCGAAATTGTTTAGAACATTTTCCAGATTATGTTGAAGCATTATCACAAATTATTAAAAGTATTGGATTTGAAGACGAGAATATTGCTCATATATTAGCACACACAATAAAAAGTATTTTGGTACGTTTAATAAAAGATTTTCATTATTTATCTAAAGCTCATACAAATTTGGCATCTAATGCGATTTGTAGTGCTTTATTTAATTTATCTGAATTAAATGGGCCATTGTTTGATGATGTTCTGAATAATGTAAGTATATAAGCTCATATTAAAAAATTCTTTAGTACTGATAAATTATATTTTGTGTCATATATATTATAGGTAATACTACAGGGAATAATTTGGACTTGTTCACATAAATTAGTATATGAAGCCAATTTAGATTGGGAAACTGGTATTGATTGGAAAGAAAATATAACATTCAAATATTATATGGATCTTTGGCGAAATTTATTAGAAGAAACAACGAATTCCAATTATGATAAATTATTTATATCGAATCAAATTTTTAATAGTTTAATAGAAAATTTATTGATGATACTAGAAAAGTTAAATTTAAAGACAAAACGTCGTGTTTTTATGGGTGAAAATGGTGAAGATCAAGAGTTTTATTTTTGTGATCCAAATATCGATTTATGTCCAGAAAATTCTAAAGATTTTCATATCTTTTTAAATTTAGTCGATTTTTATCGTGACATATTATTTTCTACTTATAACAGACAATATTTTCATAAATGGATAAATGAATTTTGTACAAAAATGATAAGTTATGTTATTGAAAATCCATTAGTAAGCGGTTTTTTAAAGTTATTGGAATATGGTCTTACTATAGCTATACGTTTAAATTTTTTTGATTCAAATGATAATTTTGTCAGTGATGAAATTTTAATGAATTCTTTATCATTTGTTTTAAAAAATGTTATTTTAAGATCACAAAAAGTTTCTGGAGAATTGCAATTAGTTTGTTTAGAATTAATATTGAAATTTCCTCTGGAGTTTTATAAAGAATATATTTTTGATTTAATTGCAGTATTTAAAATAGTTTTTGAAATGGGTAAAAGTGTTATTTGGTTAGTTAAATTAGGTGTTTCATGTTTAGAACAAATTTTGGAAAAATTTGGAAATAAAGCAAATATTTCAAGTGATTTGAAAAAATTTTATGAGGAAGTTTTACCAAAATTAGATTGTTATTTGCAAGGAAAAGAATTTGAAGAACAACACATTTCAACTGAAATTATTACTTATAAAAATAAAAAAAGAATGAAAAAAAGTACATTTTCTCAAAGAATTGAAAGTACTGAACTCTTTAAGGTTCAAAAAAAAATTTTTAATTTTCTTGGTAAATTACAACCACAGGATGCTATCTCAATTTTAGATAAAAATTCTGCCAACGAAGATCTTGTTAAATGGCAAATTGAACAAAACATAAAATTAAATCTTCATTATAATAACTTGCGGTTAGAAATATATTTAGATACGATTATTCCAAGAATATGTCATTTAGCGTGTACATCTACAGATCGTAAAACAAAAATTGCAGCATGTGAAATTGTACATGCATTGGTATTATATTTGTTTGGTGCTAAAATTCATAAAGGAAAAATATGGAAAGAATTATGTTCAAAAATTTTAATTCTTGGTGCTGATAATGATATTACAATACAACAAATGTTTGAACCTTTGCTTCGTCAAATAATGCATTATATGTCAAAATATGAAAATTTGGATAAAGGAGTTGATGTACTAATGAAAGTTCTAATGGATGGAATTTCGAATGAAAATAATTCTGGTGTACGAGACTTAAGTGCTATTTGTTTACGAGAATTTATTGAATGGGCTATAAAACAAACAACACCGCAACAATTAGCTGCCTCGCCTGTTAGTATTGAAATGATTTTATATCAATTAAGAATATATAGTTTTGACTCAAATCCATCATGTCGAATTGGATCAGCTTTAGCATTTAATAATCTTTATAGAAAGTTAAGGGAGGAAGAGTCAATTTGTGATTTATTTTTTATTGATTTACTGTATACATTTTGCGTTAATTACAAATTAACTGAAGAATTAAGCTCAGTTTCGCTTGATTGCCTTAATTCAGAATTAGAACATGTTTCTTTAAGCTTAGATCATGTTTTAAGAGTTTTAACACAAAGAAATTATTTGTTTAGAAAAATAAATCCCACTAGAAAAATTCCTACTGTAATTGGAAATAGAAAAGAGGTTGTACTAAAAGATGTTGTTATTTATTTACTCAAGGAGAGCCAAAATAAATTAATAAATTACAGAAATAAATGCCTAACTATGGTACTTAATTTATATTCGTCAGTTGAAATGTCTTTATCAATTTTTTTCTCAAAATATTTAAGCTTAGAGGAAATAAAAGATTTTTGTGAGGGACCGTCTAATGGTAAATTAAATCAATTTAAATTTTGTTGCTCATAAAATAAAAAATTTATTTATAGGTTTGGGTATTAGAACCAGAGCTACATTAAGTTGTTATAACAATTTAACAACTGAAAAAAATCCTTATTCAGTGATATATAATTGGTTGCAGTATTTTTTGTGTTCCTTAGATTGTTACATTTGGTTATTAAATAACAATGCTCTCAAAGAACCAAAAAAAATATTTTTAAATGTTAACATTTTCGAATCAATATCTTATTATTTTGATAAAATATGTTGGAAAACAATGTTGGAATTAATTGAAATTTTTAAATCAGATTGCTTAAGTAATGAATCAACAAATTCTTTACGTTATCTAGAAATTAAACAAATTAATAGAATTAATGCCATCAAATGTTTGATTGAAGGTCAAATAATAAATTTTATTGCAGCAATTTTAAACTCTGGATGTTCCGATGAAATACCAAACACATTTTGGAATTTAAAACAAGGGGATGATTTTATAAAATTTATTTGCAATATACTATATGAACCTAATATTTTAGGATTCGATATAAAATTAAAAAAAAATCTAAAAAACTATAGAGATAAAATGATAAATTTAATTAAAAACTTACCGGTGCATAATGTAAATGAACATTTCTATAAACAAGTTACCAATAAAATTGCATTATATTTAATACAATACATGAAAATGTTATCTGAAAAGGCACAAGAATTTTTATATTCAGAACAAATAAGTGAATATAGATGGGATATTGCAGAAGGTGTTTTTTTTGTTCTTAAAAATTGTGAAATTAAGGAAATTTTAGACATTGAAAATTTAATACAATTTGGAAAAGAGTTATTAACACATTTATTCGATGGAATTGCTGAAATAATTTTTAGCAAAGAAACTACGAAAATTCTTTCGCCCAATATAAAAAAATTTGCTAATTTATTATTAAAAATTTCCTTTGCCATTGGAGAAATAACTAATTTAAGTGGGGCACAAAATATTATAACGACGTTTATAACATGCATATTAAATGAAAAATGGTTAATAGTAAGAGGAACTTTAAAGAAGATTAAATATGGAGAGTATTTTTTTGCAATATACAAACGAGCAATTTTTGAAAATTGCAAGGTCAGGTAAGAAAATATTTTCAGAATTTTTTTTTTAAAGTTCTCTACTATATGCATAAAATCTTTTTTTATTTAAGTTTTATAGAAGTAATCATTCCAATACTTTTTTCGCATTTATGCAAATCTAACGCATATTTTATCATAAAAGTTTTAACTGAAATAATTGAGTTTTGCTATAAGTATAAGAAATATGATCAGGGCATTTTACAGTCTTTAGTGGATGTGAATTTAAAATATTTTCCAGAAGTTATTAAAATTTTACCAACTAATGAAGAGTTATCGCTTGTTATAGACTATTTAAATAGTTTAAGTTTAGCTTGTCCTATTAATTGGAAGCTATGTTCTTATGGATCTAAGCAATCTGAACTTGAAAATTATGTTATTGAAAAATTGACAGATTCAAAATGTTCTTTAGAGCAAAAATCTAAAGTTTTAAGTATTTTACCATTGATTTTTGGAGTAGATGATTTTGAACACGAAAAATTAACAAACGCATTGAGAAATTTACAAACTCATCATTTTCCACTTAGATCATCAGAATTCAAAAAGGATAGTGTAGAAGAAACTGGTTTAAAATTTGCTTTTAAAACTTTACTGGATGCTTTGATTTCATCTAAATGTTTTGTAATTTTGGACTTCATACTTCAAGCTACCGCAGCTGATAAAAAACATATTGTAGAGTACATGATAAGAGAGGATTTAAACATTTATATTCACAGTTTAAACAGGTTTAGTAATATTTTGTAATTTTTTAAGGTTACTTTATGTTTATTAATTTTTAGCAAACAACAAAATCTTGTTTTGGAAAGAATATTTGATAATTGTAACAATGAACAATTTGAGCCTCAAATTCGTGTTACTATTCTTGAGCGATTTATTTTACCACTTATTCAACATAGTAACGAGGAAGCTATCATAAATTTTTACACAAAAGTGTTTCCTAAAATTTATTCATTAATGGATTGCAAATTTGGCTTCGCAAACCAAGGTTGGGCCGTCGAACATGCTTTAGTTAATCGAATTATTGGATTTTCTTTGATTGAAATATTTTTTGGTTCATTACCTAAGGAAAAATATTATTATTTTGGTTGTCCAATTATTAGTGCATTGTTACCAAATGAAAAAACACCAAATGTTTTTGTTGGTACGTTATCGAAAAAATCATTTTATGCTAGAGTAGAGGTTTTTGTCACAGATGATATACAAGCAAAAGAATATTTTCGAAAATATCAATGCGCCGCTTATAAATCTTTGTGTGCAATCATTTGTAATACACAAATTGACATGAAATATTATTTAAAATTTTTATTTCAAGAGGTTCCACAAAAAAATGAATTTATTTGGATGAAACTAATTGATTGTTGCGATGATAAGATTTATATTAGTGAGACTCAAGAAATGGAAAATTATACCAAAACTAAAGAACGTTTTGTGTCTATAAGACGTTTAAATTCTAATAACTCAAATTTAAGTTTAAGTGCAGGTGAAGTGGCAACTTCTAGGTACTTACAAACTCAGAACATTTTCTCATCAAGCTTAAGCCTGGATGTTAATAAAGTTGATATGAATTATTCTATGGTAAGAGGTGATGCAGATGCTGCTGCATATAAAGAAACTTATACAAAAGATATATGTTCAGGTATTTATTAAAATTTTTGAATCTAATTTTGTTTTCTACTAAAAAAATACTTTTTCATAGTTAAATTAGAACGTACAGAACTTAATAAGCATGAGATAATGCCCACATTATGCGGTGTAATTCAACATATGCATGAAAATAGTATAACACCTTTGGTTAGTGATCCAGTACTAAATAAAAGATCATATCCATGGATTGTTTGTATAGCAAATGCAATAGATATGTTTTCAAACCACCGGAATATTAGAGTATTTTTGGCTCAAGTAGTAGATAATTGCCGCAATTTATTTGAACCATATGCCCATATTCTGTTCAAACCAATTTTACAATTACTCTTTGATGAATGCGCTGGGAAAAAATTAAATTTTTTTATAACAGATATGATAGCTTTACTTTTATCTTGGACACAAAAAGAATTGCATAAACCAACAAATATCGAAGAAATACGTTTAAGCTCGTCTTTATTGCAATTTTTAATGAAAAATGCTTGGCATAATTGTAAACACATTTTTAAATATAACTTAGAATTAATACAAACAATGATCAGTTTTTGGAAAAAAGAAATTGATATACCGCATAAACTTTTATTTGATATGATACAAGTATCAGAACGAAATGATTCTAAAGAAAATGAAGTGGGTTTAGTTTTAACAGGAATGATACTTGTTAACGACCTTTTACCATGGATCGAAAGAAATAAAATATTTTTTATAAAGAAAGTATTTATGAATCTTGATAATGACTATTCGGCAGTTTATCAACCTGCAGCTCATGTATTTGGAATGATTTTAGGTATTTTAAATAAAAACCAAGATTATGAAAGTCTTGAATTCGCTTCAAAAGAATTAATTGAAAAACTAAAAAATCTAGTTAATAAACGTGATAGTAAAAAAGAAAAATATTTTAAAGATATTTTATATGGAGTTCATAAAAATTATCCAGAAATTTTAGATTCATTTAAAGAAACAATTTCATTTAAAATTCCTTCCGCTATTGGAGCTATTAAAAAACTTTATTTAGAAATGATTTTAACTCGTCTTGAAGAATACAGTTTGGATGAAATTTATAACATTATAATTTCAATAGGTATTAAAGATTTATTAAAACATGACGATTATCAACTGCTTGCATTACATATTCTTAATAAATCAATACCAAAATTAGATTGGAAAGAAATTCAAAATTTGTTTTCCATAATAGAAACTTGTGTTGAATCTTCAAAAGTTGAATGTCGAGATGTTACATATGAAATTTTAATTTTTATTTCACAAAATCTTACTGCAGATTGTGATTCTGAGTCACCCAAAAATGAGTTAAAAAAGAAGATTGAAATCTTACTTTTAAAAGGTTTACTGGATACTGATATAGAAATCCATAAAAGAATATTTCATTTTTGGTCGCAAGAAACAAATTTATCTCAAAATATAAATGAGAGATTTTTGTCTTTGTTATCAAATTATAGCTTGAGTTGTGAACAGCAATTCTTAGGATTTTGTACGCAATTGATTATTGAACCTGCTATTCAAAATCCTGAGTCAAAAGAACAAATATTTCAGTTTGAAACTGATAGAGAAAATAAATTACAAGAGTACAGGATTAATACAAATTCTCGCATAAAATCATCATTTTCTATGCCTCCTTTGTTTGCAGATAGCCAAAGCAGATTAATTTCTTCGACTAATTATAACTTTATCAGAAATACTCCTAATGATGGGTATTTTTTTGAACCTACTAAAAATCCAACTGAATTATCACAAATACGATCTCAATTTACTTTGCCAACTCAAAATTCGTTACCGTTTTTAATAAAACCTTATGTTTTAGATCGAAGATCTCAAAAATTCCCAGGATTAGAAAGTATCGATCAAATAAACGATAATTCTCAAAGTAATAATGATAACTTACGTAGACGATTTTTGAAAGATAAAGAAAAAGAGGACAGGGAAACTGCTTTAAGAGTAATCGATCAAAAATCTAGGAGAGACATCTCAAGCAATAATTTAAAAAAGAACGACGTAATTTTATATAGACGCTATAGAAATGGAGATTATCCAGATTTATTAATAAACACGTTAGCATTTTTATTACCACTTCAAGGCATTGTTAAACGAGATAGATATATTGCTAGGCAAATTTTTGTTTCAATATTTACATCATTAATTAGAAAATTAGGACCCGAATCAAATCAATATATCACATCCGTCGGTCATAAAATACAAAACATTTTAAATGAGTCAAAAACTT
This sequence comes from Poecilobothrus nobilitatus, assembly GCA_947095535.1. Taxonomy (NCBI): domain Eukaryota; kingdom Metazoa; phylum Arthropoda; class Insecta; order Diptera; family Dolichopodidae; genus Poecilobothrus; species Poecilobothrus nobilitatus. The sequence goes on along the minus strand of OX352773.1, from coordinate 235,051,941 downwards.
GTGATCCAATTGTATTTTCAACATTCTTAGAGATTGCACTTTTAAAAGCTGAAGTTTTTAATCTTCGACCAGAAACTGTTTCTATGATTTCTAAAGAGTGTAAAATGCAAACAATTGGTATTATATATCTGGAAACAAGAATTAACAGTGATTTCGATGAAAGTGAAGCAGGTCCATCTTCAAAATCAGGTTCCATTATAACAAATTGTGAACGACATTGGTTGGAATTGTCAGACATATACAATTCATTAACTGAATATGATATGGTTACAGCAATTTTTGCTGATAAAGTTAATGCAGACCCAAGGCTAACAAAAGCTATTGAGTTAAAAACTAGTGGTCATTATGAAGAAGCTCAGGATCTTCTTTTACAAGTTATAGAACGCAGACATTTAGTTGAACAAAATTTCTCCTATAACTGTTTTTATGAATGTTTTGAAGAGTTAGGAGATTGGACAACACTTACTAGAGCTGTTCAGCAACAAATTGATAATTTTGAAGAGCTTTGGACAGAGGAATATAATACAAACTACTTTTTACCGAAAATAATAAGAGCTGAATTGCAGTTAATATTAAAATCTCAACCATTCAGTAAAGAATTTTTAAATATTTTTGAAAATTGGATGAATTCTGATAAGGTAAAAGAAGATTACATTAAACAAATGTTTTGCGAAGAGTTAATGATGCTTCAAATAACTAATAAAAATTTTAGGCAGGCCAGAGTTCACTCGGAAGATCATTTAAAAAAATTTTTATTAGAATGGGGTGTTATGAGTACTCATTATGACAAATTAAGACAGGAAACAATGTTGAATGCACAAAAAGTTTCAGAAATTGATTATTATGCTTCACTTTTGTTAGAACAGTTCGATGAAAAAGTTATTAATATTTTAAAAGAAAAATGGGAAAACTGTAAAATAGATAAAACTGATTCATTAAAATATTGGAATTGTTTTTTAAGCTATCGAGCTTATATTGCCAGTTTATTTATTGTAAATCTAGAAAACTTAAATAGTCAAAATGATTTCACAGAAACCTTACAAAGTTGTATTGATAAGTTGGTTCTACAACTAATTGATGCAGCAATTTATCAAAAAAATCTTGGAGCTGTAAATCAATTGATGGAAAATTTTTCTATATTTCGAGGTATTAATCAACATCATTTTAATTTAGAACATGAAATTGTGCAAGTAAAACAAAAATTATTACAAATTAATGGTTCCAGGTAAGTTTCAAAAATTCTATTAAAGAAAAATCATTTAATTTTGTTTTTTAGGAGATCAAATTCAATGGATTATTTAGAACAAGCTTGGACACAAGTAAATAAAATTTTAAAAAATGACAATCTAACTGAAAAAATTCCATTGCAAGTGGAAGTGTTGCACTTAAAATCAAAAATTTCAGAATTGCTATTTAAAAAATTACAAATTATGCCTGAATTAAGCTCTGAAATAAATAAAAAATTTGTAATTAATGAAACTAACAATTCACAAAGCGACGAATTACAGTATCAAATACTTGCAGAATCATTACGATGCCTTAAGTATTCAACCGAAATTCTTAATAAATTAGAGAATGATAATGACTCTCGACATGAGCATGTTTTTGCAAACACATATAACTGTTTAGCTGAATTCTGTTATGAATATTATCATATCGCTGAAAGTAAAATAGGATTTGAACTAGAAAAAACTTTAATTTTATCAGTGTTTTATGGTATGCAATATAATTCAATACAGTCAAAACAGTTGTTTCCTTTTTTAATGCAATTATCATCATTAGAAAATGGTACTTTAGCCGAAGTATTTACTGAGAATTCAAATAATGTTCCTGATTGGATGTTTTTGAATTGGATTCCACAAATTTTGTCTAGATTAAATGTTCAAAAAGCAACTTATATTGATGAAATTATTTTAAGAATTGCAAAAAGTTATCCAAATGCTTTAATATATCAATTTAGTACATGGTTAGATGAACACAAATCTTTTATAAATAGTTCGACAATAATAAGAAGTAAAATTCGTGATATCATTAAGTTATTGAGTAATCCTCTGTCAAATAAATTAATTCGAGGGCTAAAAAGCTTACGTTATCCACATTTTCAACTAGAATCTTCGATTACAAAAATACTAGTAAATTTCCCTAAAACACAAAGCGAATACTTAAACTCGCTTAACGAAATAATGAAAATATTCAATTTAGACGATAATTTTCATGGAAGTCTTTATAGGGAAATATTAGTTTTAGAAACTGCATTTGAAAATTTGAAAAACCTTAGTATATCACAAGGTAGTAAATTAATAAATAATCCTCATTGTATAAATTTACTTTGAAATAATTAAATTTTTTCAGATGAAGCTAAAATTCGTGTTGAATTAGGAAATTTAAGAACAAAAATTTCAAATTTAATAAAAAGAACTGAAAAGTTTCTGCGATTAGAAATGTTTTGCCCTTGGTTAGCAAATTTCCATTGGTGTGGCGAAGAAGGTTATATAGAATTACCCGGGCAGTATACCAGCGACATATGTCCAGTTTTAGAAAGAAGTATAAAAATTGTAAAATTTGATGAAAAAGTCGAAATATTTCAATCAATGCGAAAACCAATGCGCTTGAAAATATATGGAAGTGATGCGAAAAGTTATGACTTTATAATGAAATTTGGAGAAGATTTACAGCAAGATCAAAGAGTTCAACAAACTTTAGAAGTTATGTCGAATAAATTGAAGTTGGATCGACAATGTTGCAATCACAATTTATTTATAAGAACTTATAAAGTAATTCCGTTAGAACAAAGCGGCGGTATGATAAGTTTTATTTATAATACAACAACAATTGATGATATGATTGTTGATTGCTTTACACGAAGGGAATCAAATAGAAAAAATGTATTATATAAGACCGCAACTGATTACTTAAAATTTTTAAAAGAGCCCACAAAACAAAATACCCAAATAAAAGATGTTGACATTTATGGTGGGGCAGTTATGACTTATACAAGAGATCAGGTAATATTTTTGTTAAGCAGGGAAAATAATTTTTACTTACGTTTATTATTTTTTAGATAATTGCAAACTTTCGGAATGTACAAAGTAATATAAGCCTAGACGTAATTAAATATGCTCTTGTCGACATGGCAATATCACCAGAAAGTTTTTATATATTACGTAATAATTATGCAAAAACATTAGCAGTCCTCAGTATTTCTCATTGGATTCTTGGAATTGGAGATAGGCATTTACAAAATATTTTAATAAGTACAATTGATGGTAGTTTAACTGGAATTGATTTTGGTGTTGTACTCGGTGGAGGAATTCGAAATTTAATAATACCAGAACTCATACCATTCCGTTTAACTCCACAGTTTATTAACGTTTTAAGTCCAATGGGTACATCTGGAATTTTGTTTAAAAGTATGGCGCATGTTTTAAGGGTTTATCGTGACTCACCAAAACCATTATTAGCATGCATTGAAATATTTGCTAGAATTCCAACACAAGATTGGATAGCATTGCAAAAAACAATGCAGTTAGATTGGAAACCTTTGGATGGAGTAAATATTGTTAAAGAAAAGCTTGAAGGTGGTAACCCAATGCACTTAATGAAAAAGGATTTGCAAAACAGTGCATTGGCAAAGTATATTTACGATTTTGTTTAATAATATATTCATTAATCATTATATTATATATTATACCTTTTTTAATATTTTTAGGCATAAACCTGTATATAAAGAGGCATATGAAAAAATTTTGGAGGGAAATCAACAATTTAATATTAGGCTAAGATTACCCGAAGATAATTTGACAGTCGAAGAACAAATAAAAAGTCTTATTGATTTGGCTACTGATCCTGCAATTTTAGGTTGTTCTTATGTGGGTTTACGTCCATGGTTATAATATATAAAAAATTATTGTTTTTTTTTTTAAATTTTTTAATAAACTTTTATTGTAATTAAAATTAAATTATTTTTATTTTAAACTCTTGTAAAGGTTGGAGGAAGTGTTGCAAAAGTTAAGTAACCAGTGTGACCAGGCATTGTAATTGGAGCCATCGATGTTAAAATTTTAACATTTTCCTTATTGTCTTTGTTTTGTTTACCTTTCCAATCTCTCTCTTGATTCCCACTAGATTCATCTGTTTCGGTTTTCTGGAAAATTTACATTTTTTATAACAAACTATTTTCAATAAAAATAAAATCAATTTTATTATAATACATTTAAGTATTGTAACTTTCTAAATTAATTGCAATATTATTATATGTATATATTTTTTAGTTATGTATGTAAAGTGCTATTAATCAATAATTTTCTTATAAATATAAAAAAACTGATTGTTTCTAATACGAAAAAATAAGAATTAAAATACAATAACGTATGTTTATTGCAAATATCGTGAATTTAAAATCCATAATACATTTATAATATTATGTTAGAAAATTTTTAAAATTTTAGTTAATAAATCAAAATTTGTGCTATATTTGAATTAACTATGTCAAAAACAAATTCTGTTTTTATTTTTGTATCGGTTGAATAGTTAGGAAGTTGCATATGAAAGTGTTTATAACATTGATAACTCCACTTAAAAAAATTTTTTTCTTTTTTTCTATTTTGTCAAAATACTTGTAAAATTTTTTTTTGTTGATCATAGAAAAATTCATTTTTAAAATTATGGGGTCAACTTTTGAAGTTTCTATGGTTATCAAAAATGAAAATAATTTCTTCAATTCTAAAATTTTATTTATTTTATGGATCCAAACCAGAACAATAACCAATTAATTTTTTTTTTTAAGGGTATTAATAATTCTTTAGTTTTATTTTTTCGCCTAACAGTATCAGTGGAAAGCAAATATTACATGTATACTACAATTAAAAGCTAATCATCAAGTTCTTCTCTACCTCTTGATATCAATAACAGACTTTTCTAGCAGAAAAATTTTTACTTCTTATACCTTTGTGAGTTAAAACTATAATCAATACAAATTTTATGAAACACTTGTAGTGAAAGAGAATTCGCTAATTTTTTCTTTCACTGTTTTATTTCTTTGGAAAAAGAACTCTACAACTACTAGATATCTGCAAAACAGAGTATGAAGAGAACTTACTAAACCTGGAAGATCAATTACAAAAGTCACAATGTGTTCATTAAATAAACGAATTGGTCTACTTTACACATTCTCAAAAAAAAATTCATTTTAAAATTCTCTACCCAAATAGGGGAATTATACTTTATCTTTATGTACGTTTTATAGCTATTAAGAAGATCAAAATACAAAAAAAAAATATTTGTATCGATACAAGAAACCCAAAAACTTGCAAATCAAAAATGTTTTTGTAAATATTTTTTCAGAGTGTTTTAAGTTCAATTAGAAAATTTTCAAAAAAAAAAAAATGAAAAAGTTTTAAATCAAAATAAGCTATAATTGAAAACTATTGCCAATATTTTTTTTATACGATCTAAATAATAAGATCAATACATACATACATAAATACATAATCTATTCTTATTTTTGTTCTTATATTACTTTTCCTTAATCTTCATGTAATTCTTGGCTTGACATCTGGGAAATAATATGTATATTACTTACTAGTAATATACAAATATGAAATTTGGTGAAAAAAAGAAAAAAAAAAATTGGAAAATCATGATGTCGATAAATAATTTTAAGATTTTGTAGTAAAAGCAAAGAAAAAAAGATTGTATATGGGGATGTATGTATGTATGCATGTATGTAATGTATTATAAAATAATTTGAGTTTAAATTTATTTAATTTTTTTAATTTTTAGAGATTAAACTATAAAATTTTGGTAAAGCGTAGATTTTTTAAATTGATGTAATTATGTTGGCACTTTTATATCTTTATTAAAAATGTACAGGGTAAATTTAAAGTTATTTTTAACGTTAAAGTGTGAAAGTTAAAATTAAATATAATAAATAATTATTGAAATATTAATAAAGGAAATACTAACTATACTTACATATATGTACATTATAAAGTTTATTTACGTATACATATGTATATACTCGAATTTTATGTAATATTTTAATTTCTATTTTTATAAAACTAGTTGAATGTATTAAGGACTTTAGATTAACGCTAAAATTTGGTAATAAAATTTGGAATATCTTTATCTTATATGTCTAATTCTAGTATTGCTTTGAATCTTCGACTGCTCAAAATATTTTATATTGCAATTTTATTTAAGAATTTTTGTCAATGAATTTCCTTAGCTTGATTAGTTTTACTATTTTGTTCCATTTATTTTTTGACAAATGGATTTTGCTCAATTTACTTTCAATAGTTGGTATATAATTGGTATCATATTCATATACCAAAATATGTCGTCATAATAGTTAGTATATGATTTCGTTATTAATTTAATAGATATCACGACGTCATCTTCAAAAAAAAAAAAATAAAAAATTTTGAATGGATAAAATCTTGAATATTTTATTTTGAAAATCTTTTTGTGACAAAAATCTTGAATGACATCTTGACAAAATCTAGAATTTTATTTTGTCTTTAAGATTTTTTTTTTTCAAAGAATAATATTTTGTTCAAATTTTTGTATTTCATTTTTGTTGTTAAAATATTTATGTAGAAAAGTATTTAGAAAGGAATTTAAAGTCGATTTCAAAATCAGTGTTTCAATAAATTGTTTAGCGGGGGGTTTAGGGGGTGGAAGCTTTGTTTTGAGGTTTTTTTTGTATATATAAAAAATAATTAGAAAATATTTTAGAGTTGGTTTCAAAATCAAGGTTTCAAAAATTTGTTTAGCAAGGATTCGGGGGCGGCATACTTCATTTTTTAAATGCCTTGTTGTTGAAGAACATAATATATGAAAGTAAAAAAAATTAAAGAAGAATTTTGTAGCTGGTTACAAAATCAAGATTATATGCCTATTTACAGAATATTTATATGAGGAATTCTGGCTTAGTAGGAGGGATTTTAAAGTTGGATTCAAAAGCAGCATTAGATGCTTTTATCAGAATATTTATATATATATATATATATAAGTATATGTGAGATTTCGAAATAGGAGAAATTTTATGTTTATAAAATAATGTGCTGTGGTTTTTCTACAATAAAATATAAATACGTTTATTAGCTTTTTCTAAATTTTTTTTTTTTGAATTTATAATCCCTGTAGAGAGAGGATGTTGGAACTGTTTGTTATTAAATTTTTTTGAATTCAATTTAAAAATTCAATCTAATTATATCAGGTAATTTCGGTAATTTAGGTATGTTATTTAAATAAAAATTAATAATTTTAAAACTAATAACAATAACAGCTAGTTTATTACAGGGTTTAAATTCATGACAATTCCACTTAAGTGTCTTGTCTCTTTTCTTTTTTTCATTTATATATATTTTTTTAAATTTATAAAAAATAATTATTTTTAAATTATATTTAATAATATATCACTTTTAATAAGATATAATTTTAAAAAATTTTGTAAACTAAAATGAATTAAAATTTGTATTTTTTCAAGATTTGGTCCCTAAAAGATATTTTTTTTAATTTTTTTTTTTCAAGAGAATATCTTCAGGAGTAACCCAATTTAATAATATGTATATTTAAGCCATACCAGAGACTACATAGAGATGTACAAATTCATACAAAAATTTGTACTAATTTTTTTTCAAACGGGCCAGCTAAAACTGGCTAGTTTTAAAAATCTTAAAGCACAGAAATATTTAGTTTGTGTCATAGCTAAAAGAATTTAGCGAAAACTAGAATCTTCTGTAAAATCTGGTGTAAAATGATCATTCATATATTTTATGCATTTACAAAATTTTTTTATCCTTGTGATTATTAAACTTTTTAAAGCAAAGCGATGACAAAATAACTTTTAAAATAGAAAAATAAGGCAAAAATGGGAAAATATATTTGAGAAAATATATATTTAATATGTCGAGTAGAAACGTAAATTTTCAATATGATAAAGAAGACATTCTAAATATCACTTTACAAAAAATATGGAACATTTAGCTAAATATTTCATATAGAAAAAAATTAAATAAAAATAGATTATTTTATAATGTTGACTTTTCTAAAAACAACAAGAAAAAACATTTCAAGGTTATCATTCATATGCATTCAGTATTTCACTACTACAAACAGAATTTTTTGAATGTATGAAATGGTATATCGTATATTATATGGTATCAGATGGTATGAATGTTATCTATTTTATGAAAATCATTTGATTTAACTGCATTATTTATTTAACTAAATTTAACTGATTTTAATATACAGTATCCAGCAAAAGTAATGGTAATTTAAAAAAATATATATAGAAAAGCAATAAAATAATATAGGCGTTCGAATTTTTTCTAATAATATTTTTAACTTTATAACTTCAGGGAAAAACAAACAAACAAAGTAACAAAATTTTTTGTATTATGATTTTATTTTATTTTTTGATCTCATGACTCATATTGTTATATTGGTAACAGTATACCTACATATATATGTGGGTATTTTTTGAAGATAATATAATATACCTATCAAATAAAAATAACTGAAATAAAAATAATGCTTTAAAATTCTTCTAAACATTTTTTTAATTAAAAATTATTCCAATTAGAAAAGTGGCATGACATTTGCTGGATACTGTACATATTCATAAAAATTATCAAATCATATCAAATTGGAACATAATTACATTTACACAAAACAAAATATAAATATAAATATGTATTGATTTTTGAATCATATTGAAATACATATATAAAAAGTGCCGATAGTATTTATGTGTATTTCAATTTATATTTAATTTTGATTCACACACACTTTCACAATTTAATAAGCATGTAGGCAAGCTGGTCAAGTAATATAAATGCATAATATGGCATAATGCATATATAATATAAAAATTATATTAGATACTGATCAGATCATGTATATCATAATATGTCATCTGATATCATATGATCATATTCATATATGTATGTTACTTGTTATTTCTATCATCCATACCAATCATACGAAAGTTCATTTATGTACATATATGAAAAAAAAAATATCCGAGACCAAAACTTGCTTTAAGAAACTTTAAAAAAAAAAGTTGAAAAATGAGACTAAATTTCAAAATCGATATTGTAGCGACATCTAAACTTTTTTGTTGCCATTTGGACATCTCTATGTAGTCTCTGGCCATACTAATTTATAATGATAAAATATAATAATTATTTATCAATTTAGTATATTTTTTAATGAAATCAAAACAATTTAGTCTATAAAATATAAAAATCTAAAATTAAGCTCATATATGTAATGGGTTATGGGATGGATTGAATGCATAATAAAACTGAGCTTAAATTCAAATCTCACTTTTTTAACGAACAAAAAAAGCTCATTCTGGCTTGCAAAAATTCCTTGCAAAATTTCAGCAATATGTAATGAATTTTTACATAAAAAAGTAAAATTTGAATTTAAGCTCAGTAGAACACCATGTATATGTTACATACATATATATTTTAAAATGTTAAATTACTGAAATATTTTATGTGAATTAACGGGAAATTAATTCTTTCAAATATATTTTTTTTTTTTATATTATTACAATATTAGTTTTAGATTTTGTTTTTAAGCAAAGCGCACAACAAGTTTATACATATAAGTTTATGTACATATGTATGTCATGTGAATATTATCATTATTTATTTTTGTTATTAATGATAGAAAAATAAATAATATTCATTTTTTTGATTTATTACTTAAAATTTAGATGATGTTTAAATAAACATTTTCAAACGTAATAAATTATTTTAAGTTTGATATAAATTGGTACGTAAAAAATAAAAAAAGAGAAGAGCTCTACCATTCATAATTTGCATCTCCAATCCATTATATTACGAAACAAAAAAAAAAAAAAAAACAATATGTTAGCAGAAAATTAAGAAATTTAAATGATTTATTAGTTGTTTAATTTACCTTAAATGTCTTAATGCAGTTAATATTATGTATTTATGGTTTATGAATAAATTTTTATTATTTCTTTTTCAATTTGTATAGGTACCAACATACATATTTAAAATTTTAAATTGATTATTTTGGATTAAAAATATTTAAGTATATACATAATATGTATGTATGTGTATATTTTGTAATAAAAGTGTAATTTAATATTTACCTTATGTTTCAAAAATTCTAAATCTATTATTGGAATAGTTTTTGTTTTAATTGAATCTTCAATTTGTAATAATTCCATTGATTTAATTTCTGTAAAACCATGATTTTGAAGTGTTTCACAACATTTTTGTGATTGTTCAATACATGGAGAAAATGAACAAAATCGACCACCTGTTTGATTTAAAAAAAAAAAAATTGGTATTAATTTAATAATTTTATATAATTTTAATATGTATGCATTTTTATTTAAAAAAAAAAAAGTAAAATAATTAATAAATTATGACATTATATCAGGACTATTTTATGAGCTAAAATTTTATCAATGAAATTCATTTATAGTAATTATATCAAGTTCTACTTTAAATATATGTATGTAGGAATGTACTCTTTTTAATTGTAGTACAATTGAATAAATAATATAAATTATAAAAAAAAACTAATTCCAAAAAAATTCCAAAAAAATTTCCCAAACAAAAATATTAAAAAACATTTTTCCTCAAAAGGTGCATATAATTTATATATTTTTAATTGAGCTACTTATTAATTTTCTTTTTCTAAAGTAAGTTGAAATTTTATTTAGTTTTAGAATTTCAAAGCAGCAGAATCTTGGGTAAGAAACACTCAGAGAGCTTCTCTAAAATCAATCAGGAAAAAAATCATTCGAAACATGAAGTATACAGATTGATTCGCTGAGACGTTGTAAGTGACGAATGGATCACCGAACAAGAAAGCACAACTGGTCGCAGGGTTTAAGTGTATGGACAATTGAAAGCACCCCCTTTCCAAATAACAACAACAAATTTTAATCTTTTAAAGAATCTCCATTCATGGTCAGTTAATGGAATTGTAATGAATATCTATAAAGAGTTCTCACAGTATAATGTGATCAGGAAGGGAAAAGGAATAGCAAAATAAACAAATTTTAAAAAATTTTGCCAAAAAAATCAAAAATTTCTATTAAACTTATCATTTAATTATTAGACTTTTTAAACTAAAAGGAAATATTTAAAGATTCTGATATGTAAGTTTAATAGATCGGGGAACAAACATAATGATAATGTGTTTCTGTGAAAGTTTCAAGCTCAAAGATATATAGTATAAATTTATAGAAGCAAGTTATGGTATTATCATTACTTTGTAGTTAAGATTTCCATCTGTTAGAGCTGTTAAGTGAAAAATAAATTATAAATATAAGGCCAGCATATTTTTATTTTGGTTTAAAGGGTTCTCACTTATACGAATTTACTAACTTTTTTTTATAATGTTATACTAAAGAGCAGTGCAATAATTTATAAATTTTGATTTGATTTGATTTTCAGAACTTCTTAAAACGTCTTATTCATTGTATTAAAAAAAATTTTTTTTTTATTACGCATTGTACTTATTAAATAACACTATGGTTGTCTTTTACATCATAATGTAAACTTATATAAACATACAGATTTTTAAGATTTACATTTTCAAATATATTTGGAATAAAATAAATGCATTTCAAAATTCCAAAATATTGCAAAGTTTTACATTGAAGAATTTTACATTAAAAGAAAATGTTAATATAATTCGGCTTATGGAAATTCGTTTGTAGTACGAACATCACGAATGTGGAACCATCTTCCACTTCAAGTGTTCCCTAGAATTGGTGATGATTATGTTTACAACGTGCAAAGATTCAAGGTGAATATTAACAACTTTGTTCACAATATGCCTGCCAATTTGAAATCAATTTTCATTCCCTAACTCAACTCTCTCTGACCAGGCAGTACATGAGTACTAAAGTTTGTATAACTTCTTGTTTGGTTAAAAAAGGGAGAAGCGATGTTTAGTGGGACACACTCATAGAGGACTCGTGCTCGTTTTCATTCCTCTATAGTGTCTCTCGATGATTCCCACCTACTCTCGGAAATATGGAATTAATTTGAATTTTAATATATTTAAAAAACAATTTTTTAATTTTATAGGGCATAATTACTAATTATCTTATATAAAAATTTAGAGTGAATTTATATAGTATATATAAGTATAAGAATAATTTCCATGTTAATTTTGTGTAGTTCTTAAGTTTTTAAAAGGATGTAAATAATAAATATATACGTATGCGTTTAAAGCATGATTAAAGTTATCAAATATATTTCCAAAGATGAATTAAAGTTCAACAAATTCTATATATACATATTTTTTCTACGGTTGCCTTATATACATATATTATATATAGGTACATATATAATAAAACAATTGACCAATAATAAGGTAATTTTGAAAGGAAAATCTTAACTACTCTTATTTATACACTTGAATTTATTAAAAACAAAAAATTTTTCTTCAGTATTTTAAAGAAAAATAATTTTACATTACATTCATCTATATAATAAACCTTTTTGTATTAAATTGAGGTGGAATGTAAAGGAAATCAGTGTTAAAAGTAAATTGTTAAAATATTCTGATGCTGATATTCTGATATTCTAAAAAGCAGGAAAAAAAAAATAAATAAACAACATAAAATACAATAATATGTAATGAACTAGAACAATTGTACAAAAATGTTTTTGCTAACAGCTTCAATATAAAAAAAACTAGCGCTTCAGGTGAAGAATGTCATCAAGAAATTTATTATATTAAAAACTCTAGAGAAACAATCAAATGTAAATTGATTTTTATTTTCTTTTGCTGATATGTGTAAAATCATGGGAATATTAAAATAAAATAAAATAAAATGAAAACATTTTAGCGCATCGGTTCTAAAAAGATAATTAACTAAACAAATCACTATAATTGATTTTGTCATTTTCAATTATCTTATCTTTATTTATGTACATAATATTTTATTATATTAAAATTATTGTTTGTTTAAAACTTCACAATTTTTTTTTACAGAGTGTATAATATTTATCAAAGAAATTTTAATAGAACTCAACGAAATATTTGTTAGATATATAACATATCCCCATAATTACAAAACAAGCTTTATAACCAGACCAATTATAATATTATAAGAAAGACAACTTTAAAATTTTTTTTTGAAAGCATTATGATTTAGTTTTTTCAGATTTTATGAATGACTCTGTTTCTATGTATTTATAAAAATAAAATACATATCTTCATTGCTAATTTTTAATATTTTATAAATTTAGATAATAATTACAACTCATTAACAAAAATAAAACCTTTACTTAAATTTATTTTAGGGTAAAAGTGTAATTAGTTAGGGTAATTCAAAATTTATTGGGTTTTGCTTTGCTTAAAAATAACTCAAATTTTACTTTTTATTCGTTTTTTTTTTATATTAACTTAAAAGGTAAACAAGGCATAATCTAAACCAACGGTTTTTAAAAGCGCACGTTTCCAAAAGATAATACAAACTGTTTAAAATTGTAACTTGCACCAAAATTTTAAAATTTCATATAATAAGAAAATATGTGAAAATAGGACTTTTTTGCAATTTTGAGGGACTGTAAGTCCGGAACGCTATATAACTAAGAAAAAGCGATAACACTCTTAAAAATATATTACTGTAGTTTTAATTTTTATGTATTGCCAAAGAAAAATTTATACAGTTGCCTAAAAATAGCAAATTTTCAATAGCTCTTAAACAGGAGGCGATATAAAAAATTTTCCGAGGAAACTTACACTAATTCTAAAAGTTTTTTAAAATTCCAAGTCTCTATATCATAGCGTGTCGGAGTTATGAAGATAGAAAAATCATAGGTTTTCATAAAACGGTAAGTTTAAATACTAAATTTAAAAAACTTGTATAATTTTGATATCTATAATTATAATTTAGTAGTTTTCAGCCACATACTACGTATTATGACATTCACTCAAATTTTGAATACAAGTACATTTTGGATACAATTTTTCTATTACAAAATCTACATTAACATACGTATAACATACATACATATGTACATATGTTTAGAATCATGATTTTGTTTGTTTTCTTTTGGAATCAAGAAATTTTATATCCCATACAAATTTTTTGTAATTGAGATGTCACGGTAAAATATACGTACACACCAGCTACAGGGCCGCTAGTTGATTTATAAAGGTAAAAAAAATTCCGGTAGAATTGTGTTTTCAGATTGAAAAAATGTTAAGTAGAACATGAGATATACGCATTTAATAATAGGGCTTTTATAAAGTTTGAGAGGCTGCAGCTCCATAATGGATGGGGCTACATGAAAAAGTTGTTCTACAAGATTCATTTTTTTATGAGACTTATCCATGGTTATTTTTTTCTTTATCTTTAACGGTGTAGAAGTTTTGTAAACAGACGTACGAACAGAGTGAAGCTAATAGGCACATTTTTTCAAAATTTTTTTTTGGAAATGTGCTAAAAATTGTGTTTAATTTAAATTTAAAAATTTAGGAAAGGAAAAATATTATATAAGTTAATTGCCAGATAACTATGCATCTATTACACATAATAACTTTATTCAAAAATTAATTACCAAATAATTATGTACAATGTTGAAAAAATATGATATTCACATTCCACAACTAGATTTATATGGTGACTTGTTTATGGACCTGGAAATTCAAATAAGTAGTCATTTTATCATTTATTATAATAGTGACTAATTTAAGATTAAAATTAGGAGATTAAGTTTTGATCTTAAGTACACTTTTATTATTGAAACACTCTGTAATAAAGTGAAATCAAACAAAATAGTATTACAATTAATTTGTTATATACGGTTTAATCGGCATACTGAAATTGTTTCTGTAAAAGTATGTAAAATTATGCTTAAAGAAGTTAATTAAAGGTTAATTGATTAAATTGGTCTTTTACATAAATTAAGAACTAAAATTAAAAAGTTAATAATATTATCGCATAGTTAAATACTTGTTAAATATTTTTGTTGTTTAGCAACAAATCCTACCAGAAATAATATTAAAGATTGAAATTAAATAATAAATGAATATATAAACATGTACATAAAATTTACAAAAATTAAAAAAATTTTTTTTTTTGACCGCGCATATTTATAAGATTTTTGTAGTTAGAAATTAAACTTAATAGAATGGATCTGAGACTTTTTACGGGAATCAGCACAAGTCATCTGATGCTTAAGAGCTTGTGCCGAAACGATAAGCATAGCAGAAACAAATTTATGCAGGACAAGCGGACAAGAGATAGAAACAGTTCTTCACGTTCTGTGATAATGTCCTAACTTAAGATCCCAAAAGGGAGGAACACTGGGAAAGCTTCTCTGAATGGAGAATGCTCAACTGGGGAGACAAAATACGTTTTATAAAGGGTATAGATTGTTGTGTACGTGTAAGGACAACCCCCAAATCATTGAACAATTTACTTACTTTTAATTATTACAGTAATATAAAAATGATATGTTATGTCATATAATATCATACAATATATCATATATATAAAATACTAAATTTAATTAAAAAAAATACCTATTGCATATTAACATGCCGTAATTTAGTTTATATTATCTATATAAGTATATTATTATTTCAAAAAGAAAAAATTATATTTTGTGTTTTTCGGATAAAAATATAATTATGCTCTTCAAAAATAAAAATGTACAGATGTACCAAAATCCTTATCAAGTTATCATGACTTGTGATACGTATCACCAAAATTATTATTCAAATTAAAGACCGAACTATAGAACTTTTAATTTTATATTGGCACAATAAGGCATTTAGCATAATTGTACAGCTTTATGAGTCCAAACTTTTAATTTTATATTGGCACAATAAGGCATTTAGCATAATTGTACAGCTTTATGAGTCCAAAAATTTTTTACCTCTATCGCTTGACAAATTTTAATGATACGTTTCACAAGTCTAACATGAGTGAACCATCATCCAAATTCTCAAATATAATTTCTTGTTTCTTTAGTCTTGTTTATATATTTAACTTTTAAATCAAAGGATTAATTTTTTTTATGTTAGTGATACCATTTTTGGAAACAAATTTAGTATGCAGTAGTTTATTAATTTTTTTATACAAAATTTTCTTAAAATTTTATAAGTTTAAAAGTTACCTGATAGTTTAATTGCTTTTAATGCATGAGGAACTCCTAAATGTGGGGATGGAAGATCTAAAAATACAGCATCTGCTTTCCCATTTAATTCATCAGTAAAACCCGCTTCACAAACATCTCTGTGACATACCTGCGAATAAAATAATTTTATTTCAGAAAAATGAAATTAATTTTTTAATTACTTATAATTTGTCTTACCGTAACGAAATCTTTTAGTCCATGTTTCTCGAATTCTTCACGGGCTTGATTTGCACGATTTTCATGAAAATCAAATGTATACAAATGACCAAAAGGTTTAACAGCTCTAAGAAAATAATGTGATAATGATCCTGATCCAGTACCTGATTCAATTACTATACTGCCTGGTTTAATTTCTAGTTGAAATAAAATCATACTAATGTCTGGAGTGTAAATTATCTGAGTTCGATGTGGTAGAGTTTGTGTCCACAGTTCTGGATTTGCTTGTAGAACATAGGCCCATCCTCTTGATAATTTTATTTTGCTACCATAATCAACACCTATTAAATCCTTTACTTTTAGTGCACCAAAACTTGTTTGAAAAACATTTTCTATTACTTCATTTTTTTTGTTTATTAAAGTTGGAGTTACGTCAACAGCATGCATACTTCTAGCACTTAAATATATAATAACACTATCATTTTCTTCAATTTTAGTTTTAGGTTTTAAGAAACTCATTTTTTAAAAATTTAACTTCTAATTTTTAGAAAAAATCAAAAAATAAACAATTTATAACTTTTGTATCTTTTTTCTTAAAAACAAATATTCTTTTCTACATTTGTTTGATGTAAACAAAACAACATAACCTTTTAAATTAGTAAAATATGTCTTTTGACATTAGTTAAAAATGTATTCACAATAAAGTAAATTCGAATTATTCACAATATTAAATAAAAGTTGATTTGACAAAAATATTATATTTTTTTTATATTTACACAAATACTAAACTATGTAACGATTTAGAAATTTTTGTATTGAAAGATTAAATTGAATATTGTACTTAACGTGAAAAAAAATTCAAAAGATAGAACACGTAAAAAACGAAAATACGTCATATTACATACATATAAAAATCAAAAATTAACACGAACATATCGAATACATACCTTTCGATGGAAAGTTTTCGATTCGAAAGTCGAAATCGCCGAATTTTGAAAATTCGGTTTTATTACCGCTTTAAGAAGGAAATAAAGTCGAATCGGCCTTCCGTTTTCCAAATATTTCTTTATATTTTATTAGCACATTAGTGGTGTGTGGAAATTTCTGTTGAAGTATGTACATACATATGTTAGGTATGTATGTTAAAAATAATTAGCTAGGATTTTTGAATTGGTTACAAAAATCAGGGTTCAATAATTTATTCAGTCGTCTTATCACATCAGATTTTTTATTTAACTTATATATTTTGATTTTATTATTATAAAAATAAAATACGGCTCTATTTTCTTTTCAAAACGATAATAACGCCGAATTTTGAAAATTAGCGATTTTGGCTTTATTAGCTGGGCATTATTTCCGTTCACCGTGAAATATTTGGTCGTTTGTTTGATTTTGTATAGTTTTTTGAAGGAAATAAACCAATATAAAATTTAAAATGTATAAAATAATGGTTTTTATTAAAAATTTAAAAGTAATAATGATGTTAAACAATATGACTGAGCTGATTTTCAGTAATTTTAAGCACAGTATTAAGCGGATCATTTGCTATTCATTTTGTCAGTTAAAAGTTTTTAAAATTCTAGATTACCTACAGACTTGTTTGCATTTACATAGATTATTTCAAGTATCATATAACCGCGCCTTAATTAACTCTCAGTTGGTTCCTAAATTATAATAGAAAAACTATATGAATCTAAATACAATTATTAAAAATTATCGTTTATGTAACATTGCAACACCTAGTAATTTCGTATTTGGGCAAATATAAAACATATATACATAGTTAATTAATATATCAGTGTAAAATTTATTATCTATTTTTATTAGGTTTCTTTAACGATATTTTTCCATTTCAAAAATTATGCCATTTTTGTCCCTTCCTAAAATATTTAAATATTTTCTATATTCTATAAAACCATGCACCTATATATCATTTATACATACTTACATATCATTTATAAATAAATAATACTGGTCGTTTGAGTTGGTTCTATATTACATACATATATTCTTAATTATGCACGCTTTATTTCACATTTTTCCATCACTAAAATTCATTTAAAGTTTTAACTAAAAGCTCATAGAAAATTTTTTCTATTACAGAACAAAATATTTGTGAGTCAATTTTTGTTTTTGATTTTAAGTATTTTATTGTCCCGCAGCTTTGGCCCTTAGAATGTAATAAACATTTTAAATATTTAGTATTTATGAGTAATTTTGCACTCTTTAGTCACTTTTCCAAAATTAAAGTTAAATTAATATTCTTACTATTTACTTACTTTAGTAAATTATTTACTTGCTTAATCCTATATTATGCATCTATTTATAGGAAGATTAGATTATTATATTTCTGTTTGTGGTTTTTGCGTACAATAAAACCAAATAAATTTATTTGTGAATTTGAGATAAGTAAGTGTAGTATCTATTTGTGTTTAATTGATTTTATATATACTTAAATTTTATTAGTATAAAAGTAAAAAAATCTTAAAATTGTATCAAAAACATTTGAAATTATTATTTTATAGTTAATAACACCCACATTTACAACATGTTTTAGATTTTTCTAGTTCGTTTGTGAGAATCTTTCTATTCCATGACTTTTTAGGAAGTTCCCATGGTATACGTGGCTCTGGTATAATCTATAAAAATATATATTAGCATTAAATATTCATAGACATAGCCTTATCTATTCATAATAAAATAAAAATTTACTTGATTTCTTTTAACTGGGCGACCAGAACAAGTTGGACATCGCTGAGATCCTCTTGTATGGTCAGTTGAAAGTTTTGATGAACACATTGTACTAGGAGTTAGTAAAGCATCAGGAGTATCTATCGGTGTAACATCTATAATTTTGGTAGTTTCAATTCTACCTTTACACGTTTTCGGACGGATAAAATCAATTTTTTCTCGATTTAAGAAACTAAGAATAGGAAAGAAAAATAAAATAAACATATAATATAATTAAATTATATTTTTTTTTAAATTACTCTATTATATATATGAAATTTAAAATTTCAAATTACTTAGGTCTTGGTTGTTGCCAAAAATTTTCCAATCTTGTTTTACTCATAATATCACTCAAGCGTTGTAATAATCTGCAATTCTCCTTATTGATACGCTGTAATCTTTCTGTTTCAGCTTGAATTTTCTTCCATTTGGTGGTTACATGTGAATATTCAATTGGACATTTATTGTCAATTGCTGGACGAGCACTTTTCACTTTTCTTCGATGATTATCAAAACGTTGTTGTTGCCATGGTCTAACAAGAAGCTTATCACGTCTAGATATCATTTCGAATGAATTCGAATTAAATTATAATAACGTTTGCTGTTGGTGGTAAAAAGTTGTGTTGTTAATGAAAATTCCATTGCATTTTAGATTTCTAGTTAGGAATAAACAAATTTAACACCTTTGAATAAAAACAAAAGTACCTAATGAGTATGTAAAGTTATTTATGGATAAGTAAAACCAACACGTTACCATGACGTGGGAAATACTAACTTATTAATTGAATTAGTTATTTCAATATTAAAATTCGTTACTATAGTAAATTAATTTTATGAATAGTTAGAGTTATTGTATAAATAGTTTTTACTTCTTAGCAAACAATTTGT
Organism: Poecilobothrus nobilitatus; assembly: GCA_947095535.1. Classification (NCBI taxonomy): domain Eukaryota; kingdom Metazoa; phylum Arthropoda; class Insecta; order Diptera; family Dolichopodidae; genus Poecilobothrus; species Poecilobothrus nobilitatus. The sequence continues at coordinate 235,032,004 of OX352773.1, read as the reverse complement.
AAAAAATTATTTAAATGTTTTTACATTTAAAGGAATTGACGCCTCCGGAATGCAAGTCAGCATATGTATTATAATTAAAGTATATGTTTATACTATATGACCATTATAAGTCTATATATGTTTTTTGCAAATACAATTATTAATCGGTTTTGGTTCCCCTCTTTTAAATTAGTAAAAAACACAAAAATTATTCTGAGCTCGCTTTCAGAGTTCTAAAATGAAACAGGATGCTAAGAAAACATATGCTAACATTCTGAATTTTGCATATTTCGGTTAAAAAAAATATATATGGAGAAAATGTATATCAAAAGAAAAGGTAGAATCACTATAACTAACAGATAACTAAATATCAGATGACACCATAGATTCATAACATGATTTATGGTTATATAATACATAGGATGTATTAATTTAATGCGAATTAAATGAAATCAATTCTAATAATAAGAGTATATGTCCAACATAATCCCATACAATATTAACCATTATCCATAATATATGTATCCCCTTTTTTCTTGTATATCATTGATGCAGATAATTATCCATCTTTTTTTTTCCTAACAGAGGTGGGAATCTTCCAAAGATACCAAAAATTTCCCCTTGGTGGTGTCAGATTCTTACTGACTAAACCCACTTCCCCCTTTAGCCAATGTAATTGCATGAAACCCTTATATTGGCTAGCGAGTAGGGATAGGAAAAGATAGGAAATGAATGCAGATACATTGAATTGGGAGTGGAACTGTATGGGGACAATGAATCCGCCTATTATTACTATTTTGCTAACAATGTCTATAGCCATTACAACAGTTTCAACATGCAGTAGTATATAACATTTTACTGCATAAGGTAATTATTGAAGGCAACCCCCAAAAAAAAAAAAAAAAATATGCTATGCAATATATGCTTGATGAAATTTTCAAGAAGAAAAACAAAATGTTTATGTTTAATGTTGTTAAAATTAACTAGAAATGTATAAGCAAATAATGCATTACAAAAAAAATTTATTTAGAAAACTTTGAAATTAACTTAAAGTTTTTTGTTTTCAAAGTAATTTTATGCATGTATTTTACAATTTTCAATATATGTATTATACAATTTAAATAATATAAATATATAACTTAATTGTTAAAATTAATACATAACTACAACTTTTAAGGCCGCCATGGTTATTTAATATTAATAGTTACATATATATAAACATGAATAAAACGATTTATAATATCACCTTTTGTATAATAAATATTTTCTTTTCATAAATTAAATAAATAACTTAATATTTGAAATGATATATTCTTTATTCCTTTGTACTAAAAATTACTACTGTTGTAATTGACCGCGAATGATAAAACGGATGAGCTATTATTTAATTTGATGTAGCTATATTTTGCCTATTTTACGGCGTTATGCTTTATATAGTATCTGATAGTATTAAGTTTCTGGTATCAGGTATACTGTTATGTTATAATTTTATAAATAAGGAATCTTAATAAATATTGTGTATCTTAAAATTAGGAATATATTTCTTTATATTAAATATGATTACACATACTGTTATGAGAGACAGAATGATAAGAAGGGATATCCCGATTTATGAATCTTTCTTTAAATTTCGCATTTACAATTAACAAGTTTCATATAATATTTATATATTTATTTATTTTAATATTATATATTTATATACATATCACTTACATTATTATTATTTTTAATTAATAAAAATGTATATATTACATATAGGACTATGTAATATTTATTAAAATCATTGGTTTATAAAAAACTTTCAATTCAATCAATAAAAAATTAAGGCTTAAAATTAATTTATTACATAAAACACTAAGATATTATTATTTGGCATTTTATTTTTGATTTTTCTGACTGTAAAAGTAGCTTAATCCACAATATGAGCCTTTAAATTTATATAGTATAGTATTTATTTATTTTAAGAAAGATTCGTTTATTTTCGCAGTAATTACCTTTTCAATTGAAAATGCTTCCGACTAACATATAATTAAACATATCCTATCTCATCTAATGTGTTGTATTCTTAATCACTTGGCTACTGAAAGACCCATGTTTCACAATATGTTTATTACTATATATACAAAAAATATATTAGCATATTTAAAGGAGTTACATTTAACCAATTTAATAAGTTGTATTTTAGAATTTTTGAAATATTTTATGATATAAACAATTTTGTAATTGTATGTATTGTATATATAATATTGTATAATATGATTGTACATAGTGATTTTCGCACGATTTGTGTTGCTATCAAAATATTTTTAGAAAAAAAAAAAAATATAAAAATATTTTTATTTTGAATTAAAAAGAAATTTTTTTTTGCAATAATATCAAGAAATATGTAAATTTTTTCTTTTTGATTTTTACATTATATTTTGCCCATATATTTATCTTTAATAGTATAATGGTGTAAAAATTACATATATGAACACACGTTATACATCATGCGATCCTCTAAGAACAAAAAATGAGAAAAAAAAATAAAACATTATTCAAAACAATATTAAGTTTCATCACCCGCAGGGATAATACCTACACCAATATTTTTTGTTTCATCTTTAAAATTTTCGTTTAGTTCGAAAGGCTAAGATAGATGTGGATACCGTGATAATGATTGTAAACTAATGGAAAATTTAATAGCTTCTGGTTTTACACCTTGATTTTTGATATTTTGCATGTGTAATATAAAGGTATAATTTTTCTATAAAGGTATAAATTTTATTTTTATAATAAATTTATATATATGTATATATATATGTATATATATTACATAATATTATAAAAATTATACATATGAAATATACATATGAACCTAGATAATATATGCTAGGATTTAAATATAAATTTAATAAAGAAATAAAAATTATATAAGACGAATTTGAAGAATTAAATATAATTTTATTTATGTAATTAATAATTAAATATTTTAGGTTTTTAAAAATTTTTTGAAGTTTAAATATGTATATTATGTCAAATAAAAGAAATTCATCTGTAAATGTTAAAATTTAATAAAAGGTTTTAAGGTGTTAGTCTATTTTAGAGTGTTAAAGAGTTTTAAAATTTTAGAATGTTATATTTTATGTTAAACATTTATTTTAAAAACTAAAATAATTTCAATAAAAATCCAAATTTTAAGCTTTAAGAGCGAAATCTTAAACAATCTATAGATCAAATACAACTCCAGTTTTTATGTGTATCAAAATATCTAATAAAAGTACATTCAAAAAAATCTTTACCTTTTACATTTTCTTCAAATAAAAAAAACATTAGAAGTATGCATAAGTAAATTTCACCTATGTATAGAAACTTTAAATTGAATAAATCTATTCAAAATGTATTGGTTAATAGTATTTGATAAAGTTTCTGAACGGATAGTCACTTAAAGTTTTAAAATATTTTAACTATGCGGATCAAAAATAAATTTATAACACTATTAATTTATAATCAAAAATGCAACTGAGATTTAGTTACATTTACTATGTAACATTAAATTATGTAACATTATGTAACATTATGTAATTATTAAATTATGTAACATTATGTAATGTATGTAACATTACATAACTATACGAATAAGATTTATGGTTAAAATATAGTAGTAGTTCTATTATTATTTGCGATACTTTTATAAAAATATTTTGTTCACTGGTTCTCCTCTTAAAACTTTTGAGAGTGACTAATTATTTCAAAAGCATCATTCCTCAAATAAAAATAAGATGCTGTATGATATCGGATACATCTGTATTTTCATTGAACTGAAAAAAATATTAATTGCTTTACATTTTATTTTAAGTGCAACGAATAAACGATTTTCTATGACATATCTTCGATGCATCTCATTATTGTACTGGCAGATAAACTTAAACATTAACTTTTAGTGGACATAATTCATCTGCTATTTTGTTTAAATGTATTTTGCTGATTTAAAAGTGTTTTTTTTTTAGAGATTCTCCTTGTTTTACGTATAATTCTTTTCATATTTTAAGTCGATCTCAACAATATCCCCTACCGCAATAATTGGTGTTATAATATTAAATTCTTTAAAACTGGAGTTATTTCTTTGCTTATTATTTATTTAATTAATTCAAAAACCAAATCTTATAAAACAAAAAGATGTTATTTTTCAAAATTTTATGTTTATATACCAGTAGCAAATTTAAAATTTTGGTTAAAGGTTGTTGAAAAGTTATATTTTTAAAAATAATATTAGTATTCCTTTAGTATTTTATCTGGGATCAGATAGTTTGCTATATTGGTGTAGTAACATATCGTTTATATGTTAAAAACTCTCGCACTATGGAACCAACTTATTTAACACAATGATATAACTAAAGCTGGGTTTATGGCTGGCTTTGATTTATAACTAATTTTGAACTTAAAAACAAAACTAGATTTTTTTTTAAATTATACCTGTGAGTCTTTGGCTGGTAAATATAGCCCTAACTATAATAATCATTAGTTATATCATATATAAATGCAGCCAATGGTGTACTGACAGGTAAAGACACCGGCCTGTCATTTGAAAGGTCTTGGGTTCAAACCTGGCTGGGTCATAAATAAAAAATTATATAGATTTTTCTTATATAATTAGTATAATAATTAAATAAAAAATATGTATATATATCTAATAAATTATAATTAAAATCTGAGTTTTATAAAATTTTATGCAAACGTACAAAATTATATGTTGTCATATGATAGCAAATGACTTTTATAGTTATATGGATAATCTTATCATGACAACTATATGTTGTTTTAAAATTGGCTGAATTCTGAATGTTCTTTAAATATGTGACTTTAAAACAATAATGAAGGAAAAAATATTAAAATATTGTTAAGATTACTAACATATTTAAACGATTATAAAAGAATACATTAATATATACATCAGAAATATTTAAAATATGTATATATAGATTTTTATTAAATTGTTTTTATTTAATTTTTAAATATAGTCTGCTGAACTTTAAAAAGATTCTAAAATAAAAGTGTCTAATATTTTACTAATTTATATAATACTCCTCTGCAAAATAAATTAATTAGTTAATTTTATTCTTAATATTTATTTAGGTGCAGTGACGGAACGCCCGAGGAAATAAAGTTCACGGGCGTTAATTACAAAACTTTTGGAATTAACGGTCTTAATTTCACTAGATCGTGAGCCTTAAGCCCATTTGAAAGAAGAATTAAAGCCCACTGAGTAACACAAAGGTTACTATCATGAGTCTGTATTTCATTTGACTGGATTTTATTTGGTTACATGTCAGCAGTCCTATTGGGACTTTTGACTCTCTTCAATGAGCTAGAAGTTTCATGTGACTCTTATCTTATTGTTAAGGCTCCAAGTATTTTGAGAGGGATTTTAGAATTGAATTTAAAATCAGGATTATACGCCTGTTACAGAATATTCAGATATATGCATATGCGAGTTTCTGAATTAGGAGAGTTTTTAGATTTGGTTACAAAATCATGGTTATACGAGGTTATACGCTTTTGGGTGAAAAAATTTCTTTTGAATTCAATTCTTTGAATTCAATTCTAAAATCCCTACCAAAATCCCTGACAATATAGGAGTGTTCCTTATATACATATTTTGGAAAATGCATATAATCCTGATTTTGTAACCAACTCTAAAATCCCTTCCAATTTAGAATCTCGCACATTTACATATAAGTAAATATTCTGGAAAAGGGGATATCCCAATTTTTATCCAAAACTGTAAAATCCCTTCTAATGCGTTTGCTCTACATATTTTATTACTCTCTTCTTTTAATAACAAAAAAAATAATATGTAAAAAAAATATTTTTTAAAATATGCTTTTATCGAAACCAAATTCGCCCCCTAAAAAGTAGAAAATAAAATTGATTGCAAAACTTTAGCTTTTTTGACTGTTATAATATAAAAGTGAATTGCTAGTGCAAGCATTTTAGACTGTTATAATATAAAAGTAAATTGCTGGAATAAGGTTAAATAAAAATCTAGGAAATTTGAGGTTCGTGTTTCTTTTTTATTCAAGCAATTTACTTTTATATTATAACAGTCCAAAATGCTTGCACTAGCAATTCACTTTTATATTATAACAGTCAAAAAAGCTAAAAATTGACAAAATTTTGTTTGTAAATCATAATGTGTAATGCGCAAAAGCATAATTTTGTAATGATCTTTACTTTTTATATTCTTTTCTATGTACAAAAATAATATTATGTATGTATGTAGTTTGAATTTGGCAATTGGAATTATTTTGAATGAAATTTTATATGTATCTATATCTATATACACAAGATACATAATAAATGTCCCTAAATAAAACACATAAAACATTAATTTTTAACGACATGCATATTCAATATGCAATAAAGAATGTTGACAACAAATATTCTGATTTAAATCCTAAACAAATGTTTTAAAACAAAATAATTTAGCAACATAAAAATATTGTACCTATATATTTTGTGTTTTCCTAAATCCTAATACAAAACAAATGTACACATTAAGATTGATTGAACTAAATTATTATAGGAGGAAAGATCAAATAATATGTGTATATTATACATAAAATTTTATTAAAAAAATGTTGATGAATACAGTTAACAAAAAAAAAAAAAAATGTACGTACACGAATTGGATTCGGAACAAATCACTCTTACTTTCAAAACCTCTACACTCTCCTCTGCACTATACAACACTTAAATATTTAATGAACATATTACGAACATAAAATCTTAATTTTTAACCATGTATATTCAATATGAATTAAAGAATGTTGACAGCAAATATTTTGATTTAAATACTAAACAAATGTTGTAAACAAAATAACTTAGCAACATACATAAAAATATTGTATGTATGGATTGTGTTTTGCTAATTATGCTAATACAAAACACCAGAAAAGATCAAAAATATAATGTGTATGTTTGTATGCATGAATAAGAGATAAAAATGTAAGTTTTAAATTGATATATACAAAAATGTATACATATTTTATTTAAAAAATGTTGATGAATAGATAGTTAAAAAAAAAAAATTTTGCATGTGAACTGGATTCGAACAACATGATCCCCACTTTTGAAACCTGTACACTATCCTCTGCACCATACTACACTTACAAATGTTGCTAACAGATTACGAAGATAATAAAAAGCGTGACAGAATGACAAAATAAATAAATAAATAAACCGACAGCGACGAGTTAATATAAAAGCATGTAAAATAGTGTGGGTTTTAATTCCAATTAAAGCCCGCGGGTTTTATTTCCTCGGACGTTCTATCACTGCACCGTTTATTTAAAAATAAAATTTTATCATAAACTATCATATATTTTCCAATAAGGTTTTTAATCAATCAAAAAGTTGACAAATGATTGAAAGAAATTTTATGAAAATGAGAAATATTAATGTTATTATTGCCAAATGGCGCTAACACTTTATATAACGTTGCGATTTTTTATTTTATATTTTATTAATTGATTTTGGTTAAATTTTTTTGTTTTAAATATTAATTTATATGTATTATAAAAAAAAAATTACTTCAACGTGAATTTATTTTTTATTTATTTTTTTTTTTGTTTTATAACTATTCTTAGAATGTCACATAAAGAAATCATAAATAATATAAAAACTCTTAAATAATTCAAGTTATGATATTAAATGACAGTTTTAAATAATTTGTGTTTAGAATATATTAATTTTCTAATAATGTTTATATGTATATGTGTATGTCATGTATATAATACTTATTTACAAATATAAATAAATCTTTATAATTATTGCAAATAGATAGAGAAAAATAAATAACTAAAATGATGTTTGAATAGTTAAAACGCAAAAAAATTTTTTTTAACGTTTATAATATGTAGAATAAAATAAAAAAAAATTATATATATATATATTATATATATGTATATTGTATTAATAATGAATTTTTTTTTGTAATCTGGTAAACTGACTATCAAAACGAAAGTAAAATTAATTATTATTTAAACTGTGTATTGTGTGCTAGGTTGAAATATGAATTTTTATTTGAATGTTTATAAAAAAGACATATGAATCTTGTAAAAAATAGTTTTTTTTTAAGATTTCTAATCATAATAATCACTACTACGTTACTCACTACACCATCCCCTAAAATCCCTAACACTATAAGATTTTAAGGAATGGTGTCATAGTTCCAAAACAAAAAATCAAGTTACAAATTCCCGAACAATAAAAAAAAAATCCAAGAAAAAAAACATTTTATGAAATAAATTCCATAAGACAATGTTCTATTCTATATAGACTTTATATTACATAATATGCATGTAAAAAAAGGAAGGAATTTTATTTGTCCTGCAGGGAATTTTATAAGATAAAACCAGGGTATTGCCCTTTTCCTTTGAATATTTATATATAGGGTGTCTGGAATTGGAAGATCACGAAGAAAGGATGAAGGCAGTTATGTAGGAAACCATTAATAATAGATCCCCTCTTACAAAATAATTTTTTCCCTGTCTCGACCTCCCTTATCACCTCCTTTCTTCGTGACCTTCGACTTGCGGACACTCTGTATATTAGAAGGAATTTTAAAGTTGATTTCAAAATCAGAATTGTACACTTTTTACAAAATATTTGTATATAATATGTTTATTTGAAGGAATTTTATAGATGGTTACAAAATCAGCGTTTCAATATTTGTTAAGTAGAGGTTTAAAACAAAAAACCATTTAAAGTGCTTTCCATTGAATTTTGAATTTTAGAATTTTTTTTTTTTTAAATATTTAAATGGTATCTATTTTGAAAATGGAATTATTTATTTACTATAGCTGGAAACCGTTTTGCATTAATATTTAATAATATGTTCCTTACTTATTTTTTGCTGTTTTATATCTTAAATAACAGGTTGTATATAACACATTTAGCTTCATTTAAGTAATTGTGGTTTTCTTTTAAGAGGAGAACAATCAATAGCGCACCAAATAAGGAAAAGAAAATGCAGATGAAAATGTACCCTACACGCTGGGAAAACACTAAAAAAACATAGCGAGAAAAGCCCTTGAATGGAATTCGCAAAGCTCCAGAAGATGTAGTCTGTTAAAAAGTACCTGGCGCAGAACAATAATAATGGAGCTAAACTCAATAGGTATAACCTATGGGAGAATGCAAAAAGAACAGCACCTAATAAAATTCGATGGAAATGTCTATTGGAAACCCTATGATCCCAAGGAGGAGTAAAGGAAACAAAAAACAAAAAATTATGTTTTTGTAATTTTATAAAGTTAAAATATTTGCAAAAAGTGAGAAATTTAAATTTTATTTAATATATGAAAAATCTTGTAATTTTTGTTTTTCAATATTTTTTAACAAAAAAAAATTAAAAAGTTTCCATAGGTTTTTAAGCTTATTTATAGTTAATAAGTTTTAATAGTTTTAATGAATTAAATTATAAATAATTTATTTTTTTTTTTTTAATGCATTTCTCTGCCACATAAATGTGGACAGAAAATTTCACAGTCTTTCCTGTTCAGGCGTGACTGTAAATGTCGTAAGGGGGGAATAACTCTTACAACATGTTTGGGATTCGAACCCACACTCCCTCGATGTTTACAGCGTATTACCCATTTTATACGCTCTTACCCACTAGGCCACCGAGGCCCCACACAAATTATGTATTTTAAGATAGATATGATATTTTTAAAACTAAATAATTACCATAATGTTTATTTTAAGATTATTTAAAACTAAAGGTTATTAGTGATGAATTTACAATACTTTTTAAATTATATATAGTCTATACCCCATTTAAATATACAAGAAGAATTCTATTTTTTTTTGTTTTTTTTTTTTTGAGAAAACATCAATATTTATATTTATATTAATTTTTATTTTTTTTTAAGTGAAGGCCAATAATTTGCGTGTATATAAAAAAAAAAAAATTGGAATTCTTTTTGTTTTTTTTTATTTTTAAATATATTTTTTTATTATAAATTAGATTCCTTGAAATCGATTAAAAAAAAAAAATATTTTCTTTTTTTTTTTCTCTTTCTAACTTAATCGTTTTTATTTATATATTAATGCATTTTCAATTGTAATTTTATATTATAAAAAAAAAAAAAAAAAATTAAAAAATAAATAAAAAGAAATGAAAAGTATTTTAAGATTTCTAAACTGAAAAGCAATAAATTGAACACTTAATCAATATACACATAATTTGTTCAATTTGCAAAATGAAAAGCAACATTTAAGATGATTGATAAGAAGATTTGTTTCTTGTTTTTTTTTTTTTTTTTTTGTGGATTTTTATTTTTGGTTCAGTAATATTTTGGATTTCAAGTTAATGTTTTTTGTTTTATAATTATTTATGCTTGTTTTTTTTTTTTTTTTTATTTTCTGGCCTGCATATTTTAAAATTTCTTCAATAGTTTTTATTTTTCCTTGCAAAGAATAATGATTTTGCCATTTAAAAGAGTCATTTAGAGAGTGTATATTATTTTTTTCCCAAAAAATTTACAATTAAACCATTGTTAAGACTTAAGAGTGAAATATACCTCACATGTGTGGTATCGGTTTTAATTATCGGTTAAAAGTGAATGTAAAATATATTTATTGAGGAAATCTATTTAAATTCTTTACCGATTGCTATATTTGAAATAAATCATTGGCTTTATAAAACCTAAACTCTATCATTAATATAGCTGCGTACAAATAGGTGGTTATAAAAAATATATGGACCAGAATAAAATTAAAATTGTGGTCGGTTTATATTAATTTTAAAGTTTTTATTCAAATTTTTTTGGGAATTAAATTTATACTGATTTTGCAATAAAAATTACTTTACCATATATTACTATTTTTAAGTTTCTATGTGGATTCTTCAAAAAATTTTTTAAAAATATTACCAAATTTTTTTATGAAGTTTATAAATTTTGTCAGTATACGATTAAAATTGTATTCTGTTAGGAAATTTTCTAATTTAGTTTTGTTTAGATTTAGAAAAAACAAAATTTTTTTTCCATATTTTAGAAAAATATGTATTATAAATTTAATAACAATTTTATAATTCAGACAAAAAAATATGATAATTTCATAGGATAGAAAGATTGGTATTTTAGAAATGGACAAAAAAAAAATAAAAAAAAAAAACAAAATATACTAAAGATTTTTTATACAAAAAAGAAAATACTGCAAAAAAAAAACATTTAAAAAAAAAAAAATATATATATAAAATTAAGAAAAAGTCGCACATTGTTTGTGGTTTGATTGCGCGCGCACGTAACATTGTTGGCACCATCCAGTCTCTTCTTTCTGGTATATTTAATAATAATAATGATGATATTGGTAATAGGTATAATGATGATGATGATGATGATGATGATGCTGATTATATTGATGCCAATATAAAAATGATAATATTGGTAAATAATGACGATGATATTGATGATGTGTTTTTTTTTTTATTTGTTTGTTGTTTTTATTTTTTTTATTTTTTTATTTTATTAAGAAGGATTCCACACCACTTGAAGCAATTTAGGGATATCAATTCAATCAGCCATTTAAAAATATAAAATATCGTCAGTGTTTTGCTTTTTTTTTTTTGTTTTGTCTTTTTTTTTTTGTAGTTTCCTTTTTTTGTCAGATTCCAAAATATAGCACTTCAGGTTTATTTTGTTTTGCCAGATTTGTTATGTTAGAGAGTGATTTACCTTTTATTATTGGAACCAATATTATTTACGTTACAAATCAAACCGTATCAAAAAGAATAAAAATAGAATCAGAAAAATAAAAATTAAATGGAATGGAGATCTTCCAACTAGAACGGATTATAAAAATAATATGAATTTTATTTTTGATTTTAAATATATATATAAAATATAAAACAAAAATAAAAAAAAAATAAAATTTTCTTCTCACTTTTAACACTTTTTTAGATATATTTTTTTTTTTTTACAAAAAAAAAAATTTTTGGTATCTTTCGTATAGTAGAATGAAAAGGTAAGAAATTTAAGAAAAAAATCTTTTAAAAAATCTTTTTTTTTTTTTTTTAAATTTTGATCAGAAGTCTGAATAGACATATTATATAAATGTATATGTATATAATTATATATATATAAATGCATTTTATATATATAAATTTATATAAATGCACTTACATTGTATTTGAATTTGCTAATATTTTGGTTTTTAGATTACCTTTCGCAAATAATTTTAAGCGATATTTAAAGCAAAAAACAAAAAAATTTCTTAAATTTTAAAAAATTGAAAAGTACATAAATTAATTTCTCTTTTTTTAAAATATTATCTTACATATATTAATATATAGTTCTTATTCTTCTGTATCTACATTAAAGGGAACTATAGGAGATCATTCCATAATTTAGTGTATATATGCTACTAGAGCTTTTTCTATAAATTCTTTTGTCGTAAGAATGACTAAATTGGAAAACTTACTTCCTTTAAATTTATCATATTTTCTAAATTTGGTATTCTCCTATATACTACTATATATTTACCATTTAAAAAATAAACTTTTATATATTCGTAATTAATTACCTTTTAGTTCTGCTTTAGTAGGTATCTTTTTTTCTTCATTTTAATGCCATTTCATTCAGCCAAAAATTCAAGACAAAGGATTCATATTCAAGTTTTTGGCTAGATCTTTAAAATTAAAATATATTTAAACTATTATGTATTGTATCAGTTCTGTTTTATTGTATGTACTTGTATTCAGCCAATGGTATTGTGGTCAATATATCGGTTTTTTATTTAAAGGTGGGTTCAAACCCAGGCTGGGGTACATATATAATTTGTATAATATAATTAAATAAAAAATAAGTATATATATTATATCTTATAAATAATAACATTTTGTAATATATAATAAAGTAATTCTTTTATAAGATAATAAAGGAGCAGATGGGGCAGAAAACGAAATATCTAATTCTCATAGATTTTCTTGTAGAATCGCTACAGTGGAGTAATTGACGGCTTAGTTAAATTAATTATTCCAGAAACTCAAGTTTTGTTAAATATGAGCAATAAATGAGTTTATTGGATGCTTTATGTCTCTTATAGAAATGGGAAAGAAATAAATAAAAAAAAATATTGTAATTGCAGAAACGTTTCATTGGAAGGATTACAAAGTTATAGGAAAACATTAGTTAAAGCTTTTTTAAATTCTATTTTTTAAGGATTATATGTTAGATAAATGATTTATATTATTAGATTCTTGTGATGATTTGTGATAAAATGAAACTTTACATATAAACAAATGCTGACTTCTTTAAAATAATTTAATTGATGAACAATTCTGTTTGTAGAAATTTTCCTAGAATTCTATAATATTTTTCGTAAATATGTATAATTTCTTTGATTTGAAATAAAATTGGCCTAAAACTTTGGAAATCTAAAATTTTTTTTTTATTACTCTCGTTATTATTATAAAATAGCCTTCAATAAAATTGAAAAATAAAAAAAAAAATAAACTCTTCATCATTATCCTCCTTCATCGTTATTATTATTATTGTTATTATTATCCATTTATATCATCAGCATCATCATCATCATAATCATCATCATCAATAAGTATGGGTGGAAATTGTAAAGTATAAAATCGTAATTCAGCTATACTTTTTATATTATTATATATACCTTTAAAAGTAAATTTTGTACTTTTTTTTGAACCTTAATCAGATTGCATGTCGACTAATTTGACTTTGAGGAAAAATTATGTTTAAAGGAAGATATGATCAGGGTGTTCAAAAAGTAACTTAAAAAATAATATGTATACTATATTATATACACATATAAAAGTATTTTGACGATTGTATATATACATATGCATATATGCATAATCTTAAGATCCTTTGCTCCTCTTTAATTTCAGGATTTTTTTTTTTTATACTCTTTTAGGTTTTTTTTTTTTTTTTGAAAATGTTTAAATGTTGACTGTGCTATCATCTTAGTTTAATTTTTTATTTTACTCATTTTACTTTTAGTTTTTCTATAGTTGACTGCAGATTTAGATTTTATTTGTGGTTTGGATGTTTTTTTCCGAAAAAAAAATTAAAATAACACAAAAGATTGGTGTCTTGTTAAAAGTCGCGCGTTAATATCTAAAATTAAAAAAAATATATATATAAAAATATAATAAATAGAATAATAATAAAAGATGAAATAATCATATGTATATATAAAATAAATAAATTTTAAATTAATACGAAAATTTAGAAATACAAAAAAAAAAAATATAGAATAATTTATTTTCATTTTCAACCTAGAAAATTTTACAAAATTATAAAGTTTCGATAAAATCAAAATATAACATATCAGTTCAGTTAACAGAAAAAAACATTTTTAATGTTATATGTAGCTTCCTATAAGTTTCATAGCTGCTATAATATTAATCACCAGATTAATACAACAGCAAAAAATTTCACTATTAGTGAGCTAAATAACGATTTAGCAAAAATTCAAAAATGGGGTGAACTCAACAGAGTTGATTTCAATACCAAAAAAACACAATGTTGTCTGATCTCGCGAAAAATTGCCACTACCAAAATCCCAACCTAATATTTCAGGAAGAAGGTTTGCAGCATTCAACAGATTTAACATGCTGGGCATCTAGTTAAAACAAAAATTAACTTGGTCAAATCACATTTTTGATACAGCTAAATGTTTGGGTTGCAAAAATGCAAAACTTACTTTTCTGCATCTGATCTTCTCAATATCTATAAAAAGTACATTAGGCCAAAAATGTAGTATAATGCACACATTTGTCCTGCAGGCCCTCTAACTGCGCTGGGTTATTTGGATAATGTGCAAAATAGAGCTATTCGTCTTATCAATGACCCCAGTATAACTTCAATGCTCACTCCACTCAGTCATCGTCGCACAGTTAGATCACTGACCTTGTTTTATAGATATCTCGTAGGGATTAACGAAATAAAGAAATAAAACAGTTAATGCCTTCACTCAAAGCTTTCCAACGAGAAACAAGGAGAGCGCAAATGGCGCAATACAGCTTACGGAAATTCGTTTGTCATGCGCATGTCCCGTTTATGGAACCATATACCATCACATGTGTACCCTAAAGCTGATAATTCATAAGAAGAACATTAACATCTTTCTTCAAAATATTCCTCCAAATTTTCCTAACTATCCCCCGTAATCCAAATTTCCTAATTCCAATTTTCCCAGTTATCCTTCCCGCATCCCCATCCCCAAAACCAAACTATACATTTGTATTAAAGGTTCCATCCTAAAGTTTAGTTTTAAAAGGGGGGTGGTTTTAGTTGGTTAAAGTCCAACACTACGCTGAAGAATCACGTGCATTTTCTCTTGGTGACTTTCCAGTTTTCCACCAACACACCACATAAAAAAAAAAAATGTAAAATTAACCTTTTTGAAACGAATACCTTCTAGTGATGTTTTAAATGAATTTTATTTGTCCTAAAGCTTAGTATACTCTAGAAGAATTTCTGTTTCTAGGTCTTAGAATTTAACAATCAAACTATTCAAAATTAGCCAAATATTAAAAAAAAAATTTCCTCAGCAAGTTTTTATCAAGCAGATTTATTTTTGCTTCAACTTATTTTATATTCTATCGTCTAAAAACGTAAGTTTCAAATTATTAGAATTAGATGTAATAACATTCGGTAAAATGACCTCATATAAAATATTTATTCATAAAAATCATATTTAAACTGTTATTAAATATTATTTAAGATTTGTAGTTATGTTTTTTTTTTTTGCAGTTTACAAAATATTTTCGTTTAATCAGATTTGTTGTTTACGGTTTCATTATTGCACAAGGTGTTAAGGAACTATTCTTTATTGTTCTTTTTATACCAAAAAACTATCTTTAACAGGTGAAAAATTGAAATACGAATGATTTTTCTTAAAATAAAAAATACTGTATACATGATGATTATATACACTTATTTATATGAGAAATTACATAAAAATATGTTTTGTTTGAATAACTGCCAATAAAAAAGCTGGTTAGTCTATTTTTAATGACTTTAAAGTTAATTTTTAAAAAGGATTTGAAAAAAATTTACAAACAAAAAAGAAAAAAAATAACTAATATGAAAATTGGTTTAAAATTTAAATATATAACAGGGGTATACCCTTATATATTTTTTAAACGATTTGATTATTTAACACTTAAATTTAATAGATAAACATAAATTTTTTTCGTTTAGTTTTTTAAAAATTTGCAATAACTATTATTAAAATTTTAATTTTAATTTAAGATAAAACTTATATAAATACATGAATTCATTACAGATTGATGAAATAATATTCTGTTTTGTCTTTCCAAGTAAAGCCATAATTTTGTTGCTACTGTTGCAATAAGACCATTATAAATAAAAGCTGGGAAAAATGCAATTCCATAAAGCTTGGATTTTTTAATTGTTGTATGTTGATTATAAGTTAATTCATTATATTTTAACCTTTCAGATATAACTCTAGTTATATCCTCTAGGAAGAAATGGTAATTTCTACTACTTATGTCTGGATTTGGATACCAATCTATTTGGTAATGACTATACTTAAAAATAGTAAAGAGCTATCTAGGCTCCGAAATAACAAAGACGAACTATAAAAAATTAGAGGTGACCCAAATAATAAACAAAGCTAATCATATTGCATACTCTCATTCCGTGTTGAACATGATGAATTCTCAAACGATAAACAGAAAATTTAAACTTAATCGGTACAAATCTTTCATTAGAAAGGTATTGTACTATGGCAATAAAATATGGGCGGCTACTATATTTGCTCGTTTTGAAGAGAAATATTACAAAGGATTATTGCCATACTTATAAGATATGTTAGATCGCTGTATTGCTAAGGAAAATACTAAACGGGCAAATAGAAAGAGAAGATCAAAAGTGATTGAGAAGATTGGCAAGGTTACACAACACATTGTATAGAAGAAAAAGATTTTTAATAAAACAATTTGTAAAAAAAAGAACCTATTTATATCTATAGGTATAATTAGTCTTTGTTTATAAAAATAGTTTTCTAGATTATATATTTTAAAGAATATATATTATACAAAATATAATTGAGCAACAAACACATAAAATTAAAATAATTTAACATAAAATTTAAGCAAAATGCAATATTATAATCAATTTTAAATATATATTTTATTTTATTTATTTTTTAGTTAATAAGCAGATTAATTAAGAAGACACTTATTTACCGCTCTTAATATGTACTGTTTGAAGTGGAGACGTTCGATTTGTAGAACATTCATATGATGTTATGTAGATGCAAGGAATTGCTTGTTTAAAAAAGCAGTAAAATTAGTGAATTAGTATTATTTATACTATAATATAATATTTTTACACATTAGTATTTTTAGTGTAATAGTACATAAGCACTTACAATCCAAATTTTAAAATCCGGCATCAAATATTTTAGTAATGAAAAGTGAGCATAGGTATCAGCCCCGTAAATTTTTAATTAAAAGATTTTACAAAGTAAGCATAAACAAAAAACAAAAAATTCTAGTAAAAGTTAATTTATTAAAAAATATTTTTCATTAAAATTCATTAAAAAAAAAATTCTAATCACTTTGTAAAAATACTTTCTTCAACAATAATATGTAATTGTATACAAATAAAGGTTTTAGTTCCATATAGCGTCCTAACCCGATCCTTTCACATAGAAAATGTAGCTAAAATAATGAACTTCTATCAGAACACCGATTAACGATGAAGTCATTAAGGGGTTAATATCTGCTTTTAAAAATATTGATACAAAATTTAAATTACTAAAGTTATCTCTAAGAAAAATTAAAAGTATAATTTCGGTTGATAGCCTAAAAGAAGGTCTGAAGATGTATCAAACTTGGAAATATAACCGTTGTTTTAGGTATACAAACTGATTTTAAAGAAAAAAAAAAATTAGTTTTTGCATTCATATTTTTTATAACGGTATATTTTTATTACTCTAATTGTTTTGGCTTTTTTATATTCTTTCCAAAATGTGGGATTAACGATTCTTTTATTTATTGTCGTTTTGAAGTTATGATCAGAGTAATACCAAACCAAACCTGTTACCAAAAATCACAATAAATTGAAAATTTCTTATAAATTCATATTTAAATTAAATTGATCAAAATGAAGATTATCTTTTTTACTAATTTTTTTTTGATAAAATACCCTTTAAAAAACTTAAGCAAAATAAAAAAAGTTCTTATCTTCGTTAAATGTTACAAAAATCAATAAGATTTCAAAAATTTTATTTAGTTTTTTCGAAATTAAAGTATGTATTTATAAAAAAAAAAACTTAGTATAGAAACAGTTATATATATGTATACTTTTCGATAAATCTAATTTAAATAAAATTTATATAAAAGAAATTTTGAAATTTATTGTGTTTTTTGGTATCAGATTACTGGTTACCGAAACTAAATTTAAAGATAGTTGTCTATCCACTTACCATTTACAACAATATACATTTTGATAATTTGAATTAATATAAATTTATAAGATATTTTGTATTTTTATGCATTTGGTGATTTACAATAATCTGAATTTTCTATTAATAACTTTGCAAAAAGTAATATTAACGTCTTAATAGATTTATAGCCCAAAGCAAAGGGTTAATTATTTTTTTAAAAATTTTTCTTGTATAAAATTTCAAAAATATCCGGCCTGGCAGATATATATACGGAACTAAAACCTAAATAATTTTGCAATAATAAATATATGTATTCTATTAATCAAATAAAAGTATTTATAAAAGTTCACTTCTGCTTGATTGGTTCAGTAGTCAGCACGTATATTTAAAAAATTTGAAATATTATGCAAGATTTTACAAAAATTATGAAAATTTGTTAAGGATTGAATAAATTCAAAAAAAAAAAAAAAATATTTTATATATTTTTAAGAAAAATTGCAAAACTTTTACACAATTTTTTATTTTGATTTCACTAAAAATTATTTGGAAATTTTAAAAATGTTATTTTTGCATATAATATATAAGTAAAAAAAAAGGAAAAATAAATAAAACAAAATTTTGATTTAAATTTATAGTACGTATGCAAACATTTTTAAAATTGTTCTTTTTTTTTTCAAATTTGGAATAAATTATTCATGATTTTGTTTTTTTTTTTGTTTTAGTTAGTACATAACATTTCATTACAAATTCGTTTATAATTTTTATCATATTATAATTTAACTCTTTAAATTTATTTTATTGTATTTTTTATCTTTGTCATATATATAGTACTTGATGGTATAATAAGAAAATTTATATACTAAAAAAACTTTATATAAGTAAATAGTAAGTATAGATGTCTCGTTTAACAATAAATCATTTCCAAAATAAAATTTTTAAAAATTAGTAAATTTTTAAAATTTTTTTAATAACAAAATCTTTTAAGATATTTTGTTTTGCCAAATAAAGCTTTTATAATAATTTATATAATTTATTTAATTTAACAGGGGAAACGTGTTTTTTTATATTATATAGGATATCTTAAAAATTTCATATAGGATATCTATCCTAGGATATCTCAAAAAATCCGTACAAAAAAAAACAAGGATAAAATTTGAAATTTTTTGTTATTTGAAAAAATAATGAGAGTTTTTCAAATCAATGCCTAATAATCAAAGTTAAACAATAATATTTTAGTCTTTTTCTAATCATGAGAATCGAAACAGTTTAAAATAGAAAGTTTCCGTATAACAATGCACATAATAATTGTAATTGTTTTTTATTTAAATGAATGGTATTTACGTTAAAAATATCTTATTTTGTTCTTTTATTGTTTTCTATAACACTTTCTATATTTATGTAATTAAAATTCCTACCTTAAATATTTAAGATAAATGGATCGAATGCATAAAACTAAGCTTCAATTCAAATCTCTCCTTTTCAAACAGAAACTACATCTGAAGTCATAGTTTTTGCTTGAAAATATGAGATTTAAATGAGATTCATTGGGTTGAATGCATAAAACTGAGCTTAAAAACAAATTTTACTTTTTCAAAACAAAAATTACGCTTGAACTCGTATATTGGTTTGAAAAAGTGAGAGTTGAGTTCCAGTTCAATTTTATGTATTTGATCCAATAACTCTTACCTTAAACACCTGATTAGTGTATAACTCTTAATTTAAAACTTAAATATTGTAATAGGTTTAAGTCATTAAACCATTTTAAAATATTAACAATTTTGAAATTTTTTAAGTTATGAACGAATTAGCAATAATTGTATATCTATAACAAAAGTAAATTAAATATTTATATCAATTAATACTTAAGAGAAATGTCAAGGCGTGACAAACTTTTAAAAACTTCTTTCCATAACAACATAAAAACAAAATACCAACTGTTATTTTTTGACAATTTTTTAACAGTTATTTCAACTTACTGTTATTTTTTTTTTTTTTTTTGTTTTCAAATCTATTATTAACATATAACTTATACTGTGATTTACTTTTATTTTTGTGGTTATTTGTTTTTTTGTTTTGGTTATTTTGAAGTCGTGTGTCATGTCACATATTTAAAACAAAAAAACTAAAAAGACAAGGAGACATGGTGAATTTTTCCAATTTTATGCAAATTTTTTTAGGCCAAAAAAAAAAAAAAAAACACAAAATTTCCAGACATGTTATTTTTAAACGGATTTAATTCAAATAATGTTGTAATTTTTTTAAGCACCTAAAATAGTTTCGTATCTAAATTAGTTATGTTAACGCTTCTACATTTAATTTTGGGTATTATTAAAGCATTTAGTGTATTTAATTTTAACGCTATTCTTGTAATCATTGTAAAATGATTAGAATTTTGAATTTTAACAATAAATGACCTGAAAATGGTATCGGTCGAATTGATAGATATAAAAAAAAGTTTCATCTTTATTATTAACAAACTTTTAAAATAACTTAAAATAATTTAAATTAAAAATTTTAGATTGATATACTCACGATAATCATGCGTTTGTCATTACTTTTGGTTTTTTTTTGTTTTGGATAAACTTTAAGTATTCTGTATAATATTGAATAATGATGAGATACAACAAGAATAAGTGTTTTAAAGAAAATTTATTTGGTTCTAAAAAGTTTGAATTTTTTATTAAGAAACTGAAATAAATATTTACTTAAAAATTTATCTTTACTATTTGTTGTTTCTAATAAAATGTTTAAATATATATTATTTTTTTAATTAGAATACACTGAGGTAGGTATATAAAAACTGACAACGAGTATTATAGCATGAGTAGTTTCTTAACCTATAACTTAATTTAAATAAATTTTGTTCAATTAAATTTAGTTTTAGTTTGGTCGGTATATTATTTAATTTTTAACAAGGCTTCTAAATCTTATAATTTTGCTGGTAGCATTATAAATTATATGTCAACGATGAATGTTTAACAAAAAGTTGTTGGTATGAGTGTCATTGCACCTCAACAATCAAAATTAAAGTATAATTTTACCATTGTCCTTGCAATTGTATTCTTTCCAATTGTAGTTGTAGATTTCGTTACCATTGTATTCCGCGGATAATTATGATATTTTAACAATTTGGTAACAATTTCTATATTATGTTTTTAATTTATTTCCTGCCATTTGTTAGCACATTTCCAAAAAAAATTTGAAAAAATGTGCTTATTAGTTTCACTCTGTCCGTCCATCCGTCCGTTCGTCCGTCTGTTTTCAAAACTTCTACACCGTTAAAGATAGAGAAAAAAATTTTTAACCATGGGTAGGTCTCATAAAAAAAATAATTTTGTGGAACAACTTTTTCATGTAGCCCCACCCATTACGGAGCTACAGCCCCTCAAACTTTGAAAAAGCCCTATTTTTAAATGCATATATCTTATGTTCTGCTTAAGATTTTTCAATCTGAAAACGCCATTCGACAGGTATTTTTTTTAACTTTGTAAATTAATATCAAAATTATACATACATTTTTTTAAATTTAGCATTTAAATTTACCGTTATGTGAAAACCAAATTTTGCATGATTTTTCTACTTTCATAACTCCGGCACGCTCCTAGATAGAGGCTTGAAATTTTGAGACAAGAAAGAAATTTTAGAATTAGTATAAGTTTTCTCAGAAAATTTTTTGGTGGCGCCCCCTCTTTAAGAGTTATTACGCCTCAAAAATTCAAAATTTGCTATATTTAGACACCTGTAACTTAGGCACTTGTAAAGATTTTTCTTCGGCAAGACATGAAAATTAAAGGTTCAATAATATATTTTTATGTGTGTTAACGGTTTTTCTTAGTTATATAGGATTCCGGAGTTACGGCACCTCAAAATTTCGAAAATGTCCTATTTTCACGTTTTTTCTTATTACATGAAATTTTCAAATTTTTGTGTAAGTCACAATTCTAAACAGTTTATATTGAGTTTTGGAAATGTGCGTTTTTAAAAACCGTTGGTTTACATTCTACCTTGTTTTTGTTTTTAGTTTGATATCATTTTTGTGTGCTCAGGTATTAATTTTATATTTCTTTTAGTAGAGACTAATGTTATTTCTGAAGTTTTCTTGGTAATTCTGTGTATATTTATTAATCTTTTTTAAAGAATCAGGAAACAATTTCTGGATCTAGAGCTTTCTTCTTTTTATACTATTTCTGAATTTTTTCAAAAGTAAAAAAAAATATATTTATGTTTTTTTTTAAATTTATTTCTTTCCAGTTCAACAACCTTAATTTATATTATTTCGTAAAAGAACGAATATTAAACTTGGTATTCTAACCAAAATAAACAAATTATAAAACAAAATTAATAATATTAATTTAATTAACATAAATGAAACCGTTAATATGAAAAATTTCTGACTAGCAATAAAATGATATAACAATTAGATATTAAATCAAATTGCATAGTAAAAAAAAATAATAAAAAAAAACATTTAAGCACTATCAATGATATATAATTGAATAGATATAAAACTTTTATTAATTTTTCAAATAAATGTTCATATTATTATTTTTCAACATAATCATATTATATATATACTTGTATGTAAATACATAATTTTTTATAATACTTGCCACCCAACAATATGCACGCGACTTAATTTTATTATTACTTACTTATTTCTTGTTATTTTAAGAAAAACAAATAATTTTTAAAAACGCTTACATATTTTTAAGTATTTATTTGTATTAAATATTAGAATACAATCAAAAATGGTATATATATTACTATAGTATGTATATTATATATAAATGTAAAATTTAAAAATGAATATATATATAAACTGCATAATATGGATATTATCAATTTTAAATATTTTCTTATTATGTTATTTCAATTAAATTATGATTTAACTTTAATTTTTATTTCAAAGTATATAAGAAAATAAAAAAAAAAGACATTATAATACAATTTAATATAAAGGGGCGGAATAATTATATAAGTTTTAACCACGCCTTTTAGAAATTATTTATAATAATATATAATTTTTAATAACGAATATATTTTTTGTTTAATTTTACATTTTTTAAGTTTAAATTATTTTTGTTAATTTATACTTATAAAATAAAATTTTTAATTTCTTTTATTGCATGAAAAATTGAAAAAGTTACTACTTAAAGTGTCTAAACTAATAATACCTAAAAAATACAAAAACATCTAAAAAAAAAAGTTCTTCACTTAAGTCTTTCGTTCAAAAATATACAATTATTTTTGTTGAAACAAACACATTCAAAAGAAAAAAAATATGTACATATATTGACAATTTCTGTTATATTAATGTATATGTATTCGTTTAATTATTTTTACATATTTATAACTTATATTTGTTTTTACATATTAAAGAAAAAGTTTTATTGTTGATGATTTAAAAAATTGTTGGAAATAATATATATTTTTATTGTAGAATGTTGTTGATATTTTTGAATTATGTTTAGATACAAAATTGTCGCTTCAATATATGTTCAAATATTATGTGTTTGTATACATTAAATTCTTGATTAAAACTTATAAAGCGTTTTGTTCATTGTTTTACTATTTATTTTTTTGTAATATTTTTGAATAATAAATAAGAAAACTTGTTGTTTTCTTATTAGTAAAAATAAAAAATGCGTTAAAATTAATATAATATGCAATTTTAATAAGGATTATCATCGTAAAAAAATATTTTTTTTTTCAATAAAGCCATCGACATCTAATTATTTTTCTTTAACCAAAAAATTTACAAGCGCAATTTCAGATTGTTGTAGACTGTTTTTTTATTTGTAAAAAGAAGAATTCTAATTTTGACAAAAGTTTTTCTAACACTATCTATAGTCTCAAATCATGATCATTCTAGTTTTATCAAGGAAATATATTGGTAAGGTTATAAATTAAAAAAAAAATTGTTTGTAATAATTATTAAAAAAAATTAATATTTTATTTAATTTAAATTATAAATTATTAATAATAATTATTGATAATTATACAAAAAATCAAGAATTTTAAATGAATAGCTCCTGCATCTGTCCATATGTTGTTAAACTGAAAATACTCTTAAATTTAACTTTACAACGGAAATATTGAAATCACTTCCAATTAATTACGACAACAATAGTTTTTAAAAGGTTAAATTCATTCTGCTTTTACAGATAATCACGTTATCGGTTATTTTGTTTTACGAGCAATAAAATGCTTGAGAAAAATAAACTTTATATTAATAATATTAATAAGGTGGTCTAGTGGGTAAGAGCGTATAAAAATACGCTGTAAATACCGAGGGAGTGTGGGTTCGAATCCCGTACACGTCGTAAGAGTTATTTCGCCTTACGACATTTACAGCCACGCCTGAACAGGAAAGGCTGTGTAATTTCCTGTCCAGATTTATGTGGCAGAGAATTGCATTAAAAAAAAAAAATAATAATATTAATTTAAACTAATAATATTAATTTTTTATTTTGGAGATTTCGATTTGTTATTAAAATTTATAAAATCATGTGATAATAAAAATTATTAAAGGACTAAGAAAAGTCTACAAAAGTTTACAAGTCTAAATTTAGAACTTTAAGTTTTTAATAATCAAAATCAAAAAAAATATTTTAAATAAGTTTTAAAATTAAGTAGTTTTGGTGGGTAAAAATTCACAGTATCAAAAGGGTTTTCTTTTAGAGTAGAATGTAGAGTTTATAGTGGAAGAGATGCACATTTCTCAAATCAACTTCTTAAGAAAACTGTTTGTGATCATTTTAAAACTAGCCACTACAATTGTACTGTCACACTTTCTAAATATTTATTTAGCAACCGGTCAATTAAGTTACATATTCCTTTTTTTCTTATTTTTTAATTAAAATTTGACCTTTTTCATAATATAATAGATTTCTGTTTTTAACATGTTGTTAACATAATAGTTGAAGCAGATGTAGGCTCATATGACTTATCTTTCTTTTATTTGAAAAAGAAATATTAAGAAGGATAGTAAATACGATGTGCAATTGGGGAAAATTCTTCTGAATGAAAAATATGTATAATACTTATGCTTATACCTAGAAGTTCTGGTTCGAATAAATTGTGTTAACAAAATTTCAAAATTTAATGGTGAAATTTAATAATTTAAGTAAACTGCTCCACTTTTTATTTTTGTTTTATTTTATCATATAGTTTAAACAAATGAATAAACAATGTCAAAAAATATTATCTAATTTAAATTTTCCTCTTGACTTAAAGAATACACTTCAAATCACTTTGATTTAACGAAAGATAAATATGAAAAAAAAAAAATCAAAAAAATTCTAAGATATTCTATGTCAATATTGTTTATCATTTACTTGTGAAATCCGAATTTTTTTTAAGATAAAAATGAACTTATTTTAAAATAGGGAACTTCTTTGAATTACAAATATTTTCTTTGAATTAGGAATGAATATATGAAAGAAATTATATAAGGGAATAAATAAATAATGCATACAATAGTTTGAAATTAGTTCAACATTACAGTCATAAAGTTACAGGTAAAACTATTAAATATTTATTCTTTTAGATGTTTAGATGACACTTTCATGCTAATTGAATGGGAGCAAAAATGTTCATTTGCTTGATCTTAATACAAGTTGAATATATAGCACACTCTAACATAGACAACACAACATTACGGCGACATTTTTGTTTTTGTTTTTCTTATTATTTTATGTTGTTGGTTTATTTTATTAAAATGTAGAATTTTGTTTTAAATAAATATTAAAGAAGTAAAAAAAAACTATATATTCTAAAATTAAATCTGGAATAAACAGGAAAAATTTGAAAATTTCTTGTAAACTATCAACAAATTGTACTGATATTGTCGTATATGGAAAAGTGGTTGCTTTAAATCATTTTAGAAGAATTTTTTTTTCAAGTAGCTTACCTTTATCTTGTGCATACAAATTTAAATATGTATATGTACTTTACCTTATTTCATTTTAATTAAATTATATTTATTGATCTTTAAATTTTATTTTTTACTTAAAATTATTTATGAAAATAAGTATTTTTTTTTTTTATGGAAGAAAAGAAAATCATTCAGTTAAAAGCAGAGAAAAGGCCATACTAGGAAAGTAGATAAACTTGCAGTAATGCGTTTTTCGATACGATACCAATGCTATTTTTCAGATTATAAACCAAACAAAACTTACGATAAATTGTCTTGAATAAAGATCTTGCGATAAAATAGCAATGAAATAGGATGGCCTAAAGTTGGTAATACGTAGAAATATTTAAAAATATAAATTGATAATTCGAACAAAATTCAAAGAAGCAAAATCTTTTAAAACGTGTTTTTTTTGGATTATAGATAGAAATAAACTTAAAAAATTTTTTTCTTTGGTAATTATAAAATTTTATAATATTGTAAATATAGTTTTTGTATTTGTCATAATATTTTGAAAATAAAAATAATTTGTATTCAATATTTTATTTCTATTTAAAAGTGATAAATTTTTAAATCATTCAATAACTCTTTACTTACCATACAAATAAAATAATTTAAGAGTCTTATAAAAACTATAGTAAAATTAAATTTTCTTAATTATTAATTCAAATCACTTCGTATTTATTTAAAAAATATAATTAAATTAGAATTATAAATTACGTTTATAGGTTTATGATGTCGCGTGCCCTTTGTATTTTTAATTTTATGAAAAAATATGTGTATAATTTCGAATTAATATGCGTGATGTGATATTTATCGTATTTTATTTTACATGTTTTTAAATATTTTGTTTTGTTTTTTTCATGCACTTTTGTTTTTTTTTTGTTGGCACGTTCTTAAAAACCCTACTGACTTATTATAAAAAGTTATTTTTAAAACAACAATTAATGAATCCTAATAAGTCGGTATCCTTAAAGTACTATTTAAAGGCAAATGTAATGTTACACTAGGTGTGTTTTCTTTTTAATGTTTGCATTTAGAGAAAAAAATTTTATTCTCAATTTTCTTTTTTTTTTGTATTTAAAGTCTTGAATCATTTAAAGAAAAAATAGGATGTATTTGATTAGTCAAGTAATATTTGTAATCAATTAAAGTTTCCTGTAACAAAAAATGAATTATATTGATGTTATTATTCGTTTCATAAAAATAGTAAAAATGTAATATTTTGAATTAGAACAACTTAATTATCAAAGTAAAACATTTCTTAAAGGAATTATTCTGTTGTTTCAGAAGGTTTTATGTGAAAAATTTACAAGCGTTTGATAATTGATTAGATTTAATCTAATGAAATTTAGTTAATATTTAAGTTAAGAAATGTAATGATTTGGTTCAAAATTAATTTTAAAATTAATAGAAAAAAAAAGCAGAATAAAAAAGTTGAAATTTCATGATAATAATTTTAAATAAATAAAGTACGCGTCTTTTTTGTTTAGATATTAAAAATGTTATGAAGCAAAAATTATTTAATAAATGTATACGAAGTTAATAAAAATTTACTTGATTTTCAAACCCGAATTTATTATATTTTTCATCTAAGTTGAAACAATACACCTTCTTTTCTGTTATAATTTTGAAATTTTGAAATTTGACAAAGATTTTATTCTTTATGCTATGGAATTTTAAGATTTGTCAAATAAAGAGATTTCTAATATCTTGGCTCAAGTGACTACTGTATAGATTATATAGTTCAAAATTTCCTTCGAGGAGTTCTTCTCCCGCATTTCTTTTTAAATCCTAAATATATTTTTTAACATCTTATAAGTTGGGCGGCTAAATTACTTTAATACTTATTAAAAAAAAGAATCAGCGGAAAAAAGTAAACTTTCTTCTTTGATAACTCGGTTCCAGTTTTTAATAATTATAATATGTTGATTTTATATTTAAAAAAACCTTTATTAAAAATTTTTAATACTAAATTTGGCGGAAGTACTAAATTAAATCTATACTATTTTAAAAATTTAAAATCCTTATGGTCTCATGGATACGTAATTCCCATAAGAAAGTAATTCATTTTGAAAATTGGGATAAAGACAACATCTAAAATAAAAATTTACTTAAAATCATTGCACATTTTTTTTTTTTTTATCGTTAATATAAGTACATCTATTTCCCAACAACTTAGTTAATCCAATTCAATTTTTATATATACATATATATATATTTTTTTTTCATTTAAAGAAAATAAAAAAAACTTAAGATTCGTTTGTAAGAATGTTTTAAAAATTACAACTTACCTTGTTGTTGTTACAGTATTTATACAAATAAAATGTTAATTTTTTAAATAATCTATAGAATTTAACTTGACCCGACTGGACTTAAAAAACAAAAAAAAAAAAAAAATAAAAATTAAAAAAAAAAAAACAAGTAAATAACAATAATATAAAATTGAATTCCTGTATTAAATGTGAACAATTGAAGTATTTTTTATGTTTCTTGCAATAAAAAAACATTCTTATTGTTTTATGCTGAATGATGTTATTTTGTTTTTTCTTTTTTTTTTTTTATACTTTAATTCTCTTTTATTTTATTTACTTTTATTTTAAATATTTTGATCCAGTTAAATAGTATGATACTGTAACATCATCTGTATCAACAACAACAGCAGCATCACTATTCTGAATTGCTTCTTTTAAAATAATAATATAGACTTCTCTTAAGCTTCCACACTATTCACAAATATTATTGTATTATGTTCTGAATAGCACCCAAAAAGAAGAAGAAATAAAAAAGAAGAAGACTTGTAACATTTGGACATAATTTTTATTTGTTGTTTCCAGATTCCATCTTCTTGGGTTTGAAGTACAATACAAAAAATAATGCTCTTGGTATATATAATTTGAATCTTGAAGAGAAATAATAAAGAATAACTAAAAAAAAAAAAAACATAAGATCTTAACTTGATGATGATGATGATGATGATGACTTCGGAAATTAAAAAATAAAAAAAAAAGGTACAACAACTGGTAAACCTATAAAGAAAAATTTCCATATTGCTCTCAACGCGACCTATTGTTGATAGTGCTTAGTGAATTGATGCTTTAAGCAAATTTTTGTTTTCAACCAACCAGATTTTTTTTTTTCAGAATTTTTCAGAGACATTTAAAATATAAAAAACAAAAAAAATATATATATATATGAGTAAAATTAATTCAGAAAAAATATTATGGGAGACATTCAAAATATAGGCTGAAAATTGAAGAAATTTATTTTTAACAATTATCATCATTATAATCATCATCCTCATTACATAAATTTGAAATATTTATATCAAATAATTTATTAAATTATTGTTTTAAAATAATTACTTAATATTGTTTCAAATTGGTTTATTTTTAATTTTTTTAATACTTAAAACTCCTTTTATATGTTTCTATATAGCTTAGAGTGCGAGTTTTATTTTCTTTTACCTTTATTTTTCATTATTATTTAACTTACACTAATAGTTTCCGTTTTTTGTTGCACCCGAAGTTCTTAAATTTTAAGTGCAGATTTAAAACTTTATAACTACATGCATACGTAAAATTAAAGAGTTAATTTAATTAAATTTCCTACATCGTTTTTTGGAGAATTTTCCTGTAAGAATTGATACTCTACACTCACGTTCAGAAAAAAACTGAATGCAGTACCGTAGGAGGAACATTTAAAACAAATATGTACCTACATAAAATATTTTTCAAAAATCATTATGTGTTATTTGATCACTATGAAAAATTTATTGTTATACTGGATATATTGGCAAAAAGTATAAAAACAAAAATTAAATAAAAATATCTTAAAAATTGATCAATAAAATTGATTTATTTTTTTTGAATTAGACTATTTTTAGATTTATTTAGTTTATCTTCATAATATCAAATCGAAACAAAAATACAAAAAAAAATAATTTGATGCTGAACAATATTTAATTTTAAAAAAAAGTTATGTTCATGTATATTCTGGCAAAATCGTACAACTCTATTTTATAACTAACTATAAAATCTGTTCAATTTTTTATTTTTGCTATATGTAGATATCAAAAAACGCCCTCTAACAAAATATTGAAATTCTGATGCTGTAACCAATTATATAACACACAGCATTAATTTTTTAAAAATCTTGTTAAAAATATTTGTTTTTAGCGTAAAATTCTAAATTTTATTTTTCAAGATTTTATCCTAAATAGATTTTGCCATAAAAAGATTTTAAAAATAATAATTCAATATCTTTATCCATTCAAAATTATTTTTTTAAGACGTAATCCCTTTTATATTTACTTGTTATTTGTAATTTTAAGTTTTGTTGCCGAAAAGTATGCAATTATAGACAATATAATTTTAAAAGTAGTAACACTGTAGGTAGCACAGTTACAGTATTTATAGGTAACAAGTTTTAATAAATGGAAGGAATATTACTAAAAAAGTAAGAAAATGCAATATATAATAAATATTATATTATAATCTGAATTTAATAAATATTTTCCTAATTTTGGTTATATCTCTTATAAAACTTAATCAGAATAATTTTTTTTTCTTAAGGGAGATGGGAATCTTCCAAAGATATTGAGAATTCCCTCTTGAAATAGGAAAGAATAGGACAATGATACGGAAACATTGAATTGGGAGTGGGACTGTAAGCTAACAATTAATCCGTCAAATAATTATTACTATTTTACTAACAGTGATTATAGCCATTAACACTTACAATATGCTGCTTCCTGTATGATATAACCAAAGATACCCCCACTGTGGTAGCTATAATAATAATTATTATTATATTATTACGATATTACGATATTAGATTGTACGATATACATTATTGAAATATAAAATTACTACATATTTTTGTTTATATGATCTGAACGGGGTTTGAACCCAAAATCCTTCGATTGAACGACTGACGACTTAACCATACTACGCCATGATTCAGCAACATCCCATTTCTTCCAAACAATTCAGAATAGACTCCACATTTTTATAAAGTTTTTTGTTTATTTTTATTTCCTGTTGATCACCTGTTGCTCTGTGTCAGTTTTATCATGAAACACATATTAATTAATAATTAAACTTCGTATTTTTTTTTTTGATTATTCTATTTGCATAGTTTTGAGTAAATAAATTAAATCTAAGCTACCATATTAACAAAAGTTTGGTTTATCATATATATATATATACCTCTAATTTAATTTTATTCTAAATTTAATATTTAATAACTTAATATAATTTAATATAAGTTGATGTTAAAACACTTTTTTAACATTATTACATATTTGAAAAATCCATATAAAAAGTATATACATAAGGTTTTAAAAACCATTTTAAAATTAAACAAGATTAATTTTTTTTTTTTACAATGTAGGTACTAAATACGTAAATTTTCTCAAAAAAAAAAAAGAAAAATAAATTTTTTTTTTTTTAAAGAAAAAAATAGAAGTCATTAAGATTTCCAAAATCGGAGGAATTCTTAAATATTTGTTTTATTTTTTTTTTATTTTCATATAATTTTACAAATAAAATTGGAAGTGAATTTACATTGAAATTCATTTAAAATAAAAACTAGGCAAATTCTTAGGTATTTTAATTAGCAATAAAATTTTGTAAAGAATTACAATAAAACTGGCATTAATCCCTATTTTTATACTTAAATGGTACGTTGAAAAATATTTTTTTCCTATTTTATAGCCTTACAAAAAATATTTCTCATGATAACTTTTGATTTTCTTTATCGTTTTGGGAATAAAAAAAATTCCTTAAACTTTAGATACAAAATTTAGATAAAAAAAAAAAAAAATATATATATTCAAAGAAAAACTATTATATACTAAATATACTAATAAACAAATAAACAATTACTAATTGATTTTCTTATAAATAAATGAGTAAATAAATGAGCTAATAGATTAATTATTGTACTTTTAATTGTTGCATCAATTCATTTAATTTAAAATAAGCAAATTAAAATTTAATATTAGATTTTAAAAGATATATCTATATATTATATTAAAATTATAAAAAAGTTTATTTTAGAATTAAAAATTTTATTTCTATTAAATTTTAATTAGTTTTTTTCAATAACGTCAATGGAATTACCAATGAATTTTTTGCTTTTGTTTTAAAAGAAAATTAATTTTTATTTTAATATTTATTGTGATTATAATTTTTTTTTTAATATTTTTTTTTAAATTAAATTTACTTCCTGTATTACCTAATTTACTTACTTTTAACTATATTGTTGTTAAGTTATTTAAAAAAAAATAAAATATTTAAAATGCTGTTTATTAGATAATATTTATAAATGAAATTTTAAATATTTTGTTTAAATGTTAATGGTACTGTGGTTATCCGATATTTATATGTAAAGATATTTACTATAAACGCACAAGGAAAATTTTTAAACAAACAGAGAATCCATAGAAAAAAAAAAATATTCTAAAGGAAATGGAAGTTGATTGGGATCACATTTAGAAAAAAGAAAGTATAACTACAATGTCATTATATTGAGAGTAACCTACATAAAAGATCTACTTAGAAATGCAGGTCTAGAATGACATTGAAATGTACTGTCTTAGAAGATTTAAGTTGTCATGTCTTATCTTGTAACACAATGAAAGAAATAGTAAATAATACAGAAGAATGGAGACGTCAAGTGAAATCCCTATCACCGCGTAGTAATTGACAAAAGCAAATGTTATTATTTTGTAATTTTTTTTTAACTCCTTAACAATTTCGGCAATACATCCAACCAATGATGTATTGGTTAAGACACAGGCCATTCAGAAAAAATAGTCTTGGGTTCAAACCCTGGCTGGGTGATATAGTTTAATAAAAATAATATAGATTTTTCTTATAATATATAATTAGTATAATATAATTAAATTAAAAAATAAGTATATATGTTGTGAAATTATAATGAATATCATATTGTCATACATAAAAAAATAATAATAAAACATAATTCTTGTATAAGATAATAGATGGCAAAAGTACAATAACTACAACTGGATTGCGTTTCGTTTCTTACTCCGAGTAGAGCTTTTATAGGATTAACTACCACACTCACATCTACAGTTAACTTTATATAACCCTAAGTATTATAAGTTTAATTGAACGATTTCGCTTACAATT
The DNA here is from genome assembly GCA_947095535.1 of Poecilobothrus nobilitatus. Taxonomy (NCBI): domain Eukaryota; kingdom Metazoa; phylum Arthropoda; class Insecta; order Diptera; family Dolichopodidae; genus Poecilobothrus; species Poecilobothrus nobilitatus. The sequence continues at coordinate 234,998,515 of OX352773.1, read as the reverse complement.
ATTTTTTTTGTGCACGGAAGCAAAAATCATGAGAATAGATAATTTTACGATAAAATGAGCATTAAATACTGCATAAAATGGTTTAATATCACATATATTTTACCACAATTAGGAGTAGGTACATTAAGAAGACTTTGCCCACGGATTTTATAGCTCCTGATCATTTCATCTTCTTAGACAAATATGGATATATTCAAAACGAAGATCATGTCCCATTACTATTTCATTATAGTAGACGGGCTACATGGCAATATTAATGGAGATAATATAAGATATGACATGTTCCTAACAAAAAAGACAAAATAATAAGAAAAAATGATAGGTGGTTAAATACATTTTAATATATCATCTAAAAACATTTGTGTTATTTTTAGCTTATAAGATTAGTTTTAGATAAATTTAAGTTTAGGTTAAGCTAGGTTAAGTTATATATTTTGTTATAAGTTATAAGTTTTGGAAAAAAATTGTTTTTTTTCAAATTTAACAATGATGAATGAATATTAATAATACAACATACTGTAAATTAAATAATTAGAATACATTTTAACTTAATAGATATTAAATTTAACATAAAAAAATTAAAATATTTTTAAATGTTAAAAAATTAAAATAATTAAACCATTTTTGTTAACTTTGTTTTGTAGGTTAAGATATTGATAAGACTGTAAAATTATAACAAAAATAAAAGTTTATTTAAAAAAGAAAAAAAAAAAAAAGAAGCTTACAATTATTTTAATATGTAAGTTTATAATGTTAAAATGTTAAATAAAAAAACAATAATGACACTTCATAACACTTTGACATTTGTAACAATTCTTAATTCTCCTCGCGAGTAGAATTAAAAAACAGAACTCTATTAACTCGATTCTGGTGTTTCGAAACGATATTTATGACATCAGAGAGTTTATTTTACTCTACTCCGGTATTTCCAAATGACTTTTATCTGCCATAGTTTTAACTAAATACCAGAGAGTTAAAAACGTAACGTACTCCCCTAAGTAATCAATGGGTTAATGAAATATTAATGATTCTCGAAACTGAAACGTAGTCAAATATAATTAATAAATGACTTAGTGGATGATGCGCTATGCAAATTGTAGCAGTGGCAAGAAAAAAAAAAACAATTTTTTTTTCAGCCAATAAAAAAATGTCAATCCACATTTTTTCATATGTATTAGAGTTTAGGTAGGAAAAGGATTAAAAAAAGAAGCAAGACAATGCGTAGTGAAGGTGGACTTCGAACCTGTCAAACATTTGATATGTTTATATAAAATTATTACAATATTGGTATGCAATGATTTTAAATCAATATGTTTGATATTAATTTAATATTTATTTGCAAATTTATTATCTATAAAATTAAGTATAGTATTAAAGGAAGGGTAGAACAAAAAGGAAAATTAAGTATAGTATATAAAGGAAGGGTAAAATCAATTCACTTCAAAATCATAATTTTTTTCCTTTTAACATTTAAAATATAGTTTTATCCTTAAAAGAGTCAAGCTTAAATTAACTTGACTTTGTTCAAAAAAAAATAAGTAACGTTTCTAATGTGCATTTTAGATGAATCATTTGATTAATTATTAAGATAAATTATTTAATATTTTATGGCGAAATTAAATTTTTTTTTATTTTTATGATAAATGCACAAAAATACACCATGTGCTAATTATAGTTATGTCCGATTCGAATGAAAATACACATAATTAAAAATGTTATAAAAAGTTTTTTTTGGGGCCTCGGTGGCCTAGTGGGTAAGAGCGTATAAAATATGCTAAAAACATCGAGGGAGTGTGGATTCGAACCTACACACGTCGTAAGAGTTATTCCTCTTACGACATTTACCGCCATGCCTGAACAGCAAAGGCTGTGTAATTTCCTGTTCACATTTATGTCCACATAAAATGTTATAATAATATAAAAAAATGTTTTTTTTTTCTTTATTTTTTGCTTTCTATTTGTAAAGTTCTGCTCTACTTCTACTTCTTTGGTATATAAATTATTGCTATATAAAAAAATTTTTTTTTTGTAATAATGAGCTATACTTCTTATTAATTTTTGACATTTTTTTAAATAAATTTTTCACTATATGTGGTGTCTTCAGCAGAATGAATTTTTAAGAAAATTTCTGAAAAACTTACACGATTTATATTTATAACTTTATTTCAATTTTTCGTAACCCTTTCAATATAAAAAAAAAAAATTATCATTGCTTTTAAATATCATAATATTTAAGTGTATATAAATACAATGTATTTTTGTTTTGTTTTATTTTGTTTATGTATAAATTTTCATATTCTGTCATTCACTATTCATTGATTTTACTTAAAAAATTATTTTTTAAATGATCAGATAAAACTATAAGTATATGTATGTATGTATACAGTATATATATTTATATATCAATTTTTTTTTTAATCAACGACCCTAGTTTTTTAAAAATTATTAAAAGAGTTCCGATTCAATAATACTTTACTATATAATATACATTTAGATACATATCTATTATATAAGTATATCTAACTTATTGCATTCTACTTGTATATGTTTAAGGACAATTCGACATTTGACATTTTCATACATCATAGTTTGACTTATCTATGTCACATCTGAATAACTGTCACAGTTAGATGTGACAATGCAAAACTGATATTAAAAAAAAAAATTCCATTTTAAATGCATTTTCTTCATATCAAATATAATTGATTTAATTCATAAATTATAGTCAATTTAAATTGAAGACTTAATGTCCGAGTAAATATTTGGAAAATTTAATATTTTTGTTACAGAATAAATTTTGTGGCATATTTATAAAAAAACTAAAAAAAAAAAAAAAAATACATGTTATTCAAAAAAACTGTTTATTCAATATTTAAATATTTATGTTCAAGTAACTTGACCTTCAGTACTTGATGATGATGATGAAAATAACAAAAGAAGGAAAACTAATTCTTGAAAAAAAATAAAAACAAAAAATTAGTTAAAACTATTTTTATGCTGACAGTTTTATTTTTAATATATGCACAGTGAAAAAACATAAAAAAAATATGTTAAATAGATGGCGCCAGTTTTTCTCAAAGATTTTAAACTTTGAGGTTCTGATTTTTGTGTGTTGTTTTGTTTAAAAAAAAAAAAATTTTTTTTCTTCACTTAAAGAGTTCAGAAGACAGTAAGCGACACTTAACAAGAGGCCAGTTAAAAAAAAAAAATAATACTTGATTCTTTTTTTTTTTGTATTTTATTTAAAACAAAGAAGTTTGTGCTTTTGGTAACATTTTTTTTTTCTTCCTTGTTTATTTAATTTTTATTATTTTTTTTTTTATTTCGTATTTAACATTTGAATTTGATTTCTGCCGAAAGGTTGCGAGGAGTAATCTAATACAAGTTTATTTTAAGTTCTTAAAACAAAGAAATGTGAATTTTGGATATTTTCAGCAAATAAAAGATTTTTAAACCTTTTTTTTTTTCGTTATTAAATATATGTTTGTATGAAGTTAAATGTTTAGATTTGACAATTTGAACAGGCATTATTAAAGCTATTTTATGTTTGTAATACATTGAAATTTGAAATAGGTAGGCACTTGGGCCAATAATGATAATCAAGTGCCTATCTATTTAAAAAATAAATTATTGCTCAAAATTAGTAGTGTTTATTTTAAATATTTTTTTTTTTTATTTTATAACGGTAAAAACAGAAATCCTAACTCCAATTACATTAACTACAGCCTAAAGGCATCTGTTGAACACTGAATCTCTCATCTTCTTTAAAGTAGTATATAATTATAAGGATAAAAACAAATACATATTTTTTTTCTTTTTTTTTTTTTTAACTTTTATTTTATGACTAGGTTTTGACTGACTCATTATTTTTGACTACAGTTATTTTTGGAGCTATTTTTAGATCTATTTGTACTAATAACAAGAAAATAATTGTAATTGTTTGATTTTGATTTTCTTCATTATTATTTGTTTATTAATCTTATAGAGTTACAGCTTCATTTTTTGGTAAAACTAAATTATTCCATTACGTTACTTTATCTTATAGTTTTATTGCTTTCCTTGTTCTTTATATATATGTAATAGTAAAATCATACATTTTCATTTGGCGCTTTATTTTATCACCATGTTTTTATTTTTTGTGTTTTTGTAATTAAAACAAATATTTTAAAGTTTTTGGTGTACCTTAATGAAGTGATTTCCTAGCTAAAGTTCAAATTAGTATGATTACAAGAGCACTAATTTAATCACAGTGAAAGTATTTTATAACAAAAAGAAAAAAAAAAAAAAAAAAAAATAGGACTAAAATATAAGCAATTAAAAAGAAAATTTGTATTGTGTCTAACTTTGAGAAAATAAAAAAAAAAAAAAGTAAAAATCAAAAAAAGGAATGAAAATAAAATAGATCGTTAAATATTTCAGTTTACCTTAACATTTTCCCTTTTGCAAATTTAAATTGTTCAGGAAAATATTTTTTTAAAATTAATTGTTGGTAAACATTGTTCGGACTTGTGATAATACATATGTGAATTAATTTTAACTTTTTATTATACATAAAATAATTTAATTTTTGTTTTAACAATTACTATAAATTCTAAATTTTAAATATGGAATTTAGTTAAAAAACTCTTGTACGAAATATTAAATTTGTTAAAATTACAGTTTAAAACCAATATAAATTATTTTAATTAATTTAGAGAAATAACTAAAAATTAATTTAATCTGAAAATACCGTTTCTTATTAAATCTTAATTTTTAACTAAATCGAAAATTTTGTTTTATCGTTGTGCATTTTTTAATAACCTTAAAATTTTAATAAAATATTTTAAATTCTATTATGTTATGCATCTACTAATTTTAATTAAAACAAAATTTCTTTTGGGAGCGTATCGAAATCTCGTGAATTAAAATCTCGCATGTAAAATGTCGTGTCACAAAAACTCGTATCTCAAAATCTAGCGTTCTCGATTTTATATTAAATTAATTTCCTGAAAAAATAGTAATAGGTAAAATATAGGAATTATTGCATAAAAAAAAAATTTTCATACAAAAAAAGTCGAATAGCTAAAAATGTTTAAAAGTAAAATGTCGAATTTCTATGTTTAAAAGAAAACTGGTTATAAAATTAATTTTTATCAATCACGATATACTAGTATGCATGTAAAAAATATAATTACTGGGCATTTTAGAATTGGATAAAAAAGCAGAATTCCAATAATTTGTTTAGCGGGATTGTTTGGGGCGGCAACCCCCATTATTTTTTCTTTTCTTTAAACATGTATGTAAGAAATATAATTAGGGGGATTTTAGAGTTGTATTCAGGGTATTCGCTTTTTCCAGAATATTTTTAAATATTATTGATAAGTGAATTTCTAGATTTTCAGGGCTAGATTTAAAAGCACGGCTATACGCTTTTCCTGAAAATTTATATATATATATATGTATATGAGATTTATAATTAGGAGTGGTTTTAGAGTTTTACAATTTGGATTTTCGTTCCACTCCAACCTATTTAATTAATGAAAAAGAATTGTTTGGTTTTAAAACGCGAGATTTTGAGACACGAGATTTTGAGACACGAGATTTTGAGACACGAGATTTTGAGACACGAGATTTTGAGACACGAGATTTTAAGACACGAGATTTTGAGACACGAGATTTTCAAACGCGAGATTTCGTAACCAATCCGATACTTTTGTATTTGATTATCTTGTAAAAGAAATTGATATAAGAGATTTTAATGAATTTATGGTATGGTAATAAATAATGATATTATGGTTCTTCTTGATCCTTTATATTTACTTTCCTTTTTTCCTCCTATAGCTCACTTAAACTCGATAACTCCCACATAAAATATAAATCAAAACTATGATAATTTATAAATGTCATCACTCTCCTCTATCCAAAATTGTATTAATTGTAATTAATACAATTCTACAATAAGATATATAATAATTCATGTATAGTAATTATGTGGATTTTTTAAATTAAATTCGAACATAATATTTAGTATTTTTTCTATATAGCGTGTGGTAGAAACGGGCTCAGAAGCATAACAGATGAAAATTATTTTTTAAATGTATTAAAATACAAAATTGGGGTATGGATAGTTTAAATGAATTTATATATAATTAAAAATATATTATTATTATGTATTTGAAATAAAAATATTTATAAATGTGATGTTTCCATTTGCATAAATTAAGAAAAATTAATTTTTTTTTTATTAATATTATTTTCATTAGAATAATTTGACTGTCTGATTAAGTAAAAAATAAAAGTTATTTTAAAATATGATTTTAATTTAAAACTTGAAAATTACACAAAAAAAAACAAAAATTGTTATTTATTTTCAATTTAAAAAATTAATTTTTTTTTTTAGTTTTAATTAGTTTTTAAAAATTTTTATTTTATTTTAAATTTTCTATTAGAAAATTGTTGATTTATTATTATATGGATAAAGTATTTAAATTTTTGTTTTTATATTTATAGTTTTTTTTTTATTTTAAAATTTTTTTTTTGTTTTGAATTAAAAACGAGAGAAATGATTACACATTTAAGATAAGTTTTTTTTTTTTTTTTTTTTTTTTGAAATGAGTACTTTACAAATACAGCAATTTAAGAAAAGTCACTTTACTTATTCTTCGTTCAATTCTTCGATCAGATATAAAAAAATGCGCAAGAAAATGTAACAAATCTGGAACTTCTCTAAAAAAAAATGAAAACAAAAAAAAAACAAAAAAAATAAAAGAAAAAGAAAAAAATTTAAAATAAAAATAAAAATTTTGAGATCCTTAAAATAATATAAACAAAAAAAAAATGGTACATAAAAAGCGAAAAACTTTTGAAATCAATATACATTCATTGGGTTTTTATTGAAAGTCTTTGTATATATGACCATAAGAGATCATCTGTAATATATTGAAAATACGTTGGAGTTAAAAATGAAACCTAAACAGAAAATTAAAAAAAAAACACAAAAGATTTAAAAGTGAAATAATTATAAGAAACAAAGGACCTGTAGGCGCCGCATTTAGTCAATTAGTGTTTGGCATTCAAGAAGTTCAATCTTTTTAATTTACTCTCACATATTATAAATACAATACAAATATAAATATACAATATATACATATATGTATAATATTATATATACTAACATATATGAACATTTTAATGGAACTATTATAATACGTATGAAGAAAAATTTTTAAAACATTTGAACTTATAAAATAAAAAATAAAATGTGATTTAACAAAAAAAAAAAAAAGAAAAGATGTTTGCAATTTAGATACAATATACCAATTACCGGAAATAAATTTTTTTCAACGTTATGAATATTATAATAAATATCGAATTTTTCTTTTTACTTTGCTGATCTCTTTTTCAAAATAAATTTGGATAAATACTAACTATAAACTAAAATAAAAAGTTTATAGTAGTTAGTATTTAGTTTAAAATTGTTTAAGTTGCTTAAGTTGCCTGTTTTTTTTTTCCATTTACTGTAAAAGAAACTTAAAATGATGGTTCATTTTTAAAATTTATTAAAAATAATGAAAACCTTTTGTTATTAAACGTTAATCACATGCGATCTATGTTTTCCTTTAATACATTTTGAGTCAGCTTTTGAATTAAAGTGTTTAACGAAGATAAATGAATCAAAGTTAGCCGTGCAGTGCCACATACATAAGTAGGTATATTGTAAATGTTAAAAATTGTATAAATGAATAAGAGAGGGTTTACAGCAGTTGCTGAAATATCGCATTAACTGGACTCTTATTAATTGGAAAATTTCTGGCGGTTTTATTTTATTTTTTTTTTTTAGCGTATTCGCCTCCTACATATGTGACAAGGAAATTACACTGAGTCTTTCCTTTTCAAGTGTGGCTGTAAATGTCGTAAGGGGATATTACTCTTACAACGTGCCTGTGATTCGAATCCATACTCCCTCGATGTTTACAACGTATTTTATACGCTCTTACCCACTATGTCTCACCGAGGCCCTCTCTTCGCTCTTGAAAGAAAAAAAATTCATTATTTTAAAAACAAATAATTATACAAAATTTTTGCGATTAAAAATTCTTAGTTTCATTCCATTTAAATATTAAACATTATTATATGAAAACCTAAATTTTTTTTTGTTCATTCACTAGCGGTTTAAATTCATGTCAAAAGATCTAAATTCATGTCTTTATAAAGTAATTTCATTAATGTGATAATCCATGTGAATTCTCAAATAAATTCTGAGAAGAAAAAACGAGAAAAATTTTTTAGGTTATTTTTTTTTTTTCCTTCTACTATACGAGTAGTAGAGTAAAACTGAAGAAAAAAAATTTTTTTTTTTTTTGAATCGTACCAGTAATAAGAAGAACGCGTCTGATTGAAATTAAAGCGAATATATATAGTGTATTTAATGGTCAATAGTTGTGGTGGTGGTATTTTGTTTACTTACGTTCTGTGCAATATCTTAACGGGTGAATAATTCTATATGTTGTTGTTGTGATTGTTGTACACAATTACTCGTATATATGAAGAGCTTATAAGAAGAGAAGTTTTTGTATGATTTTAAAATTTGATTAAATTAAGTACAAGAAAACAAAATAAACAAAATAAACAAAAAAAAAAAAAAAAATTGAACTAAACTAAAATAAAATAATTAGGGAAAGAAGGTAAATAAGATTTTCTTTTTTTTTTAGTTTTATTGTGTAAAGATTTAGATATTTCTGTAGGTTTAATTTAAAAAAATAATTTAAGGTTATTTTAATAAAATTTTGTAAAAAGTGAAAAATTCGAACATATTATACAATTTATTAATTTATTCAATTCATTACTGTAAAAAAAAATCAAAATTAAAAATATATTAAATATAATAGTAAAAATACAATAAAAATAAAAAAATAAAGGAAAAAAAAATTAGATATGCAATGTAAGAAAATTGAAACCTAGTATAGTATATATACTAAAGCTGAAACTTTGAATGGATTCATAGCGTTTCATAAAGAAAATTTTCAATTTAGAAAAAAATGGCAGCAAAATAAACATTGAATCATATGTAAATTGTTCAAAGATTCTTAAAATTCTAAATTTAACCAGGGCTCGAAATTTAAATTCGAAAAATTGTTATTAATGTGAAAATAAAACAATTCTAAAAATTAATCTCGATTTGGAAAGTTGTAGTCTTACTCTTTCAGTTCTATTATATTAGAGATGAATTCCTGTTAAAATAATATAAAATATTACCGATGGTTAAAAATCAACCGAAGAAAGGATTAAAAGAAGTATTCGATAATACTTTTAAGACTGTTCTTAATTCGTTGTGCTTGTTAAACGATAACCACATTCCATAAATAATTAATTGCAAATTATTAAAAACATTATAAATAACATTCAAGCACTTTCATTTCAAAATTTTTTTCCGGGGTCTTTTTTTAAATTTCTAAATCAACAAATTTATTTACATTAGAACCTTTTCATTAGCGTATTTTTTAATTGAAATTTGTAAAATTTTTTACGTTTTTTCTGTTGTATCTATTGCGGTTATCTCTTACTTAAGATTTTATATTTTGTATAAATTTTTAATAGATTCAAGGATTTCTAACATTCATTTTGTATAATGTAACAATGTATTTAGATTTATATTGTATATAGGTGCAAAATTGGTTAAAATACAGAATAAGAACATATAAAAAAGAAACAATATTGATATGAAATAGTTGTGAAGGATGCTGTAAAAACTAACAGCCTGAACGACAATACGCGATCTGTTTTTTTTTTATTTTGTTTTGTTTTGTTTGTTATTATGTATGAGTATGCGCATATAGTTGAGTACATATATGTCTTAAATTTGTGAGTTATAACGTTTGTTCTATAAGTTTGGTGCTGCAATTGATATTGTTGTTGTTGTTGTTGCTATTGTTAATGATGATGATGGTGGTAGTTGTAAAAGATTTTCTTGAGTCAAACAAGTGATGAAATCTTTAAGATTAATCAGTTCATGATAAAAAACTTTTTTTTGTTTTTCTTTGTTTTTAGGTTTTTCATCAGTTCCTCTGATGATGATATTTAGAAAATTCGATTGCAATGTTAATATAAGACTAAGCTTTATAAGCACACGTATGTTAGAATAAGACAACTAAATACTTTTTAAAAAGATGAATGTAGATATTTTTTTGTTGTTGTTGTATTATAGATGTTTTCTGATATATTGTGTAAAGTATTACTTCTGTTATAATTTTTTTTCTATGATAAATATGTTATGGTCAATATGATCTTGATCAATTTTTTTTTTTTTTGAATTCTATTCTATGTCTGGCTAGAAGTTGAGTTGAGCCTATTTCTTTCAAAAGACATATGAAATTTGTGTCTAACGAAAAAGAAAAAACCAAAATGTTTTGAGATATATGTCACAAAATTGCTTTTTAAAAAAAGAAAGAAAAAATTAAAACAAAAAAATAAATAACTAAGCTTAAACTTTATGGGTATAATGTGAATTTTTTTTTATTAAGGAGTTTTAAGGCGCCATGATAATATCTTAACGGATTTTTGATATTGATGTAGTTCCTTACTTTAATACTTTGGTGGTAATTAAAATGGTACAATGTTTTCTGATGTGACCATTTTAGTTTTACTTTTCTTTCTTTTTTTAAAGCTAACAGTTCTAAGAGTTATTTGAGAAATTTATGAGGAACGTCAACGTCGAAAAATTAAAAATAAATTTGCAGATGCAATATATATGATATAGTGTTTAACTTTGTCTTTGACTATGTTTTTGCCAATATGGGATTAAGAAAAGAAAAACAAAGCGAGTTATGGAGAAGAAGACTGGATTGATAAAATTTCTATCTCAAAATTTTTAACAATACTCACGACACTATGTTAGATATATAGTACGACACTATGACCCTACTATGTTAGATACCCACTACACTATGTCGACACTATGTTATATACTTTTTGTCGTAGTTAACATTTCAAAAAAAGGAACAGCTTTTTATTTTAATTTTACATTTTTCTATTCACGATACATTTTTGATTAAATATCATTTTAATCGAATCTTTAATAATGTCTTTCTAATATTTTAATGTATTATAGTCTTAATATATAGTTGAAGTACAAAATTTAACTATTAAATGGTCACTCTGGTCAAACAAAAATATTTAATGATTAGCTTGTATCTATGGATATCTGATGAAATTTCACTCTCCATGGAATAATTTTTAAAGATAACAAAAACTATAAAGAAAAAGAAAAGAAAAAGATTATGTTTGCGTTTTTGCTTGCCTTTTTCCCTGACATACGAGATCTTAATTGATATTTTTTTTTTGTTTTATGTTTTTCTTTAAAAAATGATAAAAAACAAAAATATCAAAAAAAAAACTTGGTTGAAAATATATAATTTTAGCGATTTGATCTCTTTATAATGTTATATGATTGTTAAAAATATTGGAGTTTTGTGATAAGAATAGGTGATTTTTTAATATTTTTCTTTTTTGTTTTTTTTATATCTGAATAAAATAGAAAAAAAAAAAATATTGTTTCGTGACAATTTTTTGCGCTTAATTGAGAATTACTTTATTAATTCCAATCTTTTGTTGCTTTTTTTTTTGTTAGTCACTGAATTTGAAGGCACCTGTACTAAAAAAATTTTTTTTTGAAAGAATAACATCGTAACACCAATTATCAATTACACCTTTATGACCTGGTGTTGTCAAGCTTTTATAAAAAAAATATTGAAAATAAAGACCTTATGTTTTGTTATTAAGAGATTTTATTAGATAGAGTTTGTTTTTTTGTATTTTGGTTACAAAATGGATTTCAAAAATTCGTATTATTATTAAAAAAATAGCTTATAAGTTTAAAGATTTATTTCGTCAGCTTTCAGTGAAGTCTATTGATTATCTCAAACAATGTATAAAGGTAATAATTTACTTAATTGAATTTTAAAAAGAAGTGTTGTTTCACCTACCGAAACTAATTCTTGATTTCATTATTATGACACAGATATAGATTTTGTTATTCTGAATTAGATCGACGAGTACATATCAATTTAGTGGTTGAGTATTTTACATTTGAAAAGAATTTCTTATTTTTTTTTTAAATGATCACCTATACAATTAGATATATATTTAAGCGCTCATTTCTACACTGTGGAAATTCTTAAATGTTTTAAAACTAGTTATGGAAACTCATTTATTGTAAGAACTGCTAAAATGTGGAACATGCTTCCACTTAATGTATTCCACTCTGATGAAAATGCGTTATATTACAATTTACATCTTTTTAAAAAGAACCAGGTTCGTCTCTAATTTACGTTCCAATTATTACATCCTATTTCATTCTAAGTCCTTTACCCTTTATCCCTAAAATAATGTATAAAGGAATCCGTTCCTAGTGTTTAGTTTACACGCTAAAAATAGAAAATATAGCGTGTAGTAAAATAGAATTTCTCACTATTTTTTGTATTTAACAAGTTCCCAGATTCATTTGTTAATAATATTAAAATTTTTTTTGAGCTATAATATATATATATATATATCGTAAACTAAATAAGAGCATTGCATCGTTAATTTAGTAAAGAAGGAAAATTTACAATGACGAAATACGATTTAAAATTTTTACGATTGCAAAACTTTATGCCAGCGGTGATGAGAACCCACTAAAGTTAAAATCAAATCACCATTATTAAGTCATATTACATTACGTGATATAATTTTATAAGCAGTTTACCCATTCTTTTTATTTATTATCCGTAACTTATTTTAATTACGTATAAAAAAAGAAAATATGTACGTATATAAATATTTAAATAGCAGGACGAACATATTATTATATTTCAAAAAAAAAAAAAATAAATGTTCTTCTTTTCTTCAGTTATACTTGTTAAATTACTGGTATTAATTTAATAAGAAGTTAATCTTTATATTTTAATCAAGAATTTATGTATATTAAAAACATATTTAATATGGTTTTTAAAAAAAAAAAAAAATATGTATATTTTTATTAATTAATAAAAATGTTTTATATTTTGTAGATAATTGTTAAATTTTACAGCCAAGTTGTTAGTTTATTTATAATGTTGTGAATTTTTATTATATTTAAAAAAAAAAAAAAAAAAAGAAGAATTTATGTTATAATTAGTCACGTATTAGTTTTAATAAGTTGTATAATGAATATTTAATAAAATTAATCGAAAATCTTTATTAAAAAGAATATATCTTTAAATTAAAATCGTATATACTTAAGATTATTTTATATTTTTATTTATTCAATACTTTTTCAAAAATTATTTTATTTATAAACATTTTTTTTATACCCGTACGATAGGATCGGGTATAATAAAATTACTCCTCCGTTTGTAACACCTCGAAATAAGCGAGCTAGATATACCTTCAAAGGTATGGATCGGATCAGAAAAAAATTCTAAGACGTTTGAGCCATGTCCGTCCGTCCGTCCGTCCGTCAGCACGCTAACTCAAAAACTAAGAAAGCTGGAGTCTTGAAATTTACACAAAATATTCTGGGAGTATTTTGTAGGTTCCCTATTTTTTTTGGTTGAGTTTGGACCAAAACTTAGGGTAGCTCTCGAACACTAACTTTTAGATCCCCACATTTTTTTTGAAATAGAGCTATGAAATTTTAACTGCTGATAGATCTCACAAAAATATTAATTTTATTTTTAATAACTTTTTTTTGTAGCTCCACCCGTTACGGAGCTACAGCTCCCCAAAGGTTCAAAAAAGCGCTATATTTAAATTGTTATAGCACAAGTTGTATAAGGTATATCTTCATTTTGAAAACGCCAAACGATTACTTCTTTTATTAGCTTTAAAAGTATGTATACAATAAATATATATTTGTGGCATACGGTGTCTTAATTTACCGTTATGCAAAAATCAAATTTTGCAAAATGCTTTAACCCTTCTATCTTCTAAACAGTTTAAGTGGGAAACTTGAAATTTTGACAGAAGTTAGATCTTTGAAAATAAGAATGAGTCATTTCAGAAATTTTTTTTGTATCACCCCCCGTTTAGGAGCTGTAAGGGGTCAAAAACTGAAAATTTCCTATTTTTAAACACCTGTAACTTGAACACCTGTTAAAATTTTTTTGAAGTAATACACAAAAATTAAAGCTTCAACATTATACTCTTATTGCTGTTAACAACTTTTTTTAATAATATAATTGACGAAAGTGTTACTTGATTTTTTCAAATTTTTTAACAAATTTTTTGCATTTGTTTTACTCGATAATTTGAAATTGTTGAGAATATAATGCGTAGTACAAAAAAATGTAAATAAATAAACAACATAACGGTTGCTTGAAGAATTTTTATTTATATGATATTGATATATATACATACTTATATAATATCATGTTTATTTACATATCGTATATGTCACTAGTGAATGAATGATAAGAGTATATATGTATATTATATAGCGCCGTATTTACATACATATATGTATTTTATTGTACTTATAAGAAATTATTCTGTCAATGGAATATTTAAATATAATATAATATAATATTTAAAATTACATTTATTATTTTGTACTAAGTAAATTTAATATACATTTACCGCTTAGTATTAAATGGTATTATAGAATATTTGAAAAAGTTTTGGATTGATAATCGTTATGTGGAAGGTTAGACTCTGCTTTAGAAGAATGTACATATAAACATATAGTTTGAATATATGTACAACCCATAGTTCTAGAAATTATAAAATTTACCCAAATTATTTTAAAATACTAAAATATTAAAAAAATAATATTGTGAGCAGAGTGACAGGCTGTGAACATACTAACGGTTCGTACGGGTATCTAAGAGTTGACAAAGGCAACTGTATTCTTCCTCGTTTTTATCATAAAAATTATTTATTTTATTTTTGTTTTAATTATTTTATTAAATATAATTAAATAATTTTGTAAATTTAGATTAGAATATAATGATTAGAAAAGAGAATTTTTGTAAAAAAATGTTAATTTTTTTTTTATACATATGTTAACTTCTAACAATACATCTATATGATTTATATCTGATATGAATATGGTATCAGATTTATTTATATTTAAACTAAGTTCCTTTTCTAATTTTTTGAAAGTTTCTCCATTTGAAAACATCCATGAATTGTTAATATCTTATTAGTTTATTCACATACTGTAATGAGCATTAAAAATGTGATGGTGTCATAATTCAAAAAAAAAAAAAAATTTCAAAAAATTAAAAAAAATAATTTCAAAACAAAAAATTCCAGAAAAAAAAATTCCAGAAAAAACAATTCCAAAAAAACAAAATTTCAAAATATTGAAAAAAAAGTCCACAAAATGAAATATTTGGGATAGACGATAAAATTTTTTAGCAAGCTTTCAAACCTGGTTTAAAAATTTGATTAGTGGGAGTGAAAATCTCTATACTGTGCGAAAATAATAGCGGTGATTTGGAAGCGATAGCTCTGATTATTTTTAATAATTTGGTGTTATAGTATGTTGACAAAAAAAAAAATTAAGAAGAATTTTAAAGTTGATTATATAAATCAGGATTACACAACTTTTACAGAATATGTATAAATGTGAGACACATTATTTGTATATGTGAGATTCTGAATTATAGGAGAAATTTTAAAGTGAATTCAAAATCAGAGTTATACGCTTTTTCTCGATTTTTTTTTATACATATATGTATATATGTATATGCTAGATTCTAAATTAGGAGAGATTTCATAGTTGGTTTCAAAATCAGGATTTGTTTACCGGGAGTTTGGGGACGACAGCCTCACTATATTCAATGCATTGATGTTGAAATATGTATGTAGAAAAAATAAATAGGTGGAATTTTATAGTTGATTACAAAATCAGGGCCCAAATAATTTGTTTAGGGGGCTTTTGGGTTGGTAGCCCTCACTATTTTAAATACCTTGTTATTGAAATGTGTATCTAAAAAAATGTTGAGAACGATTTTATACCATGTTGGTTACTAAATCAGAGTCCTAATAATTTGTTTAGGGTGTATTTTTTAGCAATATTTAAAGTGCTTCCCATTAAATTTTTAATTTTGAAATTTATTTTAAGTGGATATTTTTTTTGTGCAATTTTTTTTTTGGAATTTTTTTTTTGCACTTATGTAAATGGTATTTTGGAAATCGAATTGTTTTTTTGGAATTTCATACCCAACCCCTTGAAAATTTACTTATTCACTATTATTAGTATTTACTTAATGGAAAAAAAACGATAAAATTTAAATTAAAAAAAATAAGTAATAGCTGAATGTTTTTATAATATGTAATATACATATATTTGTAATATAAAAAGGAAATATTAAAAAAAAAAAAAAATTAAATTATGACTTATTCAAATTGTACGCCCACCATTTAACAATTTTGAAATATTGACTTTTTAAAGATAACTATGAGAAATTATATTTTAATTTCATAATTGGTATTAAAAAAAAAAACAAATTGAATTATATAAAAGAAAATTTTCCAATGACCTAATTAACTATATATACATACAATATTTTCCAACATAATAATGACAATTCATAAATTTTAATTTT
Organism: Poecilobothrus nobilitatus; assembly: GCA_947095535.1. NCBI lineage: Eukaryota > Metazoa > Arthropoda > Insecta > Diptera > Dolichopodidae > Poecilobothrus > Poecilobothrus nobilitatus. The sequence continues at coordinate 234,981,968 of OX352773.1, read as the reverse complement.
TATTTAAAAAAAAAACTTGTCAATTCAAAAAAAAAAAACTGCCAACTTCTTCGATTTATTTTTAACAAAGTTGTTTGTTTTTTTGGTATATGTATTTTCTATATTATAACAATGATCATTTTTATTACTAACTTGGAATAAATTATACTTTCCTGGTCAATTATAGGGTGCATATTTTAAATTTTTTTATTTTTCTTAGAACTTTTCTATAAAATTTTTATTTCATTGTAAAAGAAAAAATATATTTTGATTTTGTAGTACATATAAGTAACTGTAGAGCAATACTGTGAATAAAATATTAGAGCAATATAGGTCACATTATTCCTACTTCTGTTGAACATTTTTAAACATTTCGCGGATCTTTTGCAACCGAGAAAATGTAGTCATTTTACGAAAATTTTCTATTTATTTTAAAGCTAAAAATTTTCAACGATTTAAAGTCTTTTAAACTTACATTTTTAAAAGAAAAATTTGTCAGTAAAATACGTTTTTTTGTTCATATCAGGCAACTCTGTGTTTTAGAAACATTTAAACTTACCGGGTTGAGGCTTTCACATACTTCTATTGATTGAAGGACACTATTTAGGGAATTTGAAATTGTGGATCGTACATGCGTCTCAAAATTTTGAGTTAACGTCAGCAGTCTTCTCAAAAGGATAAAAACTGTTTTGTGTGCTGTCTTCACTATAGCAATATAAAAACATTCTTCTCTAGACACTCGTGAAGGCGGAAGTTTATCATTAATTCCATTAACTTTTGACAGAACTGAAGTTAAAGCAGTTTGTTAGTTGTCTAGCGCATATATAGTTGTCTATAAACGCATTTTTGCAGTACTATTAGAGGAATACCGTCGGGATCAGTAAATTTATGTAGAAGTTTCGACCCTTAAAAACTTTAACTACATCCCGCGAGAATGAATTTTCCTCTAATAGAAACTGAAAAATTGCATAGAAATAATAATTTTTGTAATACTGCACCAAAACATTCAAACAACTCAAGAAAAAATATATTTTTATTACCGATACATTTTGTAGTCATTTTGTATTCCTGGTATTTTTCATACTAAACATAGCCGCTAACAAAGTCAAAGTTATTTTTATGACAGTAGAATGTTATTTAAATGTTTTTTTTTTTTTTCAAAGTTATTTTTATGACAGATATTATTTAAATGTTATTTTTATGACATTAAAGAGCACATTTCAATTACGTCACGGATTATGTACATTTTTTGCCAACAAAAGTTAGAGGAAGTGTCATTGTTAATGTGAAGTCATTGTTAAAGTGACGATTCAATAAGTTTTAAGTTACGTATTTTTTTATTAAAAAATTTAGATCTGACATTTCCCCATAGAAAATATAGAATGAAAATTTATATAGGTATAAGTTTTTTTTTTTTTTTTTACGAGGGATAGTGGAAAACATCGAAAGTCATTCAAAAGAACTGCACGAGGTTCCTTTGAGTAGTGTTGGGCTTTAAGCAACCAAAACACCCCCTACAAAACCGAACTTTGGGATGCGTTTTTTAATACATATAGTGATATAATGTACAGTTTGGTTTTGGGGAAAAGGTTGAGGAAAGAATTACTTGTGAAATTGGGTTTGGGATAATTGAGATTATGGAGGAGGAAAGGAGGAAAAAATATGGACAGTTATTTTAAAGAAAGGATGTTAATGTTCTTCTTAAATTTCGTTATATCGTACACATATGAATTACTAACTTTTGAGAACACATGTGCAGGCATAAGGTTCCATAAACGAAACGTGAGCATAACAAATTAATTTCTGAATGCCGTGTTACGCCATCTTGACAGTTCGATAGTGTAGGGGTGGGCATCTGTTTTTGTCACTATGAGTGGAGGCATTAATTGTTTTATTTCTTTGGTACAGGTGGTTACTCTTACAAAGTATCACAAGGTATTTATAACACAGGATCAATGGCACGACAGTACGGCGATTACATGATTGATTAAACTTTTAACTCTTCATATTTAGCTTTCATTTTATTTGTTTTACTAATTTTTTTTTTTTTTTTTACCTAAACGTTTATTGATTTTCATAATATTCCGTTTTTATTATAAACAAATTTTAACTATATTTATATTTATAGTCTTATTAAATTTAATTAATTTTTGTTTTATTTATTTTTTTTTTTATCTAAAATGAAGTTTTATGAATTTTCATATTCAATTAAAAAAATGTTTGTTTTTTTTTGTTTTAATTAAACTTTTAAGGTTCTTTATAAGATTTTATAGATGTTTTGTTTTTCTTTTTCATTTTGCTTTTCTTAATATGGTTAGATTTAGAGTAATTACTTATAGTTTTTTTTTTTTTTTTGTTTTTTAAATAACTGCTATTTAAACATTTTACATTTAAGTAAATAGAAAATATATAAAGAAAATAAAAAAAAAGAAAACAAAAATAAAAACAAATAATATGATTAAAATCTATATTTGCATTCAATTTGACTTGTGAATTTTCAATTCAATTCAACTAAAAATGCTGCAATTCATATGTACGTCATTTAATATAAAACTTAAGTAGTAACATAACATTGATATTTGGTAGATATAATAGTGTTCATATAATGTAAATGGCAAGTATACACAAGTAAATATCTCTGGTATTTCTATTTTAGTTTTTTCTTACGTATATTCTTATAAAAAAACACAGTTTTTATATTGCATTTTAAATATAATATGTACACCATATTAGCATTTATTTTATATATAAATGGCATATGAACAAGTACGAGTCTCGATGATGACAAATAGGAATATTGTATCGTTTATTAATTTTTGTTTTTTATTTTTTTTTTGGAATTTATTGAAGGTTTTATCTTGTTAATTTTTTTTTTTATGTAAAAAAAAAAAAAAATGATGTTTAAATATAGTTAGATTAAATTTAATATTTATTTTTATACATTTTTAGATATTATGTTAATAATATTAAAATGATATCCGGGTCAAATAAAAGGTTGATTTTATTGATTCTTGCTTTTTTTTTTTTATTTTTTTTTATTTTTATAAAAATTACAACAAAAATTTACACAAGTATTTAAATTTTATAAAATTGTTTGTATTTAAAATTAAAATGTAATTTATTAAAAATTATCAAAGATTAATATGTTAAATTTAGTTAGTTAAAGTTTATTATAATAGTTAAAAAATAGTTTTCATTTTGTTAATAAATTTTGTAGTATAAATTAAAAATAAAAAAATAAAATTATTTTATGAAAAAGTAATAATTAAAAATATGTAGTGTATTAAATGGCATTAATTATTTTAGAATTAAGTTTAAAGCTTATAGTGTATGAACAGAGCGTGCACTGGGCGTATTCTGTAGCAAGTATTTACAAACAAGATAGAATGGAAAATAAAAATTTTTTAACACTCACATTTTCCAAAAAAATAATAAAAACAGTTTAGAATTGCGACTTGTACCAAAATTTGTTAATTTTCTTATGATTTTATATATGTAAGAAAAAATTGTGAAAAAGCAAGAGGCACTTTCTTCAATTTTAAGGAAACTCTATATTATTAAGAAAAGCTATGATAACATATTTAAAATTTTGATGTTGAAGCTATAATTTTAACATTTTAATTTAAAAAATTTTTGTACAGGTACTTAATTCACAGATGCCTACAAATAATCAATTTTTTACCCTTTCTAGCTTTTAAATAGAGAAAGGTGCAAAATATTTTCTAAGGTAAGTAACTTATGTTAATTCTAAAAGATCTTTTTGCTTTCAAAATTTTAAGTTTTTAACTAAAAGCGTTACCACATAACGGTAAATTTAAATACTAAATTGCAAATGGTAAAAAATATCCTGTTAAGCAGAACACATTGAGATATGCATATTTGAAAATAGGGATTTATCGAACTTTAAAAGGTTATATCTCCTAAATAGATCGAAATACATAAACAATTTGTTCTAACATTAATTTTTTTAAGACCTATGGTTAAAATTGTATTGTTTTATTTTAAATCATGTGTAGAAACCTTGTAAAACGACGAAGGGACGGACAAAATTAAACTGTTAAACAAATTTAAAATAGAAGAGAAAATTACTAAAATAAGTAATTTTCAATTACAACCTACATTAGAACCAATATTATGAATATAACAATACAACATTTTTTTTTTTAATATGTTTAAATTATTTAATTATGTCTTCCAGTATTTAGCCTGGTGGTGACAATCATTTTAAATATATATCATAATAACTGAATATTTTTAATTTTTTTTTATGAAAGAACTAGAACTATTTATATAAAACAGAAAGTGTGGTAGGAACAACAAAAAATTAAACGTTTAAGAATAACTTACGCGAATACAATCATTTAATTTTCGCTTGTTCCAGCCATTTGGAGCTGTTTATAATGACAGTTAAGAAATATGTTTCGGCCAGACATGTTTTAGAAAATTTTTTTAGGTTAGTTTAAAATATTATTCTCAAATTTTGAACTGACAACTGAATTTGAATAGTATCGTTTTAATCTCTTCTTTTTCCTACTGTCCTCTAATAAGAAGCCTGTAGTTTACTCTGAAAGAGAAATGGTTTTACTATAGCTTACCTATGATTGCAAATTATGAATTATTGTTCAGAAGAACTTTCAGAGGAGTTAGAAATTAAAATATCAAGAGTTAATAGATATACTACATGGTTTTTAGCAAATTTGTTATAGCAGTTCTTAACATACTGCGAAGAAAAATGTAATATAATATTAGTGCCTTTATTAGAAAGGTTTCAGCTTATGGTTTTATCAAAAGCAGCCATCACCATCCATCCGTATCTTTGTATGAAAATTGTTTTAATTAATACAAAAACAGTTGTCTCATACGCTCAACCTTTTACCATTTAAAATATACATATCTTCAACCCTTAAATATTTTGTAGTAAGTCTTAATTTATGGTCGTTTTAAAAATGGGCAACAAAAAATTTTTTGGTTGATAAGCGTAATTATTTTTTAATTTTAAAAGCTCATTTAAGTGTTTATTATATTTTTTTTAAGCTTATCAGGAAAATTTTTATATTAATAATATTTAATGTTGACTTTCTTTAAAACCTTCAAAATTTATGATAAAATATTAAAATAAATATCCATTTTGTTATTTTAATATCTTTTTCTGTTTTTTTTTTTTTTTTATTTCCTTTTGTTATTTTAAATACAAAATATTTAAAATTATAATAAAAATTCATAAAAATTATTCATAATATCAATATTCTGTAATTAATTTGGGTTCAAATTTGTTTTTATGACAAAATCGTGAAAGCCAATAAAAATTCTTTGTTTTGTTTTTTAAACTTATGTTTTATTTTATGTGGTTTAGCTCTTTTAATAGTAAAAGAAGTTTTAAGAAGGTTCTTTATCTAAAATAAATATTTATATACATATTATGTTAAGTAAAGTTATTATTAAATGCGGTAAACGCCTCCGGTTTCGATTAACAAAAAATAATAAAATAAAAAAAGAAATAGAACAGGAGGTTGTAATAAAATTTATTGGAAATTTATTTTGGTTTTTTTTTTTCTTTCCAGACATGTAAATTTTTACGAGACTTGAATTGTAAATTTTAGATTAATTTTAATTTGTTTAAATGAATCCAATAGCTTCATTAAAGTAAATTTACATAAATTATAAGAAATAATAAAGTGGGGTCATAATATGATGACTAAAACAATTGCCGATTGTTAAATCTGTAAAATTATGTTTATTTTTCTCATTTTTATTTTTTAAGGGTTAAGCAAATAAACATTTATGTAGAACCAAATGGTTGAACAAAAACAGTTTACAAATATTGTTGAATGACTTTTTACTCAATCTTTACATGTAGGTAACTAAAATGGTATGCAGTAGCAGTAATTACTGAATTTTTTATTTCGGGAGAAATAAATGACTTTTGCAATCAGCACTATCTATCATACATTTTGGTTCCTATAACAACAAATGAAAACAACTAAAGTTCCTATCTTAATTCCTAGTTCCTTCCTATATGTTGTATTTTAGAAGTCTCCGGTAATTCAATCCGTTTGTTATTCGTTTAAATTTATTAGCTTTTTTTAAAAATCCTTCAAGAGAATTTAATATTAATGTGGGGGCATTTAGCATTTTAATTGGGGATCCCGATTTTTCATGTTGTTTAAGAAAAGTATTTTTATCCATGGAAAATTTTTCATAAATAAAATTCTTTTACTTGTAATAAGGCATAATTTTACAGAATTGCCGTTTACTTTTGTGATAATAAAGAAACAAAAAAAAAGTTTTTTTTTTTTAGCTTCAAATTTGTATATTGTCAATAAATTGAAAGGGATATAATTAACAATAAAACATATACTGTTGTCGTTTATATAGTCGTTTTTTTTTTCCATTTTTAATGTAAATTGAATTTTTATTGTCTTAATTTGTAATCGAACTCTGTTTTCAAAATGGTTTTTTTTTAAATAACGTGATCAAATTTATATAATATCTGAGGAGATTATTAAAGAACAAAAATAAAATAAGTATTTTGGAATTTTTTTTTCCGATTGAAGAAAATTATGGAAAATAATTTCATTATTATTGCTATATATTCAATAATGGACAATCTAAACTTTCTAAAGTACGATTGGATCTAACTCATTAAAAAAGGGTTCTTGCTTTGGCAGAACATATACTAAAATTGGAACGATACAGAGAAGGTTAGCATAGCCCCTGCGAAAGGAAGACACGCAAAATTGTGAAGCGTTCCACATTTTTTCAACAAGTTTCAAGGACCCATTATTACAAAATCAAGGGAGCAAGAGTTAAAGTATGGGGTGCACCATTACAACGCACAAACATCTATTCGCAACTGAAAACACATCTACATGTTAAAAATGTAATGACACATTAACAATCAAGTATGCGTGAATAGACTGCCGGTACAACGTTGCAATCAATAGCAAGTACAGGCATCCGTAGAAGCATTAACACTCGATAGGCAACACCAAGAAAGAGCACATAAAGAAACTACTTACATTCCACAACATGTGGAAAGATATACATATAAAAAAGAAAAAATTAAATGAATTCAAAAATAATGTAGTTATCCAAAAATAGACTATAAAATTGTGAAAGAAAAAAATCAAACAAGAATATTAGTTTTATATACACTTTGTAAGCCCACATTCCCCTAAGGAAGCAGGGCCTTTGCTACCTGGCATATATATGTGACAGTTTGCCATGTAATAAATAAATAAATAAATTAAACAAAAATGTGTATATAATAAGAGTTTTTTTTTTTTGAAAAATATATTTTTTTTTGACTCTATAACTCATTTAGTATTAAGATACGAATAAAAAATTAAATGGTTATGTAAAATATTTGCCTTTTAAAAATATTAACGCAATATCTTTGCTATCTTTAAAATTTAATTTTCAATCAACATTTTGTTTGTAAATTATTAGATTCGATGTCATCCGAATTTAAGAAATTTACGCAATCTTTTTTGTTTTATTTTTCTTATAAAAAACCTAAAGTACCTTAAATACCTAATTCATTCAATAAAAATATGTAAAATACCTATTTCAATTTAAATCAATAACTACTAATAAAAGAAAAAATAGAATGAGATTTTATTGCTCATATGGCAAGTATCTAATGATCCTGAGCTTACAAATTAATTTTATTATTATAAAATTCAATTAAATAACAGTGTAGGGTTAATAACAATTTAATTATTAGATTACTACTGAATAATTGACTTTATTATCATTAGCACAGTTTCTACATATTCATAATTAAATGATAGCAACCAGTCTTTGAATTTTGATGTAAATTTAGAAACATTTCTTATTAATCTAAGCCCACTAGGTAATTTCTTATATAACTCTAGGTGTGATTATATTGTTAAAATGACAAGTGTGCATTTTGCAAAAACTATATGCACATTAACTAAATTTTTATTGGTAAGACTAAGGTTATATGAGTTATAATATATTGAAAATTTAAATATCCATCTTTTTGAAAAAATAATTTAAAAGTTGTAAATAGAAAGAGATTCCTAATCGGAAGTATTTTTTAATTTAGAAAATAATGTAAAACTAAAAGCGCAAGAATTAATAGTTAAAAGAGAGTATATCTTATTAAAATAAGTTCCTGTCTCGTAAACTTTATCATACAGCAGTTTTTCATACAGAAAAATTGAGTAATAGACATTTGAAGTGATTTTATAAATGGACCATATTTCCTAACATATAGTAAAGTTGTTTTATTACCTTATTAAAATATTTTTTATAGAGAGTAGAGAGAGTATAGAGAGTAATAGAGAGTGATACCCAAATATTTAAAAGATTCAACACTTTCGATTTTAAAACAGTATTTTTTTTTTTTTCCTAAGGGAGGTGGGAGTCTTCCAAAGACACCAACAATTTCCCCTTGGTAGTGTCAGATTCTTACTGACTAAACCCACCTCCCCCTTTAGCCAATATAGTGGGATGAAACCCTTACCTAGCGAACGCAGTATATTGGCTAGGAAGTAGGGATAGGAAAGGATAGGAAAATGGATACGGAAACATTGAATTGGGAGTGGGACTGTAAGAAAACAATGAATCCGCCTATTATTATTATTTTTCTAACAGTGACTAAAGCCGTCACAACAGTTACAACATGTAGTAGTATATAACACCTTACTACATGAGGTAATTATTGAAGGCAACCCCCACTGTCACTGTAGTGGCTGTTATTATTGATATTAATATTCTTATTAATATTATTATTATTTTATCACAGAGTCAGCGCCATCAGTGGATTACAACGTGCAGCAGTATATAACACCTTACTTGCATGATATAACCAAAGATGGCTCTACTGTAGCAGCTATTATTATTATTATTATTATAATTGTTGTTATTATTACTATTATTATTAATATTATTATTGTTATTATTACTACTATTAATTATACGATATACATTATTACGATATAAAAGTACTACATATTTTTTATTTATGACCTGACCGGGGTTTGAACCCAAGACCCTTCGATTGAAAGGTTGGCGACTTAACCACTGCGCCATGAGTCAGATTACTATCACATTAACTATAATACCATTTAAGTTAGCAGTATTAAAATTTTGTAAGTGAAACCCAAGTAAAATTTGCAAAAATTTAGATTTTTCTAGTGCATTTCCCTGTCATATACATGTAACAAGGAAATTATACAGTCATTTCTTTTCCGGCGTGGATGTACATGTCATAAAGGGGAATTACTCTTACGACATGTGTGGCATTTAAACCCATACTCTGCTCGGTATTTACAGCGTATGTTATACACACTCTTACCCACTAGGCCACCGACCGAGGCCCCATATTTTACAGTATGATATACAAAGTGAAAATCATAAATTTTATTACGAAAATTCTTTTTATTTTGTTCAAATAAAATTTATTTTAGTTATTTAAGGTATAAAGCAGTATTTAACATACATATAAAATAATAACGTTAGCTAATTTAATTTGTTTTAATTGGTAGAATATCTTCTAGATTATTTTAGCTGATGAACATTTACTTAAAATAAATAAAAATTATTTGATATTTTCTATACATTGTATAAGTATATAAGATTATCATTAGTTAGGAACGTCGTTATTAGTTAATCATTAGTTAAGAAAAAAATAATGTACCTATGTACTATTCAAATTTTGATTAAAATAAATTTACTCTTATATTGTAATGTCGTTAAAATCAAAATACTTGAGACAATTTATTGTTGCTTTTTAATAACATTTTAATTACAAACAATTGAAAAAAAAAAAAAAAAAATGCTCCTAAAATTATTTAATTGAAAGGATAATTTCATTTCATTGAATTTTTTTATTTTATCCAATAATAATTAATTAGGTAACCTTTAAACCTATAACATTTACCTATTTTAGTTAAAATAAAAAAAAAAAAAAATTTTGTAACACACGTATTACTACAACCTTTGTAAAAATTTACTTCCTTTCTTGTAACAAAAAAATTTTGTAAGACTTGTTATTGAATTTTACACATATATTGTTTGTATCTATCTTTCTACGAGTCTCAACCTTTTTAAGTAAAAAAAATTTATTGCCTTAGTGTATTTATTTTGTTGTTTTTTATTTTTTTATTTTTGCATTTAATTACTCTTGACAAATCGCGAAAATAATTATTTAAGTTAGGATTTTTTATATATAGTAAACGCGAAATTGTTTGGTTAGTTAACGATTTTAAACACTATTTAGAAAACATTTTATATGATTCTTCAATTCTTGAGAGCGATAAATACATATACTAAAATACTATAGATATATAATATTGTGTTGTTTTTGTAATGGGATTGAATGGAACGCATATAGTAATTCGTGTGCGATACTGTTTTTTTTTTGTTTGTAAGCGAATGAATTTCTTAAATACTGCGCAATTTACCAGTTATAAACATTTTAAGTTTTTTTTTTTTGTGGTTTTTAACACTTTTGTCTTTTACAATTTTGATTTTTTCGTATAAAATAATAAAAAAGTATCGTAATAGTTAAAAAAACTGATAAAATCTTATCAGTGAAAGTATCTAGTATTATATATCGAAATTTAAGAAAATTTAAGTTCAAAGTGTAGATAATCTGTACAATATATACTTAGAAAACTTCAATTTAAAAACAAATTATATTTTGCATTTGCCTACAATATAATATGTCCAAATATTTATCTAAAATTAAATTTTATAATCATAAACTGATGGTGTTACAGATCTGGGTGAGTTTGAGCCTGTTTATCAACTTGTCGATGTATTTGGATCTGATGCCACTGTTTTCCAGTTTGTAATATTTAGCGTTATTGTAGAATTTTTTTTCCCAAAATAAACAAGCCATCTTTAAAGTGGTTTACCTTCATGTATGTTGACAAGTGGATGATAGTATAGAATTTATTTTTGCGGGTGGTTGTCTTCCATTCTTACTATTAAATTTTATAATATGAAAACTTAAACTTAAGAAATTCAATTATGGGTCATTGTCATTCAATTATAGATCGTTGTTTAGCATCTATTTTTACTAAAAAAAAAAAAAAAAATATCGAAATATTACAAAACCAAATATTTTAAAAGGCAATATTTTTTTACACAGTAGGTACCTATTTAATTTTTTTTTTTAAATAAATGTATAAATGTGTTTACAGCATATTTTATCGTGTCTTACTCACTAAGCCACCGATTCCCCCATTTAATTTTTATTTTTAGGTCTTACGAGATGGTAAAAAGGAGAACATTCGCTAAATTTTTGGTTAAATTTAAAAAAAAAAAAAAACAAAAAACCAAACCAAAAAATATGAATGTAATGCGAGTGCCAAATACTAAATCTTTGATTCCAATAAGTAACACACAGTAATTTAACAATTATGTACTCACATGTGTATCCATGTAAAGAGTTCGAGTAGTTCTTGTCTATTGTAAAAAAAAAAAAAAAGTATAGATACCAAATGATTAAAAAAAATAAAAACAAAATATTTACACAATACAATATAAATGTTGGATTGTTGTTTTATTTTTAAATACGATTTATTTGCTCATGACACTATCATTGGCACATGTAATATTACAAACCAAACAAAAAAAAAAAAACATAAAACCAAATCATACAGACTTTATATACGTTATATAACTGTTATTGCGTAGGGTTTTTTTTCATAGTTTTCAATTCATTCTTGGACAAACAAAGAATATCGATTAGTTGTTAGTTAAATTGGTAACATTTAAAAAAAAACAAAAACAAAAAAAAAACACAAAGGTTTAAAATAACAACAAATCTAGTTTGAAAAATAAAAACAAAAACAAAAATGTTATTTTGTTGCTTTCTTTTAAATTAATTAAATAAATTTATGACACAGAAGTTGTATTATAAAATTTAATGGTTGACACCTTTTTTGTTTAAAAGAACTATTAATTTAAAATGAAAAACTTTTTTTTTTTATTTATATTAGACAATATGTATTTAGTAGATAGATAGAAAAAAAAAATATAAAAATTTTATTTTTTTAAATTACAAAGTAAGCATGTAAAAAATAAATTTTTTATGATAATCTTATAGGGGTTGATTAATATTTTATCTTTTTATTTATTTTTGTTTTTTAGTTTATTCGTTTAAATTTGACAAGGAAGCCTTTACTTTCTAGGTGTGACAGTAAATGTCGTAAGATTTATACTCACGCTGTCTCGGAGTTTATAGCGAATTTTACACGCCCTTACCCACTAGGCCACAGAGCTTCTTTTATTATACCCGTATGAACTATGTTCAAGGGTATAATAAATTTGCCATTACGTTTGTGACACCTTAAAGGAGTCGAGCTAGATATAGTGTCAAAGGTATGGATCGGCTCAGAATCGAATTCTGAGTCGATTAAGCCATGTACGTCCGTCCGTCCGTCCGTCCGTCCGCACGATAACTCAAAAAATAAAGGAGCTAGGGGGCTGAAATTTTTTTTACGTCACTTTTGCAAAATTGTTAGTTTTGCTATTTAAATCCAACATTTTCGGTCGGCGGGTTCGAGTAGCTGCCATACAACTTCTATCTTTATATAGAAATAACTCAGTATCTATTCAAGCTAGGTTTCTGAAATTTTGCAAATGATGATCAAGTTTTATGGCAACAACTTCTGTAAAATTTGGTTGTGCTGGTGCAGCGGGTTCGGGTAGCTGCCATACAACTTCTCCGTTTAAATGAGAATAACTCAGTGTTTATTGAAGCTAGGAATCTGAAATTTAGTAAAGAGGTGTCGAGTTACATGCCAACAACTTTTGTAAAATTTGGTTGGTCTAGAGCAGCCGGTTCAGACTTCTTGCACCTCTTGGAACCTAATGAAGCTAGGCGTCTGAAATTTTGCAAATGATGATCAAGTTTTATGGCAACAACTTTTGTAAAATTTGGTTGTGGTGGTACGGCGGGTTCGGGTAGCTGCCATACAACTTATCTGGTTAAATGAGAATAACTCAGTGTTTATTGAAGCTAGGAATCTGAAATTTAGTAAAGAAGTGTCGAGTTATATGCCAACAACTTTTGTAAAATTTGTTTGGCCTAGAACAGCCGGTTCAGGCTTCTTGCACCTCTTGGAAGTTAATAAAGCTAGGCGTCTGAAATCTTGCAAATGATGATCAAGTTTTATGGCAACAACTTCTACAAAATTTGGTTGTGCTGGTGCGACGGGTTCGGGTAGCTGCCATACAAAATCTCTTTTTAAATGAAAAGAACTCAGTGTCCGTCCGCACGATAACTCAAAAAATAGAGGAGCTAGGAGGCTGAAAATTTTTTTACGTCACTTTTGTAAAATTGTTAGTTTTGCTATTTAACTCCAGCATTTTCTGTCCCCGGGTTCGGGTAGCTGCCATACAACGTCTTTCTTTAAATAGAAATAACCCAGTGTCTGTTCAATCTAGGTATCTGAAATTTTGCGAATGATGATCAAGTTTTATGGCAACAACTTCTGCAAAATTTGGTTGTGGTGGTGTGACGGGTTCGGGTAGCTGCCATACAAAATCTCTTTTTAAATGAAAGAACTCAGTGTCCGTCCGCACTATAACTCAAAAAATAGAGGAGCTAGGAGGCTGAAAATTTTTTTACGTTACTTTTGTAAAATTGTTAGTTTTGCTATTTAACTCCAGCATTTTCGGCCGCCGGGTTCGAGTAGCTGCCATACAACGTCTTTCTTTAAATGGAAATAACCCAGTGTCTGTTCAATCTAGGTATCTGAAATTTTGCGAATGATGATCAAGTTTTATGGCAACAACTTCTGCAAAATTTGGTTGTGGTGGTGTGACGGGTTCGGGTAGCTGCCATACAAAATCTCTTTTTAAATGAAAGAACTCAGTGTCCGTCCGCACTATAACTCAAAAAATAGAGGAGCTAGGAGGCTGAAAATTTTTTTACGTTACTTTTGTAAAATTGTTAGTTTTGCTATTTAACTCCAGCATTTTCGGCCGCCGGGTTCGAGTAGCTGCCATACAACGTCTTTCTTTAAATGGAAATAACCCAGTGTCTATTCAATCTAGGTATCTGAAATTTTGCAAATGATGATCGAGTTTTATGGCAACAACTTCTGTAAAATTTTGTTGTGATTATATGACAGGTTCGGATAGTTGCCATACAACTTCTCTTTTTAAATGAAAATAACTCAGTGTCTATTGAAGCTAGCTATCTGAAATTTAGTGAAAAAGTGTCGAGTTGCATGCCAAAAACTTTTGTAAAATTTGAATGGTCTAAAGCAGCCGGTTCAGGCTTTTTGCATTTCTTGGAACTTAATGAAGCTAGGCGCAATAGATTCGGGTAGCTATCATACAACTCCACAATTTACATAAATATATCTCTGTAGTTCGGTACTAAAACTCTGAATGTTTTTAAAAGATGATCAAGTTTTATAAAAACAGGATATATTACGTTCATACGGGTATCCCAGAGTTGACACAGTCTACTCTACTGCACTCTTCCTCGTTTTTATATCCGATACTAAAAAAGTTTTTTAATATCGGATATAAAATATCGGGCCCAAGATATCGATATGACGTCATCACATAACGGTACCTTATATCGTCACGGTTCCGAATATATATGTCATTAGTACCGATGGCGCCATTTAGTGGTCGAAAAATGCATTACAAAATTTTCTTAACATTTTGTACAATTTTGATTAAACCGTTATATTTTTCCCGTAAGACAATAAACTGGAACCATTTCCATTGTATGAGAAATAAAGTATGAAATTGATTTTCTTATGAAAATTGTTGGTTCAGTTTCATATTTGTGTACTCTGGTGCGACGTCATAGGGTGTCTTTGAAAATTTTGAAAATTTCACTTGTATAGTGATTTTGTTGTTTTGTTTTTTGTTGAAAGTTGGAATTTTTTTTTTAATTTAAATTCCCACTTTTAATTCAATATCTCAAAAACGGTAGCACCGACTCAGATGAAACAAGGTTTGTATTAAAGAAAGTATTGAGCCCTACATAAATGTAAAAATTTGGTTCCTGTATATTGTCTTATAGGCTAAAAATATGATGTTTTAAGTAAAATACTACAAAAAGTTTAGAACACTTTTTAATGAATTTTTCGACCACTAAATGGCGCCATTGGTACTAATGACATTTGAAACCGTCATAAGGTACCGTTATGTGATGACGTCATCTCGATATCTTGGGTCCCCTCTGCGGAAGTATATCCACACCTACTTATAAAACAGATCGAACAACGCTGAACAGGTTAATTCTAAAATATTTCAACTTAGCAAATATTTGGTCTGTTACATTGCTACAAAAACGGATTAAAATTAAAATTTTCGGAGGTTCAAATTAATATTTTCCGTGTTTATAATCTGCTGAAATCTAATGTATATTAAATTAATTTATTTTTTATTTAAAAAGTTCATAAACAATTTATTAATTAATGATGTGGCATTTTATTATTTGGGTACTGTCTGTGACAATCATCTTGCTTAAATTTCTGTGTCACTTGTAAATACAAAATTTTGGACATGCTTATTTCTTTAATTTTTTTTTGGGCGTAAAATGTTAAACTTGGAATTGTTAATTAATACATATTATATAGTATAAAAGTAGATAACTTACTATATGTTTAATAATTGAAGTTAATAAATATAGAAATTCAAGCCGTTTACGTTACTTTGACTGGACTGTCATTTGATTTGATTGGAATAAGTTCTTTGTTGTTGAAATGAAATGCTTTATATATAAAAAAATAAATGGTAGGGATTTTACATTTGGCGACTAAAATCTGTATTCTGTGGTTGTTTTTTTTAAATATATTTATAAATGTATATGAACGATTCTGGATTGATGGATTTTAAAATTCATTATAAACCCTTTTTAATAAGTCGAGATTTTTATAATTCAGGGGTTTAATGATCAAACAAAGTAATAGTTAACAAAAACAGGGTTTTAATAATTTGTTTAGTTGAAGTTTGAGATCGATACGTTATTACACATTTTGCTTATATAAAAGTTCCCTAAATAAATCATTTCATAATTTCACAGGCAACATTTATACATGCAATTGTAAAAATAAACATGTGATTTAATTTTAAAAAATTGTCAAAAAGTTTTAGGTTTTTATTGCAACAACGAAGCATTTAAATAGTAGGAGCTGCTGTCTCGGAACTTTCGCTAAACATCCTGATATTTCCTGATCCTTAATGATATCCTGATGTTGTAACCAACTTTAAAATTTCTGGCAATTATTATTTTGATTAGAAATAAGTACAACACTAAAAAATTTAAAAAAGGAGGAAGTCAAATTTACAAATTTTATATGTATATGTAATTAAAAATTAAATACAATCAAATGAAATTCAGTCAAATAAAATCGTATCATATTAATAATTTCTTCAGGCTCCAAAAATCATAAGCATTGGGCTTCAAAGTAAAATCATAGGTATTTGGGATCCAAAGTAAAATAAGTATTAAAATTGAGAAAATCTTTAATATTAATTAAAGCTGTAAAAAAAAAAAATTTAATTTTATAGAACACTGGGAATATAACATGATTTATAAATTAATATTTTACCATTTTAGATTTATGTAATTTCAAATATAAGTGTCCTATCTTCTTTTAACATCCTTGCATAATACGGTTTCCTATACTTCAATTCAAAATTTGAGTTTTAACACTGGAATATATTTTGTAAAGAAACTACTCTTTAAATGTTAATAAAATTATTAATAAAAATTAATATTTAAAAAACTTATCAATAATTCATTCATAATTAACCTTGCGATGTCCGTCCGTCCGTCCGTACGCACGATAACTCAAAAAATAATGATGCTATCCTGATGAAATTTATACTGTAGGTTAACAATAACTAAAGTAAGGCGGCGATTCAAATGGGCGAAATCGCACCATGGGTTCGGGTACTTTCAATACAACTCGCAAAACCGAACAAGCATATCTTCGAAAGTAATAAAGATAGAAACTTCAAATTTGATACGAGGGTGCTGTTTCCTAAATCCCTGATTTGCCTAAAATTTCAGATGAATTGGATTGAATTGGTTCAATGAATGATGGTTGAATCAGATGAATTGGATTGAATTGGTTGTTCGGGTATCTCCCACACAACTTCCAAGACCGAACAAGCATATCTTCGAAATTAATAAATATAAAAACTTGAAATTTGATATAAGAGTGTTCTACCCTGTTCTGATGATGTCTCTAAAATTTGAGATGAATTAGGGTGGTGGTCCGGGTGCCTTCACACACTTCCCAAGACTTAACAAGCATATCTTCGAATTTAATAAAGATAGAAACCTAAAATTTTGTACAAAGGTTGTAAAAGCATTTATGTTTTTAGCTTATATTAAATACTAACTAAAATAATTTATGGATTTTTAATTTAATTTGAATTTTTTAGTTGTAGGGTATAAATAAGTCGGTTGCATCGGCTTACTGTTACATTTACTTATTCATAAATTTTTAGAAGGAAATAATAACCTGCTGTATTGTGTGAAAATTTTAGTATTTAAAGCAGTATGCAATATTATAAAAAATATTTTTATTTCAAGAATTCTAAAATACAAAAAAGATTTGTACCTGAAAATAAGTAGGTAAATTGATATCAAATAGTACCTATAGGTTAATTGATATAACTAATAATCACAAACTCTAATAGAAACTCTAATGGTTTTAAAGTACTATAAAAAAAAATACACAGTATTTTAAAGTGTTACAAGATGTTGCTCGCCACACTGACCAATATTTTTATTTTATAAAATACATTTTCAATAGAATATTTTATAATAATTTTTTTATTTATTATTTATTGCCTATTTATTATACTATCTTTATTATGATCATTAATATTGCTAGATTGATTTCACACCTTATAATTTGCAAAAAAAAAAGAAAAAAATCATTTAAAATTTTCGTTTAAAATAAATTCCAATCAAAATTAATTCAATTTTTAAAAGTTATTTTCCTATTTAGGGCTTAAATATCATAAATTGTGCTTATGATATACAAAATATCGATGGTAAACCAAAGTAAAAAAAAGATTGTTTAATATTTATGCCCTAACCTAAAGCATATTTAACAAAATAATTTTATATAATAAAAGAAACAAAAATATTTTGATATAAACATCATCACATTATTACAATTTTCACATATTGTCCATCTATCAAAAAAAAAAAAAATAATAATAAAAAACAAAACGAAAATGGTAAATAAATTCAACACTTAAATACTTTTAGTAGGGGAAGATACAGTGACGTCTTAAAATGTCGAAACAAATATTGTTTTAATAAAAACGGTTTGCTTATGTTTTTAAAATAAATAAAATTAAAAAAAATTACTACCTGTTGCATCTTTAATGTTAAGGCTTTTATTTTATTTTATTTATGTTTTTTCTTAAGGAAGGAGGAAATCTTTCAAAAACACCAGAAATACCTATTTGGAAATGTCAGATTTTTACTGACTAAACCCATTTCTCTTTTAATCAATGTAATAGGATGAAACCCCTAACCGCTAACGTAGTATATTGGCTAGAGAATAAGAATATCAGAGGATATATGACAAAGATGCGGAAACTTTGAATTGAGGAGTGGGACTGTAAGAGACCATTGAATCCGTTAAATATTATTACTATTTTGCTATCAGTAACAGTTACAACATGCATTAGTTTTTAGCACATTCCTGCATGAAATAATAATTGAAAGTAGCTCCACATATAAGTTAATATTATTTAGATTAAATTTTTCGACTTTTAGTTAGATTTTAACACACGTTCTATCAATTTGTTATTAACAGTCATTTTAATTTTAACTTAAAAGAAAAACATTTTTATTTCAGTTAAATAATTTTAAATATTTCATTTTCCTTTAATTCCATATTAGAACTCAATTAGCTTCTTTCAACACAATAACATAGTTTTATAGATCAGTTTATAATGTTGTACTACTCAATCTGTTTTGTCATCAAAGATATAAATTATCATAGATATCAAAATGGTTTTTAAACAATAACCTTTAGATCAGAGAAAAATAAACAAAAATTTGAGCTTATTTTGAGCTACTTCCTATACATTTTTTTATAATTTTTAATTATTTTCAATAAAATTTCAAATATTTGAAAAAATTTAAAATAAGAAATTGATTATTTAATGATAATTTTTGTTAATCTTTCACGTACATATGAAATATTTCCATGTGTCACTTATAAAATACAAAAGATTTGCCAATTTTCATTTTTAAAATCTAATATCTAGCTTTATAGTTATAAGGTTTAAAAATTATTTCCTAATTTATATCAGCTAAAGTACATTTTTTACTTTTATTGTATATATATATATATATACATATATATATTTTTTTTGTAATACATTTTTTTATTTTTTCTGTACTTGTACTTAAGTACGAGCATTGGAATCTAATCATTAATATGATCTTTATTCATACCACCTCAATTCTTTTGTATGTATATATTTTTTTTTGTGTTTTGTTTTCTGTTTAGTTTTTTGTTTTTCCTTTTTACATCCATAATGTTCAAATTATTGTAAATCATATTTTTTTTATGTTTCTGTTTTTCTTGTTTTACAAGGAGTTGTGCACTAACAACAATATTGCAATACAATACAATAAATGACGAAAAAAAATAATAATTTTTAAATAATAATTTTAACACCTGACATAATGTGTTTACGCTTGGGGCATAATATCATCATCACAGCAAGACATTTTATAGTTTCCTTTTTGGATCATCATCAAAATCATTATCATTGCTATCACTCTCGTATGGTATCAGTGTATTACATACAATTTTTCAAAATCTTAAAAAAATAAAATACAAATCTGTTTTTATGACCACCATGAAGACTTTTGATACAAAACCTATATATATATACTTGATGGTTAAGATCAATTTTTCTCAAATGAATCAACACAAGAATGAAGATGAAGGTCTATTATGTTCTATTTAAAAATTTTCATCAAAAATAGTTGCTAAAAATTTTTCCCTTACAAAAAAAGAAAGAAAATAAAAAAAAAAACAAGAAGCAATAAAAAAAACCAATTTTAAAAAAGTTGCTATTCAAAGCAATTCAAAAAAAAAAACAAAAAGAAGACAAAAATAAAAATATATATAACAATTGCTGAAAATTGATTCTCATCAATATCAATAAAAATAATACTGATTATGATAATGATCATATTTTCTTTGATATCAATTGCTTTTGTTTCAATTATCATTCGATGCGATCAATCCGATACTGATTTTAAAGAAGAATGGATGAAAAATAAAAGTAAAAAAAAAAAAATGGAATAAAATCCTCCATAGAGATCTTGAACATTAAAATAAATCAATTTTTAATATTTTTTTTTTTTTACAGTTCTGCTGATTTAATGATGATGATCGTAAGCATTAAATGATCATACCGTCACCGATAATATTGATATTGATTGTTGATCGGTTTTTGTTTTAACTTATTACAAAACCATGATAATTCTTGCTTAGATTTTCAAAAATGTTTTTTTTTTAAGTAAAAGTAATAATAAAGTACTTTAAGTTTGATATTCTAGTTCTAGCACTTCAATAAAAGTCATTCGGCACTCTCAAAATAAAACTAAAATATTTCTATTTTAGCTTTTCTTCATTGTTTTTGTTTTGAAATTCTGATATTTGAAAGCAAAGAAGAAATTTTTTTTTTATAATCTAAAACTTAGTTCTTGTTTTAAATAAATGAGTTTTGTAACATTAATTATTTAATTAAAATGGCAGGATTATTTGACATAAAATCTTTTTTAAAAATATATATGTCATACGGTTCTTTGTTGATGGTAACCGATATCATTATATAAATAATTTCAATGATTAACGTTTCTAATTTTCCACATGGAATGGCTTTAACTATATGTCAAAAAATCAGTCTTAGAACACAGTTGTTATTATAGCTTCAATGAATCACAAAGCGTTCTTAAAAAATTATGAAAATTATATTTAATAGAATTATCCTTTAGTTTTTATTCGGACAGGATTACTGACCACATAACTTTATTGAAACTTAATTTTAATTTTTTTTTTTCTTCTTTTCTGCCAAATTTTTTTTTTTTTTTTTTATTAAAACGCAGAACTATCAATTTCAATCGCAATTGACAAGCGTGTAATTGAATTTAAAAACTTTTCAATTAGTACAAAATAATTCTTTTTAATTTTTTTTCTTTTTATGTTTTTGGTTGATGCGCCGGGAAGAAGAACATTCATATTGGCGGCATTTTGTTAAATCTAAGGAAGAAACAGAGAAAAAAAAAAGAAGAAAATTCACAGTCAAAGAAATTATTATTTTGTAATTGATAGGTATGAAAATATTGATTTAAAATATTGAATAGTAATAAAATATATTTATATTTATATGTATATATATATAAATAAAGTAAAAAAAAAAAAAAAAACAAGAACAGAAAAAAAAAGCAGGGAAAAGAAAGAGAGATTAAAAAAAAAAACATTTAGTGTAGTCTTATTCTATTTTTTAGTTTTGATTATGACAGGTGGATTATTGGATTGATAGTATTATATTTTTATTATTAATATTTCGCAATTCAATTTTTTTTTTATATTGTTTTTTTTTGTTTTTCAGAATCCTATGAATTAATTGTCGGTGTCAAATTGGAAAAAAAAAAAAAACAAAATATTTTTTTCTAGATGTTGAGATGTTGTGTTTGATTCAAAGAAGAGAATATTAGAGATGAAAATACTTTGACAAATTATTTGTAAATTTAAAATTAATTGTATTAAAATAATAATTTATATGTTTATAGTTTTGTTTAATTTTTAATAATTTATTTTGTTCCTTTAAATAAAATTATGATTTAATTAATAAATAACTATTTAAAAATGGCGAATTATGTGATTTTATTTTTATGACATTTATTACATAATTAATTAGAATATTTGATTAGATGTAATGATAATTAAATAACGTTACATTTTTAAAGAAAAGGTAGAAAACTTAAGTAAAAAAGTGTATAAAAATTGTATTTAACATTGTAAGTAAAAAATGTTGTTTATAAGAAAATATATACATGTACATAGAGAAAAGAAAATCTTTATTTTAATAAATTGTGTTTTTTATATATATATATGTAAACAAAAAAAAGTTTCGGCGAAAGTTTTTTCAAGTTAAAATTTTCAGTCTAAGAATAAAGTTATATTATTATTATGTTTTAAAACTACAAATACAACATTCCAAATTCTAAAATTTCAAAAATACTTTAATTTATTACAAAATTCCAAATCACAAAATTTCCAAATTACAAAGTTCCAAATTGTGAAATCTCATTTTAGAATATTGGGAAGAATATCCAAAAAAAAAAGAATTTAAACAAAATCATCTAAAAAATATATTATATATTATATTTTATATTTTAAATAAAATATAATACATTATATTCTGGAAAAAACATATAACTTTAATTTTATAACCAAATCTAAAATCCTTCCTAATTATTTTTGAACAAAGTATTTAAAATAGTGGAGGTTACCACCCTAAACAGCCGTTAAATAAATTTGTGAAAAGCCGGTTTTTATAACCAACTTCAAAATTCCTCCGAATTATTATTTTTACATATATATATATATATTTTAATAACAAAGCATTTTAAATATTTGTGCTACTGCTTTCAAAGCTCTGAAAAACAAATTAATGAAACTCTAATTTTGTAACCAACTCTACCCATAATAAATAAAATATCCCTTATCATGATTTTCTTACGAACATATGAGAACCGTAAAGTATTTAAAATTTCTATAAATGACAATTTTTTCATTTATTATTTTGTTTACATCATTGAAAATTTCGAATTTTGAGATTTTGCAAATTTGGGATTTTATAAATTTGGGATTTTGTAAATTTGGGATTTTGTAAATTAAGGATTAAGTGATTTGACATTATGATTTTGAAATTTTCGAGATTTTGTAACTTTAGGATTTTCAGAAATGAGATTTCGGGACACCCCTTATTAGTATTATTTTTATTGTTATTTTGGTTATTTTCCGTATTCTAGGATGGGTTCATAATATTTGTTCCTCTAGAATGTGATCATTACTATACTTATATTATTAATTTTATAAAGTTAGATTATTTATTAGACCGAGGTATGAACTCCAGGCCTTTGACTGAAAGGCCTGTAATACTACAACATCAGTCAGACTGACGATTATGTAATTCGTAAATCAAATACATAATTGTTTTTTTTTCGCGATTCTTAAATTACAAAGAATTTTCCTTTTCCGGAACTGTCACCTTCCTTTTTGAACAAGGAAAGAATGAAATGTATTTCAGAATAATAATTTTGTTTCATTTAGAAAAATACCACTTGCATAAGCTGTAAGTGCAATAAATTTAATAATATTGAAATAAAAAATAAAAAAACAAAAATATTTAATTAATATTATATAATTAATTAAATTATATCAGTTAAAATTGTAAATTGTACGTATTTTCAATAATTGGCTAATAAGAAAATTTGCGTATACAAACTCAATTAAACAACAGTAGAAATTTTCATATTTTTTAAATATTTTTACATCATTAGTTGCTATTAAAATATTTGATTAACTTAAATAAATAAAAAATATAAATATAAAATTTACATATTAGATACAAACATGTGCTCCCAATGTATTTAAATATTCACAAATGTACAAAAAAATCACATTTATATAAAAACAAAAACAAACGTGTATTATTCAACTTTATACAGGTATCATTACAATTACAAAAACAATTTAATTAACTCCCCAAAGAAATATACTCAAACAAAACACAGATATAATTTTATATTATTACAAACTACAAACAAAATCCTCTATATATAATGTACAAAAAAATTTATTATATAGAATAAAATTTGGAGGATTGGCATGCGTAAAAACGAATCAAAAAATTTCAGGTAACCATTTATAACTTTTTTATTTTTTACTTTTGTATTATTCTTTATAGTTTTCATTTCAATGTATTGAGATTCTTATATATGTATAATTAAATACAAATATAATTTTTAACGATCTTTTACTGTATTTTCTGACATTCAATATTGTTTTAATATATAGCAACTACAAGACTGTAAGAAATTTTTAATACTATTTCTATATAACAAAAAAAAATATGTGTATATATTCTGCAGATACTATAGAGTAAAACTAAAGTAAATGTATTTTGATCTGTTTGCAACATCGATCTATATGCGATCATTGATCATTTAATCTTGTAGTATAATACCTGTTGATTTTGAATTAAAATATAAAAGAGTAATTAATTGCGGGTGTTTCGTTTATTTAAATTTAATAAATAAAATTTAAGTTGTATACCGTCGGTATTTCAATAATTTGTTTTTTTTAGATTTTATATACTTTACATTTAAAACATGTACACATGCATTGAAACCAGTTAAACACATACAAATATCTGTAGATAATTTCAAGAAATATGATTGTGTTTTAATTTTTTTTTTGAGCGCGCGCGTTCTTAACATTTGTAGGTGTGCGCTTCTGTAAAATCATAAGTGCAATCAAATCGCGCAATATACGTTATATATATATATATATATATATATATATATATATATAAAAACAAAATAAAAATATAATAAAAAAAATCAAAAAAGGAAAGAAAATCTATGAAAAGAAGGCCTGACTTTAAGCTATTGAGAATTTTTTTTTAATGTTAAACTTTAGTATTCTTTATGATTTCTAAGGTAGAAGATAGTCTGTATTTGACGGTTTTTTTTTTTTTTATATGGACTTTCGTTAAATATTGTGTGCAATATTTTTGTGTATTACGAATATTACGGGATTATTGCGATGGCGATACATTTTATATTATATTATATAGTGTGTGTTTTAATTTTAAATTTGTAACGAATTTAATTAAATTTTATTAAGATATTTTAATTAATTAAAAATTTTAAATAATAATAAATAAAAAAAAAAAAAATATATAAAATAAAATATAAAATTAAATTAAAAGTTAAATTTATTCGAAAAAAAAAAAAAAAAATTAAAAAATGTGAAATAAATTATTAAATATTAAAAATATTAATTAAATTATGCAACAAATAATTAGTTAAGTTTATATAAATTTTTAAATAAAATATTAAATGATAAATATGAATTTAAATTCAAACAGATTACATAAATACTAAGTTAATAATTAATAATAAGAAATATTTATTAAAATCTTAGTGAATTAAAAATAAAAATAAAAATTAAAAAAAAAATAATATTAAAACAATATTAATTAAATTTAAAAAGAAATTTGAAATAAAGAAAGGTGTTAAAATTCATTAAAAATAACAAATAATTAAATATAAAGATATATCTAACAATAAAAAATTATTTGAATTAAATGAAATATTAATGAGAAAATTAAAAACAAAAAAGTATAGACAAAAAAAATTATGATAATTTCTTTAATCCAATAAATATATAATATATAATATATTATTATATATTTTTTAATGGGAATTATTTAACCAGAATGTAACTTATATTGGATACGATTTTTATGATAAAATTAAAATAATCATGTAAGTTTTTATAACTATTTACTTATATACTTTATTATCTGATCTATTTTTACTTACTCTTATAGTATCTTAGAATTATTTTTTTTTTGTTATGATCAAATTATTTTATTTTGTAATAATTTTGTAAGAAAAAATTTTGAGGAAATTCTATGCTTGGAATCAAAAGTAACTTATCACTTACTTAATCATTGTGTTTTGCAAAATATTATGGAATAATTTTATTTTCTTTAGAAATCTATACCATATTAAGTTATATAAATAGGAAACGATCATAGTTACTTAGTTTAGGAAAATTCTTTTTACTAGATTCTTTGATTTATTCTATATTTATTTTTTTGAATTTGATATCCTTTCGTTTTAAAAATTTCACATTCAGTTTTGTTTTTTTTCTAGATTTCCTAGTGTATATTTGTATAATCAAAATATTGTTTTTTTTTTTATATTTACTTTTTATCTTTGTTTTATTACAATATGTTTTAAAATGTCTAATAAACTGTTAAATGTTAAAACATAGAAAATACTTCATTAATATGTCTTAATTAAAATATCTAAAATAATAACCAAAAAAGTAGACAATTAAATAAAATTATTTAATTATTAAGAGGATATATATATTTCATATAAAAACTAAACTATATAATTATAATTTTTTATATTTACTTTTTGATTCTTATTTAATTTTAATTTCCTGTTTGTAGTTTTTTACCAAAGGAATTTTTACTAAATGTTGTAAAATTAAATGTAATATGTAGGTATATGAGATCATATAAATGTATTTTTTATATTTTTAGGTTATCTTAATGTTTAATTAATTTATAATAATTTAAAACTATTTTAGTAAAAAGAAAAAAAAATATTTTATTAATTTAATAAACGTTGTTCCTATAAAAAAAATACTTCTATAATTACTTTTTTCATCTAAAACTTTGTAAATTTTTTCTGTTTCTTAGTTTAAATGGCTGAATAGTATTGGTTACCCGTTTCTTAAACTAATATTGCAAAATTGTTGTTACTTTATGGCTCAAATATTTTCGTATTAAATATATTAAATTATAAAAATTATCTTAATTTATATAACAATAGATTCAAAATATTAAATTTTAAATTTGAAGCTAAAACTCTAATTATCAAACTTATTATCTTCTAAATTCTTATTTTGTAATATTGTTATATCGTTTCTAAAATTTTATTTGCCTTTATTGTGATGTTCAGTTATTTTAATTAAACTATTGAATAAATTTTCAATTCAATACAGGTATATGATATACTTACTACCTTATTTATTTGAGATTTATTATTTAAATGTACATATATATATATATTAATAAATTGATTTAAATAAAAATTATAATTTAAAAATAAAAACAAAAAACAACAAAAATGTTTGAAAATTTTTTTAAACAATTACTTCGTTGAATTATTTCGTAATATATACCGGTTTTCGAAACTACAATATAAAATAAAAAAAGATTATCAGTTTAAAAGAAATTCCCTTTAGTTTTGGTATATATGAAAAGCTTTTTAGTTTTTTTTTTTTTTTTGTCTAAGTTTATTCTTTTATAATATAACTTAATTTATTATAAATCATTAAATTGTCAATAAAAATTAACTATATCCAATTAATATTATTAAAATTTTATTGAATATAATAGAAAATTATATTATTTTTATATTTCATATGAAATTTTGAATTTCTTAATTATTTGTATTGTAATATTTCATTTAAAAATTATTTAAAATCGGTTTTAGAGAGATATTTTATTTTAATTTAAAAATTAATTATATAGTTTCTATTATTTATAATTTATTTTAATAATAAAAAGAAAATAATTTATTACTCAAAAATTATTTTTATTTATTTATTATATTTTTATTTGAATTTAGCAAAAAGTTTTAGTAAATTTATTGTATAAATTATAATTTATATGAATAATTCTCTATGTAGAAACAAAAAACTTAAGTGAGAAACTTGGTTTACTAAAAGTTATTAGGAGATAAATATCTAGTATTCTTTTTGTTTATTTTTAATTATGGTTAGTTAAAAATGAATCAGAAATTGAATAAATTTTTATTAATTAATTTAATTGAATATGAAATGTTAATTTATTTATTATAGAAACATTTTAAACATTTATACTGTCCATTAGTTATGAAATGTGCTTTGAAGAAAATTTTAAGTTTTTAAACCTATTTTTTTTTTGTTTTTCAAATAGCGTTCACTACAATATTATAAAAATCTACAAAACATTTCTTAATTTATTAGTTAAATATGTTTTAGTAATACATACTTAAAGTTTACGAACAAGTTAAACACTAATCATTATACATAAATAACATAAATATTCATTTATCTGGATTAAATGTTTAAAAAAAATAAAAACATACAAAAAAGAAAAAAAACAAAAACACCTATTGTTATGTACATAGAACAATCAAAAATAAAATAAATATATGTATGAAATATCAAAAATAATTTAAATAATTCTAATTTAAACTTGAATCAAATTAAATTGAAATTTATATGTTAATGTTTTTAAATTCAACATAGATTAATATCATAAATAAACATGCTATATATCTTTTATATACGTATATATATATATTTATGTATATATACTTATGTATATATGTGTAGAATAGCATATGTTTATTTATACATATGTAATGTATTTATTTTATGGTAATAAAATTAAAAAAATAAACTTAAGGTGAATTTTAGCATTGGATTTATAGATATCATAACTATTACTGGTATTATTATTTTTATTATTATTGTTATTATTTAAACGATTGTTAACGAGAGATTTTACGTTGATAATGCACGTTATTTTTTTTTATTGTGTGCAGGAATTGTTGAAATTAAAAAAAAAAAAAAACTATTAAAGGTATTCAAAAAATTCAAAATAGAAGGACCTTGATTTATTAAGTTTTAGGTTGAGACCCTGCATAGCTGGAAACTTTATTTTTTTTTTATGCAATTCAATTTCAAGAACATTAGTTTCAATTTAAATTTATTTTTTGTTTTTGATTTTTTGATTTTCATTTATATATTTATTTTTTAATGAATTTGGAAATTATATTTATATGTTTATAGTTCAGTTAGCTTAAAAAAATGATAATTTATGCTAAGTGATTGTAATTACATTGAATCTGCACAATGTGTATAATACATTTATTGAAACAGTTTATAACTTTGAATCTTACATTAAAATTTTTAACAAATTGTTTTTGTTCATTATAAATATTTAAAAAACAAATCTATTATAAAGGGGGTCTTTTTGATAGATGCATTTAAATAAATTAAATTATATTTTTTTTTAATATTAATTATTTTTATATATTTTTGAATTTTAATTATATATGGATTGAAAAGCTTTGGTTACGCTATAGTTTGTGTATTTAATATCTAAATATTAATATTTTCTTGAAACAAACATAACATTATATAATTTTAATTATCTGGCAATGTTAAAAGTACAAAACACTTTCGAAATGTTCATAAGACAGTATAAATAACCAATTATGTTTAATATTTACACTATTTACACTTTAATGAAATCGTCTTAATACTAAAATAATCTTTTCCAAGCAAAACAAATTTTTTTTTACATCAACAAAAAGCTTTTCATAATTGAAACCCTTTTTAAATGTTTCAAAAGCTTTTTAGCTTCAATAACAACTTTTTTAAAAAACAAGCTATATTGTTTTGGTGCACTTTTTGATCAAATTTTCTTCAAATCTTACAAAAATAAAATTTATGACGTCATACAAAATTTTTTTAAAATACCGATTAGGAGTTATGCCATTATAGTTGATGTTGCATTTGGAAAATTTGGGACGTCAGCTTATGTAATAAAGAATAACTCTTAAAATGTGCGTAAATGGCTTATTTAAGACTCTAAAGGTCGACAAATTTGTTAATGTTGAAATATTGATTTTATGGTTTAAAAAAGTATTGTCTGCTTATGCCGAAATTTTTTTTTGATCTTGAAAGAGATTTTGCATTTATGTCCTTATATTTATATTTGGTTACCACAAGAAAATAAATTAAAGACTTACTATACATACATTTTTAACGTCACTACATAAAATTTTAACACCTGATAGGGGTTTGTTTAAAATAATTTTCTCAATAAGCTAAAACATATTAATTTAAAAACTAAAATCTTTTATATGTATTAATTTAAAAATTATCTGAATCATTTATACATCTTTTGATTGGAATATTTTTTTTTGTTCTCTTTCAGTTTATGTATGATGAAAATATCTTTAAAGTTAAAAAAAAAAATGGATTTATGATGTATCTATTTAAAAAAATTATTTATTACAATTAACAATTTTTTTTTTTTTATATTAAAAAAAAAAGATCCTAAATTACACCACACATGTGAGAGTATAATATTTCTTAAAAAAAAAAAAAAAATTTAAACATTTCTATGAATGGTTCTATTTTTATTACTTATGTGAAATTTTACACACAGAGCGTTTCATTTTATTTTAAATCTTTCTTTTATTTCTCTAAATATAATCAACTCTAATTAATCTTGAAATTGACACTTTCTGGTGATTTGATTAAAATCATTTTAACATTTTATTACCATTCACACAATTTTTTTTTCTTGTTTTTTTTCCATATAAATTTTTGTTTGTGGATACCTGTAATAATTTTTCTAAGTAATCAAAGAAAATTGTTGAATATCAAGGTTTCTGAAAAGATTGATAAAGGTGCTTGATCTCATATTAAACAAAATAAGGAAACAAATCATAGAAAAAAAAAAAATATGTATAATATTATAAATAATAATTGTTTAACTATGGGTTTAGATGTTCATAATAATTAAGAGTACATGAGGTCTGATATTTATATTTTATAAAACTTAAAATTTCAGTGATGTCAAAAAATCTAATTTAATAATTCATCATTGGCATAACTAATTGAATATAATGTAAAAAAAATAAAAAGAAAATTAAATGAAGAATATAATATTTAATCTGTACAATAATAAGATATATCAGAGAACTTTTTTTTTTTTTTTCAAAATAACTTTATTAGTTATTAATCAATTATAATATGTATAGTAATATCAGTAATTGTATCATTCTTATAACAAGTATAAAGAATCCACTAAGTCACTAATTAATCATATTATACCAAGCTTCAGTTTCTGGAATCATTATTTTAAAGTTAATAATAATTCCAGAAACTGATTTAAAGAATTTTATTGGTTTAAAGAATCATAGTTCACTAAACCAATAATTATTCATCTGTGTAGCTATTGTACAATATTATGAAACACAAAAATGATTTTTGTGCGCCATCTATTATCTAATACTAGAATTGTTTTTTTATTTATTTGATATTAAAATTTAGACTATTAGAATAAAAACTATTACGATATTAATTATTACTATTTTCTATTGAATATGACTGAAACGGTGTTTACACCCAAGATTTTTCTTTCAATCGAAAGTGGACATCGATTTAATAAGTAAGCTATTGGTCAGATATAATAAAAATTCTTAGTGGTGTAATTTTTAGAAATCTCTAGACTGCCTCAATCATTGAACATAAGTTAACATTGACAGCCAAAGGTCGTATAACCAGTTTTTTATTTTATTTTTTTCAATTTCTATACGATTTTTGGATATTATAGATAAGTTTTAGATATTTGATATTATAGATAAGATTTAGATATTTGGATAAGTGGATGTCAAAATATATGACCAGGTAAATAAATAACCAAACTTAGTTAAATAAAGATCTTTCAGGATCCTTCAATTGTAAGACCGGCGACTTAGTATCAATGCCTTTGGTTAGATATAATTTCTTAGTGGTCTGATTTCTAGAAAGTTTTAGACTGACTCAATTATTGAACATAAGTTTACATTTACAGCTAAAGGTGGTATATTTTTTTCTTTTTACTTCCTTTACTATTTCTTTTTAAATTTTTTAATTTCTATACTATTCCTATAAACGTTTGAAATAAAGTATAAAGTCTCCTTTATATAATAAATGGTTGAATTGGACAAGTGAATGTTAAGATATATGACCAGTTACATAAAAACGATAAATTTATTTACAATAATACTTTACTGTTAAGAGAAATCAATTCCAAAACGTATCAATTCGAAGATAAAAATTGTAATACACTTTTAAAACTAACCGGTATACATTTATAAAAAAAAAAAAAAATTCCTTGAAATGTTGTTTTAACCTACAAAAAAAAAAAAATGATCCAAAAATTTTTGAATTTTGTAATTTAAAGCACTCTTTGAATTTACGTTTTTAGGCAATCGATCTTAATTCTTTTTTTGAAATTATTGGGGATATGAAAGGTCGAAATGTAATCATTTCAATTCATTGAAAAAGAAAAAAAAAAGAGTTTAAAAATTGTGGGACTACTCTTGTCTTTTAATATCTGATTTGAATAATGAAAGTTATTTTTTTTTTTTCCATTTCTTTCAAATTTTTTAAATTCAAGGTTTTTAAAATTTGTATATACTTATATGATGTTTTATTATGGATGAGTATTTGGTGTTAATACACAAAATATTGATTACAATTTTTGAAATTTTTATATTTTGAAAAATATTAAATAAACAAATAAAAAACAAAAAAAGAAAGTTAAATATTAGACTATATTTTAATTTAAAACTGAAGAAACAAAAAAAAAAAAACACATTTTTATTTCAATTTCAAGAAATTAAATTAATTAAATTTTGCGGAATATCTTAGTTTTAAATATTTTACTTTTAAAACGTCGATTTTTAGTAACAGTCAAATAATAATTCTAGTGTTTTAAATTAAAAGAATACAATTTTTTTTAAAATAAATTAGAGTCTTCATATTTTATCTTCTTTTTTTTAATGTTATAAACTTCAAATGTTGGGAAGTAAAATATTACATGTATGATCTATAGTTGAACTTTGTTAATTCTTACTTAAATGAACGAAATTTTTGAAATGGTAGTTTTTGTTATTAAAATTAAAGTTGAAAATTTCTTAGCTATTAGATTTAGAAGACTTTAGATTAGATTTAAAAGACTTTTCTTAGATAATTTTTAAGAGATATGAGTCTAAGAGGTAAAAGTCTATTAAAGCACCATTTAATATGTTGAAAGAATCATGAAACTTAATCAGACATAAAAAAAAAGAATTACAACAATATAATGTTTAAGAATTTTATCGTCCTTATTATTAAAGATATAAAACAAAATTCAATTTATAATTATTTTGAATTAAGCAATTTTTAGAAAATAGCACTATTTTATTGTAAGTAATCTCCAAAGTAGTAGCAAAATGCTGTACTTAAAAAAATAATAATTAGATTATATAAAATAAATGAAAATTAAAGTTTAAAGATTCAACACTACCAAAGAGAACTCGCGCCAAAGAAAATTTGCACCTTAATCTTATTGGTCTCTTCCGAGTTTCCCATTTACCCTTGCAAAAAAAAAAAAAAATTGGTTCATTCTATTGTTCCAAAACATGATTATTTTTATAAAAAACATGTATGTATTGAATATTTGATTTTAATAATTCTATGCTAAAAACAATTTATTTTTATATTAGATATTAACATTGTCGCTAAAATAGCAAAAAGAAACTGCAGTATAAGATCTTTAAGATACGCCCGTTTTTTATTTTAAAAAGTTCTTAAAAATATTCATGTAAAATAATTATTTCTTATAATTTATGTTGCAATTTATTTGTAAATATGTTCTTTTTTGTTTTTGTTTTTTTTAGTTCATTTCCATGCGACATAAATGTAACAAGGAAATTACACAGCCTTTATATTTAGGAGTGGCTGTACATATCGTAAGAAGTAATTACTCTTACGACGTGTGTGGGATTCGACCCCACACTCCTTCGGTGTTTACAGCATTACCCATTAGACCACCGAAGCCCGTCTATGTTCTTTTGTTTTAATACTTATTTTTGCCCTTTCATTTTACTAATAGCTTAGTTGCTTAAGTTGCCGGTTATTCATTTAAAAATTTTGTGGTTCATACTTCGGTCAGATAATATTCAAATAAATTTAATAAAGTTAGATACCTTTCTGCGTATCTAAAGGGGAAAAGATCCATGAAATATATCAGCTATTGATACTAGATCCGTACAAATTTATTTCTATCAAGTACATAATTATATTATTTTTATGTAACAATATGGAAAATAATTTTTTTAACAAAATTACAGTTAAGCACATGGTTATATTTACATAATTTTCTCAAAAATGGTAAAAGACAAAAGAAAAATGTATTAGCTTAAATTGAAGATGAGCAATAGGTGAAAATGAAATAAAATTGATACATTAATAACTGTTTTTTATGCAAAAAATACAGTTATTTTGTAGAAACAGTGAAAAATATCAATATTTTTCGTATTTAAAACCTTGTAACTTTTCAACTATGGAATATAAATAAAAGATGCGACATTAGTGTGAAAGCCCATAACTTCAGCTAGCTACAGACATGTAACCAAATTTTCTATGTTATACAGGGATAGAGATGCTAAAGAAATTACCTATATATAGGATATTCTCGCCACGGAGAATATCAAACTAAAATCAGTGTAATATGACAAAACAACAACCCATATAGCTGGTCATCAGGAAAAGAAAATATAGCTGGTAAGAGCAGACGTTAAAAAAAAACAACTTGATAGTCAACGAAGACCTTGATTGATTTCCTCAGGGAAAAGAAAAGTGGGAAGGTCTAGAACTACATGGAGAAGAACAATAACAAAAGAAATCAAATTAAATTGTTAACACGGAATAGATTTGGATGCAGCGGTTTTGAAGAAGAAGAAGGTTTAAAAAAAGGAAAAATTAGAGGAAAAATTAGTGTTGCTAAAACAGTATCATATTTCAGCTTCAGTATAACATTTTTACATGTGTTATCAGTTTTTCCTAACTATTTATAGGTTTTCCTTAAAATTGAAGAAAATGTTGTTTGATTTTTCACAATTTTTTCGAATATTTTTCTTATCTTTAGTTGTAACTACTGACTTGTTTCGTGTTAGAATGCGATTTCAACATGATTTTTCCATTAATTGTCGATGATTTGAATTTCAAATATCTTTATTATTTTTAAATAATTGAATCACTATATAATAGTGTACGTGTATATGTGTATACGTGGATACATGTATCCCAATATGAATTTAAGTCTTATAATAAAATTATTTTTGATGCTTGTCAAACCAGGTGTTTTTAATATTGTCATAAATAGATATATGTGATTTTTATCCACAATTTTAATTTAACATTTTTTACATTCTTTAACCAGTTTAAATTATTCTTTTCTTTTCTGGAAAAAAAAAAAAATCCTTTTTAACCCTTTTTCGTTTACTACAATGTTTAATATTAAGCTATATAAAAGTAAAAAAATAAATTAAATATACTTTTTGCTTCATTGATATGTAACATATATATATATGAATAGGGCAAAGATCAAAAGGTAGATATATAGACTACATAAAGAATCAATATTAAAAAAATATAATTTTCCAATTAGCAACTAAAAAAAAAAAAAAAAAAAGAGAGAGAGAATATTTGTTTTTCGAATAAATTGTCATAAATTACTGTTCGATATTTTATTGAATTAGCACATTTTATTTAATTAGGTATTATTTTTATTTATAAAGCTATATACATAATATATTTTCTGGATGTTAATAAATCCAAAGATCTAATATTATTTTTTTTTTTTAATCAATGAACATATCTAATAACTTAATAAAGTTCTTTTAAGAATGATGCCCATAATTCCCGACTGTAATAAAACTATCCAGAAACATTTTTCCGATGCGTGTTAATAAAACTCCCAGAATTCAAAATATAATAAATTTGTTACAATTTTAATACAATATCATAAAATATTTTTAAAAAGTTGATTCCACTTTAGTAAGGTGTTAACTATATACTGTATTGATGTATACAAACTGTAAGAAAAGTGTGAATTAATTTTGTTTTTTTTTTTTTAAATAGCAGAAGAAAAAAAGAAACCCGACATCCTTTAAAGTTTTTTTTTTAATCTATATTAAAATATCTTAAGATATTATTTAATTCACATATTAACTCTAAATAAATTAAATCTAAGACAAAAAAAAAAAAATTAATAATTTCCTAAAAATATGTACTAATTAATGATTTTTTTATATCTTTTTTTTTTTTAGTTAGAAACACAAATAAAATCGAATAAAAAGAAAATGGAGTTAAAAAACTCCATTTGTAAAAATACTCTGAGACAACTTCTTATTTTGTTTTTACCACTGTATAAATAATAAAAAGCTACCTGTTTTTCTAAGTAAATAATATAAAAAATATAAAAACATTTATAAAAAATATTGCTTTTATGGTAAAAAAAAAAAAAA
Organism: Poecilobothrus nobilitatus; assembly: GCA_947095535.1. Lineage (NCBI taxonomy): Eukaryota > Metazoa > Arthropoda > Insecta > Diptera > Dolichopodidae > Poecilobothrus > Poecilobothrus nobilitatus. Next base: position 234,946,045 of record OX352773.1, on the reverse strand, counting down.
AAAAAAAAAAGAAAAAATAGATTATAACCCCACTATTTTTGATTATTTCACTATTTTTTTTTTTTTGTTGTTTGTTTTTTATAACTTAATTAGTTTACAATCTGTGAAAAACTCGTCTACCATAAAAATTTTATTCTTTTTTTCATAGGCTTAGGTTGTTGTTTATTTCCAAAAAGAAAAAAAACAAGAAAATCGAATATAAAAAAGAAAAAAATAAAAATAAATTTTTGGGTAATTGTGAATTGTTTTGAATGACAAATTTGGTTTTTCAATAAATTGTTTGAAAATTTTTTAATTGAAAATTTCTCAAAAATAATCTGAGGAAGTCTTTATTAACTTAACACCATACAGAAGTACAGATCTCACCATTTATTCAATTAATTTGATAATTTTATTGTTTAGAACAATATCTTTAGCAAATACTAAATATAAATATACATGCTTTGTACAAAAGTTTTGTTTAGTACTAAAAAGTTACTTATTTTTGAGTTAATTAATTCAATTTCATTCGATCACAATCAGTTTAGAACAATTTTTGACACCTTTATAATTTAAAAGAAGTCAACTTTTCCAATATCATATCCACCATTTAAAATCTACAAATCATTTGTAATTATTTTTTCTTTTTACAAAAAAATATGAGAAATATTCCAAATAGCACTGATATACGATTTCTGATATTCTAATTAAACATGCATAAAAAATGCAATAAAAAAAAAATGGATTTCAACACTCACAAGTATTTTTAAAATTTATTTTTAAATAAATTGTGCAAATAAATAAATAAAAAAAAGACATTGAACATATAATACAATATTTGCATATTTCTTTTTGATATATAGATTCTCATTTTCATTGATACATCAATCATCCAATTCATCCAATTGAATCAGTAAAAATTTAATTTCAAACTTTTAATTTCAATTTAAAGTCTCTTTTGAGACTTCACAGTGCTGTGCCGAAGAGTGTAATACAAAATTATACTACCGTGTGGTATGTTTTCATCCAGGAAAAAAAAATAAAAAACAACAAAACAAAACAAAAAAGCCACACACCTTAAAACTAGAAAAAAAAACAGCAACTGCAAAATCAAATTGTAATAAAAAGATAAATAAGAAAAAAAAAAAAAGAAAACATTTTTTTTTACCTCCGGAACCGTAGATGAAAGATGGAAGTATTGTTGAAACATATATAGTGAAATCAATAAACAATAATATAAACAATACAATGCAGTAACAAAAAAAAAAAAAAAAATAGTGTGTAAAATTTTTTCCAAGTAACCAGAGTAAATATAGTTTGTTTTAGAAACAATTGTTTTATACACACACATACATATAAACTTAGATTCAATAATTTGATTTGTTAAGTAAATATAGAAAGAAAAAGAAATATATTAAAAAAAAAAAACCAAAAAAAATAAATAAATAAAATATAAATTTTTGTTTCTTTAAATTAAATTGATAAACAAAATTTCACGGCTAGTGTTGTGAGTTAGTGAGTATCATTTTGATGAATAACGTTTTTTTTTTTTTTTTATTTTTTTGACAGCATAGAATGACATCAAATAATTTTGCGACGTTTCTATGTTCCTATATAATAAATACATGAGAAAAATGTCGTCAAAAAAAAAAAAATTTCAATTATTTCTTTGGTTTTTTGTTTTTTTTTTTGTATTCAATGAATTTTATGACTTTAGGTTTTAGAATTTTAGACCGGCTTTTATTTTATTTTTATTTGTGTTTTTCTGTAAATTGACATTGGAAATTTTTCATCAATTAGCACCATTTTGGATGAACAACCACAGAAGATATTTTATTTAAATCAAAATTTCGAAATATCTAATAAAGTTTTTTTTTTTTTTTCTGAATATTGAAAGAAATTCAGTATTAATTTGAATTTAAAAGAATATTAAAATATTGTTGTTCAATGTAATACAGATTAAATAGTTAATTTAAATTCTAAAACGTTATCGGAGTAATTACTTAATATGTTACGTATATGTAGATATGAAATATATATTTTTTGAAGTAAATGGAATTATTATTATTTCTTTATTATTTTATCGCCAATTTTGTTTTTCTTTAGAATTCAATTTTCTGTTTTCATGACGGTTTTTGATCATTAAACAATTAAGAGTATTTAAAAATTTTCGCAAGATTTTCAGCTAAAAATTGGAGTAAGAAAATAAAAGGATAAAAAAAAAAGAATGAATTTATTTTATTTAAAGAATTAAAATTTAAGAAACCAAATTTAATCTTCGGTTCGATTCTTTCAGGAAAAGGAAAGGGAAATATTTTGTGCAAAAAAAAAAAAAAAAACACTGTTATCTTAATACCGTTATTTTTATGCTAAAAGGACTGATTTTTAACCTTTAGGACCTTTAACCAAAAGGACCTTTGTTAACTGATAATATTTGAATTTAAGCCCTTATAATTCCGGACTGGGAATAAGGTCTAGACTCTAGAGTAATATTTGATAATTAAGCTTTATTAAGCTTTAAAATATTATAATTATTTTTTATTATGCTTTATTAATTTCAATTTTATAGAAATAAAAGTAAATTATGGTTGAAGAATAGTTAAGATCCTATAACTTCTAAAGCAGTTACTAATTGACCACCCTCCCATATAATTTTTTGTTCATCTCGATATGTTCAATCACCAATTTCAGGAAAGACGATCGACAGTCAAACACCCTGTATATTATTATTTGTTCAATAAAAACATTTTCTCATATTTTAAATTTGATTTTTCAATTATGAAAATACTTTCAAGTAAATACAGATCAAGTACTTTACCTTTTTAATATCCTATATGTGGAGGGAAGGTGAAATGGAAAAAAAAATTAAATTTTTACCATTATTTAAATTAAAAACTAATTGCAATATACTCTATAATTAAAAATTATTCTGCAATAAATTTAAATTATCTCAGTTTTCTTTTGTCTGTACTTGAAAATTTCTTTTTTCAAGACCAGAATTTGTTGGACTGAAACTCTATCTAAAATAATTTAAAAAAAAAAAATTTTAATTTTCTTACTTTCGGTTGGTTTAAGTTTAAAATTTTTTTGAAATTTCTTTAAAAATTTAATTTATTTTTTATTTTTTTTGGTAATTTTTCTTAATAAAATCTGATCATGATCAAAGAAATCTCAAAGTATCGCGAACATTTTCAACTATTCCAATCATCTGATAAGAAACATTTAATTTTGTTTTGTTTATCTTATTTTGTAACAAAATTTTACTTCCTATAATTATTTAACTATTCGTATATATAGTAAAAGATTTTAAACCAATAATCGTTTTATTTTAATAATTTTTAACATCATTAATTTTATTGCAAATTGGCTATGATAAGAAATCGCCATTTAAAATTTCTATATTTTTAAGATTTATTTCTAATTATATCTAATAGATTTTATCTTTTATTACAGTTTTAAAATATTTTAAATTATAAAAGTTACAGATATAGATTGCAAAAAAATTATTTTAACCATAAAGCAAAAACTGAAAACAGAAGTCAGCTTTAGCTTCTTCTTTTTTAGAACTCTTCTAAAAAAAGGAAATTTGTATAGTAATAAATAATACTACACCTTTAAAAAGAAGTAATTTAATATTTATTGGAAATTTTTTTAATAGGATTTTCTTATACAACATTTTTTCATGTACAATTAAAAAATTTGATATATTTATTAGTAGTATTATTACAAAAACATTTAATGAGACATCCTTTTTTAAACTTAAATAAGTAATAATAATAAAATAGAACTAATGCAACTAAATACAGAATAAGCATAATCCAATATAATTACAATTTTTTTTATGGATTCGATTTAATTATTTTATTAAATATCATAATATCATAATATTCAAGTAATGTTTAGTATTTTCTCTTTCTTATAAATACAATTTAAAATACAAAATTTGATTTTTATTTTGGCTTATTGACCTAAATGAAATCATAATATTTTATTGCACAAGAAAGATTAGATTTAACTTTAATGAGGAAGATTCCAAAAAATTCAATTCTATTGAATCTATAGAAGTATGGGTTAGTTTTCCATATTTTATATAACATTTGAAATTCCAAAAGTTTTTTGTTTTAAAAATGTTGACTGATTTTTTGCTTTTAATTATTAATTTTCGTAATAATTATTAGGAATTCCGAAAGATAATCTAATGGGATGAAACTCCTAAATGCTAACGCAGTATATTTAACTGTTGGATTAAGCGATAGGAGATAACAAAACAAGGATCCGGAAACATTGAATTAGGATAAGGATAGGGATGGATAGGGTAAGGAAACGATGCATCCGCCTACTATTGTTACTATTTTGCTATCAGTGACGAAACCATCAACAGATATAACATGCAGTAGCATTTAACACCTTCCTAAATAAGATAATAATAGAGGGCAACTTCATTGTCAATGTAGCAGTTATTATTATGATTATTATTCACTACAGGATCAATGTCGTTAATGAATGACAACATTGAGTAGTATATAGCTCTTTCCTGTATGAGGTAACCAAAGAAAGCTCAACTGAAGCAGCTATTATTATTATTATACGATATAGATTATTATGATATAAAATTACTACCTGATCGGAGTACCTGATCGGAGTTTGAACGTCAAGACACTTTGAATAAATGCTGACGACTTAACCACTACGCCATGATATAATTAATGTACTCGTATATATTAATGGTAAAAACAAGGCAGTTTATAAGCAGACAAGGCAGGCAAGCAGACGTTTTTAAAGACGTACATTTTCCAAAAAAAAAAGAAAAAAAAAGCATTTTAGAAATCATATGACTATTTTTGCATAACATTTTTTTAGAAATTTATTTTGCAAGAAACAATTATGAAATATTAAGAGATACTTTTTTTAGTTTTAAAGTATTCCTGTATAATTAAGAAAAACATATATAAATATATGTTGAAGCTAAGGATGTTTTAAAACAAAAACTTTTGATTTTTAACACCTAATAGCATTTAAATAGGAGGAACTTCAAAATTTCTAACTTAGACTAAAGATCTAAACCTTAAACATCTTTCTCCTATAAAATTTTCAAAGTTTCGATAAAGTTTCGTTAAAAGTATTTCGGAAACACGGAAATCTTGCAAAATAATATTTTCACAAGAGACTAACTTTAAATACTAAATTCCAAAAAAATTAATTAATTTCTATATCAATTTATGAAGCTTAAATATGTTCCTGTCGTTTCACTTTTTTAGATTGAAAAACTATTCAGCAGAACTTTGACATTTCAAAATAGAATTTTTGTTTTTATTTTGAGAGAGTATTTCGATAATTGGTATGGCTGTATCATTTCATTGCCCATTGTACAGTCAATATCTGGTGTAAAATTTCATTGCCTATTTTTAATGGTGTAGGAGTTTTGCAAATAAATGAATGATCGGAAAAGTGAAATAAACTAATTTTTTAAAAAATGATAACAAAATGTAAACAAATATAAATTTACTGATTTTAATTTAGGCATAATTTTACAAGGTACAATACAATACTACAATTATAATAATAATAAGAGTATATTCCCTATATGCTAATTCGCTTCACCATTATTTACAGTAATCGCATTTTTCGAACAAGTTTTTCCGCTTGTTCTAGCCTAACCGTTGAGCAAAAAATTTAAGATTAATATAATATAATAAAATCTAACAACAAAACTACACTTATCTACTAAATAATTTTTATACGACTATTTCTTTGATCAACGGATGAATTTATTAAATTCGTAATAATACTTCCTTTTAAAGAGAGCCTTTTCATTTTGTCCATTAAAAGAAAATTAAATCATAGGAATCAAAAAAAGGTTGTACTTTCTCCAAAACAAATTTTGTTTGCTTTATAGTATTTTAAAACGGGGAAGAATACAGTAGAGTAGATTATGTCAATTCTGGGATACCCGTATGAACGTAATATATTCTGTTGCTATATAACTTGATCATCTTTTAAACAATTTCAGATATTTTAGTACCAACGTTATAACTACCTAGATATGTTTATGTAAATTGCGGAGTTGTATGACCCACCCATATCTATTGCACCAGCACAACAAAATTTTACAGATGCTGTTTTTACAGGCCTGTAACTTTACACTATTTTGCAAAATTTCACATATCTAGCTCCTATAGGTACTGAGTTATTTCTATACAAAGAAAGAAGTTGTATGGCAGTACAGTAATAGCAAAACTAACAATTGGGGCGTAAAAAAATGTCAGCTTCCTACCTCCTTTATTTTTTGAGTTATCATGCAGACGGACGGACGGACGAATTTGATTCTGAGCCGATCCACACGTTTGACACTGTATCTAGCTCGATTCCTTTAAGGTGTCACAAATATAATGGCAAATTTATTATACCCTTGAACATAGTTCATACGGATATAAAGAACTTATGAAACAAATATCGTAAGGAATTGAAATTTTTTAGATAGTTTCGATGGGTATTTGAATTCTCTTTTTGGTAACCATGAAGAACAATCCATCTGCCAAATTTCAACTCAAATACAAAAATTTGTGGATGCACAATCTACATCTTCCCAAAACTTTACACTTTATTTCAATTTTATTTATTATATAATATATTCAAATCTTTAAAATTTGTAAAATACGCCATTTATTACTGATAAAACCTTTTTTATATTGGATCGATTAGATAAAACAAAACCAAAATTATATAATATAATTTTATATAAAAAATAACTTGCAATAAACTTTTATAGTGGATACGGACAAGAAAATGTCATTGAAGTTCTATCCACTATAAATTTGTTTGCCTGAATTCTTCTTTCTCAAAATCCCAAATATTATACATATATTATAATACAATAAATTCTGGAAAAGCATATAACGTTAGGCAACTCGATTTTTCCTATAATTTTTTTTTTACATACATATTTCAACATCCGCGTCTAAACCTCCGCTAAACAAATTATGGAAATCCTACAACCAAATCTAAAATCCTCCCCAATAATATAATTTTTTATATGCATATTTTAACTTTTTAACATTTTTAATATTTATTTATTTTTTAAAAAGACTGGATCCCTATCAGTAATTATATTAAATTCTTCCATCAACATAGTTATAAAAAAAATGATCCTTTTTATCATTTTATACATTTTTAGAGAAATGAAATAAGATCTAAAATTTATTTTTTATTTTATTATTTATTTATAGACGTTATTTCTTTAGGCTCTATTTCTTTAGATACTATTTCTTAGTGCCTCGTTACGAATGCATTTGTTTTGGAAAACTGTAACTCAAATTTCAATTTACGTCCTCAAAAATTGAATCTTAAAAATACAATCTTTGATTGAAAATTACAAATTTTGATTTGAACTATTAATTATTAAAAATAATATTTGTTAAAAATTTACATGGAAAATTTTCAAAGTACATAATACCAAAGTATATAAGTCTATAAGATATTATTATATAATAAAAAAAAAAAAAAAAAAATTTATAAAATTATTTAAATTATTTGAAAATTATGTATTATTATAATTTTTATGAATAAACATTTTAAAAATCATGTTTAAAAACTTTTTCTATTATTGTAATCGTTTTTTGTTTTGTCGTTTTATATAAAAAAAAAAAAAAAAGAAGAGAAATAAAAAAAAATGGATATGGTTATTTTTTTGCCATTTCATTTTATTTTTTTATTAAGTTTAACATTATTAAAGAAATTATAAATGTATATTTTACTATTTATGATCAGTTTTTAGTTGTAATTATGTTTTTAATTTATTTTAAATATTGGAGTTTTTAAACTAAAACAAGGTAGAATGTAAACCAACGGTTTTTAAAAGCGCACATTTCCAAAACTCAATACAAACTGTTTAGAAGTGTGACTTGCACAAAAATTTTAAAATTTCATGTAATAAGAAAAAACTTGAAAATAGGACATTTTTGAGATTTTGAGGGGCCGTAAGTCCGGAATCCTATATAACTAAGAAAAGCCGTTAACATACGTAAAAATATATTATTGAAGCTTTAATTTTTATGTCTTGCCGAAGAAAAGTTTTTACAGGTGCCTAAGTTACAGGTGTCTAAAAATAGCAAATTTTCAATTTTTGAGGCGTAATAACTCTTAAAGAGGGGGCGTTACCAAAAAATTTTCTGAGGAAACCTATACTAATTCTAAAAGTTCTTTCTTGTCTCAAAATTTCAGGTTCGTATCTAAAGGGGTGCCGGAGTTATGAAAAAAGAAATTTCATGCAAAATGTGGTTTTCACATAACGGTAAATTTAAATCGTAAATTACAAAATATTACATAATTTTGATATTGTTTTATATAGATAATAAAATTTTCGATCTTCTACCGGTTTTAGATTGCAAAACTATTACGCAAAGCCCGAGATATATACATCTGAAAATGGAGCTTTTTTACAATTTTGAAGAGCTGCAGCTTTGGAACCCTTTACAACTAAAATAAACCTTTCACACACGTAAAAATATATTATTGTAGCTTTCATTTTCATGTCTTGCCGAAGAAAAATTTTTACAGGTGCCTAAGTTACAGGTGTTTAAAAATAGCAAATTTTCAATTTTTGAGGCGTAATAACTCTTAAAGAGGGGGCGTTACCAAAAAATTTTCTGAGGAAACTTATACTAATTCTAAAAGTTCTTTCTTGTCTCAAAATTTCAGGTTCCTATCTAAAGGGGTGCCGGAGTTATGAAAAAAGAAATTTCATGCAAAATGTGGTTTTCACATAACGGTAAATTTAAATCATAAATTACATAATATTACATAATTTTGATATTGTTTCATATAGATAATAAAATTTTCCATCTTCTGCCGGTTTTAGATTGCAAAACTATTACGCAGAGCCCGAGATATATACATCTGAAAATGGGGCTTTTTTACAATTTTGAAGAGCTGCAACTTTGGAACCCTTTACAATTAAAATAAACCTTTCACACACGTAAAAATATATTATTGTAGCTTTAATTTTTACATCTTGCAGAAGTAAAATGTGTGCAGGTTCCTAAGTTACAGGTGTTTAAAAATAGCAAATTTTCAATTTTTAAGCCCTAATAGCTCATAAACAGGGGGTGGTCCGAAAAAATTTTCTGAGGAAACTTATACTAATTCTAAAAGTTCTTTCTTGCCTCAAAATTTCAAGCTTGTATCTAGAAGCGTGCCGGAGTTATGAAAGTAGAAAAATCATGCAAAATTTGGTTTTCACATAACGGTAAATTTAAATACTAAATTTAAAAAAATTGTATAATTTTGATATTAATTTACAAAGATAAAAGAAATACCTGTCGAATGACGTTTTCAGATTGAAAAAATCTTAAGCAGAACATAAGATATATGCATTTAAAAATAGGGCTTTTTCAAAGTTTGAGGGGGTGTAGCTCCGTAATGGGGGGGGCTACATGAAAAAGTTGTTCCACAAAATTATTTTTTTTATAAGACCTACCTATGGTTAAAATTTTTTTTCTCTATCTTTAACGGTGTAGAAGTTTTGTAAACAGACGGACGGACGGACGGACGGACGGACGGACGGACGGACAGAGTGAAACTAATAAGCACATTTTTTCAAAATTTTTTTGGAAATGTGCTAAAAAAGAAAAAGAAAAACATAACAAAATCACTAGATTACAAGTGTTCAACTTTTTTTCTTTATTTTAATTATATTTTATTTGTGATGTAATTTATACACTGATAAAGAATTTGTTATTTCGTTTATAATGAAAATATGACTTTTTTAAATTTGAAGGGTACTGTCATTTTTTTTGGTGTTCCTTGGTTTACACTTTTTTTGTTTGTTTTTTGTTTTTTTTTTTGTTTTTAGTTTATTCTCTTTATAAATGTGACAAAAAAATTACACAACTTGTCCTTTTCAGGCGTAATTTGTAAATGTCGTATGGCAAAATATTCTTACGACGTGTGTGGGATTAGAACCCACACTTTCTCGACGTTTACAATATATTTCATTCGCATTAGGCTATCGTGGCCTCCATTTCTTTTATATTCTTATTCAATTGATGGCGTAAGTAATGATGGCTTAAACTTTTAAATTCTAACACTCTAAAATGAATTAAAATAATTGTATTGGTCTTAAAAGTATTAAATTTTTTTTAATATCTAATTATTTAGTACTATTATACAAACGTAACCCCATTCCCATTTTTATATAACAGAAAATATTCTTTAAAAAAATCTTTTTGTAACTGTATTCTTTTATAATAGATTTTAGCGTCTAGCAACAGGCATCTGAATCTAATAGTCTGTTTTAAACCAAGGTTTAGACAAAAAATATTAAAAAAAAAAAAAACCAAATTTTTATTTTTACAAATGCTCTTTTCTTTATATATAAAAAATATTTGAACTTTATTTTTTGTTATTTTATACCTTAGAATTAAATTGTACAACTCTTTTACTTCTTTTTTTTAAGGTTTTAAATGATTTGGCTATACATTTATTTTTTATTTTATTTATTATTGGAAACCGTATTGAAAATCGATCGATGAAGCTAGAAAAAACTAAAAAAAAAAAAAAAAAAAAAAAACCAAAAGTATTGATCGTGAGTTAATAAAAATTGACAAAAAATTGAAAATTCACATTGAGAAACAATTCAAAAACATTCACATACATATAAATAAATTATTTATATTAGGTATATAAATCTATATATACACTACCTATATAATATTAATTTTGTATTATCTTTAGAGTATTTGTATTGTGTTGGTATATAATGTATATTTTATAGAATTCAAACAATCCATGTGGCCATTTCGAATCGATATTGCCAAAAAAAAAAAAAAAAAAAAAAAAACAAAATAAACAAGAATTGAAAACTAAGAGAAAAATCAAGATCACGATTTGTTAAAAAAAAATAAAAACCAAAAATAAACAAGAGTAAAAAAAGTTATGGCTTTAACTCTGTCTAAAGCTTCTTTTTTTTTTTTTTTTTATATTAATACAGTCTTCTTTTAAAGCTGTAGCTTCTGGCCAATGTGGACTTTGTTGTTGTTTTTGTTTTTTTTTTTTATAATTTTCTCAGTTGTCGTCATCATAGTTTTATTTCTTTTATAGTTGCAATTTATTTTTTATTGTTTTTATTTTTTACTATTTACTAAATTGTCGTCGTTGTCATCATCGTTTTCGTTCAGAATATTTAAAGTCGATTCGAATTCAATGCAATATCGCACACAGTGTCTGTACCGAGTGTTCTCAGGGTGAAATGCGAAATTGTTTTTTTTTTCTTTTTTTTATTTTATTTGGATTTACACGGTAGGTTGGAACAACCATAAAATTCATATATATATATATATATATATTCACGATATATTTTTATCTCTCTATGTAAATATGAATGTATATATGTATGTACATACATAATATAAAAAAAAAATACTTTCCACCTCAATAATATGCTAAATGATGAGAATCTTTTGGAAAAAATAGATTCTTTTAGAGAGATTTTTTTTTTTTTATTTTTATCCTCAAGGTTTTTATTTTTTTTTTTTTTTTTGATTTTTAATATTCTTTTATTCGTTTCTGTCTTCTTACCTTCTGTTCGTCCCAGTTTTGTCCAGATTTTTCTTAATATCTGATTATTTAATATATAGAATAACAGCAAGTAAGCGGCATTTATAGGCATATTGTTGTAGAATTTAGAGGGAAGCAATATAGTTTTAACATCAGTAGCAACAGCTTAAATAATTTTCAAAAATCATTATGATAATATGTGTTTGTGTTATGTGTGTGTGTGTATGTGTGCACGTGCAATATGGAAAATTGTAAAATAAATTCTTTTTCATTTTTATTTAAATTTTTTTTTTTTTTGTATATTATATGCGTTTTTCTTATGTTGCTTTTGTTTTTTTTTTTGTCTGTTGTTGTTTTTCGATTGTAAAATTCCATGATAAATTCTATATTTTCAATATATGTATTTTTTTTTTATTTTTATTTTTAAGGAATGAAAACAGAGTATGTATTTGAATTTAGAAATTATTTTTATTGTAAAACATTACTTTGTTTTCTGCTTTTTTTATTTTTTTTTTTAGTTTTATGATATGAAAGCGAATTTTTGCAAAAATTAAATATAAAAAAATAACGAAAAATAAAATCAAAAAAAAAAAAAACAATGAAAAGTTGGAAAATTCTTTCGCAGTGGGACATTTAGAACAAATGGAAATTTTTTTATACATATGCTAGATGTTTTCGTGCTTTAAAAAAAAAAAAAAAATTTTTTTTTAAAAAAATAAATAAAAATATTTGTGACTATCATAATTTTATTTCAATATTTTTTTTTTTTTTAATGTTATTTGTAGAAAATATGTTTTTTTGTTTTACTTTTTATGTTTGTTATTAGATGAAAAAAAAAAAAATTAAATATTGTTTAAATGTAAGTTCAAGGTGCACAGACAAGACGCCACATGGACTCCAGCCGGGTTAGTATTGCTTTTGTTGTTGTTTTTTGGTTTATTTTTACTATTTATATTTAATTTTTTTTTTTATTTCATAATACTTTAAATATAAAATTAAAAAATAAAATTGATAAGAAAATAAAACATTTGAAAAATTTAGAAATTATCTAAAAAGTTTTCATAATGATAACATTGCTACTGATTTTACGAAAATATTAGTTATTGTTTTAAAAGCATTTTATTTATATTTTTTTTTCCTTCGGTTTAATATATATTTTTACACCCTTCGTTTTTGTTTTTTATTTTTAGGAGTTCTTTTATCCCATCTTCGTTCTTATATTATTAAAGAATTTCCCTTATTCTTATCATCTCATGAATTTATTTTAAATAATATCAAGGCTAAATAAAAAATTAATATAATTAATAAAATTAATTCTGCAGCACTTTAAATTATGTGTAATCATTTTTAATCATTTTTAACTCTTAAATTTGACACTAACTTGTACAATTTATGTTTTATTTTTCGATTCGTAGTTTTCTCAAGTAAAATAAAAGTCCTTTTCTAGTTTAAAAAAAGTTAAAATATTAAATCTAAAAAGATTTGTTTGGTTGATAAGATTTTGGTTGCAAAGAGGGAATGTAATTTAAAAGTAGAATGTATTGATTGAGATAGATAGTTCTTATTCGAATTATAAGAAACAATTGAGAGTGTAATTTATTTTTATTTGAAATGGACTTAAATTTAAATGGAATTAAATTTAAACCATATAGGTGAACTAATTAAGTGCAACGGATTCTATGCATACTAAAGGCTAATTTTCATGGAAAAAATTTCATCCCATATCGGATATTTAGAAATAGTAAAATATGTATACTTAATACTACCAATAGGAAAGAGGGGAAAAATAATGAATTCAAATGTCATGTATCCATAAGAATGTTAGTAGTGTACGCATTTTTTTTGTGTACATACACATTTTTTACGTATGTGTTAAAAATATCGGAGATAATTATAGAAAATTTAGCTTCAGTGAGCTAAATTTCATCCGATATTTTGGTATATCTCCGATATTTTCTGAACGCTTGTACAATTAATTCGTCCGATATTTTTGTGTTTTTTCTCTGTCATACAAGTAGTCTTTTTGTATCTGCTGACTATGCTCTAACAAATATCGCCGATATTTTTCTTCATGAAAATTACCCTTAAGAGTTTGTATTTAAGAAAGCTATACATTATTTCTTGTATCACACAATAAAATATCACAAAAAAAAAAAAATCTTCCAATTATTGCGATATTTCTATCATTTATTATCTTATTTATATTTTCTCCATATAAATATATTTCAATAATTTATAAAGAAATAAAATTTTACTCATATTATTTATATAATTTTCTAATTTTCTTTTTCTTTTGTATTTCAGCTTTAATGTAACAAAAACAGTTTGGAAATTCATTCTGAAATCAACACCAATAAATTTACATCAAAATAAAATTAGAGAGAATGGAAGATTTAATATTAATATTAAAGTTTATGAGTTTTAAACTGTGTGATATATGAGGAAAATTTTTTATATAAATCAAATTTGTGAATAAAATTTAAATTAATTTAGAAAATTATTTTCGAAAATAAATCTTGATTATCTAAAATGTCCTCTGGTTATATAAATATTTAATAAAGAACCAAGAAAAAAAAAAGTAATTTATACACAAAAAAACCATAAAAGACAAAAAATGATCTCGTTTATCACTTAACAAAATTGATTTATAAATTAAAAAATAAAATTTGCATAAATGCGTCATAATCCGTTAATTGAATTACAAAAAAAAAAAATAACAAAAGTAAAATTTTAAGTTATATATAAATAAATTCGCCGCCTTTAATTTTTTCTGCTTAATGAATTAACAAAAAAAACCAAAATAAAAAAGTCAAAAATGTATAGTGAAAAACGTTTAGATAAAAATCAAACTGGACCACCAATTGTATCATTGGTTAATAATAATCATCATCACCATCATCATCATCCAAATCAAATACATCATCATCATATTCATCATTTACATCCGCATCATAATCCATTACAATTACATCATTCACCAACAGTAACCGCATCACCAACGACAACAATAAATCAACATCATCCACATTCTCACCCTCATCCACATTCACATCCACATCATCAGCATCATCAAATTCATCAAAATGTTCAGGCGGCTGTGCTATTACCATCAACACAACCACATCCACATTCCCCGATATCTGTACAGCAGCAACAACCGCAACATATACAACTGCAAAATGCTGTTCATCAGGTGCAACAACAACAGCAACAACAACAGCAGCAGCAGCAGCAGCAACAACAACAACATCAACAGCAATCTCAACCACAACAACAGCCACAACAACAACAGCAGCAGCAACAACAACAACAACAACAGCAGCAACAAGGTCAACAACAGGGCCAAGGAACAATGTTTACAAGGTAAATAAAAAAGAAAAAAAAATGTTACATTAACAAAATTTAAGTTAACACTGTTCATTATGAGACATTTTTTTGTTATACATTTTGATTTTTGTTAAAATTATATGTACATATTATTGTATTTTTTATTATATTTATTTTTTAATAACTCTCAACTCTAATCAATTAATAATTAATAATTTTATAAAGGGATAGTACTCTTAAATTTATTAAAATGAAAATATTAAAAACACTTTCACACATCCGGAATATTTTTGTTTATTACGAATTTTTGAAACATAATTTGATTATTTCTATCTTTTCCTATATTTCTTTTAAATAATTTTATTCGTAAATATTATGCGACATGCATTATTATTATCGTATTACTTCATTATTTAAAATTTTCTATTGTGAATAGGTACCTACTTTCAAATTTGATTCTAATTATTTTTGTATCTCATTTTTAACTGATGTCAAATTTGATTGACATAATTTGCTTCCACAGTAGAATCTATGCACATCATTTTAAATCTTTTTAAAGTTTAAACTTAAAAATATTGAACAAAATGTTGAAATTGATTGAGATTTTGAGACCCGTATATGATTTTAATTTTCATGGATAACATAAAATAGTTTGAAAGATGAAAAATAAAAAGAAAAACAAAAAAAATAAACACCAAAAATATTTAAATAAAAAAAAAAAAAGTGAGACAGGCTTCTTTAAATTTATACCCAACATATTATTCTCAAGTATGGGTTAAATGATGGCATTAATGATCAGTTATATTGTAAAATGCAAGTGTTGAAAGTATTAAAGAGTTCATCACTTGACCTGTATGGTTTGAAAAATTATAAAAATAATAAATAAAAAAAAAGAAAAACATTTAATAATGTATATAAAATTTCAAGTAGTGGCGCCATTTATATCTTGTACCTGTTGTACATAAATTTTTGTTCTTTTGTTTTTTTTTTTAGTTTAAACAAGAGTAAAGGAGACAAAAAATGATTCAAAAAAAAAAAACAATACAACTCTAAGTTTCCCAAAAAAAAATATAGTTTATATACTTATTAATATGAGTCATTTTAAAAGTGGTTTCTCAAAATTGAATCTGTGAATTGAAGTAGTTTACAGACTCAAAAACAAGAAAAAATATTGAAAATAAAATAAAATAAAATATAAAGTAAAAAAAAAAAATGTTGGTTCATAATAATAAGTTACGCAAATAATTCAAATTAAAAAAACAAAAAAAAAATAAAACTGAACTATAAAATAAACTGAAGAAAAATAAATGTTTTTTTATTTACTTTTTTAAATTTTACCTGTGATATTTTTTAAAAGCTAATACACTATAATTATATTATTATAGAAAATCGTATTTAAAATTAATATTAGAATTTTAGAGTGTCTATTTTTGAATGAATGTCTATTTTTGAAGAATTTAATGTTTAGAGAATCAATATGAAAGCATTTAAAAAACTATAGCAGTTAAATGAAGCTTTTAAAAATTAATTTTAAATATTAGTGGAATTTTTAGAATATTTTATAAATATAGAAAAATAAGAAAATTATTTTTCCTTCCAATTTCGAATTAGTTATAAATAAAAATAATTAAATTTATCCAACGAAATATAGAATAATAATAAGATACTAAGATGTATGAAATTATGTATCTTATAAGATAATAAGATACATAATTACATTCATCAAAGTTATTATCCAAATAAAAAACGGCAATATTTAAAATATATTCCTCTCTTTCTTTGACCGCCAAAATATCAAAAACATATTTTTTTTTCATACGGGAAAAAATTGTTTGTTTTTAATTAATTTAATTGCTAGTTAGTAGCTACTTTTTGTATTTTCGTTTATATGCAATTTAATATGAATATCATTTTTATAAGTACACAGGTTAGAATTTTATAGAGGTAACAGGCTATTCACAAATAACGTAACGTTTTTTTTTTGGCTTTTGTCATTTGTTGTGAACATTAATTTTCCGATACTTTGGTGTCCCACAAGCAAGACTAATACATTAAAAAATTTAAGAGATATATCTTTTTTTAAATTTCTTCCATGTACCTCAGTACCTTGATCCATACCTCAGACTAACTAACGTGTAAATCTTCTAGCTTTTTTTAGATTTTAAGAAATCCTTTTTTTCTACATACATTTGTATATTATGTTGGTAGATATATGTATATATATATTGTTTTAATAAAATGGGTCAATATACGATCAACTAATACAAATAACGGTGATTTTTTTTTTTTAATCTAATTGTTTATACTTCCTTTAAAAAATTTTACTTTTTTATGCATAAAAAATTCATATGAAAAAAAAAAGTGAAAAAAAAAAAATATAATAAAAAATTTCAATAGTAGAACAGCAAAAACAAAAAATTAAAAAAGAAAACTTCAATTGTATAAATAAAAATAATAAAAAATACAATAACAAAAAAAAAAAAAAGAAAAATTGGCATTGAAACTCAAGTGTTTTTTATAATGCAGGTATCCTTCTATACAATATAAAAAAAAAACTTTTTTATTTTCATTTTTTTTATAAAAAAAATTTTGGTGGAATTGATATACCATTGAACCGTTGTTGGAATTTTTATTAGTAGCAGTACGACAATTTCGCATATTATTCCGCGTTCCAAACAGATAACGATGACTTCCCAAAGGTTTAAATATTGCCAGTATTTATTTTGTTTTTTATTCTTTTCTTCTTTTTATTTGGTGTAGTGTTTTTTTAATTTATTTATTTATCTTTTTGTTTTTTTTTTTTTTAGTTTATTCTTAAGCACTTCTGTTAAAATTTAGTATCAGATTTTTTTTTTAAGATACTGTTTTGTTGGGTAAATATTTTTTTATCAAGATATTTCCTTATTATTTGTAACATTTTTGTGTCCTTTTAAAAAAAAAAAAAAAAAGAAGAAAGAAAAAACAAAACAAATAAAAAAAAAATTGCTGGTAAACATAAGTTTTTATTTATATTTGGAATAAAAGTAACAAAAAAAAAAAAAAAGCTCCGACAAAAATGTTCGATATAATTGACCAACTTTTCTGTATATATACTAAGAAAAATTGCAATTTTTCATATAGTAAAAGAGACTTGTGTTAGTTTTAGATTTTTATATTTCAATTTGTTGACAAACATAAAATTTTTTGAATATTATCGCAACTATCACTTATATTCTTAAGGTATTAAAAAATAGAAACTTGACGTTTATGTTTTAGAAATGTTTCTATTAATATAGGAATAAAGCTTTAAATAAGATTTAAATTTTTTTGGGCTTTGATTCTACAAAATAAGTTTGCATTGATTTATTGAGGGCAAAATTTAATTTAAAAGTTTTAGAAACTATTCTTTAAAATATCTGTTAAATTAAAATATATTTTCTAAGAATACTACGCATGACGATAACTACTAAATATATCTAAATATATACTATATTATGAGTTAATAGGATGAATTAAAAATTGAATTTTTTATTTTAGATATTTGCTAATGTTCTTAGTACGATAATATTGTCTAATTATTTTTTATTTTTATACAAATAGGTGTTTTTATATATTTATTGAATTATAATGAAAAACAAATTGAGTTTGGTTACAAATTAAATAAAACACTTAAATAAGAGCCTCTGTAGTGAAAAGAGTAACAGTGATCTAAACATGGCATTTTCAGGATGAAAGTTGCCGTTACATTAAATTTAAAAAAAATAAAAGATTTTTAATAATTTTCAAATTTAATTATGTAACTTAAAAATAGTTAAAAAAAATTTTTAACTTTTCTAACTAAAATTTATAATATTAATAACATCTGACCATCTGTTTAAATTTAATTTATTTTAAAAGATAACATAAAAAAGATAATAATATATTAAATTAAAATTTAAAACAATTTTCTTTATTTTTTATAATAACTATGTATATATATGTCATTACTCTTAGACTATTAAATTTATTGAACCAATACTGTACAGATCTGATCCAATTTTTAAACATATTCCGGTAACATTTTTTTTTTAAAAAGTACATATCTAAAAGATATTTTCGCGATTAAGAAAAAAAATTGTTTGTTTTTTGTTTTTGTTTATTTTTGTTCTTGCTACATGTAACCCAAGCTATAGATTTAAACTAAAATTCAAAATGTGTGTATGTTGAGTATTATAGTCATCTTAAAAAGAATTCATTCTATATATGTATAGTGAAAGAAAAAAAAGGGGAAAGAGATAAAAAGAGGGATGGATTATTGAGTATGATATGATAATATTGTCCTGTATTTATGGGCAACTAAATATGGTTTAATTAATTTCAAAAGTAGGTTTTTTTTTTGTTTTTTTTTGTGTCTTATTCTTTTTAACTAAATACCAGTGTCTTTGAAAGATATTTTGTTAATTTTAAGTTCTATTTTTTTTATTATTGTTTTTTGTTTTTTTTTTTACTTTATTTTTATATTGTTTTTTTTTTTTTTCTTTTAAAAACTTTAATTGATACCAATGTTTCTACAGTTACTTAACAATATTGATCTTTTCACTTTGAATATAGTATACTTTGTTGTTAATGTTGACTGAACAGTGTTTTGTTGTTGTTGTTGTTTTTTGTTTTTTATATTTTTTTTTGACCAATATTATTTAAATGCTAGTAAGACTAGTGTTAGGTATTATGAGAGATAAAACTATAAAAAACAAAAAAAAAAAAAAAAATTAAACAAAATCTGTGGAAAGCAAATCTGCCATGGTAAGAGTAACTAAAATTGCAACAACTGCATCAATAAATAACAACATGTATTCGAAGAAAAAAAAAAAAAAAATATGTAAAATTTAAATTGTAAAGTGAAGGTTAATAGGTTGAGTAGAGTGGGTGCAGTTTTCAACTTATATTTAATCTTAAAAGCGAAAATAAATTCAGAAAATTTGACTTCTGAAAGCTTTAGTTAGTTTTATTTTAATGTTTTTGTTTTGTTTAATGTATATTTTATTTGATTTTTGTTTATCATTGGATAACATTTAAGTAAAAACTTGTGAAAAGATTAACGAGAATTTTAAGAGTTTGATTAGAAAAATAAAATATTTAATTGCTATTCTTAATATTCGTATTTAAATATAGAATCTTTCCGATTTAATGTTTTTTTTTTTTATAATAAATGTAAGATATTTAGTTAAGTTGACATAATATATATGCAGAATATTCTATTATATCTATATGGAAAATTTTGTTTAGTTCCTTTTATGAAATTATTTGTGAATATGTTTTGAATGTTTAAATATAAAGAGACGAAAATATCAATTGATAGTAGATCAGTCTTATCTTCTTATTTTGGGTAATACAAAATCATAAGTTAAAATAAGAGAAATTATAGAGAAATACTGTTACCAGATACTTTGCAGTATCATCGAAACATGAAAAAGTTATCTTTTCAAGTTGGTATTCTGATAGATGTTAGTAACAAGAATCGTTATTTTGAATAGGGTTAGAATATATTTTTATCATCAATGCTATTTTTGCTACTTTAACGTTCTAAATTATTTTGTATAAACTCATGATACTAATTTTTAAATCAAGGTTAAAAACCCCGTCGATAATAAAATTTATTAAAACTCAAGGCAGATTGCAAAACCAAAGGTTTTTTAAAGCACAAATTTTAAAAAAGAACGTTAAAAACAGTTTAGAATACTTGTAGCTTGCACCAGAATTTTATAGGTATATGTTAGAAAAATTTGTGGGAAATCAAGAAACACTTTCTTCAATTTTAAGGTAAGCCGCTATATACGAAAAACTATTAATATATATGTAAAATTATAATTTTGAAGGTTTAATTTATGCGTTTTATTTTGAAAAAAATTTTAACAGATACCTAAGTTCAAGATGTCTAAAAATAGAAAAAACTTAAATTTTTGACCCCTATAACATCTATGATTTATAAATATAAAAAATTGTTCTATCGTTTGGAAATTTTAGTTTGGAAAATATTTTAGCAGAATCTGAAATATACACATTTAAAATTAAACTTTTTTGAAATTTTGAGAGGTTACCAAATATTCAAGCAAAACCTGAAATATACATAATTCAAATAAAGTTTTCTTTGTTAAATTTTTAGAGGTTGTAGCTACGTAATAAGTATCGCTACATAAAAAAGTTTTTCTACAAAATTAATATTTTTATGACACGTATCCCATTTTATTGCCTCATCTTAAACGGTGTAGAAGTTTTCTAAACTAAATAGATGAACGAGTGGGTGGATAGAATGAAACTAATAAAGAAATTTTAAAAATTATCCTGTAGCATTTTAAAAATCAGCTTTCTCCACCACAGAACCAATCGCAAGAGCAGAAAAACTTAATATTTATTTTTTAAACAGGGTTATTTACAAAATTTTGATAAATATCTAAAGTGGTACGCAAACCATTTGTCTATATCTAAGAGTGAAAAAATGCTCAGCAAAATTTAAAAGAAGCAATAAAAATGTATAGCTATATTATTATATAGCTATATTGTCTTTATATTTGCAAATTTTTATGTAATATCTAATGTACATTTTATGCACAAAATTATAAAATTAAAAAAAAAAAAAGGTTTTTGCATAAAAATAAATTTCGTATTAGTAAAAATGAGTTAGAAAAAAAATCGTGTGGAAAGGAATGGAAAGGAGGAATCTAAAAGTTTATCGGATGAAAAAGAGTTCTATATGAAAAAGTTTTTGCTCTTTATTTGTGTAACAACTCTCTCTTAGTAACAGTTTTTTTATAACATATCTTTCTATTTCAAAATATTAGTAAAAAATGTAAATGGTCTTAGAACAGTGACACTTAAGGCTGTCAGATTACTCAGACCAAAAGATTCTTAATTCGAGATATTTACGTCAAAATCTTAAATATGAAATTTTATCGATTTCTGTTCAACCATTTGGACTGTATATGTGCCAATAGACAGACTAGCACACAGACCTACAAAGAAAATAATACCACTCCAAAAACTTTTAATGCAGATTTCTACATACAGGCGAAAAACATATATATACAAAAATCTGAAGTTCGAAATTTTTGTCCCATCACAATAACTTCCTCATACATTACAAGTACGCGATCGGTAAAACTGAAATTTGTCAAATTCAAAATGGAAAAGTATAAAAATAAGTTTTTTATCAAATTTTTTTGAAAGCGGTTTTTAAATGCTATCATAAAAATATGATTATTGGGATTAATGTATCTATACAAAAATTTTTATTGCCTCTTTTTTAATGGTTTGATATTGTTAAATTTTTCTTTAATTAAATAATTAATTGTTCTTTGCTGTCGGTTAGATTAAAATACCTATACAAATTGAAAATGTTACTAAATGTGTGTATCAATGAACCTTTATTATAAAAATAATTATTTATATTATTATATTAAATTAATTATTTAAATCACCAGAATAAATTAATTTATTATTATATGTATATTTTAAAATCTGACAAAAATGTTAAGGGGTTGGTTAAAACATCTAACATTTTATTTACATAATTGACAAGAACATTACAATTTAAAATAATTTTTGTTGATTTTTCAGATAAGTTAACATAAATTTTCATTATGGTATTTTTCAAATTATAATTGTACAAAATTTTATGTAAAAATTATCATTAATTGAATAAATTATATTTATTTTGTTTTGTTTTATACTTTTATTTTCTTAATAATTAAATTTAATTTAAAATGTGTTTTTTTATCAATGAATATTGCATTTTTCAACAGAAAAAAAAAACCCACCTTTGTGTTCTCTGCATGAAATCTGTGTAAAAAATGCAATTAAAATCTAATTTAATTTAAAGCATAAAAAAAAGAATCATGCTGTTTTTGAATTTTTTTTTAACATTTAAGAATTAAATGGTAGTAGATATTTTTACAAATGTTTTTGTTTTTTTGTATTTGTTTTAAATAAAAAATAATTTAAAATAATGAAAAACATTATTTAATATATTTTTTGCAATATAATAGAACTAACAAAAAAAGTGAGAGCAATTGAAGAATTTGATGTAAAATATTTTTTTTCTTGAATGAATTTAAAGTAGTTATAAAGTTTCTTGTAGTGAATTGAGATCGTATTTCAATAGGTTGTCTTTTATTTGTTAAATTTCAATAAAATTTCCATATATTTCAAATTTTCATTTCCGAAATTATGAGAAAAATTACAAATGTGAAAACTGTCGATTTAGACACACTTGTGATTTCGATTAAGCATGTTAGATTTTTTTTTTTTATAATGGCTCCTTGACCATATACAATTGCCATTATGAAATAAATCAACCTTTCTTTTTCAGGTGTAATTGCGGTACAAGTATTAAATTATAATTATCTTATTTATTTTGTTTACATTTGTTTTTTACATAATATTTGAACTAATTCAGATTTAGACCTTTCTTTCGTTTAAAAAATCTAAACCTCTCTACCTTTCATCTAAAAATAGGCGACCGGCGACTTACGCACTGCATCATTGGTTAGATGATATTCGTTTTTTTTGGATTCTTGAAAGTTCACATTCGAGTGATTGGAAATTCAAAACAGGAGCGAAAATTTGATTTAGTTACATTCATTATTCTGATTAAGTTAATTATAAAAGCTTTATGTTTAAAATCTAGTATATTATCTGCAGTGGTGTAAGAAAGGTGCGAATTTTCCAAAGATATCAAGATTTCCTCCTATAGTTAGTATCAAATTCTTATTAACTAAACGAACCTAATCCTTTAACCAATATAATCGGGTGAAACATCTGACAAGTAAAGTAGTATATTGGCTAGGGTGTAGTCATACGAAAGGAAAGGAAAAGGATGTGGAAACTTTGAATTGGGGAGTGGGACAGTAAGAGAACAATAAATCCGCGTTTATTATTATTTTGCTATCAGTGGCGAATCTAACAGTTACAACATGCATATTATGAAATACCATTAGCGCCCTATACTTACTATATTAATAAAATAATAATTTTTTTGATAATATTTTGTTGCACTAAAACGATATTTGGTAATAACTCAATAATGTTTTGATTAGTAAAAAAAATTATTATTATTATTTGATTAGTAATAAAATTTAAATAGGATCCTGGTAACACTTGAATGTCGCTCCGTTATTAGTAGTATTAGTATTAATTATTATTGTATTAATACCTTACTACAGAATCAAGATCATCAGTCAGTTACAACATGTTGTAGTATATAGTTTATTTCTGCATAAAGTAACCAAAGGCAACTTCGCTTAATCAGCTATTATTATTATTATTATTATTATTAATAAAAGACATACATTTTTACGATATAAAATTATTACTTATTTTTTTTTATATGTTCTGGACGGGATTTGAAACCAATAACCTTTTATTGAAAGGCTGGATTTAACCTTTCCGCCATGAATCACACTGATCTCCTTACCACACCTTAACGAAATTTAAAGATAATGAAACTGGAGCTTAGTCTCTTAGATAACATTTTCATGCTAACATGTTTACATATATATGGTATATGGTAACACGTTTGAATATATGTATTTCCTTAAGAGATAATTAAGGAAAATATATTGTTTTAATAGAAATATTTAAAATATTTTCATAAATACTTACTAATCTAAATTACATCATGAATGTTATAAAACAGTAATGAAAGACGATCTATATTACAAAATATGTGTTTCTACATAAAATATACAGATCCCATTAAATAAATATAATAAAAAAAATATATATACTTAATAAAAATAAATATCAGGAAATTATGTATTTTCAAGCCTTATTCGACAAAAGAACAAAATACTAATCTGAACTTAAATTATAGTATTTCAATATACTAAATGTTAAATTAAGATGTAGATAAGACAATTTCTATTAAATTGAATTAAAATTTTATATTAATAATATCAAGAAAATATGAATCAAGGTTGAAAACTATTACATATGTATATACTTTGCACCATATTATATTAAAATGTGTTTCAAAGTTTCAAAATAACCAAAAATTTAGAAGAGTTTTCAATACATAATAGTACATTTTTCTTAACTATTATGCTTTCAATTTTTAAAATTCTTAAAAATCTTTAACATATTATTTACATTTAGATTTTCATGTTACATATATACATACATACTCATAGTTGCTTTGAGACGTGATAAAATAATAAAATATTAAGGTATTCCTATAGAACTTTGAAAAAATATTTAGATACCATACTATGACCGCACCTGCAGCTATTTTATAAATATTTTTTTTCATTTTAATTTTTTTAAACAAATTTTTGTTATGTTTTTATATTTTATTTTTTTTTTGCAAATTTAAGTTTAAATAAAAAATAAAAAAAAAAGAAACATACACTATACTAGTTGGAAAGACATTGAAAAATATGCACTTATATGGTAATTTTCAAAAATCATATATTAAATGTATTTATTTTATACAAAAATATTAAAGGCGATTTATGTGTCGGATAAATCACATATACTGGTTAAACATATATATGTACATATATTTATTATCGTAAAGTATAGTAATAGTTTTTGATATTAGATATATTTCAATTCAAATGTCTTCATTTAATAAAATAGTATATTGAATAAAAAAAAAATAGGTGGTCAGCTACATAATGTAATTACAATAATCAACATGGTTTAAAATAGCATATAAAATGCTTAAAATATCTTGGCTATAAAATCAATAAAAATTAATATTACTTATAAAATTATGACCACACATTTTTTTTGTCATAAACTGTTAAAGTAAATGTTTCGAAAATGTTCTTTTTAAAATTTTACAATAGATATATCCATAAAAACTTAATTATAAAAACAAAAACAAAAAAAATCAGCTCTCTCCACCACAGGACCGACCGCCACTACACGAAAAGTACAATGCCAAAATTAATAAATTTTTTACATAATAATTTATATCAAAGCAAAATAACTTCTAATAATTTAACAACATTTTGTTTTATTCAATAAAAATGATAAGCAATGAAATCGTAAAAATATATGTGCATTCATTCATACATCCATACATTATTATGTAATGTACATGATTTTTTTTTCATTCAAAAATATTAGAAGTAAAAAATAATAAAAACTGTAAACAAATAAAAAATAAACATAAGTATAATATTGAATCTGCTAACAAAAATTTTACCGTTTTAATTTTATGTCATCAACAAAAGAATAATATTCATAGATATAAGTACATATGTATACATATAAATTTTTGTGTAACAACTTTTTCTTAATAATTTTTCTCATAAAATTTTTCTGTTACGAAATATTCGTAAAAAATTTAAAAAGTACACTAGTAAACTACTACTTGCGGTTGTCCGATTTACTCCAAAAGCTTATCAATCCGAAATATTTACGTCAAAACCTAAATATGAAATTGCAAAAAATTCCGCTCAGTCGTTTAAGCTGTACACGTGCCCACAAACATACCTACACACACACACACACACACATGCTTTATTTATCCTTTCTCATCCTTATTTCTTGCAGTATACTTTGAAAGCAGTTAGAATTTAATACATAATTTACTGTTTTTCATAAAGAAATGTCAAAATTTAACACTTTTGTATGGAAGCCTATTATAAGCATTGACAGTATTGTCCTTTTTTCCACAATATTTATATACATATATATCAATATGTGAGATTCTGAATTAGGAGGGATTTTATAGTGGGCTACAAAATCAAAGCTTCAATAATTTATTTAGTCGGAAATTGTTTACTTTTTAAAAGTCGACATTTTAAGAATATACATTTGTTCCATGTCGATATTTTAGAATGAAAATTTCAAGAATCGCTAAATTGTTCAAGTCGTTATATTTGACGTTGTCACTTTTGAAGGATATTTTGTAAAGCGACATATTAAAAATCGGCATAATTTTGTTGACCCTTAAAAATCTTACACAACTTAGGTTGTAAGTATTTTACCTATATAACGTTGAACAATAAAAAATACTATAATTTAAAAAAATTACTAAAGTTTTTTTTATTAATTTTAAAAATTCATTTTTGACATGATGGCCTCAGTGGCTCAGTATGTAAAAGCGTATAAAATACATTGTAAATAAAGAGGGAGTGTGGGTTCGAATCTCACACATGTCGTAAGAATAATTCCGCTTTACGACATTTGCAGCCCATAAACTTAAAAAACAAAAAATCTTAGACATTTAATAGGAACTTGTTAATAATAAATTTTAAACTCAATATCTGTGTAGTAAGTTGTTTTTAGGAAGTTTTCTAGATACCACTATTAGTACATAATTCAGTGAGGATCATTAAAATAACAGATAGTTCATTAAAATTATTATTAAAGAATGTGAAAATAAAATACACATTATGCAATCGGTCTTTTGATAACTTGCAACATCTTCAAAACATTCAATTACATTTCTATTAAATATCAAAATCTGTCCAACATAATTTTAAAAATTAAAATCTCTTATGTGTTTAATTTCACTATTATTATAAAATTGAAAAAAAAAAATTATTTTATTCTTATATTAATCAATTATACGAACTTTTTCAATTTAAAATTATAAATTTTGTAATTATTTAAAGAAAATATTTTTTTTTAACAATTCCCCTTTGAATTTTATTTTTGTAAAATCCCAAAACAACACAACAAAAACAGAGACAAAAATTCAATCAAATCACGTACATAACAACAAGCAGAAGTTTAATGTCATTCGGAAGTCACCAAAACATTAAAAGTAAGTTCAAGTAGCTTAATCTCTTCTTTATAAACAAATATAATATATGTATATATAGAAAAGACGAGCGGAACCATAAAGAGTTTTGGTTGGATTATAGTATCTAACAGGTAGGTTATTTTTTCAATATAACAGAAACAGATTTGAAAATGTTTTTATTTTTGTTTTTTTTTCATGATTCTTTCAAATAAGAAAAAAAATAAAAAAAAAAATAAATAAATTTGATATTAATTGAAATTTAAATTAGATCTCACCTGTTGTCGGTAAATTACCAATTATAATAAAAAAAAAATACTGGCATATTTGTATAATTGTTATTTTTAAGTTGTTTTTGTTATGAGGAAATACATATAGGAATAATAATTTCTTGATTGATTAATTTAAATTGTATGGGGGATTGAATTAATTTGAATTAAAATTGGAAAAATACAGAAGTTACATAACATGTAATTTTCAAAGATTCGAATTCGGATTATTATTTTTAAAATATTTTCACTCATAATCTGACATAATCCTTTAATTGATAAAAAAGTCAAATTTATTTTTGTAAAATGTACTTAATTATTTCTATATAGCATAGAATGTTTTTTTTTTTTTTAGTTTTTAGCACATTTTCAAAAAAAAATTTGAAAAAATGTGCCTATTAGTTTTTCTCTGTCCATTTGTCTGCCCCTCCGAGTGTTTACAAAACTACTACACCATTTAAAATAAAGCAATTAAATGTGAACTACAGATAAGTATCGGAAAAAAATTAATTTTGTGAAATAACTTTTTTCTATAGTCCCATCCATTACGGAGTTACAGTCGCCCCAAAAGTTAAAAAAGCCCTATATTGAAATTGTTATAACAGTAGTTTTGTAAGGTGTATCTTCAATTTGGAGATGCCAAACGATAGCTGCTTTTATAAGTTTTTTAAGTAAATATAAAATAAATACATATATAGTTTTGCAATACGGTATTTTAATTTACCGTTATGCAAAACTCAATTTTAACAAAGTTGGGGTAAAAGAAGAGATAAATTCTTTCTTTCAAACGGTTTAAGTTAGAAACTTCAAATTATAAGAGGAGTTAAGCATTGATTTTTTATGTCGCCCTCAGTTAAGGATCTGTAAGAACTATTGAATCATTGTTAAACCATTCTTCAGATTTTTCTGAAGTAATATACAAAAATTAAAGATCCAACATTGTATTTTTATTTCTATTAATAACTTTTTTTTAAATATGTAGGGTTACTTTGTTAATATACGGAAGTGTGGCTTGATTTATTCCAATTTTTTTCAATTTTTATATTATTATAAATTTATTTTTCAATATATGTACCTATATAAATACATTCTTTATCCAAAACTTATTATCCAACAGTTTTTAAATTTGGAAATGTGCTTTTTTGAAAACCTTTGTTTTTTCATTATTTAGTTTTTGTTGCTTTGCTTTAAACAGTTTTTGTTTCTTTATAAGGAATTTAAGGTTTAAAATAATTTTTATTTGCTATAACATCAGAATAACTATTTATTTTAAAGGTGTATAAAAATAGAAAAGAATATTTTCTGCATTTTTATTCAAACGCATCTGTATATGCAGACACGGGTTTGTAACGGGATGGTGTCATAACTTAAAAAAAAAAATATTCCAAATATTCCAAAAAAGAAAAATTTCAAAAAAAAAAAATTCCACAAAAAAAATTCCATAAGGAAAAGTTATTCTTATAGATTGTATAAATGTTATAATATGCATGCAAAAAAATAATTAGAAGGACTTTACAGGTGGTTAAAAAATTAGAGTAAATTTATATATATGTATATATGAGATTCTGTATTAAGAGGAATTTTAAAGTTGAATTCAAAATCAAAGTTATACGCTTTTTATAAAATACTTGTATATAATATTTAAATGTGACGCTTTGAATTAGGAGAGATTTTATAGTTGAAAATAAAATCAGGGTTTCAATAATTTGTTAAGCAGGGATTTGAGGCGGCATCCTGTGCATGATATTAAAATTTTGAATTTTGAATTTTTTTTTAAATGGAATTTGTTTAATGAAAAATTTTTTTTTTTTTGAAATTTATGTAAATGGTATTTTAAAAATAAAATTTTTTTTTTTTTGGAATTCAAACCCAACATGTTTTTTAACCTGAACTTTGATTAGACTTCTGCAAAATACAAAATTTCTTATATTCTATACATAAAACAAATTTATAGAACACAGGCTTCATTAGTTTACATAATATTCTTTATTCTTTTTTCTATATATATACAAATGCATATGGAATTATAATCAGGTTAGAGTCCTACTTTAACAACTTTATAAAGATATTTAAATATTTATAAAAAAATATTTCTTTTATTACAAAATTTTAATTTTTAAAATAAATGTTTTAAAAAATCATTTGTTTAACAGTCTTTTGAGTCGGTTTTAGTTTAGTCGCTTATCAGATTTTAATTCAAAAAAAAAAAAAAAAATAAAATCAACATAATCACTGACATCTCAATACAATTTTCTAAATTTGATTTGAATAAAACCAGAAAAAAAAAATCTAAACAATTCATTTTTCATTTAGTAAAAAAAAAAAAAAAATAACGCAAAACTTCAACAAAAATACCCTTGAGTCATTCTAAATTTTTTCTTTATATTATTTCTTTTTTATTCCTTTTTTGTTAACAAAACGGAAAAAAAAAACTTATTGACCAGTACCATATATTTAAAAAAAAAAAAAAAAAAAAAAATAGCTGAATCTATCAAAAAAAAATTGATTCTATTATTTCAAAGTTAAATCAAATAAAAAATTCAACTTCAATTTTTTATGTAATTGGATTGTTTATTTTGCATGTCATTTAAAAAACAAATCTAAAGATATTCTCTTTTTTTTTTTTCTTTATCTAAAAATCTCAGATATTTATCAAAGCAGATGAATCCCAAAGATGGAGAAATTTTAAGTTGATTTCTCAGCAATTTTATTTAAATAAAATAGAAAAAGAAAATTAAAAATGTGAAACAATAATAAGATCTTGTTAAAGGCTATTTATAAGTAATAATAAAAATAGAGTTAACAAAAAAAAAAAAAAAAACTAAAAAAAACAAAAAACAAAAAGTCCAAAATGTTATAAACTCGGCACACAATTATTTTTTAACTTTTGTTCATATAGTTTTGGAGTTTTTTTTTTTGTTTTTTTTTTTTTTTTCTTGAAATCATTCCTTATTATTATGTGAATTATAATTTCAGTATTAAAATCCAATTGAAAACAAAAAAAAAAAATCAAAATAATAACAAAAACAATAACAATAACAATTATAATATAATAGAGAACTGAGGTCACAGATCAATTATTTTTTTTTTCCTTACATTATCTTAAGATTTGATTTTTATTTTTATTTTTGTCTTTTGACTGATGTTTGGATGAAATGATATCTCCAAGAAAAAAAAAGAAAAAAACCATCAAATTCAAATAAAGTCAATTTGGTTTTTTTTTTTTTTTTTTGTTGTCTCTTTCTATATCATATAAATGAAATTATATATTGTACCACCAACTGTGTAATAGAAGAACAATCAGAAAAGTCACCGCCACTCTTAGACCATTCTCTAATCACAATTGTAATGATGATTGTAATGATAATCATAGTAGTACTGATGATGGAAATCTTTTAGAAAATTTTGTCCAATACATTGGGTATATAAAAGCAAAAAAAAAAATAACAAAATATTAAACGTTTTGTTGTATAGGTTTATATTTAATTTTATTTGAATTATTCTTATTGTATACCAGTTTTAGTTTTTTTTTATGGTTCTTTTTATAAACAAAATAAAAAAAAATTTATACCTAATTATAAAAAAAAAAATATTAGATTAAATTTATTAAAATTTTAGAGATAATTTTCTTAATAAGATTCTTGTATTCTTGTAAGATTTTCCCAAATTTTAATTTAAGATATGATTTTTTTTTTTGGATGCGCTTAAAAAATTTCCAATAATTGGGTTATGAATTTTCAAGTAATTGTAATAATTTTTATTTAATAAGGAAGGTCTTTGACTGGCTTTTTAAAATTACAGTTTTATTTATTTTTTTTTTTTCGTATTATAGATTTAATTTTTTCCCTAATTTAAGAGCAATTTTTAATATTTCCACAAATATCGTATATTTTTGAGAACGAAAATGTGATAAGAAAAAATATTTTTTCAAAAACTGAATTTTGTTTAATTTTAATCTATAGAATTTAAAAGAAACATATGACTAATTATGAGTTAAACATTCAATGGCTGGAATTTATTGTAGGAATAAAAAACTAGGTACTAGGTACTGTGTCTCTGTAATTATAGGTAGGTACTGTAATAAGCCTGCGTTGTAAAATTATAGGTAGGTACTGTGAATAAGCCTGCGTTGGTTCGAGTTCAACTACAGCCACAAAATTTTTTATTAAATTTTTAATTCATATTTTCAATCGAAAATCCTTTTGTTATGGGAAAAAATAATTTTTGATTAGACGACTAGTGATGCACAACTTTAGATTTTGTAAAGAAATGGATGCTATAGAGATTGTGGAGCACTTTCTCTACACATGTCCCACTTTGTCAAGAAAATGTCACAAATATCTTAGTTGTTTTTTTTTTTAAGATTTAATAGAACTCTAACTCTAATTATAATTTAATAGAGAAAACTAACACCAACTCTGGTCGAATACGTCCTCCTACGTTTTTGAAGATGCATTACGCACTGGAGATAAGTGATTGCGCATGCGTTAGCTTAGTCTTCATCAATGAAAAATAAAAAATATAGATTAAATATTTCTCTATTACAATCCTCATATAATATACTACATTTCAATTTTTAAAAAATGTCCGCATCCTTATTTTTATTCTCCCATCGTTACTTTACAGCTACTATAGTGCGACAACAATTAGGGTCATTATATTGGTTTAATTTGGTTTCCATAATGCCTAATTCTAGTCTTTAACAAGAGTTAGTCTTCTGTTGTTAATGAATGTATAATTTTAACTAATACGACGAATACATTTATTAACAAGTAAATTTCCTTTCATTTTTACAAATCATGATATTGCTAATAAAAAAATTCTTGTAATTAATTTTCCATAATAAAATGCTGTATTTAGGATTATGCTTTAGATGGGATATTAGTTGTTTACAAAAATGCTCTTTATATGAATTTTTAATAATAAGGTTACCTTTTTAAAATGCCTCTTTCCTACAATTCTCACGTTGATAATGAAAATTTACATAATTTTAAAATTAATTTTAATTTAGTCGCACCTATTAATTAAAAAAGGGAGTTGTATTAGTATAATAAAATTGTACTTTATGTTTTTAATGAAACAATTAATTAGATAACAACATGTAATTAATTTTTTAAAACTAAGCAATGTAATTTTTTCTTATATTTATATTTTAATTATCTTATATTTGATATAATTATTTTTTTGTTTAGTTATAACGATCATTTGATTTAAGATTATTATATTTAGAAGTGTTAGTAAAGTTAGAAACCTTAAAAAATTGTCAAGTCATGACCATGTGCGAATAATATTGCCAAGCTTTAAGAAAAATATTTGTGTTATTCTATAGTAGATATGAGTCATGTTTATTATTTTACCAATACCAATTTTTATAAAATATTTGGTTCAGTTTTATTTTTTCGAATTTGATTTAATCGAATGTATGTATATATTTATATTGTGCAGATTTAAACAGATTTTGAATAGGAATAATTAGATTTTTTAAACATAAATTTAAAATATTTATTTATTTATTTATTAGATTAAATTAAAATATTTATTCCACGGTACCTGGAACATAAATGCACCAGAAAGCTATATTTAAAATACTTATTAAAACAACTTAGATATCATGTAAAAAAATTTATTTAAGTTGAATTTACTGATTAATTATTTACAATTTTCAAAATTATAAAATTTTAAATTCTGTTTTATTTTTTACGTATATAAAATTTTTAAATGAAAAGAACTGTACACCTTATTTGTAAGAATATGCATTTTAAAATCTTATAATTCATTTTACTTATACTAATTAATAAATTACACTACGAACCCGGACTTATATGAACCCTTACGAACATTGTTTTCGCGGTAACCTTAAAGTAGACGAGATATTTCTAAATCGATTAAGCCATCCGCACATGATAATTCAAAAAATTAAGGAGCTAAAATTCTTAAATTTTTACCATTTCACTTTTGTAAAAATATTAGTTTCGTTATTGAAATTCAGGTAGTTGGCCCGGCGGGTTTGATTAGCTGTCATACAAATTCTTTCTTTATATGATAATAACTCAGTGTCAATTGAAGCTATAGGTATCTGAAATTTTGTGATAAAAAGTTAAGTTTCATGCCAACAATCTGAATTAATTGGTTTAGTGCAACTGGTTTGGGTATATGCCAATCAACTTCTCTTTTCTAATATGAAAGTGACTTAGTGTCTATTGAAGCTAGATATCTGAAATTTTGTGAAAAATTTAATAAAGTCTTATGTCAACGACTTTT
Source organism: Poecilobothrus nobilitatus (assembly GCA_947095535.1). Taxonomy (NCBI): domain Eukaryota; kingdom Metazoa; phylum Arthropoda; class Insecta; order Diptera; family Dolichopodidae; genus Poecilobothrus; species Poecilobothrus nobilitatus. The sequence goes on along the minus strand of OX352773.1, from coordinate 234,911,947 downwards.
GCAAAATTTTGTTGGTGTAGAGGAACAGGTTCGGCTGGCTGCCATACATCTCCGTAATTTACATTACGAAAATATCTTGATACTTAATTAATATTTGATATTTTGTAAAAGATGATTACATTTTATGGTAACGACATAACTTATATATCCTAGAGATGATTCTAGATAATCAACTATACAACTTTTATTCGTTTACTATTGAAATTAATATCTTAAAAAACAAACTTCTTTTAAGCTTTCTGTTAAAGCTTAAAATAAATAGAAATATGTCCTGATTTCTAGAGCAATAATGTTGTCTCTTACAGATTTCATTTCAATATTAACTTCAATCTATTTAACATCATTATACAGTTAGTATAGTTAGTTATCTTTTTCCGCTGTGCAATTATTCTTGTTGATGAATTTTATGAAATCTTAAAGCTTCGCAAAAATTTATTTAACATTAAAATTAAAATTATTAAACTCATTTTCTTCTAATTTTATTAAACAATTGAACAATTTTCATTTCGAATAAATGCACTTGTAATTTATGTATAAGTATTTGCGAATTATTCAATAAAAATCTTAAAAAATAAAATAACGTTAAATGGATAACTTTTAAAATCATCACAGGTGCGAAAATTTAAATTAACTTATGCATTTGTATATTTATTTTTATTTACAGAATAAATTTTTTTTTTTTATATCTATCCAAGTTTAAGACAAAAAAGATTTATTTATTTAAAAATATTTTAGAATTATTTTTTTTAAAATTAGATATTTTTTAAGCCTAGCCATTTTGTCTCTATATAAGATCTATGCTTATTTGTAATTTTTCTCTTTTAAAACCATTCTAATAAATAACTCAAACCAGATAAAAAATTAAAAAAAGGAACAAATAAAATAAAATCCGTCACCCACTCCTATATCATATTGCTGCATTCGAGCATAGTTATGCTCACCATACGGTATTTAGCTTTTTTTGACGTCTAAACGTGAATTTTTAATTTATTTGAATTGTGCCCAGTGTAAAAAAGAAAAAAAAAAATAAAATAAAATTTACTGGAGTTGTAAATTCTTATTAGCAAGGTCAATTTATGCGGGTTTGAATTATAAATAAATATGTATATAAGTGTTATTTATAGATGTTGAGAAGTAAAAACATATATGCAGATATAGATATAGTTGGATTTTAAATATATATTTATAACTAAAATTAAGTATCTATAGATATATATATATATTTATATAATAAAACTAAAGTATTAGTTAGAATAGAGTTAGAATAGCAAAAAATCAAAAAAAAAAGATTTTAAATGATAATTTTTGTAATAAATATTTTTAATTGTATTTACAGTTATTTACTATTAAATTGCACCTGTATAACTTTCTTACTTATTTTACAAAATTATATTTACTTTTAAGCGGAAAAAAAAAATAACAATTTATGAAACAGTATCAAGAGGATGTATGCAATAGTTAGGAAGTGTTGCAAATAGCCGCAATCTTATCATGAAAAGTTTTAATGGTTTCAACTTTTTTACCATCTTTACATTTTTTTTGGGTTACAAGTCTACATAATTTTTTTTTTCAAGAAGTATGTCTAAAGTACAAAAGTTTTTAAAAGTGTACATTTCCAAAACCTTAATGTTATCCCTATTTTCTAGGTAATAATATTGCCTGGAAACATTGAAAAGTAAGCATTATAAAAGGAAGGCAGAAGTAAAGTTGAAAGTTACATAAATATGCAATATTATTTGGTGATGGGAAATAATGCCCTAGAATAGATAATAAAGTCTAATCGGCTTTATTTCTTTTTCGATGTGGAAATAACATCAAAATCGCGAATTTTCCCAATTTGTTCTTATTACCGTTTTGAAAATTACCGTTTTAAAAAGGAAATAAATACGAAATTGAAAAGGAAATAAATTCGAATTTTATTTTTATAATAAATAAATTTCTAAAATGCTGCTCTGAAATTTTAATTTAAGTATGATAAATTCAAAATATCATACAAGATATTATATAAGAAAAATAACACGTCTGGTATGAAAAGCCAACATTTTAAATTCCGCTTTCTCGAAATCCCATTTTCCAAAATCCCGCCTGCTAAGACAAAATTCCGCTAAATAAATGATTGAACTCTGATTTTGTAACCAATTCAAAAATCCTTCCTAATAATTTTTTGTGCACGCACATATTAAAACAACAACGCATTTCAAATAGTGTACGGTACCAAACTCCAGCTATAAAATCTCTCCTAATTCAAAATCTCGCATCTACACATGTTACATATAGCTGCGAATTCTGTTAAACTGTATAACATTGACTTTGTAACCTACTTTAATATCCGAATAATTTCAACAAGTACATTGATTTATATATATTCTGGCCAGCAACATTTTCGGGGAGTTGATCAGACGTTGTATATGGGAGTTTTTTTAAGCGATTAGCATAAACGTCCACTACTATCAATATCAAAAAAAAATAATCAAGTTATAAAAAACTTACATTACGATTTGTAAACAAAATAAATAACCCATTTTGAGTATACCAGGGTTATCCCTTAGTATTTTATGTATTTGTTCTGAAAAAAAGGAAGTACTCTGAAAGGGAGTACTCTGAGGAATTACTTAAAAATTCCTGCTATAGTTATTTTTTATGTATATATTCCTCTTTAAATTTGTACATACTTTAACAGAAATTCCACAGAAACCATTGATGTCAATAAAAAAACGAATTATTTGTAAAACAGAAATAATGCCGATTCGACTTTATTTCCTTTTGAAAGTGGAAAGCATTATTTCCGGGCACCAATTATTTTTGATAAATTCTACGATAATTTATTTTTAATATTTATGCTTATTTTCAAAGATTTTATTCTTCAAAAAATTAATACTGATAGACTGATAAACAGATTTATTGACGGCAGTAAAAAGCAGAAAAAAAACTAATTCTGCTAATTAAACTAATCAATTAATAAGGAAATTTTTTCAACTTTTTTTGATTAGTGTTAAAAAAGATACGATTTAATAACTTTCTTTTATTAAAAGTAATCGCATTAAACACAAAACTTGAATAAAAAGCAAAAAAACAACAAAAATACAACTTGAACGCGGGTAAAATTTTTTCTTAGTATAAATTGAACACAATGAAAATTAAGATGGACTAAACAATGAACTGTCAACTTCAGTTTTATTAAACATCGTTTGTATTTTAATATTCTAAGTAATTAAAAAATGGTCAGCAAATTAACAGATGAGTGTTCAGAGAATATTTTTAATATGATAAAACAAAAAAAAAAACTAGTTTTTAACCAATCAACAATCATTAAATTTGCATTGAATTTTCTATTTTTTTTTTTCTTGCTAAATAGTTGCTGTTTAAAAATAACACTACTAGTTACAGTCAATGCAGTGTCACAACTTGTAAAATAAAAAAGAATACAAGATAAAATAAAAAAAAAAAACAAAAAAAAATCATCAGATCACCAATGAAATTATCAACTTACCTGCCAGTCTATAGTAGTAAATAAAATGCGTAAATGTCAAATGTATATATATATAAATACGTATCTATCTAGTACCTGTCGTTGATGTGATTGGATGATACATAAAATTGAATATAATCGATCTGTAATGCATAAAACCATACTTTTAGTAAATGCTCGGTTGGTTATCATGCAGAAGGACAAAGAAAAAGAAAACAAAAAAAAAAAAAACTGTGATCATCAATGACAGATCAAAGAAGGATGTAAAATGTAAAAAACAAAAAAAAAAACGAAAGGAGAGAGAAGAATAGGAAAATGTTTGGTTTGTCAAAGATAAAAAACAACTATAAAACATACCCATAAAAAAAGTGTGCACAAATTAAAAGATGAGATAAGATAAGATTGTTGATTAACTTTATTTGATGAATTTACATTAAGAGTTTACATCAATGGAAATGTTATGCAAATAGTTTTGTTTTTTTTTGTTTTTGTAATACACACAAATACTCTTTAGCACATTTTTCAAAAACTTTTTTGCTTATCAGTTTCATTCTGTTCGTTTGTCTTGTTACAAAATTTTAATACACACTGTTTACGATATAGAAGAATGAAATTTAACCATTTAATATAGGACAACTTTTTTGTATACCCCCACCTAATTAAGGAGTTACAACCTTCTAAAATTCGATAAATCTCTATTTTCAGATGTTCTGCTTAACATTTTTTCAATCTAAAAATCCTAAACAATGCAAATTTTTTTAAGCTTTATAAAGTCATACAATTTTTTACAATTTAGTATTTACATTTACCGTTATACGAACATAAAATTTTAAAAGATTTTGTTTCCTTCATAACTCCGGCACACTTTAAGTTTGCCTATTAGTGCCTATTAGTTTCACTCTGTTCGACAACCGTCCATTTGTTTACAATACTTCAACACCGTTAAAGATAGAGCAACGAAATTTTCAACCATGGGTAGATATCTTAAAAAAATTAATGTTGTAGAATTCACCATCCATTATGGAGTTACAGCCCCTCAAACTTTGAAAAAGCCCTATTCTTAAATATCTCAAGTTTTCTCAATAGTTTTTCAATGTAAAAACGTCATTCGACAGAATTAGATCAATATAAATTTAAATTATTTTTTTATAAATTATTTAGTAATTAAATTTACCGTTATATGGAAATCAAATTTTGCATGATTTTTCTTTCTATATAACTCCGGTACGCTTTTAGATAGGCACTTAAAATTTTGAGGGAAGAAAGAACTTTTAGAATTAGTATAAGTTTTCTTAGAAATTTTGTTTGTATCATCTCGTATTTAAGAGCGATTAGGGCTTAAAAATTTGAAATATTCTATTTTTAGACACCTGTACATATTTTTTTTCGGCAAAACATAAAAATTAGCTTCAGTAATATCTTTTTATGTGTGTTAACAGTTTTTCTTAGTTATATAGGATTCCGGACTTTCAGCCCCTCAAAAAATTGCAAAAAAGTCCTATTCTCAACATTTTTTCGTATTATATGAAATTTTCAAATTTTTGATTTTTGGAAATGTGCGCCTTTAAAAACCGTTGGTTTACATTCTGTCTTGTTTAATTATAGTATTTAGTTGATTGAAAATTATTTGAAACCTAAATTTTAGTGAAGTGTTTGTTAAATTTTATAAAAAGTGTGTTCATGTTTTCTCACGCTATTTATATTCGAAATGTTAGAATAAATAGGTAATAATAATAATAGAAATTAGTAGATAACTAAATATTTAATTTAATTAAGGAAAAAATAAGAAAACATTTAATATGAAAATTTAATTGAATTAATGTCAATTTAAGGTCAATTTGAATTCAATTTGTAAATTTTTATTGCAGTTTTTATAAAATATCTTGGATAATGCAATAAATTTTAAAAATAAACTTTTCAAATTGCAAAGAAAATATTTTGGAAAAAATCATATCTAATAAGGTTTAAAAATAATTATAGAAATTGCAAAAAAAAAAAATTTTAATTAATAAAAAGACAATATTACATACATATATGCATATAAAATTTTCTTCAAATATCCTAAAATGGTGTTCCATATAAAGACAAATTAAAAATGATGAAAAAATTTGTAAAACTCTTTATTCAAATTATATACGTATATTGTATAAATAAAACAAAGTTATATAATATTAAATTCTGCAAATGAATATACAATTAAAAATGTAGAATAGTGTAACTGATTTTTTATTTAAATTTTTAAATCATTTTTCAAATGTATCATATACATTATATTCTTTATGTAAACTTTAATTAAACGAAAAATCAATAGAATCAATTTTTTTTTTTGTTTTAATTTATTATTATAATTTTATTAAATTAAAATTCTTTTAAAACTGATTAACTAATTTCCCATGCGTTACTTTTATATAAATATAATTTTATAGACAATAATTGAATGTTTTCGCGCTATTGATTCAAAATGGCATTAAAGATAAATAAATATATATATAAATATATATATACAGCGCATATGTACACTTTTAAACTTACAACACCTGTTATATATAGTTAAACAAAATGACATTGTAAAATACAAAAAAACTAAAATAAAAAATAAAATAAAAATAGGAAGTTGTAATTGTGTCACGCCAGATACTTATATTATATTTATTGATATTCTTTTTGCTAATATTTTTCTGATTTTTTATTTATTTTATTTTTGTTTTTTTTTTCTTATATCGTATTTTGTTAACAAATCACAAAATTAAAATTAAGCGACATCGTAAACATATTCTCTAGCTGGCAATGTCGAATAACATCAAATTAATAAATAAAAGAACTGAATTGTAAAGAATTAAAAAAAAAAAAAAAAAAAAAAAAAAAAAAAAAAAAAGTCAACACAGAATTATTCACCAGAGGCCAATTATATAACGCTATACAAATGTCTCAAGAGGTTTAACTAAAAATCTTTCAGAAACAAAAATGTTAAAGTTAAAAAAAAAAAGAATGTGTCTTGTAACCGTCTTGTAAGTGCAAGCTAGTTAATCAAAAGAAGTAATACAAAAGCGGTACCAATTGCTTGTCTTTTTTTTTTTTTTTTCGTTTTTTTTTTTGTTTTATTTTGTCGAAAAAGTAAAATCAAATAAAGAAAAATCTTTTTTCAATTAAATTTCAATTGATTTTTGTTTATTTTGTTTTTGTTTTTTTTTTTTTGTAATTTTTATTTAGAATTTATTTAGAATTAAAAATAAAAGTTTTTTTTTTTTCCAGTTTTTAATAAAATAAGAAATTAGTTTCTAATAAATAAAATATTCAATTTAGATGTAGTTTTAATTTTTTGTTATTGATGAAAGCAAACGCATCAGCAATTATAAGATTCATAGACAATTATAAAATTTGTAGTGCACGTTCAAACGTAGAAGAAGTCATCAAGATAGAATGCATTGCGATCTTTGCATTGTTTGAGCCCAAATTCTCTCCATTAATAAGCCGAGTGCTTAGCTATTCGATGCTCGTTCTCTCTCTATTAAAAATAAATATTGTAAAATTACTAAAGCGATTTTACTTACACTGTATAGTTTCCTTCTTCAAATATAATTTAAAAATTTTAAATGTAGTGTGTTGGGAAGGGTGTATAATTGGGTGTCATTTTAAAAGGTGTATAATTTAGATTTGATTTTAATTGCTTTAAATAAATTAGAAAATTTAAAACATAACTGTATTATATTCTAATCAACACATGATATTTCGCTTTTTTTCTGACAGTTTAAAACATTTTAACATTTTCTATTGCTCTGTAGTAAAATGGTAAAAATTTACAATGCCTTTTGGAAAAGAATTTGGCCTATAGGCAGTGTTGACTAATGATGATGAATTATTTGTTGTGATTTAATTCTTTATTACAATACAATAAATTGTTGTTATAAGTTCTGACGGCAGACTATATAGTATAAGGCTGTTCAAATCAGTCACCTCATACTATCTTTTATAACTTATAACGAAATCACGTGTGTACGAAAATCATGTGTACTTCTGAACAAAATTATAACTGTGAATTGATTTAATTTAAACCAAAAAAAAAAAAAAACCGATTTTTAAATAAAAAATTTATTCTATACAAAAAAAACATTGGATGAAGCACTTAAAGTATGTACTTTCCACAACGTTCATAATAAATTTTGAGATTCATAAATAGTTTTTCGATTACAAAGCCCTGTAAATGCCTTAACTTCTTCAGGGTGTGATTGAAGGAAGAATTAAAACAATATAATTTTTTATTACTTAGATATTTATTTATTTTATGACGCAGCTCTGCATATGAAAATTCGTTTGTAATGCATACAATGCGAATATGGAATAGAATTGTGAAAATTAAAAAAAAACATCAACACCTTTATTTCAAACAATTTTCCCATCATCCATTAACTTCCCATATTTCCCAATTTCCTTTATTTCTATTTTCCCAATTTCATAACCAAACATTATATACAATAGGCTCTAATCTGATGTTTGATTTAAAAAGGAGCTGTAGTGGTTAAAGTCCAACACTACCAAAGCGATTTCCCTCATTGATCTCATTTGTGTCTTTCGGAATTCCCATCTATCTTCGCAAAAAAAAAAAAAAACTTAACATTTTAAACTTTAATATTCTAATTTTATTGATTTTATAACAGTATAAATGATTAAATTCAAATTAAAATGCAGAAATATATATTAAATTAGATACTGGTAATAATCTATACTATGAAAACCATTTCTTACAATGCCATTGCATTTTTATTTTCATTATATTTCACCTGAATTATTTGATTTTATTTAGTTTTTTTTTTTTTTATTTGTTCTGTTTTTAATTTTTTCGTTTTTTTCTTTTTCTTATTTATTAAACTAACAAAGGTATTAAGGTATGCTCTCGTTCAATTAGCATTAAAGTGTCAAATTGTATTTAAACGAAAAAAAATACAAAAAAAAAAAATTAAAGAAGTAAAATTAAAGAAAGAGAAAAAAAAAGAAAATAATACTTGTATATAGTTTTGTCTTTTGTTAGCAACAAAAAATAAAAAAAAAAATACAAAACAAAACAAAACAAAAAAAAATATAAATAAGTAGCAAAGAGCCAAGTGCTGAGGACAACAACTGTTCAATGTTGTATTAGTCTTACATATATAACTATATATATATATATATACATATAATTATGTATATAACAATATTAATATTACATATTATATATTTTGGAATCGGGATGTTTAAACACTATATTGAAGATTTTTACTATGCATATACTATGTGTAAATAGAAAATGTCTGAGAAAGCGCGAATATTCAGTTATTTTTTTTTTAATTTATTTAATATTGAAATGCAAGTTTTCATTCAGTAAATATATTTAAAAACAAAAATGTTTATAAAATACATTTTTTTTATTTGTTTATTTATTCTTTTATTTATTTATTTGTTCATTTACTTAGGCTGCTTGATGAAATTATATAGAAAATAAAAAAAAGAGTATAAGAAAATTAAAATTAAGTGTATCAAAATTAGGTAAATATTACCTTATAGATACATTTTTTTAATGTTGTTTTGTGTTTTTTTTTTTGTAAAATTGTTTATTACAGTAGAAAGAATGTTAATTGCAAATATTAATGAATTCTTAAGTGGTGTATTGTAAAAGATAATTTTAACATAATATGTGAAAGATTTTTTTTCTTTTTTTTTTTTTACATGTAAAATAAGTTCATATAGTTCAATAAATACAATTTGTTAGATTTGTGCTCAGAAAATATTTATAACAAAATATAAAATATATGTATAAAAATATGTAAACATATCTGAAATATTTAAATTATGGAAAAGAAAACATTCCTTTTTGTGAACGTTAGTTTTATGATTTTAAGTTTTGTTATTAGCTAATTTATTTTATTTTTAATGTAACTTATGTCATAGAAAGAAAACAGATAACTAAACAATTTCTAAGAAAGAAAAGTATGACATACTAATTATTATATAGAATAAGTACCCTTTTATAGAATAGATCATATATATGTATCATATATTCTATCTAGGATTTTTAGGGTTATTATTACGGTCAAAAAAGCATTACACAGATCTAAAAGATTAGATATTTCAATTGTAAAAGATTTGATTTTTGTGCCACTCATCCTTTTTAATATATATAAAAAGCAACTATTTTTTCTTACACATGTTATAATTATAATTGGAATATCATATTTCCACACATAAAATTATTCTATATACAATTGATGACGGTCATGCTTAACATTTTTTATCGACAAGGTTAGATTTATGTTACAATAAGATGCATTTGTTTTATATATTTCTTTTTTTTTTCCTAAGGGATGTGGGAATCTTCCAAAGACACCAAGAATTTTCCCCTTGGTAGTGTCAGATTCTTACTGACTAAACCCACCTCCCCCTTTAGCCAATATAATGATATGATAGGAAATGGATAAGAAAGAATAGGAAATGGATACGGAAACATTGAATTGGGAGTGGGACTGTAAGGAAACAGTTAATCCGCCCATTTTTATTACTATTTGCTAACAGTGACTGTAGCCGTTACAACGGTGTTAAACATGTAGTAGTATATAACACCTTACTACATGAGGTAATTATTGAAGGCAACCCCCACTGTCACTGTAGCGGCTGTTATTATTGGTATTAGTATTCTATTAATATTATTATTATTATTATTTTACTACAGAGTCAGCGCCATCAGTGGATTACAACGTATATACCACCTTACTGCACGATATAACCAAAGATAGTTCGACTGTAGCAGCTATTATTATTACTATTATTATTATTATTACTTTTATTATTATTATTACTATTATTATTATTATTACTATTATTATTGTTATTATTACTATTATTATTATTATTTTTATTATTATTATTACTGTTAATTGTACGATATACATTATTATGATACAAAACTACTACTTATTTTTTATTTATATGACCTGACCGGGGTTTGAACCCAAGACCCTTCGATTGAAAAGTTGTCGACTTAACCACTGCACCATGAGTCTATATTAATTTTATATATTAGAATAAGTTTAACGTAGTATTAAGTCAGATGTGAAACGACTGTAAGCAGCGATAAATAATTGAATTTCAATAGAAAATGATTGACAAATCAATAAATGATTATTTTTTTATTTCACTGTGCACAATATTGTTCGATAAATCTAAAGATGTAATTGCCGTAATATATAAAAAGATTTAGGATCAATTGAAAGGATTATAAATAGATGTTAAATCAACAAATTCAACATTTGACAATATTTTTATTTTTGAATTATCATAGATTAAATCATAATTAAGTAATAATTTCGAAAATTTTATTTATAATTAAAATGGCTAATAATTTTCGTAGTTATTTATAACTGGAAAATATAATATAGATGAAAAAAAGACTTTTCGATTTATTTTCAATTCAAATTGCAACTTTGCAACTTAATTGTAACTTAATTTTAAAATTAATATGTACTAATAATAAATATAGGTTTATGTTTTCTGAAGTTTAATATATTTTAAGTTTCTAACTTAAGTCTTTTATTTGAAATTAATTATTACACCTTACAATAGCTGTAATATTGCTTTTAATAGTTAATAAAAAGTAAAATCTTAATTTTTTTCTTGAAATTTTTCAAATTATATAGGCTTTCAGGATGTTTTTGTCTTTTACTTCAAAGATACTCAACTTTATACTTACAAATGATCTGGTTTATATTCTTAATGCTAGAAGAATTCCATTTTTCCCATAAAATATTGAATTTTATAAGAGGTGTTAACAGAAAATTATGAAAAAGATCGCTAATCCCCACATGTTTGTGATGACAGAACATCTTTAAGTTTTTTATGATATCAAAAATAATAATTGATTTGTATATTATTCAAATACTGTAGAATAAAACTGTCCGCACCTAGGAAAGTGTCAGAATTCTATTTAAATCGAACCAAATGTACAAATGTATGCTTTATATAAATGGGTATAATATATACAATTTTGTTTTGTTTTTGTTTTTAAATAATAGATAAAATTTAATTCTCAATATTTTGACTTTTGTTGCTATATTAATTATTATTTTATTTTAACCTCAATTTGCTATAGAAATAATTAATTTTATTGTTTAAACCGATTTATTTTTAATTTTTACTTTTGTTTTTTAATAATTCATGGAAAATTAATTGAAACTTTTTTTAAACGAATTTTGTAAAGCAATTTCAATATTTTTTTTTTTTCTTATTCATGTAACTTATTTGATTTATGTTATATATCAACAAAATAAATAGAAGTAAAAAAAAAAAATGTTATATACAAAAAAAAGAAAGAAAAAAAATCATATTAAAATTTTTTTTTTTCGTTATTATTAAGAAATTCATATATGCATTATGAAAATTGAAAAGTGATTTATTTGCGAAAAATTAAATTATGACAAATCAGAAAGGTAATAAATCCTAAATCAAGCACAGTAGATTATAATATTTTTTTTGTTTTAAAAATTCAAAAAAAAAATTTTAATAAATATTTTTTTATTTTTTATTTGTACATATAATATATATATATATATATATTTAAAATGGCGTGAACTCCATTTTAATAATACAAAAAAAAAAAAAATACACATGAATAAAATAGAATTGTATTATTTTAAAGTTTTAATAAAATAAATATAAATAATAATAATAAAGTTAAGCATATATTAATAATAATTAATATTTCATTTTAGTTTTAACTTTTAAGATATATACTTACATAAAGGTGGTTGTTTATTTTCAAAATTATTAAGAGAGTTCCTAAGCATGACATTATTTTATTTTTTTTTTTTAAATATAAAAAAATTTTAAATTTATTATATTGAAAGTTAATTTAAATCAATTATGTATCACGAAATTAAATGTTTACTTTAATCAATAAATTAATAAATTATTGTAATAATAATTCTATAAAATGTTTCATAATCAAGTGTATATAATAATGATTCGAAATAAAAAAAAAAGTAGAAAATTTTCTCAGAAACATTTAAGATACAGAACGTAATTGTTTTTTTGATTTAATTAAATGACAAAAAAAAATATAAATATAAATATTTTGTAAATGATTTCTATTAAACAGCATGATTCCATCTTGCAATATGAATTGCAAAATGCTAACAAGGTTTTAAAGGATTCTGTATAAATATGAATTAGAACTGCGATTACCTGTTTCTAATTAAAATATTAAACCTAGATTTTACAGGTATAGCGCAGTTGATCTAAACTAACATTGCAAACATCACTTAGGAAAAAATTCGTTTCGCAAAAAAGCATTTTTCAAAAAGGATATAGATACCAAATTTTTACTTGTCAAAAGATTCGTATGATAAATTACGGATTATGTTATCAAATAACATCAAATAACATAAGTATATTTTAATGTAAGCCTCTAAATTGCTCTAGTAGCCGAGGGTAAATTCTGATCCTGTATAGTGTATATTTTATTATATAGTACCAGATGAAATAAATAAATAAACATAAGTGTATATACATATACGGGGGACTACAAGTATACATATTCTGTAAAAGGCGTATAACTCTGATTTTCTAACCAACTCTAAAATCCTTCCTAATTCTAAATCTCGCAATCTCTTTGTGTTATCAAATACATTTAACACATAAAATCAATTTTCAAGAGTAATAACACATTAATTTTACTATATACAAAGTCTTTAGTAAAAAAATATTTTTTTTTAATTTTTTGCAAAATGGATTATAAATTGTTAAATGTTTTTTGATAAGTGAACTTAGGAGAAATAGATGTTTGTCATCTGAGTTTTACCAAGTGTTACGCTTTCCCTATTTTATATATATATTTTTTAGATACTGATCTCATGTTGTGTATCGAGAAAAATTGAATGCCTTGCTGACAGTTATCGATAATTATGTTTGGAATATCTAAAAATTCAAGCGGAATATAATAACGGCGGGGGGAAATAAAGCCTAGAGCAATAAAGCCTAATAGGCCTTATTTCACTTACGAATGAGAAAGAAAGCTTAATTCGCGAAATATCGCGATTTAGACTTTATTTCTCATTCCAAAGTGAAATAAGGCCTAATTATTTTTTTATAATAATGGAATTAAAGCCTAATTGTAATTTATTATTCCAATAATAACATTTTTAATATTCTTCTTTCATAATTTAATTCTCATATATTTCAGCTTATTTAAGTAATAAAATGTTTTCTGTTTTTTTTGGCACATTTCACTGTGTAAGTGCGTGCGTCAGTGTTTCTTCATAATGAAATAAGTTCGACAAGTTAAAAATTAAAAAATTTCGTTTAAATTCAACATTCAAACTTATTTAATTTTTTAATGTAATAATTTTGTCGAACTTAGTTCAGTTATTAGAGTTGGTTAAAAAATCTGAATTAAATCTTCTTCGGAAATATGAATATACGTAAGTATGCGGGACTCTAAAACAGAAGGGATTTTATAGTTGATTACAAAATCAGGATTACAGCTTTTTCTAGAATATTTATAAATAATTTGGAAAAAGCTGATTTAACTCTAATTTTGAAGCCAACTCTAAAATCTCTCCTAATTACAAAGAATTTTTGAAATCATGGGGCAAAAAAATTATTTTTCAGCTTTCCATACAAAAGTATTAAATTTTGACTGTTCTTTCTGAAATATAATAATAAATTTTGTGAAAATTTAGACATTTTTATGAAAAACAAAAAAAATTTTTTTGAAGGAATAAGGGCTGATACCCCCGCATCGGTTCGCCCGCGCCCGCATTCCCGGCGCCGTTGTTGTGCACGGGCGCGGTAGCAGAGATAGCAGTTCCAATTCCTTCAAGGGAAGTGTGAAGGGAGTTGTGAAGGGATCGGCTAAGAAAGAGGCGAAGAGTGGCTCGAAAGGAAGGGCGCGAAGGTAGTGGCTCGAAAGACAGGGCTGACCAGAATATAGAAAATTGTTTGAAACCTGTTAAAAATATTCAGATTTTACAGTCAGCTACAAATTTGTAATTGGAATAATATAATAATAATATAATATTTCTAAAGTGAAATAAGGCCTATTGGCTTTAATTCTCTTTGAAATGAGAAATAAGATCTACCGCGAAATTTTACGAATTAGGTTTTATTTCTCAACTCAAATGTGAAATAAGGCCTATTAGGTCTTATTGCTCTAGGCTTTATTTCCCCCCGCCTTTATCTTTTCACATCTTTATTCACAAAATTTGATCAAATCTAAAATGCATTTTTATCCTTTAATTGTACATTTCTTTATAGTACCAAATATTTTTCATTCAACCTTTAAAGCAAAAATTAGAAATCGTATATTTTAAAGTCGGTGGTCGTATACTTTTATGAGAAATCGTATTCTTTTCGATCGCCTATTATATTTTTTGACCATTTCGACATTACTTAATTTACGGAATAACTTAAGATTCCTATACAACAAATTTTAAAGTTTTTAAAGGAAATTTTAATAATTTTTTATTAAAAAGATTTTATTATTTATTATACCTATATTTTTTTGTTGTTTTATTTTTAAAATATTTTCAAAAAGTGCGTCCAAATTGACTGGGTAATTTAAGTTAAAAGTTTTATTTTTTTAAATTGATCTTATTTAACAGTTTTATATAGGGAAAAAAAAAATTCAATGTTCTTTACTTGTTGCGTTTCATTTGTTTCTTGTTGTTGTCCTTTTTTGTTTTTTTTTTTTTATTAAAATATCGTGGGAATACTTCAGTAAATTATTACCTTTACTCTTGACTACTCTTATATACATATAACTACAAATCAACCATCATATACATAATTACATAAGATTATTTTTCAAATGCATTGACTATAATAAGTATAGATATTTTAAGTGAAATTCATCTCAAGAACCGAAACTAAAAATAACAGAAAGAAAAAAAAAACATGCGATAATACGCGAAATGAAGAAAATATTCATAAAATTTTTTTTGTTTTACTTCTAAATTTTGCTCGTTTTTGATTTTAAATTGAAGGATCCAATAATGGACCAATATTTTTTTTATATATATATTTATTATAATCTGTAAACAAGTGTTTTCATGCAGTTTTATTATATTAATCTAACGTTTATAAGAAATTTTTTAAATTAACATGGTACAAGGGCTAATAGAAAAGTTTATTATGAAGGAAAGAAAATCAAATTCTACGTTATAAGCCGAATTAGGGATTGAAAATCATTGGAGGGAAATTATCACAAGAATAAATTGGCATATTTATAGTCAAAAGTATATCAACAAATATTGATGTTAATTTTAATAAAAAATAATTTCTTTTTTTAAAGAATTTTCTTTAGATTTTGGATATCTTTGAAAAAATTTTTCTTATAAATTTTTATTTGCTTGAATAATGTGCAACTAAAACCTTGTTCTTAATTATAAATTTTTCATATTTTTTGAACCGTATATTTTCTGTGTATCTTTTAGTAATGAGAACTAAAGAAAATTTTCTTTTTTTTTTTATTTATTTCGGTTTGATGAGTAATCCGTAGTATAAGATTATACATATATACAGATACAGATGTATGTACATAAATATTTTTTTGTTTTATTTCATTTAAGTGTTTCACTTTTAATACTATACTATTTAAGATTTTTTTTTGTTACGGGGGTATCCCCTTAAGGTCGATTTTATAGTATTTTTTAGTTATTTACGATGAAACGCTTTCATATGAACTCATTTGTTTTTTTTTTTTTTTTGTGTTTTTTTCTTAGTTTTAAAATTAAAGTCTGCAGCCATTTACTTAATGTATTTTGCGATTTATTTTATATATTGATTGTAAAAAATTTTTAAATCGATCTGAATTTGAAAAATTTTATCTATTTAGATACTAAAGTATTTTTTTTTTTTTTTTTTTTGTTGTTTCGGATTATTGTAAGAAATTAGAAATAATATTTTCTTTTCTGTTTTTTCCTTAAGTTTTATTTAATTTTTAAAATCTATTAAATTTTTATTGTTTTTTAATTAAAGGGGAACTATAAAGATTTTTATTTTTTTAAACGCTTTGGGTGTTTATGAAAATATATATATGTATATATACAATATATTTTAATTCTAGAAAAGAGGTGTTTTTTAAAAGCACAAAATTCAAAGAAATTTAATGTTTTTTTTTTTTTCTTGTTTCTTTTTGAAGTATCGACAATTTAAAAACATTAAAATTATGTTAAATTTTAGTTTTAAAAATGTTTTTAATACAGTAAAATTGATTCAATAATATATGGAACTTTTTATAAGCAAAAATTTCAAAATGTTTAAATGGTTATTAAATTAAAAAAAAAATGAATATCGTAATATTTTAATATCGTAAAGTTATAAGAAAAATTAATTGCGTTTATTTAATTACCAAAATTTCAAAACTTATCATTCATTTGAGAACAGCATGACACATTATTGTCGTTTTAAGTCTATTATAATTCATTATTATTATTTTGAGGCTTCGGTATCCTAGTGGGTAGGCGTGTGGCGTATTAACCGAAGGAGTGTGGGTTCGATACCTGCACAGGTCGTAAGTGTTTTTTCTTTACATACTCCCCTTACGACCAAATATAATGTAAATATATAGTATATAAAATAAACAAAATAAATAATATTAGTATATAATTTAATAATAGTATAAAAATCTATAATGGCCTTTAGTAGCCAATGGATTGCATTACATTTATGTATGTAATATTAATATAAATAAAATAAATAATAAATTATTATTATTTTAATTTTAGTTTTATGAGTTATAGCGTAGATATAATTTAAAACGATTAGATATAATTTAAACTAATTTATTTATATTATGTATTTTGAAATTATAGCAGTATAAGTCAGCTTAAAAAAATAATCGTACTCAAACTGAATGAGTAGTTCCTAAAAGAATAAAAATAAGAATGAAACCATAAGAAGGAAATAACGAGTTGAATGGCTGAATTTTTTTTCTTTTTACATACTGGCCAAACTCTATAGAAAAGGATTTCTTTGTACATTGTTTAGTTTAGGTTTAACTAAATGGGGAGGAACTGAGGGAAAAAAATAATGCACGGATTTTGTGAATTACCCTTTCTTAACTACGAGATTATTATGTTAACACATTTTCAAAAAAAAAAAAAAAAATTAAAAAATTCTGCTTACTAGTTTCATTCTGTTCGTCCGTCCCTTGGGTGTCGGTTCTTCTGTTTGTACGTCCGTTTTTCTATTTAGATCACTTTTTCTGTGTGGCAGTTTTACGCCTTTATAGGGATAAATTATTGAATTTTAAAGACCACCAAGTAGACCTCATGAAATTGAAAAAAAATTTTGTGCAAGAATCTTTTTGTGTACTAACTTATACGTCAGAAAAATCGTAATATACAAATGTTTGTAATTTAAGTTATATATACAGAATATTTTTAATAAAAGGTAATAAAAACAGACAGGGACAGCAATATTCATATCCCGGACAGCAATATTTTTATTTAATTTTACCCAAATATTTATTAATTATTAAGTTAACATTTTAGAAATGATAATTCTAAAAAAACTCTTGTCCTTACACAATGACTTATTTTTTTTTATATACATATTTCTATTATTTGATATTAAAAATTAATTTGAAACCATAAGGTTAAAAAGAACTGGATCAAGTTTAAAATCAATGAAACTAAATTTTTGCCCAAAAAAAAAAAAAAAACAAAAATACAATTTTAAATAAAATAGATGAAATCATCTATAAAATTCATTATATCGCAGATAAAACTTATGACTATATATATTCAATCAGGTCATTTATTTAACATAAATGCAGAAATGTTATAAACGAAAATATTGAAAAATTTTAGTGGTTTAATAAATAAAAGTAATTTTTTGGTTTTTGCTTTTTTTTTAGTTTTGAATTGAACTATTTTGTGATGAAAAGTAGAAACTATAAATCAAGTTGGACACGCAATTTTTGAATTTATTTAACACCAATTTTAATAGAAACAAAGTATTTTATTTATGCCCAATAGCAAAAATTTTCCTTTTCTATAGAACTTACAAAAACAAAAAAAAATAAAAACTAAAAACAGACAACAAACCTGTATTAAATATTAGCATATTTGTATATATGTGCATATCTTTAAAATGCTATAGGATAGATATATACTTTTAGATATAAATTTATAAAAGAAATATTATATATGTATGTATATTTTGTTTTTTTTACATATAATTTTTATGTTTTTTATTGAATGTTTTAAAGTTTCTACAAAATTTTCATATATTTTTTTTTTTTTATATTATCCTCTCACTATAGGGAGCTCAACTATTAACTTACATGGTAATAAAATATATGTATATATATATATAGTTCATTCTTTTAAACACATAAACTAATATATTAGCATTATAGAGCAATCAATCCGTATTTACAACAAAAAAAAAAAAAAAGAAAATTATTATAAACCAATTGAAATTTGCATAATTGAACTATAAAAATGATTGGTAGCAGTTTTGAAATTAAAATTTTACACCCATAGCTAAATTTAGATGTGCCAAATGGTATAACAAAACAAATTTATTTTTTTTTTTTTTGTTTTATATAATGAATATGCTAAATATTGATTTAATGTTAAATAATAATTTATAATTTAGTTAAAAATTGACAGATTTAATTTTCATTTTAATTTTCATTTATTTATTTTATTTATTTTTTTTTTTTTTCTTTCCTTCAATCGAATTTATTATAAATTAAATATTTGAAATTTATGTTAATGTTGTATTGATTTTTACTAAATAGTATGAATGAAATTTTAATTACATCATAAAATCCGGATTAAATAAATCAAAAATACAAAAAAAAAAAAAAGGAAAATAAATAAATAAAAAATTTAAATAAATTATAATTATAAGAATAAAAAATGAATTATATTTTAATTGTTTTTTTTTTTTTTTTTTTATTAAATTTATTTTAAAATCCGGGATTAACATATTTACAATCTATATAATATTTTAAATTTCAATTACTTTTTATAACAATAATTATCGTATAAAGACAATATTGAAAATGTTTTTTTTTTTCCTCAGACAATTTACCTATAACTATTTAATAAATAATTACATTATATTTAATTTAGTGGTATATGTTTTTTTTTTAATGCACATAAATGTGGACAGGAAATTACAGAGTCTTTCCTGTTCAGGAGTGACTGTAAAGGCGTGACATGTGTGGGATTCGAACCCTTTACTCCTTCGGTGTTTACTGCGTATTTTATACGCTCTTACCCATGGTATATGTTTTTTTGATTATTTATAAGATTAATATTTTTTGTTTTTGATAATTTATTTTATTTATTAATACTATTTTTTGCTAATGAACTCGCTAAGAACAGCATAAACCTTCAAACTTTTCAAGGTAAGGAGAATTTTGAAGTTTCTATTATAACCTGTAAATATTTGTCTCAACAAGAAACCTACTGTAAATGTTTTTCTATTAATGCTTGCACTATGGTCAAACAGTTCTGACTTATGTTAAATTCTGAAACAATCAACAAGTTTTTTATCATTAAATCGCCGTAGTATAAGTAATGTAATAGAGATTTTAATGGAACACTGATGGTTAGGGTTTGGAACATGGAAGTTGGTTAGGACTTTCCTTTTATAAATTTGACAGAAACAGCAAAGATGAAGAGGAATAGGAATTAATTTTTCATTATTTCTGCGAATGCCCATAGTGTTTGTTCTTTAAAGCAGAAATTCTTCTTAAATAACCATTTCGATCTTTCGGAAATGGATTTAATTGATTTACAGTGCTTTATAATAAGCATTATAGTTTTTAATGTTGTCTTATAATCATAATAGTTTAATTAAGACAAAAATCCAGATCCAGAGAATCAGACCGAGCCTAACCTGGTTTAAGTGTACATCTGCAGGCTTATTGTACCTACTTACTTATATTATTTGTTTTATTATTTCTAATGAATTTAGGATAAGCGCTTTTTACTCCTTATTTGTCTTGTTTTGTAAGAATATATTGCGAAGTAAGATTTAATTTAACGAAAAAATCGTTTAGTTAAAGAGTAATCCCGAAATTAATTCATTTTTAAAACAAAATATGGTATGTGTAATAATAAAAACAGAAACTATGATATAATTGATACTATAGTATCAAAATAAATCCCCTTCCTTCCGATTTTCACACAAAGATTTTCCTATGTAGATACTATAAGTATAGTTTGGAACAAATACTCGCAATATAAATATTTCTATATAAATTAAATATAGGCCAAACGTTTTATAACTTTAAACTAAATAAAAATTATTATTATAAAAAAAATTTTATTAAAAAATTAATAAAAATAATTGTTATAAAGCTTATAACAATAAAGTTATTTCGAATTTTAGTGTTTAATAAAAATATCAATATTTTTAAGCTTTAAAATTTAATTTAAATTATTAAAAATTAAATTAAACAATTAGGTATAAAAAAACTACGGATCTTTTTTTAGATTCTGATATAATTTTAATTGCAAAGAGTCATCTAAAGAATAATTTTAAATAAGAATACTTAGCTCTTGCATGAAGTCTGTGCTACTATATATGGAAGTTATCTCTACCAACGACAAAACAATATACAAAAATTACAGACCTTCACCAACGAATGTTTAAGAATAATATGTCGATCATTCATGGCCGAGAAGAATACTAAACCAAGAATTATGGGAATTAACCACCTGTCAAAAATCGATCGAAATATAAATTTAATAGGAAGAAAATATAAGACGTAGAATAACATCAGTAGCATTCGGGCGTTTGTTTTGGAATCCCGAAGGCAAAAGAAACGGTGACAACTAGAGCGGATTGCATGTGTCCAGAATGAGATACAACGAAGTAGAAAATCTTGGACAAAAATTAAAAGAATAGCTTAAAATATAAAAAATGGGAGAGGGCTTGTTAAATAGTTTTAATTTAAATAACAATTGAAATAAAAGAATATAGTCCGGGATGGTCTATATGCAGGAATGGTTTTCAAACTTTTAAAATAGATAGATTCGACTCTAAAAATTACGAAAGTTAAATCGTTGAGCATTGACATACTCGATGCGAGCCTCTGTAATAAACGAGTGTATCATGGAGTTGGGGTGTCCAACGAGTCGAAGTGTCTCGGTGTAAGGACAGTTGTCTATCTCCTCTACCAAATAACAAAACTACATTAAGACTAAATCGTGCAATATAGAACACCTTTTAAATATTACAGTACTTGACATTATTTCTTTCTCAAAAGGAAGGTCTTGTTCTCAAAACTTTAATGTAAAACTGCAATTAGTTTTTTACATCCTTACAAACGATAATTGGAAAATCTTCATATGAGCCCGAAATAATAAGAAAGAAACCTAATATATTAGAAGATATTCTATTTTCGGATCCGAATCTGTATTATTTATATGCATAAATGTATTACATAACAAACTTTCGGCTTAACTTACAATTCGACACAATTTACATCTATTATAAAGAAATGATTACCGATTAAAACTTAAATTTATAATATTCAATGATGGAAGGATATATTTCAAAAAATTAAAAATATATTGAGCACATAAGTTAAATTGACAATTTGATTTTTAAAATTTAAAAACTGTTTTCAATCTTTAAAAATTTTTTTTCAACCTTTACAATTTTTTTCAACCTTCAAATATTTTTTTTTGTTACTATATAGAAGTAAATTTATTTAAATTTACTATAGAATTTTGTTAGATAAAAAAAGTAAATAAACATGAATTAAAATATGTATAATATATGTACAAGTATATATTGTATTTTAGAGTTTGCTTATATTAATATATATATTTTTTTATAAAATAGCTTAAGTCCATGCTATTTGTTTCTTATCATATCATTGCCATTTATATATAAATAACTTTGAATATTTGTATAATTCATGGGTAAAAAAAACAAAATTCTCTTTTAATCATTAAATACAATAAATCACTAAATTAACTAATAAATATCTTATTACAAAATTTCATCTGAATGTAAGCAATTCAAAATTGCAGTATTTAACATTTCTGTTTTTTTTCCTTGTTTTTTAGTACATTTTTCAAAAATATTTAAAAAATTTGTCATTAGTTTTACTCTGTCCGCCCGTCCTTCTGTTTACAAAACTTCTACACTGTTAAAGTTACAACAAACAAATTTTAAACATGGGCCGATCTCATAAGAAAATTAATTTTGTAGAACAACTGTTTCATGTAGCGCCATCCATTACGGAGCCACAGCATCTAAAACTTTAAAAAAGCCTTATTTTGAAAGATGTATATCAACTCCAGCTCCAGTTCAACTGAACATTTTTTAAATCTAATACGCCATGCGAGAGGACCTTTATAAATCAATATCAAAATTATACATTTTTTTTTGTAAATTTACTATTAGTTTAGAATTTAATTTTCTCAGAAATTTTTTTTTTGTACCAGCCTCTGTTTAAAAGCTATTAGGCCTCAAAAATTGGAAATTTGCTATTTTTAAACACCTGTAACTTAGGCACATGATCCACCCAATGGTGTAGTGGTTAACATACCGGCCTTTCATACGAAAAGTCTCGGGTTCAAACCCCGGCTGGGTCATATAGATTAATAAAATAATATAGAGTTTTCCTATAATATGTAATTAGTATAATATAAAATTAAAAATAAGTATATATGTCTTATAAATTATAATTAATATCATTTTGTATCATTATATAATTCTTGTGTAAGATAATAGATAATAGATGAACTAAAGAAACGTAGTCTTACAACAGCTACAGCCGAGTAGCTATTGTAAGACTACGTCTTGTACAATAGCTACAGTCGAGTAAAAAAATGATTTCAGAAACTGAAGCTTAGTCAAATATGAATAATAAATGACTTAGTCGATACCCTATGCTCCTTATAGGAGTAAGGAAAAAAAAAACTTAGGCACCTGTACAAACTTTTTGTCGATAAGCCATAACAATTAAAGCTCCAGTGACAATTTTTTACGTATATTAACGGCTTCTATTAGTTATACAGGATTACGGAGTTACAGCCTTTCAATATTGCAAAAAATTCCTATTTTCACATGTATATATGTCAGGTTCTGCTAAGTAGTTTTACAAATCTAAAAACACTAGGAGACCTAATCTTTTCTTATCTTTTTAAATCAATATTAAAATTATGCAATATTTTGCTATTTGCTATTTAAATTTACCGTTATATGATGATTACAGTTTAAAAGGATTTTCTTGCTTCATAACTCTGGCAGGTTTTTAGCTAGAAACTTAACATTTTTAGGAAAGAAAGATCTTTTAGTATTAGTGTAGGTTTTCTCAAAGATTTTTTTGTACCCTCTTCGGTTTAAGAGCCATTACTTAAAAATTGAAATTATGTTATTTTTAAACACATAGGCACTTTTAAGCTTCAAAATTATAATTTTACAGTGCTAAGGGTTTTTCTTAATGATGTAGAGTCCCCTGAAAATTGAAGAAAGTATCTCTTCATTTTTCATTCTTATTATATGAAATTTTAAGAAAATTTTCAAATTTTGTTGCAAGTCACAGTATTCTAATCACAATCAGATTATTATTATCTTTTCGAAAATTGTACGTCTTTAAAAACTGTTGGTTTACATTCTACTTTGTTTTTTTTTTTTTTACTTTGATTTATTTGTATTTATGTTTTGTACTTGTAATTGATCATTCCAATTTCAATCCTCCTTCATTTTACAAATATGCATTTTTGTTCTTTTAAAAATGAAAAATATTGGCTTTATTATACATTAGTTATAAAAAAAAAATTAAATTTCTTACTAGAGAAAGATGATTGTAGTATTAAATATTTTTTTGTTATATATGTATATAGTAAGAAAATAACAAACTAAAACATGGAATAGCCTGGAATAAAGAAACAAAAAAAAAAACAAAAAATAAAAACAATATCAGCCCCCCTAATTTAATGTTCATATTTATACTAATTCGCGCATATTGCTCTTAATTTTTTTCCTTTGTTTTTTGTTTTGAAACTCTTCATTATCCATAATTTAATATATAAAATCCAATCAAAAAAAAAAAATCTATATATATATATAATGAAAGTTTAAAGTTCTTAAGTTTTTCAAAAAAAAAAAAAAACTGTGTTCTGGTCCTGTTTTTTATGGAATTTTTATTACAATTTTAGAATCATCCCTTTTCAAGTTGTAAATTATAATGCTTTTTTTTTTTTGTTTTTTTCTTTTTGTTTTATACTCAATGAGTATATAAATATAGAAAATATTCAGAGAATTTCAAATCAATACCAGTAGTCAAAAAATTACTTCTTTTATCTTTTTTTGCTTCTTCTTTAGTTAAGTACTAATTATATAGTCAGACAAATTACAAGATATTTGCAATGTTTTCTTTTTGTTGTTTTTTTTTTACCTCTTATTTCTACTTTTTTGTTATATCTTAACAAAAAAAAGTCAATGTTTTGAACTGATTCTAAGAATTTTATTATACTTTTAACTAATATACCACAAAATATCACAGAACAAAAAAAAAAAAAAAACAGCATAACCAAGAGACTTATCATGAACGTTTTACGCAACCATTAAAAATTAAAATTAAAAAGAAATATATATTCAATATTTTTTCAATACTTTAATTATAGGTAAAAAAAAAAAATTTATAGTTTTTTTTAAAAATAAAAATTTTAATTTTAATGAGTTAATTTTTTTTTTTTTTTTAATTAACCCTTAAAAAAACAGGAACAAAAGTAAAAATAAAATTCTGGGTAAAAAGTTGAAAAAGTTTAATGACTTCTTGTTTTTTTTTTTTAATTATAAATTGTTTATAACTATAAGAAAATCTATAAATTTCTTTTCTATGTTGCATTTAGTTAATTACTTATAATTATGGTTTCTGTTTAAAAATATTTGATGTGACAAAATTTTAAGATTTGAAAATAAAATAAATATTTTTCTATTACAAATCTTGCTGATATATTCGGTTATTATGAGCCATTATCTTGAAATGATAATTATTTTTTTTACGAGGGTTGGTAAAAAAGTCAGCTAGATGAATTACACGTGATTTTTCCGGATAGTGTTGAACTTTAATCAACAAAAATCACCTCCTTTTAAATCAAATTTTAAGGATGTTTAATGCAAATGTTCAGTTTGGGTTATGAAATAAGGATGTGGGAAGCTTTTTTGTAAAAAAAGGGATTTGGGAAAATTTATGATTATTTAGGATGGATAAGAAAATGATGGAGGAATATTTTGAAGGAAGATATTAATATTAAAGATAAAATCTGACTGTTTTCTTTCAGGAATATAAAGAAATATATGTATTCTTCATCTGATACTTTGAATTGTACAAATAGTGTTTTTTTTTTATTTAAGACTTTAGAATAAACCAAAATATAACAATTTTATAATAACATAAACAACAAATTTACAATGGCTGACCAATTATATCATATCTTGCATAACTGACAGTAAATTGTGACATTTCTTATAGATTGTGACATTTCTTATGTGATACAATATTATTAAGTAGCACTAATGCTTGCCTCATAAATAATAGTTTATACTTGACACAAATATTGTCAACGTAATAAAAACAAAGTTTTGACATGTTAGATGACATTACATATAAAAATTTTAGAATCGATATTAATTCTATCTGACTTTTTATATGTATTTTTGGTGTACATACTTTTGATATGTATTTTTGGTAATATATATGTATTATTGTTGAAGTGTTTCTGGAAAATGAACGAATTTAAAGAATGAAATTATAAAATAAAAAAATTTTAGAAAATGTGAGTTGAAAATATGTACTCGTATAATTAATAATTATATTTTAAATTTATTTTAAATAAATTTGACAAAACTAAAACAATTTTTTTGTTTATGAAATTTATTTAAAAACACTGTCTAAATTATCAGAAAGGTGTGTACTCAGAAAATAAAAACAATATGCAAAAATCTACATTTGTCCTAATCAGCTGTTTTTCTTTAGTTTTTTTTGTCAACCATTTCAGATGTAAAATACGGTACAGTGACAGAACGCGCATGGAAATAAAGCCCGCAGGTTTTAATTCCAAAACTTTTGGACTTAACGCCCGTGGGCTTTAAGTTCATTTATAAAAAGAATCAAAGCCCACTGAGTAACACAAAGGTTACTATCATGAGTCTGTATTTCATTTGACTGGATTTTATTCGGTGACATGCTCAGAAGTTCCATTGGGATTTCTCACTCTTTTCAATGGGACTTTAGTCTCATTCTTAAGATCTCAGAGATTTTGGAATGGATTTTAGAATTTAATTCAAAATCAAGATTATACGCCTTTTACAGAATATTTAGATATATGCACATGTCAGTTTCTAAATTAGGAGATCTTTTAATAACAAAAAATAGTGTGGGTTTTAATAACAAAGTCTAAAGTTAAAAAATATAACAAAATAATAAAACGGGTTTTAATTCCTTTTAACAACGGGCTTTAATTCCAATTCAAAAAGTAAATATTGGGCGGGCTTTATTTCCTCGCGCGTTCTGTCACTGCACCGTAAAATACATATGGTCTGAAGTGATCTTAAATCGTAAAATTACTGTTTCCATCCATTCTAATCGTTTTAACGTGTTGCACGTATAGCTCTATTTATATAAATTTTTAATTCTTAATTCATTTAGAACTTGAAAATAATTTTTAAAACATTTAAAAATACAATTTTATTTTAAAAGTAATTTTTTGTTATCTGAATGATTTGAATTTAAAGATGGAAAAGAAAAAGATATCATTTTATAAATTATATTATATAATAATTTCTATTTATTTTTAATGTAGCATAAAATAACATAATTGTATTGTAAAAATTTATATAATTAAATGAATACTATATAAATTATAAAACAATAAATTAAAAAAAGAAAAAGCCAAATAAAAAATTTCTTTTTATGAACTAATTGTTGCAACACAAGAAATGCAATGTTTGTAATTATAAAAAAACAAGTCTTAAACAAGGCACAGTGTTTCAAAGAATTAATTTAATTAAATTGTTGATTAAAATATAAGATCTCATTAAATAATTTAAATTTATTTTGTATACTTTTTAATAATAAATAATTTTTTGTCTGTATGAAACAAAACTTCACATCATTTCACTTAATTAAAATATAAAAAAATGGATATACCTATACGTATTATATAAGACAAATTGATACTTTGTTTTTTTCCAATATCCCGCAACATCCAAAAAAAAAAAGTTTCCAATCTATAAAGTCCTGTTGCAGAATGAATCCTAACCACAAATAATCTTTCAAAAAAAAAAATAAATAAAAATATATGTAATCAAAATAAAAAAAAAATTTAATCATAAATATATAATAAATTATACAAAAATTCCATAAATTTATCTTGAGATATAAAATATTAAAATTTAATTTGAGAATTTTAACCTTTTTTTTTTCTAAAAAAAAAAAAAAAATAAATATCCGTTTTTCTTTAAATTCATATATATACAATATTTATAATTTGATATTAAAACTTATAATTTTCTAACTAGTAATTTTTACCATTATAATTGAGTTAAATACAATATATATATATTTATATACATATATATAAAAAATTAAAATAACTGAAAGAAATAAAATATCATATAAAAAAATGTTCATTATATTTCACCCGCTATTATAAAGTATTATGATATAATGTACAATATTATTATTATTATTGAAAAAGACGTTTATCATCATTTAAAGTTAATGAAGGCAGGTTATTAGGAGGTAACGTGCAAGACTTGTTTAAAACAGCTCAATTTTTATCGTATTTAATAGTTTTGAAATATATATATATATACATATATATAATATATAAAAATATAAGAAAATTCACTTTTTAAAAGTTGTTATAATTTTTTTTTTTATATATGTATATAACTATGTATAAATATATATTTATATCATCATAACATAATGAATATGTAGTTACAGTATATTAAAAAAAAATTTTATACGTTTTTATGGTTTGATAATTATAGTTTTAGGGCCTATTACTAAAAAAAAAAAAAAAAAAAAATTTCAAATAAGAGTATAGAATTGAAAATAATTTCAAAAATATATATATATATATATATATATGCATATATATATATGACTAAGTTAAAGTCCCACTGCATAAGTATCTTAGATTTTATTATATTTTAGGTATTATACTAAATGTTATTAACTTCAATCAAAATGTATTTAAAGCAAGAAGCAAGCAAGCAAGCCTGAAAAAACGTTTCAAAAATTTAAAAATATTAATCGAAAAATATAGTTGGTAGATTATAAATGCTCCTGCAAACACAAATATAAATTAGAAAATGCAAATTTCAATATTTATTTTACTATATACAATTCACTTCCTTAAAAATGTCTGTGATTCTTTACAAGGATTGCCAGTGTTGCCGCCTAAGCTAATCTAACTTGTACAATAAATAGTATTGTTAAAGATTAATAATTATTATGTATATTTTCTTTGAAAATCCTTGATGTAAATATATTTGTAAGAAAGTTGAGAAATACATTTTCTGCAGACAAAACCCATATGATCTGCACCATTAAACGCCATACATTAAGAAATTATTTTTTCATTAATTTTCTTTACAATTAACATATAAAGAAGTAACAAGTGTTATCTGTATAGAATTTGAATACCCACTTCCTCGGTTAATAAGTCACATGCATAATCACTCCACCACCGAGGTTTCTATACTATTTATTTATTTATTTATATTAATATTACATACATAAATGTAATGCAATATTATTGAACCATCGGCTACTAAAGGCCATTATAGGTTTTTATACTAATATTAAATTATATACTAATATTATTTATTTTGTTTATATTATATATTTACACTATATTTGGTCATGTAAAGAAAAAAACACTTACGACCTGTGCAGGGATCAAACCCACACTCCTTCGGTTAATACGCCACACGCCTACCCTTTAGGCTACCGAAGCCCCCGGTTTCTATACTACAGTGTTTTAGATAATGCAAATTATTAAGTAAATTGCATATTTTTAGGCATACAACTAAATTTTAAAAATTAATTTTTATATTAGCATTAATACTCTTTTCGAACGTAAATTATATCAAATTACCGCTTTCGCTCTCATATTAACTTTTTATTTTTTTTTATTTTCAATAAACAATAAAAAAAAAATAAAAAGAAATAGTATTGGCATAGTGTACAGTATGCATTTATTTTAATACTAGTACCTGCTCTTTGTTGGGGTCAATTATATTAAAACATGTGGTCAAGCAATGCAATTTTTCACAAAGTACACTTACCTTACATATATTTATTTATATACATTGTAATATAGTCTTTTCTATATATGAAAATGTCTTATATTGTAAAAATACCCATTATATATAGTTACTTATATTTTTTTTTATAGACGTATACATTATATAGTGTAAAAATAAAAAAAAAATATTCACTATAGGTGAGAAATATTTTTGTGTAATTTTTCTCGTTTAAATGATCTCAAAAATAATAACAAAAAAAAAAAAGTAACAAAATAATCAGAAAAGATGTATCTATATAAAATTTATGCGGCATAATATCCTAAAATTACTGTTATTAGATATCAGTCAAAGTGATTTCCAATAATAATATTAATATAATCATATATAAATATAGTGTTACCTATATATATATATATATATATTTTTTTTTTTTATATATATATGTATATACATATTATATATATATATATAGACTGTTAAATGAAGATATGATTTTGGTTTATTTTGTGCGAAAAAAAAATTTAATCAAATTTTAAAAGCAAGAAACGTTGCACTTTGCACTTATTGAACAATTTTTTTTTATTTTGCGAATTAAGGAATTTTTTACATTTTATACTTTATTTATTTTTGTTTTTTTTTTAAAAGTTGGAACTAATTACTTTTAGATTTTCATTTAAATTAAACAACTAATATATCTAATAAAGAAATGTTGGCGTTTTAGTTCTTGATGAGTAAAGAAAAGATGAATTATATTATTTGATCAACTAATTTTGAACAATTATAAAGATATTCTGCGAAGGATAGGCGTATATATTCTGCGAAGGATAGGTCCTACTCTCCTATCACATATATGCGTATCTAAAATAAAATAAAACGAGGAAAAGTGCAGTAGAGTAGACTGTGTCAACTCTGGGATACCCGTAATATATCTTGTTTTTGTAAAAATTTATCATCTTTTCAAGAATTTTAGATGTTTTAGTACCAAAGTTAACTACCGAGATATATTTATGTAAATTGTGATGTTGTAAAACAGCTATCCGAATCCCTTGCACCAGCACAACGAAATTTTACAGAAGTTTTTGCCCTAAAACTTGATTAAGACGATTAGCTTCATTAAGTTCCAAGGAGTGTAAGAAGCCTGAACCTAAGGCTCTAGCCCAACCAAATTTTACAAAAGTTGTTAGCATGTAATTCGACAGCTTTTTATAAAATTTCTGATACTTAGCTTCAATAGACTAGAAGTTATTTTCATTTAAAAAGATTGTTGGCCTATAACTCGACACCATTTTGAAAAATTCCAGATACCTAGCTTCAATAGATTATTTCCGTTATAGATAGAGTTATTTCCATTTAAAGAAACAATTTGTATGGCAGGTATTCGCATTCGGCAGCCGAAAATGCTTGATTTAAATAGCGGAACTAACTTTTCAAAAAATGACGCAAAAAAAATTTCAGCCTGCTAGCTCCTTTATTTTTGAGTTATCTTGCGGACGGACGGACAGACGTACATGGTTTAATCGACTCAGAATTCAATGGTGAGCCGTTCAATACCTTTGACACTATATCTAGCTCAATTCCTTTAAGGTGCCACAAACGTAATGGCAAATTTATTATACCCTTGAATATAGTTCATACGGGTATAATAAAATATCGCTGCCGTCAAAAATATATATTAATTTATTTATTTATTTAAACACATATATAATATAATTTGTGGGGCCTCGGTGGCTTAGTGGGGAAGAGCGTATAAAATACGCTGTAATCACAGAGGGAGTGTGGGTTCGAATCCCACACACGTCGTAAGAGTTATTTCCCCTTGCAACATTTACAACCACGTCTGTTTTTTTTATATGAAAAATTGAATTCTCTCGTTTTTCAAGTTTAGTTCGAAAGTTTTTTTTTCTCTCCGGGAAAAAAAGTTTATTTAACTTAACTTTTTGTTCGGAACTCTTTTTTATCAGTCATTTTTTGACATTATGCGACATATTCAAAAAAAATTTTAAATACAAGTGTTATACTAAAAATATTATATTTTGAGTAATTTACATCAAAATAAATATGGATGGAAAATCTTTTTTTTTATATTTTCTTTTTTATTATTTTTATCCATTATCCAAAATGAACAAAAATTTAAAATAATTAATATGTCATTTTCAAATTTCGGGTGTCGACATTTTTCACATCTGCAGAAAAATTGTGCTGAAGCGGTGAATCGTTGTTGAGAGAATTCTCTTTTGTTTTTTAAATAGTTCAGAAGAAATATGCCGAAGTGGTGAACTAAGCTAAAGCATAAGTGTTCCCTTACTCTATGATTTTATTTTGTTTATCAAAATAAGAAATTGTTTACTTTCAAAGTATAGAAATTCTGAAGTTAAAAGTGTATCAAGTTTTGCGATATCGGTGTAATGATTAGCTTATAACTATACCTTCATCGTAGGTATTTGTATTGGTTTCTGTTTGGTTCATCGTGTTCGAATTAAAATCACTGTGATGGGTACTTTAATTTTGGTTATATGATTAATATAACTTTCGCATAACAATTAATTATGAGCACCTAAATTTTTCATAACCAAATAATATACAAAACAAAAAGAAATACTAAAATTTTTATATTAATATTGGCCGAAAATTAATTTAATTTAAATTACATCCCATTTCCATTTCATAAATACATAAATTATTTATCTAAAACCAAAATAATTTAATTTATTTTTATTGCACCATATATATATCTTGTAAATTTATAAATGTTCATTAGTTAGAATAGAATAATGAATTTCAATTGTTGTTAAGAAATTATAAAAGTTATCAGAGTGACCATGACCATAACTCCAAGATCAAATAATTACAATTGTAATTGTTTTTTGTTATTTTTTTTATTTTTTTTTTACCAAGAATAATTTACTAAAATTATTTCGAACGTAAATTTATTCTTATGCATTATTATTTGAATTCTATATATTATAGTAGATATCTTATGTATATATATTATGTATGTACATAGTATACATACTATAGATTTCAAACTGAAAACAAATTTTTTTTTAACATCTGGATGCATGTCTGAAATATAAAAACAACAATTTTAAATTGTAATTTTCTAAAAAAAAAAAATATATATTTGAATTTGGTATAATACTGGTAAAGTATATATTTTTTTAAATAAATAAATTTATATATATATATATATATATATGTATAATAGGTAAAATGTTATATAAATGATATATAGAGAGATAAATTTATTTTAAAAATATTGTAAATCATTCAAAGAAACTTGTTAGATTTTAATGCAGCTGAATTTTCCTTGTTATATGCTATATATATAATATAGGTATGAATATGTTATATATATACATATATATATACTTTTTACCTTGAACTTATATATCTTTTAGATTTAAAAGTTAAAATTTAATTAATATGTAATTTGAAAATTAAAAGGTATTGTATTGTAGATTTAAGGTTTTTAGAAAGAAATAGCAATATGCTAGGAAAATATTAAATTTCTTTTATTTTATTTTTAGTTTAATGTTTTTTTTTCTAAAGAAGGTAGGAATTTTCCAAGACACCAAGTATTTTCTCTTGGTGATGTCAGATTCTTACTCACTAAACCCATTAGAATGGGATAAAAACACCTCACTGCTATCGCAGTATATTGACTATAGAAAGTAGTGATAGGAGAGAATAGGAGAAGGATCCTTGAATTGGGATCTGTTTAGGACTCTAAGGGAACAATGAATACGCCTATTATTATTACTATTTTGCTATCAATGACTACAGTATCCTAGACTAGTATATATCACTTTCCTGCATGAGGTAATAATTGAAGACAACCCCACTATCACAATAGCACCTATTATTATTGGTATTAGTATTAATTATTAATATTATTAATTATTATTATTTACTACAGAATCAGGACCATCTGTAGATTATAACGTACAGTAGTATATAACACCTTGCTGTATGATGTAATCAAATACCAAAGGCAGTTCCACTGTAGTAGTTATTATTATTATTAATTATAGGTACGATATGAAATTACTACTTATTTTTTTTATACTGCCTGTTCAGGGTTTGAACCAAAGATCTTCCCATTGAAAGGCTGATGATTTTACTGCCATATGAGTCAGATAAGTTTTAGTTGAATTTACGCTCTTTTTCTCTTATATTTACTTGTGTCGCTGGAAATTTTATATTTATTATATAATTTGTTTTTCTTCAGCCCTTTTTATACCAACCTTTAATTTATGTTTTGTCCATTTGTTTATTATGTTAAATATTTTCTTTATTAATTTCAAAACGTACCTTTACTTATGAACTTAAAGTCTGCTTTCTATGAATTTATAAGATTGAATTCAGTTACTTTATTTAATTCTATTACATTTACTGTTACATTTTGATGAGCATATAATCCTACAGATTTTCAAAAAACAAAGTTATGACCGTTGATTTAAGCAAAATAACTTTCCTAAAAAAAATCTGTATATCTGTTTAAAACTTTTAAATTTATTTGTAATTTTCAGAACATTATTACCCAGAAAAAAAATGGGTGCAGGTGTTCGAAATTTTTCTGTACAATACCAAAATATGGTATTAAAAATTGATCTGAGCAGTTAAACCAAGTAGAAATCGCTCTTTATCTTATAACTTACCTGCTTATAGATGCTTTAATATTTCAATATTTTTAATTAAGATGTATCTAAAAAAATTGAATTTTATTAAACCTTTTCTATAAATTCTAACTTGTTTTATTGAAACAAAATAAAAGATTAAAATAATTTTGTAAAAGTAAAAAAAAAAAAAATAAAATAAATGCAAAATAAAAATAATACTCGTATACTTTTTTTATTTTTTATTTTATTTATCTATTCATTCATTTATTCATTCATTAAATTATATTTTTATTTTTGATTTTATTTTTATTTTTCTCCTTCAGGTTTGATGCTAACAAATCAACAAAAGGTGCATCAAAATTACGACGTGATTTAATAAATGCTGAAATAGCAAATCTTCGAGATTTGTTGCCATTACCACAATCAACTAGACAAAGATTATCTCAATTACAATTAATGGCGCTAGTTTGTGTTTATGTTAGAAAAGCTAATTATTTTCAACAAGGTAATTTTAGTAATATTATATTTATTTTTTTTTGTTATTTTAATTTATTTTATTATTATTTTTAATTTTATTAATATAATTTCTGAAATTAAAGATATTTTTTGCAATGAAAACTAAAAAAGAAAAAAAAATTATTATTTGTTTAATTCTATTTGCGTATTTTATTTTTTTTTTTTTGTTCTGTAATAAAAAATATATTATATTATCACTAATCACTATTAGATACTTATAATAAACTTAAATAAAATATATTATAATTAAAACAAACATGGAAAATATTAATAAAAATTGCCATTAAATAAATTTTGGGAAGTTAAGTGCTATGAAATTAAATGTATAATTTTAATTTAACGTCACAATAATATGATATAAAATTGAAATAAAATATTAAACCAAAATTGTAAATACCTACAGAAAGAACTTTCCATCCCGGAACTAAATACTCGTTTATGACTTATGAAATTTTATGTTTAGATTTTTTTTATTAAACTGAACAGAAGTCTGAACCTTAAAAGTCAGTAGTATGAACAATTATTGTAGGTTTTTAAAGTGCGAAATTTATTTAAGAATGATAAAAATTGTATGAAAGGAACCAAAGTAAACAAAGAAGAAGATCATCGAAGGATTGATTAAATCACATAAAAAACTTTTAATAAATATCAGGTGCCATAAAAAATGTTATTTTAACCATATTATGAGGGATTAAAAATATTCTATAAAGGCAGAAAAAGTTTGGACGGGAAACAAATTGTCAAGGTCCCTAAACATAAAAAACTATACTGGTATAAATGATATAAGTGACTTTATGCATTTGTTGGCAGATAAGAATTATTTGTAGCACATTTGTAGCACATTTTTCAAAAATTTTGCTTATTAGTTTAACTCTCACCTTCCATCTGTTTACAAAAGTTTTTTAAAAATATGAAAAGAGAAGGAAGAATATCTTTAAGGATAAGCATAAATATATTAAGGTTTAAGATCTGACAATATATTTTTACATGTGTTCACCAGCTTTCACTTAATTATATAGAATTTTGGTTTTATATATAATAGTGCAATAAACTACTGCTTATTTACTTTTTTAAAGCTTTTAAAAACCTTTGATTTTATATACTGCTTTATTTATATTTATTTTTCTTAATACCTAATAAAAATTTGTGTTGTTTTTTTATATTTAGATATTATTGTGTTTTAAAATTATAGATAAAACGGGAATTGAACCATGATACCATGTTAGCTAATCAGTAAGAATCTTGAGCACTTTCTTTGCAGATGTCCGACCCTAGCTATAGCTACATTCTACTCACACGGCAAACCGTTTTACCACAATCTTAGCGAACTCTCTAAACACAGAATCAAAGAATTGATTTCGTGTCTGAACTCCTCGAGTTGGATATGAAACCGAAAACAACCACAGAACATATGTCACGTGAGTGCAGTGGGATCAAAATAACGCAACCAAGTGCTAATTGAGGCCTTCACGCAGCCGGATAGTGAAGGCCACCATCCTACCTATCTACCTAGCTAATCAATTACAAAGCGAATTCTTAATATGACTTAAAAGAGAATGAAACTGTCAAATGTACTTTATTAAATCCTTGTATTATCGCATTAAATTAATATGTTAGATGATATGAAGGTTTTCTTTAGCTTTTAGAATAATGGTTTTGAAAAAGTGTCTATTATTTAATCTATATATTTAAATACAAAAGAAAACTGAAATGGCGCATACATAGATTTGTCAATAGCTAACTATTAAATGTCATATTTAGTACTGTGGTACATTTCGTTTCTTATTATACTAGAGTTAGAGTTACTCTATGATAGATAAAGTGACGTCACAAATAGCGTTTCGAAATGCAGTTAAATATTTTAGTTCTATTTGACAGTAGAGTTAGCCAGAGTATATTACAAATGTTAAATTTCTATGAAGTGTCATTATTGTTTTTTTTTATTTCAAATTATAATATAATAAATTTACATATAATTATTTGAATATTATTTAACAAAATCGTTCCATTGAATTTATAAATACTTCTAATTTAATTCCATTTTCGTTTCATTGAAAATCGTTTCAAAATGGTAGAAATGGTAAAATTAACTTTCTATATATGTTAGTGTGGTGATTAAGTCTATAAACGCTTCAAACACTACTAAAAATTAAAAACGAAACAAACTGCGCGTCATGTTAAGCAGTTTCGGTTTAGGATTGCAAATGAGCATATTACATCTGTCAAAACACTATTCCATTACTACACTACGTCACTACCATTTAAATTTCATCAGCATAAATCCGTATATGTTTCAATAAATTGTAAGTTTTTGCAAACTAAATTTTATAACAGTAAACAAAATTGGGTTTATTTTTTAATTTGTATGTCATCATTAAATATTTTACTCTTATAATAAAAATTAAGAAGAACATGTCACATTTTATTTTAATTAAAAATTAATTTGATGTTTTTTGTTTTTTTTTTTTTTTTATTATAATTAATTCGAAAAAGTTTTATATCAATATTCATTTATTTAAGTAAAACAAAAAAAAAAAAAAAGCAAGGAAATCTTTTTCAACTTCTTTTATAAAACATTAAAACTAATTTTAAAGATATCTAAATTGATTATGTTAAGTATGTAAAATGTTTTCAGGTTAATTTAACAGTTGTTGATGTCATTGTTATTGTTAATCTAAAATTAAATTTAAATTGTTAAAATTTGATCATTCAATCAACATTTTATTAATTATTTTCTTGATTTTTCCAATGGCGAAATAATATAATATAATGTTTTTGTTTTTTGTTTTTATCATTTTGTCTATTAATGCTGAAGGTTTGAACAAGTGAAGGGAAAAAATTTTACTTGTTTTCTTCTTTTGTTTTTTTTAATGAAACATTTTGTTTTTCGTTCTATTAAATCTGAGAATTTTATCCAGTTAATCTTGTAAGAGAAAAATCACCTTGTTTTTGTGTTTTTTTTAGTTCTATTTTTTGTTTTTGTTTCTTTAAGTTTGATACTTAATATTTATTTGAAGTGAATTCTGATTATCTAGTTTTTAAAATGTCTATAAAAAAAAAATGTCTGTTCTGAAGTACACTGAGAAAAATGTAAATATATAAAGTTTTTATTTTGAAAATTAAAAAAAAATATTTATAATAAGTAAGTTGTTGTATTAAATCAGGGCTGATAATGATAAGAAAATCATATGAAAAAAGAATTGCATAGGACAAATAGTAATCAATTCGAGTAAGAAAGTAAATTTAGAGTATATTTAGAGTAAAAGTTTTGAAAAAAAAAAAACACAAACAGAATTTCCATCTCTTTATAGCGATTCTTTATAAAATTTTTTTATGGATTTGTTTCCAGCAACTTAAATGCCTTGCTATTCTAAATTTCAATTGAAAGCTTAATTTAGTTAAATTAGTCTGCATCTCCGTTCTCTTTCTGCTGCTCTGCTTTCTGAGATATTGATGTAGTTTCTTACCATCATTATAATCAGGTTTATTAGTCT
This sequence comes from Poecilobothrus nobilitatus, assembly GCA_947095535.1. Classification (NCBI taxonomy): domain Eukaryota; kingdom Metazoa; phylum Arthropoda; class Insecta; order Diptera; family Dolichopodidae; genus Poecilobothrus; species Poecilobothrus nobilitatus. Next base: position 234,873,578 of record OX352773.1, on the reverse strand, counting down.
GATAAACCTAATTATACCATAGGCAAATATTGAAACAAGTAGAAGAACTTGGTTGCAATGCAAATGTTAGGAAAATAAGAATAGGCAGAAAAAGATTGACACAAGCGAACATGTACTAATGGTGGATGTTAACAAAATGGGGTCTAAAGTCAGATAAAGAAAATTTTTATTTTAATCTGAAATCTATTTGAATCCCCTTAATGAGAATTTGTTATTCTAATGATAATATGATCCAGTCGTTAATGAAATAGATATCTACTGCTGCTAAATTTTCTTAAACTCATAAAATTCTTTATACATTGATTATGATTAGTAATTAATTATGACATATTTTTCTATTTATTTCCATTTTGTTTCAGCTTTCATAATTTGGGGTAAAAATATGGTAGTCCAATCTTAATAGACTGAGTCAAATAACATCCTGTTTGTAATTATAAAATTCTTGATTACTTTTGGATTATACATATATATTTAGATTTGAACTTTTGCATATATATTTAAAAAAAAAAAATTTGCTTGCTGTAAATATTTTAACCTAAGTACAGTACATATTAAGGATTTTAATAAGATAGATACTTACATGATATAGATACATAATGGTTCAATTTTTCCTTAAAAATTTGTAAAATATGTCTTTTTGTAGGTTTAAAAAAAAAAAAAAAACAGAAACATTTTATTTCTTTTAAAAGTATTAAAAAAACTGCTGTATTGTTAAAAAAAAATATAATCTGTAAATTTTCTCTCTGTAATTAAATCACGGTGTGTGGTGTATGTAAAACGTTAATTTTAATTAAGAAACTTCTCTTTTTTTCATTTTGTTTCCTTTTGTTTTTTGTTTTTTTTTTTTTTTTTCAAGCGATGACATTATTCAGATATGATGTACGAAAGTAACATATTTTCAGGGGAACAAACATACGATAAGTATATCCGATTCATGTAAAAATATCAGTAGTATTAAAATAAAGTAAAAATAAAAAAAATTTAATACTGCCAAACGTTTTATAAGATGTCTTTTTTATTTTTGTTTAAATCAAAAAAAAAAAGAAAAAATTAAGAAATAATAATATTTTTTTTTATCAAAAAAATATACTCTTATATTCAAGACAGAGCTATTAAATATATTACAAAGGGTTTGTTTCCTGGAACTTCAAAAAAAAGCTAGCTTTTAGTTACATTTTTTATTTCCTATAACTTTCAATATATGATTACACCATAATAGATTATAAAAGCTCTTTAATAGTTTTAATAATTTTAAAATAAATTTTTTTTTTTTTACTATGATTATGATAGAAAAAAAACTCTTCCTAAATCACCCACACATCACTATTAAGCTTATGTATATTTTGTATACATATATAGGAAATAATTTAAATATTTCTATGAATTTCACTTGTATTGAAATGTCAGTCAAATTCTTTAAAGCAATTGGATATGTTCCAGAAACTTGTAAAGTTATATTATAAAATTTTAAACTATTAACCTATCAGTACAAGTTTTTATCATATACTCCTTTTATTGTATCTTTTTCTTGGTTAGTTGGTCAATGTTTTGTTTTTGTTTTGTTTTTTTTTTTTTTTGTTTTATATAAAAACAACACCACAAAAATTACATTATAAGATTTAGATCTGGGACAACCGATCAACAAAATCCAAAATTAAAAATATATAAATGTTCCAATGTAACTAGAAGAGGACCACCAAAATTCACTTTTCACAGATAGGAAGATTAAAAAAAATTGTAAGGATTTAAAGTTGTTAGGTTTAATATGAGATATAAGTAAACTGGATTTGTATGTGAATTGTTTTTTTTTTTTTTTTGTTGTTTTTTGTTCTGATTCTAATTTGGGTTTCAACGACGACAGTACGATATAATAATGATGGCTGTTCTTGTAAAGTTGTTTTTTTACTAAACAAAAAAAAAAAAAACAAAACAATAACAAAACGAATTGAAAGATGAAGAGAAAAATTCCTCGAAACCATTTAACACTCAATTCAGATATTATCTAAAAATTCTTTTTTTATTTTTTATTTTAGGTTTTTATATTTTGTGCAACATTTTACAGATTTTCAATTGAAATTGAGATTTTTTTGATTTTACTTGAAAATAACATTGTGATTTTTGTTTTTTTTTTTTTAATTCTTATTGTGTACTTTTTGTTTTACTGTTCACTTTGGTGATTGGTTTGGTATGTTTTTAATAACATACAAGTGTATTGGTCTTTTTTTTTTGTTTTGTTTTTTAGTATGTGTTTGTACCATCTTATACTGTTCTAAAATCACAGGACCGGAAATGATTCGGTTTAAAGAACTATTTAGTTTTAACAATCATTTTTTGTTTTATTTTATAGTATAATAAACTTTTAGTAGTAATTTTTTTTAAATAAACTAAAAGTTTGAATAAAACTTAATTAAAACTAGTGGTGCTGTATTAGTACAAAAATTAGAATTTCAATATTATTTAAAAGTGTTAATACAAAAACACCGACTTATTTTAACAAATCATTGTCACATCAGTATAACTGGCGTCAATTAGGAGTATGCTATAAATTTCTTAATGATCCACTTTACATTTCATTACAGTGATTTATCTTTGTTGGATTTGCGTAATTATGCTTAAATTATTAGCTGGGACATGGTTTGACAAAATTTTTCAATCTCAAAAAATACAGACCGCTTTTTTTTCGCCGCGGATATCCGTAATCCAAATAAATTTTTTGAAAATATTTTAGCACAAATTTAAAGAATATACAGCGCCTGATTTAAAGGTGTCAAGTTTTTTTTATTTTAAAATTTCTTCTGAAGCATTCCTTGACACAAAAATTAAAATAGTCAGAGTAACTGAAAGATAAAGATACATTTTGTAGTTTTCTTCAGATACTTGATACTTTATTCCGTCATCTGTCTTTAAAATACAAAATTGTAAATTGTTGCTCATCCCATTTCTTATTTATCGTTCCATTAATACCACAAACATCCAATATGACTAATAATCCTTGAATTTTCTAACTGCTCTTAAGATGATCTTCTTGTTATTCAAAATAATCTTTTATTGGTTCATTTTTGGAATAAACATGATCTGGAAAAATCAGTAATATAATAAAATTTTACACAAAAGTATATATTTAAGGTGATATAACTGTGTAACAAATTAAATAATATAATATAAAAAAGTTGCAATTAAAAAAAAAAATAAATAAATAAATTGCGTAATTATTTAAGGTGTTAATATTTCCATAAAAACAAAACTAATTAAATTAATTAAAAAAAATTAATATTTTTTATAACTTGTCTATAACATTAAAAGAATTCTTGAAGGCACACTTACTATTAAAACTAAAACAACAAAAATTGTAAGTATCACGTACAATTTTTATTTTTTATTGAATTTAATTATTTGATATTCAGTGACATGGCGCCATCTCTGATTCATTTTTTTTTTTTATATGACGTGTATTTTTATTTATATTGTTTATTTTCGATGAATTTTTAATGAAATTTTTGTTAAATTTTTTTTTTTTTTCCAATTATTACCTAAAACGGAATTAATATTTATATTTAAGCAATCATATTCGAATTTCTATTTTTCTTATTATAAATCTAAAAATTAAACGCACGTTAATTTGTTTTTTTTTTTTTTTTTTTTTTACCATATTTAACTATTTAGTATAATACACCAATGTTCATAATTCACACCTAAAATTTTCTACTATATGTACATACAAAAAATTGATAAAAAGATAAATAAAAAAAAAAATGTTTTTTTTTTTTGAATAGTTGAATATTTTATTTTTTATTGATAAGTATACAAAATATAAATGCATGCATGTGGTTGACTGACATAAATGTCGATGTTCGTTTATTGACGACAATGACAACGGCGACGACGAGAACGATGATGATGATGACAAGTAGTTATTGTATGTGACGAAAATTTGATAGTGTTTTTTTTTTTTTTTTCGATCTGAATCTGATTCAATAATAAAAGATGAGTAGGTGGAAAAGAAGTCATTTTAAATTTTGTTCCAATATATACCATATGTATATTAAATTTTATTTTTATTTTTTTTTCAAAATTTTGTTTTTTTTTTTGTCAATGGAAACTTATTTCTTCTTTTAAAAATGATAATTTGGTTAATTTTAAGGCTGTCATATTTAATGTATTGTCTAATTGTAAATTAGAGTATATTGTATAAAAAGTTTATTTAAAAAATTAGTTTTAATATGTGAAGAGGCAGATAAATGAAATTCAAGTAAATAAAAATGAAAAATTTCTGTTTAGAAATGAAATTTGTTTTAATTTTTATCTATTTAATTTGAATATTGTTATATAATTAGCATACATAGTTACTATACTAGTCCATTAATAAAATTATATATACTGGTTGAAATTTATTTTATCCATATATTATTGCTGATGTGTGGAAACGTAACAGTACAAAAAAATAGGAAATATTTTAAGTAACAGCGATTAAGAAATTTTAGATCATGTACTGTCATGTACATTTAGATTTGGGAAAATTGTACAGCAGAAACAAACTTTTTATGTGTTAGATCCCTGTATGATTATATTTATCCAATTCAGATTAAATAAGATTTTGCCAAACATTGAATAAAAATTCTTATAATATTAAACTTTATTAAGTGAATTCAAAAGTGAAATACAAAATGTAAAAAGACAAAAGGTAGTAATTTAACACATCTAAATTATTAATAATTTTTTTTCAGGATGCAATTGATTATACTGATATATGATATCATCTGATATATTATATTTAATTAGGGGCTTCGGTAGCCTAGTGGGTAGGCGTGTGGCGTATTAACCGAAGGAGTGTGGGTTCGATCCCTGCACAGGTCGTAAGTGTTTTTTCTTTACATACCCCCCTTACGACCAAATATAATGTAAATATATAGTATATAATATAAACAAAATAAATAATATTAGTATATAATTTAATAATAAATAGTATAAAAAAAAAACCTATAATGGCCTTAGTAGCCGATGGTTCAATAATATTGCATTACATTTATGTATGTAATATTAATATAAATAAATAAGTAAATATTTAATTATTTATTATTTATGTATTTATTATACAAACGCAGTTGTCAGGGTATTATAAATTTGTCATTAAGTTTGTGACACATTAAAAGCCAGGAGAAAGATATGGAATGTTATACATATTTTTGGACAGGAACGAATTCTGTTATCGATTAAGTCATGTAAATCCGTTTGTTCGTCTGTACAATAAATTAAAAAATAACGGGTTCCAGGTAAGGGTTCTGAAATTTTTTCCATTTCATCATTCTAAAATATTTAATTTCACTAAGTTTATTTTCACTTTGAAGTCCAGCGATCGGTTCGATTAACTGTCATACAACTTATTTTTTTTTATATGAATATAACTAAGTGTCTGATATATCAAATATTTCAATATAACTGAATATATTGAAGCTATAGGTATATGAAATTTTGTAAAAAGAAGTTAAGTCTTATGCCAACGACTTCTACAAAATTTAGTCTATAAAGCAGCAGAATTTATATAAATAAATCTTGGTACTTATATAAGTCAGATATTTAAAATTTTGTGAATGATGATTAAATTTTATGGAAAGTGTATATATTATGTTCCTAGAGTTACCTTAAAGTTGGCACGTTAACTTATTAAATTTAATTTTTATTACGAACCTATGTTGAAAACAAAGTAACTTAAATTTTAAAGTTGTTTAATTGAATAAAGTAATATGTATATCAACCTTTATTACAATTTTAAATTACCTTTAATTGTTTCTTTTTTTTTTTTGTTATTATGTGTTTGTTTTTTCATCAATTACTTTATTTGATGAACCCTTAATATTGATTATATTCTTTAAATTGTACTCTTTTAATACAATTATTCTATATATATTATATAAAGCTCCATATTCATTATTTAAAATCTAAATAATTTTTTCACATTCACATCAAATCGAATGACAAACAACTTGACAGTTGAAATGTATAAGAAAACAAACTAAAGAAAAAAAAATTTTCTCTCATCCTTATCCTGTTCAAGTGAATTCATTCAGTATAAATCTGACATATGTACTATCTATCTAACTAACCATGGATTTTCTTTTTGTGTTTTTTTTTTGTTTTAGTTCTATTATCCGTGAGAAAAATTTGCGTATATCATTCACCTGTTAGAATTTAAACATATAAACTTATCTTATACTCTTATAATAAACGTATATATGTATATATCTTGTTTTTTTTTTTTTTTTTTGAATATTATTATTTGGTGTACTTAGATAACATTTTTGTAGATTTTTGTTTTCTTTCAAAAAAAAAAAAAAAAATTTATTTGCAAGTTTTTACCAAAAGTGTCTTCTAATGAAAAATCAAAATTAAACGAAATGAAACCATAAAATCAACATTTAAGATATACAATTTTCAATGAGTTTTGCAGCTGTTATTATAATCGATTTAAAAATACTCTTGTTTCCAATATAAATTTTCATGTATATTTTATCTATTTTCACTATAATCCATTTATTTTTTCTTTTGTGTGCCACGTCTTTTCATCTATATCAAAGTAAGAAAAAAAAACATAAAAAACAAAAAAACAAAAAAAAAAAAAACTAAAAACAACATCAATGTCAGTATCGCATATTGTATTTTCTACCTACCACCTTCTATAAACCATACACATAATTATTTTTGTATTTTTGTATTTTTTTTTTAGATAGAATTCAGGGCCCAGAATAAAAGAGGGTTAGTTATATGGTTTATTTGTATCTCTGTACATAATATAAATGGTAAATTTCTCATATGAAAAATAAATTATTAACTCTAAGAAGATTTGCAGATTTGCTATAATTTTTTTTTTTTTTTTTTTTTTTTTTTAGTTTTGTTGTTTTACTGTTGATTATGAAACGTATATTATACGTTTACTTTTTTTTTTGCGAATACAAAATATTTTCTATTTGTAGGTAAGTCTGTAAGATTACGGTTATCTTAGACGTATTCTTAGTAAAAAAAAAAAATGAAAAAAAAAAATAAAAAACTTTAAAGAAAAATATATACGAGTATTTCTTTTTGCTATTTATTTTATTTTATTTTTTTTTTTTTTGTAAATTGTATATTTACTTAAGTATTTAACGTTCTATTAAACCGGCTGGCATTATACATATTTTATTTTAATTTTTTTTTTTTGTTTCTTAAATCTTTTGTTGTTTTTTATTTTATGTTTATTTTTTTATTTTTACCTGTTTAATTATCTATAAAGCACAATTAGAAGGTTAAATTGTTCACAGGTGCGCACAAACTATTTCTCTCCAATTCTGAGATTTTTTTTATATTGATTTGAAGTTTTTTTTTTTTTCTTTACTCTTTTTGATTTCCTTTTTTTTTTTTCGTAATAATTGTATGCAAGTTGAATTCTAAGTATTAAAAAATAAAAACAAAAAGAAAACTGTAATGGTGGGGGAAAAATTATTGGAAAATATAAAGATAAAATTGTAATATTTATAAAATGAATAGGTTCTTAATAGGTTCTTATATATTTAAATAGTTTATGTAGAGTTTTGTTTTTTTTTTCTATTTGACTACTAAAAATAATAATTGCAGTCATTTGTAGTTTTTTTAATAAAAGCATTTGCACAGTCTGGTAAAATCTGTAAAAAAAAAAAAAAAAAAAAATAACGTGGATTATAATCCTATCGAAATATTTCGTTCAGTATGTTTCTTGATTATGTATATATATATATTATGTATGTTGATCGAAAAGTAAAAATATACATATAACATTACAAAAAGTAAATAATTTTAGTAAGAAGTAAGGAAGCGTCCTTCTTCGCAAAATCTATTTGGTAAACTTACATTTAGCCTAATACAAATTGGTCTAATTTCTTCATAAATTTCGCTTTTTCATAATGATCATATTGCAAATATTTTATTTATCAAATAAAATACTTCGCAACTAAAATTTGGCAAATGGAAAATTTTGAAATGTCCTTTTTGCCAAAAGATATTAACGATAATACCGTTTTGCAATTTAGAATTCGGGGAACTGTATACAAACCGACTATAAACTATACATTTTATATGTGTTTTTTTTGGTGACAGATGCTGTTTAATAATATATACAGTTATTTTGAAGAAAAATTGAACAATTGAACTTGACTGATTATCAGAAAGCATTTGGAACATAATTTTTAATTAATTGTAAAGTATGTACGTTATAGAATTTTCATTGTACGGTAACATTATATCGTTTATACAGATACGTACTTAGAAATAAATTATAAACTCTGATTCAATTCATTCTGGTGAATTCTTTTATTAAGAAACAATTGCATGTAATTAATTATACAATCAGCTTTCCCAATTATAATTATCCCTTGCAATTTAAATCTTGATCTATTGTAGAGGTTGACAGTTGCCCCGTTCTGTAGTCTAGACGATGTAGGCCCTATTTATAATGGTTTCTACCATTTTTTGAGATTAGCGCAGAGCATTGCGACCATATAGTAATGTTATATCTTATATTTGATACTATATATGCGTTAAAAACTAAACCAACAATGCGTTCAAGCATTTTACTACACCTTCTAAAAACTAAGAGCTTAGAGAAGGTGTAGTAAAAATGGGTTAATTTTTGACAGCATTTTATCCACATGATTTTGCCATGAAAGCTTATCAATAAGCTTGTTAATATGAATGCTTCAAATAATACTAATCGTTTTAAGCATTCTACAAATTTTTTACCTTCTCTTTATAAACTCCGTTAAACTCCAATCAGCTATACGACAATATTTCTAAACGAGCTCAATTTCCGTACATAGCACTTTTATAAGCATTATGCCTCTATTTAATGATAAAGTTAAGTCGATTGGCTTTATATTGCTTTGAAAAAGAAAAAAAAAAAAACCATTTTCCTTTAAAATTTGAATGTTTACTTAAAATGAAAAAAATATTTTTTAGTTTAAATCAGTAAAACATAATTATAATACAAAAAAAAATAGATGGTTATCAGTAATACATAACAATTTTTTGTACGATGTCAATTTAATAAGATTTTTCTAGTTTTATACTAGGACTAAAAAGGAAAACTTAAAATAATACAACTAAAAAGATTTAAAAAACTAAACTAACTAAACTAATTTACTAATATTTAAAAGGATATTTTAAATTTGTATTACAGGCTTTTTAACTTTTTTTTTTTTCTTAAAAATTAAATTTTAAAGTGTAAAAATGGCTATAAAAACTTAAAACTAGATTTAAGATAAATTGAATAGTTTTTCAAAAAAAAAAAAAAAATTATTTTCAATTTAAATGGAACTTAAGTTTTTATTTAAAAAAAAAAAAAAATAAATAAAAAATAAAAATTTAGGTGTAGAAAACTTAATCTTGAAATTTTTTATTTTCATTTACATTTTCCATTTTTTTTTTTTGTTTTTTTTTTTGTTATCATTTTTTTCTGTTCACACTAAATCTTGATTGCTAATTGTATGCTACATATTAAATTTATTTTTGTAAAAAGTGAAAAAAAAAAAGACCACCGCGTTAATGATCACAATTTATTTCAATTTTTTTAAAACTTTAATATTGTTTTCATTTTTATTTTATTTATTTTGTTTTTTTTTAATTTTTAATATATATATATATAAGAAAAATTACATGCTTTTACACCAATTCTTTTGACTGAAATAAAATAAAAATCATTTAAATCGTATGTGCATACCTTTCCTAAAAAATTTTTTTTTTTTTTTTTGTTTGTACAATAATATAATGCAGAAGGATATTTTAAAATACAAAACCATAATATAGCATCGTTTAGTTTATGGAAACAAAAAATAAAACAACAGAAATTACATTTCTTTCTTCTTTAGAAATAAAAAATCTGTTGCAGTACCATTTTTTTTTTTTTTTTTATCAAAGATTTGTGATTTTTGATATTTCACCGCTAATGTGTTGGATGTTTTAACCATTACCTTTTTATTTTTTTTTTTTTTCTTAATTTGGAAAATTATAAGCTTCATTTATACACATACATATATAAATACATATATACATTTATTATAGAAACCATGAAATTATACATACTAAAGTATGAAGCAGTCAGTGCGGGAGTTATGAATCATGCATGCAATTCTGGCAGCATTTTTATTTTATTTCTTTTTTTCTACTATCCATATTTAAAATCTTGTAAAAGACTTAAAAAACAAAAAAAAAAAAACAGTTTAAACAAAAAAAAAATAAAAACAAAACAAATAAAGTTAAAGTGTTGCATTTCGTGCAATAAAATATAACCTTAATTACCAGTCATATTACATGCCCATTTCAAAAATAAAAGCGAAAAAAAAAAAAATTTAGAACAATATTAAGACTTACCTACCCATATATATATATATATATATATATAAAAAAAAATTTTTCCTATCTAAATAAAATTTCTTAAAACATAATTGGTATTAAAGGAGAAAATAAATGTTTTGCAAATTGTGGATTTATGATAAAAAAAAAAAAAAAAACAAAAGTACCTAATTATTGGTATTTATTAATTGACCATTTACAAATCTAGATACCGGTTTTTATAGCTGTTAGAAGGGATATAAAATAAAAACTTTTGGTTCTAAACACTTATAAAAATTACAATATTTAACTAGAAAAATTTTAAAAATTTCAATATAAAATTTTTCAAGAAACAAAATTTTTTTTTCTTGTAAAGTTTTATCATTAATTCTACTTTCTTCGGAAATTTCTTTTTTCTTCGGATTTTCTCACCAAACGATTGACAAATTAAGGTTGAAGCACTTAACTAAAAGGAACTATGGAACTGTCTTTTCCTAGTCTATCCTTGTTTTATTTTTTAAAAAGATAATTTTTTTTTTTGATTTTTTCGACTTCTCCAATCTCTTAAAACACCTTAAATTTAAAATAAGGAAATGTTGCCATCATGGTTGATCCTAGTTACTGACAGGTTTTTAATTTTGGATGAATCATTTTGTAAACATAACTATTCTTCTGATGAATTGAAATTGAAAAATTTCCTTCACAATTTTTTTTGGGTCTATAAATAAGTTCATTGAATCGAATTTCTTCATGCTTGACTTTATACTATAAAGTTTATCCTATGAGTAGTTCTAATACGTTTTGTGCCAGTCGGTAGCATAAGCTCTAAGAAATATCAATTTTTTTTTTATTTTTTTTTTTTTTTCGAAAGATCAGCCCATATGAAAAAAAACCCGATTTTAACAAAATATTAGATTATAAATTACATAATATATTAATTTTTTCACGTAACTCAAAGCATTCTTTTTTTTAAATAGAATGTAATTTGACTAGCGGAACATGAAAAAAGAATCGTTTCAAGTTTCTTAAATAATAAAATATGTATGAATGTTAGAAGTTTTTTAAAAAGATTTTTAAATTTAAATCAAGTTCAATAAATTTTCAAATATTTTATACTTGTATGTAATTGTGCTGAATCAGAAAAATTTGTTACTATATATATTACATAAACATTTAAATTTTTTTATCAATATATGCGCAATGTCAAAATCAAGGCTAGAAAGAAAATGAAAAAAAAAAAAAAAAAATAATAATGGCAATTATTTTAGCTATGACAGCAAAATTTAATAGTTCTTCTCTAGAACAATTAGTATTTTTAATTTTTTTTTTTTAATTTTACCAAATTAAAAGTTATTGTACTAAAAAATAAAAATGTTGTTATTAAATTAAATTTAGATTTATAACAATAAAAAATAAAAAAAATACAACTTTATGTGACTAGTTATACTTATTTGCAATAAAAGAACAAGTAATCGATATAAATACAAATTGTATCGAATGCAATGCATCAAATTTATTTGCCCTCTATTCTTTATCTAAACTTTATTTATTATAACGTATAAGGTATCATATATATCTTTAAGATCTTTTTTAGAAAAATTCAGTTATGTTTCATTTTCCAACTTTAACTAAACTTGTTTAATCTTTTATGAAATTTAAATAACAATTTTCTATTAAAACCGTTAATTTTAGGTTCTTGTAATGTAATAAATTTTTATTGCATATAGGTGATATTGTGGATTGATTGTTTTTACTTTGAATTCTGTAAACCAAGGATAAAAACAAGGATATAGTTTTGATTTCAAAAAAGGTCAACTGAAAAAGTCAACCGCGCGATTGTTTTGTAATTTTTAGGGCTAAAACTATATACACTAAAAACAAATAACTGCGATGCTGCTTTTATTTGGCGATGAATATCCTAAAGATCTAAGTTAGCCCTTTGAACATTTTTCTTACAATTTATTTATATATGTATATATGTAAATATGTAAATATATGTGTTAAAATATTTCTTAATATAAATTCTGCTAAACAACCGTTACATAGGTCATTAAACTATGTTTTAGTGTAAAAATAAAAAATAGTGACTTTAAAATCAAAATATGTAATTTTTTTTAATGTTTAATTTGTTTTTCTTTTTTTAATTTTAGTAGAACGTTGCCACATAACGGTATTTTTTAAATGAAAAAATTGGCGTATATTTAAGACTTCAATTCTAGTTTACATGATTCGCGAGTTATAACAATAATCATAATGAAAAATTAGAATTTTTTATAAAATTAAAAAGCGATTAAATTTTTTTAAATTTTTTGAAAACCAAATATTTGAAATATGTATACTATGTATGTATGTAATAAAAATTATCAGGAGAGATGGTTAGAAAATCAAGATTTTTCGCTTTTTTCAGAATATGTATGTATATAATTAGAATAATTAGAAAGAATTTTAGAGTTACAAATTGGTTACAAAATCAGGATTATATACATATTATTCTGCAAAAGTCTAAAATATCTACTATAATTCATAATTTTACATATACATACATATATATATGTATCTATGGATATTCTGTAAAAAATGCATAATTCTGATTTTGTATTTTCAGTGTAGTTTTAGCTATAAAAGTTACAAAGCAATCACGTGGTTGATCTTTTTGGAACTTCAATCTTCATTTCCTATCAAATATTATTATTTGTATTTAATTTTTTTTTTTAAATTCTTAGGTACATTTTTTATAATAATACATTATTGCTTTTCATCATGATCATCTCTCTTTAAAGCAGGAACAACGAAATTTTTAATATTAAAAATATATTAACAATGTATGCCACCCGCACCCAAAAAGTAATTTTTCGTAAAAAGAAAAAACACACAAAATAAAACTGACAAAAATATACAAAAAATTAATTTTTCTTTTAAATATTCGCTTTGTTTTAATTACGAACGCTTTTTCAAACAATCATTAAGAAATAAATCACAAAAAAAAATATTTTAAATTGTTTTTTTGTGTTTTTGCATAAGACTTTAAGAATTTCTATTTTGTAACATTATTGCAAAAAGATTGCAATTTCTTAAGATATTTTGATGTCGCACTATATTCGATACATATCTGTATATCTGTATCTGGTATAGTTGTTTTGCTATTTATTATATGTTACAAATATATCGAGTTGTGTTGATAGTAAAATTCACAAGTAAATCACATTGCATCTAAACTATAATAGCATCTGACATAATTCAAGTCATTCTCACATAATAATTGTTTTCTATTTTTATTTTATTTTTTTTTTAATGAGTATCTTTAAGATTTCAATATAAGTCAGAAAAAAAAAAAGGAAAAACAAAAAGAAAAATGTGAAAATTATGATAAATCTAGTCTAGTATATATTTCTATACAATATATTTATGATGATCATATAATATATAATCTATTTATTCGTATTATTCATCTAACATCATTAATCTGATGATATTCTATCGTCTTTTTTATTTTGTTCTGTTCTAGAATATTGTTTTTGTTTTTTTTTTGTTTGCATAAATATTACCACATTAACAGGTATTCCATTCATTCAATCATTCATTCTTTACTCATATAACTATTTTTCAATGAACTGGGTGATGATATAATGATAAAAACTATATATATATATATAATATGTACGAGTACATTTAAACGAGAAATTGTTTTGAATTTTTCAAGGAGGTTTTAAATAGCATATAATGGCAAGTTAAAATTGTAAATTAGCGCATCATTTAATCTTTTTACTCTTTCTCTCTCTCTCTCTGTCTCTATGTCTTTTCTTCTTTTCTCTGTCTGTTTGGGTAAGGCTTAGAAAGATTAATTAGATTGTGTGAAAATTAATGAGAAGTCAACATGCATATATATAAGAATATATACATATATATTTGAAGAGATTTATTAACTAGAAAGTGGATGCATAAATATATTCATTGAATTGATCAAAAATAGATAAGAAATAAATATGTGGGACCACCACCAAGATAGATTATAAAATTAATGTTACATTTTAAATTCAATAAGTAATTTGTTTGTTGACTTAGTAATTAAAAAAATAGAAATTGCGATTACAATAGAAATTGAAATACTTTTTAGATTATGTAGGTTTATTGTTGATTATATAGAATTTAAATTAAAGAGGGGAAAAAAAAAATAAAACTTTCTTTAAAACAAAAAACATGTCGCTATTTTTGCAGATAGTATAGTTAACAGTTTTAAGTAATGATTAAAAGATATTTTTATATTCTTTAGAATTTAATCTTTCCCATCTTTTTCAACGAAAACTCGTCTATCATTCAATAATATTTATATGAAGAAATGACAAACGTGTTTGTTAACTTTGCGCCTAAAACTATGCAATTTTGGAATTTGATTTGATCAAAAGCCAAAGCAAACCAAAATAAATAACCGAGGGAGTGTGGGTTCAAATCTTGCACAGGTATCAAGTTTTATTTGATTCAATTGAAAACAGATCCCCCTCGCTACCAAATATAGCGTAAATATAAAACATATAATATAAATAATTGTATGTAAAGAAAAAAACTTACGACCTGTGCAGGGATCGAATCCACACTCCTTCGGTTAATACGCCACACGCCTACCCACTAGGCTACCGAAGCCCCTGTATAATTTAATAATAGTATTCGATCTATAATGGTCTTAGTAGCCGATGGTTTTTGCAATATTGCAATATCCTATGTGATTTGTAATATTAATATAAATAAATAAATAAATACAAAATAAATAAATAAATAATAATTCTTATAAAAACCAAATTTTTAACAAATTTATTTTATTTATTAACAAATGCCATTAATTACCAAAATTTTATACAATTTTAAAATTAGTGTAAGTAGAAGGGAGATAAATTTTGCAACTTTCAAATAATATAGTTAAATAATTTCTTTTTTATTATAAAATTTTGATCTAATCTTTAAAGTTTAAAAACTCAAGATAATATTAAATAATTCTTATTTTTCTTGTTTTATTACTTTTGCGAGCATAGGCAATTAATTTATCTCCTCCATTAGATTCGATTGTATGCGATGATCTTTATTTCCTCCCAATTTTGTTCATTTATTGCTAACTCTACCATTATTATTCGGCACAAATTATTATTGGACCGAACACATCACCGGCTTACTTGAGTATTTCATTCTGGGGCTGTAATAGTTATACTTCCAGAGTGTCTTCTCAGAGTATGACCTATCCATTTCCACTTTTTATGTTTAATTTAGCTTATTATTGGTTCTTTGTCTGGATTTCTGTCACGCATACAAAAGAAATTTTTGAAAAATAACCTTCTCTGTTTTGAAAGAATCACAAATTTTTATTAGTTAATTGTCAAATGAAATTTCTTAGTTGTCAACTAAGATTTCTTAGCATGTGTGAATTCCGCCACGGAAAAGTTAAAGTAAATGTTAATTTATGTTTTTGCCGTGATAAGAAACCATGGCCGATGGCCTTTTATGATTCATTAATTAAACATCAAAAACTATCGTTACGGAAAAACGATGTATAAAGAAATCCAGCTTAAGTTCCTGTTGTTAATAATGTTTGGCCAGAATATTTCGCTTATTCTTCTTTGGCATTTGTTTAATTAAAATAATTATGATATAATGTAACATTTTAAAACTAAACAAAAAAAACTTCAATATTTCATTTTCTTTTCCTATATATAATACCAATATATTTTATGTATAAGTTCTAAAAAAAACTAGATTTTTCTAACTTACTTATTTACTCAATAAAATTATTCCTTAATCTTTAGTTGTTATACAAGTTTTTGCTATAGAACTCTTTCTCAACTACAACATTATTACTAGAATGTTAAGTAACTACATATGTATATATGTATTTTATTATTAGTGTGGTATTATTTTTGAAGCAAATTTTAAGTTTACATAAAGTCGTTTTAATTAATTGCTTTATTAAAATTTATTTAGTTTTTTATTTACAAAATTAGTATTATAATGTTAATTTCTTATATAAAATATTATATCTCTGACTAAAAACTTATTATTGTACAGATTTTTTGCCCTACTTCTACACATAAATTCTATACATAAATTTGAAAATGCAAGTATTAATAAAGACCATATTTATTAAGGCAATAATGTTTGAATTATTGAAAAATGGACAAGATATTCTTGAAAAATTATTTTATGTTAGAACAAAAAATAGATTTTAGATTTTGGCAGATATTTTGGGATAATTAGGAATATAAGTTTTTCCCCCAAGGTAGGTTGAATCTTAATCAAACACACCAAGAATTCCCCCTTGGCAATGTCAAAATCTTACTGAATAAATCCACCTTCCCCTTTAGCCAATATAATGAGATGAAACCCTAGTAGATAAAGGTATACGTATATACCTTAAATAGTATATTGGCTAGGGAGTAGGGATAGGAAAGAATAGGACAATAGGATGCGGAAACATTGGATTGGGAATGGGACTGTAAAGAAACAATGAATCCGCTCTATTCTTTATTACTATTGTGTTAACAGTGTTAACATTAGATAATTTTATTCAAAAATGTTATATTCATTCACTATATGGGATAGTTTCTAGCCCTTATGATAAATAGAAATGTTTAAATTATAATTACCATAATTCTATAAGGTATAAATTAAAATTGAATAATTTTATAATCGAATATGAATTCGACACTCTCAGCTACTATGCCACTTTTTGCTAACTAAGCTGTAATAGTCATTAAATATTTAACAAAAATCTTCTTAATTTTTTAAACGCTACTTAAGAATTAGATTGCTTAATGTTTTTTGTTGGCATTAATTTAAATTTAATTTAAATACAATATTAATAATTATGATATGGTTACGACATTTTATTTTTATATTTGTAGGATCATTGAAGAAATTTATTTTTGAAGGTGACAAAATAAAAATTATCCTATTTTAAAATTGCTCCACACTGTATAATTAAAATATTATTTAATTTTACAAAAAAAAAAAAAAAAACTACACTTGTATTATAGTATGCGAGTATACTTGTATTATTCATTTATTATCATATAACTGAAAATTGAAAGTAAAAAAAATATATTTATTTTATTTCTCACTTTAATATTATATATGTATGTGTGTATATATATAGTGACGGATTATTTCAAAATCTAAAACATTAATTATCATTTTATTAAAGATTTTGACAAAACATGAAAACATCAAATGTCTTGATTATTAAAAGATAATTTTTCATTTTTTATTTTATAGCTTTAATAATACAATACATATTTTTGATTGTGTCATATTATAATTTAGAAAATTAATTATTTTATATTTGTTTTTTTTGTTTTTTTTTTTTATATTTGTTAAATGATTATCTTGATTAAAAAATATGAAATAACAATATAGAAATATACAATATTCAATGATGCATCTTTTGTAATTATTCAAAAATGCATTAGACATCAAGTTTTAGTGTTTTATTGTATCATTTTAGTTTATTACTATATATTATATATGTATATATATATATATATATATTTAATGAAAAATAATTTTCAGCATATTGTTAATATTTTTAGTTTCTAACTCTACCTTATGTTTATATGAATTAATTGCGTCAATTGAATATCGTAAAAAAAAATAGATACAAATGAATTAATTATTTTAATTATACAACTAAAATAAAACTCTAAAAGCATAATAAATATTATTATCCTATTAGTATGATTACTAGGAAACTATACAGAAATGAAAGATATAACGTTGTTACATGTTAATAATGTGTAGTTATCAAATTTTTGTTTTAAAACAATAGAAATAGATACAAATTATTGAAAGCGTTACCTTCTAAGCACAATAAACGTAACCATCGCGCAGAATTACTATTTCAAAAAGTTAAATCTATGGAAATACAAATGAACCAAGTTATCATTGCACAAACAAACAAAAAAACCAAGTTGTCATTGCAGCCATCCTTCTAAATTTGATCAACTGTTGTTAAGTTTAACAAAGAATTTTAACTTTGACAGATATAATTATTAATTTAAATTGTCATTGTGCATTGTTATTTGTTTAATGTCAATAAGTGATAATTCTTAAATAAAATATAAATAAATCAAAAGATATTATTAAAATTTAGAAATAAATATATACTTAAATACAAATATTTTTGAATATAGTTTATTTTAGTATATGTATGTACATTATATATTTTATGCACTTTTATTTACTTTACTTTAATTTTTTTTTTTTAATTTAAATGACATTCAAATACGTTTCCATTGTACTTGAAAATTTTGATAGTTAGGTTTTTTTGACATTTTGAAACTTGATGGCTTCAGTTATATTTGAATATTTTCAGAACTATAAAATGAAAATGCTATCAAAGTGACAATTTATATTGGTGTTTGCATTATGTTTAAGTTTTGAAATTGCATTTTTGCGTAATCACTATTTTTATTTTGTTTAAGATCTGCAAAAGTTAGGTAATGTATGAAAAAAATTAGAAATTACTGAAATAAAAGTTATAAGAACATTATTTTATTTCTACATATATTTATATAATAAATTTTTGGGTAATCTTATACATAGTTCTGTTTGGAATTTAGAAAATACAATTTTTTCAAGATAAAGAAATTTTTCAAAGATAACTTATAGTTGAGCGGTTAAAATTTAATTTCAATATATATATATATATATATATATATATATATATATGTTTATCTGTATATATTTATCTGTTTACACTTTATAAAATATTTAATGAACATTTAAATTCCTTCCTTTCAGTTAAATTATTCACAATTAGAAACTATAAAAGTGACAGGAAGGTATTTTAGTTGTTACCGCAAAAATAAAAATTGACAATTACAAATTTATTCAAAACATTTAACTATTTACGTAATATGATAACATAAGTGTTTTTTTTTTCTTTTATTTTATTTTAATATTTCCATTTTTTTTATTATTATATATAACTAAAATATTTTCTTTGATAGTATAAATTTAAAAAAAAATATATTTGTATTCATATATATTTATTGTTATTTTATTTAAATTAAAAAGCTAAACGATTGAATAAATTTTTGTATTTTTCATATACATACTATGTTTTATTTTATTTATTATAGTTATTTAAAACATAGCTTCTAGTTATACATATTTTTAATATATGAAGCATATTATGAATATAATTTTAAGGGTTTCGTTCGATATTAGCAAGAACTTGAAAAAAGTTTTAAAATGATCTTGTTTCATTTTACTATTTAAAGTTTAATCTTTAACAAAAAGCATGACAGTATATGCTATTACGTCGGTAATACAAAATAAAAACTATGTAATTATAAATTTTTGTATTAAGAACTTACTTATCGATGTTTTGAAATATATTAAGAGCATTTAATGAAGCACTCGCATAGCAAAGATAAATCATTATTTAAATAAAATCATAGTAGCTTTTTATTATTTTGCATAAACTACTTTCACTAAGGACAAATCCTTCCCTTTGTAATAAACATCTAAAAGTACTAAAATACATTTTTTTTTTATTGTAGTTTTCATTTAATGTAATAGTATAATTTACAATGCAAGATATCACTAAAAAAAATTAACTTTAAGAAATCTAGTCGATATTTTATATATTAAATTTATAAATAACCATATATAAATCAAACTAAACATTTTGCTCTACAGATTTCAGAATGATTTATCACATTTATTTTTTTTTTTTTTAGGACGAATCTTTTTAAAATGGTTATTCATTTTTTTTTTTTTTTTCAGTATTTAAACGGCACGATATTGGAATACATCATGCACCAACACCAAATATAGGATTTTCAAAAGTAAGTTATGACAATATAAAAGTAAATGACTAGAAAATATATATATAAATATTTTAAATTATTATGATATATTTGTTTTTGTGTTATAGTATTATTTAAATTTAAAATATTTTTAATTAATTAATCTAGTAAAACTATCACTTAAACATTGCATTTTTTCGATGGGGCTTTTTTCCACACTTTGAGAAAGTCATAGTGCTTTTGGAATTAATAAAATCTAATAAATACCGGTGGCCACCCAAAAACGTTCTACAATATTTGTTTGATTGTTCACTGTGAAGAAACACAAAGTTTTTTGTTCTTATGAACAAAAGAATAATAGTAAGAGTCTAAATATTATGAATAATAGGATAATAGTAAGAGTCTAAATATACATTCTTTTTAAATAATTTGAATTGTATATGAAATTCTGTTTTCTAGCACATTTTTCAATTTGTTCATTTAAAGCATTTTAAAGTGAAGTAAAGATGTTTTTCTTTTTTTTTTTTTATTGCATTATTGCATTTTCACATAAATGTGGACAACCCACACTCCCTCGGTATTTACAGCGTATTTTATATGCTCTTACTCACTAGGCCACCGAGGCCCCAAGTAAAGAAGTTATAACCATCTCAGAAAAAACTTAATGATTTAGTTTATGATTTTAAGGTGTTTACAATTGGTTTACCCTTCCATTACCAAGCTGTTGCAGTCCAACAAAGTTTTAAAAAGTCCTTTTTTAATTATTTAATTTATTTAATCTTCATATATCATGTTTTGTTTAATAATCAATCTAACGTCAAAGGACAAGAAACATTTTTTAAGGCTTAACACAATATAAATATAACACAACATAAATTCACAAATATGAATAATATTGTGCTGGAGTTTGGTTATTCCTTTTTTCAACATTTTGCTAGATTTGGTTATCAATAGATCGTTTTTAGTTGGAACCATAAAATTCTGAGAATCCAAGATCTTTTGAAGAGTAAGCATAAGTCATCAAAATTGTACTTGCCTTGTTTAAGAGCTGTTCGAATATAATATCAAAAACACAACAACCCAACGATCAAATATCTTTAAAAATAATCAGTTGAGTAATTTGACCTTAATCTTGTTACGACATTCTTTAGAAACAATACACCTTTAATATACTCCTTATTATTATTATTTTGATTAAATCTCTTTTTTACGAATTAGATTGGTACAAATTAAAAAAATTCTTAAATTTTATACATGTATTAATGTAAAAAATCACATTCATAATAATTGGAATTTTAAATATATATGTATATGTATAAAAGTTTAAAGATTCATTCGGAATTTTTTTACGAGAAGATTATTGATCTTATTTCACATATTTTTCAATTTTATTAATAATTTAAACTATTTTAGAAAAATTACCCTATTATTTCAATAAAGATAAAAAATTCTATTTTAAATTCTATTTGTAATTTTTCAAATAATAACAGTTTTTCGATAAACATCAAATAGAAGTTAATCTCTATCCTATTTATTATAATTTTTTGTTTCATTCAAATAATAAATCAAAAATTTTCCAATATATCACTATTAAAGAAATAAAATCTCAAACTTTGGTTATAGAATTATAACAAAAAAGAAATTTTCAAATTAACAACAAAACATTGGGCGGGAAAAAAAATATCAAATTTGTACTTACAAAATTGAATATAACATTCTTATGATTTTTATATGTGTATGTATATATGAAATATACAGTTCAGAACAACAAATTAAATATATAACTATATATGAAATAGATAGAAATCTGTAATTTCCTTCAGTTTTTCCTTAATACCAAAGAGTTTTATCTGAAATCAATTTCAATTTCCCACGATATAAAAATGCCAAAAAAAAAAAAAAAAAGACAAACAAAATAAAAATAAAAAGAACGTTACTATGATTTAACTGTATCATTGCCGATTTTTCTTTCTATTGTTACTTTAAATTATAAGACAAAAAAAGGGAGGCGATATGCATATATACGAGTATATATTATATATATAAAATTTTAAAACTATATTGTATAGCAAAAGCATATTTATAACTCCTATAGGTTGGTAACACTTATAATTTATTATTGCTATAATTAATTAAACAAGAACACATCTTAATGCCATTAAACTCATATAAACCTTTCAAAATCTTTATAAACTGTTATACGAAATCATCAATATGTATTAAATACATGATATGTGGAAAATTAACATATTATTTTCAAAAAAGCAAAACTGTTATCAGAGAAAAACCTCTATAAAACACAACTATGTTAGATTTTAAATCACGGTGTAAAAAGTTTTAAATATTCTAAACGAAACTAATAGTAACAAATACTTATTATTTTAAATCAAAGATCTTCCCATTGTTCATAACAATGTATAGATGATATTATGGTATAAAATGACACCTTAAATATGAGTCAGAACAAAATAAAAAATCCAAGCCTTTTTTCAATTTTATTATTGTGACTTCATATTCACAATAGAAAAAAAAAATATATTAAAACGATAATAAAATAAGAGTAATTCCATTCAAATTGAGCTTAAATCACCGAATAATAATTGTCATAAATCAACAATAACAACAACAAAAATAATATACATAATAATGATTTTCATAGTGAAACAAGGAGAATTCAAGAATGTCAAATAGACAATGACGATATTGCTATTTAATATTTTTGTACCTTTATAAAACACATTGATACGAAGAAAATAAAAAAAAAAATAGTAGAAAATAAAAATAAATCTCACCTTTTCGATAAAAAAAAAAATTTATAGAGGAGTGAAACAATATGGCGTCGGTGAAATATTGAAATTGGATAGCTAAGCTAAACGTAAATGTCATTGTGTATTTATAATAAAGAGGCGCTTTCCATTTAAATTTTTTTAATTCTAATTTTTTTTTTTTATTCTTTTGTAAATATCAACTTTATAAATATTATTTTCAATTATTATTTTCTATAAATCCTATTTATAATCGATTTTAATTTAATTTAAATATACATATGTATCAATATATGTATATGGATCTGTATATTTAAAATTGTATAAGTGCGTGTATAAAAGTTAAATAAAATGAGGTGTTAAATACAGGTTATTATTTTGAAAGTTCAATTTTTTTAATTTCTTTTCACAAAAGTTTCATTACATCTTAATATTAGTATTTCCTTCTCTACAATTTCAGATTTATATAAAAAAATCTATAAAATTATACTTTAAAAATATGTTTAGATACATATTTAGTAAAATAATTATTTTATTATATTCGTGACACTGAAATGTTAAGTTTTTTTGTTAATTATTGTGAAAAACATAATTCTTAATATTTTTTTCGTTGAAAAAGTCTCTCTGCGTGTTTTTCTTTTTTAGTTCAGAGCAGAGCCAGAACTGTCAAAAAAACAATTTATGTTACTTTTTTCAATATGAATGATCAGAGTTTATCTTTTGTGCTTCTATTTTCATTCAGAGTGCGGCCAGTGTATGATCTAAATGTTCCATTTTCATTTACAGATATCATAGAGCATTTGAATTTAAATGTCAAAAATTTTATTTTTTTTATATGATTTGATACTTTTGACAGAAAGCTCTATTGTATTTCAAAATTATTTCGGAACGTTTATCTATCTATCTATATCTATTCAGAGCTTAAATCTGAACTAAAAAACAAAAACACCCTTTGTAACGATTAATTTCATATCATTAGAAACAACTCTACACTGCATAGATATTTAGACATATGTATGTACATTTTGATAATTGACAGTTGCTCTTCTAGCTTTTCAACAAATATTCTTTTAATATATAATATTTAAATATGTATTACCTAAAATAATTTGTTCTCTTCTGTATTGTTAATATGTTGTTTGTTGTATTTGTATCTTCAAAAGGGCAACCGCTTGCCGCATAACTTTCATTATTTACTTTGAAAAGTAAATCGAATGTATTAGTTTTAATCTGTTGCTTTTTTAATTTATTTACATTTTTTTTCTCCAATCCACTGTTATAAGGAGCACAGGGCTTCCACTAAGTCAATTATTATTTATATTTGACTAAGTTTCAGTTTCTGGAATCATTTCTTTCATTTTATCCATTAATTACTCAGCTATAATCGCTATAGCACAAGTCTATGAAAAATAAATAATTTCATTTATGCACCATCTTTTATCTTATGAAATAATTATTTTACTTTTATTTTTTTATACCTACTATATATTTATTACAATATTATATTAATTTTTGGATATATATACTTATTTTTTATTTGATAATTTATTATATTATAAGAAAAATCCATATTAATTTTTTATTAAACCCTATCTAACGCAGGGTTTGAATTTGAGATCTTTTAAATGAAAAACTGGTAACTTAAACACGGTCCCCAACAACATTGGCTGAAATTTATTTCGATTAATCCTAATTTAAAGTCTTTAAAATGAAATAGTAATATTTTTAACTTCGACATGGTTTGGTAATCAAAATTTTAATATCGATGGATCATAAGTAATGCAAATATGTTTGTACAAAATTATGATCCATAGTCTGTAAAAATAATCTTGTACATAATGAGGGTACCAGTTGAAATTATAAAACAGTAATTCGCTTAAGCTCTGTGTGTAAGTCATCTTGAACACAGATAATCAGTTTTCATTTAAATAAAAAAACTGGTTGAATATTCTATTTAGATAGAATGCATGTTATGAAAAAAAAAACGCAAAAATTATAATAGAAATATTAAGAATGTAAAAATAAAAGGTATCTCAAAATGGAATTGATAAAAATTGGTATATGTATTATATAGGTATATGTTATTTTATTTAAATTACAAAAGAAGTTAAAAATACATTCCACAAAATAATAAATATTACTTTTCTTTAATAATGTATGTATAATTAAATTATTTAAAATTTTCATATAATCAATTAACAAATACACAATCACTTAGTAAAACAATTGTTTAATAAAATTATTAAAGATTAAATGTTAAATTACTAGCATTAATCATTTTTATTGTCATTGAACTGTAACCAAATATCAAGTAATCAAAACTATTCAAAAAAAAACAAAAAAAAATTCAGGAGGGAGAAAAACAAAAAAAATAATAATTTTTAAATTATTTCCATTTCCAATTCTTTTTCTTTTGTTTAATAATTAATAATAACCTGTCAGAAAATAATTCATTGTTGTACAAATTTATTCCAATATTTTATAATTTGTCTGTAATTTTCAATTACTTTTAGTAATTTGTTTTTTTAATTAAGTACATAAATAAGGTGCAGTTTAAATTGAATGTGTGTAATATATGTATATAATATTGCAGTGCCGTAACTAGACTAGCCATTCACTTAAAATTAAATATTATCTATACGAATGGCCAACAATTTTTTAACTGTTACCACAATACAAATAATATTTAAAAAAAAAAAATAAAAATTATATTATTCTGCTGGATATTATAATGATATAAAGATAAGTCCTATTCTAAAATAAGTCAATTTTATTGTTATTAAATAAAAGCCAACCGAATACAAATATTTAGAATTTTTGAAAAGGTATTTTAGTTACTTTAGAAAGTTGTTTTCTATAATTCGAATTTACCAATCGGTTATTGTTCGAAAAATTTTCCTTAAAAATTTATATTTCAAATTTAACCAAATTTTCGTTTTATTTTATTTTTTTTAATGCATTTCTCTGCCACATAAATGAGGACAGGAAATAACACAGCCTTTCCTGTTCAGGCATGGCTGTAAATGTCGTAAGGGGGAATAACTCTTATGACGTGTGTGGGATTCTAACCCACACTCCCTCGGTTTTTACAGCGTATTTTTTACGCTCTTACCCACTAGGTCACCGATGCCCCTTTTCGTTTTATTATAAAACCCTTAAGTTTTTAATAGATTATCCTAATATTTGTCATAAACTATACGTGATACGTGATATAAAAACAACTTTTATTATCACTACATACAAGTACAAGATTTAAAAAATCATCCTGACAGTGTCCTTTTATTATAGATAATTAGACAATACACATAGACAACAGTATACAATATTGATAAATTCAAGAAAATCATTGTTCATCTTTGTTCTAAACGCTCCACTCAACATCCAATAATTTTATTTTTATTATTCCTTTCCTTTAATTTTATTATTCCCAATCCCAAACCAAACCAAATTTCCTCAATCCTAAAACATTGTATTATATGTAGGTTCTAATTTCATGTTTGGTTTAAAATTGAGTTGCCGTTCGGTTGGTTCAGATGAGACCAAAGAGAATTTGTTCGTTTGTTTCATTAATGTAATGGTGTCCTTTGATGTTTCCACCTACCCTCACAAAAATTAAAAACAAAATATTTTAAATAATACAAAAAATATGGGATAAAAGAAGACGGTATTTAAAATGAAATGTTTTCTAGATACATTCTTCCACTTTAGCCATTCTAAATCCATTCAAGTTTAAATTGTAAATCATGGTTATTTTAAAAAATATTACTCGGTTTAGGAATGTATTCTTTTGTTTTTTTAATTTTTATCTTTAGCGTATTTGGTAGAAAGTGTGGATCCGAAATTTAGTTAAATTTCAATTTCATAATATTAAATTTAAATATCATCTTCTTTCTGTCCCTTATCCGTTTCATACAATAATTTTGACCATATCTACTGCTGATCTAAACAATGATCTGCTGCTGATCTTGATATACTAATGATGTTAGTTATTAAGCCAAAGATATTGTTCTTTTGCCCGCATCTCGCCTACCACAATTTTCACTTCAAAGATAATTTTCAGAAGTCAATACTTCTCTGGGTGCCGCATAATGTAACCAAATTATTTTAGATTTCCAGTTTTTACTGTGGCTTCCACATTTGAAATGCTTCCAACTTTTCAGTGATTCTTCAAAAAGTACCCATAGGTTTCAACTTCAAACAGAAGGGGTGATGAAACATATAACACTGTAGTATTCTTATTTATTGATATATAGGAAGAAATCGTGAGTGCACAGCAATTTTTTTAATTTAGCTATTGTTTTTTCAACGCGGACCCTAATTTCTTTTCAGTGATCCCATTGACTGTTTAGCTAACATCTTAAATATGTGTAAGTACTACCTTTTTCTAATTCCACATTTTTAATCTTTGAGATCATTCCAGATATTGGATCCTTACTAACAATCATATATTTTGTTTTAGTTGTGCTTAACTTTAATCCATTTTCATCGTATTTTAAAGCCACCAATTCTAACGGATATTGCAGTTCTTTGAAGGTGTTTGCAGCAAAAATTGTATCATCTGCATAACAAAGATAATTGATTAGAATACAATTTGTTGGACTCTTCAATACTTCTACTTCTTATAATATGAATCCCGTTATTAATTTAAATATAAACTTGCAAAATAATATTATAAGGCTTAAAATAAGCGAATCGAACCTATATAATATATCAGTTCAAAATGCATTGTTCTTACAACTGACGGACGCTCAAATTGAAAATAATATAGATAATATATTACTAACAAGAAAACATTTGTAAAAAATAAATTTTATATGAGTACGTATACAAGAAAATACGAATGGGATTAAAAGTAATTTAAATAAAATGTAATTTTTTTACAAATTACAAATAATTAGAAAAGTTTTTTTTTTTCATATTTCAATCTGTTATATGGGACTCTGAATCTAAATTAATGAAATTATTTTCCAATTTAAAATTAAAGATTAGCTAAATTTTAAAAAAAAATGCAAGCTTTACTTAAATTATTTTTAGTACATTTCAAAAAAAAATTTGAAAAAATGTGCCTGTCCATTCGTCTGTTTACAAAACTCCCACACCTTCAAAGATAGAGCAATAAAATTTTAACAATAGATCTAATTAAAAAATTAACATTTTAGAACAACTTTTTCATGTAATCCCATCCATTACGGAGCTACAGCCCCTCAAACTTTGAAAAAGCCCTATTTTTGAATGTGTATATCTCACATTCTGCTTAACATATTTTCAATTTAAAAACGCCATTCGACAGGTATTTTTTACCTTTATAAATTAATAATAAAATTATAGAATTTCGTTAAATTTTGTATTTTAATTTACCGTTATGTGTAAGCAAAATTTTGCATAAGTTTTCTACCTTCATAACTCCGGCACGCTTTTAGATAGGAACTTGAAATTTTTGGAAGAAAGAACTTTTAGAATTAGTATAAGTTTTCTCAGAAAATTTTTTTTGTACCACCCCCCTGTAAGAGCTACGGCTCAAAAATTGAAAATTTACTATTTTTAGGCATCCTGTCATTTATTTGTATTATTATTTTTCACATTTTTTCTTATTTTATGAAATTCTAAGAAAATTTTCAGGTTTTGGTGCAAGGCACAATTTAAAACATTTAGTATTATCTTCTGGAAATGTGCACCTTTAAAACCGTTGATTTACATTCGGTCTTGTTTATGTTAGGTTTATGATATTTTTTTCTTTATGATAATGAAGTAATTTTAAACAATATTTTTTCGATCTTTTGCCGTAAACACAAACAAATACAGTAAATTATGAAAATTTATGTATAGTAAAAATCTTATTTATAAGATCCTTTGAAAAGAACTTTATCCTTTTGAAATGACTTTAAATACAAACTTAATCAACTTCTCATAAAACTCTTTTATAATTATATCAATCCTATATTTTCAAAATAGTACAAATAATTGTTCTTCATATAGAGATCAATAACCGATTCATTTTATTTTCTTGCATCTGATTCAGACTTATGATGACTCATAAATAATTAAAGGATCTTAATAATTGAATTTATCAATGCATTCCATATGTTTCCTTTAATTTTTTTTTTTCTATGAAATTATTAATTAAAATTAATTTTAATGCCCGGTTAAATATTATAGACAAGATTGTATAGGTACTATACAAATTTGCTTCGGAATTTTAAAAATTAATTTTATTGCTTAATTTAATCTGTAAACCATAATTTCTCTATACTTCATATAAGAATAATTTTAATAATAAGTTTTTTTAATGCATTTTTCTTCTATTTCATAATTTATATCCAAATCCAAAAACAATTTATTATAATTTTTTCTTAGAAAAATATTAACCATATTATAAAGACTAGCCAAGTTAAACAAGGTATACGTACTTAATCGTCTTCTTTTAGATTAAATTGTTTTTTTTTTTTTTTTTTTTTTTTTCATTTTTGCATTTATTCAAATTTAATATTTAATTCCATATTTTTGGTTTTGCTTTTTTTTTTTTTCGTTTCTCAAAAAATTTCTTTTTCCATATGAAAAAAAAAAAAAATTCCAGAGCTTCTTTTTCTACTGTTATTTTTTTTTTTTTTGCTTTTTATAGAATGCATTAACCATAATACCATGAATATACATTCCTTTCATATTTTGCATCTTAAAGCTACAAAAAAAAAAAATCAAAATTTTAACCAAATGATGATAAATTGCCGATTATAAAAAATGAAAAAATTCAAAATATTAACAAAAATGAATCAGGGGGATCTGTGTGTTAAATAACCCAGTTTCCACGGTATTTTGATGTGCTTTAAAGGAATAAAATAAATTTTTTTTTTTCTTTACTCTTAATATGTTTTTTTTTTCCTGCCAGCCAGAATCATATAACTTCCATCCAGTAACAAACAAAAAAAATACATTCTCAGGATTTAGAATTTCTACTAGAAAAAAAAAAGAACAATCAGTAGATATATGCTATATATATACAATCTTATTAAATTCATCGAGCCAGACTAAATAACAACAGAAAAATAAAAATAGCAACAGTTTGAGAAGTTGATTACAAGAGGAAAGAAAAAAAAAAGCTGAGAGATGGAAGAAAAAAAGCTGGGAATAAAAATCAAATCAATGAATAAAAAATTGAAAGAATTCCCAGTGTTATATAAGGTTGAAAATTACAGTGGTTATTGTTGTTGTTGTTGTATAGAATAACAATATTTTTGTTGCTTCATGATGTTATTTTGTATTCAGATTTTTTTGTTTTGTTTTTAAATATACGGATTTTTTTTTTTGATTCTAAACATTCATCCAGCATTAGATGATTATTTGTAACACAGTAATTTGTTTTTTTTTTTTATCTTGAAAGTTAGGGTAGGTTGAAGTTTTTTGCGAATTGATATTCTTATATTTTTGTTATAGCTGCTCTTTCATTGTGAACATTATTAACGTCTGTCTACATGAAATTGCATGTCTTACTTTAATTTGGGTATAATTTAAGAGATTTGTTTTTTTTTTGTTTTTGTGGATTGGAAAAAAAGTTTTTAAGGAAAACAAAAAAAAAAAAAAATTATTTTATTTAATTGAAAAGAGAATTAGTATATTGAATTGGAAACTCTATATTATACCATAATTATGGTAACACTGTAAGAATGTTGTGCACTATGTACAAATGGAATTTTTTTCAAAACGCATATTTACACTGAACAGCGCTGTTCTAAATCTAATGGTTAAATAAAAATAGTAAATAAAGTAAACGCTAAAATAGCTGTAACGGGACGATAAAAAACTGTATTTTATATTTTCACAATTAGTACAAAAATAAAAGCAAATAAAAATATTTTTAATCATAAAATTATATATGTCCAAAAATAATATATTAAACATAAATAATAAGTTTTTAGAAAACCATACAATAATTAAATTTTTTTAGATGTAATAATAATTATCAGTTTTAAAAATCAAATAAAAAATTTTTAACAGTACAAAAGAAAAAAAATCTTTTCCTGTTTACTTGACTTATTGACGTTTACGTGGCTTATTTCATATTTTTTAATTAAAAACATGTCAAAATTTCACACAATTTTTTGACATTGTTATTGTCTATGGAATAATAGAGTTATTTATACTAGTCTTGTTAGTTGTTATGTCTCTTTTCGCTATAGCTTTAGTCGACCCATGACACAAATTCAATATAAGAATAATTTGAGTAATTTGAGCGCATAGTTTCTGTTTTTATAAGTAGTTTTTCAAGTATTGAAAAAAAGTGTTTAAAATAGAATACATCTAATAAAAAAAAAAAAAATTTAAATTTAACCAAACATATTATTATTTTATTACAATAGCGGCCGATTAAACATACTTTTACCATGTTTTAATGTTTAAAAAATTAAACGAAGTCATTTTTACGAAAGAATGTTCTGCCGAAATTTTTTTTAAACTATATTGTGAAGACTCTTTATATTTCAGAAACAATATATAATTTAAATAAAACTTTCACTTTTACTAAGGCAACACCATATCTATCCTTACATGTTCGAAGCAAAAAATATCCTGGTATTAAACTATCTAAAGAATCTTAACTTCTTTTACAGTGCCACAAAATTAAAAAAAAAAAAACAAATTTTCTTGTTACAGAATATTCAAAGTATATTGAGTTCTTTATCTTTTATATCATTAACAAATGTGCTTAGATGATATCACAAAAATTGAATAAAATGGTTTTAGTTGAAATTTTGAACGCGAAAATTGAATAAAATCGTTGAAAAACGCGTAAAAGCGCCTCAAAATCAACTTTACTGTTTTGATAATTTCAGAATTCTTTTTCATATGGAAAAAGTTAACTGCAACGTCTAAAAGAATGTTTTTATATTTAAAAATTTTGTCTTTCAAACATAAAACAATATTTTTTTGTTAAAATTTCTATTTTAATTCACAAAAGATTTTCAAAAAGAAAATTTTTCAACACTGTCCACGCTTTTTATTTCGATCATTGAAGATAAAAAATATTTCAACTTTAATGGAGTAATAAAAGTTTATGATAATATAAAAGTTCTTTCTTAGACTTTAAAGTTTATTCAAAATTTTAAATTTGAGGTTCAGTTATTTTTTTTTTTTGCTAAGTTAAAATGTTCTCTATTTTAAATATAACTTCAGACCAACTCATTATATGTATATAGTCATATCCTGCTCAATAAAAAAAAAAAACCAAAATCCATGATATCCATTAACTAATTATAGTCAGTTAAATTTATTATTAATTCAACATTTTCAATTTTTAAATAAATCAGAAAAAATAAATAAATTTTTGTCATTTTAAATTAAGCTTATGTCAAATTGTTTACATTTCCTTCAACAAAACTGAAGTAATCGCATGTATCAGTACATCATAAAATGTTTCCACTTCTACACTTTTACCAAATCTTGTTAACTTTTGATTTGTAAATTTTTTTTTTTTTTTTTTTTGGTTTTGCGAAATATTTCTCATTAAAATTTTTTACATATCAATAATAGCTTTGTAGAAGAAATCTTTCGATTAGATTGTCAAAAAAAAAAAACAAAATTACAAAAACAAACATAAAAATTCCTGGAAAGATTTTAAATTTCAATAAATATATAGTTTTTTTTTTTTCTTTCTGTAAAAGGTTAAAATATCTCCCACAGAGATTTTTGTCAGTGCATTTAGTCAGATTAAATAAAAAAAAAATAATAAAAAAAGAAATTAAATTAAAAGAAAAACAATTTGGTAAAATATCTTTAAATAAAATGAGATTTTCGTTCATTCCACCGACAAATATTTAGTTAATGGAAAAATTCATTCGAGTGTAAATTTTCAAAATGTCTTATCAAAAAAAAAAAAAAAAAATATGGAAAATCTGAGTAAAAAAACAAAAAGTGATCCCAATTTTTATTTGTGTTGAAATGTAAATACATATACATATATACATACATATTGTGATTATAAATACGGTATGGGAAAAATAATATTTTTTTTTTTTATTTTTGTTTTACTAATTTTTGACATATTTTAAAATATTTTGAAAGGTATTTAAAGGTTGATTAATTTAATCAAAATTTTAAAATAAATAATATACATATTATTATGGCTTATCAGTATTGAGAAAAATTTTATAAAATAAAATTAAAAAAAAAGATGAATCATTACATTTATTAAGAATGTCATTTAGTTATATAATTGAAGTTTAATTTATAAAGGATGTTTCTAGATAACATTACGCACAACAGTATAAATTTTATCCTTTTGGCCTATTCGCTATAAGTCCATATAAGTACATTCGAGATCGAAAAATTGATACAATTTTAGTACATTTGTGTGATATGTATGTCTGCGATTTAAAAAAAAAAAATTAACACAAATTAAATAAAATTAATAAAATAGTTTAATATAATTAATTTTCATTAAAAAAATATATTTATAATATATTTTTAATTCTTGTTTTCTTTAATAGGCGCTATCAGGTTTTTTAATGATGCTAACACAAAATGGTAAATTACTTTATATATCGGATAATGCTGCTGAATATCTGGGACATTCAATGGTAAGTATTTTTTTTTTTTTATTTTCTAAAAATACTTTACAGTTTACACATGAAAATAATAAAAAGTTTCTGCAGTCAGAATACATATTTTCTATATTTTGTCTATAATCGAAATTTTTCTATATTTATTAATATCTACCCCTTTTAAATATTTTTATTTACATCTATACTGATCCACCGTAGTCTTTAATGAATTTTATTTTGAATACCAATGCTTAACACTTATTAGTATTTATGTTACGGTTTAAGTAATGAATTGGTTATTATTAATAATAACCGGATATTATTAATAATAACCAATATAGAAAGGTCAAAGTGATTAATTTGGACAGAATTTATTAAATTTATCACATAAGCCGGTAATTATTAATAATTCCCACCCATCTTAGGTAAATGTAATATTTTAATATATCTAAATAAAAATATTTAATTAACAAAATATTTTTCTTTCCTAAATTAAACATATTATTGAAGAATTAAAAAAATAATTCATATAAACAAATAGAAATTCCCGCATTAGTCATAGCACAGACAAAGTATACCAAGAAAAGAAATAGTATTTATTACATTTACCAATCCATACAGATAATTATTAATACTTACCGGTAAATATAATAATTTCTACTTATTATTCATATTTACTAAAATACTAGGATATTAGTAATAATGACCGGTTATTATTAATAATATCCGGATTTATTATATTTACCGTAACATTTATAAAACAAATTTAAATTGCATTTAATGCATCTATTTTTAACCTGTTTGTCTAACCTAATTTTCTATTTTATTAACTATTTGACCCGGAGAATTCTTATTCCCATAGAATTGCCGTAAACTAAGAATCTTCCACAAATTCTTTTTTCTTCTATAAATTCCTGATCTGAGATTTCTATAAATATTTTTGTCGTTTCAATTTATCTTCTGAAGAGTTTTAGGACCTGTTTGCAGGCAGTTTAGTGTTACGGTTGTCTAATTTATAAAAAAAAAGTTACTATATGTAATTAATTTTGTAATCAAAACAAAAAAATAATATGATGAAACATCCCAGCAATATCTGGTTGTGATTTGTAAATTTTTATATATGATAATATTTTAACCCCATCTATCATTTGGTAAGGAGAATATATTTTAATTACTTATGATGTATTAGAAAATTTCTTTCGACCTTAAATATTGAAACATTCTTATAAGCAGTTTTACCCGAATTACTTAAAAATGGTTTTTTCCTAGAATATTGTGTAGTACTTTATATAAATAGTACTTTACTACTAATTAGTACAATTTTATAATTTCAAGAACAGCGATCTTTAGTTATATTTGTTTTAAATAAATGAATTAAAATTGTTTTTTGTTTTTGTTTTTTTTTTTTTGTTTTTGTAAAATATAAATCTGAATGATTGAACGACTTCCATAAAGTACACAACATGAAAAGAAAATTTATCACAACCTCTAAAGAAAATTTATTTTAAATTCATAAATTTTAAAATCTGATACAATTTTTGGACTTTTGGATTTGAAAAAAAAAAAAAACAAACTTGTGGTTAGAATTAATTCTTAATTTTAAAAACCATAATTCCATAATGGATTATAAAAAACCAAAATAAAAATCAGAAAATCAGAATTATTTTTTTTATCTTTTACATGGATTCAGTCTCAAAACATCAATGAAAGAAAATATTTACACATAGATTCTATTTTATTTTATTGTTGCTGGAGGATCCATTCATCAAAATGATTTTAAATTCTTATAATAATTTTCTTGGTATTTTTTAATTTTACTCTTCTCATTTCTATATAGTCTTTTGTTTTTATTTCTTATTATTATTTTAATTTATTTTATTTTCAATTGCTGTTTGTTATTTTATTCTTTTTTCAAAGATTTAATTTTTAAGAAAAAGAAAAAAGGCTTTCCCACAATTTTCATTTCAAATTCAAATTCAATTTTAGTTTTTTTGTTTTTCTTTTTTCGTTGTAGTTTTTTCACATTTTTAAATTATTTTAGCCCAGAAGGTATACAATAGTAAAATATAAGTCGTTCAAAAAAACAAAACCAAAATGTTCTATAAAATAGCGCGCCATTATATCTATAGGTACAATAAAACTTTGAAATCTAAAGATATATCCTATAATACAATCATATTAAAATAAATTTTAGATAAAGAATTGGAAATTTTTTTAATGAAACACCACCATTCATTGAAAATTATTTGCAAAAAAAAAAAAAATTTTTTATTTAGTCCTACAAATTGTAATAATAGTAACTAATTTGCATATAAAGAAAAAAACAAAAAACATGAAAAAGAAAAGAAAATAAAAATTTTAATATATAAATCTTAAAGTTTTAAAAAACAACAAATCCTATCAGTGAATTTTTTATAACAATTCAATTTTTACAAATCAATTCTTAATATTTTCAATATATATAAGACATTTTTTTTTAAGATTAAATTATCAAAGAAATTTTCTGTTGAAGTTTCATTTATTTTTTGATAGATCTATAGATTTAGATTTAAGATAAAACCATAATATAAAATCATATAAAAAGAAAGCTTGAGAAACGCTTCATCAAAGCCTTGAGGGTGTAATTGCATTATTATAAAGAATATACAAAAAAAAAAAAAATTAATTATGTTATCTTTGTTTGATGTTTTGATTTGTGAATTGTTGAAAAGAAAATAAAATGTTGAATGCAGTGTGGAAGCGATAAATTATATATATATATATATATATTCTTAATTTTGTACTTTTCTTGTTAATATTATCATTATTATAAATAGAAAATATAATATATTCAGAGCCGAATTAAATTTTAAATAGGAGTCATATTTTAAAAGACTGATACTTATTCGTCGTCTCGATTCAATAGACTTCCCCTTCCATTCATTTTTTTGTTTGTCTCGTAATTGCTGATCATCCACTTGAAAGAAGATTGTTTAAAGTCGGACACTCAGTATATATATGTAATGTAAAATGGGTGTAATGTTCAAAACAATATATTCTACTCTTTTTCACGTCTTATGATGTGAATTGTGCAATTTTAATTAGCCTAAACTTAGTTTTATTACATTTCCTCTTATTCTAGTTGTCAGAATAAGAGAGAAATCTTTCTTTGTACTTTGTGAAAAACAAGAGTTTAACTTCAGATAAATATTTATAATTAAGGATTAAAGTTATGGAATTTAAATCAAACTGTATAGTTAAAAGTTATAAATGAGTTAAAACGCATAACTTCTAAAGGAGTGAAAATAGACCCCCTCTTCTATACATTTCCTTTTAATTGCCTCGACTTGCTCGGTATCCTACTTGAAAGAAAATTATTAAGAGTCGGATACCCTCTAGATAAAATGTAACCGTTTGGGGGCTCGATGGCCTACTGGTAAAACACGAGGTTTATTATCCTAGGCCAGGATATGCGAGTTTAAATCCTGCATAGGTTTCTTCGATTTAGTCAAAACTAATCCCCTTTGCTTCTATAGCATATAAAATAAACAAAAAAAATAGTTGTATAAATTAATAGTCGTATTCGGCTGACCTACTACTTGGCCTCAGTAGTCATTCTGCTTTTTCTGGAAATTATTTTAACAAATATTTTTGTTTCCAATCACAGTGAATTCATTTGTGCAAAGTTAATTGTCCACCACAGTGAATGAATTATCGACAATGAAATGTGTGCAGTTAATTAAAACTACAATGAATTGTCACCACAATGAATTCTGAATTGTCTACAGTGAGTTGATGTCTTCAATTAATTGTCCACCTAAGCTATATTGATTGAATTAGTTGACTTCGTTAGAAAAAAAATTTAGTATTTCGGTAATTATTTCTTCTTCGTCTTCTGGATCCTTTAACTTAATTGGGGCATAAGGCGTCTATAAATTCCATCCACCTTGTACGATCTGCAGCAATTCTTTTTAGTTTTGGCCATGTTTTATTTTGTGCTTATGCTTCTGTCAAAACAATTCTTCTCTATGTTTTTCTTAGTCTACCAAATCGTCGGCTACCTTGTGGATTCCATTGTTTAGCAATGATGTTATTATACAAATTAAAAAACCAAAAAATAAGCTAGAGAGAATGAATATAAAATCAACTTATATGACTTATACTTATTATTTACTTTTATGCCAATTGAAAATAACAGAAACTTAATTCACGTTATTTTCTGTAATTAATTTCGCAGAAAAAAAAAAATTAAGACTGATCCTGTTTTACAGTTAAAATACCTTCTCTCGTACATGAATGAATTAAATTCACTACATGTTTAAAATATGAAATGATTTGCGCGACAAAAGATTTTTTTTCTTATTAAAAATTATTAAAATTATGATACATTCAAATTATTTATAATACCAATATATGATAGAAAGAGTTTAGTAAATTTTTTCTATAAATAATTTATGCAAATTTTGTTTTTCAAAGTTAAAATTGATTGATTTTAATGTTTATTAACAGCACAATCACCGATAATTCACAATTTTAAAACTATAATATTTTATTCTATTAACCATAAATCATACATTATATATATATATATATTTTTTTTTTGCTTTATTGTACCGCAAATCAGTATAATATATTCATAAGTATTATTTAAAAATTATATCTAATTTTTAACAAAAAATTAAATTAACTTAAATATTAGTTATACAAAAATAACCAATCAATATAAATTTTTACTTTCAAAAGAAAAAAAACAAAACAAAAAAAAAAGAAGGTGATTCTATACTGTGAAGGTTGAGGTCTATTGCAAAAACAATAAAATTAACTTTAATCATAGGTTGAATTAAGCCTCAGGGTGCATTTGTTAAAGTTAAGTTTGAATTATATAAACTTTATAAATATTTTGAAAGGATGGTTGTTTTTGTGTTAATTTTTTTTTTTGTCCAAGTGTTAGAGAGCAAATTTGAATTTTTTTTTTTTTATTTTATTAAAATAATAATTAAAAAAATTATTGAAAAATAAATGCATTTTGTATTATGTAATGAAAAATAATCTTTTGAACAAAAAAAAATTATTATTATTACTGACTTTATTGAAATTTATGAGAAAAATCTTATTTAACAATAAATAATTTTGAAAAAAAGCATATATTATTACAGGGTTTTTTAATATTGTAAGAAAAACTAAAATATCGCATCATATTTTTTCAATTAATATGACATTTTATAAAAATGTATAATGTTTTTATTTAAATGTATGCTTCTCACCTCATACTAAAGGTTTAATATAAAAACTTCTTCCTAAACGCCTAATATATTTTGGCAAAATCGATTCGGCATAATGAGACAGTTCGATATTTGACAAACGAGACAAACGACGTATTGTTTTATTCGAGACAAACGATATTTGACAAAATCATATATTTTACTTTGCAAAAATTATACACATATTCTGAAGTAAACACGTATAAAGTATAACCCTGATTTTGTGACCCAACTCTAAAATCCCTTCTAACTAATTATTTTTTTTTTAAATATTTATTTTTTTAACAATAAAATATATTTTGTATTTTAAATACGATTTTATTTGAATTTTTTTGCGAAGTGTCAAAGTGTCAAGTTTCTTTTTGTTAAAACGTTTTTTGTAGGACATTTTGTTTTGTTTTATCAAATAGGAGAAAAATTAGGAGAAATGGACTTAGGAACTGGCATGCATGCTCTCATATTTTATTAAGTTAAAGGATTTTCCTATTTCATTTCCGAGAGAGTAGAGGAACATAAAATATTTTTTACATTTTATTAATATTTTAATGAGCTCTATTTAATAATAGTTAAGCATTGATAAAACAAATTTCATCCTTAATTTTTTAAACTGGATAAGAATTTTGTATGAAAGTACACAGAGAGACGAATGAGGATAAAGTGAATGAGCAAATACTAAGGGTAAGTTCACATGGGATGCAAACATTTGATTGGAATTGAAAATATATAACGTATTCATGAAATACTCTCCCTTTCGCTCATTTTAGATACAACATTTTTTGCGTCCTTTATAAGAAGCATACAAGATGCAAATTTGTTTTAACGTCAAATACAAACGTAAAATCAAACGTAAAAAATTTTAAACGTTAAATATTTTTAATATTTGGAAGATTGATACAATAAAAAGGAAAAACAATTGCAATGGTTGTTATTGGTTTGCAGTTAATATTAAAGAAAATGAGGAAGAATACAGTTGCCTTTGTCAACTCTTAGATACCCGTACGAACCGTTAGTATGTTCACAGCCTGTCACTCTGCTTACAATATTATTTTTTTAATATTTTAGTATTTTAAAATAATTTGGGTGAATTTTATAATTTCTAGAACTATGGGTTGTACATATATTCAAACTATATGTTTATACATTCTTCAAAAGCAGATTTTAACCTTCCACATAACGATTATCAATCCAAAACTTTTTCAAATATTCTATAGTACCATTTATTACTGAGCGGTAAATGTATATTAAATTCACAAGTACAAAATAGTTAATATAATTTTAAATATTATATTATATTATATTTAAATATTCCATTGACAGAATAATTTCTTATAAGTACAATAAAATACATATATGTATGTAAATACGGCACTATATAATATACATCTATACTCTTATATACTCACTAGTGACATATGCGATATGTAAATAAACATGATATTATATAAGTATGTATATATATCAATATCATATAAATAAAAATTCTTCAAGCAACCGTTATGTTGTTTATTTATTTACATTTTTTTGTACTACGCATTATATCCTCAACAATTTCAAATTATCGAGTAAAACAAAATGCAAAAAATTAATTAAAGAAATTTGTTAGAAAATTTGAAAAATTCAAGTAACACTTTCGTCAATTATAAAGTAACCATATATTATTAAAAAAAGTTGTTAACAGAAATAAGAGTATAATATTGAAGCTTTAATTTTTGTGTATTACTTCAAAAAAATTTTAACAGGTGTTCAAGTTACAGGTGTTTAAAAATAGCAAATTTTCAGTTTTTGACTCCTTACAGCTCCTAAACGTGATACAAAAAAAATTTCTGAAATGACTCACACTTATTTTCAAAGATCTAACTTCTGTCAATTTCAAGTTTCCAACTTAAACCATTTAGAAGATAGAAGGGTTAAAGGATTTTGCAAAATTTGAGTTTCGCATAACGGTAAATTAAGACACCGTATGCCACAAATATATATCTATTGTATATATACTTTTAAAGCTAATAAAAGTAGTAATCGTTTGCCGTTTTCAAAATGAAGATATACCTTATACAACTTGTGTTATAACAATTTAAATATAGAGCTTTTTTGAACCTTTGGGGAGCTGTAGCTCCGTAACGGGTGGGGCTACAAAAAAAAGTTATTAAAAATAAAATTAATATTTTTGTGAGATCTATCAGCAGTTAAAATTTCATAGTTCTATTTCAAAAAAAATGTGGGGATCTAAAAGTTAGGTGTTCGAGAGCTACCTTAAGGTTTGGTCAACCAAAAAAAATAGGAAACCTACAAATTACTCCCAGAATATTTTGTGTAAATTTCAAGATTCTAGCTTTCTTAGTTTTTGAGTTAGCGTGCTGACGAACAGACGGACGGACGGACGGACGGACGCACGGACGGATGGACGGACATGGCTCAAAAGTCTTAGAATTTTTTTCTGATCCGATCCATACCTTTGAAGGTATATCTAGCTCGCTTATTTCGAGGTGTTACAAACGGAGGAGTAATTTTATTATACCCGATCCTATCGTACGGGTATAAAAATTAAAATTACTTTAGAAGCTATTAATTAATATTATATGTGTATTAAGAAATTATATTTAGTTTATATTAATTAAAATTTTTTCTTTCATAAAATAACAATTTTCTCTGGTTTAAACATTTCGTATTTTGTAAGTAAAAAATTTTTTCATCAAATGTCAAAATAATATACATATACGTTTAGTCTACTAGGGTACTTTCAAATAAAACTTTCAAAATAAAAATGTCGCCGTTTTGCATCTTGTGAACGAGTGGATGCATAATGGATGCAAAATATTCGTTAATATGAGTACACGAAATGTAATAGAAATAATTTTTGCATCTGGATGCATTCATCCCATATGAACTTACCCTAAGGTTGATTTTGATTTACGTCTTATAAAACAAAGGTTGGAAAAAGATAGACACTTAATTTAATCAATCAAAAATAATTATTTGACAAATAAATAGACCAAACAGCGACTTCTTCGTTGGTTTTTTACATTTTAGATGACACTCTTCTTACTATGTAAAAACGCTTGTATAAGCTTTGTGTTGGTAAATGTTGTGTGTCCAAAATCTGTTTTTTTTTATATTTTCAACATTTTTTTGCAATTGAAACGGCATTATTAGTATCAAAATCAATTTTAATTTTTTTCTGAAATGATTTAAATATATATTTTATATATTTCAGAATTTTCATTATTTTTCAAAGTATAAACAAATCAAGGCATTTTAGACTTAAATGAAAATCGTCATGTTTTGCTTGAACTGTCTAAATGTCAATTGTTTGTCAATTCACTGCATAAAAGCCATTATTTTATAAGACCAAAGTGAAAAAAACTTTAAGACATTTTGCTTTTCAAGTTACCATAAAATGTTGGAAGCTTATTTCAAAGAGCAATTTAAGAGCATAATGGGGGTGGTAGAAAAATGAATTAGATGGAAGTAAATCTTCATTGGAATTTAAATTGAAAATAGGTAATAAATTTATTATATTCATCTTTCTTTATATAACTTGAAATTGCATATACTGTCCAATACATAACTTAAAGTTTATGTACTATGAGTATATGTATGTAAAACAATTTCAAATATTTTTTGTTATAAATTTTTTTTCCATTTTTGAAAACTGTATAATAAAATTTTCCCATAACTCACTAAATTGTTTTTTTTTTTTTTTTTTTGTTAACATGTCTTGTTTAGAAACATATCATGTTATAATTACCGCACAAAGAAAAAAATCCAAATCAACTCAAATGAGTTAATAAACACCCAAGAAACACCTGTAACAAATTTATTTATTAATAAAGTGAAATAAATCAATTCTTTTATTTATTTTTTTTTTTTTAATTTTATCTACAACTTTTAGATAGAAAAAAAAAGAAAAAACAAACTAAAACAATTATAAAAAACAATACCTTAACAAGTTTGAAAATAAATAACGCCTATATTTTTCTTAAATTAATAAAACAATTATATATAAATAAAACAATGGCTATATACCCTCTATTATAACTACAATAGCTAATATATCAAATATTTTAAATTTTTTCGTAGTAAATAGTTATGACCACTGTCCAGTATATAGAACACATATATGTATTCCACTTTCTAAATAATGGACTCCTTAAATTTCATATATTAAAACCCATCTTGATATTCTAAAATCTCATAATCAATTCAAATTATTTTAGAAAAAAAAAAAAACAATAGTGATCAATAAAAATTAAAGAATTTTAATAAGTTTCCCTTGTTTTTTTTTCTTTTTTGTATTATTTTTTTTTAAAAATTTTATGATCTAAAATTTTGATAAAAATTTGTGCTCCATCTAAGAGCAACAACCAGTATTAGTTTTTTTTTTTTTTTTTTTTTTTTACTACTGGGTTGAAGTATACACTTCAGATTTCATAAAATTATCTACGCAATATTTCCTACAAATGGTGAACATGAAAAATGATTGATTGAAAACTCATATTACGTTCATACATACATATATAAATATATGTTCCCTTTTTCGGCAATAGACGATTATGATATGATTTAAAAAAAAAAAAAAAAAAAAAAGATGATATGAAAGAAATTAGGTTTGAAATTTGATGTTATTTTCTTCTTTTTATTTTTCAATACGACCTAAAAAAAAATTTTTTTTTAACAGAAACTCAAATATCATTCAGGAGTTATAAGTAATTTTTTTCCATTTTTATTTACTTAACGTTAAATTAAAATTAATAACTTAAAAAATTTTATCAATATAATAATTAACGTAGAAAATATATAATTTTTGGGAGCTCTTTAAAATATGTATATAAATAAATTAGTTAGAGACATTGACACTTGCAATGTTTCAATATAATATTATTTATTTTATAAACCATTTCTTTTTTATTTTCGGTTAATTATAATTATTTTAGATTTTTTTTTCAATTCTACTGGCATGTTTTTATATTTTTCACTTATAGAGACTTGTATCACTGCATTATCTACATTAATCCGATATAATAATCCATTCCATTGCAGTGTAAACAAATTAAAGAAGTTTAGACATAAAAATTAAGTATGTATATAGAAAAAAGAGTGACTATTGACATTTTATGACTCCAATGTGTTAGCTTGAATCAGATTAAAAAGATGGGCTCAGCAATTTATTCAAAATATATAATCGTATGTTTAATACAGTTATTAAAAACTAAGAAGTGTCAACATTTTTTAACACTTCCTAAACTTAGCTTAACAATAAGAATAAAGGTCGATACCCATTACAATGGCACATGACAAAGCCGTGACGCAGCGACATACTTTCACGATACTGTATTTCTATTCACACTGTGGCAAGTGGCAACATCTTATGTGATGCGGCAACGTTTTTTTTATTCATAAAATTGTTGGAAATAATATTAACTTCACGTTGTGGCTCAAGAATAAGAATAAAGGTCGATGCCCACTACACATAAAAAAGCCTTGACGCGACGTTTTACCTTTACGATAACGTATTCCTTTTCACACAATGGCAACGTATTTTTTTGTTATTCATAAAATTGTTAGAAATAAATTAATTTCATGTTGTTGTCACGTTGTCATATTGACGTTGGCAACGATATTTAAAATAACGATAAGGTGTTGGTTCATAATCGTTTATGCTACAGACTTTCAGTATGAATATGTTCATAATAAATAGAAAATATGAATAAAACTCGCATTACGTCATCTTTACGACGTGATTATGATGCTGTCACGTGCCATTAAGTTTGATTGTCTCTTTGATTAAAGGACAAAACAACACAAATAGCAAAAAGAAAAAGCAACGGATAAAAGCGATATTCTTCATA
This sequence comes from Poecilobothrus nobilitatus, assembly GCA_947095535.1. Taxonomy (NCBI): domain Eukaryota; kingdom Metazoa; phylum Arthropoda; class Insecta; order Diptera; family Dolichopodidae; genus Poecilobothrus; species Poecilobothrus nobilitatus. The sequence continues at coordinate 234,829,075 of OX352773.1, read as the reverse complement.
TTTTTTCATTTGTAACTAGGAAATTGTGTTCATAATTTTAAAAACAATATACAAGAAAAACTTATATTTATATGATGGTTGGCAACTATTAGTACATTTATCATACAACTATAAACAAACTTTTGGACAGACAAAATAACAGACAAGACAATATAGTAATAATTTTTTTTTTTTTAACTTAAATCAAAAAAGTTTATATATAAAATGCTATATAAAATTTATAATTGTATATTATGTGCATGCATCATGACTCATACACACAGATTTCAAAGTCATAGATCAGTGGAATAAGGTTTTTTTTTTTTTGTTGTTGTTTCTTCTAAGAACTGTCATAATCTCGCAATAAATTCAAAAAAAAAAAAAGATATTACATTTTAATTTTTTTTTTTTTTATTTATCCACCTATCTGAGTTTTCATTAAATTTTGTTTTATTAAAATTATTAGCGGCATTATTTTATTATTGGTGTAACTTAAACTTGATATGCACAACTCCCAAAAAAATAAAAAAAAAAAACATCGCGGCCCTTTATTAAAAAAAATAAAAAGTACATATATATACTCGTACATATAAGTAGTCAAACCCATAAAAAATTGGTAATAAAATAAATTTCTTAATGATAAACTTAAAAACTTGTTATAAATACTATAGTAATTGTGATTGCTTTAAAAAAAATGCTTTATTTAGATTTTCTAAGGTATCTTCTATAATAGTCTAGGATATCTTAAAACCCTAAGTCAAAAAAAATTCAATACTTACTCCAAAAAAATTATTTGTGTCTTTTTTAATCTTGTGTACAATAGTTACGATTAATCAACCGTTTAGTAAAAATAATGATTTAATAAACTGAAGTTACAATTAGGTTTTTTTTTTTACCTTAAACAATAAAAAAGCGGCCTCGGTGGCCTAGTGGGCAAGACCGTATAAAATGCGCTGTAGAGTAGTTACACCATACGACATGTACAGCCACGCCTGAAAAGGAAAGGCTGTGTAATTTCGTTATTACTAAAAGTTGCACTAAAAAAAAAAAAAAAAAACAATCTAAAATCGTCTCCCCTTTATCATCTCCTAAAACCACTTTCTTTTCTTCTTCTCTTAAGAGCTGTCTGATGGTGCTTAATAATAATGTGAGGCTTATTTTAAATAAAATATATTGCACCTTCCCTGTGCATATAGGGTTAGAAGTTGCACAGAAGATGAGGAATCTCAAGACTAAGATTTTTAGGTTTATATTATCTTTAAATAAAAAAAAATTAATAATTTAAAATTAAATTTTTGAATGAAAAAAATAACAAATTACTTAATAAGAAATTAAATTGTATCCATATACTTTTCAAAATAACTGTTAAAAAAAAAAATAAAAATACACCCTCAATTTTTTTAAGTTAAATACAAAATTACCTTTAAGGTATTAAAAATTATTTTATTATCTTTTTTATTAAAGTTTTCAGCCGACTCAAATACACTCATATACAAACAGACAAGCATCAAACTATATAATAACCATGCGTCAATAGTTAATTTTATATATGTTTTTTTTTTTTTTTTTGACTTTTCTTTGATTCTTTGGTTTAAATCTTCAAATCTTATTAGTTTTAATTACTAAAATCGAAATTCCGAACAAGAAAAATAAAAGCAAAACAAAAAAAAAAAACAAAACTTTAAATTGATGGATAGATGGCGCTGACTGCCTCAAATCTGTTTATTATTATTATTATCATTATCATCATCATTATAATCATTATCAATATAATAATAATAAAAAAAAAAAAAAATTGGAATAAACTTGTTAAATGGGGTGATACCAAAATTACATCCCACCGCCACTTAGAAAGTTAATGTGTGTCTATACTTTAATATGACACACTATAGTTGCAATGCATTGCGTTACGTTTGTTGTTTACAATTGTTGCCGCACAATCATTATTTTTAACTTTTTTTTCATGTATTATAGATGTTGTAGCTGTTGTTGTTGTTGTTGTGTTTATTTGTTGAATTGCAACTTAATAATAATTGTAACATTCACATCAACATTTTATAGAAATCCTATTGTTATGAGTCATGTCGAAAAATCTTTTAGTATTTTCGGTATTTTTCAATATTTTTGTTTTGTCTTTTTGTTTTTTTTTCTTTTTACCTCTTTTGTGGATTTAATTTTATATTTGATTGGACCGCTTTTGAAAAGCTTTTTTTGATATTTTTTTTTTTTTTTTTTCTGTGCCTAATCACAAAAGTTTATAGTTTATTGTTATTTGTACTTTATTTTGGACAATAAGTAATAAAAAATTAGGATACTTTGAAGAAAAAAATAAAAATAAAATATAAATAAAATAAAAGTGTTTTGAATGGTGGTCATACAATAATGAGATTTGTTAGTATCGCACTTGAGTTTTTATGCTTCAAAAAAAAAAACATAAATAAAAATAAATATATAAAAATAAAAATATTTAAAAGAATGTTATAATAAAGAGTGGATATCAATCAATGGAATTAAATGAATTTTTAACGTACTTGAATTATTCATTAGTTCTTCATTTCAATTTTTTTTTTTGTTTTGTAATCGAATTTTAGTCCCACCATGAAGGCTTACTCATAGACTCTGTTTAAAAAAAACAAAACTTAAAAAAAAAATATAATTAATACTGACCCTTGAAATAATTAAAAAGACCTGCAATTAAAAGAAATATTTGGTATTTTTTTCAAAATAAAAAAAAATTAAATTTTTATAATTTAAAATTGTAAACCATTGTAATGTTAAGGAAATATGAATAGAATAATTAATATGTTGCATTTTTCTTTAAGTGAATTTTGATATTTTTATATCATATTTTTTCTATACCTTTTATTGTAAACTGCTGCCACACCTGTGAAGGAAAGGCGGTCCTCACTCCCCTACCACATTGCATGCGATAGGGGACTGAACTTAAATAAATAAATAAATATACCTTTATTCTAAGTATGCATATTTTAAGAGTCACCACTGATTTTATCATCTATAGATCATACTATATATGTACATATATTAGCATTTTATAGTGTTATATATATATGTAAAAAAAATCAAGTTCAGCGAAAATATTTTCAATATCACTTTAATATATTTTCATTGAAGTTCAAATTATGGGGTGCTATTTTTTTTCTAGCAAAAAATATGTTCATTTCGTATAATTTATTGTTTTAATGATGGTTTTAAATCAATTTCTATTATAAAAAACTTCTACAATATCTACAATTAAAATTGGCTTAAAAATAAGTAAAATAATAAATAATTTTATATTAAGTTTAACTATACATGACATAAAGATGACATAAAGATGACAATATGAAATGGATTTGTTCATATGTTGTCATACAGCACAGCAATATGAAATTTATTTTAAAATATTTTTATTATTATATAAATTTGGGCAGATGTTTGTTAGATTTTTGACGATTTTAAAAAATTGACAGCTATTAGTTATATTCTTTACAAAATATGTGCCAGAAACGGTTTAGACAATATTTATATGAAACTTTTGTAAATAGATTTCTTTTATTCGGCACTACAAATTAAGACCAAAATGAATTAATCGCAGGAGAATATTTAATTTTTTAATGCTTTAATATTTTAATATGTATATCAAAAAATAAAATATTTATGTAATATAATATGTATGTCGCTTATAAAATCAGGGTTCCAAGAATTTCAGTTTAACTTGATGTTGGTAAACCCCATTTTTTTAATAGCTTTCTTGTGAAAAAATATATATCTATATGTAAACAAAAAATAGGAAGTGATTTTATAGCAGTTTATAAAATCCGGGTTTCAATGGATCTACTACATAATTTATTTTTTCAACATAATACTTATACCTACATTAAAATAGCAAAGAATTGGAAATAATAAGGATGTTGTTCACAAACGCACGTTGCATATATTATTGCAATCTTTTATTTTATAACCAACTCTAAATCTCTCCATTATTTAATTGTTTTGTGAAATTCTTCTGACATTATTTAATTTTTAACTACAGTTCATTTTGGCGATAATTTCACAGAGCCATTTTATTTCATTAACATGATAGTTTTGTAGTATGATCTTCGGCACCTTGATATTATTCCTCTTAAAGCATCAAAATAATTTTCTTTCTTTAAACAGATTAGTTTTAATCTATTTTTATTAAATATTTATACATATATTCGACTTTCTAGCATTAAACTCACATGTTTACCCAAAATCTAATAATATTTTGAATTTTAATTTTTGTGGAAATATTCGAATACAATCATTATAAAATCTCCGAATTAAAAGTTTACAGTCATATTGGGTCGAATGCATAAAACTGAGCTTGAACTCACTCAAATCTCACTTTTTTAAACAAAAACTACTCTTGAATAAATTCTATTTTAAAAAAGTGAGATTTAAGTTCAAGGTCAATGGAGCATTGGATATTGAGCCATTAAGCCATTGATCGTATTCATAAAACTGAACTTCTAACTCAAATGTCATTTTTTTTCAAATAAAAATTATAACTGATCTCGTAGATTTTGTAGATTTAAGATCTCATAGATTTAAGTTTAAGCTCATTTTTATACATTGATTTAAGGACTAGATATCTTTTAAATCTTTTTGCATAGCTCAAAGTTTTGTTCGTTGAATTTTCATAATTTTATAAAGTGGAAAAGTAAATTGATGTATGCGTTACTTAAAGTCATCATATCCAAATGATTATTCATCCTTAAATTTATTTCTTAAAATTTAATTATTGATAGAAGAGTTTCGATACTACCGCATTTTTATATTGTTTTGAGTATTTGTAACATTTAATAATTCAGAAATACCGATTATAATATAAACATTAGTTAAAATTAATTATTAACAATTAATTTATATCGCATTAAGTAGTAATTTACAAAAAAAAAAAATCTCTTTAAAACACTTCATTATTCATCAAAGAAAAAATAAAACAATTTTTAATTCGTTATACGAAACTTATTTACTAAATGTCAAATGACTTGGATATATATATATATATATATATTTGATCATCGATTACTCTTTTCAATTATTGTGTAATTGAACAACTTGTTATGAATTAATTATTTATATTTAAAAGAAAACAAAAAAATGCGAACATCATGAACTAAAGGTGTAGTAATCTCTAATTAAAGCAATTATAAATAGAAAATTTATAAAGATTTCGAAAAAAAAAAAAAAAAAACAAAAATAAAATAAATATTTGAAATCCAAAAATTTATAAGAAAAAATTTAGTCACGAATTTATTACCATTATTAAATATTAAATAATTGTATGATTTAAATTAAAACATTAAAAAAAAAATACAAAATTAATAATATAAAAGTAAAGTGTTACGAAAAAAAAAAAAACAAAAAAAAAAAAAACTTAATTTAATTTAAAATTTCAAATCATTGGCCCATATTTATACCATTTTAAATGATTATTATCTTGTATTTATTTGCCAATTCACAGATTATACTTAAAATCAAATACTTAAATTTTATTTTTAGATTTTATATTATCAACATTTCACAACAATTATTATTGACAATTAAATGTTATTATATTAATTAAAATTAAAATTAAAAAAAAAAAAAAATTGGATTGATTATTGAGAAAAAAACATTTTTGTTATTTTTTTTTTTTTTTTTGAATTTTGAAAATTAATTGCTATTTATTTTAAAATGTTTCGTCTTAAATTTCGTCAAAATGTTGATTAATGGCAGCATTAGCAAATTTCTGTTCGAAAAGTTAAAAATTTTCTAACAAATATTAAGATTAAACTTATCGAAAATAATTTATGAAAGAAAACTGGACAATATGTGAATCCTTTCTTTGGAATTGTAGAAAACTTTTCTGGAGAAATTTGGTTGCAATGCAATCAGCCGGTATTATAAAAACCTGCAAAGAATTTTGACGTATTATTGTATTTTATTTCAAATTATTTATTTTAAATTGGAAATTAATCGGAAATTTTTTTTTAAAATCCTTTTCGTTAAGTAATTTTAATTAATTATATGTATTTTGTGTCAATAATTTAGTCTAATAATTTTTTGTTCCTGGAATCACTTTGTTGTTTTCCTTTTGTGGTAGGAAAAATAGGTAAAAATCCTTTACCTAAGCGCGACAACTACATAGGATACTTGTCTAATTGGAATCGGATGATGGCTTCACAGAGATTTTTCAAGTAGCAAAGTTCTTACAAAATTCATCTGCTTTAGTATTAGTAAAGTATGTATAATACGACTGCTTTTGACTCCTACCCACAGTCTCTGCACATTTCTATGTTTGCTTTGTCTCTTTTAGCGCGTGGTCTTAGTGTAAGATGACTTTAATTATTGTTATAGGGATTGATTCCTATATACTAAAGTCTGACGTTTGTCTTCTAAGTTTCAGGGGTTCTTTCTCATTTTGTCGTCAGGCCTTCGTATGTAAGGAATATGCGGTTTATAGTTACCTTCTTTTGTCTTGGATTCGTTGCAGTGCTTTGTCAATTGTTTCACTATGGAGTGCCTTATTTACTTTCCACACTAGGTCTGACTGATCGTATTAGGTCTGACTGATCGAATAAATCAATTTTATTAACAATATGTGTAATTTTTTTTTTGAAAAAAGTGAATAAATTTCCTGTTGTCAAAAATAAAACTTTTGATTCTCGAATAAATTTTATTATCAGAATCTCGTTATTTCAAATTCAATTTACTTCCGGTTATTAAAATAATTATTTGGTTATTGAAGCAATGATATCCATAGTTGTCGTATCAACACGAAAATGAAACAGCCGGAAAACTAAATTATTGACACAAAATACATATCATAAATGTTATTAAACATGGGAATTAAAATTCGATTTTTATCTTTATTTATTAGTTGCCCTTATTACCAGTTGTTGAATTTATTCCTAACGGAAAACTAAATTTATTGTGCAGCAAAAAATACTTTAAAATTTATTAATTTAGATCAAAACGTTTTTTAGTTATCGTCGTTTTCAACCCCTAACAGAAATAAATTAAGTTTTATGTTATTTAGTATACTCGTCTAAAATATGTAATTTTTTATATGAAATTTTTTAAAAATAACAAAATCAAATTTCAACGATTTTTTATTTAAGAAAAATTAATATGTCAATTAAATCATCAACAATAAAATCATTTTGTTTACATTGGAATGTCCAGTTTAAAAAAAAAGAAAAATCCATTGTAAAACATAAAATTTGGAACTATTTATTGATTTTAAAAGAAATAGAAAAACTCTGATTAAAATCAAAAAATAACAAAAATTTACAAAAACAAAAACGAAACAAAATTTAAAAAACTGACTTTGAATCTAAAAATTTCAAAAACAACGTAAAAAAAACTATAGCAAACGTACGATCAATGCTTGTCACAAGATTGGCGGGAAATTTTTTGTGTTTAATTTTTTTTTTTTCTATCTATTAAGACAGACATATTATGGTATGTTCAATTGACTTTTGTTATATGTGTTATTGATTTGTTTTGTTTCTTTTTATATAAATTTTAAATTTTTAAACATATAATTTTAAAATTGTCAGAATAAACACCGAGGGAGTGTGGGTTCGAATCCCTTACGACATTTATAGCCACGCCTGAAAAGGAAAAGCTTTGTAATTTTCTTGTTATATTTATGTGGAAGGGAAATGCCCAAAAAAAAAAAAACAAAATGTCAGAACAACATTATATCTCTTTTCGGCATTACTATTTTTAAGCATACTATTACTTAAAAACTTAAAAAGACCCAACGACCGGATTTTTTTTTACCTTTATCAATTATTATCAATATTATACATTTTTTTTAAAATTTAGTATTTAAATTTACCGTTATGTGAAAGTAAAATTTTGATTTAAAATTTGATTTAAGATTTTACTTCCTTCATATCTCCGCAACGCTTCTAGATAAGAACTTTGGTCACAGTATTGATTAAAAATTGCGAAAAATCAAGTCACACTTTTGTCAATTTTAACGTAACGCTATATTGTTAGGAAAAATTGCTTATAGAATTAAAAATATAATGTTGGATTTTTAATTTTTGTATATTGCTTCAAAAAAATTTGGACAGGTGTTCAAGTTATAGATGTTTAAAAATAGGAAATTTTCAGTTTTTGACCCCTTACGGTTCTAAACAGGAGCGACAGAAAAATATTTTCTGAAATAACTCAAACTTGTAGTACTTTGTACCTTGTAGTACTTGTGTTATATTATAACAATTTAAATATAGGACTTTTTCGAACTTTTGGGGGCTGTAGCTCCATAACAGATGAGGCTACAGAAAAAAGTTATACCATAAAATTCATTTTTTGCGATCACTCTCCTCAGTTAAAGTTTGCATTGCTCTATTTTAAACGTGTAGAAGTTTTGTTAACAATCAAACAGACGGACAGACGGGCAGAATAAAACTAATAGGCAAATGTTTTTTGAAAATGTGCTAAAAACAGCGTTCTAAATGAGTACAAATACGAAATTTAAATAGAATCCTTATTAAGGATTTTTAAAAAAGTTTAGTTTTTTCTTTTTTTTGTGACTCAAATTTGAAATAAACAGCTGCTACTTACTTGAAAATATTTTAACTCTTAGACAGAACGATTTGTTTCTGAACGACAGAAGAGAAGATGTTTATTGTTTTTAAACTTATTTTCGAAATTAAAACAGAAGGAAAAATCCACCTAAATGAAAAATATTTATAAAAAATTTAGTACATTTATTATGGAATAATTTTAAAATAATTTTATTTATATATAATATTTAATTAAAAGAAGGTTATTATTAGAAAATGTCATATTTAAAAAAAAAATGTTGTTTCGAAATATAGAACTTCAATTTTTTTAATACTACGGATGATCACCCAACGTTTATATGTAACAAAAAAAGAAGATCTAGTTACATGGAACATTCTATAATAAAAAGATTTACTAATAGATTATTACATGTTCGTACTTATGAATAAAAAATATGTATGTACATATGCATGTACTTTTATTATTTTAATTTCAATTTTTCCTTTTTATATTTATATGTAGATCGAAACAAAGTTGTATACTTAAAACTTATCTAAATTTTCATATCGTCTACTTAAAGTCTATTGTGTTTTAAAGGAAGCAACTAACATACATTATTGCAATAGTTTATTCAATTTCAGAAGAAAGGAAGGGTAAAATATAAAAATAAAAAAATAAAAAGTATAGATTACACAATTTTCAAAAGACAATGGACTATAACAATATAACTTATATTGTAATATTTTTTTATCATTATTATTTTAGTTATCATTTAAAAGAAAGCTTAAAAATCTATTTAAAAAAAAACGCAATTAATCTATGGTGCCATTGAATATAATAATAAAAATTGTATCCCAGTTTTTTTTTTTTTTTTCTTCTTCTTTTTTGTAACCTCATATTTAATAATATAATAGAGTTTAATAATAATAGATTTTATGACACAATAAAATTATGGAAGAAAATTTTTTAAACTAAATTTTTCTTTTTTTTTAATTTATGAAATATAGAAAAAATTAATATTCTAAATTGGTTCAAAAATTAATTAAAGATTGGTAGATGTTAAAATAATTGGTAATTTTCGAATATTTCGAAAATTTATTCCTTTTTAGTGTTTTAGCTAATAATTAAAAAGTGATCAATCAGTTGATCCTGCAGATTAGCACAGGAAATCATCAACACATATATAACCCTCAATCCAATGAATATATGTAGCTTTACTGATAACAGCACTCTATAGTGACATCCTACAATTTCTTTAGAAAATCTATTGTCGCACCGGCCTCAATCATTACTAGCTTAGTAAACTACGATTTAGTCAAAAAAGCTGATTGGAGTTTAGCAAACAGAGTTGAATTTAATACTTCTACAACTCAAAGCTATGTGATTACCTTGGAAATAGCCAAAGCTATGTCTTGGAAATTAAATCACCTTGATTCAATCGTCTAATTTCAACGTTCAACTTTCCGAAAACTTTAAAATTTTAAGCATGCAGCTAAAGCAAAAAATATTATGGAACATCAAAGCAACATTATGGAATCGCATTTTTCGCCTAATAGACAACCCTATCGTTTCAGCAGCTCTTATTCCTTTTAATTTTCGTCGTAATGTCGGAGCTTTATCTATTTTTTTATAGATATCTTGTGGCTAATGACACTTGCTCAAATGAATTAAAATTATTAATGCGTTCTTTCAAGCAATTCCAACGTAACACAAGAGAAATAGTAATTGCTCATATCTATATTGTGGAAATTCCTATAGATGGTTTAAAAATTTCCTTCGTCACTTCTTCTCCAAGTTATAAATGCAAATGTTCAAATTTACACTAATATTGTACAAAGGAATCCTTTCCCAGTATTTGGCTAGCGCGTAACAAAAAAAAAGAAAAAAATGGTTTTTTTTAAATTCATCTCTACGAAATTGAACAAAAATTCAACCTATGAATTACTTGACAATCTAAACATCAAGTCAAATCTTTCAAATCCGTTCATTTATACAGCATACAATTAATTAAAGATCTAAATGCTCATTTATTTGTATAAAAAAAATAAATAATAAAATATCCTTAAAAGGACTGAACATTTTAATAAGGAGCAAACATATTTTATGAAAATGATTACTTTAATAACCATATATATAAGATTACTTCAATTTAAATTTAAATTATTCACTAGACATCTTTTTATAGCCAATTAATATTTAACAAAATTTTAAGTTAAATTTCTAAAAAATATCAAAATGACAACCATGACCTATATTAATCTTCCTTTTTTTTTAACTTATACTCTTATAAAATAAATGTATGTAACATATTCAAAATGATGACAGCTGTTTAAAAAAAAAAAAAAACCTTTGATATCAAGAAAATATGAAAGAAAATTGTCTAGTTAATTGGCTTCTTTTATCCGTTATATACAATAAATTATATTTAAATTATTTGTCATTAACTATATTGACTATTACAAAAAAAAAAAAAAAAAAATTAACTATATAATCTCATTTTAAAATATGATTTTGAAAAAAAATAAATAAAATCAGCAAATTTAATTATTAGGTCAATTAAACGTGGTCCTATATGTTATAGAACATTATATATTTTATGTATTTTTACATAAAACTTTTTTTATATAATATTATATATTAGAATATATGTAACGGGTTTTCCAATTTGAGGGATATTCTTTTAAAAAAAAAAACACACTAATTGTTAAGGAAATTCAAATGTTTTTTTATTTAATGTGAAGTACAATCGATACAATTAAGTTCTGAATAAAACGTCATTCAAATGGCCTCCATGACTTCTTTTACAGGAACGAATTCGATGAACCCAATTTTCAAGCACTTTTTCCGCTAAATCAAATCGTATATCATAATAAACTGTCGATCCTGGTGCGAAAAACAGTATGGTGTGGTTTTACTTAAATTTACAGTATGGTGTGGTTTTTGGTCTGGTGGAATCATCGGTCAGTACTTCTTTCGAAATGAAGCTGGTAACACCGTTACTGTCAATGGAGAGAGGTATAGATCGATGATAACCAATTTTTTATGGCCGAAATTGGAAGAAGTTGATCTTGAAAACATCTGTTTTCAACAAGACGGGGCTACGTGCCACATAGCACGTGCGACAACCGAATTATTGCGAGAAAAGTTTGGAGATTCGATTATTTCAAGAAATTGTGACATTGAATGGCCTCCAAGTAGTTATAATTTAACACCATTAGACTATTTCTTGTGGGGTTATTTGAAGTCATTAGTCTTTAGAAATAAACCAGACTCTCTTCAAGCTTTAAAAGTCAATATTGAACGTGCTATTCATGGCATACGACTTGATTTAGTGGAAAAAGTGCTCGAAAATTGGGTTCATCGAATTCGTTTCTGTAAAAGAAGTCGTCGAGGCCATTTGAATGAAGTTTTATTCAGAACTTATTTGTATCGATTGTACTTCACATTAAATAAAAAACATTTGAATTTCCTTAACAATTAGTGTGTTTGTTTTTTAAAAGAAGTCATATCACTCAAATTGGAAAACCCTATACATACACCATTACCATTATTAAATTGTTTTTTTTATTTTTTGTATTTTGTAGAAATCTGCAAATATCCAAGTTACAAATGCAAATGTTCGTGTCAAACTTAACTTTTAAATATTTGTTTTTGGTTTTTGTTTTCAATACCATCTATTCATTAACTGGAACTATAGATTTACCAGTACCAAATTAAAAAAAAAAAACAAATTATAATTGTAAAATAGCACAATTTAAAAGCCATTTTTATGTGCTTAAATATGATTTTGAATTTTTTTTATTTTATTCATTTATTTACTAATTTATATTATATTAATATTATAAATCACCAATAGGATATTGCAATATTACAAAACCATCGGCTACTAAGGCCATTATAGGTCGAATACTATTATTAAATTGTACACCAATATTATTTATTTTGTTTATATTATGTATCATATATTTACACTATATTTGGTAGCAAGGGGGTTTTGTTTTTAATTTATAAAACTTGCTTTATTATTTTTATTTATTTATATTAATATTATATACATAAATGTAATGCAATATTATTGAACCATCGGCTACTAAGGCCATTATGGGTTTTTATACTAATTATTAAATTATATACTAATATTATTCGTAAGGGGGGTATGTAAAGAAAAAAACACTTACGTTCTGTGCAGGGATCGAACCCACACTCCTTCGGTTAATACAACACACGCCTATCCACTAGGCTACCGAAGCCCCCTAATATTATTTATTTATTTATTTATTTATATTAATATTACATACATAAATGTAATGCAATATTATTGAACCATCGGCTACTAAAGGCCATTATAGGTTTTTATACTATTATTAAATTATATACTAATATTATGTATTTTCTTTATATTATATACTATATATTTACATTATATTTGGTCGTAAGGGGGGTATATAAAGAAAAAAACACTTACGACCTGTGCAGGGATCGAACCCACACTCCTTCGGTAAATACGCCACACGCCTACCCACTAGCCCACCGAAGCCCCTATATTATTTATGATCTGATACATTTATTTATTATATCACAAAAAATTGCATATTTTTAGGCGAATTACATATTGGATTAGAAAAACCACTAATGCTGAACTTACAAACGAAAACGTATAATAAATTTAAATTAATTAATCAGTTGTTATTGTTAATATAACTAAAGAATTTACTTAGTACTAAATTACATTTAATTATTTTAAAGTTTCAATAATTTCTTTTAATATTTTTCAAAGTTTAAAACTCAAACTTTTCTAGAATTGTAACCAAAATAACTAAAAGTTAAAAGTTATAAAACTTAAAATAAAAAGTAAATTATAATATTTTTATATGAAATAAATTGAAATTGAGACAGACAACAGTAAAAAAGAAAAAGTTTTCTATAAAATCAAAATTTCTACAATATAAAAATGTGATTAATGTTTATTAAAGTATTTAAAAAAAAAATGTCCAATACAAAAAAATAAAGAAAGAGATAGAAACAAAAACGCGAAACCTATAAATAATCTTTAGAAGAAAAAAAAAAATATAAAAAAATCGAAAAAAATCCCATATTTAGATGTCGTTTTGAAATTTATCAATTTCAAAATTGAATGTTTTGAATGTTGAGTACAACTTCTAATATTCTAAATGTCTAAATAAAAAAAAAATTTTATAAATTTTTTAAATTTATGTTGTTTTTACTTTTTTTTTTTTGTTTCAAATGGCTTATGTTCTATTTCAAGAAAACATTTTTATAGTAATTATATAATGTATTAGAAAAAAAAAAAGAAAAAAAATTTTTTCTTTAAAGTTCCATAGCTGGAGTAACACAGTTTAAAAGTATGCTTTTAATTGACAACATCACCTTAAAAATAAATAAAAAATAATTTTTAAATTTTAACCATAGCAGCGCCACATTTGCATATGAGCAATAAAAGAATTGTTTTTTCTTTATTGTTTTTTTTTTCACCATTATTTTTTATTCTTTTATAAAATATATATGTATGTATATATAAATAGTATATTAATAGTATATACCTAGTCTATTTATTTGAATCTATAGATTATTTTGCATAAACTGTTATTTTTGATTCTTTTTATTTTCATTTGTAATTTTTTTTGTTACAAGCTTGAAAATGGGATATTAATGTCAAGTTAACGTGGGGGTACCCAATTTTGGAAACTTTTACAAGTTTAATGTTGTGTGATACTATAAATGATTTAATAGACCATTAAATATAGTTATATAAGGTTTCTGTTTTTTATATATATGTATATATGATACAAAAATTTTTGATTGAAAAAAAAATGTTTGACATTGAAGTAACTTGAACTTATAATTAAAAGGAAAGAGAAACTGTTCAAGGAATATGTTTAAATTTTTCCATAAAATGTTTAATTAAAAATACAAAATTAAAAGTTTTATTATATATATATAAAAAATGATCCTTTTTAATTATTAAAAAAAAAAATGATCCTAAAATTACTTTGTAGTATACAATCATATACTTTTGTTCTTTACAAAACAAATATAGGTATATTTAAATGGTTGGATCGTTTGTCTATATATCAAAAATGTAATCCTTTTTAAAATCTGATAAATTGTTTGGATCAATTTATATTTTATACCTAGCCCCTAACCCTTTCGATATAAATTAAAATTTATTAAAAGATAAGTAGATATCTTTTTAAAACGACAGTATTTCAAAACTTCACTTTTTCATGTTTTAAATTTTATTTCAGTAAATAATTTTTGGTTTTAAGGTTTTTTACCAAACCTTTTTATGTTTTCTTTTTTTGGTGGAATAGTGAAAATCTTTAAAACATACAATTTATAAAGATAAGATAGCAATAGCACAATGTATACTGAATTTTTACCGACGACACTGCATCGGTCCTCTATTAAAACTAGTCGAACTGATTAACCATTAATTTTTTGTTAAAGTATTTTTTTTTTAGTATATCTTACGTAATTTTCTCTAAAGAAAACTGTTCTTTACACTATATCTAAAAGTTACTTTCTTTTAAAGTTATTTTTCTTTACTTTCTTTTTAAAGTAATTTAATTTTCTATAAGTAGAGCAGCTTCTACATTTATATGCTATTGTAGACGAGCTTTATGTTTTATGGTATATCTCTTTATGTCATCTATAATTTTGAAGATACCTAAAAATCACTAAAACCTCAAAAAAAAAAAATGTATTATCCATAATATTTATTAAGTTCATAAATAAATCTATTAATCTATTTTTTCTATCAATTACCAAAACTATTTTAAAAATTTACTAAATACTTGTAATTAATTCTTGTATTATTAATTTAAAAAATCGTATTTCGATTTATTAAAAAAAAATGTTCCAAGTATAAAATTAAAATTATTTTACAATGTTTCTTTTATAACTTAACTTGTCCAATATAAAATAATAAGCGGTTTAAATATTGAATAATTATAGAGAATTGTTAAAAAATAGTGTGAATTTTTTTGTAAAATGTGGCTTCTAAAGTGATTAGATAATGTATAATTATAAACTTAAATAAAAAGAATTCTTTTATGAAAACATTTCAATCAGAATTAATAATAGAAATCTTTAACCGTCCCATTTTTTTTTCCTTTATTTATTTTTTTTTTTTTTTTATAAAAATGGCAATTAAATGTTACACCTTCAAAATGTTTAATGTTTATAGAAAAACTTGACAGGTGTATGAACTTAGGGTATAATTCAATAGAAAAGAAAAAAGAAAAAAAAAAAAGAAAAAATCTTATTTCCTTTCTTAAAAAACAAAAAAAAACTTATAAGAAATCTACACGAGTTATGAACATTTTGAAATGGAATGAAAATTATAGAAATCTGTTAATATGATTGTAAAACAGATGGTTAAAAATGTTTTTAAAGATTGTTTTTCTTTTTAATATGTTAAAATTTATAAACTATGTTAGATTTAATTGTTAAAAAAAAAAATTTTTACAACCAAAAATTACCATTTTTAAACTAAAACTTTTCTACTATTTTAATTTTGAAAGGTGACTTTTTCAATAACATTTGATGAATCGTTTTTAATTATAAATTAATACTTTAATTAATATATTTTTATTTTTAATCTATATAAGTTAAAAATTAATATCAGTTAAAAATTTTCAGTATTATTAGTATAAGTTAAAAATTAAAACTCTTTATAAATCAAAATATTTTCGCATCCAAAAATAATGTAAAATTTATATATTCAATTACTAAATTTCAAAAACCAAATATGTATAAAACTAATTAAAAATAAATTTAAATGTCACTAATAAAAGAATTTCTATTTTGCACTTTTTCCAGAATATTTATATTCTGAATTAGGAAGAATTTTAGAGCTGGATTCTGGAAAAGCGTATACTTCTAACCCAGATTTTGTAACCAACTTTAAAATTCCTTTCTAATAATTTTTTTACATAAATATTACAGGATCGAAGAATTTAAAATAGTGGAGACGGGCTCTAAAGTTCTTCCTAATTCAGAGTCTCGCATTTACGAATATACTCTGAAAAAACGGAATGCCGTGATCTAACTCTAAAGCTTCTCCTAATTTAGAATTTCGCACATACATATAAGTATATATAAATATTCTGGAAAAAGGGCATAACTCTGATTTTGATTACAACTTTAAATCTTGCATATACATACATCAAAACGTATTTCTGATAAAATAGTACTTCTCCAAAATAAGTACCTAAAAAAAATTTGCATTAAACTATCCATAAGAACATTTTTAGTTTTGACTTTTCATGCTATGAAACTTATGACCATTTTTTGAGTCTTCAAGCAAATGGGTCATAAGTTTCATGAAAGCCTTGACCCTATTTTAATTGAACTTAAGTTTATTTAAAAATTAACTTTACTTCTATGGAACTTAGGTCCAATTAAGACAATATAAGTTCCATGGAACCGCGGAAATTAAGGCATCCTCTCTCTATACCAGAATATATAAATGTGCCATGTAAAATTTATTTTATACCTTGTATACATTTCTAAAATTTAAAAATTTGGAAATGATAACATTTTACCAAAATAAGGTGTCATCAGATCACCGCAAGGACTAAAGAAACAAACAAGGTAAATGGAATTTAGTCTTAAAAACTTACTTTTGTTTTAATTTTATCTTATTACCATCATAAATACTTTTTAAGGACCCCCTTCTTATGTGAATTAATTGAATATATATATATATAATTAATATTTATTTGTTTAAATACGAATATTTTATTTTAATTCTAAATCCTGGAAGATTAAAATCAATTTTGAATAAAAATAATAAACTATATGTATTTTTTAGTGACAGATTTATTTCTTTGTTTTTTGTTTATTTTTCTTTCTTTATCTTTAAGCCTCTCTGTTTATTTTTGTCATTGAAAACATTGTAAATAAAAAGAAAAAATAATAATAGGTTCAAAAAAATATAACCGTTATTATTTAAAGCTTTCGTGCAAAAGTTCAATCATTCATAAAATCTTAAAGTCATGTCCTTTTATCGTTTAAAATCTAAAAAAAAAGAAACCTTTTTTTTGTCTTTGTTGCTATTATTGTTTGTTATTTTTTTTGTTGTCTTTATATGTTCTTATTAATTAATCTTTATGGTCCATTAGACTTATTTATGAAATTTACTCATATTATATATACATATACATATATGTATATTTGTATATATACTGATAATATATTTAAAGTTTTTTTTTTTGTATTTTTCTATAAATTAATCGTAGAGCATTGTAGAGTTTAGAACTCTTATTTTCTAAACATGATTAAAAAAAAAAAGTGCTCGTAATACCCTAGACCATACCCCACGTTACGACATCAAAAGTACACAGATTTGTTGTATTTTTCTTTTTTTAACTCTATTACTTTTCATTTTTTATTTTTTTTTGTGAGTTTTTTTTGTCTTTTTATGGACATTCACTTTCTTGCAAAATTATTGGGTCGCTAGTTCATGTCATATACATAAAGATAAATAAAAACTATTAACAAAAAATTAAAAAAAAATAAAATAGTAAAAAATTGAAATAACATGTAAAAAAGAAAACTAAAACTTACAAAAATAAATGAAAAAAATATATATAAAAATTAAAAAAAAAAAAGCAGGCGAAAATAGAACAAGTCATAAATTCGCCTACCTTTAACAATCTTACAACCTGTCGAACATAATTCTCTAGTTGTATGCCGTTTAGTTGCTGCCGTTGTTTATATCTATAAAATGAAATTTGCTTTTAAACATACATAACACATATTATATAATATGCACCTATATGCCAAAAAAAAAAAAAACCTAAAGTTAAAATGGAAATATTTTAATATGTTCATTAAATAAAAAATGTATATTTAGTTTGTTATATTTATTAGATAAAAATCCATTATTCTAAAAAAAATAAAATATATATATATATATATATATAGATGAAAATCATTAAAATAAACCACTATTAAATACAAGATAATAGTTAGAACTATTAAAAAAACCTTTTAAAAACAAATTTAAATAAAAAATAAAAATGGAAAATTAAACAAAATTCTTTTAAATGATAACATGCAAATGTAAACATTATAATTAACTTAAAATTTATTTCACTTTCGTTAAATGTGTTAACATAAATAAATACCTAACATATGTACCTAAGACTACATATTATTTAAATTGTAATTTAAACTTGTATTTTTAGTTTTTTCTTAACGGTAAATTGAAACAATTGATTTAATTTTTCTGTTATTATCTTGTAGATTGTTAAAATTGTCAATTTAAATAATATTTGTTATACAATAACTTATTGTTCAAATTTATTTAAACTGAATTCTATATTATATAAAATAAATTATATAACAATCACTATGAAATCACGAGCAGAACATCAATAAAATAACATTTAAAAGTTGTAGTTTTAGTTGTAGTGATTATCATAGTAGTCAAATTTGATTCAGGTACAAATCAGTTTTCAGCTTTTATTTTTGTGCTAAGGCTCTGTAAATCGATGACAAGAAGGTGATTATTATTTTTCTGTATTATATAAACATCATCATAAAATGATCTGTCTATCATTTGAAAGAATAGAGTATTGGATGTTGAGTTTCGGGAAATTAATTTTATTTGATATTAAAATTGGGAGAGTTCTTTGTATAATTAAAAATTAAAATATAGCACTTGAGAGAATTTTGGGTAAATTTTGATTTGTAAATAATGTACATCTGTATAATGCAATATAATTTTTGTGTTTTAATTATAAAAAATTTTTTTTAAAGTTTTCATCGTAATAGTGTTAAGTAAAGTTTGGATAGTCTTTAATTGGATGCTAAAAATAAAATACTATAGTAAAAGCTATTTAAAAGTTTAATTTATTTAATGACAAATGTAAGATGAAGCTGCTGTAATAATGGAACAAGCTGAAAGTCTGAAATAAGTGCCTTATTTTTACTTTTAATCGAACCATTAGTCTATGAATTAGAATTCCACTCGGAATTTAATCTTTTGTGGCATCTCAATTACTTTATGAATATTTTCTTTGATCAATTATAGTGTGTTAGCAAATAACGACAAAGGAAACGTTTTTAGTTATAGATAAATAAAATAAAGAAAACTTCCTATCATTTAAGCACTATAAGAACCATCTTTATAACTCTTTATACAAATTAATCATGCAGACTTTGGTAATTATTAATGTTTCTACTATTCATACTCTAATATCTTCGTTGTTACATCGTTCTCGGATAAATTCTGATATTGTTAGCTATTATAGTTATTAATAAATTCAAAAGACTTAAGCTGGAAACCTTGTTTTTATCTATAATTATTATTTTTTCCATTTTATGTATTGTAAAACAGAACATGTTTTACAAAATTTTTATTTTATAATGAAAAATTTATTTTTATTGCAATACTTTTAATACTACACAAATACTGTACGTACTTACGTATATATAGTATAGTACTCTATATCAAATAGATGTAGAAATATGATGTTAAAAGTTTGTGATAGAAATATGATGTTAAAAGTTTACTGTTACAACAATTTTCTCATAACAAAAAAATTTAATTTGATTGTTGATAATTTTTAAGAAAACAAATTAAGATTTTATTATGATACAGTGTTTCGCATATTTATAATCAATTGCGGAAGCTAGAAAAATAACAAACAGTACATATATACTAATATACTAAAAAGTAGGTACAATACGAAAGTAAAAAGTATAAAGATATACAATTTTTAGATCTCAAGATATATGTCTCTTCTTTGCGATAATACAAATCTTGGCTGATAGTCTTCTAAAATTCTCTTTGAGGTAATGCAAGATTTAGGTAATCCAAGTTGCTTTTTAGAAGATGACACCCATTTCATTTTTTAATTCATTTGCCATTTCTATGAGATTCAACTAAAAACTTTCTTAGCCTTTAATGTTTAAGTAAAAAAAAAATATAAAACATACCTTCATACATATTTTAATTTTTTTAATGTATTTGTAACAAAATTTTTTTTTTAATATTTATGTGTAAAATTTTATATACAAATATATATCTACATATATACAATATATATATTTATTTATTTACTTGTTAGTTTTCAATGTTTATTTTTTAATTTTTTTTTTTTAATGACTTTGGTAAGAGTTTATAAAATTTTATGACTTTGCAAATTTTATTAGTGAAGATAAATGATTATTAATATGTTAATATTATATACATATGTATGTACCTATATAACTAACACTGTTAATGTATCTAAATTAAAATATGTATACATAATATTTAAGAGGTACGTCTGTTATTAAATAACAAACATATGTAAATACTTCTGTGTTAATAACAGTACTCAAAAGGTGTTTGCCTTTGCGTGCTGTTTTATTTTGTGATGAAGTTTTGTTGTAAAATTTTTGAGTAAAATTTTTAAAACAGTTGTGAAATTTTCTTTTTGGAGTGTTGTTTTTATTTTTAATTTTTTTTTTTTTTTATATATCGTCAGGCCGTCTTAAGTAATTAAAATAAAATAAAATTTATTAGATCTCATAAAAATATTTATTAATTTTTTTTTGTTTTCATTTTCTGTATTTGTATATTTTTTTTTTTTTTGTTTTTTTTTGCAATACGTGTAAAGATATTTAATTTGCATGTAATTGTTTAATACACAAAATGTATTTAGGAATTCATAATAAATAGGATTTTAATTCAATTTATTTTTAAAGTATTTAAGAGTACTATAGAGTGTGATTACTTAACCTGATATATTTTTATATGTTTTTTTTTTAGGTAAATATTATAAAAATTTTTTCATATACATGGTATAAAAATTATGAATATTTCTCGAAATAAAAAAGAAAATTTTGACGTAACCCAAACAATATTTACATGTCATCCAAAACAAGATTTTATATGATTTTCTGATTTTAATATATTGGTTTAATCGATTTAATTTCTATTTATTTACTAATATGTACTATTGTGAGGTAATAATAAATTTATTTATTTTCGTTCAAAACTTTGTATTCAAATTTAGAATTTGTCCTATATAAACTGTGTGTTCTTGTGTCAAGTTGTCAAATAGGTTTATTTGAATATTTTCACTACGATTCTTGTATAATTTTAGATATTTAGATATAAAGTGTTATAGAGCAATTCTTTTTATATGAAAATATCATAGTTATTAATTTAGTAATACTATGTAGAAATTGATTCAATTCATTTTATAGAAATTGATTTGTTGCTCTTATATTGAGCAGCTAATCAAGACTCTATATTATATAAAATATAAAAAAAAGACATTTTAAAAACCATTAGTTAAGCCAGCTGAACATCATTCGATTACAACCGTTTTTACAATATGTAATAACAAGTTTTTTTACAATAACTGTTTTTATATCTGGGTCGGATATAAAAACCAGTCAGTATGTATAAAATATATTGCTAATATAGTAATTTTTCGTATAACCCTATGATTTTGATATTGATTATTCTCATAATAACTTTTGAAGAAAATATACCTCCACTCCTTTCATTAAATTTTTTGTTTGTTTTTACTTTTCCGATTATCCATTTTAAATAAGATCTTAAAGAAACGGAAACCCTGCACATATATATAGTATATTGTTAATACTGATTTTTGATATAAATTTCATTTAGATATTGATTAATTTTTAAGTGGATCGTATCAATTTTATTTAATAAATTAAATTTAGTAGGTAATATAATAAAATATACCACCAAAAATTTAAATTACATAAAATTGTATCTATATAGTATTATATTATCTATATAGTATTTTATGCAGGGCTGTAAACCCACAAAAAATCGGGTTCAGGTTCGGGTTCGAACTTGAAAATTTTAGTGGGTTCGGTCGGGGTTCGGGTTCGGGTTCTGGTTCAAATTTTTTAATCAACATAATAAGTGCAGCATTATTGATTGCAAATCAAAATCTATTAATTTTACTTATGTATTATTTTTTGCTTTATTTTATTTGTAAGTGCATAGTAGGCATAGAAATTAGAAGTAGAGAAAAAAATTCTTGAGGAAACATGAAAAAAACAAAAACAAACTGTGTTTACTTCTTTCTATTTGGAATGGAATATGTAAACAATGACTAGCTATACCAAAAGCAATACGCATTTGGATATACAAGTAGAATATTATCTCTCTAAATAATTTTTGTAGTTGTATTTACTTACTTACATATATTTCTAGTAGGTATATTACTAAGTACGTACATATTTAAATTGCTAAGCATAATACGTGTGCTTACACAGTACGCAAATATGTGGATGTAAGTATTTTACTATTTTGTCTTATATTTTTTTTATTCTCAGTTTAAAATAAAAAAAACATTGTTGAATTTGATTGCGAATGAAATGGTGAACCTGAACCAAATGCAAATTTTTTACTGGGTTCAGGTTCGGGTTCGGGTACGGTTTGCAGCTCTGATTTTATGTATAGTATATACATTTACATTAATATTTACAAAACTCTAAAAAAGTCTGCAAAAATGAAGCATTCGTTTAATTAATAGAAATATTTTTCTATATTCGAAATGAATTGATTCAACTCAAATATCTAAAATTAAGATCGCAATTCATTTACTTAAAATCATTATAATAATAATTACTTTTAATTAAACAACTTGTTTTTTATTTAAAACTTTCATAATATTTTGAATTTAACAATTGATACTAAATCAAAAATGAATATTGTTGTTGTGTTTTTTTATTTTTCTTTAATCTTTTCCTATATATCTTTTTTTTTTTTTTTTCATCCATGTAATTCATTAAATTTATTTTAACAGTCAGCACCTTTATATAAAAAAAAATCAAAATGTAAAATATTGCAGCAGCAATTTTACAACTAAATTTGTAACAATAATTACAACAATAACAACACAAATTCTATTAAAGACATCATAAATTATTATCAAAAAACAAAAAAAAAAAAAACTAAAATTAAATTAAAATAGAAAAAAATTAACACCCAAAATACGTAAATGTTAATTTAATTTTTTTTTTTTTTTCTGTTTTTATTAAGACATTGTAATTCAAACCGAACGAAAATCTAATATACATCATCGTAAAAGAAAAAAAAAAAAAAAAGTGTCCAAATGTAATGCAGCTTGCCTGCAACACCATTTATTGCAATTAGTTTCAATATAATCGAGTTTGGATTACGGTAATATACCAAACCTATCTTTTTTATTTCTTTTATTTTTTTTGTTTCTTTTTTTTGTAGTATTTGTAACCTCTCAGATTTCATTTTATTCAAAACTGTTACCAGTTGTTAAGTTTTTTAATTATTATCAAAGTTACCAATATCTGGCAGTCTATTAAGATGATTGACTAAGTCATAAATCTGGCATTTTTTTAATAATTTCCCACTATTTTTTTTTTTTTTTTTTCATAATTCAAAATCCCAAAATAGTTTGAAATACGTTGTTTTAGTTGAATTTACAAAGAGCAACTTTATATAGGCTTCAATATATATATTTATTATATATATTATATATATATATACGTTTAGAAAAGAATCTTAGAGTTTCTTTAAGTATTTTAATTTTTTGTTTTTTTATTTTTTTTTTGTTTTAAATTTTGATTTTTAGTTTAATAAAATTTACTTTTTATTTTTATTTTTTTATTTTTTAGTAATTTATTCTCTGTCTGTCATTACCACCCATTGGTAATTGGACTTTTATTGAAATTTATATTCGCGTATATTTTGATTGCAATAAGTTTTCTTTTACTCCTGTACTTCAATGCATATGGTATAATCAATGGTAGTTAAAATTATATAAGCAAGCAATTTAAGAAGTAATTAATAGAAAAATATAGTTAAATAGTAAACGATTAGTCATTTTATTGCAAAAAGAATAAAAAAAAAACCAAAACAAAACAAAAAAGTAAAATATAGAGTTGAAAAAAAAATATATGAAATTTTCAATCAAATTTATTTTGATAAAAGGGGTTTTCAGATAAATTTAAGCAAAAATGGTCTAACATCTTCAGAATTTTCACCCAAAATATAAATTACTAACAAGTTGGATTAAAAGAAAATCTTTTCATTTATTATATTATGATCGTTTTACAAAATTCGATCATTTATATGATATAAATATGTACTCTTCTCAGTTCAATGTACTTATGAAAATATCCCATTATTTAAAACAAGAATTTTAATTTATGTATAGATACCAAAGTCTTAATTTCAACTATTAGATTAAAATTGTTTGTACACTATATTATGCACCTGTAGAAAAAGACGGAAGTTATAATAGAAAAGTATGGAGACATAATGTGATAAAAATAGATAATAGTGGAGATAGTGAATAACAGACAACTGGTGTGATGACAGAACGTCTGTGAGCTTTAATTCCAAAACTTTTGGATTTCTTTTTGAATTGGAATTAAAGCTCATAATTAAAAGAAATTAATTGCTTTTAAATTGGGATTAAGACCCACATTATTTTTTGTTATTAAAAGAAGAGAGTAATAGAATATGTAGAGCAAACTCATATCCCCACTCCATTTTAATATTATGATATAATTTATAACATTTTTTTCTTCCTGTAAAATAGGAAGGAAAAAAATGTTATCAAAAAAATATTATAAAATCTCCTTTTCATATAGTAAAGCGTTGTTAATTCTTCCCTTTTTTGAAAATATTATGTTCTTTGATGTTGAAATAAATATATATGTATCTATATATGTGGGATTATAAATTAGGAGGGATGTTAGAATTGGATTCAAAATCAGCTTATTTTCTTTTTCCAGAATATTTATATATAATATGAATATGACAAATTCTGGGACCTCGGTGGCCTAGTGGGTAAGAGCGTATGAAATACGCTGTAAATACCAAGGGAGTGTAGGTTCGAATCTCACACACGTTGTAAGAGTTATTCCCCCTTACGACATTTACAACCACGGCTGAACAGGAAAGGCTGTGTAATTTCCTGCCCACATTTATATGGCAGAGAAATTCATTAAAAAAAAAAATTCTTAAATTGGGGGGGATTTTATTATACTGTATCCAACTATGAAATTTCTCCTAATTCAGAATCTCGCATATACACTAATATATTACATATATAAATATTACGGAAAAGGAGGCAATCCTGATTTTGAAACAAATTATAAAATTCTACCTAATTATTACATATATTCCAATAATAGGAGATGTTTAATTTTGTTTTTAAATTTTATTTTGTTCAAAGCCTTTTTTGCGAAGTATCTTTTTTATTTTTTGTAAAGAGACATTTTGTTATAAGTCTTTTTTGTCAAATAGCATTAGGCAAAATGTCTTTTTGAAAAATCAATTCAGTTGAACTGTGATGCACTCAAAATATAGTTTCTTTATATTTTAATAATATTGTGTTGATAAAGGCTTTATAATATATTTATATAAATCATTTCTGCAAGGACCCTTTTTTCTTTTATTATTTTCCTTTCAAAAAACTAATATATATATAATAAATATCTGTTACTATTATATATATGTAATAAATATCAAAAATTGATTTATATGCAGCAATTACATTTATCTTGAGTCAAAAAAAAAAGCAAAGCTGATAAGATAAAATTTTTTTTTAGAACTAAATTTAGAAAACAAAAAACTTTGTATTTTATTACAATATTTTCTTATATTTTTTTTTTTTTTTTCGTAAACAGGAGGACCTACTAATACATGGTGATTCAGTTTATGATATCATTGATAAACAGGATCATGGACCAATTCAAGCTGAGTTAAATCGTAATGTACCACAACCACCTGGTCAGCATCATAATCAACATAATTCAATATCCAGTTTAGAAGGTGAACGTAGAATGTTTTTATGTCGAATGAATGTTAGTAGAAATGCAAGACGTCAAATGAGATTTGGTGATCAAAAGGTAAAAATCAAAATTATTAGAAAATTTTTTTATTAGAATCATTGCTAGTATAAAAAAAAAAAAAAAAAAAAAAAAAACAAAAAATTTCTTTTTTATTTGAAATATTTTCACACATTTTTAACGTTTCATTGTTAAGTAAAATAATCATCAAAATAATAATAATTCAAAGTTTTTTATTCTATACTCTGTGTTAGCAATGCAATGAAAATAAGAAAAAAAAAAACAGCATAAATCAAGAATGAAAAATCTATGATTCTTATCGCAAATTAAACGTTTTAAAATTTCATTTTATTTTTTTTTTCTTTTTTTATATACTTAATTTTGAAGGCGGTATCGCTCTATCTTTTAACTATATCACATATAGTTACACTGTATATATGTGTGAAAATCATAACAAAACCGATTAAATTTCCCAGATAATGTCATCGGTAGGTAGCTTTCAACTGTATGATCTGTGACAGGCAACATTGCATCTATATGTTGTTAGAAGTGAAACGAAAAAAAAAAAAATTTGAGAAAAAAACTATTAAAGTAATGCAATATAAACTGAAGTATATATTTTTTATTTTTGTTCTGAATTGCATTTTTAAGTACCGTATAGTTCAGAAAAACAGAATAGCATCCAATAACCATTAAGTGGAAGCAAAAAAAAAAAACAAAACGAGAAGGAGTGTAGGTGGACAGTTTTGTTTTTGTTTTTTTTATTTTTATTCTTTTCCTTCCATTAATGTACTCGTAAATACGATGTGTGTGGACTACGTGTCACAATTTTACTCACTTCATATGGTTTTTTTTTTTTTTTCTATGATATGTAGGTACATATATGTATTTAAGAGATCCCATAGTTAATTCATAAGTAAGATTAAAATTATATTAAAATAATCAAATGTAGGCTTTTTATATATAGTAACTTTATGAGTAAGGTGTCGATATTAACAAGTTAGTAAAAATTTTTGAAATTTTAATTGCTGTTTGTCAGGTTACAAAATTATGGTTTAAATTTTTTTTTTTTTTTTGTTTGCTTGATCTAATTGTATAAGGTATAGGTTATCTACAATTATAACAAACTCCTACACATATTTATTTTTATTATATAATTGAAAAAAAAAAAACAAATGAATGACAAGAATATCTGATTTCGATTGATGCAAAAGAAAAATAGTTGTTATATAATGTACAGGATGGTCTAGTTTAGACTAACTTATTTGAAATGCTTATAATTTTTTTATTTTATTTTTTTTTAAATAAAAGTATAAATTATTAAACTTTTTTTAAGTTAAGTGTGAAAAATTACATCCTTTAAATGGTTTCCATTTTCCTGTTGGCAATTAATCTTTTTAAGACATTTTGCATTACGTTGCGCAATTTCTGTGCGAATATTCTACTTTTGTTAATATGGACCAATAACTCTATCAGCCATAATTCCATACCAAACAGCGCATCTGAGAGGGTGTAATTGTCGCTGATACACTGCTTTCGGATTCTCTGTACCCCAAATTTGGCAGTTCTGTTTATTGACATATCCATTTAAATGAAAATGCGCTTCATCGCTCAAAATGAGATTGTTCTAAAAATTGATCGTTCTGAAACATAATAAACAATATCAACATTTTCAACAACATAATAAACAAATTCAACAATTGTTACACGTTCTTGCACTAGATATGATGACATTATAAAAATTTATAAAATTCTTTATTATCTGCAAAAATAATAAAATAAAAACTTTAAAAATAAGTAAACATTTCAAATCAGTCAGTACAAGTTGGCCCACCCTGTGGTAGAAAAGAAATTTGGAAATATTATATATACAACCAACCAACCATTCTAAAATTTAAGAAGGAAATAATATAAAAAATTTAATTAAGAGAAAATTTCTAATGTAAATAAATAATTTTTTTTTATTTGTTTTTATCAAAGGTTGCTCTATAATTAACGAAATCGAAATCAAAAAATAATAATGTATAGATGTTACTAATGCAAAGATTAGAGACTTATTAATTACTAAGCGAAATAAATGTCGACTCCACTTTAATACAGTTCAAAATTTTCACATTTCAAATTTTTTTTAACAGTAAAGACATTGATAATACGATTTTTGTGCAAGTAGTATCCCATATGTTCCACAACACTTTTTATATAATTTATACAAATTCAAAAAGATTATTAAATTCTACTCAAGTAGAAAATGAGTGATAATTTTAGTCGAGTAGTTATACTTCGTCTTTTAGAAGCTATATAGAAGTCATATCTATCCATGTAGATACCTTTCCATCCATCTAATATCTACCCATGTAGATACTTTTCCATCCATTCACATATTCAACTTTCTGCAGATTGTTCCTTCTAATCCCCATAGTTACTTAAATTTTTTGGTTCTTTATAATTCTTTCCCCAATAACAATAAAAGCTTTAGTTTATTAAATAAATCGTCTCTAACACTAAACTTTAAATACCAAAAAAAAAATAAGAAATATTAAAATTACAATTATTTAGTAAAATATTAAAATGATGATATAACAAATTGATCTTAAGTGAAATTTTCCAAATAACAGATAAAATAAAAAACTTGTAATAATTTTTTATTATAATTAACTTTTCAATATAAAATTTCACGAAAAATTTTGTATTATTGTAAAAATACAATTACTTTAATTAGACGCCATTTTATAAAACGAAAATTAGTTCCCATGCCAAATGTTTTTTTTTTTTTTTGTATTCTTTTAAGAAAACCGTAAAAAGAAAATTAAAATAAAACAAATATTTTTAGGAATTTCACTCGCAACATTTTTTTCCCCTTTTTTTTTTGTTCAATGATTAATGAAGTCTTAGCCATTTAAAAAAAAAAAAGAAAGTACATCTAAAATTAATAATAGGAAAAAAAATATTAAGGTAATGACGAACAAAAAAAATTTACTCATAATAATTATTAATCTTTGTATTAATGAAGAACAATAGTACTAAAATAGATTCGAAAGTTTTATTTTTCAACTATACAAAGTTATTAAATTTTCTAATTTAATTTTTTTTTAATATTTTAACAACTATAAGTTTTTCATTAGTACAAATGAATTAATAAAATATGGGCGCCATCCAGTATGGCAGTTAAATTTGAAAAATCCTTACCAGATAATATGATGTCCAATGTTATTTGATACAGACTTTTTTGTAATATAATATTGCAATATCCGCTTTTAACAAAGAAATGGAATAAAAATATAATGCAGTCAACTAAAGCGGACATCTTCAGTTTCTATAGTAATACGTTATCAAAGTCATGATGTGGCCTGACGTGCAAGTACTGTATAAACAATGTAGAAATACATACATATATATATATATATATATATATTTTTTTTTATGAAGGTTGATGGAAACTTCGAAAGTCACCAACTGCACGTAGTTCCTTAGCATAGTGCTTTAGCTAACCAAAACCATACTCCTTTTAACATCAACCTTTAGGATGGAATCTTTGACAATATAATTACATTTTTTCGAATGTTTTCTCTACACCTTACTTCTTACTTACTTCTCTAGAATAGTTTGACTAATAAATTGAGTAAGTAATTTACATTTTCCTAAAATTCAAAGATTGGATAATGCAAAGATTGAAATTCGAAAAAATGAAAGAAGTATTATGTCGACTCGCTTTAACATTCACCTCATATGTCATTTTTGTATTCTTTACATTTCATTAATTTTGAATTTTAAAATAAATAGAATAAAAATAAAAAAATTAATAAATTAAGTAAAAATAAAATTTTGAAAATAATAATTTATTTTATATAAAGAAAATGAAGTTTTGTAGAATTTAAATTTTAATTTTTAATATACTGTACCTTTCATTAATATCGTCATCATCAAGATCTTTTACACCTTTTTCTCTCATCTTCATCTTTCAAATTTTTTTTACCCTTTGAAAAGTATAACTTTTTACTTTATTATTCGATATTACTACGTATTAATAATATGAAATGTTTTGCAAATAAGAATTCCACCTAAATTACTCTTAGCTACAGTAAGTTGACATTCCGTATTACACACTCGCAACTTAGAAATATACGATTGTTTAGCCTTGGTATAAATAATATTAACAAAGTTTACAACTGAATAATGCGTAAGTTAAGTTTAAACAAGAAAAAAAAATTTTTTTTTTCGTTGCAACTGCCCCAGGAAGCATTGGGCATCCACTAAGCCTTTCCATCTGCTTCTATTTTGTCCTATAGCCATCATGATTTGTTAACTTGCCATCATGATTTGTTAATTTTGCCTATCTCTTTCAATATTGTTCTTTTCCAACTGTTTCTGGGTCTGCCTGTTTTTCTTCTTCCTTGTGATTGCAATCCAGGGTTTCTCTGGCTATCAGATTATCTGGTCGCCTGATTATGTGCCCGAACCATCTGTATTTTTTCTTTCTTATTCGGATTTCAATAGGAGCTTCCCCGCACATACTCCAGAATTGGCTGTTGGATATTCTGTTTGACCAAAATATTTGGCAGATTATTCGGAGGCATTTGTTTATGAAGACCTGTAATTTGTTAGTATGCCTAGTGGTGGTAGCCAGGTTTTACTTCCGTATAACAGCACTGATTTGACACAAGCGTTGTAAATCCTCAGTTTTGTTTTTCTTTCGATCTGAGAGAATTTGCCTATCCTTTTATCTATATCCTTTATGGTGTCTCCATCAGTGCGAATGATGCTGCCTAGATATCCGAAACTTTTTACATCTTCAATTGGTGTATTATCTATTTCTAGGCCTCTTTGGTTTCTTGTATTGCATCTCATAATCTTTGTTTTGTTAATATTTATTTGCAGACCCACTTCGTTTGCGTTTTTGCTTAATCTTTTTAATTTACTTTACCAAAAAACAAAATTTAGTTTACCAAACTACGAAAAAAAAAAAAAATTAAATTTATATATATCGAAAAGCGTAAAATACTTTCTCCCGCAAGCAATTCTTTTTTATTTTAAAGAACATTATTCAATTATGGAAAGTTACTTATAATTGGTATGTATTTTCAATGGTTGTTATAAATTTAAAAGTAGTACCCAAAATTTGACGTAAAACTAAATTGATGAACTAAATTATTGACAAAATAAATTAAATTTCTATTAAAATTTAATAAGTTATTTATAGGATATTGATTTTTTCTAATTGTAAACATCTTAAAATTTGAAAATCGCTTTATTTCAATTCTATTTCAATTTTTTGTCCAATTAATACACCATATAACTATTTATAGGAAGAAGAAAAATAATTTTTAAAGTTATAAGAAAGGTAAATAAGTATAATTAGATAAGAATTAATTTGAATGTATTAAAAAAGCTGTATTTTCATTCACTATCAAAAAAAAATACTACTTTTAATCTATTTTCCTTTGAATATCAAGATATCATGTTTTCGACTCTTGTTTCTTGATTCGGTGCTCCTATTTATAAGTACCTGCTGTACTTATTTATGTATATCAGCAAATTCGGTGCTCCTCTGAATAAGTACCCACTACACTTATTCATTTATATCAGATCAGTTTTTCTCTTTATATTACAAACTTTTTAAAAGATTTTACCGAAACACTATCTATACTATACTATCTAAGCCATAGATTAAAATTAGCTGAATTTTATAATAAAACTTAAATGTTTAGAAAATTCTTAGAATAAAATTGCTCAAAAAGACATAAAAATGTATTTAAAATTATAATAATTTCCTCAAAAATTGTTTATTAATAAAATTTCATCAAAAGTTTTATAAAACATTTACCATTCTTTTGACCAACAACTGTATATAAATACAATGATGACAAATTAAACAATACTACACTTATTTTATACATATAACTTATAATTTTTTTTCTTATGTCATATTTCAAAATAAAATAACGATAAATCTTTTCTTTTGGAACAAAAAAAAATTATTATTTTTGTTTTTTTTTTTTGATTTAGTTCATAATTTATATGTTGATCTAGATTATTTATATATGACGAAAATTTAGATGAAAAAAAAAACAAAATTCAAAAAAAAAGGTGATATATGTCTTGTATTAACAATTCTTCCAAATAAAGTAATGGATAACTTCACCCGCAAAAACAAAAAAAAAAAAAAAAATTATAATTTTGTGCCTTTTACATAATCAATTCAATTTAAAATTTAAATTCGTTCTTCAGTTTATTATTTACTTTTCTTTTAAAGCTTATTTGTCCATTTGACCAATCGTTGTCTTTTTTATTATTAGGTTATTTTAAAACTTCACTAAAAAAAAAAAAATTTTTTTTTAAAAAAAGCAAAAAAATAAACGTGAAAAATTGCGCGACGTTTTATATACCAAAAAAAAAAAATAACAACAAAAGAAAAAGGGCAAGAAACACGCGCAAACCCGTGAATAATAGCAAATCAAATAACAAAAACAAAAAAAAAAAAAAAACCATAATAACGGGCACTAAAAAAAAAAATAAATGCGCCAGCAGTAAAATTTAAAAACAAAAGAAAAGAAGTAAATACATTTTTTTTTTTCTGAATTATGGATGAACGTTGAATGTTGAATATAGCGTTGAAGCCTGATGATGTCTTGAAAAAAAATTTTTTTTTTTTATTTTATTTTTTTGTAAGTTGATTTTTGAATATTTAAAGTGAAATGACAAACAAGTCATAAAATAAAAAAAAAAAACAATAAAATCTAAAAGATAAATAAAA
The DNA here is from genome assembly GCA_947095535.1 of Poecilobothrus nobilitatus. Lineage (NCBI taxonomy): Eukaryota > Metazoa > Arthropoda > Insecta > Diptera > Dolichopodidae > Poecilobothrus > Poecilobothrus nobilitatus. The sequence continues at coordinate 234,795,972 of OX352773.1, read as the reverse complement.
TACGATTCCAGGCTGTCCATTAGCCAATTAAAGTGTGCATAAGTCGATCAGTTATGGACAGAACTTATGAAAAACAACAAAATAACAAAAAATAGAAAAAGAAATAAATTAAAAAGTAAAGAGATTCAGTCCAGTTCAGCCTGCCTTTATAACTTAAATATGGTGTTTTGTTGTTTTTGTTGTTGCTGTTGTTACTGATAATGTTACTGTTGCTTTTATTATTGCTGCTGTTACTACTTCAGCCCAAAGTTAATCTGTAGATATTTTACAAAAATTATTGTAAAAATGTTGTGATATTTAATTTTTTTTTTTTGTGCTAAGCTTTAATTTTTTTAAGTAAAACTTTCGCTTTAAGGTTAAGTAAAAAAAAAAAAAAAATTATATTTTTATTTTTAAGTTTTTATTTTTTTTTTTTTTGGGTTGGATTACAAAAGTTTAACATAAGAGAATTTATTAGTTGTTGATTTCTACCATTTTACTTTGCTTATTATGTCTTTTTTGTCAGTTTTTTTTTTTTTTTTTGAGTTTTTGTCAAGAAAAACTTTTAAATTCTTTCATAATTTTGTGGTTTTTGTTTTTTTTTTTCGTTTTTGTTTTCATGATTATAAATTGTCCTTCTTTCAGTTTTTACTTTACTAAATATTAAAATGTCGTCTTAAATCAAAAATTATCGAATCTTAAAAATTTAATAATTAATATTTGTATACGAGTATGTTATGTGATATATTTTTTAATAAACAGCTCAAGGATATTCCAAAAGAATCAAGAAACTAAATAAAATTTTTTAATTTTTTTTTTAATAAAAAAATGCGTTTTATTAAATTCTTCAAAAAAAAAAACTAAAAAAAATATAATAATATATAATATTTTTTATTTAATCTGTACGTATTAATTTGTTGTTTGGGTTATTACAAAATTTTCAGCTTATTTATTAAAAATTGTAAAAAATGGGGGAAGGGGGATAATTTATAATTCCAAGTTCAGTTGATAATTTCGTTACAAAAATCATATCCTTTCTAATATTCTGTGAAGGGCCTCGGTCGCCTAGTGGGTAAAAACGTATAAAATACGCTGTAAACACCGAAGGAGTGTGGGTTCGAATCTCACACATGTCTTAAGAATTATTCCCCTTTACGATTTTTACAGGCACGCCTGAAAAGGAAAGGCTGTGTAATTTCCTGTTCACATTTATGTGGCAGGGAAATGCAACAAAAAAAAAAAAAAATGCTGTGTAAATTTTAAATTTTTATTTAAAACAAAAACAATAAATTTTGATAAAATTTCATCAGAATCTGGAATTTTACACATTTTCTATTATGAAACTAAAGAAAAAAGTAGAAATATTCTAAAAGAAATAAAATTTTTTTTTTAAAATAAAAGAATTCCATAGGAGTTATTTTGCGAATGCCTGTACTATATAAATAATGTATAAATTTAATTTAAATCATTTAGTTTAGTTGAAGTTAACAAAGTTAGAGTCTTTAGAGAACTTTTGTACTGAAAATTTTTCTAAAAAATTGTTATAGCACAACTTAAAGATTTTTTTTTTATTTATTAATCTCAATCTAGGAATATGTTCCTTTGTACTGAGACTAAATAGGATGGGATACGAACGGGAAAAATGCGGATAAAGGGGAATGTGTCGGTAATTGCATGATAAATCTGTTAAGATTTATTATCTGGAATTTAGGCAAATTGTAAATCAAAAAATCGCCAGCTTTTGGAAACACAGAGGATGGTGGTAAGTTCCATATATTTGTAGTTGTGACAATAAACGGATTGCTATAACCAGTAGAGTACTACTTAGGAAATTTCGTATAGTAGAAATGAGTATTGGAGGCCACTATAGTGGGGCGGTGGAATGTTTTGAGAGGTGACATTAGAAATATTTTTTTTTTCTTTTCGAACAAGTGTCATTATCTGCAAAATATTTATAAAAAAGAGAAAGGACTTCAATATTACGATGAATGCCAAGAGAAGTAAGACAACCAGTCTCAACGGAGTCACCAATAAAACGAATGGTACGATTTTGAATTCGATCAGATAATTTAAGGTTATACTCCATCTTCGTTGGTATATAAGCTTTGTATAGATATTAAGCAAGTCCCTGGTTAAAAAATATGTCTTGCACCTAGCCATGACATAAATATATCAGTTTAGATAAAACAAAGTTTAACGGTCCTCTTAACAAAATTATTTTAGAAAATTTATTTTTCGTATTACGGGTGCAAACCTGCAAAATTTTTGTATTTTATTTAAATATTATATAATAAAATAAATTAAGATTTTAAAAATTTTCAAAAATTAATTTTTAAAAAATTTGCAATATAATTTCATAATTATAATTTTTATTTTAATTTTCAAGGTTGTGCTAGTTCAAGGACACTATTTATCATATTTACCCTTATGTAGTCGAAATGAGCCAGTTTTTTTAGCAACATGTACACCTATTGCAATGCCCGAAACAAGAGAATGTGTTGTACAGGGTGCTACAAATGTATTTACAACAATACATTCAATGGATATGAAAATTGTACATATTGATAAAAAGTAAGTATTATTAGTTACCAAAAAACAAAAGCATATTATTTATTTAATTAAACTTTTTTTTTTTTTAGCTTTGACCCAAATTAATTAAAAAAATATTTTTCAAAAAAAAAAAGAAACTAAAAAATTAAAAAAAAAAAAAATCAATTCGATTTAAATTGAATAATAATCGAAAATCAGTAGTTATAGTAAATTTAGTTTGATACAATCTGAACAAAAAAAAAAAAAAAATGAAAATAAAAACAAAAAACCTATTTAAAATTTTTTATAGGGCCTTAAGCAATTTTTGTTTGAGCTTAAAAACAATGTTGCTTTATTCAAAAGAAATTTCTAAAATTTCTAAACATTCAATTTTAATGTATATATGGGTATTATAACATAATTCACCGCATGAACGTATATATATATATATATATATATAATATACAATGTATTATGAGATTTGGGAATTGAACATGCTACTGCACTGCATGATACAATTTAAGTCAACGTATTCTAACCAGGGTGTTAGACATAAAACATAGATTTAAAATTCTTTTAGGAAAATAAAAAAAATGTTATATTTTGTTCTTTATTTTATTTTTTTTTATTTCATTCTTTAAAAAAAAAAAAATCAAAAAATAAACAATAAAATAAAATAATAAGTAAATATTCAACTTCTACAACTCTATTCAAAGTTTTTTTTTTTTTCTATATATTCAACACTTGTTTTCTTTGTAAATAACAACTCTGTAACAAATCAACAACTAGTAAAAACAAGTAAATAGCAGTGCATAATAGCAATAACAATGGCCTTAGATATCATTTCTTTAATTTTATTTTGTATTACATTTTCTATTTGTTGATTTGGAAGCAAGCAACTGAAATTCCTTGGCACCTTTGTGCGAGTTCTTATTCCTATTTTTTTTTTTTTTTTAATAAAAAATAAAAAAAAAATAAAAACAAAAACATTTAACTTAACGTAAAAATGTTAATATACCATTTTTTTTTTTTGTTTTTTTCTTTTACCATTAAATATCAAAACAATATGTGTACACGCATTTGTATACATGTGCTCAGTACAGAAACCATTACTTTTATGCCACATGATGTTAAATTAATGCCAAAAAGTTCAAACATTAAAATGAAGGTCAAACAAAATGTGGTGTATGGAAATTTACAAATTGATTTACAATCACAATCCCAATAACCAGTAGCGTACCACATTACCTTCTGTCAATAGAAAGAAATAAAACAAAACGGAAAAATAAAAAGAAAAATAAAAATGAAAACTAATGAATGTTTAGAATTTTTTTCACAAATTAAAATTTAATTTTCATATTTAGAAAGTCAATGACTGCGAATTAACAAATTATAGAATCTATTTAAGTATTATAACAAGTTAATGATTAAGACAAATAATTTTCTAAAAAAAAAATAAAAAATAAAATAAATTATTTATGTAAATAATATAAAGTTAAATTTTTCGTTTTTATTTGTTGAAAAGAAAAAAGAAAATTTTGAATATGTTATATAATATGGTGATAATTTCATTTCAGTTCTAAAATTTATTGAACATATTATTGCTTTTTTTTTTTTTTGAATTGAAATAGAAAAACTCCTGGAGTTTAATTTTATTTTGTGGTCAAAATAATTTTTTTTTTTTTTTGTATATTATTTAGCCCTAATATCTCATTTTTAAAACTTTCTTTTTTCTATTATGATGAAAATTTTAAGTTTGTTTTTATAAAAGAAAAAAAGGAAACAGCTTAATCCATTTTCTCTTATTACGCAAAGTTCTCTTAATGAGATTTAACTATGATTAAATTTTAATTAACGTTCTTTTTTGTAGCTTTTCGTAAAAAATATTTTTTTTTAATAACTTTAAACTCATTATTATCATTTTCAAATTAAATTTTAATTAAATAATTAAATTAAGCCTAAAAATATGCAATTAAATTTCTAAAAAAAAAAAAAAATTTTTTTTTTATTTATTTATTTAGCGGTGAATTTCATTTAGGCTACAATAAAACTGAAATACAAGGACTCTCTTGGTATAATTTAATACATTGGGATAATATAAGAGAAGCACAAAATAAACATAGATTAAGTAAGTATACAAGTAATTTGCATTCTATCAGTTTTAAATAATTATATTTTGGGACGTCGGCGACCTACTTAGCGGTTAAACACTTACCACATGGCTTATTAACCGAGTAAATGTGGGTTTAAATCCTGCACAGATAGCAAGTTTTATTAATTGAAAACAAATCTCCGCCCTTGCTACTAAATATAGTATAAATATATAATATATATATATATATAATTTAATAACAGTATTCAACCTATAATGGTTTTAGCAGCCGATGGTTTTGTAATATTGCAATATCCTATCCTATATGATTTGTAATATTAATATAAATAAATAAATAAATAATTATATATTTGAAATTCATATAAAAAATATTTCTAATATTATAAAATTTTTTATATATTAATATTTAGTTACACAATCAGAACAGGATAGATCATGTATTTTATTAGTACAAATGCAACATAGACAAGGAGATTTTATTTGGGTGCATGTTGTTTTACAAGTACGTGATGGACAAGATTCAAATCAACAGCCTGTCATTGTTTGTACAAATCAAGTATTAAAGTAAGTTAAATTTTTATTTATTTATTTATTCTATTTAAAGAACTCAATTATAAATAGTTTTCGTCATAATTGATTGACAACCAATAAATTGAAAATTTTGAAAATATAACATGTTTAACAGAAATATATAGCATATTATATACTATATAGTATCTATATATTCCTATATCCTATTATTGAAAGTTTTAAAAAGAGAAAATGATGGATAAAATTTTTACGAGATAATACGAACTTTTCGATTATACGAAATTTTTATCTGACAGTTTTTTTAAGGCCATCTATTACAAAAAAAAAAAAATGTTTATAATTTCTATATAGTTGCAATTATTTTTAACCTAAAATACTAATCGAAAATTGAATCAATGACTTGTCATGTTGAATGAAGTTTTGTTACCAGATTCTACAAATTATAATTTATTATTATAATTTAATTATGAAATTTTTTATTTATTTAACAAAATCTATTTAATAAATTGATTTTAAGTTTAAAATAAATGATCTTAAAGGAATTTTTTTTTTTTTTTATAAAAAATATTTTATCAAAAGAATTTGAAACATTTTTTATAAAATGCCGCGCATATTTTTTTCATTACATTCAAATTTGTTTTTTATTTTTTTTTAATTGGAATTTGAAATATTGCGTATTGTCAATTAAAACAAAAAATCATTTATCATTTACATAATATTATGTACAGACATATAAGTATTTTTTTATTCGTTTAAATGGTTAAAGATAAAATATTTTCTATTGAAGATTCTCTTCATTCTTTTTGCAATTAATTTTCAATGAATTTTTAAAGTTTATTTTGTATATATATATATATATATATATATATATATATACATAATATTATTATAAATGCCTTAATATTATGTTTTTCAATTTTCATTTGAACTAAAATTGTAATTTTCCATTTACAAAATCTATGAATGTTAATTTTTCATTTTTTTTTTTTTTTTTTTCCAAACAACTTGATGTCACTTTGTCAAAACAAAGCAGCTCTAAACAAAACAACAAAAAAAAAAAAAAAACCAAATAAATAATCAAAGAAATATTCAATTGATTTCAATTCTTTACATATACATACATGTACCTATCTACATATATGTACATATATCCATATTTATATATAACATATCCACATATAACCAATAAATATAAAAAAATGTAAAAAAAAAAAAACGATTTAACATAAAACAAGAGGATTTTTGTAGTCATACAGATGTTTTAAGTCAAATATTATGATGATACCTATGATGTCCACAAATCTTCTATTATAATAAATTTTCATACTTCAGTTCACATTACTTTTTTTTTTTTTTTTATTGTTTTACTAATAGAAGTGTAGTATTAAATTTACTCGGTTTTCAACAAGAAAAAAAAAAACAGAAAATCCTTTATTTTTTTTTTTTTTGGTATCGTTAACTTGCCAAAAGAGTTTTCATAAAATCATTCAAATCGACATTAACGACGCATTGGATTGCATTGCATCAGATTATAAACTAAAACGAAAAAACAAAAAAAAATAGAACTATTATATACACAAATCCAAAGATTCTGAATTTCTGAATGCAGTTTTTTTTTTTTTCTGTAATTTGCAATTTTGCATAGTAATAATATACATATAGATTTAAATAAACTGTATATATGCATACAAACATACTTACGTGTTAATTCGAGTTATACTTTAGTACAAAAGTTAAAATAGAAGAGTGCGTCTTTTAAGTTGTCACTGTGCTATTCGTCATCATCTCACTTTATATGGCGATGAAAATCTCATTTTACTTTAATTTTTTTATTCTGTTGTTTTTTTTTTTTTTTTTTATGTGGCAATTTCCCTTTGGCGCAAGATTTATTAAAGCGTTTTAAATAAAAAAAAATATATATATATTACTGTTTTACTAATGCCGCCACAAGCGTGTAATGAGAGTACTGCAATATGTGATTTAAAACTTAAAAAAAAAAAAGTAAATTATGAAAATAAGAAAAGAAAAATGTTTTATTTACGTAGTTAGGATTTTAAATTTGTTTTACCATTTAATTTTTATTTATTTTTTTTTTGGCATCTAATGGGTTAAACGCCTTAAGAAAATCCATTGAAAGTTTTTAAGATGTTTTTTTTATTATTAAACTTTAAACAAAATATATGTGTCGTATATTTTAGTTTTGATTTATTGAATTGTTTTTGTTTTTAAGTATAATTGGTTGGTAACAATTTTTCAACATTTTATTAGAACTAATAACTTTATTTAGAAGTAGTTCTTTTAGTACAAAATATCGTAAATTCGTTTTTTTTAAACTTAATTCTTAAACTTAAAAAAATTCCCACAAGCTCGGTAAAATATTCCCTAAAATTTTATGTATGATAACTACCGCTCTTAGTATTCAATAGAATCACTCCGCCTTTTTCAAATTTGGATAGTCTCTCCCTCTCTCAATAATTACTCATCTCTTTTAACATTACTTTTATGATGATGTACAATACTAAACTCTCAATATTCACCATAATGATAGCGGTACAGCTTTCGGTGCTTTAGTGTTAGAAGATCTTTTTTCAAACAATCAAGACACCCTTAACGTGGTCTGCCTTGATGTCGATTGACCACTGAAAGGTGTTGTAAAATTGTCTTTTGCAGGCGGTTGTCTACCATTCTTACTACATATGTCCAGCTCATACAATGCGCTATAATTTGGCGAATCTTATAATATTTTGACCACTGATCAATTGCAGGAGTTCTACATTCGATCGTTGTTTAATGTGCCGACTTCTGTTCTTTTAGATCCGAACATTTTTCGCAGAAATTTTCATGTTATGGTTATAAAATTGTTAAGGTTATTTTCATCTGCTATTATAGGTTTCCACTCCAGAAATATAAGTTAGCACTGGTCTAATTGTTATTTTATATATGGTTAACTTGAAATTTCATGGGAGTAATTTCGATTTAAATATAGTTTAATGTGCGCCAAGTAATATTTAATTGCTGCCACTATTCTTTGATTGATGCAGTCCTGCATGCTATTATGATTTTTAATCAGGACACCGAAATATTTAAAACATGATACACCTTGAAAATTGGATTCTCCGCAATAGCAATATTTTGTCGTTGTCTTTTTGTTTCCGAACGTGATATTCTTAGATATTTATTTCGTTTTTTCTTCGTTTATTTTTATCCGCACACTTCCAACTGCTCTTGCTATGCATATAAACGTTTCCAACATATGTGCAGAATTTTTCGACATAATCATAATCCGCGACACAGCGTTATATAAAACTCTTAATGTTATTTATAGAATATTAACAAGAAAATAATTTCTTTAAAAAAGCAAATTTTACAAATAATTTGAATAAAAAAATATGATCTAAAACTTTTTAACCATTTCACATACTTATTAAACAAATACTTGTTAACAAAAAATAAATATTGAATTTTATTTTTTGTTTTTTTTTTTTTTTTTGGAAGCGTATTAAAGTGCACATTTATATGGATTTGTTTATGTTACTATCATTAAGGTGATGCGAAATGAATTAAAGGATTTATCAAGAAGAGTTTTATATTTATTTTTGTTTTTTTATTTTTTTTTTTTGCGCTACTTTTTTATTACAACAATTATTATTATTACTTTTTCATATCATTATAATCCAACAACAAAAACAAATTTGTATAATTCATGTATATATTTTACTTAATAAAACACAAAAAAAAAAAACAGAAAACAAAAAACAAAAATAGACACTAAAAAGCCCGACCTGTACTCAAAGCAAATGAACAAACCACCGTCATGGCAGTCGTAAATTTAAATTGCTCCTGTTGTTGATTTTTACACTTAATTTGGATGAAGTGAAATAAAAAAAAATAAAATAAAATAAATAAATAAATAAACAAGCATCATCTTTCCTTATCTTACTTATTCTTTGACTATCTTTCTGTCTCTATATTGACAAGAAACAAACGACAACACAAATCTTGGATATATATATGTATATATATTATATAGGTAAAAAAAAAAATCATACAAATTACAAAACAACAATGAAAATAAAATTAAAAAAAAAAAAAAAAAAAACATTTGGAAAAACTGTTGACAGTTTTGTTATATGGCGCAGTAAATTCACACTGTAATCTGTATAATATTTATATAGTTGAAGCGTAATGCAATTTGGCTGTAATGTTAACTAAAAGTAAATTTACCACAGCATTAAATTGAAAAAAAAAAAAACAAAGCAAAACAAAAACGAAAAATGACAAACTCATAAAGACGGAAATAAATTGCATAAAATACTTAGTACTTATAATATTTGCCGTCAGATGACTTTTTTTTCTTTCTTTTTTTTTTAATTTGAACGAAAAAAAAAATTTTAAAATATTCTGTATTAAATTTTGTTTCCATCTTCTTTTTGGTTTTTCTTTCTTTTTTTTTTTTCGAATTAAAATAAATTTAAGAAACTATAAAAAATGATATAGATTTTATATTTAAATGAAATAGAAAATACATCGAAAAAAAAATTTTTATTGCAATTGTTACATTATTTAGTTTATTTATTTTTCAGTTTTTAATACTTATCATCACTATTTACTTTAAGTGGCAGTTAAAGAAATATATTTTAGTTTTTTATTTTATAACAATTTTCAGTGATTTAATAATTTTTTATTTTTTTTTTTTATTTTCCTAGTATTATGATTGTTAATAAAATAATATAAGTATATATTTATAAATATATATATAATTATGTAATACGAGTTTAATAACTAAACTATTGTAAATGAATTTGAATACCATATAGCTTTTGAAGCACATTTAAAAAAAAAAAGACTTTGAAAAAAAAAATATGATTATTATAGTTTCATTTTCAACGTTTGGTAACAATCTGTATAGTTTACACTGTTTGAGATCAAATTTTAACAATAGATGAATTCTCATTTAGAAAATAAAAAAAAACTTTTTTATGTAGCCTGTATCTGTTAAATGGGTACAAAAAATTTTTTAAAAAGCTTTAGATTTATTTATTTAGATTTCATCACTTAACCCATGCAATATGATATAACAACGAAGCCATCCTTCCTCTTTATATTTAATGGGTGGATAATTCAAGTTCTATACCGAGTACTTTTTCAATCAAAAATGTCAAATAATTATAAAAAAAAAAATTATATATATACCGAAAATAAAAATGGTATAATTTTTTGAAATTTTTAAAATTATTTTTTTTATTAACCGAATTTTCCTTTACGCAAAATCTAGATTTTACAAAATTTTTATACAATTTTAATTCGGTGTTCCGTTAAAATGTTAAAGTTATAAAGTCGAGAAAGTTCTTTGTAAAATTTTCGATACTTTTCGAAAATTTTTACAACTGTAAGTTGCCTTAAAAAATTTTTTTTGTATACTTTACATTCTTAAAAGTTTATTAAAAGTAAAAAATTGAAATTGTTGGACAGCTGCAAAATTATTTTAGCTTTAAATGCAAAAAAATTGTCTCTTAATTTTCAGACTTTTTTTGATCATTTTTTTTTTATAGAATTTTAAAACAAAAATTATTTCATTGTTTCTATTTTAAACAATAGAAATATCGAAAGGTTTCTTTTTTTAAATTCGTCATTATTGCACAACATTACTAAAGGAAAAATATATTTTTAAAAACCCCAACGACTGAATTGAAGAGTTATTGCTGTTGTTCTTTCTTATAATCAAATTAAAAATTTTTGGGGAAATTTGTGGCAAAGTAATTTAATTAATTTATCAGACGAAGGAACAGCAAAATATATAGAGCCTATAGAATTTCGAAGGTAAAAAGTGTCTTCGCGAGATACTTGGCAACCTGAAAAACAATGGTGTGTGAAATCTGTGCTACTGTATGAGAGTGAAACCTAGCTGGTAGCACGAACAGTATATAAAAATTTCAGGTCTTCGTCAACAAATGCTTTCGAATAATATGCCGAATATTTTGACCTAGAAGAAAACTTAAAAGAGAATTATGAGTATTAACAAAACGAGAAATCAAGAAACGATCGAAATACAAATTCAAAAAAGAAAATGGCAATGGATTGACCATACCTTCACACATCCAACAGAATCAGTGGCACATCAGATATTGGACTGGAAGCATCAAGGTAGAAAAAATGTGGAGAGGTTTAAAGTGACTTTGAGAGGAAGTGTTCAAAATGAAATAGAGCAATGTAAAAATTCTTTGGTTGAAAATTGAAATTAAAGGAATAGTCCAAGACAGAGAGAATTGGAGAGAATTTGTGGAAGTCCAATGTTTTCAAAAAGAATAAATAGGAGAAGAAAAAAACTTAATTATACGTTTATTTAAAATATTGTAATAGATTTAATATCTTAAAGTATATGATTACTCTAAATTCTAAACTTTATTTAGAAATTTATTTTATATGCTCCTAATTATTCTTTAAAATTTGGACAGACAAAACAATTGAATAAAATTTCCTAAGTTAAAAAATGCAAATATGAAGTTTAAAATTATTAAGTGTTTGAATTTGAACAAATCAAATAGAAACAAAATAAATATACATATAAACTTATTTACTTATGTAGTAATCTAAACTTATTTTAACAATTTTTTGATAAGTTGAGGATGCAACTTTAAAATTGAGTAATGGTAATGTTGTATCTTTATTTGTACATTTAAAACAAAAAAAAAAAAAAAAAAAAAACGACAAATTCAAAATAAAATGTTATAATGCTGTAAGTTTATAGATATTATGTAAAAAAAATCAGTACTTTCTGAGGCAAACGATTATTTACTTTTATTTCCATTTTAACAATTTTTTAAGTGTTAAACTTAGAAATTTTATGGTTCATTTTATTGATGTTTATAGCTGTTAGATGGTATTTTCTTTATATGGTACCTATAAAAGAAAAATAGAACACATATTATTACTTTTTTTTTTATTTTTTTTCTGTTTTTTTAATAAATTATATAAAATGAAATTTATTTGATCATATCGTTTGTTCATACTTTAGAAAAAACAAAATTATAACAAAATTTTAAATCAAAATTGTAATTGAAATTTTATATTAATAATTGATATTTTATTATGTATGTTTTAATATAACATTAATATTTTGTAATATATATAGTTGCTAATAGAGTTTTCAGCAGAAGATGAGCGGTAGAATTGGCGCTAGTAGGGTAAATCGTCTTAAGGATTAAAAACTACTTGTTATAAGACTTGATGTATTTGTTTACCTTTAATGCATTTCACATTTAAAATTAAATTTTTAACATCTTCTAAATCATTAATATATGCAAAAAAAAAATTGTAAAATATCGGAGGTGTTCGGCGATCGAAGTCATTAAATTTTGCAAGAAAACTTCTTAAAATCATCGTCTATCTCCTAATAAATAAATGATAGAAGGTCAATTAATTAAGCGAAAAATAAAAATGTATTAGATATAGAAATGATTCATATCTTTCGAATATGGGTTTAAACAGGTTTCTATCTTTTAATGTTTCATAATTCTGGGGTTGTAAAACTCAAAATTCTTTAATTTTTTATTTTTCTTTTACAATTTTCGAATTTTGAAAAAGACTACTTTTCTAAACTATATAATATGGCAGAGTTTTAAAATTTTTCATTATTTGAAATGTTTATGACCTAACCTTTATTTTAATATATCATAAATTCATAAGATCAGGCATTTGATGTAGCATTTTTTTTATTTTTTCTCACTAACGTAAAATAGTGATCATTGGGAATCGTTAGGAAACGAAGCTAAAATCAAAATTATGGCTTAAATAAACGAAAACTAATAAGCTAAAAAAAAAACATAAATTTCTCATTTAAGCCGCAATATTTGGGACCCTATTAAAAATTAAATCTTTGTCGTATGCAAACATTTTATTTATTAATGAAGATATAAACAATGGCATATAGTAATGCTCGTATTTAGAGAAGCATCATGAATATTATTTTCTCTCTTCTTCTGCTTCCTATCCACTAAATGCTGGACACTAAATGTTGATAATCGTATGATGTTTTCTATTAAATTCCTGAAGCTGTTTCTGTGTGCCACCAAATGCTTTAGGTGTATATTTATTACACCAGTATATTTCTATATTTAGATTATATTATTTATATTTCTGTTTTTGTTACACCAGTTCAATTTCTTATGGTTCGTTAGCTATGACAATTGTTTCCTGCTAACACCTTTTCTTCATCAATTTTTCCTTTTTTTTTATATTTTGAACCCCTTATAACGTGGCTGAAATAGAATGTTTTACTACGCTAAATAATTGTCAGTAATTCTTTGCTTGCGTTAATTTTTCCAAGAAGTTCTTCATTTGAAATACGAATCTGACATTTCAAAAACATCATACCTACTTCATTCATATTACCGACTTTTACGATCTTGGCTTTTATAAATTTTTTGAAATTATTAAAATTTATATCATATTAATAGGGCATAGAAAGTAAAACCGCGTGTCGGAAAAAAATTTATTCATTTAGTAATATTTTTTTTGTTAAAATGATTTTTTTTTTTTTTTACGTTTTATTGCTTTTTTTTTTTGCACCATCACAGGTCAACATTATGTATATGTACATTTTTTTTTGTTTAACATTTCTTTTATAATATAGGTTTAAAAATATTACAAATTAGATAATTTACATTGATAATTACAATAATTAAATAAAATAAATAAGTACATGTTCTAAACTTTAAATCTTTAAAAAAAAATTCAAATTAATCTCTTATCATTTATTAACTATGTTGCTTTAATTCTTGTTTTTTTTTGTTTTTTTTTTTTGTTTTGCATTTTCATAATCAAACTTTATTATCCATTGGATATATGCATTTAAATTTTACATATAATATATATATATATATAGACCTCAAGTTTCTTTAAAGAAAATATTTTTAAAATCATAAAAAAAAAAAAAACGAAAGAATCACTAAAATATTACATTCTATGTGTTTATCTTTAAGACAACCAATCTTAAGATTTTGCAATAATAATTTGTACGCGAAGGAATTTTTTAAAATTTTACTTTAGTCTTCTTTTCACTTATTCCTTGTTTTTTGTTTTTTTTTTCATTTTTCTTGTTGTTTTTATTATTTTTTATTTATTTTGAAACTATTATTAAAAACAGTGAAATTTATCGGTGCAATATGAATTATGGTGTAATTTTCTTTTCATATAAAATATATTCAGCAGACGTTTTCAGAATCAACTCGAATTTATGTATATAATATATAAGATGAAAAAAAGAAGAGGAAAAAATATATTTGAATAAAAAAGTGTTATTCCTTTGACTTTATCATATTGTACCTTGAGTGCAACATTGAACTAAAAACTGCAACATTTCGAAATTTTTTATTTTGAGTAAATTGATTCTGAATTTTGATTTCTTTTTTTATTTTGTGGAAATCCCGTCTTTTTTGCTAAATAGAAGCATTCCTTCTTTGGTTTCGTATTACACTTAACGTAGAGGAAATCGTAAAAAAACGGAAACGGAAAAAATATCGTAATTTTATAAATTTATTCTCGTATTTATTGTGGACAATTGATTCGTATGTATTGTGATTCTTTTTAAAAATGGATGTCAGAAGATTGTTTATCTTTTTTGGACAATATTTTATAAAACTTTTTTATTTTTTAAATAAAACCCAATTTTCCATGCTCGGTAATTGCTGCTGCTCTATTATTACATTAAAATTAATCTTAATAAAAGAATGCATAATTGTTTTAAAATTTGAAATTTTCTGTTTTTTTTTAAAACAAGTCTAACGTAAAAGTTTTTTTCATTAATCGTAAGAACTCGCAGATGATTTGTGTAGAAATTTAATTTAAGTATTAGAACAAATCAGAAGCTTAAGTAGGAATTGTTTAGGCAATTTTAATATTACAAATGCCTACTGATGACTCTAGTAACGTTGAGAAGATTAAACACTCCAAAAATATTGTTTCAAATCATTAAAATTTTTTAAAATTTTTACGATTACTGTTCTTTTCTTATACTTTCTGTATAAAAGAAAAATTAAAAAAAATAGGATTAAAAGCGAGATAAAACTGATCCAATACAAGACAAATTATAATTTTTGTAAAAGTTTCTTCTGTTTCTCATATATATGTTGCAAATGTTTGAATAGCCAAACATAAATTTAATTTATTTTTACGCAATTTTATCATATAATATGATTATAAGAAATTTTTATAAATGAATCTATATATGTAATAAAAATAGAACAATAATATATACTTATATATAAATAAATAAATATAATAAATTACTTTAATTATAATCGTGTAATTTTTATCCGATATTACGAGAATAGACAGAACAATATCATAATGTTATAAATTTTTATTATTTTTTATATTTAAATAGAAAACTTATGTAACATTTATTATATTAAAATAAATATTTAAGTAAAACTTATACGAATTAGATAACATTATATTTACTTACAATTTTAGATAATATAATTTATAGTATTGAATTAATATTAAAATATATAAAAAGTTACAACTGGAAAAAGTAAAAGTTTAAGATAGCCTTAAAAATTTTGAATACTTAAATTGTAAATTTTTTAATTATTCTCCAATCAGTCTGATCTGTTGAATAATAAAGTATTTAAGAAAAATATCTTAAAACATTTTCACTAATTTTTTGAAAGTTGTTATTTTAATAAAATTTTTAATGTTTAAATGTATACACTACACTACATAAAGGCCTCTAATGTCATCCCTTGGAATCTAGATATGAGAGTACAAAAAATTAATTATATTTTAACAGAGGATCTATTTGACATCCCCACATAATATTTAACAACGTCTACCTTTAGCAAGCATCATTCCGAATGGTATCTACATAGTCTAATATAGCTAATAAAGAGATTGAGTCTATTGAACAATTTATTTTCTTTCCATCAAATTTTTCTAAATGATGATCTTAATATAGAAAGAAATATACTCTTATATACTCTTAAATATTCTTATATTTAAGAAATGAATCTGTTAAGTATGTATTTACAAATTAACGGATATACTTTTAACAGATTTAAAATTATTAAATTAAACATGAAAAATGCTTTCTTTAACAACACCCCTTTAAACGATCCAAATACTTTAACATTATAAATAGTCTTAAGGTAAAAAACTTTTGGTTTTTCCTAATAATTCGCAGATGATTTCTGTAGCAATCCAATTAAGTATTAGAATAAATCAGAGATTGAACCACGAATTATCTATGCAATTTCAACATTATAATGCCTACTGATAAATTTGGTATTGTTAAAAAATCGAAAAACTTCTAGGATATTATAAAATATGACCATTCGATTTAGATTAGATTGTTATTTAAGGCATATAAATGGAAGTGCGACCTTTTTATGTAGATTTACTGTGCTGTTCTTCTTACTACGTAAAACAGGAGAATAAGACCATATAAAGGGTAGTATAATTGAATTAATTTTTATATTGAGAAAAAAATATGATCTTCTTTCAATAATCTATCGAAAAAAGGGCATATTATTAGCATAAAAAAAAAAAAACTCAATTTGATTTAAAAAGCTACGTTTCAAAAATCTTCCATACGATTCTTAATTGTTGCATTTTAAAATCTTATAAATAAATCTGCTGTTAATTAAGTTTTTCCTATCACCCCATAAAATGAAATAAAAAAAATGTTCTTCCATGCAGCCTTAGCATTATTTCTATCTTATAGAATTAATTTATATCCATAAATACATAAATAATAAAATATTTGTTTATTTATACAAACACATTTCATAATATCTAAAATATTTTTAAATGATGATATCTTAAGATATAAAAGCATATTATAAATAATCTTGTTTTTTTTTTTTTCAATTAGATTATAATTTATTAAATTTTTTTAATTTATAAATTGTTAATTATATTTTATTTTTTTTATTTGAAAATTTATTTTTTGGGCGTTCTAAAATGTCACTTAAGAAGAAAAAAAAAATAAGAACTCCATTAATCTGATATAAGTCAGTCAAAATAAACAAAAAAAATATTAAAAAAAGAAACAAAAAATAACGTTGAAAGAACAAATTATCTCATAAAAATTATGTTTTGCTATATATGTATGTAGAAAATAAATAATAAATAGGTATTTATGAAAATTTCTTTTTGATTATATAATAACATGTCTGTTAATAAAAAGTCAAAAAAAAAAATTGTTTTTTTTTTCTTTTTTTTTTCGAGAAAATAAATTTTCAATCAAATTTATATGATCTGAACAAATCAATATATTATCCTTCATATATAATCAATTATATTATTATATAAGCAAAAAAAAAAAAAAACAAAAAAACTTCTCTTATTAAATAAATTTTCTCTTTCTATAAGAAAATTTTTGATCACATGTTCATTGGAATGTTTCTTCTTTATCTCTTTTTTTTTTTTTTGTTTGATTTTTGTCTCTCTATTATTTTTCTTTTAATATTAAATAAATATTCTCGATAAAAACCTAAATATCATCAATCAAAAATTCCATCACAATTTTTTTGTTTTATATACGAGAATAGGTATATTGTATACCTATATTTTATGTTGAAAGTTTAAGTCAGTAAATCTTGTAACCAAAATATGAAAAAAAAAACAAAAATTAAGTTGAAAATGAAAATTATAAGATACTAATTTTATTTTAAACTTGTTATTATTTAATTATTTTTAAATAAAACATTAAGGAGCTTTAAAGTATTTCAATTAGTTTAAAAACTAATCTTTATACATTAGTCAAGACAACAACCACATAATATACTATTTATTAAATTTGCGTCAAGAAAATTGCACTCAATTATTACTACAGTTAGAATAGTTGCAACTGTCTAATAGCATGCAAAACTTTCTCAAATTAAGTTAAACTTCTCAAATTCTATCGAGAATTTATTTCATTGAAAAATATTAATGATAAATTGTCCGTCTTAAATAGAACAGTTTCTAAACTTCTGAAATATTTATTTAATTCCTACACCTAAAAAATTCAAATTAAATTAAAAATCCATAAGTTATTTTAGTTAGGTATTTAATATAACTAAGCTAAAAAAAATAAATGATTTTACAACCTTTGTACAAAATTTCAGATTTCTATCATTATTAAATTCGAAAATATGCTTGTTAGGTTTTGGGAAGTGTGAGAAGGCACGCGGACCACCACCTCAATTCATCTCAAATTTTAGAGACATCAACAGGGTAGAACATTCTTAAATCAAATTTCAAGTTTATAGATTTGTTAATTTCGAAGATATGCTTGTTTGGTTTCAGGAGTTGTGTGGCAGATACTCGAACAACCATTCTAATTCATCTTAAATTTTGGACAAATCAGGGATTCAGGAAACAACAGCCTCGTGTCAAATTTGAAGTTTCTATCTTTATTAATTTCGAAGATATGCTTGTTCGGTTTTGGGAGTTGTATGGGAGGTACCCGAACAGCTCCTCCAATTCATCTCAAATTTTAGACAAATCAGGGATTCAGAAAACAACACCCTAGTACGAAATTTTAAGTTCCTATCTTTATTAATTTCGAAGATATGCGTATTCAGTTTTGGAAGTTGTATGGGAGGTACTTGAACGCATGGTCCGATTTCGCCAATTTACAATCCCCGCCTTACCTTAGTCTTAACCTACAGTATAAATTTCATCAAGATAGCATCATTATTTTTTGAGTTATCGTGCGTACGTACGGACGGACATCGCTAAATCGACTCAGACGGTGATCCTGATTCACAATATATATACATGTCTATACCAAACTCGCTTCCTTTTGGTGGTTACAAAAACCATACCAAAGTTAATATACCCTATACTTAATGTGTAGGGTATAATAAGGTAGAAAATATAAAACCATGCAACTCAAATAATTCAACTATATTAGATAATAATAATGTGTTTATTGAAAAAACTTAATTTTATGACCAAACTTAAAACTATATATAAAAGTTATAATAAAAGTTTTTTCTTAAAAATCTATTTAATAAAATTATATTTATAAATTTATAATTTAATAATTTTGTTTTTTAGTTACAAAAGATAAGAAAAATATTTATAGACATTCATATAAAATAGCTAAATAACTATTTAAAAAAAAAAAGAGAATTCTCTGAACAACGATCCACCACTTCAGAAAAATTTTGCTGCAGAAGAAAAAAATTTAGACATTTGAAATTTGAAAATGACATTTAAATTATTTTCAATTTTTGTTTATTTGATGAATCGAATAAAAAAAATTCAAAAAGAAAATAAAAAAAAAAAGATTTTCCATCTTTTTTACTTATATAAATGTAATACTTAAAACAGAATACATATTTTTAGTATAAGATTTATTTAACATTTATTTTTATTTTAAAAAATTTCTTTTTAATTCATCAGCATCTGTTCTCTTCTAATTTTTTTTTAATATGTCGCATAATGTCCAAAAATGACAGATGAAAAAGAGTTTCGCACAAAAAGTTAAAGTTAAATCAATTTTTTTTTCGGAGAGAAGAAATAGTTCCGAAATAAATTTCAAGACTGAGAGAATTCAAATTTTCAGATAAAAAAAACATGCGCGCGATTTACATATTCCAGTAACACAGTCAATCAACTTGCTTAATGCTTACGTTTCACTTTCAGCATTATTAAATTTTGTTACTAAATAAAATATTATTAAACTTTAAATAAACTTATTAATAATTTTTGTACAGCTTGCAATAATAATTTTATTGAACTTTGTAACTTTCAATTTCGCAATAATTTATTTTTCCAAATTTAATATTAATTACATACATATACTTTTGATAGATGTCAAATCAGCAATAAAATAATTTTAATTTAAATCATACCTACTTATTATTTTTGTATAAATTCAACAATTATATTGTTATTTCTTACCGCTGATACGAAACGAACGCTCTGATACGAAATCTCGTTTTTCAAAATTTCGTTTTTACAAAATGTCTAACTAAATGACTGGACTAAATCCCGTCTTCTTAAAAATATAATTTTTTTTATTTTATCTTTTTTTTAATTTAATTATTTGCAAGTTTTAATTTTTTTTTTTAAATTTTTAATCTAAAACATATCTATAATCCGGCACTATAATATACATATATAAAAATATCCTGGAAGAAGAATACCCTGATTTTGAATCCATATCTAACATCCCCCTAATTCAGAACCCCGCATATATATTATATATTAAATTTATTTAAATATATATATTAATATTATATATAAATATTGTAGGAAAAGCGAAAACCCGGACTTTCAATCCACCTTCTCCCTGAAATCCCTCCTAATAATATTTTTTACAAACATTCGTAAGCTATTTTTAAGTTAAGCCAAAAAAACGAGATTTTATTCACCGAGATTTTGTCAAAGCAGATTTTGTAAAAAATAGATTTTATAAGAACGAAATTTTGTGAAACGAGATTTTGAAAACCAAGAAAATATACAACTTCCATTTTTAACCAGTCAATAAACAAGACTAAATTTTGAAACTTATAATAATTTGGTTTTTTTTTATTCGAGTTCGAGTCAAAACACTTATTTAGACTCATGAGCGGCTAAATATCCGAAGGCGGTTAATCCAGGATTAATTGACAAAAAAGATATGATTTTCTTTTTATATATGAGAAACATTAGAAAATAGACACTCTCCTCTTATAAAATGTTTTGTTTATTCCGATATCACATTTTACGTCTATCGCTCTATTTAAATAATAAATTTATCGGTAGACAAATTCCCCACGAACTATTTCTCATTTTATACAAAAGTTTTTTAAAACTTTAAAATAAACAAACCACAAAAATATGATTTCCTTACTTCCTTAAACAAATTAAATTCAACTTTATTGAGTTACCTGTCCATTCTATTATAGGTAAACTTAATCAAAATACGAGACTTTTATTTGTATTTTGTAGATTTAAATGGAGCAGTTTAATTTTTATTTTCAATCCATAAATTTTCGAAATTGTACCTGTGTCACGTGTGTAAGTACTCCGATGAAAAATTCAATTTTAATTTTTTTTTTTCTGCAATTTTAAAACGCATTTTTTTTTTTAAATCAAATTTTAAATTATGTATATTCTAAACTGATTTTTATTTTATAATACCTTTAAAAATTTTTCTTAAATATTCTTGAGTCAGTTTAAAATATTCATTATTCTTACACTAATATTTAATTTTTGGAACAAATATATCATGAAATAAAGACAGAGTTAAAGTATCTTTTACCTTGCATTTTTCACTTATTGGAAGGAAAACATAATGTATATATGTATACCTATAATGATGAAGAATATACTATGTGAATTGGACTTGTAATATCATACAACAAAAAAAAAATTTTAAATATATTGTTTCATAATTCACCTCTTTTTGATATAAATTTCTTCTTTTTTTTTTCTTTTTGCTTTTATTCTTTTGTTTTTAATAATAAATTTATGATCACATAAACAAACCAAAGACCCTAATTTATGTTTAACAAGAGTAAAATTACTTACAATAACAAACTACAAAATATATATATATATAAATAAAAAATAAAAAACAACAACAACAAAACACATCATAAAAACTAACATACATTTATTATAAAAATAATAAAAAAAAAAACAAAAAAAATCAATAACGAAAATAAAAGTTTTGTAATTTTTTAAACAATAATATCAACTTATAGTTACTATTTATATCTATAGATATTTGTTATACATACATACATTGCATAGGTATGTATATACATATATGTATATTTAAAAAAAAAAACAAAATGTAATTATATTTTAATATAAAAAAATAATTTATTATGCATTTAATGTAATATTAGTTTAAAACAATTTACTTTATTTTTATAAAAAAAAAAAAAAAAAAAATTATAAAGTTATTTAATTGTCAGTAAAAATATATATCAAGTTTGATATAGTAAAGATATGTAATAGTAGAAGGATATACAAGGTTAATCCAATACTAGGTATTTTCTCAATATATACCTATCTATTAAATTTTAAAATTTGATAATATTATTGCAATATTTTAACGATATTACTCTAAATATATCTGACCAATAACGGAAGGCTTAAGTTAACGACATTTCAGTCATAAGTTCTTGGATTTAAACTCAAGTCAGATCATATCCAAATAAACAATACAAGTATGTACATATATATAAATATGTAACAAAATCCAAATGGTTGTTGAATTTCAAATGGTTGTTGAAAATGGTTTCAAAATTTTCTCTATAGTTATATTATATGTGTACATGTATGTGATATTCTTTACTGTTCGATTTTTATTATAAATCATTTTAAGTAGGTACATTTTTTTTTTTGTGATGATAGCTGGGAATCTCGAAAAACACCAATGGGAGCAACACGCAAATTCTTTTTGACAGTATTGAACTTTAACTAGCTAAATGTCACCTGTCTTTTAAATCAAACATTAGGTTAAAACCTATTGTACAATGTACTGTTTGGGAATTCGGAAAATATAGGAATAAAGAATTTGGAATAAAAAAAATTAGGAAATATAGGAAGTTATTAGATGTTGGGAGGGGAGAGGACTTTAATTTTTAAATTAGTTTTTTCTTATTAAATACAAATTAACGTAAGTCTTTTTTTTTTTGTAGGTACACGCTTTCTTATGGTTGTTGAAAATGGTTTCAAAATTTTCTCTATAATTATATTATATGTGTACATGTATGTGATATTCTTTACTGTTCGATTTTTATTATAAATCATTTTAAGTAGGTACATTTTTTTTTTTGTGATGATAGGTGGGAATCTCGAAAAACACCAATGGGAGCAACACGCAAATTCTTTTTGACAGTATTGAACTTTAACTAGCTAAATGCCACCTGTCTTTTAAATCAAACATTAGGTTAAAACCTATTGTACAATGTACTGTTTGGGAATTCGGAAAATATAGGAATAAAGAATTTGGAATAAAAAAAATTAGGAAATATAGGAAGTTATTAGATGTTGGGAGGGGAGAGGACTTTAATTTTTAAATTAGTTTTTTCTTATTAAATACAAATTAACGTAAGTCTTTTTTTTTTGTAGGTACACGCTTTCTCTCTATAATCACTACAAACCGCAGAAAAAATTTAAGAACTTAACTTCTGAAAACTTAAGTTAATTTTGACATTTTGTCACTGCTGTTGTCATTTTGCTAGAATTTGTCGCTACAAGACTTCCTATATATATATATATTATGTATACATATTCGTAAATACGTAATTCGTAAAATCTTCAATTAAATTTAATTTTAAATTATCACTATAAATGATTGTGCTCACTCTATATAATTATGTATTTTAGAAACTGCATTGTCAACAGAAAATCTTATTTTTAAACATATATATTTAAGAAATTTTTTTTTTTTTTTATCTTTCACGAGATTTTTAATATTTAACTTTCTGGAAAACAGATTTTTAAACTTAGCGATTTTAAGAAACAGCGATTTTCTAAATATCGTAAAATTTTCCTTTTTTTTAATATAAATTTTTAAAATCAAATTTGTCAAAGAAAAATATATTAAGAGCCGCCCAGTTGGGAAATTTCACTTGACAACTGGACAATTTGATCAATGCACATTTTGCACGTAATAAAAAGACATTTAACAAAAAACATATTTAACAAAAAGATATTTAATGAAATTGACAATTAGCAAAAAAACTTTTAACGACTTTAACAACTGGACACTTGGTAACTTGGACAACTTTGTTTTAACAACTTTTAGAAGTGGATATTTCGCAGATTTTAACAGTCAACAATTGAATTTTCAAGTCTATAATTTTATATCTCTTTCATTAGCTGTATAGAATCTGTGTCAAAATAATTAATATCGAAAATGTAAAATTCATTTTTGAAAAAAAAAATTAGGTTAAATTAATTTAAATTTATGAAAATTGTCAAAAACAATCGTAGAAGTAATTGTTATTATTTTTAATTCCCTTAATATTTAGATATTTTGTAACTTTTATTTATTTAGACGGTCAGCGCTGAGGGTCTACATAAATAAAAGTTGCAAAATGTCCAAATGTATATGTTGCATTTTGCCAATTGCCTTTTTGTAATTATCTTCTTTGCGAAATATCCATACTAATCAAATGTACAGTTGCTAAATAAAAGTCGTCGAGTGTTATGTATCCAAAATATTATTTTCCATAATTTATTTAATGATTAGTTTAGAATTGAATCAAACAAACTCTAATTATCACTAGTAATTTAAGTATTTCAATAATAGTAGAAAAATATACCAAAAATGGATTATTATGGAAAATAATGCGGTCTTAAAGTTTTATAATTTTATATTAATTTTGTTAAATTTCTCAGTCAGTCTCTATACTTATTTTCTTTTACTTTATGTTTAACATTACATGATTCGAACACTTTTAAAAATTTCACAAAAAAAAAACCGTTAATCTTGAATTTTCAAAACTCTGCGATTATTCAGAAACTCTAATACATAGCTACAATTTCTCGGCTTCATTCAAATTGTATCTAAAGAATAATTTGAATTAAATTATTTCTCCTAAATCTAGTTACAGAAAGTAATATACATATGTAGCATTTGTTTTTCACTAAAAATTTTTTTATTCCATAATTTTTTATCTTTTATTTCCTTTTATTCAATATTTTATCTTTTACTAGAAAATCCCCTGTGCAATTGCACAAATTCTATAGATTCAAAAACATTTACGTTATCATACTGACTCCCTTAATAAACTACCTAAAAATTTCATTTTTACATCAGCACCATTAAAAAAAACGTTGAAATCACTTACTTGTAATAGAAAAAAAACATAAAACAAATCTAAACACATAAAATTAAAAATGTTAGGTACAGTTTATTAATTTATTCTCGCCGTTTTTTCGTGGCGATAATTTTTGACAGTTTTTTAATTATTGAGAAAAAATGGTCCAAGCTAAAAACACATTCAGGGTAAAAGTTCGTGCCGATATCTCAAAAATTGTTTGAAACACATGTATAAAGTGCACAATAAAAACCGGCGAAAAACCAACCAACACCAACCGCTACGACATTTATTTTTTGTTACATTTAAAACACTCCCAATAATCGAAATAATTTTAATATTTGTTAAAATTTTACTCTCTATTTTTCTTTAGTTTTAAAAAAAAAAATTTTATGTCGATGAAAAACAGTTGTTTTCGCCGCGAAATTACTTCAATTACCAAAACTACTTTCAAGTCTTTTGCGTTTATTTTTTTTTTGCTTGAAAAAAATTTGCTGAATTTATTTTATTTAAATGTACTTTGGAAGAGATCTTTGTTATATTTAATAGAAGATTCATGTCTCTGATAATGTAATTTCATAAATTTTCGGGGTCTTTTTTTTGTGACGGTCGTTTTCGACAGCTTTTTAATTTAATGGTCTAATAATAAATTAGTACAAAATTATGAATCTATTGTGAGAGAAGGCTTCTAAAATGATATTTTCTATGTTAATTTTTCTTTTTTTTTTTAAGAAAAATATCCATTTCTATAATATTTAGTAAGTTTCTGATTTCTGTTATGAAATATAATTAGCTAAGTCTGCCGAATTTTATATTAATAAAAAAAATTTAAATATTTTATGTTACATCAAAAATTCAGCTTAAAAAATCAAAATTCTAACCTAAATAAACAAAACTACTATAAAGTCTGTTGCGAAGCTTTTACCAGCTTTTATAATAATAATAGTGAAAACAAAATCAAGAATTAAATCGGCCTATTATTTTTTTCTTATAAATATAAGGCTTACTATAAACTTTGCTCTTTTCACTTTCAGGTCTTTTAATTTTATTAAGAGTATTTTTATTTTTTTCAAAACAAAGATTTTTTTCATTTGAAAACTGCCAACAGAAGAATAATAATTTATTTTTAATTTACCGCTGCGACCGGTTCATAATGGATGTGGCGGTCAAATTTAAAAATTAAAAATTTGCTTTAAATTTTGTGTCGAAAGCACTTTTTAAAAAGTAAACATTTGTGTCTCTGATAAGACTTTGAGTCAAAGATTTGTGTCTCTGGTAATAAAATTTTAAATTATTAAATAAATATACAGAAATATCATCTTTGCCAGTTTAGTTTACATTCAGTGTGAGTGGTTTACTATAGAAATAAAATATTTTTTTTTACATCTTGTGTGTCTGGTATTAATATCTATATGATATTTAATATCTTGTGTGAATTGGTATTATCAGAGACTACATAGAGATGTACAAATTCATACAAAAATTTGTACTAATTTTTTTTCAAACGGGCCAGCTAAAACTGGCTAGTTTTAAAAATCTTAAAGCACAGAAATATTTGATTTGTGTCATAGCTAAAAGAATTTAGCGAAAACCAGAATCTTCTGTAAAATCTGGTGTAAAATGTAAAAATGATCATTCATATATTTTATGCATTTACAAAATTTTTTTATCTTTGTGAATTAAACCAGGTATAATCATTATATTGTGTATATTATCAGAAATTCAATCATTAATTTCAGGTATTATATTATCTGATCTGATTAACAAATCTTATTTTTTTCCATGGCTAACAATATTATTAATGGTCTAATAATAAATTAGTAGAAAATTATGAATCTTGTGTGAGAGAAAGCTTCTAAATGATATTTTCTATGTTAGTTTTTTTTTTTTTAAGAAAAATATCCATTTCTATAATATTTGGTAAGTTCCAGACTTCTGTTATGAAATATAATTATTTAAGTCTGCCTAATTTTGTATTAATAAAAAAATTTCGAATATTTTATGTTATACCAGTTCTACCGAAAATTTAGCTTAAAAATCTAAATTTCAACCTAAATAAACAAAACTATTTTAAAGTCTGTTACGAAGCACCAGCTTTTATACTAATGAAAACAAAATCAAAAATAAAATCGGCCTATTATTTTTTTCTAATAAATATGAGGTTTACTATAAACTTTGCTCACTCTCACTTTTTCACTTTCAGGCGCTTTAATTTTGTTAAGAGTACCAATTTTTATTTTTTTTTTCCAAAACAAAGATTGAAAACGCCAACAGAAGATTAATAATTTATTTTTAATTTACCGCTGCGACCAGTTCTTAATGGATGTGGCGGTAAAATTTAAAAATTAAAAATTTGCTGAATTTATTTTGATTGAAAATGTGTTTTTTAAGTAAGTATGTACTTTTCCTTTTTTGACTGTACTCACTTTTAATGAACGGTTTGTGTCTCTGACAATAATTCTAGTGGAACATTTAGTCTCTGGTAATAATATTTACTAAATTTATTTATATTTTTAATTAACGGTTTGCGTCTCTTGATAATACTTTGAGTTAAAGATTCGTGTCTCTGGTAATAAAATTTTAAATTATTAAATAAATATACAGAAATATCATCATTGCCAGTTTAGTTTACATTCAGTGTGAGTGTTTTATTATAGATATAAAATATTTTTTTTTACATGTTGGCAAGGTCTCTCCAACATCTTGTGTATTATATTATAGATTTTATATAATCAAAAATTTTACAATTACATCATATTTATTATGTATGTTATAGGTATTTTTAACATTTGGCGACACAAATCATGTTTCAAAATTTAATTTATTTTTAAATATTACAATATTTGCATGATATATCTGATATACCAAAATATCATCAATTCTAAATTATAAATAAAATATCAGTTATTTTAAATCATGCACACAAAAACTATACCTATATATCTAAAATGTAAATTTAAAAAAAATATCTGAACTTTTATATTAGTTTAAATTTATAATTTTAAATTCAAATAGATTCAAAAATTTTTGACCCATCTATTGAATTAATTCAAAAAAAAAAAAAAAAAAACAAAATAACATAATAAAAACATTTTTAGCATATTGAAAAAATGTGCTTATTAGTTTAACTCTGCCCGTCTGGGTGTTTACAAAACTTCTATATCGTTTAAAATAAAAGCAATTAAATTTTAACTAAGGATAGGCATCGCCAAAAAACTAAATTTGTGGAACAACTAGTTTTGGTAGCCGCAACCGATACGGAACTACAGACCTACAAAGTTCGAAAAAGTCCTATCTTTAAATTGTTATAACACAGGTTCTATAAGGTCGAACGATAGCTGGTTTTATAAACTTTATAAATATGTGACTTTGCCATCCAGTATTTTAATATACCGTTATGTAAAACTGAATTTTTGCAAAAATATGGCCCCCTTCTATCTTTCAAACGGTTTAACATAGTAGCTTGAAAATTTGAGAAGAGTTAGATCTTTAGAAATCAGTATGAGTTATTTCAGAAAATTGATTTGTGTCGCTCCTAGTTTAGGAGCTGTAAGGGGTCAAAAATTCGCTATTTTTAAACACGTGTAACTTGGGCACCAGTTCACATTTTTTTGATGTATTACACAAAAATTAAAGCTCCAACATTATATTTTTGTTTCTGTTAATAATTTTTCTTAATAATATAGTGGCTACCTTATAATTGACGAAAGTGTGATTTGATTTTTCTCAATTTTTTCGTACCAAAAAAAAAAAACAAACAAAAACCAATTTCTTATCAAAATTTATTTTTCAATGTATCTACATTTTACTATAGGCTTATTATGGAATATTTTTTTCTTTTTTAAATAAGCTTTTTTGAAAACCCTTGGTTTTTTCCAATACTTGTTTTTTTTTTTTTTTGGAATACAACATTGTTGCACCATCACCGTATTAACCATATTCCCCAGATTATTTTAATTGTACTGTTGATAGAAATGACGATCATCATTGTCGTCTTTACATATCACACAATTGATTAAATCATATTATTATAAACTATTATA
Organism: Poecilobothrus nobilitatus; assembly: GCA_947095535.1. Taxonomy (NCBI): domain Eukaryota; kingdom Metazoa; phylum Arthropoda; class Insecta; order Diptera; family Dolichopodidae; genus Poecilobothrus; species Poecilobothrus nobilitatus. The sequence continues at coordinate 234,767,017 of OX352773.1, read as the reverse complement.
ATATTTTATAACACAAGTATATATTTAACCTACATATATACATATATGAACAATAATATTATACTTATACCATGGTTTTTTTTTTTTTGTCTTTTATTGTCTCCATAATTTTAAATTCAATGATATTCAATGATAAAACAAAAAAAAAATTACTGACTTTAAAATCTGTTGCAAATAAATTTTATTTGCAGACTATAAAGTTCAGAGGTTGAATTCTATCTACAATTTTCTTCTCATATATGTATAGTTTATAATATAAGAAAAGGTCTACATATGTTCAAATTGGAGCCAGTCAATGTAAGAAGTACAAAAAAAAAAAAAAAGAAATTTGTGCTCATTTTTTGTTTAAAGATAAGGTTATTTTTGTTTTTACAACAAAAGAAAAATATTTTGTTGAAACAATAATTTTTTTAGTCATGTGATGAAAATATCTCATAAGATAAAAAAAAAGAAAGAAAAGTAGTGTTTCGAGTACACAATAGACAAAAACCAAAAATCGAAAAAAAAAAAAAAAACTATACCAGCCTGGTTTAAAAACAATAAAATAACGCATAGCAAAAAACAAAAAAAAAAAAAAAATTGCATATTGAATTCTTAAACTAAATTTTGGGCTTTGTTATTCACAAAAACCATAATGCACTTTTAATGGTTTCTACATAGGATTTAGGATAATGTTTTGAAAAAAATTTATATATATATATATATGTATATACAGATTTGATACAAGATCTTCATATTATATTGTTATATAGTTTTGTTCCTTATTTTGTTTTTTTTTTTTTTTTTATTTGAAAAATTTTAAGTTTCATTGTTTATATTTAAATGTTTATATACATTATATATATATACATATTTTTTTTTTTCATATACTTACAGTGAAGAAGAAGCCTCTGTGATGTTAGCTAATTCATGGCTTTATCATTATTATTCAGTACAATCAAAAATTCAATTTGGTATACCATTTGAAGGTCCAACACGTGTACCACCTACACCAACATATTACCATCATCATCATTCACATCATCCGGGTGGAATATCAACAAATCTTACACCACACGGCTATTCAAGTCATCATCCGCCATCACATCATGTGCCATATGGTTATCATTCTCCTCTTGGTATAGGTCCACCACCACAGTCATCTCCATCACATATTATGGGTCACCCGAATGGTAGTAGTAATGGTATGATTGGACCTTATTCAGCATATAGAATAGAACCAGTTGATTTTAGTAATAGTCCAAATCATCAACAACATCTGCAACAACATCAACATCAACAACACCAACAACAACAACACCCACCAATTAATAATATTTCGCCACCTGAATCAGTTGAACCACGTTGCAGTTCAACAAATAGTTCTAATTCTAGTAGTCATCATCAATCTCATTCAAATACCAGATTAAATCCGGTATCACCGCCAGCAAAACGTAGAGCTGTTAATAAACTTGAACCATTATATATAATTGAAAGTGAAAGTCCTGGTTCAAGTGATGTTGGTATAACAGATTTAGATAGCCAATATTGTCATAATAGTGGAAGTAATAGTCTTGGTATTATCGGTGAACAAAATGGTGGTGGTGGTGGTGGTGTTGGTGGTTCACTTGCATATGAAACAATTGTAATACCACCAAATCGTTCAAGAATTTTAACAAAACTTTTACCAACTGATCCACCAGATTTAATTGATCAATGGAATCCAAGTCCTCCATGGTCAGAAACAGCTCAAAAAGTTCCCGATATAACAAATCAAGAACTATCACCATACTTTACAACAACACCACCTACACCAACCAGTGCACCTCCATTACATAATTCTGGTCATGCGTTTTCTTTTGATTGGATGTCAGAACAATTTGTTCCAATAGCAGCAACAGTACCAGATTGTAATGGTGTAGGTGGTGGACCATGTTTACCATGTTTAACACCAGATGGTATTGCTGTACAAGTACCAATACATCAAGTACCAATGTCAATGTCTTCACATCATTCGCATCATCCACTTCATCATCATCATCATCATCCATCACATTGGCCTCCAGATCATCATCATGGTGGTCGAATTTTAACATTACAAACGATCAGTAATAATAGCCTTTCACCGCAAGCAAGTAATTCTAGTACTGATTCTAGTAATCATAGTAATGGCAGTAATGCTAATAATAGTTGTAACAGTAGTCGTAACAGTAATAAAAATATTAATTCTAATGACATTAAAACATGTGTGAATATTAAAAAAGAAACCCATGAAAAAGGTAAGTAACCTATTGAACATTATATTAATTAATTTTTTTTTTTTTGTATAATAATTAATTATTAATGTTAATTTATTTAATTTTTTTTGTTTGTTCTTACAGATCCTCGAAGGTGAATAAAAAAAAAATATTAAGAAAGTTTTAATTTTTAAAAATATTAAAATTTGCAATGGCTGGTTTAGTGCAATCTTGTAATATTTATAAATTTTTTTTTCAAACTATGTTTTTTTTTTTTTTATTTATATTTATTTCTTTCTAATTCTAATTTTAAATCTAAATTGTATAATGCATTATTTATTTTTAATATTTATTACAACAAAACAAAAAAAAACGAAATAATATTGAATTTAAACTTTGATTTTTTTTTTTAATTTTATAAACCATATCTGATTTTTAAACATTTATACAGGTTGTCGGGAAGTCGAAGGACACAAAGATGATAGTATGACGAGGTTGAGAGATGAGAGAGGTGGAAAATTTAATAATATCTTCGACTCCTGTAGAACATAAAAGATTCATTTATCATATTGATATATTTAGCTAAAACTACGAGTTTTTGTACTAATATCTAAACCTTTTCCTAGCTTTAATAGATGAATAATTATAATCTTTTAAAGGTGGTCTCGGTGGCCTAGTGGGTAAAAGACTATAAAATACGCTGTATAACCGAGAAAGTGTGGTTTCAAATCCCACACACGTCGTAATTGTTATTCCCCTTTACAACATTTACAAACACGCCTGAAAAGGAAAGGCTGTGTAATTTCCTGTTCATATTTATGTGGCAGAGAAATGGACTAAAAAAAAAAAGAAAAACAACTTTTAAAGTCGAGAAATATTGATATTTTCAATGTTTGTAACTGTAACTTTAAATAACTGTAATTTTAGAATAAAAAACCGTTAACGTTAACCGAAACATTAACATATGATTTTTATCACATTTTCTAACTTATGAAAATCGTAGGTGTAATTTATGTTATTATCATTTTGATTGTATCTTTTACTGTTTTCGAGAAAATTACATATTATCGTACGCTTCATTGAAATTTTGTTCTGCAATTTTTTTCTCATATAAAACGTAACCTATTTTTACTACTTTTCCAAATAAAAAAAATTGGAACAATATTTCTCTATCATCTCGTTTCTCCAATATTCCAATATCACAACCTTTCTTCGTATCCTTTGACTTCTTAACGCACAGTATAGTGAAACTCAAACGCAGGAGCACGATTGAATTTAATAAATATTAAAAATGTCTTGTGGTAATTAAAAGTTGCCAAAGAAAGCTAACCAGAACATATCTATATATAGAATATAGAGATTACGTGAAATTTTAAAAAGTTAAACTATTTATAGTTAATGGTATTAAATATTAGTTATTTATTTATTTAAATTATATAATAATTAACATTAATTAACTGTTATATATTAGAGTGTTTCGCGAATAACCTACCATAGAACTAAGGGTTGTTCTAAGGTTTAAAACAAACAAAAAAAATTCTTTTGGAGACGGGGTTTATTCTCATTCGTCTGGGATATATATGGAGCTTAAAAATTTTGTTGGGTGCCTAAATAATTTTATTTAGTTTTATATCTATAAAATTGGAACGCTATAACATAAAATGAAATCAAATACCAAATCAATATCCCTAATAAATATTCTTTTTAAAACTTTATCAATCAGATTTCTCGGTCTCTTAGAACGAGATTAGTTCTACGACAAGTTATTGGCGAAACAATATAACCTGTATAATTATTAGTGCTAGCAACAGAATGTCTTCGCCTATAATCTATTAAAATATAAAATCAGATATTGGTTTAAAAAAATCTGAATTTAAATTAAATATTGTATATTTAGATTTTAATTTAAAATTTAAATTTTGTTAAAAATTTTAATGTACCTATTGTCAAATCATAAAAAAAAAAAAAATAAATAAAAAATCATCAATAGACTTTTGCAATATAATTAATAATATAACAAAATATGTTCCAAATCTTATATATGTATACATAAATAATGTTAATTAATTTGTAAATGAAATTAATAAATGAAATTATAAAATAAAACAGGCCAATATTACAAAATTTAAGAATATCTATTGTAAAAAAAAAAAAACAATATTAAATTAAATATTATTTAAATTAAAACCAAACTATTAGAATTTTCTTTTCAAAAAAATGATAATTACATATATTTTTAAATTTAAATAGATATACAAACACATAAACATACATATAATAATAAATTGTTAAAAATGTATTACAAAAGTATAGTGATAAAAATGTAAATGACAAGATTTTCAATTAAAAAACGGAAAAAATGAATCTTTCATTAAAAAAAAAAAAAAAGAAACCATTCGTATAGAGACTACATACCTATACCTACACATATACATATATATATACTTAATTTATAACAAAGAATATTAAATTTTTATTTGAAAATTTTATTTCAAAAATTTTTTATATATAAAATTTAAAATTAATAAATAATATTAATATAAAAAAAAAAAACCATTTGTAAATAATTTAAATTAAGAAAATAAATTTTATATTTAATCAGAATATAGAAAAAAAAAAAAAATATAAACATAATTCTGTTAAAATTTAATTATTTTTAAGATTATATTATAAATAAAAGACATTCAATTTAATAAAAAGATTTTATACAATAAAATTTTCATTTAAAAAGAAAATTAATAATAAATATATATTTTAAATTTTATAAAAAAAAAAAATCTTTTTTTTTTTAATTTTTTGTTTCAAATTTTTAAATTTTATTTTTCATGTTTACAGGCTTATTTTTCATGGATACGGGCCCTGGTACGGGCTATAATGTTTTTCGTTTTTAGACGAACCTTAATATGATTTTAAAGGGGTGATTTATATACATCTTTATATATATTTGTTGGTTATTTATAAAGTGCTAGTTATTTATAAAAACAATATATAGGATAAAAGAAACGAAGTACATAAACAAGGCAGAATGTAAACCAACAGTTTTTAAAAGCGCAGACATTTTCAGATTACAAAAATGTTAAGTACAACTTGAAATATGCCCATTTAAAAATAGTGCTTTTTCAAAGTTTGAAAGGCTGTAGTTCCGTAATGGGTATAGGGCTACATGAAAAAGTTATTTTACAACATTATTTTTATACCCGTATGAACTATGTTCAAGGGTATAATAAATTTGCCATTACGTTTGTGACACCTTAAAGGAGTCGAGCTAGATATAGTGTCAAAGGTATGGATCGGCTCAGAATCGAATTCTGAGTCGATTAAGCCATGTACGTCCGTCCGTCCGTCCGTCCGCACGATAACTCAAAAAATAAAGGAGCTAGGGGGCTGAAATTTTTTTACGTCACTTTTGAAAAATTGTTAGTTTTGCTATTTAAATCCAACATTTTCGGTCGGCGGGTTCGAGTAGCTGCCATACAACTTCTATCTTTATATAGAAATAACTCAGTATCTATTCAAGCTAGGTTTCTGAAATTTTGCAAATGATGATCAAGCTTTATGGCAACAACTTCTGTAAAATTTGGTTGTGCTGGTCCAGCGGGTTCGGGTAGCTGCCATAGAACTTCTCCGTTTAAATGAGAATAACTCAGTGTTTATTGAAGCTAGGAATCTGAAATTTAGTAAAGAAGTGTCGAGTTATATGCCAACAACTTTTGTAAAATTTGTTTGGCCTAGAACAGCCGGTTCAGGCTTCTTGCACCTCTTGGAAGTTAATAAAGCTAGGCGTCTGAAATCTTGCAAATGATGATCAAGTTTTATGGCAACAACTTTTACAAAATTTGGTTGTGCTGGTGCGACGGGTTCGGGTAGCTGCCATACAAAATCTCTTTTTAAATGAAAAGAACTCAGTGTCCGTCCGCACGATAACTCAAAAAATAGAGGAGTTAGGAGGCTGAAATTTTTTTTACGTCACTTTTACAAAATTGTTAGTTTTGCTATTTAACGCCAGCATTTACGGCCGCCGGGTTCGAGTAGCTGCCATACAACGTCTTTCTTTAAATGGAAATAACCCAGTGTCTATTCAATCTAGGTATCTGAAATTTTGCAAATGATGATCAAGTTTTATGGCAACAACTTCTGTAAAATTTGGTTGTGCTGGTGCAGCGGGTTCGGGTAGCTGCCATACAACTTCTCCGTTTAAATGAGAATAACTCAGTGTTTATTGAAGCTAGGAATCTGAAATTTAGTAAAGAGGTGTCGAGTTACATGCCAACAACTTTTGTAAAATTTGGTTGGTCTAGAGCAGCCGGTTCAGACTTCTTGCACCTCTTGGAACCTAATGAAGCTAGGCGTCTGAAATTTTGCAAATGATGATCAAGTTTTATGGCAACAACTTTTGTAAAATTTGGTTGTAGTGGTGTGACGGGTTCGGGTAGCTGCCATACAAAATCTCTTTTTAAATGAAAGAACTCAGTGTCCGTCCGCACTATAACTCAAAAAATAGAGAAGCTAGGAGGCTGAAAATTTTTTTACGTTACTTTTGTAAAATTGTTAGTTTTGCTGTTTCACTCCAGCATTTTCGGCCGCCGGGTTCGAGTAGCTGCCATACAACGTCTTTCTTTAAATGGAAATAACCCAGTGTCTCTTCAATATAGGTATCTGCAATTTTGCGAATGATGATCAAGTTTTATGGCAACAACTTCTGCAAAATTTGGTTGTGGTGGTGCGACGGGTTCGGGTAGCTGCCATACAACTTCTCTTTTTAAATGAAAATAACTCAGTGTCCGTCCGCACGATAACTCAAAAAATAAAGGAGTTAGGAGGCTGACATTTTTTTTACGTCACTTTTACAAAATTGTTAGTTTTGGTATTTAACTCCAGCATTTTCGGCCGCTGGGTTCGAGTAGCTGCCATACAACTTCTTTCTTTAAATGGAAATAACCCAGTGTCTATTCAATCTAGGTATCTGAAATTTTGCAAATGATGATCGAGTTTTATGGCAACAACTTCTGCAAAATTTTGTTGTGATGATATGACAGGTTCGGATAGTTGCCATACAACTTCTCTTTTTAAATGAAAATAACTCAGTGTCTATTGAAGCTAGCTATCTGAAATTTAGTGAAAAAGTGTCGAGTTGCATGCCAAAAACTTTTGTAAAATTTAAATGGTCTAAAGCAGCCGGTTCAGGCTTTTTGCATTTCTTGGAACTTAATGAAGCTAGGCGCAATAGATTCGGGTAGCTATCATACAACTCCACAATTTACATAAATATATCTCTGTAGTTCGGTACTAAAACTCTGAATGTTTTTAAAAGATGATCAAGTTTTATAGAAACAGGATATATTACGTTCATACGGGTATCCCAGAGTTGACACAGTCTACTCTACTGCACTCTTCCTCGTTTTTATTAGACATACCCATGGTTAAAATTTTCTTTCTTTATCTGTAACGGTGTAGAAGTTTTGTAAACAGACAGACGGACGGACAGAGTGTAACTAATAAGCACATTTTTTCAAATTTTTATTTTGGAAATGTGCTAAAAAAGGGCAACCAGAGTCAAACATTCAATTGACAAAATCAAAAACTTAGAATCATTTATAAAGATTAAATCACATGATTCAGTGCCTAAAAAGACGAACAAAAGTATAATGAAACAGCTAATTAAAATAAATTAATAGCATCTAGCAGTTAAGTTTGAAATTAAAACTATATAATGATATAATTATATCCGATATTATATTTTTAAGCTTCAAATAAATTTTAATTAAAAAAAAAAAAAATGCTTTACTTTTTTGATTTAATTTTCAGCACATTTTTTTAAAAAGATTTTGGAAAAATATTTGTAATCTGAGTCGTTAAAATCATGTTTTTTTAAATCTTCTTAAGTTTTTATTTTATTTAATTTTTTAATTTATTTGGGACGCTTTCAAAAACAAAAACAATTTTTTATCTTATTTTATTATTAAATTTAATTTAGGCTATATAATTTTATAATCACCTATATAATCTCTCCTAACCCAGAATCCAGTATATACGTATACATACATAAATATTTTGAAAATTTTGAGCCACCCATAAAAATAGAAAGATTTAGAAATATTTTTAGAAAAAACAATAATTTGAAAAATAAAATTTTAAAGGACAAGATTACATACCGCTCGCAGTTTCACTCTTTTCGTCCAATTCGATTTGCTTGGTCGTCTTTTTACAAAATTTCTACAGTGTTTAAAATAGAGGAATGAAATTTTAACCATGAATAGTTCTCCTTAAAAACAATATTGTGCAACATATTTTTTATATAGTTCCATCCATTAACCTCAAAATTTTAAAAAGCTTTTATTTTCAAATATTTATATCTGAAGTTCTACTTAATATTTTTCCAATCTGAAATGTAATAATAATTTGTTGCAATTTAGTATGTAAATTTACTGTTATGTGAAAGGCATATTTTGCAAGATTTGATTTTTCCGTATCTCCAGAACGATTTTAGGCAGAATCTTGAAATTTTGAAAGAAAATAAATTTTAAACTCCGTCTTTTTAAGACCAATTAAGGTACAAAAACCGAAAATTCTATATTTTTAGACAAGTTGCAAGTGTAAGCATCTGTGGAAATTTACCGTAAGAAAAACATTAAGCAAATTAAAACTTCAATATTACCTATATTTTAATATATTGTGTTAACGATTTTCCTTAAATATATGGAGTTACCTTAAAACTAAAGTATTTGTGTCTTAATTTTCTCAATTATTTTTTACATAAAAAATTCTAAAAAAAAAAAACTAGGAATTTTGATTCAAAAGTAGTCACAATTCTAAAATGGTTTTTATTGCCTTTGTTTTTGAAAATGGCGCCTTTAAAAACATTTGTTTAAACATACTTGCCTTGTTAAACTTAAAAATAATTTGTATTTTCTATTTTTTTTAATATAAAAATAGAAAATAAATTTAAACATTAAAAAACTTAACAAATATTGCTTTTTTTTTACATAATTATTTTCCTTGAGCTTTTTTAATTTTTTCTTACAATAATGTTTAATCAAATGTGTAGTTTATACAATGTTAGAAGAACGAGTGCACATGATTGTGATGACAAAAATATTTGTTTGATTCATTTTTTTATTTATAACTATACATAAGTTTTCAATTAGCCAGATAAAAAACTAAACAGAGTGTACCAAAATTGAATGTGATAGTAAAAGTAGTGATAAAGTCTATCAAAAGAGGTAAAAGTTTTATTGGAAAAGTGTTAATTTAATTTTCAATGAATGATTTTCAATTTGGAATTTATAATTTATAATTGATATTATGTTGTTGATTTGATGGATTTATTCTTTTTATTTGATTTCTGAAAAATTCTTAATTAAAATACTTCTAAATTTAACTAAAATTTATTGATTTATACCTAATTGAATCTTAACTAATTTATTGGGTTTACATGAAAAATAGTTTAAAACTAAATAAAAATCACCAAAAAAAAAAAAAATCAATCAATTTTGGCCTTTTTTACATTGGAAACTAAATTAGGTCGACAACCATAAAAACTTTACATTTTTTTCAAGTTACTAAGATTGGAATGTGACCTCCCGAATGAAAGGCTTACAATCTATAATCACTGTATCATCCAGCTAGTATATATTTAAAAATTAACATTTTAGTAAAATTATCTTTGATAAAAAAAAACCTTGATATTTTATAAATTGTAATAAAAACAAACCAGAACTATTTTTTTCAATCAACATTTTTATAATACCCATATTAAACACCATTTTACTGTAAGTTCAATTTAACTTTATGTATGTATTATTTGAAAAATTTATTTTCATTTTCTTTATTTTCATTTTCTTCTGAATGCTTTTTTGGTATTTCGGACTATTTTGCATTATATGAAAATTAAAAAAAGAATAAATGAAGTGAAACAAAATAGTAATAATAATAGCCGGATTCATTATTTCCTTACAATCCCACTTCCAATCCAATGTTTCCGCATCCTATTGTCTTTATCTTTTCCTATACCTATACTCCCTAACCAATCCGTACTCCGTTAGCAGGTAGGGATTTCATCCCATTATATTGGCTAAAAGATAAGGTAGTTTTAGTTAGTAAGAATTTGACACTATTAAAGAGGAATTCTTGGTGCTTTTGGAAGATTCCCACCTCCCTTAGGGGGAAAAAAATGGAGTAAAAACCAAGTCCTTCGTCCGACTATTAAAAATGTGTGATCACGACTTTTTTTGAGTACATGTACGTAAATATATTATGAATACGTGTGCATAACAAAAGTTAGAACAGAAAATAAGGGTTTTAATAAATTGATTTGCAGAGATTGGCAACTCTTCTTATATAGGTAAAATCAAGATGCAGATGAAATATTGTTAATAATCATATAATTTGGTATAATGAAGATAGCTTGCATAGTTTAGTTGTACTTTTTATTTATTCTTATATATTTTTTTTTTATTAAGAGTGGGCTGTTTTTCACTTTATATCAATTTTGTATAGTTGATTTTGGCAGTTTCTTCATTTAATTTTCAACTTTTTTTGTAAAATGAAAATTATCTGAAATATTTTGCACAGAATTAATTATTTTTATTGGTTTTTTTTTTTGTAGTGACGTTTTGGGCGATTATGTGTATGTAACTAATATATTTATCAAAATACTACTAATGAAACACTCTATACAATATATATGTACATGCATTATAATTTATAAGTGTGCTTTATTCTTTACTATAATATTATTATAAATAAAATCAATGTTCAATTAAATTAAAAGTACCATATGAATCATTTATTTAATATATATGTAATATTTTTTTCTTTTATAGATTCTTTAATAGATAGATTATTTTAAGCTAAGTTTTAAGTTTTCAATAATCTCAAACAAAATAATAACAACAACAAGAACAAAAAAAAAAAAATTCAAACAGTTAAAGTTAAATCAGCTCATAGAGAAGAAAATAAATTTTATTAAAATTTATTCTATAAGATTGTTTATCTCAAATTTTTTTTTTTTTTCTTTTGTCTTTTTGTTCTGTATTTTGAATAATCGAATAAAAAGGTGAGCATAAATGCATCACTAGAATAAATAATAATATAGGTATTTACTTGTTGTTCTTCAATAAGTACAGCGGCGGAAATTTTTTAAAAGTTATTATGAAACTAAAATAAATTTGAATGAAAATTATTTTAGATGATTATTAATCATAATATATTAGCTAAGATACCGTACTTACAAGAATTGTAGTTTTTATTATTTTCAATAAAATTTTTTCACTTTGTAAATTTAATATAGATTAAGACTCTAAAGGCATATTTTGAAAATTTTAGCACTTAAGTGTATTTAAATTCTTAAAATAGATTGTATGAACAAAAATTTCAACCAATAGGTACGTCCTCATAATCCTAACATGCCCTCTCTGTAACCTCTCTCTAATCAAATGGCATTGACCGATAGACTTATAGTATAAACTTAGAAAAGAAGAAGAAAATCATTAATAAATTACAGTTGTTTATTTAAATGTCCTCCACTGTATTTTTTTTTATTTTTATTATATAAATTGATATATAGTTGCATGTATCTATAGATTCAAGTAATATTTTACTAGAAAAACTATTTTTTTTTTTTATATCATATATAATGCATGTACGTATTATTGTTACAACATAGCTAATAAAATATTCTTGGAAATTTGTTAAGGTGATTTCATAACTATATCTATTCTCATTATACTAGTACAAATATCTTTAAATAAAAAAATAAACTTGAAGTTAAAAATATATTACAGGGTATTTTAGAATAAACATTAGTTTAATAAATATGAAAGTATCAATATTTTTAGTTTATTTATATAATCTTTATTTTTTTTTTTTATTGAATTTCTCTGCCACATAAATGTGGACAAGAAATTACACAGCCTTTCCTGTTCAGGCGTGGCTGTAAATGTCGTAAATTTCGAACCCACACTCTCTCGGTGTTTACAGAGTATTTTATACGCTCTTACCCACTAGGCCACCGAGGCTCCTTATTAATCTTTAATTATAGAAAAAAAATAATTTTCTATTCTAGATAAAGGTTATATATTTAAAAAAATATAAAAAAATTAAATAAGGATGTGATGACAAAAATTACCAAAACGTTCTTTTACTGTTTTACGATTGTTCTGCGATTAGTTGTTAAGGTTTTTTGATTTTTTTTGATTATTATAAATTTAAATTTTATATTATGTACATATTATTCTGTTATTATTTAAAATATTAGTCTTTTTAAATAATTTTTACTTTAGGAATTGGCTAGAAATACATTTTCATTACATGAGATACTTGGTATTAGTAAATTATTTATTCTTCACCATTAATTTGAACTCAAAGGGTAGTCGAATTAAATCGAAAACCAGTTCAAAAAAGTTTTCACTTTTCCAAGATATTGGGAATCAAACCTTGGCCTCTCAAATGAAAGATAAACTCACAAACGATATAACCATTGGGTCATCCACTTGTCATAATATTTAAAAATTAAAACTTTACTACAAGTATCTTTGATAAAGAAAATTTAATATTTTATAAATATTGTTGTAAAACCTGACTGACCTGACATTTATTTCAATAAAATGGTTTTTTTTTTTTTTTATAATACATTAAACACCTTTTACTACTGTAAGTTCTATTTAACTTAATTTACATTATTTGAACACAAAAACTAAAGTACAAACAATACATATTATTATATAATAAGTGAGAATGCTTATTGGCTATACTAAGAAAATCGCTTCTATTCTGTTGAAATGACGGAATCAATATTAAAAGGTATTGATTATATTAAAAAGCAAAAAAAAAAGAAAAATTAAGAAAAAACAAAATAAATGAAATGAATTCTTGAAGAACTTCTGGTCCAGGAAAGTTTTAGTACTAATATCAAATTCTATAGATACATATTTTGTATTTCTGAATAAATTGAGAGATTTTTTTTTTTTTTTTCAATGAAAGGATTGTACTTACATATATATATATATACTCGTAGATATATATATGCATAATCTTAGGTTCATTGTGATGAATAATTTTTTTGAATTGGTTTTAATCAATTTTCTAAAAGAATACTTTATATAAATAATAATAAATAACGTATCTATAGTTTCGTCTTCAAGTGTCAATAGATCAATACGTCTACCAGTTATTGTTTTATTTTTTTTTAAACATTTTAATTTTTTTTTTTTTTTTTGTTTTTGTTAACAACCTAATATTAAAGGATATTTTTCAATTTTCAGGAATTGATTGATTTCTTGAAGTAAATAAGAAAAGAAATCGTATATGTTAATCTAAATTCAGTCAAGTCTGTTGATGGTTTGTCATTTTAAGGTCAATTGAGTCATTTATATTTTTGTTTTTTCATTTATTTTTTTTTTCATTTCTTCCTTTTTACAACTAAATTAAAATAATTTGCAAAAGGAATTTATAAGAAATCTTATATATTCCTATGGTATATTAAAAACATCAAGAAAAGATAAAAATCCTTTTTTTTTTGTTTTATTTAGAAATTTTACAATGTGTTAATGAAATTGATTTAATAAATATTTTTTTTTTTTGCAGATAATTACAATACTAATTTACAGGAATTGTAAAAATTTTTTTTCGTATTTTTTATGTGATTAAGAAAAAATAAATAGGTACAATAATTTAATAAAGATGAAATTTGAGTTTTAAATCAATAAATAATTGAAATTCTGTTCAATTTGTAAAAAAAAACAAACATATGATAATATATAGTAAAATATTAGGAGATGTTTTGTTTATTAACACTACTAAAAAACTTGAATTTTAGGAGTTGCCAAAGCAAATCAACACTGCATATCTAACGATTAGTTCAGTAGTGTTGATCAGTAGTGTTATGTAAAAATAGACTAACCATGCAATTTTGTGTGAACACTACATATTCATTTTAAAAGGGTAAAGACAAAAAATATGTTTTTTTTTTAATATATTTTAAAATTTAATTCAAAAATAAAATTCACAAATATAAAATATTTTATTGTTTATTCATAACCCCATTCGGTAAACCAAACTATATTTTTATTAAAAGACCGAAGCTAAAGTTTTGGTTTAGAAAGGAGTCGTTGAGGATTTTGATTGGTTAAAATCCAACACTATCCGGAGTAATTTTGGTTCACTTTTGAAATTTTGCACCAAACCTCGTAAAAATAGAAGTATTTGTACTCTGTGTACTCTGCTTAAAATTTAAATATACTTCAGCCAATCTCTTGTACTGTGCTATTCATTTTAATTACAATTATTTTTGAAAAATTTATTGAAGATTTTTGAATCGATATGTTGTTAAATTGACTTGAAGTACATAATTTAAGTATCACTCTATACTTTCAATAGTATTAATAAAACTTTCTAAAATTAGTACCACTTTCGCTTTAAATTGTGCTCTCCTATCAACTCCTACTTAATCTCTAAATATACTTATTTTGCTGTACTATTTTTTTCCCAAATTTTTTAAAATTTTCAATCTTATATTGAAATGTCTTTAATTGTTTCTTTTTATGTTTTGTTGTTAATTTTAACATTTTTATACCAAATAAATTATAAATTTTTAATTTTTAAAAAGAAACTCTTTAAACATTTTCCAATCTTGAGTGCTTACGAAACAAAGAATAATTCAAAATTCCTAAGCAGCAGCTTCTTTCTAATTATTAAAAATAATAATAAAAGAATAATAATAGTTTAATTTTTTTTAACTAAATTAATATTTTAAATAATAAATTTTATTTTGTTATTAAAAAGAAAAAAAAACAATAATAATAATAATATTCAACTATGCCAAATAATTACAAATTTATCAATCAAAACCAAGTTGCAAATTTTTCAAATTAAAATTTTATTTTCTTTTAATCAATCATTCATTCATTCATTCATTCAAATCTTCTTTTCATTTTTTCTTTTTTTTTTTTTTCTTTTGTTATTTATCTTTTACTTTCGATTCAAATTTCAATAATTTCAATTTTAAATGTCTTTTTAATTTTAATTATAAAAAATATATTTGCATAATTAAATTTAAAAAAACAGAAATAAATAAAATTAAAATTATTTAAAAAAAAAAAGAAAAACAAATAAAAAATTCAAAGTAACCGCAAAAAAAAAAACTTCTTTTTTTTTTTTTTTTTTGTTGCAACTTCAATCTTCAACATTATAATTTTCAATCAATTGATAATCAAATAAAGACTTTAAACTGTCATCAATTAAAAATCAATCAATCAACGATTGATTTCTATTTGATTCAATAACTATACCTTCACTTGTATAATATTTTATATAGATAGATATATGGTATATGTATGTATGTGTGTGATTAAATTACTTGTATAATGGAGAAAATGTAGGCAAAAAAAAAAAAAAAAAAAAAACAAAAACTGACAAGGGAAAAGATTTGCACAGAATACTTCTACTATCTTTAGATAAGTTTTAGAAAAAAATTTGTTTTTTTTTTTATAGTTAATAAGAACAACTATAGGAACGTAAATTAAATATTTTTTTTTTATATATGTATTTTACAAAAATTAGACTTTAATTTATTTTTTGTAAAGTTGTATAGAGTGGAATTTTTCGATTCTTTTCAATTTCGTTAATGTAAGAACTGAATGGTCTTCGAAAAAGAACGTTAATGTATGAATGTATGAATGTATTTTTAGACTTTACATTTAACTAAGAGCTCTGCTGTTACGAACAAATTAAATGGTTTTATTTAAATAATTTTGATTTTCGTCAATTGACAATTGACAAATCTCGTCAATTTTAGATTTAATTAAAAAAAGATAATTTTATCTAAAACTTTATATATCTTCTTCATACACAAAATTTTTTTTAATCTATTAATTAAAAACTTGGCCATTTCTTTAAAAAAAAAAAAATCATAAACCTATATATATAATATTATATAATTCTTATTGAAGTCGATTTGAAATAAAACGTGTTACTTTTTACCTATTACCTTTAACCTATACATTTTAAAAGCAAAGTTTCAATACAAAACTTTAGTTCATAAATTTGACATCTTATATTTTGTTTAAGGAGGACTAAAGTTTTTCACAAAGAAAAATCTCCCTTATTTTGAAATTCGTATCAAAATAATTATAAATTCTATTCTAAGTATTCTATGTTTTGAATTTCTTTAACATATGCTTTCTACTATACTTATATCAATAAATAAAATGTCTACACTTCCATATTCAATCCGTTTAAATTTTAATTAATAGCAACAAACGTTATAATATCTACACTCTATTACAATTACTGATCTTCATATGCAAATGAATTTTTTTTTTTTATTTTAAATTTCTTTTAGCCTTAGACAGACTTACAACTATTTTTATCTATCCTATAACTGATGTATATATTTTTTTTTTTGTTTTCATTTTCCATTATTATAAAAAATCTGATGACATAATCAATAAAATTGAATGAAAAGCGAATAAAAATGCTTCTTAATGGATCACAATATACAATTCAAATCAAATCGGATGATCCATAAAAATGTAAACGATATATTACTACTATATATATATATATGTAGATATATACCATTTACCAAAATAAAACTTGATTCCATATACAAAACTGGAATAGGAGAAAAAGGAAGAAAATAAAAATTTTTGTCTTATAATGACAATTGATGAAACTTTGATAATGATGAGTATATACTATAAAATATAAAAAAAAAAACAAAAGAAAAACACAAAAGTAATCCATCTTTTCTTCTTTAACAATAAGATTGAAAGGGTTTATTGAAATTTTCCAAAGAAAAGAATATAAGTCGGAAGACACAAAACAAATATAGAAAATACACTAAAATAAACTATTATTAAACTTTAAAATATATTTTCTATATTTGATTCTTTTTTGAAGTACTACAGGACATTATCGTCACTTAAGATCTGTTTTTTTCTCCTTTTTTTTTTTTTCTTTTTTTTTTTAATTCAACATCAAAATAACAAAAAAAAAGACTTCTTCTTTCAGATGAAAAATTTATAGTTAAATCAATAATATTTAAGTAGTTGATTTGGTAATATCTTATTGAAAATGAAATGATGATGAAAATGATGAGCGGTTATTTTAAAAACAAATAAAAGACATGATTTTAAGTGTTATTAATAAGATGGTCTAAAATTGATGGACAAAATAGAACTAAAAATGTAATATATAGAAGGCTATTTAAATAAAATCGATTCAAATGTTAAATTAAAATATTTTAAAAAATAATTAAGAAAATAGAATATAAAATTTAAATATGTATATATGGTGTTGATTAAATTACAGTTAAATTAGTCCTGCCAATGATTCATGAATCATATTTAACATACAACAACAATAAACAGGTATAAACATAAGACAATATTTATAATATAAAGAAAACTAATAAATAAATAAATAAATAAAATATAATTCTTGTATTTGATAATAGATGGCGCCAAAAATTACTTTTTTTGTAAAATATGTGTTTCATAATAGTTTTTGTACAATAGTTTCAGTCATGAAATTAACTATTTAATGAAAATAATGATTAAAGAAATTGAAGCTTTTATGTCTAATATAAATAATAAGCGACTTGAAAAAAAAAATATATCCCTTAGAGGGATGAATAACGAAACAAAAATTCTCATCATTTACATGATTTATATATTTAAAATAAATTTCCAATTATTAGAACCAGTTTACCTTTAGTTTTTACATGATTAACAATATATTTAAAAGATATTTATTTTATAGTTTCATAAATTTTGTGTCACTACATTGATTTTTTTTGAACTGTTTTTTTGTTGAAGGTGTTTTTTATTTTTTAAGGAACTGACATAATATCCAAAATACCAAAAATACACAATAATTAATTAAAAATGAAAAGTTTTAAACTAAAAGAAAATTAATAATAAATAATGAAATTAGGTCAAAAAAAAAAAAGTTCTCTTTTACTGTGCGTCTTCTATCGGTTATATTTATTATAGAAGAAGCACAGTTCACAGCATGGACATGTAAAAATAAAATTGAAAGTTAATTGTGTATTGTTTTAATTTTCTATTACTGATTTTTCTAATTTTTTTTTTCTTTTTGGTTTTTTTTTTTTATATACCATACAAATAAAAATAACATAATAATCGAATATTATTTTTTAAAGAAAATCATCGATTGATTATTTTTTTTTTTTTTTTTTTTTGAAAATCATTCCGGAAATATTTGTCTATATCTTGAAATGATCATCTCTGTTTCAAGATATAAAAAATATTAAAAACAAAAAAAACTTAATAAAAAATAGAAAATCCGGCGCACCTTTTCCACAGATATTTATCATTTTTTGTTAAAGTGAATTTTATTTTACTGTATAGTGAATAAAAAAAAAAAATTCTTATACTTTGTAATGAAAAAAGAAAATTATATGTAGTAAGACACCCTTGGTGTGATTTAAAAAAAAACAAAAAAAAAAACAAAAAAAAATCAAAAACACCGCATTTAAAAAAATTTTAAGCAAAAAATCTAGGTATTATACTTATTAGATTTATTTTAAAAAAAACCGTACACCCATCTACTTTCAAAATTTCTTCACCGTTCCATATAAAGAAATTAAATTTTAGATTTACATTTTAGAGCAATCTTAGAGCAAACGACTAACATTTTTTTTTTTGGTGCATTTCCCTGCCACATAAATGTAACAAGGAAATTATACAGCTTTGCCTTTTTTGGTGTGGCTGTAAGTGTCGCAAGAAGAAATTACTCTTACGACGTGTGTGCAGGGACGTGTGTGTCGAACCCACACTCTCTCGATGTTTACAACGTATTTTATACACTCTTTATCCAGGAGGTCCCAGAGTAACAGTTTAACAGTAAAAGCTTTTTTATTTAACTTCACTTGTATCCGAAGTACAGCTGATTTAAGTTAGGAAAAACCTTTACTTAAATAATTATAAGATATAATTCAAGTTCTAATAGATATTTTATCAATCTAAAAACGGCAAAAGATAGAAAATTACTTAAAGTTTATAATTTTTAATAGAATGGAATATAACAGTGGTTTATATAACATAACTTTTCAAAGTATCATATCATTTTTGGTAATTTGATATTTAAATTTACTCCCAGAATTTCCTAAATGTTTAAAACTAGAAAATTAAAATTTTAAGAGAAGATTTAAGAATCTTTAAGAAAACAAATTATTTTAGAAAAACTGTTTATATTTACTCTAGTGCAGTATTACTTTATTTAACTAGTGGTTAAAAAATAAAAATTTGCCAATTTAAGGTATCTGAACTGAACTGGAATTTTTCTGCAAATTCGTTAAACCTCAAATTTACGTTTTTTTTTTATACACAAATCCTTAGCTATATGTTGGGCTTACCTCAAATTGAAGAAAGCATTCTCTTAATTTTTCACAATTTTCTTTACAGAAAATATTCTAAGAAAATGTTATAAATTTTTGCTCAGTCACAATTCTAAAATTCTTTTTACTATCATTTTGAAAATGTGAAATAAACTATTCATTTTACTTCCTTTTTTCTTTTCATTTTAATATTTTAGAATTTAATGGAATTTCATGATTATTCTAAAATTATAAAATGAACTTCAAATTGATTTTGCTTTTGATTTTGCTTTTATTTCAAAATTTAAAATTGCATTATTCGCTTTCTTAAAATTTTAATTAATTTTTTTTTACACAGTATTAGATATTTTACCAAATCTTTGAATACTTAGGCAACTGATTATTCTGATGATTGCGAAATTTTTCTTCGTTCTTCATTTTTAAATTTACTATTGAATACACTCTTTTTGTTTTTTACACGACATATTTTACTTTCATTATAAACAAAGTTTAGATGAACTGTTTCTTAGTTGGGATGACCAGATTCGACCAGAGACTTTCACCTTAAATTTTTATTAATCTGATTTAACGACTACTTGTCATCGATTTCAAATCAAGCGTATACAAAAAAATCAGTAATAAGCGAAAAATTTAAAATCATTACTTCGAACTAAAAAAATATAATTTTTTTAATGATTTAATGCACGTAATTTGTCGCATTAGGAGCATAACATAATATTTTCCTGTCCATGGAGTTTAAAATGTAAACATAATAACTTATTTTGAGCATATAAAATACTAGCAGAGTACCCGGCGTTGCCCGGAGTATTTTATTGGTTTTATGAAATAAAAATTATTAACTTTTGTTTCTGCGTTAATTTAATTTATAGTTAACTTATTACTATGCATTTACAGATGCTGGTAGTTAATATTCTATTTTTATTACAAAAAATCTTTAAAGGAATCAATAATCTATTGAGTACGCAATTACGGCGAAATGAGTTTTCACAATATATTTGTTAATATCGAAACATAAAATCGCATTTCATCTATAAAAGACCATAACGTAATACATTGTTTTTCGTAAGTAATGTCACTTCATGTTTTTGTGAATTATCCTTTTAAGCACATTTTGAAAAATTTGCTATTAGGTTCGCTCTATCCCTGCGTCTGTTTACAAAACTTATATACTGTTTAATAAGGAGCAATAAAATATTAACTATGCATAGGTCTTTTAAAAGAGTAATGATGAAAAACAACTTTTTTATGTACCCTCACAGCTGGAGATCCTACAGCACCGACAGCTCTTCAAATTTTGAAAAACTTCTTTTTAAATGCATACATTTCAGGTTCTGTTTAACATATTTTCAATATAAAAAATACATGATTGTTTTTTACCTTTATAAATCTACCAGAATTTTTTTAAGTTTACTTTTTCTAATTATGTTTTCAAATTAATTGACTAAAAATATGTGTAAAAATTGTATATGGATTAGAATGTAAAGTTTTCTGTTCTTTAAATATGTATGTACTCATTTTTGATTAAATGCTGTACAGAAATGTGATATATAGTATTTTTAAATATACGCACGTTATACATACCATATGTACATATTTCAATGATATTTTATGGCAAATATGTTATACACATGCATCTTATAAAGCTAGACCGCACATGCATTTCTGAATGATGATGATATGATGACTGTCGTATGTAGGAGATTTTTTCTGTTTTTTAACGGCCGAAAATGTTATGTTGTTAAGACTTAAACACAGTATTCTTAAGATACTTAATAAGGTTATTTTAATTACTTTTATATATTAGAAATTTGCATTGAAAGGTTTTTATGGAATATTAAAAACAGTGTAGATAAAAGTAAAGAGTGTTGGAAATATCTTTTTAATAATAATAACTATACCAAGCATTGGGCAGAATATTTTTAAAAGGTTTTCGTGCGGAAATGGGCTAACGAACGTTAACAAAAATTTATCACAGGCTTTATTTAGAACCGTAAATTCATCCTGCCAAATTAGACAAAAATTAGAAACAAAATTTTCTTTTGAAAGGCTATAGTACAAATGGGTTAATGTATCACCGCAGAATTACTTAAATGAGCTTCTGCCTTGATATTGTACATTGCATTGATAAGTACATTGCAGTACTTGTGCCAATGTTCAAACGGTTTAAACACGACAACAAAAAAATGAAAAACTTCATTGAGGCTTGATGCTGAAATGAGTTAATGCGTCGTAACAAAATCAACTCAGTAAGCTTCTGTGGTAAAGAGCTAGAGCTTTTGTGAATTTTTAACTCAGTTGGTCAAACCGTTTAAGCGCGACAACAAAAACATTAAGAAACTTCATTGGACCGTGGTGCCGAAACAGGTTAGTGGATCGTAACCAAATCAACTGAGTGGGCTTCTGCGGTGAAGAGCTACACTTTTGTAATTGTTCAACTCAATTGATCAAACCTTTTAAGCTCGACAACAAAGAAATTAAAAAATATCATTGAGACCTGGTGCCGAAACGGGTTAATGCATTGTAACCAATTCAACTCAGTAGGCTTCTGTGCTAAAGAGTAACAATTTCGCAATTTTTCAACTCAATTGGTCAAAACTTTTAAGCGCGACAATAAAAAAATTAAAATACTTCGTTGGGCCCTGATGCCGAAACGGGTTAATGGATCTTAACCAAGTCAACTGAGTGAGCTTCTGGAGTGAAGAACTACACTTTTGTAAATTTTCAACTCAATTGGTCACACCGTTTAAGCGCGACATTAAGGTAAATTAAAAAATTTCACTGAACCCTGGTGCCGAAACGGGTTAATGAATCCTAACCAAATTAATCTAGTAAGCTTTTCTTCTAAAGAGCAACAGTTTTGCAAATGTTCAAATCAATTGGTGAAACCGTTTAAGCAGGACATCAAAAAAATTTAATGAACTTCGTTCGGCTCTCGTGCCCAAACGGGTTACCAGAACTTTTCAAAAATTCGTCTCAGGGGTTTTTTCAGACCATAAAACCACCATACAAAATTGGACATAAATCGGAAACAAAAAAATTTTTGGAAGCCCGCCGGGCCGAACCCGAGTGACATATGGCAACCTAATTTCTTGGGTACACAACTAAAGATGAGAAGAACATTTGTGCAAATTTTCAACTCAATCGGTCAAACCGTTTAGGCAGAACAACGAAAAAACCAAAACGCTTTAAAATGCTCTCGGGCCGCAATGGGTTAATGAACCGAAACGCGATATAGCCTATAACTCCTTCCGGGGTCGTAGAAATGTTCCTGCAAAATTTGGTTGCAATCGAACTGGTGGTTTTTACGTGAATACGTGCCAAACAAACAAACAAACAGAATTTCTTCCTTATATATTAGATTTTATTGAGTTTAAAATGTTGAGGTTATAAAAATAAATACACTAAATCTTCAAATTTTTAAAGATGAACTTATTTTATTTTATGCTCCACAGGAATTTCAGTTTAGAGAACAATATTGAGTTAGTTAATCCAATACAGCCGTTTAATAATTTTAGGTTTTTTTTTTAACATAGCATAATTTATTGAAAGAATCCATAATTGAAACAAAAATACTATTTCGTTCTTTAACATATTTTTTTATTACCAAAATATTTATTATACATATCAATTACATAATGATTCAACATTTAAATAATGACGTTTTTAATTATAGGAAACTCCAATATATCAACTATAATTAAATTTTATTTATAAATTTATTACTTAAATATTTTAATAATATTTTGTTGACAGAAAGAATGACTTTTCAACCGGATTCTATAAAAGTTTAATCATTCAATTACAATCTGTAAGTTCACATACATACATATATTGTATATATTTAATTAAATTAATTGAAAAAAAAAATTAATTGGCCAGTGTTATAAGTAATTATAAACTAATTAAAAGTAATTTTAATTTTTTTTTTTTTATGAAACAATTAATAATTACCATCTTATTTAATTATATAGGTGCTATGTAAATAAAATAAAATAACAGCTACAAAAAAAAAAAAAAAACTATATACTTTTCAAGAAAATATTTAAAAAAAATCAAATGTAAGAGCAACAACAAATATCAGCTACAATATTTGCTGCTAACATAATTTATTCTATATATATAAACTGATCTTTCGACAAAAAAGGTTTGTACATTTGGTAATCTTTAAATATACTATAGGAATATTCACGTAAAAGTGAATCGAAAGAAAAGAAATCCTATTTTTCTTAAACGACCCAATGCAAAATATAAATTAGAAAGTAAAAAAATTACAGATGACAGAAATGTTGATTGGTATTTTTAAAAAATGTTAGTTGGTATCTATTTGAATAAATATCTAGTTTTTTCATATTGAAAAATAAAATTAGAAGTTTTAATTTTGGAAAATAGGTAAATAATTTTTAAATAAAAAAAAATGACAAAAAAAATTTTAAAAGCATTTTTATAGATTATTTAGTCGAATAGTTATGCTATTTTTATTTGATTGTACTCCAAATAAATTCCAAAACCGAACTTTAAATTAATTCTAAACTTCAAATAAATTGTAAAAACGAAATGTCAAATTAAATAATAAACTTCAAAAAAAAATTTCCTGGAGTTAATTTTCTCGAACAAATAAAATTATGCAATAGGTTTATAGTAGACAATATTTTAGTCTAGGAAAAATATGCACCAATCCTCCAATGAAACAACAACAATTTCTGTCAAAAATTTCCTCAAATTCTCCGATCGTCCGATACAAGACTTATTTGCAGTTTTACGTGAAGACCTCTTATAGGTATCTGAAAATTATGTGAGCAGCTGTTATATAAAAAATCTTAAATATCCAAATAATAAGTATCTATTTAATCTACAACTTGCCAAGACTACAAAAATAAAAGTTGTCGATATTTAAATCAAATTTAAATCTTAAAATAAAAACAAAACGCAATTTTTTTTTTTATTTATCTCATCAATCCATATTACTCAATATTAAAACAGATAAATAATTTAAATCATTAAATATGACATTTAAAAAACAAAAATGAAAAAAAAATTTTTTTTATTATTCTCGAATAAAGATGCAACTTTCAGTCATTTCATCGTTTTCAAAATTTTAAATTTATTTTGTAAAATTTCAATAAAGCAGAACAACTAATAAAAGTTATGATTTTTTTTTTTCGATTATTGTTTATTTTCTTTAATTTTTGTTATGTTTTTTTTCTATTTTTTTGTTTTTTTATTTTAAACCCTCTAAGCATTACAATATTCGTAAAAAAAAAATAACCAAAAGCAGCAAACCGATACTGATTTGGTTGATTTTAACTAAATTCGCCCCATAAAAAATAAAACAAATTACCATTAAAGCATATTACATGACAGCCGACATTTATATAGCGCTACAATTTGAATTTTTTTTTTTATATAAACTATCTACTTTTGTTTTGTTTTTTGTTTTTATTTTTATTTTTTTTTTATAAAATTGATTTCAATTTCATCGCTTTAGGTTCCATTTAAAAAATTTATTACAAATAAATTGATCATATAAGCGTGTGCGCATTTTACCCGATTCAATCAAAGGCATATAAAAGCAAACATAACTATAGTATAATATACCTATACAACAAAAATCAACACCAAATTCGAGATCAACCAAAATCGACAAAAATAAAAAAAACAATTCAATAGATTTTATTCGCACACTTTTACAGAAAAATCTTACATTATATTATCATAAAATAAAATAAAAAAAAATAAAAAAAATACGCGCTCTATAACTACAATACTTACAACAGAGTACATATAATATACTTTACAAGTAAACTAAACTGTAAGAAATTGCAATTACACAGTACTGCATAAATACTGTATACTGACAAAAAAAAACAGTCACTATTTTAAACTTTAAAAAAAGACCGTTTCCAAGCAAATAAATAAAACACAAAAAAAAAAATTATTGTAAATTTATTTTATAGTGATTGGTTACAAAATAACAACAATTTAAATGATGGTAATACCAATAATACCAATTATTACAATACATATATACCAAATAATAATAAAAATAATAATAATATAATGAATCCGTCGATGAGAAATTGATCGCATTTTACTCCCCTTCATCGAAAACAACCCAATCATACAATATAAAATTTTTTATTTTTTTTTAATTTTGGATATCTTATCGATATTATCATTATCATCATTATGATTATTGATTATGATTATGATTATCATCAATATATGGAATCAATAAAATTACGATGGACTTCGATGAGTAAAAATTAAGTTATTTTTTTTTTTTTAAGATAATATACTCAGAATTCAGATTACAAGAATTAGTTTTAATATTTTTCAGTGGTGTAACCAAAAGTGACATAGTGATTAAAATGCACTGTTGTTGTGACTCTTCTCGAATTCTCGTTTATATTAAATTTAATATTAAAAAACATAATTTAATTTTATTAACTTTGAAATAAAATGTTGCAAACAAAAGTAAAAATTTCCTGACAGAAAATAAAAGTAATTGAAAAAACTGTCTAGCAAATTGAGTATTGACGTCATGATTCAATTATTAATTCAAATTGGAGCCTCGGTGGCCTGTTGGGTAATAGTGTGTGAATTCCCCCTTACGACATTTACAGCCACTCCTGAAAAGGATAGGCTGTGTAATTTCCTGTTCATATTTATGTGGCAGAGAAATGCACTAAAAAAAAAAAAAACAAAAAATAAAAATCAAATTGTAACATAAAAAAAACAAGTAAAAATAACAGTAAGTCGATGCAACCGACTTATTTATACCCTACACCTAAAACATTCAAATTAAATTAAAAATCCATAAGTTATTTTTGTTAGGTATTTAATACAAGCTAAAAAAAATAAATGCTGTTACAACCTTTGTACAAAATTTCAGGTTTTTATCTTTATTAAATTCGAAAATATGATTGTTAGGTCTTGGGAAGTGTATGAAGGCACGCGGACCACCACCCCAATTCATCTCAAATTTTAGAGACATCAACAGGGTAGAACATTCTTATATCAAATTTCAAGTTTATATATTTATTAATTTCGAAGATATGCTTGTTTGGTCTTAGGAGTTGTGTGGCAGATACCCGAACAACCATTCTAATTCATCTTAAATTTTGGACAAATCAGGGATTCAGGAAACAACACCCTTGTACCAAATTTGAAGTTTCTGTCTTTATTAATTTCGAAGATATGCTTGTTCGGTTTTGGGAGTTGTATGGGAGGTACCCGAACGACCACTCCAATTCATCTCAAATTTTAGGCAAATCAGGGATTTAGGAAACAGCACCCTCGTATCAAATTTGAAGTTCCTATCTTTATTAATTTCGAAGATATGAATGTTCGGTTTTGGGAGTTGTAT
Source organism: Poecilobothrus nobilitatus (assembly GCA_947095535.1). Lineage (NCBI taxonomy): Eukaryota > Metazoa > Arthropoda > Insecta > Diptera > Dolichopodidae > Poecilobothrus > Poecilobothrus nobilitatus. The sequence continues at coordinate 234,740,076 of OX352773.1, read as the reverse complement.
GGGAGGTACCCGAACAGCTCCACCAATTCATCTCAAATTTTGGACAAATCAGGGATTCAGGAAACAACACCCTAGTACCAAATTTGAAGTTTCTGTCTTTATTAATTTCGAAGATATGCTTGTTCGGTTTTGGGAGTTGTATGGGAGGTACCCGAACGACCACTCCAATTCATCTCAAATTTTAGGCAAATCAGGGATTTAGGAAACAGCACCCTCGTATCAAATTTGAAGTTCCTATCTTTATTAATTTCGAAGATATGAATGTTCGGTTTTGGGAGTTGTATGGGAGGTACCCGAACAGCTCCACCAATTCATCTCAAATTTTGGACAAATCAGGGATTCAGGAAACAGCACCCTCGTATCAAATTTGAAGTTCCTATCTTTATTAATTTCGAAGATATGCATGTTCGGTTTTGGGAGTTGTATGGGAGGTACTCGAACGCATGGTCCGATTTCGCCCATTTACAATCCCCGCCTTACCTTAGTCATTGTTAACCTACAGTATAAATTTCATCAAGATAGCATCATTATTTTTTGAGTTATCGTGCGTACGGACGGACGGACGGACGGACGGACATCGCTAAATCGACTCCGGCGGTGATCCTGATTCAGAATATATATACATGTCTATACCTAATTCGCTTCCTTTTGGTGGTTACAAACACCATACCAAAGTTAATATACCCTATTATTTAAGTTAAAAATTGAAAAGTTAGATATAGAAAATTTCACCCACTCTTAAATCTAACATTTTAATTTTAACTTTAACATTTTAATATATTCAATAAATAAATATTACTTAATTTGCAAATCAAATCTAGTGCTTTCAAAACACGTTCATAACATTTTTTAAAAATATTTAAAACCCATCATAATTTTGGTTGCCCTTATCCTGAAATAACAGGACAAAATAAGTTGGTCTTCTTTCAATACTCAAATATTTAAAAAGGTATACTTAAAAAAATCTATACATTACATTAGAGTAAAATTGAACTAATTTTGGATTAGAATTTATTATTAGTATTTTAAGATACTTAAAAATTTTTAAAGAACTTATTGGAAAAATATGTTCTTTATTTCCTCATTCAAATATTTTGTTTACGTCCCTGATATTCTCCTTATATTTCTTTAAAAATTAATCAGGATAAAATTTTTATATGATGATTTGGATATAGTGATGATTTCTTGAATCTTTATTTTTATTTTTTATTTTTGTTTTGTTTTGTTTTTATTTTTTGCCTTTTTTATAAGCATTAAAACAAAGTGATATTTTGTTGGCGGCATAAAATACTTTGATTTCGACCCCCCATTCATTTTAAGAATCACTCAATTAAATTTTAAAATACGAAAATGTAGGAACAAAAAAAAAAATTAATAAAATGAATTTTGAGTGGATTTTTATAATATAATATTGTATTATGTACATATACAATTCGGTGTAGAGATATACATATATATATTTATATTCAATTATTTGATTTTAGTGATTCGTTTGTATATCAAAATCTTTTTGAAAAGTGTTAATAAATTTCAAAATAAGGATGAGAAAACAAATTTACAATAATTAATAATCAATAATATTCTTTTATTTTGCATAAATTAATTATTTTAGTTTCAATGAGTTGATGTAAGTAATACGCTACATTTTTTACTATAAAAAAAATATCAAGCTTAAAATTTCAAAAAAATACCAATCTCTGCATTATTGCTGTGCAATTTTTTGTTATCTTAGATCTTACTAGAATATTTTGATCCTAGCAAAATTACACACATTTTATACGCATAAAATACACACAATAATTTTAAAAGAAAATGAAAAAGAAAAACGAGGACTGACACAGAGGACTGATACAGACTGTGTCAACTCTGGGATAACCGTATATAAACGTATTATATGCTGTTTTCATAAAACATGATCATCTTTTAAAAAATTTCAGATATTTTAGTACCGAGATATATTTATGTAAATTTTGGAGTTGTATGACCCGGACCTGTTTGACCATCGCAATCAAATTTTACAGAAGTTATTGCCACAAAACTTAATCATCATTTGTAAGATTTCAGACGCCTAGGTTCATTAAATTTCAAGAGGTGCAAGAAGCCTGAATCGGCTGCTCTCTTCAGAATTTGATTCTGAGCCGATCCATACCTTTCAGCCTATATCTAGCTCAACTCCTTTAAGGTGTCACAAACGCAATGGCAAATTTATTACACCCTTGAACATAAAAATTACAAACTGGATATATGTATGTAAGTATATGTAGGTACTATAGATACGTATTTTAAAATATAAATTAAAAATATAACAAATTTTTCAAGTTCTTATGCGTATTTTAGCTCCCATTACAAAATAAAATTTCAATTTACACAAACAAAATTCAAACCTCAATAAAGTTTAAGTTAAATTGCCTTTATGATCTCCAGCCAAGAATTTAATTAAATTTTAATAACAATTTGTATTATCGTAAATAAAATGTACAAACACTTATGAAACTCAATAGTAATTTCTGCGTATGCGTATACTTATGATGATTCAATGAATTTATAAAAAGAAATGATAAAATTTATGTATAGTTAAAAAGTTAAAAAAAAAAAAATTTTAAATTAAGTTAAGTTAAATTAATTAAAAAGTTAGAAATATTAGACGCATCAGTTTTAAAAAGATGTTGATAGGTAAATTATGATTTTTTTATCAGTTTAAATCATCCTGGACTGAGTAGATGAAATTGAACGAGACCTTGTACTTACTATCGTGGATTTTTTTTTTTTTAAGATATAAGAAAAGTTTAGCTTACTTCAAATTTTCTTGATTAAAATTTATAATATGGTTGTAATGATTAATTATTAACTTAATGGTTTAAACACTTGACGTTTAAATCAATATAGGATTTGCACCTCAAATTCATAATTTTTCACTTCAAATTCACCTTTTAGCAAATCAAATTCACCTAATAGAAAATACTGTTTTGTAACTTTAGTATTTATAATTATAGAAGACGATTTTGTTCCTTCGACGTGTAAATTGTTACATTTAAGTTAAAAATATTTCAAAACTTCAAGAATAAATACCATCAAATTTAATGAATCCATCATGATCTGAAAACACTTCCAGTAGTCATGTAATTCAAGTTAATAACTGACCCGCATACATGCCTCAGTAAAGATAAAAAAAACGTTTTACTAAAATACTATGGCAAGTCGATAAGTGAGTCGGCTGAAATAGCTGGAATTAATAAAATACGTCAAAAAGTATTGTAATTAATCATATGTACTGGTAGGAAAAAATCGCCTACTATAATAATTATAAATACTAATGTTACAAAACAATATTTTCTGTTTTCACCTCATTTTTTATATTTGAGGTGAATTTGATTTGCAAAAGGTTTAATTAGATTTGCCAAAGTGTGAATTTCATTTGCAAAAAAGTGAATTTGAAGTGCAAAAGGATGAATTTGGAGTGCAAACCCTCTATCATTCATAATTAAAATTTAAATTAATTCAAATATTTAAAATTCATTTGAACTGACAGGTGGATACTTAAAATACCAAAATTAATGATTAATGAAAACACGAAAAGAAAACGGATAGTATAGGTTTTCAACATTCTACGGAACGATTATAAATCGAGTTTTCAAAATATTATCATCTATCCTCTATATAGTCTTAGTCTATACCGCATAAAAATAAAAAAAAGCATTATAATACCAAATGCATTCGAGCTAAAAATCTACACTAATTGTAGAAACCATCCAATAAATCATAAATATATATCACCATACAACTATGAAAACACTTTTAGTCACTTCTTTTAGCCTTCGGCGAGTGTTTTCTCGCAACAAGTTACAAAGTTTTTATTATCATTTAGTCAAATTCATTTTATACATTTATAAGTCATATTTCATTCTCTTACTTACATAATTGAATTCTATTTTCTATTCACATATTTACTCATCAACTATATATCATATGGTCATCCCTATATAAATATGTAATAATTTAAGAAAACTAGTAGCTCCTAATGCTAATCGCTCAACCTTAAAGTTTGTTGTTCAAAATCATTTTTTTAATTAAAACACTTATCAGACTTTTAGAAATTTAAAAACCCTTTGTATCGCCAACTGAAGAAAATTTAAAATAATAAAATAGTAGCTTAATATCCTAAGCATATTAACACAGTCTAAGAAACTTTTAGTTCCACAATAAGATGCCAAGATCTTTAGGCTCTAATCAAACAATATGATTATTGCGAGTCAAAACAAATGCAGAATTTAAAATGTTTTTGAAATAATCCCAAAATTGGTATCTTTAAAATTCTTACCATATGATTTTTTTATTTTATATATAATTCACTTTGCATTTTTACTTTATCATTACATAAAAAATAAAAAATTGGATTTCTGATAAGATTAAAAAAAAAAAAAATTGCAAATATTTTTAAAAAGAAAGAAAAGTGAAAAATAAGTATGTACATGCTTAATTTTTTTTTTTTTTCCAAATTTCATGAGTTTTTTTTTTTTTTTTTTTTCTCAAATCATTGATGATCTATTAAATGGTAATAGTTAAAATGTAATTCTTTTTTTTGGTTGTTTAGGCTTTTTAATTTTATATAAACAACAATAAAATAAAAGATAAAATTTAAAAATGTACAAAATAAAAGAAAAGTTAAAATAAAAAAAAAAAAAAAATGAAAAAAAACATTTTAAAAGAATGTATCCTCTTCGTTTTTTTAAGTACTTTTTAACTAAATTTATACTAAAAATGGGGGAGACAACAACAACTAACCGGAAAAAAAAAAATCAAAATAAAAATATAATGAAAATTTAAAAATTTCACTTCAAATCGTATTTGATTTTAATACCATTTGTACACATGAGAACTTTTTTTTGCATAAAAAAAAAAAAAAAGTAAAAATAAATTTTTTATCAGAGTTGGTTTTAAGGAAATATCAAACCAGATCTTTGTGTTTTACAATCAATTTTTCTTTTGTTAGAAAATTGAAAAATAAAAGATTTTTTAACGAATTAAGTTAAACTTAGCTTAAAAATTTTTTGATTTCATTAGTTATCAAATATAAATATACAACCACAGATAAAAGCAACAATAACTTCATTTCAAACTGCATATTTATTATTTGACTTGACAGTTGAAATGTCATCGACATAAAACAAACACTAAAATAAACATATAAATACACTTTTTTTAATATAGTTTTTATAAGATCTGCTTTAAAAATGGAAAGTGAGAAGCACAATTTTCATTATATTTATTATTTTTATTTGCAAACGCCATCCTAGGAAAACACTAAAACAATGGATAGAATGAATAAAATTCAGTTTGAACTAACTTTTTCAAAAAACAAAATTACACTTCATTTTCTTCAGTTTTTGTTATAAAAAGTTAGATTAAAGTTTTTAGCTCAGTTTTATGCATTCGAGCAAATGTCAGAAACGAATTTTAAATTTTATTGAATTAAAGATTATTCAGTTCCCATATAAAATCAGTCTAAATCAATTACGATAAAATAAAAATTCAAATTAAATTCAATAAGCGCTTATAATGACAAGTGAAATAGTCCAATATTAGATATTCACCAAAAAACAGTTATTTTATTCCTGTGGTTAGATTTAACGGGATTGCATATATTGTATTGTCTTTTTATTTCAAATTTCAATCATGTATAATAACACTATAGTCTTTTTAATCAATCATACTAGTCATTTAATCAAATCTGATTCCCTGGGATGGGAGTGTAGATTCGAATCCTATCGGCTGCCCCATATGTTATTCTGTAATTAAAAGATTTTGTTGAATTAACTCTTTATTAACTGTTTAAAACTACATTTTAATATAATAAAGACTACAATATAATCAAGACAGGGTTTTTTAATCTGATACAACTTTTAATATGTTTTATATTTATATTTCGATATTTACCCTTAGGAAATTTACAACCACGCCTGAAAAAGAAAGGCTGTGTAATTTCCTGTTCACATTTATGTGACAGAGAAATGCACTAAGAACAAAAAAAAATTGCTTAATCTTAAAAATTAATTTATCATTCTAAATGTATGAAATTATCGAATATTGTTTTTTATTTTGACCTTTCTACAAAACTTCAACTACCGTAAATACAATCCTGATCTATATATATTCTTTTGTGAAAAAATTCTTATATAAAAAAGCATGGTGAAAGAAATAAAAAAAAAAAAAAAAAAAAACATTAAATAAAGGATTATTATTCTAAAAACGGATAGTGTGATACATTCTCGGAAATATTGGTGTAGGTCACAAACGATAACATGCTGTGCAACTCATTGTATGCAAAATAGGACATCGACAACAATTTTTTCATCAGTTTTAAATATTTTTTTTTTTTTTTTGTTTTTCAATTTTCAGTATATTTTTTCTATATTTTTAACATTTTCTTTTTTATTTTCATTTTCATTTTCTTTTCATTTATTTTGATTTCCAAAATATCTGTTTTTCGTTGGTTTTTATATACTTAGTTGAAAACTCCTAATAACTTTTTTTCAAAAATTTTTTGTAACTGAAATTGCAAAACAAAAAAAAAAAAAAAACATTAAAACACGACAAACTTATAGTAAAGAAGACAAAAAAAGCGAAAAGATTGAAATTTACAGAATTACAACAAAAATAAAAAAAAAATAATAATAATAAAAAAAATACAAATAACAAACAAAAAACAAAAAAAAACAAATTCACAAAAGGAATTCAATGCAAAAACTAAAACAATAAAAGAATTGAGTAGAACAGTGTACAATATGAGCCTATAAAGATACTTTAAGAAAAAATAAACTTTTAATATACAGATAAGGTTAAACATTTATATACTGTAAACTTTTCTACTAAATGATTCACTAAATACAATTTTTTTTTTTTTAATTTAAAAAAAATACAAATCCAGCTTCATTCGTTAGATTCCATTTATGTACCTATTATAGGAATTTTAAAATTTTTAAAAAAGTCTAAGAATCCAGCAATAAATTCTTTTTTCTTTTTTTTTAATTTTTATAAACATTTCCTTCAGTCTTTCTATCATGAATATTTTCTGAAAATTTCAAACTTAATTTATATTAAAGGGTTTGTATGATTACTCCAGTTTTATCATTTTATTATTCAACTGTTTTGAGATATTCATTAAGTCTAATAAGATTATAGATTAAGATTATTTTATAAGTAAATATATAAAAAAAAATTTCCCATTGATTTGAGGAGTTCTTAAGTTTCATATAATTAATATTTATATGTCTGTTTTAATATTGTTAACTTATTAGTTGTTCAGTATAGTTTTAAAAACGCTTTCAAATGGTTAAATGGTTAATTAAATTTTTAATTAATAATATACATATTTACATGTTACGATTTACAACTAAAATAAATATTCGGACAAGACAAGTATAAAACTCTTTTAAAGAATTTAATTTTCTTTTCCTTATTCCCTTTACTTTTAGCATCCTATTCCTCAGCTGTTATACTGCTTTACGATTAGGGTGATTAGCCCATTATTTTGGCTACGGGGAGAGGTGATTTTAATGAATGAAAATCCTACATTACAAAATTCTTGATGAATTTTGAAGATCTACACTTCTCGCAGGCGAAAAAAAAATACACTTTAAGAGTACTTTTTTAGGGACTTAAAAAAAATTGCATTTAAGAGAATTTGAATTTAAGAAAATTTTAAATACTTCAGTAATTTTGAAAAAAATATAGAAAAAAACGATTATCCGATGGCTCACATCCTAAAGGAAAAGGGCCCACCCTTAATGTGTATATTTATAATACCCAGTTAAAGTAATAAAAAAAAAAACAAAAAAACGATTACCTAAATATAAAACTAAATGAAATTAAATCAAAGCTAAAATAGCTGTTTTTTAAATTCCAATCTTATTTCCATTTTGAAATTGAAATAAAACCTTAATTATCTTTTAAAATGAATAATTTAAAAGATAAATAATAATGAATAATAAAAAAAAATTGGAATTTAAATTTGGCTCCTTGAAATAAAGCCAAATGAAATACGGCGAGTTGATTTCATTCCATTGTCATATTGAAATAAAGTCAAAAAAGTACTTGTTGGCTTTTTAAATACACTAAGCCTAATAATTTCTTGCTAAAGAAGATATCTTCAAAAAGCACAAAAAAATCTCAACTTCCCTTGATACTGTTAGGTTTTTGCTCATTAAACTAATCTTAAAACCGACTTAACTGATGGTAGAGTATAATAACTGAAAAATAAAGAAGGAAAGTAAAGTGATGGGAAGATTATAGTATATTGACTTATTTTACTCACACGGTTTATTGACTTATTTAACTCACACACCCTAATTCGAAATATTACATACATATATAGATTTAAATAAAGAAACAAACATTTTTTGAAGTATTACATAATATAGTAAGTTTCCATTTTTTTAGATCCAAAAAAATTTAGAAGGTAAGAAAATTAAAATCTTAAATTGATTTTGATATAATTTGTTATTTATTTAAATCTTAAATTTCGTCAGCGTATGTTTATATACATATGTTATTTCTGTCCAAGTTATTTATTTATAAAAAACAAAAATTGATACTAATTTTATTTCAGAAATAAGTTTTTTTAATTTTAATTTAATAAAATGAAAAGTTTCATATACTAGGATATAATAATACTTATAAATAAATTAAATAAATTAGTTACTCTATATATTGATGTTTAATCATTGGTAAAGTTTTCAATTAAACTAAATCAAATACATATAGGAAAACCAAATATCATGCACTACATATATATGTATATTTTTTTTTATTAATAAATCTCAATCTAGAAATATATTCCTTTGCGGCTCTATGAAATGGGATAAGAATTGGAAAAATGCGGATAAAGAGGAGTTAGAAAGTGATGAATCTGTTTAGATTAATCTTAAATTTGAAAAATATTTTAAAACGAAAATTTCCAAAGTTTTGGAAACATATATGCGTAATAAGTTCCACATTTTTACAGTTCTAACACACGAATTACTATATTTCGTGTATATATGACTTAGGAAATGAGCAATTGCAGCTTCTCTAGTAGTATGTTAGAATTGTTTGAGAGAAAATATCATTGATTTACTATATATATACACTATTACATTTTTATAACCTATATTAAATCTATAGAATTATTAGATAATTCTTAAAAATTTATCTAGTAAATAAATAAATAATTACAAGGAAAAAATTATAACTATAAAACTTCAATGCAACGGTTTTAACATAAAAGCTGAAAAATTAACTTACAGTTTAAATTTAAATATTAAAATTAAAATAACGCAAATAAATAGAATTATTTTTATAATAATATTATAAAATAATCGGCATTAATTTTTTTCTTTTATTTAAGTTATAAATTAATTTCTACGTACAGATTGCTACAATAATTACTATACTAAAAAACAAACTACTTAATTAAAAAATCTTAAAAAAAAAAGCTAAATAGCAGTTACAGTTGAGCTGTGTGGGGTCTCATTTTTAGGAACTATAAAAATATAAACTTCATAGAACAACAAAACTATAGAAAATATAAAAACTTATATTTCGAATTGTATTTGAAAAAAAAAAGAACAAATAGTTTCAAAAAGCACAACAATTACAAAATGATTTTTTTTTTTTCAAATATAATATCTTAGTAACTTATTAAATTTGTAAAAAAATTTTTTTTTCTTTAAAATTTTACGGCACACAATGAATTTCTATACATGTACTCTTATTTTGATTGAATCACTTTAATGAATACCACAAATAAAACCGTTATTCTGCAAGAAAAAAAATAAACAAAACTAAAATGAAAAATAAATTAAGTCTGACCTGTTCCAAATTTACATGAGCATCCAAAAACAGAAAAGAAAAAAAATCCCACGATTTTTAGTGCTATATACAAAATCACATTTATTCAAACATACATTCTAGTATAATATAAATGTACTGATTTCTTAACAACTATTTAGTTTTTTTTTATTTTTTTTTTATTTATTAATTATCTAAATATCATATAGCTCCAAATCTACTTACCACCATAATTCTATTACTTAACTAATTTTCAAAAGAAAACGACAAAAAAAAGAGTACATCATATATAAAACTTTAACAGAAACATTAACAAGTCTAAAATTAATGACTTACTCATTAATATTTTGTTTTTTGTCTTTTTATTCGTCGTCTTAGTTTTGAATTCCTTTTTTTTTTCAATTTAAAAAATATTTTTTTACTAAATACTATAATATGTAATATGAAATCCTGTAACTAATATTATGTTCCAGAAAATTAAAATCAAAAACGATAAAACGGAAAAAATAAAAAAATAAAAAAAAAAACAGAGCATAACAAGATTACAATTTTCACAAATAACCAACCATAACCAGATCAAATTTAAATTTTATGTTCTCTCATTTATTTTTCTTCCTCGCCTTATATTTACATTGATATAGAATTATGTCTGCATTACACAGATACGAACATATATATAAATGTTATATAGATCCTTAATTTATTTAGGTATATTTCGGGCGTACAGTTAAAAACAAATTTTAAGCTTGTAAATTGGAAATGAGTATTTTTAGATCTACCTGGAGACATGTAACATAATATTTTTAGCTCTGGTATCAAGTATCTATAAAAGCTTTTCTTTTTGTATTATTTATTAGACCGTTCATTAATTTCCAGTTAGGTACTATAGATGATTAAAAAAAATACAAATTAAATTAAATTGGGGATATTCATTTTTATTTAAAACTTCAGAGATCCGTTAACTTAGCTAACTTTAAACTCGACCCGCTAACTTTTTTCTCGAATTTCGCGAACCCAATAATTTACAATTCATTTATTATTATTATTTTTGTACTTTTCTTAATTTCTTTTTTGTTTTTGTTTTTTTTTTTTTTGAACATCTTCCAAATTTTATTAAAGTTTACAACTGTTAAACGATCATCCTTTGAAAATTGCTTTAAAACTATACACATACTCGTATTTATTATAATATGATGTTATAAATCAAAATACATATTAACAAGTATATATTTGTATATATATATACATATTAATTATTATTTGCTTTCTCCTCATATCATCTCATAAAAAGAATACAATTATGTATATATAAAGTTCGTTCAATATGCGAAATATTTCAAACTGATCACCTAAAATTTTTTCTCATTTTTGCTTACTTAGTTGTTTGATTGCTCAAATATTTCTTTCATATTGCGGCGTTTCTTCTTCCATTTCTATTTTTTTTTTTTTATTCTTCCATTTAGCAAATAATAATAATTATAATCATATTTACTTCGGATCAAGAATCACTTACCATAGTTACTAAATAAAAAGAATAACAGTATGTAAAGTTAGTTCTGTTCCGTTCTTTTAAATTTTTTTTTTTTTTTTTCAAAGACATATGTTAAATATTACAGGAGGAATTCATTTTCTTTTTCTTATTTTTTTTTTTTTTTTAATTTTAAATTACTTTGAGATATATAAATAATTACTAAAGTATTATAGCTTAGCGCTTAGTTTAAAAAAAAGAAAATGAGTCTGAAATAAATTGTTTTTAAAATTTATTGCGCTTTTTTAAATTTTCTTGCAACGGATTTGAATGTCTATATCTGGTAAATAGTTAATCCGCTAATCGACATCAGAGCATAACTCTGTTTTTTTTTTGTTATTGAATATTTTTATTCTATTATTATATGCAAACTTTGGAACACTGGATTATTTATATATGATATATGATATTGATTAACAGTACTTATTTTTTATATGCGGCAATAATTTTAGGCTATAATAAAGAACAAAGGCTGAATGAAAGTGAAAAATCAAAACGCAATTAAATTATTACAGCAATTAAATTATTAGAAGTTGTACTTTATATTGTTTGAATAGTGTTATGATCGAAGTACATTATAAAGTTTAATAAATAAGTTTATTTAACCTTTTATATATTATAAATGAAGCCGATTTACTTCAATTTAACATAATTGTCATTTCATCTAACAGCTATATTAGAATATTATTGTTTTTTTTAAAGTGTTTCAAAGTTTACTTTTAATTCGCCACCCTCTACTAAATAAATCTGTTTGTAACAATTCTTTGAATCTATATCCAATTTTGTCATATATCCTGACAATTTTAAATTATATTTTGATCAGTATTATTATATTCAACAAAATTTATATTTCATATGAATAAAAGTGATGGCCCAATGCTTACTTTGTTTCCTTTACTTCCTTCGAAAATTTTGACAGCTGAAATGAATTATATTATTTCTTATGGTAAATGCACAAAGAATTGACGAATTTTTAATTCCGTACTTTGCGTTGAATACTTTGACATTTGATATTTGAATTTTTTTACATAAACATTAAAAAAATTTGAATAGGTGGGAAAAACTTTAAATAGATAGGAATGTGATTTCGTAAAATCAATTAATTTGACGATTTCTATGAATGTCCCGAACCCAAAATCTCCTATTTGGTACTGAATACAAACATTTATACAATGCAAAGTAATTATTGGAAAAGTATTTATTTTGTTAACTTTGCTTAGTTTTAATACTTTGATAAAGTAAAGGAAGCAAAGTAAGCATTGGGTCATCACCTTTAGGAGCCTCACTTTTGAAATATAATTATCAGCTAAATAAATAAAATTCTTTAAACAAATAAATTATTTTCAAAAGATAATTTAAAATGTTATCGTTTACCATCCATATTTAGTCTTACAGAAATTAAACAATAATACTATAGTTTTTTAAAGATGACAAAAGGATGACTATTGATCATTAGTGATAGCGTAAATACAATAACAAGGATTGTTCTAAACATGAGAGAACATAATACGAATTCAACGTTTCTAAAATTGTATGGCAAAGTGACAACTTAGGACAGTTCTAAAAAAACATATTCCATCTTTTAAAAATTAATGATATTTAAAATTTCATTTGATGTCAAAAACGGGCTTCACGTTAAGACAATTTTTAATATTAAGAACATTTTAAAATTTCAAACTATTATAAGTTTTTTTAATTTGGAAAATGAAAAGAAAAAAATAAAATCCTTCATCTTTCAAAAAGACTGGTTTTCATCATATTTTCTTTTTTCTACCACACAACAAAAAAAAAAACAACATAATAACAATTACAACAACAGAAACACAAAATTATGTACATTATGAGTTGAAGTAAATAATTTTTATCTTTACCACAAATAGTTGGAGTATTAAAACCGAAAAAAAGAAAAAACTCACCATACTATAAATATGACAAGATTTATTGGTTTATGGTATTTCTACATGAATCTTCAAGCGCCTTCATAACCTTATACTCAATTTTTTTTTATTTAAAAACATTTTCATATAGTACAAAACTCTTCATTATATTGTATATATGTATGTACATATATTGATAGTAAAAAACATATGTACATTCAATATACTCATACGGACAAAGAATTAATAGCAATTTAGGACATAAAGAAAAAGTGAAAAATAATTATTTGAAATGTGCTGAAATTGCATTTGAAAATGGCATATTTGGACAAACATACAATTTACAGTTTAATATTCTATTTTAAAAAACAATATTGTTTTGGTACAATGATATAGACATATACAGGTAACCTCATTATAACACGATCTTTAAACTTCATGATAAGTAATTAAAAATTAAAAACATATTAATTTGAATTGCTGCATTTAAAACATTTCAAAAATTTGAAATTTATAAAAGCGCTCTTTTTCGACTGCAACGCAATTCAGACTATACCTTTTTTTGTTTACGATGGAAAACATCGAAAGTCATTCAAATGAACTGTACGAGATTCCTCTGAGTAATGTTAGACTTTACCACTCTCTTTAAAAACAAGCTTCAGGATGGGTTCAGTGATAATAATGTACAGTTTGGTTTTAGAGAAGATTTCCGAGGTAAAGTCGTTTAACGTTTTAACTATATTTACAACTTTGTACCCTGTATATATAATATATATAATATACGGACACCCTGTATATATAATATAAAACTTTCAAATCTTATGATGGTTTTAAAAATACAAAAAATATTTAAAAGAAATACTCATTTTTAAACCTATTATTTTCTTTTTCATAACTACTAACCAGCTTTATTCACCTTTCATCAGAGTTAAATTTATATATTATCATAAAGTAAGGTGTAAATAAATTAGGTATTTTTAAAATACTCTATTATAATTCTTTACTGGAATCTTCTTTTAGTAGGAAATTGTACATCAAAAAACAAGGCTACAATTATTTGTTTAGTGTTAAATGTATTATATTGTTTTCTATATATATCGAATAGCAAAAATGAATAGTGCTTTATTGTTTTCTGTCAACCTAATTCATTAAATGCTATTTTATAAAAAAGATTTGATAACTCTTTCCTATATCCAATCCCTGAACATTCTTTGTATATCCTTATCCCAAAAAACAAACTGTATTCTAAATTTTAGTTTAAATGGAGGTGATTATGGTTAAAGTTTAACACTACCTATAAGAACTTCATAGAGCTTCCCATCATGAATCCATCTCCTTTTGATGTTTCCACTGTCCCTCGAAAAAAAAAAAATGATTTACCCAAAAGTTTTAAACAATGTCTCACATATTGAATTGCAAAAATATTGTATTTATATTAATATCGACTGTGTTGCTGATGGCTTGTTAGTTGTTGACAAATTTTCAGTTTTTAATCAACAAAATTTAAAAAAAAATATTATTAGATTATCAATCTGAGATTTATTTTTTAATTTTTATTGTTTTAATCATCTCTCATTCCTCCCTATAACCTATCATATAGAACAATATCAGCTTTCTAGAAAAAAAGAATTGAATCCTAGGTTTTGGGTACTGAATTGAAATGAAACAATATTATCTATATATATTTCTGTCAAATTTATTATACTATTTTCTATTTTGCTAAACTTCTGTCTAAAATTGTTAAAATCATATTATGTATTAGAATTTCGTATAATGTTGAGGTTGCCTGTACTAGTATATAATATAAATATTGACAATGATGGCAAAATAAATTTTGTAATATATGTACGTATATGAAATTTCTTATATATATGTAGGTATGTATAAATATTTTATATGTATATGTATATGTGTCTGAAATAAACAAGTAGACAGCATAATGTGAAACTTAAAATGGAGAACATTACTATAAATTACAACTTTAATTGATTATTATTACCCTATTTGCCACATAGTTAACATTAATGCGTATTTAGTTTAATAATAATTCATTCTAAAGATACCTTTAATTTTTACACAGCAAGAAAAAAAAAAAAAAAAAGGTGATGATATATTTTGAATAATAGAAAAATGAATATGCAAAAGGTGTAGATTTTCTTTTTTTTTTATGTTAAAAAAAAAAAAATATACTTCAAAATTATTTTAAATCGATGTACACAAATTCTGTAAATGGTACTTAAAAAAAAAAAAAAATGGTTATTCTTTTTTTTTTTCTATTTTAACATTTTAAAATAACATATGGACATGACATTGAATCTATCTATTTGCGGTTTTATTTTTTTCAAGCTTTTAAACTTTTTTCTTTTTTTTTTTTGTTTCTTATATACATCTCTTTTCTATCATTACTTGTCTTTGTAAAACAGCAGTCGTTGAAAACAAAGTAATGAATTTTAATGTACAACTAGTACATATTGAATGAAGATAATGCCATAAGATGGTTATAAGATACAACAAAAAAAAAAAAAAAAGAATAGGAAAACTAGTAATTGATTAAGGAACCTATGCATAAAAATATGAATTTAGTATTTAGTACTATGTCTAATTCTTAATATATATATATATTTTCATATATAGTATATTATACATATATATAATATATTACATTATACATACAAACATTTATAATATATTATATATGTACATTTAAAAAATATTAACTTATTTTCTTATTTAAAAATCTATTTCATGAAAATTGTTACATTTTTAAACTAAACTTGTTTAATATATTTTTTGTATAAAGTGTTAAAGTAGAAAATAAAAAAAAATATTATATATTTGGTCATAATATCATTAAATAAAAAACTATGTTAAAAGTTAAAATTATAAAAGTATATTGGTTTAAATTGTTTCTAGTCTTTTATAAAATATAAACAAAGGATAATTAATAATATTGTATATTAATTCTTTAAGACATGAACAAATGCTAGTTTTTTTTTCTTTGAAGTCGTTTGATTAACACGTTACTCGATGGTTTTTTAACTTTCATACTTTTAATTATTTAATTTCTTAATTTCTACCTAGCTCTTAACATAACTATACAAACTAAACCAATGTTGATGTTTCTTATAAATATCATAAAGACAACAACACTGATTCAATAACAATTTCAAAATTACTAACATATCCTTTCCAAAATGTTCTTGAGCTTGAAATATCTGTAGATACCTTAGAGAGATCTTGCTTTATTGTTATTGTCATATTTTCATAAATCGAAATCCATAACTAAAACGAAATAAAATTCGTAAGTTTATTATTATTGTTATTAGTACAATGTTGTATGTATTTTTTTAGGGTTGGAAACGAATTCTTAAAATCCCAAAAAAAAAAAAATCAAAAAATGCGAAAAAAAAATTTCAAATATGCAAAATCTTTTCAGAAATTCTTGCTTTTCAAAATTTCCTACTTAAAATATCGCAACATATATATACACGCATATTATAACATATAATATATAATTCTGGGAAAACTCTAATTTGGTAACCAACTGATAATTCAGAATCTCGCATATACATAAATTTGAATTATTTTTTTTGGAGTTTTGTGACATGGAATTTTGAAATTTCGGATCCACTGCCATTTTTTTTCTTTTTTAAGATTTTGTATCCCCCCCGTTTTATAGTCTGAGACTTACATGCTGGTCTTTCCAAATTTCATTCTTAAGCAATTTTTAACGGTACATACCGCTTTTAGGCTATAAAAAAGTTAAATAATTCCTATAAATCTTTTTCATTGCCGTTTTATAAAAATTAGAACAAATCACTAATAAAGTATCAAAAACTTTAACTTTACATCAAGTTAAAAAAAAAATTAAGTAGATAATAATTTATTTTAACTCATATTAGATGAAAAAAAAAAACAAACTTATGAAGTACATGTTACACATGTTCCTACTTTGAATATAAATTAAAAATCTTTTTTAGAAAATATATAGAACGCATCTTAAAAGTAACTTATCCAACTCAACTCTGATAGCAACAGTAAAGGTATTTTTACTTTTTTATGTATATAGTGATCTTTAGGGTAATATTTCTCGGAAACGCGGGTCAATTATAATTTAAACTTATATCTGTTTTCAAATCAACTAAAGAAATCAAACTTTTGGGAAAAGTCTAAATATATCAGATTTTTTTTTAACAAAACTGCATTGACATTACTACTGAGTACTGGCAAATATTATGCGGCTTTATGAAGTGAAGTTTTCGTAAATATGGGTATTTATTTAAGTGTCATTCTTGAAAATTGTAGTATTTACAATTTGTTATACCCGTACGATAGGATCGGGTATAATAAAATTACTCCTCCGTTTGTAACACCTCGAAATAAGCGAGCTAGATATACCTTCAAAGGTATGGATCGGATCAGAAAAAAATTCTAAGACTTTTGAGCCATGTCCGTCCGTCCGTCCGTCCGTCCGTCAGCACGCTAACTCAAAAACTAAGAAAGCTAGAATCTTGAAATTTACACAAAATATTTTGGGAGTAATTTGTAGGTTCCCTATTTTATTTGGTTGAGTTTGGACCAAGCCTTAGGGTAGCTCTCGAACACCTAACTTTTAGATCCCCACATTTTTTTTGCAATAGAGCTATGAAATTTTAACTACTGATAGATCACACAAAAATATTAATTTTATTTTTAATAACTTCTTTTTGTAGCCCCACCCGTTACGGAGCTACAGCTCCCCAAAGGTTCAAAAAAGCTCTATATTTAAATTGTTATAGCACAAGTTGTATAAGGTATATCTTCATTTTGAACGATTACTACTTTTATTAGCTTTAAAAGTATATATACAATAAATATATATTTGTGGCATACGGTGTCTTAATTTACCGTTATGCAAAACTAAAATTTTGCAAAATTCTTTAACCCTTCTATCTTCTAAACGGTTTAAGTTGGAAACTTGAAATTTTGACACAAGTTAGATCTTTGAAAATAAGTATTAAAATTTTTTTTGTATCACCCCCCGTTTAGGAGCTGTAAGGAGTCAAAAACTGAAAATTTCCTATTTTTAAACACCTGTAACTTGAACACCTGTTAGAATTTTTTTGAAGTAATACACAAAAATTAAAGCTTCAACATTATACTCTTATTTCTGTTAACAACTTTTTTTAATAATATAGGGTTACTTTATAATTGACGAAAGTGTTACTTGATTTTTTCAAATTTTCTAACAAATTTTTTGCATTTGTTTTATTCGATAATTTGAAATTGTTGAGAATTTAATGCGTAGTACATAAAAATGTAAATAAATAAACAACATAACGGTTGCTTGAAGAATTTTTATTTATATGATATTGTTATACATACATACTTATATAATATCATGTTTATTTACATATCGTATATGTCACTAGTGAATGAATGATAAGAGTATATATGTATATTATATAGCGCCGTATTTACATACATATATGTATTTTATTGTACTTATAAGAAATTATTCTGTCAATGGAATATTTAAATATAATATAATATAATATTTAAAATTATATTTACTATTTTGTACTAAGTAAATTTAATATACATTTACCGCTTAGTATTAAATGTTACTATAGAATATTTGAAAAAGTTTTGGATTGATAATCGTTATGTGGAAGGTTAGAATCTGCTTTAGAAGAATGTACATATAAACATATAGTTTGAATATATGTACAACCCATAAGTTCTAGAAATTATAAAATTCACCCAAATTATTTTAAAATACTAAAATATTAAAAAAATAATATTGTAGGCAGAGTGGCTGTGAACATACTAACGGTTCGTACGGGTATCTAAGAGTTGACAAAGGCAACTGTATTCTTCCTCGTTTTTTTATATAATGTACTTTTCTTTTTAATTTTTAATAAGCTCTTTTTTTTTTATTTGTGAATAATTGTACCTTCTTTAAAAGAAAAAAACTAAAACAATTTCAGTATAAAATTAAGTTAATCCAATCTTTTTGTTCAGAGTGACAGGAGGCGATATGCGATACGCTACATGTATCGTCAGCAAAATTTAATAATAATAATTTATTATACTTTAAGCGATTTAACGAAACGAAAAATGGAAATGCAATTTAACAACTAAATGTAGATCAAAGTCAGATTGAACAATTCCGCATAATTCTGTTATTTCCTTTTTTTTTAATCAATATTTTTCTTTATTTCCGATTATTAAAAGTACGTACTACGATTATTAAAAGTACGTAATAAACTAACAAAATATTAAATAAGGAATAGAAAAAAAAACTTTTTAAATTTTTCAATAGAATTAAACAATTTTCAATTTTATATTATTTTTTTAATAAATTTTTCTTGTAACGCTAGAAGCGTTTATAGATGTTCGTTCGCGTCGATTATATCATTATTTTATCCTTAAATGAATTCAGTTCATCCTTAAGGGTGAAAAAACCTATCTTCAAGATAAACTTAATATAAGTTTAAGCATAAAAAACTTAATCTATTCTATAATATGTACAATTTTAGTTTGTTTTTTTTTTTTAATTTCTTATTCTTGACACACCCTTCATCTCTAAAAAAAAACAATTTTATAATTTTTTTTCTTATTTTGAAATTTACTTGATACCATCTATGCAAAAAGAAGTTTCCCTAAATAGTTTATGCTGGACTTCAAATATATACAAGATGTTTCAAAATAAAATATCTTAATTACTAAAGTGTAATAAAGTACAAAAGTGGATTAGAAGAGAGTTTTTTAAAAATTTTATTTTACAATAAGGAAAAATATATTTTCTGTTACCTGTTTAGGTATATTAAGGGATTAGTGGTTTTCATACCTTTTTGTAAGATATTTATTTATTTATTATCGTAAGAAATACCATAAGATGCCTGTTACACTATTAATATTTTAAAAATATTTTTTGACAGAATGCAAGGATAGTTTTAAATGAATTGTTTTAAACATAACATAAGATAAGATACAAGTAATAATATTAACGCCGCCCCAACTGAGAGAAAATGATTATTACTTTTCAAAAATGAAATTGTAACAATATTTTAACTTGTATCAAAATTTTTAAACTGTTATTAACCAATATTATCATATTTTCTACAATTGAATCGCAAATTTTGATTCATAAATTTTCACATCCTACTGAAAAACTTTCCTTGTATAGTTATAATGTAAGTTAGCAGAAAAAAAAAATAAACAAGAATCGACTTTTTCATCAAGAAAATAAAAATCGACAATTTTCCACAGAAATAATCAATTTAGGGGGTTACCTCAACTTACATAGCACCTTGTATATGGTCTTATGAACAAATATATATAAACAAATATAATAGTAATCAAAACATTTTAGAAAGACAAATTCTATATTTTTTTTTTGTATGAGAAAGGGAGGAGAATCTAAAGAATTCCTATTGAGTTTTTTTTTGTTTTTGGCTCGCGCCAAATATCATATATGAAAAATTAATAAAATTAATTTTGTGTAAACAAATGCTACATTTAAACAAACAAATAAATATTTTAGAAAGCAACTATCTGGTGATTTTTTTAAGATATTTATATATATATATATACATATATAATATTTTTTTTAAAGATATTTGAGTAGTATAGAATCCGTTTTGTATTGTTGAAATTAAGATACGATTATTGCGACTATATTAATGATATTTATGATAGTGATGATGATAATGATTATGATTAAAATAGTGACGACGACAACAACAATGACGACGGCGACCTCTGTATAGATAACAGAGGGAAGAAACAAATATTGTAAGTTAAAAAGATTTTTTTTTCTTTTTATCTGTAGATTTATAAGGAATTATAGTGTAAATGGTAAAAGATCTATTAAAATTTTAGCCTAAGGATATAACTTAATTTTTTTTTTTTCTTTTTTTTTTTTTTGTTTTAATTTTTAACTTTATATTTTATTGAAACATTTTTTTGTTTTTTTTTTTTGTAATATAGTATTAGTTTATAGAAATTTCCAATTTAAGATACAATGCGGTTATTTTAACTTTCAATTCGTTTTAATTTTTATTTTAGATTTTACAAATTAAAAATATTTCATTTAAATTAAAATTAAAATTCATTATTTAAAATAACTTTAAGAATTTTTAGTTTCCAATGTATTTATGATACGATGAAAAAATTTAAAATTAAAAAAACATATATAGTCGGTATATGCAGAGTCAAGAGGAAAAAGAATCACCAGGACACATTACCAAAGATGAATACTGCCAGCAATAAATCCTCTACAGATTTTTTGTTTGTTAAAGGCATCGGTATGACTGACAGAAGTATTATAAGTGGAGACAAATCGCCAACACATATAGTAAAAGGGGAAACACAATAGATCTACATAAAAAAAGTTGCAGTGTTACCACCATTTGAATAAATTAATCTAATCTTAATATAAGTATCCGATCATTTTGAAAGCACAACTATTTCTTTTAGTAACTATAACTTTAAAGTTTAATTTAACTAAAACGAATTAAGGTTACATATAAATCTAATTATAAGTTTATAAGCACTTAAAAAAATTTTATTACAGACTCGATGGTTTGTTCATTACTATGGGCAATAAAATTATATCTTGATCCTATATGTAGAATATATTTTTAAATCTGTTTGTAAAATATTTTTTCTACAAAAACAAGAGTTTTCTTAATTCTCTGCATTGGTCCACGTTTAATTTTCTTTTTGTTTTTGTTTTTTATGAAAACTCTGTTTAATATTCAATAATTTTTATTCTAGTGTAAAACAATTCAAATGCAATAAAATATTCTTTAACTTTGTTAAATGTTAAATATTTGACCTAATGTTGAGTTAACACTGTGGCTTTGAATTAATTAATTATTTTTTTTCCTTTTTTTAAATACTTGTAAATTGGTTTAAGAAAAATTTAATTTTGATTTTGTTTTGTATCTTTTTACAATTCAAATTAAAATTTATAAACTGTGTTTTGAGGCATCATAAGGTGGAATAATTTAAATTTTAAACATTTGTCTTGTTTTTTTTTTTTTTTTTTTTAATTAATATTTTCTTTTGAAATAGAGATATTTTTAGAAAATATTTAAATTGAATAAGATATTGATAATTTTGTATTTTCAAAAATAGTTGTATGTATTAAGTAAAAGTTATACCTTTAAAAATTTTTTCAAAATTTTATAAAACTTTTGTTAAAAATTAATAAAGTGATTCTGTCTCACTATTATTATTAAAGCATCAAATTGACGATGAGTGTGGCAATTGATTGGTAAAGATTTTAATAAGTAATAAAATGAATGCATATACTATATAATATGTTTTGATTTCTAGTGAAACTATTATAGTTATATTTATTAATTATAAAAGTTAATCAATATAAGAATTTTTTTTACATAATAAAGATATTTTTATTTATCAATTAGATCTCCTTCGTGTATTTCAGATAAAACGTGTTTGTATTTTTTTTCCTTTTTGTAGATGACTGGTAAAATAATGCGTCGGTAATCACTAAATTCTTGGTCTGTAGTGCACCTTCAAAATATAAAAGAACTTATTCGACAAGAGTTGGTGTAAAGTGTCATTAAATTTATGCTACAATAATAACATAAGTTTGATAGCTTCTCAGATCCATGTCAGAAATTCAACCAAATGTTGAACAACAGAAACTGGAGATATATTTCTGACATTTTCTTGACAGACTGGAACAGGCGCTGAGAAAATAGTCCCCGCTCTCTATAAATTCCACTACATAATCTATACATAGTTACGATCCACATGGATCCTTAATCTTTTAACATATATACCCATAAGAGAATGGCGCTTAATAACAACCAATTGTCTTATTACAAGTTTAGAAAATCTTTTTAAACTCAAAATCTAGTCAAATAGCTCTGGATGTACTATACAAGTTCCAACTGCAAGCCACCATTCTCTGAAACAGCAGTTCAACTTTGACAAACAGCAGTTCAACATGTTTGTAAAAAAGAAGAAAGTAAAGGTCATGGTATAAATTAAATTGCGGTATAAAAAGTATTACAATTGAATTCAATTAAAATATATAGAAATAAAAGATATTAAAAGAAAAGTTGTAATTTTTTTAATTTTTTCAACTGCATCTTAAATTGATAAAAACATAAATTAGTTCATCATCATATCAAGTAAATAAAATTATGAAATTTATAAGTTAACCGGGCGTTAACAATATTCAACATTTAAAACTAACAATCATTTTATTGTCCTATAATTGTAACTATTTCACAAATAAATTTAACAAACATTTATAATATTTAACTAACAAAATTGTAATTTTAAAATTTTCTGAATTCAGTAACTGTTAACTTGAACTTGAAATAATGAATATAAGGTAAACTGATAATGCATAGACACTATATGATAACAGTTAATAATATAAATACAAACACCAGGGTAATTTTAAATAATATGCTATACATAATTATAAAACAAGAGAAGCTATAATCATTAGAATTATCTCATCAAATTCAAGATTTAATGGATATGACACTGTTTATAATGTAGGATTTAAATATTATAATGAACTGCTAAAAATTTATTAAAAATCAAAATAATACATGCAAATTTAAAACGTCTGTTAATTAGTACCTTCTTCAAGAAATATCGTAAAGCAAAAAAAATAAATAAATAAATAAAAAAGGATTATATTCTATTTTGTATTTTCTTCTAAAATTGTTATTGATTTAAATTAAGATAAAAATGTACTCCATTAATTTACTTATACCTAGATATGTTGCATAAAATTTAATTTAAAAAGGAGTTTTTACTATAATTATGTTATAGTTCGGATTTCTGTCATAATCTTATCAAAACAAAATCTACTAAGACAAAATCTTGTATGTTACATATTAATTATATCACAACGAAGTACTTAAAAAAATGTGAAATACCGTCCCCAAACTCTCGCTTAACAAATGATTGAAATTTTGACTTTGAAACTAACTCTAAAATCCTGCTTAACTATTTTTTTATATACATTTATTCTTTACAAACAAAGCGACAATTTATTTTCCTTTAAAAAATATTTTGCAAAATTTTGTCCGTGAAATATTTAGTAATGCAAGATTTTCGGGATGTAGATTTTGCAACGCAAGATAAAAAAAAAAGCTAGATTTTTTCGTAGGTGAATTTTGCCTTGCGCACGATTGTGACTCGCTCTCTAAAATTAAGATATAATATACTCTGTATACGAACGATTGTGTTAGTAAAGCATAAATAAATAAATAAATTTTAGCTTGATAAGCATTTTCGATAAATGAAAAATAAATTGACATTTAAATTAATGAACAAGAAATCTTATTAAATTATTTTTGATTATGTCAACAGAATTTATAAATTAGAAAAATAAAAATCAGAAATTTAAACACTAGCTTATAATATGAA
The DNA here is from genome assembly GCA_947095535.1 of Poecilobothrus nobilitatus. NCBI lineage: Eukaryota > Metazoa > Arthropoda > Insecta > Diptera > Dolichopodidae > Poecilobothrus > Poecilobothrus nobilitatus. The sequence continues at coordinate 234,715,434 of OX352773.1, read as the reverse complement.
ACTAATTAAAAGCAAAAAATGCAATTTTGTTTAAAATTTATATAAAAAACATTTATGTTGGTTTTTAGCACATTTCCAAAAAAAAATTGAAAAAATGTGCTTATTAGTTTCACTCTGTCCGTTCGTCCGTCCGTCTGTTTACAAAACTTCTGCAACGTTAAAGATAGAGAAAAAAAATTTTAACCATGGGTAGGTCTCATAAAAAAAATAATTTTGTGGAACAATTTTTTCATGTAGCCCCACCCATTACGGAGCTACAGCCCCTCAACTTTGAAAAAGCCCTATTTTTAAATGCATATATCTTATGTTCTGCTTAGGATTTTTTCAATCTGAAAACGTCATTCGACAGGTATTTTTTTTAACTTTGTAAATTAATATCAAAATTATACAATTCTTTTAAATTTAGTATTTAGATTTACCGTTATGTGAAAACCAAATTTTGCATGATTTTTCTACTTTCATAACTCCGACACGCTTTTAGATAGAGGCTTGAAATTTTGAGACAAGAAAGAATTTTTAGAATTTAGAAAATTTTTTTGGACCACCCCCTGTTTATGAGCTATTAGGGCTTAAAAATTGAAAATTTGCTATTTTTAAACACCTGTAACTTAGGAACCTGTACGCATTTTACTTCTACAAGATATAAAAATTAAAGCTACAGTAATATATTTTTATGTGTGTTAAAGGTTTATTTTAGTTGTAAAGGGTTCCAAAGTTGCAGCTCTTCAAAATTGCAAAATAGCGCCATTTTCAGATGTATATATCTCAGGCTCTGCGTAATAGTTTTGCAATCTAAAACCGTGAGAAGACCGGAAATTTTATTATCTATATAAAACAATATCAAAATTATGTAATATTTTGTAATTTACTATTTAAATTTACCGTTATGTGAAAACCACATTTTGTCTGAAATTTCTTTTTTCATAACTCCAGCACGCCTTTAGATAGGGATCTGAAATTTTGAGACAAGAAAGAACTTTTAGAATTAGTATAAGTTTTCTCAGAAAATTTTTTGGTAGCGCCCCCTTCTTTAAGAGTTATTACGCCTCAAAAATTGAAAATTTGCTATTTTTAGACACCTGTAACTTAGACACCTGTAAAACTTTTTCTTCGGCAAGACATGAAAATTAAAAGTTCAATAATATATTTTTACATGTGTTAACGGCTTTTCTTAGTTATATAGGATTCCGGACTTACGGCCTCTCAAAAAAGTCCTATTTTCACGTTTTTTCTTATTACATGAAATTTTCAAATTTTTGTGCAAGTCACAATTCTAAACAGTTTGTATTGAGTTTTGTAAATGTGCGCTTTTAAAAACCGTGTTTACATTCTACCTTGTTTTTTTTATTTCTGTAAAATGTAAATTGATATACCTAACATTTTTCAGAAAAACGAAAACAATATGTTCTAAAAAAACCCGAAGGAAGGTTTTTATGTCAAAAATATTTGTAATTTTTAAAAGGAAATTTACTTTGAACAAAATTTGGGAATTTCACTTAATGAATTCCACTTAAGTATTATGTTAGGTAAATTAAAATTTTAAGGTAACTTTTTTTATATCTGTTCTAAAAAAAAAATAAAATAAAAGAAACTGTACCATTGTAAAATTAGTCTTAATAAAATATTAAAACAAGAAGGTTGTCCCCTAATTAAAACTAAATTCTATATCTATTTTTATTTTTTAAAAATAATTTAGTAACAAAACGTGATGCCACAGCAGTGACCATTGCTCAGCAATAGAAAAATCAGTGTTAGTAAAAAAGCTACAGATAGAATTTTTTATTCTAATTAAGATATCGTGATCAAGGCTAGAAAAATACCTAGAGTGAGGCTGCTCTAGGCACGATAAAACAACTTAATTTAAAGAAAAATTTCTAAAAAATAAAAACATTTTAAATTTAAATTATTAATATATAAAAAGTGCTTTACAAATTTTAAGAAAAAGGAGGAAGAACAAAATTTTAAAATTAGAAAAAGTTATATTTCGCAACATAAAAAAGAATATTCTTTGCTGACCAAATACATTTGGACTAGTCAACATTTATCAGGAAAATAGACATGGAAAGAGGCACTTTAGTAGCGGAAGAACAAACAGGAGCATCATTTATACGGTATAAATATTCAAAATTTCTGTTTTAGCCATTTGTTGATCAGAAAAATCACGGTTGTGCCAAAAATGATTCTCTTAAAGAGTTTAATTTTTATGTGTCTAAAAAAAAATTCTTTTATTTATATAGAAAAAGAACAAAAACATTTCTTCTAAATAATTAAAAAAAATTAATAAACTTTAATTTAATAAAATACTTAAAAAAGGAGAAAATTGAGGCAATTCCTATAGAACATAAGACCTCACTTCTCACCTCACCAGACAAAATTATTACTTTTTCCGAATGTCCAAAGTAAAAATAGAGTCGTTATACAACTCTGATACTGAGGATTTCTCTGCCCACTTCATTTAAGAAGTTTAAAGTAGAAAAAGTACAATTAAAAATATATATAAAAAACCTAAAGATACAATTGAAAAAAAAATACAAATTAAAGACGAAATCAATGAAAAAAAATAGACCCAATAATCAAATAAAATAAATTAAATACAAAATAAATAAATAAAATATTATATTAAATAAAACTTATACAAAACAAAAATTGCTTCTAAATAAAAAAAAATTTTTTTTTTAATCATACAAAATTATTATATTATATTATTATCATTAAAATTAAACAAAAAACAAAAAATAACAAAACTAAATAAAATATTAATAAATTTTTTTTTTTTTTTCTGTATTAGTTAAAGGAAAAACATATATTTTTAGTAGTTAAGTTTTAGGAATTGAAAATTAGTATTTTTAGAAATAGTTTATAATGTAATATTGTTTCTGTTTCTTTTGTTGGTTATTAAAAAAGGATTTGTAATATTATGTTAATATGTCTTTAATCGTTTTCTATTTAGATGACACTTCAAGTCAATTCCCAGTTCTAATATTGTAAGAAATATTCCTCCTATGCTAACGCCTAATTCAGTATTTAGTTCCTATGATGAAATGAATAAAATACTATTTTTTTTATTTCTCTTAACTATACAATAGTTAGTAAACTTCAGATTAATTCTGTTCTAATCTATTTTACAAAAGTTAGATTTTTTATACAAAATTGTTAATTTATTAATTACAAATTTTTATCACTATATTGTAACGGTTTAAAATTACAGTATACATATTATATACAATTATTTACAGTATATATTTTTTGTTGCTGCTATTTTTTTTATTGTCTTTCTGTAAAGTATGGCAATGATGTTATTGACTATTGCTTTAGCGACTGTGTTCTCATCGTTTATTTTTCGTGCGATTACTTCTACATATTTTGTTAATTCACACAGATTTTTATTGATCCTACTGTATCCATGCCTATTTGTTGGTAAGCTGATGCTGGTGTATTTGTTACTGCAAATTTTCTTTGTTTTGTAATGCTATTTTGTGCATATTTTTCATATTTGTTGTTGTATTTCTTAACTATCTTATTTAGATTTTTCCATGTATATCTTTGTTTCCTTGTGCAGTGTCATGTAATTCTTTAATTATATCTTCTTTAATCTTGTTTTCTGTAATATTCATTGAAGGGGTTAATTATATAATTAAAATTTTTAAATTATACCATTTTATATTGTTCTGTAATATGTTTGGTGTCGGAGTTGGTATTTTGTTATGAACTTCCTTCAATGATCTATCTTGAAACTTGCGCCTCTTAAATTATATCCTTGTCAAGTCAAAGTTTAGTCTTGTAATAGTTTTTTTTTGTTTCTTTCTAGTGTTAATCTTTGTTCTTACAGTAATGCTAATAAAGTTATTTTCTGTAACCTGTAACTGTTATTCTTGTCCTCAGTTAACTTTGGTATTTTAGCAATTGCTAATTTCTATACCAAAAGTTATACCCCGATACCAAAATTAATACCCCGATATTTTTTTGAACTAGTAATTCTTTGTACACAAAAACAATTAATTTAATTTTGCAATGTACTAAGATATGACCTAAAGTAAGTTTAAAGTTCTTAAACTAAATTTACTTTTAGTTTTTTTATTGATATGTTGGAAAAATTCTATTGTCATTAGATTTTACTTTTACTTTATATTATTATAGCCGGTATGACGTATCATTTAAGGTATATTTAGTGTTTAGAATAATATTTACAATTTTTGTTTTGTAGTTTACCGTATGTATACAGTACATATGTTTGCTTTTAATGCTTGGGTTTTCTTTGCTGAAAAAGGTGCGTATTGCATTCCTTTAGAATACGTTTAAGTTGAAAGTATTTGTATTAGAGCAAAAATGTAGTGTCCTCGCCATTAAAAGGGAAAAAAAATTTTTTTTTGTTTAAAATATCATGTTTGGTAGATACGTAAATATTTTATACACATAATTTTATGTTAAACTTGATTATGGAGTTTCTGTCATGATAGTCAATTTTAATTCTGAAATAAAAAGAAAGTACTTCTTTGTTGTTCTTGACTATGATAAGTCTAGAGCTAATTTTAATTCTGATTATTTTTTATGATATTTTTTATATAGTACATATTGTGTTAATTGTTATTTAATCTTAATTGCTGATTCTGGATTTTGTTAAAAAATTTAATATGTATGTTTATATGCATGTACACCTACTTTAAGTACATAAAAATGTAGATAAATACTTTTTTAAAATGAAATGAGATACTTGTAAGGTGAGTATTGCAATCTTGTAAAAAGAAGGTTAAGTTAATTAAGTATTGTATTAGTGAAAATAAAATGTACGAATATGGTAAAGTTAGTTAAGTATTGTAAAAGTTTTATAATTTAGTTTAATCTTTTAGTTTGTGTAGAGTTAAAATTTAATGCACTACAATACAAGTATTTAGTCAGATTTAAAAAAATTTGATAATTTACTCTTGTCGCCGTCAAATATGGTTATTATTTTCAGTGTTTTGTCTATGTCAAATTCCATTTTGTCTTTTGTTTTAGGTCTAAATTACTTATGATTTCAGAAAATATGAGAAGAAAATTGTTTTTTATTTGTTCATGCGTTTTTTCATATAAAATGCTGATTTCCAGCTTTTCTAGAAATTTTATTTTTATATTTTCAGCTAGGCCTCTTTTTTCTTTTATATAAGTTAAATTGGGTTCAACTTTTTAATTTTAAGAAAAAAAAAAAGAAAATTTTTTCTAGAGATAACCTCCTTGGTTTATTATAAAAATAATAATAATATTTAACAGAATTTTTCTTACCATTAAAAGTACAGATTTTTTATAATTTAGATTAATATTACATATCATTGTCTATCTAGATTATCATTACATTTCCTAAAACTGATAATCTAAATTCTTCATTAAAATTATATTATTTATTTGGTGCTCTAAAAAAGTATTATTTTGTCCAATAAGCGGAATATTGTCAAATGCAATTTTTTTTCTTAAAAACAATAACATAAATTTCGCTTATGAGGCAAAACAACGTACAAAATTCTTAATGGTAAATTCGTATTGAATATTACAAACCTAATTTTTATTTTAGAACACTTGAAACATATTTGTTTTACAATATTGAAAAAATCTTTACTTTTACAATATGAATTTTTATAATAATTTTCGTTGTTCTTTTTTAAAGGTGTTAAATTACAATTTTTTTTATTAAAACGTATTTTCATTTACAAATTTAGTTTCATTTGTTTTCTTTCATTCAAGTACTTAAATGCTAAATGAGCAAAATTCTATGACATAATAATAAAGTTATTATACAAGTTAAAATATTATTTAATTCAGAAAAAAATTTAATTGCTATTTTTAAAATTTAGAATTTGCTATAGTTAATTTTTATTTATGGAATTTTTATAAAATTATTTTTATTCTTGATATTGAAGATTATTAACATAGTTAACTCCTCCACCTTTAAATTCAAATGTCCTCAATTGATGTTATTCTGAGAATTATTTGAGGTTGTTTTTGTTCTTTCTGATTAGAGGTACTCTGCTGCATGTGTTGTTTGGTTGGTGTTTGAAGTTTTGTACCATATATTATGTCCTTTTTTTAACGATGTTCTATTAGATTATGATAATTATTACTATGACTAACATTGTTGATGGCCCATAGCTGATTGTTTTGTTGATTGTGTTTTCTGTTCCACTGATTTAGTATTGTTAATATGAACTTCCTTCAGAAAGTCAATAGAAATGGCATATATTTTGAAGTTAATTTTTTTTCCCATTGTTGAAATAGTGATATTATGGAATTTTATCAGATATGTGCCAGATAAATTACTTCTTTCGTGACCTATGTTGATTTCTCCACTAAATTGATTCAGCAATATCATATCTTGTTGTATTTCTTCGATGGTTGGTATGTGGTGGTTGTTGGCAGTATTAACATATTGAATTTGAATTTTTCCTTTAAACAGATTTTTAATATAAGTGGAATTTCCTATGTCAACAATATTCTTTCTATTACAAATAGATAAATCATTTATTATGTTACATTTTTTTTTAAATTCCATATAAATTTTTATTATCTGACAATATCTCTACAACATCTAATTTGCTTATAATATTCTTAAATTTAATTCGTTTTATTTACAATTTTTCTCTACTATGTAAAATTAACAACTATTATTATCTAATATTCTAGTAATTGTTTCTATTTCTACTCTAGATATTAAGAAAAAATTTAGCATGCCTAATTTACCCCATGGGGAAACTATATTTAATATTAATTATTTATTAAATATAGTTTCCTTAGTAATGTACTAAGTTTTGTCTTTTAAAGCACGTAAGCTCAGAAGCTTGTTCACAACTTTAAATTCTCCAATTGCAAAGCAATATGAGGAGCTCTGTCCAAGTCTAAATAAAAAAAATATTTTACTTATTTTGGTCTTGACTCTGTTAAGCCAAGAATAGATCTTATCTTTTTATTGAAAATTACCAATTATTTATACTAATTGTTGTTACAATTTTTATTTACAATTTATTAAATATTTCCAAACCTGTAATAAGCTTCCTTTTAGGTATTCTTTAATTATAGCTTATTCTTATTCTAATACGTCTAGTCAGTCATTATATATTCCTGAAGCTAAGTGCCTCGTTATTGGAGATATACGATAGTTGCTTTCCCAGCTAATTGTCAGTTATCGGAAACTCTGTCCTAGTCCGATTTAAATAATAAGACTTATATTTTTTTTGGTATCTTGATCTAAAATTGTTATTAGTATTATTATTCCTAAAATTATTGTTGTTATATCTATTATAATTTTGATTTTTATTTATAAACATTATTTTATTTAGTTTGGTTCTTGTTAAATCAAATTCTGTAGCTAAATTTTTATAGCAGAAGCTAAAGTTTTTGGTTGTGCTGCATGTACTACAGTAGACAAATTTTCATTTAATCCGTTTTTAAATATACCAATGGCATATTGGCCGTTTAGAGAAGTAATTGTAGATCTGTTTCCATCTCATTTTTCTCTAATTTGAACATTATTTAGTTCAATAATTTTAGCAATTAGTTTTTCTATTCTTTCTGCATATTTTTGTAATGGTCTTTGGGCTTGTACGCATGCTATTAGTTCAGGTTGTATTATTGCTTGAGAACGGGTACATAGGTATGTCTCGTTAAAAGCTTTTGTAAATTCTTCTATCGTTTTAGGTATTAGTTATGTTTGTTAGTTTGTTTTTTGTTCTGTCAGTTAGACGTGTGTGGTATATAAATTCTAATACCTTTTCTTTGTCAGTACTTTTTGTAGCCTCTATTAAATATTTTGTCAGACTTAAAAAGTTTTGTATTTTGTCTCGTTCCCCGTCCAAAAGTGGGATAATTTTTAATATTTTGTCTATATCAAAATCCATTTTAATCAAATCTAATTTTCTTAAATATAATTTATATTTTATTTCTTTATAATATGAGGCTTTAAAAAATAAGGTTCTTATACTACTTTTATTTTCTAAATTGCTTGTTTCTAATTTCTCTGAAAATCTTATTTTTAGATTATCAGCTAGATAGTTTTTTTCTATTATAAATTTTTTGCTAATAGATTTTCTGGAGTTTTATTTATAATATTTAGGAGAATATTTATTTTTTCTGGAAAGTTTTTTAATATGACGGCGTCTTCATGCCTTGTCATTTGAATTTATTAATTTATTTTTATTTTAATGTTTTATTTTTACAAAAGAAAATTCTGTTATATTTATAAATATATTTTTTTTGAATTTTATATAGTAACGGTAGTTTTATTTAACTCTGTTTTTACTGTTTTTCTTATAAATTTATTTAATATACTTAAAGCTAATTTTATTAATATTAGTATTAGTATGATAGTTATTATTATTTCTATTTGCATCAGAGTGTTTTCATTGTTGTTTTTGAATGGTGTAGGAGTGATTGTTTGTCCAGGATTGTTGTTGAATACTATGTCTTCTTGTTTGGATTTATTGTTTCCCATTTCTTCTTTGCTTTTGTTGTTTCTTTAATAAGTATTTCTTTTGTCTTAGTATCTTTATTTGTTCCAAAAAGATTTTCCTTTGATTGTTAACATATGTTCTATATTCAGTTTATTGTTTTTGATACAAAATTTAAGGAAATTCCCTGAATCTGCATTTTTCTTTAAAAAATATAAACATATTATAAACATAAAAGTAATATGTTTGAATATCTACTTTAGGTACTTATTAATATTTAGGTAGATATTTGATTGAAATCAGATACTCATGAGGTGAGTATTGTATTCTTGTAAAAAGTTAAGTTAAGTTAATAAGGTATTGCAATCATAAAGAGTATTTAATATTAAGTAGTGTTAAATGCACTACAAACTAATAAAATGCCAGATGGGGAATTTCTAAAGAAACAATAAAATGTAAAGAAAGTTAAAAATACTATTCTTATTTTGAAATGATATTTTAGTAATGTATGACACACATATGGTCTGTTTAGCTTTTTTTGATTTAACAATATAATTTTACGTTAATAATAAATTCACTTTTAATTTTTAAAAATAACCTTATGTTTTATTTAGATTTTATTAATTTCGATTTTACAATTTTTACAATGTTATAACTTTTATAATTTTATTTTTATTAGATTTTAATTTACAACCTTATGTCTTAATCTTACCTTAAACAATACTCGAATTTACAATGCAAAATATCATTACTTAAATACAAAAATTAAAACTAGGAAGTTAGAACTGAACCAATATTGTTTTATCAGCATTACCAATAAATAATCTAGTTTATGAATATTCCACTTAAGAATTTTTAATATTACAATATTAACGAAACTCATTTTCATAAATGAATACATGTCATAATTATTGAAAATGAATTTTGTTATCATTGCATTTATAACAACGCGTGAAAGTATAAGGGTTAAATATTACTTAAAATTATTTTTAGTTGAAAATTTACTTTAGAAAGAAAAGAGATAATCTTTTTTCAAGTAAATAAAAACAGAATAGATTATTTTAAAATATATATTAATTTTTAAATTAAGCATCATTTTAGAGAAAATATATTAGATAAAATATGACAACTTTAAGGTCTTATATTACTATATAAAAAAAAAATGACTTTTTTTTAAAAAAAAGGCAACAAAATTTAATTATAATTATTATTATTTTTTTTTTTTATTAATTTTATCTTTTGATAAATCTGATTCTTTTACTTCAATCTTCGGATTGAATTTTCCACTACTGTGTAATAAATTGTTGTAATTGTAATATTGACGATTGACTGCGTGTCTCGGCTAGATCTTTCTTTTCTTTAAAATATTTTCAGCTTACTGTGTTTTTTTTTCTATAACTTGTTTTAATATTATTAATTTTTCTGAGTATTTTTTTAGTCTCTACTCTCTACTCTTGACATTAAAAATAATTTTTAAGTTTATTAATAATACATATATTTTTTGTTTTATATATTTTGGATATTTAAAATTTTTTTTTGTTTTTTGTTTATACTACATTTAAATTTTTGTTACATTCCTTTTTTATTGTCTTTTTTATGAATTTATGAGTGTATAATAATAATATTTTTACTATAGCTAAATTTAAAATTACAGTTATGATTATTTCTATGTTTTTTAGTAAGTTTTCTTCTTTTGATGTTTCTTGGTTGATAGGCAAAATGTTTGGACTGGCGTTGTTGAAAACTATGTCGTCTTGCTTGGAATCAATGTTTCCCATTTTCTTTTTTTTTATTGTTGTTAATTTTGTTCTTCTTTTTTCTTTTTTCTCAGTTCTTTTATTTGATTTAAGAACGTTTCTTTTAAATTCTTGACTGTAGTTATTACGATTATTCTGTGGAGGTTTTTTATTTCCTTTTGTATCTGTAATATTTCTCTTCCTCTTTATTTTTCTATTTTGCTTTGTACTTCAGGTTTTTGTACTTTATGTTTCTGAGTTCTTTGTCTGTATTCTTGGATTGTCAAGGGTTTTGGTCCCCAAGTTGGATTTTCTTTTAGCACTTGCTCTATTAGTGGTAGCCTCTGGATGATGTTGTATCTTTCCTTCATTGGTCTTCCTTCAGGTTTTAAGTCCGCAGGGTCGTCATGTAATAAATTGTTATAATTGTAATATTGATGATTGACTGCGTGTAGCTTTACGTTGAGATAGTACGAAGACCTGTACCTGTTAACTCGCACGAGAATTCCTTACATGTGCATTTTTTGTATAATTTAAAATAAAATATAAGTTCCATATATTATAATAATATTTGTAAACATATGTACGGTAGGAATACTCATTATTGTTATTGTTTTTTATTTCTGTAAGTATTATATCATATTGTATGCAAAAAATGCTGTGTCAACTTTTATGAAGGTATGTATTTATTTTAGAATATTTAAAAGTAAAGTAAAATATATTTAAAGGTAATAGTATTTCTGCTAAAATATGATTAAGTATTGTAATATAAATAAATAAGTAAAATTGTAATAAATGAGTGAAGTAGTATGTGCACTAGAGTTTAATTTTGTATTTGTAACTTGAATACAGATTGATTATCAATTATATTATTGTTTTTAATTGATTCTAATATTACGTTAGTAATTTTGGTTATGTTATTAATTCTGCCATTGTTAAGATTATTTATTACTACCTGCTTGTTATTGTTTATTTTCCTTTTTTGAGACACGACCTCCTTCCTCTCTTAAAAGGTATGTCAGAGGTTTAGCTATTTTGGCATATTTTTGTATAAACCTTCTATAGTATCCTGACATTCCAAGTTATTGGAATGTCAGGATACTGTAGAAGATTTCCATTCCATTTAAGGAAACTACAAATCCTAAAAATTCAACTTCCTTATTAAGAAAATAATACACTTTTATCTAACTGGATTTTCATGTTAGATTTTTCTAAAGTGTTAAAAATATTTCTTAAGTTTTCAAAATTTTCATCTTCATTTTTACCGAAAATTATTATATCGTCAATATAAACATAACATTCTTTTCCGATATGTTCTCTTAAAATATCATCAAGAGTTCTTTGAAATATTGAGGGAGCATTTTCAATCCCAAACGGAAAACGAGTAAATTCGTATTTCCCATTATTTATAGAAAATGCTGTTTTTTTTATCAATATCTTTTTCCTTTTCACTATTTTATGAAAACCGCTTTTTAAGTCAATCACTGTAAAGAATTTATTTTGTCCTAGATTAGTTAAGACTTTATTAATATCTGGAATTGGGTATTTGTCTGCTATTGTAACATTGTTAAGTTTCCTATAATCGATTACTAACCTATGCTTTTTTTCACCAAATGCGTCCTCTTTCTTTGGTACTATCCATTGTTAAAATTTTATTTGTTATTATTTAGAAAACAATGATGCCACATCGTTTAATTTAGGTTTTAACAATATTTGTATTTGCCTAATTATTTCTGTAAGTTTTATGTTTATTTGTAAATCTTCTCTAGCGGATTCTTCGTAATAATTCCAAACTTCATCTATTTCCTTTTTTTTCTTCTATGTATGCTTGCGAGTAGGTTCTTGTCGGATTTTTCTTTAACGTTTTTAATAAGTCCGTTATAGTTTTATCAATTTATTCAAGTCCGAACTGGAATAAAGAGAAAAACAAATTTTTTTTTTTTTATATTTTTTGTATATAAAATTATGTATATTTTTAATGCAATATGTTTATCATTATTTTTTTTTTTAGATTTTAGATGCAGCTAGTTTCTTTAATAAGTATTTCTTTTGTCTTAGTATCTTTATTTGTTCCAAAAAGATTTTCCTTTGATTGTTAACATATGTTCTATATTCAGTTTATTGTTTTTGATACAAAATTTAAGGAAATTCCCTGAATCTGCATTTTTCTTTAAAAAATATAAACATATTATAAACATAAAAGTAATATGTTTGAATATCTACTTTAGGTACTTATTAATATTTAGGTAGATATTTGATTGAAATCAGATACTCATGAGGTGAGTATTGTATTCTTGTAAAAAGTTAAGTTAAGTTAATAAGGTATTGCAATCATAAAGAGTATTTAATATTAAGTAGTGTTAAATGCACTACAAACTAATAAAATGCCAGATGGGGAATTTCTAAAGAAACAATAAAATGTAAAGAAAGTTAAAAATACTATTCTTATTTTGAAATGATATTTTAGTAATGTATGACACACATATGGTCTGTTTAGCTTTTTTTGATTTAACAATATAATTTTACGTTAATAATAAATTCACTTTTAATTTTTAAAAATAACCTTATGTTTTATTTAGATTTTATTAATTTCGATTTTACAATTTTTACAATGTTATAACTTTTATAATTTTATTTTTATTAGATTTTAATTTACAACCTTATGTCTTAATCTTACCTTAAACAATACTCGAATTTACAATGCAAAATATCATTACTTAAATACAAAAATTAAAACTAGGAAGTTAGAACTGAACCAATATTGTTTTATCAGCATTACCAATAAATAATCTAGTTTATGAATATTCCACTTAAGAATTTTTAATATTACAATATTAACGAAACTCATTTTCATAAATGAATACATGTCATAATTATTGAAAATGAATTTTGTTATCATTGCATTTATAACAACGCGTGAAAGTATAAGGGTTAAATATTACTTAAAATTATTTTTAGTTGAAAATTTACTTTAGAAAGAAAAGAGATAATCTTTTTTCAAGTAAATAAAAACAGAATAGATTATTTTAAAATATATATTAATTTTTAAATTAAGCATCATTTTAGAGAAAATATATTAGATAAAATATGACAACTTTAAGGTCTTATATTACTATATAAAAAAAAAATGACTTTTTTTTAAAAAAAAAGGCAACAAAATTTAATTATAATTATTATTATTTTTTTTTTTATTAATTTTATCTTTTGATAAATCTGATTCTTTTACTTCAATCTTCGGATTGAATTTTCCACTACTGTGTAATAAATTGTTGTAATTGTAATATTGACGATTGACTGCGTGTCTCGGCTAGATCTTTCTTTTCTTTAAAATATTTTCAGCTTACTGTGTTTTTTTTTCTATAACTTGTTTTAATATTATTAATTTTTCTGAGTATTTTTTTAGTCTCTACTCTCTACTCTTGACATTAAAAATAATTTTTAAGTTTATTAATAATACATATATTTTTTGTTTTATATATTTTGGATATTTAAAATTTTTTTTTGTTTTTTGTTTATACTACATTTAAATTTTTGTTACATTCCTTTTTTATTGTCTTTTTTATGAATTTATGAGTGTATAATAATAATATTTTTACTATAGCTAAATTTAAAATTACAGTTATGATTATTTCTATGTTTTTTAGTAAGTTTTCTTCTTTTGATGTTTCTTGGTTGATAGGCAAAATGTTTGGACTGGCGTTGTTGAAAACTATGTCGTCTTGCTTGGAATCAATGTTTCCCATTTTCTTTTTTTTTATTGTTGTTAATTTTGTTCTTCTTTTTTCTTTTTTCTCAGTTCTTTTATTTGATTTAAGAACGTTTCTTTTAAATTCTTGACTGTAGTTATTACGATTATTCTGTGGAGGTTTTTTATTTCCTTTTGTATCTGTAATATTTCTCTTCCTCTTTATTTTTCTATTTTGCTTTGTACTTCAGGTTTTTGTACTTTATGTTTCTGAGTTCTTTGTCTGTATTCTTGGATTGTCAAGGGTTTTGGTCCCCAAGTTGGATTTTCTTTTAGCACTTGCTCTATTAGTGGTAGCCTCTGGATGATGTTGTATCTTTCCTTCATTGGTCTTCCTTCAGGTTTTAAGTCCGCAGGGTCGTCATGTAATAAATTGTTATAATTGTAATATTGATGATTGACTGCGTGTAGCTTTACGTTGAGATAGTACGAAGACCTGTACCTGTTAACTCGCACGAGAATTCCTTACATGTGCATTTTTTGTATAATTTAAAATAAAATATAAGTTCCATATATTATAATAATATTTGTAAACATATGTACGGTAGGAATACTCATTATTGTTATTGTTTTTTATTTCTGTAAGTATTATATCATATTGTATGCAAAAAATGCTGTGTCAACTTTTATGAAGGTATGTATTTATTTTAGAATATTTAAAAGTAAAGTAAAATATATTTAAAGGTAATAGTATTTCTGCTAAAATATGATTAAGTATTGTAATATAAATAAATAAGTAAAATTGTAATAAATGAGTGAAGTAGTATGTGCACTAGAGTTTAATTTTGTATTTGTAACTTGAATACAGATTGATTATCAATTATATTATTGTTTTTAATTGATTCTAATATTACGTTAGTAATTTTGGTTATGTTATTAATTCTGCCATTGTTAAGATTATTTATTACTACCTGCTTGTTATTGTTTATTTTCCTTTTTTGAGACACGACCTCCTTCCTCTCTTAAAAGGTATGTCAGAGGTTTAGCTATTTTGGCATATTTTTGTATAAACCTTCTATAGTATCCTGACATTCCAAGTTATTGGAATGTCAGGATACTGTAGAAGATTTCCATTCCATTTAAGGAAACTACAAATCCTAAAAATTCAACTTCCTTATTAAGAAAATAATACACTTTTATCTAACTGGATTTTCATGTTAGATTTTTCTAAAGTGTTAAAAAAGTGTTCTTAAGTTTTCAAAATTTTCATCTTCATTTTTACCGAAAATTATTATATCGTCAATATAAACATAACATTCTTTTCCGATATGTTCTCTTAAAATATCATCAAGAGTTCTTTGAAATATTGAGGGAGCATTTTCAATCCCAAACGGAAAACGAGTAAATTCGTATTTCCCATTATTTATAGAAAATGCTGTTTTTTTTATCAATATCTTTTTCCTTTTCACTATTTTATGAAAACCGCTTTTTAAGTCAATCACTGTAAAGAATTTATTTTGTCCTAGATTAGTTAAGACTTTATTAATATCTGGAATTGGGTATTTGTCTGCTATTGTAACATTGTTAAGTTTCCTATAATCGATTACTAACCTATGCTTTTTTTCACCAAATGCGTCCTCTTTCTTTGGTACTATCCATTGTTAAAATTTTATTTGTTATTATTTAGAAAACAATGATGCCACATCGTTTAATTTAGGTTTTAACAATATTTGTATTTGCCTAATTATTTCTGTAAGTTTTATGTTTATTTGTAAATCTTCTCTAGCGGATTCTTCGTAATAATTCCAAACTTCATCTATTTCCTTTTTTTTCTTCTATGTATGCTTGCGAGTAGGTTCTTGTCGGATTTTTCTTTAACGTTTTTAATAAGTCTGTTATAGTTTTATCAATTTATTCAAGTCCGAACTGGAATAAAGAGAAAAACAAATTTTTTTTTTTTTATATTTTTTGTATATAAAATTATGTATATTTTTAATGCAATATGTTTATCATTATTTTTTTTTTTAGATTTTAGATGCAGCTAGTTGTATTGTCCTCGCTTTTTTTACTGCTTTTCTGTTGATGAAAAATTTAACTACTTCAAAATTTCATTAGTGTGGGAATTTGCTTGTTGTAGAATGGTTGTATCAGATGAGCAAAGACCCATGTTATTCTGATTTTAGTATTTTAATTTTCTTCAATAAATTTTCTTTGTTGGTGCCTAATTTTACATATGGTAAGCAACCATACAATTTTGTAATCTATTTTCTTAAATTAACCGCCTTTCCACTTCGTTTTTTTTTGTAGGGAGTACTCTGCTTTTGTACTGCTGTATTGTAATTTTGTTAGCTGCGACTAATTCCTCTGCTGCTTTGATTTCTTTTTGAACCTGTACAATTTGAGCTGTCAACGGCTCAAAACGCCTGTTAAATTCTTCCTGGTCCTATATGTCCATAAATAAATTGATTGATTGAGCTTGGTGTGAACTTGTTGTTATGATGTTGTTGTTCACTGCACTTTATTCCAGGTTAGTACAGGGTCGCCATGTAATATTTTTTATTATTATAATGATAATGTCTTTTTCAAGCCAATATCTCTTGGCAAAGTTAATTGCCGGCTTTTCTTGTTTGTATCAGGTAAGCCAAACTTTCAATCCAAAGGGTAATAAAGGCTAAATTATTTGAAAAAATTGTCGTTGATAGAATTACTCCTATCATAAATGCAAAACTAAATGAACAACAACATGGTTTCAGAAAAGGTCGTTCAACTACTACGAACCTGATGGTTTATACATCTGAAATCCTGAATCAAATGGAGAAAGGGTACCAAGTTGATGCAATTTACACTGATTTTAGCAAAGCTTTCGATCGTGTAGATCACTTCACTTTGCTAAACAAACTATCAACTTTTGGCATTTCGGGTTCATTTCTTGGGTGGCTTAATTCTTATCTTTTAGAAAGAACTCAAAATGTTAAATTTCATGGTGTATTATCCAACACCATTGGGGTCACTTCCGGTGTACCGCAAGGTAGCCATTTAGGCCCGCTTCTGTTTAATGTTTTTATTTCAGATCTTTCGGAATATCTAAGCAATATATCTCACATTTCGTTTGCTGATGACCTAAAAATATATCAAGTGGTTAAAGATAATCCTGATGCAGCTAAACTTCAATCAAGCTTATCAGTGTTACAAGCTTGGTGCACGTCAAATAAATTAGAACTCAACATACAGAAATGTAAGGTTATTAGCTTTACACGTAAACGGTCTTCTTTAATATATGACTACAAAATAGATAATGTTACTCTTGAAAGGGTTTTTAGCATTACTGATCTGGGAATTCTTCTCGATAATAAACTTAATTATAATCTTCACTATGACTTAATAGTTTCAAAGGCTAATAAAATGTTAGGTTTCATTAAGAGAAGAGCTAAAGAATTTAGCGACTTAGCTGGGACAAAATCTCTTTATTGTTCCCTAGTTCGTTCTATCTTAGAATACGGTAACATTGTTTGGGATCCAGCCTTTGCAGTTCATTCCAATAGAATCGAATCAGTTCAAAAGCAATTTCTTTTATTTGCATTAAGGAATCAATATAACCCTTTTGATTTTGCTAATCTACCTAGTTACACCACAAGACTTAATTCATTAAACTTGCTTTCCTTATCTTTACGTAGACAACTATTGTCATCATGCTTTACTTTTGATATTTTGAATAATAGTATTTCTATCCAATCTCTTAATAACAAGTTTAGATTTAACGATAGTGTTAGGCAAACTAGAAATACTAAATTTTTAATGTACTACAAACATAATACAGAGTACGGTAGAAATGAACCCATCAACAGATGTTGTACTACTTTTAACAAAATTAGTCATCTCTATTCTACATCTATCTCCAGAAATACGTTCAAACACATTTTACAACTACATTTTTCCAATTTAATGACCTTAGACAATTAATTCTTACTTAAGCAAAAAATAAATTTCAGTTTTGATTCATTGTCAAGTTTTATTTGATGGAAAGAATTATTCAAATTTAAGGTTGAAAAATTTTTTTATTTAACTGTCGTTATTTTACCACTAATCTCCATTTTTTTATCGTTTTATCTGATTTTTTAGGTACTATTAATACTAGAGAACTGTAGGGGCTATTTGAAGATTCTACTAGTTTATCTTTGATTAATTCTTTTACTCGTTTTGATTTCTTCGATCTGAGTTTGTGGGAGCCTATAATTTTTTTATATATACGGATGTTTTGTCTTGTAAACTTATATGTTGTTGGTAAAAGTTATTATATGTTAATTTGTCATTTTTTAAATGAAATATATCTGAAAAATCTTTGCATATTTGAGTTACTGTGTTTTATAAATTACAGTTATTAGAAGTTATTTATAAATAATTCTGGTTTTTCAATGTTGCTAATTTCTAATTTTTCAATAAATTTTGTTTGAATAACGTCTGCAAGATTATTTTTCTCTGGACAGAAATTTTGAGTAAAATTTTTGTTTTTGTCCATAATTAAATGAATTAATTTAATTTTTTCTATATATTTTCTTAAGATTTCAATTTCGTCTGATCTTGATATGTAGAATTTTTAGAAAAAGAAATTTTTTTATTTATTTAGTATTGTATACTATTAATAAAGTATTAATACTAATAAAGTATTAGTATGTATTATTTAAACTGTTTGAAATTTATTAATTTCATTTCTAATTGATTTTCTTATGAATTTTTGAAATGTTACTAAAAAAATGTTTAATGATATTAAAATGATTATTATAATTATCTATATGTGTTTTAGTATTTTTTCATTTTCTGTTATAGTTGGTTGTATTGCTGATGAAATGACTGAATTGGCATTATTTATGACAACAACATCGTGTTTAGGTACTGTGTTGCCCATTGATGTGTTTCTTTTTGTTTGTATTAGTTAGCTTTGTTCTCTTTTTTTTTTAATTCTTTTGCTTCGTTTATAAATTTTTGTTTTTGTTTGGGGTCCAACGTTATTCGGATGATTCTATATAATTCTCTAATTTTGTTTTTAATTTTTACCTTTTCTCCTTCTTTTCTGTTTTGTTTTGGAGTTACATGTATTTGTTCGACTTGTTTTGTCTTCTTCTGTCGTTCTCTATATTGTTCAATTGTCAGAGATTTCGGCCAAGTAGAGTTCTGCTTTAATACTTCTTTGATAGGTTTCAAATTTATGTTGATTTTTTTCTTAAATGAGGGCTGCATGAATACTCTCTTTGCATGTCTCGTTGTATGTAAAGTGAAATTGTTGTCTGCACTGCCAAGGTATCTGGTACAAATAGGTTTTGGAAGCTAACAGGATGATTATTGTAATCATAAATATTTTCATTTGATCATCCTTCTTTGAAAAAAACACTGTGTGCGGAATTCGTCTCTGGTTTACAGGGTTTCTGGTATTTTGATTCTCTGGTTCGTTTTTACCATATGGTCACCATGTGATATTATGTTTGTGATATTACGCTTATTGTCCAGTGCCCTGTCCAAGTCAGTGTTGGTATTTTACAGACTAAAAGTCAAAACAAAATACACAACTATCTTCCTTTATCAGTTAGAGCCAATGCAGGAAGTACTGTCCAAGTTTCTTTAAAAAAAAAAATACTTTAATTTTCTTTTATTCTCATCTTGATTGTTATTCCATATCGATTCTAGAACTGATCCTTTATTTAATGGTTTCCATGTTACTTGTACAAAAATTTTTACAATGATTTTAGTAATTTGTTGTTGTATTGATTTCAAAATTTACAATAATTAAAAATAGTGAAAGTGTCGATATGGACATTTTCCAAGAACAATTAAATTTATTTTTAAAACGTACGCATATAATATAAATTAGTTTTACTTAGTGATATGTTCTACATATGGTTCATTTACTTTTATGCTAAAAAAATATTAAGTAATGTTAAGGTATGTATTACCTAAATTTATAATACAAAAAAAAATGTATTCACAAAAATACGTTCACAATGTGACGTAATTTATAAGAAAGAAAATTATATATATTAACATATTAACATGTGAACGCTAAGATTTTAGATTTTAAAAGGAAATTGAAAGTTTGTTTTGGAGGACTTCAACTCATATTAAGTATGACATAATTAAAATTGTTTACGTTAGGTATTTGTAAGTTAGAAAAATAAAATTAAACTGAGTTATTAAATTACTGTTGAATATGGTTTAGAATTGTTGTAATATGTATATATTATAACATAATATATTTTTTTTTGTACTATTGTCATGTTACTAAGATACCTTTAGCAAGCTAATTTTTTAGTATCTTAGTAATACTCCTAAGCTTAAGCTAAATTTGGAGTTCTGACCAAGTCATAGTTTTTAAATAAAAGAGATGGTTTCTTTTTTACCTTTTCTTCTTGAAAGTCAAGAAGATAGTATATGTTTTATTAAAAATGTTTAAGCTATTTATACAAAAATTATTTACATTAAGTATATTACAAAATCTATACTTTTACAATTTTATTAATATTGATCCCAAATTCCAATTAAATGTTTCTTTTACAAAATAATCAAAAATACCCAATCGGTATTTTCTAGTCCGGCTAATGCTATAGAAAGCATTCTTTGGAAACTGTTTGATGAAATTTTTAGACCAAAAGGTAGTCTTGTGAATTGGTAGTGGCCTTTGTTGGTTGAAAAAGCTGTCAATGCTTTTGACTCTTCATTTAATTTAATTTGATGAAATGAGTTACTTAAATCTAAAGTGGAAAAATATTTTGCTCTACCTAAGCTGGTTAAGATGTCTTCTAATCGTGTGAGTGGGAATTTGTCGTCTGTTATTTTTTTGTTTAAGACGGTAGTCTATAACTAGTATCCATTTCTTATCATCATTTGTCGATTTTTTGGGTACTATGAGCAATGGTGAATTGTAAGGGCTGTTAGATGGTTCTACTAACTTATTTGTGATTAGTTCTTTTACCTCATTTTGGATTTGATCTAATTGTGATTGTGGTAGTCTGTAATTTTTTATATAAACCCGTGTATTGTCTTCTAAAGTAATATTTTGTTTGTAAAAATTATTGTGCGATAATTTATCACCTTTTAAATGAAAGATGTCAGAGTAGTTTTTGCACATTTCTATAATTGAATTTTTGGCTTCTTTGTCTAGATTATTTATGTTTAGTTCGTTTAGTAGATTTTGTTGTCTATTGTTTTTATTCAGCTTCGTAGTTAAGATCATATAATTTTTAAGTGGTTTGGTTTCCAATATTAAGTTTGAAATTGTTATTTGATTATTGGAAGTATTTAAAATTTTGACGTGAGGTATACCTTTTGCAGGTATTATTGTGTTGGCTATAAATATACCTTTTGTTAGGTCTTTGCTCAATATTACACTACCTTCTTCTATTTTAATGTTCCACCGGTGACTCATTTCAGTTCTCGCTGGTACCACTATATTATGGTAATTTGGTATATAGCTTTTGATAGGCAGGGTAATTTCATTGCTTGAATTTTAAGTGTAATTGTGAAAGTTTCAAAATCTAATTGTAGTAATGTATAAAGTCTGTTCCTAGTATTCCATCAGTTGGTATAGGAAAATTAGGATCTACTACGTGAAATTTTTGTTTTAGTATGTAGTTTTCTATTTTTAAATCGGTATATATAGTACCTAAGGACGATTCGACGTGTTCATTGACGCCAGTTATTTTACAAATATTGTCTGAGTTTATTATTCTGGGTCGTCTATGAATTTTTCTTTTACTATGAAGATCTCTGCTCCGGTATCGATTAAGAAATTTAGTGGTTTTTTTGTAAGTTTAGTTGTTATGGAGATATAGTTTATTTTTTTATTGTCTATGTAGAATATATTTAGTTTATTCTCATGTTGTCCATTTCCTCGGCACGGTGTTGCTCTTCGAGGTGCATCTCGTTTCCCTGATTTGTTGTTAGGTGGTTTATATTTCTTCTGTTGTTTCTGTTGTTGTTGTTTCTATTATTATTGTTTCTGTAATTATTGTTGTTATAGTTTTTGTAATTGTTGTGATTACCATTATTGTTATTATTTCTATAATTATTATAATTGTTTCCATTATTATGATTATTCCTATAGTTGTTGTTGTTAAAATTTTGATTTCTGCGGATATGTTTGTTAAAATCATTGTTGTTGAAGTGTCTATTATTAAAGATTCTGTTATTATTGTAAAAGATTCTATTATTTCTATTAAAGTTTCTATTATTATAGTTAAAATTTCTGTTATTGAAATTGTTTTGATTTCCGTTTTGTAAGAACATGACTTTGTTTGTTTTATTTCTGCTAGCATCAAATTCTGTAGCAATTCTTATTGCCGTAGCTAATGTTTTAGGTTGTGCGGCATGTACGGTTGGTGCTAGTGTTTCATTAAGTCCATTTTTCAATATTCCAATAGCATATTCATCGTTGAGAGCAGTGATAGTTTCTCTGTTGCTTTCTCCTTGTTGATTAATTTGGACTGCGTTTAATTCGGCAATTAGTCTTTCTATTCTCTCGGCGTATTTATGTAAAGGTTTGTTTGTTTGTACACTCGAGATAAGTTCTGTTTGGATTCTGGCTTGGGAACGCGTGTATAAGTACGCACCATTGAATACTTTTGTGAACTCAGCTAGTGTTCTAGGTACGCTAATGCCTATCAATCTGTTTCCCGGTTTGTCTGTCGGTCTTGTATTATAGATAAATTGTATTAACTTTTCCTGGTCGTCAGTCTTTATCGCCCCGTATAGGTATTTTGTCAAATTTAGGAAATTAGAAAGTTTACTTGTTTCATCATCAAATAATGGTATTATCTTTAACGTCTTGTCCATTTCAAAGTCCATTTTTGTATCTTTATTTAGTTTTAAGTTTAAAAGGTCTATTATTTCAAAAAATATTTTTAAAAAAGCTTGCCTTTATTTGATTATGTGTTTTCTCAAACAAAACACTGGTTTTTAATTTTCCTAAGAATTTGGCTTTTATATTTTTAGCCAAATCTTTCTTTTCTGTTATGAATTTTTGAGCAATTTTATTATTATTTTTATTTATTAAATCTTTTAGAATATGAATTCTTTCTATATATTTTTTGAGGATTACAATGTCTTCTACTCTTGACATTAAAATATGTGTATAATTTTTTTTTTTTTTTACTTTATTTATTTTTAGCAAAAGAGAAAAAAAAATTGCATACTTACATATTTTTATTGAATTTTGAAAAAAAAAAAATTTTTGTTACTTATAATATTTGGGTTTTATTTAATTTTTTTTTTATAGTTTTTATTATTAGTTTCTTAAATACTATTATAGAAGTTTTAATTATTAGTAAAATCAAAATTATTATTGTGATAATTTATATATTAGTAAGTATTCTTTCTTCTTTATTGTTGATTGATGTTATCGGAGCTGTTTGAGCTGCATTGTTAAAAATAACATCTTCTTGCTTTGCTTGGTGATTCCCCATTTAGTATCCGGCGAATATCCTTGTTAATAATGTTGATCTATTTGATGGATAGAAAAGATGTCTTACATTCTGTTGTATGAAATATTGTTGTGACAATTTTATTATAATTAGGATTATTAAAATATAAATTAGGGTATTCATTAGTTGTTCTTCTTCTTCTTGTTTTTATTTCTTTCTTTAATGTGCTGCCATTTACGACTTTTTAATTCTTTGATTTGTTTAATGAATGCTTCCTTGCTTTTCTCGTCTTTTGTTATAGGTATGAGCCTGTAGAGATCTTTAATTTCTTTGCATATGTTAATTATTGCGCCCCCTCTGATTTTTTCTGTCCTTTGTACTAATTCTGCTGATTTGGTTTTTTGATTTCTTCTTCTATTCTCTTCCAATGTTAACGCCTTAACGGTTGCATGTTTCTCCAATACTTCTTTCAACGGTTCTAATTTTTGGATGGGGTAGAACTTCTCCTTCAATGTTGATTTGTTCATCTGTTATCGTTTATAACTGCAGGGTCGTCTATAGTTAAAAGATCGCCATGTAATAGGTATATTTTATAACATAATATATTTTTTTTGTACTATTGTCTTGTTACTAAGATACCTTTAGCAAGCTAATTTTTAGTATCTTAGTAATACTCCTAAGCTTAAGCTACATTTGAAGTTCTGACCAAGTCATAGTTTTTAAATAAAAGAGATGGTTTCTTTTTTACCTTTTCTTCTTGAAAGTCAAGAAGATAGTATATGTTTTATTAAAAATGTTTAAGCTATTTATACAAAAATTATTTACATTAAGTATATTACAAAATCTATACTTTTACAATTTTATTAATATTGATCCCAAATTCCAATTAAATGTTTCTTTTACAAAATAATTAAAAATACCCAATCGGTTACCCAATTCCAAATACCAAATACCAAATTCCAATTAAATGTTTCTTTTACAAAATAATCAAAAATACTACACTATGGACTTAAGTATATAAAAACAAAATTTACAAAAAGCTTAAATATCTTACAATATATTAATGCAATAGATTATTTATTGTTAAATCGGTTGTTGGTGGGTTGTGCCTTTGTTGGAAATTTATGGGTGTTATTCGTTTGCAAGTTCTGATCTCGTCCCAGATCACTTTCTTAGTTCTTTCCAGAATTTGTTGATACCTTAAATGATGTTTGCTGTTGTTTTCCCTGTTGAGGTTGTACGTTGGTCTGAATGTTTTTACTTTTGTTATTGGTTTTGTCACTTTTATGCACTTTTTATTTGTAATTTTTACTGTCCAGGTTTTAAGAGTTTCACTGGAGTTTATTGTTTTTACTATACTGTTTTTAGTAAAAAATAAAATTTATAGAATATGCTATTTTTAATTCTTTGTAATACAAAGTATTAAATTATCATTATCATAAATTATCATACAAATTGTATTAAATTTTGCTTGTCGAGAATTACTATAACAGTCATTTAGAATAGTTATCATTAAGTTTTTATTGTTATGCGAAAATTATCATTTTAGTTTAGTTATTTTGATTTTATTATCAATGTTATTAAAAAAAAAAATTTGATATTTATTAATTATATTATACGCTTAGTGTGTTTTATTTATATATACATATATACGTATATATTTTTTTTTCTAATAAACTTGTTATACAATTGTTTATCGGAATTTTTTGTAATCCGTTGAAAGTGTTAAAACACAAGTGAAATTGATATCGTTCAATCAGACTCAATTGAACTTTAAGGGTTTGGTTTCTTTTGCAATATCAATTGTTTCACTAAACGGATCCCATCCTCGTCGCCAATTTTAATATATAAATTTAAATACCTTTTTTTCTTTAAATAAAACAATGACACTTTGTTTTATTTGTATTTTATTTATTTAATATTATTTACTAGTAATCATTTACTAGGAATTGTTTTGTTATATTTAAGTAATTCTTATTACTATTAAGACCAAAACTGAATTAAATTATACTTGATAATTCTTACATTTATATACTATTGGATTTCTATACGTTGGTCTTACTTTACCATTTTACTTCTGGTATTACAACATATTACAAAATATTCTTATTCTAGTTTTAGTATTTATATCAAATGTTTACATTAAATGTCTTCAAGGGAAAAATGCATATTGTGCATTTTTATATAAAAAGAATATGTATTGGAATTTCCTCTAATTGGAAAACAATAATAAAAGAAATGTATTTTATGGTGTAATTGGGTTTTATTTTAATAACCAAAAATGAATGTTTTGGTTTATTTGATAAGTGGTTTTAAATATTGTAAAATATTTAGGTTATTAGGTTGAAAAGAGTTTTGTTTGAAATTATTATTATGTTGAAATCTACATACGGTATTAAATGAATTTCACATGTTTTAATATTTAGACATGTGTTATCAATTATGAATGATTATAGGAGGTTGATAAAAGTGTGGGAAAATATATTTATTAATTTGATAATTTCAGCTACGGAGGAGGTGAAATTATATTTTAAGATTATTTATTTGATTTACTCAGAAGAGGGTTAAAAGATAATATTTAAATAATGGAGCGTAACTTCAAGACTCAAGAATTTATGATATTTATTTTACAATATCTTAGTCTATTTATACTAAAGTTTTACATATATTTTTATTACTTATTTACTAGTATGGGTCTATATTACAATATTTGGTGTTCTATTAACCAATTTATAAAAATGCCTTAAGAGCATTTTCTTAAGAATTTAATATAATTGATTTTCCAAATTTTAATTGTTAACATATGTTCTATATTCAGTTTATTGTTTTTGATACAAAATTTAAGGAAATTCCCTGAATCTGCATTTTTCTTTAAAAAATGAATTTACAATATTTTATGACGATTCCTACTAAAAAAAATAGGTATTTAATTTCTACATTGTATTTTTTGTCATGTGTTCTTATTATGTTATTTTAATTTTTTAATGCTGATTCGGATTTTTACTAAAATTTAATTTATGGTTTTTTTTCTTTATTATTACGGTAAATGTGAATTTAAAATATATCAAAAAAAAGTAATATGTTTGAATATCTACTTTAGGTACTTATTAATATTTAGGTAGATATTTGATTGAAAAAACCCAGAACTTTCAGTGATGTTTTCTTTACAGGCTTCGTTTCACAATCCGTTAAAATCGTCAAGAATAACCACTCGTATGACAAAATAACTTTTAAGAAGTTTTTTTTTCTATTTCAATTTAATAGTTTTTTTTATTTTTTTCTTTATTTAATAATATATTCTTTATTTTATTTTTTTATTATTTTTACTTTACGTTATTGTTTAATTTTATTATATTTTATTTTTAAATATAATGATAATTTTGTATAAAATTACAAAAGATTGAAATTAGAAAAATTAACACTCTTGTACTTTTAATTGGCACTAAACAATGTCCAACACTATTTCACACTTCACTATCTCGAGTTTTTTTAAAACTGCTCGGGTTTTTTTTTTTAACTGCTCCGGCGCCAGTTATAATATTCTCCTTTCCTTATATAATAATCGTTATTATATTTTAAAAATAAAACCAAATAGCTTTCTTTAAGTTATATAATTTTAGCCCTGAATTTTTTTTACCCTGCTTTGCTCTGAATTTTCGCCAAGAGTATTCTCGTTACATATTTACGTTGTTCTACATCAGTTAGCATTCCTGTCAGCGACTCCACTTCATTAATAAAACTGGATACTTCATAGTATCCGGTCCCAGTAAATTCTGGAACAGCTCTGGCTTCCTTTACAATGTCACTTAAGATAAAGCTTGTGAGTGCCATAGTTTGATCATTGGTTTGTATTCTTAACGCTTGAAATACTAATGCAATTCTGTCTCAGAACTCTGCAACAACTCAGAACTGCTCATTAAATAAATTTGAAAGAACGTTTATATTATTTTTTTTTTCTTTTAATATCGCTCTATACTTGAAAATAACACTGGTTTTTTTTTTTTTTTTTTTTTTTTATATTAATGTTATTGTTTTAAATAATATATTAAACAGTATTTATGAAGTTCACTTTTTATTTATTTTTTTTTTTTTTTGAAAGTTTAACAAGTTTATATTTTGTTTTTCTTAAAAAAAATATTTTTATGAACTGTTTTTAAATTAATTTCTGAATTTTATTTTCGATTTATTATTTTTTTAATATATTATTATTTAAAACAGTGTCGGTATCCTACCGACTGCGCAGCTTTTGTATATTTTAAAATTAATTATTAAATAAAAAAAAAAATTACATTATTTTTATAAAAATGTTTTATTCAATAATTGTTTTTCTAAAATTAACTTATAACGTTACAATTTTATTATTTAATTTTATTCCAAGAAAATATTTTAATACAAAAATTGCCAATTTAAAATCAAACTTAACACTGAAATTTCTAAAGAAAGGAAAAATTAACCAACCCTACAATTTTTCCTAATTTCTACAAAAAAAATATATAATAAAAAATACTTAAATTCTTGTAATAAATTTGGTTATACTGTATTAATTTTGATGATTGATTAATATTGTACGAAGACCTGTACCCTTAATAACTGTCTTAGTCTAATAGGATCACATATGCGTTTGATGCATTTATAGTGAACCTATATCCTCCAGATAGCAAAGCTATTTCAAGGAGTTCAGTCTTAGTCAGAAAAAGAAAATAAAAAGATGATGGTTTCTTTTTAGACCTTTCTTCTTCAAAGTCAAGAAGATAGTGTATATTTTATTAAAAATGTTTAAGCTATTTATACAAAAATTAAGTATATTACAAAACCTATACTTTTACACGTTTACTATTAATATTGATACCAAATTCTAATTAAATGTTTCTTTAACAAAATAATCAAAAATATCCAATCGGCATTTTTATTTGAACATAAAAATAATAAATTTCTAAAATATAAATTGAACATGGAATTATTTTGTATGACACACATATGATTCATACACTGATAATATGATAATGATAATATTCTACTAAATTATAAATATTCTACTTGCATTTTGACAATATGGCGTTTGGGATTATACCTTTAGTTATAAATTTAGTTATTATTAGATAAATATATTAAATAAAAATATTTTGTTTTAAAATTTGATTCTCACGGTTAAAAAAAATAAGATAAAAGTGCAAACGTTTGTTAAATATTTTATAACTTTAAAAACGGAATTTAAGTAAAATGGAATTTAAGTATTAATTTAGTAGTGTGTTCACTACATTCTAAAAAACAATTAACTGACAAATTTATTTATTTTAAAGGAAATCAATTTGCTGATAAGGATTATTTTTATATTTATATATATTCAATACTTTTACTTTCCCATGAAATAATTAGTTACGCAACAAAACAAAATTTATTGCATTATAAATGTTGCGCAACAAGCCAAATTAAAACTCGTAATTCTCGTAATATGAGATTTTAGGTATAAAGAAAAAAAACGTCTTAGTTTTTTTATTTTTAAATTTTTTGTTATATTAAGTAATAAGAGTTTTGAAGTACGGCTAATTAAAGTCACACTTTGTGTGTTGTATTAAAATAATAAAAAAAAAGAAAAAGCAAAGTATTGAATTGTATAACAAAAGAAATATTTCATATGGTGATATTTGATGATATTTCGTTTGTGATATCTATTTTTAGATATTTATATCAAGGAATGGTTAATTATTTTAGTTATATTGGAAGAGGATATATGACTTGTACAGTGGATGCTAATGACTCGTTTAGTCCGCTTTTGAAAATACCTAAGGCATATTTGTCATTCAAAGTTGTAATAATTTGCCTATTATTTTCTCCATATTGATTTATTTGAACTGTATTTAATTCTGCGACTAGTCTCTCAATTCTTTCTACGTACTTCTGTAAAGGTTTCTGGGCTTCAATTGTGGAAATGAGTTCTGCTTGAATTGTCTCGAACGGTCTTGTAAGCAGATAGACGTTATTGAGCGCCGTTATTAATTCGGTCTAGGTTTTTGGTGTGTTGGCACCTATTAGTTTATTTTTTGGTTTTTCAGTTAACCAAACCGATTTCAGTTTTAAAATAAATTGGATAGTTTTTTCTTGGTCTGCAGCTTTAGTGGCATCATGTAAGTATTTGGTTAGATTTAAGAAATTGGAGAATTTCTCTTTTTCTCCATCAAATAATGGAATGATTTTTAATGTTTTGTCAATATCGAAATCCATTTTGTTAAATATCGAAATGTATTTGTAGTGCTCTAAAAATGCTGTTCTTATTTGTTCTTTTTCTGTCTCAGTAATGTTTTCTGGTCTTTCGTAAA
The DNA here is from genome assembly GCA_947095535.1 of Poecilobothrus nobilitatus. NCBI lineage: Eukaryota > Metazoa > Arthropoda > Insecta > Diptera > Dolichopodidae > Poecilobothrus > Poecilobothrus nobilitatus. Next base: position 234,685,878 of record OX352773.1, on the reverse strand, counting down.
AGTTTATTTTAAAGTAATCAGCTTGGTCATTTTTTCTAATATAAAATTTTCTGTATGTTTAGTTTTATTTATTATTATATTTAAAAGTTTGATTTTTTTAATATAGGTTTTTAGTGCTAAATTGTCATTTCATCTTAACATTAAAAAAATATATATATATGTAAGAAATTTATATTAAAGAAAATTTAAAAAAAAAAAATTTCTTTTTTTTATGTATTATTAAAAGGAAATTTAATTTGATTTAATTTAACTTTTAAAATATTTTTAGACTATTTGAGTTTTGTTGAGTTCATTTTTTATGGTTTTTATAATTATTTTTCTGAAAGTAACAATAATTATTTTTACTATTATTAAAATAAGGATTATAATGGTTATTATTTCTATATGAGAGATAATGTTTTTTTCTTCTTTCATCATGTTGTTGTTGGTTGGAGCTATGACTGGGGCAGCATTATTAAATACTACGTCTCCTTGTTTTGATTGGTGTCCTCCCATTCGTGTTGTTTCTTTTGTTTCTTCGATTTTACCAGTTCTAGTTTGTTTTTTTTCAGTTCCTGTATCTTTTTCCTAAATATTTCCGTCTGTTCTGGTAGGATAGTGATGTTCAATATTCTATGCAAATTTTGAATTTCTTGGTTTATTTTTACTTTCTTCCCTCCTTTCGTCTTCTGAATTTTAATTTCTGGAATGGTTTCAATTTTCTGTTGTCGAGCTCGGTATTGTTCTATAGTTATTGGTTTAGGTCCCCCACGTTGGATTTTGTTGTATGACTTCTTCTATTGGTAGTAACTTTACTTGAGGGCTAAAGTTTTCCTTAAATTGTTTTTTCATTTAAGAGAAATTTTTTGTATAGTTACTACGTCTAATGATGGAACTTCTTCTTGAAAATTGCATTTAATATTTAGATACCAAGTTTTCCTCTCAGGCACGCTGGATTGTATGTGATGTAATATTCGTTTCTACATCTCAATGGTATCTCGTATTGCGCTGAACTGCATATTAATGATATTATTAACTGAAATTTGGTTATTTTTTGTTTTTTTTATTCATCCTTCCTTCTTTTGGTTCGTCTAGTTAATTTACTTCTTGTAAATTTTAAATAAAACAATAATAAATTTTTATTTTTCAAGAAGATGTCCTTCTTGGTTTATTATAAAATTAAGAATGATTTCTTTTAGTAATGTTAAACATATTTATAGTAAAATATTTCTTTAGTTAAAAAGAGTGTTATAAATTTGATCTATTTATTTTTCTAATTTATTTTATTTATTTATATTGTGTGTCTTGTCGATCTAACACTTTTTGATCATATAAATATGAGCATGCTTAGATGCTCACCAAATATTGATTCAAAAAGTTCCTTTTACATATTTAAAACTGCGAAAAAGGATATCGCACATCACCTGGCCATTCTGCGAAATTTTCCGTTTTCGTGATACGGCACACCTAAATACATCCAAAATATTCAATTATTATTATCTAGCATTTGCTCGCAAATATGCAAATCAAAATACTAAACAAAACATGAGTTCCAAAATTTTGAATAAGTATTATAGTTTCCAGCATATAATAAGCTATTATATATAATTCTTATATTAAATAAAAGAACAAGTTACGATTAGGATTACATCTAATTTTATTTTTAAAAAATCAAGCCTTATATACTATTTGGATTTTTCCAAATCCAATACAAAATTTTATCAAAGGCAATAAATTATAACAATTTATTGCTTTGTTACAAAGAACTTAATTTGGGACAAAAGAATGCAATATCTTGACCTAGTATTAATTTACAATATAATTATCATATCTACATATTACCAACCAAAATATCATCACCAAATTTACATTAATTTCATACAATCGAATGGCTCATACAGAAATCTATATCATTTAGAATATAGTACAAAATTGTAATCCGATCTTCTTTATTTGTTTTCAACAAGTGGAATGCACTTGTAATTGTAAAAATACAAATAGGTGTTAGCAATTGAAATTATGACCATACAAAATGTTAGCTCAGCATTATTGTTATTAAATAATAATATTTAAAAATTATTTTGGTGATCGCAGTCTTGATAATTACAGTACAGTCAAGATATACTACAAGAGTTACAAAATTTCTTTAAAAATTTTTGCTTATTTTAAAATCCTAAATATAATTTATTGGTCTACATGAAGAGATTGCAAAATTTCTTTATAAATACTTAATATAATTTATTGATCTTGTAATAAGCTTCCTTTTAGGTATTCTTTAATTATGGCTTATTCTTGTTCTAATACTTCTAGTCAGTCATTATATATTATATATTGTATATATATATACAATTGTTGCTTCCCCATCAGCTAATTGCCAGTTATCGGAAACTCTATCCTAGTCCGATTTAAATAATAAGACTTATATTTTTTTTGTATCTTGATCCGTTACAAGTCAAGACTCAAGAATTTATGATATTTATTTTACAATATCTTAGTCTATTTATACTAAATTTTTACATATAATTTTTATTACTTATTTACTAGTGTGGGTCTATATTACAATATTTGGTGTTCTATTTTAATTAGAACCAATTAACCAATTTATAAAAATGCCTTAAGACCATTTTCTTATGAATGGTACTTATTAATATGTAGGTAGATATTTGATTGAAATCAAATACTCATAAGGTTACAATACTCACTTGTACTCACTACAATACTCACTACAATACTTCTTGTAAAAAGTTAAGTTAAGTTAATAAGGTATTGCAATCATAAAGAGTATTTAATATTAAGTAGTGTTAAATGCACTACAATCTACATTTGGTAAAAATTCTTAAAAATAATTTTTGCATTACAAAATATCTGTTCTCATTACATTGTTGGTGGTCTTAGTATCATATTGGTCAATAAGCGGAACTTACTGTAAGTGGATTTCCCAATATTTATTTTTAGTTCACAAATAATAATTTTCGCATGCCAAGAAATAATTTAGGAAAGAACCTTTTTTTCTTTTTTTTTTTAAATAAGAAAGTATGTAATTTTGTTGTTCTTTCTTTTCTTTTAAATGTAATTTAATAACAAGTATTCGAATTTCAATTTATGACAATTTTATATTTGGTTAAAAATATTTATTTTGTTTATAAAATTAAGGATTTTTACTTTAATAATAAGTACTCATTCGTTTACAATTTTATTTAAATGCCTATTAAGTAAAAATGATTAAATAAGAAATTATTTCAAGTTAAAAATAATATTAACAATTGATTTATTTAATTGTTTGTTAAAAAAATAACATTTTGCTAGATAAAAATTTATTATTATTATTATTATGATTATATAAATAATTTTTATTTTTATTTATTGGTTAATGTAATGGACTATCATAACTTATATATTTATATATTGTATGTATAAGTTTTGTTCTTAAAAGTTTAGTCCTTTGTCATCAGTTCAGTATAACTTCAGGCAATTCAATGTCCAATCATTATATCTGATATACTTCCGTCAGCAATCAAGCCAAATAGGAAGTGCAGTCTAATAGTCAAGGTATTTAAAATAAAAGACTAATATTTTCCTTTTCTACTTCAAGTCTTGTAATCAGATCAGAAGGAGAATCTGAAATTGTTTTTAAATATTAATTTTTAATGCATTTTTTTAATTCTTATAATATAATTTTAATGTAATAATTTTTATAAATTCTATGGTAATTTTTTTAAGCCTAATTTTTTTTTTTTTTTTAGTTTTATTTGTTTTTTTAATAATAATAAAAATGTAATGTCTTTATAATAATATTATGGGATTTAATTAATTAAATGTAGTTTTATTTTCTTTTTATTTTATTAGCAACGATATCCGATTCTTTTTGATGTGAAAATTTATCTCACTGTTCTAGTGAAAACACAACTAACTGTTGGTGTCACCACTGAAAATTCCTAACTATTTTTTTTTTATTTGGTTCTGCTATTCTTGTTATTGTATGTACTTGTTTTGTTTTCATCAGATTTTATGAAGATCAAACTGCTATATAAAATACTTAATTCTCTCCTTGTATTAAATTTTTTGCCTCCTCTTTTTCTTACTTTGAGTTTTGCTCTCTGTTTGTACTCGTCTATTGTGATTGTTTTTTTTTATTATTGTTGTCTTCTTTTATTTCTTGTTTATTTTTACTTGAATTTTTTCTATCTGTTCCATTAGCTGGTGGAGCCTTTTGTGAAACTTTTCCTCTGTTGTAATTTCCATTTATGCATAAATTAACTATTGGCTTGCTTGGTGTTTCTTGGTCCTGTTGTGTGAACTGCTGTTAATGTTGTTTACTGCATTTTATTCCTGTTTAGTGCAGGATCGCTATGTAATATGTTTGTCTTGTATATTAAAGATTTTTAATGTGCTCTAACATTTTCTGATTAAATTAGATATGAGCATACTTTGAGATGCTCACCAAATAATTGATGCAAAAAGTTTCTTCTCTTATTTTAACGGCAAGAAGAAATGGCCTGTCACCTGGCAAAGCTAATTGCCTATTTTTCCATATTGTAAAGGCATGGCATGCCAAAAATATTCATGACATGCCAAAAATAGAATACTCTAAAATATATATTTAATTGCACGTTCCGGTAAATTGAATTGCTGGTTTGTCTAGATTAAATATTGTACCTAGTATCGTTCTACAATACAATTTCCATATGTGATAATTAACCAAAATATTATCAAAATATAATTGCATACAAACATGAATCATTTACATAAAAATCATAACTCAAAATATGTCTAATTATCTGGGTGAATTTAGTTTTCGAAAATTTCTCTGTAAGAGAAATTTTATGATTTTCCCAGTCATCGAGCTGTTGGTATCGTATTGTGGCGTTATATGCACGCCCAAAAATTTTAGATGTAATGACTTCCATAAAATCTATTAGATTTTCGTCCTTCTTAGCTCTTTCATACTCTCATGTATTTTTGCAGCAATCTATGTAACTCGGCAGAATCTCCACTAAATACGGGAATCATTTTATTTGCTCGGTCAATATCGAATTGTGACATTTTGTTTAAGTGATTTTGATCGTTTGGTTTAATAATTTTAATTTGTTCAGCATTTTTTACTGGATATGTATTTTATATTTGTTATTGTTCGTTCTGATGTTGATGTGCTGTGTCTTGGATGTTGGGGATTTGTGGGTGTTATCTGCTTGCAGTTTTCGATTTCGTCCCAGCTTACTTTTTTCGTTGTCCCAGGAATTTGTTGATATTGCATATTCTTTTTGTTGTTGTTTACTTTGTTGAGGTTGAATGATTTCCTGAATGTTTTTAGTTTAGCTTTTGCTTTAATTGTTTTTATGCACTTTTTATTAGTTTTTTTTTATTGTCCAAGTTTTAAGGATTTCCCTGGAGTTTATTGCTTTTATTATACCGTTTTTTGTAAAAAATATTTTGTGAAATATGTGATATTTAACCTTTTGTATTACTGTTCTGTTATTAATTAATTTACTTTTTATTATTTTCTTACTAGCTTGTTTCGTTATTAAATTTTGTTTATTGAGAATTACGATCACTGTCATTACATATATGTTCAATACGTAATATTTATTAGGTATGTTGTAAAGTGTTAAAACACAAGTGAAATTGATATCGTTCAATCAGACTCAATTGAACTTTAAGCTTTATGGTGTCTTTAAGCAATATCGATTTTTGACTTAACGTATCCCATCTTCGTCGCCAATTTTAGTATTGAATTTTAAATATAATATTTTTAAAAAAATAAAACAAGGATACTTTGTTTTACTTATACTTTATTCAATGTTATTATTGCTAGTAATCATTAACTAGGAATTCTTTTATCAAAAAAGTACTTATTACTGTTAAGACCAAAACTGAATTGAATTATTCTTGATAATTCTTACATTTCTATACTGTTTAATTTCGATGATTGGTCTTACCTTAACATTTCTATTCCTGGTATTACAAAATATTACAACATTTTCTTATTCTAGTTTTAGTATAATGTATTCTTATTCTAATTTTAGTATTTATATTAAATGCTTATATTAAATGTTTATAAGGGAAAAATGCACATTGTGCATTTTTATATAAAAAAGAAATGTACTAATAACATGTAATGGAATTTATTCTAATTGGAAAAGAATAATCAAAATGTATTTTATAATGTAATTGGGCCATTCTATACGAGTAGTGTCCTCTTTCGTTTCGTGACTACTTTCCTCTTTTTTTTATTTCCACACTGTTTCTCTCGATTGTCGTTACTTTTATATGTGTGTGTGTATAAATTTCATTTTAAAACGTGTATAATTTGTTGTGAGAGGTAGATAATAAATATGGGAATGAAATGTATGCATGTACACATAAAATTTTTTTGACCCTAAAAAAAAAATTTTTATTTGAGGTTTTGTTTGTGTTAGTGGACTAAATTTTTAAACTCTAAAATTTTGGTTTAAAAAATTACTCCTAAAAATCCCCACCACAAATTTAGTTTATAGGCAAGACAAAATGAAACGAAGGTAAAAGTAAAAAATAACGAAAGAGGACACTACTCGTGTGGAATGGCCCATTGAGTTTTTATTTTAATAACCAAAACTTAATGGTTTGGTTTAATTGATAAGTGGTTGTAGATATTGTAAAATATTTAGATCAATGGGTTGAAAAAAGTTTTTGAGTGAAGATATTATTATGTTGAAATCTATTTAAAGTATTTAATGTATTTTACATGTTTTAATATTTAGACATGTGTTATTATGAAAAAGTGTGGGAAAATATATTTACAAATTTGATAATTTCAGCTATGAAGGACGTGAAATTATATTTTAAGATTATTTATTTATTTGTCTCAGATGAGGGTTAAATAATCTAAGAATAGTATTTAGATAATGGAGCGTAACATAACTATTAGGTTGAATTATGGCGGTTGCATTTGGTTGATCTTTAACTTTATTATTTAATTTCCGCAAAATTTGTGTAATATGAGCTCTTTGGAATGTAATATAAAACTTTAGATGAAATTAAAATTATTTTTATTATAATTAGTATTATTATGACTATTAATGCTATTTCTATGTGCTTCAAAGACCTGTCCAGGGTATCGTTTGTAGTAGCTAATACGGCTGGATTAACGTTGTTCACTATTACTTCATCCTGTTTTGGGATTGTATTTCCCATTTTTCCTCTTCTTTTTTAATTTCACAATTTCCCACTTTTTCTTCCTTAAATCTTTGATTTTCTCTAAAAAATGCTGTCTTAGTTTTTTATTTATAGTTATTGGTAATATCCTATGAAGTTCTCTTATTTCTTCGTTGATTTTTACTATTGTACCTCCTTTTGCCTTCTGTTTTTGTTTTTCAGCTTGTTTTTGGTTTTGTTCAGGTTTTCGTTGTCTTTTTCTCTTCCAAAGTTAATGGTTTAGGACCCCAGGTGAGATGTTGTTTCAAAACTTCTTGTAGCGGCTCTAGCTTTGGTGTGCGATTGAACTGTTTTTTGAAGATAGGATTCATTTATATGTATACTTTTTTCTTTTGCTTATATATGTATTTCGTTCCGTGGGTGCTTCATTTTCGATTGGCTATAGGGTCGCCATGTAATATAAGCTCTTTCGTATGTAATATAAAGCTTTTGGTATATATTTTCTTTTTCCTTATTAGTCTTTTAGTCTTATTAAAATATAGACGATTTACTCCTAGTTTAATGTTTAACATTCTCCTAGGCTAATGCCTAATATGGAGTTCTGTCTATCAGTCCAATTTTAAAATAAAACTCTTTTTTCTTCTTAACCTGTCTCAGTTAAGATAAGGATAGATATTCAACATTTATTTCTTAAAAGTAAAGATATTTATACAAAAATTTATGATTACAAATTTTACTATTATTGATTACTTTTTTTCAATATTTCCAGATTTGGAAATATTCCAGATAGGCATACAATAATTTATTACAATTATTTTGTAAACCACACACGGTGCATTGTTTTATTTTTAAAATACATACATATGGTTTATTGCCTTTAACTTTTACTTAAGTGTTCTAAGTAAAAACGAATTTTGCCTAATTGCAATTTTGATCAATTGAGTATATATTTTTAACATTATTGTTTTTTTTTTTCTATTTACAATTTTTATAAACAAATAAAAAGTGAAAAGAACTTTCTTTTTTTTTATTGCAGTACATATGTTAATATTATGTCATTTTAAAAAGGCATGACAAAGTAATTATATTAAAATAAAATTAAATTTTATACGTGAAGTCAGTTAAGCATTGTATTAATAAAAAATGTTTTTAAATGTTCTTTATTACAGAATTAAATGTTAAGTATATAAAGATCTACACATGTACTATTAAATTTAACACATTGTAATTCATCGTAAATTTCCAATGTGGATTTTTTTTCTCCGAAATTATTTATTAAAATATTTTTCATTTCAGACCAGATTGAAATGAGATTATTTACTTCCATTATTTCCCTATAGGTTGACCAGTTAATATCGATTTAATTTTATTTAACATAATATTTTGACTACCCTGGTCATATCTTAAAACTATTGGAATAATATTTTCCACTAATTCCATAAACTTAAATAAATCTTCTGACTTATCTGTAAATTCAGGAAGTTCTGTGATATACTTCATAAGGTAAACGATAATGAAAGGTGCTGCCTGGTCAGGAGCAGGGGTTTCTTGTTGATTTGCCATGTTGTTTCAGTGTCTTATAATACTTGCCAGTTGTTTCACCGTTTTTAACTTCTTGTCTATAACTTTCTTTTCACTTTCCGTAAAGGAAAATACAATATACAGCATTTGATACAGATGATATAACTATATACATATATATATTTTTTTATGAACATTATTAATTCTTAGTTTGTTTATAAAATTTCATACTTTTATACAAATCTTGAAAAAAAAAATTTAACTTACAAACTGGCGGGTCTTGAGATGCTCTTACTTTTATGATGAGACAACTTTTTAAAGTATTGTATATGATGACAATGCTAATGGCTACCCAAACTATGATTTTATAATAAACTATAATAAATTTTTACATATAACATATAAATATTACATATAAATATAAATAAAATAATCGAACTAAATATCGATTTGGAAATCACGGAAATAAAACAGTAAATCACTTAAAATATTTTAACATAACGAGAACTTTAAATATTTTAAAATAATAACAAAAATGCAATAGCATAAGAAATTAAATTTAATTCAATATTTTTTGCACTAATTCAACATATGAAATAAATATTATGATATTTTAAAAAATTAATACAAGACTTTTTTATAAATTCAAATTATTTGAAAGGTTATTAAAATTTATTAGGGTTTTTACTTTTTTATTATGTTGATTTAACTAATACCAATAACTGTTTGTCTTAAGACCAATTAATAATTATAATTAAATTGAAATATTTTTTACAATTCCATAAGTTTTAATTTCTATCCGTCTGGTCTTAATGCACTTTCCATTTCTGGTATTACAACATTTTCTTATTCTAGTTTAAGAATTTTATTCTAATTTAAGTATTTACCGTTAATGCTTGTAAAGGAAAAATGCATTCAAAATTTTGTTATTCGTTAGTTGATTTGATAAAAAAAAAAATATTTATTTTATCTTAAATTAAAACTTTATTTATCCTTTTTTATTTACATAACGTTCTCGACTTATATCTAAGACAGCTTGAACAATAATCATCTATTTTCGTTAATATAAAAAACTATTTATATTTTTGTCTTATTACTAAATAAAATAACCAATAGGAAATTACAACATTTATTATTTATTGACCAATAGAAAATTAATATATATGTAATCTTATCTTTAATTACTTTTCTAAGAACAGAGGATCTTTAAACCAAATTTATATTTTACTTTCACATAAGAAATTACAATCCTATAAACATACATTTTATTAGTTTTGACCGAAATGGCCTTTAAAATATTATTAAAATTATTATCTGTTAAATTTCTAATTCTATTTATATCTGTATCAATATTATGTAGTAGATTTGTATTAAAATGTCCTTTTTCAATATTGGGAGATTTCTTATACATAACTTGCATGTATATTCTAATTGGAAAACTATTTTAGGTATTTAATGTAATTTCATACAGTATATGCATTATTAGGATTGTGGTTGAATAATTAAAGTGAGAAAGGATATATTATATTGATATTATTTTATCTACGAAAGAAAGAAAGATTAAAGTGTAAATAATAGACCGTAATATAACTTATTACCGGTTTTTTCAAGTTCCGTATGAAAAATTCCTTACATTTTATGGATTTGTCCATTAATTTGAAATTTTGATCATTACTAATTAATTTTGTAATTAATTGATAATTAAGAACATGTAATTACCGTGTTCCATTCTTGTTTTTAATATGTGGATTATTAAAGTTTCCATTATTCTGGAAATTATTATAATAATTTCTATTTTGGAAATTATTTTGAGTGTTTCTGTTTTGAAAGTTATTATTTTGGAAATTAGATTTTGGATTTTGGAAAGATGAATTTGAATATTTACTATAATGTGAAGAGTAAAATTTATTGCATTGATATAAACCTATTTGGTTTAATGCCTCTTGGTGGTAGATTTAATGGAAGATTTGGTGCTGTGGATTGATTTGAGGAATATTGTAGTCTTCTTGTTAGTACTTGATTATGGTTGATCGGTTGATCATCGACATTTTCTAATTTGCAACAGAGTTCAAGTGCATGTAGTAAATCTATAAATTGATACCACTTCAGAAAATTCTGTACATCTTCCTTTAATCCTCTAACAAAAGTTTTTAAAGCTTTTCTCCTATAGGTTGTAGTTATAGTTTATAATACATTTTTGTCAAGATTCATTGATGATATTTTGTTGAGAATTAATTAAAGTGTTGTAAAATTTCGTCTTGGTCTATAATAATAGTCTGCCCTAACGTATTTTTAGAAGTTTTAATATTCCCTGACACTTTCTGATCAAATATTTTTATTTATTTTTATTTATTTATTTTTATTTAAATCTTCATTACATTATAAATTATTTTTACAATTTTCTTCTAAATCTAGGTTTAATTCTTACGACTACAAAATATAATTTATAAAAGGAAAACAGAAAATTTAAATATTATTTATACGGTAGTGGATAAACCACTAGTGTTGTATAATTGATACGTTAAATTATAAAAAAAAATTTAAAAAAAATAAACTTGTTAATGTGGGGTTGAAATTTTGTATGAAACTAATTATTATTTTTATTTTTTTTTTTTTTTTACAATTTCAATTAATAAATTGTTTTAAAATTTTACAGTTTAATTAAATTTTATTTTGCATTTTACATCATAATTAATTAGTAATTATTTAATAGTACAACTACAACAAGGATACATAGAACAGCAAATGTAATTTAGTATAAATTGTGTTAAATTATTTTTTAATAAAGTTTTATAATCGCAGCTAAAGTATTTCATTGCAATACGTTCTTTAAAAGTCGAAGTCGGTTCGATTTCAGTAATTCTTTTTATATGCATATCGATAATAAATTTTGGAATATTTAGCAGGGAAGGGTTAATTTTGTTATAAATTTCGTGCAGAACAATCCATTTAAAATCAGATATTTCTGATGAAGAAAATTCTTGTCTATAGTTAAAAGGTACAGTGTTATAGCTTTTTGATACATTGCATTGAGCTGGAATGTCTAAAACATTAGATAGGGAAGTTTTTGCATCCTTTACATTAATAAGTAAATCCATTAATTCACAGCAGGACTTAGAACGATATAGAGAAGTGCTGTAGAAGAGAACATCATCAGCTTTAAGATCTGGTCTGATATCTACTACCGATTTTCCGTGAATATATATAGATTTAACAAAATTCTTTTCGAAAGCAACTGAAATTTCATTCCTACAATTGAGCTTACTATTTTTCTCTACTTCATGCAACTCTAAAATTAAAGTAAATTTAAAAAAAAAATGTTATTTTAAGTATAAAAAAAAGAAGAAAAAGTTTATTTGTTTGTTTGTTTATTTATTAAAAATTGTAACTATTGCAATTAAAATACTTTAAAGCTCTCACTACATATTTCTAAGTAAGAGATAGGTGAGAACTTTCAGGGTATTTTAATTTACATTTTCTAAATCAAGATAATTAATTGATAATAACCATAATTTACATAATTTTGAATATCTTGATAATACTGTTATTTCCTTTATATGATTTGGAAGTTTGTTAAAATATTTAGGAGCTAAGCTGTCAAAAAAATTTTTATAGTGAGTTTTTGAGCCAAAAGGAATGCAAGCTAAATTTAACTTATTAATTCTTAGGTTATATTGATTATTGTTTCTTAATTGTAAAAAGTTATCCATTTTAAAAAATTTGATCAGACATTTATGGGCATATATGTGGCGTACCGGAAGTATATTTGAGTCTTGAAATAAAGGCCAGCAACTGAATCTCCTGTTTTTAGAATAAATAATCCTAATTGTACATTTTTGCGCTATAAAAACTGGCTCGATTGAATTAAAATAGGTACCACCCCAACTTGCAATGCCATACTGTAACTTGGAATGCACTACAGCATAGTAAAATTTTAGTAAAAGTGTTTTAGAGCAAAAGTTTTTTAGTAGATAGAATTTTCGGATGCAAAGCAACATGTATTTATGTAACTGATTTAGATGTAACTTCCAGTTTAGGTTGTTATCAATAATTAATCCTAAATATTTATAATTGTCAACAGTTTCAATTTCAAAACAATTTGCTGAACAACAACGAATTTGATTTGAAGAGCCAGCGCAGTTTTCACACACTATCTTTTTACAGTTTGCTGCATGAAATTTAAGCTTTATAGGCTCAAAGCAACGTTTTTTTAAATTAAATACTACTAGTTTTGTTTTATTGCTTATGATAAGTTTATGATCCATGAACCAATTTCTCAGCAAATTTAAATCAGAGTTTAGACTTTCCTTTAGACAATTTATGTTTTTTTCGCTATAAGAAAGAGAGCAGTCGTCTGCAAAACCAGTAATATTTCCTTTAAATGATAGAGCAAATAAAGAATTAATATAAATTAGGAATAACAAAGGTCCTAAAACAGAACCTTGAGGTACACCGACATTAATAGTTCTGCATTCACTGAAAATATTTTCTAGTTTAACTTTTTGCGACCTATCTTTTAAATAAGACATTAAAAAATCTAATATAAAACCTCTAAAACCTGCATTATAAAGTTTAGAACTTAAAACATTGTGATCTATCATATCGAAAGCTTTAGTTATATCGATAAAAAGAGCAGTAGAAGATTTGTTGGAATTTAAGCTAGAATATAATTCTGTACAAAGTTTTAGAATAGCATCTTCGGTAGATTTACCCTCAAGAAAACCATATTGATTATTGTGAAAAAAGTTTGTTTTATTAAGAAAACTTAACATTCTTTTTTTAATCAATTTTTCAAATAGTTTACCGATACAAGGTAATAGAGATATTGGTCTATAATTTGATACATCATTTTTACAGCCCTTTTTGAAAAGTGGAATAACTTCAGCTTTTTTTAAAGCAGATGGAAAAACACCACTATAAACTGAAAGATTAAAAATATAACTTAAAACCGGACATATGAAGTGTGAAATTTTTTTTAATAAAATATTGCTGATACCGTCAATTGTGCACGATTTTTTATTGTTTAAACTTAAAACTGTAACATATAATTCTTCAGGCGAAATTTCTAAATATCCAAAATTGTTTACTTGCAAATTATCGTAATTAAAATTATTTGAGTTAAAGTTGCAAATACATGTAGGTAATGTATTTGTGCTTGCTTTATTTGCTGACTCAACAAAATAATTGTTAAATTCATTCGCAATTCGCTTTCGGTTAACGATTTTAACATTATTAATTTCAATTTCATTTATATGATTATTAGTAACCTGAGTATTTAGAATATTATTAATCAAATTCCATTGCATGGTGGAGTTCCCATTGTAATAATTTAATTGAGATGTATAGTACTTATCACGTAAGGTTTTTATTTCTACATTTATATCTCTACACAGATTTTTAAAGTAGGTTTTTAAATCCAAATTGGTTTTCTCGTTCTTAATTCTTAGACCTATCTTGTTTTTGTATTTTATTTTGTTTAACAATTGATCTGTCATCCAAGGCTTAAGCTTCTTTTTCACAACTGGATTTTTATAAACTAACGAGTTATTTGAAATGTGTTTACCTAATATTTCAATAAATTTATCATAAGCTAAAGAAGGATTACTTTCATTATACACAATTTCCCAATTTTCATTTTGTAAACTTACAGAAAGACTTGAATAATTTATAAATTGCTTATTATTTACAATTTCATTTGTTTTAGTGGAAGTTTTAGAAGAATTTAAAGTTAAAGAAATAAGATTATGGTCTGTTAGACCCAAATTTAAGTTTTCTATTGTAGGTTCTAACTTATTTGATCCATTTCTAAGCCTTATAAATAAATGATCTATGCAAGTGCTACTAAAATCAGAAATACGAGTTGGAGAGTTGATTAAAGAAGTTAAGCCGTGTGCTGATAACATCAATAAATACCTTTCATTAAAACTGTTAACTTTGAGTAAATCAATATTGAGATCTCCAATTATAATAAGATTTTTACATTTTTCTTTGCTTATTAAGTCATCAAAATCATTTAAAAAGTCTGAGAATTCTATACTAACATTATTAAATCTATATAAGCAGAATACTGCAAAACTCATACTTTCAAATGAACATTTAATTTTAACAATGTCGCAACTACTAAGAGAAACAGCAGAACACACATTTGGAAAATTTATTTTAGTGTAAACCGCAACACCGCCCGAAGCGTATGTATCGTTACAATTACAATATAATGAGTACCCATTTATATTGTAATTTTCTTTTTCGCCACTATAAATCCAGATTTCAGATAAAACAATAATAATAGGTAAATTTTCTAATGTTTGCAAATAAGAAAGAAACGTATTGAAATTTTTCCTTAAGCTACGAATATTTTGGTGAATTATAAACTGTTTGGGTAAGAGATGGTTAGATTCCATAAGAGGTGAAGGGGATGAAATATCATTTAGATTCATTTATTAATAAAATATGGATAAAATTTCCACTAAATTTTTTCTAAATCACTTATATTTCTAATAATTGTATAATTATCCCCTTCTTTCTTTCTTATAAAAATTTTACCATCTTTTATCCAGACAAACTTAATATTTTTAATTTCTTTAAGTTCCTTTGCATTCTTAAAAATAAATCTATTTTTTGTAGTTAAACTATAATTTATGAAAATTTTCTTACCATTATAAGTGACTTTATTTTTTAACTCCTTTTTTTTCAATATAATATCATTTAAGACTTCCTTAGAATGGAAATTAATTCTCATAATGCTCAGATCTTCTGGTGCATTGTTGTTGTTATTTTTGTTTTTATTGTTTTCAGACCTTTTTACTTTCCAAGATTGGCAAAATTCTATATCTTCTATTTTTACAGATGAGTTTAAACTGCTCTTTAGAATATTGACGGCATTTTCAATTGGGTTTGGATTTTGTAAGTCCGGAACGTTTACTATATCCAACGATTTATTTAAACTTTTTTGCTCAATATTATCAATTTTGTCTTCAAGGGTCTTCAAGGTTGTCTTCAAGAAGTATTATCAATTTTGTCTTCAAGGTATAGATAATAAGCATACTTAGATGCTCACCAAATAAATGATGCAAAACGTTTTTTCTCTTATTTTAACGGCAAGTAGAAACTGCCTATCAGGTGGCAAAGTTAATTGCCGATCTTTCTGAATTTTTATGGGTACAGCATCCTACATAATTAATTCGTTATTCGAATATGAAATTATACTCTCTTGCAAAAAGGCCTGCAAGATTGTGTACTTTATATTACACAACCAATTAACAAACCAACATCTAAATACCTGAAATTAAGAAATCATATATCTTACAAAAAGGACTGCAGGAATATATATTTAATAAAATAATCCTTACTATTGCAGTATGCTTCTGTGTTCTTTTTAAATCATTGAACATTTCCAGCGTCTGTGCGGTATTTTGTTCCCAGAATTCGTATTCACTTTTCTTACCAGAAAATATTCTTACATCTTGTATCTCTTCAGGTATTTTGTATTTGTTCGGTAAAAATCTGTCATTATGATCTTGTTGAGTCTGAGCTTGACTTGTCTTTGATTTTGATTTTGAACTTGTACTTGTTCTTGGGATTGTGGTTGGATTTGTCCTTGTTGTCTTTTCAACATTGTTCTTGTCTTTTCAACATTGCTCTTAGAAGAAAAGACTAATATATTAGTTATTATTGTCTTTAATTCAGAGGTGTCATGTCACACTAACGATTTGGATTTGTGGAGGTATTTCACTATCATCAGTATCCCTATTACTAGAACTTTGTATTGATTCCATCTATTATTGAAATGTATTAGTTTAGAAACCGAGAGAGAAAAACAAAATAGTTTTTGGGATTTAAACGAAAACCAAAATGAAAAACAATAAGTGATATTTTTTTCCAAAAATTAACTAATAAAAATAAATCAGGTTAAAATGAAGTAACTTTTTGTAGTTTTTTGAACAGTTATTATAGATAGTAAACAGCTTTCTTATGGTACGGCAGAAGAAGCGTTAGATTTTGTTAGAATAAAAATTATAACTAACAGTATTTGTTTGTTTTATGTAGAAATTCCTTTAACTAATAAAGAAAATTATAATAAATTAATAATTAAACCAATAAAATATAAAAATTTTATAAAGGAAAATATAGAATTTAAAGAAATATTGTCAAGTAATAAAGAATTATATGGAATTGAAAAAAATTGTAATTTAATAAATGATTTAACAATTTTGTAACAGAAAGAATATTGCTAACATAGAAAATCAAAAATTTATTTAAAAGTAAAAACTAAATATCTAATACCATCATTAATCATCACATACAAACCATCGAAAATATACATCAAGATATAATGTTATTAAACAAATATATCAGAGAAATCATCATAGGGAACGAAAAACTTAATTTGTCTGGTACATAACTCATAAAATTTCATAATACTTCAATTAATAATAATAATAATGCGAAAAACATTTACTTCAAAAAATTATAACCCAAATCAATTCAAAGGGAATTTTGTGAACAGATAAAATTTCTGAAGAATACGGGAAAGAATTATTACAAAAAGTCATTCAGTAGAGCTATCAGTTATCGATCTACAGTGACAACAGTAATAGTACTAATAATAATCTTCATTAAAACAATATTTAAAAAAAAAACGACGCAGTACAATAATCCAAAATATAACCAGTAACGAAAATATGCAGAGTACAAATCAAGAATAAAAAAAAACAATACCAAATAATTTTGCCGCTAACATCAAATGTGAACATTTTAATTTAAAGGTGGAGGAATTAACCGTGTTAGCAATATTCAACTTTTAAAACTAACAATCATAATATTGTCTAATTGTAACTATTCCATAAATAAATTTAACAAACAATCATAAAATTTGATTAACAAAATGGTAATTTTTAATTTTCAGAATTAAGTATCTGTTAACTTAAACTTAAAATAATGTATTTTAGCTTGATAAGCATTTTTTATAAATGAAAATTACTATGAAATAAACTTGTGTTATAAAAAAATTATGAATAAAAAATATTTAATTACTATAAGAATAAATTATGAATAAAAAATTTCATTAAATTAAATACTTACATACAAATTGTATGAAAAAAGAAAAATAAAAGCAAAAATCAGAAATTTAAACACTAATTAAAAGAAAAAAATGTAATTTTATTTAAAATTTATATAAAAAACACATATGTTGGGCTTTTTTTAGGTAAAATGTAAATTAATTTAATATTTTTAAGAAAAAAATAATATGTTATAAAATACTCCATAGAAGGTTTTTATATTTCAAAAATATTTGTAATTTTTCAACTGAAATTTACTTTGAACAAAATTTGGAAATTTCACTTAATGAGTTCGGCTTACGTAATATGTTAGGTAAAATGCAATAAATCAAACTATTTATTTAACAATATGTATACTTAGCAAGAAAAAAAATTGGTTAAAATTAAAATTTTGTAATCTGTTCTAAAAAAATAATAGAAAATTTTTTTTATATTATATTTTTTATAAATAAGCTGTAATTTTACCATTGTAAAATTAGTCTTAATTAAATAATAAAACAAGGAGGTTGTCTCCTAGTTAAAATTAAAATCTGTCTTTTTATTTTTTAAAATAAATAATTTAATTTTTTAATTTTCTTTTCTTTTTCCACTAAGCAATTTATCATTCATATTCGACTAAGCTTCAATTTCAGCAATCATTAATTTCAACTAAACGCGTTGATTACTTGGCTGTGGATTGAACACCAAAAAATATTTTTATTGATGAGATATCCATTATCTTATACAAGAATTATATTTATTATATATTTCGATATGAAATTAGTAATATTTTATATAGCTTTTATTCAATTATATTACACTGTTATAAAAAAAAATCTATATTATTTTCATTTATCTATAATCTATATGATCCAGCCGGGGTTGGAACCCGAGGACTTTCAAATGAAAGTCCACTTAACACCATTAGTTGAATACCGCATATTGTTATATGTCAATCATTTAAAATTCAAGAAATATTTATTTTTTCATTTAGGGAGTAGTTAAAAATTATAAAATAAATTAGAAATAATGAAAAACTAATACGAATTAACAATTAAGGACATGTTACTAATTAAATAATAAATTAAAAGGAATTAAAACATTTTATAGTTTTTTAGTTCGTGTACCATTTACGCAAAAGCTAAATCTAAACATTCTTTGAAGTCTTAAATTGTTTAAAAATATTTTGTACTTAACATTAAAGCATTCCAATAAGTGTTGTCGAAAACTCACAATTCAAATCCTATATGTAAGTATTCATTTATATATAAACTTAACTTTTTAGTAAATTATCTCAATTTTTATTAAAATTAAAAGGGCAATATATTAAATTTTACTTAATTAAATTGTATTTTATGTTTAAATGTATGAAAAAAGACATAATATTCAAACATAATGTGAATAAAAATCTGAACTACGAATTTATTTATAACATCTAAAAATTTTAAATTGCAGTAATAGTTTTTTTATAATAAATATTAATATAATATCATTTAAAAAATTAAAAAAATTCATATATGGTAATATTTTTACACCCACTCCATAAATCACTTTAAATACTATAAAAAATATTTGATCTTCTTCTTCTACAATTTTAACAAAATTTATAAAAACAATGATGCCTTAACCAATTTCCTTTCTTATAAATGAAAAAAAAAATACAAGAAAAATTGATTTGTTTAAGATAAAATTAAATTTGTCCAAATCATTCAAAATCTAAAAAATTAATACCATAAACTAGAACTAAAAGACAAATCAAATATGATAAATATTTTAACGTAATACTAATAGCTTTCAAATAAATAATAATAAATTAATTATATATTCGATAAACATTTTCTTAGTTTCATCTCAGCCCAAAGACAAACCGTGTCTTATATTCGGATAATCTTCAAACTGCAAATGAAACATTATTTTTTTCTTTGTAGTATACTTTGTTTCCTGAAAACTTAAATCTGCGATATTTACATCATCATATCAAACTAAAACTATAGTTTTTACTAGAACTTTGTCAAATTAACAGCCATCATTCGATTTAGGTGTATCTAGTTAGATTTTCAACATTGTAACAATAATGTTACATTTTACTTATAATTTAATAATTTTTTTTTTAAATATGTACTGTTAGTATGCAAAGAAATATTAGACAGCGAAAAATTCATATGCAAATGCAAAAATAGATATCCATTTATACTTTAAGTTATTTAAACAAAACTTTTCAACAATAATAAAAAAAAGTTACCATTATTGTACAAAAAAAAAATAAAAAAAAACTGCCTCCCATACCAATTGTTTTTTTTTCACTATTAAATAGTATATTAGGTTGCACATATTTAATGGTACTGGAAGCACTTAATTTTTTTTTTTTTTGTTTTCTGACTTTATTAATAAATTCTTTTTATTACTTGTATTGATTTCACGATGAAAATCCTTTTGAACAATAAAAAAGAAAAACAATCAAAATTTTCGTTGTTAAATTGACCTCATAAGAAAAATCCAGCTGAATTCCAAAACAAAATAAAACAGAAAAAAAAACTCATACATAGCATAACATTTGGATATCTTATCTTTTGGTAAGCGATTACTCTGCGATACTAATATAAGAATCTTAACTTACAACATAATAAAGATTTGATTTTTTTCTTTGTAGATATTTATTTGATAAAAAAAAATAATAATAAAGATGCATAAAAAATCATATCCCATCAAATCCTTCAGGCAATCTTCTTTTTCTTTACGTTTTATTCATTTAAAATTTCTATTCAAAGTTTCCCTCTTAAGTCTTTAGTTTATTTTTATTTTCTGGTTCATGCCAATATAGAACATTGATTCTCAACAATAGTTTTTCAAAGAACTTTTTGTTATATTATTGTATTTTTTTTTTCTTTTTTGCTAGCGGATATGATTCCCTGAATATCTTTTTTTCCACTTTTTTATTTTTATCTTAAGATTATTGAAAGGAAAAATGCCGCCACTGTTGTAATTCAATTTGCAATTAACAAAAATTTTGCTCTTCTTTATTTATTTATTTTTTTTTCTTTTCTACAAAAAAAAAGAACAGTATTGATTCAATATTAGTAAATAAAAAATTATTGTAACTGAAATTATTAAAAATCAAAAAAAAAATATTTAAATAAATTTAAAAAAAAGTTAAATATTTATTAAAATTTAAACTTGTTTTAAATTGATTTTACAAAAAAAAATTAATAATTTTTTTTAAGGATACTATATTTTTCAAAAAGTTAAATGAAGACTATCTTCTTTTATAATTTATATTTTTCAATAAATTATACTGTACATATTTTTTAAATTTTAAATGCAATTAGATATGTATATATGTAATCGTAGTAATGTTAACATAAAACATCTTATAACAACATAATACATATTATATTACACTATTCTATTAAAAAAATATTGAAATACGGGCTGAGTGCATAGAATAATTAGAAAACATGAATAATTCTTAGGATAATTACTATATATATCTATTATAAATATAATTATTATATGTCTAATATATACTTAGAAAACCACAGCCTTTATAAATTTGTAAAAAAATAGTTTAGAAGAAAATGCCAATAGATTTTTTTTTTCATCAATCATTATGATTTTATAATAATAGACACTTTGGCGAAAAAATTCAGTTTTAATGCAACACTATCCAACTTAACTCATTAACCAACACATTCAACGTTAAACTACTTCTTCGGTCAAATTTACGTTAATACGCTATAATTAATGGAAAAAAATTTTTTTCTCTAAATCTACACAAGCAAACAAGTATACACATTCAACCGTATATAAATAAATTTATTTATGAATAGTAAATAGAAAAAACTAGAGGAACTAACAAAAGAAACGAAAGTGTAACAAACTAAAAATTAAGATTTTGAGCTTTACATGTTTGTTTTTTGACGAAGATCGGTGGAAAACTTCAAAAGTCATCCAGAAGAATTGCACGTGATGGAATTCAACAAACCAAAACTACTCCCTTTTTAAATCAAACTTTAGGTTGGGACCTTCAATATAAATGTACAGTGTGTTTTACGGGAAAGAGATGTGGGAGGTTATTCTTGTGGAAAAGGGATTAAGGAAAATTTAGAATTATGAAAATTTGGAGGAACATTTTGAAGAAAGATATTAATGTTCTTCTTAAACTTAAATTAAACTAAATCGTACAGATATGAACTACCAACTTTGGAGTACACATGTGATGATGAGGTTGATACAATATAAATCTCAGAAAATCTAACAATGAATCACAATCACGATATCAATCTCGTTCGTATGCAGAAGGATTATATTAGATTATGTATGGTGTATTCTCAAAAGTGTACCCTTTAGTATTATTGAAGTTTAATTTTATTAATACTTGATGTAGTTAGTATTCATTTCAGCAGTATTTTCCTTCTTTTTTAGTTCAGGCAGCGGCTCGGAACATGAAAAAAACTGCTTTTTTATTTCTTATTCTACTTTTTATAAGAAATATTTCATTTTTGATTACAGTTTTTATAAGACATTTTAAATAAATTTTTGTTTTTTTTTCTACAGTATTTTTCAAACACCTTTAAATTAGGTCAAAATGTAATTCGAATATGCGGTTTTTATCATTTCAATTTATATATATTTTTTTTTTTTTGCAATTATTAAATCTATATATTCTTTAAAAAAAAAAAATCTTTATTCAAATGCAAAAAAAAAGTTTTATTTTTTTTTTTTTTCATTATACCCAAATAATATTGTGCAATTTACTGTTATTTCTAAAATATAATTTCCACAAATTATAGAAAATTTTCTTTTGATTATTTCACGTTAAATCAAATTATTTGATAAAATAAAAAGGAATTGAAAACCTAATAAACTCAAAAAAAGAAAAAAATGAAAAACGCGAAAATATCTTAATAATAGCAACAAACCCAATAATTTCTATATGAATGATGAGTGAATACCTAATTCAGGTAGCAACTATCACCTAGAAACTTTTTTATCTATTAAAAAAAAAAAAACCAAAACCAAATTAAAAATATTAAAGAAAAACTTTTTTTTTTTTTAAGAAATTTTCAAGAATGATAGATTCAAATAAAAACTATCATTTTATTATTTCATTTTCTCTTCATCTTCATTTCTATATATATCTTTAACTATATTTTGTGTATATATATACAATTCCATTCATTTCAGAATTCAATTTATATTTGAAAGATCCGCGCGTAACCTTAACCTAAGGTCAATAATCAAATTTTGTATTGTTTGCATTGAGATGTATGACAGCTTAAGTTACCAAAAGATACAGTCTGTGATGTATTATAGATATATTGAATTAAATGTACGATAGGATGGTGCGGCCGCGAACTTATGATATTTGTAATTTTTATGTTTTTCTTTTTTTTTTTCTCATTATTTTATATTTGTTTATAGGTGCTTCGTTATAATACAAAGAAAAATGAATTAGTAATGGATTGATTTTGACTTCTTCAACTTAATTCATCGGTCCGAACTTAAAAAAAAAAAAATGATTTTGAACTAGGAATGATAATAATAATAATAATCAATGAATATAATTGTAAAACCGCATTCAGTGGTGGCTACTATTTTCTTCTTGTTTTTTTTTTTTTAAATTCAATTATTTCTTTCTTTTTTATTATATGGTTATTTTATGTTTATTATTTCTTTTGCTATTTTTTTAAATGTTTATAAAGGTAAAATATTAACTGTATTTACTACTGTTTATTTTTTTTTTTTTTGTTAGTGTGTAGGTGTACGCATTATGAAATTTTATAAATAGGTTATGTTTGTAAATTGAAATTGAAAAGAAAAAAATGAAAACTATGAAAGAAAATTAAATTAATTATTGTAAATAGAAATATTATAGATGAAAAACCGAATTGAAAAATATTTCATACAATATTAATTTTATATATATAAATAAGTAGTTATGTATATTAGAACCTTTAGATATATATAACGGCTAGAATTGAATGACAATTAATTTTGTTGTACGAAAACATTGTTATAATATTTTAAATAATCTTTTCCATTTCGGTTTATTTTCTTTAAAGTGTTCAATAAGTGTAGAATCTTTACCTATCATATTCTATCTTTACCTAGTCATTTTTTTCTTTTTTAGTTTATTCCCCTGCCACATATATGTGACAAGGAAATTAGAGTGGCTGTAAATGTCTTAGGGGTAAATAGTTTTACGACGTGCGTGGAATTTGAATTCACACTCTCTCGGTGTTTACAGCATATTTTATACGCCCTTACCCCACAAGGCTACCGAGATACGTGTAATAATGGTGTTGGTAGGTAATTTTGGATCACCTAAATGATGAAAAGGATAATTTTTTAGCATTTTTATGAATATATTTCAATCATTAAAAATCTCGGGTAGTTAAATATATTGATCGATAATCTCTTTTAGAATATTTAGCACTATTCGATCTGTAACATCTGAGTAGTAATCAAAATTATTTTTTATAATCAAAATCTATATTTTAAACCAATAATATACCTAATATAATATATACTGTAAAGTTTTAAATAAAAAAATAAACAAATATATTAAAGCAATTAAATTTAATAAAATAAAACTTGTTTCAATTTATCTGTAGATCAATAAATCTAGTATTATTATTAGTTTATACAGGTCTCTTATTCAAAATATACCGTTAAAAAAATACTTTACCCGATAACCACTTGCACTTAAACTAAAACTTCTTTCCAATTATTATATTCTATGAAATTGAATATACATATATGTATATAACAAGTATATAAAATTTTTATAGTCATATTTTTTTTCTGGTACGCGTTTTTAATATTTAAAAACAAAAAAAATCCTTATTTCAATAATTGTATATCAAAATTTTTCAAATGAAATTGAGCACCCACTTTCAATTCCAGTAGCTCAAAGAATATTAACGATAATCATAAATTAGATTTGATCATGTAATTTTAAACTATAGTAATAATGGATTATATAAAAATCTGTATTACTCCTATTATTGTAATCATTAACTTACTATAGTAAGTTAATGATTACTATAAAAAAGCTATAGTTAAATACATATATATTTTGGGAAAAGAAAGAGAGAGATTGAAATATTTTATTACAAAATACAAATTATGGGAATATTGCAAATTTTTTTAAGATTACAAATAAAATTAAGATAAGTGAAATTTCATTCGTAATAAGACTTGCAGTAGTGTTTAATTTTGACAGTTTGATCTGGTATTTGATTAATTGTTGTTGAAATTTTATCTTATTATATATAATATATAATTTTTGCAAATAGCTGTCTTCTTTCAATCCATAATCTACATTACTCAAAATTTTTGACACTGAAGGTCAACCATTTGAATGTATTTTTCAAATTATGAATGTATTATGAAAGAAACCTTGAAAAAATGACATTTCTAATAAATTATTTTTTTTTTTAAATTAAAATTATTCCCATATGTCCAATTTTATAATAAAACAAGTAAATGTAACAGTAAGTCGGTGCAACTGACTTATTAATACCCTACACCTGAATAATTCCAATTAAATTTAAAATCCATGTTTTTTTGGCAGTTGCTTGAACAGGCTCCTTCGTCTTCCTTATTCAACTCGAATTTCAAGAACATAAAAGAGGCATACTTTAACACTCTTGTACAAAATTTGAAGTTTCTATATGGTTACCCGAATCGCCACTCCAATTCATCTCAAATTTCAGGGACATAGAGGAAACATTACAGAACACTATTGTACCAATTGTAAAGGCTCTACTTTTATTGGTTTTGGAGATATGCTCGTTTGCTCTGGAGATCGACCGATTCGGATGCTTTCAAAATCTGAACACATTGTCCAAATCATCTCAAATATCAGCTTTCAATTTTAAAGAAAAGGAAACTTAACAGAACACTCTTGTACCTAATATAAAGGTTCTATCTTGATTGGTTTTGGAGATATGTTCGTTTGCTCTGGGGCTCGTTCGGAAACCGCAAAATCCGAACCCGTGGCCCAAGTTCTCTCAAATCTCAGTTTTTAATTTTGCAGATAAGGAATCATAACAGAACACCCTTGTACTAAAAATAATTAAAGGTTCAATCTTGGTGGTTACAAACACCATATCAAAGTTAATATGTCCTATACACTTTAGGAGGTATAGGGTTTAATAAAATTTAATATTTTTAATATAAAATAACAAATTTTAAACTTTTAACTTTCAACTCAAAATTTCAAATATATATTCCAGTTTCTTTTTGCATTTCTTATCTCAACCATTTAACTAACACTCTCCAAAAATAATAAGAAATACCTTTTTTTTTATTAAACAGTTCTTAATAAGCCTACTATAAATCTTTCCAGTCACTCTTTTATTGTCGGTTATGAAGCCGTTCTGTGTTTCTCTCTCAATATCGTGGTTTGTTTTATTGACGGTTTACTTCAGTCAGCTCTGTATTTAACGTTATAGTGCTATTATTTTTCTATAAATTACTTATATTTATGGAATTGTGGTGAAATTTATTAGAGACACAAACCATTTCGATTTTATCGTTTACATGTTTACAATTTATTATTGAGAATATTTCTTGTTGATTAATTAATTGTTTAGAGGAAACTTGGATAATTTCTAAAAATAAAATTTTAGTAAATAAAGGAATGATAAAAAAAAATAATTTAGTTTTTTTTTTAAACTAGAATTAAAATTAAACCAAATAATATTTTTACCTTTGTTATTTATAATGGATTACAGAGCTAGTAATAATTAATAACTTATTTATTATTGTTAAATAAAATGTTTCATTTTTTTAATGATTGATAAATTATATCAGATTTCTGAACAGTTTTAAGTTGCATTATCCCATACATATGTTGGCTTGACGTTTTCTCTAATAAGTCTAAAATCAAAATTAAATAATGAATAGATTTATGATCAAATTTCAATTTAAAAATTTTATAAAATATTCTAATATTATTAACTTAATAAGGATGACATAGTTGGTATAGAGTGCACGATTTTTTTTGGAAGCTCAAAATATGATTACCAAGAAAAAGTAAAACAATTTTGTATCATTTTATCAAGTTTATTATATAGATCACATTTATTATCGGATTTAAGATATAAAGATAAATTGATAATGACAAATTTTTATATAAGAACCATTATAAACTTAAGAAATTTTATAGATTAACCAGTATATAGGAGAATGTAAATGAAAATATTTTTAATCCGTATATTATATTCTTCTATAAATGGCATCTTTAACTTAAACTGTGTGTATACACTCACCAATTTTACTTCCAATCACCATTACGAAATGTTCATTCTTAGAATTGATCAAAAAAAATTTTAAAACATTTTTTAAATGCAAATAATTTGCAAAATAAAATAAGAAAAATCCCATTTAATTAATTGGATATTAGTATTTAATATAGTAAATGATTTTACAAAAGTTTGCGATTTCAAAATATTAAAAACGATGTTGAAAAAATTAATTTTAGTTGTGATCAAAGTCAAACTGATTTTGGGGTGTCTTTGATAACAAGCTGCAAAACTATTAAAATTACAGAATTTTGTTTTAAAATATCAATGTCACCTCGATGTGTCGGGGGTGTCTTTGATTGGAAAGGGGTGACTCACCAATATTCATTAAATATATTATACTTACAATATTAAATTCTTCCGTGAAGTACTATGTTTTTCTAGTATGTATATCAAAAAATTTTAGCCGCGTGCAATAATCAAAAAATATTTTTTTATTTTAAACACGCGCCGACTCACCAATATTCAGTCAATAATTCAATACGACTACTCTGGTGTACGTAATACATGTTTACAACAAATGAATCATATAGAATTTGTTTTTAAATCAAAGCCTACTTATTATTTTAAATTTGAAAATTTATGTGTCAAAACAATCAAAATCACCCCTACCGCTCAATTTAACCCCGTTTTACGGTAAGTAAAAAAGAAAAATACGTAAGGTAAAATTTGTTTATTGCTTTTTGATTTCAAATATTTATTTCAAAATTGACCCAAAAATTGATCTGGTCTAAAATTTGTTACCATCAAAAATTTTCTAAAATATTTCCAAATTTATCAATTAATTAAAATTTTTTTTTTATTTTTGACAAAACGGACATGTTACAATATTTAAATTAAGTTAAAAAATATTGTTGAGTAATTTTCTCATACTAAATAGAAATAATATAGGTACATAATCATATACTTATCAATAACTAAAAAATCAAAAATCTTTAATATCAAAAAGACAAAAAAAAAAAAATATAGCAAAACAGTAGCTAAATAAGAAAATTAACTTGTTCCCGATCAAAATTTGAACGCTTGTTTCTACTTCTCCAGATAAAAATAAAAACCATATTTTAACTAAAAATTATTTTTCAATTTTTTTTTTCCCAGTTTGAAAAGTAGAAAAAATCATTTCTATATTATATCAATATTAAAATTTTTTTCTTTATTCATATTTTCATGGTCGCATAGTTATAGAAATTATTTACGTGATTATGGTATGTAAATTTTTTTTTTTTGTTTCTAAAGTTATCTTTCTATATCCTCATTTTCTTCAGATTATCTTCTTCGTCTGTCTATATATTAATATACATATAGTACATAGTTTATTATATAAAAGATAGTTATAGTTATAAAGTTCAAAACCATTGTACAACATAAATGATTTTCATTCATTTCAATGCATTTCCAATCTGAATTATGTTTTTTTTTTTTGTTGTGTTTATTGCATTCATTTCAAAAACAAAAAAAAAAATAAATCTCCATATTCTTTAGGGTTTTAATTTTTTCTATTTTTGAATAACAGATCAATTTTAAAATTCTTGATCATTTTGATTTTTTGTTTTTTTTTTTTTTGTTTTTGCTATAAGGTGAAA
The DNA here is from genome assembly GCA_947095535.1 of Poecilobothrus nobilitatus. NCBI lineage: Eukaryota > Metazoa > Arthropoda > Insecta > Diptera > Dolichopodidae > Poecilobothrus > Poecilobothrus nobilitatus. The sequence continues at coordinate 234,657,315 of OX352773.1, read as the reverse complement.
AAATATTAAAGTTTTCCTGTTCCTATTAGAAAAGAAAAACTATCATCTATATGGCTACTGGAATTTAATTTTCCCAAATATATATATGTATATGTATAACGTTATGAACTTGTCTAGGCTTTGATAGTTATTACACTAATCAATTTTTTTTTTTTTTTTTCATTGATGAATTCTTTTTCCTGTATAATAAAAATTCTTTAAAATTAAGAAGTGATGAATCATAACTTTAATGAAAGTACGATTATTTTTTTTTTTTCTTTTTCAAAATAATATTTTAAATACATAATATCTACTTTATGAAAATTATTTTTAAGGAAAACTTCAAAAGTAAAAAAATAAAAATAAAAATATTATGTAAATAATAAATTTAAAAATTATACGGAAATTATTAAATTATGAGTTAAAATAATTTTAGTAAAATAAATAAATCATTAATTTAATGAAATAAAATCTATATATTATACAGATTATTTTCTAAGAAAATTTAAATTTCTAAATTGGAATTTAAAACGAAATTAATAATTTTTTTTTTTTCTCATTCTTCAGATGATTTATAAAAAAAAAAAAAAATTGTTAAATTATCTGAACAAAAAAATAAGAAAAAATTATTTAAAAGAAATTCAATGATTAAATTATAAAAAAATGTGCAAAATAAAACGTTATACTCCCAATTTTTTTGTTAATACCATCAAGACAAGTAGTAAAAGATTAAAAATTTAAATGTCCTATTTTGTATTGAACCTTTAAATTTAAATTTGATGAAAGAAAAAAAATTAATAAATTTCGAATTTAACCACGATATATCAAAATCTTTAATGATCAATTATTAGAACTTATGAGATATAAATTTATTTGAGAATGACATGTAAAATCTAACTTTAAATTTTTTTTTCCTTTTTAGTAAATCTGACCTTTATGGGTTTAATCTTAAATTATCAATTTAGACTATTATTTCAAAATCATCGCAATATCGGTAATGCAATAGGAGTTTTACCGGGACTCTGTCCGGTCAGCAGACATACCAGAAGACTAGACTTTCCCTTATAAGGGAATAAATAAAAATTATATAAATTTTTCACTATTATGGAAATGCCCAGCTGATGCTCTAAAAATAAGAAAATTTCTAGAGAAATTCTTCTTAAACAACCTTTTCGAACTGTCGAAGATGAATTTTAATCAATTTACAACAATTTTTAAGAAGCTTCCAATGGTTTAATTAGAAGAAATATAAATCCAGAGTATCACAACAGGCCTAAATTGGTCTAAGTATGCATTTGCTACCGCTAGCTACCTATCTGTTTAACTAACAATATTCTAAAGAATTTAATCTACCACAATTTTAGACTACTTTTAATTGAAATTTTAATTATTAATATTTGTTTATTGTAAAGATGCTAAATATAATTTTTAAATGTAAACCTGTTAATATATTAACTTAAAGCTATATGAACTTTACAAATAGATTCTTGTTGTTTTTTATTTTTTTTTTTGAACTATATGCAATTTCAATAGGATATTTTTCAAAATTATTTAAAATAGAAATTTTCATTTATTATAATATCAAATTTCAATTATTAATAAATAGAAATTTTCAATATTTTATCTAAATTTTTTAAAACTTTTATCTTTACCTTATTTGATACCTTATAATTTTATTTTGATTAATAAACCGCACAAATAATCTGGATCTTACTGAAATTAAAAATTCTCATTTTTCCAGATTCAAAATTTTTGTTTGTGTTGTCTATTTTGGTTTTTTGTTTTTTTTGTGGCTTTTTAAAACTGTATTGTAGCGGCATAACAGAGTTTTTTTTTACACAAAAAAAAAATCCTTTTCTTTTTGAAAGCTTCTGTTGTTATTATCATCGCGCCTCGAAAATGTTAACGTTTCACAGATACATTTTTTGAGTGTTATTTTTTCTTTTCTTTTTTTATAATTTATTTTCAAAGCTTACTGAACTCTTTCTTTAAATGCATAATGTAAACTCTAAAAAAAAAAAAGAAAAATAAAATAAATAAAAGAAATGTTATGGCTCAAGTATAAAAAATATATTGTAACAACGGTGATGGCGACTACAAAATAGCATTAACAATAATATTATGCATAGGATAAACAGTAGTCATGTTACTTTTTGGCATAACATCGTCCACATTCATTTGATATTAAATATCACACATTTTATGTTATTTTTTTCCATTATTGTAAATTATTATTGTGCAAATTACAATTGTACATATACATATATATATATACAAATGCATTATTATTGTAGAATTCAGATGAAATAAAAATTTATCATTTTATTGTTAAAATAATGTTGGAGACTAATTTATTTCCTTTTGAAATGTATTGTAAAACTCCTTTTTATTTAATTTTGTTTATTTTTTTTTATTTTTTTTTTTGTAAAGGTTTCAATTTCATTTTATATAGAATTTTCTATTCTTCCTTAATTTAATAAATTAATATCTATCGTATAATATTATAGTTAAATTAAAGGACAATTGAAAATTGAATACATTTTCAAAAAAAAAAAAAAAACATATTTAAAATGCAAACATAATTTAAAAGATTCTTCAAAATTTTTTAAATTAAATAAATTTAAATGATGATTTGGATAGATTTAGGTGTTTTGAAAACTGTAACTGTGTAATATAACGCTTGGTTTCAGGATAGCAATGATATAGAGCAAAAAGTCAAAGATTTTATCAAAAGAAATAAAAAATTGTTACAAAGAGGTGGTTCGCTTTTAACGGGTTTCGTTATAACGGTGTTCAAAATTTGTTTCATGTACGGTACAAAATTTGTTTCAAAGTACGGTATTCGAAAAAAAAAATAATATATTTTTCTGTGTATTTCCTGTATTATTGTATTTTCAATGTTATACACCGAATATTTTTATTATATTATATTTTTATTTTTTTTCGAAAACCGTGTTCGAACACAAAACTAACTTTGAACATTGATGATGAATGATGATCAGGGATGCATTTTCACAAAAATTAAATGTACCAGAACTCTAGACAAATTAGTACCACAAATGTACATTGAGTTTAATGAATGTGCAAGGACATTACGTTCGTTCAATTACATATAAGTACATAATATTAAAATGCACAAAAACAAAAATAATATGAAGTTTTATTGGTTAATTATTATGACTATTTTTTAGTTAATTCTTTTAAAATTCAGAAATACCCGGGACATGGCTTTTCCTTTTCAAACGTGGTTGTAAATGTCGTAAGGGGGAATTATTCTTATGACGTGTGTGGGATTTAAACTTACATTCCCTCGATGTTTACAGCATATTATACCCACTAGGCCACCGAGGCTTCCTTATTAGAATTATTTCTTTAAGAAAACTTATTAATATTAAAGAAAACATTTTTTTTTTCTTTTTACTTATTATTCATGCAACAGATTCTTTTTTAAAATATGTAATTAGATTTTTAAAAGGGAAAATTTATTTTAAATTAAAAATGTACCATACTTGTTGAGTTTTAAGAAATTGTGTACCCTTGTACCACAGTTAAAAATAAAACGAAAAAAGTACCACTTTTGGTATAATTGTACCCAAAATGCATCCGTGATGATGATATAGATTTTCAAAAATTTAATAGTTTTTCTGCAAAAAAACAAAAAACATAATTTAAAAGGTTCTTTAGAATTAGTAACATAAAATACAATTAACATATGAAAAAGTGTATGCTTCGAAAAACGGATTAATATAAATTTATAATTTAAAAGACAATTGATAAATCAATGAAGAAATACGGATGTTTCGACTAAAAATTTACTTACAATCTAGAAATTAAAGGACAATTGAAAATTGAATAATTTTTTAAAAAGAAAAAAAAAATATATATTTAAAATAGTCTTTAAAATACTTATTTCAATACTCTACTATTATCCTTCATTTTATATCAGATTTATATTCCGAAACAATCTGTATATATTAATCTTCATTAATTTCTTACTTTCTTTATTTCTTCGTTACATTCAAAGATCTAGAAAGAATGCACTTCCATTCATAAAATAAATACAGGTGTTACATACATACATTTATATATTACTATTTTTTAACAAAACCTGTACAACATAAAAGAAATAATTTTGAATACCGAATAACTATTAAATTTTCTAACAACATAAAAAACAAAAAAAAACAAAACATTAATTATATATGTATTTTTATTATTTATTGAACTTTTAAAATGTGTTTGTATATTAAAAATTATAACTTTTTTAAATCAATCATTTAAAATTTTTAAAAGAAAATCAGAAAAAGAAAATTATCTTAATCAACTTAATTTAAACATAAATTTTAAAATATTTTTCAAATTTTCCATTTGTTTTTTTTTTTTTTTATATATATATAATTTTTGACTTGAATTTACTTTAGAAAATTGAATGAAAACGATGAAAAAAAAATTGTTGTAGACTTTAGCTTAAATATATATGTATATATATTTTTAAAAAAATAATAATAAATAAAGATTGATTACTTTTTACTTTGTTTATGACTTCATGAAGGCAACAAAATAAAAAATAAAAAATCAAATAACTATATTATAAATAATTCCATTAAGTTATTTTGAATTGCTTAGAGCATTGTTAATTTACTGCTTTTGTTTTTTTTTTTTTGTCTCAATTTTTTGTTTCGGAGATTGTTTTTTTCAAATTTTTAAATGTATTTTTAATATAAATACACAAATATTATATCATCGTAAAAATTGACACAAAATAAATTTTTTTTTCAAAAATATAAAGTTATTAAAAATAAACGTTAAGTAGTATAACACGTACATCCTTACATAACATACTATTTTTATTTTTTATAAATATGTATAATAATTGAACTAAAACATCGTTTAAATAAATCGTAATAAATTTTATTATTGTCTTATATTAATTTTGTTAGGAATTGTAAGACCCAAAATAAAAAAAAAAATTAATGATCATAAAAACGATATTATAATAAAAATTATTTTAACATAATCATACAGTTTTAGTCATAGTCATAATACAGTTTTTAAGATATTGGATTTTGTATAAAATATAAAAGGCTTTATAAAAGACTCTATTAAAGATTTAAAATTTAAATATCATTATTAGTAAAAGTGGTACGCTTAGCGATAAGATGATTTTTTGAAAACAAAGAATATTTTTTTATAGTTTGTGATGCATTAAGTATGCCAAATTTCTATTTTTTCCCAAAATGTAAAGTATATACATAATAGTAAAATATTAAAGATTTGTACAAAAATTTAATAATCACTAAAACAATTTTTCTTAAAATGATAATTTAGAAATATATCTAATATTTTTAATATATTCAAGTCACAGCTTTTATATAGATTTATACTACGTGTCCTAAAACCTAACTTAGCACTTATACTAATTCCATATAAAATAATTTACCAAAGGTTCTGCCATGCTCGAATGAAGAAAGGTATATCAAGCTTCATTTTCCTGTCACATGGCATATGGTAACGAAATTTCCTTAAATAAATAAATAAATATTTACCAAGTTTTATGAGATGGATCTAAAAAAGAAACCTGTTTTAATCAATGTAGTTGAAATTTATATTATTTTATTAAAATAACTAGCTAATTTTACTGAGCATATTAAATTTTTTTTTTAATTATTATAAAATCTACAATATTATATTCAGTATTTCTTTTTATATGTTTAACTTTGAAATTGAATTTTGAATCTTACATCTTTGACGTTTTAGATTTTGGACCTTATTCTTCTCATTCCAATAATGGCCTATTCAGATTGTAGTGACATTGACATTTTACATTCAACAACAAAGGTTAATTTAATTAAAGAAAAACTATTAAATGAACAATTATATGTTAAAGTTTTAATAAATATTTTTAAGCATAAGAAATTCTGAAGTTTAATTCAGCTCCTTAGTAAAATTATTCTAATCTAAATTACTACATATGTATATATATTGCAAAATTCAGAAATTTAAAATTTTAAAATAAATAATTGCCATTTTCTTTTTTCCTTTTAATTTTATTATACAAATTTTTGACGAATATCTTATCAATCCAGACCAATTTCTCCAAAAAATATACTAAATTAAATTACTTTAAAAACACTTAATAAAATGAGTCATAAAAATCATTAAAATTTTATAATCGCATTTTATATTTAAATTATAATCAAAAATATTTTGTTTTTTTCCCCACACTTCTTTAGTTATTAATTTATTTTTAAGGCAGTATCTATGTACATATGTATAAATATATATATATATATATAAATTGTTTACCACACACATTATAATCATATATTTTGTGTTTTTTTTTTTTCATATTTTTTCATTGATTTTTTAAAAAGAAAATAAAAGTGCTCAAAATTCTGGCAATTTTTTTCGAATATTCCAACAAAAAAAAAAAAAAACAAATAAATAAAACTACGGACCAAAATGACCAATTTGTTTACATAAAATTTTCAATTTTTTAAATTTAATTTGAATTTTATTTTTAATTTTTCTTTTTCTTTTTTCTTTTAATTAATTATATAAAAAAAAAAGTTTTTTGATTTTGAACTTCACGTTTATAATACATAAAAACTGTTTCAAACAATCGACTGTGCGACAACTAAACGCATTAAATTATACTCATTAAATCAATTCATTTTTGAATTTCTTTTGATGGTCTTAAAATGAAACAAAAAAAAAACGGTAAATTTAATAAAGTCAAGAGTAACAAGATCTATCCGATCTAGCTCCGACTATATAACAAAGATTTAGAAATCATATGATTAGGAACAGATAATGTAAACTACTCTAAAAAAAAAAATACATTAACATATATATATATATTAATAAAACACAAATTAAAATTTTATTTTACTTTCTCAACCATCCTACAGTTATTAGGATCAAACCTTATAATAATGATTGTTAAATCCATTCATACTAATGTTATATAGGTATAAAGGCACGTAGAGGAATGGTGCGATCTTTTATGTTTTATTGATAAAAAAAAAAGCATAAAAATTTGTTTAGTTTTTTTTATATTATATACTTATTGTTCTTCCGAAAAAATCACTCACCACTTAACCAAATATAAATAAAAAAAAAAAAGACACCAAAAACAAAAGAAAAAAAAAACTCCAATGTCGACGACTAAATCACTTTGTCGTCAGTCAAAAATTCTGTTCTTTGAAAACATCATCAGCCAAAAAACAAAAAAAAAAAAAAAACAGAAGACAAAAATTTAAAAAAAAAATTCTCACATAATCTCCACTGGAACTGAAATTCTTGTGATAACACACTATGTATATTGTTCATTTTTTCTTCTGTTTGTTTTTTTTTTTTTTTTTAACAAAATTGACTTAAAACAAGTTACAAACTGACAACTGACAACATTTCAAAAATTATACCTTTAAAATGAAAATAAGCGGGAGTATCTATTATAGGTACTGTAGTGTTGAGTATACACTAAACCAAACACTAAAATCAAAAAAAAAAAAAATTTCTTTTGGTCACCATAAAACCATTGATTGTTTATTCACTGTAAAATGGAAATTTATGCTTGGAGGATGCCCAAAACTTTCAAAAACATACAAAAAAAATATAAAAATAAAAAAGAAATAACAAACATTTCTTATCAGCTGAAGAACTGAAGAGCATTTTGTCCAGACTTATACTTTTTTTTTTTTTTTGTTTTGGTTGGTTCTCAAATTTTTTTTTAATATTGTTTTTTATTTAAAAATTGTTATGGGTATATTTTTGTTACTTTTCTTAAATCTTAAGATTATATTTTTATTTTTCATTTCTTTCTGATATATGGCGATTGGATTGTTATGTCCTCTTGTATATGTAAAAGTATATTCTAATGATGATGTACGATGCTTTTTAAAAAAAAAAAAAATTTAAATTGGAAGCTTTTAAATATGTATATATGTATATATACATAAAATATTTGATGATGTTAAAATAAAGCATCATTGCAATGAATTTGGACATTAAGACTATAATAAAAGTCTGGACAAATGTCTGAAGTGATATTATTATGAAATTTTGGAAAAAAAAATTTAAAATATAAAAACAAAAAAAAAAATTTTTAACATTCAAATTTATAAAAGTACAAAATCAGATATTGGTTAATTATTCGAAACTTAAAATTCAGCAAATGAAATTTATTCACTTTATTTCATATACACATAATGTTACATATATGCAAAGTGATAGTTTAATAAATACAATATTATTAAAGCTCTAAAAAAAATTTATTTTAACACATCTAAAAAATGTACTTTTTGGACTTGAAAAAATAATTGGTCTAATAATGGATAAATGATAACATATAAATGATGGGTTGATAATCTGGAACTAATTAAACTAAAGTGGTAAAATTCACCAAAATTAGGAATTATACGAATACAGGAGCAATTATTTTACATCAATAATTATTGTTTCTTCAGAACAAACTTTATCGATTGATTTCAGATGATGGGATAAAATACAACCAGTTAGAACCAGTCAGGAATTACTTGTCAGTATTTTGTTTTTTTTTTTTGTATGAAAGAAAACGTTAATTCTATAATGAACATTCCTAAAAAATTTTCCAATCAGTGGCTTGTTAATGACAAAAGCGGTATTAAAATTAAATTTACCATGAGCTTTAAATTAAAAGTCTTAAAAGCTCCTCAAAAATTGAATCTTTTGAAAAAAATTTTTTATAATCGGCATGAAAAAAACATATTTTAACGAAATTTACATAGTAGATTTGTGCAGCAACAAAAACAAAAAAAAACCTTCAACTTTTAAACTCAATCAGTACTTGATACGAGTACTTGATCTCGTACTACTACGTACAGTACTATTTAAATCATTTAGATATAGGGAAATGAAAATATGAAATAAATTTGAAGATACCGTGGTACCGAAAAAAACGTTCAAGAAAAGTTTATCTTAAAAAGAATCCGTTCAAGGCCATTTAAGCATTATGAAAAGAATCGGTTAAAATTTTTTTTTTGGCAACCTGATACGATGAAACAGGTTTCCTTTCCTAAAGAGCATATTATAAGGAACGTTTCTAAAAAGTTTATATCTTCAATCAGTAGAACTTTGAGTTTCTTTCAGGTCCAAAGAAATAATCCTAAATTTTATTACAATCAGGACATTGTGGGGTAGTTCTTCGTATATAGTTTAGAAAATATATAATAAATATATATGTATATATATTTTAATAAAGAATATATAAGAAATATTAATCCAATTGTTCTCTTATTTCTTATTTGCAAATTTAAATTTTTGAATTTTGAAATTTTGAATCATCTGCACCTTTTAATATATGAATATTCACTTATTTTGTTTTTTTGTTTTTTGTGGAATCCTCAAAACCTACTAAAAACAAAGTAACAAATTAAAAAAAAAAAAAATAATAATAAATCCCAAACATGGTTATTTTGTTTTATTGATTTTGTTATTCTTACTGATGTAAATTTTATTTTCTTCTCCTCATCTTTAGTTGTTTTTTTTTTTTTTTTTTTGTGGTAATATGCGCTTCTGGTAATGATACCTTATTCACATATTAATGGCGTTGTTGATGGGGTCACATTAATTTTAAGACCGTTTCTAAATTATTGTTGTGTTGTTTATTTTTTAATTTCCGTTTTTTCTTCATTTCAATGTTTTAAAATAATTTTAAATTATATATACATACTTATATATTTATAAACATGTATTAGTGTACCTGTCTGGGAGATTCCTATGAAAAAAAAAAACAGAAAAAAAATAAAATAAAAAAAATTTGTTGTTGCATTAATGTATCCAAATGCTGCTAATGTTGATTTGATGCTGTTGAACTTATCGAAATGGAATTGTTATAATTTACATTTTTGTTTATCTTTTTTTTTTTTTTTTTGATTTTGTTTTCGTTTCAAGATGATTTTATGAGGTCAATAAACAAACGTTATGGATAAATTTTTACCATTTATATGATTACCCCTTTTTTTCGGAGGTCTCTAACTCTACTACCTCAGAAGTAATTAATTAATATATGATTTAAAAGAATTCAAATTTTTGAAACTTTAATATAATTTTATGGAATAATAATATGTAAAGACATTTTAAATGTATAAATGTAGTAGATGATGAAAAGAATTTTAGTAGGTGATGAAATTAAATGAGTCATAATGACTAATGGAATAATTTTATATTTAAATTTTTGTTTTTTTATTAATTTAATGTGGTTTTTATTATTAATTAAATCATAAGATTCAAAAAAGAAATAAAAAACACTTTATAGTTTATTTTAATAACATAATATAAATATCTTGAAATTTTTTGTTATTTAAAACTAAAAGTAAACTTAATATTAAATGTAACAATAATTCTGCTATGATTTATATTTTTATATGGTAGTTTTATATACATATATGGACGTTTAATAAATTAATTTTAATTTAAGTAAAATTGAATTAAATTCTTATTTCGCTATAAAGAACACAATTTTTGGACGATCAAAAAAGAAAATGTCAAAAATTAATACATATATACATTATTAGATCAATACATATTTTACAAAAATATATGTACACATGTATTATTAAATGGGTTTGACTTGAATGGGTTAATGTGCTTTGACTTCATGTATACAATAATAAAAAGATTGAGTTTTAGTTAAGAAAAAAATCTATATTAAATTTAATTTAATTAAATGATTTTCCGCCAATTCTTATATAAATCTTATATAGGATTCTTAACATCTTAAATGTTACTGTTAATAAACTAAAAGAATACATATACGTATACTTTTGATCCTTAATCGAATTAAGGTTTTTTTAAAATATAATATATACCTACTTATAATGGATCGAATAGTTCTGCTACAAAATCCAAATTTTAAAATCTAAACTTCAAACTTCAAAATCCCAATGCCGTCAAAATACAAACTTTCAAAATCCAAAACATGTATAATTAAAATAATAGACAAAATAAATATGGAATTCACACATACATACTCTGGAAAAAGCGTTCTGATTTTGAAATCAACTTTAAAATACCTCCGAATTATTTTTCTTACATAAATAATTTTGCTACAAAAATTTGAAATAGTAGGGCCTGCCTCAAACCCTCACTAAATAAATTATTGAAACCCTGATTTTGTTACAAACTCTTAAATCCATCCATTTGGATTTTGATGCTTTTGGATTTTACAAAATTAGCTTTTGAAGCTTGAACTGCTAGTCTCATTTTTCATACAAAAACTCTGATTTCATGCGTTTGATTTTGGAAAAAAGACGGAAAAATCATTGGAATTGAACGCTTGAACGCGGCATTTTTTTGTTTGAAGAAATTAAATCTGAGATAAAGCGCAGTTTAGTGTATTCGAACCATTGTTTTTTTTTTTTTTTTTTGTTAAATGACAACTAACAGATACCAAATTTTATAAAACTATAGTAATTTCTTACAAAATGTCTGACTGTGTTGAATTTTATAATTTCGGTAAGTAATAATATTCATTATTTTTGTTAATTTTAAAATGTGGCTTTCAAAATTATAGCCTTTTCAGACATATTAATATTATTATTATTATTATTACATAAGTATATGTGATTATTACTATTTGACTTACACTGACATGTATATACACATATTTTTATAATGTTGTCATTCTGAAATCTGCAGAGTGCAAAACGAAAAAAATTTTCAGAGTTGCATTTTTCTTTTTCAGAAAAAAACGGAAAAATAATTGTGAAAACTTGAAAAAAAAGTTGAAATTTTTTTTTGCCAGAAAAGAAAAACCTATAAACTAACTATATAACTTTACATTAATTAAATTATATAATTTAATGTTCTTTTTTATATGTTGACTTTATATGTACTTTATTTTTATATTACAAAAACAAATTAAAAATTAATAATTTAATTAAACAGTTCTAAATTTAATAATATTGCAACATTCAACATTTATATAATTAAAAAAAAAAATAAAAAAATTACATCATTTTATTTTAAAATTAAAGAAAATTGCTATAATCATACATCAATAATATTAACATGGCATCTCAATTCAATATCAATAAAATTCAAATACAAAAAAAAAAAAAACAAATTTAAAACAAAAACTAAAATAAAATTCCCACGCGAGATATTTCTCAATCCATTTATCCTACAATGTCCATAATTTAAAACGAAAAAAATTTCACTTAAAAAACTTTTTTTTTTTTCACAGCATACTTTGTATGTAATTGGGAAAAAAAATCAAAAAGAAAATCTTAGAATGCCACTAGGCAAAATTTAATTTCCATTACCAAGTAAAGTATTATTTACAAATCCTTCGCTAAATCCGCCTTCTCCTTTCATCATCGAAATAACTAAAACCTAATCATATAAAAAAAAAATAACTAAAACAGAATGTCCAGTAAAAAAAAATCAAAATTTTTTGATCTGTAGATACTTTTCAAAAAACAAAAAAAAATAAATAAAATAAAAACGAAAACAGAAAAAACAAAGAAAAATGAAAGAAAGTTGTTAAATCAAAAATATATACACAACACTTTAATGATATGTTTTCTTATTATTACAAACTTTGAAAGTTTTTAGCTACTGTATTTTTTTTATTCTGAAAATTGCTTAGTTTATGCCCTCAAAAGATTTTAATCTTTACAAGATATACATATAACTGAAACTATCACTATTTTTTGGTTGTTGTTATGGAAAATACTTGAGCGTATCAAAAGCGTACAATTTATTTATTTTTTTTTTTTTTATTTTTGTTTGAATTTTTGTTAAAAAAAAGAACAAACAAAAAAAAGACAAGCGGCTTAAAAAAATATTTATAGTTTTCTAGTTAGAAATCATCAGTTGAATATCGCACCGATATTTTAATATTATATTATGTATACATACATACATATATTTGTATATATGAACATATTATTTTGTATCGTTTTTATTATTTATTATTATATGTCTACTGCTGTCAAAATACAAAACACCTAAAAAAAAAAAAAAAATTGCCACCACATTGCTGGTAGTTTTTAAATGTTATATTACCGTCATCATTTACATATATGTATACGTACATATATGATCTTCCCATCATAATAAAGCAAAAAAAAAAAAAAAAAAATTGAACTTCTCAGCATATATAAACACAGCGGAAAGATGATATGAACAAAAACTGCTACCGTTTTCATCATATTCTTGGCATAAAAATTTTCTTTTATTTTTTGATTTTTGTTTTTTTTTATATATTATATATATATTAATAACTTTTTTTTTGTATTATCTCTCTTATATCCTTTATCTCTTTCTTACATTCATATCATTTGCACCGCTAGAAACTGACTGAGATAATACCGCCACCAAAAATTTTTTTTTCTTTTATATAAGAATATTAATATAATAATGCTGCTACCAAAAAAAAAAAAAATAAATAAAAATTAAATTCTTCTTCATCTTCTCTTCATCATAATGTGTATATATATATGCATATTTGTCTTGTCCCTTGAGCCACTTTTTTAAAAACACAAAAAAAAAAAAAAAAAACACAAAAACAAAAAAAAAAACATATCAAAATAAAATCAAGATTAAAAACGGCTGAATCACTACTTCCTTACTTTTTTGTTTTTTTTTTTTTTTTTTTTTTTGTGTTTGCTGCGTTAATTTTGTGTCTACTGATTCAACATATAAGGATAATATATTAAATAAATTTTTGAAAATTTTAAACTTCCGCATATTATTACATATTATCTAACTATAGTAAGAAACCTACGCAATTTAATTCGATTTTAATTAAATTTGAACTTATTTATAAATCTTAAATTTTTCTTTTTGAAATATGAGGATTCTTGGATTTTCATTTTAAATATTTTTTTTTTTTAATATGAATTTCGTTTATATAACTTTTTTAAATTTGTTTAAACTTTTATTAAATTTAAATTTAATTTAATTAAAAAAAAAAATTATTTACCTCACCTTTAAAGCATTTTATTTTTAAATGAAAAATTTTGTATCATCATCATCAGAAAACACTTAAATGAAAATTAACCATATACATATATCTTTAAAACATAGGTACCTTACCAATTTTTTTATAATGTTATTTGTCTTATTATTCTAATTAATCAATCCTTAAATTATTGCTCCTTTGATTTCATCACTTTACTTTTCTCCAACAATATCTATTCGTTTCATCATTAAATTTAGATTAAAGTGATTTTTACCATCAATTTTTTTTATAAACGTATAAAAATATTGCAATAATGATAAAAAGGCGGAAGTTTTTTCAAATAAAATAAAAATTTTCCAATTACGTGATAAACTCAAAGTTTTTGTTTTTTTTAACTAAAAGCACTTTAATGTATATATATGTATAAACATAACTATATAATATATATTATTATTAATTATACCTATCAATAATTTTAAACTTATTTTTATCGATACAAATAATAAAATGACTGTTTATTTTATTTTTAAGAATAGGTATAATTCATTTTAATATTTATTAATTCAAAAACAAATTGAACCGTTTTAATATTTTATTAATTCAATATTCATCATAGGTTTTTTTATATTTATTATCATCCATTTTAGATATTATTTGTTTAACTTGTTTGAAACATATGTTTTTATATACATATTGAATATTCAATATTAATTTTTTGTATATCCCGGAAGTTAATTTCAAAAAAAAAAAAAAATTATTGTTTTTTAACATTATCTTTTACCGAACTATATTTAATTATTAATTTTTCAAATATTTGCACTTAATAAACAATTATTAACATTTAGACATTGACCTTGAAACTTTTGGACCTATTTTCTTTTTATAGATGTTCTGCAATATGATTATGTATTTATTGAATTATATTTGTATTGCTTATAATCATCCCTCTTGCGACAAAAATGGAAAGTTTTAAAATAAATTGTATTTAGTAATTTTTCACAACTTTTTAGCAAGAAATTGGGAAATTTGAAAATTGGGTTTGGGAGTCTTTGGTTTGGGATAATTAGGATTATGGAGAATGAAAGGGAAAATTTGGAAGGTTATTTTGAAGAAAGGTGTAATGTTCTTCTTAAATTTCGTTAGATTATACACATATGAATTTCCAACTCTTAGGAACACATGTGGTGGCATAAGATTCCATAAACGAGACGTGTTATTATTTCTTTAGAACAAGGTATCTATCAAAACAAGGCCAATAATCCGATTGCACGATGATAGCAGAATGAATGAACGTTAATGTAATTTATGTTGTAAATAAACATTCATTCAATCAATCAATCAATCAAAAAAATACATAAAGTTTCGTGTAGTGTGTGGGAAAGGAGTGTTTCGTGTTTTTCATATATTCATATAGTTAAAACTTCATAAATCTGAATAATCGAAATAGTCCAAAATTTGCAAAGCTAATATTAACAAATATTTTTAAAGCACTCTGTATTTTCCTAATAAGCGGAGACAATTATCTCTGTTAATACTGATATCAAAATTTAATAAAAGACAATCTTCTACATAATAGATAAAACAAATAGGTACATTGTATACGCCTCCATATTTCTGTTTCAACATATTAATATTAAAGTCCCATGCTTAATTGATATTATAAGCTTTGCTATAAGATTAAAACATTTATAACTGTATGGTATTTTTGAGATAAACATCTTTTGCTTATGTTAGATTACATTGTTCTTTAAGAGGTGTAATGCTACCTTTTAATATAAATCTATTGCACTCCTCCTGTTACTACTTGTTGTGGATTTTGCCTCCACTTATAATACTTCTGACAGCCCTTCCGCCTCTAAGAAAATAAAGATTTGTATAGGGTTTATTGTTGGCATTTTATCTTCGGCAAAGCAATATACTCCTAGGTGACATATCTTGCTCGGAGTAAAACTCCGCAGTTTTTGAGTAACAGTGATCCAGGATTTTTTCTTTTTCTTCTTCACAAAATTTTCTATTTCAATTTTCCTTAAGTACAACTTCAGACAGTAGTATCTCGACAGGAATCCTGTTAGAATATTAAGTTAATTTTTACTGAATCCTGTGATTTTATCATATCCTTCGATTTTTAGTGCTTCTATGATTTTATGTTTATCTATATGCCACAAAAAGGTTCGGAATCTGTAAAAGCTTTAGCTTCATAACAAGGTTTAGCTTCATTACAAGGTTTAGCTTCATTACAAGGTTTAGCTTCATTAAGCACTTCCAAACTAATTGAAATTTAATTATTTGTGAGTTTAGTGTCTTTACGGCTGCTTGTCTTCCTGATAGGATAGCTATTTCTCTATTTCCATATCTCGATAGAGGTTGCATTGTACGCACCTTTCGATTGTATACATTTCAGTTTGGAAATATGCTAGGGAATTTGTTTTTATGTTAAATTACATTTTTAATTTTAGCTAAACCATTTTTAATATTTTTTTTTTCAAGATACAGCTAAAATTTCAAAATCTTTTAATTTTAGAAGAAAAAATGAATTAAATCTATTAAGGAATATAATGCATTAAATGAGGTTTTTATCAAAAATTTAAGTAAACCTAATATAAATGTATCATCTAGAAAAGGTTCATTCCCATTACAAGGCATTTTAGTTTTGTTTTTTTTTTTTGTTTATATTATGTTCTCTTATACTTGATAGGTATAATTTTTATTAAAAAAAAAAAAACTTTTAAATCAGTTGTACCTAATATCTTCAGTTAATTTATCATTAATATATTATACACGTGCATAAAACTAAAATTAAACAATTTTTTTAATCAAAAAATCAACAAAATAAAAACATTGTAAAAAACAAACAAAAAAATGTGTAATGTAATATAACACGTCAATCTCAAATCAAATATTTTTTCTTCTTAAATGAGGTAGCTATATACATATATATGATATATAAATATATATATATATGTATATACATTTTTGTATTTAATAAATTTCAATTTTCATATGATCCATAGATTTTTATATGACTACCAAAAAGAAAAAAAATTAACCATCTAACAACCACCCAATTGCATATTACATTCGTGGGAATTTGTCGATTTTTTTTATAGTTACAATTTTCCATTTTAATTTTAATTTTATTTTTGTTTTTTGATAAAAATCTTGAAAGAAAATTAGACAGAGAAGATAAATCTTTCTCCTTCTATATAAAAAAAAAAAAAAAACCAAAAAAATTTATAAGAAAAATACAAAGCTTTCTTTTTCATATTGTGTTATATTTAGTTTAAAATTTTTTCTATTCTAAATATAAATAAAAAAAAACACATATTCATATTTAAAATTACAATATATGTAGTTATTTTGACAAATTCTAGGATAATTTTAATTATATATAAATATAAAAACTATATAAAGTTTAGAATTGATTCAAGAATTGCTTTGAAATTAAAGTTATAATTAATTGACAATTAATTTTTTTTTTTTTTTGGTGCATTTCCCTGCCATATAAACATAACAGGGAAATTACACCGCCTTTCCTGTTCAGTCGTGGCTGTACATGTCGTAAGGGGGAATTACTCATATGTCGTGTGTGGGATTCGAACCCACAACCCGCGGTGTTTACAGCGTATTTTATACGCTCTTACCCACTAGGTCACCGAGGCCCCTAATTAAATTTAGTTTGAAAAAAATTTTTTTTTAAACTTAATTTTGTTAAATATTTATGTATTTCTATCGGTGTAATGTCCATATAGTATACATATATCATATATATATATATCAATATCACATGTAAAATTTTCTAAAATAAATAAAAAGGAATTTCTTAAAATTTCAATTCTTAACTTTTTTATACATATTTATTTAGAATGAAATGCATTTCAAGCCGGTTCATTCAGTGAAATTTTTAAAATTCAAATTTAAAATTCATTGTTAAAAGTAAAAAATAACAGTGAAAATTTTAAAATAGAAAAAGTCTAGAATAAAAAAACATATTATCTGTTGATGAATTGTTCACTTGTTCACGAAATAGTAATATAATAATAATAATTAATATTAATAATAACAGCTGCTGCAGTGTTCAATTATTCTGCCTTCAATTATTACTTCATGCAGGAATGTGTTATATACTACTGCTAATTATAACTGTAAGAAAGCAGAAAACATGGGCATCCAAATAAAACCTGAAAACGCACCATAACTAGCGAACTTAACCATTGCAACCTCACATAGAAGAATGCAAAAACTTTAGCAGAAAACCGTGTGAGATTTTACCAAATCGAAGCTCTATGTTTCCTCGCGGAATGAAATAGACATAAAAAAAAAAAAAACTTGTTAGCGAAAGAGTAATAATAATAGTGCGGATTCATTGTTTCCTTACAGTGTCACTTCCACAAATCAATGTTTCCGCATCCCTGTCTATCTTACCCTTTCCTATCCTTACTTCCTAACGCCCAACCAATATATTGCGTTAGCAGTTTAATGTTTCATCCCGTTATATTTACTAAAGGGAGAGGTATGAATTTAGT
This sequence comes from Poecilobothrus nobilitatus, assembly GCA_947095535.1. Lineage (NCBI taxonomy): Eukaryota > Metazoa > Arthropoda > Insecta > Diptera > Dolichopodidae > Poecilobothrus > Poecilobothrus nobilitatus. Next base: position 234,638,865 of record OX352773.1, on the reverse strand, counting down.
TCGTAAAAATCTGACACTATACCAAGAGGGTATTTTTGGTGTCTTTGGAAGATTTTCATATTTTGCTTATGTTAATTTAACAAGAAATATTTATATATAAAATAATTTTTTCTATTAAATTGCAAATCTTATAGTTACTATATAGTACTACTATACAAATACTATAATATGAGTGTATTGTATTATAATAGAAAATGAGATAAACTATTTAAATGTTGAATTTTTTTATTATTATTAGTTTTATTTGTTCCAATTTAAATATTTTGAAGGAAAAATAAGTCTGTTTTGTTTTTATTTCATCTTTAGGTACTCCTCTTAGGAATTACTTACTGTCTCAACTAGACATTTTCATCGAACCCTACTCGCATTTATTGTAGTCCTGGAAAATTGGATATATTAATTTTATTCAGCTTCAAAAGAATTATTAATCGCTAGGTGCGATTCGGTCGACCGCATCTCTTAACGTGTCAGAAATCTTAATGTAAACAATACTTACATATAAGATTTATACAAAACTTAAAAAGATTTCATAATATAGTATAATAACTTTCGATTAAGACACATATATATCCTTTGAAACAAAACAACTCTATATACATACATAAAAAAAAAAGTTTCCCTGTAATATTTTACAGCATTCAATTTTGTGATTTTAAACGAATTTAATAATTTCTAATACCTTAAGAATTTTACTTGTATAGTAATCAAAAAAAAAATAGAAAAAAAAAGAATTTTTTTTTGTAAAACAAATAAGAGTTAAAAAAAACAATCAAACAGTTATACAGTAGTTTTTTAAGCTACCATAGACATCATCTATACAATCTACATATTATATGAATGAGAAAAATTGTCTCAAAAAAACTTATGACACACCTGGAATTAATTTTCTACTTTTTCTTTTCTTTTGTTTTTTTCCTTTTTTTTTGGTTCCTTTACATTGGTTTTTTTTTTTTTGTTTTATATACATTTATTTTGTACATATTATTATTGGATATATCCTATATAATATAAATTGTTTTATATATTTATACATACATTCATAGATTTATAATAATATTAGATATAAATCTGAAGACAAATAATAAGTAAAAGACTATATGATGATTTTATGTTGTATTTATTGAGGATTTATTTTGAAATTATGATTACACTCTAAAGATAAAATTGAAAATAAAATAAAAAATATTAATAATAGGAAGTAGTGGGGAAATAAAAGTTTAAGACTAAAATTTCAGTGTACATATCACTGATATATATATATTTATATATATTTTGTTTTTCAATTTTAAAAGTATCTTATTTTAAAAGTATCTATTTTAAAAGTATCTTAATTATAGGATATCTTGAATATCTGAATTCGATATTCAAAATAATTTTTTTTTTTTTATTTCAGTGAACGCCATCAGTGAAATTCCCTTTTGTCTTAGAGTTGCCTAAAGTCTACTGCAACTTCTACTTTTTTTCATTGTTATTCTATGTTCAGAATATTTTTTTTTTTTTTTCAATATACCTAAGAGTTAAAATTTTGTAATTTAAAATGTTTTTTTTTTGTTTTTCCATTAAATTGTATTGATTTATTTTGATAATAAAAAACGTAAATATGAAATTTAACAATATGAATTTTAACAACAGTAAAGTCAATTAAATTTTTAAAATTACAATGTTACACTTTTATTACCTAAATCTAATTTCCTAAAAATCTAAAAGAATCTTTGAATAAACAAAAATCTCATCTGAATATTTAAAGTATTATAAATGTATATTAGAAACATATAGTAAATTGAACAACAAAATTTGTATTCATTTTAAGAAAAGATACTTTCTGCACAGGTAAAAAATAAATCTATTAAAATGTATCAGAAAAGAATAATGTTGAAATTTTTGAATGATTTAAATCTAGGGCATAATTTTTATTGAAAATTTGCAATTTTTTCATCATATTCTATAAAATATACATATTATACGTACTATAAGTATCGATATATACACATATAGTTAAGAATATTGTATATAAAGGGTTTTCCAATTTGAGTGATATGATTTCTAAGTAACGTTTCGGCTATTTGTAGTATGTCATGATCTGTCTTTTTTTTTTCATTGTATTCAGTAATGTTTACAATTTCATCATGGAGAGATATACGCAAGAACAACTTTTACAAATTATTCAATTTCAACGTTTACAAATTATTCAATATTTTTAAGAAAATCATCTTCTCCGATGAGGCTCACTTTCATCTGAGTAGTGCGGTAAATAAACAAAACTGTTGATTCTGGTACGAAGAAAATCTACAAATTATTCATGAACAAACATTACATTCACCTAAATTGACAGTTTAGTGTGGTTTTTGATCTGGTGGAATCATCGGTCCGTACTTCTTTCGAAATGAAGCTGGTAACACCGTTACTGCCAATGGAGAACGGTATAGATCGATTATAATCAACTTTTTATGACCGAAATTGAAAGAAGTTGATCTTGATAACATCTGGTTCCAATAAGACAGGACTACGTGCCACACAGCACGTGCAACAACCGAATTATTTGAGAGAAAAGTTTGGAGATTCGATTATTTCAAGAAATCGTTACATTGAATGACCTCCAAGAAGTTGTGATTTAACACCATTAGAGTATTTCTTCTGAGGTTATTTGAAGTCATCGGTCTTTAGCAATAAACCAGACTCTCTTCAAGTTTTAGAAGTCAATATTGAACGTGCTATTCATGACATACGACTTGATTTAGTGGAAAAAGTGCTTGAAAATTGAGTTAATCGAATTCGTTCCTGCAAAAGAAGTCGTGGAGGCCATTTGAATGACGTTTTATTCAGAACTTAATTGTATCGATTGCACTTCACATTAAATAAAAAAACATTTGAATTTGCTTAACAGTTAGTGTGATTTTTTTTTGAAATCATATCACTCAAATTGGAAAACCCTATACATATAATATTTTGAATAAGTTTTTTTTTTTTAAATTAAAAAATTTGATGTGAAAATAAACGATATTTATGAGTTATCTATAAATTTTAATTCAATTATGAAATACTCCTACAAAAAAAAAAGCAAAAAAGCTTTTTTAGTAAGGGACTGTATTAAATAAATTTTTTATAGAAAAATTATTATTTTAATAATTCCTTACATGTTCCATGTTATTTAATAACTGCTTCCCACAATATTTAAATCAAATCTGTGTAGTTTTCCTTCAAAATTTGCCTTTCTAAAATATATATATATGTATATACACGTATTTAAGTTTAAACAAATTAAAATAAAAATATAAAAATTGAATTTTGAATAAAAACTTCTTTTTTTTTTTGTTTTCAATTAAATCTTAAAAAAGTTAAAAGTTTATTATATTTATGAAAGGAAGTTATTTAGATTTGCATAAATTAATAAGAAGTTTGTGAAAAAAAAAACTTAAACCGAAATATTAATTTGAATGTCATTAAAGTTTTAACCAAATTATATACATAAAATGATTTTAATACTTTTATAATCTTTTATGGATCTTTAGTCAACAACTGATTTTTTAAATTTATTAATAATTTAAAAACGAGGAAGAATGTAGAGTAGACTGTGTTAACTCTATAGGATACCCGCACAAATATAATATGTATATACTGTTTTCATAAAATTTAATTAATCATCTTTTATTAAATTTTAGATATTTGACTTAATTAAATATCGAGATATGTATATGTATTTATGTAAATTTAAGAGTTGTATGAAAGATACTCTAATCCGTTGCCCCGAACCTATATCTATATTTCCAAGTTTTAAGTTCCAAGATATGATAGCTATTTGAACCTGTTGTGCTAGAACAACCATCCTTCGTAGAAGTTATTGCGATAAATTTGATAATTTTTTAGCGGAAATTTAGATGTTTAGCTTTATTATAAGTATCAAGATATAAGGATATAAAGAAAGTTGCCTTATATAAAAAAATAAATAAGTTGTATGTATAGTTAATTTAAATAGCGAAACTAACAAATTTCCAGGTAAAATAGCAAAAATTGCAAAATATTATTTATATATATATTATTTAAAGTAGATAATTTGTATATTTGTTGACATCGCTTATATCTGGAAAACCCCAATCCTAAACTTGTACAAATTATGCAGAAATATTTGAGATAACCTAGAAATTACTTTATGTAGGTTAAATAATCTATATACATATGTATTCTGTTTCGCTTCGAAAACCCTTTTTCGAAAAACCCTTATAGTTCGTACCGTTTTTATGGTTTTTCATTTTTTAAACCTTTGGAGCTGTAATATTAATAACATTAACTATCATCATAAATATAAACTTTTACATACTCAACGTCACATACTTAAAAACTGCGGAGATTTACTCCGAGCAAGATATGTGCACCTAGGAGCATATTGCTTTGCCGAAGATGAACTGCCAGCAATAAACCTTATACAAATCTTTACTTTCTTAGAGGCAGTAGGGCTGACAGAAGTATTATAACTGTAAGACTGCTAAACTGCAAGAATACGTTTGTTAGATTATGTTATTTATTTATTTTCAAGTGCTTGGTGCATCTATGGGTTTTAATACGGGCCTGTTTCAATTACTAACTTCTGTCAAGTTTTAACAAATATGTAAAATTATAATATGAAATTTGGGTAAGTAGAAGTATAAGTAGGTACATACTTAACTTTTTTTTTTCGTCATTCTACGGGTCACTTCAACAAGAAAAGACCACAAAAAGATAAAATTCGAACAAATTTTTTGGTTGCAATTGACTAAGGAAATCCCACAGACCATTTATAATGTTTAAAGAACTGATTAGGCTCAATAAAAATATGTACCTAACTTAAAATTCTCTATTATTATTTATTTCTATTACCAACTAAAACTATACTTTTAATGCATACTAATTTAACATTCTTGTTATTCTTCTTTTTCTAATTTCTATTTATTTTATTTTAATTTTTTCTTATGTCTGAAAAACTTCATTGACTTTGTTTGTTTGTTATTCAACAAAAAAAAAAAAAAAAAATGTAACTAGAAATCATTAATTTATTTTGTTTCCTTGGCGCCATAGAACATTTTTTAAAAAAAATTTCCTTGTAGTACCTTTTTATGCCACCACCAAAGCAAAAAATAAAAAAAAAAAAACAAAAATAAAGCATAAAAGTTTCAATTATTAATAATCGCTATAAAATCATAACAAAGCAATGTAACCAAGAAACAAATTACTATTATTCCACAAATAGTACTTATTAATATTGTTATTGCTATTATTATTATTATTATTATTATATAACCGTATGGGTATAATGGTAAATTTTTTTAAAGGAATTATTATTTTTTCTTTTTCTTAACATTAAAGTATTTTCTTTTTTTTTCAGAAGGAACAAACATTGAATCCTTCAATAATAGAAATATATATTTACATTATACATATTATATGTATACATATACATAAATACACTATACACAAAGTAATATATAATTCTATATTTATTACACATAGAACAGATTTATTTCTTATATAAAACAACAATTGAAATAGTCCTAACAAAAGAGTAGAAATTACAACTTCTGGATAATTCAAGATAACAGAAAACACTTCTTTAAAAAAAAAAAAAGAAAAACGAATGCTTTTGTGTGGACAAAGCTAAATTTTCAAGTAGATATTCATAAACTAACGGAATAAAAACACAATTTAGCTATATAGAAACATGATGATAATAAATGACGAACTCTCATGTTAAAATATTTAAGTGTTTATTTTCAAGTAATAAATGAAAAGTTATCTTCCCAGAAATTCTTTGTAATTTAATAAAGATTGTATTTTTTTTTTCATTTCCTTTGTCTTTTGCAAGGGTATCTTACATATTTTTTTTTTATTAAATCTATTTAAGGTAAAGCTTTGAAACTGAGCTTAAAATATAAATCATATAGGTTAAATAAATCATATACCTATCTATTGTTTAGCGCATTTTAAAAAAAAAATTTTTGAAAAAATGTGCTTATTAGTTTTACTCTGTCCCCCCGTCTATCCGTTCGTCTGTTTACAAAACTTCTAAACCGTTAAAGATATGGAAAAAGAATTTTAACCATGGGTAGGTTTCATAAAAAAATTAATTCTGTGGAACAACTTTTTCATGTAGCCCCATCCATTACGAAGCTACAGCCCCTCAAACTTTGAAAAAGCCCTATTTTTAAATACGTATATATATCATGTCCTGTTTAACATTTTTTCAATCTGAGAAAGTGATTCGACAGGTATTTTTTTTACCTATGTAAATTAATATCAAAATTATACAATTTTTTAAAATTTAATATTTAAATTTACCGTTATGTGAAAACCACATTTTGCATGAAATTTGTTTTTTCATAACTCCGGCACGCCTTTAGACAGGAACCTAAAATTTTGAGACAAGAAAGAAATTTTAGAATTAGTAGGTATAAGTTCCTTAGAAAATTTTTTTGTACCACCCCCTATTTAAGAGCTATTAGGGCTCAAAAATTGAAAATTTGCTATTTTTAGGCTCCTAACTTAAGCATCTGTACAAATTTTTCTTTGGCAAGACATACAAATTAAAGCTCCAGTAATATGTTTGTGCGTGTGTTAACCGTTTTTCTTAGTTATATAGAGTTCTGGACTTACAGCCCTTCAAAATTTCAGAAAAGTTTATTTTAAAATTTTTTCTTACATGAAATTTTCAAATTTTTGTACAAGTCACAATTCTAAACAGTTTGTATTGTCTTTTGGAAATATGCGCTTTTAAAAACCATTGGTTTACATTCTACCTTATTTTTTTTAATATGCACTTCAATGCTTTTGTATGATTTAAAATGTAAAATGGGTGGCTTAAAAAATTGGTTCTGTATTTATATAAAGACTAAACTGCTTTCATCTTAATCCTTTTCTACTTAAACTAAATGGATGTAATTATTAGTTATTATTTATTACTAATCCATCAGTTATTTATATGAACTTTTTATTCTACTCATATTACATATGTATGTAAATATTATGTACAGTTCGTATAGGTACGTGCATACATTTAATATAATATTTTATGTTACTTCAATTAATTAAACCAATTTAAACCTAATTTTGAGCCTTCGTTTTAAAACTATGTTAACTACAGTTAAATTAAATTTAAAGCCTCTTTTAAACGTGTCTTTAAAAGTTCAATAGACCGTTTCCTCTTTCGTTTCGCTAATCGCTTTTAAATGAATAAAATATCTATGTATGTATGTACATCCATATGTAAAAAAACAAAACTGTATATTTATGTACATTCAATCAAAAGATAATATAGAAAAACAAACTTTTACGCGTTTTCGTAACATTTTGTTTCTCTGCGAATAGAATTAATAAAATTATTAATGCAATCTTTTCCAAATTCTAGTTATTAACTATGAAATATATAAGTATCTACATAATCTATGTAATTAAATATCATCCCAATTTTTAATTACATACATTCTGGCAAAAGCATTTAAATTAACTTTTATTAACCCAAAACGAGTACGATTTACTCAAAGTATGCATTCGTTCAGATTTAATTTTAATAAAAGCTGCGCAGTTGGAATTAATGACGTACATAAATTTTCATCTTTCATCAGTTTATTTATTTTTTTTAAGTGTTTCAAAAACTATATACATAATAATATATAAATTACTAAGTTGTATTGCTTTGGTATTGCCTAATTGGTTTTATTCTTTTTAATCTTTTAAAAGCGCATAGACATTAAATAAGTCACTTATTATTCATATAAATTAGATTAGAATTAAACTAAGCTTCAGCCGTTACGTTACCCTGGTCTAAGCCGTTCATTTATCAGCTGTATTAGCTATTGAACAAGGTTATGCTTATGACTTATGATGGTGATGATTTTTTCAGCACAAATATTATATGTGTGCGCCATCTATTATCTTATATATGAACTGCTTTTTATAATGTTTTACGACATTAATTATTACGATGTTAAATTATTAAGGTATAAATTACTAATATTGAATATCGTAGACATTTAGAATTTATTGAAAGAATTTTTACTTAACCGTTAAGCCATTAGTCAATTTTTAACTTATAAATAATAACAAAAAAAATAAAAATATATATTTTGATTTTGCTTGATCAATCGTACTCGATAATTTTATTCAAAACAAGTAGAGCACGTAAATATGATTCATTTTATGAATTTTTTAAAATAATATAACAAAAAGTTTACGAAAAAATACTTAAAAATATGGATAATGGTCACTCTGTTAAATTATAAATTTGTTTGACACTGTTTACTTTGACTTTTCAAAACTTATTATTTGACATTTTAACGTGTTGTTTTGTTTATTTTGTATACGATAACAGATTACAGAAAATAAAGATAACTATTTTTTATTTTTAATACCTAAAGTTGTTTTATTGATTTTCATTAAAGTTCCGGAAAAATATAATTATTTTTAAATTACTAATTAGCTAATTCAAAATGAAAAATTTTTTTTTAGCTTTGTTGACATTTGCAACAATTTCTAATATCATATGCAAAGATGAACCAAGGCTTCAGATCGGTGTTAAGAAAAGAGTTGAATGTTCGGAGAGTTCTAAAACTAGAAGGGGTGATTTTGTCCACGTTCACTATAGGGTATATAATTGGCAAAAAAGTTTCCTATTAAAATAATTTTATTTATATTTAATTTTCATATATTGACTTTTAGTTACTAATTTGTATTGAATGATTCCTACAATTTTTATTTTAGGGAACATTACAAAAAGACGGTAGCGAATTTGATTCCAGTTACTCAAGAGGCAATCCTATAACTTTTTCTTTGGGTAGTAATCAAGTAATTAAAGGATGGGATCAAGGTCTACTTGGAATGTGCGAAGGTGAAAAACGTCGTCTTGTTATACCACCAGAATTAGCATATGGTAAATCTGGGAGCGGTGGTAAAATTCCACCAGATTCAACATTAATATTTGAAGTAGAACTTGTGAAAATTGAAAAACGCCAAGAACTTTAATTTGTACAAAAGTAATAGAAATCAATTAAGAATAAATTAAATTTAACATTTCATAATCTTATATTTCATATTTATTTCTTTAAATTACCTGCAAAAGAAAAATTTAGATTAGGTACAATCTTTTTAATATAAAATTTAATTTATACACATTTCTAATTAATATTTTAATAGATATTATACCTTGTTGTTAATAAACTTTTATTATTGCTGCATTTTTATAAGATATATATTTATTATTTTGTTGCCATGCATCTGTACCAAAAAAACAACTCAATCGATATTTCATCTTTCTGTAATGGAATTGAAAGTATTTATATTGTTTCAATTTTTATTTACGTTTTACATATTATATAAACATGCTGATTTTACTGTACTTGTTGGAATTAATTGTACAGATGAATTAACTTGGCTTACCAGTTATAAATACAAAATCTTAAAAATAAATATTTCGCATGGTAATTAAAACTGTTTTTTAAAAGAACATGTACATACATACGTATTAAACATAATTTTCGGATTTAGATAAAAATAAAAAGTTTTCAACTAGCAATAATCGCACCTCGGTAAAACCTCATTGGTAGCCCCCTTACGATCAAATTAATGTAAATATATAGTATATAATATAAACAAAATAAATAATATTAGTATACAATTTAATAATAGTATAAAAACCTATAATGGCCTTAGTAGCCGATGGTTCAATAATATTGCATTACATTTATGTATGTAATATTAATATAAATAAAATAAATAAATAAAAATAAAAAACTGGTACGTGCAAACTAAAGTAACTTATTTTTATCTAAATATTTACATTTTTTAATGCGCCTTTAAATTAAAACAATAGGTTGTTTTCTCTAAATTACATAAGTATACGAAAGAGTTAATTTTAAGGTCAATTACTACATTTTACATGTTTTTAACATCTGTTCATATTTTGAAAATGGCTTGAAAAATTTATTTTAAAATTTATTTATAAATAAACATAAGAGTAAATATTTGTTGATATGGACAGCAAGCTCAGTAAATATATTATACACATATTTATTTTTTTGAATTCCCTAAATGGACCGTTAAGAACTTTTAAAAGTTAAACCAATACATTGAAATATGATTAAATTCTTTTGATAAAACAGAAAGTATTTTTCAACATTAAGATCAGTCAATTTTGGTTGGTCCGTATATAAAGTTTTTATTAAATTGCACGAAAAAAATTTTTTTTAATCGAAAAATGAGACCAATTTTAATTTCAATATTTCTATTTTGTTGTATAGCGGTAATTATATTTAAAAAATGTATGTTTTTCATTTTCTAATTTTTCTATTTATTTTAGACTTTTACATTCGCTGAGGAATTAGAACATGACATATTACAAGGACCAAGAGATGATAAACGAGGGCAATCAAACTTGAAATGCTGCAATATAATGAGACATGTACAAGAGTGTAAAAATCAATTAATTTGTCAATTGTGCCAGTTTTTGAACCAAATAGCAAATAGTTTTAGCAATTCAATTCAAAATTATTTGCCAAATTATTTATATTATTGCATTTCAAGCTTCCTTTATCAAATATCTTCTGAAGTTTGTAATTTAGTTCCATATTGGTATTGTTATAATGGACCATGGATTTTTTATGCAGCGGAAACTCAAAATGCTACATACGGAGCTGCACATGTGGGAAAATAAATTGAAAAATTTTTTTTTTCATTTTTAATTAATATTTAAAATTTAGAATAATATGTGTATTAATATTTTAATAATAATATTAATAAAATAATTTAAAAAAAATGGCAATAAAAAAATAGTAAAAAAAAAATAAATGAATTTTATTTTTAATTTATATAACTGAATTTAGATTTAATTAAATGTATATATTTTTATACAAAGAAAAAATTAAAAAAAATTTTAATGTTCTCCACAAAATGATAATAGAGAAGAATATAAGCAAAGAAAAGTTCTGCCTCTTAATAGTTAAAACTTCTTTTTTCTTTAAAGTCGATATATAGTTTTACATAGCAAATGGGAATTTTTAGGTAAATAGACATGTTATTAAGGTTTTTCTTTAAATATATTTTTAACTACCCCTCCGCTACATTGCATTATTTTTAACTCCCCTACATTAATTTTTATACACATCGCAAAATTAATTTTTATACATAGGGAAAAATTAATGTAGAAGTAGTTGAAAATTTTTTTGTTGAGATTTTCCAAAACTAACCGCCATTTTCAACAAAATGACCGAAAAACAAACCTTCAATATGATTTTATATTACATTAAATTGTGAAAATTATAAAATTTTAATTTTCATAATTAAATTAATTTTATAATATTTAATAAAAGAAAAAATTTTAGCAGAGAAAATTTTAACAATTGATCAAAGAAAAAATACACTTAGATACGTTTTTTTTTATCTTTAAATGAAAATTATAATCAAAAGACTTAGGCGGAAAACGTTAAAAATTTTCTTACACAAAATAATATATTTTGTTTCTTTATTTATTTTATAATGTATTTGAACATAAAAATATTTATTTGAAGATGAAGTAAACATCATGCCCATATTAAGCATCTACAAAATACTTAAAAAAAACTGGTTATGTCAATATCCACATCACATTGCAAAAATCCGTTTTGCTCAAAAAGTTTAAAATATCAAAATTTTAGTTTTAAAAATTAACGTTTGGCTAAATGTTGTAAATATCAAAAGATTTATTCAGAGAAAACTTCATTTAACAAAACTCTCATTTTACAAAAAGCCACAGGACATGAAGTTATTAAAACTTGTAATGTGTTGTAATAAATAGATATTCATAAATACCTATACGGCAAAAGAATATCGAAAAGCTAAAACGAATAAAATAAATAACAATTTACAGGACTATAAAAGTTTAAAAAAAAAGTTAAATATGCAAAAAATATTCATGCAATTATCATACCATATATTTAATAAATTGAAATGAGATTTGCGTACCACAGGTTTATTATAAATTCAGAAATTACTTTTTGATACAATTAAATTTGCCATTTTACATTTTTTTAAATGAGAAAATTGCTAAGTATTTTTTTTTCCATTTGAGTTTTTTTTTATAAATGATCTTTACTAAAAGGAATGTCATAAAATCATATAAAATTAAATGAATATTTACATGTCAAAGAATCATATAAAATTAAAATTGAATATTTTCAACCCTCAGATGAGAAAAATTTTGCAATGTCTAGAAACACTAGATTTTAAAGAACTTTAGGTTCAAAAAAAAAATAACGATATTTTTGCAAAAAAAAAAACTGTTACTAAACCACAGCACATTTCTATAACATATTTATCACCTTTATAACTTAAAAATAAAAACATAATTATGTAAGAATTTTGATTAGGTAATTTTTATTTATTTTAAATTATTTATATTTATTACATATTTATTTAAAAGAAAATTATTTTAAAAATTCATTTAATGTGCAAGAAAGCAAGCCTTATTTAAAGACTACAAATTTTCTGCTTAACCGAATTCATTAATAATTGAATACACTTAAGATACTGGGCGGGTATATAACATTGCAACCCTTCTAATAATGAATCCATATATGTGCTAATTAAATTGCATAGAACATACATAGACACATGATAGCAATAATATACATGACTTAATATTTTGTTGCAATCACAGCGGCACCATGGTGATGAACATGGACCTGGTATTATTGGTGTTACTGGTTGTGTTGCTCCTATTGGATCAATTACTGGAACAGGGCATGCTGGTGCTATTAGTAGTTCTGGTAATGGTGCAAATAATATTTCTTCTGCAGGTAGTTCATCAGAATAAATCTAAATATTTTATAAATTTTTAATTATATTTAAATAACAAAATAAGTATATGTTATGGTAATTAAATGAAAAATTTAATTTTTCTTAGATTTACCTGTGTAACAAAAATTATTAAAATACAGAAAATTGCAATCTTTCCAACAGTCATTTTGGATGAATACTAAAACTTTGCAGAATAAAAACAACTTACTTGTATAAGAATGTTACGGGCTTTTAAGGGTTCGGTTAATGTCCAAATTTTAATTATTTTTATATTAATATTTGTTTGGTCGGATAATATGTATTTTTCAACAGACTTTGTAAATAAATTAAAAAAAAAAAAGTTTATTTTAAAGTTCAAAATATTTTTTATTAAATAAAAAAGAAAAAAAAAAAACAATAAAAATTATATAATTTAAAAGTGAAATATAAAATTTAATTATTCAAAGATAAGATTCCGACTGAAAATAAAAATTTACGCAAAATATTCTATAAATAAAATTACATTTTAATATTATAATATTAATTTGAAAATAATTTTGATTAGATACATAATTTCTAAATATACATTATATACAAGAAATCCTTTAAATTTTAAAAGGAATAAGCTTTTGGATGAAAATAAAAAATTTAAGAGACACAAAACTACACTCACTTTTCTTCAAATTTGTCCTTTTTGACATTTTTTTTTTTTTTTAAATAAATTCGTCCAAATTTTCAAAATCAATTTCGTCGAAATTTAGAAATTTACGTTATTTTTTATTTAAAAAAAGCTTAAAAAAAGGAATTTGATTTTGAAAACAAACGAAATTGATTTTGAAAACTTGGACAAATTTGGTTTTAAAAAAAGCCGAAATTGATTTTGAAAATTTGGACGACAAATAGGTAATAATGTTAAAAAGGACGAATTTGCAGTGAAAAGAGTATAAAAACTTTCAACAAAAATTTTTCTTACACAAAATAATCCGAAATGTTAAACGAAAATTAGAGTTGAAAAAGCATATAACGGTAATATTACAAAATTATATTTTAAAACGTAACGGTTCGTTCATTTTCTGTTACAATGTAGAGGCAAATTTTGTCCAAAAGATATATTGTCGATTGCAGGCCAATAATAAAAATTTTTTAAAATTAAGAACAGTTGAATAAAAAATAAAACAGTTTTTTCTAAAATTTTATACTTGGACATTTTAGTATATAGTTATTACAATTTTGATTCAATTTAAAAAGGATGATATAACATTAAGAAACTAAATTTTAAATTAAACAATTAACAGATGTCCGCATATTAAATTTAACAGAACAAACTATTTGAACCCTTTTTTTTAAGTATTTGTGCTAATAAAAACGAATTTACATAGACTTTAAATACCTTTAATAAAGATGAAATTTTAACTAAAGCTATCAGTCACCTCTTCGATTTTAAAGTAATCAGGTTAAACAAAAATTTGATAAAAAAAAAAAATTATTAAAAAAAAAAATGGTTTTCCCAAAGTTTTTTGTTACATACATTGTCATTTTCAGCGCTTCAATCATGGTAAAAAAAAAGTTTTTTTATTTTTAAAATCAAACATTTATAAAATTCAAATTTTTTCTTTTTTTTTTTCTAGATAACATTAGCCAGTGATGCTTTACATGACCCATGCAAATGTGATAACGGTTGCGATTGTTATTCAATATACACATTTGCTCCAAAAGCAGCTAATATGATTTTGCAATCATTTTGCTATGCAATACGTTATTTACTTGGATGTTTCTACTGGGCTTTCAGTAGTCATATACCAGCAGATCTTTTACCATGTGTATACAATTTCTTATGGGAACTAGCAAATCAAATTTGTAAACTAAGTGTTATTGAATATGCATAAAAAAGTATAGAAAATTTGATTAACATTTTCTTAACTTTAATTTTTAGAAAATATTAAAAATTAATTTTATAAAAAAAAACATATATATAATTTAAAATTTTAATAAAAACTATTTTTTTTATTGCCACAAAAATAAACTTTCTAAATTTTATTGTAAAGCTCATTTTCATCTTATTCATTTTTAAACATTTATAATTAATTTCTAGATATTTTACTTTTAATTTAATCATGAGACGATTAATTTTGATTTAAGGATAAAAATTAAGGGAACTATAACTATTAAACCTTCATGAGAAGAAAACTAAAATTTATTTTAAATAAATAACTTATATATTGTACAATAATTGTATAAAAATTAGTTGAATGATCTACCTGTAGTAACACTTGTTTAAAATTATTTTTAAAAATGTATTGAAAATTCTCTCTAGTCGAATACTTTTAAAAATCCTATAAATTTGGTAATTTATTTTAACTGAGTTAATTATTTTTCTTCTATCAGTTTATACACTTCATATAATTAATATCAAAAAAAAAAAAATATTTAAGATGCTTAAAATTAAAACATTTTTAATATTTATTTTCGCAATATTATTCTTGGTAATTTTAAATAATGTTATATCTTAACTAAAGGGTAATTTGTACAATATTTTATTTATTTTTAAATATTTAGATTGTTTTGAATATTGAAGTAAATGCAGAAGATGCCAGAATTTTGCCAACTTATCCACCTCAAAATCCACCAGTTCAAGAACAAATTCCAATACCAGACAATTGCGATTGTAAATCAATCTTAGAATATTCATCATACTTGGCCAACAGTATTATACAAGCTTGGTGCAAATTGAACAGATTTTTATATGATTGCATAATTAATGCAGTAAGTGATCATTTACCACCATATCTTGTCGAATGTATAAAACGATTCTTTGACACGTTGTCAAAAAATATTTGCAGCACTAGATTATAAAAATCATATATATTCTACTTTACTGTTTATTATTTTACATATTAAAATAAATTTTAATTATATTAAAAATATTCTAAAATATTGTTATATTTCATTTGTTCAGTTTAATAATTTTTAATAAAAATTCATAATTTAAAAAACATATTGAAAAAATTTTTATAATTGGTAATTTTATTATATGTATGTATATAAAAAAACTTACTAGTTGATTTTCTGAGTTATTTAATTCTATAGGTACCACTAATTGGTAAAATGGTAAATTATATTTAAAATTCGAACAAAATTTACATGGGAAGGAGGTAAAACAGCCGAGAATCGGATGTAAACGATTCTTAAATATTCCAAATGAAAAAAAAAAAACTTCATCGATAGTAAATGTACAGATTTTGAACCGAGGTCACATGATAATTAAAAATTAAAAGAATAAAGATATCCTCAATACTGATCTCTTTCGAACCATACAAATTCCCAATGCAGATACTAATAAGCTTAAAATTTTCTTTTTTAAAGGGACTAGAAATGATTGTTGAATTGGAAATTAGACGCTAAATGAAATTCTGGTTATCAATGCAACAAATGTGTACGTGTAAACGTATCCACTTCGTCTTAAATGTTTTAGTTCATAAGATAGCAGAAGCTTCAGCAAGAAAGTACGCACCGATATTTTATTGATGCAAGATTCTTTTATAATGTAAAAATTGGAAAACTAATGATAACTGTATTAAAAATTAATGTTGCACTATTCTGCTCAGTAAAAGAGTAATAATACATTCCTTCCTCGTATGAACTAAATCCATGCTAGGAAACAGATCAATAACATCCATTTTAAGAACATCTCAATCGAAAAGAACGATCTCAAGGTACCCCACAATGTTATAAAAACTTGTGATATAGATTACTTAGAAAAAAACTCAGCAATTTCAAGCGGAGAGAAGAAACCGATTTCAAACTAAACCCAAACACCAAGAATCATGTATACACGTGTGTCGTAAGAAATGTGATAACATTTTGATCAACACTTTAATAGCCGGCCTACAAAAAGAATAAATACAAAAATACTCTGACGCAATAAACTTCAATGTAAAATTGGTTTAACAATTAACTGGAAAATAAGGTCAATATAAACCAATTACATTGGAACCATTCTAGTTTAACACTCAATAGATTAACATTCTAAATTAAAAATTTGTTTAAAACTTGATTAGTTTAAATAATATTTTGAAAGAAATCTGTTTCATAAAATCAGCATTTTCATTGTTTTCATCAACTGAAAACATTGTTTCTTAATTTCTTGCTTTGTAGGGAAACTATTAACTATACCCCAAACTAAAACCTTCGGATCTTAATGTTTTCTGCCTAATAATCCGATCGTCATTTACGACGGTTTAGCGGACCAATCTATTCAAAAATCGGATGGTTTCCCCTGGTCGAGCGCTTTTACCTATCCACCTTGCAATGATATTCTCAGTATCCCTCTCACAAGCTTCTCCACATTTGCATTTCTAATAATAACAAAACATTAGCACAGGACATGGACGCAGCCTCTTATTAAATTAATTTAACCTGTCTATTTTTCAGCGGGGGCTTCTAGCATCAAATATCCCGAACTGATTCCAATTAAAATTCTTGGATCCGTTATGTTAAGTATAACTTAACTAGAACTTTCCCTGCCTTTATGCTGTCAAAAAGGTCATAAAAAGCAAATTTTAACTTTCTTTTTTAATATTTTCGTAAATATAATAAGAAAATAGAACAGCTGACGATATTTAATTTTAAAGTATTAAAAAATACTTTTGTTTAACTTTTCTTTGCCAGATCATACCAAAAATATTAGATTAAAATTATTTTGATTTCAAGAAACTTTCATATGTAATTTTATTCTAGATGGCAAAAAAAACATTATTTTTTTTTAACTAATATTAATTCAGAAAATTAATTAAAACAAAAATACTCAATTATTAATTAATAATTAAATAATTAAAATTTCGTAAAAAATAATAGAAAGCTAAAAATTATGATGAATTTTGATTGATCCTACATTAATATTTGTAGTAGAATTTATAATTATTAATGAAATTAAAAACTTTTTAATTTGTATACAACTAATAAAATTAATAGAAATATCTTAACAATAAATTAAATTAACTATTGAACCAGATTTTATTTTAATTAGATTTATTTACTCTTATTTAATTTTCAAAATTATTTATTTCTTCAAATAACCTACAATCTTTGTTTTGCATTACAATATTTTTAATATAAAAATTAATATTTCTAAATGAATGATCATCAGTACTTTTTAATAGTTTTTCTTATTAATGCTAATCGTTGTTTATGAGCTTCTGTTATTGCTGCTCTCTTATAAGGTTTTAATTCATCAGTACCAAAACCAGGAATCCACATATTCCATTTTCTTTCTAAGTGTAATTGAACATCTCTTACTTCAATTTTCGAATTTTTTCTATGTTTTGCATATAAGCAAGCTGATTTTACAGTATCTTCAACAAAATCATCAGCTATTTGAAGTAATAATTCTTCAACTTCTTCATCTAATTGTTCAGTTGGATCAACTTCACGTACCAATTCTTGAAGTCGAGGTCTTGTCAAAATCTAAAAAAATTAAAATTTTTTTTTACATTAGATTTAAAATAATTTTAAAAGTAAAAATCTTAATAATTAATTTTTAAAATCAACAAATCTAATTTTCGGGTTAAGATTAAAAAAATGTAAAACTGTGAAATATTTGTAACGTAAATCAACTTATTTTATCAATTTAATTTTAAAATATAGCCTTTAATTTTAAACAATAGGTGCATTTTTTTTTTTAATTATATCTAAATTAAGTTAATTTATTATAAATAAGTATATATTAATGTTCGTATTTTAAAAATGGCATTCCTTTTAAAATTTATTTATTAATAAACGTACACTAGTGTAAATATTTATTGAGATGGACACCAAACTTGGTAAATATATTTAAATAATGAATATTTATTTATATATTTTTTTTAAAATTCTTTAAACTGTGTTTTAAACGACAATGGACTCTTTTAAAAACTTTTAAAAAATTTACCCAATACCATTAAAATATAGTTAAATTATTTTGATAAAACAGAAAGTATTTTTCAATATTATGATCAGTCAATTTCTATAGTTTCGTATATAAAGTTTTTATTAAATTACAGAGAAAAATAAAAAAAAAAATTTTTTTCCATCTAAAATGAGACCAATTTTAATTTCATTATTTCTATTTTGTTGTATGGTGGTAATTATATTTCAAACTTATATGTTTTTCATATTCTAGTTTGTTTTTTTGTTTTTGTGATTTTAGACTTTTACATTCGCTGAGAAATTAGAACATGACATATTGCAAGGAGCAAGAGATGATAAACGAGGACAATCAAACTTGAAATGCTGCAATATAATGAGACATATACCAAATTGTAAAAATCAATTAATTTGTCAATTATGTCAGTTTTTGAATGAAATAGCAAATAGCTTTAGCATTTCAATCCAAAATTATTTGCCAAATTATTTATATTATTGCATTTCAAGCTTCTTTTATCAAATTTCAAATGAAGTTTGTAATTTAGTTCCATATTATTATTGTTATAATGGACCATGGATTTTTTATGCAGCGGAAAGTAATATTCCTACATACGGAGCGGCACAAATGAAAAAATAAATTAAGATTTTTTTTTTTTTGTTTTTACTTAATATTTAGAATATAAAAAAAAAAATCAGCATAAATTGTAATTAATTACTTTTTTAATGTTAATATTAACAAAATAATTTTAAAATGGCAATAAAAAAATAGTAAAAACTTTTGCATTTAATAAATTTTATTAATAATTCTTGAAGAATTATGAAGAATTAAAAAAAAAACAGTGTTAAAATATATTGATAGAAAATAATTATAAGGAAAATATATTATACTGTATCAGTTGCTACAAGTTTTTAACATACTAAATATAAAATCTATTTTAATTATTAACTAACATTTTAATATATAGTGAAAATATTCAAATTTAAATTTCTAAACACCACATATTATCAAAACAAAAAAAAAGTCTACTATAATGTTAATTTTATTAAATTTTTTATATATTTTGAATTATGCCTTACTATATGAATATTACAGTTTCGTATATTATGTTCTCTTAAATATTTTTCGAACCTGAAAGCTCCGACAAAATATTGATGTCCTTTTTTTGTATATATATTGAATTTTTTAAGTAAACAGAAATCAAGCTCACGACATAATTTTTTATGGTAAAGAAAATTCTTTTGTGAAGCATAACTTTTAACGAAATATCAAAGGATTCATTAACAATTAATTAATATCATTTAATAAATCTACTAGCTTTATATCTTTCACATAAAAAATTAAACCAACTGGACAAAAAAAAATATTGTTTTATCACTTCAAATGAGAAATTTAGACAAACATGAAAGACTTAGACAGAAAACGTTATAAAAATTTACTTAAAACTAAAACAAATTAAATTGTTATTTAAAATTATTAAAAGCCAACCAATTTATGAAAAGTTTTTTTTTTGTAAATTGGTAAATAAAAAATCATTATCTACAGTATATATATTTCATATATATTTAAAAAAAAAAAAGAAAAACCAAAATAGCCATATTTAAATTTTTCTTATAAAACGGTTCTCTTATATTTCTTTTACGATTTTCCTATATTAGTAGTAATTACCCATAAATATATTTCTAAATCAATTGTCACCTATATAATTTAAAAATTTATAATATAATAATAAAATTAAGAATAGATTATTTTTGTTTTTTTTTTTTTAAATTTATTATAAAAAAAATTAGAAATTAAAAATAATTTTTAAACATTAAAAATTTATTTGATGTGCAATTGATGTCTTATTTAAAGACTACAAATTTTCTGCCGAACTGAACCCATTAATAACTGAATACACTCAAGATACCTGTCAGGTATATAACATTGGAACGCTTCTGATAATCCATCCGAATAAACTAATTTACATAGAACATTCATAGACACTTGTTGGCAATTTTTAACATGGCTTAATATTTTGCTGCAATCACAGCTACACCATTGATTTTGATATGGGACTCCTTCCGCTGGAGCAATTATTTGGGAGGCACCTGCTGCAGGTGGTTTTTCAGAATAAATCTAAATATTTTATAATTTTTAATTATATTTCAAAACGTAATTAAATAAATATGAAAAACTTAATTTTTCATCGATTTACCTGCGCAACAAAAACAACTAAAACAAAGAAAATTACGATCTTTCCAACAGTCATTTTAGATGAATACTAAAAATTTCAGAATGAAAACAACTTTCTTGTATTGGGAAGTTATGCTTCTTTTAAGGGTTCGATTTTTATCCGAATTTTATTGTTTTTATTTTAATATTTGCCTAGTGTGTTAAATGTAGAACAGTTTATGTAAATAAATTAAAAACAAAATAGTTGATTTTAAAAGTTCAAAGTATTTAAAAAGAAATACATAATAATAATTATTACTTAAATATAAAATATAAAATTTAATTATTCACAGTCAAGATTCCGACATTAAAAAAACATTGTCTATATTTATAATACTTCAATTTTATAATTATATTTATAAATATGAGTTTTATTGGAAATTTAATTTTTTGTTCTCTCAATTTTAAAATTTCAGTTGTAAAGACATCTATATAAAAATCTGAACTCTGGATTAGATATAAGATAGTTTTGCTTGTAATGTAAATATTTGATAAAATAAATTAAATTAGATTGAATTAGAAATAATTTCTAAATTTTGTTTTATTGATGAATGCTGAGCTAACGGGTCACTAATCATTGAAAAACTAGAAAAGGTGTAGAAAAACTGTTCCAAGCTCTCTATCGCGTCAATTTCTTTGCAAAACCTACAGTTAAGATACACATGCACATAATCTAATTTCTACCGATAAGATAATGGCATTTAATAACACCAATCAATTGTCTTATTTCAGGAGAGAAAGATAGAGAGAGAGAAAATATGCATTTGGATCTTTTTAAACACAGATCCGGCCAGATTCCGGATTTTTAAACACAGACAAGGCTGTGTACTGCAAGTTGTTCCTGCATTTTTAAATTTAGTTGTTGCATTGCAACCTGCAAAATGTTGCACCTATTTTCCTTTTTACAAAATTATTGTAGGTTTGAGCAAGAAGAGGAGTTTAAGGGAAATATGAACATAAAGGAGAATTTTCGGGTAAATTGGAGAAGAAAATGAATAGGTTGTTTTTGGAAAGTTGCAAATTGTATAATGGACTATTTGTATCAGAGGGGAACACGTTGGATAGTAGCATGTTCCACATTTTAGCGGTTCTCATAATAAGAGTTTCCATAACCAGTTTTAAACCGCCTAGGAATTTCCACGGTGTAGAAATGACCACTTGAGGCTCCCCTAGTGTTGCGTTGGAATTGTTTAAGGAGAGGCATTATTGATTTGAATTCAATAGAACAAGTGTCGTTATCTACAAGATATCTATAAGAGAGAGATAAAGCTCCAATATTTCAAAGTGGCTAAAGGTTTCCTGAACAGTAGGATCGCCAATCAGCCGTAAGGCGCGATTTTATCCAGGTAACCCAATGACGTTTGAGCAACGCCAGCCCATATGTGAGAATTATACTCCATCTTAGGTCGAATATATGCTTTATAGATATTGGCCAGATCACTAGCGGAAAAAAAAGCTTTACAGCGAAAAAGAAAACCTAAACATTTGGCAGCTTTTTTGCTATATCAAAAATATGCTCATTCCACAATATTTTTTGATTAAGCTGCATGCCTAAAATCGTTAAAATTGTAGACCGCTGAATATTTTCCCCTTGGAACCGTTGAATTGGTATGGATTGATCTCTTTTGCAAGAAATCTGACAGCTTTGAGTTTTGGAAGTTTTGAACTCAACTCTGTTTTTAACACCCCAATCAGCTATTTTCGCTAGGTCGTGGCAACAATTATTGCCAATTACGTGCCAATAATAAAAAATTTAAACAAAACAAAAACTATTGCAAAGTACAACACTAGCGCCAGGAAGAATTTTTAAATTTTACACCTGGACATTTTAATAGTTATTACTATTTTAATCCAAATACAACAGTATAGCATTAAGAAACTAAACAATTTTTTAATTAAACAATATCCATACTAAATTTAACTGTAAAACCTATTTGAACCCTTTTTTCAAGTATTAGTACTGATAAAAACGAATTTATAAAACTGAAAATACCTTTAATAAAGATGATATTTTAATTAAGCTATCAGTCACCTTTTCGTTTTTAAATTAATCAGATTAAACAAAATTTGATTAAACAAAAATTTTTTAAAATGGTTTTTCCAAAGAGATTTGTTACATACATTATCATTTTCAGCGCTACAACCATGGTAAAAAAATTTTTTTTTAATCAAACATTTATATAACTTAATTTTTTCTAGATAACATTAGCGGATGAAGCTTCAAATGAACCATGCAAATGTGATAAGGGTTGTGATTGCTATTCAATATACGCATTTGCTCCAAAAGCAGTTAACTTGATTTTGCATTCATTTTGCTATGCAATACGTTATTTACTTGGATGTTTCTACTGGGCTTTCAGTAGTCATATACCAGCAGATCTTTTACCATGTGTATACAATTTCTTATGGGAACTGGCAAACCAAATTTGTCAACTAAGTGTTATTGAATATGCATAAAAAAGTACGAAATTTGATTAACATTTATCTAACTTTAACTTTTAAAAAATATTAAAAACTAGTTTTATAAAAATAATATAAAATTCTAAATTTTAATAAATTCCTTTTTTTTATTGCCACAAAAATAAACTTTCTAAATTTTATTGTAAAACTCTATTTCACCTTATAATTTTCAAACATTACTATATAAATATTTTACCTTAATTATAAGAAGACTCATTTTGATTTCAGGGTAAAACTCAAGGGAACTATAACTATCAATTTTTCATGAGAAGAAAACTAAAATTTATTTTAAAGGTTTACTCATTTTACCATAATTGCACAAAAATTAGTTGAATGATCTTACTACTGCTTAATTGTTTTTTTTTTTAAAAGTACATAAATTCTTCTTAATCGAATACTTTTAAAAATCCTATAAATTTCGTATTTAATTCATAAAAAGTTAGTTCTTCTCCTTCTATCAATTTATACAGAACACTTATTAATAAAAAAAAATATTTAAGATGCTTAAAATTAAAACATTTTTAATATTAATTTCCGCAATATTGATTTTGGTAATTTTAAGTAACTTTTTACATTAACTCTAAAGTCTAAATGATAGTTATAGAAAATTTAATTTTTATTTAATATTTAGATTATTTTAAACATTGAAGTAAAAGCACAAGATGCCCAAATCAAAGAACATTATCCACCAATACCAGAACCTCAAGAACCAATTCCAATACCAGACAATTGCGATTGTAAATCAATCTTAGAATATTCATCATACTTGGCCAACAGTATTATACAAGCTTGGTGCAAATTGAACAGATTTTTATATGATTGTATAGTTAACGCAGTAAGTGATCATTTACCACCGTATCTTGTCGAATGTATCAAACGATTCTTTGACACATTGTCAAAAAAAATATGTAGCACTAGATTTTAATAATCTAGCATATTATAATATTATATAATATAGGGCACAAAAAATTTTATAAGAGTATCTTCATTAGTGTCCGTATTAAAAAAATTTTTTTAACTATATAAATTTTTTAATTTTTTGTAATATTTATTATTTCTATGTGCATTAAAAACTTACCGGTTGATTTTCTGAGCTATTTAATTTTGTATTACTATTTGGTAAGCTATTTGTTATACTTGATCCACTTGTTGTATTATTAGTTATTGGAGTTGCTCCACTAGCATTCGTTGGCGGTTGTAAATTTGAATTCGGTGGTGATGACATCTCAGAATTTTGTGATGTTAAAACTGATTCTGGAACACCGTTGCTCTGAATACTTGAATAAGATTCGGACATATTTGGGAGTATTTTTATTTTTAATTAAATGTTATTAATTTCTTTAAACTTTTTACAATAATTGAACTTTTATTTAATTTCTAAAAATTTATTCCCCTAAAAAAAGCAAAGAATACAGTTGGAAAAAGAAATAATGTATAACTAAACATAGAAAAATGAAAATATGCACAAATTTTTTTTTTTTTTTTGTTTTGCTAAAGCTAGATTAAAAACAAAAAACCATTAAGAAAATTTCTAAAAGCAAAGAGAAATGTAATTTACTTTGATGTTTGAAGGATTTTCACAATAAAAAAATATAACATTAATACAAACAATTCAAACAATAAAAATTAGTAATTATTTTAAAAAAATGTATCACTTACGTTAACTTAAATAAATTTCAAATAATGAATATATCTTTTAAACTGTTTAATTGTATTTAGTTTACAAATAAGCTGAAAAAAAATAAACTCCCTCCATAGGAAAATTTCTTTTAAGTCATTTTAAGTCAATCAAAATGTCAAATCAATTGTCAAATGTCAATAAAAAGTAAAATTTCTAAAATGACATTTGTTTAAAAAAAAAAACAAGACCACTCATAATATGCTCATAATCATGTATAATATTCATATTTTCTATAATATTTTCCCTCATATACATGATTACGTATCATATAAAAGTGATTTTATAGTTTGTTACACCAATCAAGTTTGACGCTTTTTCCAATAACTCTGATTTTAAAGCCCACTCTAAAATCTCTCCTAATTACAAAGAATTTTAAATAATGGGAGAAAACTGTTTCAGCTTTCTACACAAAAGTATTAAATTTTGCTCGCCCGCGTTCTCAGCGCCATTCCTTCAAGAGAAGTACGAAGGCTTTTGTGTAGGGAAGGGCTTAAACAGGGCGAAGAGTGGCTCGAAAGCCACAGGGCTGACCAGAATATATAAAATTGTTTCAAACCTGTTGAAAATATTCGGATTTTACAGTCGGCTGCAAATTTGGAATTGAAATAATATAATAATAGTATGTATAATATTTCTAAAGTGAAATAAAGCCTGTAAATTTTAAACCTTTAATTTTCTTTGAAATGAGAAAAAAGACCTACCGCGAAACTTTACGAATTAGGCCTTTTATTTCTCAACTCATTTGTGAATTAGATCTTATTGCTCTAGGCTTTATTTCCCCCTGCCGTTGTATTGTGTTTTGAATAATTTTTACAACAATTTTTTTATAATTCAAAATGAAAAATTTCAATTCAAAATAAGTTCAAAGTAAGTACGTATCAAAAATTTTATGGAATATCAGACTTTTTTATGGCAATATTTTTTTTATTATTTATACATATATGTAAATTTTTTGACATTTAAGTCAAGTCGTTTGAGTCGATAGTGTAGTTTAATTAAACAGTAATTTAAAAATTTGGTTATTTTAAAACATTTATTTAATAATAAGATATACATATTCAAAAAAATTTAAACAATAATATACACTACTAACATGGCAGATGTTGCAAATTTGAAAGATTTGTTACACTCAGGAAATACAGAAAAATTGCAAGCAATTCGTGATGCAGAGTTGCAAAGATACAGTATGAATAAGATTGTTTTGGATATTTTAAAAACTGGAATTGATAAAAAGTTTGAAGGTTCGACTGATAATTTAATAAGATGTTTAAAAATATTATCTGTGCAGGATTACATAAAGTTAGAAAATGATCAAGTATTACTCGATTTAAATGATCTTAAAATTAATTTATCATATACAGAACACAAATCTATTAAAAATTTCGTAATTAATGAAATAAAAGCTCAATTGAACCCATTAATTGAATTTATTGACATAAAAAAACAAGAATTTGCAGACATTTTTCATCCTGAGAATAAACATATGGAAATAATTGCTTTGGAAAAGAAGCGCCGTGAAATCATACTGCAATTAATTGATTTAAAGCATAAAAAATTGTTTTTATTAAAGGAAGTTTTAGATATCAAATTAGAGCCACATGTTCAAAATGCATTAAAATTAATGCGTGCCGAATATAAACTAAATCAAGAAAAAATAAATTTGTTAAATAACTATATGGGACAAGAATTCGTTAGTAGATCAGCATACATAGATAAAGCAGTAAAAGAAATTGTAAGATATATGGATACTGAATTAGAGGATAAATAATAAATTGTAAATATACATTAAATCATCTAAATTTTAACAATTTAAGATAAAACTTTATAGAATGTCACTGATTAATATTTAACTTTATTACTATAACAGTTTTTAATGTAAATTTATATTACTAAACAAATATAGTTAAAAAATCTTAAAAAACACTAAATACTTTTTTTTTAAATATAGTTTCAAAAATCTTTTAAATTAATCAACAAAAATATAATTTCGTTTATATTATTTCTTATATTAAGAAATTTGAAAAGCTGAATTATTTACAGTTTTCTATGAAATACTACATTTACATGATTCAAAGCTTATACATATAACAAAAAAATTTTAAATTTTGATGCATAGCCAAATTTATATAGATTAAATCAATTAAATACTTTTACATTTAATAGTTATATAAAATGAAAATAATATTTTGATGTTTCATGTTTCATGTTTAAAACAGAATATAATTTTCACTATTTTACCTTAAAGCTAATTATGAATATTGGTCAACATGTTCAAATTTTTCACAAGTAACTAATTCTTGGCGAGATTCATCATTGTCATCGTGTACTTCTTGTGTTATTTGCTGAAGTGTCTGCGTTTGCGCTATTTGTTGATATTTTCTAAGAACACCCAGTAAATCATATTTGGCATCCAACCTATAGTCCTCAGGAACCTTACGAAATTCTTTTACCAAAGACAATATAAATAATCGATCGTAATCTTCATTTTTTTCTGTTTCAGCAACTTTCATAGAAGATTTTGGAATCGGCGATTGATTAATATAAGTTATAGGTAATTTACGCTCCCGAATGGTCGAACGCCGTTGTGGAGCATATTTTTTTTTTGGAAATGGTTCCACTATAATGTTATCAGTAGTATCATTTTGAGGATGATCATCTTTTAATTGTGTTGTACGTCCAACAACAATTAATTCATTTAGAGCATCATTATCTAAAACTTCCGTAAAATGACCAATATCGTATTGCTGTTGCCTTTCATCATTCTGTTGTGGTATATCTATTTTAGGGGTAATTAATGACTTTCTTTTATGCGTTACACCCCGTTCTGGCATGATATTATGATATGCTTTTAAGTGAGTGTAAAAATTGCTTGTAGCAGTAGAAGCAGAATATTGCTTCAGTTTTTGTGTACGGAAACAAGGTAAACAATAAAAATTTTTATTATCAACACATGTAGTACCCCTCATTAAATGGCCAAAATAATCCCATACATTACTAGCATACTTTTTACTTGCAGCTTGGCTCATAGGATACACCTAAAATGTTATGTATATTGTTATTTTCTAAAATTTAATTTAATTTTAGTATTTACATTAAGTGAATCCCAATCTGGTTCCTCTTCATATACTGTTAAAATACCAAAATAATGTTTAGTAAGGAAATGTTAATGTCAAAATTATCTCGCCATTTAAAGTATTAATAGAAATTAACTTACCAATATTCATATCTCCTTTTTTCTTTTTAGAGGACTTTTCCATTTCTGGATTTATTCTTGATATATTCTGGTTTAAAGTTCTTTTAAAGTTTCAGCTTAAAAATCATATATATGATATTGTAGAAACAATAAGTGACGCTAGTCTTCCATAAAAATAAGATACTGCGACTATTTCGTCAAATATGGCAGCTAAATAATGAAGTAAGTCGTCATTTAACAATAAAGATGGCGGCTAGAATGTCAAAGCAAATTGACTTGCAGCCAGATGAAATATGTACATACATACATACATTCAAGTAAGTATGTATAAACAAAAAATAAAAATGCCTACAAAATTTTTCTTTGTTTAAAATGTTTTCAGATTTTTGTTTTTTTATTTCAAATAGTGTAAAAGTATTTTTGAAATTAGGAAATTGACATTCGATATTTAGATAACTATTCAACAATTTATCTTTATCTTTTAGCGTCGACTCGTTAAAACAAAATATATTTCAGGCCAGCTACATTTTATTATAAATAATTAATACGGCTACTTTTTTATTGACTGCGGCGTTGTTGTAGATAAAATTTTAAGTTGTGTAAAATTTTCTTAAAAATTTACGACTCTGAAAATGTCTTCAGGATTATCAAAAGAGCTATTTTTTTCTAAAATAAAAATAACGTTATTTTTTCCACCAATTATTTTACCAACGCTTAACAGTCTACTCTATTGTTCTGATTTAAATAATTTCAAAAATAAAAATTCATTTTGTAAATAATATACAAAATTTATTAAAATATAAAAAATCAACAGTTTAACTTTCAGAAATTTATTGTTAATCGCGCCAATTTTGAAAGATTAACCGGCTTTGTCTTAAATAAGAAAAAAAACCTCAGTACTAACACCGATTTTCTAATT
Source organism: Poecilobothrus nobilitatus (assembly GCA_947095535.1). NCBI lineage: Eukaryota > Metazoa > Arthropoda > Insecta > Diptera > Dolichopodidae > Poecilobothrus > Poecilobothrus nobilitatus. The sequence goes on along the minus strand of OX352773.1, from coordinate 234,609,728 downwards.
TGAATTATGAATTTTAAAATGTGATTTTAAGTGGGATACTTGGGAAAATAGTTTTCCGCAAACAGAACAAAGATGTGATCTCTCCTTTTGATGAACACTCATTACATGCTTTTTTAAATGATCAAGTGTAGCGAAATTCCTGTCACATAAAGTACATAAATGATTTTTTACTATAGAATGAATAGCCTTTATATGTGAATTTAAATTAATTTTCGTTAAAAATTTTCTATTACAAAATGGGCATTCCAAAGACTTAGTTCCTTGATGGGTTTTTAAGTGGTATTTAAATCCTAAAATTGTTTTAAATACTTTTTTACAGATATGACATTCTCTACCAAAGTGAACTGTTTTTTTATGAATTTGCATGGCCTTTAAACTTAAAAATCTTTCCTCACATATCTCACATGAAAATCTTGAAGAATTTTGTTTTAAATCATAATTATCTTTTAAATTACGTTTTTTACAAACATGTAAAGCAAAATTACTCTTTTCTTTATATTTTTTACGACAATATTTACACATATATATTATTTTATCAAATTTTTTTATGATATCCATCTCAGTTTCATCTAAATCATTTATAACGTTTTTTGTTACATGTTTAATATTGTGCATTTTATAGTCATTTAAATTTGAAAATTTTTCTGAACAATTATCACAAGATAAAACAGCTAAATTATGATCATTAGCTAAATGAATTAATATTCCAATTTGCCTAGCAAAACCTTTTTTACAATGTGGACATTGATATTGGTATTTTTTGCCACAAGCATCTTTTCCCTGTGATTGCGAAAAAATTTCACTCGTAAAGTCAGACATTTTTATTTTTATATCATCCTCTAAACTTAAATCTAATACATCCCAACATTCACTAAACTCAAAGGAGTTGTCTGTATGTTGATTAAGAAAAAATTCATCAAGAAATTCAACATCCATTACCTCATCTAATTTATTGCTATCAAAATTAGTTTCAGTTTTTGGGGTATTATACTCCTTATTGGTAATATCTATTATCTGATTACTGACGTCATTAAATCGATTTTGAAAATTAAGCCTGGTAGTATCTATATCTTTAATATTATCATTGAGATTTTCAATACTTTTTGGATGAGTATTTTCGATATGAGAACGAAGGTTTTGTCGCATAGAAAACTCTTCTTGACAGGTTTCGCATTTAAAAAAGCCATTTTGGAAAGAATGTTTCTGCTTATAATGATTAAAAAGACGACGTTGAGAACTAAATTTATCACATTTACATTTCAAACATTCATATTTTGAATCTTGATGTTTTTTAACATGATGATCTTGTAAATTCATATTCTGATCATACCATGTATTGCAAAAATTACATAAATTAACAGTTGAATGCACTTTTTCTTGATGTTTTTTCAGTTGTCGAAGTGCACGAAATTTTTCAGTACATTCAAAACAATTATATATTCTTTTATCTTCGGATGAAACTATGTTTTGACTAACGCATATTTTATGTTCGATATTAGGTAAAATTAATTTATATTTACCAACAGAATAAGCTTTTTGTTTCAAGATTTCGGTTAATTTCACTTTTGTTTTTATAATAATATTGTAAAAACGAAAACTTAGTAGAATGTTATTAAGACATTGTAAGCATATTTCTTTTGGTAATTCATCATGTTCATTTATCTGAAGGGGGAAAAAAAAACAATTTTCAAAATGTATTATTTTTAAAAATTTCGATTTAATGAATACCTCTAGATCCTTAAAAATTATGTTAAATATTTCTGCGGGACTGTAACTCTTTTCTAAAAGTATTTTATTATTAAATAAATGAATTTCCTCCCTTTCTTTTATTTGTAATCCACAAAAGCGACAATTTTGACTCTTTATTTTCATCATGTTTTATTAAATTTATTTAACTATGTCATTGTTGTTTTGACTATTGGATATTTGTAAACAAAACAATTTTAATTTTCACAAACAGATGTTTATTTAACACTCATGTTCAATGTCATCATTATATTATAAGTAATGCCATCGATAACTATATGACGGTTACATAAAGAAACATTTATAGGAATTGGTAGGAAAACAGCAATACGTTCATTAAAATAAGCTTAAAATAAATAAACTATCAATAAATTTATGTTTTTGATTTATTCCTACTTTAATGTTCTATACTAAGGTACTATGTACTATATAAATTTTATAATTTTATTTTATTTTTTGCTATATAAATTAATAATAGTATTAAATCTATAAAAGTTCTTAGTCGATAGTTTGTCTTTTGATCTTAGTTTGATAGTTTGATCATATGTCTTAAAAACTAAACAAAAATATAACCAAAAATATAAATATAACAACAAGCTGCTCTTAACAAATAAATATCATGATTTCTTTCTTAAATTTAAATTAATATTAATATTACTTTATTTGAATTTTTTTTTATAATTATTTTATTGAAGTTAATATGAATGATGGGGCATATCAAAGTGCTCTTGTTACTTTCATTAATTAACTGGGTTAAGAAATAAATTTTCCATTATACTATTTTAAACATAGATATATTAACTAATAGATGGGAAGTTACGTATAGTCGTTTCTTTTCTTCTTATGTGTTTTCCTATCTTAAGGTATTCAGTCAAAAAAATACATATGCATTTTATAATATGTATACATTTCGTTCACTCAGCTGTTTATATTTATTAAAATAATGTAAAGCAGTTTTTCATAAGCAGTTTCATTCAGAGATTTTAAGTTTTTATATTACTTAATAATTGATATATTTTCTTTTTAAAATTAAAATTTAATTTAATTTAGGTTATTCAAAATTTTAGCTACTTGTAAAATAACAAAATTAGTGATAAAATCCTTAAAAAAATTAAAAAGGAATTTATTTCACCTTTTAGGAACCTATTTCTGAGGAAACTAAAGCAATACATACGCACGGTTCACTCAGCTGTTTCTCAAAATTGGCTGAAAATAATTTCTTCACTGCCTATCTATTAGTAATATATCTATGATTTTAAACCATTAAATAAGGGTTTTTTATGCCTAGTGAAAATTGATACAATAATATTATATTATTGTCATAGAAAAATCTTTTCGCAAGGCTTTTTCACTGATTTATATTAAGTTAATTTTAATTATCTTATATACTGTAAAAGTGACCGAAAGTAGCACTAATAAAGAACTATAATAAGCATAATAATTAAATCAAGAAGAATTTAACTAGATACTAATGTTATTATTATTGGGATGAACATATTATCGTAATTGATCCATTTTGTTAAAGTTTTCCTTTTTAATTGTATCAATAAAATTGCAAAAATTTACACTGAAAATTGTAAAAAATTATGATTTTATATTTATGGTTTTAACTGGAGATGCACCTTAATATACAGTTTTTGACAACCCCGATTTAATTAGAATTTGTCTGATCTGATTGTTTATTTGCTGTCAAAATTTGAACAGTCATAAATGATAAATCAATTAATTAAATCAAGTAAATATTCGTTTATGTAAAGTAATTCAATATTATAATTATAAAATAAGGTAATATTAATGAAAATTGAAATAAAATAAATAATTTTATTATTTTGAATTTATATCTTGTTAATAGAACATCTTTATTATCATTTTTATTTACCGTTTTTTTAGCTAAAAATTGATTTTTTTTTTAGAACACAATGGCTGATGAAAATGAAAGCTCTTCAGAAAAGTATGAGAAAATGTTTACATTAAAAAAATGGAATGCTGTAGCAATGTGGAGCTGGGATGTTGAATGTGATATATGTGCTATTTGTAGAGTACAAGTAATGGATGCATGCCTTAGATGTCAAGCTGAAAATAAACGAGAAGTGTTAGGAAAACAAGATTGTGTTGTAGTTTGGGGAGAATGTAATCATTCATTTCATCATTGTTGTATGTCATTATGGGTTAAACAAAATAATAGATGCCCATTATGTCAACAAGAATGGTCAATTCAAAGAATGGGAAAATAAATTATATATATAATCAATTTAATAAATTAAAATATACAAATACAAATAATAATTTCAAAAAAAATAAAGAAAGTAACTTTCATTTTGAATAAAATCTCATGTAAGAAAAGAATTCTAGGTTTAAAGATGTTTATTAATATTTCCTATTATAATATACATATATAGTTCTATATATTATAGCTGATTAATATTTTATTAAAATTTGTTTTAAATTTATATATTGAAATAAATTATAAATTTTGAATTTTTTTTAAATATAAAATTTGAAATTATAGCATTTAAATTATCAAAAATTGTGCTAAAAATTATATTTATTTCACAAAATGATTTATACACAAAAAAAACATTTCGTGAGATAATTGTATTTCTTTTTTTTTATTTTAAAGCTAAAAAAAAATGTAAAAATGTAAGTTTCATAAAATAAATAATTAAATTTCAATTAATCTTTTTAATTGTTTAACAGTTTTTTATTAAATTTTTTTACGAAAATTTTTTTTAAAAATCTATATAAAATTTGTTTACCACAATTTATATTGTAATATTAGTTACTTAATTATTTACAAATAAATAGTATATATAACAAAAACCAATATTTAATCTGATTCAACTAGTTAATGTTATTTCAAATATCATATAAAATGATGGCAATCTATTTTTATATGTTTTTTTTAAAATACATAGCATTTTTATTTGAGAATTATTAGTATAATTTATTAATTAGCACTACTATATCACAACTTACACTATTGTTAGCTGTGATGACTTGACTATAATCATATAGAATTTATATTAGTTCCGAATAATCTTCTGAAGAATTCTAATCGCAATCTCTGTCAATATTCAATTTTAATCGCATCCAATACAAATCGTACGCGTCTGTGCTTTCTCCTCCATTCGCATCGTTGAAAATTTCGTTACACCGTACACGTAGAATTTAATCAGTTTTTTGAGAGAAACATTTCGGATTGTCAAATAAATGTCAAATTGGAATATTATTAATTTTATATGATTTTATAGTAGTGTAGTGATTGATTTAGTGAGTGAATTTTTTGGAATTAACCAAACCATTGTTGTAATTAGTTTGAATTAGTTTATTATATTTTTAAGAATTATAAATTAAAAAAAATGTTCTTGGTTGCTATAACTGGTGGAATTGCTACAGGAAAAAGTACAGTTGCCAAAGTTTTTAAAGATAAGGGAATTCCTGTTATTGATGCAGATTTAATAGCTCGCCAAAGTAAGATTTATTAATTTGGCCTTGAATAGATGTAAATTTATATTTAGTAAATTATTTTCTAAGTTGTATTTAATTGTAATTATTTATTAAAACTTTTCGGCTTATAAATTTTTAATTTCTCAATACTTATCTATTTAAAAAATAATTCTTATAAGTGTTTCAATTTGTTAAAAATAATATATATTTGTTAAAAAAAAAAATTATAATAAGTGTCAAGGTAAAAACGGTATTGAATTGAGAGGCATCCGGAACAAGAAAAATTAAAAACCTTCAACTGATATTTATTTAAAAAAATTTGCCTACTAATACTAGTTTTATGAAATTTCAAAATTTAACCTTAAATGAATTTGAAATCTTATTAAGTTTAGACGATAATTATAATTGATATGATTATTTATTTTTGTTTTTATAAGATAAAAAAATAAAATAAGAAATACGAAAAATTGATTTTTTAGATAAAATTGTTATCAAAGTTCATAAGCAATAAGCATAAGCATAGCGTTTTTACACCAACGCTTTATCGTAAATACAAAGTACAAATCAAGGTCTAAGTAATTGATGTCAATCTCGGACAAACAAACTACAGGCAAACTACAAAGTTACTTTACTTGTTGTTTTTTCAGTAATTTATAAATTAAGTTTTATGGTTTTATGTACTAAGTGATTTAATTAAAGTAAATAAGATGTGTTAATTTAATTAATATTGTCTAAATATTTTTTAATTAAATTTTTTTTGAAAAAAAAAATAAAAATAAAAAACTAAATAGGTATTTATTTATTTATTTTAGTTGTTGAACCGGGGAAGCCTGCGTGGAATCAAATAAAAAACGTTTTTGGAGATGAGGTGATTCAAGAAAATGGCGAAATAAATCGTGAAGTTTTAGGAAAGTTAATTTTTAATGATAAAGATTTACGAAGAAAATTAAATGAAATTACACATCCTACTATTCATCGAACAATTATATTTCAAGTATTTCGAGAATTTGCTAGGGGAAGTAATTATGTAGTGATGGATTTACCATTACTTTTTGAAACTGGAATTCTTTTAGATTTCATTCACAAAATTATTTGTGTAACTTGGTATACAATTTTTATATTTTGTATATTTCAAATTTATTAACATTTTTAATTCTAGTGATGAAGAGATCCAAATAAAACGTGTAATGGATCGTAATAATTTATCGGAAGAAGATGCCAAAAAACGTATATCATCACAAATGCCATTAGAGCAAAAATGCGAAAAATCAAATTTTGTTATTGAAAATTCTGGTTTAATTTCTACAACAGAAATGGAAGTCAAAAATATTTTAAATATTTTAAATTTAAGCAAACATCATTGGCGTATACGGATATATATAGCAATAGGAATAGGTGTTGTAGTTTTAGGAACTCTTTGGTTAAATTCTATTTTTAAATTTTTGCCAAGTTTAACAAATTAATAGTAACCAAAAATAATTATGCTTTATTCCGAAAATTCCTATAATTTCTATGCGAGTACATATATTAAAGTAAAAAAACTTTATGTACATATATAGTAAAAACTTTATACATACTTTATGTAACTTTATATATGTAAAAATATATTTAGTATATGTATTACACTGCATTTTTAGTCAAACACAATTTTAATATGTAAAAAAATATTTTTAAGGTTATTTTAAAAAATCGTAAAATCACAAAATATACAAAGATTAATTTACCTGATTTTATATTACATAATTATATAGTTTTTAATTTATTTGTTTTAAAAAAAAAATATTATTGGTTGTTAAAATATAAAAGTAGTCAAAAAATTTCAATGTTATGTCTTTCCTTTCAAATTTGTAGTCGAAAATCATTTATTTACGTATTTTAACTATTTTAGAATTAATAATGAGAAGCAGTGAAACGCAGTAGTAATTAATAATATGTAGTTGTAAAAACCGCTTATTCAGTTTTAAATAAAGCCTTAAAAATTAACTACATCTCAACAAAATTAATTTTGTCAAATCACTTTTTTTTTAAGAACATCTCTCCCTTAAATTTGAAAAATTTATTTAAATTCATTGTTTTTGCTATGTACATATTTAAATTTGTATAAATTTACACCTAATATATATGGAATTAATTTTGCGGACTGCTTTTCTCTCAAAATGTACACTTTTCAAGTTTAAGATCTATAAAAATTTAGAAATTAATATAACATAATTGTAATCTTTACTATACAAAAATATTAACACCCTGTACAAGTTCTTTATTTTGCAAAAGCTACAATAGGACGTTTTCTTTATAATTTTTTTTAATTTAAAGAAACTCTTGTTTATTTTAATTTTCTATACAAAAAAAATGTTAATTCTAATAATAAAATCAATTTTTGTGATTTAACCATTGATATCGTTAAGTGATAAAACTATTTTCAGTTATTTAAAATTATTTTGTTAATTACTGCAAGCTAATTTTTTATATAATAATTACAAGAAAAAAAAAAAAATTAAGAACATATTATCACAAAAACTTTTTAAGACAAAAGCTGGAAAGAAAATTTCATTTTTAGTACAAAATTTCGAAAAACGGTAAACACGAATCTTAAAATTCAGAATTTAATATCGAAGCATATTTTATTCGAGATATGTGATGTGATGCATATTTTTATTATGATGGTGTGGTGCTATAATTCCAAGAAAAAACCCAAAGATTTATATGAGTTAACAAATTCCAAGTCTGTTAATATAGTCAACTCCACTGTCAAAGAGGAACATGTATACAAAATTTTAAGTTAATCGGTCAAGCGGTTTTTATTTTAGAGCGAAAAAGTTTAAATATTTCCAAAACAGCCCAAACGGCCCATTAGAACAAAAAGGTTAGCCCGGAAACACTTCCCGTACCTAAAAACCTTTATATCAAAATCTCCATAATGATCGGCTGAGCAGTGTAGTAGTCTATAAATCCCAGACAAACAGACAAACATTCGCTTTTATATGTATAGATTGAACGTACAGGGTGTTTAACAAAAAGAGAAAAAGTCAAAATAACAAAATATTTTTTTTTCAACAAAGTCCTGCGCACTGAAATATTTGTTTGTGTTAGTGAAATACATACAAAAAACATGAGCGGATAAATTTCGAAAATGATTTGATTTTTTTGATTTTTTTAACCAAAAATATGTTTTTTTACGAAAATGTATATGAAGTTTCCGTTATGAAATACTTGCCCAAAAATGTCGAGCTATTTAATTGCAGCTTCTCAATCCTTAACGGAACGTGAAAAATTTGTAACCGTTTTGATTGACGAAATTTATATACATACTCACATACATACATTAGTTAAGCTGTACAATATAAATCGAACAATATTGTATTAATAATAACTTAATATAATAACTTGTTTTTTTTTTAATTTTTAATATTTGCCTAATATATATTTTTTTTGTTTTGTTCATATTTTAGTAGAAGTGAACTAGACCTACCGCTAGGGATACCACTTTTTGAAAAAACGCGCCATATTCCCTACCTCATAGGTGCTGTAGCGGCCATGTCAATAATTAAAATAATATAAATTTTATTTTACATATGTACCTACATATAAAATATATTTCCACGTACATACATATATAAAATTCATATAAATTCAGATTAAACTTATTAAATTTCAATTGTAATGAAAATTATTTTTGCAATCATTTTTTTGGCCAGTAATGTACGAAATGAATGCTCTCTTTCAAAGCTTTTAAAAAATGTTTTTGAATAAAAAAGTAGTTGGAAGGTTAATTAATATTTATGAATGAAAAAATTAAATTTTTTAAAATTTGCTTTCACCAAATGATGTAAAAAGATGAAATTTAAACACCCCCTTGAACCTAAAAAAATGCATACTTTTTAAGTTATTTCAAGATTTGTATAATGGACCCTATTTTTTTTCATGAAAAATACACCCCTATAATCGCTTTTTTTCGTTTAGTGTCCAGACCTTTATTATTGTTGGCCGTGATTTTACATAAAATAAAAGAAAAGGATTGAGGCTTATTCCATTTGCATGCATTTTGTAATTTTGTTCGTAATTTTTTATACTTTTTCATTTATTCGTAAAACTAACAAAAGTTATATTTTACACTTAGATATGGTCTAAATCCGTCTTTCCACACGGTTCTTTTCGAATTAAATTTTTACTTACACATCATTACTTTTTGCTATAAACTAATTTTGTGGTGGGAATTCTATTCTTCTTTTTTCAACCCAAAATTTTATGTCATAAACGCAGGAAGCCACAAATCCAAAGCAAAATAATGAAATAAAATTTTTTATGAAGGTCACAAAAATTATGTATCAAAACACATACATACATATATATGTACATACTTAATTTTTTTTTTACAAGCTGACTAAACACTAGGAACTAGTTCCTTTATACATAATACGTAGGTTTAGTAAAATGGGAGTTAAATAGGAAAATAAGGGGGAGTTAAGGGGTAAATGCGAACGTACATATAAAAGTTCGTTTTGAATTATTAAAAATTGTAGAATGGAACAACAAATGAGTTTCCATAGCCAGTTTTAAACCATCTGCGGATTTCCACTATGTAAACACAAGCACTTAAAGCCTCTCTGGTGTTACGTTGGAATTGTTTGAGAGGAGGCATAATTGACTGAAATTCAATTGAGCAAGTGTCATTACCTACAAGATATCTATAAAATAGCGCGTAAGCGTAAGCGCGATGTTGGTTGTCGAGATAACTCAAAGAAGTTTAGGATGCGCCAGCTCAAATGTGGGAATCTCCATCTTATGTCGAATGTAAGCTTTATAGATATTAGAAAGAGAGAAATATTTTTTACAACGGGAGAAAAAACCCAAACATTTAGCAGCGGTTTTAGCTATAACAAAAATATGCTCATTCCATAGCATTTTTGAATTTAGCTGCAAGCATAAAATATTTAGACTTCCTGATCATTGTAAATTTTCCCCTTGGAATAGCAGAATTGGGTCAAATTGATTTCTTTTGCAAAAAATGCAATTTTTTTTGAGGAACTCAACTCTGTTTGTTTTAACCCAGTCAGCTATTTAGTTAAGTCTTGGTTAATCAGGTTAATCATCATATTTCTCTTTAGACTGATTGCAGCAGATGTGGCATTGGATTTCTTAAGGAAATCGTAGGATGCCACCAGAGTGCGGTCATCGGCTAAACTATGGATTGGATTGAGGGTAGAGGAAAGTAAGTCATTGATAAAAATCAAAAAAAGAGTTATAAATAAGGCAGAGCCTTCTGTAACGCCTTTATTTATTTCAAAAGAGTCTGACATGAAACTGTCGACAAGAACACAAATACGACGATTCGAGAGAAAATCCTCAATCCATTTGCAAAAGGGATTAGCTAAACCAATAGCTTGACATTTGCTCAAAAGGGCAGAATGCCATACTCGATCGAAGTTCTTTGAGATATCAAGAGCTACAACTTCATATTCGCCTGAGCAGTGAATGATAGTATTTAGCTTCTAGCTGAAGTATGTTAAAAGGTCAACCGGTTGACCTTTTACTTCTAAAGAGTTATTGGCTGTCGTTTAAAATACTCTTACTTTCAAGATTAAAATTTTCATAACTTTGGAAATGACAGAAATAATAGCTATTGGAAGGGTCGCTTTTATCACCTTTTTTAGGAATTGGGGAAACGTGTACTATTTTCCATTGGCTGGGATATCTACCAGTTGAAAATAATAAGGAAAGATTGCTCAGAGCTTTCGAAATCGGACAGGCAATATGTCGAAAACCATTGATGGAATTCAACTGGTTCTGACTTTTTGACATTCAGATTCTTCAGAACTTTCACTACAGTACAAGTTCGAAAGTATACCCTTTGAAGAACTTTAACCCTAGTGGGATTAACAGAAGGTAATACTGGTGGAGATTGTACTGTAGGAGGTAGTGTGGAATTTGCAAACAAATTTACTTTATCAACTGAATCTGAAATTATAGCGTTTTTGTTATCAATCAGCGGTGGAAAAGATCCGCAAAAGTTGTTCTTTACACTTTTCACAACTGTCCAAAAAGAACGGTTGCAGTGAGGGAGGTTAATTATTTTTCTTCTCAACCTTTGGTTGTAAAGAAACTTTTGTTGATTGATAATTTTCTTGCAATTGTTCCTAACCACTTTATAGCCTACCAATGAAGAATCCGAAACATTATCCTTATACATTTTGAAATAGTTTTTCTTGGAATCGATTGCTTTCCTGCAGATGTCATTAAACCAAGGCTTGGATTTTGATTTAACTGATTTATAAGAACTGGGAATGAAAAGCTTCATTCCTAACATAATTGTTTTACAAATAGCATCTGCAGCATAGTCAACGTTCCTGTGTCGAAAGCACATCGACCAATAAAAATTTTCCAAAAACCTATTCAGGTTTGTCCAGTCAGTACGGTTGTAGTGCCAAAGTAACCTTTTAGGAATACGATTTACCGATGTGTTTGTTGGAAAACTGGATTTAATAATGGCAATGATCGGGGGAGCTAAGAGAAATACTGTATTTTTCTGGATTTATATAGTCCAAGAGGTGCTCGTTTTGAATGACTTGGTCCGGAATTCTAGTTAATTAACAAGTTAATAAAGTTGGAATAGGTTTGAAAAAAGTTAAACTTGTTTGCTCCAGATATCCAATATAAGTACATACATTTTTCAGGTAATCCTTTCAAAACATTTGGACAATTTTCTAATTAAAATTATATATTTAATTCTTATGTATGTATATGTAATCGAAATCAGAATTATGTAATTTGTTTTAAGCACGTAAGTATATGCATCTACATATATACATACATATGTAGTTTTGTTTTTTACAACAAATTTTTTTTTTTTTTTACAAATAATTTTATTTTCAAGCTCATTAATATTTTGTTGTAATACAATTTTTTATTATATTCATTAGTTTTGTCAACACTTGCTTCAATAATCAATATGCATAAATAGGTACATACATATAGGTATCGATTACATGAAATTGAATGTAAATAGGTAAGTAATAAAAACCAAAATTTACAAAATAAAAAAAAATTTTTTTCAGTTTGTTATTTTGTAATATTTTACAATTTTCTTTGACATTTTCATTGTTTATGTTAATAATTTTTATTTTAACAGCTTGTTAAAAACATTTTTTTTTTTAGATGCATTAAAAAAAAATAAATAATTAGGACAAATGTATACAGATAAGATAAGTATACATATGTGTATGTATTTCTATTTTTTTTTTTATAGATAAGTACTTTAATTTTGCCTTATTAAATCCAGTTTTTCAGTAAAATATTAAAACTAATTATATTTCCCTTAATTAATGAAGTAATAATTTATATAAAACAAAAAAAAAAAAGCGAAAAGAAATAATTATTGCAAACAAAAACAAAAATGTATCTAAATTTTCTCTTGCAACAAATGAGAAAAAAAAAAATGTAAAAAAAAAAAACCGTTTTTAATTACAAAACTCAAAAAATAATAAATTTAAATTTAAAAGATGAAAGTTCAGTCAACCTATAACCGTATAAAATATAACAAAAAATAATACATATTTCTTTTTAAATCATACCTAACTTTCATTAGTTTTGTTTAACTGTTAAAAGAGCAATTCGCGGAATATTTTTTTTTTTTTTTCTGTACCTATGCAAATTTGGTCAAAAGCAAAAAAGTTAAAAAAGAAATGAAAAGAAAATATTTATAGCAAATGGAAATGATTTTGTGAAAAATAAAATATGTAGTACAGATTACTATATTCTTTGTTTTCTAATTGGTTCACAAATTTTTAAAATAGGTATAATAATAATAAATAATATGTATGTATGTATGTAGGTATGTACATAATATACGAAACCTAATAAATAATTAATTTTGGTTCAGAATATTTTTGCTTTTTGTACAATAAAATGTACAATATGTATATTTATATATGTATGTATATAAAAATAATATTTTCTTTATTTATTTATTTTTAGCACATTTCCAAAAAAATTTTGAAAAAATGTGCTTATTAGTTTCACTCTGTCCGTCCGTCTGTTTACAAAACTTCTACACCGTTAAAGATAGAGAAAAAAAATTTTAACCATGGGTAGGTCTCATAAAAAAAATAATTTTGTGGAACAACTTTTTCATGTAGCCCCCCCCATTACGGAGCTACAGCCCCTCAAACTTTGAAAAAGCCCTATTTTTAAATGCATATATCTTATATTCTGCTTAAGATTTTTTCAATCTGAAAACGTCATTCGACAGGTACTTCTTTTATCTTTGTAAATTAATATCAAAATTATACAATTTTTTTAAATTTAGTATTTAAATTTACCGTTATGTGAAAACCAAATTTTGCATGATTTTTCTACTTTCATAACTCCGGCACGCATTTAGATAGAGCCTTGAAATTTTGAGGCAAGAAACAACTTTTAGAATTAGTATAAGTTTGCTCAGAAAATTTTTTTGGACCAGCCCCTGTTTATGAGCTATTAGGGCTTAAAAATTGAAAATTTGCTATTTTTAAACACCTGTAACTTAGGAACCTGTACACATTTTACTTCTGCAAGACATGAAAATTAAAGCTACAGTAATATATTTTTATGTGTGTTTAAAGGTTTATTTTAGTTGTAAAGGGTTGCAAAGTTGCAGCTCTTCAAAATTGCGAAAAAGCCCCATTTTCAGATGTATATATCTCAGGCTCTGCGTAATAGTTTTGCAATCTAAGACCGCCAGAAGAAGAAGAAAATTTTATTATATATATAAAACAATATCAAAATTATGTGATATTTTGTAATTTACGATTTAAATTTACCGTTATGTGAAAACCATATTTTGCATGAAATTTCTTTTTTCATAACTCCGGCACGCTTTTAGATAGAGCCTTGAAATTTTGAGACAAGAAAGAACTTTTAGAATTAGTATAAGTTTCCTCAGAAAATTTTTTGGTAGCACCCCCTCTTTAAGAGTTATTACGCCTCAAAAATTGAAAATTTGCTATTTTTAGGCACCTGCAACTTAGGCACCTGTACAAATTTTTCTTCGGCAAGACATGAAAATTAAAGCTTCAATAATATATTTTTACGTGTGTTAACGGCTTTTCTTAGTAATATAGCATTCCGGATTTACGGCTCCTCAAAATTTCAAAAATGTCATATTTTCACGTTTTTTCTTATTACACGAAATTTTCAAATTTTTGTGTAAGTCACACTTCTAAACAGTTTGTATTGAGTTTTGGAAATGTGCGCTTTTAAAAACCGTTGGTTTACATTCTACCTTGTTTTTTTTATTTTTTTAGAAAAGATTAAAATATATTTTGTAAAAGAGATAAACTTTTCTTTTGTTTCAAACTTTTAACTTTTAGTTTGATTTAAGATCGTCCATTTAAAAGCCTAAAAATATGATTTAGATTTACTTACAAACATAAATATGTATGTATGGTAGGAAGCGATACATAACGGTTTTTGAAATCTCGTTTCCCAAAATTTCATTTTTAAAAAATCTCGTTTTTTTTGGCTTAACTTTAGAATAGCATATACGCATGTTTGTATTTGTATATAAGAAATATTATTAGGAGGAATTTTAGAGTTGAATTCAAACTCACGGTTTTCGCTTTTTCCAGAATATTTTATATATAATATGTATAATATACGGAATTCTGAATTAGAGGGGATTTTAGTTTAGAGATGGATTCAAAATCAGGATTTTTCGACTTTTACAGAATACATATTTATGTACATATATGTATATATCCGAGATTATGGATATGGAGGGATTTTAGAATTGAATACAAAATCAGGGTCTTTATTCTCTTTTTCTAAAATATTTATATATGTACGTATATGTACATGTGAGATTTGAATAAGGAGGGATTTTAGTGATGACTTCAGAATTAGGATACATATTTCCTTTTTCCAGAATATGTACATAATCTTAATTTTGAAACTATGTATCTATAAAATTCTGTATTCTAAGAAAAATATTGGAAAAAAAAAGACGAGAAGACGAGATTTTGAAAAATGAGATTTCGTACCAGACACAATTATGTATGTACATATGTATAATGATTTATTCTTAAAATTCTTTTAAATACAAGGAAGTAAAGAACAATAGAAATTTTTATAGCCCGATTTCTGAACTATATTATGTACACCTATTAAAGATTCATTTTTTTTTTATATTATACTTATATCATATGGACATGGCTAATTTAAATTTTAATTTTTGTAGGTTTCCCAATTTATGTGTATTTTATTGTATTAATCCTCCTCTATTTAGTAGTATATGTACAATTATCAGAACTTTACTGAGTAAATCAATGTTATATTCTTCTGAAGAATGGATATAAATGGAAATAAAGAAATATTACAATAAAATGTTATATATGTATACACGTGGGTGTACTATTGGAAAATTTAATACAGTTATATATGATTATGATTTAAGATAAAATAAGGAAAAGTGCAGCTTTATAATCAATCATTAATTTATTTATAAACTGCTATTTTTGTAGTAAATAAATCAATTATGTCTGTCTACCTCCAACAGACCTCTATCAATTATGTCTACCTCCAACAGATCTAAAAAAAAATTTTTCAAGAAGAATTTCCCCACTGACATTTCTGTTGATAAACGATAGTGTAGTGCCCCATTAACATCTCCATTACAATATTGATGTTTAGACGTTGTATATAGGGATAAAAGTTTAGTTGATCAATTTAAATTTAATTTAAATTGCGCTGATTTGTTACAATACAGCGCAAGTATACTTATAAATAATCAACCACGGGTTGGAATTCTTTTTGGCTTGTTATTAATATAATGTGAAGGTTCTCCTTGTTTCAGAGAATTTAGAGGTCTGTGCCGCTCTTAACTAGTTCGTTATAGCTCTATAGTTGAATTCCTTGAATGAAACTTCATCTGGATACCCAGAATCAGAAAATTATTAAATTTTTAATTATATCTTTTTAATTAAATAAACGGGACGTATGTAATTATTTTGAGATAAATGATAAGGGTATTGCTGCAGAATCGAATTAATGAGATATTATGTATGAACTATGTATTAAATATGTACCTGTAATGTAATGTAGATAATAATGCTAATATAAGATTATTATTTAAAATTTATGAGAAAAAAATGTATGTATATTTTTTAAAATTATCGCATATTGTTTTTGATATAATATAGTAATTGAAATTTATATAAAAAATAATTATGTATATAAGTAGTTATAGTCATGAAAGAGTATCATTGTAATCAAACATATCGTGTTTTTTTTTTTTCTTCCATTTTTAATATGCATTTATTATTTTAATAATTTATTAATCATAAGCAATTGAAAATATGATATGATGCTTCATAAAGATCATGAACCTAATGAAGGTTAAATTTTTAATATTTATAATTTTCAATAATTTATTTTCAAAGTTATTTAAAAGAAAAATTTAAGAAAAAAGAAAATTGAATAAAGATATTTTCACATAGGATTAAAAAAAAAAACAAAAAAAAAAAAAAACAATTAAAGAATTGTATTATGTATAATATAAATTATAATTATATGCCTAAATTATTAAATTATTCAAAAGGTAAAATTAATTTTTAAATAAAATATTTTAATAATTTAATTAAGTTAGAAATCAAATGTATTTTATAAATTATATACAATCAATATGATATTTTATTTTTTATAGGCGTATGAAAGTAATTATAAGCGTACAATAAATTTACCATTACGTTTTATCACATGACAACTTAAAGGAGACCAAGATAGATACAGAAAATTATATGCATATTATATTCTTGACCAGAATCGTATTCTGAGTTGACTAAGCCGCTTATATACGTCCGCCTCTCCAACCGTCTGTCCACATGATAACTTAACAAAATAAACCAAGTATAGGATTCTATAAAATGTTTATCATACTTCACCTTTGTAAAATTATTAGTTTCGATATTGATATTTGCATCAAATTCGACTGACAGATTCGTGTAGCTACCATACAATTTATGTTTATACCCGTACGATAGGATCGGGTATAATAAAATTACTCCTCCGTTTGTAACACCTCGAAATAAGTGAGCTAGATATACCTTCAAAGGTATGCATCGGATCAGAAAAAAATTCTAAGACTTTTGAGCCATCTCCGTCCGTCCGTCCGTCCGTCAGCACGCTAACTCAAAAACTAAGAAAGCTAGAATCTTGAAATTTACACAAAATATTCCGGGAGTAATTTGTAGGTTCCCTATTTTTTTTGATTGAGTTTGGACCAAGCCTTAGGGTAGCTCTCCAACACCTAACTTTTAGATCTCTACATTTTTTTTGAAATAGAGCTATGAAATTTTAACAGCTGATAGATCTCACAAAATTATTAATTTTATTTTTAACAACTTTTTTTTGTAGCCCCACCCGTTACGGAGCTACAGCTCCGCAAAGGTTCAAAAAAGCTCTATATTTAAATTGTTATAGCACAAGTTGTATAAGGTATATCTTCATTTTGAAAACGCCAAACTATTACTACTTTTATTAGCTTTAAAAGTATATATACAATAAATATATATTTGTGGCATACGGTGTCTTAATTTACCGTTATGCGAAACTCAAATTTTGCAAAATCCTTTAACCCTTCTATCTTCTAAACGGTTTAAGTTGGAAACTTTACTTCTGAAATTTTTACAGAAGTTAGATCTTTAAAAATAAGTATGAGTCATTTCAGAAATTTTTTTTGTATCACCCCCGGTTTAGGAGCTGTAAGGGGTCAAAAACTGAAAATTTCCTATTTTTAAATACCTGTAACTTGAACACCTGTTAAAATTTTTTTGAAGTAATACACAAAAATTAAAGCTTCAACATTATACTCTTATTTCTGTTAACAACTTTTTTTAATAATATAGGGTTACTTTATAATTGATTTTTTCAAATTTTCTAACAAATTTCTTTAAAACGAATTTTTTCCATTTTGTTTTCCTCGATAATTTGAAATTGTTGAGGATATAATGCGTAGTATACAAAAATGTAAATAAATAAACAACATAACGGTTGCTTGAAGAATTTTTATTATTATTTATATGATATTGATATATATACATACTTATATAATATCATGTTTATTTACATATCGTATATGTCACTAGTGAATGAATGATAAGAGTATATATGTATATTATATAGCGCCGTATTTACATACATATATGTATTTTATTGTGTTTATAAGAAATTATTCTGTCAATAGAATATTTAAATATAATATAATATAATATTTAAAATTATATTTACTGTTTTGTACTTAGTAAATTTAATATACATTTACCGCTTAGTATTAAATGGTACTATAGAATATTTGAAAAAGTTTTGGATTGATAATCGTTATGTGGAAGGTTAGAATCTGCTTTTGAAGAATGTACATATAAACATATAGTTTGAATATATGTACAATCCATAAGTTCTAGAAATTATAAAATTCACCCAAATTATTTTAAAATACTAAAATATTAAAAAAATAATATTGTAGGCAGAGTGGCTGTGAACATACTAACGGTTCGTACGGGTATCTAAGAGTTGACAAAGGCAACTGTATTCTTCCTCGTTTTTATATAAAAATAACTTAGTATCTATTGAAGTTATAAGTACATACCTGAAATTTTATGAAAAGAAGAAAAGTCTCGTAACAAAGATTTCTGCAAAAATTACTTAGTCTAGAGCAGCATAGATTCGATTAGCTGTCATTACAATACCAAAATTTACATAAATATGTATCTATATGTACTTAATTGAGTTTCATATCTGAATTTATGTAAAATATGATTAAATTTTATGGTAGCAGAATAAATTATGTTCGTAAACGAGTATTCAAGAGTTGGCAAAGTCAACTATCTATATATATTCTATACTCTATTACTCATTTGTTTTGTTGTCTAAAAATATTTAAATATTTTCATGGGGTTACAGCCGATCAAAAAAAATGTAAACTATCAATTAAATAAACTGAAACTTTGACAAATTTTAATTAAATAAAACGATCTCTTGTAAATGATGCTCATAAAGGGGATTAATAATTAGGTAGAATCATGTAGAATATTTTTATTTAATTCTTAGAAAATTCTAATTTAATTTATTTTTTTTTTTTGAGCTGGTTAATTCTAAAGAATTTATTTTATGTTTTTTAGGTATTAAAATTTTTCGTGATTATAAGATTTCGTAGTTTTTTGTTTTTTAAATATCAAAATATTAAAAATCTAAAAAGTTAAAATATAGAAATAAATACAATACATTTTATATGTATTAAAAAATATTAATTTTTTAATTTTAAAATTAAAATTTGCCGAAAGGGTAATGTTTATAATACTCAAAATTTAAATTATACAATATTACATTTCTAAATTTTATGGTATATATTATATAATATATTATGTAATATATTTGTATATATAGAATTTTAGTTCAAACATAATTAAAGTTATTTTTCGAAGTTACAGTAATAAATATTGGAGTTCAGGAGTTATAGTCAGTTGGATTAGAAAAACATATAATATCACATTATATTTTATAATCATGTATGTTAATCATAGTTGAGGAGCCTTGGGTATAAATACAGAATGGTTCAGAGCATGCGTATCAGTTTTTTAAGAAGGTAGAAGTCATTATTTTAAAATATAAAAAAAAATTTATTAACTAAGTCGCAGTTGCTCTACCGATTGGTGATATTTTAAGCTTATGGAAAGGACCGGAAATAGATTTATTAGACCGGAAATGTACCCTTATAGTCTTTCCTGTTTTCCTATTTTTTTTTTTTTTATTATTATCCTTGATGAAAAATGTCTTGGTAAAAATGTCTTATGAATAATTTTTAAAAGAGATTTTAATTTTTTTAGTAAATTAAATTTTGTTTTAGACGGTGCCCAAATTAAATTTCCATTCAAAATATTTTTATATAGTATTTTGTTCACAATTGAAAAATTCTGATCCTTTTCACTATAACAGGGGATGTATAGAATTTTAATTAAGGCATTATACTTATTATTATTATTTAAGAACTTATCAATACTCATAAGGTATCTTTTAACATTATACTTATTAATTATATAATAAATTTATGTTTTAAATTTTAATTTTCGATTGAGTAAAATTACAAAATATTAAATGTTATTATAAAATGTTATGTTGATCCTTAATAAAATAATGTTATATTGATTCTTATTAGATAAGAAGCACTACTTTCTTCTCAGAGTAAAAGTATGGCTTTGGATTTTATTTATATGTATTTATTTTAATTTTCTCTTTCTAAAGTACTTATGTATAGTTTCATAAAAATTTGTTTTAGATTTTTTAAAAATTTCATTTGATCATATTATATCGAAGAACTTATGTGGCCATGTTATTTTATATTATCTCCTTATATCGAAGAATGATCATAGAGTCACTTTGAAATGTTGTTAAATAATTATTCTAAGAATTGATCTAAATATAGAATACTGAAACACTAATATTAATATTGAATCTTTAATTGTTTAGGAATTTCTAAGAATTAAATAATTTTAATATACCATAAATATATCGAACAAATTTTATTCCAATTAATAACAACTTGTATAAATTATAAGAAATACACTACGATTTACATATACATAATATCATTATTACTCATTTAAAAATATGACAGGAAAGTTATTAACTTTAAACTTGTTTGTTTAAAAACTTCTAAAAAATTATCTGTAATAATTTGTTTTTTTTAATTATATATTCATTAAAATTTAAGTCAGGCTGTTAAGGCTGATTCACCACCTTCAAAGTCGATATTATTTGTTTAGATGTTTTTTTTTTTTTAAATTCATTTTGTTGTTTTGGGTTATCATTAAGAATTTTTATTTTTTTGATGGTTTTGGTGAATTGAAATTTGTAATTAGGAATTTCCGCTTATAATAATTTTTAAATATTTGAGATAAATATGGTTTTTAAATATATACGCACGTTGCACATAATCATAACAAACAGCTTATATTGACATAAAAAATATTGATATTTTCCGATATCAATTCATTGTCTTAAGAGGGCTAGTTAAAAAAATGTTAGTGGAAACAGTATATATGTACATTTGATTATACATCATGAAATTTAAGTTAATTTTTTTTTCTTATCTATATAAAGAAAGATAATTTAAGTTGATTAAACCTAAAATTCTGACCTAATGAAATGCGTATATCTGCGGGTGTTTCTCTTTAGTATCTTTTAAGATTTTTTCTTACCTTCTATAAGATTTTATGCTTTAAATATAAGTTTAAATGTACTTAAATGTATAGTTAGTACTTTATTTGCATTTTATTTGTATCAAAGCAATGATTTGTTTGAATGAATTGGCTATTATGTTAACTTCCTACTTGCTTCAAACAATTCCAACGTAACGCTCATTTCTATACGGTGGAAATTCCTATACGTGGGTTAAAACTTGGTTATGAGAACTCATTTGTTGTGAGAACTGCTAGAATGTTAAACATTCTTCCATCTAATGTATTTCCCTCCGTCAATTATGTTCCATCCAACAATTTGCAACTATTCAAAAAAAAATTTTTTAGGTTCGTTTCCATTTTCCAATTTATCATTCAATTCTCTCTTGTTATTCTATTTTCCTTCACCATTTCATATCCCATTTAGTCAAACCTACACCAACACTGTATAAAGGAATTTATCCTGAATTGTTAGCGTGCGTGTAAAAAAAAAATATATGATTTGAATGATAATGGCTATAATACTGATTATATTAACTAATATTCTTAAGAGAATTATAAAAATGTAATCGGCTTAGCTAGCGTATGGGTATTATTCATTATTAAAATTTTCAAACCAATTATACCATAATATACTTTATAAAATTAGTCATATATTAAACTTTTTTAATTCATTTATTTTTATTTATAATTAAAATAAATTAAAATTTATAAAAGAAATAAATCTTTTTTGTTTTTTTTTTATTTTTCATTTTTAACTTTATCATTTCTATTAAAATTAAAAAAAAAAAGTTAAAATTATCATTGTTGTGTCAAAATTTATCAGTATATGTATATACATATATAAAAAATTTTATAGTGACTTTCTAGAATATATTATAAAGACAAACAAAAAAGAGATAATTAATTCTTCGAAATTTGATAACATATTTTTACATATT
This sequence comes from Poecilobothrus nobilitatus, assembly GCA_947095535.1. NCBI lineage: Eukaryota > Metazoa > Arthropoda > Insecta > Diptera > Dolichopodidae > Poecilobothrus > Poecilobothrus nobilitatus. The sequence continues at coordinate 234,587,392 of OX352773.1, read as the reverse complement.
ATATGCGATTTCATATGATTTTATGATTTTCAAAAGAAATAAAATCAAACATCATATTAAAATTAACATGAAGATGCTTGGAGTTTTCTCCTCCATTTGACACTTAGAAATGGAAATATATTTAAATTAATGCCATAATTTTATGTTCATATAATATAAGAAAATATCGTTGAAATACTATAAAAAACAAAAAAAAACATTGTTTAATAAAAAATTCTCTTGTTGAGAATACGAATTTTTATAGTTTGCCAAAAAGGTTGTTGCATTCAGTAATTCTCCAGTAAAATTTTTTTAATGTCCATGTCTTTATAATATATTGACAAAAAGAAAATAATGCTTTAAACGTTGTTATGGAAAAGACGCGCGATGTAAAACGTGCATTGGATCATCACCTCAAAAGTAAAAAAAAATATGTATAGTCAAAAAAGGACAAACTGGTTTTAATAATGGTAATTGCAATAGAATTGATGTCTATGTAATTCAAAAGACTCCAACTTCACAAATAAAGTAAAAAAAAAAAAAAAACTTCATGCATTGAATTCTATCATTTTCACCAAAAATATAATAAACTTTTTTTTTTTTTTATACGGAAAAGAATAATAAATTTCTATTAAAAAAAAAAAAATTTAATATTGTATTTGTTATATAGTTAAGAATTCCAAATTTACTTATATAGCTTTTCGGACTTATGACGCTTTCACAACTTAAAAATGGGTTTCAGCTCCATCTGTAATTTGGAATATTATGAAACATTATGTGACATTTAAACAACTTAAAAAAGACTTTAATTTAATTAAATTATAAAAATATAGAATTTCATAAACATACAGACACAACACACTGCAGGGCTGTGTTGTCTGCAAAAGATCTATTTATATGAGTTAAAATTTTTTAAAAAAATCTGATATTAACAAAATATAGTGTGTACATTTTCTACTTGAATAAATTTTTTTCTTATTTTATGTGGATTGTGGAATAAATTTTATATTAGATGTGGATTGTGGAATGTGGAAATAACTATTTATAAGTTATTTGATTATAATTATGTAAAATTTGATTTAGCAATAAATAAAAAAATAATTTTTAAGAAAAATGTAATATGGATGTACACTATATTATGTACACAAACACACCTATAAATATACATATTAAATTTTTTCGAAAAAATAATTTCATTGTTCGTTTTTCTCTTACAACTTTTTAATAAACAAAAATCAATTATTTTTTACACACTTTTTCCATATTTTTTGTTTTGTAAATTTTAGAAAAATACATACCTAGTACGGGTGTTTCTAAATTAACTAAAATGTTTAAATATTTATTAGGCACATTATGTATTAATTTTTCAGAAAACAATAATATAAAATTTTCCAAATATTAAAAATAGAACGAAAACTTTTTTTTTTTAAATATTCTGTATTACTACATACATATATATAAAATATTGAATACATATTATATATGTATCTATATATATATATATATATATATATAAATTAATTAACAACAATTTGCGATGAAATCATAATTAAAAACATAAATATACACATTAACATCTCTAAAAGAAATTTATAAGATAAATATCTTTGAAAGAAACAAATAAAAAAAAATTAACAAAAACTTTCAAAAATGATGGCAGATTTTTATGGGTGAAATACAAAAAACAAAAAACATTTTAACTGCATTTCTTTTTTTTTTTAAATACGTTTACATATTAAAATAAAAATAAAAATATATATAAGTATATATAATATGTACATATATATACATATCTGTTTAAAGATGCAGTTCAAGAGCTGGATATGTGAAATGTGGTGAAATTATAATATTTATGTTTTTATTTGTACCAAAAACTAAGAAAATTGTATTATATGTAAATATGTATTTTGTTTGTTAAAAATATAAGGGAATACGAGGTAACTATTATTAAACATTGCAGCATCATTATTTATGCCGATGACATGAAAATCTTTAGACGCATAACTTCGCCAAGTGATACACTACTGCTTCAAGAAGATCTAAATACTTTTTTTAATTGGTGTATTTTAAATAATCTTAGCCTAAATGTTGATAAATATTCTGCAATTACTTACACCCGCAGTTTATCTCCCATTTTGAATAGTTATCATTTCAATGGTGAGTTAATCAATAAATGCTCTTCGTTTAATGATCTTGATAGCAAATTAAGTTTTACTTGCCATATTAATGCAGTAATAAATAAACCTAATTCAATGTTAGGATTTATCAAAAGATGCTCTAAAGAATTCAATGATCCATTCATTTTGAAGTCATTATTTTTAGTTCGCCCGAATCTGGAATACGCTAGTTCTGTTTGGTCTCCTTTATATGACGTACATATTAACAGAATTGAATCAGTTCAAAAAAAAATTTCTATAAGATACGCTTTACGTAATCTATAATGGACTAATCCAACTAATTTACCACCGTATTTGGATAGACTCAAATTTAGTTAACGTAAGCTCCCTTAATACTAGAAGTATTGTTGCTGACATTGTATTTATTATTCAGATTTTAAGAGATGACATTGACTCCACTTACATAAAAAATGTAGTCAATCAATGGTCACACTAATTTAAGTGATCGTTTTCGTTCTGAAAACGTCTTTCGTTTGCCTTTTCTCAGAACTTACTATGGCAAAAATGAGCCGTTAAGTAGAATGTTTATGCTTGTTAATCGTCATAAAGATTTAATAATTAATTTAGATATGAAGTACTAGGTTTAGTTAGTTTTAATTATTTTTATATTTGTCTTTGTGTAATTAATTTTTTTTTTTTTTATAGTATTATAATAAAATTGTAAATGTTTGATTTAAACATGAATAAATAAATAAATAAACATTGAATGATTGAAATATCAAAAGGAGTTAATTTAAAGGGGGATCTATATTTCGTTATTTGCCTGAAGTGTCATTTGACTGTATTTTATTTGATTCGATTTCATTTGACTGGATTTAAATCAGTTCTTTGTGTTATATACTTACATATGTATATTAAAACTTTTATATATAGAGACATTTTATATAGTTGGAAAAAAATCAGAGTTATACGCTTTTTGCAGAATATCTATATATATGTATGTATATGTACATGCGAGATTCTGAATTATAAAGGATTTCATATTTAGGTACAAAATCAGCGTTTTAATAAATTATTTAGGAGGGGTTTTGAGGGGATATTTTAAACGTTTTGTACGTATGTAATAAATTCGTAAATAATAAATAGAATTTTAGAGTTGTCTAAAAAAATCAGGATTTCAACAATTTAATTAGGTAGGATTTAAGAGTGCCAATCACTATTTTTTCAATGTTTTTTTAAATAATAATATATGTATATGTTTTATTAATATTTCAAAAATTGATTTTATTATTATTAATTTGGAATTATTGAAAGGTAATTCAAATGTTCTTTTTAAAGTTATGCACATATATAAGGGTTATGTTCAATTTAAATTCAAAATTATGTAAAGATTTATCTAGGTAACGTTCAGACAGTCAAATGAAATACAATTAAATGAAATACAGTCAAAGTGACATCCAGTCAAGTAAAATAAATACATACAAACTTGTGTTAATAACTCGTTTAAAGATATTTTTTGTACTAATATAAAAATTTATAAAAAGGAGTAAAAGTAACAAATTAATATATATAACATACATATTTCCAAACACTTTATTTTTTCAATAAAAATTGAAATTTTAAAATATTTATAATTAATATTTAATGATATTTTTTTTTTTTAAATTTTTTAAATATACTTAGATTTTTTATATTCTAAACAAAACATAAACTTGTTCTGAACTAATTATTGCTTCTTATTAAACCTGTTGTATTTATGTCTTTTTACCTTAGACATGGCATCTTTTATACCTTATATTTTTCCATTTCAAATTATAATTTACCTAACTATTTTTATTTACTTTATACTTTATTCAATTATTTTTATTTACCTTTTATATTTTTAAATTACCAATAATTATTACCATTTGTTATTATATATATGAATCGATATATGTATATATATAAGATAACAATGAATTGGTTAAGTTTCTATTGCACCGAACTATTCATCATAAGAGTGTATAGTTTCAAGCACTACTAAAATGAATTCCTAAATTCCTAAAACCAATTTCCTAATATTTAAAATAAGATAATATATATTTAATTAAAAAGTTCTTTTTAGAACTGCCAGTATATAATGTAATTATTGGGTATATACCAAAAACAATAATGTAAAAGGTGTTTTAAATAAAAACAAAAATCTATACTTAAATTAATGTTTAAATTGTTGCGAAATACCGTCAATACCTGATTTAAAAAAAAAAATTAAAGCTCTTAAACTACAATAATTTGCTAAAAATTTTATACATACGAGTACATATATATGTATGTATATACTAACCATATTGTAATTTTTTTGTAATTTTTTTGTTTTGTTAAACATAAATAATGTATATGTAATGCACGAGTACATGTTTTATGTTGACGAACCAAAATATTTTGACTTTTTGCTCATACATAATTAAGAGGAAAACACCTACGAAATTTTTACTTAAAACTTTTTATTTTTTACATTTTCTAAAGTAAATTTTAATATATTTTTTTTGAAGAAAGTTAAATTAAGTGTTTAAAATCAAAAAAAAAAAAAAAACAAAAAAACTATATACATACATACATACAAAATAAAATCTAAATTTTTTAATAGCATAAAATTAATTTAATTTAATGATATAATTGAATTTAATATAAGTATAGTATATACACATATGGTAATATAAAACTCAAATAATTTTGGTAGTTTAAATTCTAGATTAGAGTTTTTAAAATTTTAAATTCAAAAAAAAGTCTTAATACATACATACATAATATTTAAATGTTTAATTTAAGAATTAAAAAAAAGAAACAATTTTTTTTATTTTTTATTTTATGTATTTTCAGTTTTTTTTTTTTTTTAAATTGTTTTATTCTTGTTCATATATAAAACATATTTAAATTTTGAACCCAAAAGATTAACTGACCTATATTAAACAGCTGATTATAGAGTTCAATTAAAATGAAAATATATAAAAGAAGATCTAAAATAATTTTATAAAATTTTAAATAAATTGAAAAAAAAAAATATAACGACAAAATTTCGTAGATACCTCTACAAAGTTCTATTAATTTTTTTTTATTTTGAAAAGCTGTAGAAATTGTAATATTCAAAAATAAAAAAAAAACAAATTTTTTATAAAATTGATAATATATATAGAGAGAACTATGTAGGTATATTGGCTCCTATTAATAGGTAAAATAATTAAACCTACATATATGCTTATACATAAGGTATATTTAATTTTAGCATTATGGTTTGCTTGGCATATTAAAAAAATATACAAAGGCCAAGGGCTCTCTGGTATATGTGTAATAGTAATATTCATAAAGAGATTTAGGAATTCTCAAATCCTTCGAATCTTTACAGATGAAATATGCCATAAAACATAAAGAGCGGCAAATAAATGTAGAAAGCTCTCTATACTTATATAGAAAATCAGTTTAAAGCAATTCCTAAAAGAATGGAACCAGAGCAAAGAATAGATTTCCTTAGGAAAAGTATATAGGATATACGCACTAAAATCAAACGTTAGCAAAAAAATAATCGTTATAGTCAGTTCGATTATTGTTTTAATAAAGGATGGGGGTGATGTTTAACGGGTAAATATTCGGCACACGTCGAACTACAGAATACATTGTATCTTTTGAAAATTTTCACCAACTCACAAGAAAAAATTAAATAAAACATTTCTAATAATACAGACACATATATATATTTACCATAATTATAATATAGAAAACTTGTTTTTAGAGGTTTTGCAGTCTTTTATAAAATGTTCACCTCAAAAGTGAGTAAACAAAACAAATAATTTGTATGTTCTTAGAAATAGCGATATTGTTTTTTTTTTTTTTCAAGTTTTTAATTTTGGAAGAGGTATTTTTTAATACTTTTTGATATACTTTCATAATAAATCTATAGAATTTATTTTTATACCCTACACCTAAAGTATAGGGTATATTAACTTTGGTATGGTGTTTGTAACCACCAAAAGGAAGCGAGTTAGGTATAGACATGTATATATATTCTGAATCAGGATCACCGCCGGAGTCGATTTAGCGATGTCCGTCCGTCCGTCCGTCCGTCCGTCCGTCCGTCCGTCCGTACGCACGATAACTCAAAAAATAATGATGCTATCTTGATGAAATTTATATAGTAGCTTACTAATTACGAAAGAAAGGCTAAGTTCGAATCTGGACAAAATCCGTCCATGGGTTCGGATTCTGGAAGCTTCCGAATGATTCCGGGCTTTTGGAGATAATCTCCGCAAACGAGATTATCTCCAAAAGCAACAAAGATAGAACCTTCAAATTTTGTACAATGATGTTTCTTCCCGTTCGATTTATGTCTCTGAAATTTAAGAGGATTTGGTCCATGGGTTTGGGTTTTGGAAGCTTCCGAACGAGCACCAGAGCAAATGAGATTATCTCCAAAACCAACAAAGATAGAACCTTTAAATTTGGCAGGGCGGTGTTCTTTCATGTTTTATTTAAGTCTCTGAAATGTGAGAAGATTTGGTCCATGGGTTCGGCTTTTGGAAACTTCCGAACGAGCCCCAGAGCAAACGAGATTATCTCCAAAACCAATAAAGATAGAACCTTTACTTTTGGCAGAATGGTGTTCTTTCATGTATGATTTAGTTCTCTGAAATTTAAGAGGATTTGGTCCATGGGTTTGGATTTGGAAGCTTCCGAACGAGCACCAGAGCAAATGAGATTATCTCCAAAACCAGCAAAGATATAACCTTTAAATTTGGTAGGGTGGTGTTCTTTCATGTATGATTTTGGCCTCTGAAATTTAAGAGGATTTGGTCCATGGGTTTGGATTTGGAAGCTTCCGAACGAGCACCAGAGCAAATGAGATTATCTCCAAAACCAACAAAGATATAACCTTTAAATTTGGCAGGGTGGTGTTCCTTCCCGTTCGATTTATGTCTCTGAAATTTAAGAGGATTTGGTCCATGGGTTTGGATTTGGAAGCTTCCGAACGAGTCCCAGAGCAAATGAGATTATCTCCAAAACCAATGAAGATATAACCTTTACTTTTGGCAGAATGGTGTTCTTTCATGTATGATTTAGGCCTCTGAAATTTAAGAGGATTTGGTCCATGGGTTTGGATTTGGAAGCTTCCGAACGAGCACCAGAGCAAATGAGATTATCTCCAAAACCAACAAAGATATAACCTTTAAATTTGGCAGGGTGGTGTTCTTTCATGTTTTATTTAAGTCTCTGAAATGTGAGAAGATTTGGTCCATGGGTTCGGCTTTTGGAAACTTCCGAACGAGCGCCAGAGCAAACGAGATTATCTCCAAAACCAATAAAGATAGAACCTTTAAATTTTTTATAATGATGTTTCTTCCAGTTTGATTTATGCCTCTAAAATTTAAGAGGATGTGGTCCATGGGTTTGGATTTTGGAAGCTTCCGAACGAGCCCCAGAGCAAATGAGATTATCTCCAAAAACAACAAATATATATAACCTTTAAATTTGCCCGAATTGTGTTTTTTCATGTTTGATTTAAGTCTCTAAAATTTGAGAGGATTTGGCCATGGGTTTAAATTTGAAAGAATTTGTGGATTCGAATTTTGGAAGCTTCCCAACGAGCCGCAGAGCAAATGAGATTATATCCAATACGAACAAAGGTAGAACCTTTGAATTTGGTACAATGGTGTTCTTTCGTGTTTGATTTATGTCTCTGAAATTTAAGAGGATTTGGTCCATGGGTTTGGTTTTGGAAGCTTCCGAACGAGCACCAGAGCAAATGAGATTATCTCCAAAACCAACAAAGATATAACCTTTAAATTTGGCAGGGTGGTGTTCTTTCATGTTTTATTTAAGTCTCTGAAATGTGAGAAGATTTGGTCCATGGGTTCGGGTTTTGGAAACTTCCGAACGAGCCCCAGAGCAAACGAGATTATCTCCAAAATCAATAAAGATAGAACCTTTAAATTTTTTATAATGATGTTTCTTCCAGTTTGATTTATGTCTCTAAAATTTAAGAGGATGTGGTCCATGGGTTTGGATTTTGGTAGCTTCCGAACGAGCCCCAGAGCAAATGAGATTATCTCCAAAAACAACAAATATATAACCTTTACTTTTGGCATAATGGTGTTCTTTCATGTATGATTTAGGCCTCTGATATTTGAGAGGATTTGGTCCTTGGGTTCGGATTTTGAAAGCTTCCGAACGAGCCTCAGAGCAAATGATATTATCTCCAAATGCAACAAAGATATAACCTTTAAATTAGGCAGAATGGTGTTCCTTCATGTTTGATTTATGTTTCTGAAATTTGTGAGGATTTGGTCCATGGGTTCAAATCTTGGAAGCTTCCGGACGAGCCCCAGATCAAACGAGTATATCTCCACAACCAACAAAGATAGAACTTTTATTTTTAGTACAAAGGTGTTCTGTTATGTTTCCTTTTCTGTAAAATTGGAAACTGACATTTGAAAGAATTTGAACCATGGGTTCGTATTTTGGAAACTTCCGGACGAGCACAAGAGCAACGAGCATATCTCCAAAACCAACAAAAGTAGAACCTTTAAATTTAATAGAATGGTGTTCTGGCAAGTTTTCTTTATGTTCCTGAGATGGATTCGATGAATTGGAGTGGCAATTCGGGTAGCTGACACAAACATCCCAAGAACTACCAATCTTCGAAAATAATTAAGATAGAAACTTAAAATTTTATACAAGGGTGTCAAGAATATCCCAAGCGGATGCCTCTTTTACGTTCTTGAAATTCGAGTTGAATAAGACAGAAAAGGGAAGAAGTTCAAGCAGCTGCCAAAAACACTTATGGATTGTTAATTTAATTCGAATTATTCAGGTGTAGGGTATTAATAAGTCGGTTGCATCGACTTACTGTTACATTTACTTGTTTTTTTTTAGTTCGAACACTAGTTCTATTAAGTAGTCTCTGATTCTATAACAGTAAAATGTAATCATATAGAGTAATCAATTATGTATTGGTTATTAATTAATACCCAGCTTCTAAAAGTAAAAAAAAAATTAAAAGTTTTTATTTATACTCACTTGTAACCCTATAATTATCTTTTGTAAAGAACCTATATAAAATAAGTTGTTTGAAAAAATAGCTTTGTGGGACCATTCAGAACATGGCATGAAATTTTTCATGTTAAAATATTTACACATATAGGTACAATATATATACAATGAAGAATTATAGTTATTATAATTATTTGAGCTAAAAATTATAATTTGTAAAACAATTAACAAAAAAAAAAAAAAAACAATTATTTTAAGAAATAAAAACTATACTTTCAGATTATCAAAGTTTTTTTCTTGTTAATGTTGAATTAATATAAAAATAAAACCTATGGATGTAATATGGAAAATTTATATAATATAGATATGTAAATTTTTAAATAACAATCACCTACAATATATGAGATCTATTTTAAGAATTACATTGAATTCTTATACATTGTAATACAATTTCCTATACTTACATTGTCAATACGATCCCATCCCAATTATGTATAACAACATTGAAAGTTTTTATTTTTGGAAATTCCCTTTGCTATTCATTATGTTTATATTTCTTACAAACAGATGTTCATGTATTCATGTATGCACAATTAAATTTTAATTTATTAATTGATATTGATTTGAACTCAATGCCAAATAATGATTCTGAAGGAAAGATCGGCTATCAATGTAGCCAGCTCTAAAAACTAGGAAATATAAATCATTAACCTTTCGATTTAATAAATTAAACAAATTTTGTATTTATGTACATAAATTGGTCCATCATTTTAATATAAAAATTTGATTTTTAAATATTTTTTAGAAGTTAAAGGAAGAAAACACAAATAAATTTAATAACATATAAAAATTTTGAGTGAAAACTGTAAAAATGACTTTAAATTTTTTTTTATCTATAAGTACATGCATGATATGTACGTAGGTATATTTTTCAGAACTTTTATAAAGTTGCTTTCAGTTGCTTCTGGTTCAAATTAAAACACATTTCATTTCTTTAAATGTTTCCTTTTTTTTTTAACAACAAATAAAAAAATTCGAAAAAAAATCACAAATACAATTTTTTTTTTTCATTTTAATTGCATTTTAATTTAAATTTTACCAATGCCTCAAAATCATTTTTCTTTAAATTGAAAGCATCATTCCGAAAGTTTTTATTTTCTTTAACTTTTAAATCTGAACTTTTATATTTATTTTATCTTTATCAAGACACATTTGTATATACATACATTGTACTGTAAAATAAATATATACATATACATATATATACATTGCAAGAACGACCCTACATCTCAATTTTACATTTTCCTCCTCATTAATTTTTATTTTTTTTTTTAAAAAGTTATGAATTTTTATAAATTTTTTTTTTTTGCGAAAATAATAAAACAAATTTTAATAAAAAAAAAGTGAAGTGTTTCTGAGAGAATTAAGTTAAACTGTTCAACTGTAGGAAATTTTCCTTTCTTTTTAAACATTGAAGAAATAATAGTCTATGGCTCATTTGGTCCTTCTTAAATCAGATTTTTAACTGTTGTTTATTTCCACACGGTTTTTCACGAACAGATTTATTTTTATATGTATGGTTAAAGTTGCAAGTTAAAAGTGGTAGGATGATTTAAAAAAATACTAGCATATATAATTTAAAAACATATACCTATATCAAACATAAAAACAAGAACTTATATTTATTGAAGAAAATATATATACAAAAATAAAACAAAAACATTAAGTTAATTCAAGTAATCATTTGCAATGGTTAATTAATACATAAATATGTACATCTGAAAATAAAAAAAAATTGAAGTAATCTATTATAGTTGTTTTATAGTACCAGATGTACCAGATCTAGGTGTAGTGCAAGGCTCTGCTTTTTTTGCCCTTTTATGAAATGAAGAATAATATTTCAACAATATTTTTCCCTTTTTTTTATCAAAAACTTATCCATTTTATTTTAAATCAACACTTATTTAAACAAAACGAATAAAAATTGAAATTTATTAAGCGCGAAACTTAAAATCAAATAAAACTTGAAACTTACGAAAATCTACAACAAACATTTAACAAAAAGTAAATGGCCTGCTTAGTGTCACTTAAATTATTTGCAAATTTTTCTTATTCATACGTTACTTTTTGAAATTTTAAACTGATTTTTTGATAATAGACAAATTCACTAATAAAATTCAAACATTTTTTAAATTGACAAAGTAAATTGTTTAAAAAAATATTTAACATTAAAAAAGATTATTTTTTTTTCCTAAGGGAGGTGGGAATCTTCCAAAGACACCAAGAATTTCCCCCTTGGTAGTGTCAGATTTTTACTGAGTAAACCTACCTCCCCCTTTTAGCCAATATAATGGGATGAAACCCTTACCTGCGAACGTAGTATATTGGCTAGGGAGTAGGGATAGGAAAGGATAGGAAATGGATACGGAAGCATTGAATTGGGAGTGGGACTGTAAGGAAACAATGAATCTGCCTATTGTTATAACTATTTTGCTAACAGTGACTAAAGCCAACAGTTACAACATGTAGTAGTAGTATATAGTTACATGAGGTAATTATTGAAGGAAACCGCCACTGTCACTGTAGCGGTTACTATTATTGGCATTAGTATTCTTATTAATACTATTATTATTTTACTACAAAATCAGCGCCATCAGTGGATTACAACGTGCAGCAGTATATAACATTTTACTTGCATGATATAACCAAAGATAGCCCCACTGTAGCAGCTATTATTATTATTACTATTATTATTATTATAATTATTGTTATTACTATTACTATTATTATTATTATTATTAATATTATTATTGTTATTATTGCTACTATTAATTATACGATATACATTATTACGATATAAAAGTACTACATATTTTTTATTTATGACCTGACCGGGGTTTGAATCCAAGACCCTTCGATTGAAAGGTTGGCGACTTAACCAATGAGTCAGATAAGATTGTGTAGTTAAAATGATATTTCACATAAGAATTGTGGTGGGATGACCTTAGAAATATTAAGAAGAGCCGGGATAGCATCCCACTCCATCCCGCCATCAGTTAGAAGAAGTATATAAAATAAAAGCGAATAGCAAAATAATTATTTTCGTTATTCTTATGTAGATGCACAAAATTTTTCTGACCTTCATAAAATTTTTTTTATTTAATTTTTTCTTTGCATTTGTGGTTTCTCACGTTTACCGCATAAAATTTTGGATTAAAAACAGAAAATTGAAAACTCGTTGAAATGAAACGTATAAGTAAAAACTGGGACTCAAAAGAACTGTATGGAAATTATACTATAGGATTATGTTCGTATAAAGTTTTATTAACATATTAAGTGATGAGAGTATGGTGTAATCCCAAGAGTTTGGAACTCATTAAAAGGTTATAATATGACTCTGAAAATTGAGAATTGGAATATTTTGTTAGATATTTAAAATATTAAAACAATTTTGAATTTCAACCAGTTGTTTTAATATTTTTGATTATAAAATTAGGATTTTTGGAGAGATCGAAAGTATATTCATTCAAAAGACGGTTGCTTAAATCCATTATAGTAAAATTATTGTAAAATTGAGATGTTTCAACCTGTTTTCCTGACTGCATATAGACTTCTATTGTTTTTTTTTTTATTAATTTATTTTTAAAATTTATTTTTATAATATTAAAAATAAATTCTTAAAATGAAATAGTTTTTTTTTTTGTTTGTTAAATATTATTAATAGATTTTGATCAATTCAAGTGTACTTCTGAAGCATTGAAGTCGTTTTAATTTTAAAGGATAAAATTCATATTAAAAAATAAAAATAAAAACATTACAAATGTAAATAAATTTTATAATGTCTTTTTAGGATTTATAAATACTTGTATTGCATGAAAAAGAAAAACATTATTGATGCTTTTAGCACTTATAACTTTCAGCTGTTTATATCATCAAGACAACAAACAGATACGACAACTACTACTCGAACAGTTAAAAGTAAGTTTGAAATTAGTCATTTTAAGACACAAAGAAATAATTTTTTTTTATCATTTTCTTTTCTCTCTGTCTTTAGTTTTATAAAAGATTGTAGGTATTTTTTTTTCAGCATTTTTTTTGCAATATCTGAGGGCAATCCATCAATTTTTCATTTGTACAAATTAAATAATTTTTATTGCATTTAATTAAAAATTTAGATGAGCTGAAGAAAATGTTTTCACCTTACATTACAAATATATACTTAAGTAATGTATATGTACATATTATACACATATACCTATGTTAAAAGTTTTGTTTATTCCTATGTTTATAAACAGCTCTGTTTTATTACAAGATACATACATAACTTATCTTTTACATATAATGTTCAATTCGATTTTTAAAAGAAATGTCGAAGCAAAAGCCAAACAAATAATAAAATAAAAAAATTGTAAATTATCCATTGTTTATAAACATATGTATGTAGAAATGTAAATGTAAAAGTATATTTTAACAACAATAAACTAAACAAAAATAAAGAAATTTAAAAACCAAAACAAAATTATAAAAGAAAAATATACAAGTAAATAATAAATAATTTTTTTTATTTGTTAATATACATTTATGATATATGTATGTGTGTATGTATATATTATGTATAGTATCTGTAACTATAGATACTTTTATATATTAGTTTGTATACCTACATGAATACTTATGTATATAATCAATTCAAATTAAATTCACCTTAACAATTTTTTTTTATACCTCACCTATGTACTTACATATTGTATATTATATACCATAAAAGTGTTGTCGTTTAAAATTTTAACAAAACTATTATTATTGTGTACTTACTCTAAGTCTAAAATTTTACTGGGTGTTCGTAATTTGAAGTCATAGCAGAGCTTGTAAAAATTTAAAAATTGTTCCAAAAGGGAGGTTTATTTTAAACGGTTTTAGAGATAACGGTGTAAAAAGTTTTTTTTTTTATATAATATGTAAGGTACATAAATGTATTGTAATTTATGTACCATACGCGTGAAGAATCTGATTTTGATAAGGTAGAAAAAATCGCATATGCTACAGTTATTAATTATACAAAAAATACAGTTATTCAAAAATACATTGAAAAATATCAATATTTTTTCACTTTAAAAGCTTTGCAACTATTCAACTATGAAAGTCATCAAAAATTTAAGATTTAGTATAAAAGCTCAGAGATTCGGTAATTCGGTATCGATATCTAAACGAATTCTCGAATGTTGTGCAGGGATGAAGATATAATTATGATTTTAGAAACTTAACGAAAACACTTTGAAGATTGTTGTTTTGAAAACCGTTAACCACACCTCTAGAAAAACCTCTGAAAAAATGTTTCACATTGTTTCGACCTGCCCTATCATCTTCTTTGTTTTGGACCTTTGACTTTCGGACACCCTTTATAATATGAATAACAAATACCTGCTTTTATATTGATGTAAAATTTCTTAAGAAATTTTTTTATATGCTAAGTACAATTTTTTTTAACTTATTAAGTAGATTAAATCAAAGCAGTATATTTTACCTTTTTTTCCTTTTAATGCCGTATTCAGGATGTAGTGTATTCTAAAAGTATAGTATATTTAAAAAAAAACATAATTTTAGGAAATAAATAACTAACATTTTAAATTGTTTCGGTATAAATATTAAAATCAATTATATTGTGTAGTTGAAACTATATCTATTCTATATAAGAAAATATTGTATTCATATTGGAGTATAAATACTACAAATATATTTTTATGGTATTTCTTTATGTAGTTCATCGAGCCAGCGCCCCTTCTACGAAAAAGAAAAAAATATTACTAACCTATGTACTATAATAATGTATTATATATATTTTGTATATAATATTTCTAGAATCATCTGTTTATAACAAATACCATTGTAATTAAAACCAATCAGCCAGCCAGTTAATCAGTTTGTTTAGGCAGTGAGTTGTATGTACCGTGCTCATCTTATAAATATCAGCTGAACGAATTATTTCTAGTTTAGTTGAAAATCAAGTTGTAAGCTGTAAGCATCTAAGCGTTAAAATAACAAGAGAACGTCGCGCGTTGCGATTATAATAACAAAAAATTGTTTTTGATTCTTTTGTTTTGAACATAACGAAAAATTAAAAAATAAAAAAAAGTAGAAATTAACGGTGAAAAGTTTTTTTTCGTTGTTTATTTGTTAAAAAAAAATAAAAAAGAAAAAAAAAATAAGTGAAATTTTGTTTTTTAATCTAAATATATTTGGAATTTGAAAGGAGTTGACAAATTTAAATAGAGTGAAAACTTCACTGTTGAAAATAAAAGAAAATAATTTTTTTTTTTTATAAAATTTTTATTTAAATTTTAAAAGTGATAAACTTTAAAATAAAAAAAACAAAAGGAGTATATTATAATAAACCGTTATTTTTGGTGAAAGGAGGCCATCAAATTGCATTTAATAAAAATAAGGAAAAAAAAATAAACAGTTATAAGAAAACTCACAATCATGGCGAAAGGTTGCCCTTTTACTGTTTTCACCTGTGGCTTACTTTTCTTAGCAGCTGCAACAAATGCACAATTTTTCGAGTAATTATTTATTTTTTTTTCTAAATAACAATTAATTTTAAGACTTTTTTTTAAATAACATTCTAATTAATTTTTTTTATTTTAAATTAAAGTGGTGATGAATTTAAATGGGAATTTTTGAAAATATTTTAAAGCTTATGTTTTCGGTCATTATTTTTTTGTTTTTCATTTTAATTTTGTTGGAAAATATTTTATTATTTATTTTACATTTTAATTAATATTAAATTAAAAAAAAAAAAAATTTCTTAATTTTTAAACTGAAATATGTATCTTTACAGTTATAGAACTTATAGATACATGTATCTTAATTAGAATATGCTTAAAAGAGAACTAATAAATAAGGGACAAGGTCAACGCTGTTATTGTTTATTTTTAGAAAAACAAAATTATATTTTTGTATATTTTAAATATTTATAGGAATTAAATTTATAATATTAAGCTTTAATTATACTTAGCTATACATACATATTTAAAAAATTAGCTTAGAATATTTATGAAATATTTAATTTAATTTAAATTCAAGGAGCAATTCGAATGGAAAAAAGTAACGAACTAATAACTTTTAATTATTGATTAATTTTGTATGTGTTTTTTTGCTTTTTTTTTTTTTGTATGAATTAATTTTTAATTGAAATTTCATTTTGTCTTTTGCTTTACCTCATTTTATTTTTTGTTTTTTTCAATTTTCAATAAAATATAAGTTTAATTTAATACTAATTTCGAATGAATTTAGATCAAATTATTTTATATAAATTTGATATACAGTCTATCTATATGTATAATAATAACTAAGTAATTAAAACAGTGGAGAAATATTTCTACTTGTATTTTTTTTACTAAATTTTTAATACTTGTTTGCTTAAGTTTGAATAAAGCCGCAAAAAATTTATTTGATTAAATATAATATAAATATATTTGATATTTACAGTATTTTTATAATTTTTCAAAAACTACTAACCAAAAGCTGTTAAGAGGTGATATAAGTAAATCATGCAAAAATTCTTAGGTACATATAATAATAATGCATTTAAAATCCTTCAATTGCGAACTTTAAATTTTGGTAATTGAGTAATTTGCCTCAAGTCGGAACTGGGTAACTGCAATGCTAGAAATTTTTCAGAAATAAAGTTCAAAAAGTGGAACAACTGCGTTATCGCATAGAAAGTCCAATTCTTTATTGTTGAAGAAATATAATTTGTATAAAATATAATTATAAAAATTTCTAGAATTGAATCGGTTCAAAAAAAATATTTCCATTAACCATTCACCGAATTAAATTCGTCTGCCTCCTAATTAATCTAGACGATTTCTAATCAATGTAAATACTTTCCGCAATCACGGCGATTAATGGCGGAAATTTTGTTTTTTTCAGCAAATTATTCTTGACGATATTATAACACCTTCAATT
Organism: Poecilobothrus nobilitatus; assembly: GCA_947095535.1. Taxonomy (NCBI): domain Eukaryota; kingdom Metazoa; phylum Arthropoda; class Insecta; order Diptera; family Dolichopodidae; genus Poecilobothrus; species Poecilobothrus nobilitatus. Next base: position 234,570,308 of record OX352773.1, on the reverse strand, counting down.
CGCAAATAAATGCAGTAAAACATTTTACTATTTTATACCATTTTACATATTATAGAAGGTTTGAATTTATGTTGGCAATGGTAAAAGAGACCAACTCATTTCCCACTGCTCGAATCTTATTGATATAAAATGTTAACGAACTAACAAAGTCTGAAAGCTAAGTTTTATGTGAGCATATGCATCAAATTGTGATTAAAGCATGAGTACGATAAACCAATAATTGTAATTTGTTTAACATCATATTACGAGCTGTAGAAACCATAATCCTCGCAGTATTTTTAACTTTATAAAAACCTTAATTATAATTATAATTATATTTATTCTTAATTTTAATTTTATATCAAACTAATAAAACTAACAATATTAAATTAATAATATCATTTACCGATCTACTAACATATTCTGTAAATGATAACTCCATCAGAAGGAACATTAAACAATTGTTTGTATATTAAGTGATTGATCAAAAAAAAAAACATAAAGCAATATGTTTGTATATAAGCTATTGCGATAAATGGGAACATTCTCTGTAATCCAATACCTTTAAAAAAAAAAAAAATATGATAATGATGATTTAATTCTATCGGTTAATAATCTTTCAATTTACAAAGTTGCCGAATTTATCTTAAATAAATTTTAAGTCTTTATAGATATGAAAATATATGATATGAAAAATTTTATAAAACATATGATATGAATTCAAAGAATGAATCAAATAATAAATATATACATATATGTATATAAAGTTGGAGATGTAAAATCCTAAATAAAAAATTGAAAAATTACATTTTTTGCAATATGTATATATAATTATATACTAATATAATGTTTCGTACATTTTTTTTTTTTTTTTTTTGAATAAATAACTTCTTATTTAATTAACTTTTAAAGGAACTTTTAATGACAAACCATATACAGAAGTCTAGAAGTAATTTTTAATAACAAAATATAACATATACATATAAATAGAAGTTTTATTATGCAAATTATTTACCTAACCTTCAAAAATGTATTAAAATAAAATATTAAAAATTAAAAAAAATTTCTTTTTTTTTACTGTAAATTAACAAAATATTTTCTTCTACTGTAATAAGCTTAAAGTTCTTACTTAACATTATTTTATAAAAAAAAAAAAAAAAAAAATGCTAAGCTCTTGTTTTTTTTTTCTTTGTTTTTATTTAATTTATAATATGGATATATGAATTACTGTTTTGAATTCTAAATTTTAATTTTAAATGTTTCGTTAATTAATTATTATTTGTTTTTCTTTTTTTTCCACATATTTTCTGTTCACTCATAAATCATTCATAGTTCAAAAGTTTTGTAAAAAAAAAAAAAGAAAATTGAAATAAAAATTTTTAACATGTCTCAGTTATTTTTTTAACAAGTTCTTTTACTGTGTAATACAAAAAAATATAATATATATTATATAACATATAAATATATTTCTTTTTATTTTATTTTTATTTTATTATATAATTCTAAAATACATATATGTATATATATATATATCGTAGTCCATAATATAGTCCAGGATTTTATGTCTTTTTTTGTTTATTTCACGCAATTACTTATGTTAATTTAAAAAAAAAAAAAAAACTTTACCATGTATATTTGATCCTGTTCATATAATATAGGTTAATAGGTGGTATTTCATTTAAAATATATAAGTAATAAGTTTTTTATAATATAATTATTTTATTAAAAGAATTTTTACATTTGCCGCAAACAATAAATTATCAGAGAAATTTTTATTGGGTACGACATTTTGAAAACTGAATTTATATAAAATAAAAATAAACATTTGAATTTTTATGTAATATTTAATTTTTCTAATATGCTTCTTAAGTACTTCCGTGAACAATAGAAGTTTCTAATTCCCAAGTTTAATAAATTATCCATTAAAATTATTACTTAGAAAAAGTGCTCTATTCAAAAATCTTCATGTACGCACAGTTCACCGATACTAATAAATTTTGACATCAATACATACATAATATGGTTTAACGAATCGAAATAACACAAAAGGAGTAGACACTCATTCATTTTATATCCATATCATTTCAGACTTGTGAAACGTATCATCATATAATTTGTCTGACTATACATATTATAATAACAAGTCTAACATAATATGAGTGTTAATTTGGTTTGATATGTTGAAGAACAAAAAAGGTTATTAATTAGAGGAGCCAAGCAAAGAAGGTTATTAATTAGTATATATAGGTATCTATTAAATTTATATCGGTTTATTTATACTGAACTTTATTATTTATCTGCATCAGAAAAATATTTAGACAGTGTAAATTTATGAATATGACATTTAAATTATTTTAAATTTTTGATTTATTTAATGAGATGAAAAAGAGTTCCGCACAAAAAGTTAAAGTAAAATAAACTTTTTTTTGCGGAGAGAAAAAAAACTTCCTAACTAAATTTGAAAAATTAGAGAATTAAAATTAGAGGAAGATATATAGAGGACTATACAGGAATTCTCTATAGAGGACTGGTGTTCCTTTTCACTCCTCTATAGTGTCTTTAGATGATTTCCACCTACCCTCGCGGTGAATCCAACAAAAAAAAAAAAAACAAAAATGCGACCTCATTCATGAGTGCGGCAAAAATATCTGAAGCGGTGAATCCAGCATAACTGTTGATTTTTATTTTTTTTTAGCTTAAAAACGACTTTAAATTAAATATGACAAATGGGGCCTCGATGGCCTAGTGGTTAAGAGCGTATAAAATACGCTGGAAACACCGAGGCAGTGTGGGTTCGAATCCCACACACGACGTAAGAGTTATTCCCCCTTACGACATTTACAGCCACGCCTGAACAGGAAAGATTGTGTAATTTCCTGTTCACATATATGTGGCAGAGAAATGCATTAAAAAAAAATATGACAAATAGGTACATAAATAAGAATACAATTGAAAAATTAATTTTTAAATTTATTACGTTTAATTTAAATTGTTATAAATGGAAGAATAAATTTCGAATATCTTAAGATTTATTAAATTACTCAAATCTGGATTTTAATTTAAAAGGAAAAATGAAAAAAATTTAATATTTTGTTTTATTTTTTGTTTTTTTGCATAAAGAAAAACATTGAAGATTTCAACATTACAGTTAAAATATAATACAAAAGTTATGTTATTATTTATACATATAAAAAGTGTGTATTTTGCATACTTTACCTTGAGATACTTTTATAACTTTTAATTTTTAATACAACTAAATTGCAATCATAAGAAATTAAAAAAAAAAAAAAAAATGAATATAAAAACACAATTAATAATTACTTTTCAACAAAACGACAAAAAAAAAAAAAGAGAGTAAAAGAGAAAGAAAATTGATACTTGAACCATTTTAAATGCGGTATGGAATAATTATTATAAAGTGAAAAAAAGATAAAACAGGTTAAATATATCATTTATCATGTATGTATATATATACCCTCGTATGTTATTTATAATAATATAAAATATGTATACGATTTGTGGTTTAATTACATATAATGATAAGTATTGTAATATCGTTATATTAAAATACTTAATGTATAATAAATAACATAACAGTATAAAAGTAGTTTAACAACTTAAATTACATATACTTACCTATTAATATACAACTTTTTTAAAACGACAATGTTTTTTATGTTTTCCTTACCGCTATATTTAAAAAAATAAAATCAAGATGTGATATTTTTTTTTGAATTTTTTTTATATGTATGTATTTAATGTAATTGAAAAAAATTGCATCTTTCAACAGTTTAATTTTTCAGTTTATGATTGTGATATTTATTGTATTGGAGTTTTGAGATCTTAAAATATATACGAAGATCTTTAGATAGACGAAGTAATTTTCCGTTTATTATTGAATATTGAATTTAAATGTTGTTCTTCTTTAATTTATAGTTTTATTAGAAGTTGTCTTTTAATATATTACATATATTCCAATATTATATTAATCTTTTAAAATTTTATATTCATTATACTTTTAAAATCCTATTCATTCAATTGTGAAGTATGTACATAATTGACTCGAATCCATAAAACTGAGTTTAATCTTAAAATTCACATTTTTAAAAAAGAACAACATGCTCAAGTGTGAAAACAACAACATGCTCATTTTGTTTAAAAAAGTGATGTTTGAGTTCTAGCTCAGTTTTATACATTCCGCTCATTATTTAGTATTATATTAACCTTTAAAAATTTTATATTTTGATTTTACTTTTAAAATATTTTGTGGGGTAGATAATATCTGTTAGCATTAGTTGGTAATCTAATATAACTGCTCAAAAATTAATACTGTAACTATATATTAACAGCTTGTTGCATATATTTTCGTACATTTCATTTTATTTTGAATTAATTTTTTTTTAGATATGTACCTATTTAATACATAATAATAATTTTATCTCATACTTGGTTAAAAATTAAAAATCATTAAGATTACAAAAGTTATGGATGCTTCAAATTATAACAAAAATAAGAAAATAATTACTCAAGTTATTTTATTTACAAAATAACTTTCCATTTCGTTTGATTTAACTGTAATTATGAATAATTGTAGATTTTTTTCTCTATATTATGGTACTATGTGTTGAAAATGCATTTATCTATATGTATATTGGACATATAAGAACCAGGTTGTAATATCTCCAATAATTACTTTTATATATATTATATATATACATTATGTTTATAATTATTAATAAATTGTATATAATAGGTAATAATGGCAATTTATTTAATTTATATTTTAAAACTTGTTCAGATAAATATTATTTATATATGGTCGCGTATATATAGTTATTTTTTTTTTTTTGCTTCAAGATTCTGGAAATTTATATGGCCATTGCATAAAAATGATAAACATTTTGTTTTATGATCCACCACTAGTTTCTATTTTAAGAAAAATAGTTTTTTTGTTTTTTTTTTTTGAATAAAATATGTATGGTAGGTAGCTAGGCTATATTATGTTTTGAAGAGTTTTGAAAAAGTTCCGGGTTAAATCTTTGTACTTTTTAAGATTTAAGTACCGTTAAAAAGATTTAAGTACCGTTTTTTTGCAAAACAATTGAAACTTCAAAATTTTAAGAAAAAAATTAAGAAAATTAAAGTCTTAAAATGTTTAATTTTTGAAAAAGTTGTTTACATTGAAGAATGTTTTTTTTTTTTATAAAACAAAGTTAATTTTTAATTATTTTTTAACTTTTTTTTTTTTATTTTCATTTTGATCAAAATGACTAATAAAACGATCAAATGTCGTTACGAATTAAATATTTTTTTTTTTTATAATTATTTCAAAATGCCCAAAACAATGGACATACATATATTATTATATATTCATATTTTTCTTTTTTAAACGAACAGATAAATATGTATAGATAGTTCTGGTTAAAAACTTTTACTTATATAGTTATTTTATAAATCATTTAAATATAAATTTAATTTTTGTTTATTATTTTTACTATGTTAACTTTTTATTTGTTCCTCCTTTTGGTAATTTATTCTACACGATAAGTATCGGATTTTAGCGTAATGAATTAGAAAGTGCAAAATATACTAATAAAATATATACATGTTAAATATAGGTACAAAAAAAAAAATACCAATAGTATGTATAATTTTGGTAAATTTATTTGAAAATATTGGTTTTAAACTTTCACATTTTATAAAATTAAAATAAGATTAAAAATTAATTTTAAAATTGTGAAAATCTAAAAATAAAAAGTTTATAAAAAATTTGTGCACTGGTTTGATTAAGTTTTAAATAGATTTTTATTTTAATTAATAAATTGATTCTTTGAGACGGGGATAGGTGGGAATTATCGAAAGACGCTAAAGTGGAACGATACAAACACGATTCTTTTATCTACTTCGGTCATTAACCTGTTGATCATCTCTTGCCATTTTGACTAAAACAATACGTTAGGAATATCTTTAGAACTGTTATATTGTTCTGTTTAGGTTACGCAAGATTCTGCTATCAACCGTTATACTCATTCTGCTATCTATTTGCTATTAATTTATACTGTAAGACCATACTATTTACCAATAATATATGTCAGTATTTTCAACTAAATTTAATTTTAATATACAAGGTGATTTTCTTTCGGTCTTGAAATTTAAAGGGTGCATTTGAGAGGCCAAAACGAACAAAAAATTATTCTATAGGGAGCAGAGGGTTTATTTCACTTGGTTCTTAAGATAATGGGACCTAAATTTTTTTTTAAGTTTTAATTTAATTAGCTTATATCCAAAAATTATAGAAAACTAATTAATAAGTTTGCAACACCGTCAGAGAGCTTTGTGTTTTGGCTTACATGATAATATTTTTCTATATTTTAAATACTTTTCGTTTAAAAGTTATGGGCATTTAAACGAAATATTTCAGAAAAGAGCCCAATTATAATAATTTTTGTCCTTAAACCTGTTATTAAGATATCATTATTTTCGCATTTTTCAATTATTTGAAAAAAATTTTTGAATTAAACAGTCATAACTTAACAGTCATTGCATTATGTGTAAAATAGTCTTAAATTTTGGCTTATATATCTGGGAAACGAGAAGACTTAGAGAAGAAATTATTTAGCACAAATTTATAGTAGTTTACCAAGGATTCTAAATTTTACATAATAAAAGTACCTTGTTAGGACATTTTTAGAAACAAAACTCAATACTTAAAAAAAATATTTAAAAAAATATTAAATGTTTGAATGTTTTTAGCTCTAATTTAAAAAACGTAATTACTCGAGGATAAGAAAATAGCTGAAAGTTTGACGAATATGCTGTCAAACAAGACTAAGTTAGTATTTGTAGAGGAAGTGGAGCATAAAAGTCCCAATATTTCGAAAACGACTGATAATAGACCCACACAATTTTTTTTTTAGTTTTGTAGTATCAGCAATCGTATAATATTTACACTTGTATGCGGAACACTTTGTATATGTATGTATATACAGTTCAAAGTTAATATTTTATAAGATAGATTTTATATAATTAAAAATTAAAATTGTTGATCATTTTACTTGGTAATTACAAAAACAAATGAAGGAAGTTATTTGTATATAGATTTATTAATAACATGTTAACTTAATATGAAATATATGGATAATCTTCATTCTCAGCCTTTTATTTTGTCTTTTTATACTACCTTTGATTTTAACTACCACTGTATACTTTATTTGAACAAGAATTGTCTTATATATGTGCATATGTTTGTACATTTCACAAATTTTTATTAATATTTTTATTATTAAAAAATAAATTATCACTTTTTACTATCAGGTATTTTAAATTAGAATTTTCTAGAATTTTTAAATTGACCATATACGCATACTCATATATATATAATCAAGGTATTTTAACATTTCAATCAAGTCTGGTACTAGCACAAGTCTAGCACAAGTCAGGAAAAAGTTTTGGTCTTATTTAATTTTTTTTTTTGACAATAGATAGTAAAATATTTTAGTCATTTTCTTTTAGTTAATTTTACCTGTAGTTAAATAACAACTTTAAATATAAAAAAAAAACGTTAACTATTATTTTGTGACTTCAAATGTTATCAGTTATTAATTTACAAAATAATACGAGTTTTTTCAACTTTTGTTTTATATTTCAATTTTTTTGTAATTTTTAATAATGTATTTTGAAATTATGTTTTTACTTAAAAAGTGTTTTTTTTTTTTTTGTTTTATTTTAATTATCGCTGACATAAAGAAAGGAAAAAAAAAAAAAACGTTTGAACCCACAAATAAAAAATATGATGTTCCAAATTAACAAAAAAAAAAATTTCTCATTTCAGGTTTTTTAGTTTCTATTTACAAATTATCAATTTTCAAGAATTTCGGAATTATTTTTTTTTTTTTTTTTGATTAGTTAAATTAGATCGGTCATTATACTAATTAGAAGTTAAGATAGACTGTAAAAAACAAAAACAATAAAAAAAAAATACCAAAAAAGAATATAATTAGTGATAATAAAGAAAATCAAGTTTTAAAGATCATTAAGTCATTCTGACATATCTTTTTTTAAAAACTTTCTTTTATAAATTTCTTCTTTATTTTATAGTGCGACATCTCATTATATAGTAATTAACATTATCTAGCTAACAAAAATTTCACTTAATGCAAATGCTAAATATTTAAGTCATTTTATAATTAGACAAATTATTATAAATCCTGAACAGTTAGTCATACATATATGTAGTTAGGTGAATTGTATTCTTTACGAAATAATAATAATGTTGGCTTTAGTTTTTCTCATTTCCACTCCTATATTAGTATACATATATGATCATATCCACTAAGTCATTTATTCTTCAGTTTCTGGAATATTATTTTATTTATTAGTTTCACTAAGTCGCTAATTACTCTGCTATATACAAAACTATTACTCGGTAGCTATTATACAAAACTATTAAATGCAAAATAAATATTTTTATTTGTGCGCCATCTATTATCTTATACAAGAATTATTAAATTTTTTTTTTTTATTTTATTATATATTTTTAGTAAAATTTATATTATTTTTATTTTTAAATGAATATGATCCAGCGCAAGTTTGAATAAAAGGTGCCTTAAAGCCGGTGCACTACACTTTTTCATGGTTCATGTTAGTATATTTTATCTATACTATATGAAAAGCCTTTACATTTTATAATAAGTATCGTGTTTAATTTGAATCGTTAAATGGTGAAAGAAAATACATTTTTTTTTAATTTTGAATTTTGTTAACTATATCTGCATAATTATTTTATAGATAATGTTTTGTATTATATTTTAAAATAATTTAAGAAGTTTCCGGTCTTAGTTGTTATTAAATTGTTCAAAATTGCATGTGCTTATACAATATTGTATGGTAAAGTAGCTATTATTAAATTATAAAATAAGTAACAGAGATGTGAATCTTTAACCTTCAGATTGTATTAAATTTAGCAATCTTAGAAAAAAAAAAAAAAAATTAATTAACACCTCTCCTATTTATTCAATTGTATTGTATTGTATTGTATTTTGAAGTATAACCACCTTCATTATACTTGAAATTACGTTCTCTCTTTATTTGAGTGATTTTACTGACCTCTTTTGAACAGTTTTGTAAGAATTGAATTTAAATAATGTATTTTAAATAAAAGATGGTCAACTATATTCAATTTAAAATTAGTATTTTTTTTATTTTTATTTTTTTGATGTTTCATTGGCACAAGGGTATGAATTTAAAGTTTATGAGTCAAAAATTTGAGATTAAAACTAATTGAAAAAAAAAAACAATGCAATGCAATTTTTTTAATTTTTAATTGATATTTTTTGTTTTTTCTTTTATCTTTTTTCAAAAAATTACACGATGTACGTACATACTTAATTACAATTAATTATCATTGGAATTAAAAAAAAAAACAAAAAAATTTTTACGGTTGATATTTTACAGATAAATTAATTTTTTTTAATTTGTTTTTTTAATTGATTATAGTGAAAAATGGTCGAATTAATTTAATTTAGAGGGAAAAGCTATTCAATTAAGGCTATATTTTTTTACTCAATGGTTATATTTAAAAAAAAAAAATAATTATAAAAACTAAAAAGATTGCGAAAAGTTTAAAAATATTATAAAAGGGAATCAAATGTGTACAAATAATTAATTGATAATTCATAATGTGTACGATATAATTAAATTTAAAAAGAACGTTCAGATTTTTCCTTAAAAAATTTACCGCCAAATTTTTCCCCATATCCCCCTAAATTCCAAATTTGTCAAATATTGCAGCCTTCTCAAAAAAAATGCGCTTTCCATATCCTCATCCTCAAAACTAAGCTGAACATTTCTATTAAAAAACTGATCCTAAAGTTTGGTTTCAAAAAAATATGGTTTTTGTGCGTTAGCTTCATTGGGTGGTTTTCGAAGCTTTCCCTCGAAACTGACCCTCGAAAATAAAAAAAAATAAAAAATATTTTCAAACGCAATTTTGTTCAAAAAAAAAAAAACAAAAATTAAAAAGGATTTTTAAAGACCACGAACATTTAAAATTTTCAATGTTATAAAACAAACAAATTATAATATTGTAAGTCCATTTTATTTAATTTTATTTTAATACTTTTTATTAAATACTGTCGGCCAATGGCTGTCTTGACATAATGACTTAATGGCTGTCGGCCATGATTATTATTGAAACTGCGCTGTCAAAATCTCACAAATATTTATTTTGAAATGATTAAAAATTGAAACTTGGTTCCATCCATGTTTAGATTAACTATTATACTACTATTATTTTATAAATAATTTATATAATTTATATTTTTCGTTTCTTTTTTGTTTTAAATATTTAAAATATGAGCTTTGTATGGACCATATATCAGAATATTATTATAATAATATGAAACTGTCAAAATATAATGGAACAAAAATAATCTTTTAAGTTTCATTTAAAAATTTATGCCAATGTTTAAGCTAATTTTAAAATATTTATGTATGTAAATCTGCAACGAAATCTAAAAAAAAAAAAAACATTATTTAAAATGTAAATTAAGAAATCTTTCATAATAAATGAAATTTACATAAATTTTGCAAATACATACATAATTTGTAATTTTTTATACATATAAATAGTAATAGAAGAAGTTTTTATTATAATTTAAAGTTTCCATTGAAATATTTCTGAAATGTACGTAACGTAAACATAATATGTATGAGGTGTTTTTTTTTTTTTTTTTTTTAAAGGTTAATGGGTGTGTAGCCTTTTAAAGTATTTACAAATTTTTATTTACATAATTTTGTGTTCTGGTATTTATGTTATATTTAAACTTTTTAAATTACATACATTGTATATATTGTCGCTGTATATTTACATAGAATAAAAATAACATATTTAAGGCGTAAATGATTGGGTTTTACAAAAAAAAAAAAAAAAAATAGAGTTTTTTTCTTATTTTGAATTTTTTTTGAAAAGATGTGCTTAAGTTTGAAAAAATGTGCTTATTAGTTTCATTCTGTCCGCCTGCCCGTCCGTCCGTCCGTCCGTCTGTCTGGCTGTTTACAAAACTTCTACACCGTTTGAAATAAAGCAATGAAGATTTAACTATGGATAGGCATAGCTAAGAAACTAATTTTGTGCTAGGCCCACACATTACGGAGCTACAGCCTTTCTTTAAATTGTTATAACACAGGTTCCATAAGGAATATCTTCAATCTGGATTGGTCAAACGCCAAACGATAACTGGTTTTATAAACTTTATAAATATATATAAAATAAATATGTGACTTTCCCATAAGGTATTTTAATATACCTTTATGTGAAATTCAATTTTTTCAAAAATTTGAACCCCTTCTATGTTTTCAAACGGTTTCACTTAGAAGTTTAAAGTTTTGAGAGAAGTTAGATCTTTGAAAATAAGTATGAGTCATTTTAGCTTCCAAAATTGAAAATTCTCTATTTTTAAACACCTGTAACTTGGGTACCTGTCCAAATTTTTTTGAAGTAATGTACAAAAATTAAAGCTCCAACATTATATTTTTGTTTGTGGTAATAATTTTTCTTAATAATATCGCGTTATCCTTATAATTGAGGAAAGTGTTTTTTTTTTTTCTCAATTTTTTCTTATTGTTTTCATTATTATTCAAAATTTGTATTAATAAAATACATAATTTATATTATTATAAATGTACTAGGGGCTTTGTAGCTGATGTGTATCTAAGTATATTTTACCGTGATACTAAATTACAAAAAATTCGTATGGGATACAAAATTTCTTGATTCCAAAAGAAAACAAAAAAAAATCATGATTCTAAACATACATAATATGTATCTTATGTATTAATGTAGATTTTGTAATAGAAAAATTGTATCTAAATATGTACTTGTATTCAAAACTTACCGGAATGTCATAATACGGTATAGTGTGTGACTGAAAACTACTAAATTATAATTATAGATTTTTCAATATATACATATGTATGCACTCTTTATACTCTAGACTTATTATGAAATATTTTTTAATTTTGTAAATGTGCTTTTTTGAAAACCCATCGGGGTTTTCTATTACTTGTTTTTTTTTTGGTTATCTATATTATGTAATTTCTATTATTTCATTTGAAATAAATTCTCTTCACGAAAAGCATACCTAATATTTGTAAAACCGAATTATTTACGAAAAACATTTTAAAGAAAATTTTAAATAAAAACTTTTTAATAAACCGGAAAAAATTGTTTTCTTTTCAAGTTTTAGGGCTCGCAAAATCTTTTATAATAATTAATAAAAATACTTATAGTAAAAGGTATCTTAAATATTACAGATTCACAATTTGATGTAAAGATATACTGGTATATTAAAGTTTTGCCTTATTATATTATTATTTAGAAGACCGGAAATTTTTAAAAAATTGTTTTTTTTTTTCCTTTTGGTTTATTGCAGATATTGCACAATTTTTTTATGTTGTGCAAATTTTGCGCTTCTTTTTTTTGTAATTTTTCGTGTTGGTGTTGTTTGAATCTTTTACGTAACTATGATGGTTTACTATTTAGTTTAATATATATGTATGTATATGTATATTATATATATATATAATGAATATCTGTTGATATCTGAGTTTCTTTTTTTATAACAATACTGAATTATTGTAATATCTGGTATAATATCAATGCTAGTCGCATCTTTGTTAAAAAAAAATTTTTTTTTTTTTTTTATGGTATATGTACTATAAAAACGTGTAAAAGAATTTATAGTGTACCATAATATAAAATAATGAATCTAATGATAAATTGTAAATACATATATTTAGTATTTAGCAATCTAATAATATAAGGTTGCCGTATATATATATGTATAGAAATTAGAGAACTATATGTATGTAATATAACAATAGGAAATAAAAGAGTACATTATGTGCATACATGCTGTAAAGTTTTGGCTGTTATAAGGTAAAAAAAAAACGTTTTACAAAGGGTTTCTACTAAGTATAATAAACTTTACTGTAACTCAATTGGTTACAATGATGGAATACAATAATTTTTTTTATATTCATATAATTTGTAATCATATAATTTTAAGCTATTTTATTATGACATGTATATGGAATTTAAAATGGGAAAATTTTAAATGGAAAATTTTAAAAAAGTTAAAATGATTGTATTATGATTTATGTATAGACAGTATATGAATTATGTGTCGGTCATTGATCGTATATTAAAATTTTTAAACAATATATACTTATTTTTATATATATAATAACAATTTTTAAATATTAAAATTATGTATAATAAAAATTTTGAAAATAAAAATAATTTCCGGAAAATATTGACTTATTGAATTTTAATTTAAAAGCTATTACTTGATTTGCGTTCACTTTTAACTACCATGAAATAAAAATTCATAATTATATAAACCTTAATGAAAACTGAGATAACAAATTAAAAATTATTAGATCCTCAACTTCGTAATGAAGCTTCAAACGTAGAAGAAATAATCAAAAATATTGGCGACTTGTGAGGTATTTTAATTTTCATTCAATCAATTAATAAGCCCTTTGCTTAATTTTTGTGTCACCGAGACCCCAATATACATACTTCTATTATTTGTACCTTCAAATGTAGAAGAAGTAATTATTCAGAATGTGTAAGAGTTGTGAGAGATTTTAATCAACATTTCCTCGGTTAATCATACATACTTCCACTGTTTATGTCTTCTAACGTAGAAAAATGTTTGCCCCAATACACATACTTCCATTGCTTAACGCCTTCTAACGTAAAATCACAAATGTTGGCGACTTGTAAGGGATTTTAATTGTCCTTCTCTCGTTTAATAAGTTATATGGTTAAACATTATGTCACCGACGCCCCAACATACATACTCCCATTATTTACAAGTTGTAATGTAGAAGAATTAATCAAGAATGTTTGGGGCTTGTAAGGGGTTTTAATCATCATTCCCTCGGTTAATAAGTCATATAGTTAATCATTGTGTCATCGACGTTTTAACATACTTGGTTAGTTTTATTGGTTTTATTGGTTACCATACCGCAACAATGGATTAAAAAAAAAACAACCCTAACATGTATATATAGAACATATATATATATAAAACATAAGTATTATTTTGTATATATAACAAAAACAAACCCTAACCCGGTACTAACTTTTATATTAATTAATTTATTACTTATTTGTTAGATTTTTCTCATAAATTTATAATACGTACATTTGAAAATCACATATTATTAATTTTTATTCTAACATCGTACTTCTGTTTTTTTTTTTTATTATTTTAAATTAAATTAAATACCTACTTTTTTTTTTTTTTTATTATCATATTACAAAACAATTTTGTTTATATTTTTTTTATAGATCTATTGTTTAATGTTTTCGTTTTTTATTTTCTGTGTTGGAATATTTAATGAATACCATATTAATATGTACTTTAAATTTTGAGTAAGGTCCTATTTATATATGATTCAATTATGATTGAATCAGTTAAGTCAGACTTTAAAGATGATTCATTCAAAAAATAATAATTTATTCTTTTAGCTTTTTTAGGTATTTTTGTTTTTTTAATTAAAGCTTAAAAAACATCTAAAATAAAATCCAATCATTTTTTTCGTTTTGATTCGTTCATTCCATATTCAAGTCAGGGCAAAAAATAAAATAAAACAAAAATAAATCAGATGTATTTTCGCACAATTACAATTATAATAATATTTTTATTTTGAATATGATGGTTTTATATTTCGAAATTCAAAAATGGTAATTTTATGACATTAATTCGGCATTACTGATATACTTACAGTATACGATAAATAATATACGAGTATATTATGATATATCACAGCTTTTTTTTTTTTTTTTTTTATTTTATTAATGTTTTGGGGGTTATTATTATATTAAGATTCTAAATGAATTGTAATACCTTTAAAGAAGCCGAAAATTTGTACTAATCGCGGTAAATAAGTAATATTTCTAGAAGAGTTATTCAGTAATTCCTTTCAGTAAAAAGTAAGCGGTTTCTAAAAAGTTAATTTTTTTTCTTTTATAGCAAAATTAACTTTTATTGTTCATTTTAAAATCTTATTTTAATCTTGTTTTTTTTTTTTTTGTTTTGTTTTCTATACCTATGAAGATAGGAGATGATTTTCTTAACTGTGTTTGTCATCGTTATTATTTGACCTCTGCTAATAAATTCGAATTTTAAAATTTATATATTGTAGCTGGTTTAATTCAGATTCAAAAGATTATTTTTTTCAAATTAAATGCGTCAAACAATTTTTATTATACGGTAAAGAAAGAAAAATACTTTAAAGAAAAAAAAAAAAAAAAACAAGTGTGTCATTCATTTAAATGTTGTAAAAATATATGACATTTTGCATTTTAATCTTATACTTATAAAAAATAAATTAAAAAAAAAGCGTAATAAAATAAAATTGTCACTTAAAATGAATAATACAAAAAAAAAAAAAAAAAATGATAAAATCTTTTAACATTATGACACCCATGTCCAATAAATTTCTACCTTACAAAAAAGTTCATTTTATTTTTATGCAAAAATCGAATTTAAATTATCCATCAATTTACTCATCTTTTATTTCAGATTTCCGTATATAAAAATAATTCTTCAGAAATTATTTCAATCAGTTGTTTTCGACTTTAAATTTTTTTCAGCTCAATTGAATTTGTAGTGTCGTCTATATGAGGTCGCCAATAAAAAAAAAAAGAAGATTTACACCTATATAATCGTTATTACAAATTCTGATCACGAATTTAAACTAAATTTTTTTTTAAAAGAAGTGATACAAGTAAAGATAGATGACATTTAAAATTTGTCATCCATCATTTATGCATATAATACGTGTACATATATGTTCATTTTAACAGATATGGAATGACAGAAAAGAAACATAATGATCGCAACCAACAAATGGTGTACAAATTACCATAAAATCGAGAACACAAATTACTATAATATATATAATAATATTTACTCATAGTAATAACGTATATGTACATATGATTACAGTAAATTACTATATTCACTACCTTTTTTTTTTTTACCTTTTGTTTCTTCATAATTTTATTTTTTTGTTCTTCTTTAATGTACATATGTACATATGATAAATAAATGATTGCGCTTCATAACGCATATATTTTGTGTATTTTGTGTAACTTATGATACATGAAAAAATATAAACATAAAAGATACAATAATATAATAATCTTGTATCAAACATCGATCTTGTAACGGGTCAATGAACTTAAAAGAGAGAAAAAAAAAAAAAAATATTTAATCTGCAAATAAAAATTTTTATTTCAATATTATTTTAATTTACAAAACAAAAAGAAAAAAAAAAAAATGAAATTAAACATGGTGGAGATCTTAATCACAATGAATTCAGGGTAACTAATATTTTATTTTCAGTGGATCGTGAAGGTGGAATTAGGTTTTGTTTTTTTTTTATTGTTTGGTGTTATACATAATTTTATACATATATTTTCAATTCTTTATATATGTATATGCAAATTTGGGGGGGAAAATAAAAATAAAATAAATAAATTTTTTTTTTTTTTAAATCAGATAATATTTTTTTTTTTATTGGATTGGATGCTTAATTAAATTTATGGAAATGAAAGTGTATCCAATTTGAAAATTTTGAAAATTTTTTTTTTCTTTTTAGATTATATAACAAAAAAAAAAAAAAAAATATTTAATAAGATGAAAGTTTGTAATTTTTCAGTTTAAATGTCAATAAATTAAATATTGAATAATTTGAAAAAATGTTTTCCATATATGATCAGAAAGATTTACTGTTCTTGTTTTGCCTTAATATTCAATTTAGTTTTAATATGTAAATATCCGGAAAATATAAATCATAAAATACAGATTAGATTTACAAATGGATTGGATTAGAGACTTAATCAAACTTAATCAAATTAGTTTACATTTAAGGAGGTCTACATGAAGAGTAACATTACCGCATCCGGTTTATGTATTATTTTTTGATATATTACTTTTTCATTTAAACATAATCAAGTAATCATATAAAACCTTCATGAGTTCAAAGCCTAAATAAAAAATTTTTAAAAAAATAAATAAATCAATCATATACAGTACGTTCTCGATTAGCATTAGCATCGAGTTAAAACCGAAAACCAATGAAATTTCTGTAATAAAATTCATTTTTGATTGTTCCACCTACAAACAGCTGCAAACAGGTACAAACTCAAAATAAATTTGAGAAAAATTCAAGTATATTCCTAAAGTTATTTTTTAAAGTTCAAAGCTCATATTATTTGATAATAGGGTTTTTCATTTATTCTTTAAATCAATTATTTATTTATTTTCAATTATTTATTAAATCTTCAATTAATCTGGTTGATCTTTTAAAGTGTAATTTTTCAAAAGTGAAAAATATCTAATCTAAAAGTATAAAATTTCATATATAGTTGTTACTTCATCCGAATTTTAAGATTAATTTTAAGTTAGTTGTAAGGTGATAATATATAAGTTCCTTATCTGAAATTGATTATATTGCAATAATAATGAAATATATATATGTAAATACGTATTTGAAACTTTGATGGTTCAATAAAAAAAAACCTTATAAAAATTAATCTCTGAATAAGTATTTTAGAAATCTTTGAAAAAAATTGGCAAAAATTAGGAAGAAAATCTTTATTTCAAATAATGAAATTTAAAAAACTAAAAAAAAAAAATTTTTTTTTATCTTTAAGTTTGTAATTATTCAGAATTTTTAGGGAAGTTCGAACAAACTGTTCAAACTGTGTAGGAGTCATTTATGATAATAAAATTTGCGTGCAATTGACCATTGAATTAAAAATTTTGACGGGTCATAGATAAATGACAAAATAATGATAAAAAAAAAGGTTGGAGGTCACGCCTGATTTAGATTCAAAAGTATTTAAAAATAAAAAAACAAAATTTCCAAAATTTAATGTTAACAAAATAATAATTCAAACTGAAATAAAAACGAAGATAGATTTTGGAAGATGTAGATAGATGACGAAGAAAATATACTTATAGATTTTTTTAATAGTTTTTCAATTAAAAGTGAAATCAACACAAAATAAACCATATTGAAAAATTATTTTTCATTCAAATTATCAAGGTTATATAAGTTTTGTAACAAATATTTTCTAATATAGATTGGATCATCTAAGAAATTATGATTTTTAAATAAAATTATATCAACTTGAAATTGAAAAATCTAAAATAATTAATCTAATAAAATAATTATTAAAAATTTAAAAATATATACAGTTTGTTGATTTCTGTTTATTATAAATGCCAAAAATATCATATTTTTTTTTTTCTTTTGAATTTATACTATAAATAATCAAAACTATAAAAACTAAAGTGAAGTAAAATAAACAAACTATAGCTATTAATAAAAAAAAAAAAATGTCTGTTCTTTAAAATTCGTTAAAAATACTAACAAAAAAAAAAAAAAACTAAATTATAACGAATTTGCTATTTTCTTTTCAACTTTGTTATAATTTTGGATTGTAAAATATTACAAAAAAAATTTCTTTTGTTTATTTTAATATTTTTATTCTATGGTATATTATGATATTAAAATTTTGCTAATTTTCCATTAATTGTCCATCTTGTTTTTAATTATACCGGTTTCAAAAATGTCCTCTTCCTTAATTTTAAATTACAAAAAAAATCTACGTTTCCATCTGTGATTTTTTCTTATCTATGTGCTGTTATATTTAATCTTTATTTAGGGTTTATCTTTATGAATTTCTTAGGCTTTATATGGTACAAGTAATCATCTATATATATAAAAGCGAATGTTTGTATGTTTGTTTGTTATTTTATAGACTTCCGAACTGCTCAGTCGATCATCATGAAAATTTATATATAAAGGTTTTTGGGTATACGGAGGATGTTCTGGGCTAACCATTTTGCTTTAACGGGTAGCCAAGTTTGGGATGTGGTGGAAATATTTAAACTTTTTGGTTCTAAAATAAAAACAGTTTGACCGATTAACTTCAAATTTTGTATACGTGTTGGTCTTGGACAGTGTAGTTGACTCTATTAATAGACTTGGAATTTGTTAACTTATATCGGAACGATGTTTGGTCAAAAAATATTTTGGAAGCGAATTATGGCCAATTTTACGAAATAATTCTTTGACCCAAAAGAAATTTTCAAAAATTTTCGATTCGAGTTCCCTTAACCGATTGCTTCCCTTAACCTAGCTTTTGTGTGAATTTATTTTATTCTAAAAGAATATTATATTATTTTTATTCGCAGTAAATAATATTAATTTTTGTGTTAATTTTTTTTTCATAACATCATATTAAATTAAAAATCCATATGTTTTATTTATTGAGGGGCACAACAATGAGCACCGAGCACAATTAAATCTAATTTTTTCTTCTAAACTTTCTAAATAATTTTTTTTATCAGGTTGTATGTATATGTTACTATAAGTGCCAAAATTAAGTTTCATATATTGTCAATTTCTATGATACCTGCGTAGTAATCATAAATGATTACTTTTATATATAAAAAAAAATTATAACACGTTTATTAAATGGAGCGCAATGATAAGTACTTTTTAAATTTTTCAAATATGCGTTTAAAATGACACCCATTCATATTATATATGTATATTATACAAATGAAAATATACAAAAAACATGTTTTGTTTTAGTTAGACTTATAATTAAAACAATTGTTTTAAAAATTAATTGTTTTAATTTATTGTTCATATCAAATTCCATCATCTGAAAATCTACCAAAAAAAAAAAAAAAAATTCATGCGATATAGATAATGCGATGCGTTCAGCTTTAAATGCGCACATTGTATATACACTTTGTTTAGTATTTTTGGTATAGTGAAAAAAATAATTTTTTTTTTAAACATTTAAAGGAAAGTTTTGTAAGAAGAAAGAATTTAAAAAGAAAAAAAAAAATAAAACTTGTAAGTTGTAACGCTTAATTTTTAAAATTACATACATTCATTTTTATAATTTTATATAATTAAACAAAAACAAAAAAAAAATTCAGACATAAATGAATCAAAAACCATAACGAACATTTTCTTCTCTTGTATATAATTAAAAGATATACATATTATAGTTTCGTGGTTTTTAATAAAAATTCATCTTTTTGTTTTTTATATAATGGAGTTTTTCACAAGCTTTTATTTTGATATTATTTAAAAAATACCATTAAGTTTTAATTTTAATAAGTGCATCAAACTTTTGTAAGATTAAAAATGTTTAATATTTTTTTTTTTAAACGATTTTGCTACTTTATTTATAGTTAATTAGAAAATATAATGATAGTCCTTGTACTAATTTTTTTTTTTTTGATATTGTTTTACTGTATATAATCTTAAAACCTCTTAATTTTACTTTCAATTAATTTTTTAATTAATAATTTTTAATTAATTAAAGTTAATTATTTAAATTCAAGTTAATTATTAAAAATCATTGTTTAATGTTTTCTTGTATAATGATTCGAAACATTAGCCTTATTTGTTAATAACGGTATATATATATATATGCATTAATAAATTAGTATTAGTTGGGTTTCGTAATTTTGTTTAAGCGCTTTAATTAAATTACCAAATTTCTTGCTTTTCTTATTAAAAAAAATCATTTGTAATATGTATTTTTTATGAATTCATATTTATTTCTGTTACTTTTAAGTCTCTCCTCTAAGTTAAACTAATTTTCAAATGATGGTTGCTTGGTTTACATATGGTTGCTCTCTAGAAATCTACAAGAGAGTACAATTAGTACAGATAAGGTACATTTTTGATACAATTTCTTCTGATTTTTGGTTGTCAAGTATGCTCTATATACTTTTTTTTTTTTTTTTATGAGGGTTGGTGGAAAACTCGAAAGTTACCAAAAGGAACTGCACATGGTTCCTCAGGGTAGTGTTGAACTTTAACCAACCAAACCCATCCTCCTTTTAAAACCAAACTTTAGGATGGAACCTATAATACAAATGTACAGCTTGGTTTTGGGAATAGCGATGTGGGAAGGATGATTGGGGAAATTGGAATTGGGAAATTTGGGATTATGGGAGATATGTATGAAAATTTGGAAGGATATTTTGAAGAAAGATGTTAATGTTCTTCTTAAAATTAAGTAAATCGTACACATAAAAATTACCAACTTTAGGGAACATATGTGTTAGTATATTGTTCCACTTAACTATAAATATTCTACATACTTAACTTTTTGACATTTAACAAATCAGTCCGTAGTTTACTGAATAAAATTGGTTATTCAATTGTATTTTCGAATAACTATAATATAGTTTATATCTGAGAAGGTAAGGGGTCGCTAAATTTCCTGTCTAAACCTAAATAGAACCAAACTTTTGCAGAAGATGTGATAAAGAATCTTTTCCGTCTTTTGTTTATTTCGCACAATAAATTTTAAGTGTTTGCACACACATAGTAACACACACATAGTAGCAAATTTTTGCTGCCTGCATTTCTTTCGACCAGTAACTTGTTATTATCACTACGGTTCTAGCAGTGTTTACACGATAATGTAGGTTGGAAGTTCTTTTGTTCTTTTCTACTTAAAAGTGGACATGTATGATAGTGCAACTATATATCAAATAAATCCTAAAAAGTTATTTGCTTAAAAGAAAATGAAGAAAAGTGAAAAATGACTTTAATTAATCTGAAAATATTAAATAATCTGAAGAAGGTTAAAGGAAGGTAACACGCACAAATGACGTATTAATATTAAGAGCAATGAAAAAAATTAAATAAGCTCAGATATAATTGCACTTATATTGTAGATCTATATTTTATTCATTTTCTATTTTGAAATCTACTTGAGTTTGACTAGAATTGTGAATTTAAAAGCTATTTAACAGATAACTTACTTAAATTGAAGCTTAAAACATATGGGTTATTTTTGTATTCATTATATACTAATAATAGTTTGCACAAAAAAAAATTTGCAAAGTTTATATTGTTTAAAAGTATGCAAAATTTGAATAAATATTAATTTTGGTCTTTAAAATAAAATTTTCTTATTTTTAATGGCGCCTACAGATCAAACATATTCTTAATTTCTTAAATGTTATGCATGATAACATAATGAATATACTAAAGATATACAAGGAAGTCAATAAATTAATATATTATCTATCTAAAATATTTTAAAATAATCATTTAATTATATAAAATTATTTTTAATATATATATATATATAATACATAAAATTTTTTTTTTAATAATTATTATAGCAAAAGTATACACAACATTGCATTTTAAAATATTTATTAAAATTTTCCAATAAAATTATATAGAAACAAAAAAAAGGATGACCAGCAAAATTAAAAAAAAAAAAACTATTAATATTATATTTAATAAAAAATATTTAATATTATGTATTATGAATCATTAAGCTTTGTCAATGGTATTTAACGCTTTCAATTTACAATATCAACACAGATTACAGACACTATATTAAAAATTTTAGTTTTTTGAAACATTCATTAATTATCAAAATTTGATCATCATTCATTCAATTTTATTCCTTTCAATTTTCATATATTATTCATATTTTTCTTTAAATTTATTATTTTTATTCATTTTTCATTTATTTGTTTAAACATTATTTGTTTTTTTTTTTTTTTTTTTTTTTTTTTTTTTAATTTTTATACTCACATACAATACTTTAGAAATACATTTTGTAAATATCCAATTCCCATTCATTATTTTTGTACTTATTATTATTATTATACAGAACTGCACCATCAAATTATTACACACCACGTTTTGATAATTGGCATATACCACAATTTCAACAACCACAACAACCATTAATACCACCACAAATACCATCGACAATAGTTAGAAGAATGGCTGATGTTGGTACATTATCAGTACCATCGTCATTATCATCTATACCAACAAATGCAAACAATCGTATTAATACATCACCATTATTAAATTATCATCATCCACTTTTAACAAGATATTGGACTTCTGATTTTAATAATGATTTTAATTTAAATGGTTTCAGTGACGCTGATTTTTCAATTGAATCAAGAAATTCTGATGGTAGTATTGCCAGTAATAATGGTAATATTGATGAACCAACAATTGCTGTTGCAACTGTTACAAATTCAAGACCAGAAGGTGTATCATCTGAAGAAGATCGTGAACCATTTGGTGAGTTTTTAAATATATATAATATTATATAGTGTTAAATAGTATTATGTAAAAATATTTTATTGATTTTTATATATATATATTATATATGGCAATACTATATTTTTTATAATATAGTATAGTATAACCAGATATATGAAATTCTTTTTATTCATTTATTAAACTATAATAGTATCTAAAAATGTCGTGTATCCATAAATGTTCAAAAATGGCCTTATATTCATACTGTAAATGTGTAAAAGTTGTTTGTTTTTCTTAAAATTACAAATAGTATAATTATTTTAATTTGTGTTTTCTGGTTTATATTTTTTTGTTTTTACAAAAATCTTAAAACCATGAAGAATTCAACTTTTTTAATTTAACATGACATAATATGTTTTGTTTCCATGTAACGTAGCATAACTTCTTATTAAAGTTTTTTTTTTGTTTTTTAATGTTTTCCTCAGATTAAATTTAGAATCACTTTTGCTTATTTACAATTTTGTACCTTTTTTTTTCTGTAGTTGTTTTTAAATATTGTAACTAGAAAATTATTGAATTTTTGTTTTTATTAATACATATACAGGGTGATTCTCTTTAGGATATTAATAAGGTGTATTATTGGCGTACTAAGGTACTAAAACAAACAAAATATTGTTCTGCAAACGCCTCGGTATATTTTCATCGGTTCTTGAGATAATCGAGCCTAGCTTAAATCCCAAAAACTACACAACTCAGTAAATAGTTTGAAACACCATCAGAAAACTTTACATTTTGTCTTTCCATATTTTAGATGCCGATCATTCAACCTATGATTAAGAATATTCACCTATATTAAGTATCTGAAATATGGAAAAACATTATTTGCAAAACCAAAATACAATGTTTTCTTTTGATGTTTCAAACATACATGAATTAGTTGAGTAGTTTTTGAGATATATGTAAGCAAATGAAACAGAACTTAAAAAACGAAAACTAAAAAAATCTTTAGATCGCATTATCTTACAAAACCGAAAGAGGAGTTTTTTTCCCTATACACAATAATTTTTTCTTTGTTTTAGTCCTCCAAATACACCCTATAAATATTTAAAAGCGAAAAAGAATCATCCTGTATGTTATTAATTCTGAATGTTAATATTTTTTTTTATGCAATAAAATTAACTTTTAAGTTCATTGAATTGAAGAAACTTATTTTGCTTTATGAGCCATTTAAATTTCTCGAATCATAAATTTGTATAATGCTATAAACAATCTGTAATAATTACATGGATGATTTTTAATTGATTATGAAAATACTATTATAGTAATTTGCAATAAGAAAAACTAAAAAGAATTATTTTAAAAATTTTAATGTTTATTTTACACTATACAATTTCCTTTTAAAATTTAATGAATTGTATTTTGAAAGTTTTGAGCGTATATCGAAAGTTCGTATCTCAAAATCTCGTGTCTTAAAATCTTGTGATTTTATAAATCTCGGTTTTTAAAATCTCGGTTTTTAAAATCTCGACTAATATAATCTCCCGTGTCAAAAATCACGAGGTTTATAATCACGTATTTCATAAAAAATATCACAAAAAAATTAGAATTCTATTTACCCCACTATTTAAATTCTTTGATGTTTTAATATGTAGATATGCAAAAGAAAAATTTGGGGGGGTTTTAGAGCTGGTTGCAAAATCAGGATTTCAATCATTTATTTAAGGTCGCTTCAGACTATATGTATTTTACTTCTGAATTCAGCGTGTCAGATGTAAAAATGGACAGAAAAATCAGACAGTGTGAACGTTCAAAAAACGAACTTTAGACATGTCAGATGACATTACATATGTAAATTTTTTTTTAGAACTGTTTCTAATTCTATTTGATTTTTCTTCTGCTATTTATTCAGCCATGTCAGATGTAAAATACATATAGTGTCTGAAGCGACCTTTAGTGGTGGTGTAGTTAGCATTTTTTTTTCTGTCAGACTGTTTATTCTGCAAGAGTTTCAAAATAAGAGGGATTTCTTTGCGTAACCATTTTAGTTAATTTACACAAAATAAAAAAGGATTTCAGTCAAATGTTATTTAAATAGTTAATTTAACCGCTATTTTTTGTCAGCCACTAATTATTATAAAAATATTGTCAATGTAATAATTTATTTTGAAAAAATTATAAATTTATGATGGAAATAGAGTATTCCGCTTTTTCCAAAATTTTTATTTCTGCAAACACGATATTTTTAAACATGATATTTTTAAACACGATATTTTGATTCGCGAGCTTCCGTACCCAACCTTTATATATATTATGAAGTTAATATAAAGTAAAGGTCAGTTTATTATAAAATAAAAAAAAAATCATTTGTAGTTTGCCAAAGTTATTGAATGTTAAAAAACTAAACCTAATCAATTGTATTTCTATAATTGATTTTTTTTCCAATCAATATAGGAACAATTTTAGAATCTTTCAAAAAAATATCTAGAAATGATTTTGTTATTTTTGCATTTTATTTAAAAATTAAATTATAATTATTTTTTTTCTTCTTTTTTTTATTAAATTTTACAGAAGTTGATGTTATAACATCAGATGTACCACATAAACCAGATACAAATTTCTTTTTCCATCATACAATACCATTCTTTGAAAGTCATCCATTCTTTTCAAATTTTGCTGGTTTTGCTGGCTTTGGTGGTAATCGCAGAGAACCATGGTGGAAAGGGTGAGTACAATTTAATCATATATATATATATACATATATATATATATCTATTTTATTTACTTCCTCATTTTTAAAATTTATAAAGTACATACATACATATATACATTTTAGAAAGTATATATACATAGTATTAAAAGATTCCATTAATTGATACTTTTTGGCATTATTTTACTATATATACATAATGTAAAAGTGTTAAGTGTTGTAATTATTTAAAAAAAAATTTATACAATTATACTATAATAATATAAAATCATTTGAAAAATATTATTTTAACAAATTACTTATATTGATGTTGACAATTAAATTAACAATTGTATAGACTTATCTCGGCGGGAAAATAAAAATAAATAATTTTGTTTGTTTTGTTTTGTTATTAACGTGAGAAAAATAAAAATAAATTAATATGACCTATCATATCCTAGGGAATGACACAAAAAAAAAATAATAAATACAATGTATTATAAAAAAAAAAAAAAAAAAATTGTGTTTCATCATTTCATCTGACAATATCTGTTATTTTTCAAATTGTAATTAAGAAATTGTAAAAAAGAAATGTTTAAAACCAACTTATAGCAAAAAACAAAAAAAAAAAATAAAATTAAAAAATTTGATGATGATATATTTTAATTATATTTAAAATGTATCCAAAATAAAATAATTTATTTTATGGTAAGAATAAATAAGCAATTAAATCGTTTTTTTTTTATTTTTTTATCGCGTTTCTTTAATTATTTAATAATACCAAATACCTAAAAATTTTGTTTTTTCAATTAAAAGTTTTGCACAGTCAAAAAATTTTATTACATAAGAAATTATATTTCATAAACTAATCAAAACAATGATTACATATACACATACATATACTTTTTATTCACACTAGTCTGGCTAGTCGCTAAGTTTAACGGCATGCATTTGAAAACCAAAAAAAAAAAAAAATAAAAAAAATTTAGAAGCAATAAACAAAACTGATTACCAGTAACAATTTGAAGATATAAAAGAATTTTTAAATGTACAGGCTGGTTCAGACCATTTAATTTCCAAATTGAAATTACTAAAATTTTATAAGGAAAAATATGAAAGATTTTTGTTTTATTTTTATTAATTTTAAAAGGAAAAGTTAGAAAACAAAAAAAAATTTTATTCAAAAATAAAAGCTTTTTATCTTTTGACATAGAATCCGGATTTGCATCAAAAAGTACCCATTTTCATTTGAAAAACTCAATTTCGATGAATTTCTGTATCTAAAAAACCTATTTCCGGTTTTGTCCGGAAGTTTAAAATATCACCAATCGATAGAACACACACGATTTAGCTAATATTTTTTTTTTTATATTTTAAAATAACAACTTCTTGTCTTCTTAAAAAGTTGTTACGCATGGTCTGGACTACTCTGTATTTACTTATGTACAAGTATATATGTATGACGAATTTTAAAGATTAAAAAAAATTGTGCAATTTTACAATTTTATAGAATGCAAAAAAAATAAAAATAAAAAAGAAAACTTTAGATATGATATTTTGACGAAGGTTTAAAATTTAAAAGAAGAGATTGTAGGGTCAAATTATATAAGTAAAAGTATATAATTTTGGCATAGTATAAATACATACTTGGCATTTTTAAATGTATTTTGAAATAAATAAACAAATAAGTAAAAAAGTGATTGTAAAACATTCTATTTTCGTGTCTTTTACCTAATTTATAATCCCGTCGAACTTATAACACTAACTACTCTCAACATTCGTCAAAATATTAGAACAATTTCACTTTTTTATAGATATCTTGCATAAGTAACGACACTTGCTCTATTGAACTAAAATCAATTCTGTCTTCTGTTAAATTACTGTAACGTGTTACACAAGAGAGGCAGCAAATTCATCATTTCTACAATAAGTGGAAATTCCTAACTGCGTTTTAAAACTGGTTATGGAAACTCATTCGTTATGAAAATTGTTAAGATGTGGAACATGCTGCTATTTTAATTTACCCTCTAACTCATCCTTTTTCCGTTTTCGCTCTCCTATTTAGTTAAACCTATATTAATATAAAGCAAACGGTTTCTATAATGTTTAGTTAACGTGTAAAAAAAAAAAAATACTATTTGATTACATTAAAATTTGATGTTAAACAATTAAAATATCTGATTAACTAATTAAAGAGGAAAAAAGATCCTAGTTTAGAAAAAAACCATAATCAATCATTAATTCTATTTTTGTTTTAATTTTTATTCTATATGACTTATTTTAATAGATTTTTCTTTGTTCTTTCATAGCTATTGGTGGAATTATCTTTTTTTATTACGTTTCGGTACAAAAAATATTTTCTTCATAAAAAAAAAAAATATTGAGATTCTTATAAAGAAAGCATGAAATTTTTACAAGAGTTCAAGTATCCACATTTAGTTTATTAACTTATTTAATTTTTTACTTTCTTATCGTTTTAATATTTAGTTGAACCAATAATTTCATGTAATTATTTTCAATTATCTGCAAGTTTAAAGTTAAAATACAATAACAATCAAAGCTTGTAAGTAAATTTAAAAATTTACAAATTGCAAAATTTAAATTTCTAAACACTTTCTATTTTACAATTTTATTTTATTTTATTTTAAGACAAAATCAAATTTATCACCTTCTATTTTATGGTTAATTACCATTCAATCAAACAAAAAAAAAAAAATATTTTAAATTTTCTTTAGTTAATTATTATAGCTTTCACTTTGGTTTATCCATCAATTCCATAGCAATAATAGCATGCAGAGAGTAACCATATATTCACATCTTTAATTTTGTATAACGTCGTGACATAAATTTTTAAATAAATGACAATTCCCTCAATTTAAAATTTAAAAATTTTGTTATAATATTTTTTTTTTTTTTTTTTTTTTGCGAAAATGTTTATGACAACTTTCTAATTTATTTCTTGAATGTGTACAGAAGAAGATGCTTAGATACATTTCATATAAACAATAAAACAGTCATTTTATTAACAAAAAAAAAAAAAAAAAAATTAACAAATACCAAATAAAAAAAAAATTAAAAGTTTTTTTTTTAAAAATGCATTTTCCATTAAAGGTAAAATTTTAATATTAAGAAAGAAGTGATTTTGGTTTTTGTTTTTGCTAGCAGTTTTTTTTAATAATTTTTTTTTTTTGTTTTTTTCTATATCGTGTGTTCATGAAGGTTTTTTTTTTATGCATGCCTTTATTGAAATTTTAAAATTTTATTAAAAATATTGCAAAAATTAAAAAAAGAAAAATCAATAATAGATTACAAATAAAAACATTTCAAAATCATTTTATCATTTTACTAAACGATGATCAATTGCTATTTTATTCTTTAACAAAAAAAAAAAAAAAAAAAACGCAGATTAGGTCAAATCATTAAACAGCACGAATTTACCGAGTGATTTTTCTTTTATTACAATATAATAAGTAAAAATGATTTTACATACAATTAAAAGTAAATAATGATGATGATGATGATCTCTTTTATTGCATTTTATTTTTGTTTTGTAATAAACAAAAAAAAAAAAAAAATATTTTTATCTCTGTTTAGATTTGTATCCATAATTTTAATGTTTTTAAAATCAAAAAACTGATACATACGAGTACATTATCTGTTTAATGAATCTTTTTTTTTTTTTAAACCGAGTACTGAGCCTCAACTGGTGTTACATCTGATCTGAAATAAAATACATATTATAAATATTTATTATTGGAATTATAAGAAGTATACGCTAATATTTTTATGTTAATTTTCAAATATGTATTATATTTTTAAAAGATCCTTTAAAATTTCGTTAGTCTCTTCGGATTTTTACTTCTCATATAAACTCAATATATTTTGATAACTTTAATTTGAAAAATAACCGGAAATTGTAACGCAAAACAAGATTTTTTTTTTTTTTTTAGTTTATGTTTTATTTTTTATGTCCCTTATTGAATTTTCACAATTCAAAAACAAATCTTAAAAAAAAAAAAAACCTCTTATAAGGTAAAATTTGAAATGACGAATTTGTTACCTTTCACAATTTTATTTTGGAAGGAATTAAATTACAGTTTTTGATTAATTTATTGATTTAGTGTTTTTTTTTTTTATGAAAGAAATTACGGTAATTTAATGTTTATTCAATTTATTATAGAAAAACAAATTTATTTGGCAAAATAAAATCAAAATAGCGTATCACAAAATTCAAAATGATTGCATACTTTTAGGTATAACTAATTATTTTTCAATCAAATTCATATAACTTTAAATGGTCATTTCATTTGTACAAGTAAAAAATACAAAGTTTTATGTGTTATATTAAATAAATATGTATATAGAATTGGACAAAACGTTCTGAATGTTCAATTGAGGAAAAAAAAAGGCAAGCAACAAAAAAAAAAAAAATAGAAAAAAAAAAAATAAGCACTTAAAAACAAAAATTGAATGATACTAATAATGTAAATCACTTTCAATTGAGGAAATTACTTAATTCATAAAACAAATTGTTATACGTTTTATAGTATATATAATATGTAACTGCGCCACTTTAAACAAAATAAAATGATAAATAAAATCAGGTTGATTTCAATTATATTGAATTTAATTTTGCTAAAAAAAAAAAAAAAAAAAAATGATTTCTGATTTTATTTTTTAAGATTTACTTATGTACTCCATTTTAAAATATATTTGCAATAATATATTTTTTAACAAAAATTATATTTTGAATGTAGAAGATATAACTAATTTTCTGGTTAATGTGCAAAATGAAAAATTTTAAATGAATTTTTATTTTTATCATTTTCTTATCTTAATAAGGTTTATTATAAGGTTTTTTTTTTTTTTTTTAAATTATTTACACCTGATTGGAATAAGTACCGGCTAATTCAAATAAACATTATGTTGCATTTATTTTTGGTAAAATTAAATAAAAAAAATTTTGTATCTAAAAATTTCAAAAACAAAAAAAAAAAACTGGCTTCAATTTTTAATCTATTCGTTCTCTTATACATTTTAAGAACTAACATTTAAAATATAAAAGGAAATTATTGCATAAGACAAGATCAAAAAAACCACTTTTTCATTTTTATTGAAAGAATTTTTTTTTTTTTTAGTTTAAAGAGTGGTTTTGAAAAACTTTAAAATAATAAAATAAAAAATTGACATTTATATAGAATTTATATATATTTTATTAAAAATTTTATTATAGTTACATATATTAGTTATAAATAGTGATGAATGTCCTCAATTTTAAAAATTCTTCTCAATAATTGTTTAATTATATATATGTATGTACTTAAAAATTTATCGTGATTAATTTTATATTTTTTTTTGAATTTGTATATAAATAATTTTTCTATTCTTATTAAGTTTAAATTTAAACATCTCAGTAAAATCTGAAGAATAAAAAAAGACAATATTTTAAATTGTTTGCACTAATAAATAATTTAATAATTTAAAATGGGTGTTGAAATGATTTAAAAAAAAAATTTTTTTTTTATTTAAATTAAATTTTAAATTAAATTTTAAATTAATTTTCTTTTTTTTTTACTTTAATCAGAAAATAAATACTATTTATTATTTATAATGAAATATCACAATAAAGTGTCAGAGGTTAGGGAATATTTTGATTGTAGAATAAATTAAGCAGAGAAAGTTTAAAAATGATATTTAATAAAAAATTTAAACTTTATGTAAATATGTATTTAAAACACAATTGATAAATATTTAAAAAAAAATAAAATAAATTTAGATGTGTTATAGATAGCCAATGGTGTAGTAGTTAAGACACGGGCATTATATTTGAAAGCCCTTCGGTTCAAAACCCGGCTAGGTCATATATATTAAAATAATAACTATAGATTTTTCTTATCTAAATATAATCAAAGACAAGTTGCTGCTGCTGAGTAGCGTGCCCTACTGTTATGTTAAATGTTAATTTAACAAATGTTATACTATGAAAAGAAAGAAACGTACATCTGATATTTACCCATATAACAGATAGAAAACAATAAATATTATAATGTTATGCTATGAAATGAAAGAAAAAACAAGGCAGTGTATAAATCAAAGTTTTTAGAGGGTCGTATTTTTAAGTAGAACATTATAAAATTGCAATAATATTTTTATTTAAATTTTGCTGAGTAACATTTTCTTAATTTTTTAACAATTTTGCCATAATATAGTACAATTTTAGAATCAGAAGTTTAGCCCTTAATGTTGTATAAGATAATAGATGGCGTACAAATAAAAATAGTTATTAGAGCTTAGTAGTCTTATATAATAACTACAAACCTAGAAGTCAACGGCTTAGGGAAACTAATGATTCCAGAAACTGAAACTTAGTCAAATATGAGTAATAAATTATTTATTGAAAGTCCTATGCTCTTTATAGGAACAGAAAGCAGGAAAAAAAAAAGTTGTGTTATATAATAAGATATTGGTTATTTTATTAGAACAAAACAGGCAAGATAAAAAAATATCATTAAAGTTATACAAAATAAGATTAAAATAAAATAATTATATATAAATTTTCCATATAAGGTGTTCTGAAATAATTGAATAATAATATTCACACAAAAGTTCAAAATAAACAAATTATTTCATGAGAAGAGATAATATATATCTTTAATGATTCTGTAGGCTAACTATAGTCAAACAATCAATGGTATAAGAAAACAATTAGTTTCGTAAAGTTTTCAAAAACTGCTTTGGATTACTTATAACAGAATATTATTCATTTATAAAAATGTTAGAAAAAAAAGGAACTACACAATTTGATTTTTAATAGACATAGCTTCTTAAAAATTCATTATGCAGGATGATTCTCTTTTGATCTTGAATATTAATAGTGTGTATTTGGGAGACGTAAACGAAACAAAAAATGTTCTGGAGAGGCGCTTTATTTTCCTTGGTTTTTGATATAATGGGTCTTTTAATTTAATTTGCTTACATCTTAAAAACGATGCAATTAATTAATTAAATAATTATAGCTTAAAACTTAAAAAAAAAAAACCGAAGAAGCGAACCGAACCGAACGAACTGGATAGGCCCCCTTTATTTATTCAAAACCAAAGAAGAATCACCTTGTATATAAAAACAATGTAAAATTAAAAAACAAAATTTATAAAACTTTCACATTATACATTGAATCAAACAAATAACGTCTTATAACACAAGAATTTGTCAAATACCGAATACATTTTAACTTGACAAAAAAACAAAAAAAAAAAAAAAACAGTAGTAAATAGTAGTAAAGTCTCTCAGCCGAAATTTTAAATGAACAGTAGATAAATTAAAAAAAAAAAAAAACGATTAGGGCTGGGAAATTTTCCGAACATACAATAAATGTTATTTGCAAATTTTTCTATTCTAAATTTCTGTTTTTTTTTTTTTTTGTGCTTTTTTAAACTGCAAATTTTTGTTTCCGCAATAAAGTTGCTTTTCTTACTGAAAGCAACATTGTTTATAACAATATATTAATTCAAAATAACACCAAATATAATATAGATATATTTTAAATTAGTTATATAATTTATATTAAATTATATTTTAAAACAAATTTAAATTAAAAAAAACAAAAATTACAATTTGGGTTCAAAGTAATTTAAATATGTATATATACATATTCAAAAAAAAAAAAAAAAAAGCACCTAGAATTTATCAGTTTAAATGTTGTATAAAACAAAATACACATACATATGTTTAAAAGTTTTAATGGATTTTAATGACCTCATATATTGTATAAAATATAAACTATCAGTTTTTTTTTTATTTAAAAAAAATATATATATACGTATGTAATAATTGTATTTAATAAATAATAATATTTTAATATATAGGGGGAAAACAAAAAAATATATAAATTAAATTAAATTTTCGGTATACATATATAATATTTCAGCAACAATAGATATGTATACAATGTATACAATACTAGAATAAAGGAAATAAATTTTATTGTAGGTATATATATTTCACTTCTACATACATATATATAAATATTTGCAATAAAATGGATTATTATTGCTGTTTTTGTTTTTTATTATTTAATAAATTGAGTATAATTTTAATGTTAGACATAAAAATATAATCTATTTATTGTATAAAATAATAAAAAAAAATTCTTTGTTAAAATTAAACAAAAAAACAACAAAAAATGCGTTCTGTCTCCTCTAGATCAAATAAATGAAGAAAAAAAAAAAAAAAAAAAATTAAATATAAATTTAATAAATATACATATGTATGCATATAAATATGGTCTTAATAGTTATATAGATAGAATAGGAAAAAAGAAAAAAAAGGTCTTTAATTGAAGGACATAAAAAAAAAGAAAAAACTGATAAATATAATTAATTTAAATCAATATACTGATAATTCCATAAAAATGACAATTTAAAAGTTAATTAACTGAATTTAAATTAATTAACTCTATATAACTCTTTATAAAAAAAAATATTGATAGTTGTATATAAATCATTTTAATTTATTAATAATTTAATATATTTTTATTACTATAATTAAAAAATATGACATTTATTTTAATCATGTACACCAGTTACTTTTTTTTATGTATTAATAAAAGTATCTTAGAATTAGATCACCTTAAAATTGATCAAAATTCAAAACTTATACGATCCTATTAATCAATTGTGTTTTGTTGTTGCTTTAATAATGTACTAATTTTTTTTTTTTTACGAAGGTTGGTGGAAACTTTCAACAGCGATCCAGAAGAATTCCATGCGATTCTTTCGGATATAGTATTGAACTTTAACCAACCAAAAACCACCTTCTTTCAAATCAAACTTTAGGTTGGAGTTTTTAATGTTTGGGACAGTTTTATAGGGATCTTTAGTGTATAACTTTACAAATGTGCAGTTTGATTTATTGGATAAAGATCTGGGAAATTTTTGTGAGAAAAAGGAATTATATAGGATGGATAAGAAAATTTGTGGGAAATTTTGAAAAAAGGTGTTAATATTCTAGCGCTTAAACTTTACTAAACTGTACACATATATGACTTACCAATTTTGAAGAATACATACGATAGTATATGATTCAAGAAAAGTGGCTTGAGCATGACAAACAAATTCCCATAAGTTGTGTTATGCCATCTTAGAAGTTCTACAGTGTAGAAATTGGTATTTGTCGTACTCTTTGTTTAGCGTAAAAAAATTTTGAATGGAGGCATTAACTGTTACATTTCTTTAGAAGAGGTGTTTATTTGATTTAGGAAAGATTTAGTTTTATTAGTTTTATATCTATAATTTTGATCCTTATATCTTTTTAAGAATCTTTTTTGTTGATGCAGTTTTTTTTTTTTTTTTTGTGTAAAATAGTATTTTGTATAGTAATATTTTTTTTTTGTAAATAACCTGTAACCCCGTTAAACATTGAAGTAACCTGTAACTCGTTAAAAAAAAGTAAATCTTTTTTTGTTTTTTTCTTTCAATTTAGAACTGTGACTGATATTGAGTGAATTCAATCAAAATTTTTTTTAAATGCCAATCAGATCTATAAAGTACGATTTTATTCAATCTTAAGTTTTTCTAATAGGATTTAGAAATTATATGCGAATGAACCTAAAATGTACTAAGGTTTGTCAAATAATATTTGCCTTATGTAAATATATTTTCACTTTTCGTATTTAATTTTTTTCCTATTTATGGTAGACATATTTAATGCTGATGTAAATATATAGACACAGAAAAGCAATAAATTAAAATTAATTATCTTTTAAAAATTATTATGAAATATACTTTGATACTTTCTATCTATTATGTTTTTTTTTTTTAATTTTTTTTTTTCAATATAGTAAAAATTTCCAATATAGTAAAAAGTTTAATAAACTTTGTATAAAGTTTTCTTAATTTATTAATTTTAAACTTTAAATATGGTATCTATAAAAAAAACATTTACCTTTACAGTTCAGTTATCTTATAGTTTTTGTTTTTTTTAGCTTTTTTTAACTTCCTTAAAGTAATTAATCCATTATATATTATTTTGTTTAATTTTTTTTTTTTTTTGATTTTTACTTTATTATATTAGTTGTTTGTTTTAATTTCATGGTACACCTGACTGCAGGTAATAAAAAAAAAATATTTGGCAAGAACCGTGTAAAAATTGATTAAAAAAATTTCTTAAAAATTGAAATAAAAAAATAATTTTAGACAAAAAAAATTTATGTTTGCCTTGTCATTGAAGCTTTGTCATATTTCCAATATAAAAAAAAATATTTAACATAATGTTTATGTGATTTATTAAAGAACTTCCTATAGGCCTTTTCTTTTATTTTTAAAAAATTGAAGAAATTTAACATTTGATGATATATTAAAAAAAAACCGAATCATATGTATCGAAATTACATAGATGTTCACATAGTAAGAACTCCGTAGTTGTATTCTTCTCCAGAGTCGTTTCATTGTCTCCTATAAGACTGATTCATTTTACAAATATATAGATAATATTTCAGAACACTAGTAATCTAACAGAAACCTTAGAAGATTTCTGAATTAATTTAATATGTTTCAGTTCGAGATTATTGAAATGTATAAATGTATTTTATTTTCGATGGGTAAAACGTTGCGTATGATTTAATAATCTATGTTGTTGTAGTTTCGACGAGATGAGATGCTTCTAACTGCGTAAATTCTGTCTAAAACTACCTAAATCCTGTGACTTATTTTGCGTCTCATGGAGCCAATCTATACTCTTCATGAATTGCATGATTTTTTAGTATATTCTCACTTATATCCTCACTATTTTGCTATTCTCACTTATATTCTCAGTATATTCTCATTTCAAAGAAATTTTTTCAATGTTTTACAGTTAAGGTTCTTTTCATTTGGTTTCGCAATAAGAATTTTCAAATCTGTTCTGTTAAGTTTTAAAACTTTCTTTGTCTTTTTACTGTCTGATTCTCCTCAAAATTATGAACCTATAATTAGCGATTTCTCATATTTAGAAATGAAATCACAAATTTACGAGGGAAAATTTGAAAAGGTAGGATATATTTTAAAAAGGTAAATAATACGAAATAGATGAAAGTAATTAAAATAAAATATAGACATCAGGAACTGTATATAGAAAACTTTTGATATTTTATCTATAATTATCTTAAAGAAAATTAAAAATCTATAAATATGATTTTAAAAATTATTAGTTATATAAAAGTAAAAAGAAATTTAAGTTTTTGAAGTGAAATTTTTCAAATTTAAAATCAAATATTATAAGTTATTCATAAATATAGCAGAAATTATATATATATGAACTATAGATTTCGATTGAAT
Source organism: Poecilobothrus nobilitatus (assembly GCA_947095535.1). Classification (NCBI taxonomy): domain Eukaryota; kingdom Metazoa; phylum Arthropoda; class Insecta; order Diptera; family Dolichopodidae; genus Poecilobothrus; species Poecilobothrus nobilitatus. The sequence goes on along the minus strand of OX352773.1, from coordinate 234,533,183 downwards.
GATTTTCTATGTTTCAATTATTTATTAAATTACTTTACAAAAATTTCTTTTCCTCCAAATAAGGTCGTAGCTAGTTACAAATATTTTCTCAATTATTCAGTTGGTTGATTTTGTAAAATAAAAAAAAAACAAAACAAAAAAAAAAAAACAGCGTGAAATTTAAAATTGTGGTTATAGAAAAGGGAGTTTCGTTAAAAATGCGTAATTTAAATCAAGTAAAATTAAAAAAAGAAAAGCAGGATGTTTCAAAATATCTGAAAGTCTTTAATAAATAAAAAAAACCAAAAATACTATTATATTATTTGTTTCCTCACGTTACATATTAAAATTACAGAAAAAAAAAAATAATAAATAAAATATAAGACAAAAAGAAAAAATTGTTTTAAAATTTCATTTAAAATATGGGACAACATAAAAATTTTTATTTCTATCGTGAAATAATTATTATCGCTTGTGAATAAAATCATTTGTTATTTTATAAAAAAAAAAAAAAAAAACTATTGTATTAGATTAGAAAATATTAACCTTATTTATATATACATATATAATATATGAATAGCTTTTGTTTTATTTAATTTTTCTAATTTTCACATATTCATGTTAATAATTTTTGTTTTTCTATTAAATTTTTAGACCAAATGTTTGTACTGATCGTACTGAAGATGAAGAAAGTGATATAACTGGAACAAGTAAAACAGATAAAAAAGATGATAGTGATGAAGATACTGCTGTTTCAATTGGTGCAGCTAGTCAATTATTTGGTGCATTCCAATTTAGTTTAAATTCATGTGTTGAAAAACCACATAAGCATGTCTGCAAACAAGTGTTAGTATTATGACATTATTTTTTATTTTTTTTTTATTATTGCAGACACAATTCGACACACATACATATTTGCATTTTTAATTCTTTGTTTTTTTTTTTTAATTAATTAATTTTTTTGTTTCAGATATAATAAAAATGGTAAGAAAAAGACAGTAACAATTAGTAGACAATGTTGTCATGGTTATGGACGTGCTAGAAATGCAGATTTAACAGCACCATGTGAAAAAATTGATTTAAAACCATTAATGGAAACAGCTGAAGAAATGGGTGCCAAAGAATTTATTAAAAGTGCTAAAAATAATGGTTTAGATGAAAAATTATCATCAAATGTAACTGTATTTTTACCAACTGATTTAGCATTTACTGAATTCTCTGAACAAATGTTTGAAAATGTAAATAAATTTATTTAATTTATTTAATATAATTAATATAATTAATAAATTGAATTTTTTTTATTTATTTCTTTTTTTTTTTTTTTAGAATTTAGTTGTTTTACCAATGACACGTGCACGTCGTGCAATACCAAGTGATCCAGCTACTGGTTATACATCAAAAGATTTAGCATTAAATCATATGGTTGATGGTTGGATTGATGTAAATGATGTACATAATGAAGATGTTCTATTAACAAATTATGAAAATTCAACAATACGTATTAATATTTTCCCAAAACCACCAAGTAGTCAAACTGAATCAAGATTCCGTTATACAGCAAATTGTGCACCAATTATTAAAGCAAATAAAATAACAACAAATGGAATGGTACATGTTGTTGATCGTGTTTTATCACCAATTAATATGAATTTAATGGAAATTATTAAACAACGTGAAGATATGACAATATTACGTTCAATTTTAGAAAAATCAAATATGAATGAATTATTAGAAGGTGAAAAACCATTAACAGTATTTGCACCAACAGATAAAGCATTCCAAAAATTAGATCAACGTATAAGACGTACATTAAAAGAAGCAAAAGGATGTGCTAAAAGTAAATATAATTATAAAAAAAATATTAAATTTTTTTTTTTTTGAAAAATTATGTAATTGAATTGATATTGAAACAATATTATTATAAAAATAGACTGCGATTTAAATTTTTTTTTTTTTTGTACAGGAAGAACAAACACTTTAAATCTAATTAAAAATCTAAACACATTATTGACTTAATTTATTGATCACGTTTCTAATTAACATTTGAGCTTAAAAAAAAAAAGTATCTTTAATGTATTGTTATTTAAATTAAAATTCTTAAGATATTTTTCAAAGTTATTCATTTTTTTATGATAATTTTGTTTTTTGTTTTTTAATCTATAAAGTCACCTTTTAACCGGATGCAACATAAAACTTAACTTAATAGTAATGGTCATAATCACTTTTAAATTTGAATATGAAAAATTAAAATTTGATATTATTTTAAAGTTAACATTATATATATATATACAGAGTCGACCAACTTGGACTGACTGCTTTGTAATACTTATAATTTTTTATTTTTAAAGATTTTATATTTTTATTTAAATGAAAGTATAAATTATTAATTTTTTTTTAATCTAAGTCTAAGCTAACATGCTTTAAATGGCTTTCATTTTCATGTTGGTAGTTAATGGCCATTTTTAAGACATTTTGCATTACGTTGCGCTATTTCTGTGCGAATATTCTGCTTGGAACCTGGGGAACCAGGTAACCAAACGAAATCAGCATTTTTTTAAATTATTTGGTCATCGAAAAGTTCTCGCAGAATCGCCATTGTCTCTCTCGCGGTATGGGCTGGAACCATAAGTCACGATTATTGAGAACTACAGGACCTAAAAAGTTTTCCAACATGTTTCGGTATACCGCCTAGGAAACGGTTTCTGAATGCTCAGTTTCATTTTCGAAAAAGTATATGTATCGTACCGACCGAACCCTATCCCACACCCAACAGAGCATCTGAGAGGATGCAATTGTTGTTGATGTACTGCTCTTGAATTCTTCGTACCTTAAATTCGGCAGTTCTGTTTTTTGACATATCAATTTAAATGAAAATGTGCTTCATCGCTCATAATGAGATTCTTCAAAAAATTAATCGTTTGGAAACATAATAAAATTCAACAATTTTTACAAGTGCTTGCACTGAGTATGATGCCATTATAAAATTTTATAAAATTCTTTATTATCTGCAAAAAAAAATAAAATAAAAATAATTATAATATATTATAAATATATATATAAATAAAAAAATTATAAGCATTTCAAATCAGTCAGTTCAAGTTGATCCGCCCTGTATATAGTTCTTATTTAAACTTTTGTGTTATTAAACTTTAATTTATTTAATTTGTTAAAAATTATTTTCAATAATATTATAATTTAAAAATATTTTTAGATATCTTAAAAAATCATATTTTGGATTTAACATTCTGTTCGGTTGCTGTTGTATCAGATGCAAAAACAACTGCATACAATATGCTTTCTGAACCAATGATCTTTGAACGTATTAATCCAAAAGATGAAAAATCTGATGTTGAAAGTGAATTAGCTGATTTAACTGGTATACAAAATATTATGATTAATGGTAAATCTAAAGTAATTGAAAGTGATATTATGGGTACAAATGGTGTATTACATGTTGTTGATACAATAATGCCAAGTGAATCAGCTTTACCAATTACATCATTAATGCAAAAAAAAAATTTAACAATATTTGAACAATTAATTGAAAAATCAAATCTTCAAAATGAATTTGATGATATGAATAATGTAACATTCTTTATACCAAATGATAACGCATTTGATGGTAATATTTGGAAACAAAAATTAGAAGAAGATTCAGATAATTTAAAAGATAATTCAGAATTAAAAGAATTTTTAAATTATCATATTGTTGAACCAATGACTAAAACATGTGATTTAGCTGAAAAATTAATTGAAACAAAATCTGGACAAAAATTACGTATTAATTTATATTCAACACATGCATTATTTACAAATGTTATGAATCGTGCTACTGCTAATTGTGCTAGATTAATGCATTTTGATGATGAAAGTTGTGGTTCAGTAATGCATCAAGTTGATAAAGTATTAACACCACCTAAAATGGTAAATATATTTTTAATACCCAAAATGGTAAATTTATTTATTTTTATTTAATTTTTTTTTTTTTTTTTTAATCTATTTTAGAATTTATTACAAGAATTAGAATCAAATCCAAATTACAGTAAATTTTTAGAATTGATTAAATTAGCTAATTTAACAAATCTATTGGAAGATGAACAATCAGAATATACATTATTAGTTCCTAAAAATGATGTTTTAGAAGAAACTAAAGACTGGCTTAAAACAAAACTAGAAAAACCAAATGAATTAGAAGATATGGTTAAAACACATATTGTTAATGATGTTGTATGTTGTGCTGGTATTATACCAACAAATTGGCCATTTGTACGAACAATTGAAACAATAAATGGTGGACATTTACGTATTAGTCGTGATCGTCGACCAAAAATTGAAGATGCTGGTGTTACAAAATGTGATATTATTGCAACAAATGGTATTTTACATGAAATAAATGATGTTATTGTTGCAAGAAAACCCCAACAACAACAACAATCAACAATTACACGACCAAATCGATTTCCGAGTTTAGAAAGTTTCGGTGATTTAATATTTTAAATAAAAATATATAATATATATCTATATATATATATACATATATATAAAATATAAATCAATATTAAAAAAATAAAAAAAAAAAACAAAACAAAACAAATATATAAAATAAAATAATAAAAAAAAAAAAAAATTCGAAAGAAATATAAATAAAATAAAAAACAAAAACTGAAATTTTTTCTAAATAAAAAATAAAAATTATATTTCAAAAATTGTATGACAATAAAAATAATAAACTTTTAAGTTTATAATGAATGAAAATAATTTTTTTTTTTTTTTTCTGTAGATAATAAGGCGAGTGATAAATTATTATTGTAAAACAAAATATTAAATAAAAAAAAAGGAATATAAATGTTTTTTTTTTTTTTTTTTTACCATTATTTAATTTTTTTTTTTTTTGTTTATTATAAATATATACTAATTATATATATACATAAATATTTTAATTCAGATATTATTTTTCTATATATTTACTATTTATTAACTGAATAAAAAAAAAAAATATTTAAAATTTAGGCACAAATATAATATAAACAGCAATGGAAATTTATGTTTCATTAAAATTTTATTTAAAACTTTTATATATTTTGTTTTTTTTTTTTTTTATTATTCAATTACTAATTTTGGTTCTTGACAGTGAATGTAATGTAATAAATTAATTTTTATAAATAAATAGTAAAAACACATAAAAAAAAAAAAAAAAAGAATTAGATGGACAAAATTAAAATAAATAACTTGAAATTCAATAAAAAAAAACAAAAAAAAACTAATTTTATAACTTTATGATGATCATGAAATATACATTTATCTTAATGTATAACTTTTTTATTATTGGAAATTGGAAATGTATAAATTGTAATTAAAAATTTGAATCTAAATTGAAATTTATTTTCAAATTTCATTATTTAAGGATCCATTTATAAAGACGTTTCAGAAATATATTTTCCCACGCAGATAAAATAACACGGGTTAACACTGAACCATGAAAATAATATTGACTAAATCTTCTACTATATTTTTGTATAAAATCAATCCTTGAATATACATATCCTTATTATTATAAAATATATCCTTGTCTAACAAAAAAAAAAGAAAAAGAAAAAAATTATATTGATTATAGGTATATAATACTCTAATAAGGTTGTCCATTTAGTGTGTTTCAAAATTTCATACCGTTACATTTTTTTAAAATCATTTAATAAATTTCTATTAGGATTATAGTTAATGTTTACGTTGTTTAAGGGCACTAACTGTGGCTGACTTAAAATTGCATATATTTGCGGTATTACTATTTTTACTACAATGTGCAATTACTACAAATTACTGCAATTACTACAAACGACAAATGCAATATACAATTTATTTACATTTGCATATAAACTTTTTGAAGTGTCAATTTTTTGAAGATCTGCTTAAAATTATCAAAAATTATTTTACTACTTTTATTTTTTTTTTTTTTAAAAACATCCAAATTTATAACAATAATAGATAGACTTCAACAATAATACATATAATAAAGAATCAATATCAAAATACAAAACGATTTGAAATGTATACTAAAGGTCTAAAGTAGCTACAAATTTTTGTATACATAAAATACGCACTTTATACACGTTATCTGCATATGATAAAAAATATTCAATGCAAAACTTTATAGTTGTCTGTGCATATAAAATTTTTGAACTCTATACTTTGTAATACTACAGTATAACTACAATTTTGAAGTCAAGGTGTATAACTTCAAAAAATTTTATTTTACTGATCGTTACTGATTGTGTTCCTTAATGTAACTTAAAACAAAAATATTATATTTAATTTTATTTATTTTTATCCTTTTCAAAATGAACTGAATATTGTTTTGTTCTATAATATACTTTTTAGCTTATAATAAAAATGACTTACATAATTCAAATAAGTTTCTTAAAACAAAAATAAGTTTTTGATTTTTTTTTAAACTCATACATACGAGTAAATTCATATTCGAATGATTTTAATATTTAATTTTTTTTAAGAATAAAATGAAAATCTACAAAAAGGGGATATTTAGTCCTTTGAAATTATTTTACCATAATAAAGTCGAAAAGTGCGTTACAAAAAAGAAAAACTGAGAATAGATTTGACGAAGGCTAAGGATATTGTAAAACTATAAAAAAACCGTTGGTGTAAGATGAATTATGTAAAAGAAAAAACAAAACAGTGACGCATCGATTGTTGTATTTATTAAATTTATATGGCTAACAAATGTCATTAACACTTTTTCATTTTTATTCTTTAAATCCTATTCTTTTTAGTTTAATATAATTTAGTTTAATTACAGCTTATAATAATATTAAAATTTTTGACACAATTTGGACATGCCGAAATGTGTTAAGACATTTCAACATTTAAGACAACGACATTTAAGACATTTCTCTTCCTTCAAAACAGATAAACGATTTAGAATTAAAAACAAAAATTTTTTTTTCTTTAAGAAGCTGTGCCAACATATATTTTTTAAATCTTTCTTTTGAGTTAGAGAAGCTCTGTACAAAATTAACTATAATTCGCTGAAAAATTTTTTTTGACGAATCATTATATATACTTGTATGTACTAAAAATATGCTAACGAATTCCAAGTCTGTTATTAAAATTAATTCCACTGTCAAAAACTCTATAAATGTAACGTCATCAATGTAACAGTTTTTAATTGATTAAATTAATTTAATTTAATTGCAAAAATAAAAAAATAAAAAAGAAATAATCTTGTAAAATATCTTATGCTGTAACGGGTTAATGTATCTAAAAATTTTTCTAAAAACGGATTAATAGATATCATAAAGAATTCTTTTTGCATAAAGCAAGAAATAATAAATGTATAAAGTTTAAAGTTAAGTCAATTACTGGATAGAATTGTTTAGTCAGGAGAAGCGAAAAATAAAAAAGTCGAAACAGGTCATACCGTTAAATGAGAAAATTTTGTAAAATTATTAAAAAAAGAAAAAATTTTTTTTTTTTAAGATCACATATTTATTTGATTTAAAAATATTTTTGATTTCTCCATTATAAGAAAAATTTTTTTATTGAAATATTGATAAAAAAAAATTATTTCAATTGAAATTTAATTTAAAATAAATTTTTATTTAATTTCAAGAATTATTTTTTAAATAAAAAAAAAAAAAATAAATAATGTGGGAGCCACCTAATCCACCAACATACGTAAGTGGATTTCATGATGATTTCTTAATTGAAAAAATGGAATACCGTAAATTAGGCAATACTGATATGATTGTTTCAAGAGTTGCTATAGATAGTGCAAATTTTGGTAGTTTACAAAAGTAATTTAATAAAACTTATTTTAATTGTATTTAGTTTATATAAATATAAATACAAATACATATATACATATATAAATTATATTATTTCAAATAGACTTGATCCAGAAGAAGTTTTTTTGACAACTGAAATGATTAGGCTTTCTCTTAAAGGTGGTATTAATTTTTTTGATACTTCTCCATATTATGGCGAAGGATTTGCAGAATGTTTTCTGGGTGAAGTATTAAGTGATTATCCACGTCAGGCATTTTATATTGGAACAAAAGTTGGTCGATATTCAAAATCATATGATAATATGTTTGATTTTTCAGCTAAAAAAACAAGAGAAAGTGTTCTGTTAAGTTTAGAACAGCTTCAAGTAAAATATATTGATTTAGTTACGGTATTATCAATATCTAAATAAATAAATTTTTTTTTTTTAATTTATTTTTTCATTTTAGATACAAGATATTGAATTTATAAATGATTTGAATGCAACAATAAAACAATTACTTCCCGCTTTACAAATTTTAAAAAAACAAAAATTGATTCGTTATATTGGTATTAGTTCATATTCTATTGATAAAATAAGAGAATTCATTACTTTAGCTGGACCTGGTCAAATCAATGTAAAAATTAAATATTATTATTTACATTTTTCTAATATTAATCGTTAAAATTTAATAGGTGGTGATTTGTAATACACGTTTAACATTTTTTGATCATAGTCTACTTAGTTTGTTAACATTTTTAACACAAGGTAAAATAGGTATAATTGCAGGTCAAATAAATGCAAAAGGTCTTTTAATTTCAAATAAAATTGATAATGAGAGCATAAATTCTCATCCAGCTAGTAGAGAATTAAAACAAAGAATTTCAAGTGCTGTATTAAAATGTAGAGATGGTCGTACTGATCTAGAAAAATTGGTAACATATTATGTAGCTCAACATTCAGATATTAATGTTTGTTTGGTTGAAGCATTAGATCCATTTCAATTAAAAATTCAGTATGATGCTGTGTTACATCCATTAAAAACACATGAAAAACCAGTTTATAAATCTTTAAGAGATGAGTTGAGTAAATAATATTTATAATATTTTAATAATTTAGTTAAATTTATTCATTATTTTTTTATAAAATATACTAATGTTTTTAGTATATTAAAAAAACGTTCAAATTGGGAAGATAAAGAAGTTCAAATGTATAACCATTGGTTGGAAAATAGATATAAAATTGTTGTAGATAATGCAGAGGGAGATGGACCTGCAGGAGATGTTACAAAAGAAGTAAGCCATGTGATAAAAGAGATAAGTAAAATTGAAGAGAGTGATGAAGTCACCGAATATAATAAAGTTTCAAGAGGAAGTAGCAATAAAAGAGAATCTAGCAATAAAAGTAAAACTAGCATTTCTAAAATAAATTAGGAATTAAACATGCATTAGATTTATAAGCAGTCCTGTGATAAATTAATTTTTGAATAATTCATTTAAGTACTTTTGTTTGCAGTTATAATTTTTTTAAAAATTCTCACATTTTCAATGACAACACTACTGAGGAATTAATTGAAGAAAAATAAATATTAAATAATTTATTTTAATTTAAAATTTAATTGACTTTAATTAAAATTAATAAAACTTTATTTTGTTATAAAACATATCACGTATTAAAATTATTTCTTATTTTTGGATAACCAATTTCTGTATGCTTCAATTTCAATACCTTCCCAATGTTGATTCATCTTAGTGAATATCCTTAAAAGAAATTTTCATTTAATAAAATACTCAAAAAAAAAAAAATGTTATATATAGTATATACTTTTCTCTTAAAGTTTTTAGCACTTCTTTTTCATTGTCATTTAAACCATTTACCACAGCATCTAAATTAATTGCTAAAAGTTCTGGAGTAGCCATACCAACAAGACAAATATCAGTATCCTGATACTGAGCTGCATAATACATTGCTAATTTACCCAGTTCTATACCATTTTGTTGACAAATTTCGGCAGCTTTTTTACATTGCATTTTAAGTTCATTTGAAGCCGGATGCCATAATTGTGGACCTTTATTTGATAAAATACCTATACCATGAACGGCTGCATTAATAATTGCTAATTTTTGTTCTTTAAAGAATGGTATAAAGTCACGTAATGTTTCATCGATTAATGTGTACCGGGAATAGCTTAAAACCGTCTAAAATCATTAACATATAATTAAATAAATTATAACTATATATATATATATATATAAATTTTTTTTTAAATTTTACATTAAAACGTCCGGGACCTGCTCTTGAAATACATTCTTTTAAAATATCAATTGGATATGCACTAACTCCAATATAACGTATTTTACCTTCTTTACGTAAAATTTCTAATGTTGGAAGTGTTTCATTTAATACAATATCAATTGTAGGTTCAAATTCAATATCATGAATTTGTATTACATCAATATAATCGACACCAAGTAATTTTAAACTTTTTTCAACACTTTCACGTGTTTTTTTCGCTGAATAATCAAACATTCGTGAAAAATCTGTTGAGTAACGTCCAACTTTTGTTGCAATATAATAAGATTGACGTGGTATTCCTTTCAGTGCTTCACCTAATAATTCTTCTGATTCACCTTCACCATAGAATGGTGCTGTATCAACATAATTTATACCATTTTTTATTGCTGATCTAACTGTTTCAATTGCTTTAGATTTATTTATTTCACTATATATATAATTGTAACATAAAAATTAATAATAATAACATTTACAATTGTTATCATTCCTTACCCAAATAAACTACTTAGAGTTGCTCCACCTATAGCAAGCCTTGAAACTTTCATGTCTGTTTCTCCAAACTTACGATATTCCATTTTTTTAACAGCTTCGACATTATGAAAACCTTCTACAAATGTTGCGGGTAATTTATCCATTTTTATATGAAAATAAATTACTTGAAATAACACAAATAATTACGTAAATACTTAATCACTTATAGAATAATGCTAAACAACTAACATTTTTAAAACATTTACTCTCCTTTATATATAAATACAAAAAGATTGAACAATAAGAGATAAAATTTTAAATTCTAAGAATTTTACTCAAATAAATTTTATAATTATAATTAGTGAGAATGAAAAGGCAATAAAATGAAAAAAAAAAATAGTAAAGTGCAAATAATCAGTTGATAGGTACTAGATAGACTTTATCAGTATTTACCGGCTATTTTTGCTACCAATGCTTATACTAATAAATAATAAACAACGTTCTGTAAAAAATAAAAAAGTTAAAATTTCGAAAAAAAATGAATTTATATAATTTTTGCACAAAAGGAGATATTCATGCTAAACAAAATGTGCTACCGTGACATGCTCCAAAATTTCCAAGAAGTTTTTAGTAGATATTTTTCTCTATTTTTATAATTACATCTTGAATTTCGAATTTGATTCAGTAAATGTAATTTATAACAAGGAAAAGTATAGCACATTCCTCCGCTTTGAACAATAGTATGCTGATTTCATAAAATTTAATCATGTTTTAGAAAATTTCAGACTTTTTATAAAGTACCGAGATCTATTTATGCAAATTTTAGAAAAATTTTTAGACTTTATGCAAACCGTTACTGCACATTCTCTACTAAGCTTCAAAAAAAATGAAATGAAAATAATAATAACAGTAAATAATATTAATAAAAGTGTATTTATATATAAAGAAAACTTCTGTAAATTTCAAATGTCTACCTTAATTAAGAATCAAGATATGACAGTTACCTGAACCTGCTGCGTTAGAGCAACCAAAACATGTAGAACTTATCGTCATAAAACATGATCATCTACTTCATAAATCTAGTGTTATTAAGTACCAAGATATGAGAATATGAATTTCGTAGTTACCCGATTCTGCTACGTTAGACTAAACAAATTTAACAAAAGTCGTTCGAATAAGCCTTAACTATACTTTTCACAAAATTTCAGATACTTAGCTGCAAATGGATGCTGGATTATTAATATATGAAGCGTTCAATATGTTTATAAAATTAGTGGGTTAAACAAATTTTCCTCTAGTCCAGTATGACAATTTGATACTGGGACTATATGTTATGAAATATATGTATATACTTACTACCAAACTCCATACTACCAAAATATTCTGAATCCCCTGTCATTGGTTTTTAAAATAAGAATCAGTTATGCTTCAGCAATATCACATATTTATAAGTATTTTATTAAGGACATAAACAATAAGTTAAGAAAATATTTTTCAAAACCAAACCAAAGATTTTCAAAATCGTGCAAAACTTTTTTAAAAATTTACAAATAAAAAACCTTTTCAAATCAACCCAAAGCTCTTCAAAATGATTAGAAATCTTTTCAAAGTCAATCAAAACCAATATAGTTGGCAATATAATAGATAATCAATATTGATTATTTCTGAAAATATAATAGGATTCAGAAACCTCTCTGCCCACTGTTGAAATATATATCTGATTGACATTTAGTTCATTATTAAAAAAAAGACGTCGCTTCGAAACTTTGGGATATTAAATTATATAATACTGATTATCTTTTAAAATATTTAGATACGAGAAAATAGCCCTAATTATAACTAATTTGCTTTTGAAAATGTCTTTACTTTATTTCTCTAATTTTTTAAAGATAATAAAAAATCTATTAAGGTTTTTATTTTATGTTAAATGTACTGATACCATTTTTAAAAAAATATTCAAATTGTTGTTCTAATGTAATAAATAATTTTCTATTTTTATTTAATTTTTTTATTTTTTTTATTTATGTTTTATAACTATAATAAATAAACAGTTTATTATACATATACAATGTACATATATATTTACATACTTTAATTTTGTTTACAAATTATATAAATAATATTAATATAGTAAATATTATTTCCCACAGTATGGCGCTGTAATCAGTTTATTTTTTTTTAAATTAATGTATCGTGCTTATTTTTGATTGGTGAAATGTTTAACTAAATATATGTCATCATAATATTTTAAAGAAGAAAATTTTGAGTTTATTTTATTATAAAATTTTCTATCTAATCATTAATTGAATTTAGGAAAAAGAATAATAAAAATAATATTGTTTGCATGTTCTTTTTTTTTTTATTTAAGTTCATTTACTTTAAAAGAAAAAAAATTGTTTAGAAAAATGTATTTTGTTGACCAGTTAATTATTATTTTATGTAATATCTCGTAATGTTTGAATAATATTTGTTTTAATATAGGAATTTTACTCTATTTTTATTAATTATTTAATTTAAAATATTAATTCTTAAGTGATTTAAATTCATTTCTAAATTATATATGTAATATGAATTGTTTGATATGTGTAGTTTATATTTCCAAATGAAAATGATTAAAAAATGAATGTTTAAAAAACAAAAAAAACAATTACATAATATTAATTATTTATGAATAATTATTAATAAAACATTAATTTTTTATCATAATGATATTCTTATAGTCTTCTGATAAACCTGATTAAAACAGAATTCTTAAATAAATTTTTAATTGTAACTTGTAAATTAATATTATTTTATATTGTTAATGGTTAATGATTTTATAAATATAATGTGTACCGGATTAATCAGATTTATTATTTACTGGCTTACTGATATTAAATACGTATAATTTTATGGATAAAAAAAAATTACATATGTATATAAAAAATTCTTTTAAAAATGCATTAATTTTTAGTATTAAAACATTATTTATAAAAAAACATTGTTATACATACATATATGTATACCTTTTTTCATTCAAGAAAAAGGATTTGCGAATTAATTGCAAGTATTTTTTTTTCAAATGCAAGTGTTCCCATTAAAATTGCAAGTATATCCTTTTTGAAGTTTTCCCTTTGTAGTGCAAGTATTTGTATTTTGGTAATTTGTTTTATGTAATTAATAATTAGACACTCTGCAAAAAGTTCTGTTCCAATATCAGATTTTTCTGGATGGTTACATCCAAAACTCTATCCATTGCATTTTGTCTCTAGTCTAGCACATCTAGAAGAATGTTTAGAATCATTGATAATGTCTAGAATGTCTCTAGTCTAGCACATCTAGAAGAGCTTCATCTCTTTCTGATACGAAGTAGTTTCACACGTTTCTTAGAAATAGCTTTGAATTATAATATTATACCTACGTGCGTCAATGCATCAATGAGCTTAAAAAAATACTTCAGTTCAATGGGAAAACTTGCATTAAATAATCTTGTTTATTAAAAAATATCTTTAAGGAACTGAGTTTCAATCGATTGAATGAGGTGGATTCATCATATTAAATTATTTTCTTTCAGTATATGATATTTAAATTTTTGTTATTCCGAATTGAACTTATTTTTTTTTTTTATCAAAACTTTAAATATTAAAAATTTAGTAAATATTGTTTAATAAGTTAATATTTTAAAATAATATTTTTGAATTCTGAGTATAAAACAGTTGACTTAAATCCAATAATCCACTTTACCTAATATCATTTGGCAAAAAACCCATTTCACAAAAAAGTCCAGATATAAAAATTTTACTTTACAAAAAGTTAGTTTGTTTTGGATAAAGCATATAACTCTGATTTTTGCAATCAACAATAAAATCCGTCTTAATTAGTTTTATTTATATGCTTTAATAACAACACCATATATGTAATTATTATTTATGTACGTATACTTATTTTAAGTATATCCTTTTTGGATGATTTTCGTACTTATATGTTGTATCGCCTAATATGACATACATTATATTTTAACAATAGCAATTTTAAAATTAAAAATGTTTTATTATGTACAAATGGATATTGGGAAATTGCAAATATTTTATGTGAGAAATTTTTACCCTTTGAGTTTTTTGATATCTTAACTTAGACAAAATAGATGTTTGTAAATGTGTCAAGTGTTGTGGATCTCTAAATTCTATACACATGTATGTATGTATAACGTAATAATTCGGTTTAAAATTCTAAGCCTGCAATAAAATAATTATCACTTCTAATCTTAATCTCAATTACATTAAATTTCACTAATAATTAATCAATGGTACAAAATTATAGAATGAGAAAATGATTAACACAAATGACAGCAATCAAAAGACTTTTAGGATGTTTCTTTTTAGTTTACTATAATTTTTCAATTACTTTGATTGAAATGATGATAGGTACATAGTTAGATTTATTTTCTATTTTTAATAATATTATTTTGTCAAATTTGTTATTCAAAAACAAAACAAGAAAACAAAAAATAACAATCATAACATTACAAAATAATAGCCTTATCACATTGTAAATATAAACAAAAATAACAAAAATAAAACTTCGCGCCTAAAATCATACAAAATAAAAAAAAACGAGGAAGAGTGCAGTAGACTATGTCAACTCTGAGATACCTGTATCAACGTAATTATATTCTGTTTCTATAAAATTTGATTATCTTTTAAAAAATTTCAGATGTTTTAGCATCGACGTTAACTACCGAAATGTATTTATATAAATTGTGGAGTTGTATGACAGCTACCTGAACCTGTTGCATCAGCACAACCAAATTTTACAAAAGTTGTTGGCATATAAACTCGACACCTCTTCACTAAATTTCATATACATAGCTTTAATAGACACTGAGTTATTTTCATTTAGAAAGAGATATTGTATGGCAGCTACCCGAACCTGTCGTACCAGCACAACCAAATTTTGTAGGTATTGTTGGCCTGTAACTCGACACCATTTTGCAAAATTTCACATATCTAGCTTCATTAAATACTGAGTTATTTCCATATAAAGGAAGAAGTTGTATGGCAGCTACTGGAACGCGGCAGCCGAAAATGCGATATGAATAGCGAAGGTAACAATTTTGCAAAAGTGACGTAGGAAAAGTTTTAGCCTCCTAGCTCCTTTATTTTTTGAATTATCGTGCGGACGAACGAACGGACGCACATAGTTTAATCGACCCCCGATCCATACCTTTGACACTATATCTAGCTCAACTTCTTTAAGGTGTCACAAATGTAATGGCAAATTTATTATACGCTTGAACATAGTTCATACGGGTATAAAAAACTTTTATTTAATTTGTAATCAAGTTTTCAAAATATAAACAAATTTGATCACTTTATTTTGTTGTGTTATCAAAAGCAAACAAAACAAAAACAATTTAAACTTTTAAAAAGTTTTTTATTTTAGCTTTTGTTCACATGCATTTTATATCATTTTGCTTGTTTAATTTTTTCTGAGTACGAAAATTTTTAGTGATTTTCTGTTTTTAATTGGAAGTGGTAAGCAGCGTGATCGTAATTAATTTTTTTGTTTGAGAGTTTATTATTGTAATTACATTTATCAATTTTAATTATATATGTACACATAATATTCATATATACATATATTATATTATTATATATTTAAAATAAAAATAAAAAAAATTAAGAAGCATATAATAATAATACCAGATAATACAAATAAAATGCCATTACCAGAAACATATTGTGAAGAATTTCATGATAAAAATGAAATTTCTAAAATGGAATATAGACCATTCGGTAAAACTGGTCTAAATTTATCAAAACTTTCAATTGGAGGTGGTGTTTTTGGGTTGTATGGAAGGTTTGTGTATTAGATTAATTTTATTTGAAAAAAAAAAAGTTTTATAAAATAACGGTAAAAAATTTGTATATATACCAATTTATTATTATTTACAAAGTTATGAACAAGAAGAAGCTATTTCAACTATTTATGAAGCTTTAAAATCTGGTATAAATTATATTGATACAGCACCATTTTATGGTAAAGGTAATCGTGAATCTGAAAAATTTTATGGTAAAGCATTAAAAGCAATTCCGAGAAAAGCTTATTATATTGGAACAAAAGTAGGACGATATGATTTGGATTATAAAAATATGTTTGATTTTACAGCAAAAAAAACTCGTGAAAGTGTTGAACTTAGCTTAAAATTATTGGATTTAGATTATGTTGATGTTATACAGGTAAAATAATTTACAAATGCAAAACATATAAAAAAAATATGTACGATAAAAAGGTGAATATAATACGTTTTTTTTTTTTTTGTTTTTTATTTTCTTTTTTCTGTTTTGAATAAAAAAAATCAGATTCATGACATTGAATTTGCTGAAAATTTAGATATTGTATTGAATGAATGTCTTCCGGAATTGGAAAAAATTGTTAAGGAAGGTAAAGCAAAATTTATTGGAGTAACGGGATATCCTTTAAAAACATTAAAAGAAATTATTTTAGCGGCACCAGGAAAATTTGATGTAATCTTGTAATTTAAAAGTATTTCGATTAAAATTTTTATATATATAATTTTTTATTAGATGATTTTAAGTTATGCCAGATACACTCTATTTGATGATTCATTTAAAGAATATTTATCATTTTTTGATGAACAAAATTTGGGTATTGTTTGTGCATCAGGTCATGGTTTAGGTTTATTAACAAATTCAGGACCACAAGAATGGCATCCAGCATCAGATGATATTAAAGAAATATGTTATAAAGCAGCTGGTATATGTAAAGATAATAATATTGAATTAGGTAAATTAGCAGCATATCATTTTACAAAATTGGAAGGACCAACAACATTTTTAACTGGTATACAAAATAGAGAATTATTAAAAATTAATTTAATATCATTACAAGATGGTTTAAATAAAAAGGAACAGGAAATATTAAAACAACTTAAAGAAACGTAAGTATAAATTTTTTTTTTAAATGTGAACAGTTATAAATATGTATAATAAAAATATTTTTAAGATTTCCAGTTTTTTTTTTTTTTTTTATAAATTAAAATAATTTAATATGATAAAATTGTAATCAGGTTTGATACAAATACAATGTAATTTTAAATTATTTACTTCTCTTTTTTTTTTTTTTTGACAAATATTATTTTTAATTTTATCTGATAGTTTATAATTTATATACTATGTACATATATGTTATGTACACTGCATATAATATATAAATGGTGTGACAAATTTGATAATTTTATTTATTTATTAGTAAAATTTAATTTTGATGATAAATTTTGATAAAAACAAATTATAATAATTTAATTTCCTGTCGAATAAATTTTATATTACTATTAAATTAATTTACTATCAGATATTAAATATATCATAATTAAGGATTTTTATTTTTGGATAAACCCATATTTTTATATTAAGTAAAAGCATTTGAAAATTTTATTAAAATTATTAGATTTAATGTTTTTTGTTTTTGATTACGTTTTGGACGGGGTATTTGTTTTGATTATAGTAAGGCGGTTCTTAAAACTCTTTAATTTTTAAATTTTTATTTTATATTTAAGCTCTTTAATTTAATTTAAAAATTTAGTCCAGAATACTCTTTATACTTTTTTAGTATACTTTTTGTTTTAGAAAACAATGAATAAAACACCTCAATAGCTCGTATTTTAGAAAGATTAAATATTGGATTAAAATTTTCCTTAAAAAAATTTACTTATTTTTACCTCTTTCTGATACGAAGTGGTTTCACACGTTTGTTACAAATAGCTTTCTATTATAATATTATACCTACGTATATGTATGCATGTATGTACATATTTATTCAATAAGGTCTTGAAAGAATTATTAATTTAAGAATTATTTGCAATCCCTGAAATAAATAAATACATGCATCAATGAGCTTAAAAAGAAAAACTTGTATTTGAAAAAGAAAACCTTGCACTTCAATCGGAAAGCTTGCATTTCAAAAGGAAATCCTTCTTCTAAAGGATTATAAATGAAGAAAAGGTATATCTGATGTGTTTCAAAATTTTTAAAACGAATACGTTAAAATGAAACGAAAATTTAACTTTTATGAAGATATATTAAGACGCAGTAAAAACAGTACAGTTTATAAGTATTTTTTTTATTACTTGGTAACTTTGAGATACTTTAAAAAAATATTTTAAATTCAATTTCAGTAAAGAGTAAAAAAAAATTAATCAGGTTCTTACAAAAAAAAATTAGCATTTTTTAATTAATTGATTCCCGCTTTTAGGTATATGTGATGAGTATTAAGATTAATAACTTATAACAAACATTTTTTTTTTAAAAATAGTTATAATTAACTTATATTTTAATATTTCAAAATTTAGAATATATTTAATTAATAATTTCTCCTAGTTTTTTTTTTCTAAATGCTTAAAATGTTTAATAAATATTTTTTTTTTTTTACTTTTATTTCATGCTATCAATAATTACTTTAAAAACTACAAAACTGTGAACTCTTTGCAATTAATAAAAATTGATGAAAATGAATTTTAATATATAAAAAAAAAAAAAAAAAAACGAAAAATGAATTTAAAATAATTATATCGTTGATTAATTACGAATTAATTAATAATAATTAATAATTTTTTCACCATTAATACAAAAAAAAAAATATATTTACTATCATTAAATCTGGATGTAACACATATAAAACATATTACATATATACTATACGATCATATAATATGATGTACTTCATGTGGTATGCATTGATTTAATTTGATATTAAAGTATTTTTACAAAGTCGTTAAACTGGGAAGGCATTGAAGTGGATCGCTATTGGGCTGAATTAAAAAAAAAATCAAAATAAATGCAAAAAATGAAAAAAAAAAAAATAATATTTCAACAAAAACATAAAAAATGCAAGTGAAGTTTAAAATCAAATATATGAGTATTCGTCGTTGGATAAAATACAGGAGTTACATGCCAACGAAATTGCCTTCATTTATTATTTTCACTGAATATTCAACAAAAAAAAAAAATTTATTTTGTTCAATTTATTTGTAAACAAATAAAATTATTGTTAAAAAATAAAAAAAAAATTTGTAACAAAATTTTCTTTTAATAGTTTTTGAATTGAATTTATAATTTTAAAATTCAGGGATAATCCAATTTTAAAATTTATAATAAATTTTATTTATGAATATATAAAAATTAATTTTGCAATCCTGTTATTAAATAAAACTGTCACAAATCAAGATTATATCAGATATTTTGAGATAAGAAAGTAACATTTATCAAATTTATAATCGATCCCACACAGTAAAAAAAAAAAACAATATAGGAAATAAATTCTAGTTTTTATTACGAGTATTTGAAATTATGAAGAGAAAATAAAATAAAAAATATTTAAAAATTTTATCCACTATGATTAAAAATAAAATAAAACTAACGTGAATGCACATACTTACATATATACGAGTATATACGAATGGTTAATTGAACTTACTAATTAATACAAAATTTTCTTGTAAAAAAAAAATAATAATTTAAAAATTTTAACATATTATAAAAAAATAAAATTTAGGTTAGGTTTGATTGAAGTTGCAGTTTTATTAAAGATTTTAATACCAAATATATTGTAAATTCAAAGAGTAGATCTCAATTTGTTACAACTTTTTTCATCTTTATAAGAACCATACTATAATAATAAAAACTTGTTAAATCAATATTTTCAAAATTTCTGAGATTCTTTAAAATTAAAACGCAATCCAATGTTTATCTTCTTCTAAAAGTTTAAATATAACACAAGCATATAATAAATCAACTATTACATCTTTCGACTCTCTCTGTATGTTGTAACTGTTGATAGCTTTGTTACTGTTAGCAAAATAGTAATAATAATAGGCAGATTCATTGTTTTCTTACAGTCCCACTCTACAATTCAAAGTTTTCGCATGCTTCTCCTATCCCTACTCTCAAGACAATATACTGCGTCAGCAATTAGGGGTTTCATCCCATTATATAGACGAAAGATAGGAATGGATTTAATCAGTAAGAATTGGACATTACCAACAGATTATTATTGGTATCTTTGAAAGATTTCCAACTCCCTTAGAACAAAAAAAAGGGACACAGATTACTACAAAACAAAACAAAAAAAAATTAAATATGAAATTTACAAAATTACTAAAAACTTACTTAATGCAACACACCTTTAAATTCCAACCCCCTTTTGATTAGAGTTTTTACAAATTCACAAAAATATCATTTTAATATTTAATATATCTTTTCTGTTGCCATGTGGTAAAATTTTATTCGGAAACTTTTTTTCCAATATTTTTTATCGATTTTCTAAATAGATTGTGTTTAAAATTTAATTTTCAATAATTTATAAAAAAAATATCAATAATTTAATTGCTTAATTAAACAAATCTTTTAATTTAATATACATACATACATATATATTTTTTTATTAATACATTTTTATGATATAGTGCCCACCTTATTTACATATATAAAATGTACATATGTTTTTAAAAACTTTATTAGTTTATAGAAGTTTAATTTCTGTTTTCCTTAACAACTTTTGGTTGATTAACTGCTATAAGATTTTATTTTGCAGCTTCAATTGAAAATTTCATAGGACATCTGATTCGCTGATTAGTGATTACCCATATAACAAAAAAAAAAAATAAAAAATTCAAAACTTTTAATTTTTCTAGTTTAACTTCTCGGTATACATGGAAAATATATTGAATTTTGTTGTATACATTTTATACTTAAATACATTTTATATATTTTACTTTTAAAAATTTTATTTTATTTTTTTTTTTTAATAATTATCATTTAAGTTATTTATATTTGTTTGTTTTTTTTTTCTAATTTTTAAATTGACATTGATAACTGCAAAGCACATTGACCGTTATTTTAATATTTATGTAGTTATACATATATGATTCCTTGTTGTTTTTGACATTGTGGTAATGACAATGGCATTTTGATATGTTTTTAAATTTTGAATAATGTTTGATAATAAATATGCGCGACAATAAATATAGATGTTTTAAAATAGTTGTAGTGGTGGTAGACTTGACAGTATAAATGTCATAATTGATATTGATTGGAACTTGTAAATGAAAGGTAAATTTTTTGAATGGTAGCAAGTTTAGTTGTCAACAAAATTTACTGTGGCATACAATATATGTACATGCATATGTATTATGTATGTTTGTATTTATAAAAATATCTTATTGCTTTAATGTAAATTAATTCCCGTACATATTAGTATTATACAGTGTTTTGGGACAACTTTTCATTATTAAAGTTACAATTTCTGCGGAAATCATTTTTTTTTCGATTAAAGTTGTTTATAAATTTGTATATAAATTTGGTTATTTTTTAAATGGAAAATGAAAAATTTTTTCTTTATTTTTTAGTAAATTTTGTTTTTTATTTTTATATAATCTTATATACATACATCTAATTGTATATATAAAAGTATTTTAGGTGATTTGGTATTTGAGTCAGGAAATCAAGGATTTAGATGAATTTTAGTTTTTCTTTGATTTATTTGGACACAAAAACTGGTTTTTATTTGAATGGTAGTTAAAAAAAAAAACAAAATTAAATAAAACATTAGATAAAATTAAAGGAAATAAAATTTCAATATAAATGATTGTTCATTGTTTAATTTGATTTAAAAGAAAAAAATGGGGATTTTTTTATTTTCTTAAGAAAAAAAAAATAAAAATCGTTTTTAAATGAAATATAATGGACTATTTGAACTATATATAAAAAAATTCAATAATAAGAGGAAATATAAAAAAATATAAAAAATGTTTTGATGTCCATAAATTTTTTTTTATATTATATATGAATGAGGAACATGGAATTGAACATTTATTATTTGGATTATACCTAATTAATTTTAATTGTTATTAAAATTTAGTTCAAGTTTTATTAAACGGATACAAATCTTATGTAAGTTTTGTAAGTAGTTTAATTTTTATTTGGTTTTCAATATAATTTTTTGAATATTTTCTTAACAACGTATTTCATAAGTGTTCAAGAAAAATATTTTTTTTTTTTTTGTGTAACAAAACAAATTTTCTATTTATGTCATGATGTCATGATGTTATGATCTTTTTAATAAAAGTAATAAAAAAAAGGTTCTTTTACTTTGATATTCGACTGATATTTTAACATTTTAGGTTGTTTCTCTTTACAAAAAAAATTCATTCGAATATTTCCATTAAATTATTTTTAAGGTATATAACAGATATGCATTATTAAAAATAAACGATATTAAACACAAATTATCATGGTCATAAGGGTTATGGACACAATGCTCGCGTCGCCTAACTCGTTGCTTTGACATTTAAATAAAATACATTAATTTAAATACGATTTGATCAAAGCCAATGCGAGAAGTCATGCTAGAGTAGAACAACTTCTACTTTTAGTCGCGTTGGCAATCTATTTATTTTGTTTTTTGTTATTGTATATTGGTGTTGATTGTCATTGACAAACGAATTTTCATAATTTTTACTTACAGAATTTTAATTTGTTTCATTAACCAAATAATGCCAATATTTGATCATCATTTTATTTAAAAAATAACATTAGAAGCGATGGGCGACACGAAGTGACCATTGAGTCATCATCTTAAAGGTGGTGACCAAATGCTCATCTCGTTTTAAACGTCGCTTCGTAAGTCGCATTCCGTCTTGGTCGAAATATTTTTGATAACCCAATGATAACATCGCTTTGTTGTCATTTTAAAAAAAAGTATTTCAAAATAACGAATGCCTTTCTAAATTTACTTTAAAATATTAATAATTTTCTTGTATGTATGTTTTAAATTAAAAAATATAATTAAATAAAAAATGATACAAAAGAAATTAATGATTACTTAATTCTTTTACATATGTTAAAGAATTGTCAACGCAAGAAAGTAGAAATACAATAACTCAAGCGGCGCTTTGTAATTTTAGTGTGACTTTGCGCTTCTTATTAGGCTGGATATCATATTTATATACATACTCTATTTCGTATACTCTACTTAAGCGTCAAAGCACGTGCGAGGCTATGTAAGTATTGGACTATTGGACAAGGTACAATCACTATACTTTGATTGTATATTTTTAAAGTTTAAATATTATAATGTTTATTTTTAATTAAGATACGATATTTTAACTTTTTTTCTTGAATAATGGATGTCTCGGATATTATATTTATTAATTATAGTAAAGGAAAAAAACTATAGAAATTGTTTATATGAATTCCTTATATTTAATTTGTTGAAAAAGTTCATCGCTTAAATCCTTTGATTTGTATAAACTTTTAGTTGAGGGAAATATTTTATAAAATTAACCAGACTGAAAAAAACTAAAATTAAAAATATATCTATTATAATTTTAACAATTAATAATCTCTTCTTATATATATTTATTTTATAAATACTAGATTTAAAGTGCCTACGTCTGTCAATACAAAATGAAAATAATTTCATTTGACAAAACAAATATGTTAAATAAATTAATTCAGGTCAGTTGTAACAATAAGTGTACATTTCCAACATATTTCAACTTCCATTATCTATTATTCATAAAATCCTTATTTAATATTACCTAGCAAACCTACAAACACAAAATTACCAAACAAAAAAAAAAAAGAAAGAAGCAAGAATGGTAGTTCTCGAACTTTAATGCATTAATTTTCTGGAAATACGTTATTATGACTTTAATAAAATACGGTTTGAGGGTTATTCTAAATCAATTTTTATTTTACTGTAATCGCATCAAAAATTTATTTACTTAGTTTGAAATTTGAATTAAATTACTTGAAACACATAATTTTAAAAGTTTTTTTTCGCGTCTATGAAAGCGCATCTAATCTAAACCCATAAAAAAATTGATTACTACAAATAATAATTATAATGTTTTTCTTTATTGTTTTTAAAAATACCATAAAAGAAATAAACATTAATTTATGACTTCATGCTTTTAAACTATACATTTAAAATAACTAAAATCTGAATCAAACAAAGTTCTTATTAAATAAAAGATTCGACATACATAAATTCGATATTACTAAAACTTCGCTTTTCAGAATCAACTATCAAAAACAAGCATTTGTATATAAAACGGATTAAAAGTCTGTATTACTGTCTATATGTAAATTTTAGAAACATATTGTAAAATGAATATATTTTAAAACGAGTATAAGATTCTAAACCACAAATCATATTGTTATCAAAAAAATTTATGTATTTTATGTTATTAGGGAAAACACGATAATATAAAGTTCAAAAATATCATACATAATAACTCAAATGTCTTTAGGTAACATAAGACTAAGACTTGTTAGTATGAATTTTTTTAAAAGAAAAATTTATCTTGTACTACAACTTTTTTAAGTAGCCCTATTTGTTGCGTAGCTACGCTACATCTATTTCAAAATTGGCATATAAAACCTTTTATATTATAACGGTTTATATGTATCTCAAGTTTAACCGAATATTTTTTCAATATGAAAAAGTGAAACAACAGAAAATTTATTATGTTATATGAAGCCTATATTTTGCCTAAAATTAGAAACTTTGAAATTTTATGAACATTTTTAAGCATGACCATAAGTTACTTCAGAAAAAATTGTCTATTCTCCAGTTTGAAAGAGATTAAAAATTGAAAATTTACTAATTTCAAGCACCTATTGAACTTGGTGCTTAAACATATTTGAGAAAACATTCTCAGAAAATTTATGAATTTCTATTATTGCTTGTTTTTTATTTTGAATAAGGCATTCCTTAAAAATCTAATATCATCTGGATGAGTTCATTTACCTATAAATGAACTTTAAAAACTGTAAAAACAATCTTTTAAAATCACATTTTGCAGTTTTTTTTTTTTTTTCTTCTTCTTTTAAATCTCTTATGAAACAACTATTAAACAATCCCTTTTCTTAAGTATAAGAGTTTCTTTTTACATTAAAATAAAATAAAGTTACTGCAGAATTTTTTTATCAATTATTATAATAAATGATTTCCAAGTGCATTTACCTTAAATTTGTCATAAGCAAAAAAGAAAAACCAGTAGTTAACCTTAAGTATACAAGTGTTTATAGTAAAGTCATAATTGAACAGATCTTTAGTCTTTGGTACAAAAAGTTTCAATGATGCATGAAAAACATTTTTATTTACCTTTAGGATAAAATAAATATGTATAGAAAACCAAAAATATTGACACAATCAAACTAATCAATTTTTGTTTTTAACTATCTAAGAGAAGTGATTGTAAGAGTGCAAAATTAAGGAATTAACAATTCTATGTATTTTATTTTATTTGATTTTTTTTTTTAAATAGTTTTATAAAAAACATAGGAACTTTCAAATTTTAATATTAAATTAAGGTGTTAAGATTAGGATAAAAATAATGTCTTTGAATGTATAGAGGAATTTCAGATTATAGATAATAAAATGGTAATTGGATAAAAATGAACAATATTTTGTATCAATGATTAATCATTAGATCTGTATTGAAGAAAAAAGATTGGGCTAAGACAAATGATATTAAAGTTCAAAAATTGATATTTAGTTCAATATTTTGAAGACTACTGTAAAATATTTTAAAAATAAATTATATCTTAAATGTAGTAATTATTAATAGATACAATTTTTCAAAATTTTGCACAAAAAAAGTTTATAAATAATGATATTTGCGTTCCTTCTACACGAAAAGCGTATAGTTATTGGGAGTAGTTGGTAAAGGGAACGCAAATTTTTTGTTCAAAAATTTTAATTAAAGCCATCTGCAGGGAAATTTTTGTGTAAGTCTACTCCTATTACAATTTCTCAATGACTGGTGTAGTTGGGAATAGAAAAGGGTAATTTACTCTGTAAAAGGAACGCAAACAATGAACTTCTCTGAAAGTCCCAATTGGCGATTGAGTCATTAAGGAGTTAATTTCGGCTTTAAAAAATTAGATTACTGTAAATATCTCTTGAAACACTAAAAAGCATAATACCGATTGATAGTCTAAAAACATTATCTTAATATGTTCTTTTAAATGATGTATCAAACTTGAAAATATAACTTTAGTTTTTATTTTTAGTATGGTGCGGGGTATATTTTACAAAAACCAGTAACAATCGTGAGTATCGTCGGAGGTTTACTATTTTAGCTATATTTTCTTTATGGAAAATTTGGAAAAGATCGGATCTGGCAACATCGAACTAAATCCGTTTTTATAACATATCTGCTCATGTTCAAAATTATGTATTTTCTCTTTTAAGCAGTGATACAAATGATTTTTAAGTAGAAAAGCGAACAGTGATTTCTAAATAGAAAAGAATCTAACATATACGTTTTGAAATCTTCATAAAATTTGTGTGAAATGGTTCGAAATTTCTACACTGTGTTTCGAACACTACAAATCCTCGTTGATATTCAGAACTAAATTTATAATTAAAATAATTTTCATTATGTATAATTATGTACAAAATAAATTAATCTGAAAAAGGAACAGAAATAACGTCCTCTCAGATCATTTCAGTTAAAATAGAGGCTTGATTATAATAAAGTGTGTTGTATTAATAAAAATTTCATCGTTATTCCAAATTATTCCTGACAAGTTACCAATTACTTTTAAATCGATCCACAGATTTGTTTAGAATGCTTCAGAATACGACGAATTCAAATTGCATCATAGTAAAGAAGTAAGTTTACAGACAGAATATAATATATGATTTAATATAAATTTTATTAATTTACAGTGGTTAAAAAAAGATTTTAGTTTTAGTTAAAAAAAAAAATAAAAAAGAATTTCATCATGCCATAAGAAAGAATTATCTAATATATGAAATGTTTTCCTTGATAAAATCTTCTAAAAATGCTTATGCAAAAATATTCAATAAATTAAATACTTAATAAAAGATTAATTATTTTAAGTGCTTATTAGTGTTACCGTATCATAAAAAAATTAATTATATGCTACTTATTTGCTTCTTCGTTTTAAATTTAACCAATTAATTACAAGAAGTCAATTTGATAAAAAAATTTTTAAGGAAATTTTTAAAATTTTTAAGTATCAGTATGTATTTATTTTTACGATTTTTGTTTTATTTTAAATAAAATAATCACTTCCTAATATGTTACGTATATAATATATATGTATAAATAACATAATTTTATGGTTTGTTAATTAAATTGTGTGAAAATTAGCAAAAAAAAAAAAAAAAATAGCAAAAATCTATAGTAAAAGAATGAATAGAGAAAAAATAAAAAAAATTGAAATTTCCAAATTATTAAAATTTATAAATTAAAGTTTTTTAATGAATTTTTATTGCTTTTTTTTTTTTTTTTTTTTTTTTTAATTATAAAATTATAACATTTTCTTTTATGCAATATAAAAGAGCATTTATTGTTAATATTGTAAATACTATCAATTTTCATTTTATTATGCAGTTGAAAGTAAAGCATAATTTACTACATAATATTTATCATGTATACAAGATAAGCATATCAGGTGAGATATGCTATGGCGCAAATAAAAATGTTCTAATGATGTAGTACAGAAAAAATAATTTCATGATTTTGTTTGAATTTTTAACTGCATTTTTTTAGTGATTTTTTTTTTCAATCGTTTTATGGTGTTTTATAAAACATTAAATTTCAATTATAAAGTACTATGTATGAATAAAACTAACTTTAATTTTTTCTATTGTGAATTGAACGTTCACAATTATTGTGAATTTAAAGTTGCTATTGTGAATTTGCATGTTAATTTTATTTAAATAACAATAAGAAAGTGCTTTAGATATTGGATAATTTAAATTTTCCTTAAAATTGTTAGAATTTTACAAAATATATCTTACACTTTTAATATTTAATGTACATGAAGTAATAGTCAAAGTCTGTTCGGCTAAAAATCTAAATGCATAATTAATTGAATTTAATCATTATTGAGAATAATCAATTGAATTTATCAGTGAAACAATTTCATAGCTTTTCGTTTTTTAAAATAATTTTTTTTTTTAGTCTATATTTCTCTGCCAGATAAATATGATAAGAAAATTACACAACCTTTCTTTTCCAGGTGTAGCTTTAAATGTCGTAAAGGGGAATTAGTCTTGCAACAACGTGTGTGGGATTCGAATGTCTGTGGGACTCCTTCGGTGTTTACAACTTCTTCGGTATTTTATATCATGTTATACCAACTAAGCCACCGATATCCATTTTAAAATAATTGATATTTTATGTTAAAAAATAGAATATTTTAAAAATTAATCAAATAACACTTAGATGAATTGGAGAAAAAAAAAGTTACAGAATTGTATAAGAAAATAATAAAATAAAATTGTTTATTTAATTTGAAATTTTATTTATTTTGTACTTGGATTAATCTAACTTTTTATTGTGTTTACTTAAGTAGAATTTGATTTTATCTTATATAATTTTTGTCAGTTCCATTTTGATCGAACCTTTTATGTCATCAAAAGATGTAGCACGAAGAAATAAGTTAAGATATCATTTTTTAAACCAAAAACAGAGAATAATAATATTATATAGCCTCCTATTATCACACCTTACTTAAAAATCATTTAAATATGAAAATAATATTCTATGACATTTGCCATTTTTGTCACAGTCATAAATTAATTTTTTTTTTTGTTTTATTTGCTTTCTTTGTAATTTTCATAATGAAAAATTGCATTTTACACTGTAGTGTCTCCCCAATTTCGATTAGATTTACAAAAAAAAAAAAAAAACAGAAATGATATTTTACAATTAATTTTGTTTTTCTTTATTTCTTAATTATAGTCGCGTTTTATTAAAAAGCATACATAGCCATGCTTACATATTTTATGTTTTTAAAAAACGCATTTGTTGATTTCAATGGCCGCTGTCAAAAATTGAATTATAAGTAAAATTTCAAGAAAATTACAATTGATTCATATATGTTTGAAAAATAATACAATATATAAAATTATAATTTCATACAACTGGAAATATTATTGCACATATAACGCTTTGTTAAAGCATTTTCATTTAAAAAGAAGAAGAAAATATTTAAAAAAGAAAAAGAAAAACAAAAAATAAAATAATTATGAAAAACAAAACATTTGATCGTGTATTTTAGTTTTTTGTTCGAATTAATTTTTTTATGGTTATGTTTACTACTTTTTTTAATACAATGAATCTTTGATATTAAAATGCGGAAAACTGATTATTTTTTTTTTTTTTGTAATGTTTTCGCTAAATTAAAAGCATATGTATTATATTAATAGATTGAGATATTATATATACTTTTCACATTTTTCATTTTGAAAAATTTAATTATACATAGTTGACAATTATTTCACAATAAGTTGACAATAAAATTTATTCATTTATTTTATTTAAAGGCAGTCACTTTAAAATTAAAATTCATTAAAAAAATTATAGAAAAAATATTGCAGGTGCTTCAGTTTTTCTAATTTTATAAAAACTACGATGTAAGCGCAAAACCGTAAAGGCTGTGCTCCACTAGGTCTTTTTAACAAATGTTAATGACATCTTTTCTAAAAGAAGTAATAAAAGACAAGAAAAATGCATGGGACCGATGGAGACGAAGAAAACATTTCTTGCAAAAAAAGCATGGTTGTATTCGACTTAAAACTGGTTCATGGTTGTATCCAAAAAGTCATTGAATCGAACAAAAAATGATTGTGTCCGAAAAAAATAGTTAAAGTTAAAGTTTGTCTTTTTGATGTTTTTATCATTGAACAAAAAATGATTGTGTCAGAAAAAAAGTTAATATAGAAAAACGTTTTGTATTTAATGTTGACATCTATCTTTTTGACGTTTTTATCATGGTGCGTACAAATTTTGATCTGTCAGTAAAATAATAAAATTAATTTGCTATCGAAAATATTAAAGTTAAAATGTTAAAATTTATAATTGAATTTATTTGTTAGAAAATTTTTTAATCATAAAAAAGATATTATCTATGGATTTACATATCGATATTGTCCTATATCGAATGCCTAATAAAAAAATTCGGAATGACAAAAAATATTCCGAAACTTGAAAATTTATGTCCTTCTGTACTGTATACATTTTATATGTTTTCTCTTTTTATTTTGGCTCGAAAAAAGTCATTATCACTTTTAGAAAGACTAGTGAAGTACGGATTTAAATCTAGAAGAAAAAAAAATTTAGTTTTATCAATAAGTTCCTACTAAATGCCGTTATAATAAATAAAATTTTTAAATTAGAATTTCTGAAATTAATTACTTGTAATACCGTAATACCATTGTTTAGCATTTTTATATTAATATACAAAAGTGAGTTTGAATGAAAATTCGTCTTTATGCAGGGAAATTTTTTTTTTTTACACTTCAAAATATATATATGAAGATTCGGCTTAATTTTTGTTTGATCCATAAATCTGAGTTTATAATAATCAAAAATGCAGTCTGAATTTATAATAATCAAAAATGCACATGAACTGTATAAATGACAACATGAACAATAAAAATCTTAATATACATAATTAATAAATATTGTACAAATATTATCTTTAATTTAAATTCATTAAACAAATAATTCTTCTCCAGAAAATGTAACTACCGTTACTTTCATTAAAATTTTCTTTTCGAGACTCATCTTCTAAAAGAACTAGGTTTGTCTAGGTTTTTGGCCTCTCTAAACTTCTAAAGGACTGGTCTAGGGAACGAGGTCTGTCTAGTTCCACAAAATTTTATTGTTTTAAGTTTTATCCAACAAAGATAAAACAATGGTACACTCCATATCCTATATTTATACATATATTATTTTTAAATAAATAAAATTTAGAAAAACGAACTATAATCTCCTGTATTAAATTTTACATTTTTACATTTTATTAAAAAAATTTTCATATAAGACATTGTATATAGCATAAGGAAAAACAAAACATCATTTTCTTTTGCACTAAATGAAAATTTTACAAAAAAAAATGAAAAACTTACAAAAAAAAAAACTAAAGCGTGATTTTATTAAACGTTATAGCTAATAACTTATTATTTAATTTTTTATACATTATAAATATGTAAACAGACACATTCACACATTACAGTATATATATTTGAACTCCTAAGTGCAAAGAACTAACTCCAGTTTTATAACAAAAAAAAACAAAAAACGAAAAAAGTGTATTGTTATTAAAATTTATATTATGATGATGGGGATTGGGGAATGGGGATTTATCTATGTACATACCAGTATACCACTCTATTGCAATCCTAATTCCTAATTGTACAAAAATAAAACCAAAACGAAAAACAAAAAAAAAAACAAAACTTCTCTTTAATGGTGAGGTGGGTTGGATACTTAACTAAATAAAAAAAATTTTTTTTTTTTTGGAGAGAGAGAATCACCGTTACCTTTTTATAACAGATGTCCAACACACAATAGCTATCAGTTGTTCTTCAGATATTTGAGTTTTAACATCTTTAAATATTTAGTTATAAAATTTTTATTTAACAATTCATAAAAATATTATAATAAAAAAAAAAAAAATTTAATTATTATTATTAAAATATAATTTATTAATACACTATTAATAAAAAAAAAAACAAATTTTTAAATAAAATAAAAAAAAAAACATAAAAAATGTGTGAAATTAAAAATTTATATTTAATTATTTTCTTATTCGGTTCTATAATTCTTTCAAATTCTCAACAACAACATAAAAAACAAGGTAAATTTTCTAAATTTTCACGTGTTAAATTTTTAAAAAATTATAAAATAAAATAAAAAATATTATGTATGTACATATATGTAAAATTTCATGATGGATAATAATTTATAATCTTTTAAAAATGTTCTAATCTAAGCAAAAGTAACAAAAAAAAAAAAAAAAAAACAAAAATTACGTGTTCTTAAGTGTGGTGAATTTCTATACAAAATTTGATAGAAGAATAACGTAGAAAAGTTTCTTTCGCTAAAATTATTTATTTTAATAGTTTTATAATTTTATGTTGTGAAAAAAACTTTTACGGTTCTAAAATTTGAATATAGAATTATTTCTAAATTAAAATTCTAAATTTAGAATATATTAAGAAAAACTTGTTGAAAAACTTATTTGTAATAAATATATGTATTAAAATATCAAAAAATGTTTACTTATATACAAACTATAATACTCAAATATTCTAGATATTATAGATACCAATTAATTTGGATTAAAATTTAAAAAAAAAATTAAATAAAACAAATCCTAATAATAGCATTAATATTTAATATAAGCAAAATTTTTAAGCTGTTGTTAGAAAGCCATAAGCTGTTGTTATAGACATAAATTTTTAAATTTAATTTTTAAGCTCAGATGTTTTCTATATGTTTTCCATTTTTTTGCACATTCTGCCTGTATTACAGTTTCAAATTTTAATTAAACTGTAATAAATTTTTAATTAAATTTCAATTTAAGTTTCAAATATAGTTTTAAATTATAACTAAGTATTTTGATTATTAGTTATTATTTAAATACTAAATTAAGTAAATTAGACTAAATAAAATTTGCGGTACGAAAATAAAATATAGGTATTATCTGTTCTATGTGAATCTAAATAAGCTGGATAACGTTGCGATATGTACTTAGGTCAATCATTTAATTAGTTTGAATTCTTATTTCTAATTAGTGTTTGTATCTCCATCCATATTAAACTTAAAACACTATAATTTGTAAAAATTTGTCTTTGAAAAATTTTTTGGCATAATAAAACATGAGGATAATAAAAAAACGAAAGGTTAATCTTCTTATTGATAATTTGTGACCCTATTAATTTTTAAATGAATATCGTAAATATCAACTAAAGATAACTTTCTTTAATAAAAATTATATTCATATTAGCTATTCTAATACTAAAGCTAAATTAATTTATCTGTCAATAAAAATTAGCAATCGTTCATATTTTGATTTTGTCAGACAAAAAGTAAATTAATATTAAATATCAATACTATTACTCCACTAATGAATTACATTTTTCGATGAAGATTGAAATAAATAAAATTGTTATTTAAAAGTTGTCTAAATTTTTATATTAAAATATTGATCAGCTTTAGAGTTAGAGTATTGCTAATATGAAAATAATTTTTAATTTAAAAAAGTTTTCTTTGGTTGATATTTTGAAAATTTACTTTCATAATTAATATAAACGGAAAAATTAATCTTCTCATTATCATTCATAATTGCATAGTTTTAGAGATTAGATTTACCAAATTTTATAATAAATTTACATATATAATAAATATTCATATTTAAAAATATTATCAATCTGTAAGAGTTTTAAGGTATCAAATGCTCAAAATATTTTTTCTTTAAAATAAATAATTAAAATATAGCCATTAGGATAGATTAAAACAATGGTTAGTCTGTCTGCATCAATATGAACAAATCGTAACAATGAATCAGAAGAACAAAGCCAAAATATGAATATGTTGAACATTTTAAGATACTGATACTTAATTTACCTAATAATAATTATTTTAAAATACACTAGAACTTTTATTTAATTACTTTGGCAAATAATTTATTAGTCTTTAGACATGGGAATCAATTATTTCAATGTTGCTAGATCTAATTTGTAACACTAAACTATAAATTAATATTAATTTTTTTTAAAAATTACTATAAAAATTTTAAATTTATAAAAATTTCCATAATGTTTCTTTTAAAAATAATGTTTATTAGAGAGCTAAATAATATAACAAAACTATTATATTATATGTATGAATAAAAAATGAATGAACTTCGACAAAGCAAATAACTTGTTTACATTTGCGGTAATTTAACTTGCCAGTTCTATTTTTTTTTTTTTAACCATCATTATTTTATTGTTTTTTTTTTCTCTCTATTCTGTTTTTGCTTAATACCATTTCTCTGACCTCGGTTTTACTCTCATTCTCTCTCTCTCTACCTCTTGTTAGTTACTTTTGATAAAATGAAGAGTGAAAAAGAATTAAAGTTTGGCACGAATTAAATGTGCTGTGTTGTGCTGTGATTCATTATTTCATATACATAATTGTATTGTATACTGTACTTTAATTGTACCATTATTATCATAGTACTGATCAAACTGATCAAAACGATCCACAAATGAAAAAAAAAAAAAAACAATAAAAAGATATTGATAAAAATGAAATTATGACCTTAATGAGCGAGCATAAATTAAATGAAAATAAAATTAGTCTGTGCGGGAAAATAGTTATTCATTTCTTTTATTGGACTCATTTAAACTCCAACAATATAACATAAATTTAAAATGCTCGATTAAACAAAATTGCATCATAGATAATTTTTATTATGTATCTTCAAAAAAAAAAACATTTCTTCTTCTCATTTATTTTTATTTCTTTTAAATTTATATGCTGCTTAAAAAAAAAAATAACTATAAAATGACTATGTAAGTAAGTATGTATTTAAATTCATCCGATATATTCATATAACTTTAATTTTGAATCGATTAAATGGAAAAAATATTTAGTTATACATATTTACATATATAAAAGAATTTCCTTATTTTTTATTTTTATAGTTTTATTTATGGTATAGTTGGTATTGTTTTAGTAAAATTTTTGTTTTTTTTTTTTTTTATTTTATTTCATTACCGTATTACATAATTTTGAAAATTATGCAATTTTTCATCTTAAAACAGAAAAAATAAAACAAAAAAAAAAAAAAAAAAATCATATTGGGTAGGGCACAACTTACTCTACTATCATTTCCTAAATATTATGTTACATAATAAAATGCGGAAAAACTAACATCATAATAGATTATTACCAATAAAGTGCTACTTTGTTAAATATATATTTATATATATATATATATATATATATAGGTTGTATATAAATATAAAACTATAAGATATGAATGTATACAAATAGTATTGAAAAGATCTATGCATACGTATATATAACTGTTTTATATTGGTTTTTCTTGTTATTTTGGTGAGTGCACTTAAAGTGCATTAAGTGCATTGAATTTATTAAAAAGTGGTTTAATTTTAGAAGAGGAATTTCAGGAAATGAATAATATAATGAGTATATATATATATGTATATGTATTTTAATTAAATAGATTTAATACATCATATGATATTTTTAATTGTTAACAATAATTAATGATGACTGATGACTGTTATGATGATAATAATCATAAAATTAGTACATATATATATATATATATATATATATATACTTTCACTTATTCCAGAAATGTTACTTAACTCTTTATACCAACACTTGGTATAATTTGTTCCAGTTTTTTTTTTTTATAATGGTTATTATCTGGTTATGTATTTTACAAAATAATAAAAATGATTTTATAAAACACAATATGAATACACATCATATTTAAAACAATACATCATTATGAATTAAATATTTATTAAAATTAAGTTGTTTTAATTTAAAAAAATATAAAAAAAAAAAAAAAAAACATAATTAAATATTATGTAGTTTTTCTTGTTATATTTAAAAAAAAAATTTCTTGTTTATTTAAAAAAATGACTATAATTAAACATAATCTTTTTTTTTTTTTTGTTATAATTAAAATTTACTTTTATTTATTTTAATTATTTTTTTTTTTTTTGTATTTATATATATCTATAGATATCTGGGAGCATGATCTAACTGATACATTTAAAATTGATGGTAGTGATCAAGGTATACAGCGTGTTAATTTAAAATGTGGTGCTGAATCAATGCATGTTACATTAGAAACAGAAAAAGAATTTAATGGTGTTATGTATACAAGAGGAAGTTTTTATAAAAAAATTGAACCATGTTTTACAAAACCAACTCATAGCCGAGGTTCACGTTCATTAGAAATGAAATTTAATTTTGATCAATGTCAAACATTAAAAGAAGGTGATGTATTTTCAAATATTGTTGTTATACAAAATGATCCAGAATTAATAACACCTGGTGATGCTGCATTTTCATTAGAATGTGATTTTAGACGACCAAGAAATTTACAAGTACAATCAGAATTTCAAGCAAAGGATAGGTATTACAAAAAAAAAAAATATATATATATATATATTTTTTTTAACTTTCTTCTATTTAATTATTTTTTGGGTTTTTCTTTCATTAAAAAAAAAAAAAAAATTTACATTCTAGTTATATGCAAAATTTATATAATGAGCACATTTGCAAATCATCATATTTCAAATTTATTTCTTTTTCTGATCTATTTTAATCTATATTTATTTCTATTATAGCCAACCAAAAAAATTGAGAAGTTCATACAGAAGGAATTAGAAAAAATTAAAAATTAAAAAAAAAAAACAAAAAAGTACAATACAAAAAAAAAAACTGCTTGAAAACTATAAATTGCTTTTACAAAAAACATTTCATCTTTTGTGGTCACAAAAAAAAAAAAAAAAAAATAAAAAAAAAAAAAAACTATCTATGGAAAAGTAATTTTTAAATTATTTTACATTATCTATATTATAAAAAATACATTATCTATTTCCTTTTTTTTTTTTTTTTTCTCCTCAATTAAATTTCATAAGGTTTCACATTTTCTGGTTTCTTTTTTTTCTATACATAAACTTTAGAATTTATTATAAAATACACTTTACAAAAAAAAAAAACATTCGCACATAATTTAATAATAAAAAAAAATTTATCACACAAATTATTATAGAAAAGTTTATGGATCAAGGATAACACTTGGTAGTCCAGACCCAGCTGATATTAAAAATGAATTAGATAAATATCCAACAATACATAATAACACTGACACTGTTACATATATTCCAAATTCAATTAAAGATGAATCTAATGTTAAGGTGATGGGAAGTGTTGCAAATGTTCCTATTGAAATAAAAACTGATGAAGAAAAATTAAAGGATAATAATATCATTGATAAAGATATTAAAGATGAACTTTAAATTTATTACGTATTTCATATTTAAATATTTTATTTCAATAAGTTTTTGTTTTTTTTTTAAAGAAAATAATCACATTTAGTAAAAAAAAAAAAAAAAATTTTTTTAAATTATCGATCAGTATAAGGTAAAACAGCAAACAAATAGAATATTTTGGAAATCTCTTTATTTGCCTTTTTTTTTTAATTTTTCATCCTTTTTTTTTTTTTTTTATACTATTTTGTATGTAGTAACACTTTGTAGCACTTTTTTTTTTTTTATTATTTTGTTGTATAATTATAAGTTTTAATTTATTATCTTATCTTTTTTTATAATATAATTAAATTTAAATATAAAAATATTTTAATATTTATAATTTTTTTAGTTTACCAACAAAAAAAGCAAACAAATCTGAAACAAGTTATGATTCTGCATCCAAAGGAAATTAATCATAATGATTAAGGGATTTTAATTAGTAATCACTAAACACATATTCACCTGATAAATTTTAAATAGTCTTTAAAAAAAAAAATTTCTGTTTTCTTTTTTATTATCTTTAAAAACACTTTTTCATTTCAATTCATAAAAAAACAAAAAAAAAACAAAAAAAATCTCATTAAATCATATTTTATATAGATTTTGTTCAAATTGTTAGGAAAATTTTGTGATTTCATTTTTTAAATCACTTTTGAAATTAATTGCTTTTTTTTTTTGTTAAATTTTATATTAATTTTTTTTTTTTTGTAACAATTTGTTAATTTAATACTAATATAAAATTCATTTTTCATTCATACTTTAATTTTTTAACTATAACTGTTTCGATAATTATTTAAAACTATATTATTATTATTATGAACTTTAATTTAAGCTTTATGTGATATTCAATAAGAAATCTTTTCAAAATAAAAATTATGTTTTTTTGTATATATGGATGTGTATAACAAAAAAAATTATTTTTATAAATAAAATAAAAAAATTTAAATAAAAATATTATTTTGTTAAGAGTTTTCTTTTTTTTTTCTTAGGAATTTTTTTTGTAGGAACTAGATAATAAAACTATGAAAATGAAAAATAAGGAAAATCTTTTATATACAGGGTGTTTTCGACACGATGGTCTTGTTTGAAACAGGTAATCGGGCATGTCGAGACGAACAAAAAATTGAATGGAAGTGGGAGGGGGGGAGAGAGCTATTTTCACTGCTTTAGAAGTTATAAGACCTTAACAATTTTTTCAACTAAGCTATATATACAGTTTTAGTAAAAGCTAAATTTACGGTCAATCATTATACTTTTGATTCAATCAATCAAGTGTCAAATAACATTACTATATATTATTGACGCGACATCATCAATATTACCGAACGTAAATTTTTTAATAAATATGAATGAATACTGGGATTTGTTTAATTTTATTTGGTTTTTGTTTAATTTTATTTTTGAAATTTAATTTTTTGTCAAGGTAGAAGTAAATAAAAATACAAATTTAAGCAGTTAGAGATAATATGTACCTATATATACATAATATTCATGTTTAAAAATAAAATATTGATAAAATGAATGTACCTACATATATATTTTGAAACTAACAGATCAATTTTGTAAAAAAATGATTCCGTATTTTTTATTTTTAAAAAACTAAAAAGATTTTTGTCTTATAAATCACATTTTTAGCACATTTCTAAAAAAATTTTGAAAAAATGTGCTTATTAATTTCACTCTGTCCGTCCGTCCGTCCGTCCGTCCGTCTGTTTACAAAACTTCTACACCGTTAAAGATAGAGAAAAAATTTTTTAACCATGGGTAGGTCTCATAAAAAAAATAATTTTGTGGAACAACTTTTTCATGTAGCCCCACCCATTACGGAGCTACAGCCCTTCAAACTTTGAAAAAGTCCTATTTTTAAATGCATATATCTTATGTTCTGCTTAAGATTTTTTCAATCTGAAAACGTCATTCGACAGGTATTTCTTTTATCTTTGTAAATTAATATCAAAATTATACAATTTTTTTAAATTTAGTATTTAAATTTACCGTTATGTGAAAACCAAATTTTGCATGATTTTTCTACTTTCATAACTCCGGCACGCTTCTAGATAGAAGCTTGAAATTTTGAGGCAAGAAAGAACTTTTAGAACTAGTATAAGTTTGCTCAGAAAATTTTTTCGTACCACCCCCTGTTTATGAACTATTAGGGTTTAAAAATTGAAAATTTGCTATTTTTAAACACCTGTAACTTAGGAACCTGTACATATTTTACTTCTGCAAGATATAAAAATTAAAGCTACAATAATATATTTTTACGTGTGTAAAAGGTTTATTTTAATTGTAAAGGGTTCCAAAGTTGCAGCTCTTCAAAATTGCGAAAAAGCCCCATTTTCAGATGTATATATCTCGGGCTGTGCGTATTAATTTTGCAATCTAAAACCGCCAGAAGATCGAAAATTTTATTATCTATATAAAACAATATCAAAATTATGTAATATTTTGTAATTTACTATTTAAATTTACCGTTATGTAAAAACCACATTTTGCATGAAATTTCTTTTTTCATAACTCCGGCACGCCTTTAGATAGGAAGCTGAAATTTTGAGACAAGAAAGAACTTTTAGAATTAGTATAAGTTTCCTCAGAAATTTTTTTGGTAACACCCCCTCTTTAAGAGTTATTACGCCTCAAAAATTGAATATTTGCTATTTTTAGACACCTGTAACTTAGGCACCTGTACAAATTTTTCTTCGGCAAGACATGAAAATTAAAGGTTCAATAATATATTTTTACATGTGTTAACGGCTTTTCTTAGTTATATAGGATTCCGGACTTACGGCCCCTCAAAATTTCAAAAATGTCCTATTTTCACATTTTTTCTTATTACATGAAATTTTCAAATTTTTGTGTAAGTCACACTTCAAAACAGTTTGTATTGAGTTTTGGAAATGTGCGCTTTTAAAAACCGTTGGTTTACATTCTACCTTGTTTATATTGTTTCTTAGATAAGGTTTCGATTTAAGTAAAATACATCACAGACTATATAGTTCTTAGTTTTTCAATTTTTATCAATTAGTTAAGTATTTTAACTTCATATTAAAACTTATCAAAATATTATTACTGAACATTTTTTTGTCCTTGCCACTCTTATAAGAAACATATGACATCCACTAAGCCATTTATTATTCACATTTGACTAAGATTCAGTTCCTGGAATTATTAATTAGTTTTACTAAGCACTTGATTATTAGGCTGAAATTGTTATACATATATATATATGTATTTTGCCAGCTAGTAATATAAATACCTCTAAATAAATGTAATTGTAAATATATTCCATCCAGATGATTCTTCATTAATATTAATACCTTCTGCAATTTATTAAAATTTTGTATACCATTTATCCGTGCGTGAATAATAATATATACTATAATTATAAAAATTCGTATTAACTCAAAAGTAAGAATCAAAAGTAAGAATAACTTTAAAAGTTGATTTCCAATACAACGGCACGTGATAACATTGTGAGGATGACGTGTCGTTATTTTTATTCATAATATGATGTATTTCTTATAAATATATTTACACTAAAAACGGCAACGACATCAACGACTACCTATAATACGTATTCAATGTAACGTTCTCGGCCATACTTTTCTTTTTCGTGCAAAACGTCATGATATTATGAAATAAAATAAAAAATAAAATCAAAATTATGTCGATGCCTCTGTGTCCTAGTGGGTAAGAGCGTATGACATACGCTGTAAACACAAAGGGAGCGTGGGTTCGAATCCCACACACGTTATAAGAATAATTCCCTCTTACGACATTTACAACCACGCCTGAAAAGGAAAGACGGTGTAATTTCCTTGTCACATTTGTGGCAGGAGAATGTAATCCAAAAAAAAAAAACATGTTTTTGTTAGTTGTGAATAGAAGAATGTGATGATAATCTAAATAAAATATTATTTGTAAACAATTTTATGATTAAAAAAAAAATACGTTGCCGTCACGTCCAACGTCGATATAAATGAATTTATTGAAATACGTTGCCTTCACCGTACGTTGTCGTCACATGCCGTTGTAGTGGGAATTAAAGAAGTTTAATATTTTTGTTTTTGTTTTTGGGATTGTAGTATTAACGATGCAGATGCAAACGAAGATATTTTTCTATTGTGATTTTATTATTAGATGTAACGTTTAAAAAATGCTTTGTTTTGTGATGCTCTATTATAATTTCGATAGTAGCTTTTCCGAGTTTACAAACAGGACAATTTTTCTTGCAATTACTTACGTATTATCTAACAATAATCTAAAAGTTTTATATTTGAAATAAAAAGGAAAAATTATTTTTTGTGATTTTTTGTCAACACCAAGAATTTAAGCTATTTTTTATTATTTAATTTTTTTTTTTTTTAATACATATAAGCTTTTATAATCCAAAAATAGAAGAATATTAAGCAAATATAATTTACACAATAAATATTCCTTTAATTTAATTTTTTTTTTAAATTTTGTTTAATAAGTGTTTTATTTAGTGAATATATTTGAGAAATACACATAAAAATACATACATATATTATATATACTACATAAGATATATAATAATATGATTTTATATAATTTATAATATGTATTTAGTTAAGAACTTTTAAATTTTTTTTTTTTTCTTTTAGGATATTAGGTATATATTTTTGTATTTTTATTTATTTATTTATTTTTTTTTTTTTTCAAATTCTTTTAAGGATTTTCTTTTATAAAATATAACTGATGGATCATTTGTCAAACATCTGAAATACTTTATCTAAATAAGTATTTATCTTGGTAAACCACACATTTCACATGCGCTCAAATCACTTCGATTTATGAATGTACAATGGTCACATGTCCAAGTAGATGCTGCACCGCCATCAGCAGCTGGAGTTGAGCTACTTGATGAAGAATGACCTGGATAACTTCCAGTACCACTAAAACCAAAATATAATTAAAAATTAGTTATGTATTCATAATAAAACTTAAAAAAAAAATTTTTTTTCTTTACCCAGTTGAACCAGAACTAGCTGAGATTAATGTTTCCAATGTTGCCCAAACTTCAGTATTTTTAAATTCTGCAGCCAAAGTTTTATCTTTATTTTTAACAGAATCAAATAATTTACTCATATTAACTTTCATTGGTAACATATCCATTTTATATAAATATAATAATAAATGAAAATCTGATACTGCTTCCAAAAATTGATCTGGAGTCCATTTTGATAAATATGCACTTAATGCATTAAAATCCTGTAAATGACCATCAATATAACGATTTTCAACTGGAAATGTTTCTTTACGATCACATGATGTAAATGTATAAATTGGTGTTAATGGTGTTGATGCTGGTACATCAACTAATAAATATTCGACTGGTAAAGGACGTGCTAAACGTTGTACTTCATTACCATATTGATCTTTTTCCTATAAAAATGAAAAAAAAATAAAAAAATATATCATTTTAAAATTTTTCATTAAAGTTAATATGCACATAAAATTTAAAATAAAATTAAAAATACTTATTTAAATTAAAATATTCTTTTTTGTATTAAATTATGAAAATTTTTCTAATAAGGAAAGTGTTAATCACAAAAAGTAAAAAACGATAAAGTCACTTTACTTCCCAAAAATGGTTTCATCCATAATATAAAATTTTTTAATGCCAAAAAACATTTTTTCTATAAAAGTGTACAACTATAGTATATTATCTACATTTAAATATCATACATAAAGCACGGTATATTCACTTAAGAGGTAATTTGAGATACTTTTGAGCTTTAATTTTATTTCTAGGCTTCATTGCAGAAATTGTTTGTTGTCAAAGAAAATTTTCATTTCAAAGTGACATGTTTTCATACACATTTGAAAATGGGACTTTTTTAAACTTTAATATTGAAAATATGATTGTATAAAAATCTTTTAAAATCTTCGTTTGTCATGCACACGTCGTATTTGTGGAATTAGATATCATCGCATTTGTTCCCCAAAGTTGATAATTCATATCTGTTCAATTTAATAAAGTTTAGAAGAACATTAATATCTTTCTTCAAATTGTCCCTCAAAATTTTCTTATTCGTCCTACATAATCCTAATTTTTTTCCAAATCCTTTTTTCTCAAATATCTTCTCGCATCCTTAGCCAATAAACCAGAAGATTACCTAAGACTGCCAAAAGATCCCCTTTAATGCAAGGTGTCTACCTAAAATTTGGTTTAAAAAGAAGTCGTTTTCGTTAGTTAAAGTACAACATTATCTGAAATTATCACGTGTAATTCTCTCGGCGAAAATTCTCTTTTTTTTTTAAATTTTCCATCGGCCCTCGTAAAAAGAAAATAATCGATATTTTCACCTTTGATATATCACAAAAGTAAATAACTATACCTTCAGATTATTTTTCAATTAACAAATCAAAATAATGTAAAATTTTTGGAATTTAAGTGTAGGGGTTTTGAAAATAATTTTAACAGATTTTTAAATTATCTTTAAATGTAATTTTTGAATGCCATTTAATGAACTTAAAATATAAAATTTTTTATAATTTTAGTGTTAGTACTGGTAAGAAAAACCATTACATTAAACTATTATTAATGAAATTTGGGTCTGACGTCAAAACAATTTTCAACTTTAAGATATTTTTTTTGTTTTATTTTTTTTCCAAAATCTTTAATTTTTAAATGGGATAAACCCACTATACTAAATTATTAAATAATTCCTACACTAGACTCTTTTGGAAAATGTGGTAAACTTTTAAAAAATGTTAAACGATTTTCCAATTATAAAAATTTTTTTATAGATGTATTTAAATTATAGGTTTTTAGAAATTAATAGGTGAATTTATTAAGTGTGGGTACTTCAAAGTCGTTAACTACATCAAAATGTATATCTATAAAGAAAAAAAAATACAGAATAACAACAGTACAGTAAAAACTGTGGAAATATCAAAAAAATGGTAAATTTTTACAACAATGATGAGTTTTAAAATATTTT
Organism: Poecilobothrus nobilitatus; assembly: GCA_947095535.1. Taxonomy (NCBI): domain Eukaryota; kingdom Metazoa; phylum Arthropoda; class Insecta; order Diptera; family Dolichopodidae; genus Poecilobothrus; species Poecilobothrus nobilitatus. The sequence continues at coordinate 234,488,792 of OX352773.1, read as the reverse complement.
GAAAATATATACTAAGTAATAACTGTATTTAATGGGACACTGTTCGATATCGATCCGATGCCAGAATATTAGAACTTTTAGAACTTTTGCAGAAATTGCAAAGATGTTGAGGAAGAAAAACCAATCTTTCCTCTATTGTGTCTGTGTGTAGTGTCCGGCTCTTCCTCTAAAATGAAGAAAGTTTCTAGCAAAATTCTTCTTAAATAACCATTTTCGATAAGTCCTCCTTGGTTTGATTAGCATGAAAACTGAGTATAACAACGGGCCTAAACTGGCCTAAGCGTACATTTGTAGCCGCTTTCTCTACTTATACCTACCTTAATATAACAGATAACAGATAACAGATAACTAATAACAGAATATTTCATATGTTTACTGATTAGCTATGAATTTATCAGTTTGTTTTCTTGATTCATTCTTAAAACGTTTCTTGATTAGTCATTTTGTAAAAGGTGGAAATTAATATACCATTAAATACTAATTCATACAATATAATATCAAATGCATAGAACTTCTATAAAATGAGATTCTAAATGAGCATAAAAAACGACATTACCAGAATCCACATATACTAAAAATCATTTCGAAAATTTGAGTCAATTAGAAAAGTCTGATTGGCAAATGAAACTGGAATTTATTTTTTGTGCTGAAATAAAAACTTTATTTTGCCGTTGATTTTATTACTAAACAGAAATAAAATCAAGAAAAAAGAATTTAGTTAATATAAAAATATCATTATTATTTCTTAATAACGAAAAAATTTAAAATAGAAAAAAAATTATCTAAAAATCTAAAAAAAAATTATCTTACACGTGTAACCTTGTTCTACTATCAGGGATGCAAGGATATCTAAATAATTCTATGGATACACAACATATACACAACTACGTACAAATATACATATATAAAAATATATATATATAAAAATATACAAATGCATTCAGTTTTTATTTTTTTTTTTGCTGTTCAAAGAAAGAAAAAGTGAGAATATCGAAAAAAAAACTTACTTTTAATAAAATCATTAAAAATTTTTGTAATTAAAATCAGTTTAGAAGTTTTTTATATTTTTTATAAAGAGAAAAAAAAAATTCAAAAAGAAAAAAAACAACTATGTATGTAATTAATTTTAAAATGAAATCATTCAAATAGATCTATTCTATTACACGTCATGTATAAATTACAAAAATGTTAAAAAATTTATATTTGTGTTGCAATTAAGGTCAACAATTTTGAAAAGATGAAATATGCAACAAGTAACAAGAAAATAATTTCAAATAAAAAAAAAAATTCTTTTTGTTTAAAATTGCGTTTGCAAATCAATTAAAAAAATCAACTTTTTAATTGTCAATTAATTCGAAGTTAAGCTTTTTATAGAAAAAATTTGCGCTCCATCAGTTGTGAAATTGTTTCGGCATAATATTCTATATATTTTAAGTGTAAATGTCATTAAAATATTTTTTATAAAGCAAACTAAGGATATCGGAGGCAGTTGAGGTAAATTGAAATCATATTTCGAATAATGACACGTATTAGATTCTTTAAAAACCGCACGCAAAACTAAATATCGTACTTCCAGTATGAAAGTGCGCGAAATTTCAAATCCGACATTGTATGAAATTATGGGGTTGCGTTCCATATATTACGAAAAATGCAAGAATTTAAGAAACAATCGTTTTTGCACGACTAATATACAGGGTTTTTCAAATAGAAGTGGGTGAAAGGGAAGTTCAAAAGAAACGAACAATTGTTCAGGAAAGGGGGTCTAACAGTAGTCGTTCACAAGTTATAGGACATTAAAAAATTTTCATGGCGAAAATATTTTATTTGTACATTTTTGGTTGTAGAGGGCGTCCCATAAATGGTGGGACCCTTTCCTTTCGGATGTGGGCTTCCTTATTTTCAATTAAAACAAATAGTTATTTTAATAATAAAAGAAGATAAGAAAATTCTTATTGTAATTTTTATTACATATTTGAGAAATTATTGTGAAATCAATTGGAGACACGAATCAATCTTCAATAATTTAATAATAGACACAAACCAATCATAAAATGCACATGTAGTTTTCTCATCACTAAAACCAACGGTTTTTAAAGGCGAACATTTTTAAAAACAATTTTTAGAATACTGCGACTTACATTAAAATATTGTAATTTTTGTTGGAATTTTATGTGTAAGAAAAATAATGTGAAAAATTAAGGGACACTCAAAAACTCTATATATAATTAAGAAAAATCATTAACACATATACAATCATGAAATGTTATAGCTTTAATTTTATATTTAAGCTTTATATTTTATTTTGAAAATATTTGTATAACTGCCTATGTCACAAATGTTTAAAAATAGCAAAATTTCAATATTTGAGTCCTAATAGATTTTAAACAGGGTGTTGTACAAAAACATTTTTTGAGATAATTCTAAAAAGAACTTCCTTCTTTCAAAGTTCTAACTAAAAGCATGGCGGAGTCATGAACGAAGAAAAATCTTGCAAAAATTCTTCTTCACATAATGGTAAATTTAAAAAAATGTATAATTTTAATACTGTTTTTAAAAAGGGTAAAAATAGCCATGTAGTATATGGTATTTTTAAATTGAAAAACGTTAAGCAGAACTTGAGATTTACAAGTTTACAAGAACAAAAAAGGGCTTTTTTAAAGTTTGAGGGACTGTAGCTTTGTAATGGGTGGAGCTACATAAAAAAGTTGTTTTACAACATTATTTTGTTTATGAAACATATATGTGATATGTTTTCATTGCTCTATCCTTAACGCTTAAAGAACTCCGTTTGTAAACTGGAAGGACGAACAGGCAAAGTAAAATTAATAGGCACATTTTTCAATTTTTTTTTGGAAATGTGCTAAAAAACTTTAGATCACATTATCCCACGAACCGAGGGAAATAGATTCCCTGTTACAGATTTATTTTTGTTAATTTTGGTGCCCCAAATACATTCTATAAATATTCAAAACGAAAAGAAAATCATCCTGTATAACTTAAAAAATATTTTTTTTTTTAGTATTACCATGTAATTATATACTTCCTATAATTTTATGATTGATTTTTGAAAACAAAATATAAAAGCATAAAACGACTAAGTTTACAGCATATAGAAATACATAGTAGTTTTTGACAACATTGTATCCTTTTTGATTTATTCGTTACAAAGGTAAACATAAGAGTGCTGAAACAGCATGTATATGATTTATAGGTTTTTAATTAGTAAAGATTAAAAATGAAAAATAGTTACATGATATATTCGTATTGATATTATCCCAAAATTTGCTGTCAATTAATATTTGAAAGTCAAAAGTTTTTTGCAATTATTTTTGTGTACCTAATACCTATATATATTTTTTCCTCTTTGATATTTTAATGAACATTTTTCATAAATGTAATCTGAATCATAATAGTATTTTTGTTGATTCAAAGTTAAAATTAGAAAAAAAAAATAAGAATTTATCACTCATACATTTATCATTTTAAAATTAACCAAATGAAACTATTAATTAGCAATAGTATATCTATTTATATTTCAAATTAAATAGTTTCTTTGATTATGTAAAAGCACACAGATTTTAATAAACATTCAGTAATCAAAATAGGTCTAGGTAATATTTTATCAAGTTATGCTTTTTTTTTTATAAAACATCTAGTGTATATTTGTCTATTTTACAAACACTTTTGCTAAAACAAATGCACTGTAGCGAGACAATATAAAATATTATAGTGTTTTAAAACATTTTAGTACTATCTCTGATAGACACAATTAACGATTTTAATTGACTTTGAAATTTATTAGCTTGCGTTCATCATTGACAAGGATCCTGTGAATGATTTATCTGATTAAGAATATTAAAATTTTATCTTATTTTACATGCTAACCAAACACTATATAGAAATGAATTTCTTTATAGATTATTGTAGGTTTCGTTAAAGGGCAAAGGATTTGGAGGGAAAAAATAAAGTCAAATGAAATAAAGCCGAAACGCAATTTACACTTGAAATAAAGACAAAATCATGAACTTTTTGTTTTCAATTTTATTTCATTTAAAAAAAAAAAGATATAAGTAAAGCCTAAATTAAAAAGAAATAATGTCAAAACTATTTTTTTTGTAGGTATATAGGTATAGATACAAATACTTACTTTGTAGGTATGTTTTTTATACCCGTATGAACTATGTTCAAGGGTATAATAAATTTGCCATTACGTTTGTGACACATTAAAGGATTCAAGCTAGATATAGTGTCAAAGGTATGGATTGGCTTAGAATCAATCGAATTCTGAATCGGTTAAGCCAACGATAACTCAAAAAATAAAAAAAGCTAGGAGTCTGAAATTTTTTTTTACATCAGTTTCGCAAACTTGTTAGTTTTGCTATTTAAATTCAGCATTTTCGGCCGCCGGGTCCGAGTAGCTGCCATACAACTTCTTTCTTTATATGGAAATAACTCACTGTTTATTGAAGCTAGGTATCTGCAATTTCGTAAAATGGAGTCGAGTTACAGGACAACAACATCTGTAAAATTTGGTTGTGCTGATGAGACAGGTTCGGGCAGGTGCCATTCTCTTTTTAAATGAAAGTAACTCAGTGTCTATTCTAGCTAGGTATTTGAAATATGGTGAAGAGGTGACGAGTTATATGCCAAAAACTTTTGTAAACTTTGGTTGGTCTATAGAGCAGCCAGTTCAGGCTTCTTTTTACCTCTTGGAACTTAATGAAGCTAGGCGTTTAAAATCTTACAAATGATGATCAAGTGTTATAAGTCCCCGTTAAACAAATTATTGAAACTCTGATTATGTAACCAACTTTAAAATCCATTCGAGCTATTCATTTAAAATATATATTGTATTGGCATACATATAATTGATTTTATTTCATTCGATTTTATTTCCTTCAGGTAACCTTAAATATAAAGTTATCATGATGTGTCATACAAAAATTTTTTTTTCATGCAATTTGAATTGATCCTTTCATGGAAATCAATTTTGTTAATCTAAAAAAATTTTGGCAAAAAGAAAACAAAATTATTTTTTTCAATTTGTATTAAAAGAAAATTATGTCAAAAAAAATGTCTCCGAAAGTGTTCGGAATAATTGTAGTTACTACAAATACACCTATAATTAAAATTGAATACTATGAGCTAAAAGAAGTACAAAATTGGAGGTTTCAGCATTTAAGAGAAATTCAACTTTAATATAACCTTTATACAATTTTTTGTATATGTTAACGTTTAATAACGTGTAATAGTTATTAACTTTTAATGTATTTTGAATGTATGTATTAACTTAAATGAGAAATGAAAATCAAACTTAATACCCACCCAATGCAAACCTTTCTAACCACATAGATGCAAAATGTTTTACTATATATTTTGGTTATATCAAAATTTAATTTTAATTTAAAATTAAAAATGACTGCATTTCTTATACTAGAATTATACCAATATTATGTATAGACTTTATTTAAATGTTATTACCAAAATTTATTAGGCAAAAATTTTTCTAATATTTTAAGTAAAACATATATTAAAATTTGTTTAAAAAAAAAAACCAATATTTCATAAAATGTTGCATTTAATTTTAAAATTAGTTCTTAAAAAGGAAAAAAATCAATATAAAATACATTAACTTGATGTTTAATATTTAAAATAATAACTCTAGTATAATATATAAAGTGAGTATATAAAGCATAATATATAAAGCCTTTTTTTTTTAAGGATTTATGTATTTTATTTTTTTTTTGCTCTCAGAATTTTCTTTATTTTCTAATGCACGAAGCAATTACATAACAATATATTATGTATATTATTTATATATAGATATAGTTAAAGAAACAGTATTGTAATTATGGGGAAAAACTTGAACTTTAGATTTTAAGAAATTTGCTGTTTAAAATCTTATGAGACATTAAACTTTTTTTTTCCGCTTCTTTTTTTTCCACTTTTATAAGGAGCATAGGATATCCACTAAATCATTTATTCTTCATACTTGATTAGGCTTCAATTTTTTCAAATTTTTTTCAAATCATGGGATCATAAGCCGTTGATTACTCGACTGTAGCTATTATACAAGACTATGGATCAATCGAATGCATAAAACTGAGCTTGAACTCAAATCTCACTTTTTCAAACAAAAACTACGCTTAAACTAATAATTTTGTTCGAAAAAATTATATTTAAGCTGAAGCTCAGTTTTATGAATTTGTCGATTATTGCCGCGTTTATACCCTGCGTAATTTAACTAGAGCCACTAGTGTCAAAACAAGTTTGACAATTGTAGTAGATGTTCATACCATACTTAGTCACAAATTTTAAAATAGTAATTTGATAAAATAATAAATTTTTAGATTTTGAATTATGTACATATATATTTTTCTAAGTAATTGAAAATTTTTTAAGAACTTTAAGTGTATACAAGATTAGAAGAAGTGTATGTTTCAGATGAAGAAGATTCCGAAATCAGAGAAGATAGTACAATTTTGTTTTAATATAGTTGTTAAAATGATGAATAATTTTTATTTTTCAGATTGATTATAAAACTATGGAGAGAAAAAGTTGCAACACTGGTTTAATCCTATACTTGAATTCTTGAAATTTATATTCCATGCACAAGATTATTAGAAGGGTATTATCGGTTTTCAGAAGTAGGAAATTATTTCATTTCTCATCCAATTAGTCGCCTTCTTTTTTTTTTTAATGTTTCCATTATAATTATTATTAAACAAATAAATTATTTTTAAAAAATTTATTGCAACTTTTGGTTTCTAACAATAAACAAATTTTAATTCGAAAAAATTCAGAATGGAAGCAAATTTAAAAAATGACGTGTGCAGCACGTGACGAATTATATCATTTGTAGTAATAATGTGGTGTTTATACCGTTGCTACGTAACTCTCTACCTATATTTAGCTTAAGCTAAAAAGCTTCAGCTAATTTAGCTAGCTAAAAGTAAAAAAATGTGGTGTTTATACCGTTGCTACAAAACCATTTAGCTCCAGTTAAATTAGCTACGGTATAAACGCGGCATATGAAACGTAAATATTTTTTTCTTTCTACGCCATCTATTATCTTATACAAGAATTATTTTTTATTATTATTTTATTATATATATATTACAATATGATCAGATATGACATAATATTATAAAAAATAAAAATCTATATTATTTTTTATTAAACTATATGACCCAGCTGGAGTTTGAAGCAGATACCAGAAGGTCGGTATCTTAACCACTACATCATTAGCTGGTTGGTTGGTTGGTTGGCACTAAACTTTTTAATTTGTAAAAATGAGACAAAAAAAAAAATCAAATCGCTTTGTATTTTAAATGAAATTTAAAATTACTTATTACTTATTTGCCCTTCATTTAGTAATTTCGTAGCTTAATAAAATTTGATCGTAATACAGTACTACAACACCTCTCCTAATTAGTAATTCAGAAATATTTATTTTGCAGTACAACAAGGGACCCTACAAGAACAAAATTTGGTAATAGATTAGTCCAGCATTTTGTAGAATTAAGAAATCCTTATGCTCAATTGATTTATTTTTACAAAATAAATTTTCTAAAATTTCAATTTATGTTTATTGATTAAATTTTACTCTTTATAAAATATTATAATTAACCAAATTGAATTACGCAAGTGACACTTTCTGAATTACAACAGGAGAAAGGTGTAAAACAGAAGTACAGGTGTAATAAAAATTTACAAATTAAACATTAGAATAAAAATATTGGAATTCGTATAAAAATAACCATATATTATAAGTTGCATATAGGTATTTAAGTGCTCTTTAAACGATTTTTATTAATGTATGTATATATATTATGTTAATATATAAATTCATCTTAATATTCATATTAATATACTTCGTATAGACCCCACATAATATAGACTCATATTTTACTTTGACATAATTACTGTACATAAAAGTAAAAAGGAAAATGCTCTCCTATTTGTAATCGTGCTTTTTTTTTAACAACATGATAGTACAGCAAATTTTATAAAATCATCGTAGGTACATACATATATAGTGCATATATGAAAATTTATAGATGTATATATCATTATAAATAATATTATAATACAAGACACTAATCATTCTGTCATACAAGATAATAAAGTTTTGTTGTTGATGTTGTTATTGTTGCACCTCTTCATAACACATATTTGTAAGTTCAATAAATACCGTTTACGATATAGAAAAAAAAAAACATAAAAACTTTGAAAGGAGTCCTCTTTTCAAGGATTATTTATTGTAATATTATGAACTATTACTTTTCTTTCTGTTGACTTGAACTTTATATCTGTATAGGGACATGATTTTGTAAATAGGTTATCAAGTAAAACATAAGAAAAATCTATTTACTTATATTTTTCTTATATGTGTCGTTTCTTTTTTTTTTTTTTTTTGTATGTAGGAACTAAAAGAAGAAAATAAAAAATTAAAAATAAATAATCTAGAAATAAGAAATGCGTAAAGTCAAGCAAAATTATATTAGATTATATGTATAGGATAATTTAAATTTGATTTAAAAACTTACAATAAATACATATTTATTTACAATGTTATACAAAAATTAAATTTATTTAAATAAAAAAAATTCAATTCTATGTAATTTATTGAATAGATCATTCATATAAACAATTTTTTAAGTCTTTAAAATTTAAAAAATTTGAAATCATATAAAAATACAACAAATAAAAAAAATTAATATATGTGTTTGTTTAAAAAATTTTTTTTAGATAGTTTTTTCGATATTTATCTACCACACAAGACTTGATACATTTTTACCACATTTTCAAAAAAATGTTGAACAAATGTGCCTATTAGTTTCACTCTGTTCGACCGTCCATTAAATTTTTAACCATGGGTAGGTCTCATAAAAAAAATTAATGTTGTAGAATATTTTTATGTAGTCCACCCATCCATTACGGAGCTACAGACCCTTAAACTTTAAAAAAGTCCTATTTTTAAATTTTTAAATATATCAATTTTTGCTTAACATTTTTTCAATTTAAACGCCAATCTTACGTCACTCAATTTAAACGCTAATCTTAACGCCCCCCGACAGAACTTTTTTCTACCTTTATAAGTCAGTATCAAAATTATATAGTTTTTTTAAATTCACCGTAATGTGAAATATGTACCTGTACAAATTTTTCGGTAATACATAAAAATTAAAGCTTCAGTAATATACATTTTTACGTTTTTTAACGGTTTTTCTTAGTTGTATAGGGCTACGAAGTTACTAGCTCCTATTTCAAAAAAAGCCCTATTTTCAAATGTATGTATCTCAGGTTCTGCATAGTAGTTTTGCAAACTAAAAAGCCCGAAACTATTATTTATAAACTTATATTTATAAAACATTGTGAAAATTGTGCAATTTATTTTACAATTTACCATTTAAATTTACCGTTATGTGAGGACAAAATTTTTTAAGATTTTTCTTCTTTCATAACTCTGGTATTCTTTTGGTTAGAATTTTAAAATATTAAGGGAAGAAAAATTTTTTAGAATTAGTGTAAGTTGTCCCAGAAAGTTTTTTTTACCACCTCCTATTTAAGGGCTATTAGGGCTCAAAAATTGAAATTTTGCTATTTTGAATAGCTGTAATGCATAAATATTTGTATAGAACATCTAATGCTTTTTTACAAATGATCGTATGTTAACATTAGTATTTAAGAAAAGATATAAAAATTGAGCAAATTGATGAATTCAAAAAAAGAAAAGAACGAATCTTGTACTGAAAAAAAAAATTTAATGTTGAACAGGTAGTCATGCTAACTTTTAAAATTAAATTTGTGAAATTCATTGTTAAATGTATTTTAAGCGCGTTTCCGAACCTAACAAAGCACAACATAATTTTATATACAGAATTATAAGAGGGATCCTCATTATTTTTTTATAAGTCTGATAAATTTTTGTATTTTTAGTTTCGATGATTAGATTGAAAATAAGTGACTAAGGGCATTTTCCGAGTATCAATATAAATTGACAGTATATAAAAATTTGGCAGTTTATTTCTTTATGAAATTTAAAGTATCATAATTGGCTTTAAGGGCTACTTTTTTAACAGTTTAAAATTTTTTTAATTTTAATAAATATTCAAATATGTAATTTAATTTTTTAAATGAAAACTGAACAAAATATTTAGATTTTATTCAATAGATTTTTAAATTTATTAAATAGTAAAGAAAATTATTAAAAACTCAAAGAAAATTTCTATTTTTAATGCAAATATAAAATGTATAGGCAGAGAGTTTTTATTTTATTAAGTTAAAAAATATGCAGGAATATAAAAATTTTATTATTCAGTAGTTGAGTTACATCTGTTGCACTAAGCATATTAATATAAAATTTTGCTAGATCTTGTATAATTTTTACATGTTCTATGACAAAAAAAAATGTATTAAAAAAATTCAATAACTACAGTTAACTCTCAATATTTAGAACTTTTTTAGTGAAAATCAAAGAGGTTCAAAAATCATTAATTATAAATTTTTAACCATATAACATTCAATGTTGTAGACAAGGGAAAATTGCTCTTTTGTTCCTGAATGTGAGCACCAATTTTATGTTATGTTTTTCTAAAATTATTTCCAATTACAGCTTATTTTAATCTTGGAATATTTTTTTACAGTTTCTTTTTTTAGCTATATAGTTTTTAATATTAGGGAGTTTCGATATTGAAATTAAAAATATAGAGTCATCATAGAGTCATAAAAAAAACAAACTGAGTAAGGTCACCAAAGTTTAATAACTAAAACGGAGGATCGATTTTTTTAAGTTTTTTTTTTTTTAGAAAATACAGCAATTTAGAAGTTTGTGTGAATTTAAGCTATTGGATCATATTAATTGTAATTATTTCTTTTTTCAATAATTCTCATAGTTAGTTTACATGTTTGTTCCTTGTAAAATGGTATCTTAGAAACTACAAATAGTACAAATGAGATGAGGTCCTTTTAACATTCCCATAGTTAGCTTACGACTGTAAAAGTATCCAATACAAAAAGGGTGGTTTTGAAAAGTCATAGTACATTGAAACACCCGCGAAATTTATGACTTTTCTATTTGCCGTATATTTCCATAAAACAGTGTTTGATTTATAACTCATTTTTTTACATACATTTTATTTTTGAATTTTGCTTTGGACATTAATTTGACATACGGATGGAAACTTTATAGGACTTAATATATTTAGTTATATTAGGTAATTTTTTTTTTCCCTAAGGGAGGTGGGAATCTTCCAAAGACACAGATTCAGATTCTTACTGACTAAACCCACCTCCCCCTTTAGCCAATATAATGGGATGAAACCCTTACCGAGTAGGAGTAGGGATAGGAAAGGATAGGAAATGGATACGGAAACATTGAATTGGGAGTGGGACTATAAGGAAACAATGAATCCGCTTATTATTACTATTTTGCTAACAGTGACTAAAGTCGTCACAACAGTTACAATAGCACGTGCATTACAACGTGCAGCAGTATATAACACTTTACTTCCATGATATAACCAAAGATAGCGCCACTGCAGTAGTTATTATTATTATTACTATTATTATTATTATTATTATTTTACTACAGAGTCAGTACAATATTAGTGAGGTTTATTGAGGTATGAGTGTAAAAACACAGAAATTGGTAAAAACAGAAAAATTACAAATTGCACCCGTATAACAAAAATATATTCGTTTTTTACAATAGTTGTTTCTAGTTTTACCCTACAAAAATACAAAATAACATTTTTTAGTAATGCACATATTATATGGACATATCTACTTCCATTAAAGTTAAAATATTCATAAAAGAATATGTATATGTATATGGCGGGCATATATTTATTTTAGGCAAAGATTTAGAAATCATCTTATTTAGATATATTTATCATTAATAAAATTTAGTTAATTACAAAATTAAAATTCCAATAAAATGATTAGTTGGAGTTTTGGTCGGCAGGCCACACTATCCGTTGTAACATTAAAAAGATCTCTACAATTTTTGTTAGAGGATCATGGTCGTCTTGCTTTGGTGCTGAGAGAGTTTTTAAATCCTTACTATAAATTTCAGCGATATAATGCTTTTTTCAAATGAGATGCGATGTAATCAACTGTTTGAACGCATTTCGGTGCAAGAAAACATCATCACTATAGTAATATATAAAACAAAGATGAATTTTACAAAACATATTTTTTGCATAGTACCTATTCTTCAATTTAGAAATTTTAATTTTGTTGTTATAATTTCTAAACTTATTTTTCTAGACATACAATTATAAGTATTTGTCTTAAATAGTTATATGACTACCATATTTTATGTGCTATAATATTACATATTATATATATTACACATATATATTGCATTTATAATGCAAAATTTCAATTCCAATTATATCCTTCAGCAACAGAAAAATGCTATACTAATGCAGAATTAAATTCGCATACTTATATGCAATTTTTATTTTTAAAATTGTATTTTCTTTCCTTCTTTATTTCCATCCTTATTTACTTAGAAAAATTCTTAATACTATGGAACCAGAAGACATGAAGACATTTTAAAGTTTATGCTATATATATAAATATATATATAGAAACATTAGAAATGTTCGGAAAAATTTAACTGAGATGAATTCTGAAAAATATGTAATTTTTATTTCATTTTGGACAAGAGAATAAAAAAACAAAAATGGTAAAAAGTCTATAACCTTGTCATTGTATATTAAGTGCAATTTCTCAAAAATATAAATAAAAAAAACAATTGTAAACAAAAAAAAAATTTTTTTTTTGAAAATTTAAGGAAATTGTAAAATAAAATTTCTTTAAGATTTTTTGTTTTGTTCTTTTTTTGGTTTTTCTTCTTTTCACTTTAATTGCAATGTAAGAAAAAAAAACATTGGTTGAATTCTTTTGGTTTCATATTCTTGAAATGATATTTTTTTATAAGTATTTGGGTTAATTTTAAAGTTAAACTTTTGTCTCTTTTAGAAATGATTGTATTAAAAATTAAGATTTTAAATTTTCACTTAAAAACGCTTGATCTATAAAGCAAAAGTATTTCCTCGTGTTTAAATTAAGCTCAGTTGAATGCTAATAAATTTTAAAATAAGAAAATGTAAAATAGACTTAATATGAAGAAAGAAAAGGACTTATTAAAGGACTAAATATAAATATAGGTGTCTAGTAAATTTGACATCTTTAAAAAAGATTTCACATCTTTAAAAAAAGATTTTTTTTCTTTATAGATATAAGTTAAGGGTTTCCTTAAGAGTGTTCGTAAATACGCATCTCATCTCATCTCAACTCAGTAAAAAATATCTCATTACATCTCTAAAGGATGGGATCTCGGTGACCAAGTATGTAACAGCATATGAAATGCGTTGTAAACACCGAGGAAGTGTGGGTTCGAATCCCACACACGTCGTAAGAATAATTCCACCTTACGACATTTAAAGCTGCGTCTGAAAAGGCCAGTCTGTGTAAGTTCGAGAACTTTTATTGGTCTGTTTAAATTTTAATACATAATATGTATTATAATAATTCTAATTTAAAGCTATACAAACATTAAAAATAATTCAATTGAATCACCCGTTTTTAGTGATTAATTTAAGATGAAATATTAGTGAGCATGCAACAGAGTGATAATAAATGAAAGAAAAATGAATAAAAATATTTTTCAAGGTTGTTATAATTTTTTTCTATTCACTTTTATTTCATTTTTCTTTTTTCTACAATTTTTATTTTTTTCTTTTTCAAAGTTATGTGTCATTGCAAAGACCTAATTTCCGGTATAAATGTTTAAAAAAAAAAAAAAAAACTTAAAAGTACAAAATATTCTATTATTTTTACTTCATATTTAGAAATCAAAAGTATGATGCTAATATTAATAATAGATTTTTTAAGAAAAAATTGAAAATGTAAGCGTGCTTCTTGTTTTTCATAGACAAAAAAAAAAAAAATATTTTACCGCAGAGCAACTAAAAATTGCAAGTAATATGTATAATATAAAAATTTGTTTTAAGAAAAAAATGGTTTTATCTTATAAATATAAAACGAATAACATTAAGCAGCTTTTATTATATAACTAATTGTATATATATAGGATGCTCAAAATTAAACAATAACATTTGATATCGGAATATCGGCTAGTTATTTAAAGTATAATGGTCTTATTAATTTAACAAATACTCTAAATCTAAAACTAACATATTCAAAATCTAAACCCTGAATCTTCATAAGCATAACACAAGTCCTACTAATACAATTCCATTTTATTAAAACACAGGCATTTGAAATTCCGCATTTTTATTTTGTAATTGGGGATTTTAAGAGTAAACCAAATTTATGAATGGCGAATTACTGCACCAATCTTTGCTAAACAAGTTTTTTAGGTTTTCAAGGTTTTGTAACGAAAATCTTATAATTTCAATAAAGATTATTTTAATTTTATATTTTATCTATAAAAATACAATATTGGAACATTATTAAAGTTAAAAGTTATATTTTTGCACAGTGGGAGCTGTATATCGTGTTTTTTAATTATTGTAACCATAATTCTGTGATTAAATTTAAAATGTTTCAAATTTAAAATCTTTTAATTATTTCATTTACATATAATTTATTTAAATCACAAGACTTTTGGAGTCTTGTGATTTTGTCATTTGAAATTCTTGTCTTTTTTTTCAAGATTTAGTGGTACTCCCAACACGTACATGTAGCCGAATCTGGATTTTATCGCAAATTTAATAACATTTGTGTATTTTATAATTGGAGATTTTATAAGAGTTCCTAATATATGAGATAAAAAAATAAATCGATTTTAAATCGACACTGAAAAAAACTGATTTTTAAAAAAACTCATAATACGGGGGTTTCCTATTTAACCTATTTAATCTCTTTATATATTATCAAAACTAAATTTATTTAAAGAATAACTACCGACACTTATTTGTATATATAATTTTTGTTTTTGATTTTTTATCATTACAGATTTTTTTTTTTATTTATAACAAAAATGCAATAACCCAGATGTTGAATAGTTAATGAGGATGAGGAAATTACTATGAAAATTGTAGAAAATTTTTTTATTAAAAATGAAAAAAAAAAACAAATTTTTATAGAATAAAAATAATTTTAAATTATATTTAGAAAGAAAAAATTAAAAGAAAATATAATTTAACATAAATCACAGTAAGAATAAGAAATAAAAAGTCACAGCAGTTGTATAAATTAGAAACTAAATTAAAAATAGGTCACAACAAGATTTATCCTCTTATCCCACAACACACATTTTCTCATTGATAGTTTTTCTAATTTTTTTTTTTTTTTTACTTGTTAAGACATATAATTTTATTTTCAGAATATATTTTATTTTTTATATTTCTAAGAAAAAAAATTTAAAATAAAATAAAAACTATTATTTAGAGTTCACCACACCTTAAAAATTCAACAAGTTTGACATTGGGCTTGCCTTGTTCTAGACATTCAGTCAGTGTCAAATCATCAAAAAAAAAAAATGATTAAAATCTTGGCAAATAAAAATCAAATAAATGTATATATATATTCGAATATTTATATTATGTATATGAATATATATACACATGTAACTAAAGAAAAAAAAAACTATCATAATAAAGGTAAGGATTGTTTTTGTTTTCGCTTTTTCATTGGGACTTAATTTAAAACAAAAACTATTACGCCTATTTAAAAATAAAAAATCAAAAAAGTTTCAGTTTTGTAACAAAAAAAGAAAAACTTTGAATGTTTTGAAAGCATAACATCAAAAACAAATAAAATGTAAATATTCTGTACATATACATACATATTTTGTTACTATTCAACACACATTATATTATGTTTATTTATATGAAATAATATCGTGTTAAAAGGACATTTAACTTTTCGTCCTTTTTTTGTTTTTTTAATTTCTCTTATTACTATTTTTTTGCTTTTTTTTTTTTTTAAATGATTTACCTGATTTCCCAATCTTAGAACCTTACAAAAATAAATATTAACCTTAACCTATTCATTTCATGGTAATGTATCGGTATATGTGTATGAATTATATATGTGTATTTTTATAGATATTTAACATAGGTACGTGTATACATAAATAAAAAATCATTATCTTTAGATATTTATGTTTATATACAGTGGGAATTATTAAATAACACACAAATTAAATATTTTTTGGTTTTTTTTTGTTTTGTTATAGATTTCGATTATATAAAAGATTAAATTATAAGCTATATAAAGAGAGGCAAGACGGAATTGGATGACTTGATGAGCCGCTGTAATAAACAACTGTATCATGAAGTTGAGGTGTACAATGGGCAGAACCTAGGTGTGTAAGGATAGCTATACTCCTGTTAACAAACAACATATATACACATTTAAAGAAATGTAAACTATTAAAGTAACTTATAGCTTTTTAGTGCATTTTAAATAAAGCGTTTATTAATTTAAATCTATCAGTTCGTCATTTAATAAAATGTTCACTATATATATATATATGTATGAAATACAGCAATCCAATTTTAGCAATTGAGCACTTCAATCAAATAATTTTTCGTTTATCTCCTTCGAACGGTGAAAGATAATTTAACGTATATTATACCAAATTAAAGCTTGAGAAAGTAGCTATTTGTAGCTTTAAACATCAAAAATTTTTTTCATATTATGTTACTAGCAAACTGTTATTTTCTTTTATCAAAATTTAAAAAAATTTAAGATTTTCTTTAACTTTACTTTAAACTTTAAAACGTTTTACAGGAAAAACTAAAAAAGATACTGATTCAAATGAATAGATTTATGGCAAAAAAGCTTCTTTCTCATCCTTTTAAAAATATTTTTCAGCATGTTTTGATTATCTTTTTAATAGAAGTTATGATCATTTTAATCAAAACAAAGAAAATTGTACGAAATGTGCTTTAAGATCCCACAGTGCCAAAACTATTCGGCCCACAATCTAATCTCTATGGCCTATACAAAACTTTTGTCTACACATTATTCCCTACACGATGGTTTATGCCAATGCACTTACTTACGATTCAACCTGTATATACATTATATTTCACACATAATTTCGTGGAGGAACTTTATAGACTTTTATTACGAAACTACAGTCTCTAAATAGTTGATCGAAACCAAATAGACACAAAAATAATGTTACTTCTACTAAATACTTTTATATATTTTTGTATCTTTCAAACTTTTTGATTTACAAAATTAAAATTTTAAGATGAGTAAGATCTTTGAAAATAGGTGTATTATTTATATTAAGTTCCCCAAACAAAAAAAAATGAGGTGTCAAAAATCAAAATATGTATATACTAATTTAAAAATTTTTTGAAAGTCAGGCAGCAAATTAATTAAAGATAAAGTTCAAAAATTAAAGTTTAAAATATTATATTTTCAAATTCATAAACATATATAGGTCTTAATTTAGGTACGAAGGATTGTCCTTTTAAACTGAGGAAAGTGTACGTCTTAATTTTGATAATTTTTCTTATAAAAAAGGATATTTAAGTATTTAATCCTTTAAATCATTCAGAATTTTCATACTAATTTACAAATTTTATAATTTTTGGAATGAAATTCTTATTTTTTTAAATGAAAATTATAATTTAAGTGTAAATATTTCCTCGAAATTGATAATAAACTTCAATTGGAATAAAAGATTTATTATTTTATAAAACATAAGTGATAATTAAATATTTTTAAAATACAAATTCATTATAATGTTCTTATTGATTCAAGAATCAGTCTAAAATTTGTATATAATATATTTGATTAAAAAACACTATACACATATGTAGATTTCTTATAATAGGGTAAGCTGGCTCATTTATTGCAACTATTGTAAAATTTACTGTAATATCTATTCAACTGTGTGTACATTTCACTGAACATTAGTGTATATAATATAAATATATGTATATATAAATGTAAAGTGATAATATGAAATAAAAAATTCATCATAATATATCAACAACAAGATTCATTCCAAAAAAAAACAAAAACAAAAAATAAAATCTAGGTAATTTCATTTGTGCCTTTGAAAATTATATAGAAAAATAAATATGAATATTTAAATATGTATATATGCATTGATATACACCTTATTTTGTACTGATTTTTTCTTTTTCGTATATAAGAAAACAAAAAAAAAAAAAAATTAGATAAATATATAAGAATGTAATTTTAAACTTACAAGGATTATACGTAATAAATATATAAACACATTTACAATATAAACATATATATATTATATATATGTATAAGTATATGTATATTTGAGCCGCTTATGTAATGAATAAAGGATCAAATATATACAAATAATAATAATATACATATATGTATATAAATTAATACAAGCCTAAAAGCAAGCAACAGGATTAATTCCCTAGGATATATGATGTTTAGTGTAAGTAAAGAACAAATAAGAAAAAAAAGAAAAATTAATATTTTTACATTATAGAAAAGAGAAGAAAAAAATTTATGAAAATAAACGAAGCAACAAATAATATTACAAGTCTTGTTGTTTTTTTTTTTTTTATACTGAAGTGAAATATATTATCTTTATACATATATATATAACTATAGTCTGTACATACACATAAACATATTTAAACAAAATATATAAATGTATGTATATACCTATATGTATATTCTAAAGTTGTTGATATTTTAGTTTTTATTATAAGTATCAACCGTGAATATTGAATTTATATATATATATATATCTATATATCCAAATACAATATAATAATATATAAAACATACAAAAAACAAAAATAAAATATACAAGGGCTATATATTGTAAAATATCATTATACATATATTAAATATCTCTCTTATACACAAAGCATATATGTATATACTAAACTGATGTTAGGAATGAGTGTAAATGGTGTTTATAAAAAAAAAAAGTGTTGAAAAACGTTGTACCTTTTTATTATAATGAAAAACATAACATGGAATAATAACTGTAAAAGATTTGATCCTGTATCATAAGAATGAAAATATAATGGATATTATATACTATAAGAAGAATTTATATATATGTGGAGAGGAAAATAACAACAGTAACAAAAAAGATGTAGGTACTACATAAAAAAAGAAAAAAAAAAAAGAAAATAAAATAAAAACCTCTTGGCTTTAGACATCAAAATATCAGTGAATACCAAAAAAAAAATTTTTTTTTTTGTTTTGTTCATTTCATTTACAAGATAATTTTTGACCAATTTACATTTAAATTTACACACACTGAATTATACATACTTACTTTTAAAGTTCATTTGTATGTTTTTTTTTTTGTTATTTAAAAAATATAAAATATATAATATATATATATATTGTATGTATGTATATAATATGTTTATGAATGTGTTTGTAATGTTAACAGGTTATCATAAAAAAGGGTTCGTAACGTAATTCTTGAAAACCCATCATTATAATATTATTAGTGAGGGTATGAATCATGATTTTGTTTTTTTTTTATGTAGGAACAATGTGCTTCATCAAAGAATGCCTTCAGATTTTTCTCTTAATATATTTACAATTTTTTTTAATTCAAAATTACCAGAGTAAATTAATGTTCTAATTTTTAATTATAGGTTTTTTTGTAATTTTTTAGAACAGCATATAATTGTAGTACGAACATCGCAAATGTGGATCCTTCTCCCACCCCATGTGTTCAAATAATTTGAATGATAATTCAATTTGTTAATAAAATACTTAAATATTGATTATCAATTAAATGCTCCGGCGGAAATGCATTACTAAATTGTGTCAATGGTTTTTCGTTTTCATTTAAGTCGCACTAATTTAACCGTACTGTAGTGGTTTGTAAAAAAATTCGATCTAAACAAAATGAACAAACGAATAGTTTTTTTCCATGATAGAAAAAGATGAAAAGACATAATTTTATTGAAGTTAGCTGCAGAAAAAAAATTTAATACATGAAGTTTTCAAAAATAGAAAAAGGAGGGCGCAGTTTTAAAATTATAATTAAACGACATTTGCTTAAACATAAAAAAATGTTCCAGGAATATTTCTCGTTTGTCAAAATCTTTCTTTCAAACCGTTTTGATTTATATTAAAGATGATATAGAAAAACTTCCATACAAAAATCGAAAATATATATATCTGCAGAGGAAGAAAATGCATAACTTTAAGGTTTATACATTTTTATTTTATTTTACATTACAAAATCATTTTGATTCGACACAACCAGGCTTTAAAGTTGATGTTGGAACATTAATAGATTCGATTACTTGTATGTTTGATGGAAGAGATAGGCAATACGTGAAATTCAATACTAGAATGTTATTTTTCAATAAATTATTTTTATACTGAATTAATATATACAATATTCTATTGAAGAAGTAAATATAATTGACTGTTTAAATTTACATATTTACAAATTTTTTTACTTTAATTAACTTATTATTCTGATTCCACACATACAAATACATAATTTTTATTAATAATAAAATAAATTTTTTATAACGTTGATGAAATTGCATTAATTTGAAAGGAAAAACCGAAAATATTTAGGTTGACGTAAATGCGCTGGTGAAATTAATGAAAATGATTTTAATACATTTGATTTCAAAGCAAAAGCCCTCAACACAATTCAGTTATGCGTTTCCGTCGCCATCTTTAATTGAAAACCAGAACTTTACACGAAAGTCTAATGTAATTGCGCGAGCCTCGCACAAAAAATTGATAAGAGTTTCATTTAATCAAATTCACTTTAAATTTGATAAAAGTTATGATACCGACCATTTTTTGTTTGTTTATTAAAAGTTTTTTATTATTACATTTTTTACAAAAAGTTTTTCACTTATCAAAACATTATGTAAATTTTTTAAATTTTATGTCTTGTTTAAAAAAAAATATTTTTCAGATGATAAATGATGCAAAGTCTCACTTTATAACTGAATCTCGTTCTTTTAAAAATATTTTTTAAGATTTTATTTTAAAAAAGCACATTGTAATATGTATATTAAGAATTTTATTTAAATTTAACAGTAAAATAACAACTGAAAAAGGAAAATGAAAGGATCTATAAAAATCAAGACAATATTTCTCTTCACAATGTCTTGAACTAAATATTTCAATGTGAATTTTTTCATATATGCTTACGTATATCGTACATTTGAAATACCATAAATTTTCGATATATTATGTATATCCAAAAGAAAGGTTATATTATACTGAATACATATATATATAAATAAAAAATAAATAAATAAATATATGTACACAGCTGGTCATATATGTATATCTTTCAAGATATTTTGCAAATGTGCAAATTCAGAATTGCATTAATGTGTAAATTAAATCATAAATTCATAAATCATAATATTAAAAGAATAACTTCACATACATATGATAAAGAATAGACGTAATGTACCTACCATCATAAAACATTTTATAAGATGAGTTTAAATGTGATATGAGTGAAATTTTTGTTTTTCTTAGTGCGGGGAGAAAAAAAAAAACAAATCATACCAAAAAGTAATAAATTGTGAAATAAAACAACAATTTTATTTAAAATTCTTAAACCTTTTAAATTTGATAAAATTTTATGTACAAATTTTATATACTGTGTGGTATTTTGATATTTTCAAGAATATAAATCAGCATACAATAAAAAATAAAGAAAAAATGCCAGATTGGTTTTATAATTTTTATATATATGTATATTTATATATTTTTTTTTTGCTTGCTTTAATATATGGTAACTAGATGTACACGTTATTAAATTTATATGGGATTATGTGAAAGAATATAAGATTGTAAAAAGTTTAAAAATTTATACAGAAAATTATTGCAAATTCTTTCGAATTGTTAAATTTATACTTTATATACTTTAAAATTACAAATTAAAAAAAAAAAAATAATTAAGATTGAAAAAGAGAATAAATTTATATTTAAATTTTGTAGTACAAAGCATAAATATAAAAAAATATGTAGTTATAAAAAGATTATACGAAAATTTTTGCGCCTAACTATATGCAATATATTGAAAATGTTGATAGTTAGTTTTTATCTTCTTCTTTTTAAAAAATATATAAAAATTGCCTTTTTTAAACTTTTTGCAATTAATAAAAATTAAGGAATTAATACATACTCAAAGGTATGATTAAGATAGTCAGTAAACATTCATAACAATTATTAAAACAAACAATTTAACATAAAAAAAAACATTTTATTTTTACATGTTAATTTTTAAAGCACGAAAAACCTTTTTTTGCTAACTATTTTTGTAGGTTAAGTTATTATAAAGTATGTAAGCAAACAACAAAATAAAAGTTCAATAAAAAAAAAAAAAAAAAAAATCTTCTTTTTAAGGTCTTAACATGCAAAACCATAGAATATAACCCGGACGATATAAATGGAATAAATTTGAAATATCACATGTCAATATCTCACAGAGATGAATTTATTAACAAAGATTATTTGTGGTTGGAGAAGAGTCAGAATCAGAATTAAGTATAATATACACATTTGTTTTCACTATAGGGTAAGTAGTTTTAAGTATATGTTAAGATCTTAAACAACAAAATGTATTATTGATTTTTTTAATAACCTTAATTTTTTATCAATATCTTAAAATACAAAAATTTTAAAACACAAATAATTCTTATATCTCAATAAATTTAAAAAATACTCCAGAAAAAAAAAAACTAAAATAAAAATTTTTTAAACACTAATTTAAATCTTAATAAGATAAAGAATATAAAGCTGTTTTTGTTAAAATTTTTCTACGCTAAGCAACTAATTTAAGATTGAAATAAAAAGTAAAATAAAGCTTAATTAAAAAAAAAAAAAAAACTTTTCAAGGTCTACAATGGTTTTATGAATCGGTAGTTTAGTAAAAATTGCATTATCCTATGTTATTTGTCATATTGAAATAAATAAATAAATTCTTATGATCTACCTATATAATTTAGTTGTGTAATTTTTTATTTTACACGTTAAAAACTGCTCAGACATTCGTTATTCTATATTTGCTAATTTATTTTTGTTACTTTTTTATGATATTATATAGTATTTAGGTAGTTACCCCGGTTTATTTTAATTATGAATCGATCGATGAATCGATGAATCAAACTAAATTTTTTTCTATGGAATATAAAATAATGAGAAAATTATATAACAAAACAAATGATCTGTCAAATACATAAAAATAAATCTAGTATTATCTAGAACAACATATAATATATTTATTATGTATACAATAAATTTAGAAAGGGGTCTCGGTGGCCTAGTATGGGTAAGAGCGTATAAAATACCGAGAGAGTGTGGGTTCGAATCCCAAACACGTCGTAAGAGTTATTCCTCCTGTCTGTGCACTTGTAATTTCCTGTCCACATTTATGTGGCAGAGAAATGCATTTAAAAAAATTTAGAACAACATATAATATTTATTATGTATACATATATATATTTATGTATTTATCTATGTATTGATCATTGATATGTATTTTTATAAATTTTATAAAAAATAAAGAAAGGACTTGTAATACAAATTTATTTAAAAATAATATACCAGTTTTTATACAGGTTTATACTAAATTAAATTAAACCGTGCCTTCAATTCAATATTAATAAATATTAAAAACATTAGACATGAATGCTAATGTAATTTTTTAAATTAAATTACATATTTAGCTTTTATAATAAATGTTTCAGCTCTTATTAATTTAATTTTGTTCATCTTATATCAAGAATATTGTTTATTTATAATGAAAACAAACTTTCATATTATTAAAATTTTTATATATTTTTTGATCCTTTATATCGCATTTTACATTCTAAATTAAATAATTTTAAAAATTTCTCTAAAATGTTTTTAAAGAAAAATCATTTTTTTTTTTTTTTTTTAGTTTTAAATTATTTTCTTTACAAGTTTAAATGAAATTCTTAAATATTTTCCAAAGTACAATATTTTCATGTCAGTGACGAGTAAGGAATATTATCTATGGTTTTTAATTTGCTGTTTTTTGTTTTTTAAGTCGAATTTATTTATAAGTTTCCTTTAAACAAAAATGATAGTTTTGTGCGACATAGATCTGGTAATTGAAAAAATTAAATGCAGGTGACTTCACTGACTAGACCATGTAGAGCATATGGAGCAAAATAATCCAGCAAAGAGAATCGTTATATCCAAGACTTATTAGCATAAGGCGCCGAGGGCAGCGAAATCTTCGTTGAGAATGATAAAATATCATAAAGCTCAGCCCTTCAACTGCAGTAAAACTGACCCGAATCGTAAGGTGTTAAATGAGACATAAAATCTTTAAGGTCTGTATGTAGCACCCATTAAGTAAATAAATAAGTTATGGTAAGGTAAGTAATTTTTTTACTTAATTTCCGAAATAATAATTGGCAAACTAAGCAGAATTTCATTTAGTACTTTCTCCATAAATAAGACAATTATATCTATATACTTAACAGTATCTCCTTTGGACACTGAAGTCTGGTATCTGAAATTTTTTTTTGTTTTTGTAAGTTAATTGTTTTGTAAAATAATTTGAAGGAAACAATGCTTCCCTTGCACGAATATATCATACAGATGGTATATATGTATAAGTAAATTTATTTATTTTTTTTTTCAAACAAATGTAATCATTAATTTTTATATAGAAGTAACTTAAATATGCTGAAAATAGTTTGTATAATAAAATTTAATTAAGAAAAAAATAAAAAAAAATTCGAAAAAAACAAAATTCCTAAGAATATAATTGGACATATTCATCCAAAAAAAAAAAAAAAACAACAAGAATAAAATTATACTAAATAAATTTGTTGTAAATTATTTTATTGCAAATAGTGTAAAGGTTAACCTTGGGAGCTTTTTGCAACGTCAATAACGTTTTAGTAAAATAAATAGTTATTGCTCTTTTTTTTTTAAAAGGTAAAAAAAAAATTTTTACGAATTTTTCAGAAAGTAAAATATTTACATACTTATGTACAAACTTTATTCTATATATATATATTTGTGTATTTATGTATTAATGGCATTACAAAATTGACAAAATTTTGTATTAAATTTTTTTGTTTTATTTTTTTTAAAGTATAAAAAACTTTTGTTTTTTTTTTTTGAAAAATAAAAAAAACAAGGTAGAATGTAAACCAACGGTTTTTAAAAGCGCACATTTCCAAAACTCAATACAAATTGTTTAGAAGTGTGACTTACACAAAAATTTGAAAATTTCATGTAATAAGAAAAAATGTGAAAATAGGACATTTTTGAGATTTTGAGGGGCCGTAAGTCCGGAATCCTATATAACTAAGAAAAGCTGTTAACACACGTAAAAATATATTATTGAAGCTTTAATTTTTATGTCTTGCCGAAGAAAAGTTTTTACAGGTGCCTAAGTTACAGGTGTCTAAAAATAGCAAATTTTCAATTTTTGAGGCGTAATAACTCTTAAAGAGGGGGCGTTACCAAAAAATTTTCTGAGGAAGCTTATACTAATTCTAAAAGTTCTTTCTTGTCTCAAAATTTCAGGTTCCTATCTAAAGGGCTGCCGGAGTTATGAAAAAATAAATTTCATGCAAAATGTGGTTTTCACATAACGGTAAATTTAAATCGTAAATTACAAAATATTACATAATTTTGATATTGTTTTATATAGATAATAAAATTTTCGATCTTCTACCGGTTTTAGATTGCAAAACTATTACGCAAAGCCCGAGATATATACATCTGAAAATGGAGCTTTTTTACAATTTTGAAGAGCTGCAGCTTTGGAACCCTTTACAACTAAAATAAACCTTTCACACACGTAAAAATATATTATTGTAGCTTTCATTTTCATGTCTTGCCGAAGAAAAATTTTTACAGGTGCCTAAGTTACAGGTGTCTAAAAATAGCAAATTTTCAATTTTTGAGGCGTAATAACTCTTAAAGAGGGGGCGTTACCAAAAAATTTTCTGAGGGAACTTATACTAATTCTAAAAGTTCTTTCTTGTCTCAAAATTTCAGGTTCCTATCTAAAGGGGTGCCGGAGTTATGAAAAAAGAAATTTCATGCAAAATGTGGTTTTCACATAACGGTAAATTTAAATCGTAAATTACATAATATTACATAATTTTGATATTGTTTCATATAGATAATAAAATTTTCGATCTTCTGCCGGTTTTAGATTGCAAAACTATTACGCAGAGCCCGAGATATATACATCTGAAAATGGGGCTTTTTTACAATTTTGAAGAGCTGCAACTTTGGAACCCTTTACAATTAAAATAAACCTTTCACACACGTAAAAATATATTATTGTAGCTTTAATTTTTACATCTTGCAGAAGTAAAATGTGTGCAGGTTCCTAAGTTACAGGTGTTTAAAAATAGCAAATTTTCAATTTTTAAGCCCTAATAGCTCATAAACAGGGGGTGGTCCGAAAAAATTTTCTGAGGAAACTTATACTAATTCTAAAAGTTCTTTCTTGTCTCAAAATTTCAAGCTTGTATCTAGAAGCGTGCCGGAGTTATGGAAGGAGAAAAATCATGCAAAATTTGGTTTTCACATAACGGTAAATTTAAATACTAAATTTAAAAAAATTGTATAATTTTGATATTAATTTACAAAGATAAAAGAAATACCTGTCGAATGACGTTTTCAGATTGAAAAAAGCTTAAGCAGAACATAAGATATATGCATTTAAAAATAGGGCTTTTTCAAAGTTTGAGGGGCTGTAGCTCCGTAATGGGGGGGGGGGGCTACATGAAAAAGTTGTTCCACAAAATTATTTTTTTTATGAGACCTACCTATGGTTAAAATTTTTTTTCTCTATCTTTAACGGTGTAGAAGTTTTGTAAACAGACGGACGGACGGACGGACGGACGGACGGACAGAGTGAAACTAATAAGCACATTTTTTCAAATTTTTTTTGGAAATGTGCTAAAAAGGAAAAGAATAGCATCTATTTTGCATAGGAAATTTGGTATTATTTTATTATAATGGATCTTTCGGAAAAATTTTTATTTTCTCGTTTAGGTAGTAGATATTTATCTAACATATTACTGCGTACAATATGTATAGTAATACTTATCTGAAATGTGATATAAATATATATATATTATCATATATACTATATTAATTTAACTATTAGTATTGTGTTACGGGTCCAGGTCCTTCGGATTAAGTTTTCGAGACAGATACTACCACAAAAATTAAAAATTGTTATGTAAAAACAAAAGCAACATGTGCACACAAAAGCAACATGTACATGTGTTTTTAAGTCTAGGCAATCAGTAAAATTTTTTCATTTTTAATAATTTTTCTTTATATAGGGGGTGATTTTTCTCACATTCTTGAATATTTATAAGGTTTATTTAGGGGACCAAAACGAACAAAAAATTGTTTAGTATATAGGAATGGAGGAATCTATTACCCTCGGTTCTTGAGATAATGGGACTTGTATCTCAAAAATTATACAACTAATTAATAAGTTTAGAAGGAGAACATTTCTATAGTTAATTTTATTTTTGTTTTGTAAAAATTTTGTAGGCAAGTGTTTTAAAGAATTGAAAATAATTTAGGAATGTTTTAGATTAGAAAGATCTAACGATTATAGTATTAAAAGTTTCCATTACTGTTTATTAATTTAATTTAAAATAATTTTTTAAGTTAGGATTAAAAATTTTTATTTAGGAACTTTTGCAAAAATCTTCTTTTCAACATTTATCTACTCTATTTTTGTAAGTACGATATAGCTTGTCATCACATTCCGAAGAGTAAATCCAAAATATGAAAATTATAAATAAAATTCAATATACAATTTGACGCAAATTATAAGAATATCTAATAGATAATATTGGTAAACAAAAAAGCATAGGAAAACAATGTAAAAACTATTTTTATAATATTGAAAACTTTTTAGAATAAATAAGAATTGATATGATATATTGAAAGAGTATACGACGGTCAGTTTATTTTATTTTAATAAGAATAATCATCATTTTTTTTTTAAATATTTCTTTGCTCTATTGTATACTCTTAGAACTTTAAATTAAGGATCATCACCTAAAAGTGTATCGAGCGCAAATAAAATCAAAAAATGCTTTGTAAACACAACTCAATGGAAAATATAAATTGTAAAATAAAAAATATGCAGGAGTTGAAAGTATACGTAAAGAGAGTAAAGAATAAAAAAATGTAAAAAGAGTTTAAAATATACAATAAGGTTGACTGGTTGAGGTATAGACCAACTATGGAAGATCACTTTTATGTGTCAGAAACTTATTACTTTTATATAGATTCCTCCTATTTTTGGATAACAACATCAAAGAATATTTTGCGATTTAAATAAAACTTTCAAACTTTTTACTATGTATATAAAAAAATTCTATAAATATAGTCAATATCGGTTATAACGACATTGAGCGGACCAGCAAATTTAGTTGTTATATCCGATAGGTCGTTATAAACAATTTAGAATTTTTTATAAATAAAAAGAAGTAGATATTATTTATTTATTTATTAGAGTCTTTATTAAACAGTTTGTAAGAAAAAAAAAAAAAATTTAATAATATGTAGCTACCTATTTTCCATACATACATACATACATATGTATAAAACGTAACATAACACAAAATGTTATGTTTATTTTACCAAACTCTGATCGCCAAACAATAAGAGCCTTTTCACCAAAGCTAACTACTCTACGTTTTTTATTCATTCATAGTTTTTTTCGTATCTGTACTTTCTTGTATAATTTTATACTTGTCATGTGTTTTAAAACAATTAAGGCGCCAGTTATAGCTATCATTGAAATGCTTCCGGAAAATGTTTATATTACATTTTTTTGCAGCAAAGACATATAAAATTTAACAAAAGTGTTAATTTAATGATTAAATAATTTCTAAAGAATAAATTCTGCTATGAATTTTTAAATTTTTAAGGTAAATATTTAAAAAAAAAAAATCAATTTTATCATTTTCCGGATTAGTAATTATTTTTCTGAACAACGAATCAGTGATTTTGCTATTGAAACAAAATTGTTCCAATGACATATGTTTCATTTCTTCCCATTTCAGTTTGTCATTGAAAAAAATTCTGATGCAATTCTTAATATATTTCATGATGATTTTGAATTTTAATGAGTTTAGACTTAAATTTTGTTTTTTAATTATTTTGTTTAAGTTTAGTTTTAAAATTTTAAATTGTTTTAAAAATGGAAATTTCAAAAAAAGTACTAAAAAAAAATTAATTCTAGAAAATTTATGTATACTTTTTTATTCTTCTCGATTCAGCCAATGTCATTATTAAATAAAAAAAATCTTTTTTAATTCTTTATTAGTACCATTTTCTACCAATAATAATTAAATAAATTAAAATAATAAAATATAAATTAATATAATTTTGCAAACATCGAAATAACGCTAACAAAAACTTAAATTTAAATTACATTTATTTTTATTTTGCCATCATTATTATCATTTGCCATTTGACAAATAATTCAACTGACAGTTTTCTCTGATTGTTATAATCGCCTATACGGAAAAAAGTATAAGTTTTCAATGAAAAGTTTTTTTCCGGAAGCATTTCAATGATAGTTATAACTGGCGCCTAACTTAATGTAACATACATACATACATAAATAAAAATATTAGAAATATGAAACTCGCACAACAGCCAAGCGGCGACAATTAGGTGACAATAAGTAACGGGTTAATTTGATGCTTTTTTTTTTAGTTATTATAATCTATATATTGCATTTTTCTTTATTTTGTTTTAATTTTTTCGGCGTTATAACCGATAATTTTTTTCTTTTTTTTAAGTAAAAATAAGTCATTATAAGCAATATGTCGTTATAAAACGTTGTCGTTATATCCGATACCAATTTGTTTGAAATTATAAGAATTTAAAACCGGGACTTTTAAAATTGGTCGTAATAAAACGATATATCGTTATAACCGATTTTGACTGTATTTATATTTTTAAAAAGAAACTATTCAATGTAATTTTATTTTATACATAATATTATGTATATATATACCTATTACCTATATATACCTATTAGGTATTACCTATCTACCTACTGTTACATACGTTCTACAAATTTAATTTAAATTATTATTTAAAATATGTACATTTAAAAATAATATTATACAAAGAATATACCATTGAAAAGAAATAATTATAAATTGAATGTCCTTATTTTGTTTATTTATCTAGTATTATGTAGGTTTTGAAGAAACTAGGTCAAGAATAGCATTATAAAAAAAATAACATTGACCTAATTTAAATCAAAATAGGAATACGTTATTTTTCTTTCGTTTTTTTTTTTTTTTTTGATGTTTTTTTGATGACATTTTTCAATGAAAATGAATGTACACAATTATTAAGGATATTTTGATAAAAAATGTTTGTATTTCAGTGAATATACATACATATAAGAAAATATTTTCTTAAAAATGTTTCATAGTTAAGTTATTACAACAAAAAAAAAAAAATGATTTTCTTTGTTATAAGTTATAAATTTTATCAAACCAAACTGTATTTACGTTAATTGAAAATTTAAAATTAAAAAATGAACCTGTTCAGATTTCTTTTTAATGTTAAATACATACATATATAATTTTTCATAAAATTTTCAAACTTAAATCAAGGCTGTGCAGATAATTATACATAAATATAAGTTTAACATGCCTAGTTTTATTTTTTTTTTTTTTTTATTATAAACTGTTGCGCTTTTTTATTTTTTTTTTATTTTTTTTGGTTTTTGTTTTAAGAAAAACATTTGTTTCTGTGCATTAGGCATAGTACATATTAAAAAAAAATGGTATATTTATTAACTTTTATACAAAACAAATAAAATTGTTTTTTTTAACTTTCAATTTTTAACAGAAAATAAAAAAAAGCGCTCTGAAAACTGTTATACAATTTTTTTTAATCAAAAGTTTTCTCTTTATTACGGAAATTTTATTAAAAAAAAAAAAAATTAATTAAAAAAATTCCTATTTGAATATAAAATTTTTAAGAGTAACATACACATACAAAAAGAAAAGAGAAAATTTAAAATTTTCTTTTAAAAGTTTTTCCTTATATTTTTTATTACTTTATATTCGATTTAACATTTTGTTTTGTATTTTTATTATGAAATATACAATGGTATGGATAATGTATATAGTATTGTTGTAGGTACTAAAAGAAAAAAAACATATCCTTTAATACATACACATACACATTCATTACATTTTTATATTATTTTATAATTAAATAATTCAACAACAAAATAATATACGTTATACATATATATACAAAACATTATAACCATGTCTCAAAGGGAAATAAAACCTGTTGGTTTAATTTATTTTGTAGTTGTTTGTTTCTTATTTGATTTGTAATTGGATTAATAAAGTTCGCATGCGTTACCATGTTTGAACATTTTTTATAATATTTTTGTAAATGTAAATGTAATTATCATACATATACATACTAAAAACATGACTGAATAGTAGTATGGAGTATGGAATATGAACGTGTATAAGAAAAAAAATATTTTCAAAAACTTTTCTATAAAATAAAATTAAAGGTTAAATTTTGACACATTGAGATTTCGGTAAATGTGTTTGTGTTTTTACTGTTATAGGAAGAATTCTTTAAATAAAATTAAAAAATAAAAAAAAAAAAATTTTTTTTTTGTGTAGGTGTATTTGTAAATATTTATACTAAAAATTATATAAAAATTATTAAGTTAAAAAATAATTTTTTTTTTTTTTGTTGTTATTTCTTTATTTTTAAAGTTTTATTGAATTGAGCTTTTTTAAAATAAATATTTTGTTACATAAAAAGTTTAATTTTTTGTTTTTGTTGTTTTTGTCCTTTAATGCTTTTGTAATTTCAGTCAAGGCTGTGAAGGATTTGCCGTGTTTTTCTTTTAACTTTTCTTACTTTTTAAAAAAAAAGTACACAGAAAATATTTTTATATGATATACTCTTTTGTTTGAATGTGTTTGTTGTTGCAATTTCAAGGTTATTAGGTCATTTGAAGGAATTTTCCTTTTTAATTTTGTTTTTTTTTTGTTTTTGAAAAATTTGAGTTTTTCATTTTTGTATTTTTGTATTTGTAATGTTATTAAATTGTAATGTATATATTAAAACGAGTAAAAAGGTTACAAAAAAAAAAAAAAAAAAACACAAAAATCAAAATTAAACAAAAAGAATGAAAAGAAAAGAAAATTGAAAAAAAAAGAGATGTATTAGTAAAATATATATTATATATAGGTACATATATATAATAAAAATATAGAGAACTTGTAAAGAATAATTTTGAATAAGGAAGTGTTCATAATATCATGCAAGTATATTTTGTTTTATTATTAAAAGTATATTTATGTGGGTTTTTACGGTTTTTAAAAGGTTTCTAGATTTTTATAAAAAAAAACTATATAAGCAATGGTAAATGATAAAGGATTACTGATTTTTTAGTTTTTGTTTTTTTTTTTGCACAAACATTTTTTTTTTATGTCAAATAAAATTTAATCATAGTTCAAATAATAATTTTATAAAAATTTAACGAGGCAAAAGTTAATTTATTATTTGATCTTTTTTTTGAGAAGGCTATATTTTTTTCATTGTTTAAAGAAAATATTTTACATTTGTTACATTTTAATATATTTATATTATATAAATACATAGATTGTATGTAAATTGTAATATATTTATAGATTATATTATAATATTATATGATATAGATTGGAGGGTTATATCAACTTAGTGTTATACAATATAAAAGAAAATGAAATAATAAAAGAAGAAAAATAAAAATGTCTATAAAATAGTAAGAAGAATATAAAAAGATAAAAGAGGATGTATAGTATATAATATTAAAAACAGAAGATAATAATGATAAAAAAATAAAAGGAAGAAAAATAATAATGTCACGCAAAGGAATCAATTGCTTGTATTTGAAAATATCATCAGTTTTATATTTAAAAACAAAAAAAAAAAGACAACAATAAAAATGAAATTGTTAATTTAAAATTTTATTATGAAAAAAATAATCTTAAAAAATGCCAACGATGATGGGATTTATATGCACATATAATATAATAATATTTATGTTATGAAGAGATGCATGATATAAAGACTGTTGATTCTTAAAATTGAATATGGACAACTTAAAACTTTTATTCAATTTAATATCTTTTAATTTAATTTAATAATTTATCTTTTAATTAATATTTATATATGTATATAAATTGTTTATTATCAGGCTTATGAAATATTCTGTATATATTGATACTTGACGAAATCATTAACTTAGATAATAACCCGCACCGAAAGATAAGGAATAAAATAAAATAAAAAATAAATATATAATACATTATTTTCATAACAATAGTTATATTAAAGAAAATTTATATACTTGTATTATATTATAACAATGATGATAACTACTGTACATATACATAGGTATAATTAATGTGACTATGATTTTGTTTTTTTTTAACATATTGTTTTATCATTATTTTACTTTTCTTTTTTTTTTTTATATATGTTGGAAATTTCGAAAATTGTTAATCTCTTTGGAAAAATATTAATATCAGTATTTTATGATTTTTTTTTTTTTTTTTTTGTTTTTTTATGATTAATAAAAACATAAATTATCCGATTGCTATATAATGTATTTTATATGTTAGTATTTGATGGAAATATATTGAGTTAATATCAGTATATATATAATATAATATTATGAAATCCTTAATATGTTCAAAATAAAATAAGAAAAAAATTGAAAGAAAAAATATTAAGTTTGAAATTCTAATTTTATTTATAAAATATATATTAAAGTTAATTTTTTTATTTAATTTTAATAAAGAATTATTGAAAATGAAATTAATTAAATTTTCGATATATTTAATTACTAATTAAGTTTATTATAAGGTATTTTCTCAAGGTAACTTAAGCTAATTAAATAAATTTTAATTACATTTAATTGTATTAAAATTACTATTTCATATTTTTCAATAAATTTTTGTTTACTTACTATAATAAAAATATCCTACATATACCTATATGTAAATTTTCATTATCATACCTGTAAAGAGAAAAAAAAAAAATATTTTATAAATTAAATTAAAATTAAAATTCATTAATATTATTACAATTACAAATATATATATATATATATGTATCTGGAAAATTTTTGAAAAGTTAAACAAAAGAAAAAAAAATATTGAGAGACTTGAGATTGGGAGATAGAACGATATATTATTATGTACCTATTTAGGAACAATCTAAAATTCAAAAATATAATATAAAATAAACCAAGAAGCAAAGTATTAACAAAAAAAAAAAAAAAACCCATTCAATAGGATGAACAAATTTACAAAAATTTTTTATTTTTGTCGTCTGTCGTCGTCAGTTTCATGTCATTTTATTTGTTATTTGTTCAAATATATCAGACACAATGTCTCAGTATTCACTTTATTACAATAAATACATATATTTTAATCAGTAAATTTCAAATACAATTAAAATCTATTTGTTTTTCCTTTTTGTTTTTATAAAATAAATTAGATATAAAACAAAAAAATTTTTTTTTTTAACAATTTTATAATTATTAAGTCTTTTTCTCTCTATTTAAATACTAATTCAATTAGAGAGAAATTATTTATAGAAATAAAATAAAATAAAAAAATTAAATAATTACCTTCAAAAGGACATACCATTAACATTTGAATATTAAGTGAGTTAAATTCATACTAGGATAATATTGTATATAAATTATTTTATAAATGAATTATTTTTCTTAATTAATTATCATAATTTTTTGTTTTTTTTTTTATATACTTACATATATAAGTATATATAATATAAGCCGTAACCTATTATTATTCATTACATATTTTTATTTTGTAAAAATATAACACTTCACAAAATTTAATTTTTAACCGACAAAATATTAAAGTGGATTAATGAATAGCTTTAAAAAGGGATATTTTTGTTTAAGTTTCCTTTTTTTGTCTTTGAATATTATCCTTTTAAGGATGTTTTTTTTTTCCTAGTTTTGTAAACGTCAGCATTTTTATTTCACAAAAAAAAAAAAAAA
The DNA here is from genome assembly GCA_947095535.1 of Poecilobothrus nobilitatus. Lineage (NCBI taxonomy): Eukaryota > Metazoa > Arthropoda > Insecta > Diptera > Dolichopodidae > Poecilobothrus > Poecilobothrus nobilitatus. The sequence continues at coordinate 234,453,706 of OX352773.1, read as the reverse complement.
AAAAAAAACGTATGTATGTATGTATGTACATAAAATAGAGAAAATATTAAAATATAACGCATATAAAAATGTCTCTTCTTATAAAATATGTATATAATATAATTATAAAACATTAATACAGTACTTTTATTTTCAGCACATATACTAAGTACTAACTATGTATACATTAAGAATATGTTATTTTCTCTTTTCTCTCGAAAAAGAGAAAGACATATTCATCTCAAAAATTTTGAAAACCTTAATAGAATAACTGTTATTTAGTCAGTTCATAAAAAGCTGATCAATACACAAACCAAAAAACCGTTACAATACAATCAAATTTAAAATTTTTTTTAAAGAGATATTGGTGATGATTGATAAAAAATAACACTTTGTTAGAATAATAAAAAAACAAAAAGAAAAAAAAAAAAACAGAAAAAAGAAAAAAAATATACCAAGTCTTTAAAAATTCAATAAAAAAACCTGTATGTAATCCACAGTTGGCATTTATATATATTGTTGTTTGTTAATTAAATAAAGAAATATTTTATAAAAAATATTATACGCATATAATATAAGAGTATGTGTATAAGAGTAAATATTAATATTGCGATGTATTTTTGTGTATATGTATTATTGGAAATTATTTTCAAGTACCCTATCTTGTGAGAATATTGAAAAACAAAAAAAAAATTTATTTATTTTTTTGTATTTTTAATGAAACTTGAGAAACGTAAAAGAAAAATTGAAGAAAAACCAAAAAAAAAAAAAAAAACGAAATAATAATAATATATATCCTTTTTCTCATTTTTTTTTTTTTTTTTTCATTTAAATTTGTATTATTCGTATACTTTTATTCGGAAACATGGCGGCGTCGGTGGTGCTTTAAAGAAATATTAAAAAAAAAAAAAAACGAATAAATATATAAAAAAAAAAAAAGAAGAAAATACTTAATAAATATATTGAAAATAAAATCATATTAATTATTTTTCAATTTTATTTTTTAAAATTATATACCTATATGTACTTGATATTTATTTTTATACATTGTTCAGAATGTAAATAAATAAATTTTAATAAGAAATAATGAAATTATAATTAACTAAAATAATAAAAAAAAAACATAAAAAACATATATGAAAATATATTTAATGAAAAAATTATTTGGATTTAAAGTAAAATGAAATATTAAATAATATTAAAAATAATAATTAAAATTAATCAGCAAAATTAGTACAGAATTATAATTAAAATCATATTATAACAAAGTAAAATACATAATTTAAATTAAAAGTCATATGAAAAGTGCGTATTATTTTTTTTTTTATATATATATTTTATATATTTTTGTTTTTGTTCTCCATCAAAAAAACCAAAAAAAAACAATGAATTGTAAAATATATAACAGTTTTACAATTTTTTTTATTAAAAAATAATTAATTATTTCAATAAGTTTTTATTTTTAAGATATTTAATAAACAATTTAAAGTACATTAACATTTGATTCCTTTTAATGGTATAAAATGTTCCTTTTTCTTTTTTTTTTTTTTTTTTCTGAGGTTATGTTTTTTTTCGTATTTATTATGTATGTATATATGTGTATATTAAAAATTTTCAAGGTGAATTTTGGTTCTTTTCTTTTGTTCTGTATGGATATATATATATATATATATATGTTATATACTTCTTATATATATTTGAATTAAAATAGATTTTTCACATGAAACTTTCACTTTCAATATTGAATTTCTTTCAAATATCATCACAAACACAAAATAAATAATAAAATAAAAAAAAGTAAAGAAAAACTTATAGATAATATAAAATTTATGCAATTTTAAAAGAAAAAAATTTAGTTTTAAGAAAATTTTTTTTTTTTTTTTGGAAAATATTGAAAACAATAAAAATACCAAACGACACCCAGTTTTTCTTTTTTGGTTTATCCTTTTAGATTTCTTTCATTGTTTTTTGTTATTATTTTAGTGATAATATCCGTTTTGGTTTTTTTTTTTTTTTTTTTTCGTTTTTACCTTTCTTTCTATATAACTTGTATTGTTATTGTGTATTTTATATTAAATATAATCTATTTCAACCATATTTAATGTGAATATATTATTATATATTATAAAACAAAATATAGTATATATTTTATATATAAAAATAGATTTGCGTTTGTAAACAATTCTTTATTTATTTTTTTTTTTTTTTTGTGAAGGACATCATAAACTTACTTTAACAAAAAAAAAAAAAAAACAGTAAAACAAAATATATACTTTATGAGTTTTACGAGTTCAGGTTTAGTTTCGTTTTACGTGTTCATCAAAAATAAATAAAAAAAAAAGGATACATTTAAGTTTTTTGATTACATTTTTTTTTTTTTTTTTTTTTTTTTATATCCTTTTAACTTTAATGTATTTTATGTATATATATATACATAAGCTATATGAACACGTGTATCTATAATAATATAATTTAGATATACATATATATGTGTATTCTAATTGTAAATATTTTGTTTCCTTTTTTAATAATAAAAAATAAAAAAGAAACACAAAAAAAAAAAAATAAAAACACATATTAAAGGTGATAAAAATGAAGTAATAACAAATAAAGGTAGCATAATATTATACAAGAAGATAGATACAAGTATTTAACTTAAAGGTGAATTGAAAAATTTACATTTGATTATTTGTTTTTTTTTTTTTGTGTTTTTTTCATTTTTATTAGATACTGATGTTGTTGTGTTATTATTTTTGATGGATGGATGATGACGAATTGATGATAGTTGATTGGTTAGTTTATTATTGTTAAAAAGATTTCTTGATATTTAATAGTTGAAAAAACCATACAAAATGTATATTAGATAAACAATAAAAAATACCATTTACATACATATATTATATACATATATTTATTATTAAATTTTTAACTTGGACTGAATAATAATTGTATTTAGTATTTATATTTGGTTTTTATGGGATTTGCTTTGTTTTTTTTTTTTTTTTTTGGTAAGTAAGACATGTAGGTATATTAAATGACAAAATAAATTAAATTAAAAAACGATAATAATAATATCATCAAATAAAATATATTTTATTGTTTTCGAAATAAAATTAAAGAAATTATTTGTTTTTAGTTTCATTATTAATTAAAAGTTAAAATAAATTTATGTTTTAAACTTTTATGGGTTTATATTTTTATAAAATAGGGGTAGTAAATTTTTTAAAAGTCAATTTATAAAAAAATTTATTTTTTAATTTTTACATTTTTTTTTTTTTTTTTGATTAAAAAAATTGGATTTTACCAATACATGAGGGATAATGGATAATGAGGGAGGGATAATTGTAATTTGAATAAAATTTAAAATCTTGACGATTCAAAAATATATAATTTTTTTAAAAATCTTAGAAGAAATCTAATAATAAATTTTTTACTAAAGAAAATTTTCCTTAATAAAAAATTAAACTGTACACTTCTTTTCTAACAAAAACCCTACTTTATAATAATTTATAAAAAAAAAATTCTATTTAATAATAAATTAATTTAATGTGAATTTTAATTATAATCTTTACTAATTAAAATTAAAACACGAACAAACTATAAATTTTTTATTTTTATATTTTGTTTTATTTTACTGATGTAGTCCCAGGTGTCACCTTTGTAACTAATTTACTGATTTATAAGTATATATATATATATATATATATATATATAAAGCTAATAACAATTATTTTAATTATAATATTTCATGGGTAAAAAGAAAAAAAGAAAATGAATAAAAAAAAAAAAAAAATTTTTTTTTTGTTTTAATTACATTATATGTTGGTGTGTTGTTTTTCGAGAGCAATTTTCTTAATCAAACATTTTATTAAAATAAACATCATATATTATTACAATAATAATGAATGTATCACCTAAAATACTGATATCCTTGAAATTCTTTTAATTGGTTATATAGGATCTAATAAATTTTCTTTAAGTCATCCTTTTTTTTACTTTTCTTTTTTTTTTTTTGTTTTTTACTTTAATAAGAATAGATAACTCTTCTTTTTTTGAACCGAAAACATATTGTCATTTCTAATATCCATATTTAATATAACAGTAAAATGGATGATGTGTAAGGTGGAGTAATGTAAATATAACTTTTACTACTAAAAATCGTAAAAATATAAAAAAAATATGTCCTTTTTATACAATTAATTTTTGCTTAGTTTTTCTATAACAAATATCTCTATATATTTATATATATATATTGTATATATGTATAATATACATATATCTTGGTATTTATTTTTTTATAAAAAAAAAAAAGTATACAATACAGTAGAACAAAACAGAAAAAATTAGAAAGAATGTTGACAGGATATAGAAAAAAAAAAAATATTAAGATAAAAAAAAATAAAATACAAATTATATATTTTAACTCTCGACGACAGCACATCAGTAAACTTAACTATGAGGTAATAAATTTCTTTTTTCCTAAACAACACATATGATTAAAGATATTTAATATTCTCTATTTTATTTTCATTTCACTTTGTTTTCTTTTTTAAATATCATTTCGTTTTTTTTTTTTTTTTTTAGATTTTTCTCGGGAAAAATTTTCCAAAATGTATAAGAAAAAAAAATTGAGTATATATTTATAAAATTAAACTAAAAATTAAAAAAAAACCTATGGGAAATATAAATAAAATTAAAAGCAACAGTAACACTTACAATAATATATATATATAATATGTATATAAATATACACAGTTATATTTTTTCAATTCATTTATTTTCATGTAGTATATTAATGTGCTTTGTGTGAATAGTAACATCAGGACATCGAAAAATCAAAGAGAAAATGATACTTATATAAAATTTAAAATATTTTTGTATAACAGATTTAAATCAAAAACAAATTTGCGAAATTTTAATATTACATACATATATAACAATTCAAAAAAAACTCCTCATATATTTTCATTTTTAGTTTTGAAATGCGTTGGTGGCATTTATAATCAACATAACTTATATTTATAGAATATAAACAAAAAAAAAAAAAAAAATAAGTAAACATTTACTTGTCATTTTTGTTTTTTTTTTTTTAAATATTATTTATATAAATTATTTTTCAACCATCAAATACACGTATATTTAAATATAAGATGTGTATAACGAAGCAAAGCTAAATAAAGCTTTTTATTCTACTATTAATCTATAATTATATAGATTACATTATGGTAAATAAAGTAATGTAAAAGATATTTTTATACAATGAATGCTTAAAAATATAGAATTCTAAAAATATACCTATTATAAAAAGTATATATTTTTACAATAAAAAAAAAAATCTGGTCAAATATATATAATTAGAAATTAAAAATAAAAGAGAAAATATTTTCTCAAAATTTCCTTTTTCACACTCTCATTTTCTAATGTATATCCTTACACAAAACTAAACCGTACATTACATTTCAAATCACATGTATACTACTGTAGAGAAGAAAAAAACGTGAAAAGATGTAATAAAATTTATATATATATATAAAATGAGCAAAAAAAAAAATGGTATGATCCTTTTTATATATTACATGTACTTTTTCGAAATTCTCACAAGTCCTACACATATCCATATTTAAAGCAACAAAGAGAGATGAAAACTGCCATGAGATTTAGAGAAGCATTGTTGAGAAAATTTTTGACAAAATTGTTCAGATTAACTTGAAAACAATGCTTTACTTAATATTATTTGGTATATAAACAAGTGGAAAAATGTGCAACAAGAAAACGTAATTTTACACAAAAAAAAAAAAAAAAAGAAAGAAAACCAAAAGAAAATAGTATTTAAGAGAACATTAAAGTAAAGAGCAAAAAAACAATACATATATAAATATTATGTAAAAAGTGAATTTATTTTCTTTATATTATATTACAATTTAAAAAGTAATGAAAATTAAATATAGAAATATACAATATATGAATATAATATATATATGTAAAGTTATTTTTGCTCTGAAAATTTTTTTTATATATATTATATTTTATATACACAAATAAAATACTAATCAATAAAATAAATTTTAAAATATTTACTTTCTCTTACATTCTTTACTTTTTCTCTTTATATGCTCACAGAGTACCTAATCTAGTATGTTATTTAATACAGTGTAATAAAAAATTATAAGTATAAAATATATAAATATATATATACATATATACTATATATATAAAGAGATGATTAGAAAAAGTAAACTTAAAAAACATATCAAAATAAAATACAATGAAATGAAAGAAAAAAACCAAATACATAAAAAGAAAGAAAATAAACGAAGTAACACAACTACTAACTGTAATAATTCCATAATATACGTTCTTTGACTTTTTCATATTCAGTTCATATCTTGAGTTCAACGGATTCAAATCGCGACTCATAATTAAAAAAAAAAAAATATATATATATATATATATAGGAAAATTTTAAAAACAAAGAAAAAAATTTCTAAATTTTCAATTTAGTTAAAAAGTAAAAAAAAACAAAAAATAGGATACACAGAAAAAGCAAAACCCAAGAAAGGAATAATAATTATATTTACATATATGTATGTATATATGAAAATTTTAAACTCATATATACATATATATATAAATATAAATTTTAGAAAATAATATAAAATTAAATAATAAGTGAAAATTTTAAATTTTCATTTAATAATACATACCATATATATTATAAAATTATCTTTAAAATTGAAATTTTATATTAACAAAGAGAAGAATATATAAAATCAAGATTTTCCAAAAAATAAGGGGGGAAAAAATAAAAACACAAGAACAAGATAAAGAAAAATTAGATAAGATATATGTACATATATAGGTATAGTAAATATTAATTGATTTAAAAATAATGGATTTCGAATTAAATTGAGAAAAAAAAAAAATCATCAAAATATATTAAAAAATAAAATAATAAATTAATAAAAATTCAAAAAATAAATATACATATATATATAGGTATATATATATATATTTAATTTGGAGTTAATTTTTATTTTATTTCCAAAAATATTTTACTATCCAATTTTAACAATTTTTAAACTAATTTTTTTTTTGTGTATATTTTTGTACTTTTTGTAATCATACAGAAATACATATTACAATTTAAAATATATATATATATATATAGGTACTTTGTAATTGAGTACTTAAATAATTTAATAACATAAATATATATATATATGTCTGAGTGATTATCCATATTATTATTATTTAAAATAACTGTTTATTACTTGTAATGTAATTTGAATGGTTTGTTTTTTGTATTGCGTGTGACTTTTTAAAGAAAATATTTTTTTTTTTTGTTATTAAACGGTTTTGTTTAAATTAATATGAATTATTTTTTTTTTTTTTTTAATTATAATACTTACATTTACCTACGGTATTTGCCTAATTTGTTATTTACATATTAAAGAATTTTATTGAACGGAAGTAATTTTCTTTTTTTTTTTCTTTTTGTTTGCTATAACTGTAATATTTATTTATTAGTTATAATTTAGAAGAAAAATCTCAGTGAAAAAATTCTGATTTTTAAAATTTTTTCAAAATACATACCCCACCATATATAATAAAATATAAAAATTTTATGAAATTTAAGTTAAAGATTCATAAATAAGAAAAAAAATATGCCAATTATTAAAATTATATATGTACGAGTATATAGAATAGGGGTACCTATTTACAGCAGTGAATAAGTAATCTATTATATAGTTCAATGAAATAGATATTACATATATATGAAAGTATTAAACTTTACTATATGACATATACAAATTTATATATATATATATATATATATATATAAATTTGTATAATAAAGAAAATTTTCTTTTGAGGTGATTGGTATGAGATGGAGGAGTATTATTATAGATGAGTAGTTATTAAAAGAAAATTAAAAACTTGGAATTATGTTATTTTAATATGATTTTAATTATATTTTAATGCATTATATGGTTTAAAAAACAAAAAAAAAAAAAAAATGACTTTTTGAATAATAAATTAATATGACATTTAAATAATAAATTATATATCATTTTTTTTTTTTTTTTCCCCAATATTTTATAGAAGTGATTTATTGAGAAATTTAAAAAGAGTCATTTCTTGCTGAATGCATATATATATATATCTATTATGGTATTATAAAATTAGAATTATTTTCCAATTATTATTTTGTTATTATATATATATAATATATATATGATATATCTAAATATATATAAAAATATACAAATGTATATGTATATATAAATATATGAAAATATATGAAATAATATGACATATCTCTACCTACATATATATGTATATATATATATATATATATATATATATATATATATATATTATATCAAAAGTTGAATATATTTAATCGATAGAATTCAATGATGCAATGCGTTTAATTATAGAAAATAATCATGTTATATTATTCGATTTTCTTTTTTTCTGTTTTTTTATTTTTTTTTATTTTTCTGTTTGTTCATTTCATTTTTCTTTTATTACGTTTTATACTATATATTGAAAGTGTTTATAATTAAGTAATTCCTTTTTTTTTTCTTTTTTTGTTTTTTTTTTGGGTGAAAAATATTTCTTTTTTATATTTGTTACTTATAATTAAGTTTTCAAAAAATGAAAATCTATATATTAATTAATAATTGAATTTAATTATTACATATTTTTAGGCGTCTAAAATTGTAAAGATACTAATCACTTTAATTTTTATTTTTATATAAGTTTACTCACAAATTAAGTGGAAATTAAATTAATAATTTTAAGTTTTTGTTCAATTTGCCGATCCGATTAGAATTTATTAATTATGATTTGTAAAAATGTTGGCAAATTACTTTTTTTCCATATTATTTTTAATTTAAAACTTACCAATTTAATTCGTTCACCATAAAAAACAAGATTAAGGATTAAATAACATAATAGAAAGTATTTCTTTCTTTTCTAAATTTTGATATTATTTCATTTATTTGGATATAAGTATATACTTATATATGTATATATATATATTTTTTTTTTTGTAATTTTGTCCGTTAAAAATGCTATACTAAAGAAATCGGAATGAACTAAGAGATATCTTTAGATTTTGAAGTCTTTTTATAGTAAATCATCATATTTTGAATTACAATACATATATATATATATATAATTATTTACATATATTTTTTTTACCATTTATTAATGTTAGGTATATATCAATATATTTAGATTTTTAACTTTTTTTTTTTATGTTTTACAAATATTGTTTTTTGAAAAAATTCTGAAAATTTGAAGTTTTTTTTTTCGAATTCTATCAAATTAAAAACAAATAAAAATTAAATTACATAAATATAAATTATTTAATATAATAATAAAAAAATTTTTAAATTTATTAAGAAAAAAACGAATAAGTGGAAAATTTCAATAATAATACATATTATTTATTAGTTCGTGAAAAATTAAATGAATATATTAAGAAAATACATATTAAGTATAAAAAAACAAGGTAGTATTTTTAATTCATTACGACAATGTGTTAAGTTAAATTTTTAATTAGGATTTATTTTCTAATATTTTTTTTTATTATTAATAATTATTTTTTAATCATAATTAAAATTAGAATGCAATTAATTCCAAAATAAATTTTTATTTTTGTATGTTATTTTTGTACATGTTGTTAATTTTTGTACTGTCAGACTTAACTACGTACCTATAGCTAATTTTAAATCAATTTTAAATGAAATTTTAAGAAAATCACTTATCTTAGTAGACATATTGTATATATTTCATATTTTATTTTCGATTTTAAAAAAATTTAACTTAATTTTTTAACTTGAATACAATTACTAGATATTTGCCATTTCTAAACATTTATATTAACCTTTAAAAGAAAAATTCTTTGTGATGATTTTTAAGGTGGCTTTTAATTTTTTTTATGTAATATATTTTATTTCTTATTTTAAAATAATATGTGTTATTTATTTTTGTATTATTTTTCTTTTTTTAAGTTATCAGGCATAATTTTTATTTAAGTATAATTTAATTAAATGAAATTATTTTTTAAGGAATTCAAAGTAACAAAATAGAAAAAACTATAAAAAAAAAAAAACTATTCACGCAAAAATTTTGTCAAATTATGACTTAAAACAGTAAAATTTAAACCTTTTAATTCAAAACTTTCTAATTCTTATATATATTATATACATATATATTTGAATTTCCAAAATTATCTTATATAAAAATTCTTATGAAAGTTTTGGTGATATTTCTTTTACCCTTAAAAAAGTTGATTTCTATAAAAAATTTATCGATTTGAAAATTGAACTATCTATTAAATATCTACCATATATATTTACATATTACATACATATATATTTTGTTATTTTAACAAAATTGGAGGTGTCACATCACCACAATGGTTTTATTTTGGTTTTAATTTAAATTAAAACAAAAAAAAACAAAAACAAACTGACAAAATTAAAAATGAACGAACGAACAAAAAACAAAAAAAAAAAAAAAAACATTTTCTCATAACCAATTTCTAACAATTTTTATTACCCTTGTTTTATGGCTTTTTATATAATATTGATTATATACAAATATATACATAAATATGTACATTTAATGTTATCACCATCTGGTAAATTTGTTTTGTATTTTAATTCATTTATTCAAAGTTTATTTGAAAAAAAAAAACAAAAAAAAAAAAAGAAACAGAAAAAAGTTAATTGTTTTATTCCATATTTATATACTTATAATTTATATATTGTTACATATATAAATATATATATATATATACATATTATAATATAAAGTATATATAATATGTATATTATATTGTTTCTAATTTTCCAATTTACACCACGAGAATTTATTGAATGAATATCAACAAAACAATATTCTAATACTGATAATAAAAACAACAACAACAATAATAATAATAATAATAATAAAAAAAGAAAACAAAAACAATGAAAAACATTAAAATCAAAAAAAAAAAAAAATTGTAAATAAACAATTACGTAAAAAAAAAAATTTATTTTTGCTTTAAAAATAAAAGTATATATTTTGTGTGTCAGAGCAAAATGTATTTTGTTTGCAAAAAAACAAAAAAAAATCGAATAAAATAATTAGAAAATTTTAATGACTTTAAATAATAAGTAATATAATTTGTAGCCACATTTTTTTCATTAATATGTATTCATATATTATGTATAGCATATATACAAATGTATATATTTCGTATATATTATTGCTAACTGAAATAATTATGCATACTTTTTGTTCTAATGTGTCGTTCTGACTGTTGCAAAATAACACGTATTATACTTTTTTGTATTTTAACTGAAGACATTTTTACTTCAACTGAAGACATTTTTACTTCCAAGTGAAGAAATTTTTACTTCAAGTGAAGGAATTTTTACTTTAAATGAATGAATTTGTACTTTAAGTAAAGACATTTGTAATAAAAAGTAAAGTAAAAAAATACATATATGTAATATCCATATACATATGGTGAATTATACATAAATTAAGTAACGATTCTTCATTTAAAATAAAAATGTCTTCACATGAAGTAAAAATGTCTTCACTTAAATTAAAAAAAATATTCACTTAAAGTACAAATGTTTTCACTTAAAGTAAAACAAGTATTCACTTAAAGTAAAAATGTCTTCAATTAAAGTAGGACATATACGCTTAAAGTAAAAATGTCTTCAGTTAAAGTAGAATTGGTTTATTAAATGAATGCGCACACCAATTCCTTTTGAAAATTTTTTGAAAAAATAAACCTTTCCATTTATTTAATATACCTTTAGTTACTTACATTTTTTTTTTTTTTTTTTTATTAATAAATACTTATATTTTTTTATAATTTCTTTTATAATTTTAATACCAAATCTATAGAAATAAAAAAAAATTTTAATTTAGGATCAAAATTTAAAATGTTCATACATATATATATATATCCTATAGTAGTAAATTTATTAATTTCATTTTTAAGTATAATATTTATTTATTTTCTATCAGATTATATATAATTTTCTCGATATTACTTTTTAATTAAATATAATAGTAATCTAATATAAAAATAATGATAAAATTTCATATAAATATCCTTTTTCATAACATTTTATACTTTAATCAAAATCAAATAAATTCTCAATAAAACACTTTAAGAGTATTATAGGTGGTGTTATTCTATCTATACATTTATAAAATTTATTTAATTTAAAAAAATTACAAAATTTTATTTTTCACTTTTTGTTTTCTTTGCTTTTTAATTTTTTAATTACTATTTATTTAATTATTTAAATTTATAAATTGATATATGTACTAATAAAATCCTTTTCCACTTTTCAAACCAAAAATTAATTTTATATTAAAAAAAAACAAAAAAAAAAACTAAAAACAAAAATTCTTCGTTTAAAATAATAATAAAATTATTTAAATATTATTATTTTTTTTTTTTTTTCAAATTTAGAAGTGATACAAAAATATATAAATTCAATTAAAGTAAAATAATTTATTTATAATATATAAATAAAATAATAATTAAAAGTATAATAACTTAATTAAAATAAAATCTCAGTGAAACTAATTATAATAATATGAGAAATTAGTGAAAAAAAAAAAAAAAAATCACAATGCAAAAAATATCAATTTTCATAAAAAAAAATTTAGGGGTTTTTTTTTTTTTTTTTTTATTGTAAATATTTCTTCAGTTATTTTTTTT